>OY757309.1:229323951-232308606 GCA_963583905.1 Stenurella melanura | reverse complement strand
AGAATTACCAGAATGACATTCACCAATTTAGTGTTTTCTTTTACATTTTATGTATTTTACTTTTAAGCATGTCAAAATAAATGTGTTTTTTTTACTCCTAGGGAAAGATTGTTAATTTATTAGTATCAAAAATAAATGTCTATTTATTTCTTTTTTTTTATTTTGTTTTTATTTTAAGCAAATAATACAATTTAATGTTTTATATGTTTTATGTTTTTTTACTTATAAAGAAAATCTGTTAATTTATCATCTCTGAAAAATAAATGTTTATTTATTTTTAATTGATTTTAGTCTTCTTTGGGCCAAATCCTTAACCATTTGTTAGTCCAAGGTATAACCAATTTTTTTGCTTGTAGTTTTCATGTTTAGGTAATTTAATATTTATTATTCGTTTCCTCTTATTTAAAAAAAAATCTTAAAAAAATAATGTTTTTCATATAGCCCGCAAAGTGATGTATCTATATATCTATGTCATTATGTAACATTTAATTTCAATGCTTATCAAGCGAATATTAAATTACAATGAAAAAATTCGTATACGTGTATATAAAACATTGGGTTTGGCACAGAAGTTTGTCCGCGTCTAAGAGTTTAAGGTCACCAATAGCAGATTTTTTTTAATTAGATAAGATTGCGCATTTTGTAAAGTTGTATTTTAGGAATAAAACATTTCTCCTGTAAACTACATGTGGGGGACGCACATGGCCCGTTTCCTACAGCAGATATCTTTTTAGTAGTAGCAAAATGACCTTTCTATTCTAATTAAGAAATTCTACTGTTATTGATCTAAAACTTTTTGACGTGACCAAATATGTTTTCTGAGGCAGGCTAATTTTTTACTAATTAAGAAAGAATAATAACATATGCCCACAATACTTTTTTATTTACTAGGGTAGTACAAAAATTTTGCAATGGTAGTGAAACTTTTTGCTGTAAATAATAATCAGTAATACTACCGCAGCCAAATCTTGCTCTATCCAATCAGTAACTTTGCTACAGCAAAAAAAAGAATTAACTACAGTACCAGGAAAATCATAGTGGTAATAAAAAATGTTGCTGCAAGTGAAAAGAATTAATCCTATCATAGCCAAATACTTTGCGATAGCTAATAAATATTTTTGGTACAACAAAAATGAGATCAACTACAATAGCAATAAAACTATTAAATAGTAGTAAAAATTATTGTCAGAATTAAAAAGAACTGTTGCTACCCTAGCTAGATAGTTTGCATATTTAGTGATATATTCCCACTTTGCTACAATAAAATTACTTTACTATAACAGTAAAGCTTATTTTCGGGTGGCCTGCAATGAAGAATATCTTATAAAGTAACTTTACTATTGCAGTAAAGTAACTTCAGCAAAATGAATTTTACTGCCTTTACAAAATTCTTGCGTGGCGCCTATTTTAAATAGAGTTTTTTGCTGCTGTAGCTTGATTTTTGGCTGTCACTGCAAAAAACTTCCCTCAGTGTAAGGTTTACTTGAACCATTACAATAGTGAATAAAATGAGAACTAAATATGATAAAACCTTAAACAAAAGTTAACCTAAGAGATAAAATAAATAATTCAGTAAATTAAATAAAAAGAATAATTTTGAGTTTGAACTTTATACAGGGTATTATAAAAAAATACTTAATTATTTTATCAATTCAATAAACAAGTGCCAAAACAATATTCAGTGCTTAATTTGAACAATTAAATAAAGAATTTTTAATTAGAACTTTGCCCAATAAATAAATAGCAATTTTCTAGTGTAAAGAACGAATCATTAAATGTCGTAATAAATAGTTAATTATCAATCAATAACCAAATAGAAAACAGTAATATCAAACCTAGAAAAAGAACTATGGTAACAAGTACTACATAATCACAAACGTAAATTTGAGTCCTACCCATAATAAACTAGACGATCACACAGCCAAATTAGTTTAATTGATTTAATAATTAGACATTCAGGGGAGAGGGGAGGGTAACTAGTAATTAACCAAACCAGAAAAGTAACAACAAAACAATAGGCGTGGGGGCGGTGCGTTACATTAGTCATAACTTTTCTTTCTTAGTATGAACGTTTAAAAACACTATGACTACCTAAGTAGAATCATAACAAGACTACTACTATGAATGTCCATTAAATGATTCTAGTCATTTCCGAAACATATTCGACACTTATGCGCCCATACGGCCGGCTCTATTAAACTCTTGACTGATTTATTGCACTTTTTATATAATTGCAAATTTAGTTTTTTAGTTTTACGTTTTTTTGTTTAATCACGAACCATACAAAAGTAGATTTGTTTTCTTAATTTAAATATTTAATTAGCAACTTTTTTATTTAGTGATCAAGTTTGTTCAACAACAATAGCGTTATTTCTTTTTTTTTTTTCTTTTTGGAGGCGTAGCGGGGCTCCTATTTCCCCTTTGTCTAGCAAGACCCCCATCAAGGGAACCCTTTCAGTCTCCGCTCTCCAAGAACTAGAGGGGAGAGTCGGTCGTCCTGAGCCTAGAGTCTAGTTTGTAGCACTGGTCTTCTTTTTTCTATGACTCTTTCTGCCCATTCATTCGTTCTTGTGATTACCTCACTGTTGACTATGCCGTCTGTGATGAGATTTATTCTCCTACCTAGTTGTCCTTATGGTATGGTTTCTTCTCTTGCTTCGTAATCTCTCTCTTTTATTACATTCGTACATAATGTGTGTATTTACTGTCGTTGCCAAGGTTGCAGTCACAATTCTTGGTGATCATCTGTGTTGCCTTAAAGGTAAGTCCGAATCTTGTGTTGTTACTTCCTCGCATACTGTCCTCCTTGGTGGGGTATCATCTCCCATCTGCATTGCCACTTCCCGTTTGATTTTCTCGTTCATTTTCTGCCTTGCCCTTTATTACTGTATGCCCAGTCTCCTTCTATATTTGTTGTTTCTTCCAATTCCGCTGCTTCTTTCGCAAGTCTATCCGCTATGTTTCCTCCGTCGTGTTTTCTTTCTTTTGCTTTTTCCATATAATACTTACTGCCTTTCCCGTGTTTTTTTCATTTTGGCTGATTCTCTTTTGAATGTCTGCGGCGATTCCATTATCGGTCCTAGTATTGTCTATTGTATTTTTTGCAATTTGGCTATCAGTAATTATTTTCCAGGTGTTTTCCTTTCTTATCTCAATTTTCTCGCATGCTATTAATACAACAATTATTAATGCTGATTCTGTTGTTTATCCGATTATTAGCGGTGGTCCATCCTTGCTCATCTCTGATTGCCCATCCCGTGCCTACATTTCCATCGTGGATGCTGGCATCCATGTAGATTTCCTTTGCGTTTATTGTCATTTGCTAACTTTTCCTCTTCCGTCTCGCTATCGTGCATATCCGGTCGTCTGTTTAATTTTACTATTTGTTTCTACAGTAATTCTCTATTGTTCATCCACCATTTGTTTATTTCGGCTGCCTCAATGTTCAGAGGTGGTGTTCTTGTTAATACTTGTAGATTTGTGGTAGGCGTAGTTTTATACGCCCTTGCTATTCCGAGCATAATTTTTCTCTGAGTGGCGTCCAAAATTCGCTTGTTTTTTGAGTCTTGAGCTCGTTCCCCCCAAATCTCTGCGCCATACAGGATGGCTATCTTGAATACTCGGTCATATATAATCTTCAGGTGTTCTTTGTCTAAGCCCCATTTGTTTTTTATTATACCTGACATTCCAGAGATTACTGCCCCAGTTTTTTTCTGTACATTCTTTAAATGTTCCGTGAAGTTAATTTTTTTGTCTTTCCAGCGTTCTTCTTGTAGATGACACTAATTTACTGTCCAAATTTCAATACAATCGGACTTTTCATTCTTAAGTGATCGTGCTTACAAGAAACGTAACGGGCGGACAGACAGGCAGATGGACGGACGGACGGACAAACAGATGGACGGACATTTTGAAAGTTGCTCAGACTTCGATCACCAACAAACACAGTGATATCGATAAAAATATGCCGATCAAATACAACATAATTTTTGTTTTTTATTTGCGAGGAGTATAATAATGATTATACACAGGGGCATATTCAGGATTACATTTTGAAAGTATCCCAACCTTGGAAACCATTATTTCAAACTCTAGTTATTATCCATTTTTACACTGACCTCAATGTCGATATTAGGTGAACATTTATTTCATAATATTTGGTCACCGTTTTTTAAAAGGAGGTTTAACTTTATCCAAAAATTTTGTTCGCCCTTTTCAGTGACGTCATATATAGTTTCTAAAAGTAAAAACTCCATATAAACATGCAATAATTATGCAACTATGACAGCCCTATTGGATTCCCATTTTGAACGTTTGACATCAGACTTAGTATCAGCTACTTTGAAAATACCTAACTACCAATTTCATCCCTGGCACCTCCGCCAAGTTCTCGAATAAAAATATTTTCTCCGATTTTTATTATTACTTGAAAAAATATTTTTATTAGTTTAATGAAACTAATGGTGATAATTAAACAAACACTAAAAAAACATACCTATGGGTCGAGTTAAAGACCTCCTTATTTTTAAAAACTTTTAAAGTCGGTAAGAGTGAGCATGAACAAGGTGGCAAGATGAATTCTAAATTCTGCTAGCGACTACCGCGTTTATCTAGGCTTATATGGATATTCAATAAGTGTAAAATATCAAAGTTTGTCTTATATTACGGATAAAGATAGTGCGAATGAAGTAGTACTTCAACGCCTCATCTTAAATTGCATCGTGGTTCCATCTACTAAAAAAGCATTGTGCTAAAATTATGATTAACAATAAGCTGTTTTTGGCAAATTGGTTGATGGTATTTAACTGAAAATAAGTTTAAGTTGTACATAAATAAATATTACATGATTGTTGAAGAGTATTTTTGGCTATTTGCTTATTATGGAGATCTCTCTTCACTTGGCGCGTTACACACCTTCCCCACTGACCTTAGGCCTTCCTTGCTCTTAAGAATGAATACGCACTAGGAAATAAAATATCAGTTTTATTTCCACATTAACGTAGTATCGTAGAATCGTAAAACATTTTCATAATTTTTTTTTGCTTGAAATAGGTTTAGAATGTCGTGAAACGTCGAGATTTTAAATTTGAGCGAAAAAAGAAGTTCTGTCTGTCTGTAACTTTTTTGTCCGTACGTTTTCTCCGGAACGGTTTAAGATAGTGACTTGAAATGTGTACACGTATATATTAAAACGAGATCTGGAATTGGATTGTTTTTTGAACATATCCGGTGAAGGATTGAGGGGTAAATAGGGGGAAATAAGTAAAGCAAGTGGGTAAGAGTAAAGAAACTTGAAAATTTGGTGTACGTACTACAGGTCAAGGCCTCAAATTTTTTTATAATATTTTCATTCCCCCACCACCCCCACTCCATTATTAAAGGGGTTGATAAAATAAAATAGAGATATTCACTTGAAATTTGGTATACGTATATATTACAATGACATCAGGAACTAGATTATATTTTGGTATTATTCCGTTGACGGGTTGGGGGGTAAATAGGGGTAAATAGGGGAAAATAAGTAAAGCAAGCTGGTAAGAGTACAGAAACTTGAAAGTCGGTGTATGTATTAGAAGCTAAGGCCTCAGATTTTTTTAAATATTTTTCAACGCCGCAACCCCCCTACTCCATTATTAAAAATAAAATTGAGATACTTACTTGAAATTTGGTACACGTATGTATTATAATGATATCTGGAAATAGATTATGTTGTGAGATGATTTCGTTGAATGGTTGGGGGTTAAATTGGGGTAAGTAAGGGAAAAAAAGGAAAGCAAGATGGTAAGAGTACAGAAACTTGAAATTTGGTGCATGTACCGGAAGCCAAGGCCTCAAAATTATTTATGATATTTTCCATCCCCTCACCACCACCCCCACTCCATTATTAAAGGGGATGATAAAATAAAATTGAGATATTCACTTGAAAATTGGTATACGTATATATTATAATGACACCAGGAACTATATTAAATTTTGAGATTATTCCGTTGAAGGGTTGGGGGCTAAATAGGGGAAAATAAGCAAAGCAAGCTGGTAACAGTACAGAAACTTGAAATTTAGTATATGTATTAGAAGGCAATGCCTCAGATTTTTATAATATTTTTCAACCCCACACCACCCCTACTCCATTATAAAACAGATTGATAAAATAAAATTGACATATACACCTGAAATTTGGTAGGTATACGTTTGTATTATAACGACATCTGAAATTAGATTATATTTTGAGATGTTGAAGGGTTAGGGGTTAAATAAGGGTAAATAAGGGAAAATAAGTAAATCAAGTTGGTAAGAGTACAGAAATTTGGGATTTGGTGTATATACTAGAAGCGAAGACCTCAGGTTTTTTTTTATAAGATTTCCCTTATTAAAAGTTGATAAAATTAAATTAAGATTTTCACTTGAAATTTAGTACACGTATGTATTATAACGACATCTGAAACTAGGTAAATGGGGAAAAAGAAGTAAAGGATGCTGTAAGAGTACAGAAACTTGGAATTTGGTGTATATACTAGAAGCCAAGTTCTCTTCCTCTCTTTCTTTCTAATATTTTTCTATGACATCTGCCTCAAATATTATTAAAATTCTATGACCAATAATTTTCACATACTAGAGTGCAAATATAGTCAAAATGTTTTTCTTTAAAGTGACTGGGATGAAAAGTCTGGATGTGAAAGTAGTAATTCTTTAGGCAGTGGTTTTTGTTTTTCCATTGTGAAAACTTGAAACGTTCCTAACTTTGTTAAATATTCCTTTCTACTTTTGTTAATTTTGTTAAAGCACATTAACTTGAGTTTGTTTAATGGTCAGAGCATGACGCAGGTAAATACAATGGCGTGTAGTAAACCAAACCGGTGATATAAAAAATGGAGGAAAATTAGGGTTACTGGCCGCATTCAATATTTACATGGCAACCATGTACGTGAGAGAACTACATATATATCTTATTTTATAACGGACAATAATTAATTCCATGAGTCGCGTGTCATTAATGTTGTCGTCACATAAACAACCCCTTTGTAAATGAAAAGAGGTTGGGCACAATTTATATGAAAGAAAAGACAATATTTGATGCGTAATTGTTCAAGAAACCGTTGAAGAAGAAAAATATTGAAAATAGTTCCTAAAAAATGTCAACTCCGAAATGAAATTTGATGAATCTGACAATATTTCATTTCAAATTTCAAATTTGTGTATGCCATCAATGCTCTATATGACTTGCAGTTAATAAATATTGATTTCACCCAATTAATTCAAGAAGCGTTAGCATCTATATCTATTAAGAGACACTTTTTGTTTTCTTTATTTATGATGCTTATTTGATTTAACCATATAGGTATATTATTTTCATATAAATATTCGTTTCATAACATACTGAACTCAAATACGAATTACCAACTTCTGTATGTCTGTATGTAGGTATGTGAATATGTATACTGTATATATCCTGTTCCTTGCAAACAGGATAACGTGTGTTTGGCTGAAATTTTCGTTTCTTTGGAACAGATGTAAAGTAAAATAACATAGTAAAATAGGCTCTGTAAACTATTATGTGTTATATAAACTATGCTTTTTTAATATTTAAATTGTTACTAACGTTTTTGATTAGGGACACAAAAATATAAACATACCTATACTTAAAAGACATCTAAATTGCAAGGTACGCTATGTCTTTCAGGTTCGAACGAAAACGTCTTTTAAACCCTTCTTTAAAATGTTATTAAAAGGATGCCGACAACTTATGTTGGAGAAATAATTATTATTTCAAAGGAAACTAGGTATCTAAAGCTGAGTCTAGAACAATGTCATAGAATACTTCATTTTTGAAATTGGGTTCCATTCGCAAAGTAGGGTGATTACCAAAGGCATGTAAACTATCATAGTTGCATAAACTATTATTTGTTACAACTTTAAAGGAAAGTTTTATCACGGTTCTTAATTAAGATCACGAAAATACGAAGGTGAATGACACATTAAAACTGCAATATACTGTGAAGCCCTACCTCAATTTCGACAGTAGGTTAGGCGATTATCAATTGCACTCTAAAATTTTATTAAGATCTCTTCAACTGTTAGACGAAACAATTGAAATTAACTGTCGGATATTATTGTCGATTGTGAATAGGTATCTATCAAACAAGATAAATCCTCTTAGACCCAAAAATTTTATTTCAAATATACCCGTAAAGTAGTATGGTGGAATATTCCTGGGCAATAATCGCGATATCGTATGGTCACTAGAGACGTGTTTCCTATCATGATTTATATAAATTTGTAACGTGCCCATTTTACAAAAGAATCCCCGACTATTTCACGAAGTGTTTGAATTCAAATTGTAGCATTTAGCATGACAAATGTTTACCCATAGCGGGCAAGCCTAGACTAGAGAAGAGGAGACTTCGAGTCTTCTATGCGGGACTAGTTCAGTTTGTCTTGGGGCTAGCACACATGTAATTTTGTTGATGATGAGTTCGATGAAATTAGGCGAGTTTAAATGTGAATTAAACTATTATACAGCTAAATGCCTAGTGCTATTACTTCATATTGATTACGTTGGTGGCAAAACCTGAGTACTTTACGATTTGGTTATGATGGAAGTTAGGCAAACATGGATGCCTATTAAAGTCATGTGTATATTCAAACAATACTCGATGGCATTTTGTAAAACTGAAATTATTAGTTAGAAATGCTGAATTTCCGGCAAACCTGTATGTGTATCTATGTAGAATTGTTTGACGCCGTAATTATATTGAAACAATACAATTAAAAGTTTGTACGTTAATTTAATTAAAATTCTGTGCATTGGGTGAGCGTACATGCTCCATAAATTTGTGAGTGGTTGCGCAGCTTTCCTGAGGCAAGAGGATCATCACGACATTTTTGGTATTACGTCATCTGCAATTATTTGGTGAGACAGAATTTTCGTATTTAGTGATAACTTTTCTTGGTTGTTCGTTAACAGACCACAGTGCTATCGCGCGTTACGGGCGCAGGTTATTTAATTCCAAAGGACTGTTAAATTATGTATGGCCTCTTAAATAACTCATGTGTCGACTGTCATTTGTGTATTTCGTATAAACGCTTAAGAAGTGTTCAGCCCAGTAGCTTTGTAGTTAAGAATTTACATTTTCATTTCACGTTTACCCACAGGAGAGATTGTGGGCTTTAGCATTAGTTTAATTAATTTGTTTGCCCAATTATCATGTTAAAGGCAGTTAGTATTTTGCTACTTTATTTAGATTTATAAACCATAAACGTTGTTAGGAGTTAAATTTTCATGAATTGCGAATTATGTAGTGAAGATCCTACCGGGATGTTGTATTATTTTAGCTCATTTATTGATAATCTATTAAAACTGATTTCGTTGTGTTCTTTGGTTAGTTACCATATGTTTATTGTAGTAAATGTGTTTATCCGATTTAATTTTTGTATTTTGTAAAGGACTTTCTGTTAATACATTGTTAGTTACAATTCCGTATTGGACTTCTTTGACAAGTTCTGTTCCATAAATTTAAACCGTCTTTCCCTGGTCTTTTCGGTGAACTAATAAGACCAGAGGTGGCAGCCTTTTACCTTTTGTGCTTCTTTAAATATTTTAAAGTTATGTAAAGTTATAATAAGCGTGTGGTGACAATCAACTCTGTTATATTTTCATTTCATAAATTCACTGTCAGAATATTGCTCACCCCTTGAGATAGATTTCAATGCTCGGCTTTATGAATTTAGAATATGATGTAATATAACCCAAAACATAAAAGGTTATAAACTATGTTTCGTTATAACTTTAGAATAAAATGTTACTAATGTTTGTTTAGTAAGACTATTACAAAGCGAGAGAAAGTTGTAATCGAGCATAGCCGTCTGTCAATACCTATTGGAGCAACAAAAATGAAAAATATATTGCGTACTTAATCTCAGTAACACCACACATAAATAAAGTGTCAAATAGACTGCAACATCTACTCGTCGTGATTAAAACCGTCAAACAGACAGAATAAGATAACGGACAGTAAATTACTATAAGAATAATGTAGATTGCAGAATGTAAAACTAGTGTTCCTAAAGAGAACCGTGTTATTGTGAATTTTCGTATTTCGATTTTTAAAATTCATCATACTAAATGGCAGTTATAAAGAAAAACTTTATAATTCTACCTTTTAATAGGTTTCGGTTAAGTTTTCCCAATATTCTGCCAATGAATGAATTGAAAGAAAGTTAACGTAGCTGCATATAAATACAATATACCGCAGCATGAGCAGAGAAAATTATTTGTCGTCTTTTTAATAGCTGACATCGGTTGTCATGTATGCTTACATGACAGCAATAACATATTCATTATTCTGATGGACAAGAGGAACAAGTGCGTGATTCTATATTTGGACAGCATTAAACAGAAAGGAACCAACACACTCAGCTAAAATCAAGAAACAAGCTTGCAAAGAAAGGTTTTGCATCTTAATTACAATATTGAAACTACACCATTAAATTCTTATATGGAAAATGAGTTGGACTTTTTCGGCTGAACACACATTACGATATTCTACATTTAAATAAATTAAGAAGCAAATTTTTTTAATTTTGTGGGTTGGTTTTTTAAATTTTGTGGGTTGGCTCCTTTCTGTTTAATGCCGTCCATTTAAATCAGTTGATCGAACTTTTTTAACCACCATGTTACTTTTGACAGTCTTACATAATCATAAAACCACAACAGAAAAATCATTGCTTATTTGCTATTTCGTACTTTAGTGAGTCCGTGAAATGACACATGAGAAATTACATAAAAAAAGGAAATTAAAAACTACATTATTACTAAAAAGATCGTAAGCACGTTGGAGACCGTTGCTGTCCATATCCACAGATAGAAACTTACTTTACATAATATAGGTACATATTTGATTTTAGCCATTATGTTACTTCTAGTAAGAATGAGAACTGTTCATTTCAGCGATGCCTGACGCATTACAATTTTTTTTTTTTTTTCGAATAATGATATTTGTGATAAAACAAATAATGGTTTATTTGACCCCCCCTTTATTTCTGTTACTATTGGAGATAGAAAAAAAGTTTCGTATAAAAAAGTTGTAGTATTTTTTAATGCAATTTTAAAAACAATTACTTGGATAGGTCACGAACAATGAAGGTTGTTTTTTAAATGGAAAACCCTGTCTATTTTTACATATTCGTTTAAATCGTTTCTCTCCGATTTCAAATATATCAGAGTTGGTTTTAATTAATAGTATAATAATTTATTTCATATAAAAATGTATCACCTTGTTATAATCAGTGCAGTTTTTTAGTCACCATAAATCTTTTTATATTGATATAGGAAGAGAAAACCTTTTAGGACGTGTAAATCCTGTCAACATTGCCGTGGGAATTTAATAATAACCCGCTAATTTAATTACACGTCTAATTAAGAAGCATTTAAGTCGGATATACAATACGGTTCAGCAAGATACAGCTACGGGTGAACAGCAGAGTGATAATTATTGTGTGCGAAGAATCCAGAGGTCGATATGGATTAATGTTACTTTTTGCATATCAAATGTTTGTCGAAATGTTAAATTTATCAAGATATAAATACCAAGGCGCCATGTATATGTCTTCAGAAGAATGTTATTTATATGACTGCCTGGGTTCAAGAAATTGGTTTGTTTGGATTATAAAGCTTTTGCTCGTATTTCAAACTCTTAAATGGAAACTTAATATTTAACTGTTCATAGTTAGAATTGCTTATCAGTCAGTCAAAAGTGTCAAAATATTATACTCTTCACAACTACGAAAACGAATTGCAGAGAAAAAATGTTCATATCACTGTGTTAGTTTAAAAATGAATTATTATTTGTTTGCTTATAATTGTATTGAAACATTCTTTATAGGATTTTGCAAACAGCAGAAAAAATAACTATCTATAAAAGAAAAACTTTGTGTAGAAATATTAATGAAATCTTTGCATTCTTTCGATAACCTGAATTCTGGTTATGCTAGCAAATTAAAATCCTAAAATGAATTTGTCTAATTTCTTATTTGACAATTCTCATTCTAACACTAGCATCCACACAGTCCCCTACGGCCATGCAGATTAAACTAGTATCCACATAACCCCCTACGATTATGAAGATTCAGTTAAAAATGAGAACAAAGACCTAAAATGAATTTATTTATATACCATGTCTTAATTTTTTTTTATTTATTTTATTTTTTTTTTGAATGATAGATTTCATGAAAATGTAATCCATTGGAATGAAAAAAAAAAAATTTTTAAGACAAGGTAGATAAATAAATTCATTTTAGGTCTTTGTTCTCATTTTTAACTGAATCTTCATAATCGTAGGGGGTTATGTGGATACTAGTTTAATCTGCATGGCCGTAGGGGACTGTGTGGATGCTAGTGTTAGAATGAGGATTGTCAAATAAGAAATTAGACAAATTCATTTTAGGATTTTAATTTGCTAGCATAACCAGAATTCAGGTTATCGAAAGAATGCAAAGATTTCATTAATATTTCTACACAAAGTTTTTCTTTTATAGATAGTTATTTTTTCTGCTGTTTGCAAAATCCTATAAAGAATTTTTCAATACTGTGTTAGTGATCAAACTCCGAAAAACTTTCAAAATGTCCGTCCGTCTGTTTGTCTGTCTGTTACGTTTCTTCTAAACAAGATAACTTAAGAACGAAAACTCCGACTGCATCGGTATTTGGAAAGTACGTTAGTGATAGCTAGAGAAAGAACCCTATTGTTTTTAAATAAAATTGATCAATAAATAAAAAAGCTATTAATTATTTAATTTTTTTTAAATCTAATTTTTTCGTATTTTGTAATTAAATAAAAAAAATGTCTAAAACGAAAACAATCCCACCCCTCTGCGGAGGATTATTAAAGAAATTTACAAAAAGACAAAAAAATAATTATAAAAAATTCTAAATTTTAGATTTGAATATTGTTACATTATTATACCGGCTACGCATACATTCCAATAATGTTTTAAGCTTAAAAGTAATAAAGTCACAAATGCGATAAGATTATAGACCAGGCTAAGCAGCTTAATTCGTGGCGCAGTAGGCAAGGCCAAGATCACTCACTAAGATAAACTACTAGCATTAATTTTTATTTAAAATAAAACTGCGAAGAGTATCCTATAGAATGCGCAACAATTATGCAAAAAAATGCAGTCAATCGGCGAAGAGTGGTTAGCTTGTTATGGGTTGGTAGAGGTAAATAACACCATTGTTGTTGTGTTGTTCTTGCGCTACTCTATACTGGTAGAAGAATCCATTTTTAGCAGGTTGTAACAGAGTGTGACCGAATCTTGTTTTATACGTATTCATTACTAGTTAGCCGATTTGAAAATTTTAAACCCGGGATGTTTTCTTACTCGAGGATAGGACAAGGATATGTACTCAGAAATCAGAACAATTCTGGGTAATTCAGGACGTATGGCGTCCCTAAGTTAACTGTAACATACTATTAAAAATATTCAAATGCTAGATTACATATACATGGTGGGGCAATAGTGAGTCGGACCACGATATCTCGAGTTCTACGATAGCTAGAAATTTTAAAAAAATTGCAAGTAAACTAGATAAAATAGTCTATAACTGGGAATTACTTGCGAACATACATCTGCAGATGAATATTAAAAAAATCACCACAGTCACAATTATTATGGGTTTTAAGAAAAACTTATGTGAATACCAGTTACGAAACATCTAATTAATGTTTCTGGATCATATTGGATCATATTCATTTCCTAAAACTGTACAGGGTGGCCTAAAATTATTTTTCAATTAAGAACATTTTAAATTTAATTTTCTAAATGTTTTCAAATGAAACACCCTGTATATTTTTCAAAGTTGTGATGAATTGTAAGTACTTCCCTATGGCAAACTGCAATCAATTTCGTTTTATTGAACAATAATTACAATATTCAAAAATAAACTTAGGAAAAGACGTTTCTTCAAATAACTCAGTAGAAAAAATTATAATAAACGTTCCACATGTTGCCCATTTTGATTGACACACATCTCTATGTGCTTTTGAAATGAGGTTCCCACTGTTCCTAAAACTGCCAGTGTGATAGATATAAAGGCAGTTATTATTCTTTCCTTCATATTTTGTACTGTTGTTGGTGTGTCTCTATAAACAATTTCCTTTACGTATTCCGATAAAAAGAAATCCATTTTAGTAAAATCTGGGGATATACCAGGCCATTTAGTGTGTCCATTTCTTCCAATCCATGAGGGTAGGTATTATTTAAGTGGTCTCTAACTGCATTTAAATTATGTGGTGGAGCACATCCAATTTCGAATTTTTTCAGGGAGATTTTTACCAATAATTGTGGCAGTGACAGTTTTCCAAAAAATGAAGATAGACAGCTCCAGTCAATGTACCATCAAAGAAATGTAGCCCTATTTCATGTTCTCCAATAATTTCTCCCCACACGTTTATAGACCATCTGTGTTGGTTATCAATTTGCATCAAAAAGTGAGGATTTTCCGAAGCATAATAATGGAAATTGTGCCTATTAACAAATCCAATTTTATGAAAAGTTGTCTCATCAGTGAATAAAACATTATTGAAGAAGTTGACATCATCTTGCATTTTACCTCTGGCTCAATTACAAAATTGTAGGTGCTTTTGAAAATCGTCATCAGATACTTCTTGGTGCATGTGAATATAATATGTATGCAATTTATTTGTTTTTAAGAATTGACCCACAGACTATCTACTTATTCCTACTAATGAGCTCACTTCTCTTTGACTAATATGGGGATTCTCAACCGTCGCCAGCACCACAGAAAACTCATTTTCTTCGTCCACAACACTTTTCTTTCACTTTTTTTATCTTCGACATTTCCAGTTTCCAGAAATCTATCAAGAAGGCTTTGTAAGCTGCTAACTTCAGGAATCCTTCTTTTAGGATAACGTTGGTGATAAATTCTATTAGCAAGTAAGCAATTTCTGTCTGACTCGCCCAAACCAAAAGTCATGTTTACAAGTTCCACTTTATTAAAATTCATATTGTACAATTCCAAATATTTCAAATTCAATACAAATTGTAACTAACGACCGATACGTGTGACAAATGCTCCGTTGTACACGACAATTTATACCAAACTGAGGTTTTATTGCTTGTCGAATAACGAAAACGCCAAAATAACGTACAAAAAACATTACAGTAAAGGACCTGTTAAATACTATTTACTGTTCCCACTAAATGGCCTCATTTCAAAATTGCATAAAGACGTGTGTCAATCAAAATGGGCAACACGTTGAACACCCATCATAAATTTTTCGGTAATTCTGGAGAATAACGGGGCATTGGAATTTTCGCGTCATTATTTCAGGGTAGACTAATTTGGGGTCACAGAACACGAATCCGAAGTCGGTTTTCAATGCAAACGCATAGTTTTTCCAAAAAAAAAAATTTTAAATTTTCCACCATAACACGAACTTTTTGTCAGTGTAAACACTAAAAACACCTCGATTTCGGCCGATTCGGATCCCGTATCCACAATGTAGGTGCTTGTTAGAACAATGCACTTTTACGCACTGCAAAAAAATTGCTGTTTCATAATAATAGATGGTATAAATAGTAATATTATTTATAATAATTCAGAACTCCATTATTTGACAGATCAGCCATAACTGCCATAAGATTGCCGCGCAAGCGTCTCAAAATACCCTAAAAAGTTGGTGTCTCAAGGCACAACAAAGAAATTCATTTTATAAATACCTACTAAAATTAAGAAAATAACATAATATAATTTAAATAAGAACGATTTTATGATCATTTTAGCCAGTACCAAGAACTGGTGTTCTATTAAGAATATTTTCAATATATAGTGTGTCCCAAATTGGTTTACTTACAAATGTTTCTGTTTTGTTTGTGCCCAGTAAGGACCAGGGGGAGGTGAGATCACACATACCTTCCTTGCCAGGAAAGGAAATCCTCCTTACTCTTCTCGGATACCACCTACTCACTTTCAACCTGGTTATCAGTAATAAATGGTGTCTGTAGGGCAAGTAGGGCAAGGGGCATTTGCGCCGGCGCAAATGCCCCTTGCCCTACAGACTCTCAACCTGGTTATCAGCAATAAGTGGTATCCGAGAAGGGCAAGAAACATTTGCGCCGGCGCAAATATTCCTTGCCCTTCTCGGATACCACTTATTGCTGATAACCAGGTTGAGAGTCTGTAGGGGAAGGGGCATTTGCGCCGGCGCATAAATAGTAATATTATTTATAAGAATTCAGAACTCCATTATTTGACAGATCAGCCATAACTGCCATAAGATTGCCGCGCAAGCGTCTCAAAATACCCTAAAAAGTTTGTGTCTCAAGGCACAACAAAGAAATTCATTTTATAAATACCTACTAAAATTAAGAAAATAACATAATATAATTTAAATAAGAACGATTTTATGATGATTTTAGCCAGTACCAAAAACTGGTGTTCTATTAAGAATATTTTCAATATATAGTGTGTCCCAAATTGGTTTACTTACAAATGTTTCTGTTTTGTTTGTGCCCAGTAAGGACCAGGGGGAGGTGAGATCACACATACCTTCCTTGCCAGGAAAGGAAATCCTCCTTACTCTTCTCGGATACCACCTACTCACTTTCAACCTGGTTATCAGTAATAAATGGTGTCTGTAGGGCAAGGAACATTTGCGCCGGCGCAAATATTCCTTGCCCTTCTCGGATACCACTTATTGCTGATAACCAGGTTGAGAGTCTGAAGGGCAAGGGGCATTTGCGCCGGCGCAAATGTTCCTTACCCTTCTCGGACACCATTTATTACTGATAACCAGATGAAAGTGAGTAGGTGGTATCCGAGAAGAGTAAGGAGGATTTCCTTTCCTGGCAAGGAAGGTATGTGTGATCTCACCTCCTCCTGGTCCTTACTGGGCAATAACAAAACAGGACAATTTCTAAGTAAACCAATTTGGGACACACTATATATTGAAAATATTCTGAATAGAACACCAGTATTTGGTACTGGCTACGATGATCATAAAATCATTCTTGTTTAAATTATATTTGTTATTTTCTGAATTTTAATAGGTATTTATAAAATGAATTTCTTTGTTGTGCCTTGAGACACCTACTTTTCAGGGTATTTTGACACGCATGCGCGGAAATCTTATGGCAGTTATGGCTGATCTGTCAAATAATGGAATTCTGGATTCTTATAAATAATATTACTATTTATACTATCTATTATTATGAAACAGCAATTTTTTTGCAGTGCGTAAAAAGTGTATTGTTCTAAAAAGCACCTACATTGTGGATACGGTATCCGAATCTGCCGAATTCGAGGTGTTTTTAGTGTTTACACTGACAAAAAGTTCGTGTTGTGGTGGAAAATTTCAAAATTTTTTTTTGGAAAAACTATGCATTTGCATTGAAAACCGACTTCAGATTCGTGTTCTACGACCCCAAATTGGTCTACCCTGAAAAAATTACGCGAAAATTCCAATGCCCCGTTATTCTCCAGAATTACCAATTTTTCTAATGAATTATATGAGGGAACCTCTTTTTTTTAAGTTTATTCTTGAATTTGATACTTATATATTTATAAAACGAAAATGGTTGCAATTAGCCATAAGGAAGTAATTACAAAAAATGTTCGTATTTCATCTCTACATCACATCGTTGAAAAATATACAGGGTGTTCCATTTGAAAAAAATTGAGAAAATTCAATTCAGAAGATCTTAATTGACAAATATTTTAGGCCATCCTGTACAGTTTTGGGAAATGAAAATTATTCGAAAACATTAATTAGATGTCTCGTAACCGGTATTCACATAAGTTTTTCTTAAAACCCATAATTGTGACTGTGGTGATTTTCTTAATATCCATCTGCAGATTGCATTATTTCAACAAAAAAATTCATTACATCTAAATGGTTCGGAGATATCTAATGCTAATATAGGAATTAATAGAGCTAGAAAGAGGCTTCAACAAATGTACTTGATATTCATAGCATTCCATTTAAAAAAAAACACTTGGTCCTGTAATTTCGTCTTAGCTCGCCATGTATGTGCGAGAACACTTTTCAGTTATACTAGTTTTTATCTAGTTTACTTGCAATTTTTTAAAAAATTTCTAGCTATCGTAGAACTCGAGATATCGAAGTCCGACTCACTATTGCCCCACCCTGTATATGCTCCTAGGGAAAAATTCTCGTCCTATTTGAAGCTGAGTTTACACGCAAAAATAATAAGAAAAGTTTCTGTAATTTCTTCCTAATGAAGGTTTCTTAGGAAGGATTCCCGGACACACGTCAGGTTCATAAAAACTTCTCTTTCTATTTTCTGTATAAAATCAGTTCCTGAACGGAGGAAGGTAACACGAATACCCAGTATAACTAAATTACCTTTATATCGTCATATATTTAAACCGAATAGGTATCATATCCTTATTAACCGCATAAAACTTAGTTTTATTTAAACATTAGATAAAAATCTTGTTAAGAAACATGCCACAAGTTTGCATTCTATGTGTATGTAAATTATAAGGCAAATTATTCACACTTTCATTACTTGTGGTTTCTTTTATAATAAGGAGTCTGTTACATATAAGAAAACACATAGTAGTATTCTCTTCACCAAATTATCACTGTTTATTATTTATTTGTGCGAATAAATATTATAATATGCATAATATGGTTAGAGAGGAGAAATGCTATTGTTTAAATTAAGTTCCCCTCAAATTTTTTATTTAATATTCTATAATAGCGTACTATATTCCGTTTTCAGTAAAAAGTGGATTGACCTGGAATTAATTTAATCACTGCCTTCCCGCCGTAAATCGTCGCCTTATATACCCCACGAAATGCATCTAGAAGTTTTCTAACAACCCTCCATACATTTCTACAGGTATCTAGAACAACGTAGCAAAAACTCCATTTTCTACAACTTTCCAGCTTCTAGTTCTAATGATACTTCATAGATGGCGTACATAGGTAACACTTTACAGGTTTCTATAAAGAGAATCTGATGTAAAGACATGCTACACATGCTATCGGCATCTAAGGGGTGCAAATGCGTAACAATAATTGCCATTTAGTTGAATTTATCTTAGATCAAAAATGGATAATAAAAGAGAATTGATGTCAATACGATATTTTATTTTTCTCGCATAACTTTTTTTAGTTTTTCAAATATTGATAAAAAAAATATACCAATAAATCCAGTGTTGCTGTATGGGACATTATACTAAATAAAACATTTTGAAATATTATATATTTCCCCTATGATTTAAATATGGTCCATATGACAAATTACGCTTCATTTTTGTATACCTACTACCTGCATCTAAATTGTTGACCTGTAATTTTAAATCACTGTATATAATAATAAAATACAAACATAAGAACTAGATTATAAAGTCATACTTAGTTATTACTACAAGGACAGGGTGTTTTCACATTTATAACCCATTTGTTCAATGTACAGGTGCCCAGAGAAAAGCCGCTTTGGAAAATTCTGCACAACATTGTGTTGCATTTTTAAAATCAAATTGTATTTTTTAACGATGTCCGGCATCATTATATCTTTTATTCGATGAAATAGAAGTAAATTAAATTGAGTGATCACTAATTTTTTTAAATAATTCATGTTATGTACATTTTAAATACCATTTTAATTGTCATCATGTCCGGATCTCTGTCAATGTTGAAACAAACCACATTAATACATCTATCAGTTTCAGCAACGGATGCAAGAGCAAAATAGTGAATAATAATGTCACCAGGTCTGGTGGCCATGACCCTTCCAACCAATTTTATGGTCTGCAGTTTTATTACCCGCAACACAGGGAAAGTGAAGTTTATTTCTACATTTGCAAAACATACTCGAGGAACACCCACTCAAACTATTAAGCAAATGGACTTGCTTGTTTCTGAATAGCTGGGACAGCTATGAATACTAAAAATTATATATCGGAAAACACTGCAGTCATACACACATTGGTAACGGAAACCGATTATCGATTATTATGGTATTTATAGAAGTCAAGGTATATCCGAACAGTACAAAACCCCATACAAACTTTTGTAAAATCCGTTTCACAAAAGACTAAAAAAACAAAAGGAAAATGTATTTTCATCGATAATTGTTTTATCTGACTCTAGATACTTAAATCATAATTTATAGTTCTCTTCACATACTTAAGGAACATAAAAAGTGTCGGCGCCTTTGACTTTGCGGTAAAGATCAAATACCCCGACATTTTTTATTTGTTTTAAATATATGAAGAGAACTATAAGTATGTATCAGGTGCAACCTATAGGGTGAGACGTTGTCATAATTTTGTTTGTAGTAACATTATTCACTCCGTGTCATTTGTCATTTAGTGGAGTAGATCTGGCATTTGAAAAACAAGTGCCTTTAAAAAAAAATCCCACCGTATAGAGGACGACTTCCTCCACTTCCCTGACACTCTCACATCCGAGATCTAGGTGGGGAGGGGGCTGTTAAACATATGAAAAATCGGTTTTTCTCAATTTCCGCGCGATCGGGGAGACGGACAAAAAAATGTTTCGGATAAAAAAGAAAGGCCTCCCTGAGGCGCGTAAACGTTTTTAAAATCGGCCAATTAGGGCCGGAGATATGGCCGTTTGAAAGGATGGAGTTTCAAAGTAGGAAAAGGGATCGGACAGGAGGTATGAGGGGTGTTTAAGAGATAAGGAATGGGATTAGGACGGTAATTTTTTTTTCTGTTGTGGGTGGTTATAGAATGAGGTCGAGGCCGCGGGGGGAGCTCTCGAGGGCAGTTAGGGAAGGAGAGAGAGGTAGGGGGGAACGTGCAAAAGGGGAAAACGGCCATATCTCCGGTTCTATAGGGCGATTTAAAAAAATCAAAATAGGATTTTTTCCTTTTTTAATCGGCTATAATGTTGGATAGGTAGGAAATAATTTTCGCCGAAAATGTAAAAATGGGGGGCAAAAGAAAAAAATGTATTTTTTTTTTCAAAACGATTTTTTTATTAGGGGAAAATGTCAGACTTGCCTTTCTGACCTTCGATTTCCCTTTGTGTGTGAGTGAGAGCGGCGAGAGAGTAGAGAGGGTAGAGGCCACGCCTACTCTCCCGCCGCTGTAGCTGCTGATTCAAAAGAAATAAATTTATAAGTGTAACTCGCGCGCGTAGCGCAAGTTACTGTCCGATCGAATTGATTTTTTTTAATAAAAAGGGAAATTTGTTCTCTTTAAAATACGCCCTGGCAGAAGGGCGTAGGACTTTCCTTTACCCTTCTGTAGGGCTTAAGCTTCAAGCTGTCGCCCTGCCTGTCGTAGTAAAGTAATTCGAAAAATTATTTTTTCATTTTGAAGGGGATGAGAGTCCCCGTCTTTTAGGAGCAGTTTATCCCCGCCACTCACCCCCTTCATAAAAAAAATCGTTTTGAAAAAAAAAAAAATTCTCTTGCCCCCTATTTTTACATTTTCGGCGAAAATTATTTCCTATCTATCCAACATTATAGCTGCTCAAAGAAGGAAGAAATCGCCTTATTAGAACCGGAGATATAGACGTTTTCCCGTTTTGCACGTTCCGCCCTCCCTCTTCTTCCCTAATTGCATTAGAGAGCTCCCCCGCGGCCTCGACCTGTTCCTATAACCATCCATAACAGAAAAAAAATTTACCATCCTGCTCCATGCCTAATCTCTTAAACAGCCCCTCATACCTCCGGTCCGATCCCTTTTCCTAGCATGAAACTCAATCCCTTCAAACGACCATTTCTCCGGCCCTAATTGGCCGATTTTAAAAAACCAAAAACCAGTTTACGCCCCTCGGGGAGACCTTTCTTTTTGTTCTGAAACATTTTTTGTTCGTCTCCCCGGTCGCGCGCAAACTGAGAAAAACCGATTTTCCATATTCTTAACAGCTCCCCCTCCCCCCGCACCAAATAGATCTCAGATGTGAAAGTGTCAGAGAAGTGGGGGAAGTCGTCCTCTATAAGATGAAAAAAAAATGTTTTAAAAAAGGCACTTGTTTTTCACCCCCTTTTTTCTGCCAGATCTACTCCACTAATTGTGTTTGTGCCATTCGCGAAATATAGACTTACAATGTTCATTATGGAGAACACGCCCAATAGCGTAAGCAAATTGTTGAACGGTACTACTTTTTCTTAACCGTAAGCTCAATATAGTCAAGTATTTTGATGATTTTATAAACTATTTCCCTTGATCACAAAATTTTTCAAAAATTCAAGACTTGACCTTCTACCGCTACAACTTGATTTGATATCAAGCAATTTCTATCTGTTACATTACCTGATCAGGAACAGATTATGTACGAAAAACACGATTCACCCATATCTATTGCTTCCAAGCTCATGTGCTCATTTAAATACAAAATTAGTCCCAGAACTGATTGAAACGAGTGCATATGTCTGTAGAATTGTGACAATGACTAAAAACGTTTATGTTTATTATTATTAAATATAATTTTCAATTTCAGAGCAACAGGTCAGATACACTTTGTCAGAACGTTCCGAACGCAATCAAAAATGACATTGAAAAAAGTAGAAGTAAAGAAAAGAGAGACAACAAATTTTTCCACAGTCTAGCAAATTCTAAACGAAGAAAACACAGTCTGTGCAAAAATTTAGGGGAATTAACAAGACAGGACAGCCGGCGGAAAACCTCTTATCTTTTAGCAATGGCGCCATTGACCTCGACATTTAAATTGGAGTTCTCGGGCAGTTGCCACAATGTGACAATCAGACGGAGAAGGTAACATTAGAAAGATAGGCCAATAGTGAAGAATGGACAACACTGTCCTGATAGAACGACCGAACTCAGCTGACTGTCAGTAGCCTAGGTCACTAAAAAATAGGTTGCTTTGTAATGTATGTCACATGAAGTATTTCTATGTTTATATGTAAGGTATCTGTTTAGCTAGGATAGAATTGTACATTGAAAGAATAATTTTGAAACTTTCTTCTATAAAATGGGGAAAAAAGAGCCACATGCAGCTGTCATCAAGGTCTATACGTGACGTAGCACTTGTCGATTTCAATGAGCCAACCTACTTTTAGTAAGCTTGGTCAAATTCGTTTAATGGGTAACCGACAAATCCCGAAACCGTTTCCGCTGAATGTCGTGTCCCTTTTAAATTGGAGTACACAACTGTCTTTGTTTATTTCGTCTTCTCCCTCTGACTGTCCTATCTTATTAGTTCTCTAATCTTTGGTCTGTGTATAGAGACAGACACGCAAATAAACTTACCGTATTAAAAGTGAAAAATTGTGGATTGTTAAAACAGCATTTGCAATCCGAATTGATATATTCTGATAGCAAATGCTGTGCATCGCGTGCTCTTAGAGAATTACTCGATTTTTCACATATTTAACATATAACTAATGGGCTTGACATGAGCTTCAGCCAAATTAAGTAACTTGAATATCAAATCAAGCCGGGATTCCCTACTTAAAGGCAGATTTTAGGTAACCATTTCGAGATTTTGATAGCCTTAAGAAGAAACATACGTGAAGACATAGACATTATATTAACCAAGCCGTTGGAGAGAGTTGTGGAAAATGTCGGTCACTGCATGAGCGCTAAAAGTGGCCATTTGATGGATACAATTTTCTGATCAAAACATAATAAAATTTAAAGTTCCAAATAAATATTTAACAACAAGCTTTCAAATGTTTCTTGGATATTCTGACTGATATAATCTAAACAATTCGAGACTTCCACGCCACCTGTCACAATTGGCCAAAGAGCAATTCATCGAAAAAAATGACATTTAGGTTAAATGTTCATATTTGAGTATATGTATGGAGGTCATAATTTGGTAGACTAGGAAGTGGTCCAGGATTCCATCACACCTCTACCGGATTACGGCTGGTATAACTGACTTAAATTTTCTATTCAACAGCAGTTCTTCAACGTTATACATACTACGGTTCAAAGCAAGGAAACATCTTGCCCTCAGGTAGAATTGCTTATGCCTTTCCTACATTCGTTGGGCTTGAGACCTGATTCGAATCCTGGCTAAGGATATGGACATTTAGCGGCGTTTTTAATATGTTACCGTGATGACAGCAGTGAACTGGACCTCGGTTGAGTGGTACAATATGGCTAGGAGCTGTTATATATCTTAAATTTGAATTTCACAGATTGCAATACTGTAAATAAACGTTGTTGTGGTGTTGTCTGTATGCACGTGTTCTGGTTAAGTGGAATAGATATGGTTAAATTTCACCAGTACGCTAATATAAACAATATTATTCTGCCATATGTTTGGGTACTTATGAGTGTCCAAGTTTCCTAACTTAAAACAATTTAGAATGGATATAATGATATAATTTATCCACCACGTTCAATAATTGTTCGGTTTGACACCTGGATAATGATCATGTTTGTATCTATTCTACTAACCTATATCCTTTATTGGTGGTTCCTATTGTTACTTACGTATGAACAATTTTTTACCCAACAAAATACAGAATACATTAAAATTGAAACTTTAACTTGCCAAAAATAGACTGAAAGGGTGTTGCTTTACTAAAGAATTAAAAATAGAATAAATCCATATTCTTTTTGTTGTTAGTCGCATATAATGTATTGTATTATCATGTCAACTCTGTTCCAGTAGTTGATGATTTTTTAAGTTTTAGCATATATAATACTTTTATCATTAGATCAGTTTCGTTAAAGCCTTATATTAATCATAAAAATATGATCATGTGTAATATCACTTGGAACCTGCACTTGCGTGAATCAGGAACATGCTCCTAAATTTGTTGTTTCAATTTACTTGGTATGCTACGTATATTTAACGAATAAATATGCTCCTGGCCTGCTTATCTTAAAGGAAAAGACTAACCCTCTATAAAAACGTGATGATATTTATAGAAATATGGAACATAATATTCACCAAGTTATTCAGTTACCACATTTTAATGTACATGTAAACTTCCACCCACATATTCTTTCACTTAAGGTGACATTAAACTGTTGTTCTTTCCAACAACAAACTGTATATTTGTCTGCATAGTTACATAATAAGCCAGTAAATCGGAACCTTTTTGTGATCATAAAACATTTTTTAATACTTCAGAATTTCAGAAGCTGCAAAGTGCTTATAATTAATTTAGAATATACCAGTCAACCAATAAAAAGTACAAATTTACTTGAACCATCTATAAATAACAACGGTGTAAAGTCGAAGCTAATAAAACAATTAGAGAAAATCGTCATCCAAAATCAAAGCTCGTCTAAGCAATTAGAGGTTCAAAACTCCTGAAATTGGGAAGGAATTCAAGAAGCACTGGTAGAAAACTGATACGATCGATGTTCAGAGCGACGTATCAGGTTACTATACCAAGTTTGAATTTCAATTCGTCAAGTTTATTACTAAATCAGGTGAGCTAAATAGGAAATATTAGAGCATTTATGGTAATTTCCCTATTTCTCGTTTCTCTTAATATTACTAATTCAATTTCATTTCTGGTTTTATTAATGAATTTAAGTACCATGAAGTTATTAACATTACTTTGCAAATTGACTTTAAAATTAGTTCAAATAGCAAAGGATTTAATTTTCTGCTATAATGTTGATACACGTACTTGCATTTACTATTGCGTCCATAAAACACGATAAGCATTCGGAATTTTGTACCTTCAGGCAAAGCAATGAATTAATAGTTTTTAATACTCCAATAATAGGGATATTTGTTCCGAACTTAGTACAGGACTCTCAGCGAATAAATAATACTGGTAATACTAGATTCCAAGTTAAAATCATTTTATATACTCTGAAACTAGATTCCATGCCTTTTAAAGTTTTATCAAATCAGATATAAACATATATTCTTTTATAATAGTTATTACCTTCCATTTTGTTACCTAACTTACTGTTAACAGAACCTACGACAACACATGCGTGTTTCTACTTATCAACAGAAAGTTTTAAAAATATTGCTAATACTTGCTAACCACATTCCAGCAAACATTTAAGTATTATTTGACGTCAAGACTACCTAAATTATGTATAATAAATTTGGTCGCAAAATTAGAATTAACCATATTTTGGTAAAATTTACGTTGATGCTACGTGGAATCGACATTAGTGGAGAATAAGACGACGTTGAAATTAAGTTATATCAACTAAAACAGGTAAAATTACATATAAATCTTACTTGTAGTCGCACAGTATATTTGGTTACTAATAGCTGTTTAGGTAAATTTTACTTGAATTCAAAGTCAATTTGACATCAAGTTGACTAGTTTTAGGTAGAATTTACGGACATATGTGAAATTGAAAAATGACACCAAGTGGAGAAAAATTTGATTTTTACACTTATTTGGTATTTTTCTCTATAAGTAGTCTACATATGGTTGTCAGTCATTTACAAAACTGAAGAGCTACCTAACTCACAATAACAATACAAAATGAATGCCGGTAAGTAAAGTAAGTACAATTTATGAGGAAAATATTTGCAGTTCTCGCTTATTGAAATCAATGCTACGAAAATTCTGTGAATAATAGCACCTGTACTCCATAAAATACTAATGCGCCTCAAAAATATTCATCTATAAGAAAATGTCTATTACCAAATAAAAAAATTATTGTAATATTTTGAGCCGATAGTATACTATACTTGTTACATATGAATTTACAGGTATAATTATGTATTTTTTCAAACTCTTCGTTGTTTCCATATACACTCATTTTACAAACTACAATTTGGAATCATACTTCAACTGCGCTGAGAAAATATGGTGTCTTGTGCTAATTAGACCTCTAAGTTAAAATTACCACGACAATCTACGTATTTTATAGGTGGAGATTATCACAGGTCAAGTTACGCTAAAATTTACGACATTTTGGTTAACTTTACCTATTGAAAGTATTTTCAACTCTGTTGTTATATCAGATAATTACTTGTAGGTAAATATAACCTGTTTATATTACCTTATTTTGAATATACTACCTATCGGTAAATTCTACTTATTATGTGTAAATTTTAGCTGGACTAGTGTACTGTGTTAACGAGTGAATTAACCGAAAGTGTCATAGTGGAGAAATATGAAATTGCCTTGGTATTCCGCAGCGCCTGAAAGTTTCGGAGGCTTAGAGGGCATTCGACAACGCCCTTTTATTGAAATTTTATAGCCAATTATTTACACATACAAGAGTGCAAATATAGTTAAGGTATTTTCCTTTAAAGAGACTTGAATGATTCCTTAGGCGGTGGTTTTTTACATTTGGCACACTTCATTTGTATATTGGCACCATGAATTATCCAACCATGCTACGATAATGGCTTTTTTTAATGACGGAAATAATTTTTAGATAATAACTGTACCAACTAAGTACCTGATTGTTCAAATAACCTAAATAATATGAATTTTACAAACAGGTTAGACGGAGGTTAGCTTCTGAATTACTATTTTATAGTCAAGTTTACTTTGAGGTCGATTTGTCAGGTTACTGCGACAAAGAGGTATAAAATGTATTTTTTTAGAGTAACTCTAAGGTCAGTTTAAGGGTAATTGACTTCACGGGTGAAATCAGGTAGATAATATAGGTAGAATTTATGGATGTTGTTTACCTAATATTACTTCAAAGAAGAGTAATAAAAGTGACCAAATAAGTTGCTATTTAGATATATTACGTAGGATTTCCAACAAAATCTACCGAGAAAGATATTCTACTATTAGAAATATTTTTCGTCGCTAAAAAACTACCTAATTATATTACCTATTTCGACCTTATTGGAAATTTATCCTTGAGGTCAATTTTGGTAGATTTTAGTTTTCCACTTGCTGTTTTCATTAAATTTACTTTCAAAGAAAATTGTGTATGAGGTAGATTAATTAGTATTATTTGCTTAAACTTAAATCTAAATTAAGACTAATTGGCCAATTTTTATCGGAGGTCTATTTTTCCAGTCAATTTTACGTTATAATTACTTTGGTAAGTAGATTTGTCCCAAGACGAATTGGAGCTAATTTTGACAAAAATGTTTGCTGGGATGCTAATGTAAAGAAGCTCAAGTTTTAATTAGGACTATTTTATAATAAAAACTAATCAGTTCAACTCATAGGACAGTAATCATTCAGAATGATGCCCATGACTTTCAATTAGTATATTGTGTCACAAGGGCAGAAAATGAGCATTAGTAGCCCGCTTCGCTTCGCTCGCTCGGGCAGCTGATAGCTAAGGGCTGCTAATGCGTTTTCTGCATGTGTGAGACACAACTGTCTTTCGTCTAGCTTTAAAGAAAATTTTAAAAAAAGGAAAAATATAACAAAAAAAATTTTTTTTCTTCAATTCTCTGGGACTTGCCACACGTATTTTTTCTCTTTAAGCGGTGCTCGGGGAATTTACAAAATATCACAATTAACCAGTATGTTACTGGTAAATAACCTCTACGCCTGTGACTTTTACGTGAAAGGATCAGTTAGAGGTTGCTTTTTTTAATTAAATAACACAAATAAGTATTAAAACTTGAAATTAAATATTTCGCCGACGCGGCGTTTCGGAAATCTAATCTGTTTCCTCTTTCAAGGCTTTTTTGTTTGTTATATTCAATATCCATAGATACTTACTATTTACATAGAACTGTTGATATAGTTAACAGTTTTGTTTTTTTTTGTTTTGTTTTTATACAATATTAAGTTTGTGAAGTTCTTCTTTTAATATTGGCAACCAAGTTGTACAGACATCTACGGAACAATTCGGCACGCATCCATTCCTCATTCAATAATATTATCGCGGATTCTTTAATTTTTCTTTTTGCCAAAAAATTGAAGAAGAAAAAAATTAAGATAATGCCACAAATAACATTTAGACAATATTTAAAAATCTTTAATATTATAAATACTAACAGGGAAAAACAACAAAAATCAAAAATTATTTTACACCTTTGTTGTTTGTTTTGTTTCCAAATTTTGGTTTAAATTGATATTTAATGAGGAATTATGTGAAACGTCAAAGTATGCAAATGACAATTAAAGGTGTCTAGATTGTCAAAAACTACAAAATCGTGTTATTATGAATTTTTTTCACCTAGCATATTATATTAACCCTAAAAATAACACCGAAAGTAATGTTTGGGCCGCTAAATTCATAACGACACGATTTTTCATAATTTTTCAATGGATGTCAATTTAAACTAAAATTTGGAAACAAAACAAACAACAATGGTGTAAAATAACAATAAGTTTTATCCTGTTAGTATTTAGGACATTAAAGATTTTTGTTATATTTTTTTCGTTTTTTGGTTTTGTTTAATGCTAGGCGACAAACAGTTGTGTGTCACACATGCAGAAAATGCATTAACAGCCCATAGCTATCAGCTGCCCTCGCTTCGCTTCGCTTCAGCTAATATCCGCGGACTACTAATGCTCACTTTCTGCCCTTGTGACACAATATTCCATAGCGGTCGAAGGGACGATAAATATTACTTTTGGTCATATTTTTAGATTTAACATGATTCATTTTCACATATTCTATGATATGCTAGGCGAAAAAATAATTTGTAGACCTCTCGACATACTAACAGTAGAATGATCGATAAACTTCTGTGGAAGTTCATCCATTAACTATGGCAGAACATTCTTTAGTCTTTGGAGGGCTATAAGTAAATAGTACTATCAAATCATTTTATGTTTTAGAAAATCCCATAACTATTCTTTTGCGTGTGGGCGTGGAGATCTTGGTGATAACCTTAAATCAACAAGTTCAATGACTAATAAAGTCCTCAATTTGACGAATGTTCAGCTCTAAATTAATATGATAATCCTGAATTATGCCATTTATGAGATCATTTCGGTACGACTATTACACTTCTATTTTTATTTCAAGGAATCACATTGAATTACTTTCTCGACGTTGCCTGTTCAAGTATAAGGTTCAGTGAACGTGTCTGAGCTCTTAATTTAGCGGTGTCCAGTCAATTTTTGGTCCTTCTATTGATGGAAATCCTCAGCAGTCCTCGAAGAACAACGAAATATTGCATAATTGTATCCGTTGCCGTGGAATATTAACATTGGAAATGTTTATGTTCGTATATGGGGGTCGAGTTACCAGTTTTCGTCCAAGGTCAAAAGACAGCGGTGTCGCGGTCGAGTGAGACTGTCGTATATGCGACGGCTGAAATATGCAAATGTAATATGGGTTGCATATATCACAGAGGGTCAAGTTACCAGTTCCCATTTTAAAGTTTATGTTTTATGTATGGTGTTATCATTTTCAATGCCCCGATAGTTGCAAGAATTGCAAAATCTGTGAATTTTCAGCCAAGCCTATTAAAAATACGTTTGTGATAGCTGCAACATCAGTTTTCCTCCACTTTCAATTCGGTCAGTATGAGGTTTTTTTTTCATCTCAGCGATTTTTCCGAAATCTTTATCAAACTGTAAAGAATGACTCTGCGGTGATACCATATTGCTTCATTAAGCCATATCTAGTGTAAGGTGAGCAAGAATCGGAAAGAAGGCTTTCTATTAGAACATATTCTAAGTTATAATGGAGGTGAAGACTGTAGGTAAATAATCAGGTATTTTCGGAGTAGCTGATAATGAATTAAAGATTCAAAATGGTGAATCCAATAGGGCTGACATAATTGTACAATTTTTATGATTTACATAAAATTGGGCCACTAAAAGGGGCGGAATTTGACCCGAATTAAGAAAGGCGATCACATAATTTTACTGTCCATTTCTGCTTCCCTCGTATACCGAAGGGAAGTATTTTATTCAAGAAAAAGTCACCCTCCGAGGTTTCTTCGGATTTCCACCACATCAGTCCATGTAGATTACAAAAATAAAGGTCTTTCAATTCCGTCAGTCTGTCTGACTCTCCCTCCCTCTGTTGGCCAGTCGTCTGTCTCTTGGTGCGTTAACTAAAAAACTACTTAACGAAGAACAGTCAATTTTGGTAGGTAGTTGATACTACTGCCAACGAAGGAATGGTTAGACTTTGACTAGAAAATATACAGGACCGTCTAAAGAGAATAGATAATGAAAAATATATATTTCGCCATAATTTAAAATTTTCACGTTTCGTGAACTTATTTTTTTTAAATTTTGAAATTTTTTTTACGGCTGCTATACTTCCACACCACTACGTGGATGTGGAAGTACAAATGTGACAGATGGCAATAACATTTGGCACATAGTTAACACAATTGACAAGGAAGACACATAATATAGTTTTATTGAAAAATGTACAGGGTGGCCATCCTAAGAAATAATTCAACCATGGCGGAAATTTGTAAAGGTATATACGCAAGCCTTTCATATTTGGCACCTTTTATTTAATGTTGAATTTTTGCTGTCGGATGATCACTCTGCATATCTGTTTCACCAAAAGTTCTCAGATTTTTTTTTATAATAATAGTGATTCTCATATGTCGTGCCGTAAATAATAATTTTTTAGAGTGACCGCCCGGTTTAAACAAAAAGGGAAGTTCTGTGTAATACCTTTACCGATTTTTTTAAAGGCCAATGTTTCCAAAAAAAATGTTTTGTTATAGTACAACAATGTTAAACCACTAAAACAGAAATAGCCTTCCCTAGTGGCACAATATATTGGACCAATATTGAACTAATATTTATATATTGGTCCTATACAGGACGAATATTGATATATTGGTCCTATATGGATTATATATTGGTGCAATATCTGTGCTACTAGGGTTGCTTTTCCTTTAGTGTACTAATTGAAAATATAATGCAAGGTTGCCAGTTTAAAACATATTTACTGCCACGCTGAACCGCTTCCCAATAATGTCAACTTAGTTAGCGAGATGACCAATAGTGTTAAGTATTTTGCTGTCCTTGAAATTTGCTGCAGTGTAAGTGTTACATCCGATTCCAGTTAACATTCTGCTATAACACAATTATGGCTTCTACACACAAAGATTATCGCTTTATAAAATGAAGGTGATTAATACGACTCAAAATTACCACTTTGAAATATAAGTTATATTGCGATCGATAAAACGTCTTGAAGAAGTTCACCCTTTCAATCTTGAACACCTGTTGCTTTAGATATATAGAATTTTTGATAATTGACCTTGGCTTCCTTAATAAAATTCCTTTATACCTATTTCATAAATGCACATATATTTGGTAGGGCACTACCAGTCTGCGGGAATTGATGGTGAACCAGCTGTTCATTTTAATGACTATGCCCAAAAGAACGCATGCCACGAGTGGCAGATGTAAACCACACATCAATGTGCAAAATAAAACTCGATTAGGATAATTTATGTATAATACATAAACGTCGTGTCCTCATTGAAAAAAAAATCAGTTAAAGTATTTATACAAAACTTCCCTCATTATTTTCTTCCATTTATTTATTAATTATTTCTTCTGTTGTATGGCCTATGTATTGTATATATCTGTATACATTAAAAAAGGTATATCAGGTTTCATTTTCGCAAAAGTGACACCTATTTTAAACACAGTTTTCCTCAGTCTTCTTTTAATTCATTATTATTTGTTCTTTAGAGTGACCACCTTGTATATTTTTCATTAAAGGTATATCAGGTCTCCTTCTGGGTATCAACTCCAAATATCTCCACTATCATTTGTTTGAAAAAATCTACCAAGCTGCTTATGTATAAAAACGTATAATAGTTTCATCCTCAGCAAATACTGTTATTTATTATTAAGCCTGTCGCACTGTGGACTAAGAAATAAAAAAACAGAAAAATTAAATATTCTAAGCATATTTGGATGTATTTTGACGCTGGAGGAGGCATCTGAAAGATTACTAAATAGAATACGAGTCGCTCCGAAGAAAGATGTAGTGGTTAAAATTTTAGTCATTTTAACCATTTTCTGGGCAAAACGAGCGTTTTTTCATTTTTTTAGATTTTACCTTACTTTGATTAACACTGTAAATCTATATTCTTCTCTCTTTTAAAGGGGAAGGAAACAAAAATTGTCATAAATTTCATTAATTTGTCGCAAAAAAATTAAACTGATTATATGATTCTGCTAACTACATACAATGCATAAATGATTGAGGAATATATACAAATCTCTTGCATACCATTTCTAAAAGTTTTGAGAGAAAAAATGCTTTTCCAATCTGTAGGTAAACTTTTAACTTAAGCCCTAATAACGGAATTTGCATTATTTAAACGCCCTTAGTTGTTAGTCAAAGTAAGGTAAAACATGAAAAAGTGCTCATTTTCGCAAGAAAATGGTAAGAATGGTTAAAATTTTAACCATTATCATCTTTCTTCGGTAGCGATTCGTATTCCACATTTAGTAACCTTTCAAATGCCACCCCCAGCATCAAAATACATGAAAAAATGCTTTGAATATTTAATTTTTACACAGTGTCGGCCCATATTCACGACGTGTGGGATCTCCTAGAAAAAACCATTGCTCTCCACGAAGGATAGCAATCCATTCTAGGCTGGATCCTATAACTCCTCCGGCTGTAAAAATTGCCTTTGGAAATATCTATCCACACATTCGACAAAGATCCTTATTCAAAGAATAGTGTCCTGTTATTAGGCCTACCATCCGTCTCATTCTTTCTCTATGGAGCCCAGTATCCACTTCATGGATGAGTCAGCCGCTTTACATGAAACCTCCAACTGCTTCATTCCGGTGGCTTGAACCCAATAGTTGTTAAACTGTTCCATGATCCAGTCTCGTAGTTCTGATGAATCAGACCTTTTGGCAGATCGAGGGACCGTTCAGGACCAGCGAAAGGAGTTTTGTCTTCTGCTCCCGCCAGACGGTTTGCTTCTTCGTTGCCCTATATGGGTGTCCGAGCACCCATATAAGTTTGACCGAGTTCACACAGCTCAGTAAATATATTCCGACAGTTCAGAATCGTGACGGTGGACGACGCTATTTCTCACGTAGTTGACATATAGAAGAAAGCTTCTATATTTTTTTATAGAAAATGTACATGGTGGTCATCCTAAGAAATAATTAATTAACAAACTATAGTAAAAATCTGTGTATTTACACATTATTTTGTAACAAAAATTATAGAGGGTGTCCCGAACTGATTTAGCCAGACTCTAGTTAAACCATTTGAGATATTTCAGTGGGACAAAAAAACCTACTGTTTAGCTATAATGGTGCTTTAAAATTATAGTGAAAAAAAAATGTGTATAAAAAAAGTCTCCCTTAAAAATTCAACCATTAACAATAATTATTTATTAACCAATTTTCAATCGGAAAAAGTATTGAATAGAGAATTAAAAAACAAACAATAAAATGTAAAATAAAACATACAGGGTGTCATTTCAAATTTTATAGTTAAGGGTTGAAATTTTAAGGGCAGCTTTTTTATAAACTTATTCACTATAACTTTAAAGCACCCTCATAGCTAAAAAGTATATTTTTTTGTCTCTCTGAAATAAAACGGATTAGGAACTAGAGCCTGGCTAAATCAGTATGGGACGTCCAGTATATCTACAGACGTAGTTACCACAAACACCAAACTCTTACAAACAACAGTTGAATACCAGCACTCGACGTGCGTTTCTTTAACCACATTAGCATCATCAGGAGATGATGAAAATATATAGGGAACCATCATCCATTAGAAATAGTTAATACATTAAAGAGGGAAATTCTCTGTAAATTGCTTTACAGGCTTCTCTATAAATAAATGTATTTATTGTAATTATTGCTAATAATTTTGTAAAATTGACAACTTATATTCTCCACATTACATATTTTCTATAAATAAAGCATAACCCATAATGCATTAAACACATGAAATTATTAGGTATGCCATGAATATATACGCTAAAAGTAAGTCACTGTAATTAAAACAATAATTGGAGTCATTTTCAATAATTACCTTATAATTTCTAGGACATATAATTTCATGCACCGGGTTGCATCCATACGGATTTTCTATAACTGTGTTTTTACATTTTTGTTTTGAAAATATAAATAATAATTAAATCTGCACGAGAATTTGCACCTTGGCACACATTTCACCATGCACCCTATAGCAGTAGTTTTAAATTACGATGATTTGTGTTGAAATTGTCAATCATTTTCAACATAAAAGGACAGATAAATAGATGATTAAAATAATTATATTTGTTTCACTCATCATAAAAAATATTAGTATAATTCTTGCTTATTACCGTTTCGGAATTAAATAAGGTCGACATTATTATTGAAACAATTTATAACAGGGTAGGGCCCCAGTAATATAATATAATTAAAATTGGAAAAATTACTATTACTATTAGAAATCATTTAATTCCAATGCCATAAGCATGAGTCGGATAAGAAAATTAATTATTTTATTGATTTGAAAATTATGAAATAAATTTTCTTTCAAAATAAATGTACAGGGTTATTAATTATAAATTACCCACCCCTTATCATCGTTATTATTGCCTTTAGAAGAAAGTTTGAAATGCAAGTTGTGTGGTTGTGACAGGATTTTGTTAAAATGCTATCAAAAGTACAGTAGCGTGCAGATTTCAGGGGATGCAGAATCTTTTTTTTTTAATGGGATACCCAGTATATTACTCGGTATATTATTATTGAATTCTTGAAATGATCCTTTTTTCCTGATTTCAAAAATATGCCATATGTTATCTCTACCATATACCGTTTTTGAGTTATTAAACGTCGAATATCTTAGTTAAAGTAGTTATTGTAAATATGGAAAAGTATTATGTTTGATAAGTGGCATTTCTTCAATGAAATGATCAAACTGGTCTACAGTGAGGAAGAAAAAAACCAAATATTTCTACAAAATAGATAACAAAGATTTATTTAAGAAATTTAAATATAAATAAATGGTAACTCATAAAAGACGTTCGATAATTATTGTCAATGCATAATTGAAAACGTCTTCTTATATTTATAATTGCACCGGAGATGTCTTCATTATTTACATTCAGATTGTTTATTCCAAGTCAAATCCTGTATTTAACGACTTGAATATTATTATTATTATTAATATTAGGAATCCCTCGAGGAATCCCAAAAAAATGAATCAAATCCGGACCGTTAGCTGGCCATTTAATTGTACCATTATTTCTTATCCATATTGGGAATACATTATACAAATGATCTCGAACGGATAGGACACTATACCTATGCGGAGTTCGAACAATTTATGTTGCAAAGGGTCTACCACCTTTGCCATACGTGATTTGCCCAAGAAACCAAATCCAACGATATGTATGCTGTTATCTAGCTTAGTGAAGGAATAAATAAAATATGTAGGTATTTTCTCTAAATCTTTACAGCTTTATTTTTTGGAATTTTTTATGATAACTCGGCGAAATGTAAAGATTTCGAGATAATACTTACATATTTTATTTACTCCTTCATATAAGCTACATAACGGCATACATATCGTTGGATTTGGTTTCTTAGGCAAATCACCTATGGCAATGAATGGTGGTAGACCTTTTCTATTGTAAAGAAATACAATATTGAACTGATACATACATAAATGCTTTGTCGACGGTGGCATTTTTTTAAAAAAATAGTGTGTCTGCACGAAAGTTTCAAATAACTCGGAACACGGTTGCGCTGAAGGAAGAACATTTTTTAAATATACTAGTCCGTAACCGAGAACCACTGGAAAATAGTTTTGATAATAAGCTGACAACTGGTTACGTCACTATTATGACTTTCGACGACTTGGTTTTTAGTACTCAGTATTGAAAAGATTCCAACAATGATTAAATCTAGAAAATATTTTTTTCAAATATGAATAAAACATAATCGGTGATGGAACGTCCAATTTATTCGCATTGAAAAAATCTATTAAAAATTGATTCAATTTGCAGGTATGTTATATAAGTAATTAACTATTTAAATTACACAAAATGTAGAAATTTTAAACTTTCTCTGGTAACCTTATGTGAATTTTATTTATAGGTATTTACTACACTAAACATGTTTTAAACAAAACTTCTTAAGTTTTAAACGAGAGTGTTTACCTCTAACTATCCATATACGTTTTATATGGTATGTGATTGTGAGTGGCTTAATTCAGAATATTTGTAATATTCATTCACACATTCATTGTAATTTTAGGAAGTAAAACTGTGAATTGTTAAAATGAACATCAGCATTATAAGTAGGTGTACTTACAATTCAGTTCATGCCCTATTAACTTTTAACTAATATTCCGTTCGATATGAAAATGGCAAGTAAATTTAATTACATATTTTCTCTGTTTCCATTGATGTGTAATAACTTATAACTGCACAATAGGAGTATATTTTACACTTTCTTGAACAATTAAATCGAATTGTCATTACAGAATATCCTGTAGGCTGAAAATTTGTACATTCGATAAATGTAACCAAATTACTGTTTTATTATTACTGTTATTAAACTCAGGTCATCCTCCAACAACGAACGTTGTAATTGGGTATGCCCGTTGGTAATTAATCACTTTTCTCCGACAATTTATTTGGACGGATAAATCAAAAAATCAAATGTTTTCGTAAGGATTATTTTTTCCTTGCTTTCGTTGGAAACTAGGCTACCTCTGAAAAGAAAATATTAGAGGTTAACAAATATTAAAAAAGTATTCTTTAAATCAACGGGTTTATTTTCTAGATTACATTTCTAATAATTTCATTATCACTTTCAGCAAAACATTTATTTAGTTGAGAATTTAGTGGAACATATGAACTTAATCTCCTATAGCCTCGTAATCTTCTCAGGAAGGCACAGAGAAGTGTGCTATATCACATAGTGCACATGCACACTTACATTGAGATGTATAAGTGGATGGATATCTTCTACACGTATAAATATAAGCTCTCATAAAACAATTTGTATAAGGACTTAATAATGCCTAGTTTTATTATTATGAATCTGATAAGCTGAACGGACTACAATTGAATCTTGTGTCAACCGTTTCCGGTGCAAACGGAAATATTTATGCACTCGGGCTTTGCAGGAGTGCCTAAGGTCAAGGATATAGTTATAAAACAATTGCTGGTACTAATGTTGTACTTAGGACAATAGCAAATTAATTTCGATAAAAATTAAACGTTACAAAAATTTATTTTAATATGGTTTGAACAATTTTATAAAATTCTTCTTTAAATTTTGGTTTTAGTTACAAAAATTTTGTAGTTTGAATCGAAGATTAATCATATAGATTTTCGCATATCCAATGAAGATGTTTACCTTAAAAAAATCTTCCGCATTGCACGTAACCGTAACCATATCTGACGTCTCGCTATGGATTCGATGTGGGAAGTGAATAAAACTCAAACACTTTCATGAACCACCACCTCGATCACTAGGGTCGCGGCACACAGAGCAATTAGGAAAGCATACGAACAACTAATCAGCAGAAATTGAAAGCATACCGAAAGAACGGATAAATCTACCACTTCGAAAAAAAGTTATGAATACTTCGTTAGTTAAGCAATCAACAAAAGGAGGAGGGTCGATTTGGGTGGTTTTTGACCCAAATTATTTTTTGGTGAAAAAAAACTTATATTTGCTTAATAATATACCACACTACCACACTAACTCCCTTTTATCCGTATCAGCTCTCATTTATCAATTTTCCCCTTTTTAGCATCCAAAAATAATCAGAGGCAAAGAACGCCCTCCTCCTTTATTATTTTCTTGCCAAATGAAAATTACTTCGTCGACCATAGTCTACTGACACCGGATAAATAAATATCAAATTTTTAGCATTGACAATACTACTAGGCGCATGATATAGGACCCATTTTACGAAAAACGTATCGAGAATGACAGATTCTGTCGCCGCTGCGCCGGCCTTGTAACCGTACAGTTCGCTTAACGCCATGGATATCACGTTTCAATAACAATCCAAGCAGTGTCTCGAAACTAAAATATGCACATAAACACTCCTAAACTTAATGGTCTCTTGTGATACATGCCGACACTGCCATATCGTATGTCACTTAGTTTGCATAACTTGCGTTATTTCTTACAGAACACCGCCACTTTCAAATTAACATTAAAAAAACAAAATAACCCAATAAACCATGGACTAACTTAACACGTCAAGTGCTGATGCCGTCTTAAGGCGTCATTTCCCTACGTCTTTAGGCGTCATAACGCCCAAGGACGTCATTAACAAAAAAGTGTTGATTTCATAACGAGCGTGCGTGACACCTTTGGACGTCGTGTTTATTTGTTAATTTTTGCTTAGAATTTTTTTTAAGATTATATTTTTGGCAATATCTTGCCAAAACCAGTACACGTGCAACAGAAAAATAAGTTTGATTAGGTTATCCACCAGGTCATACAGGCCGTATTACGTCAGTAGTCAACGTGTTAATTCGATTTTATGGACAAATAATATACTTATTTAAAATTATGTAAATAAAATTATCAAACACATCTAGGTATGATATAAAAAAGTACAGTAGAAAAGCACTATACAGGGTGTTCTACAAGCTTTATGACAAAATTTGACAGATGATAGCTGGGTTAATCTAAAAAAAATTTGGGTCCAATTACAGTCAACCCAAGTGGTACATTTAAATTTGATAGTTTTCATTTTTTTTTTATTTTATCACTAATTGCTAATGGTACTTAATGCAAATGCTGAAAATACCTATCATCCTAGCCATCCATCCTTGGACTACAAGAGCAGTATAGTTGCATCCGGTATTTTCAATACTTGCAAAAGATGCAAGATCTGTGAATTTTTTAAACATAGTAGGTTTTGCTTAATCAAGAAACATTAAGCAAAAATTGTTTTGAGTTGCTAACTTAGCCTATTACACATTCTTGGGAAAATATTCATTTTTAGTATTTAATTTATCAAGAGGGTAAAATATCAATTAGTCATTTTTATAAATATACTAATACGAGCACTAATGAGTATTACTAGCATCAAAAAATTACCAACTGCATTAGTTTAACTACTATTCAAGTCTTATAACATTCATTATAGTAATAATTTACCGGCAGATATGTTCTATAAGGATAGACATTATGTTGGCAACAAATAATTGGTAGGTGGTTTTGCTGATTATTTTTGTAGTTCTTATATCACTTCTGGTGTTCCAATTGAGGACAATCATGACTCAAATACTGATTCTTTAACAATTGAACAGTTTACAGAGCAAGAAGTTTTAAATTCACTAAAAAAAATCAAGCCTAAATGTACGATGGGCCCTGACAAAATTCCCGCCTTTCTATTACATGATTGTGCTAGCGTGTTTGCAATTCCTCTCACTTTCTTATTCAACCTGGCCATTAAATCTAACATATTCCCCGATTCACTCAAATGTTCTAAGATAATTCCTGTATATAAAAAAGGTGAAAAAAATAATATTTAGAATTACAGACCCATAACGATTATCAACAATTTCTCCTAAGCTTTCGAAACTTTGCTGTATGAACCAACATTTTCTTATGATAAGAATCGCATTACTGAATACCAACACGGTTTCTTCAAGGGAAGATCTACCTCAACCAATCTTTTTTGTATTACCCAATATATAACTGATGCTATCGACGCAAACTCACAAGTTGACGTAATTTACACAGACTTCACTAAAGCATTTGACAGACTGGACCACAGTATTTTATACTCAAAATTTCAACAATTTGGTTTCTCAAAGAATCTGCTATTATTCTTCAAATCATACCTTGAAAACAGACACCACCACATTGAATACTGTGGTCAGCGGTCTGTAGAATTTGTATCCACTTCAGGCGTACCCCAGGGTTCAGTGTTAGGACCTTTATTTTTCAATATTTTCATTAATGACATTACAGTAGAACTGGGTGTCAATTGTCTCTTATACGCAGACGACATGAAGTTGTACAATAAAGTAAATGATGTTACTGATTGTGTCGCTCTACAAGCGGCCCTCGATAAAGTAAATGAATGGTGTAATTTGAACAAACTACAATTGAATGCAAAGAAGTGCAATGTTCTAACATTTACCAATAAACAACAGCTGGTCGAATTCAACTATTGCTTAGAAGATTCAGTGCTTACACGTCCATCAACCTTCCGCGATCTCGGTGTAACATTTGATAGTAAACTAAACTTTAATTGTCATATAAACACCATAACCAATGAAAGTTTTAGAACACTGGGATTTATAACACGATGTTCTCATGATTTTAATGACAGTAACACGCTGAAACTACTATATCAGTCTTTTGTTCGATCAAAATTAGAATACTCGTCAATTATTTGGTCTCCTCATTACAACCTGCATATACAAAATATAGAGAGAATTCAGAGACGTTTCTTAAAGACTTCAAGTTACAAGGAGGACGGTGTCTATCCTGCTATTGGTTTTCCCCAGACTGCACTTTTAAACAGATTTTCGCTTTCGAGTTTGGAGACTTGCCGAACTATTTCACAACAAATATTTCTTTTTAAAGTAATACATAATATAACAGATTGTAGTGCTATCTTAAGTTTACTAAATTTTCGAACACCTAGACCAGGTTCCAGACAAAACACTTTATTCTATCTGCCGACCCCCAGAACTAACGTACAGAAAGTTTCGCCATTGTACAAAATGTGTGAGAACCATAATAGTCTTCAAGACCAGTTTGATATATTCCACTGCAATGTAGCTGAGATAAAGAGATTAACTGTATAAATTAAAACACGTTACCATATTTCTATTTACTTATATTCTTTTAATATTTTTTAATATATTTGTATGTACTTATCATCTCCTGCCCTGTAATTGGAATGCTCTGTTGGGCAGTGTATTGTTAAATAAATAAATAAATAAAATAAATAAATTATATACTGATTGAACGACTGTTAATGGAGGTAAAATCAATTTTTTCTGTCTTAGGGTGTCACGAAAAACAAAATTTGATTATTATTAGTTTACTTGACAATATCAAAATACATTGTATACTATTTACCCTTTTCTGTACTTTCACAAACTATTAGTATACAATGAATTCAACAGCTTAAGAAGCAGAAATCATTCATTTAGTTAGTTAGTGACAAAACTCGTTATTACAGGAAAGCAGCCACCGAGCTTAATAGAAACCATCAAGGTCGAAACATTTGTTGTAAAACTGTTGCAAATATTAAAACATTTTTAATAACACTGGAAGTGTTTATAAGTTAAGACCAATTCATGTAAATAATAATCAGAAGGACTCGGTGTCTGATGAAATGAAATATTTTTATTTTCATAAATACCTACACATTATCAAAGCGTAGTCGGATTTTAAAAATCTTTTATAATGTAGGTGATTATGTACCTTGGGTTTGGGAAAAACAACATAGCGATGCTTTTAACAAATTGAAAGAGGTTGCAATATTATGACCCCAATAAGTCTATAGTAATTTCTGCTGATTCGTCAAAAGATGGGGTGGGGGCTGCTTTAATGCAAAATAAAATGCCTTGTATGTATGCGTCAAAAGTTTTGACTGAGACTCAACAAAATTATGCCCAAATAGAAAAAGAGCTTTATAGTTTAGTTTTTGCTTGTGAGCGTTTTCACCAATTCATATTTGCAAAACCTGTGGTCTTGGAAACGGATCACAAACCTCTGGTACAGATTTTCAATAAACCGTTGTATGATTGTCCACCAAGATTGCAAAGATTGTTCATAAGATTACAATGATATGATATCAAACTTATACATAAACCTGGTAGAGAACTTTTTATAGCTGACGCTTTGTCACGAGCTTATCTAACAGATTCTGAAAATAATAATATTGAATTTGAAAATGAGGTGGAGGCGCAAATTTGTTTGCTAAGATTAAATTTAAATGCTACTGATGAAAAAATCAATGAAATAAAGTCTGCAAATCTAAATGATCCAGAAATGCAAAACTTATTTAATTATGTAAAAAATGGTTGGCCAAACTCAATTAAACATGTGAATCCATTAGTTAAAGTTTATTATAAATTTAAAGATGAAATAATAGAAGCCGAGGGTTTGCTGTATAAAAATAAAAAACTTATAGTACCTCGACAATTACGTAACGAGATATTATCAAAAGTTCATTACAGTCATTTAGGAGTCAATAAATGCAAAAATAGAGCTAGAGAATGTTTTTTCTGGCCAAGTATGTCTAAGCATATTGAGGATTTTATACAAAATTGTTCCATTTGTAGATCTTTACAAAAAAATAAACAGAAGGAACCTATGTTGCCACATGAATTGCCGGATCTGCCCTGGCAAAAAGTGGGGTGTGATTTATTTTATTTAGAGGGGGAGATTTATTTATTGGTGGTCGACTATTTTTCAAAGTATATTGAATTAGCAAAACTACAAGACAGCTTCTCATCAATACAGGTCATTACACAATTAAAATCAATTTTTGCACGACATGGAATACCCAAAATAGTGATAAGTGACGGAGGACCCCAGTTTTCTAGTTTTTATTTTAAACAATTTTCAACTGAATGGCAGTTTACTCATGTAATGTCAAGTCCTCTCTATTCACAGTCAAATGGATTGGTTGAGAGAAATGTACAAACTTTAAAAAAATGTTAATTAAGGCCAAAAATGATCATAAAGATTTATATTTAACATTATTACATTATAGAAATACACCGATAGACGAAAAAATTTGTTCTCCTGCAAAGCTATTAATGTCCAGATATTTGAGAGATAATTTACCCCTCGAAAAATCAAAATTTAAAACTCTAAATAATAGCTATGTTGATATTAAAAATAAATTGAAGTCTAAGCAGGCATGTCAAAAAAAATATTATGACAGAAAAACAAAACAAAACGAAAATGAGTTTCAAAATAATGAAAGAGTTTTTGTTAAAACAAAGTTATCAGAGAAAAAATGGAAAGAAGGAATAATACAATCAAAATCAGAAAGTAGACCTAGAAGTTATAATGTACAGTTAAATAATGGTAGCACTTTGTCAAGAAATAAAGATTTTATTCAAATTTGCCCACAAAATAATGTAAATAATGCAATACAAAATATACCTAGTACTAGTTCAAATTGTGGTGACTATGGTTTCAACAATTATTCTTTAAATAGTTCAGATGATAGCGAGGATGATGTTGTTTTTGTACCAAATACACGAAGGGGTAGGATAGTTAATTATTCTTAAATAAGATTTTAAATACAAATTTTTATGTTATATACTTTTGAATTATTATATGTATTAAAATAAAATAATTTAAAATAATTGTAGTAGTATTTAATTTAAAAAATACTTGTGTAATTTTTGTAAGGTTATTGTTTTAATGAACAAGAGAAATGTTAATAATAAAATATTAAACTTTATAATGTATGCAAACACTTAGAACAAATCAGTACTTTTTATATGCTATGTTCTATCTGTTATCTGTTATTTCTTTACTTGTTTTTTACTATGTCAATTTTTCATTTAATAAAGTTAGTCTTAAATGAAATCTTGTAATTATTACAATGGTTTAAATCAGACTGCGCCAGAAGCATTCATGTAGAAAAATAAAGCAATACTCTGAAAATATTTTCCATTGAAGAAGTTCAGAGTTCAGCTTAACTATCAACCAATATCAGTTTTTTTAAGAATAAGTTTATTGTTAATTTTAAATACTTATAATAAAAGTACAATTTGAGTATAGTTTATACAAAAAATATGAAAGAGATAAGAAGTAAGTTAAGAAAGGTTCATTATATAAAAGTACACCGAATATAACAGACATAGTGTCACTCTTTCTATATTAGAAAATGAAACACGTTTAGGGAAATTAAATGTTTTTACTCCATTATGCCACCTAATAAAAAAAGCGGTAAAACACAAAAAGTAGGTATTTACTTGTTTAACTTGTGGTGAATATTAACAATTAGGAATTTAATAATTACTAACTAGTTTCTGCATCATTAGCTACGTACTCCTAACGATTATAATTTGACTTGTCAAAGTCTAAGTGAATGTGAATCGATGTATCTAAGAGATTAATAAATAGTTTTTTATTAGCAGGCCATTCGACATACTCTATTTGAAATCAAATTGGGGCCTTAAATGGGGAAGATTGTGTGAAATAAAATGATTCTCCTTTACAAACTTAAGTGTTTTTATCGCGATTTAAAGTTTTCAGATATTAGATAAAGATAATATTATGTCGAAGAGATAATTATGTTGATGTACCTGAGGCAAAACCTATTGGCACACATATAAATAATAAGAAATTATAACAATTGTAATACTAATGAACTAATTAGATGTAATATTTATTTTTCTTTTCGATAATTGACTATTTATTTGCTCAAGATTGTATACTGGTAATTCGGCGCTTTTCTTTAAATACGTGTTATACTACGTGTTAGTAGAGGCAATTTACTTATTATGAATCCAAATATATCTTATTTAAGTCGTTATTAGTTCCCGAGATATTATAATTTTTGTGTGTTTTCAAAAAATTACTCCCTCCTCGCCCGTGAAATTATCGTGAATAAAAAAATGTCCGTTTTTATTTTAGAACTTTTTTACTTAAGTTGTGTACTTTAAGGGGCATTTTTTAAATCAAAATAACGACAATAGTGGTAATATTCCAGATAAACACAACGATCACTGTTAATGTTAGTCAAAAAGTAAGCTCCTATGCCTCATTATTCGGCTACCCTGTTTCGGTGTTACGAAAATTAAATTTTGGCCTTTATCCCGTTAATTAAATTATTTTTGTAACTTTTACAAGTGTGCTGTGTGCTTTATCTGATTTAATTGATATTATTCTATTCCATCTTTCTATCTGATCTTTACCATCTTAATTTTTATCAGCTCAATTTATTGATACAAAACATAATATTTTATGATTAATTTGGAAGACGGAAATTGAAACCGATTGTCTCAAAGAAACGGCAATTGAAAAGATATTAAACATAATATATAGGTAATAAACATAATAAATATATAGGTGATGAAATGGAAAAACTGCCCAAAATTGAAACCATTGTTTCAAGGTAACGACATAGCAAACTATCCCTTCGGACCTCTTTTCTCATAAAGCGCAAAAATAATAATAATAATGTTCGCGAGATAGGGCCTTTCCCAGCAACTCCACAGTAGATGGATATTTACTTGTGGAGCGGTTAATAAATAAAAAAAGATAAAGGGACAAAAGGGAAAAAATACAAAAATAAAATAAAAAATAAAAGCTGCCAGATTCAGAGACACAAGAAGCCGAAAACTTAGAAGAAGAAAAATAAGGAGATGACGATAGATGGAAACTTAAAAGAAGCATGGAAACCGAAAAGAAGTATCTCGCAAACAACCGCACCACACCCCAGCCGATGATGACAAATGGAAACTTAATAGAAGCATGGAAACTTAAAAGAAGCATCTCTCAAACACCTATACTTCCCATGCTATATTCCCACCCCATGCGTCATGCGGCTCTCGCTGCTAACAACAAGCATGTCCAATGTCCAACCCGGCGTATGCAGCTGGTCCGACGGTATATAAAACATCCGAGATTTGGTTCCAGCACGCGGTTTGGCCGTGCGTTGGGCGTATTCGACGGACGACCAGGCTGCGTGTTGGAACGAACCTCCATGGATTCCCGGAATTGGCAGCAATGCCCACCATACGCTGGCAAATCAAAATCAAGAAAATCATCAAAAATCAAGAATGCATAAGCAAATGCTTTTTGATTATCGCCTTTTTATTAGGATTAGACAAAGATTTTAAATCGTTATTCAGGTACCTAATTGAAAAATTTAAAATTCAAAGAATTATTTGCTGTCTCCGAAAGTCGCAAGTTATGAACTTCAGCAATTGTTGTAAATTGAATCTTATTTTTATAAATTTCTAATAACGTGACATAAATATATAAAGACGAAATAGACATTATGCTGAGATTTTTAGAAATAGGTTTTCAGTGATTTCTGAAACTTGCAGCGGCCTCTATTCTGACGACTCGTTTTTGCAGCCGGAAGATTTTATCTGCGTAACAAGAGTTACCCCACAGCAATGCACCATAACTGATTTGTGAATGGAATAGCGCTAAACAGCTCATTCTCAGAGTCTGAATTGATAACTTTCTTGTTACTACATTTTGAAAAAAAATGTAGTATACGTTTAGCATTTTTCCGGTGCACCATCGAAACCCGAAAAAAACGTCGGATCGATTTGAAAGTCATATCTATCGATTCGAGAGCGAATTTAGAAAATTCCGTCCGTCGGTCAGTCGGTCTGTCGGTCTGTCGGTCTGTCTGTCTGTCTGTCTGTCGGTCTGTCGGTCTGTCCGTCACGCCCAGCCCCCTTAATCCGTTTTCGGATTGCGATGAAACTTGGGTGGTTAATAGGAGGTCTTCAGAAAACCTTAACGCCCGAAGCTCGGCTCCGTTCGGAAACCGGAAGTACCCGATATAGACGTTTCGAGTTTTTCGGGAGAAATTGAATAACTCGATAACGGGTAGTCGGATCGAGACATTTCAAAAAAGAAATGGTGCCGCTGGCAAAGCTCTACAAATAAGTATACTAGTGGCTATGTCGAAAAACAAACGAAAATTGATTTTTTTTGCAAAAAACTGGTTTTCTCGAAATCGGGCTAGGAAGCACGATAACTGTCCAGAATATTGATCGATTTCGATGAGACTTGGTGGGATCAAAGGTACCCGGCCACAAATCAAGCCTATTGCTGGCGGCTCGAATCCGTTGACCGCAAGTATGTTTTCCAGGGCCGAGTATGATTTTTCAAAGAAATTAATAACTCCCGAACCGAAGGTCCGATTTTGATTTTCAAAAATGGCAATTGTAGGGCTCGATTATGTCTATTAGATGACGTTTGTGAGAAATTTGGGAAAACAAAAGCGAATCTACAAATCCTGGAAAACTTGATTTTTTTTATAGATTCTACAAATTCCGAACAGTTTCCTAATAAAAATCGAAAATTAACTATTCCGTCGATCTATCTCTATAACCAGTATAAGGCATGGACCTTTTTGGACAAAAAATCTGAAGAAGAGTTTTTTCGAAAAACTTAAAATAAACGAGTTATTTACGAAAATGCATTCCATAGAATTACTTAAAAAAATATTACAAATTGATAAATTTTCCGTGCGATAGAGGTGCAAAAAAATAATGTAATGTTATATTTAAAATATCATCATTCATTTCCTTATTTTCATTTACTAAATAAAAATAGAACCGATGCCCTTTCCGTGTTTCAAAATGTAGTTAGCTTTTACTTTAGTCAATGCAAAAAAAAAAAACATGTCAAAGCACTGAGTCATCTTGCGACCCTCTGCTGAAAAAGTAATGAATCATCCCAACAAATGGATTAAAAGCATATCAAAATGTAGTTTTTTCACTTGTTACTACATTTTGAAAAAAAATGTAGTATACGTTTAGCATTTTTCCGGTGCACCATCGAAACCCGAAAAAAACGTCGGATCGATTTGAAAGTCATATCTATCGATTCGAGAGCGAATTTAGAAAATTCCGTCCGTCGGTCAGTCGGTCTGTCGGTCTGTCTGTCTGTCTGTCTGTCGGTCTGTCGGTCTGTCCGTCACGCCCAGCCCCCTTAATCCGTTTTCGGATTGCGATGAAACTTGGGTGGTTAATAGGAGGTCTTCAGAAAACCTTAACGCCCGAAGCTCGGCTCCGTTCGGAAACCGGAAGTACCCGATATAGACGTTTCGAGTTTTTCAGGAGAAATTGAATAACTCGATAACGGGTAGTCGGATCGAGACATTTCAAAAAAGAAATGGTGCCGCTGGCAAAGCTCTACAAATAAGTATACTAGTGGCTATGTCGAAAAACAAACGAAAATTGATTTTTTTTGCAAAAAACTGGTTTTCTCGAAATCGGGCTAGGAAGCACGATAACTGTCCAGAATATTGATCGATTTCGATGAGACTTGGTGGGATCAAAGGTACCCGGCCACAAATCAAGCCTATTGCTGGCGGCTCGAATCCGTTGACCGCAAGTATGTTTTCCAGGGCCGAGTATGATTTTTCAAAGAAATTAATAACTCCCGAACCGAAGGTCCGATTTTGATTTTCAAAAATGGCAATTGTAGGGCTCGATTATTAGATGACGTTTGTGAGAAATTTGGGAAAACAAAAAGCGAATCTACAAATCCTGGAAAACTTGATTTTTTTTATAGATTCTACAAATTCCGAACAGTTTCCTAATAAAAATCGAAAATTAACTATTCCGTCGATCTATCTCTATAACCAGTATAAGGCATGGACCTTTTTGGACAAAAAATCTGAAGAAGAGTTTTTTCGAAAAACTTAAAATAAACGAGTTATTTACGAAAATGCATTCCATAGAATTACTTAAAAAAATATTACAAATTGATAAATTCTCCGTGCGATAGAGGTGCAAAAAAATAATGTAATGTTATATTTAAAATATCATCATTCATTTCCTTATTTTCATTTACTAAATAAAAATAGAACCGATGCCCTTTCCGTGTTTCAAAATGTAGTTAGCTTTTACTTTAGTCAATGCAAAAAGAAAAAACATGTCAAAGCACTGAGTCATCTTGCGACCCTCTGCTGAAAAAGTAATGAATCATCCCAACAAATGGATTAAAAGCATATCAAAATGTAGTTTTTTCACTTGTTACTACATTTTGAAAAAAAATGTAGTATACGTTTAGCATTTTTCCGGTGGATCATCGAAACCCGAAAAAAACGTCGGATCGATGTGAAAGTCATATCTATCGATTCGAGAGCGAATTTTGAAAATTCCGTCCGTCGGTCAGTCGGTCTGTCGGTCTGTCTGTCTGTCGGTCTGTCTGTCACGCCCAGCCCCCCTAATCCGTTTTCGGATTGCGATGAAACTTGGGTGGTTAACAGGAGGTCTTTAGAAAACCTTAACGCCGGAAGCTCGGCTCCGTTCGGAAACCGGAAATACCCGATATAGACGTTTCGAGTTTTTCAGGAGAAATTGAATAACTTGATAACGGGTAGTCCGATCGAGACATTTCAAAAAAGAGATGGTGCCGCTGGTAAAGCTCTACAAATAAGTATACCAGAGGCTATGTCGAAAAACAAATGAAAATTGATTTTTTTTGCAAAAATCTGGTTTTCTCGAAATCGGGCTAGGAAGCACGATAACTGTCCAGAATATTGATCGATTTCGATGAGGCTTGGTGGGATCAAAGGTACCCGACCACAAATCAAGCCTATTGCTGGCGGCCCGAATCCGTTGACCGCGAGTATGTTTTCCAGGGCCGAGTATGATTTTTCAAAGAAATTAATAACTCCCGAACCGAAGGTCCGATTTTGATTTTCAAAAATGGCAATTGTAGAGCTCGATTAGGTCTATTAGTTGACATTTGTGAGAAATTTGAGAAAACAAAAGCGAATCTACAAATCCTGAAAAACTTGATTTTTCTGATAAATTCTACAAGTTCCGAAGAGTTTCCTAATAAAAATCGAAAATTAACTATTCCGTCGATCGACCTCTATAACCAGTATAAGGCACGGACCTTTTTGGACAAAAAATCTGATATAGAGTTTTTTCTAAAAATTTAAAATAAACGAGTTATTTACGAAAACGCATTCCATAGAATTATTTAAAAAAATATTACAAAGTGACAAATTCTCTGTGTGATATAGGCGCAAACAAATAATGTAATGTTATGTTTAAAATATCATCATTCATTTCCTTATTTTCATTTACTAAATAAAAATAGAACCGATGCCCTATCTGTGTTTCAAAATGTAGTTAGCTTTTACTTTAGTCAATGCAAAAAAAAGAAAAATAAATCAAGCACTGAGTCATCTTGCGACCCTCTGCTGAAAATGTAATGAATCATCCCAATAAATTGGACAAAAAGCATATCAAAATGTAGTTTTTTTCACTTGTTAGATTACGTAAAACAAATACTGATCTCGATAGTTCCTCACTTAGTTGTACGACGTATGAAGACCAATTTAGTCTGTCGATAATAGTGACACCGAGCAATTTTGCGCAATTTCCTTTAGTTATATTTCATTGAGTTTCAAATTATTAGCTATAAACCATTGTTTGGCTTGAGAAATAGCGTCGGCACATTTTAGCATGGGATCATTCATGTCTGGACTTGAATTTATTATGGTTGTATCATCAGCAAATGCAACACAGGTTTTAGGGAGCATGTTATGGAATTAGTCATTGACATATATATAGTATACAGAGGCCCCGAAACTGAACCTTTTGATACGCCATTATCGCCATACGCCGAAAATATTTTGTACATATGATTTGTTTTCTAGATAAATCTGAAAAACAATCGATTTTTATTTTATTCAATGAAGGAGACAAGAAATAAATATGCCGTGTATGCAACAATTAAGTAAATAGGTAAAATATATTTTTAACTGTCAGGCATGTTTGAAACATTTTTTATATAGATACAGGATACATTATGGATACGAAGCCGTTTTTTAAATTTTTATTTTCATGGTTATTATCATCACGTATCGCAACAATCTTTGTAAACGTATATATAAAAATAAGTATGTAATAAATATTTGTTATTTGATTAACTCTAATAAATATTATGAGACAGTAGGTATCTGTTACACTTAGTTAACTTACATTAACTTAAAATAATAATTTTATGTACTTAATTAAGTTGACATACCTAATAACTTTTATTAGTAAGCCATTGTTAAAGAAGACGTCTTTAAAAGATTAAAAATTATATTTACCATACTGATATTCAAAGCCACAATAGAGTATGTATCTGCAGATACAACGCATGTCGAACAATATTAATTTATTTTATTTAATAAAAAAATTAAACTTGAAGTTCGAAAAAGTTTGCTTCATATCCTGCTGAAACAGATAAAACGATACTTTGTACCCTGAGTCGTCGGCATCTTTTCTATAAAACAACTTTAATAATCACTTTTGATAACCTTCGTTTTCTGGAAGTAAATCGCATGGATCTAGGCTTGGGGCACTGATTAAATAATTTCAGGTTTCTAAAGGTAATATTTAAGATAACTTAATTTTCAATTTGAACGAAATTAAAGTTGTCAAACATGATTTATTGTGAGCAGTGATTTAAATATCTTTATAGAAAACTAAGTTATTTGTTAAAAATCAATACACACTAGGATAAAACTTGACAAAATGTATACTCTACAAAAATCAAGTTCAAGTCGGTAAGTAACGTTTCGGACATTACTGAATCATCTTCGGGAAAATAAGCATTCCTCATTTTACACAAACAATTCATTTTGTTTTATTCCAGACGGGTATCGTATGTCTCTTTCCATTATTAGCATGGAAAATCTAAAAGAGAGACGCAGATGAGTCTGTCTCTGCTAGGCGAACCCTAACGTAGTAATTTTATTATAATCGATACAGCAGTTTGTTAATTATGAGCAAAAACCTTTTTTATAGTTTTAACTCCTAAGGGAAAATAGCTCCGAAATGCCCCCATTTGTACCTAGTAGAAACAAATTATCAGGTACTTTTATTGTATTTTTTTTAACCAAATCGTACGTTTCCAATGCCTGACCCCAAGCTCCTGGGAAATCCTGTATACGTTGAAAATGTATTCAATATTTGCATTTATGTAATCTAGGTAGCTTTATAAATGTCATCGCATGTAAAATAGTTATGTGAATATATGGTCATTCATCCGGACTCTCATTCATAAAAAATTGTTTATGCAAGAAATATTTGTTTTAGATCTATAGATAATCTAACAACAAACAATAGCAGTTTAATTTATATTTTGGTATAAACACAGATACGAATTGATGTAGGTCTTTTTATATCGATGAGTAAGAAGGCCATAAACAGAAACTGAATAAATAATATTCATTAGTAAACTTGAAATTTGCATTACTGGTATACACTTCGCAACAAAATTAACAACTACTTAATCGAACAACTTCCTTAATGAAAAAAAATTGTCGGTATATAGTTCGTTTCATAGATATTTCACCAGTTTATATAGGTGCTAACAAATGAACTTTTCATTTTACCAAATTCATTGCCGCCGCGTTAGAAATACCGCCTTCAACTTGATGAAATAGAAATGAAACAAACTACTTTTACCACATGTTTATCAAGAGTTTCCTAAAGAGTTCTGATAAAAGAGTGATCTCGTTCTTACAACGAATAAATAAGATCATTGGCAGTGAAAATCTGCTCAAATAAATCTTCATGGCTTTATCGTTTTTTGTAAGCATGCACAGTTTTTCAATTTTTACCAATTTTCTTAATATGTCTGTAAAAGAGAAGAAACATTGTCATTATGTATTTTTCACAAACATTCCACTACACTTGAATTCTAGGGTTCACATTGAATTGATACAAATATTAAATTGTCCCGGTCGGTTTGAAGGGATAAGGAATTCCGAAGTTTCCTGAATAAGTGTTTAATAATTAATTTATCAAATAAACTTACAGTGTCCTTCGCTACATCTTCAGTAAATAAGCTTTTTCTTTTACAAATCTTTGTCCATTCAGAGGGAAACTTAACAAACGATGAATCAAGGAATTAACATCCGCTATTTCTGTGCTGGGTATAAGGCTGTGAGTCGTTAGGGATATATTTTAAAGTGCCTTCTATCTTTATTATACAGGGTGTCTCAATCAAAAGTAAACACTCTGAATAACTTTGGAAGGTAAATATTTTCTGAAAAATTCGAAACACGTCGACGTTGATTCCAAGAGGGGCATATTTTAATGTCATACTTGTATACCTTTCGTCATCCTTCTACCTTACACAGCCACCTCCTCAAATAATTAGTTATGCATATTCTGAAAGGTCTTTCAATTCTCTACATAACTGTGTATTTCATTCCTGGTAAACTCATCATTTTAAGCACGAGAAATAAAAATTAAAGAAGCATTTTAAATTATCCATATATTTGGATTTTTTGCGACTTTCAAAAACCAGAAATGGAACATGCTATTATGCAGTAAAATGTTTCAATGTGTTACCGATTGCTGTACAATCACTTGATAGTACTCATTTCAAATACGTAATTAAACGATTCCTACTTGATAGTGCATTCTATGATTTTGACGAATTCCTGTCGACTGATTTTTCCCGTTTAATTTTATAAACCTATTCTATATATGACAACGTTTATTGTTTGTTCGTTCTCTATGTACTATATTGTTATTTACTCTATGTGTTATTTATTTGTTTTATTTATGGTGTATTTTTTTATTATTATTGTTTAAGACAACCAATATTTTCTTGGTTTTTTGCTATATTTTGCATTTACTTTGACGTGTCAAAGCATAATTTGTGTACACATGACCACTAAAGATCTATCCATCTATCTATCGTAAGTATATACTGTTCAAAATTACCCCCACCGAGTTCCATACAGTAGTATAGTCTGTTCTGAAACTCTGTATTAACATTTATTAACACATCGGGAGTCAGTGGACGACATTCTCGAACAATTCCTTCACGTAACTCTTCCAAAGATGAGGGTTCTGTTGCAGATACCTTTGATATCAAATGTCCCCACAGAAAGAAATCCAAGAGTGTTAAATCGGGTGGCCTCGCGGGCTACTCCACACAACCTCTTCTTCCAATCCATCGTTCAGGAAACCGATTATTCAAAAATTGACGGACTGCTAGCAAAATGTCGGAGAAAAAACAGTTCGCCCTGTAAAATATTATCGTCTTCGAGGATTTGGGTAATCATTACATCGATGTTATTATCTAACAGATCAAGGTGACTTTCGCCGTTTAAGTTGTCAGGAATAAAAAACTGATCGACACTGTGATCCCCAAAGATGTCAGCCCAAACATTTAATTTCCGAGGCCTTTGGGTATGAATTTCCATGAACAAACGTGGATTGGTTTACCTTTATCAGAAAAACACGTATTGTATATTGTGTTTAGATATGTTAGGTTAGGTTAGTGCTATAATACACTTACTTTCAAAGCTGAACACGCTGATATGTTTATGTGGAAATTGTTAACTTAGGAATTATCTTGTTCTTGTGGCAGATTATGTATTAACGGCTTTTTGGCAAATAATATCCTATTTTTTAAGAGAACACAAGTTTTTTTCAATGCATGAGAGGTGCACCATTCTTCAAAATTCTTTCAGCATAATCGCAAAAGAAGATGGCCAAATTCAGGGTATTTTACTTCCACATCCACGTAGTGGATTGGAAGTATAATCGTAAAAAAAAATAAAAAAATGTTTTTTCTTGAAATAGGTTTAGAATGTCATGAAACGTCGAGATTTTAAATTTGAAAAAAAAATCTGTGTCTGTAACTTCCTTAGTCCGCACGTTTTCTTCGGAACGGTTTAAGATATTGCCTTGATATTTTGTACACATATTTCTTATAACGAGATCTGGAACTGGATTGTTTTTTGAAGATATCCAGTGAAGAGTTGAGGGGTAATTAGGGGGAAATATGTGAAGCAAGCTGGTAAGAGTACAAAAATTTGAAATTTGATGTATGTACTACAAGCCAAGGCCTCGAAATTTTTTTAAATATTTTTCATCCCCCACCACCCCCACCATCCTCGCACCCATCCATTATTAAAGGGGTTGATAAAATAAAATTGAGATTTTCACTTGAAATTTGGTACACGTATATATTATAATGACATCAGGAACTAGGTTATATTTTGGGATTATTCTGACGAAGGGTTGGGGGTTAAATACGGTTAAATAAGTCAAGGAAGCTGGTTAGAGTACAGAAACTTGAAATTCGGTTTATGTACTAGAAGTCAAGGCCTCAGATTTTTTAATAATATTTTTCAACTCCCCACCGCCCCGCCCCTACTCCATTATTGCAGGGGTTGGTAAAGTAAAAACTAGATTATATTTTGAGATGATTCCGTTGAAGGGTTGGGGGTTAAATAGGAGTAAGTAGGGAAAAATAAGCAAGGCAAGTTGGTAAGAGTACAGTAACTTAAAATTCGGTGTATGTACTAGAAGCCAAAGCCTCTAATTTCTTTATAATATTTTTCAATCCCCCACCACCCCTACTCCATTATTAAAGGGGTTGATAAAATAAAATTGAGATATTCATTTGAGAATCGGTACATGTATGTATTATAACAACATCTGGAACTAGTTTATATTTAGAGATGATTTCGTTGAAGGGTTGGGGGTTACTTAGGGATAAATAGGGGAAAATAAGTAAAGCAAGTAGGTAAGAGTACAGAAACTTGAAATTCGGAGTATGTACTAGAAACCAAGGCCTCAGATTTTTTTATAATATTTTTCAACCCTCCAATACCCCTATTCCATTATTAAAGGGGTTGATAAAATAAAATTGAGATATTCTCTTGAAATTTGGTACATGTATGTATTATAAAAACATCTGGGCCTAGATTTATATTTTGACATGATTCAGTTGAAGGATTGAGAGTTAAATAGGAGTAGACAGGGGAAAATAAGTAAAGCAAGCTGGCAAGAGTACAGAAATTTGGGATTTGGTGTATATACTAGAAGCGAAGGCCTCAGATTTCTTTCTAATATTTTTCAAACCCCACCACCTCCGCTCCATTATTAGTAGGATTGATAACAAAAAAATTGAGATATTTACTTGAAAGTTAGTACACGATTGTATTGTAATGACATCTGATTGAGATGATTCCAGTGAAGGGGTGGGAGGTGGTAGGTTGTGAATAGGGGAAAGTAGGTAGGGTAAACTAGAAACTTTATTTTTAACCTATATGGTAGAAACCAACGCCTCAAACTTTTCTGACATCTGCCCCAAATATTATTAAAGTTCTTCAGCGGTCTTTAATATTTATATTGATGAAAAGTGTATGTCAAGGAAAAAGTGCGTTTTCATTCCTAAATATTCTAATTTTACGAAGAAAGTTTCATACAAAATTACTCAATCAAATCCTGTTTACTATGTCTTGTCTGAAAACTACAGAAATAAACTGAATTTCTGGATTTTTACATGAAAGTTTGCCGTTTTGGCGCTTGCTGTCCAACCCCAGTTTAAAGGTTGTTGTTCAACTGAGACTGAAAATCGTACTTACCCCTGAACCATGTAGTCCCAAACGAACTCTGGAATATTTTTTCATTACGACTCTCCAAATGACGTAAGCCATGATTGGTAAATCCACAGAACATTCCAAGTTTAAACAAATTCATTCAAATTATATCGAAGGTCTGACAAACAACACTAGCTTCTCTTGTTTATTTTTCTAATTATATCCAAATTTAATCACACAAACACCTTTGCACAAGTTATTTTTAAAATAAATATGACATTTATATATCTACATAATGTTTAAATAGCACAAATTTTATACACCATTTACAATTAGAACAAAAAGACGCTGACACACTGATAATTATGTTTACAACGCGTACCTAGAAACACACTAATATGCTGTTTGTTCACCATAAAAATTACAAAATTATTTTTTAATTTACAACGTATAGAAAGACGAACACGCTCGGAGTCCGGAAGTACCCAGGCACTTTGATTTAAGAAATAATATTTTAACTTTAAGGCAAATTGCTTGAACTACTGAGTTTTTGTATAACTTTTCGCCAACTTATCGGGGAAAGTATTTTTTTCACGAATTGTAAACACAGAAGAGCGGTAGCCAACATGCACCCAGTTAACCGCGCGCGAAACAATCGACTGTCGCTCTGACCACACGTGCTTTTTCGTTCCAGTACGGTTACCGCCGACTTGATGGAGAAGAGGAGAATATTAAATGTAACGTGTAAGACAACGACAGCTTCCGTGAAATACGCTGTGTCCGTGATACTAGCTGGCTTTGGAACTTACCGGAAAAGGTAGGGGATGTTTTAATTCATTAATAATTTGATGGATATCGTCTGGAGGTGTGTCGACTATTAATTCTGTAATTTGCCTTTAATCGTTTTTAAAGCAAGTGAGGTGAATTTAACAGGAGGTTGAACTTTGAAAGATGCAGCTTTCATATACATAGTCTAATTCACAAGTTCAAAAAGGTGTTAATTCTTGAAATAGCTCCTAAAAATATAAGCGATAGCTCATTGGATTCAGAATGGCGCACAGTGGAAAAAAAAAAGCCTTTTTGGACAAAAGTCTGCCTACAAGTCAAATCTTAATCAATTTTGATCTACCTTGGCTTAAAATGTAGGTTATTGGCTACACTTTCAAAATATACTGCCTAAATTGCAAACCCCGATTTTCTAACCTCAAAAAATGTATCAAATATGAGAGTAATCAAAATTTCTAAGATTGCTAATAAATCCAAAATTTGTCAACTAGATTTTCGTTCGCAATTGGCACGTACGTTACTGAAATTTAGTGGGCAAGTAGAAAATACTGACGATGCTTCGGATACTGCAGTATGTAATTGGACATACTGAAGACCTTCAAAATCTGCTCTACCAGACGACATAAGATTTGACAATATTGGCCATATTATAACAAGAGAAGTTAATAGTGCAAGGAAAAAATGTTGATTTTGCAAAAGTAATACTATTTATCTATGTAAGAAGTGTAAAGTGCATCTGCACCCAGATTGCTTCGAGGTTTTTCACAAAAAACAATAATTTATTCTGGTTCATTTGATTTTTCTTTGTTTAATAATTTAAATGTCTGTTTCAGCCAAAGGTGCGTATACGCACCTGCGTGTATTTTTTTTTTCAAAAATATATATATTTTTTTAATGCTAAATTAGTCTTAATTTATGTATTTTTAATGTACTTTAATAAAAATATCTCTAAAATGGCATTGTCCGTTAATGGGTTAAAGTGCAAGTCTTCGGCTTTGAAATGCCGCTGAGTTTGCTCAAACATATTTTTTTTTTCGCCGAGATATTGCAATTTAAATAATGACCATAAGGTTTCCGTAGTATTAAATGTATTAGAAAAGATATGATATGAACCGACAATTTAAAAAATTGGATATTTCAGCGAAAGAAAAAGATATTTGAGCAAACTCTACGGTATTTTAAAGAGGAAGATTTGTACTTTAAGATCCCATATATGGCTTTTCGAAAAAAAAAAAAAAAAAATTCGCAAAGCTACATAACCTCAAATATGCCAAATTGGTATTTTTAGGTTAGGATATCTCAAAATCTTGACGTGATAGAGCAAAACTAAAAATAGATTCGAATTCAGCGTCGAAAAATACATAAGAAACGTATGGTCTGACCCCAGATCCAGACAACTTTTTTTTTTGTAAACCTGTGTTATTGCGATAAGATCACCTACCTCAGTGATTTTTTGCATACGTTTTAAGCCCACCGTAAGTATCCCAAATGCACCAAAATCTATATTTTTTAGGTTCCGCGGGGAGAGGAGAGGGTATAACAGGTGCAAACATTTTGTTTCAATTATTTCGGCTTCTATTGAAGCTACGACAAAAGTGATACCAGCATAGAGAGCGTTTGAAGCACTAAAACTTTGCTCCTTTTAACTCTCGTCGTAACTGCAACGGTTATCGTGGGGGGTGGGGCAATCTATTTTGGAACAACAATTTCTTTTTAATAAAACCGTTTATTTGCAACGTGCTCTTACTATTTTATACATATATCAACCTACTTTATTATTTATTCAGGGGTTATGAATTCTTAATTTAATAATTAATGATAACAATAATAATAGAAGAATCTTCCTATTTCGTAGTTCCGTAATACAAATTATTTTGGAAACCATTGCAATTATTGAGTGAAAATTCAAAAAACAATAGTCTTGTTATGGTTCTACTTAGGTAGTTTTATAGTTTTTTTTTCAAATATACATACTAAGAAAAAGAGTTATGGCCAAAAGAATTGTTGCTCCGAAGAAGTTTGCCCCACCCCCGCAATCGATAACCGTTGCAGTTAAGACGAAAGTTGAGAGGTGCAAAGTTTTAGTGCTCGAAGCACCCTCTACGCTGGTGTCATCGCTTTTGTCGTAGCTTCAATACAAGCCGAGATAATTGAAACAAAGTTTTTGCACCTGTTAGCTCCCCCCCCCCCCTCCTCCCGCGGGACTTAAAGAATATAAAATTTTGTGCATTTGTGATAGTTAAGGGAATTTAAAAAGTATGCAGAAAATCAGCGAGGTAGGTGATCTTGTCACAATAACATAGGGAAAATCTCCCTGGCGTCTGGACTACCTTGACTTACCAGTGTTGATGCCCCTGAGACCTTTGCCGTCGAGAAGTTTTTTCCAGTATCTCACACCAGCATCTAATTACTTACAAACAGCAGGTCTTGATTTTAACGTGCATTTCGGATAATCGAAATGTCATAAAAAATATAAAAAAATGATAACAAAAGTTTCCAGAAATTATATGAAAAGTAAATAAACTAATAAGTTTTGTAAATGAAAACCAACAATTTGAAGATACTGACATATACATAGAAACAGAATTTCCTGCAACTCGAGATAGAAAAAAAAATGCATGGTGAACAAGTGCGATGACAGCGATATAATTAATAGTCAAGGACCAGCCAAAAAAATTGAAATATAAACATTTAAATTAACTTATTAATCAAGTTACGCAAAGTTTAAAAAACACGTTTTTAAATCACCAAAATACCTATTAACAATTTTCTTATTCTAATCCACGAAATTTTAATGAAATTCAAACTGCGCCTGAACAATTTGAATCAGAATCTTTCATGACAATATCTCAATTGACAGGACTTGATGCACCTTTAATCAAGAATGAGCTTATCAGTTTTGCACAAAATTTTAATAATTTGAAACTTTTAAATGATCACACCATACTCATCATCAGCCCAAAATCAAGATGACAAACATATACACAGTGATTATGAAGATACTTCAAGTCCTGTTAGCAGCAACAACGAAAATGAAAGTAGTGCTGATTTTAAGAAAATATTCATTTAAATGATTCTTGTTCGAGTTGTTTTGTCTGCTGTCTAAAGATTTTAGCAAAATATGAACTTCACTGTGCCACATACTCCAATTTGTATATCGCCTATTAATATCTTTTAATCCTCTCTTGCACACAAGTCCCTTGCGAAAGAGTTTTTATCCAGCTCAAAATTATATGTATTAAATAGATTAAGATCAATAAAAGATTTTAATAAGGGGGGGGGGAAGTTATGTATCAGAACTCTTTTAATATGCAACGTTTTGAAACTTAGCGCAGTTCCATCTTTAGCCCAAATCTGAATGACATGAGAATAGAAATAAAAGTTCAATAAGTATACAATATACAATAATATTAATGTAGCACAATCTAATGTAGTGTATTCAATAAATCAGCGGCCAACGGGAGATTTGTAATTATAGTCTAAGACAACGTTGACAGTAAGAAGTTTCAAAGTCAGCCCGCACTTTGAGGCCCTAAGCGAACCTCGGTGAGTGAGTAAAGTTGATTTTGTTACTTACTTTAGTTTTATACAAAATAGTAAAATATGTTAGTATGTTTCAGAAAATGTAGGGGTAGGGTAATGACCTTTATGAAATTGATTAGTTTACGCTAATCACGTTAATTAATGGGCAGGCACTATATAATAAACTATAACATGCTTTTCCGGAAGTTCGGATATTCCCCAGAGATAAGCAGGGCGTTACTTTCACGATAATGCAGAAACTTACATTTTTAAAAAGGCTTTATATAATTGAGGTAAATGATTTTATTTGTTGTTAGTTTGAAACATTAGTTATCTTTTATATTAAGGATTTTATTCTTGCTTACCTGTAAACTTATCTTATAAAATAGGGATGTTAATGCAAAAAAATTTACATTTCTTTAAAATAATTCCAACAGATTATTCACGGCGTCGAGAGAAATATTTCCTGTATTATTCCGATTGGCCTACCTTTGCTGTATGGTATGCCTGACAACATCACGTTATCTCACATGGTTGCCTGTTAAGCGTTTGGCTTCAGTTTTCCCAAGAGCTCCATGATACCATCATCAGAAATTTTAGTTTTCTTTCTCTTCTAAGCTTCGACCTGGTCTTCTTTAAATCACTAACCAGTCCGTATAGTGTCCTCTCCGATAGACATGACGTGACGGACGGACAGACAGACGGACGGACATTTTGAAAGTTGTTCAGAATTCGATCACCAACAAAGTACATAAATGCCAATAAATCGTGAAAAATGTTGAAGTTTTATAATATAAAAATTTCACTATTTCTTACGACTTATTGGCAATTATGTACCTACTTGATTTTTATGTAGTTGTGGTTTTTGCCCCATTATAGGGTTAGTATTGGGTCACTTTTTGGGAGGTTAACTTCTAAGATGGGTGTGAAATTATCCACATCCACATTTTAAGGTAGGACTAGAATCGATAAAGTCGTGGGCTTAGAGATTATTTTTTAAATTCGAAAACAGGTTTTTAAAATGCCATCATTTTAAATGTTAGACAGTTTCGAAATTAAAATATATACATAGGAAAACATATCAATACATTGTCAGCCCACCTGGAAGGGTGAAATGGGGGTTGAAATACTTTAAAAATCAACAATTTTTTTAGCCACGGTAGAATTCTAATTCCAACGTAGATTAATTAGGGACAAAAAAACGCATCAGAAAAATGTATCGAACTTTTTTGTCAGCCCGTCTAGCAGGGTAAAATGGGGGTTGAAATACATTAAAAAATCAACTATTATCTTAGCCAAGGTAGAATTGTAATTCTAACGTAGATTAATTAACAACAAAGAAATGCATCAGAAAAATGCATTGAAATCATTTGTCAGCCCGTGCAGCAGGGTGAAATGGGGGTTGAAAGGTATTAAAAAATCAGCAATTTTTTTTAGCCACGGTAGAATTTTAATTTTAACGTAGATTAATTAAGAACAAAGAAATGCATCAGAAAAATGCATTGAAATCATTTGTCAGCCCGTCTAATAGGGTGAAAATGGGGGTTGAAATGCGTTAAAAAATCAACTATTTTTTTAGCCACGATAGAATTTTAATTACAACGTAGATTAATTAAGATCAAAGAAACACATCAGAAAAATGCATTGAAAGCATTTGTCAGCCCGTCTAGCAGGGTAAAGTGGGGGTTGGAATACTTTAAAAAATCAAGTATTTTTTTAGCCGCGGTAGAATTTTAATTCTAACGTAGATTAATTATGAACAAAGGAACGCATCAGAAAAATGCATTGAAATCATTTGTCAGCCCGTCTAATAGGGTGAAAATGGGGGTTGAAATGCGTTAAAAAATCAACTATTTTTTTAGCCACGGTAGAATTTTAATTTCAACGTAGATTAATTAAGAACAAAGAAACACATCAGAAAAATGCATTGAAAGCATTTGTCAGCCCGTCTAGCAGGGTAAAGTGGGGGTTGGAATACTTTAAAAAATCAAGTATTTTTTTAGCCGCGGTAGAATTTTAATTCTAACGTAGATTAATTATGAACAAAGGAACGCATCAGAAAAATGCATTGAAATCATTTGTCAGCCCGTCTAACAGGGTAAAGTGGGGGCTGGAATACTTTAAAAAATCAAGTATTTTTTTAGCCGCGGTAGAATTTTAATTCTAACGTAGATTAATTATGAACAAAGGAACGCATCAGAAAAATGCATTGAAATCATTTGTCAGCCCGTCTAGCAGGGTGAAATGGGGGTTGAAAGGTATTAAAAAATCAAATATTTTTTTAGCCACGGTAGAATTGTAATTCAAACGTAGATTAATTAAGAACAAAGAAACGCATCAGAAAAATACATTGAAATCATTTGTCAGCCCGTCTAGCAGGGTGAAATGGGGGTTGAAAGGCATTAAAAAAATAGCAATTTTTTTAGCCACAGTAGAATTTTAATTTTAACGTAGATTAATTAAGAACAAAGAAACGCATCAGAAAAATACATTGAAATCATTTGTCAGCCCGTCTAGCATTGTAAAATGGGGGTTGAAATGCGTTAAAAAATCAACTATTTTTTTAGCCACGGTAGAATTGTAATTCTAACGTAGATTAATTAAGAATAAAGAAATGCATCAGAATAATGCATTAAAATCATTTGTCAGCCCGTCTAGAAGGGTAAAATGGGGGTTGAAATGCGTTAAAAAATCAACTGTTTTTTAGCCACTGTAGAATTGTAATTCTAACGTAGATTAATTAAGAACAAAGAAACGCATCAGAAAAATGCATTGAAATCATTTGTCAGCCCGTCTAGCAGGGTGAAATGGGGGTTGAAAGGTATTAAAAAATCAAATATTTTTTTAGCCACGGTAGAATTGTAATTCTAACGTAGGTTAATTAAGAACAAAGAAACGCATCAGAAAAATACATTGAAATCATTTGTCGGCCCGTTTAGCAGGGTGAAATGGGGGTTGAAAGGTATTAAAAATCAGCTATTTTTTTAGCCACAGTAGAATTTTAATTTTAACGTAGATTAATTAAGAACAAAGAAACGCATCAGAAAAATACATTGAAATCATTTGTCAGCCCGTCTAGCATTGTAAAATGGGGGTTGAAATGCGTTAAAAAATCAACTATTTTTTTAGCCACCGTAGAATTGTAATTCTAACGTAGATTAATTAAGAATAAAGAAATGCATCAGAATAATGCATTAAAATCATTTGTCAGCCCGTCTAGAAGGGCAAAATGGGGGTTGAAATGCGTTAAAAAATCAACTGTTTTTTAGCCACTGTAGAATTGTAATTCTAACGTAGATTAATTAAGAACAAAGAAACGCATCAGAAAAATGCATTGAAATCATTTGTCAGCCCGTCTAGCAGGGTGAAATGGGGGTTGAAAGGCATTAAAAAAATAGCAATTTTTTTAGCCACAGTAGAATTTTAATTTTAACGTAGATTAATTAAGAACAAAGAAACGCATCAGAAAAATACATTGAAATCATTTGTCAGCCCGTCTAGCAGGGTGAAATGGGGGTTGAAAGGTATTAGAATATCAAATATTTTTTTAGCCACGGTAGAATTGTAATTCTAACGTAGATTAATTAAGAACAAAGAAACGCATCAGAAAAATGCATTGAAATCATTTGTCAGCCCGTCTAGCAGGGTGAAATGGGGGTTGAAAGGCATTAAAAAAATAGCAATTTTTTTAGCCACAGTAGAATTTTAATTTTAACGTAGATTAATTAAGAACAAAGAAACGCATCAGAAAAATACATTGAAATCATTTGTCAGCCCGTCTAGCAGGGTGAAATGGGGGTTGAAAGGTATTAGAATATCAAATATTTTTTTAGCCACGGTAGAATTGTAATTCTAACGTAGATTAATTAAGAACAAAGAAATGCATCAGAAAAATGCATTGAAATCATTTGTCAGCCCGTCTAGCAGGGTGAAATGGGGGTTGAAAGGCATTAAAAAAATAGCAATTTTTTTAGCCACAGTAGAATTTTAATTTTAACGTAGATTAATTAAGAACAAAGAAACGCATCAGAAAAATACATTGAAATCATTTGTCAGCCGGTCTAGCAGGGTGAAATGGGGGTTGAAAGGTATTAGAATATCAAATACTTTTTTAGCCACGGTAGAATTGTAATTCTAACGTAGATTAATTAAGAACAAAGAAATGCATCAGAAAAATGCATTGAAATCATTTGTTAGCCCGTCTAGCAGGGTGAAATGGGGGTTGAAAAGTATTAAAAAATCAAATATTTTTTTAGCCACGGTAGAATTGTAATTCAAACGTAGATTAATTAAGAACAAAGAAACGCATCAGAAAAATACATTGAAATCATTTGTCAGCCCGTCTAGCAGGGTGAAATGGGGGTTGAAAGGCATTAAAAAAATAGCAATTTTTTTAGCCACAGTAGAATTTTAATTTTAACGTAGATTAATTAAGAACAAAGAAACGCATCAGAAAAATACATTGAAATCATTTGTCAGCCCGTCTAGCATTGTAAAATGGGGGTTGAAATGCGTTAAAAAATCAACTATTTTTTTAGCCACGGTAGAATTGTAATTCTAACGTAGATTAATTAAGAATAAAGAAATGCATCAGAATAATGCATTAAAATCATTTGTCAGCCCGTCTAGAAGGGTAAAATGGGGGTTGAAATGCGTTAAAAAATCAACTGTTTTTTAGCCACTGTAGAATTGTAATTCTAACGTAGATTAATTAAGAACAAAGAAACGCATCAGAAAAATGCATTGAAATCATTTGTCAGCCCGTCTAGCAGGGTGAAATGGGGGTTGAAAGGTATTAAAAAATCAAATATTTTTTTAGCCACGGTAGAATTGTAATTCTAACGTAGGTTAATTAAGAACAAAGAAACGCATCAGAAAAATACATTGAAATCATTTGTCGGCCCGTTTAGCAGGGTGAAATGGGGGTTGAAAGGTATTAGAATATCAAATATTTTTTTAGCCACGGTAGAATTGTAATTCTAAAGTAGATTAATTAAGAACAAAGAAATGCATCAGAAAAATGCATTAAAATCATTGGTCAGCCCGTCTAGGAGGGTAAAATGGGGGTTGAAATGCGTTAAAAAATCAAATATTTTTTTAGCCTCGGTAGAATTTTAATTTTAACATATATTAATTAAGAACAAATAAATGTATCAGAAAAATGCATTGAAATCATTTGTCAGCCCGTCTGGCAGGGTGAAATGGGGGTTGGAACGCATTAAAATGGGGGTTGAAATGATTTAAAAAATCTACTATGTTTTAGCCACGGTAGAATTTCAGTTTTAATGTAGATTAAGTAAATTTCTACCGGGGTGAAAAAAATAGTTGATTTTGTAATGTATTTCAACCCCCACTCTATCCTGCTAGACGGGCTGACAAATGGTTTCAATGCATTTTTCTCATGCGTTCTTTAGTTCTCAATTAATCTACGTTAAAATAAAAATTCTACCGTGGCTAAAAAAATTGCTGAATTATTAATGCATAGTTGATATTTTAATGTATTTCAACCCCCATTTTACCCCGCTGGACGGGCTGACAAATGATTTCAATGTGTTTTCTTGATGCGTTTCTTTGTTCTCAATGAAACCAGATTAGAAATAAAATTCTACCGTGGCCACAAAGAAAGTTGATATTTTAATGTATTTCAACCCCCAATTTACCCCGCTGGATGGGCTGACAAATGATTTCAATGCATTTTTCTGATGCATTTCTTTGTTCTTAATTAATCTACGTTAGAATTACAATTCTACCGTGGCTAAAAAAATATTTGATTTTCTAATACCTTTCAACCCCCATTTCACCCTGCCAGACGGGCTGACAAATGATTTCAATGCATTTTTCGGATGCTTTTCTTTGTTCTTAATTAATCTACGCTAGAATTACAATTCTACCGTGGCCAAAAAAATATTTGAATTTTTAATACTTTTCAACCCCCATTTCACCCTGCTAGACGGGCTGACAAATGATTTCAATGCATTTTTCTGATGCATTTCTTTGTTCTTAATTAATCTACGTTAAAATTAAAATTCTACTGTTTCTAAAAAAATAGCTGATTTTTAATACCTTTCAACCCCCATTTCACCCTGCTAGACGGGCTGACAAATGATTTCAATGTATTTTTCTGATGCGTTTCTTTGTTCTTAATTAATCTACGTTAAAATTAAAATTCTACTGTGGCTAAAAAAATAGCTGATTTTTAATACCTTTCAACCCCCATTTCACCCTGCTAGACGGGCTGACGAATGATTTCAATATATTTTTCTGATTCATTTCTTTGTTCTTAATTCATCTACGTTAGAATTACAATTCTACAGTGGTTAAAAAAAATAGTTGATTTTTTAACGCATTTCAACCCCCATTTTACTCTTCTAGACGGGCTGACAAATGATTTTAATGCACTTTTCTGCTGCATTTCTTTGTTCTTAAACCCCCATTTTACCCTTCTAGACGGGCTGACAAATGATTTCAATGCATTTTTCTGAAGCATTTCTTTGTTCTTAATTAATCTACGTTAGAATTACAATTCTACCGTGGCTAAAAAAATATTTGATTTTTTAATACTTTTCAACCCCCATATCACCCTGCTAGACGGGCTGACAAATGATTTCAATGCATTTTTCTGATGCATTTCTTTGTTCTTAATTAATCTACGTTAGAATTACAATTCTACCGTGGCTAAAAAAATATTTGATTTTCTAATACCTTTCAACCCCCATTTCACCCTGCCAGACGGGCTGACAAATGATTTCAATGCATTTTTCGGATGCTTTTCTTTGTTCTCAATTAATCTACGCTAGAATTACAATTCTACCGTGGCCAAAAAAATATTTGAATTTTTAATACTTTTCAACCCCCATTTCACCCTGCTAGACGGGCTGACAAATGATTTCAATGCATTTTTCTGATGCATTTCTTTGTTCTTAATTAATCTACGTTAAAATTAAAATTCTACTGTGGCTAAAAAAATAGCTGATTTTTAATACCTTTCAACCCCCATTTCACCCTGCTAGACGGGCTGACAAATGATTTCAATGCATTTTTCTGATGCATTTCTTTGTTCTTAATTAATCTACGTTAGAATTACAATTCCACCACGGCTAAAAAAATATTTGATTTTCTAATACCTTTCAACCCCCATTTCACCCTGCCAGACGGGCTGACAAATGATTTCAATGCATTTTTCGGATGCTTTTCTTTGTTCTTAATTAATCTACGTTAAAATTAAAATTCTACTGTGGCTAAAAAAATAGCTGATTTTTAATACCTTTCAACCCCCATTTCACCCTGCTAGACGGGCTGACAAATGATTTCAATGTATTTTTCTGATGCGTTTCTTTGTTCTGAATTAATCCACGTTAACATTAAAATTCTACCGGGGCTAAAAAAATAGTTGATTTTTTAACGCATTTCAACCCCCATTTTACAATGCTAGACGGGCTGACAAATGATTTCAATGTATTTTTCCTATGCGTTTCTTTGTTCTTAATTAATCTACGTTAAAATTAAAATTCTACTGTGGCTAAAAAAATAGCTGAGTTTTAATAGGTACCTTTCAACCCCCATTTCACCCTGCTAGACGGGCTGACAAATGATATCAATATATTTTTCTGATGCGTTTCTTTGTTCTTAATTAATCTACGTTAAAATTAAAATTCTACTGTGGCTAAAAAAATTGCTATTTTTAATGCCTTTCAACCCCCATTTCACCCTGCTAGACGGGCTGACAAATGATTTCAATGCATTTTTCTGATGCATTTCTTTGTTCTTAATTAATCTACCTTAAAATTAAAATTCTACCGTGGCTAAAGAAATAACTGAGTTTTTAATACCTTTCAACCCCTATTTCACCGTCCTAGACGGGCTGATAAATGATTTCAATGCATTTTTCTGACGCATTTCTTTGTTCTTAATTAATCTGCGTTAGAATTACAATTCTACCTTGGCTAAGAAAATAGCTGATTTTTTAATGTATTTCAACCCCCATTTTACCCTGCTAGACGGGCTGACAAAAAAATTTCGATGCATTTTTCTGATGCGTTTTTTTGTTCTTAATTAATCTACGTTGGAATTAGAATTCTATAATGGCTACAAAAATTGTTGATTTTTAAAGTGTTTCAACCCTTCCAGGCGGGCTGACAATGTATTGATATGTTTTCCTGTATATATATTTCTATTTCGAAACTGTCTAACATTTAAAATGGCATTTTAAAAACCTGTTTTCGAATTTAAAAAATAATCTCTAAGCCCACGACTTTATCGATTATAGTCCTACCTTAAAATGTGGATGTGGATAATTTCACACCCATACTTCTAAGTACAAAACATGTACGATTTTTACAATTTATTGGCATTCATTCATTGTGTCCTGATGTATCGGGTAGTTTTACCTCATTTTGTAAGTTGCTTTATCGCAAAATTCGCCTGCTCTTGCATAGTAGATAGCGGGCCAAGGGAAAGAGCAAAATAAATCCTATAGGGCTCAAATTAAACTTTGAAAAATTTTAAGGCATGTTTTTTACTTAATGGTTATTTACAAAAATAAAACAAATGTTATTACTCAGATTTTATATTGTATGATTTTTTTACGGATTATATACCATTCTGTAGCGGAAGAGTTTAGGAAATTGTTCTACAACCCTCCAACACCTTGTAATAATTAAAATGCAATCCTCAGAAAACGAAAAAATTAATAAGTCCCAGCCACATGGTACAATCGTCATGGGATTTTCACTAGAGTTATTGCTATGACTAGTCGAACCCAAAGTCACGTAGGGTGTAGGGCCCATGGCTAAGGCCCTAGCCCTTTTTCTATGCGACACATGGTGGAGGTCGCCTAGCTTCATTCCCAGGGGTGATTCCTCATAATCACTTCTCTTAAAGCCCATCATGTGCTATATGTATATGCATATGGTGTACAAGCCGAGTTTTCGTCCCAAGGAGTTGGTTCTTCGTAACCACTCCTATCCCAAGTTTTGCTCTCATTCTTATTTCTTATATGTTATTCCAAGTTTTGTTTTCAGGGATGATTTTTCAAAATCACCCCATTCCTTTTAATTCAATATAGCCATTCTATTTTGACTTTATGTATATGATTCGTGAATCAAAATCGAAGACGTTCAATTTTGTGAGAATGCTTATGTAATATTTCTAAAAATTTTAAAAATGGCTATTTTAATGTTTAAATTCGTCTCTAGCTTGGAGAAAATTAATATTTTCCTCTCGGGTAGAGAAACATTCTGAAAGGATTTCCTCACTACCCCTTTATTATTTTTTGTCTGAGTGCAAGCTATTTTTTTTTTTTTCTTTTTACCCGGACATAAAATTTGTAAGTGTACTATTAAATATATGTTTCAAATTGTTTTCTCGTAATGCCAATGGTTAAGACAAAAGCCCTTGTAACCTTGTTTTTTTTTCTGGAGAAAGTTAGTGTGTTACTTATTTTCATAATATCAGAATTTCTAGCAGAATATTTAAACATAATATAGGCAAAATTACATCTTATGTCTTCTGTAGTTGATTCTCTTTTTGGAAAATAAAAGTTAGCATCAACGCATCTATTTATGATTTTTCTATTGAGTATCTAAGGGCAAATTAATTTTTCGTAAATTTTTCGTATTAGGTTTCCTTTTCACGAAAGTTATCAGTAATACGGAATCAATCAGTTGTCTTATGTCAAAATACGATCTTATTAGAGACAATATACATTAGTGTGGGAGAGGGTGCTCTCTACCAGGTAGGTAAAGAGAGGTTTGTATTAGGCAAATGCAATTGTCTTAGTAAATTGCCAAGAAGACGATCTGCATTTGTTGTTTTTTTAAGGGATGGAAAAGTCATGTGGTCATCATTGAGCTCATTTACATTGTGTACTTCGCGTCCTTTTACTTAAGTATAGAAATATAGTAAAATAGTGCGGAAACAAAATAAGACATATTTTTTTTTACCGTAATTTATTTATTCCAAAAAAAATCGACGTGAAATTTAACTTTCAAATTTGGTTGGCAATACCATGTCGATGTAAATGAGGCCGTAGGTGCACATGACATTGAAAATCATTTAAAAAGTCAAGTTAAGTTAGGAATAAAATGAATAAATAGCAGAGATTTCATAGATAAATGGGTGTATTTATAGGTGCTCATACACTGAATATAGTTTATATAATCAAAGTAAAGTAAGGGAAAACATGGGTAAATAATTTAAGTTTTAATTTATAGGTGTTTATAAAGTAATACAAATTACTTAGTTAGAAGTTTAATTATTACATTAGTAGACGACTAAATGATAGAGATTAGTCAAATATTTCAATTGGTTAAGTTTGACGTATTGAACGTACTTATGGTTGGGTAGCTTTCTAGAGTAAAACGTTACAAACAAAAGTCATTTAAATTTTTCGTGATTATAAGTAAATTGAAGAAAAAAAAATCAGAAGTTTTAGTCAGGAAAGTAATGGGGAAAAAATAATTAGGTCATAAGCAAATAATTGGTTGCTGCTTGCTAGATTGTATTTTGTTTTGTTGCTGTCTCTCTCTCCTTTTTTTGGTAAAGTCATCAAGCTGACTGTCCTCGGAGTCTGCTAGGTGATTTGGACAAAAATTGCGATGGTGCGCAACATCGATTACTCAGCCCAAACTGCCTTGTGGACAACGATACAGCACAGACGACAGCTTAATTTCAATTTTTTTTTTTAAACAAAAGTCTTGAGAGACAAGTAGTTTATTTATTCAAATAATTCATCCAGGCAAGAACTTAAAGTGTTAAATGCAGAACGACCAATTTTTTTTTAAATTAGTAAACAAGGGTACCAAGCTTTTTTTTTAATTTTTTTAAATTTTTGAGCAGTGTGTATCACAAATTCTCACAGGAAGTTAGGAAGTCAATAAAAATAGTTAGGGACAATATGTTTTTTATGAAATGGTGATAGGTGATGTTTTTGATTACGAAACGAGATGTTACAAGTCGAAGACGACGTTGAAAATAGTTCAAAAAGAACTGAACGTCAGCCTTGTCAAATGAAATATACGTGTTATGGTTTTCGCACACAGAGATGTGCAAGATGAATATAAAGAGTTGATGATTACTTTATTGAGATGTATAAGGGATTATTTTGCCTATGATGTTACGGGTAAAAGGTTTTAAGATGAGGGTCACGTGGAAGAAGGTTCAAAAGGAACTGAACGTCGGCCTCGTCAAATAGGGTACATGTAGTACCATTGTTGCAAATAAAGATGTACAACCCCAAGGGAGATATTTGTGAATAATTATTATTGAGGTATATAAGGGGGTACATTGCTGATAGTTTGCGAGTAAAATATTTCATGACAAGGAAGGCGTGGAAGAAGGTTCATAAACGGGAACTCAACGTCATCTTCGTACGATAAAGTTTCAAAAACAAATGTTTAAGAATGTCCGTGATAAAGCTAAACAAGTAAATGTATATAACTATTTTCTTCCTAAAACAGAAATAAATAAAGGTTTAACTATGTCCTTCCTAAAGCAGAGTAGAGATTAATATTGTGATGTTAAAAGTTTACTTAAAGTTAAAATCATTAGGAAATGATACACACAAAAAGAACGGTACCCTACTTAGGTAAAAAACTAGAGAAGTAAAACAATTTACTAGTCTTTTCAAATGTTTTCCCCTTCCAAGCACAAAATTCACCAAGTGACATCACTTATAAAAATAAATTTTTCTTTCTGTCTCTCCAATAATTAAATATTTTCATTTTATAGTATATTAGTTGCTGGAACTTGCAATAATAGGTGAATACACGTAAAGTTTGTTTGTGTCGTAGTTTACTGAGTGTCAAGTTCAACTTTGTTTTTAAATAAAACACCCACTAGCTTGTAATGGTACAATATAGAAATGTAATATTAGTAATACTCAGCAATTATGTCCAGGCCAAGTTCAATTAAAAGAACAGAAGTGTAGAATCAGCGAATTCTTTAGGTTATATGTAAACAATGTCAATAGACTCAGGATATAATTTTTAATTACAAGTTTAAGACAAGCATTACTAAATTTCTTTTCTTTCTCGAATATAAGCGTTTAAATCGTATGCTTATAATAATTGGCATGATAATAAAAAGAATAATAATAGATCATAAGGCCAAAATGTTTATTTATTTATAAATTGTTTTTTTACATGTTTCACGGGATATCTTGGCACACTCCCATGGACACTCGCCGGCACTACCAGACGTCTCCCAGCCGTTGGCAGGGGCGCACCATTCCAGAGGGATGGTACCCGAAATGGAAATTCAGTCAACCAATCGGGGAGTTACATTCATACGTATACTCCAAACATCATGTACAGCATCCTCCAAGTTGTACAAGGGCAGGACTTTCAACTAATCCCGAACTATCTGCAAATTCAGGGGCAGGTAAATACTACAGAAGCCTTCCACGCCAACGTCCGCCGCACCCAGGCCGAGCGATGCCTCCAAGCATTTTTGGTCATACAAAATGCCACCAACACAGGCATTTCGGAGGGAACAAAAACATTGACTGCTCGAATGACAAAAACAACAGGCTGGCCGACAGTCCCAAGGCGGCCGGTATCGTCAACGCCCGACCCTTGGCACACAGGAGATGCTGTATAACCATCCAGGGACCAACAAAAACTACCATGATGTAACTCGACCACACCTCCGGGCACTTGGAACCGTTATCTCACAAAATGAGACAAACGAACAATAGGTGACAAGTACAATGCCCCCACAGTCCTGGAAGAACTGCGTGAACGAACTGTAGTGATAGTGCCGAACTATGAATTTGAACCGGGTGTGCCAAAAAACTTGATCAAAGACCGAGTGGTGAACAGGCCAAACATTTTTCTAAAATTGATGTAAAATTTTTTTAATATTTCGGCAGGGTAGGCATCGGCAAAGTTCTCATTATTCCTCTTCTTTTTTGGTGTTGCATTAGTAAATTACCTATAACGAGACTTTGTTGATGCTACCCCTGCTGAACTGTGATACTAGAATAAATAAAATCCTCTCTGTTGTTTTCTCCCTATTTAGGGCTAATCTAAGCTGGAGGCCAGCTTTTGGACGGGAGGGAAATATGTCACGCAGGAAACAGCCAAATCCGGGAAAGTCGCAAATGTTTGTATAAATTAAATATATTCGACCCTAGTCCATATTAAATAAAAAACAATTAAATAATTTCAATGCCAATTAGTAGAATTGTTTAATAATAAAACACAAATATATATAAACATAACATTGACCGGCATAAAGATTTGCTAAATAAACAAGTATATAAATCGAACAATCAAAACAAACGAGGCTCTCGGTTCTTTTCATTAATTGAGTTTCGACCTTAGTGTCGACAGTCAGTCTTAGTTTTGGGCCCTCATCTTAGGATGTGGGGCCCAGGCCCTTCAGGCAGTTTTAGTGATCTCCACCCGGGAGATCACTAAGTTAAGTGAAAGTGACACCTTTTCCTCCCCACTATGTATATTGGTAAGATTGTTTAAGTTGTTATGTGTATTATGTATTATTGTTGTTAATTATTTGAATCTCTTGTTTCGTTGTTATCCCTTAAAAGATTATTTTAATAAAACCATCCAAAACCCTTAAAGTAGCCCCTTTTTCTTCGTGACAATATCTACAGGAAAATTGTTTTATTTTTAAAATATTCATTATATACTGCATTTTTTGAATATTTTCTACCCTTAAATAGGGATGACTTTTGCATTTTTCAAAGAAATAAAAAATATGCTCACCTTAAAATTGCTCAAAGTTTAATTTGAGCCATGTAGGATTTATTTGGCTCTTTCCCTTGGCCCGCTATCAATTATGCAAAAACGGGCGAATTTTAGTCCTTTTTTGCGGCCACTCTTTGTGGGTACATGACTTTTTTTAACACGAGATTTGGTTTCAGCATCGACAAGTAGACAGAAATAACATGGTCACATTCAGCGACCAAAACCTTTTTTGTCGTCAAAACGTCTTTAATTTCGGTACAAATACTAAGTGTCATTCCAAAAAACCTCTGCCTAAGGAATCACTACTTTCACATCCAAATTTCCTACCCAAGTTAATTTAAACGGAAACATCTTGATACTGTTTTCCTTAATAATGTGCTAATATTTTGGGGGATTCCTTAGGTCATTACATGAAGAGAAGTTCATATGAACATATGTACGCAACGGCTTAAATTTTGCGATACAGGGTGTTAACTTTTCTTTTTGAAATCGTTATTTTTTATTATTTTAGACATTATTTTCAATTTTGTATGTGCTAATAGGATATAAAACCACAAATTTTAGTTAGAAAAGTTATTTTATCGCTCCACCAATGGCGGCCCTGCAAACATGTCCTCTCATCTTTTTTATCAAAAAAATGGTACGCCACTGACATTCCTTCATGTGGATATCTTTTATGATTAGCCCTGAAAGGGGTCTCTTGCGTTTTTCTCTTGATTAAAATAATTAAATTCAAAATAAAACTAATTATTATTAGGTAACATTGACAATGAAAAATTTTGCTTTATAAAAATTGATGGAAATGACCACCTTTACTTAATAGGCATGCTTCGGCCCGCCTGCGCTCTATATTAGGATTTTTTTCAGAATTATTTATTCATTATGTAAGATGCAACCGTTTTTAATAAACATTATGTTCATTCATATAATTCCTTTTAGAGATATTTTACACATACTATGCGTCTGATGAGAAAATCGCAAGAGACCATTTTCGTGAAGAATTCACCAGGCTAATTAAAAACAGTATCCACATGAAAAAATGTCAGTGGGGTACTCGGTGGGGTATCACTTCTATGTTGAGAAATATTAGAGAATATGTTTGCAGGGACGCCACTGGTGGAGCGATAAAATAACTTTTCTAACTAAACTATGTGGTATTAATACCTATCGAAATTGCAAATAATATGTAAAGTAATTTCTGAGATACAAAAAATAACGATTTAAATAAGAAAAATTCATCACCCTGCAGCAAAGAATTTAAGCCGTTGCGGAAATATGTTCATATGAACTTATCTTCATAAAATGACCTAGTAGGGAATCACACCCTGAGATACTGGCACGTCATTAAGGAACACCCTGTATATGCACCCTAGTATGTGAAAATATTGGCTTACAAAATTTTGAAAATATAATATTTGAAATCGTTTGCCTCCAGGGGTGGTTGATGCCAAAATTGTTTGTGAGAACTTTTGTTCTCATACAGACATTAAATTTTTTTTATTTTGATAACTTCTTTAATAATTAAGAGGGTATGTTGGAGGTAGTGGTGGGGATGGCAGATGGTATAAAGAAGACTAATATCTTGACTTCTAGTATAGAGTGAGCAAGTAAATATTGGAATAAATTACTTAAAAACGTTACAAAGCAAGTGAAGGAAATTCGTTCAGACACGTCGATTGATTGCTAGAACAACTTAAGTACAAGGTGTTTACAAGATGCGTACATTTTTTGACATTTCAAACGATTGAGGAGATATTGATCGTTCACGCCCTTGTGACTCGGAACCTGTATACCATATTTTATTATCATTTTAGATTTTAAAAAATAATAAAGGCTAATATTACCCATAGCCCAGTTGCCTGGGGTTTTAGGTCGGAATTAATTGTTATCTCGCTAATTGTTTCATGAAAGGCTGGTTTTTTGCTAGTAGAAACTGACTCAAAAAAGTTTACCAAAATTTACCCCCACGAATCCTTATAAAGAAACCCTCTGAAACGGAAAAATTCAGTTTTTTGTTAATATCTCGAAAAATAATGAGAAAAAGACGGATAGCACCGCGTAAAAGGGCGGGAAATTTTACAAAAAAAACCATGTAAGTTTTTTTAAATAAATTTTTCCCTTAGCATGAGAAATTATTACAGTTCGCTCAATATTTCAAGCGAGTCGCACAGGGAAATAAAACATTTCTCAACCGCCGTTACATAATAAAGACAATTTCTACCCATTAAAAATGAAAAAAAATGTAGCATTTAAAAGAGGAAGAATTCAGCTTTCCAATGTTATACTTACTTTTAATTTTTATTTCTTATAAATTGCACGTGAAAGTTAAGCTTTATCATTTTTTTCCACTCTATATTAAAACATAAATATTAAATAAAACAACTTTTTTTTTAATCCTTGTAGATATATGGCTTGTTTATACCTTAAACTTCAATATAAGATTAATTTTTATGCTCTAAGGTATCCAGGGTAAAAAATTACTTTTAAATGATTGATATTTTTTCCATTTTATATGGTTAGGAAATTTCACTTGAGAACTTGTCTAAAACGGTCAAAGAGGCTTGTGTAAAATAAAATTTAACGTGAAAAGTAGGATATACTTAATAAGTAAATATCATAAACTTTCACTTCCAAATATTTATTTCATCGTTTGATGTCCAGGTTTCAAATACATGATACTTGAAGTGAAGCAAAATTGATGAAATCCAAGTCGTATATGTTTACATTCAAAAGCCGGTAAAGCGCGCTTGTACCGACGCTTGATTTTTCTAAAACACGTGCTGTTTCTCTAGAGCATTAGTGTAGGCTTCAAGAGTACTTTGGAGCACGTTGTTGTTTATATGCTGTATATAAACATAAATCGGAGTTGCTTATAAAATATATTAATTTTGATAGTGATAGTTTTTTTAAAATATAAATCATCGAATAATTATAAAATAATATTTTACGTGTTTTTTATTATTGTTTTGCGTCTTACTTTTATATATTAATAGTTTAATAGTGTAATACATGTTAAAAATGTTAATAAATACATTCTATTTTAGTGCAAGTTTGGATAATAAAATTAGCGACATTAAAGAATCAGTGACAATTTATTTTTAATTAAAGTTTGAAGAACATTTTTATGAAAAAAGTATTATAAATATAAAAACTCCTGTTGTTTAAGAAAGGAAAAAAAACATGTTGTAAGCATTTTAATTTATAAATATATTTTACATTGGATGAAAAAAAATATATTTTAGTGATTATGAAAACAGCAGCAGCGTTACCAGACCTCGTCTCGATAAGGAGGCAAATGGGGGGTAGTTGCGGATCAGATTACGAAAACTTTTTATTTCTTTAATAAATCTGTTTGTTTTATTGATATCTGTCATATTTTACCCATTAACATATAACATATAAAAAATTTGTTGTTTTATGTGATTTTCGTTATTTTTTCGAGGGGGCGTTTTTTAAATTATTTTTTCTTCATTGCTAAAATAGCTTTAAAAAAAATTATACTAATTTTTTGTAAAATTTCCCGCTCTTTCATGTGGTGCTATCAGTTTTTTTTTTCCATTACTTTTCGAGGTATTATCAGTTTTGGGTAATTTTCTACTAGCAAAAAACTAGCCTTTCATGAAACAATTAACGAGGTAATAATTAATTCTAACTTTTTCAAAATTGGTTTCTGAAAAGTGGGCTACCATGTAAGTACTAAATTTCGTCAAATTCGGTTCTCCAATAACAGTGCTATCGTGTTCACACTCGTATACCTACATAGGTACATACAAATATTTTTTAACAACCAATTTTTTCTGTTCCTAGGAGTTCAAAATTAAATATATTGTTGACTTTGTTTTGCACTTTGTAAATATGTATCCGAATGTTGAATTTAGTTATATCTGTAGTCCTGTAAGTACTTAAAATATTTTACTCACCATTGTAGCTTTTGTGTCTGTTTATCAATTCCTGTTTCCACAATAGACGACGATATCAAAACCAGAACCACAATATTCAAATAAGTTTTTGGTGATATATCCGCCACGCTCCATAACATTTATTTTGAAAACAGTGATGCGAAATAAAAATTCTCAACCACCGAATCACGTCGTAAATACATTAACTTAACCCTGTGCACATCAGGTCAATCACCTCGTAACCAGGATTTTCACCAAACTGGCGCACTTGTTTTATTTAAATATGTTGTGCAGTGACATCACTGGTAACAATGCACTGACCTATTTCTCTCACTATTTACAAGAACTAGAAATGAAGCTATTTTATATAACTAGGTAAAACACAAAATACGACTGGAAAAACTACTAACTTTGAACCGATTTGACGTTTTGGTAAATATAAATGTCTAACCAGGGTTTAATAAACATCGTCTGCATAATTAGGATTATTAATTAATGACAGCCAACGATATTTGTAGTATTTTAACTTGATATTTGCACTTCACAACGTTGTTTTGTTAACCGAAACCTCGCACCGTTAATAATAGCACCCACTAAGGTAAACAATCAAGTTGGCCGCCAGACAGAGCGTTTGTTGAAATTCGCGGAAAAATGACACTCTGGCGGCGTTAAATGGAACTATCCAACGTGCTTCGATAACCGTCTCGTGGTTTTTACTACAATAAACTGTATTACTGTTCTTTAACCGGGCTAAAAACTGCGGGATCATATTTGATTTATTTAAATAAGTAACGTAAATAAGTACAAGGCGGTGTCTTTATTGTGTTGTGTGATAAAGTGCATAGTGTATTTTGTTTGGTATAAGTACACTAAAAAAGTAAGGATTAATTTGGCAAATTGTGATTTGATTTTATTTGTGATGGTTTTTAATCTGAACGGGTCTTTTATCAAAATAGAAGTACAGGAAACAATGTTGGAAGTGTCGAGGCGGGGGTAAGTAATGATTTATAAATACCTACCTTGTTATAGTCCAATCCATAAGTCCTGAAATGGCCATAATTAGCAAATAGCTGCATTTTTGATAGTTGGTATGTTTTCAGTAAGCACCCCCTAAAAGAATAAGTCATTACCACCCCGAAGAGGGTAGGAAAAAATAAAACCGCTCTATATGTTTCTGTATTATTTTTAAACGCGCTCCATAACTTATTACAAAAAATATGTATTAAATTGCTGTACCTACAACTTCTTAAAGTCAGAATGTTGAGTCATAACTCATAAGAAATCCCTATCGAGTTCCATATAATATAGCCTGAATTAAATGCTGAAGAAGTAGCTCTCCAACTTGGGTCTTGCCGTAAACAATTTAATTTCGCTGAACTCACTAAAATTAAGGCCTTGGAAATGCATGAGCTTTTTATGAGATGAATGATAAAATTGCATTTCCTTTTATTTTTCTCAAATGCTAATTTTCAATAATTATTACATTAATTTTTGTCGATTTTAATGCTACTTATTGCAGTAAGTACTCAAATCCAGATAGACACTTACTTCCACATCCACGTAGTGGATTGGAAGTACATTAATTGTAAAAAAAATTTAAAAATTTTCTTTCTTGAAATAGGTTTAGAATGTCATGAAACGTCGAGATTTTAAATTTGAGCGAAAAAAAATTTTTCCGTCTGTTTGTCGGTCTGTCTGTAACTTATTTTGTCCGCACGTTTTCTCCGAAACGGTTTAAGATATTGACTTGAAATTTTGTACACATATATATTATAATGAGATCTGAAACTGGAATTTTTGAAGATATCCGGTGAAGGGCTGGTGGGTAAATCGGGGTAAATATGTAAAGCCAGTTGGTAAGAGTACAGAAACTTGAAATTTGATGCATGTACTACAAGCCAAGGCCTAAAATTTTTTTATAATATTTTTCATCCCCCCACCACCACCTCACTCCATTATTAGAGGTTGATAAAATAAAATTGAGATATTCACTTGAAATTTGGTACAAGCATATATTATAATGAAATCAGGAACTAGTTTATATTTTGGGATTATTCTGATGAAGGGTTGGGGGTTAAATAGGGGTAACTAGGGGAAAATAAGTAAAGCAAGGTGGTAAGAGTACAGAAACTTGATGTTCGGTGTATGTACTAGAAGCCAAGGTCTCAGATTTTTTATAATATATTTCAACCCCCACACCACCCCTACTCTATTATTAAAGAGGTTGACAAAATAAAATATTCATTTGAAATTTGATACACGTATGTATTATAACGATATCTGGAACTAGATTAAATTTTGAGATGATTCCGTTGAAGGATTGGGGGTTAAATAGGGGTAAATAGGGGAAAATAAGTAAAGCAAGTTGGTAAGAGTATAGTAACTTGAAATTCGATATATGTGCTAGAATCCAAGGCCTCAATTTTTTTTATAATATTTTTCGACTCTGCACCACCCCTATTCCATTATTAAAGTGGTAGATAAAATAAAATTGAGATATTCACTTGAACTTTGATAAATGTATGTATTATAACGACATCTGGAACTGGATTATATTGTTATGTATTACACCCCTTGAAACTGGAGATTGATACGCCTATGCCTAATAGTGAGTGACTGGAAACTTGTAGAAAGAAATAGAGTTCTCTAGAGTGTGGTGAGAGAAGATTCTTGATTGTTTCTGGATAGATCTAGAGGTAATTTCAGAGTATATAAGACGCGATTACCCGCACAGAAGGAGAAGTTTTATAAAAGTGAAGAAGTTGAAAAGTGACGTTCGGTAACAAAAGTGAGGTTAAATATCAAGTAAACCAAGTAAAGGTTATTTTGAAGTATTGTATAGTCAGTAAATTATTAAATAAAGTAGTTTACCCCTTGTTAAAATTATTTAGAACCCACAGATTCATACAGGGTGTTTCCTAAGAGGTGGAAATACGCAACAATATTTTGAAATAATTTCGTTGAAGGGTTAGGAGTTAAATAGAAGTAAATAGTGGAAAATGAGTTAAGCAAGCTGATAAGAGTACAGAAATTTCGGATTTCGTGCATATACTAGAAACCAAGGCCTCAGATTTCTTTCTAATATTTTTCAAACCCCACCACGTCCGCTCCATTATTAATGGGATTGATATCATAAAATTGAAATATTCACTTGAAAGTTAGTACACGTATGTATTGTGATGACATCTGATTGAGACGATTTCACTCAAATGGTGGGAGGTGGTAGTTTGTGAATAGAGGAAATAAGTAGTGTAAACTAGAAACTTAATTTTTGACGTATATGGTAGAAACCAACGTCTCAAACTTTTCTATTCAAATATTATTAAAATTCTATGACCAATAATAATTTCCACATACTAGAGGTCAAAAATCTAATCAAGATAATTCCTTTAAAATGACTTGAATGAAAAATATGGATGTGGAAGTAGTGATTCCTTAGGCAGCGGTTTTTCGTAAATTAGAGTGATATAGGGTTTGATGGATGCGCGACTTGTGGTTTTTTATGTACCTATTAAATAAAATAATATAATAAAAAGATGACTATTTATATCTTAATTGTCAAAGCTATCTAATAAAAAAGATTTGTTTTTTGGTAGCCATGGTTCTTACAAACTACACTGAGAGAAATATGAGGCTTGGCATGTGAAAGAAGGCTTATTTTTTCAATTTAACAAATATTTAGTACCCGTTAATATATTTATCTACGATCGTGTAAAAAGTGACAGATTGTTAAATCATTTCCAGTATAAAAAGTGGCCTTTTATAAGAAACTGTGCAATAGAAATTTTTATTGCACGCTTTAATTGCACGATTTCTAAAAAATGTATCAGTAAGGACAACAGTATTTTATTCTCAGGTATTAAAGTTGACGTTGCCGCTTGTGCCATCCTCATAACTTCTGGGGGAGTATTTTGAAACTCTTCTACATTACTATACTTAATCACTATTAAATATTATTAACTTGATATTTTACTTCAAACATTCAAGAACAGCAATGGCTACTTCAACTACGACAGTTTATTTATAATATCGTTTACTTAGTTACTATCATCACAGATTTTCAGTCACGACCTCGGTCACGACCATGAAGTAACATAATTAGAATGGTGACTTCAACTACAACTCGAATAATGCTAACCGTCAAAGTGACATTCACAAAAGTTGATACAGTTTTACGAATATTCATGACAAATTGTCAATTTCTTACAATAATTGGCACGATCGAAGATAAAACGTTGTAAGACACACTTGTAAAAAGCCTCTTTATTGCACTCATGGCTTTTAAAAACACTCGATTCGCTCGTATTTTAAATCTAGCCATTCGTGCAATAAAGAATAGCTTTTTACACTTGCATCTTAAATAACTATTATTGCAGCCAAATAAATATTTTGTTATAATAGGAATATGCTACATATTCGTTTAATTGGCAGAACAAAATGATTTATTTACGGCGTATTTGTTCCTCGTAACTAAATTACCGTACAAAAATAATAGATTTAGTTGTGACAAAAATATTTGCTTCTCCCAAATCTATTACAATATTACATTTATTTCCTAGAAAGAAACATTTTAGCGCAGAGTCTATCCTAATATGTGTGAAATAAAAATGTATTTCTAGGAAGTAATATTTATTTCGGACAACAAAATATTCATATATTGGGCTTTGCGCCGAAAGTATGGGCACCTGATGAAGTTGCCGGCGAGGCGAAGCCGCAAGCCGCCATTACTCCACTTGCAATCTCACAATGAAAGACTAGAAGTTTATTGCTTTTATGCTTTCTGCATTAGTTATAGTTTTGTGTTTTATTTACTGAATATGGATACAAATAATCAAGATATTAGTGTTGTTAATTTGTTGTTTAACTTTGGCCTTGGATACTTGCAACAAACCTTTAACGGTAAAGTTATAAAGTTATATATATTGCCATCATTTTATTATCTTTTGGGTATAGGTACGTTTCTAGAACTATTTTAATAGTTCAACCATTGACTTTATTGCATGATATACTTAGGTATAAATTTAGATACATCAGATCTAAAAATATTTTTACAACTCGTATATTTTAATCAAAATATTTTATTTTTTTCGATAATAAAATAAATAGTTCAACTAAACGTTTTGGTCGCCATATTTGTCCCTGATGCATTAACAATTTTTTGACAAAAAAGTCTATGGTTTTGTTTGTTTTAGTTAAGTATGCAAAAGATAAAATGATGGCAATATATATATAACTTTAAAACTTACCTTTAAATGTTTGTTGCAGGCACCCAAGGTCCCATTTAAACAACAAATTATCAACACTAATACCATTACAACTAAATCAAATCAAGGATTGTTGTTGAGAAAAAAATATTTATATGTTACAAATAAATATTTGTTCGCTACAAATAAATCCAAGAAATTTTATAAGAAGCCTTGTTTATGACAAACAAATATTTATTGCTCAGATACAAATATTTTACTCATGAGTATTTTGATTTATTCATTCATTTTCAAATAAATGCCTTGCTATCCACAAAGAAATATTTAATTGGCCATATACAAATAAATCATTTCTTTTGTGGAAATAAAATTTGTTTCTCTCAAATAAATCATTCTCTCAGTGTATCTTTAACAGATCTCAAATCATTTGTATTACTGGAGACAACCAGAGATTTCTACAAGATGTCAATTGTACAGGCTTCGTGTAGGCCCTGACGATCGTATAGGCGGCGCCCAGTGAGGCAAAAAGCTACATTTGTGGACAAAAATCGCCTGCCAACGTTTGACCAAATTTAATAAAGTTTTTTTAAATATGCCCGTGCGTAATGTAACTTCAACGCCCGACAGCTGTAATTTTGAAATAAATAAATCATAGCCCAAAAAATCAAAAATACTTAATACTAGACAATTTTTATAAAAAAAATTGATCTACATCAAATGAATCTATTCTCGCAAAAAATGTTATGTAAGGGAATCTCAAGGTAGAAAATAGAGAAAAATACTTTTGCAAACAACAATACATTCGAATATGTGTTACATGATCTAAACAATTTTAATAAATCAACTTTATTGGCTAACAGCGCCTGTCAGCTTTAACCAAATTTCTTTCTTTTTTTTTAATATTCAAGATTAATGCATTTTCAATTGACATCTGCTACAATGATAACAGTAAACCATAACCTAAAAAATCCAAAATAATAGCAGAACATTTATTTATAGGGAATATGTTAATAATATATTTTGCCAAATTTGCATAGAAAAGTAGTTATTAATTTCGACATGTGACAATAGATAATAATTGTATTCGATATTCGCCTTTACAATTTGCAGAATTCGAAAAGCCTGTGAATTAACATAACATAACGTCTGACAATACTTCTTTAAGTTTTTTTTAATCGTTTTAATTTGATTTACGTCCTGGAAGAGTCATCACTCGATCAGGACATATACACATATAGGTAGAGAGCCGGCTGTATAGATTTCCTATGAATAAGATACATGAAAAACTTTATATGAGTGAGTAAGTACTTTTCGTATAAGCAAATTGTGCCTGCGTCATGGAATTTTACCGGAAGTGACGTCAAAATGGAAGGATGCGGGCAAATAAGAAGAGGCAAGCAGCCTATTTTTTTTAATATCTAGAAGGCTTGTACTTTAACTTTAAAAAAATACTTCATGCATTCGGTGATTTAAGAAGACACAAAAAAAATACTTTAATTGTCTCAAGATTGCGGGCAAATTAAGCCTGGCACTCCACTACAATCTCATTGTATACCTTAAAACCTACATTTTGACGTAAGTTTTATTTATGTATTCGATGACACAAAAAATCGTGACAGATGTGACGTCATAATTCCATGACGCGGGCAAAATTTGCAAAAATGAAAAGTGACTCCCTGTATGTCTGCGGTAGTACTTACTCACTCACATAAATATTTTCACGTATCTTATTCATAGGAAATCTATACAGCCGGCTCTCCACCTAACAGAAATCAACACAACAACCATCCCCGATATTATATTGCCATCTACCGCAGCTGAGACTTGAACTCAGGAGGATAACAGCAACTAGATATGTTTCGACATTCAACAGCAATCTGTTCTACTACTACCGTCTCGTGAGCACATTAAAAGCGCCACCACTAAATACACATACTCGGACTAGTATTCGAACCAGCAGCAGGGAGTCCGTGATCGCAAGCTTGATACCCAAGCACTGCGCCGCATAACGAGAAAAGCTTCATTTAATTCCATTTATGAATAACCGAAGAAACCCAAAACTACTATTAAATATTTGACACCATCTCAACTGGTGGACCAAGGGAAGAAAAATATTTACGTATACACTTGATATTTGTTTGCACATTGTATCGCCTGCTCTGCCGGTTTGAGACCAGTGGTATGTTTACATAAAATAATCTGAAAGTCGCGTTAAGCCCTTCTATAGTTCCATCAGTACATTCATTATTAAATTAGTCACTGTGCAACGTGCATTGGTCAATTAGTTTTTAGATCTGTGTGTATCTGTTTTTCTTTCATTTTGACTAAGGGTGAGTTCATCGGACTATTTTTTTATAAATTATTTTAGAATGTTTGCGAAGTTTATTTAATTTATACCTATAACAATACATTTAGTTCAGTTATTCTAAACTGAACATATTTAACAACAATAATTTTATTTTTGCTTCGTGAAATATATTGATTTATTTATCTTTATTTATTTTTTACTTCCACATCCACATAGTGGAGTGGAAGCACAGTATTCGTAAAAAAAAAACATTTTTTTTTTATTGCAATAGATTTAGAATGTCACGAAACGTTGAAATTTTATATTTGAGCGAAAAAAATTTTCTGCCTGTCGGTCTGTAACTTTTTTGTGCGCCGATATCTCTAAACGGTTTAAGACATTGACTTGAAATTGTATGCACGTGAAGGGTTGGGGGGTAAAAAGGGGTAAATAGGAAAAAATAAGTAAAGCAAGCTGGTAAAGGTACAAAAATTTGCGATTTGTTGTATATATCAGAAGTGGAGGCCTTCGATTTTTTAATAATATCTCTATCCCTCGCACCACCCCCACTCCATTATCAAAGCGGTTGATAAAATGAGATGCTACACATCTATATTATTACGACAGCTAGAGCTGATTATGATTTGAGATGATTCTATTGAAGGGTTGGGGGTGAAATTGGGATAAATATTAGAAAATAAGTAAAGCAAGTTGACAAAAGTACAGAAACTTGGAATTTGGTGTATATACCAGAAGATTTTTGTATAATATTTTTCAAGTCCCCCACCACCCTCTCCATTTTAAATGGGCTTAATGAATTAAAATTGAGACATACGCTTGAAATTTGGTACACGTATATATTATAACGACACCTGGAATTAGATTATATTTAGAGATGATTCTGTTTAAGGGTTGGGGGTTTAATAGGGGTGAATGTGGAACATAAGTAAGGCAAGCTCTGATAAGAGTACAGAAACTTGAAATTTGCTGTATATACTGAAGTCAAGGCCTCAGATTTTACTTCTGCATCCACGTAGTGAATTGGAAGTATACTTAGTGATCGTAAAAAAAATTTCAAAATTTTTTTCTCTTGATAGGTTTAGAAGGTCATACATAAAACGTCGAGATTTTAAATTTGAGCGAAAAAAAAAATTTGCCTGCCTGTCTGTCTGTCGGTCGGTCGGTCTGTCGGTCGGTCTGTCTGTCTGTAACTTTTTTTGTCCGCGCGTTTTCTCCGGAACGGTTTAAGATATTGACTTGAAATTTTGTACACGTATATATTATAACGAGATCTGGAACTGGATTGTTTTCTTAACATATCCGGTGAGGGGTTGGGGGGTAAATAGGGGAAAATAAGTAAAGTAAGCTTGTAAGAGTGCAGAAACTAGAAATGTGGTGTATGTACTAGAAGTCAAGGCCTCAAAATTTGTTATATTATTTGCCATCCCCCCACCACCACCCCACTCCATTATTAAAGGGGTTGATGAAATATAATTGAGATATTCATTTAAAATTTGGTATATGTATATATCAGGAACTAGATTATATTTTGGGATTATTCCGTTGAAGGATTGGGGGTTAAATAGCAATAAATAGGAGAAAATATATAAAGCAAATTAGTAAGAGTACAGAAACTTGAAATTTGGCTTGTGTACTAGAAGCTAAGGCCTCAAATTTGTTTTAAAAACATTTTTCAACCCCCAAAATTAAATTGAGAACTTCACTTGAAATATGGTACACGTATGTATTATAACGACATCTGAGACTAGATGATATTTTGATATGATTCCGTTGAAGGAGTGGGGGGTAAGTAGAGTTAAATAGGGAAAAATAAGTAAAGCAAGCTGGTAGGAGCACAGAAACTTGAGATTTGGTGTATATACTAGAGACCAAGATGTTTCCTTTAAAGTGGCTTGGATGAAAAATCTGGATGAGGAAGCAGTGATTCCTTAGGCTGCCGTTGTTTATGTACTTAGAGGTATTTGCAACTGCTTTACACACTTGAGTTAATATGGTAAAAAAAAACTGTTGCATAGGGAATCACTACTTCCACATCCAGATTTTGTATCCAAGTCTCTTGAAAGAAAAACATCTTAACTATATATTTGCACCCTAGTGTGTGGAAATAGGGCGTAGGTTTCTAGCATATACTCCAAAAATGAAGTTTCTGAGCTTTTATTAACTTGTACTACTCATGTTCTTCAATTACACCCCCTCCTCCACCCTTTCAACGGAATCATCTGAAAATATAATGTAATTCCAAATGTTGTTATAATATACACTTTCAAGTGACTATCTCAATTTTATTTTACTAATGTTATTATATATAATAATGGAGTGGGGGTAGTGGGCAGGTTAAATAATACTAAAAAAAAATCTGAGGCCTTGTCTTCTGGCATATACACCAACTCCCAAGTTTCTGTACTATTATTAGCTTGCTTTACTTATATTCCCCTATTTACCCCTAATTAACCCCCAACCCTTCAACGGAATCATCACAAATTAAAATCTAATTTCAAATGCCATTATAAAACATAAGTACATGTACTAACTTTCAAGCGAGTATCTTAATTTTGTTTTGTCAACCCCTTTAATAATGGAGTGGGGGTGGTTGGGGGTGTGGAAAATGTTAAAAAAACATCTGAGGCCTTGGCTTCTAGTATATACACAAATTTCCAAGTTACTGTACTTTTACTAGCTTCACTTTGTTTCCCTTATTTACCTATTTAACCCCTAACCCTTCACTGGAATTAAAGCAAAATATAATTTAGTTCCAGATCTCGCCATGGTACATATATGTACCAAATTTCAAGTCAATATCTTTAACCGTTCCAGAAAAACGTGCACACAAATAAAGTTACAGACCAATCGTCCGACAAACAGAATTTTTTTTCCACTACGCGGCAATTTAGAATAATGTAGAAATCTCGATTCTCTTCTATAAGTTTCTAGTCTAGAAAACATGCTACTAATGTTTCAGAGATGGCGCGCATTGTGATGCGTAATGCTTTGATGAATCCAGTTACAGTTGCTTATCACAATTGCTACTTAATTCTGGGCTTCTACTCATGAGCTACCAGCCCCTAGGGGAGTAAGCGCGTAACACTATTATATCATTTTCACATAAAAGTTTGACTTAAATCGCGTGAGTCTTGCACTATTTTTCTGGACGAACTTTGCATTCGTAATTTCGACTCTACAAAAAATCGAATTCGTCTTTCCGAAAGCAAGATCGCTGTATGATTTCACTGATCGGCGCACACGTTTGGGAATTTCAGTCAGTGTGAGTTTACAAGAAGGAAGTATTGCTCCAAGTTTATAAGTATACCTACGATTGGAGGTACTGAAATATGTATATGCAGTAGAAAAACATCCATGCGACAGCAGTATACATACCATGGCAAACATTTATTTTATTCATACACCATCTAACAGTACAAGACCATTTACAAGATGGGAAACAACACATACATCGTACAAAAATTACTTAAATTTACTAGCGTACATTTCAGTGAAGATATATAACAAAAGAAAATATAAATATTAAAGAGAATAAAGAGTTGAATTTATTTACAATAAAAAGAGAGAATAAAAAATACATATATGATTTAGACAGAATCTCCTATTTATTAAAGATGTCGATATCACGCTGACTGTGGTTATAGCTAGAGCACATGCTGTAGATTGGTGAAAACTTTAAAGTATTAGTCCGGGCTATAGGAAGGTAGAAAGTTTGGTTTTGTCTTGAATTTATTCGCGGAATATGGAAATTAAGTCTCTGGAGTATCTCACTACAGTCAATATCATAATGAATCACCTTTTTTAAGAAATTTATGGCAAATTCGTTGCGTCTTTCAGATAGGCTACACATTGAAAACATTTGAAGTAAATCATTTTGTGGAAAACCAATTGGTGGATATATACCATGAGATTTTAGATGTAGAAATTTAAGAAAGTGGCGTTGCACGTTTTCTAATTTAAGACTATGAGTGTTATAGCAGGGCTGCCAAACAAGAGACGCATACTCTAGTTTAGATCGCAAAAAAGAAAAATATAATATTTTTAACGTTGAAATATTAGAGAAATCACGCCCATTGCGTATAATAAAACCAAGTGTTCTATTTACGTCGCAAATTAACGTGTCTATATGATTGACAAAGCTGAGTTTTTTGTCAAAAATTACTCCAAGGTCTTTAAACGAGTTATGCCTCATGAGTTAATACAACAGGCAGCTTTTTCGTTTTCCGAATTCGAAAATTGTATACCTACGGAAATCGAATATCTGCGGCAGGCTTAAGACCGTTATGAACAACTGACAACTATTAGGGTCTAAATTAAAACATACTTATTACAAGTAGTGAAACTATAGGTATATTAAATGGCTGATAAAGCCATGTTTAAACCATATGCGTGAATGCAATTATACGGGTACATGGATAGTGCAGTCGTCAAATCTTCGCGGAGATTGCATTTCTCTATTGTTTACAAAATCGCTTCGTTGAACATCTGCTGCGAGGTTATCAATTAGCAACAAATTGTTATTTTGTTCAAGTAACAGAGTATATGTAGAATAACTTCAAATATCGCGTTGAAGCAGATAATATATAGTACCTTTTCCAAGAATAGAATTTACCAAAACAGGAATTAATTAGATAACCCAATTATTATCTTGTTTTTATCTAGTATTTAGGATTAGTAATGAAACAAAAAGTATGCAAGGAGGAGGAGGATTGCCACCTCGATCTGAAAACCGTCATAATAAGGAATAGGAAAATACATTTTTCGTAAATATTTTTTAAAACAATGCAAGTATTTTGGGAAAATTCTTTAACTGACCATTAAAAATGATAATAACGATTGCAAATTTCTAATTTTCTGTATACTGTAGTAGAAAACTAATTTAAGGTGGCCATTCCCTATAAAGAGACATCCGATAGGGAAATATTTACTATTTTTAGCTATAACTTTTTTTTCTTAGTACGTATATTTAAAAAACTATAAGAGTACCTAAGTAGAACCATAACAAGACTATTACTATGAATTTTCACTCAATAATTTTAGTGGTTTGCAAAATAGCGCGATTTAAATTTAAAAATTTTGTTAATCTTCCTATTTCGTAGTTTTAAATCGAGCTATTTTGCAAACCATTGAAATTGTTAAGTGCAAATTCATAGTAATAGTCTTGTTATAGTTCTACTTAGGTACTCTTATATATTTTTTAAATATACGTACTAAGAAAAAAAAGTTATGGGCAAAAATAATAAATATTTCCCTATCGGATGTCTCTTTCTAGGGAATGGCCACCTTAAGCAAGCTAACCATTACATTAAATGTCCATTAAAAATGAAAATAACGATTGCAAATTTCTAATTTTCTGTATGCTGTAGGAAAAGACTGATTTAAACATGCTAACCATTACATTCTTCGTCGATTAACTGCAAATTTTATATAAACAATTATCCTATAGAATGTGTAGTAATACACATTCTATAGATTACTTTTCATAGTTTTATCATAAACGAATAATGTTATTTTACGTTCGCCAGTGATCTCGGCCTTATCTACTGCGAAATGAATTAAGCTACCTATAATCTTATCGCATTTGTGACAAATTTATCACTTTTAACTTGATAAACCTTCCAATAGTCCCTTTTGGATTTTACGCGCAGCCGGTTTTGCAATATAACAATATTCATATCTAAACTTTAAAATTATCTCCAATTATTTTTTCGAGTTTTTTTCTCTACATTTTTTTTTCAACCCTCCTCAGCGGGGTGGAATTGTTCTCATTTTAGGCATTTCCTTGTTATTACATTTTGAAAAAAAATGTAGTACCTATAGGTTTTGCATTTTTCCGGTGGACCATCAAAACCCGAAAAAAACGTCGGATCGAAATTAAAGTCATATCTATCGACTCGAGAGCGAATTTAGAAAATTCCGTACGTCGGCCAGTCGGTCTGTTAGTCTGTCAGTCTGTCTGTCTGTCTGTCTGTCACGCCCAGCCACCCTAATCCGTTTTCGGATTTCGATGAAACTTGGGTGGTTAATAGGAGGCATTTAGAAAACCTTAACGCCGGAAGCTCGGCTTCGTTCGGAAACCGGAAGTACCCAATATAGACGTTTCGAGTATTTCGGGAAAAATTTAATAATTCTGTAACGGGTAGTCGGATCGAGATATTTCAAAAAAGAAATTGTGCCGCTGGCAACGTTCTACAAATAAGTATACCAGAGAGTATGTGGAGAAACAAATAAAAATTGAATTTTCTTGCAGAAAACTGGTTTTCTCGAAATCAGACTAGGAAGCACGATAGCTGTCCAGGATATTGATCGATTTCGATGAAACCTGGTGAGATCAAAGAATCCGTTGACCGCAAGTATTTTTTCCAGGGACGTGTATGATTTTCCAAAGAAATTAATAACTCCCGAACCGAAGGTCCGATTTTGATTTAAAAAAATGACGATTGTTTGTAGGTCTCAATTGGGTCTATTAGGTGACGTTTCTGAGAAATTTGACAAAAGCAAAAACAAAAGCGAACCTACAAATCCTGGAAAACTTGTATAAGGCACGGACCTTTTTGGACAAAAAATCGGAAATAGAGTTTTTTCGAAAAATTAAAAATAAACGAGTTATTTACGAAGATACATTCCATAGAAATATTTTTAAAAATATTGCAAGCTGATAAATTCTCCGTGCGATATAGGTGCAAAAAAATTATCTAATGTTATATTTAAAATACCATCCTTCATTACTTTCTTTATAAAGTAGAAAAACTATGATAAATTTGTATCTTTTGTAAAATTTTGACATTTTAAATAAGTTTAATCAGAAAAAAATAAATTTTAATTCCTGCATTGTACCCACTGTAAAAGAAACGAATGCAAAACAAAACACGTTTTACTACGAAACAGATTTTGATAACAACCTTCTCGAAAAAATTTCTATTTTAGTTATACACGACACTATCTATAGGTGTCCAAACCAAAAAAAAAAAATCAGATCATCTCTATAAATATTTGATCGAGTTTCATTTACTAAATAAAAATGGAACCAATACTCTTTCTGTGTTTCAAAATGTAGTTAGCCTTTACCTTGGTAAAAATAAAAATAAAACATCATACGATCCTCTACTGAAAATGTACTGCATCATCCCAACAGGGATAAAAAGCATATCAAAATGTAGTATTTTTAGCTTGTTTGATTACAAATCATTTTAAAAAATGTATTTTTTTAAGTTTAAATAACTAATAAATTTTTTATTTACTGGTCAATTTCGCTCAAAAACAACAGAGTTCTTCCTCTACCTTTTTTATATATACCGGAGTCACGAATTGCGCTCGCCCCGATATTTCCTAAAATATTTGGAATAGAAAATTGAAATTTGGAGGCCTTATTACACGACTAAAATGCCATAATTTCAATAAAAAATCAAGTTTGGTGCACATCCGGTTTGACCGGAAATGCCCACAACTTTCGATTTTTAAATGGAACACCCCATATATTTTCACATTTTTTGAATCTAGAGGAAATTTTGAATACAATACATCCATTTTGGTCACTTTTTGATAAACATTAAAAATTTTATTAAAAAATCTATTTCTGAATCCAGAGTGCTGTGGTGCCCAAAATATATTTTAGTCTGTGTGCTACGTTACTATAAAAATAAAAAGAGCAATATGATTGCATTACTTAATTCTCTAGAGGCGTTTAAAATTTTTAAATGTGATTTTTACACACTAACTCGTTTTTTTTTAATGGGAATTTAATCGTTCACCAACATTTTTAAATACCTCATTTTCATACGAATTTAATGATACCAAAATTTTGAAAATCCGCTCAGAAATATTTGAGTTTTCAGCCAAAATACAATGCAACCAAGCTTTTAGAAACATGCGGCTAATAGATAATATATTAGTGGGCTTTGGAAACTAAAATGGCACATTTCTGTGTAAATCTGGTAACCTAATAACATTGAAAAAATCATAGTAGCCATTGAATGTAATAAAACAATATCAGGTGTCAGACAGACTCGTATAGTTATAGGCAATCTTGAGCTATCAAACATTTAATAATTGTGAGCGCAAAGAACGTTACAATTAAGTTTAGCATAGGTATGTGGAGGTAAACACAATTACATCCACAAGGACATTTGCAATAGAATGCGGCATCAGTTCGGTTTTCAGAGTTTTATTTAAATGAACATAAATATCGGGCCTATAAATAAATAAAAATCAATTCCGTTTGAACAAATAAACTTAAACTAGGTAACAGTAGGTATCTTTATAGTATATTATGTAACAAGTTTTATAAACGTCATTTTAGTCACGAGTTTTATTAATCGCGAGCGACGCGTAGCGGAGCGAGTGTTTAATAAAATGAGTGACTAACAAGTTTATAAAACGTGTTGCATACTATACTTTTTCTACGACAGCAAATATCTAAATAAAAAATTTGGAAGTTATTTTAATATTTCATTTATTAACGTATCAATAACATGGTAACAGTAAAAAATTACTAAACTATTTATTTTGACAGATTGATGACAAGAATTACGGAAAACTAACTTGATTTTTGCCATTAAAATATCTAGAATTAACCTCAGCCGTGACTAATATCTCGTTGCTAAGTTCAGCCTGTGACTAAAATGCACGAAGTCACGGTTTGTCGAAAGCGTGTTTAAAGGATTATTTAGCGTCATGGAAACGTATACGATAAACGCCATTTTAAAGATGGAAGTAGAAAAAAATAATTAATATAATTAAACCAAAAATTGACATTTATAGATATTGTTCAAAATGTCCACCATTTTTTTCTATACACAATTCGGCTCTGCGTACAGTTGCTTGAATGGCTCTACGCAATTCAGCCGGCGTTATTTCATTAAGAGCCCGTACAACTTTATTTTGCAGCTCTTCACGGGTATTTGAAGAAGTTTTATAAACTTTATTTTTGAGAGTGCCCCATACATAATAGTCGAGGGGTGTTAAGTCAGGTGACCTAGGAGGCCACCTGATATGACCTTGATTTGCGATAAGGCGTTCACCATGCAAGTTGTTTAAATATTCCATCACTCTTCTGGAATTATGTGGGGGAGCACCATCTTGTTGGAAAAACAGATTTTGTAATTAGGCAAGAGGAAGTAAGTCAAAAAATTCTGCTGTCTGGTTTTGTAAAAAGAATAAATATTGGTCGCCAGTAAGTGTTCCATAAAAAAATATGGGTCCAATTATTCGATCTCCCAAGTACTCCAAGCCAACAGTTAAACCCAAATCTTTCCTGAATATTCCTCCGCCCTGCCAACCTCGGATTTTCTTGAACCCAGTACCTAGTAGTATTTCTGTTAAACGTACCTTGGTTCGTAAATCTACTTTCATCTGAATATAAAATATGAAAAGGGAAACCTGGGTTTTGTTGTACTGCATTTAAGAATTAGTTGCAATATACTAGCGTCCTGTCGTTATCATCTCCATAAAGATGTTGGTGTATTTGTTATTTATAAGACCGAAACTTATGTTTCTTTAAAATTCTGCAAACCGAAGAATGACTAATGTCGCATTCCATTGACAATTTCCTTGTTGATGTTGTTGGGTGTACCATCACAAATCCTAATATATCAATTTCTTTGTCCTCACTTATTGGGTTCGTTTCTTAATTCTTGTTCCACTCTGGCAATCAAGTGTCTGCTTGGATGACGTCTGTTGGGATATCGTTGCTGATACAGTTCTGCAGCTGCAGTTGAATTTTTGAGACGCTCTCCATATATCAGTAACATATCGACCTTTTCATTTCTACTAAAATTATTTATTTTCTTTAATTTTTACTCAAAGAGATTTCCGCAACGCTTTATTTTGTATCTGTCTGACAGCAGATATTGTTTTATTACATTCAATGGCTACTACGATTTTTCCAATGTTATTAGGTTACCAGATTTACACAGAAATGTGCCATTTTAGTTTCCAAAGCCAACTAATCTATTATTTATTAGCCGCATGTTTCTGAAAGCTTGGTTGCATTGTATTTTGGCTGAAATCTCAAATGTGACCAAAATGGATGTACTGCATTCAAAATTTCCTCTAGATTCCAAAAATGTAAAAATATATAGGGTGTTCCATTTAAACGAAAGTTGTGGGCATTTCCGGTCAAACCGGATGTGCACCAAACTTGATTTTTTATTGAAAAGATGGCATTTTAGGCCTCCAAATTTCAATTTTCTATTCCAATCATTTTAGGAAATATCGGGACGAGCGCAATTCGTGACTCACCCGGTATGTTTTTTAAATTTTGATTCTGGTAAAACTCTGCATTAACTTCAATAATTACGTAGGTATGCATTTTTTTAAGTTTACGCAGTGTATTAGTCACTCACGTGAGTGATTCTTTGAAACGAAACTATGTTAAACGAAAATATATTCATTACATTATTTACTTTATTATTATATTTTATTTACTTTATTAATAAATCATTATAATATAGACCACATTTGTTTTTAACTTCATTAGTTAATGACTCTTGGGTAATAAGGTAAAAATAAGTAGTAGGTGTTCCTTGTCCTAGTTGTCGATGGTTACGTATGCGTACTGCTAAGAGAATTAACAATTATAATCCTGTGAAGGCGACGTTTCTTTAGAATTCGGGCGTAGTGAGGACCTTGATGTTAGCGACGAAAATTGGGGATAGGTTCATTGTTTGCAAAAATTTCATCGTCGGTTTCATCAGAATAATTTACTTCTATTTGAGTCAACCTCGTCTGATAACAAATTAGTTTAGTAGGTTAGTTATTAAGAATATCTTATATTAATAATATGCATTAATTGTATGAGATTATGGTATAATGCGAATTATTTTCTATCGCTTTATGGATGATAGCAATTCACAAATTGATTTTTGACGGGGTACATCCATTACGTCATAATACCCGCTTGAAAATCAGTTATAGTTTGGCATCATTACATGACTTACTTCTTGGGTGTGTATAATTTTTATCCCTAAAGTAAATAAAATAAGATCGTCAGAAAGTTGCAAATATTCAGGAGTACCTGATCCTGATTATTGCAAGAAATGTCTAAGGCTCATTTCGTTCTGACTTCTTTGCTGAGGGGATTTTTAACAATGTGACAAAGAGACACAGAATTCATACGTGTACCAACTTTCAAATGAATATCTCAATTTTATTTTATCAACCCTTTTAATAATGGAGTAGGGGTGGTGGGGGGCTGAAATATATTATTAAAAAATCTGAGGCCTTTGCCTCTAGTACATACACCGAATTTGAAGTTTCTGTAGTCATACCAGCTTGCTTTGCTTATTTCCCCCTATTTACCCCTAAATAACCCCCAACCCTTCAACGGAATCATCTCAAAGTATAATCTGATTCCAGATGTCGTTATAGTTCATACGTGTACCAACTTTCAAATGAATATCTCAATTTTATTTTATCATCCCTTTTAATAATGGAGTAGGGGTGGTGGGGGTTGAAAAATATTATAAAAAAATCTGACGCTTTGGTTTCTAGTACATACATCGAATTTCAAGTTTCTGTAGTGTCACCAACTTGTTTTACTTATATTCCCCTATTTACCCCAAATTAACCCCCAACCCTTCAACGGAATCATCTCAAAATATAATCTAATTCCAGACGTCGTTATAATACATACGTGTACGAAATTTCAAATGAATATCTCAACTTTATTTTATCAACCCCATTAATGGGGTAGGGGTGGTGGGGGGTTGAAAAATATTATAAAAAAATCTGTACTAAAATCTAGTACATACACCGAATTTCAAGTTTCTGTACTCTTACAAGCTTGCTTTATTTATTTTCCCCTATTTACCCCTATTTAACCCCAACCCTTCACCGGATATCCTCAAAAAACAATCCAGTTCCACATCTCGTTATGATATATACGTGTACAAAATTTCAAGTCAATATCTTAAACCGTTCCGGAGAAAACGTGCGGACAAAAAAAAAGTTACAGACAGAAAGACAGACAGACAGACAGACAGAAATTTTTTTTCGCTCAAATTTAAAATCTCGACGTTTCATGACATTCTAGACCTATTTCCCGAATAAAAATTTTTGAAAATTTTTTAGCGATTTCTATACTTCCAATCCACTACGTGGATGTGGAAGTAAAATTATACACGGTAAAGGTGATAAAGATTTTCCTTAACAAAAGCGCATTTTATGTTGTCCATGAATTTTTAAATTGTGATGTATCTATGCTGTGATAAGCAGAAATAGGTATTTCAGGTCTTCTGTAAGATTTACTATTTTAGTAATATGTATTATTTTAGTGTAACAAGGACTGTAATAATGTGTAATGTTTTCTTTTTACTTCCACATCCACGTAGTGGATTGGAAGTATAGTAATCGCAAAAAAATTTTCAAAAATTTTTATTCGTGAAATAGGTTTAGAATGTCATGAAACGTCGAGATTTTATTTAATTACGTATCTCTATTTTTTGGTACCTTATAGCATTCATTACAAATTTTAAATTTTATGTATGTATGATGCTTTGTGTATATTGACGTCTGTAAAACACATACAGTGTTGTGAACATCATTAAATGATTTGATTTGATTAAAATAAAACACAAACAGATAAATATGTGTGCGTGTTCCATAGCGAATATTTAATATTATTAATATTGGGGTAAAAGATCCTAATTGATCAGAACAATTAAACACTTTTGGTGTCTTCGTAGGTTTTAATCCGCTCGATGTTCCGCTCAAAATCTGACATTTAAATTTCCAATCAAATTCTGCGTCGGTTGACAAATTTCTTGTAGCGAGGTAAATGACACAGAATGCGCTGGATGGACATAAACTACGAATAATAATAAAATTTCAATAATGGTTATCTAATATTTGCAAAAGCAGCAAAATACGAATTTCTGTATTCATTGATTTTACAAAACAAATATGAATAGTCTAAGTATTTTGGCAAAATTCTGCTAAATTGTTTGATTAAAACTTTAGTTGGATAACGTATTTAAATGATCAATATAAACACGTGACAGGTCGTGTAATGTGGTATAGAGATACCATATTACACAGTGGTGTGGTGTTGGATAATTAGTACATCAATTGAACATACCTTCAGTAAATTTCGAACTTAGTATTAATATGGAAACCTCATCGAGGGATATATTATATTCTCTTCACCTTGAGCCCGATAGAGGGCTTGTTTCAAACGGTACAGCATATTGCGTCGCCCAATTACCTTGCATTACGATTTCTCAGTTAGTTTTATTCCACGTTGTTGTAACTGCAACCAATTGTTTAGTAACTTTAGAAAATAAGACGATAACGGAACGAAATTTTGTGTCCAGCTTAAACTGATGAAGTTCTATAAAAAGTTTAGCAAATACTCCCAGTATACAACTATTGGCATAGTTTTGGAACTTACAGGGGCTATATTTTACAAAATTACGGTGCACCACTAAGAACATATAATATAATATATTCTTTATTCTACGTTTTAACCCTAAGAAGGGTGGCCCCTTGGAAATCATTATTTGTAATTAATATCACTATCCCACAACTGAGAAGTTTTTAAATACCTTCGTGGTTTATGTCCCCAATCAGAAGAAAAATGTATGAAAGTTTTCCAAGTTTACAGTTTATCGGTAAATGCACGCTATGTTGCGGAACATTGGATATCTAAAACATTGTGCATTCATGGGAAGATCTCGACGCGTAAGAACACTACTATTGGAGGAAGAATTGTCTATACCATCTAGTAGAATCCCAGATCTAGTACTCGATTTGCACTACATATTGAATTCTATATTTGTTTGTTAAACCACTATGTCCAAAACCCTTATTCATGACATTCATATTACAGCTTTTTAAGAAAACTTATATCTTTTAAGTCCCTGTTTCTGAAATTGACTACATTCAGTTCAGAATTGAAAACAGAGAAATCAACAACAATCTTATTCTTGTTCAAGATATTTTCAATTCCGGTAAAAGGGAGATTCATCAGTATCTCGAGCGTCATCGCGCCTCGTTATATTTGTAAAAAATTTATTATATAAGTAAGTACCAAAAATAATTTGAAAGATTTACAATAGCACAGGAAACATAAGAAATATGATGAATACTTGGCTTTAAACTAACTGATAGCTACTTATTTACAAATCTCAATAAGGTTCGATGGTTTGTTCTCTCAGTATGAACCCTGACAGATACTGTAATTTCACGAGCTACTTCATCAACAATGTGAATATGTTAATTTTCTGCTGACGTAGATGTGTTGTTTTTTTTATTTAGCGTCCTATTTTCGCTACTAAGGTCAATCACAGACGCCAGGAGATGAACTACCTCCGACGTGGAGGAGTAGGACTTTTTTACTTGCCTAACATTGCTATGCAACTCCTACCTAAACTTGTATACCTTCTACATATGCGATGATATACCAGCCGTTAGCGAGAACGCTGTAATTCTTTGGACTCCCATCCAAGTACTAATCACACATCAAGTTGCTGCCTTTTCGTATTGAAATACAAGTATAGCCAGAGTCGTCTACGCTCGTTCCTCGTGGACTGATGTAGACAGTCATGTTACCCCTAACTAGAACGCCATACCCAGGGAAGAAACAAACAAAGCCGTACTTTGAATATATGTCAGTAGCGCGAAGGACGGCCAATGCGTCCACCAATGCATAAGATATTCCTATCTTGACGCAAGACCGAGTAAGATTCTTTAATTTACCACAAACGTCATTAAGTTTCTACCGGTTTTATTTCGTTCATGCTAATATGCAAAAATGTTGTAACGCCCACTTTGATATTTTGATAGCCGGTCTGTATGGCCTTTTCATGTGCACTAAACAAATGGAGACAACTACAAAAATATTTCGGTATTTTTTTAAAGTACTTCAGAAGTAGAGACATAGGAAATGTGACTAGTACAACACCTTGATTGTCACTAGTCTAGCATATCTAGGGATCGCGGTAGTTCAGTGATTAGCGTGATTAGCTTACACCTCAGGCATATCTAGTGAAGTGGGTTTGAACTCCATATACGAAATGATTTGTCATTGTAATATTATCCCCAAGAAAGCCTAGATTTCATTTTTAACTGTAGCGCCCCGTATTTTTTAATCAGGCAAGTCTAGACCTCCTAGACCTAAGAAAGGATTCGAGGTCCCCTGTAAAACATTTTTCAACATATTCAAACTAAACAGTATGTAGACCCCTGTATATAAAATTAAATAATACATAAAGTAAACTGATTTCAGAAATATGATTAAAATTCTATCCCTTCTGATACTGATAGAAATAAGAAGAATATGTTATCACCATCAGTAATTTTTTAATCACTATTTTACATATTTACACTTATCGTTTAGAGTTCAGACAGACAACTTGGTTGATTCTTTCATACGGAATAAAATTTTGTCGATTTTCATGTTTGCTACCTGTAAATTGTAATTCTACCATCGGACAAGAAATTTTATATAATTTTTTTTGGATGAATTACAGGACAAGAGTACAAGTATATCAAGTTACTGTGGTCTTATATGTGGCGCGATTAATGAAACAAAACAGATCTGCTATTTTAGTTACATTCTTTTTGGCTACTTCATTTCCGGTATGGTGAATTCTGGTTTCTCTGTTAAAGTATGAAATAAAAGATGTTATATTCGATTGCTATTTGGCGTTATTTTTAGCTTGTAAAGTTATTATGTGGTTTCACACAATTTCATGTTTGAGTGTAAATTTGCATGATTTTCTTTGCCAAGTATATGCATGACCTTTGACATGAAAATGTCTAGTTAACAAGGAAAAGTCAGGTTTACCGATATCCTTTAATTATTTCTTTGAAATCACGCGATACTATAAGTGTAATAATAAGCTAAATTAGGTCAGGTATTGAATAGGTGGACCAAAAAAGAGAAAAAATAGATATGAAATAATTTCTTTTTACTTCCACATCCACGTAGTGGATTGGAAGTATAGTAATCGCAAAAAAATTTTCAAAAATTTTTATTCGTGAAATAGGTTTAGAATGTCATGAAACGTCGAGATTTTAAATTTAAGCGAAAAAAAATCTTCTCTCTGTCGGTCTGTCGGTCTGTCGGTCTGTCGGTCTGTCTGTAACTTTTTTTTGTCCGCACGCTTTCTCCGGAACGGTTTAAGATATTGACCTGAAATTTTGTACACGTATATATTATAACGAGATCTGGAACTGGATTGTTTTTTGAGGAAATCCGGTGAAGGGTTGGGGGTTAAATAGGGGTAAATAGGGGGAAATAAGTAAAGCAAGCTTGTAAGAGTACAGAAACTTGAAATTCGGTGTATGTACTAGAAGTTAATGCCTCAGATTTTTTTATAATATTTTTCAACCCCCCACCACCCCTTCCCCATTAATGGGGTTGATAAAATAAAGTTGAGATATTCATTTGAAATTTCGTACACGTATGTATTATAACGATGTCTAGAATTATATTATATTTTGGGATGATTCCGTTGAAGGGTTGGGGTTAATTTGGGGTAAATAGAGGAATATAAGTAAAACAAGTTGGTAAGAGTACAGAAACTTGAAATTCGGTGTATGTACTAGAAGCCAAAGCGTCAGATTTTTTAATAATATTTTTCAACCCCCACCACCCCTACTCCAATTTGAAAAGGGTTGATAAAATAAAATTGAGATGTTCATTTGAAATTTTCTACACGTATGTATTATAACGTCATCTGGAACTAGATTATATTTTGAGATAATTCTGTTGAAGGGTTGGGGGTTAAATAGGGGTAAATAGGGGAAAATAAGTAAAGCAAGCTGGTAAGACTACAGAAACTTGAAATTCGGTGTATGTACTAGAAGCCAAGGTCTCAGATTATTTATAATATTTTTCAACCCCCACCACCCCTACTTCATTATTAAAAGGGTTAATAAAATAATATCGAGATATTCATTTGAAATTTGGTACACGTATGAATTATAACGACATCTGGAACTAGATTATACTTTGAGATGATTCCGTTAAAGGGTTGGGGGTTATTTAGGGGTCAATAGGGGGAAATAAGTAAAACAAGCTGGTATGAGTACAGAAACTTGAAATTCGGTGTATGTACAAGAAGTTAAGGCCTCAGATTTTTTTATAACATTTTTCAACCCCCCCACCACCCCTACCCCATTAATGGGGTTGACAAAATAAAGTTGAGATATTCATTTGAAATTTCGTACACGTATGTATTATAACGACGTCTGGAATTAGTTTATATTTTGAGATGATTCCGTTGAAGGGTTGGGGGTTAATTTGGGGTAAATAGAGGAATATAAGTAAAACGTTGGTAAGACTACAGAAACTTGAAATTCGGTGTATGTACTAGAAGCCACAGCGTCAGATTTTCTTATAATATTTTTCAACCCAACCACCCTTACTCCAATATGAAAAGGGTTGATAAAATAAAATTGAGATATTCATTTGAAATTTGGTACACGTATGTATTATAACGACGTCTGAAACTAGATCATAATTTGAGATGATGCCGTTGAAGGGTTGGGGGTTAAATAGGGGCAAATAGGGGAAAATAAGTAAAGCAAGCTGGTAAGACTACAGAAATTTGGGATTCGGTGTATATCCTAGAAACCAAGGCCTCAGATTTCTTTCTAATAATTTTCAAACTCTACCACCTCCGCTTCATTATTAATGGGATTGATAACATCAAATTGAGATATTCACTTGAGAGTTAGTACACGTATGTATTGTAGTGACATCTGATTGAGATGACTCCATTGCTAGGTTGTAAATAGTGGAAAATAAGTACGGTAAACTAGAAACTTCATTTTTAACGTATATGGTAGAAACCAACTCCTCAAACTTTTCTATGACATCTACTCCAAATATTATTAAAATTCTATGACTAATAATTTCCACATACTAGAGTGCACATATAGTCAAGATGTTCCCTTTAAAGTGACTTGGATGAATAATCTGGATGTGGAAGTAGTGATTCCTTAGGCAGCGGTTTTTACTTTTGCTTTTATGTAACACACTCTTAAAATGAAGTGGAAATTATTTTTTGTGAGTGTGTAAAACAGTGAGAAAAATGTCGATTTATACACTACTTCAATATATCATAATATTGGCAGTAGCGTTGTGAGGTCTGAAGGGCGGAGGGACAGCATGTTTTGGGGACGTTGCTTTTAAAAGAAAGACTTGTATAAAAATAATAAATAAGCTTAAAAATACAACAAAAGGATATAGTATTTAATAACAATAATTACACGGGAACACAAAAAAAGTTGTGCTGCTGAATACGAATCCGGTGTCAGTTTTGCCCCAACGTCACATTTTTTTTTCCAAACTCAAAGAACAGTTAGAAAAATGCAAAAATAGCACTAGTTGGAGCTGAAAGTATTCTAAAGTCAAAAGGATAATAAAACTAGCTCTTTATTATACACAAAAAAATTCTTATGCATACACATATACAGGGAGCGCGACGTAAAACTCCCCAGACTTAAACTTAATATCCTTGAATATTTTTTTACCTCACTTTATACATGAACTGTGTTCATGAACTCTTATGAAGGTTTTAATTAGCTCCAGTTTATGTTATTACGTCACATTCGAAATTATTTTTAGTTTTAGAAAAAGAAAATTGAAAACACTCCACCAAGCTGTATTTTTTTTAAATAGCTTTAAAACCATTGTAAATAATAATTGTGTGCTTTATTTGTAAAACACATACCATAAACAACATTTAATGTAACAAGACAGCCACAAGAAACAAAAGGAAGAAAAATATTTATTTATTTATTTATTTATTTATTTATTTAATCATACATCATCCAACAGTACAAAACCATTTATAGGATGGAAATCTAAACTAACTTAACCTAACCTAACTAAAAAGTACAAATAGAAATTATGAAGGCGATTAGACTGCACGGCAGTAGATGAAATTTCTGACTGCTAGGCAAATATGTCCAATTCACTGCAATGAGTATCATAACTAGTACAAATATTAAAAAGAGGAGAAAACTTTAATACGTTAGATCTAGGAGTGGATAAATAAAAAGTATGAGAATGACGAGTATTAATCCGTGGGACATAGAACTTCAGTTGGCTTAATATTTCACTACAATCTATTTTATTATGCATAATTTTATCTAGAAAACCCAAAGCAAAGGACTCACGCCTTTCGGAAAGTAGTAGTCAAATTTTTCAAGTAATTGATTTTGAGAAGCTCCAATTGGTGGATATGTACCATCAGTTTTCCAGTTTAAAAATTTCAGGAAACGGCGCTGAATGTTTTCCAATTTATCATTATTAGTATTATACCCAGATTGCCAGAAAAGTGAAGCATACTCCAGTTTAGACCGACAGAAAGCAAAATAAAGCATCTTTAAGGTTTTCGCATCATTAAAATCATGGCTGTTACGCAAAATGAAGCCTAACATTCTGTATGCATGCGAAATTACAGCATCAATATGGTTAGTGAAGGCTAATTTTTTATCAAAAGTTACACCTAGATCCTTGACTGTAGATGGTCTGTTCAGCATGTCGCCATCAACATTATAATTATATGTAATTGGGGATTCCTTGGTTGTATAACTCATAACATTGCACTTGCCAACATTTAGGTGAAGATCATTTTCATCGCACCAAGCCGATAACTTAGTTAAGTTGTTTTGAAGTTTTTTGTAGTCATTAAAATCATTAATCCTATGCAACATCTTGACGACATCGGCATATATTAAGAAATATACGTCTAAGTGATCACTGATTAATAAAAATATTAAAGAAAAGGCGTCCAGGTATTGATCCCTGGGGTACTCCTGACGTGGCTCGGTATTCAACAGATTTATATCCATTATATGATACGAACTGAACTCTATCAGTCAAGTAACTCTCAAGAAATTGAAGTAAACCGTCAGATAATCCGAATTTGTCAAGTTTGCAGAGAAGTTTCCTATGGTTCAGTCTGTCAAACGCCTTAGAAAAGTCAGTATAGACTGAGTCTACCTGTATTTGAGAATCAATTGATTCAGCAATGTACTGAGTAGCGCAGATTAAGTTCGTTATGGTGGAGCGACCTTTCATAAAACCGTGTTGTTCCGTAGATATTTTCAGTTGAACATGTGCATAAATGTTATCATGTAGCAGGATTTCGAAAGCTTTACCAAAGTTACATATGATTGTTATCGGTCTATAATTGGTAACATCATTTCTTTCACCTTTTTTATACACATGGCACACTTTGGAGTATTTCCAAATATCAGGAAAATAGCATTTCCTAAGACATACATTAAAAATTATGCAGAGAGGATATGCAAAAATGCTGGCACAGACTTTCAGTAGAAATGCTGGAATTCCATCTGGGCCCGCAGTAAGTTTAGGTTTAATTCTTTTTAACGCCATGCAAACTTCAGCCTCGGAAAAGCGTTTAATGTCCAAACAGTCAAACGAAGGATTATTAGACTCGGTTACAGGGGGTCCGAGATGTTAAGGAAGTAAGATTGCTCGAAAAAGTTAGCAAATGCATCGAAGATATCATTAGGGGTCTCTAGATGCTCATTTTCGTTTTTTTATTCATAGGTTTAGAATGTCATGAAACGTAGAAATTTTAAATTTGAGCGAAAAAAAATGTCCATCAATTCTATAGTGGTAGTGGTAAAAAAGATTTTTTTCAAAAAAATTTTCAATTTTTTTACAGAAGTAGGCTTAGAATGTCATGGAACGTGGAAATTTTAAATTTGAGCCAAAAAAAATGTCCGGTTACTCAAATTATCCACACTGGTAGTGGTAAAAATTTTGTTAATTTTTTTTTTGTTGAAATAGGTTTAGAATGCTATGAAATGTGGAAATTTTAAATTTGAGCAAAAACAATTTTTTTCCCATCTCTTCTAATTTTTTTTGCTGAAATAGGTTTAAAACGTCATAAAACGTGGAAATTTTAAATTTGAGCAAGGAAAAAATGTTTTCATTGTTTAAACGGTCCACCCTGTATATTTTCCAGTAAAAGTTTAACCATTTCTTCGCTGACAGCAGCGTCAGCTACCTACCAAATTTGACTGCTCTCCGTCAAGTAGTTTTTTAGTTAATGCACCAACAGACAGACAGACAGACTGACGGAATTGAAAAACCTATATTTTCGTAATCTACATGATCTGAAATGTTAAAATCCGAAAAAATCTCGGAGGGTGATTTTTTCTCGAATACAATAGGTACTTCCCTTCGGTATGCGAGGGAAGTAAAAGGGCTTTTTTGCCCATCCACAGTGAAGTGTGGAAATTAGCTTTTTTTACTAATTTTGGAGTGCTGAAAACAAATCCATCGCCCGTTTTGGCGAAAAAGCTCTGAAACACATTAAAAACAACCCTTATTTGGGGGTGACATTTGAATTGAGCTTAGAACTTGCCACTAGAATTAGAACTACAAGAGGTTGTGTGATTAGGGATTTCTTTTGCAATTAAAACCAATATAAACTCTAAAAAATAAATTAGATGTTGGCAACTGAAGAAACAACCACCGGAACTTTTGCCCATGATACAGTCATCTTAGCTGTCCACGAAGATCCAGCAACAGCTTCTAATATTCTTCAAAATCAGTTAAATGAACTACAGACTTGGTTAAATAAATAGAAAATTAGAATAAATGCAAATAAATCCAAGCAAGTAGACGCTCAGAGACTGCGAAATATCTAGGGTTTCATATGGACACCAGACTAACATGGAGGAACCACATCGTCAAGAAAGAAAACAAACTGTCCTAAAAGTTAAAGAAATTAATTGGCTCATAGGAAGAAATTTGAAACTATCTTTAGAAAATACAATATTATTATATAAAACAATTATAATACCAATTTGGACATACGGAGTTGAAATCTGGGGTTGTGCAAACAAATCCAATATGGCCCTGATACAAAGATGTCAATCTAAAATTCTGGCATGCTAACTAATCCACCTTGGTATGTAACTAATCAAATGCTACATGATGTCATCAAATCTAGAAGTAGAAAGCACCACGATCGATTGGAAAATCACACAAATACCCTGCTAGAATCATTACTAGAAAGACACCATCCAAGACGTTTGCAATGACACTGGCCAGCTGATCTGTTGAAAGGTTAGGAGATCCCTTCTGGAGGGGTTCTCTTTACACCATTTTGGAGCATGAAGCTCATTAGATGGCAAATTAGCTCATAGAATGTAATTTATTTTGATTGCTAATAATGATATTATAAAAAAAATATATATTAAATATTGTAACTTGCACCATTCTTATGGGTGGTGAAGGGTGAGAGAGATGAGGGAGGGGAGGGGGTGAATTTAGAATTCTTGCTTCTTTTTCTACTTACCTAACGAAATTGATTGTGTTGAAAGAATATCCTGCACTAAAGAACTAAAGAATAACTTTCTGATGCAAGTTCTAATATCAATTTCAATGCCACCTCCAAATAAGGGTTGTTTCTTACTGTCTTCCCGATGTTATTAGACAATGACAGATCTGTATTTAGCACCCCAAAACTAGTAAGAAAATATGATTTTCACACTTTACCACTGATGGGCCAAAAAATCCCTTTTTTTTAACAAAGGTAAAGAAAAATGAATTATTATTTGTTTGCTTATAATTGTATTGAAACATTCTTTATAGGATTTTGCAAACAGCAGAAAAAATAACTATCTATAACTAAAAGAAAAACTTTGTGTAGAAATATTAATGAAATATTTGCATTCTTTCGATAACCTGAATTCTGGTTATGCTAGCAAATTAAAATCCTAAAATGAATTTGTCTAATTTCTTATTTGACAATTCTCATTCTAACACTAGCATCCACACAGTCCCCTACGGCCATGCAGATTAAACTAGTATCCACATAACCCCCTACGATTATGAAGATTCAGTTAAAAATGAGAACAAAGACCTAAAATGAATTTATTTATCTACCTTGTCTTAAAAAAATTTTTCATTCTAATGGATTACATTTTCATGAAATCTATCATTCTGTTTCCTGGAAATGCTTAGCCTTTGAAACGTTTTTCGCCCTTATTCTGGAGCTCATCAGAAAGACATAAAGCCATTCATAAAGATGTTTCGTGCAAAACCAAGACAATTTCTATGAAGTGAAATAATTATATTTGACATTGACTGATAAAAACAACCTCACCTATCTATTATCTAACTAATATTGGAGCCTATATACTCTATGTATGTTTAAAAATGAATTATTATTTGTTTGCTTATAATTGTATTGAAACATTCTTTATAGGATTTTGCAAACAGCAGAAAAAATAACTATCTATAACTAAAAGAAAAACTTTGTGTAGAAATATTAATGAAATATTTGCATTCTTTCGATAACCTGAATTCTGGTTATGCTAGCAAATTAAAATCCCAAAGTTTTTCTTTTAGTTATAGATAGTTATTTTTTCTGCTGTTTGCAAAATCCTATAAAGAATGTTTCAATACAATTATAAGCAAATAAATAATAATTCATTTTTAAACATACATAGAGTATATAGGCTCCAATATTAGTTAGCTAATAGATAGGTGAGGTTGTTTTTATCAGTCAATGTCAAATATAATTATTTCACTTCATAGAAATTGTCTTGGTTTTGCACGAAACATCTTTATGAATGGCTTTATGTCTTTCTGATGAGCTCCAGAATAAGGGCGAAAAACGTTTCAAAGGCTAAGCATTTCCAGGAAACAGAATGATAGATTTCATGAAAATGTAATCCATTAGAATGAAAAATTTTTTTAAGACAAGGTAGATAAATAAATTCATTTTAGGTCTTTGTTCTCATTTTTAACTGAATCTTCATAATCGTAGGGGGTTATGTGGATACTGGTTTAATCTGCATGGCCGTAGGGGACTGTGTGGATGCTAGTGTTAGAATGAGAATTGTCAAATAAGAAATTAGACAAATTCATTTTAGGATTTTAATTTGCTAGCATAACCAGAATTCAGGTTATCGAAAGAATGCAAATATTTCATTAATATTTCTACACAAAGTTTTTCTTTTAGTTATAGATAGTTATTTTTTCTGCTGTTTGCAAAATCCTATAAAGAATGTTTCAATATAAAGGTAAAGAAGGGCTGAAATTAGAACTTGCAACAAAAATTATTCTTTAGTTTCGTTAGGTAAGTAGAAAGACAAGCACAAATTCTAAATCCACCCCACCCCCTCATTTCCCTCACCCTTTACCACCCATAAGAACGGCGTAAGTTGCAATATCTAATATGCAGTTATTTATTTATTTATTTATTTATGAATCAAAACTTCTCTTAAAATGGCTATTATCGGGTTATAATGTGATTAGTTCTGAACACTCTTACACCCATCCCCAGCAATTAAAGCGGTTGTTTTTTAATTTGTTCTCGAAATTTTTCGCCAAAACGGGCGACGGATTCGTTTCAGCACCCCACGATTACTAAAAAAGGATGGCTTCCAGACTTTACCACTGATAATCCAAAACATTGTTCTTTAATAACGTTCCGTTTTCATACCTGCGTAAAGTATTAATAAAAGTTGTTCTGATTTGATAAATGTGTGAGTGAGTGATAAATTAGAAAACTATTAAAAGAAATTGATGTAGGATATGGACCTTAATGTTGATAAACGTTAGAATATACAGTAATGTAATGTGCTGCATTTCTTTTTGACCGATATGATTCATGAATTATATCCAAATATTCAAAGTTAACTACTTTGTGATAAAATTAGAAGATTTGGTTCTACTTACTAATAACTACATAGTTTCACACAATGTCGTGTTTGCAAACTTACATATCCTTTCCTTGCCAACTGGATACACGACCTTTGACACGCAAATGTACTATATGTATACACGACAAAATCGCCAGCCATATATGTAGTCTACTATCAAACTACGATCCGGCACATTATATTGCTGATAGCTTTAAATATATCACAAAAGAATACTCTTAACTTTTGTTTTCTGAAAGTGCTCTTATCTATATTTATGTTTTACATGATAGTGATGCTTTGGTTCTTCTCTCTCAAATGGCACGCAACATTCAAATGTCTCATACGTTGAGCTTGATAACATTCCTGCTGGTATAGTAACAATTTCACCAGTTCAAAGTCAATATAGCTTATTTTACAGAACTGAGGTAATTTCAAATATTTACTTTAAGAAATATTGTGAAAAATATAATTTTAAGTCTTTAAATTATAACATCCCTCCTTTTTTTGCATCGATGGTTAAAAAGTAACGAATATTAAGGACTATAATTAGACAATGTAGCGACATCTTTTGAAACTAGCTGGCTACCTAGATACAAGAACAATAATTATACAATTCCCTATTTTTAATATAGTAGAGTTCAAAACGAGATCTATCTCGTCTTCCGTGGAACATTGAAATGTAAAAATGTATGGATTACCTTGTTGCATAGTATTTGGCTTGTGTATACACCCCCTAAATTCGTCTGGCGATATCGGTGTCCAAACAACCCCTAGGGGCGAAAAAGCGAAAAAAATAGAAAATTAGATTTTTCCCTAGTCTTTCTAAGAGTTTCCAAATTTTTGTTTTACTATGTATAATAATAAAGTTATAGCAAATTATATGTGAAGAAATTGCATTAGTTGAAGCGGATAATGGTTGTTATAAACCTATGTAACTTCCTTATTATGCATATATTTATTTTACTATTTTCGCAAATACATTACACTCCTAATTGTAGGTAGACGAACGAAAATTTTAGAAAATTGATAAGAATAAAAGTTGTAGCCTGTACTATCTAGATTATAATCATTTTTTGATTTTTATATTCCGGTTATAAATAAGAAAATTATACAAGAAATACTAACCTATTGACAGAATTCCCGCAGAACCCCTGTTGCAACTATCGTAAGATCTGTCTATTTCCCTCTCTCTCTCTCACTCGCTGCTCGCATAGTCGTAAAAGTATTGCATTTAAATTATTCATTAGAAATTAGCCTGGATAATGTGATATAACATAACAATAATTTAGGACGTAATTGTCCTAACAAAAATAAGTTAAAAATACATTAACGCAGATACTAATGACCTAAGTTACATAGTTTTTAAAATATAGCATGATGGATTTTGGGAGAAAAAAGTAATTTTATAATAATTAATGATTATTTACCCACACCCTTTACTTGTCTTAATAATAATAATCATAGTGCTAATAATGATAATAATAGGAGGAGTGTGAAATGCCACAATAATAATAAGAAATATTGTTATTTATAAACCAATTAAGAATAATACTAAACAAAATTAATGAAAGTAATACATGTTCATATTAATTGAAAAATGCACATTATAATAAAATACAAAAGTAACGATCTCCGAAATTATCATTTTGCTAATATAATTCATCGTCCATTTCTTCATCTACAACTGTAATTTTATCTGTGTAATCATTTTGGCAAGAGTTCCCACCCGAACAACACCAGTTTCTCAAACACGACAATTTATATTTTTTGCACTGGCACTTCATTATTGCGCATCCTGAAATGACATTTATTAGAAAAACGTAGTTTAAACGATTCGCGATACTTTTACCTGTTTTACAATAAGAAAATGACATTTCTGCAGTTAGAGTTGGCATTGGCGATTTATTTGTCCATATAGGTGAATAAGAATTATCTTCATTTATTCTCCACCCGTACTCCAAAAGATTCGGCATATTAATAACTGTGGGTTTAAAGCACTGCTCCATATAATAAATTGGTAAAATGCTCTCAGACAGTGTTGATTCAAGGCGTCACTTATAGGGGGCAATTTGTCTATACTGATTTGAGATGCCATCTTCGCCCTCAAATCATTAATATTATCGCAATTAATGGGAGGGTACAGTTACATGCAAAATTTTTCCAACTCCTTAAATTTTGTTACTTCTAAAGAAACAGACTTTTCACATGAACGCGATAGCAGACTGAAATTTGTTTCAAAGATTTTCCGCACACTTTTTTACCAATTTCGTTAAATTGGCTAGTTAGTGCGTGAAATAATAATATATTTTGTTTTAAAATGTTATCAAGATTGATAGAATTTATATATATTATTTTCATTTGTGCTGTCTGCATGTAAACATTTACGTCAAAACTTTCTATAAAATGAAGTAAGTATCCTTACAGCTTGTAATGCATTCTGTAAAACCTTCAGATTTGGCTGATAATATGTGCAGCAATATTCTAGTATCTGCCTCTTCATGATTAAAAGATAATAATTTTCTTGAATTAAGTGATTTTCGACTTTTAATCGGCAATTTAAATTCCGCATTTAATTCGTTTTCGGTATTACTTAATGAAGACTCCATATTTCACAACAATGTTATAAATATATAACAATATCTAATTAAACACCACTAAAAACATGTAATGAATCAATATTCTACACAGGAGTATGCATGCATTCATCATAATATGTGAGCATATAGAAGAGCTTTGCGGGCCGAGGTGACGAGCGGGAAGACCTGTTAAAGTGCGAGGGAAAACGACAGAGTAGAGATAGTTGCAACTTTGGGTTGAATTACATTTTTAACAACAACTAACTGTTTTCTTCGTAACTCGCTTATTTATAATCCAAAACTAAAACCGAAAAAACTAGTCTAATCCAGATAGTATAGACTACAACTTCTATTTTTATCAATTTTTTCAAATTTTCCTTCGTCTGCCTACAATCACAAGTGGAATGAATTTACGAAAATAGCAAAATAAATATTTGCGCGATAAGAGAACTATGCTAGGATTTAGGAGACAGTGTACGCTTATAACAATACATTTCTCTTACCTATAAACAGCCATAACTTTGTTATAAAGCATAATTTATCAAAAATTAAAAAAATTGCAGAAAGATGAGACAAATACCTAATTTTTCGTTTTTTTCGGTTTTCCACCCCTGGGGGGTGCTTGGACACCGGTATCGCCAGACGAATTTAGGGGGTGTATATACATGTTAAGTACTATATAATAAAATACTCAGTACATTTTTACCTTTCAATGTTCCACGGAACATGTTTCTAGACGACTTTTTCGTATTCTGAGTCTCTACTAATACCAAACCAAAAAAAATTACAAATGCTGCAAGAAATAAATACTTTTATACAAGGGCATTGCTTTTAGTTTATTTTGAATTATGCCATATTTTGAGTAATTCATAAATACTGCATAATACATTATTGATTCAAATACTTCAAAAAGTCAGTCAGCATTTTACTTGAATAGAGAAGATAAATAAAGAAGTAATGCAAATCTATACGCAGTAAAACACAGTGGAAGGCAAATTAGATCAGTCATTACTTACTGTTGCTAAATACTTGAAATCGCATCATCTTCTCATCACTATCTTCTGCAAACTTCGTATGGGCTTGTGTCGAACAATCAACTTGAGTGTAATAACAATAACTCAGTAGACTATTGTGGCAGATCATTTGTTTAGATCTCTTTCACCTACATGTTATTATAATTTGTCTTAAGTTGTTATTAATGTCTAGTGCACATTTCTATTTAGCGGCTACTAACTACTCAATAGAAATGAAGTCGGTGACATCACAAGTAGCGATTTGCTAATAGGCACACCTTAGCAGCCAATGTTTTGCGCTTTGTCAAGCAATGATGGGAATTTAGGTAAATATTTAAGAAGGAAAATTAAAAAAATAGCAGGAACATTTGAGTGAGGATTTAGTCTACAAAATAAATATGTCAACAAAAATATTTAATTCTCAAAGGATGAGGCATGAAAAAATAACGTCACATTTGAATTGAATTGAATTTGAAACGCCCGAGACCTCGCTATGGTGCAGAACGCATCTTCCCAATTTGCCGACCATATAAATAAACAAGCTAACCGTTACACTCTTCGCCGATTTACTGCACTTTTTATATAATTGTTACACTTTCTATAGGATTCTCTTCGCAGTTTTTCTGTAAACTATATTAGTTTTAGAGATTTTTAGTTTAATTACAAAACATAAAAAAAATTATGTAAAAATTACTTTTTTTATTTAAAAAAATGTATAACTTTTTTATTTATTGATCGATTTTGCTCGAAAACAATAGGATTCTTCCTCTAGCTAACACTAACTTACTGTCCAAATTTCAATACAATCGGACTTTTGGTTCTTAAGTTATCGTGCTTACAAGAAACGTGACGGATGGACGGACAGACGGGCGGACAGACAGACGGACAGACAGACGGACGGACGGACGGACGGACGGACGGACATTTTTAAAGTTATTCAGAATTCGATCACCAACACAGTGATATGAATTTTTTTTCTCTACGAGCAATTTTACCGGTTTTAGAAATGTGCCGATCGAAAGCAATATACTCCTTGTTTTGTATTTGCGAAGAGTATAATAATGATGTGCATACTGTGTCGAATCATGTTAAATGCGACCTTGGATTTGGTTCGATAAACCATATAATATGTGGTATCACATCATCATTTCTCTTAGCGCTACCTGAATCTTATTTTCTACTTTTATCTATGTACTATTTTGTTATATTCAAATTCAAATTTCAAAATTAAACCATTTTTTTTATACAATTAAAGATTATTATTTTATATTATTAGATTCACGCTTTCTTTGAAAATAGCTCATTGTATTTTTAGCAGACGAATTTTTTTAAGTATATTAAAATTAGAAGCCATCTCCATATTGTCTTTGTTCGGTGTCAGTCTGAAATAAAGAAATTCTTCAACTGCACCCTCACCCACAATGTAATCTTCTCTTTCCTATTATAACCCGCTGATAATCGTCATAAAAATTTCATTTATATATCAATTCTCATTTTTATTCTTTCAGACTTTATTAAGCTGGTTTTATTTTATTTTACATCTATTTAAGACAACTTCACATAGTCCAGGAATCCTTACAGTTTAAGTTTGCGCCTTCAGATCTCAGATCCAAATAATAAAACAAGCTAACCATTATACGCTTCTCTGATTCTTTGAACTTTTTATATAATTGTTGCACATTCTACAGAATACTCTTCGCAGTTTTTTATAGTTCCTCTTCTAGCTGACACTAACTTATCGTCCAGGTTTCAATACAATCGAATTTTTCATTCTTAAGTCGTGCTTACAAGAAACGTGAGGGTCGGACAGACGAACGGACAGACAGACGGACAGACAGGCGGACAGATGGACAGACAGACGGACGGATGAACATTTTAAAAGTTGTTCAGAATTCGATCACCAAGGCAGTAATATGAAATTTCTTTCTCTACGAGCAATATTGCCTGTTTTAGAAATGTCCCGATCGAATGCAATATACTCTTCGTCTTGGGTTTGCGAAGAGTATAAAAACGCATCTATGCATCGCGATGGTTTCTGCATACGCGTTCGTGTACGGGTACGCGTATCTAGGACGTATGTCGCGTCGGAATACATTCATATAAAGTCTAGGAAAATCGACGACGAAAGGTTACCGTCTACAACTCAGCGATCGAAGAGAACATATAACTACGAAATTTTTTTCTCTGAAAATTTTTGGTATGGTGGAAGAATATGGAGGGGGGGACATTTTTTAAAACGAATGGTCATCGATATCTATCCTCATAAGTCGTTAGTATATGTACTTGACATACCACAATTGCACTGGCAAACGAAAATTCCGCTCCGTGCGCGGTAGGGAGAAATTTAAAAAAAAATCTTTTTTGTTCCTGATGTTCTGGCCCGTGGAAAAAGTCTGCTTTTTCATCTTGATTGCATCTCCAGCTTTCTTCATCATCTGACTGGATATTAGACAATTCGAAAACCTCGCCTTCGTATGAAAAAATGTCCCATACGATATACTTGCATATTCACGTTCGAGACGTGCCCCTGAATAAGGATCAAGACTTTGCCGGACGAAAATCTGGTCCCAATTTGTTTAAACTAGTTTTTTTTTAAAACAAATTGCAAAAATCGCCTTTTCTGGCCTGAATGAATTTTTTTTGTTTTTTTTTTTATCATTTTAAACAAAAAAGGTCTCTTATCTTGTTTTTGTAAAATTGACCGTTTCCAACTTATAAACAGTTTAATGTTTGAAAAACGAAAAAACTGCTATTTTGAAAGTGGAAATACAATATTAAAAAACGAATTTTTTGAGTTCACCAAAATTCGTATACAATCTCTGAACGTCCATTAACAAAACTCTGAGGAGCGAGTGCAGATTTTGACATTGTAAAGAGATGTTTCAAAAAAAGCCAATTACAGAAATCGCTTTTCTTGACCGCATATGCAATGTTTCGAATTATTTCCAGGGAAGGATTTTTTCCCAATATGATTGTGCTAAAAATTGAGTGAGCAATATACAGACTGTCTATTTTACGAGGGCCACACCAAATATCTCGCTTAATATCTATTGTAGAAGAATAAAGTTTTAGAAACAGTTATCCCATTTTTTGTGAGTTATAATTTAGTAAAAAGAAATTTGAAATCCATAGCCTACTTTATGAGATATATTACAAAAACCTGAAAAATAGGACAACCACAAACGGTTATAGCTTCCTTATTTGAGGAGATACGAAAAAAGTTAAAGGAATGAAAGTTGACGGCAAAGACAATAAGAATAATAACGTGTAACAAAAAAATCGAAAAATGCAGTTGGCTTTGACATACGCTATTGTGCAAAAATGAAAAATACATATCTCAAAGTAGGCCATGACGCCATTAATTCCGTTATTTTTTTCTCATTCCAACGATATAAAACATGTCACAGAAATTTTAACCGATAGTGTCAATATTTAATATTTTACGAATACCACAATTCATATAATTGAATCGTAACAATCAGCTGTGCCATAATTAGTGAAAAACAATGTATACAGTTATTAATAAATTTGACAGATTGTCACTGTTGTATGTTGTATGTTGCGTTGTCGAGTTCTAAGACAAATTTTATATCAGTAATTATGGTGTACACCAATAATAACAAATTCGATATGATTAGCATTTATTGTCAGTGCAATTTTGACGCTGAGATGGCAGTCACGGTTTACGGAGATAGATTTCCAGATGCTCCGCAGCCAAATCGAACTATGTTTAGGAAGTTAGTTCAAAATCTAAAAACGCACGGTTCATTTTCAAAAAAAGTAGTAAGGCGAGCGCATGTTGCGGATAATGTAAGAAAAGTGAATACAGTAATGAATTATGTTAACCAAAATGAGGAAACCTCTTTGAGACAAATTCAGAGAAACTGTCGCATAAAAAAAGACAGTGCAAGAAAAATATTGAAAAAAAACGGATTTCGATGCTACAAAATGAGGAAAGTTCAACATTTAAATGAGGGAGATAAGCCAAGGAGAGTAAGATTTTGTAGATGGTTATTAAATAAGAAAAGGAATGACGCGCTGATATGTAGCAAAATTCTTTGGTCGGACGAATCAAATTTTTCTAATAATGGATTTTTCAATAGAAATATGCATTATAAGTGGACACGAGAAAATACACATTGGTGCAGAGAGACTGCTTTCCAAGAAAGATTTTCTACGAATGTTTGGTTGGGTCTTTTAGGGACTAAAGTAATTGGACCTTATTTTTATGATGGCAAATTAACCGCTCGTAGATACCTTAATTTCCTGCAAAACGAATTTCAAGATTTTCTTTATGAATTAACAGTGGCAGAAAGATTAAATTATTCATATTTTCAACAAGATGGGGCTCCACCTCACACTGCTGTAATATGTACAAATTATTTAAATCAAGTTATGCCAGATAGCTGGATAGGCACCTATGGACCCATTCTATGGCCAGCTCGATCACCAGATATTACTCCCTTGGATTTTTTCGTCTGGGGTTACATTAAAGACAAGGTATTTCAAACTGCCCCTGAAAATATTGAGGACATCAAAACCAGAATTCGAAACGCATGTGAGGCAATTACTCCTGAAATGCTCCAAAATATAATGCGTGACGTGTCTCGTAGAGCACGTTTATGTGTCAGAATGCATGGTGCACAATTTGAGCATTTGTAGTTAGAAAAATAAATACACACAATTTCTTTTCAATATAGTAGTAGGTAGTACTGTTATACATAGTTTTTCGTTTTTTTCTTTGGATGTTCGTTTTGTACTTGTATTTTTATTTATGAGATATTTATTGGTTTGTATTAAATTGTAATAAATAATTACGGAATTATAATTATTATAAAGTGAATTTTTACTATTATGGCACAGCTGATTGTTACGATTCAATTATATGAATTGTGGTATTCGTAAAATATTAAATATTGACACTATCGGTTAAAATTTCTGTGACATGTTTTATATCGTTGGAATGAGAAAAAAATAACGGAATTAATGGCGTCATGGCCTACTTTGAGATATGTATTTTTCATTTTTGCACAATAGCGTATGTCAAAGCCAACTGCATTTTTCGATTTTTTTGTTACACGTTATTATTCTTATTGTCTTTGCCGTCAACTTTCATTCCTTTAACTTTTTTCGTATCTCCTCAAATAAGGAAGCTATAACCGTTTGTGGTTTTCCTATTTTTCAGGTTTTTGTAATATATCTCATAAAGTAGGCTATGGATTTCAAATTTCTTTTTACTGAAATATAGCTCACAAAAAATGGGATAACTGTTTCTAAAACTTTATTCTTGTACAATAGATATTAAGTGAGATATTTGGTGTGGCCCTCGTAAAATAGACAGTCTGTATAGGCCAGTAGAATTAGGGAAAAAAATCGGTAAAGGTATTTACACAGAACTTCCCTCGTTATTTGTGCATGGCGGTCACTCTAAAAAATTAATAATTACGAAATGACATTGAGAATAATAATCGGAATATAGTTATTGCTATTATTACAAAGAAAACTTGATAAGTTTTGATCAAAAAAATATACAGATTGCTCATCCAACAGCAAAAGCTCAATACTAAATAACAGGTGCCACATATGGCAGGCTTGCGCAAATACCTTTACAAATGACCACCATGACTGAATTATTTCTTGGGATGACCACCCTGTACATTTTTCAGTAAAAGTATAATAGGTGTATATGTCAGATATTATTGCCATCCGTCACATCAATCCAACATTCGCGTAATGGAGTGGAAGTATAGTGGTGGTTAAAAAATTTCATTTTTATTTTAATTTTTCAAAAATGTTAAAAAAAAAATTTTAAATTCTTTCTTCTGAAATAGGTTTTAAAATGTCAAACGTAGAAATTTTAAATTTGAGCAAAAAGGAAAGTTTCCGTCTATTCTGCAATAGTGGCAAAAGAAGTTTTAAGATTTAAAAATTACGTATTTTATTTAAATAGGTTTAGAATGTCATGAAATGTGAAACTTTTAAATTTGAGTAAAAAAAGTTTCCATCTATTCTAGTGTTAATTTTTTTTCCAAACTGGTAACAAAATGTTGCAAACATTTTTTTTCCGAAATTGGTTTGGAATGTCATGAAACGTGGAAATTTTAAATTTGAGCAAACCAAATTTTTCGTCTATTCTTTAGTAGTGATAAATAGATTAAAAATGTTTTCAAATTTTTTTAAAAATATTTCAAAAACATGTTTAAATTTGTTTGAATAATTTTAGAATGCCATGGAAACGTGGATAGTTTAAATCTGAACAAAGAAAAAAAATTGTATCTTAGTGTTAAAATTTTTTTAAAATAGTAAACAAAATTTCTAATTTTTCTTTTAAATAGATTTAGAACGCTATGAAACGTGGAAATTTTAAATTTGAAGAAATAAAAATAAAATCCATCTATTTTAGTGGTAAAAAAAATTTCAAAAATGTTGGTAAAAAAAAAATTTTAAAAAATTTCATTTTTTTTTTCTGAATCAGGCTTGGAACGCCATGAAAGGTGGACATTTTAAATTTGAAGAAAAAAAAAATTATCATTTTAGCAGAAAAAATTTTTTCAAAAATGTTTGTAAAATATATTTTTTTTATTCAATAGTTTTAGAATGCCATGAAACGTAGAAATTTTAAATTTGAGCAAAAAAAATTTTTTCATGGTAAAAAATTTTTCAAAAATGGTGAAAAAAATTTTCAAAATTTTTTTTTTCAGGAAGAGGTTTAGCGTGTCATGAAACGTGGAAATTTTAAATTTGAACAAAAAAATTTTTTTTATGTTGGTAAAAATTTTTTCGAAAATGTTGGTGAAAAAAATTTTCAAAAATTTTTTTTCCCGAAATAGGATTAGCGCGTCATGAAATGTGGAAATTTTAAATTAGAGCGAAAAAAATTTTTTTTCACTATTTGTTCCGTTTAGACGGTCCACCCTGTATATTTTCCAGTGAAATTTCTACCATTTCTGCGCTGACAGTAGCGTCAACTACCTGCCAAATTTGACTGCTCTCCGTCAAGTAGTTTTTTAGTAAACGCACCAACAGACAGACAGACAGACAGACAGACAGACAGACAGACAGACCGACAGACAGACAGACAGACAGACTGACGGAATTGAAAAACCTATATTTTCGTAATCTCCGTGATCTGAAACGTCAGAATCCGTAAAAATCTCGGAGGGTGATTTTTTCTCGAATACAATACTTCCCTTCGGTATGCGAGGGAAGTAAAAAGCAGGGTTTTTAAAAAAAGACCAGAGACACCACTTTTTTACATATAAATGTAGGTTCCGACCTCCTAACATGTTATCAGGCGGCGACAAACTTTTAAGTGGGGAAAGTATGTTTTATATAAGTGAGTATTTAATTTTGGCTTAAAACCGAGGACATCTCGAAACCTGTTGGGAAAATTGAAAATTTTTTTCAGGCAAAATTTGTAGAAAATTTAATTTGGATTTCATTTATTTAGATTTTCTTGATAGCATGCAGATTTCTTTCTAATTCTACTGTCCTATTATATTATTCACTTAATTTACTTGGTGAACTTTTAGCACAGTCATATTAGGAAAAAGATCCTTTCGTGGAAATAATTCGAAACATTGCATTTGTAGTACCTACTAATGTCCAGCAATGGCATATCATTAATAATATTCGTGTATTTTATGCTATGGCCGTCATCTTGTAAAATGGCGGCCGTCTCCTAAACTGAAGTAGGAATAAACACGAAACGACTTTTAATGACTTTTTGCATAAGTAATTGGCATAATTCAATTTTTCATGAAAACAGTAATACAAATTTTCCCAACATGAGAATTTTTCACAAAGTTTGACAAATAACGAATGGTTATTTTGTAACAAGTACCTAAATTCATGTTTTTTGTATGGTGTTATCATTTTTAATGTCCCGAAAAACGGCAAACCTGACATAATCTTAAAATGACAAAATTACCAAAATTATTATACATAAAACTCACTTTTAATCAGGACCCGTAGTATTGGAGACGTTAGGGTGTTCTCATAACAGAGAGGCTATTTTCTGACTTATCTCAGCGATAAATTCAATGCTCTGGAACATCTCAGGTACAGTTACTTGTAGATCTGAAGAACAATATATTTTATGTTTATACATATGTACACGCATTTAATTTTTACTCCATACCAATTTCATAATAATAAAAGTTAATAGTTTACTATAATTACTATATCTCCGATACAAGTTTTCTCATTTTCAGGTAATAACGTGCCGAATTGAATTGAAAGTTGTTTCTAATAAAGCGTTGAACATCAGATAATAAACGAACCAATACATCCGCATAGTTTCAATTAATTCGTTAAAATTATATTTCATTGCATTTTATAATCAGGTGTTATTATCAATATGCTCTATTTTTTAAGAAAGTGCAGTGTAAAAATTAGCTTGTTTATAACATTAGACCAAACTGATATAATTAATTTTGTTATTTACTAGAATCGTCTTAATTACCACTTGCGTACGTTACAATGTGAAAATAAACAATTAAATAGATTTTTGTTCTAAATAAAGGAATCCTGCAACATTTTTTACATTATTCGCATAAATTAAAAAACTTTCTAACGAGCTCTACCACAGCAACTTTCGTTGGCGGTTTGATATTGCTTTTAATAGTATGTGCAACATGATATCGAAACTTTTCTAACTTGAATTAAAGCAAGAATAACCATTATGAGCAACGTAACTGTATGTGAAACATGAAATATTAAGGAATATCATTCATTGTTTCCCTTATTTTAAATATAACTAATAGGAAAGATGAAATTTGATCACGTGACTTGTATAAATAACTGATTATTTTGCAATAATAATCTAAGAGCTGGCCACGGAAATAAGAGATGAAAAGGTGCAGTGAAAATACTTATGTAAAAATCCTCCGTACTAGCTGAAAAGTACATAGCTCTGCAACCAGAAGTCCATCCTGGGGAGGGAAGCTTAGGCAGGCGGTCAAACGCGTTAATTTTTAATCAAAATGAAATCTTTGAGTACAGCTCTGAAATTTCGTGTAGTTATAGTTTTGCATAAAGTTATTGCCAGAAGTCGGTAAAGTTGTACAATGTTTTCAAATTATTAAAATTTGACAATGGTCAATGTGCAGTTCTGGCGATTTTGTTTTTATACAGGGTGTAATTAGTTTCATGTAATTAAAAAAAAACTGGATGTAGGAAACGACAAGACAAACAAAAAAACCTTATGTAACATGGGGTCTAAAGCTCATAGTTTTGGAGAAAAAAAAAATAAACAAAAATTTACAAAATACTTAATAACCTAGTTTGAGAACTGCTGGCATATTGGGGTAGGTTTTATTGCCTCGCGTCTTGTCGCACGAGATACTCTGACATTCCTGCAAATAAGTATGCCGACAAAGCAGTTAAAAGCGACCGACAGAGGACATCGTCATGTTTTTTGCTTCTTCACGGCCAATTATCCTATTAGGCGTGCTATATCTCCCTTGTAATATTCTCAAGTAATAATTTCAGTTTTGTCCGTACTTGGTAAAGAACGCACGCATGACGCGACGTACCCGTTCCTTGGTTTTGTCTGTTTTCTTTTTGAATTTTGTGCCACTTATGTTAAGATTTATTTCATTGACTTATGGTTCAAGTCGTTAGTGCTTGGTTACGTAAGACAATACTTCTCGTTCGTACTTTTTGTGATACTTTTTGGATTTTGGACCAAGTTAGTCTTTTTGTTTTCTCTATTGATAACGTTAATTCACAGTTTAGTGTGGTGTTTTAAAACGCAGATTTTGGACATTATGGGAGATTACACTTATCCAGAGCTCGCGGATATGGACTTGGTACATGGAGAAAGTGGTGGAAAAGCAGCTGGTGCGGAAGAGATTTAGAACAATTGCAACGACGTATTTTAATGTGCATAGAAACCATAAAAAATTATCCTAATTTACCAAATGTGTTGAACGGAGTAAGTATGTTATTAGTTCGACGTACCGAAATGTGTATACGTGGAGATGGAGGTCATTTCGAACAATTTTTGTAAAAAATTCAAAAGAATTGTTCAGTTATTGGGTGTTACCTATTGGGCATTAAAGGTATGATTATTATTATTAGTATTCGTTGTCTTGTTTTATCTGTTTATTATTGTTTATATTGATTTTCATAGAGACCAAAGACTTGATTTTTAGTTTTTGATACATGATTGGGAAAAATTATGCGCTCAATTCGTTAAAAAAATCAGATTTTTTCCTAACTTAAAATACACAACTATTTTCTGTTATCGTATCTCGGACGTCTAACTGTTCGTTTTCCAATTTCATAAAACAATTACTAATTTTTTAAGCTTTTAACATAATGTTACAAATGTTAATAAACCACTTTTAAATTTTATAAATTATTATAAACGACAATAAAAGCTACAATAGCTTTGTTCCAAATTAAAAAACACATGTAAACAAATCCTATTTAAACCCCTGCGGCCATGCTATGCTTGCGTTGTGCCGAAAGATAAGGAATTATTTACATTTTCATAATTAGTGGAATAAAAAGTTCAATACAAATAATCCCATCAAAGTATCGCACTTCTATGGGGATCGAACGCAGTACACGATAGTCAGTGTGACCAAGCGCGCTTGCCACTACAACGCTTAACCGGCTGGGCTACAGTGCCTGTAGAAATTATATTGAACTCCTCTAAAAGTGTAAAAATATAGGCCATCGGCACTCGATTTACATGTAGTATACGAAATAAATAAATCAAGAAATTAGACAATTCAGTCCTGAATCGGGTTTTTCTTGAACATGTTTTGTCAATACCCAATAAAATACTATGGCATCGGTTTTAAATCTACGAAAACCTAAGTAGGTACTTAATTCTTTTTTGTATTTAAAATTTAAACAAATTTTATTTAAATAAGAGGTATTTGCACAATTTATTAAATGTAGGAAGACAAACGTTAATTAATTGTTTAAATATAAAGGAAAAAATGTAAACACTGTAAATTAAACTTGCTATAAAAAATTTCGCCTTGACATGATTTTTTATAAAAAACTTTTTTTCATTCCAATTTTTTTCTCCCGCTGACAAGGCATATAGGTACTTATGCTGCTTATTTCTAGTGTTACGAGTTTCTTATATTGCGTAGGTACACCATTAATAGGCCAGGCAGCAGGTGGTTTTTGCAACAAATTGGTAACCTTAAGATTTTTTTCTTTTAATAGCTTTGTTTGATTAACAGAAAAAAACACATCAAAAGTGTAACTACCCCCGAGATCGGCAACTATCCTTAAGTTTTCAATTTATATGCCAAAACCTGGTTTATCAGCGATAATTTGTATCGTATTTACGCTACGTGAGAAATGGTGGTAGTAGAGTGTTTATACCGGAGCTGGGCCTCCCCCCACCACTTTTCTTGACGTCATAGCCGGGGGGGGGGCAATTAGTGTGGTAGGGGGCAATTAGTGTGGTGGGGGGCAATTAGTGTGGTGGGGGGCAATTAGTGTGGTGGGGGTAATTAGTATGGTGGGGAGTAATTAGTATGGTGGGGGTAATTAGGGTGGTGGGAGGCAATTGCTGCGGTGGGGGTAATTATTGAGTTGGAGGGGGGTAATTGGTGTGGTGAGTAGGATGTAATGCTATGACGTTACAATCTTATTCACGGGAGTGGGGGTAACCCTGTCCCTATAAATACAAAAGAGGAGTTAACATATGATCATTGAATAGGCTAGGTTCCTATAGTAAAGATTAATTATGCATTCGTGTACGTCTTGTGGTAAAAGCTTTACACGTAGCGACAATTTACGTCGTCATGAAAGACAATCGTGTGGGAATGAGGGACCTTTCGCAAAGCGGCCCAGAGTTGATTCAACTCCTTCAACATCATCTACTAGTATGCAAACATGTGATTGCTGTAATGTGACTCTAACAGCAACTCAGATGAAATCACATAGAAGAACACTGCAGCATAGGACAAATTCATGTGCCCCTATGATGGATGGTGTAGCTATTGTCCAAACGGCTTTCAAGAACAGAATCATAACATATCGAGTGCATTGTGAAAATAATTATCTGGATTACACAATGTTTTTTAACGAAATCAGACCAAAGATTCTAAATCTGTTGGAGGAAGTGCTGAGGATTCATAAAACAGTGAAAGTAAATATGGAAACTTTCGCAAGGTACATTCTACCAGCTCAAGACATAATTGAAATGAAATCATTTAATACCTCCAATAGTATTTTGGATGAATCCATGAATTTAAATGATGTTTTGGATAGTTTTGTGGATTCTATGGTTATGCAAAGTACTGAGTTTCAAGAACGTGATTCAGGTATGCAAATATTTTTGTAAAGTATTAAAAAAATGATTAACCATTGTCTATTTTTTAGGTTGGGCACTCGAAAGAATTGCTTTTGTTGAAATTAATGTTAACAAGTACAGTCCTTTGGGTGGTTCATCATACATAAAATTGCCGAAATATATTGAAAATAGGAAGGCTGTGGTGAATGTACAGAACCAGGACCAATGTTGCTTTGCTTGGGCTGTGACGTCAGCGCTGTATCCCCCAAATGGCCATGTATCTTACACATCATCATATCCACATTTTTCAAGCGTATTAAATGTAACAGGTATGAATTTTCCAATAAAATTACGAGATATATCAAAATTTGAGGAAATGAATAATATTTCAATTAATGTATACGGTTTAGAGGAGAAATTTGAAAATAATAGGGTTAAGTATGAAGTTGTTGGACCTTTACGTTACTCGGGAAGAAAAATGTATACTCACATAAATTTATTGCTAATTTCGAGTGAATGTGTTGGTGACGAGAATCATCACTGTAATAACGATTGTGCTAATAGTCACTATTGTTGGATAAAGGATTTATCTAAGTTAGTTTCCACCCAAGTTTCTGGTAGCGATCATAAGAAACATTTTTGTGACGGGTGTTTACTTTACTTTAATAATGAACGTCACTTATTTCAACACCAGAGAAATGACTGTAATCATATTTACACAACAACACCCACAACGAAATTTCGAATTAACAAATTTGGTAAAGAAGTTGCTGAGAATATATTAAAATTTGAAAACATTGAGAAACAAATGCGAGTACCATTTGTAGTATATGCTGACTTTGAGTCTATTTTAAAACCTATTAATACGTGCGAGCCAAACCCCGAACGCTCTTTCACGAATAAGACCTTTAAACATGAGCCTTACTCTTTTGCATATTACATTAAGTGCTCCTTTGACAATTCTCTCTCCAAGTTTAATTTGTATCGGGGATGTGATGCAGCCCAAGTTTTTGTAGCGCGTATAGAGGCTGACTTAAGGAATATATATAACACACATATGAAATATATAGTCCCAATGGCAGAACTCACAGCGCAAGAAAACGAAAATTTTCAGAATGCGACCGCGTGTGGTATATGTGGGGGGCTTTTCGAGGGAGAGGATGTTAAAGTTCGGGACCATTGTCACTTAACAGGTAAAGTAAGATTTGGTGCTGCACATTCGGTCTGTAACTTAAATTACAAGTTACCCAATTTCATACCTATTATATTTCACAATATGAGTGGATACGATAGTCATCTGTTCATCAAAGAGTTGTGTAAATACAAGGATAAGGTTGGGGTAATAGCGCAAAATAAAGAAAAATATATATCCTTTACGAAACACCTTTATATGCACGATTATGTTGATAAGAAAGGGGTTACAAAGAAGAAATATTTACAGCTACGATTTATCGATAGTTTTAAATTTTTGTCAGCTTCATTACAAAATTTAGGTGCGAATTTAGAGGACGATCAGTTGAGAACAACACGTAGTTTTTATAATGATGATAAATTTAATTTAATGAGACAGAAGGGGGTATTTCCATATAGTTTTATAGATAGTATAGAGAAATTAAATGTAACTGAATTACCATCTAAAGAGGAATTTTATGATAATTTAAACAAAGAGCACATATCAGATGCAGATTATTTGCGGGCTAAGGATGTTTGGAGATTATTTGAATGTCGTTGTCTTGGCGATTATTCAGATATTTATTTGAAATCAGACGTGCTTCTTCTATGCGATGTGTTTGAAAATTTTCGGACAATTTCTTTAGATAAATATAAACTAGATCCAGCCCAGTATTATACAGCTCCGGGATTATCATGGGATGCAATGTTAAAATTAACCGGAATAGAGTTAGAATTGTTAACGGATATCGATATGATTCACTTCTTTAAAAGGGGTATAAGGGGTGGAATAAGTCAATGTTCAGAAAGAAAACATATTGCAAATAATAAGTTTCTGCCTGATTACGATCCCAATGAGTCATCATCATTTCTCACATATCTAGACGCCACGAATTTATATGGACATAGTATGTCAAATATGTTGCCCATGGGGGGCTTCACGTGGCTGTCTGAGACAGAAATCGGTGATTTAGATATTATGAATATCTCGGATAATAACCCCCATGGGTACGCTCTTGAAGTAGACATACATTATCCAGAACACTTACACGACTTGCACTCAGATCTTCCCTTTTTAGTTGAAAATATTGTGCCACCCATTTCAAAATCAAAATTAAAAAAGTTAATACCAAATTTGAATGATAAAAAAAACTATGTAGTGCACTACGTAAATTTAAAGCAGGCTATTAATAATGGGTTAGAGGTTACTAAAATACATAGAATTCTTAAATTTAATCAATCTAGGTGGTTAAAGAAATACATAGACTTAAACACCGAGATGAGAAACAAAGCGACAAATAAATTTGAAAAAGATCAATATAAATTAATGAACAACGCCGCGTTCGGTAAGACAATGGAGAATGTGGAAAACAGAACAGATATAAAGTTGGTTACTCATTGGGAGAGTATTAGACGCAGTATGGGTGCAAATGCATTAATAGCTCGTCCAAATTTCAAAACATGTTCGATATTCACTGAAGATTTTGTGGCGATCCATATGGGGAAACAGAAGGTAGAGTACACTAAACCAATTTTTATTGGCTTTTGTGTCTTGGAATTGTCGAAAACGGTGCTGTACAATTTTTTTTATAATGTAATTAAAAGAGAGTTTGGAGATAAGGCTTCATTATTGTATACTGATACTGATAGTCTAATTATTAAAATTTTAACAGAAAATTTTTATGACTTTATGATAGAAAACCAAGATAAATTCGATACTTCGAATTATCAGCACGGTAATATATTTAATGTACCTAAAAGCCCACCGATTTTAGGCAATTTTAAAGATGAGTTTCCCGCGGATCCAATAATTAGTTTTTATGGCACGGGAGCAAAAGCTTATTGCGTGCAATCTGTGGGTAGCGAGTTAAAAAAAGCAAAAGGTGTGAAGAGATCTGTCATTCAAAAAGAGTTATCAATAGACGACTATAAGCAAATCGTTGAACAGGGTGGCTTAATATTCAGAAAGATGAATACATTTCGAAGTCAATTGCATGATATTTTCACCGAAGTAAAGAACAAAGTGGCTTTGTCTCATCATGATGATAAGCGCTTTGTCATCCCCAACACAACAAAAACTTTGCCGTGGGGTCACTCTGACATACAATTTTTTCAAACCGAGCAAGAACAAAATATTCGGTGGTTAATGGCTGCTATTAATGACGTCCAAAGTAGCACTGGTGAAATGGATAAAATGGATCTTTTACTTGCGGCAATAGCTGAGTTAAGCCAGCAATCGTGATTAAAAGATGAAATTTTGTTTAACGTAAAAGTCCAGAATTTTGTAAATTATTTTTAGCTTGTTTGTGTATTTTTCTGTAAAGACATTGTAAACTAATTATAGTTTGGATAAGTAACTAATTTAACATTAGAAGTAGATGTTTTGTTGAACACACAGTTCTAAAATATTATAAATTATGTTAACTCTAGATATGTACTATACTGTAAAAAAAAACATTGTAAGTTAATTTCATGCTTTACACGTAGTAATATGTAATGTATATGTATATATAGTAATATGTATATGTAGGAATATGTAATTGTAAATAAAATGTTAATGAATTGAAGAACCCCTTTTTATTGTTGTTAACTCTTATTGTAATAAAGTATACGCAGAAAAGAATAATTATATGTCGTTACTAAGCTTTGCACCAGAATTAATATTTAATATTTAAATAAAGCATCATTTCTTATGATAGGCACTGTACCGCAGCCTGAGTTACGTGTCGTTTAGTGAAGGACATACGGCAACAACGCTGGCATGTATTCGAGGCTTGCAAGCCGCAAGAGTTAGCGTGGGCCATGTGACAACAAGAACTCCTATCTTTTAAAGTTAAATGAAGCGTTATTTCTTATGATAGGTACTGTACCATGGCCCGTGTTACGTGTCGCTTAAAGTAGGTCATGTGGCAACAACGCTGGCGTCTATTCTAGGCATGTATGCAATCCGTAAGATTCAGTGTGGGCTATGTGGTAACAGGGAATCCTATTTTAAAATCAGGTAAAGCGTAATTTCTTATGGTGGGTACTGTACGAGTCTTTGTTACATACCGGTTAGAGTGGGCCATGTGGCAACAATGCTGGTGTCTATTCGAGGCATGTTTGCAATTCGTAAGATTCATCGTGTGTTATGTGGTAACAGGATATTCTATTTTAAAGTCAGGTAAAGTGTAATTTCTTATGGTGGGTACTGTACCACAGACTGGGTTACATACCGATTAGAGTGGGCCATGTGGCAACAACACTGGTGTCTATTAGAGGCAAGTTTGCAATCCGTAAGATTTATCGTGGGTTATGTGGTAACAGGAAATTCTATTTTAAAGTCAGGTAAAGTGTAATTTCGTATGGTGGGTACTGTACCATAGTCTGGGTTACATACCGGTTAGAGTGGACCATGTGGCAACAATGCTGGCATGTTTGCAATCCGTAAGATTCAGCGTGGGTTATGTCGTAACAGGAAATCCTATTTTAAAGTCAGGTAAAGCGTAATTTCTTATGGTGGGTACTGTACCACAGTCTTTGTTACATACCGGTTAGAGTGGGCCATGTAGCAATTCGTAAGATTCATCGTGTGTTATGTGGTAACAGGATATTCTATTTTAAATTCAGGTAAAGTGTAATTTCTCATGGTGGGTACTGTACCACAGGCTGGGTTACATACCGATTAGAGTGGGCCATGTGGCGACAACACTGGTGTCTATTCGAGGCAAGTTTGCAATCCGTAAGATTCAGCGTGGGTTATGTGGTAACAGGAAATCCTATATTAAAGTCAGGTAAAGCGTGATTTCTTATGGTGGGTACTGTACCACAGTCTTTGTTACATACCAGTTAGAGTGGGTCATGTGGCAACAACGCTGGCGTCTATTCGAGGGATGTTCGCAAGCCGTGCGGTCCCACGTGGGTTATGTGGCAACAATGCTGATACCTACTCGAGATGACGCGATGCCTGACGTGGCGCTCGACCTTTGTGGCGTGATACATTTCAACCAATGAGGAGGAAGCATCCCACCAATTCCCTACTCCAGGAGTGGTGGAAGTAGAGGGGTGAGCGTGGGGTATTTATACTTTCAGGACGCTTCTAAGGTTCCACATATACCACACGCGGTCGCATTCTGAAAATTTTCGTTTTCTTGCGCTGTGAGTTCTGCCATTGGGACTATATATTTCATATGTGTGTTATATATATTCCTTAAGTCAGCCTCTATACGCGCTACAAAAACTTGGGCTGCATCACATCCCCGATACAAATTAAACTTGGAGAGAGAATTGTCAAAGGAGCACTTAATGTAATATGCAAAAGAGTAAGGCTCATGTTTAAAGGTCTTATTCGTGAAAGAGCGTTCGGGGTTTGGCTCGCACGTATTAATAGGTTTTAAAATAGACTCAAAGTCAGCATATACTACAAATGGTACTCGCATTTGTTTCTCAATGTTTTCAAATTTTAATATATTCTCAGCAACTTCTTTACCAAATTTGTTAATTCGAAATTTCGTTGTGGGTGTTGTTGTGTAAATATGATTACAGTCATTTCTCTGGTGTTGAAATAAGTGACGTTCATTATTAAAGTAAAGTAAACACCCGTCACAAAAATGTTTCTTATGATCGCTACCAGAAACTTGGGTGGAAACTAACTTAGATAAATCCTTTATCCAACAATAGTGACTATTAGCACAATCGTTATTACAGTGATGATTCTCGTCACCAACACATTCACTCGAAATTAGCAATAAATTTATGTGAGTATACATTTTTCTTCCCGAGTAACGTAAAGGTCCAACAACTTCATACTTAACCCTATTATTTTCAAATTTCTCCTCTAAACCGTATACATTAATTGAAATATTATTCATTTCCTCAAATTTTGATATATCTCGTAATTTTATTGGAAAATTCATACCTGTTACATTTAATACGCTTGAAAAATGTGGATATGATGATGTGTAAGATACATGGCCATTTGGGGGATACAGCGCTGACGTCACAGCCCAAGCAAAGCAACATTGGTCCTGGTTCTGTACATTCACCACAGCCTTCCTATTTTCAATATATTTCGGCAATTTTATGTATGATGAACCACCCAAAGGACTGTACTTGTTAACATTAATTTCAACAAAAGCAATTCTTTCGAGTGCCCAACCTAAAAAATAGACAATGGTTAATCATTTTTTTAATACTTTACAAAAATATTTGCATACCTGAATCACGTTCTTGAAACTCAGTACTTTGCATAACCATAGAATCCACAAAACTATCCAAAACATCATTTAAATTCATGGATTCATCCAAAATACTATTGGAGGTATTAAATGATTTCATTTCAATTATGTCTTGAGCTGGTAGAATGTACCTTGCGAAAGTTTCCATATTTACTTTCACTGTTTTATGAATCCTCAGCACTTCCTCCAACAGATTTAGAATCTTTGGTCTGATTTCGTTAAAAAACATTGTGTAATCCAGATAATTATTTTCACAATGCACTCGATATGTTATGATTCTGTTCTTGAAAGCCGTTTGGACAATAGCTACACCATCCATCATAGGGGCACATGAATTTGTCCTATGCTGCAGTGTTCTTCTATGTGATTTCATCTGAGTTGCTGTTAGAGTCACATTACAGCAATCACATGTTTGCATACTAGTAGATGATGTTGAAGGAGTTGAATCAACTCTGGGCCGCTTTGCGAAAGGTCCCTCATTCCCACACGATTGTCTTTCATGACGACGTAAATTGTCGCTACGTGTAAAGCTTTTACCACAAGACGTACACGAATGCATAATTAATCTTTACTATAGGAACCTAGCCTATTCAATGATCATATGTTAACTCCTCTTTTGTATTTATAGGGACAGGGTTACCCCCACTCCCGTGAATAAGATTGTAACGTCATAGCATTACATCCTACTCACCACACCAATTACCCCCCTCCAACTCAATAATTACCCCCACCGCAGCAATTGCCTCCCACCACCCTAATTACCCCCACCATACTAATTACTCCCCACCATACTAATTACCCCCACCACACTAATTGCCCCCCACCACACTAATTGCCCCCCACCACACTAATTGCCCCCTACCACACTAATTGCCCCCCCCCCCGGCTATGACGTCAAGAAAAGTGGTGGGGGGAGGCCCAGCTCCGGTATAAACACTCTACTGGTGGTACACAAAATTGAAGATATTAAAATTCTCTTTAAAAGAGGTCCTACCTATATATATTTTTGTTCAGACCAACGCTTTTCGAGCACTAGCGCTGAAGCCATGAATACTAGCGCATTATCGGAGAAGGCATCTAGGTCTTTTTCGTTTTCATTTCAATTCTTATTCCATAACTTATACAATAATGACAATGACCAATAGACATTTTCCAGGAAGGCGGTTTCGGGCCGGATTACTGCATCCGGTTATCCGGCAAAAATCAGATCCAGTGCATCGCTATGTTTATTACTGACTACACTAATTATACAATGAGGGATTGCCAGATGTACCCAATTTCTGTATCTGAGCTGATACTCACGTTCGTACAACTTTTAATAAAAACATATTCATGGTTACAGTTTTTAACCATTTTATTTATTTAATAAAATTTATTTTAATTTAATCAAATGAATGCATTATTAGTTATTACACTACTTTATTTCGTCACGTATAGAACATTATGAAGATACTAAATATTCTGAGTCATTCACGGTTTTACATTTCAATAACAAATCAGCTGTTAGATAACGACGTTGACAAGAATTTACTATGAAGGATGAGAGATCAGAGTCGGTAAACACAAACGCCTACCTTATGATGGAAATCTGCATAATATAATATGCAGATTTATTGTGTGTACCATGTTTAAGAAACAATGACAAAGACGACATTTCCTACTATAGTTACTTTTCTGCTTATTTGGATTACCAGTTAAATTAAGATTATACAATATACAGTTCCTAACGTTTCTGTTTCTTTCATGTCCACTGTTAGCTATATAGTATTGTCTATAATTGTTTATTTGTGGCATATTCAGGTTTGATTACTTTTTGTTGTGTATTTTGACTGAAAAAAATTTTAATGAAAAAACCTTTGCGCCAAAAGGATGGTTGTTGAATACTTGATTGTTTCAAAAAGTCTTACATCTAAAAATATATAAACTAGAACAATGTTGTAAACTAAAAAATGAAAATGAAAGCTGTAGGCAGTTAACGTTTCGGTAGAGAATCTACTTCCGTTCTCAAAACTTTTGGCCCGACAAACATCACAGTTCTTTGTTCATGTATTTCCATAGTCACGTGAGATATTAAATTATGTTTATCTTATTTTTACATACTTCGTCTCTAAGGATGGGCAACCAACTAGTACAACAATCTATTGAATAATTTGAAACGCATCTATCCTCGTCTAATAAAATAATCGCGGATTCTTTAAGTTTTCTTTTAGTTCCGTTGCTCTTTTTTTCCAAAATCTTCGCCGAGTCCCATTGAATCCTATGAGTATTATCCCACGTGTGTTCACAAATTTTGGATTTTTCAAATTCTCCCCTTCTAGCGTAATTTCTATGTTCACCAAGCCTGACGTTGAAAGGTCTGGATGATTCACCTACGTAATATTTTCCGCACTCACACGGAACACTATAAATACAATGTTTTGACTTTTGAACAATATTTAGAGGTTTGATTTTTGATAAAACCGATCTTAGCGTGGAGCCCATTTGAAAAACCGTTCGTACGGAAAACCTATTATCAATTTCTCGTAATTTATCTGATAAACCATGTATATATGGAATTACTGCCATTGACCTAAATACCTCAGGTTGTGATAGTATCTCTTCTCTCTACTACCAGTGTTCAATAACTGACTATCAACAAAACTCTCAGGATATTGTTTATTTACTAAGAGAGTTTTTATAAATTGCTTTTCGTTCCTTAATATTACATCATTTGAAGAAATAATTTTGGCTCTGTCATACAAACACTTAACAATACCTTTCTTAACACTAAAGTGTTGATTTGAATTGAAATTTAAGTATCTGTTGTGTGTGTTTGTTTTCTATACACACGGTTTGGTATGTGTTATTTAATGTTTTAATTAAAATATCTAACAAAGGTAATTCATTATTATTTTCTATTTCTATTGTAAATTTAATTGAAGCTTTCGTTAATCTGATTCAAAAAATGACTTAAACATTCTTTACTATAAGGCCATATAGCAAAAATGTCATCTACTTATCTCCACCATACAATGGGTTTATAAGCTAGATTATTAATATTATTGTCCTCTAAATTGTCCATGAAAATGTTACTTAATATTGGAGGTAATGAAGAACTCACGGCCATCCCAAAGTCTTGTTGATAGAAGTCATTATTTAATTGAAAGTATGTTGTTTTAATGCAAATTGTAAGTAATTCAATTATAGTTTCAATGCTTAACTTAGTTCTATTCACCAAATTCCCATCTTGTTGCAATTTGTATTTAATTATTATTAATGTTTTATCTACAGGAATATTTGTAAATAGGCTTACTACATCAAAACTGTCCATTAGATGATTATTGTTAAAATGATTTTCTGGCAGCTTTTCCAAAAAATGTTTGCTGTGTTTAATATAAGACTCGGAGGAACCTGATAATGGATTCAGGATTTTTAATAAATATTTTGAGAGTTTTCTCCATAGAGAATTAATTGGACTCACAATTGGCCTTTGGGAAATGCCAGGGTTATAAATTTTTGGCAAACCATAGAAATGAGGAGGTTTGCTGTGACGTGGAGTTAACATCTTTCGTTCAATATCTCTAAATTCGTTTTTGTGTTTAAATAAGACTATATATTTTGTTTTCTAAATGATTTGTAGGATCTTTATTTAGTTTGGAATAGTTTGCATCATTTATCAAGCTCGTAATTTCTATATCATATATAGCTGTATCTACGAGTAGCGTGGCATTGCCTTTATCAGCTAAAATTTTAATGCTGTGATCATTTTTTAAAGATGAAATTGAACGTTTTTCATCGGTTGTTAAATTATCCCTAGTCTTATATTGTTTCTCTAATTCAATTTTAGAACGAATTCGGTATTCATTAGTATCATCTAATGGTAGCTTCTGTGCAGCCTGTTCAATTGCAGTTATTATATCACATTTTGGAATAGCCTTTGGTGTTAATGTATAATTCAAGCCTTTAGTTAATACCAATTTCTTGGATATAATTAGTTCGCGATTTGACAGGTTGATGACAGTTTTGTCAATTAAAGAATTATTTTGTTTTGTAATTCAATATGTTGTCTTTCGCTATGTAAATTTTTTAATTTATTTAAATGTCTATTCTTTTGTGAATTGATAATTATATTGTACGTATGTAAGATGCTATTAAATATTTGTCATCCTCTTTGATGCAGTGACATACATTAACTATATAATGTTATCAATATTTCTAACGGACTTGTATGTTTGGAATAGCCTGATTATATAATACCTATAGGGTAAAATTAAACAATGTACGAATCAAATTATCGGCTCTGTGGCTCAAGGTGTTAGGCTTGCGACGACGCAGTCCCGGGTTCGAGTCCTGGCCAGCGTATGAGTGCTTAATGGTATTTTCAGTTTGTTGCCGGTAACACCGGGCTATATCTCTTTTGAGTGACACAACATGTCTAGGCGCAGTTATCTACTTCTTAGTTCGAGTCTCATCTGCGGCAGATGGCAATGTAGCAGAGAATGGTTATTGTGTTCATATCTATTTAAACGTGTCCTGTTTGAGTATTGGTATTTCTATGGCTATTCCTCCGCCAGGATGTTTACATAAATAAGGCGTTAAAAAAATCCCGTTAATACTTTTTTGTATTAACTGTATGTTTATTATAACAACTAAATGAGCAAAGAGATCAAAACACTGAATTAGTGTAGGGTCAGGTCGGGTAAAAGTGAGACAACCAAAAATTCGATGAAAAACTTTTTTTCGTAATTTGCGACATTGAAATAAATAGAAAAAGATACTGGATTATACACCGAATATCGAAATCTTACATCCAGTATAGATTATTATCACTCTCACTTATGAAATTAACTTAAAAAAAAATGTGTTAGAATCGGTGTAATTTTGCGTTTTATTTTTTGCCTCCCATGCTTGAACTCCCTATAAGAAGGAAGTTATTAGTATCTAATTTTTAGCGAAAATGAGCGGTAAAAATGACTGTCATTTTTTTCTTCCATTTTCATTACACGATATTCATCCAATTCCTATAGTTTTGAAAAATGTTCCATTCTTACCCAACTTGTGTTTAAAAGTATCCACTAATAAGTAAAGAAAAACTGAAAATGTGAAATATGCAAAGCATATGAGTGCAACAAACAACAGTGACAAATGTATCCAAATTGCTGCATGAAATTACATCACATTGTAGACTCGGTTATGACTATCATCAGTACACAGTCAGTGATTGAACTAACATGCAAATTTCAAGTTAGAAAGTTTCATTCTGCCTAGAGATTCTCACTCTACCAGTCCTCCAGCACAGGTCGCATCACGTGTTCATTATAGATGTTAAAGAGAATTGGCGACAGAACATAGCCTTGTTCTGTGCACCTTACTCGTATAAAGATGTTTTACAATTAAGTTTGATATTCATTCCTCTCTCTTCAATAAAGTCGTTTATTATTATTATTGTTATTTTTATTCATACAAAAAAGTGCTAAAAAATATAAAAGTCAGCAAAAAATTCAGTGTTAGAAATCGAAATGATAATTCTTCTGAAAATCTTGATTTAAACTACTTCGATACATAATGAAAGGTTTTCATTGAAAGAATTATTGTTAGGGCAACTGAGAAGTTAAATAAAAAATCGGTAAAGGTATTTACACAGAACTTCCCTTGCTATTTGGGCATGTCGGTCACTCTAAAAAATTAATAATTACGAAATGACATTGAAAATAATACTCGAAATTTAGTTATCACTATTATTACAAAGAAAATCTGATAAGTGTTGGTCAAAAAAATATACAAAGTGGTCATCCAACAGCAAAAGTTCAATACTAAATAACAGGTGCCAAGTATGAAAGGCTTGCGCAAATACCTTTACAAATGTCTACCATGACTGAATTATTTCTTGGGATGACCACCCTGTACATTTTTCAATAAAAGTATAAGACGTGCATATGCCAAATATTATTGCCGTCTGTCACATTTTCAATTCCACATTCACGTAGTGGAGTGGAAGTATAGGGGTGGTTAAAAAATTTCATTTTTTTTGAAATTTTTCTAAAATGTGGGTAAAAAAATTTTCAATTTTTTTTTCTTCTGAAATAGGTTTAGAATATTGTCTGTAATTGTTTATTTGTGGCATATTCAGATTTTCTTACTTTTTATTGGGTATTTTGCCACTGAAAAATATTTAAAAATTTTAATGAAAAAACCTCTGTCTCATCCGTTTGGCGCAGAGGTTTTTTCATTAAAATTTTTAAATATTTTTCAGTGGCAAAATACCCAATAAAAAGGTTTAGAATGTCATGAAACGTGGAAATTTAAAATTTGATCAAAAAGGAAAGTTTCCTTCTATTCTATAGTAGTGGTATTTTTTTTAATAGGTTTAGATTGCGATGAAACGTAAAAATTTTAAATTTGAGCAAAGAAAAAATATTTTTCTTAGTGGTAAAAAAATTTTCAAATATTTTTTTTCTGAAATAGGTTTAGAATGTCATGAAACGTGAAAATTTTAAATTTGAGAAAAAAAATCCATCTATTCTAGTAACATTCTTTGAAAATGGTAAAAAAACTGTTGCATTTTTTTTTTTCCGAAATAGGTTTGGAATGTCATGAAACGTGGAAATTTTAAATTTGAGCAAAAAAATTTTTTTCATCTATTCTATAATGAGTAGTGGATAAGTAAATAGATTAAAAATTTTTTTAAAAAATGTTAAAACATTTCAAAATTTTTTTAAATTTGTTGAAATAGGTTTAGAATGCCATGGAAACGTGGAAATTTTAAATTTGAACAAAGAAAAAAAATTCCATCTATTTTAGTGGTAACATTTTTTCAAAAATGGTAAAAAAAATTTCTAAAATTTGTTTCTTTAATAGGTTTAGAACGCTATGAAACGTGGAAATTTTAAATTTGAACAATGAAAAAAATGTTTTCCATTTATTTTAGTGGTAAAAAATGTTTAAAAATGTTGGTAATTTTTTTTTTTTAAATAGGTTTAGAATGCCATGAAACGTGGAAATTTTAAATTTGGAAAAAAAATATTCATTATTTACTCCCTTTAGACGGTCCACCTTGTATATTTTCCAGTGAAAGATTAACCATATCTTCGTTGACAGTAGGGTCAACTACCTACCAAATTTGACTGCTCTCCGTCAAGTAGTTTTTTAGTTAATGCACCAAGAGACAGACAGACAGACGGACTGACGGAATTGAAAAACCTATATTTTCGTAATCTACGTGATCTGAAACGTCAAAATCCGAAAAAATCTCGGAGGGTGATTTTTTCTCGAATACAATACTTCCCTTCGGTATGCGAGGGAAGTAAAAATGAATAAAAGCTCTGCAATGGTTATTAAATTGCATCATATTGTATCATTAGTTTTTCAAAAATTATAAGAAATACAACAAAACAATTATTTCAGAATCCCCTCGCTAGATTCAGATTTTCTTTACGTCAATGGAAAATTTATAACAATACCTTTCCATTGAAGTAACATAAGGAGTATATTGTAATAGAGAAAAAAAGTTGGGGTGGCCGAGAGATATAGAGAGGGAAAACAAGAAAAAATATTCTCACGTGAGGATTCGATTTAAATATAAATTCGACCTGTCCGAGATTTTTTTTTAAAAGTAATGGCTTCAAGAAATATTGAATTTACTCCATAGTTTTCGCACACGCTTTATATATTGCAGTGCAGAACAGCAATTACATGGGACCTTTTAAAATGAGTTCTGATTATGTATAATAATAAAGGAAGAAAAATGCGTGTAAATGGGACTATAATTGAATCACAAGTGATAATAACAAACGTTTAATTAGGCAATCAAACTAAATACAATGGAGAAATATATATGCCTATGTCTAGATGAGTATCTATATTTTATTAGCTCTATTGTGTTTCCGTTATATTTTGGAATACTTTTACTTTTTAATTATAAACAAAAGGAAACCATAAAATAGAAGTAATTGGGTCAAATTAGGCACACGCACCTTTAAATGGATAATTCATATGTAATGAGATATTATTATTATATGAGAACAAGAAACTTACTATGTTGCAGCATCTGAGATTATTTTGATACGAGAATATTCGGAGTCGGTATTTCCGGCGAATATTTCATGAAATAAAACATTATGTCAAATGTGTACCCTTTGATAGCAGTGGTATGAAGCATTAAAACTGTGGATAGTAATTAGTGGTTTAAAGCGACAAAACGGCACGTTACGTTACTTTCTCATTTGTGATCTCGAAAACCGATCTGTATCGATAATTTGAGCTTGATTTTTATTGATCCAGAACGTGTGAAAATGCTTAACAGCCCGAATCACTGATATGAAACATGCTTTCTTAATTATGAATTTTGATTGTATAATAGGAGTGGAATAGTCAAACAAATCGTAGCCAACAAGCAGCATTTTATAACAATTTTTATAGAAGAAGATACAGCATTGTTTTACATCACACATGCCTGGTTATTTTAGTACACAAGCCGTATTATTAATGGTAATAATCTTTTCCAAGCACATAAATACAGGTCTTTATTTAGACACAAAATTGATAGGGTGATGTTACACTAATGAAGCGTCGCCTAACATTTGGTTTTCACTCAACAAGTAGTGATAGTTCGGCTTGTCTGATTTGTTAATCACCCTAGCGCCTTTGAGAAATACATTGCTGCCATCATAATTATACACAACGCTAGGCTTCACACCGCTAGTGTTCATTGGAGGATTTAAATGAAATTACAATAATTGAGGTTTTTTATATCCAGAACGCAGTCCAAACCTTGATCCAATTAAACAGTTACATATTGTCTAAATGTTATTTGTATTGTAGTAATCTCCCAAATTTTCTATTTTGCTGTCACGCATTAACTCTGAAAATTATTTAATCTCGAGTTATTAGTTTATGGCCAGTATCGGTAGGTATGCTTATTCACAATTTTAATGTTATGAAAACGAATTTCGTGAATTTATTATTTATTATCTCACTAATTTTCACTTTTAAGTAGTTTTATTTAAAAAATTATGAATTTTCGAAATTTGTCGTGTTACTTCTGTCGTGTCGTGTTACTTCTGGTTTAAGATTGAATCATGCGTACAGTGTGGATCAAAATGGTATTGAATGCGTGCGGTTTTCATCTCGCGATTCTCTTTGTGCAGCAGTAATATAATGTATTAATAACTGAATATTACTGAAATTTTCACCTCAAGTATACTCCCGTAATTTCTTGTTCTAACAAAGTCTATTGTTTATGATATATAATTTTACAATTTCAAAACTTTTGATGTGGACTGTCTCCTGAATAAACTTTGCAAAAACAAAAAATGAACTTTTCTAAGCCAGTTGAACGACTTTTCTAGGATGGGAAAGGATTTTTTCTTACTTTTAGATCACAATCCAATTGAGTCAAATGGAAAATTCGTTAAATTAGAGTGACAATAAACAAATTACGAAGGCTTCTTTTCGTCAAGAAACACCGACAACGTCGTGAACTTTTTCTATTCTCTCATACTAAATTTGGTAACAGTGTTCCGAGCGTATTCCCATTGTTGAATCCAAATCAACTTGGTGAAATGTCAAAAGAAGCCATTTTTAATTCACTCGTGTCGAGCTGAATTTCCGATTTTGCCTTTGCAATTCACGTTGTCGATAAAATTTCAATCTTTCTTTTTCCATAGAGATATCGTACGACCTTCCACTGGACGTATTTTATAGTTATGAACGTTTAAAAAATTTATGTCTTTGAACTTTTGCAATTTCCGACTAGGTTATATTCCAGAAGATCGGTCTTCTGGGCCGTAGCCGATCGCGTTAAGCGACGAGTACCTAAGCGATTTTCCGACTTCGAATCCCGTATCATACTACGTTCTTAAAAGTTTTTAAAAACTTTTTGGCAGGTATTCTTGATATTGGAATTGCCTTTCGTCTTTAACTTATAAAAATTATAAATTTTTATCGTTGTGCATCATTTTCGGCAAAATGTTGGAAATACTTTTTAATTTATTTTTAACTATTTGGCAAACATTTCACTTCCCTCGCTTACCGACGAGAAGTATTGTATCCGTGAAAAAGTCAATCACCGAGATTTCTTCGAATTTTCACGTTTTAGATCATATTTACGGAAATGAAGGTCTTTCGATTCCGTCAGTCAATATATCTTGTCTCTGTCTGTCTGTCTTTCTGTTTGCCGGCTCTATAACTAAAATACTACTTGACGGAGAACAATAAAATTTGGTAGGTAGTTGACGTTACTGCCACCGAAGAAATGGGTATACTTTCACTGGAAAATATACAGGGTGGACCGTCTAAAGAGAATAAATAATAATAAAGAAAATTTTTTACTCAAATTTAAAATCTCCACACGTCATAACATTGTAAACCTATTTCAGGAAAAAAAATATTTTTTTTTTACGATTAGTATACTCAATAATTGTCAAGGAAGACACCTAGACAACTATTACAGTTTCATTGGAAAATTTACGGGGTGATAATCATAAGAAATAATTCAGATATGGTGGAAATTTGTAGGTATTTATGCAAACCTTCTATATTTGGAACTATTTAATATTTATTATTTGCTGTTGAATGACCACTCTGTAGATCTTTTTGACCAAAAGTTATCATTTATTTTCTGAAATAATAACGATAACTACATTCCGATTATTATTCTCTTGTGTCGTAACTTAACTAATAATTTTTTTGAGTGACCCCCCTATATAAATAAAGTAGGAAGTTCTGAGTAAATGGTTTCATCGATATTTTTTACACTTCTATATGAATTTTAAGTCAACTTATCGGAATTCTCCACAAGACTATAAGACTTCATGTAAAATTTCGCATTTTCAAAGATTAATTTCTCAAAGAATACGTAGTGAAATCACTTGAGCTTTGAAATATGACTTTTTGGTTGATCAGGTTTCACAAAAAAAAAATAGAGAGATTAAGCCCCTCTCTCGTTACGAAATAAACTTTCAACTATTTACCCCCAACCCTTCACCGGATATCTTCAAAATACAATTCAGTTCCAGATCTCGTTATAATATATACGTTTACAAAATTTCAAGTCAATATCTTAAACCGTTCCGGAGAAAACGTGCGGACAGAAAAGTTACAGACAGACAGACAGACAGAATTTTTTTTTTTTTCACTCAAATTTAAAATCTCGACGTTACATGACATTCTAAACCTATTTCAAGAAAAAATAATTCTGATTTTTTTTTTTTACGATTACTATACAGGATGTCTCACCGGGAACTCAATGGATCGATATAAAAACAACATAAAAACGGCAAATAACACTAACACTGTAACATGCGTATTAATCGAATTGAACATATGGCATGAACTAAAATAGCAGAGATAAGATCAATTTAAAACATGATGCCATTTTAATTTAATAATTGCTCAAAATTCCGCCCTCGAACCTCGACACATTTTTCGCACCTTCGGATTAGTTCCTCATGGGTAGCTCTTCTAATTGAATCCTGTGATATGTTTTGAAATGCATTTCTTACTCTCTGCATACAATCTTCAATGGTTGTTAATGGGCTCTCATAAACTTTATTTTTAATAGTTCCCCAAATAAAATAATCCAGAACTGATAAGTCGGGAGAGCGAGGAGGCCATAAAAAGTTTCTTGTAAATAATTATTAATTGCATATGCGTTGTATGGGGGAGCACCGTCGTACTGATAAAAAATATTTTTATGTTCGGTGAGAGGTAAATTTTCTAAATAGTTATTATTCAAATTTTGTAAGATATTCAGATATCTTTCACCTAAAAAAAAAACAAAAATTTACCTATACATATTAGCAGAAGAGAAAATTTAATTTACCGTTTAAATTTCCCTGATAAAATTGTAATGCCACCACTCTATCGTTTCTTATGACACAGTAAACATTGAACTACCAACTTTCCTGAAAGTTTCGCTCTCTGAGCATATGAGGATTTGAGTCACTCCAATAATGCGATTTGTGTCTATTAATAAGTCCATTTTTAGTAAATTTTGCTTCATCTGTCCATATAATATTTTCCAAATAAGAATCGTCACCCTCAGACCTTATTAGAATAAACCCACAAAGATTCTGTCTTCTTAGGGAATCTGTTTCTTTTAATCCTTGAACCATATGGAATGAAAACGGGTGAAACTTATGTTTTAATAAGATTCTGTGAATTGAATCCTTGCATAGTCCCGATTCCAGAGCAGCTTGTCTTAATGACATCCTTGGAAATGCATGAAAATATCCCAGAATGACTATTTCAATGTTTTCGTCATCAACAATGGGCTTTCTTCTTTGCATTTTTGCCTTGACAGAGCCATAATTTTTAAAATTTTCCAGTACTTATGCGTTTTACAGTGTTTGGTGACGGTTTCCGTTTTTCTGGATATCGAGTAGCAAATGTGCTGCAAGTTCTTGATATTACCTTATCACATTCTCCATAAATAATAAACAAATTTAAACAGTATTCGTGGGTGTAATTTAAACGTGCTGGCATTTTTTGACATAAGATAATGACTGATTGTTTCTAATCATGGCTATTTTGATGAAATGATTACAACAATTCATGAATTTCTAATAAATTGGCAAATATTTCAAAAAGTTGAAAACTTTAACCTCTCAATGCTAATATCAGAAAAAAGGGAATTCAATTTTACACAACTTGACGTAAAAAAATACAGGATCTTCCATTTGACCTAAACAAGTTTTCGCGGTTTGAAGTTGACAAAATGTAACGCGAAAAACGGAACACTTGGTATGATATTATTGAATTTATTTCAGTTGTAGAACGTAGTTTTCCTTGTGTTCTTTCTCCGTGCCAAAAAGCAAATGAGGATGTCCTACACAGAAAAAGTTATAACGGTTCTTGCAAACCGTTGCACCTGTCAAATTTTTTATAAAATTTCAAATATCTTCGAAACTACTAGGTTTAGATACAGGGTGTTCTACATGCTTGAACCCAGAATTTTATTATCATCTCGAAAAGTCGAAAATATATAGGGTATTCCATTTAAAATAATCAAGTTGGTATCGACTTCCGGTATAACCGGAACTACCCCATGCCTCTAGTTATTTTAGCTGGATTGGCCACACCGACATTAGTAACTATCTAACTTTTCAAAAATTTCTGATACGTGCTTTTCTCTATATCGACCGATTCAGTTCCCGGTGAGACACCATGTACTTCCAATTCACTACGTGGATGTGGAAGTAATAAAAAAAAATTAAAAATCAACACCCTGTAGAAAAAATGTAAGCCCTCGCTGACATATGTTCATATAAACTTTTCTTCATAAAATGATCTAAGGAATCACACCCTGAAATATGAGTACATCATTAAGGAACACTCTGTATATATACATTTACGATTAATTGCCGATCAGTGTATAAAATATGCGTAAATCATGTTATGAATCACAGTGCGCTCCAGTAAAACTTTCGCAACTCTGCGTGGTCTCCAACAATAATAATAATAAATCCGTCGAATGACCTCACGAGAGATCTAAAAAGATTCTGCACAATACGTCGATTAATAAAATCTGTTTAGTTTTTCATGAACCCAGCAACCATAACGGTACACGTCTTTTGTACCCAAGGTAATAGAAAAATCTTAAACGGTCGTGCCGCAATTCTCAATTTATATTGGCATTATAATGCAGGCACGATGTGGACGATTATATCACTACCATGAAACTGGGGTTCTGGGTTAATTTCTGATCTTTATCGTGTTCAAACTAACCGCAACTCATGAGGGTAGTCACAAATGGTGCAAACCATACACGATTTCAAGAAGCATAACTTGTTAAATTGAAAGCGCTGTAATAATAATTGTAAGACTTAGATTAATGCCCCTCAGGTTATAGTCCTTCAGTTTCAATATTATTTAGTTAACACTGCATTCGCTTTTGGTTAATTATAATTCAAGGATACTAGCTTTTCTGCCATGTCTATGTAAGGTTAGTTTTACAAATTTATTATCAGTTGCGTTTCATGGTGTTCTGTTATACCGAAAGGACTGGAATCCATTGTGACTGATAATATTTTTAATTCATATAAAAATGTTATCATGTCTTATCACCACGGTTTTTACAGAGGTCGTAGTACCCAGACAAGTCTTTTCCTATACACATCATTCATACATGAAGCATTTAAGTATGCCTCCCAAGTTGATGCAATTTATAGTGATATAAAAGAGGCTTTTGATCGTGTCAATCAAAATATTTTTCAAAAACTCTCATTTATATCGTATTAATGGTACTTTGCTGCAGTGGATAAAATCATACCTAATGGACAAAACTCAAATTATAAAAATAGGGCAAAATAAATCAAGAAATATCAATGTGACTTCCGGAGCTCCGCAAGGTGGTCATCTTTCTCCGATTTTATTTTCACCTTCTATTAACGTTGTGGAATACAATCTAATCTAATATTATCTAAAGATGTAACACTAACCTAGCATACGTTCAAGAGTTTATTTAATTTGTCTACCGATATTAAAAAGATGACATATTTCTGTTCACTTTAAGAACATGCAAGGAAACGAATTTTGCATATTCATAATTGTCATGTTTAAGCAACTGAAATGTTAATATTGCAGCTACTACTGCCATAAGGTAATACTTGATACAAAAGTAGTGAGTGAGCAAAATTAGAATCATAATAATAAAAAAAAATGGGCAGCTATTAAAACAGCCAGAACCTCCCCATCAAAATGTTTGCGAACATTACTTGATTTGGTTAATAACCGGGATTGTTTATGCTGAGCTATGTTATGCACGCCTCCGTGCCGATAGAATCTTTACTTAACGACCTGCCGCGCGCCGTTGAGGGACTCGGAACTTGTGTACCCGCCAAAATTAGATTCAACAATAAATTAAAAATTACAAAGGCACTTGCAATTTTAATTTTTATGGTTAATGGAAATGAGAGACAATGTTAGACCAATAGCGGAATCTTGAGGTACGCCAAATTTGATATTTATAAATTCGGAATTTATACTTTAATAATTCACAAATTGTGATCTCTCCTCAAGGTGAGATTCAAGTAGATTTCTGACTGTGATTTGCAAAATCCATTTTTTAATAAAATATCGTGAGATACACAGTAAAAGCCTTTTGCTAAATTAAGAAATTGGGCATATATACACTTTCACTTTGCTTTTTGTCAGTTGATAGCTAAAATTCGAATTAAATAGTTACCTACTTGAAAATGTAACCCTTTGAGATTATATTGTTATGGATAAAAACTTTCTGCATAATCCGTTATTATTTTTCATGCTAACTTTAAACATAATGCAATGTGAATTTTGTACACTGAAGTATATTTCATATTGAACACTGCTTCATGAAAATTAAGCATTGCGTGATTGTACGTGATATTTCAATTTAACATTTAAACTCCTTCCCTTGATAATTGGAATAAAGTTAAAATGAGTTTCAGTTAGCCTGTTCAAAATGAAATGCATTAGAGAACAGTAATACTTATTTAAGAAGTTTTGTTAAACTTATATTCTCAAAAGGGACAGTGAAATATTTACTATTCTTAAAAAAAATAATATGATAGATGTCGTCTTAGTTGTGGACGTCTCTTTTGCGTACAAAGTAAAAAATGGTATCATTTGCATACAAATGATGCGGACTGTCATTACGGTGCAGCGGTGTGGACTTAGTTGCGAACGTTTCATTTGCGTACATAGTAAAAACTAGTATCATTTGCGTACTTTCTTTCCCAATATTAATCTTCAGGTTAGTACCATCAGTGAACACATTTTTTTGTATTTAGCCAAACAAGTAAATAAATATGTAAATGTTAATGTTATAATGGGAGGATTCGATATCTGCGTCGTCGATGTTTGACACTTGTAGTCGTAGATTTTTTAAGCACAAAAATCATCTTACTATAAAATGGGGGACCAGGGGTCGCAGCCTCCGGGGGGGAGATGCCCCGGTGGGGGGTTGGGATGCAAAGCCCCCTCCATGCAAAAACAACATTCTTTAACATAAATTGAATTGTCAATAAAAACTGATTTTTTTTCAAAATAATTTAAAAAATGTACTAGGAGCTCGGTTCAGTCGTCGACGAAGACAGATGCGATTTTAATTGGATCCCATGAAATCTCGAAAAACTCGAGTAAAAACGGTGTGAATACGCGCAAAAATGTGTTGAATTGAAGAGTGACAATCCTACATTAGTTGATATAAATTAGCATAAATTTGGCTATTTCATATACTTAGCTGATATTTGATGGTATCACTAAAGGCATATATGGGCAGCTCATAAAGGTACAGACATCTGGCAACATAAGATAACTCTAATAAAAGAAAATAAGCACTTCCAATGGGACCATGTCACAAACTCGTAAATTATCCACAACGGACTAGCTTCTAACGCGAGTGGAACATAAGAAGAGGATGAAAGAAAAGTGTTATTTTTATTCTATTTATTTCTAATATATTGGTTTACTAATCCTTCACAGATGGGAACAGTGTTGTGATTCGGAAATCCATTGTTTCATATATACGTGAATGAATGAAATCTTCATGTGGAACGGGTACTTTTGTTTAAGAAATAATTTGTTTCTTGCTGCAGAGTTATTAGTTTTATATGGGGAATTAGTTTATTTACTTACCGGTTGAGGCAGCGGATTCTTGATTCAGAATGTTGTTTTTGATCCCTTCTTCAAGTGGGTAATATAAAATAAGCAACAGCCAGCCAGATAGATGTGAAGGAGACAGATAGGTTTTGTTTACTATATTCTAATTTAGTTAGTTTAGCTCATTAATGGAGTCTGTTTCCTTATTCAAATTGAAAAATCGGAAATTGAAATTGAAAAGATATTTATTTATTGATTTATTAGTCCTTGTCACAGGACAGTTTAATACACAAAAGAGAAAACACATAGGTAATGAAATGGAAAGTTCCCGGAATTGGGGGACGGCAGCTGAGAATAATTACTGTAAATTGAAACCGACTGTTTAAAAGAAACGACATACATACAGGGTGAGCAAACTATTCCTCCGGACCTTTTTTCTCATAACGCGCAAAAATATTACCACGAGATAAGGCCCTTCCCAGCAACTCCACTGTAAATGGGTATTTACCTGTGGAGTGGTTATTAAATACAAACAAAACAATAATTAAATAAAAAATAAAAGCTGCCAGATTCAGAAACAGAAGAAACAGAAAACTTGGAAGAATAAAAATAAAGAGCTGACGATGGATGGAGACTTAAAAGAAGCATGGAAACTGAAAAGAAGCATCTCGCAAACACCTGCACACCCAGCGAATGAAGACAGATGGAAACTAAATAGAAGCATGGAAACTTAAAAGAAGCATTTCACAAACACCTACACTTCCCATCCTGTATTCCCACCTCATGCGTCACGCGGCTCTCGCTGCTGACAACAAGCATGTCCAATGTCCAACCCGGCGTATGCAGCCGGTCCGGCGGTATATGAAACATCCGAGATTTGGTTCCGTCACACGGTTTGGCCGTCCGTTTGGCCTTCATGGATGGCCGGAAGTGGCAGCAATGCCCACCTTACGCCGACAAATCAATCAATCAATCAAAATTATTTAAAAAATTCACTATTTTTTTTTTTTTTGATTTCTACACATTTGAGAAGAATTCTATTACTCAAGACTACTTAATAAATATATGTTTATAACATGTCTACTAGTTTTTGCTATGTACATAAGTGAGACGTCCGCAAAAAAGACACAACCGCTACGGCGCAAGTGCTCCTTGCCCTTCTCGCATCACTTGTACGCAAATTTTGCTATGTATGCAAATGAGACGTCGCACGTCGGCAAATAAGACACAACCGATGATATATATATAGTGGATAATGATGGCGTGGTGTTAATAATATTTTGAACATGAAAAGGATTATATTTAGCTCGATTTAGTACACTATTGGGAACATAATTATTAATTTCAATAAATAAAAAATTTCAACTTGCTATTTGACGCTACCCTTAATATTGCGTCAATTTTCTCAACATATTTACCTTACAGTATCTATTTGGAAAGACTAATTGGTACAATTTAAAATTTACATTAATAACCATTCCCGATATCTCTTCATTTACCAAACTAAGCCGGCAGATCTATTTTTAAGTCTTATGAAACAAATACATTTTAATATACAAATAATGCGAATATATTTTGCAAATGTCAAGGCGACTCGGACTTACTACTTCGGTTTTGCTAAGCCGACTTATTCATATCTAGGGCATATAATAAAACTAACAACAACGAACACAAACAATGCCGTTGCGTGATGACATTTTCATTCTTAAAGTTTCGTCAAATATTCCTGCGGAAAGTGCAGAGTTTTCTTGCTGAGTCATGCATTTCCTGTTATGCCTTATAGTACGAGAGCCTATCGACAAAAACTTTATGATCATCAGTTAAGCTTGAAAATTTGTGGGGGTAGTTCTCAAGCTCTCATCTCAACGTCCGTCAATCGGCAGAGCAATCCGGGTTAGAGGGGGGCCAGGAGGAGGAAAAACCGGGATAGTTTAACGAAAAGTTTGAATAAATTTGGACTTGTTGTATGATTAATTTTAAGACTTCGTTGTGCTTAAGAGATTTGTATACAACTTGACTCTCATCGAGTGAAAAAATTATAAAGTTCAGTGTTTTTAAATTTAGGAATTTCTTTACTTGAAAATAATCAAGTTATTTAAAAATTTTCCGAGGATAAAAAGTCTAGAATTAATCATAGAATATGTCATAGCATATTTCAGCATTTTCTGTTAACTATTTCGATTTTTCCTTCCCCTGGTCCCCCTGTAATCCGGATTGCCCTGCCGATGGACGGACGTTCAGATGATGGCTTGAGAACGATGTTCCCAACTCTGTTAGGCGAAAAAACTCTAGATGATAAAAAAACAGAAGAAAACGGGGAATTTATTTTAGTGAAATGGTAAACCTACTGTTTTTTTTATTTCAAAGTGTGCTTTTGCTAATACTTGATATAAATATAATATAAAGTAACACGAATTGTGTAAATAATATTAACTGTTATACTTGTGATTTAATAATGGAAGAATGTTATTTTCTCATGAAATTTACTGTTCCCTTTATTCTCTTATGTGTTAGTATTTTTTATATAAAAGAAATGTTTGTTCATATTTTATTCATTATACAACATTGACATTGGATGTCATTATTGATTAGATATTTTTATTGATAGGTGAGAGTCTGCTTTTAAATAACTGGCTTCGCACATTAAAACGTATCTTCGAGAAAAATTCTCGGAGTAAATGACATCAGAGTTTCCTGCGTATCGATTCATGTTTAAAGAAGTATACTTCTGAAGCTATTTGTCAAACTGATCTAGAATTGTAATTGTAATTACCGATCACGTACTATAAGCGAACTAAATAATGCAATATGAAATTTGATTAAATGATCCCATTATTCCAGTGGGTGCGGAATTTTTCCTTTTTGGTAGATTTTAAACAATTCTTGTAATACCTTAATACAATAATTGATCTATGTGAAAGAAACTGTAGATTTAGCAGTTCGGCCAAAAAACAGAGAAGAAAACCAAAAAAACTGTAGATATACTGAAAAAACTGTAGTGTTGGCAACAATGCTTGAGAAGTACCCCTACAATACAATAAACGTTATATACAAAACAGCTGTAAAGAGTATCCCATAGAATGTGCAACTATTACTTCTACATCCACGTAGTGGATTGGAAGAATAGTAATCGTAAAAAAATTTCCATTTTTTTCTCTTGAAATAGGTTTAGAATATCGTCGAAATTTTAAATTTGAGCAAATGAAAAATTCTATCTGTCGGTCTGGTCTGTCTGTCTGTAACTTTTTTTGTCTGCACGTTTTCTCCGGAACGGTTTAAAATCTAGACTTGAAATATTGTACACACATATATTACAACGAAATTTGGAACTGGATTGTTTTTTGAACATATCCGGTGAAGGTTCGGGGGATAAATAGGGGTAAATGGGGGAAAATAAGTAACGCGAGCTGGTAAGAGTACAGAAACTTGAAATTCTGTGTATGTACTAGATGCCAAGGCCTCATATTTTTTTTAAATATTTTTAAACCCCACCTACTTCATTATTAAAGGGGTTGATAAAATAAAATTGAGATATTCACTTGAAACTTGGTACCCGTATGTATTATAACGACATCTGGAACTAGATTATATTTTGTTATGATTCCTTTGAAGGAGTGAGGGGTAAGTAAAGGCAGATAGGTAAAAATAAGTAGAGCAAGCTGGTAAAAGTACAGAAACTTGGAATTTAGTGTATATACTAGACACCAAGGCATCAGATTTTTTACTAATATTCTTCAACCACACCACCACCCCATCCCCACCAACTCCACTCCATTACTAAAGGGATTTATAACATGAAATTGAGATATTCATTTGAAAGTTAGTATACGTATGTATTGTAACGACATCTGACATGATTCCGTTGAAGGGGTGGGAGGTGATTGGTTGTGAATGGGGGAAAATAAGTAGAGCAAGCTAGAAACTACATTATTAACGTATATGGTAAAAACTAACGCCTCAAATTTTTCTATGAGGTCCGCCCCAGGTATTATTAAAATTCGATGACCAGCAATTTCCACATACTAGAGTGCAAATATAGTCAAGATGTTTCCTTTAAAGTGACTTGAATAAAAATCTGGATGTGGAAGAAGTGATTCCTTAGACAACGGTTTTATGTATAAAGTTCAAGATACCAGCGACGGGTATAACGTTTACTCTCTTTTTATCTCTTATGTTGATTTCCAATATAACCGGACAAAAGAAATCTTTATGATTCAATGATCCAATGAGACGTCGTAAGGTACAGGGCTATGAATTGAATAATGCATATGCACCATCTTCTTAAATTTTTTGTCCCATGTCACTAGTTACTTAACTCTATCGCTTATATTTGGGAATTGACCCAATTAATTTAAATGTTACTTAAATAGCGCAGATCTTGATCCGAAATAATGTTACAGGAACATTTGATATTAACTTTGGCATTAATCCAAATCGAATCATACATTGTATTATTGTTTGTGATCTTAATATTTATTTGGACACTTATTGCAAATCTCATTTTTTACCCATGCAGACTCCAGCGACTGCCTAGAACTTTGTGCAATATCGAACATCAAATGGTGTCTACATGTCTCAAACTATAGAATTTAATCCTTTAAAGTTATAAATATGAGTTGCAGAAACGGCATGAACAAATTGATTTTACCAATGATCTTTTCTGCTGTGAACAGAAAAAGTTTTTGCTACTTTATTTTACATCAATGTAAAGGCGAAACACATTAAAAACTGTTGCAGTAAATGTATTTATTTAGATGATTTAGAACAGTAACAATGGTTAATTCCTTCATGTTTAATCCGAGGTTTAATCCGTTAGATATTCAGACGGCGGCAGGCAGTCAAACCCAAGACACCTTTGACCTCTAGCGGTGTAAATGTCGGTAACTCACGAATATGAAACCATGTAAGGTTACTTACAGCTGCTATGACACGCCCACGTCATAATACACTTAATTTTAGCTTTATTGAGATAAAGATATATCTTGAAAGTGCATACATAATGTTATGCTCTCGACTGCAGTCCCATTTTTCAAACTTGCTGCACGCCTCTTGTTAAGGTGGAAGATTTATACAAAAGTGCGCAATTGTTCTGTTCAAAGTGTGTTCTACTATTGTATCAAACTAGAAAAAATATGAAACTATTATGTACTATTCCGTTATTATATATTTCCTTGTTCAGTTAAGGTATATTTAAGCAAAATCAACTCATCATAATAAAAAAATAAATCGGACATTCTCGTATTTAAAATATCTATTAAGATGTTTTATGATATTTTTCAATACTGATATTTCTACTTATAGAGGACAAAAATATTTACAAGAGTAATATTTCCCTCTAAAACCTTTACCTTCCAGTTACTCAATGTATTTGAGAACATCGGCTTTCGAAGAACTCCATATAAACTAATGGAGAGTTATTTAACAAATGAGGACAGTGTACCAACATCTCAGACACTTTCAGTGATACAAAGATAGTACAACATGGAGTTCCTCAAGGTACGGTACTTGGACCATTATTGTTTAATATTTACTTAAATGACCTATTTAAGTACAAACAAAGGGAATTGTGTTAAGTTTTGCCGATGATACGGCCATTTTTTATAGAGATTGGGACTGGCCATTATTGAAAAAATAGCAGAGCTTGACTTACCCAATATACTCGACTGGTTTAATGAGAGGCTACTAACTATCAACTATACAAAAACCGTACCATTCGCATCATATAAAACACACTTACCTAATTTTGCCAAAATCACTTTAAAAGTAAATAATAATTTAAATACAGGATGTTTCAAAGTTAAAGGTACATACGTTACTTGTGGATAGATGGTACTTTGGCGGTTCCAAATTACCCCGCATGAATGCATCCATCATCCTTCCTTCTGAAATACAGGATATTGTATGGATTTTGGCCAAATCTGTCTTTGATCATAACTATTGAACCACCTTGTGTAATCGGTTCATACTTAGTATATATGTTTCACTTGTTTCTCTTGATAGAACTTCATAATAAACCAAAAAGAAATCCAGGCCCGGCTTAATAAATAATTGACAATATGATGTATGACATTTTGGAGATCTGTTTCGATATTCGAAAAGAGCGAAAAAAACTGAATAGAGTGGCTCACTTAATTTGTTTGCGCATTTTATACATCAACCTTGATTACTTGCCGTAAATCCAATTTCATTAAAATGGTCCAGACAGTCGGAACTTGAATATTTATTTTAGGGTTAATTACCAAAAAAATTTAACTTGCAGCAGTGACAATTCTTTCACCTCTAGACTAGCTAAGTGAACTATTGTGAAATAATTTTGAAAACAATGTAGATTTGCTCACATAAATCAAAATACTACTTAATTTTGTGAGTCTACATTTAAAAATAATATTATTTTTAATGCACGTATGTACAATAATAAATACGTGAAAGTAATAAATACATAACTACAAATATTGTTCAAAGTAGCCTCCATTTTGTTGAATACATTTCCTTGCTCTAGTAGCAATATTTCTAATTGCACGTCTAATCTTTTAACTTCTACGCAAGCGTTATTAACACGTTCCAAAAGTTCCTCTCTACTATTAGTGGCTACGTCATATACCTTTGCTTTTAAATGCCCCCAGAGATAATGATCAACAGGATTGAAATGGTGACCTTGAAGGCCAATGATGATATCCATTTCGACCTATCTACATATTTGGAAAATTGTCATTTAGGAAATTTCTCACAATATTCCTAAAATGGGGTGGTGCGCCATCATGCTGGTAATACATTTCCAATAACACGGGTAAAAAAGTCTAAATAAAGTTCACCTGATAATTTATCAGTGAGGATATGTGGCCCAATCAAATGATTGTCGAAAACACCGCACCAAATGTTAACAGCAAATCGATGTTGGAATTTATTCTATCTTACAGCATGTGGATTCTCTTCGGTCCAAACATGTGAGTTTCTTAAATTATAAACACCATCTCTTGTAAACTGTGCCTCATCTGTAAACAGATGTTAAGAATTCTTTGATTCCGAATAATCCAGTTACTACAATTTAACCGATGAACTTCATCCCCCTAACCTGTTGAACATGAAATAGATAGAGATTTTTTTTTTAGTGTTCTCCAAACACTGACATGTGGAACACTTAAAGCATGACCCACTCTTCTTGTGCTAATTTTTGGATTATTTGCAACAATATTTAGTATATTATCTTTACAGCTAAAAGTTGCCTTACTTGATGCTCATTTAAGGTGGCTGTTGGATACCGACCATGATTTTTAGAATAATTGACAACTCTAGCAAACGTTTTATGATCAGGAATTCGACATCCTGGAAATCTTCTTTGATATTATCTCACAGCAGCCCGTCCGTTGCCATCCCAAAATCCATACACATAGATTATATCCGCATATTCACCATTTGAAAATTGATAAGGCATATTATGTACTTTGTAATGTGGGTAACAATATTAATACAAATAACAAATTTTAGAATAGAGTATGTCGAACCAATAAATATGAGAAAAATAAGTGAAAAGTATATTCTAAGTATGAACCGATTATACAGGGTGGTTCAATAGTTATGATCAAGGAAAGATTTGGCCAAAATCAATAAAACATCCTGTATCTCAGTAAGGAAGGACGATGGATGTATTAATGCGGGGTAATTTGGAACCGCCAAAGTACCCTTTATCCACAAGTAACGTATGTACCTTTAACTTTGAAACGCCCTGTATAGAGTTGACATCTATAGAACATGTGAAGTAGGTACTTGGGAATCTACTTAGACAGTAATTTGAAATGGGACGTACACATGCAATACATTACTAAAAACTAAGGTATTTGTTATATAAACTCAAATTGTTATCTTAGATACTTCAGGTGGATCAGAAGAAACTCCTATACCACCCACATGTGGAATCATATCTAGTCTACGTAATTTTGGCTTGAGGTAGCGCTAATAATTAATCTGCAAAATGTCCAAAAAATTAATAAAGAAAAAGGTATTCAATTTAAAATCGACACCCAACACAAAAGTTTGTGGAAACTGAAATATTTGATATACGGCAGCTATATTGTCAAACCATATTAATATGGCAATATAAATACAGAAGAGAACTTAACAGAGAATTATTGGAAATTTCAAATACTGCCACGCAGTATTAAGGGGCTACCTTATTTTATTAGTGCATCATCCTTATTTTACCAACGAAATGTTAGTTATTGGAACACCTGCTTCGTTTTTCATGTCATTATGTCTGTGCAATTCGACGCTTGCGCACTTAGGGAATAAGTGCACAAAGTTAATAAATAAATAATTTTTATATTTTTTTTTTCTATCCTTAGTGCTCTGGTGCGTGTGTACTGTTTTATTAAAATTCAATATGGAATCGGATCAGATACTTATAGGTTATATTATCTATGTATTATTGGAAGTTGCCAAATGTCAAAATACTGTAAATTTAACGCATTGCAGCATTCCTTCACAAATAAGGACAAGCACTATCCTTAATAAGGGATCCCTTATTTGCGGTTCAAACTGCGCAGGCGTACATGTCAAAATAACGCTTACTTTAATACTGCTTGTCCTTATTGCGCGTCCAATAATTCCCTATTATTACCCATAATTATAACACACTCATAAAGGTAACGCCACAATAGTACCTACCACCCATACATAAAACTAAATCGCAACGATGTTTTACATATCTTCGTCCTAAACTTTATAACTTAATTCCAATAGAGCTTAAAGCAATACACTCTAAACATTTATTTAAAAAACCGCTGCCTAAAGAATCACTACTTCTACATCCAGATTTTTCAACCAGGTCACTTTAAAGGAAACATCTTGACTAGATTTGCACTCTAGTATGTGGAAATTATTGGTCACATAATTTTAATAATATTTGGGGCAGATGTCAGAAAAAAGTTTAAGGCGTTGGTTTCTACCATGTACGTTAAAAATGAAGTTTCTAGTTTACCCTACTTATTTCCCCTACTCACAACCTACCACCTCCCATCCTTTCAATGGAATCATCTCAATCAGATGTCATTACAATATATACGTGTACTAACTTTTAAGTGAATATCTCAATTTTATGTCATCAATCCCTTAATAATAATTCACTTATGTAAATATTATTTACAAAGTATTGCCATTAAACATATTGTACAATTTTTTCAATAGCATCTCCAGTGAACTGTGTGCATATATTTACATTTCGTTACCCTAGCCTTTCGCAATTCGATCAATTACTTCATTTCTACGACAAAATGTCTCTCATCGTAATGATTTCAAAACAGAAGGGCATTGCCAGACGGACACTCCTGAGAATTATTGATTATTTCACTGCGCTGTTTGTATTTCATTACATTATTAAAGAGGAAAGAATTATTGTGACATGTAGTTTCTTATCGGATACTTTTATCCCTGACACTCCATCAAAATGACTACATAAACTGTTTCTTTATAAGAATGGTCTACTACCTACTTATTGAAAGCACCAGATCTTAGTATTGAAGTTGTGTCAAGCGTAAAATGACACAAAATAATGTCCCATATTGAAGTTATAATAATATAGAAGGGAGTTTTATTCCATAGGCAACTGTCGTATGTAGATGTGAGCTAAGGGTAATAATACTAATAATATGAAATGAATTTATATAGTTTTTTAACCTAAAAATGGTGGAGTCATGGAGACTTCTCAAATTAAATATAAAGATTACATAGGTAAACATATTATTAATAATAGAGAGATATTGCTACTTCGCTTTACAGATCCTTTAATAAAAGTTTCCTTTAATTTGACATGTACGCATGCGCATTGAACATATCGTTAACTATTTTCTTTTAATAAAATACAGGCATCCCGTATTTAACTTAAATACGGGCAAGGCTTTCCCTTATTCAAAGCACCTTAATTTTGACACATTTAGGAACTTTTTGTCGAAACTTGGATCAGACGAAAATTCTCTAAGGAAATTGTTACTTTTGTTGGCCTCGTTGGCGATAATAAAAGATAAAAAACGTGTGAAATTCAAATATGAGGAAGACGTAATTTCGCAAGCGTATTATATCCCAACTTTGAAAACGAAAATTAACTTCTATTTCATCGTCAGTCATACTATTTAAATCGAAGTTCACGGGGTCTACAGCGTTAATTTGTTCATTACCGATATAAATATCAATTAGGTATATTATGTAGAAGTAAAACATTTCAATTTCTTTATCATTAACACCAGCTAGGATAGCTACTTCTAATTGTTCTTCCATATTCATTTTAAACTCGAAGAAATGATAATAATACCGGCAATGCCCAATTTGGATTTTTTAGGTTAGGGAAAATTGTCAAAATAAAGTATCAACATAAGGTATGAGGAGTACACCGTTGCAATAACTCACTTTAAAAATGGATGATAAATTGGAATACAGGATACCTTATTTAAAGTTTCTTTTAATAAAGTCAGCTCCTTTTCGTTTTGCAATAACTCTCTATTCTTTTAACCATTGCTTCATTTACTGCTGTAAATACTGTCTGGATTGTGTAGTACCTAGTAGCAGCGCTAGATGACGCTACTGGTACGGATGCATAATACCACGGGTGCATAATTTCGGGACATTAGACAACACACTTGTCATATCGTAATTGGTCAAATCATGTTTGGGAACTGTTTATACTGCTGTAAATACTGTCTGGATTGTGTAGTACCTAGTAGCAGCGCTAGATGACGCTACTGATACGGATGCATAATACCACGGGTGCATAATTTCGGGACATTAGACAACACACTTGTCATATCGTAATTGGTCAAATCATGTTTGGGAACTGTTTACGGTAAACTTTTCCACCACAGATCTTATTATATAGTACATAGAGTCGGGTCAAGTTTAAAAAGACCGATGTATGAATTAATATTGCACATACGTTTTCACTATCTCTTGCACACAAACTTAAAGCCACGGCCTAAAGACATAGTCAATGTATGTCTACCAAGATTCTTTCCCACTACTTTTGAGACGAAAATATGAAATGTACACTGAGGAGTGAGAAACATAGTCATAAGCTCCGTGATTCTCAAACTGCGTGTTTTAACGACGAATATTATTTATTTCAGTGAACTAACACCACTCTAAATATGAAAAACGTCTTTATATGAAATATTAAGGTTATTTTTAGTGGTAAATAGTGGATATTCCTCTGTCAAACGAACAGTGTCAAACCACTAAGTCTTACAATTTCAAGTGCGTAGATATTACACATTTTAGAGTAGAATAAATACGATCGTGTAGCTTAATCGGTAAGGTGCTCGAACAGCAATAAATATAAATGGGGTTATTGCGAGATCGATCCCCAAGCACTTCCAATTTTTTTAAATTTTATTAATTATTAAAAGTTAATAATTTTCATTCTAAAATTTTAATTTTATTAAACTGAGCCGCGAGTTTTGTTAAAACTTTATTTTCCCCAAAAATGTGTCTTTTATTACTACTAGCGCGTGTTTATCTCTACTAAAATCTACTTGCTTACGTTATATATTAATACACGAATGGTGAAACGTGCGTCGGGTAGATAGAATAGAGTTGTTGGACATGCATATACGAACCCCCAATAGAGTTTTTTTAGAAATGTCAAAAATACAGTTTTTTCCCATATGTAGCCAACTTTATGGACACTGTATAATCAGAATTCCACTAAAATTATTCAATAATCTTAACATTTTATGATAATATCTTTCCTATTTTTTTTAAATTATTTAGCGAGAACTGTTTGACAACTACTGGCATTCAAATAAAATCTTAGTTCAGACGTTTTAGCAGCCATGACACAAGTCAGTTTAAATTGTACCCGACTCTACCTATGGTTTTAACGTTTTGTTTTGTTTTCTAGATTCTCACGTCAGTCACAACATTATATTTAAAATATGGTGAATTCCGCAGACTTTTAAGTTTCTGCAGCTGTATTTGTTAAATACTTGTACCTACTTCATTGTTTACTAGAATCACTTTGGAAATACATCTTTATTTGACTTTAGAGATGGGATTGAAAAAGACGATACTATTAACTGTAAACATAAAAATCTTTCAAGAAAACATCTGGAAGCAAAGACTAAAAGATATGACTTATGTATTTAATTTTTATCTCAAGCTAAGTTGCCAAATAGTAACATAATTCGTGCAAATTGACAGTTTATTATCAAAATAGTAAATACAGTAGTAGTAAACTACTAATTTATATTTTCTCTAAGTTGCCAAATTGTAACATAATTCGTGCAAATTGACAGTTTATTATCAAAATAATAAATACAGTAGTAGATAATAAACAATGACTTCAGTTTTCTGAAGTCATTGATAATAAACTACTAATTTATATTTTCTATATTACCAGGCAACTACTACTTTTCGAAAAAAATTAATTACAGATAAAATTCTAATAGTTATATTACATAAGATAATTTCCCAGCAGCTTATGTGATTTAATATAATCAACAAACATAATTAATATGCAGTATTTCCAATGTTCAAATATTTTGGAAAATATTATGACTTAAAGAAATAGTTCCTAATATTATCTAATAATCAGAAGTATTGAAAAACACACCTGTCTAATCCATTCGTTGCAGAGAACTATTACAATCAAATTTTAACTATTTTTGCAAAATTGACAAAATGTAATGTAAATGGGGTTAGAAAATGTGAATATATCACAAATAAATAATTGTAGATATTATAACCCAAATAAATTGTAGATTAAAATATTATCCAAATAAATATTCACAGCAGGCGCATAGCAAATTTTATTAGTTTAATTTACATGACCGAATATATTAACAATTTGTAATATATATTTTTACACCGCGATTTGCATAAAAGCATGAAAAACCTGAAATATCCAGTTATTTACTGTTTTTGTTGTAATAATAAATGCACATAATATTTATTTTAGGAAGTCTTCCTAGGGAACCTGAGGTTATTCTCATAACCGTTTTATACATTTTATGTTACTTGTATGACTTTTACCAGAATATTATACGTAGTGGAAGTGATACTGTTTTTGCACCAAAATATCCATCATAATATTAAATAAGAAATAAAAGACATCGTATTAAAACAGGTTCTCTATAAAAATATACTGATAAATTATTTTTATTAACTGTTATTACGAAATACCGGTATTAAATAAAAATTGTTTAGTTTTAAACTATAGTCTGGTTATTAGGTAGTTAAAAGCGGGAAAACTTAGAAACTAATGTTTTATTTAAAAAAATAACTTATAGGTTAAAATGAGAGAAATCAAATTTAGTACATTTCAAAATCACCCTAACAATAAAAGACCATGTTAGTAGCGTATTCGCTACAAGAAAATAATGTAAAGGCGAATTTACACGCGTATAGTAACTAAAGCAAGTTACTAAATCAAGTAGCTAAACAAAAGTTGTTAAGTGTTTAGTGCGTGTCTACATTACTTTTTATATTCTTGTTTAATATTGCTCTTTAAACATGGCGGCAAATACAGTTGTTCGTACGTCAATACAGAAATGCATATTAGTTATATGTGGTCAATTAGAAGAAATAATTTCGGATGAAATGACCAAAGAAAAGCGTTGTTGGGTAAGAAAATGGTTGTCTCGGAGAGAAAGTCATGGTGCTTCTACTACGTTATTAAGAGAACTTGCAAATGAAGATTTGTCAGAATATAAAAATTGCATGAGGATTCCTAAACAACAGTTTGAGATACTACTGAATCAAATTTCCCCTAAAGTTACCAAATCTGATACAATAATGAGAGCTGCTATTCCGGCCAGAGTAAAATTAGAAATAACATTATCATATTTAGCAACAGGAAATAGTTATAGAACTTTACAGAGATTATTTCGTGTGTCAAGGCCTGCAATTTCCAAATTTATACCTGAAGTATGCGATGCTATTTATGAAACTCTGAAGGAATATATTAAGGTAAGGGAAAATGTAAAAACAATATTTTTTTAAAGATTTTTTTATTGCTACAAATAATTCGTAAAGTAAATATATTAAATCGCATTGAAAGCTTGTGTTATAATGTCTGTTGTGTGTAAAGGGTCATTGTCGGATTGAAAAGGTTGTTCATTATGGTCAATATATGTTGGTCCATCGCCACTCGTAGAATATGAATATGTAGGGGATTGCAGAGGGGTAGTGACATATAATGGGGTAGGAGTATTGTAGGTCTATGACGTGGAAGAAGTAGGGCAGTCATTACCCCTATTACCCTGTAAATCTTGAAGCCTAAAAGATGTAAGAATTGTCTGTATGCGCTCTTGTGCCTTTATAGCTGAAATTGGTGTTAATGACATTAATTGTGCACCCACCCTACGGGCAAAAATTAGGTATTGATTTTCATTAGGAGGTTCTTGTTTCACAGATTCGCTTATCTTTTTTAGGTCTTTAACTACTGTAGAAACCTGTTTTAGTTTTGCTGATATCGGTCGGCTTTTTTTTCGTGGAGGTCCCTCCGGGTTTTCGTTTGTGAAAGGTCCCTCGGAGTTTTCGTTTGTGGAAGTCAATATTTCCTGTTGGCTTTCCTTTTGTTGTACATGAACTGCTTGCTCGGGTTGTTCCTAAAAGAAAAAAAAATGAATAAAATAGAATATTTTCAAAACAAACCATATTAAATTTTATTTTTCTGTAATTTAGGTGCCTACTTCCAAAGAGGAATGGGACGTAATTGAAAATGGATTTCGTCTTAAGTGGAACTTCCCACACTGCTACGGAGCGATTGATGGAAAACATGTCACTATTCACGCTCCAGCAAACTGTGGTAGTGATTTTTTTAATTATAAGGGTACCAACAGCATTATTTTGTTAGCTGTTGTGGACGATAATTATTGCTTTCGCTATATAAATGTTGGATGCACTGGAAGACAATCAGATGGGGGCGTTTTCCAGCAATCTTCTCTGTTACAAGCTATAGAGGGTAGTTTATTACCAGATGATGGTGTCATTGTAGGTGATGACGCATTTCCATTGAAGACATATTTGATGAAACCTTATTCAAGAGTGTCGCTTACAAAAGAGCAGAAAGTTTTTAATTATCGTCTTTCTCGTGCAAGGAGAATAGTAGAAAATGCTTTCGGTATTCTGGCTAGTAGATTTCGAATTTTTGAAAAGCCGATAGCATGCTTACCAGAAACCGTTGATAAAATTATCAAAGCATGTTGCGCACTACACAACTGGATGAGAATCACTTGCAGTAATAATTATACACCAAGTGGATCTTTAGATGAAGAGGATATAGATAGTGGTCATGTTAGGCAAGGTTCTTGGAGAGACGAGATCAATAAGACCTTGCCTTCAATAGGAACGGTAGGAAGTAATCGTTCCTCAAATTTTGCAAGAGAAAAAAGAGATTGAATATGTCGGTACTTTAACGGTGAAGGTGCTGTCCCATGGCAAGAACGAATGATCTTTTGATTGTATTAATATTAAAATAATAATATACTTACAATGTTCAAACTATCGTGTGTAGATCTTTTATTGTCCTCTAAACAACGTAAAAATGCATCCATTTCCTTAAACCATTTAACAGTGGAAATATAAACATCATTAGTTCCCGCTCCCGACTTCATAGAGTCCTTTATTTTCTTTTTTTCTTGGGAATAAGTTGATCTTAATGTCCGTATTTTGTTTTTAATTTCGGGTGTTCTAAACTCTTCAATTCCCATGATTTCCTCAATCTCCTCATAAGCTGCTATCCGGGCTTGTCTATTCTTATATATGGCAGCCCTTGTACCCCTCAAGCATGGCCTTTCACGATATTCCTGCACAAACTTTATTGTCGTTTCTTCGTTCCAACGAGACGTCATGTTTACACTATCTATGCACTGTCTACTGTACTTGTGTACTTTACTAAACTGACCTGTCTACACTTGCTTATTCACCGTTTAAGTTGCTGCTAAACAGAGTGGGGGAAGCCACTTGCTCAAGTAAATAGAAACAGTTTTTATTCACTTGACTAAGCAGTTTACTAAATACGCCACTTGCTCAAGTACTAAATTGTACTAAATCAAATTATTTACACGATACAAGCAACTAAATTTAGCTACTTGATTCAGTAACTTGCTTTAGTTACTATACGCATGTAAATTCGCCTTTAAAGGCTACATCAAAGGCGTTTACATACTATAGACCGAACTCCCATGACAAAAAAGGTCACCTCAAATTTAAATGACGAAAATGGTTGCAAAACATGTAAATATCATGTCACGCAGGCCAGACCATTAAAAATTAGTTAATTGTTATTTTTGATGAATGTTTGAATTTAGCTAAAAAAAAAAAGATTTTACATTTCAAAACGCCTGCTTGAAATTTTCTCGATTTGTGGTAAATAATGAATAATTTTTTTAAAAATTGGTATTTTTGTTAACTAATGTGACAGACTTAATTTTTTATAGAGCATTCTTTTATAAAAGTACGCTTCATAACACCTTGATTTTTGTTTAAAATGAAAATCTCTCTTGTCTATTAGAACTGGTCTGTCTCACAATTTTTGTGGCAGACTTAATTTTGATTGTGCAGCATCAATGTATCAGGATTAATCACTGACATCTCATAACACCTCCTTAACAAAAAAAAACAACTGAAGTTTAAGATCTCTTCTATGCATAAAAATCTGTTTGTCATCGAAAAAATGTATTTCACCCTGTCAGACTTGAGGTCTCTATTATGAATAAGAATCGGTCTGTCTTTTCACTACAGCAGACTTACCGCGACCACATTTTTTAATTAAGAAATGTGGTATGACCGCTGCTAACTAAAACATTTTTTTTTCAATTCTAAATCAATATTGTAGATTCCTCATATACAGGGTGGGACAATGGCGCGATAGCTAGAAATTTTTTAAAAAACTGCAAGTAAACTAGATAAAAAAGTCTATAACTGGAAATTATTTTCGGACATACAGGGCGAGCCAAGACGAAATTACAGGAGCAAGTGCGTTTTTAAAAAAATAGAATGTATGTACATCCATACATTTTTTGAAGCCTCTTTCTAGGCTCTATTCATTCCTAAATCAGCATTGAATCTCCCAACCACTTGGATGGTTCATTTCTGATTGTAATTTTGAGAGCAGCTACATTTCTGTCTGACTTTACCAATCATGAAGTTCACCATCCGTATCGTAGAAATTCAGTTGACCCAACACCGAGTTGAGTAAGATCAGTTTAATTTAAGATCGATTCGACACAAAATGTGGGTGTTTCTATCACAGATTATTACAATGCAGCCACATTACATGATTCGAATAATCGCACTTCTGATTGTGTTGCCCCCATTTTGTTCTTTAACCTACATTTATGACTGAATTGACCAATCATGGAGTTCACCATCGTACAAATCTATTTACATGCCTTCCCTTCATCATTGGAGGATGTTTAAAAGTGAATTATTTATTATTTGTTTGCTTATAGTAATGAAACATATTCTTTATAGGATTTTGCAAACAGTGGAAAGAAAAGCTATCTATGAGAACTAAAGGAAAAACTATATATAAAAATATTAATGAAATCTTTGCATTCTTTCGATAACCTGACTTCTGGTTATGCTAACAAGTAAAAATTCTCATTTGTCATTCTCATTTTAACACTAGCATCCAACCTAGTCCCCTACGGCTAAGCAGGCTAAACTAGTATCTGCATGATCCCCTACGATATGTAAATTCAGTTAAAAATTAGAATAAAGGCCTGAAATTAATTTATTTACGTACCTTGTCTTTAAATTTTTTTTCATTCTAATGGATTACATTTTCATAAAATCTCATTCAGTTTCTTGGAAAAGAAGTTTCATTACTATAAGCAAACAAATAATAAATAATTCACTTTTAAACATGCATAGAGTATATAGGCTCCAATACTAGTTAGCTAATAGATAGGTGAAGATCTGTTGTTTTTTATCAGTCAATGTCAATTATAATTATTTTATACTTATTCATGGATATTGTCTTAGTTTTGCATGGAACATCGTTATGAGTGGCTTTAGGCTGTTCTGATGAGTCCACAATAAGGACGAAAAACCTTTCAAAGGCTAAGCATTTCCAAGAAACTGAATGAGATTTTATGAAAATGTAATTCATTAGAATGAAAAATTTTTTAAAGACAAGGTACGTAAATAAATTAATTTCAGGCCTTTGTTCTCATTTTTAACTGAATTTACATATCGTAGGGGATCATGTAGATACTAGTTTAGCCGTAGGGGACTAGTTTAGCCGTAGGGGACTAGGTTGGATGCTAGTGTTAAAATGAGAATGGCAAATAAGAATTTTTACTTGTTAGCATAACCAGAAGTCAGGTTATCGAAAGAATGCAAAGATTTCATTAATATTTATATATATAGTTTTCCTTTAGTTCTCATAGATAGCTTTTCTTTCCACTGTTTGCAAAATCCTATAAAGAATATGATTCATTGGAGGATGTTTATGTTATGTTATTTGGAGTTGGTACCATCTGCATACATTTGAACAAATGTCCTTAATTGAGAATATGTTTTCTACAGATATAAATATACAAATAAATAAATACATATTTGGAACCGTTATATGTACCGTTCCATTTTTCTCAAGGAGTTTACTTTTTTTGGCTTAACTCTTAGTCTTAATCCTGTATAACCCGAAATCAGAAAACGTACTTTTCATTGTTGGTAATTATTAAACACACTTATATTGTTGTCAAAAAATTTTGATTTTTCTTTTTATAAACTATTTTATAAAATAAAATTATATCTATTTTTTACCGGTTACTATTTTGTCTTTATTGTCTGGCCTATAGTTACAGCTAAAGCGACAATTATTTAAGGAACACAAACATTTTTCTAGGTAATTGAAACTAAATATAAAACTTACCTCATACGAATATTTATATATTCCACTGATCTTCGAAAGGACTTCTATTGCCTCTGCGGTTGCCTCCGAACAATCACCACAATACATGTTTTATTTAGTTTTATTTTTAATATAACCAAAACTAATCTATTAAATAAATAGCTCACAGCGAAAACACAATGTCAACTTGCTGCACAAACACTGCTTAATTATTTTTAGATTGACACGATAATTGAAAACAATTAACAATAGAAATGGAAACACAAATCACATGGATTACACATTACAAGGAACAGGTAGTACCTAACTATGTCGGAAATAACTCGATTTGAATTTGGCACTGATGATTTACTAAATCAAGGGTGTACAAATCATTTACAAAAATAGATCTTCTCTGACGTAAACAAACAAATTTTCTTTGAAAATCTGCAGATATTAAATGTGTTTCTGCTGTTTCTATTAGCTCATTGATCATCAATAGATTCTCAACTGAGAGGCTTAATTAAAAATAAATTGTGTTTATAATAAAGTAGCAATCTGAGTTTTATAAACGATATTTTGTCTTATGTATATAGTTCGACGAAATATACTTCAATATTTATTCTGACACATGTCAGTTGTTTTAAATAAATGTTCAAATATTTAAGACCAAATAAAAGGTTGGTATTAACAGATTACTGACAACGGGGCCTTTACACCAGGAATATACTCATATTTTTCTAGTCAAACTGTAATGAGAAGAATTAATAGCCGCTCTTCCAATTATTGCAATAGTTGTGAGGAACTATTGCTATTTACTATTTGTTAATCCTTGACTATAAACAGTCGATCTTGAAATAATAATTTTTTAAACAAAAATCATTTTATAGTTTGCCTTTCTTTAATGATTTCTAATTTTGTCATTTATAATATCATTTTAATTTGAATCATCGATTTTTTTTTTCAAAATTACAAACTACAGCTACAAAAAATGTAATTTAAATAGCAAAATTTGATAAGGTTTCTTTCATTTATGAGTTATAATCTTAATTACCTTGTGAGGAGAAATACTAAATGAAGATTGAAGAAATTATTTAACAGAGCTCAATTTATTCCTCCTGATACCACTACTAGGCCATCTACACAGCATATGATAGACACAAGAATACCTTATGCAGGGAAATGAATTTTGAATTCAGCAGATTCCTGTAATCATTGCCAACAGTTGCTGTTTCTGTGTGTACTGCATAGATGGCGGCATACATTCCTTAAGAATGTGTTTAAATTTTACTTTCAATATTTGGATCATTTAGTAAAATTTTAATTATTAGAGTTTTTGATTCTCATTTTTTTTACATGGTGTGTAACGTATATAGTTACATACGCGTATTATTAGGAAGTGTTTGTAAATTATTTGAGAACTTTTAGTTTTGCTGATGTGAATACACTTACGGTAATTAAATAAATATATGAAAACTACATACAATCATATTTTTATAGTTATCATGTGTTAAACAATTTGGCCACTCCCCTTTGTTATTTATAATGCCCAATACATGAATTTCAGAAGGTTGCCAGACATGGGCTAAGAACAGGTCTGTAGCTAGGAGGGTGACGGGGAAAATTTGAGCACCACCTTAGAAAGTTTAAGTACCCCATTACAGATAAAGAAACGGAAGAAAGTCAACTGGTAGTGATCTAAAAAATGTATGTGTAGGCACCCCCTGAAATTTCGTGAGCACCCCTTACAATTTCTTTCTGACTACAACAAACCTGACTAAGAGTAAAACTACCCAATTTTTTTAATTTTTCGCCATTTTCTCTAATTTATAAGGAGTATGCAATGGCTTTCTCATATCGTTCACTTGTGAGCATTTCCAGAAATCAATAAATTTATTGCCAATATTAAATAATTAAGTTGACTAAAATTGGCCACTAAGGTCCAAAATCTGAGATACTTATATTTTCAGTCTTCCAGACTTAATAGTGTTCAAGACATTTGTCAATATCAAAAATTAGAAAAAAAATATTAGTAGGTATTTTTACTTCTCTCGCCATAGACAAGTTTATCTTCACAGTCAAGGAGATTTGTGAAAACACCGAATTCTGATACCCATACAGCACAAGGACATCCCCAGAACATACTGGGGACAACTTTTCAGGACATATGGGATATCCTGGGAAAATCCCATTATCACCTTAGGATGTCCGTAGGATATCCAAATGGGACAGGTTGGGCTTTGCTGATGACGTCCTCAGGACATCAGTATATACAACTCCCTACACATATTTGTATCTATCAATTGGCTTATATCACTTTAAAAGTAAATCTACCAAACTAATAGAGGTTATATATAGTCCAATGAAATAGGTCGACAAATCAAAATTTAAGGTAAATACTTGAATTTTTGATATGTTACTTTGAAGTATTTGAACACGAGAACACGACTAATGAAAGAATTTTTTTTCAACCTCGAGAAGGGGTGAAAAAAAATATAACAAGTATTTTTTCAAAAGTACTCAAAATGTGTAAAAGATAGTAAAAAAAGTTTCAAATAAAAATTGTAAAAGCATGAAATATTACATAAAAATTGATATCTTTTTTTGGTATTGTTAAAATCAACAAAGTTTAGGGTGGTTAGAAGTAATAAGGGATGATATGTACAACTACAAAAAATCATAGCGTGTTGAAAAGTATAGGTAATGAATTTAAAAAAAATTCTATTCACTCAGAAAAATATAAAGGATTACGTATCTGACAATAACATCTGCGGACAATAACCAATCACATTTTCCCCTTTTAGATAATATAATAAACACAAAGATATAACATAGCAGCATTATATTTATGAAATATTTAAAGTAATCTTGTTTGTCGAAAGAACTTTAAAATGAACGTGGAAAAGACATCGACGCCCGGCGTCAACTTTCGACTTGTCACAAAAAGGCGGCTAACTCAAAACACAGTAAATTTATTAAAACCAAATTATAAATAACTGCTATTTAAATAAGATATACATTTTTAATGAATTGTTTGTACTGGAGGGGATTATCAAATAGAACAAACAAATAAGTTTTTAGAAGCAAATTTTACAAACCAATAAAAGACTAAATAAATGGCCTCAAAATAATATATATACTTTTCATTATTTTTGTTGTTGAAATCTCCTAAATAATAATACCTATAATAGGACGACTCTAGGACTTGCCCAGGATATTCCTACAGTGGATAATTTGTTAGGCTTTTAATATCTTTGCGGGATATTACTAGGACATCCTGCCAGGATTTGTCTAGGATATCCCCATTTGGGATATTTTCATGTTGTATATATCTTATTGGGATATCCTAAGGATATCCTGAGGAATGTTGTCCTCGATTGGGATATACGGGTCCAAATGAGGATATCCTAGGGATGTCATGTGCTGTGTGGGTAGGTACTGCGAAACAAAATCGAATGTCGAAACTAAGAGCCCACATAAACTTGACCTAATATAATCAAGTGTACATGCTCATTAATTAAAAAAAAAATATGACATTCATCTTTAAATATTTTATTATGAAATACATGATTGATATTTACAACAATTTATACTTAGATATAACTAGAGGACTAACTACCAACAAAATTCATTTCGAAATCATAGATTTCAGTAATATTTTGTCAAAAATACTAATATTTCAACTTTAATATATAAAGTTGAAAAACAAGCTGTTGGAGTAAATAGTGAAGATTAAACACAAGGCGACAAACAAAAATAAACCTTATGTTTAAGTTGCAAAGACAGTAGAAGAAACAATCAGCCATTCTTGAAAGTAAGAAATATATTTTCTATTTTACAATTTTTGCAACATGATTGTTAATGTTATCTGTAATAACAATTACAAGGGATCAATGGATTTTAAAATTCAATAAACGTTTGCATTTTAAATTGCTTAACATTAATATTTTATCCTCAAATTTCAGCCAATCAATATTACGTCTTAGAATGCATACTCTTTGAAAGAAATTATGTGACCAGTGAAAATCCGTTGGCAATGCGGTCCTAGGTAACACAGAAAAATGAGACACTTTTATAAGTTATATTGAATATAGTTGACATGACACTAATAAAATGTTTCCAATACACGACGGTTTGATGCGTCCCAATTAAGTAAATATTTACAAATTAAATATTTACTTAAATGTGAAAAACTACAAAGAGTAAGGTACCTTAATATTGTGAATATTGTTAAAAATAGTACTGAAAAGAATGTTGCGCACTAAAGTTTATAGTCCGTTATAATATCTGGCTAAATTATTTCTCTGTTCTTTGTCAAAGATTCACGTTTCTGTAAATAGTGATTTCCTAATCCATTCTATAAAAAACGACCTAAATTGTTATTAAATACTGATATTTGATTCCCCATAAGTGAAAATTCACAATAGTCAAATCAGGGCTCTCAGATGACGGAATTGGACCATCAAATTTTCCTGCGACTCCACCATGGGAAATATCCTCCCCCAAAACATAACATTTAATAATAAACATTTCGTTTTATTCCTAGCTTTTCTAGGAAAATATTTTGTCACGTCTAATATAATCCATGACATGGACATAACAATAAATATTGTTAATGTTTGCAGAAACGAGAATTCCTTTAAAAAGAACAGAAATATAATTTGATAGTAGGAAGCCAAGATATCACAACCGACTTTAAGTTTTAGTCCAAAGCATTTTTTGAACTTCCATTTTTCAAAATAATCACTTTAACTGTTTCCAGTCTTCCACATTTATGCAAATATTTAGCATCCTGTAAGGAAATTTTGGAAAATGTATGATATTTCTACCAAGCAAGTTTTTGCAAATATCGAGTTTTTCTCGTTTTACAAATAATAATGTCTCTTCATAAGTAATAAAAGAAATACAATACGAATGACAGAAGAGTATCAAGAAAACCTTTTATAGAGAATTTATATATTTTTGAATTGAGTCTAGATACAATTCAAGCCATTATAAACGAAATTGTAACAAGGGCCTATTCGTTAATGATTTTGAATATTGAAAAAATACATTTAAAAAGTCACATTTTTTTTTTATTTAATTATATTGTATAAAAATATGTACGTCAATTATGTGGGATAACACACTGCATACCTATATAAATGCCGATTTTTTTGTCACTTAGTACCTTTCACCCATAGACTTTCACTGATTTAATCTTTAATTAATCAGGCAACTAAGGCCATTCATTGTCCTAAAAATGATGGAATAAAATAACAAGTACAAATTAACAAAAATTATTCTTTCTTCCTATTCAGTCTACGTAATATCCACTTTGGAATTCTTTTAGCAATTTCAGCTTGCAGCTGTCTATAAACCATTATCAGTAAAACAGGTATAGCCAATAGCTCGTTCTTAAATAAATACAACCAACAAGCAACAGCAAACATGGCCAGATCTGTGATATAATCAACCGCACTTCGTACTTTAACTTCAGCATTTGCCATCAATTCTTCTTGTCTTTGTGCTATTTCGGCAGGAGATGGGGTTCTTGGATAAGGATCGATATCAAAAGATTCCAAACCTACGGATGTTTGGGTCATAATCTCACGAAGCATAGGTTTGTGCAAGAGAGATGAATTAACAGGGGATTTAGACCTAAAGCTTGATTGAGTTGCTGCCTCTCTTCTCAATGGCGACGGCGTGGTTTTTCTAGTATTTCCCCTCCGCATTGGCGACGGTGATGTTTTCCTAGTATATTCTCTTCGCATTGGCGACTCTGACGTTTTCCTTCGTGTTTCCTTCCGCATTGGTGACGGTGATGTTTTTCTCTTAGATTTTTCCGCCGTAGATTTCAAATTGCTCCAGTTCTCTGGTCGTACTGGAGACTTGTATAACTTTGATTTACTTGGCGATCTTCTGGGTGATATGTTATCCCTACTACCGAATTGTTTTGGAGGCGGCGATCTAGATAAAGTCCGCTCCCGCCTTCTTTGTGGTGACACTCTTTGGACTTTTGAACCAACTTCCTTGTTCGTTTTTAAACTGTCTCTCCGCGGCCTGCCATCAAGATCATCTGTGATGCTACTTTTTCTATAGTAACTGTCACGCTGATTTTCCTCATCCTTACTTTCTTCTAATGTAGAAACCATTTGCACCTTTGCGTTATACTCTTGACGAGTGCCCAAACTATCTCTTCTCGGAGCACTGTCATAATGGTCCGTGAAGCTGTTTTTTCTATAGTTACTGATCTGACTATCTTGCTCCTCCGTGGTTTCTCTTGGTTGTTGACTTACGGTGTTGGAAATTCTATTAATTTCATTGTTAGCCTCCATATCGATTTGAGGGGTGTCAATATTTTCTGCCACTCTTTTCAATGAGTCCCTATCTAAATGCATTTTGGTTTGACTTTTTCTCCTTCTTCCGTAGTTTTTAACAATGTCACCGTAATGATCTATCACTACTTTGGCCTCTTCGGCATCTTTCTTTTTCTCCAAGAGTGTTTCCGGTATGACAATACTAGCTGCAGTTATTCCGGATATGTGTGCTACAGCAGAAATACTATGCCCTGGTGCAACAGTAGATGATTTGTTTGGAATAACTAGATCTTTTGGTATCTCGACTTGTTTGGATAACAGTTCTTTCTGCGGTAAGAGAGAAAACGATCGTGGTCTAGATTTTTCTGGCGTTTTAGGTTGAAACTTATTTTTTACAAGTTCAATATCTATTCCCCCATCAACCAGTGATTGTGATCGTTCCCTCTGTGAGATATTTTGAGGCATAGGCGAATGGGAACGTGTTTTGACAGGAACTGGGGGTGAAATAGGTGGCGAATACGTGTCTCGATTTACGTTCCCTTCATACTCAGTTTTCTTTAATATTGGTTTTGGAACAAAATTTGGATCAGGAGGTTCTTTGCGCTTGGTCAAAATTTCAAAAGGCTCACTACTTAACGAGCCTGGGTGATAGGTGTCATTTTCTTCGTCGTCATCGTAAGACATTCTGCTATGCAATTTTTCTCTAAGTGCTGTATAATCTTCTGGTCTGGTTGTTCTTTCATCCTCTGATATCTCCGACTCTTCCTCAGTACTAGATTCGTAGTCATCGGCCCATTTCTCTTCGTCTACAACAGATATTTTTCTCTTTTCAAGACTTGACTGGCCTTGTAAATTCATACGTTTCCGTACGTTTGCAAGTGCCTCTTCTTCCCTTTCCTCTGACTCAGATCTCTGCCGATTCATCATTAGCTCTCGCTTTATGTCAACAGGCGTAGGGAACTTGTGAAGTTTATTTTCTAGTGCATCGCTTTTAATTTCAGCGTTGCTTCTTAAACTATGCCGTCGTTGTGTCGATAAGGCTTGTTGGTGGGTGATTCCACCTGCTGACATTCTTCTTCTGAAAGAGTGCTGCCTTTCAAGGCCAACTATATCTTGATCATCTTTTGAATTGATTAATATTCTTGGTATATCGACGCTATGTTTCCTGTTTTCGTTAGCTTTTCTTCGTTTTTCTATTTCAGCCTCTTCTGCCTCTGCTGCTTGATAAAATCTCATCATGGCTCTTTCATGTAAAAGTTCTGTAGAACTAGCCGAATTCTTCAAATTATAGAATACTGGTGGAGCTGCGCCCAACTCTGGGGCTGATAGAGACATTGGAGGTGGAACAGAATTTTCGTCAAATTCAAAATCCGAATTACCTAGGAAAACACACATTTAAGTGACTTATTAATATATTTAAATAATTTATTAATATATAATAACCGATACATCGAAATACTCTAGGAAAAATGATAAAAATAATTTGCTTTGTCAGTAACCATTCTAGTGATATTTTTCGTAATTCTAAAAAGTTTTAAAAAAATTTATATGAAAATTTGAGGTAAAGTATAATAAATTCATTTTGCATTTTATACAATTAAATGTAATTCTAATAATAAACTTATAACACAAGTTTACAAAAACGAAAGTATTGATCTATGCGTGGAAGCTATCATTTCCCATGTATTTTGACAGGCTGAAGTGGAAAAAATAATTCAAAAAATTTCTGCCGCAGCATGTACGTGTGCTGATATTAGCAGACGTACATGCATTTAAAATATTTTTATTACAAAGATATTTAAAAAATATTTTGGTGAAAGAAGTATTCTGTATTATAGAATTCGGATGGACTATGTCTAGTTTAGCTATAAGTTGATACTGCAGAATTTTTTTAGCCTTATCTTGGAAAAGTTATACCAAGGAAGTATGGATACATACCTTTTTCGTTCTCGTCCGGATAAAGTACTAACATAAACTCTGAACTTCCAGTGAAATTATCGTGATTCTCTCTTGGAGATTTGGTTCTGTGTACTTCTGGACTGGGAGATCTCGTTTGTTCCACAGGACTAGAAGGTTTCGGTGGTTCAATTTTTACAGTGTATACTTTATGGCTGTTGTCTTTGTCTATCGCAGGGCTAGGAGTTCTTGACTTTTCGGAGCTACTGGAATAATAATTGTTAACGTAACTAGGTGCTAAATCCATTTCCTTTTTAACTTTAATCTCTGGACTGCCATAGGCTAACTCTCGAGCCATAGACATTCTATCAGACGATTCAAAGATTTTCTTATTTATTTCTGTATTAATTTCTTTCCTGCTAACCGGTGGTGTCAATTCAGGGGTTTTAGGAGGACTCTTGATTTTAGTTCTTTCAGGCCGTTTTGGTATTCCAGCACTTTGTATGTTAGAATTCATGTTTGATTCTTGGTAATTCTCTTCTACTCTCGACGAGGACTGGGAACGCGGCTTATTCTTTCTTCTTGTAACTAGAGGCGTCCCTGCTTCCTGTACAATATCCTTTGGTTGACTTCGACCTCTAGTTTGGGGTTGTAAAATTCCCCTCTTTGGATCTGGTATGAAGACTACCTCAGTTTCATCACTTGGATCACTTACTCCATATGGACTTTCAGCTTTAATCCTAAATTTATATTCACTACCTTCTATTAAATCTCCGAGCATAGTTGTAAGTTGCCTACTGGTTGCAGCCTTTAACCAAACATTCCAACCCATTCTATAGTACTCTACTATATAGTTGCCAATTTTGCATCCGCCGTCATCTTGTGGTGAGTTCCAAGATAAAGTCACAGATCTACCGAGTGCCATGACAACACGAGCTTTACCTGGGGGAGATGGCTTATCTGTAACTGTAACCAAGAATGATTGAATATCTTCGCCTAGTTTGTTCACGGCTTTCACTTGATATTCTCCTCTGTCGTTCCTTTGAGCTTCGTTTACTTTCAATACTGACGATTTATCAATGTACTCAACTTCATATCGGTCGCTATTTTTTATAGATTCTCCGTTGTGGCTCCAATGCACCAACGGAGTCGGACGTCCAGCAACTGATACTTTTAAACGTATCAGTTCACCTATTTCGAATAATAAACCATCTTCATATTGCCTGGGAAGTCTTATGCTAGGTGGGGCTTCTACTGTTAGTGTGGACTTTGTGGAGACGTGGCCTGCTCGATTAGTTGCAGTGCATTTTATTTCTCCTTCATCTGATAAGGCAGTTTGATGTATTGTCAACACACTTCGATCACTTTCCGTTAATATCCTTATTCTTCTACTGCTGAATATTTCGAATCCATCCTTAAACCAACATACCTTGGGGGCAGGTTGGCCAAGAAAGTGAACAACAAATTCAGATTTATCGTTTTCTAAAGCAACGGTATCTTGAAGCTCTTGGGTAAAGCGTGGGGCGGTTATAGCAGATCTTTGTAAAGTGACTGTTATAGGTTCGGAAAGTTCGCTGGGGTCGGATATACCTACTGCATTTTCAGCGCTTACTCTGAATTGGTATCGCCAGCCTGGTTCTAGTCCACTTATCGTAATTTCTGGAACTTGTGCCAGTACCGGGGTGGCACGAACCCAATGGGGCGACCCCGTTCGGCGGTGCTCGACCAGGTAGCCCGATATTGGCGATCCCCCATCGTTGCTGGGCTTTGTCCAACGGATGGTTACCAAATCTGGTGTGATTTCAGTTTCTGAAATTAACTGAGGCTTTCCAGGAGGTGAAGGTCGTGCTGTAAAATTAAAATTGCAGCTTTAGTCATAGATGTTCATAACTGTTGCATAATTAGATAGAAAAACAGCATTTATAGAATTTATTATTAAATTTGTACATTTTAGAGATAGATTTTATTAGTAATGAGATTAATAAAATTATTATGGAAGTATTATTGCTGAAGTAGTAAATGAAGAATAGAACTGAGAGACAGATTATTGAATTTTTCTGCAATTTTTTTATATTGTTTGAATATAATTACAAAATACGAAAAAAAAAATATATGACAGTCACACAGGACTCACTCATTTTTCTCTACTTTAATTTGCTATAATTTGCTAAATATTTCGTGTGGCGAATATTAAATGACCTCTGAAATAGTTTCCTCATACACCAAAACACTTGAATACTACACTCGAATACTGACGCTGGTGTTTCACTTTTAATCATATCCTGATGATGCCAACGTGGTTGGTAAAACTCGGGAAAAATTATTGAATTCAAGTATAGCGTTCCAGTGTTTTGATGCTTTTGGAAACTGCTTCAGAAGCAGCCCTAGGGTTCCCTTCCAGGACATCTGTATGCTGCTATCTGCAGGAAAAATTAATCTTTATCTAACTGTATTAATATTACTGGCACTGTAAAGTTCGAAATCCTTGGACGAAATAGTTATTTGAAAAACAACATAAAAATTATTATTTCTAACAGAGAACATGAAATGTTTGCTTGGTATGTATGTTAGTTTATAATAAATAATAAAAAATATATTTCTTACATACAGGGTGTCCCTGAGAAACTATCATTATCTATTATCTAACTCGAGTAACTGTTTCTCTCACTCACATAACCACTAATTGTGTTATGTCAATAATCCTATTATTTGAATCGTGATTCGGTAGTCCAAAAGATTTTGTTGCACAATCAACCACGTATGAAATTAAGTATCTCTTAAAAAATCAGTATTAGTAATTTTTGGAACAGATTTTAGAATGTTATAGATTTTTAATTTCAATTTAGCGAAATGAAATATTTTGAGATTCTAATGCTACAGATTTTCTTGAGGAAGTAGGATCGATGTTAAACTTATCTCTTTCATTTGGTTCTTCTGGGTTTATAAAAGCTTACATAGATTCCTAAATTTCTCACAATGATTGTTACCGTTTTGTGATAAGTGAATATTCTTTAATTCGGGTAAAAAGTTCAGGTCCCTATCATCCTTCTTTCTCCTGGAGAAATCATCGATTTAACACTTGAAACCACTGGTAAAAGAAATTTTTCCTAGATTCCCGACATCTAATTAATATTTTTGGACAAACCTTGGCGCGGACCATGTATTTTGAAATTCTCTTCTACTTTGAAATTGACTTTTTTCATACAGGCATTATTTACCGAGTTATCGCCGAAAATGTAGTCCTTGACAACTTTGTGTGCAAGTATCCCCCCCGTTCTGCAGTATGGGACTTGTGATTTTTAGAGAATAATGGATGATACAAACTTAAAGAATGGCCAAAGAAAATTTCAAATTCCACTGTTGGCTTGCGTTCCTTTTTCCTGCCAGATCCGCTCAACTAAAAAAAACTATTTAATTAAATGTATGACAAAGATTTTATTTACGCTCTGCTTAGTATACTCGTCAAAATATAGTCTGGTTGATATGTGCACAAATCCAAATTGTCTAACTGGCGACACCACGTAAAATCATATTTTCCCAAAAGTTATGATATTCTTTGTGAAATTCCTATTTCTTTACAAGAAAATAAATTTATTTTTGTGTGCTTATATGGATGTAAAAAAAAGAAATGAAAATTCTGATTTCCTAGCACATGCATTCTCAAAGCAAACAAGTCGTTAGTTATGATAGCTGGATTAAATAATAATTGTTTATTTAGGACACCGTATATAATGAATGTTATAATATTTACTTCAAAATAACATACACACTTATACATTATGCACATACACATTTTTATACCTATACACTGAAAATATTTTTAGCAAAATAATACATAAAAATGTTGTAGTATACAAAGAGCAAGCAAAGCAAGACGAATTAGAACATTGGCAACATATATTTATTTTACAGTTTTATTGTACAACATATAGTAAGGATGTAAGTTACGTTATCTACTAACCTAAGTCAAAACTGGGAAGTCTTTCATCCCCAAAGCATTTGATTAAGGTTCCTATTCAACATAAAAATGCAAATAAAAGCATAATTATCATTATTATATAGTTATGATTAATTCAAACTTCAAAAATAATTTAAATGTTTCAGTAAACGTTCATATAACGTATCCTGACGTAAATATATACCTATAAATAATATACCTCTGCCGTGAAATCTTCCGAATTTAATCATAATGAATTTACAGGACGAATGAATTTTCTACTACCTAAGTTAAATAAAATCGCGTAATTTAAATGTATTGGTCAAATAAACTCGAAATATGAATTTGTTAGAATACCTGGCTTTGAATGTCTCCATTTAACCACGATGTTTCTTATTGTTAGAATACCTAAATTACAGTTTTGTAAAACTGAAATAATATAAGAATTTCGTCAGATGAAATAACCTTTGCAATACTTATCTTTATCTAACTTATCATCACATTCCTATAGTGAGTCACGAATTGCGCTCGCCCCGATATTTCTTAAATATTAGGAATAGAAAATTGAAATTTGGAGGCCTTATTACATGACTAAAATGCCATATTTTCAATAAAAAACAAGTTTGGTGCACATCCGGTTTGACCGGAAATGCCCACAACTTTCGATTTTTAAATGGAACACCCTATATATTTTTGCATTTTTGGAATCTAGAGGAAATTTTGAATACAATACATCCATTTTGGTCACTTTTTGATAAACATTAAAAATTTTATTAAAAAATCTATTTCTGAATCCAGAGTGCTGTGGTGCCCAAAATATATTTTAGTTTGTGTGCTACGTTACTATAAAAATAAAAAGAGCAATATGATTGCATTACTTAATTCTCTGGAGGCGTTTAAAATTTTTAAATGTGATTTTTACCCACTAACTCGGTTTTTTTAAATGGGAATTTAATCGTTCACCAACATTTTTAAATACCTCATTTTCATACGAATCTAATGATACCAAAATTTTGAACATCCGCTCATAAATATTTGAGATTTCAGCCAAAATACAATGCAACCAAGCTTTTAGAAACATGCGGCTAATAGATAATAGATTAGTGGGCTTTGGAAACTAAAATGGCACATTTTTGTGTAAATCTCGTAACCTAATAACATTGGAAAAATCATAGTAGCCATTGAATGTAATAAAACAATATCAGTGTCAGACAGACTCGTGTAGTTATAGGCAATCTTGAGCTATCAAACATTTAATAATTGTGAGCGCAAAGAACGTTACAATTAAGTTTAGCATAGGTATGTGGAGGTAAACACAATTACATCCACAAGGACATTTGCAATATAATGCGACATCAGTTCGGTTTTCAGAGTTTTATTTAAATGAACATAAATATCGGGCCTATAAATAAATAAAAATCAATTCCGTTTGAACAATTAAACTTAAACTAGGTAACAGTAGGTATCTTTAAAATAATTAATATAATTAAACCATAAATTGACATTTTTAGATATTGTTCAAAATGTCCACCATTTTTTTCTATACACAATTCGGCTCTGCGTACAGTTGCTTGAATGGCTCTACGCAATTCAGCCGGCGTTATTTCATTAAGAGCCCGTACAACTTTATTTTGTAGCTCTTCACGGGTGTTTGAAGAAGTTTTATAAACTTTATTTTTGAGAGTGCCCCATACATAATAGTCGAGGGGTGTTAAGTCAGGTGACCTAAGAGGCTGCCTGATATGACCTTGATTTGCGATAAGGCGTTCACCATGCAAGTTGTTTAAATATTCCATCACTCTTCTGGAATTATGTGGGGGAGCACCATCTTGTTTGAAAAACAGATTTTGTAAATAGGCAAGAGGAAGTAAGTCAAGAAATTCTGCTGTCTGGTTTTGTAAAAAGAATAAATATCGTTCGCCAGTAAGTGTTCCATAAAAAAATATGGGTCCAATTATTCGATCTCCAAGTACTCCAAGCCAGCAGTTAAACCCAAATCTTTCCTGAATATGCCCCCGAACTACCAACCTCGGATTTTCTTGAGCCCAGTACCTAGTATTATTTCTGTTAAACATACCTTGGTTCGTAAATCTACTTTCATCTGAATATAAAATATGAAAAGGAAAACCTGGGTTTTGTTGTACTGCATTTAAGAACCAGTTGCAATATACTAGCCTCCTGTCGTTATCATCTCCATAAAGATGTTGGTGTATTTGGTATTTATAAGACCGAAACTTATGTTTCTTTAAAATTCTGCAAACCGAAGACTAATGTCGCATTCCATTGACAATTCCCTTGTTGATGTTGTTGGGTGTACCATCACAAATCCTAATACATCAATTTCTTTGTCCTCACTTACAATAAATGTTTGATGGGCATCTTGTTGATTAGGTTCGTTTCTTAATTCTTGTTCCACTCTGGCAAACAAGTGTCTGCTTGGATGACGTCTGTTGGGATATCGTTGGTGATACAGTTCTGCAGCTGCAGTTGAATTTTTGAGACGCTGTCCATATATCAGTAACATATCGACCTTTTCATTTCTACTAAAATTATTCATTTTCTTTAATTTTTACTCAAAGAGATTTCCGCAACGCTTTATTTTGTATCTGTCTGACAGCTGATATTGTTTTATTACATTCAATGGCTACTATGATTTTTCCAATGTTATTAGGTTACCAGATTTACACAGAAATGTGCCATTTTAATTTCCAAAGCCAACTAATCTATTATCTATTAGCCGCATGTTTCTAAAAGCTTGGTTGCATTGTATTGTGGCTGAAATCTCAAATATTTCTGAGCGGATTTTCAAAATTTTGGTATCATTAGATTCGTATGAAAATGAGGTATTTAAAAATGTTGGTGAGCGATTAAATTCCCATTTAAAAAACCGAGTTAGTGGGTAAAAATCACATTTAAAAATTTTAAACGCCTCTAGAGAATTAAGTAAGGCAATCATATTGCTCTTTTTATTTTTATAGTAACGTAGCACACAAACTAAAATATATTTTGGGCACCACAGCACTCTGGATTCAGAAATAGATTTTTTAATAAAATGTTTAATGTTTATCAAAAAGTCACCAAAATGGATGTATTGTATTCAAAATTTCCTCCAGATTCCAAAAATGTAAAAATATATAGGGTGTTCCATTTAAAAATCGAAAGTTGTGGGCATTTCCGGTCAAACCGGTTGTGCACCAAACTTGATTTTTTATTAAAAAGATGGCATTTTAGTCGTGTAATAAGGCCTCCAAATTTCAATTTTCTATTCCAAATATTTTAGGAAATATCGCGGCGAGCGCAATTCGTGACTCACCCGGTATAATTGTTGCACATTCTATAGGACACTTTTCGCAGTTTTTTTATAAATAATATTAATTTTTGACATTTTTTGTTTAATTACAAAACATAAAAAAAGATATATATTTTTTTATTTAAAAAATTAATCACTTTTTTATATTCTATTGATCGATATTGTTCAAAACCTAATTTATTGTCCAAGTTTCAATACAATCAGACTTTTTGGTCTTAAGTTATCGTGCTTACAAGAAACGTGACGGATGGATAGACGGACGGACATTTTGAAAGTTGTTCAGAATTCGATCACCAGTGATATGAAAATTTTTTCTCTACGAGCAATGTTACCGGTTTTAGGAATGTGCCGATCAAATGCAATATACTCTTCGTTTTGTATTTGCGAAGAGTATAATAATGAAATGAATCAAGTTTAAACACTGTATTTTAACACAATTTAGATGATGAAGGTGATCGATTCATTGTCTTTACCATCTGAAATTTATAAAGTGGTATAAAGACTACTAAACGAGCGATTCAACAACAAGAGGTCATTGTAAATTCGTAGCTATCGTCCATAGTGGCACAGCTAATAGTGATGGCATTGGATGATCAATCACTGAAGTTAAAAATATTTTGAAATCATTAGAAATAATTGGTTTACCACTAAAATATGAGATGCGGTAATAATGTTTCTTTTAAAAATGAAAATGGATGTTTCTTGATTAGCCTGCAGGAAAAAATAAAACTTAAAGTAACCCCTTTTGTTTTTAAACAATGTAAATAAATTTGTAATTGCTTGATTGAGAATTACTCTGAATAAGCACAACGTCCTTCAAAATGAGAAATACGAATGATTTTTTCATTTTTTGGCATTTCTAAAATAAACAATTTTGAATTTTTTTTGCGAATACTATACTTTCACTCCACTATGTGGATGTGGAAGTAATTTTTGTTAACATAAATATTAAGTACTTCAAAAATACAAAAACGAGAAAAGATAAATGTAAATTCGTAGCTCAAATACAGTGAAAATTATATGTACAAACAAAGGATGACGTCAAACATATACAACTAGACAATTAAAATATTCCCAGTAAAGCACACTATCGATTTCAGTCCAGAAAAATGAAACGAAACTTGGATCAAAGATGCACAAAAATTGTCTTTATTAATATCAAGTAGAGAACTACTTGGAAAATAATTTGTTTTGGCGAGAAACAGTACATCATTTTTTTCCTTTCAATATAATTTTCAAAATGTCAAGGAAGTGCTTAAAGTTTTCTAGATATGATTTAGCCCTACTTACCCCCTGGCTACGGGCCTGTCTTGATGCACAGTTTTAAAATTAGAATATCTATGGGCAACCCTGACATAATATTATGTGTGGGAGTATTTACAATTTATAGCAGCTATAACGATTATCGTTGTTATTAAATTTTTAATACACAAACTTTCACGAGCCAAATTTTATTTGTTTACGGGATCATGACCACTATGACCAGGTCGATTCACTGATTCGGCAGGCATACAATTATTTCTAAAAATTGTTTCATTATTTTATTAATACAAATATCAAAAAACAATATTAAATTCTTAGATTAAATTTAAGAAGCTCTTAAAAATTGTCTTAACAAGAATCCATCGCGTCATTAAAATAGTCGACTCGATTGTAAATGTGTAAGTGCACGGCCACTATTGCCCACGTCGGCACAGCGCATATCGCACCGCAACCTCGCACATCGCACACACAGTGAAATTAAATAGAGCCATTATTTTAAATGAGAGTGGCCATATCGGTGTCCACTGTGTCCATTGCACATTGCACAGTAAAATTAAACAAAACCATGCTTTGATTGATTGATTGATTTCCACAGGTAAATATCTGTTTACAGTGGAGGTGCCCTACATCGCGATAAAAAGCTTTTTATGGCGGGTTGGTTATGAGAAAGAAGCTCGACAGTATATTTTGCACACTCTGTATATTAGTGTGTTTCCACAGTAATTACTTTCAACTGCCGCTTGCCAATTTCGGGTATTTTTTATTTCATTACCTATATTTAATACATTTTCATTTTTACTTTTAAATTTTTCTCTGTTGTGTAATAAACTGTACTGTGACAAGGATTAATAAATTAATAAACCAGAAAATAGAAACCAGTCCGTTGTCTTTCATTGCTGGTGTATTATGTTGCAGATGTTTACTTTGTCGCACTTAAGGAAGGGTCGGTCGTCTTGCATAGGTGTAAGCACTTACACTTGCTTTATTTGATATTATTTAGAAAACTATACGCGTAATTATTAATTCCATGTGAACTTTGTTTTTATATTACGGCGTTTCACTTCGCGCAGAATTTCTTGATGTATCGATGGCTTAAATTTTTTTGAGTTTAACGTGATGTTTACCGCTATTTTAGCGCTTTCTTTATTGTAAATAAATTAATAGATAAGGAGCGTCCCACGGCACATCCACCCTACACGCTTTTAACCAAATCAACAACTTGAGCCTCGCATATCGCACAGCTGTCAACACGGGCGATACCGTGTTTTTAATAAAATTTTGGAAGGAAACAGCTGAACAATATATGAACAATTAGTACAATTTCTTTTGTATGCAGACCAGGCTAGCCGCTGTGGGAAGTGCGACTAAGATATTATAACTATTCTTTATCATCACTTCCATTCAGCAGTAATGGTTTTTGCAGAATGTACTATTAGTGCACCCATATTCCAAAAATTACTTCTTATTACGGACCACACCGTTCTACCGCTTGTACCACTGTATCCGCCTACCACTACATAGTAATCTCTCTTCCCTATTTGATTTTTTCAGCAATTTTAGGAAGTAGATGGCCACCGCGATCACCAGATCTGACTGATCCAGGTTCTCCTTTCAGTTAAGAAAAATGAATTTTCAAAGAGTCCATATATCTGAGCAACTTGCAACTATGTAAAAATTATTATCAGATGTTCTACTAATTGCTAAAAATGTGAAATAGCGAATATATAAACATACAAAAAAATAATAAATATTTTAAACTCGTGATGTAAAATAATTCAACTCTAGTTTTTCTGTTATCAAAGTTTGTATTGCTAAATACTTTGTTAAAAAATAATTTCTGTAATTTTGTCTAATTTGTATGGTTAGTTTATATAAAAGTTATTATTTGATTTGAGGAGGTGGCTATTCTATTTGTCAAGCAATTTCTCTATTATATAAGCAATTAAAATTTTTTGTGACAAACTGAATTAGCTAAAGATAATTAGATAACTAACCTAATATTGAGGCAAAACACTTTAATATATCAAAATGTAATTTTAACTATTTGTATTTCAATCAACACTTAATTTTTACTAGTTTATTTTTATACAGCTTTTTGGTTCCAGATCTCAGACATCTAAATGGTTTTCACATATTTTATTTAAAATAAAGCAAGATGTAACTATTTTTGCGAAACGTATTTTTACTTAACGATAAGCATGATTTTTTTACCAACTGTTATACCATTTACAACATTAGTTTTACCTGTTACTTCTTTATTTTATAATAATTACGTTTACTACTATAAGAGGACCTATCTGTAATGCTATGTTGAAAAATATTGTTTGTGTCCGATATTTATATTCTGTTTCCAGCTATTTAAATCTCCCAAACAATAATAAGAAGATACTGAAATTATCACAAGTTTACTAAATTCAAAATCTAGTGACACTGACGGGTTCAGCTGAACATTTGAAACACAGATACACAGAGAAAAGTTCAAATCCAGAAACTAATACCAATCTTTATGTATCTTGACCTAAATTCAATGCCATTAGAATTTTAAAATCTAAAAATGCTATTTCAAAGATAAAAATCTAAGATGATGGCATCGAATTCAGGAGGATAAAATACATAAAGATTGGTAGGTTTAGTTTCTGAGTCTGAACTCTTTTACTTCCCTCGCATAGCGAAGGGAAGTATTGTATTAGAGAAAAAATAACCCTCCAAGATTGTTTCTTATTTTCACGTTTCAGAACATGTAGATTACGAAAATATAGGTTTTTAAATTCCGTCAGTCTGTCTGTCTGTCTGTCGGTCGGTCTGTCTGTATGTCTGTCTGTCTGCTTGTCTGTCTATCTGTCTGTCTGTCTGTCTGTCTGTCTGTCTGTCGGTATGTTGGTGCATTAACTAAAAAACTACTTGTCGGAGAACAGTCAAATTTGGTAGATAGCTAACGCCATTGCCACCGAAGAAATGGTTAGACTTTCACTGGAAAATACACAGGGTAGATCGTCTAAAGGAAATAGATAATGGAAAACATTTTTTTCCGCTCAAATTTAAAATTTCCATGTTTCGTGACATTCTAAACCTATTTTAAAATTAAAAGAAATTAAAAATTTAAAATGGAAAAACATTTTGAAATTTTGAAAATATTGTATAAAATGGATGATGGCATAAATTATTTGTTTGCTCAAATTTAAAAGAAAAAAAAATTGAAAATTTTTTATATAATGGATGGAAAGAAAATTATTTTTCCTCAAATTTAAAGTTTCCACGTTTCATGACATTCGAAACATATTAGAAAAAAATTGTTTTGAAAAAAAAATTTAAACAAATTTTTTTCCAGGTACCTACATGGAAAATGTTTTCAATTTTAAAATTTCCACGTTTCATTACACTCTAAACCTATTTCAACAAAAAAGTGTTTTGAAAATAAAAAAATGAAAATTTTATCCCCCACCACTAGAGTAGATCAGGTTTTCTCTGTAATAATAGAGCTAACTACATTGCGATTATAATTTTTATGTCATTTCTTAATTAATAATTTTTTAGAGTGACCGCCCTATATAAATAAAGAGGAAAGTTCTTAAATGTTTCTTAAATGTTTTCTTAAATGTTTTCTTAACCGCTTCTCAAGTCACTGTAAATACATTTACCGAATTTTTTTTCTTGTACCTATGGCTCTAGCCACAGCCACACACAAAAAAAAGTTCAGACCTAGAAACTAAACTTACCAATTTATACGTATTTTGACCTTCTAAATTCGATACCGCCACCAGAATGTCATTTTATCGTTGGATTTTTTTATCTTAGATTTTATTTTTGAAATTGCATTTTTTATTTTAAAAAAGAGTTTAAAAAAAATTGTGAAATTAACAATTGCAAATTTTGCATCTAAAAGAACATTCAGCTGAAACACGTTGATACAACTGGTTCTGAATAATTCGGCATGCGTTGGCCTGCCCAAGTTGACAAATCGGTCAGACAAGTACAGAAGGTAAAGGAAGAACTACATACTGCGAATAATAAAATACCCTTTTGATTCTGCAGAACAAATTAGCTACTACCATATAAGTTGGATACCAGTTTCTGCATAAAATTGAGAAGAGAAACTTTATTGGCACGAAATTTGATCGTTGAAGCTTAATGTTACTTCGTTCAAATAGTACCAAAAAGCTTGTTCTTGTTAATTTCATTTATCTGTGCAATATAAGAATATGGTATAATTGCTTTTTTTTTTAAGTTCAGACTTTTTTGAGATTGCATTGTGGGAACAGAGTTAAACGACGCCTTAAATAATCAGATGGCTTAAATTGACTCTTAAAGAAGACATCAAATTATGTCTATTATAGTTGTTCAAGTGGAAATCAATTTAATCGACTGTAGAAAAGTCAGACCACTACTGTTAATATATTAAAAACGAAAATGAAAAAAGAGGACAGTGGTCAAGGAGTGATAAAGAAAAATCAATAATATTTGCTAAATATTTATGCATATACCTACTCAAAATGAAGGCGAACCTAACCAAGAAACACTCCACAAGACAGAATCTATAAAAACATTCAAAAAAATGAAGTTTAAAAAGTGATTGATTTCCTAAATGTCAAAGAAGCAGGTATAGGTCAAACAACACCAAAAATGTTAAAGAAGCTACAAAATAAGAAGCAGGATGCACATATTTAACGCAGTCTTAAGACAAAGACTTTAGCCTAAGCAACAGAAACCTACTGAAACATTTTTTTTTAAAATTCAATTTTAATGCCTTATTTATATTAACGTCCTGGCGGAGTTCAGCTATTGCTGATCTACCGCTCAACCAGGACACGTACACATAGACATCAACAAACAACCATTCCCTGCGATATTGCCATCTACCGCAGCTGAGACTCGAACTCAGGAGAGATAACAGCGACTAGACATGTGCCACCCAACAGTGGTCTAGGTCACTGCTACCGTCTCGGTAACACATGAAAAAACGCCACTAACATCCATACCCTAGCCAGGATTCGAACCCGGGACTCCGTGGTCGCAAGCCAAACACTTTCCGCATTGCGCCACCGAGCTGGTAAAATTATAATATGAAAACAGAAAAGATCTAAGATTGGCGTCGTAATATTGTCGAAAAACTTACTATTTATTATTTCGACATTTCTTGAAAGACTATTACTTAACAGGCTAAATTCGAAACTACCGCCTGATGAATCGATATCTCTCGACTAATTTGGAGATCAACAAGGTAACAAATTCATAGGATAACTTACATAATGAACCAAGTGTTTAAAAATCAAAAGCAGCAGTCTAGGGAATCATTATTTCCACTTCAAGTTCCCATCCCAAATCTCTTTAAACGAAAATATCTTGATACTATGTTTGCAATTTAATATGTAGAAATAATTGCTAATAGAATTTTAAAAATATACCCCAATGTGGTAATTGAGGGAGATCGATGCCAAAAGTTTTCGCGAGAACTTTAGTTCTCGTACACACACTAAATGCTAACCCTTCAACGAAATAAGCTCAGAATATAATCTAGCTCCAGATCTCGTTATAATACATACGTGTATCCAATTTAAAGTCAATATCTTAAACCTTTCCAGAGTAATGGTACGCGCAGAACATTTACAGACAAACCGAGAGACTCCAGAAAATCTCCACCTTTCATGACAATCTAAACGTATTTCAACAAAAAGAAAATTATTTTACAATTACCTACTATACTTTTACTTCACAACGTGAATGTGAAAGTAAAACACAACATTTATTGACATTGGGCAAGGCTTGGCACGATTGCTGATGTTTAAAATCAGACAGGTTCTCCCAATATCCTTTTAAAGTCTATCTAAATCAAGTATGAGTAATTGGGATATCGCGCTGGAATAAATGAAGATGGGATCGAAAATTTTCCAACCAAATCGATTTCTTAAGGTACAGTTATACGACTATTATTTTCTGGGTTATGTTGCCTGCTTCGAAAATTCCATAACAGCCTTCAACAATCTATAAAATCATTTGGACCAAATGGGGCACTAGTGTTTAAAGGAAGGATGTTAAATAAAAGAAAGAAGACTACAAGATACATTACAAATGTGGAAAATTAATTACCTTGACACTAAGAAGAAACCAATGCCCACCAACATTTAACAACAGAGAAATAACCCAATCTATGAAGGTAAAGTACTTAAGACTTCACTTGAAAAGTCTTGGAAGAAACGCGTTGTCAAAAAAGGAAAACGGTACATGCAAAGTTGGAGAAAGTCACATTTATCGCTAGGAAACGAAGTTCCATTTTATGAGACTATTATTATCAAATCGATATAGGTCTACGATATAAAGTTGGAAATAAGCCAGCAAATCTATGGTGGTATTCTCATAAAGAATATTGCGGATAAACATTAATGTACTTTTACATGTATCAAGCCAAAATCTCTAGACGAGCATTTGTTGACATAACGAAGTCTAAAGATCTATTAGAAGTGGGAAGTATGAGGAGTAGATTTTCACTTGTGTTTATCAAACTTGAATGCGGAAGGATTGTTTCAGTGGCATATTTTGTATGCCTGAGGCAGCTGGATCCCAGACAATAACATCAAACAGCAGCCATTATTAGCAAATGTCTACAAAAACGATGGATCTTTGACCTTTGCCACTCAAATCACGATATTTATACGAGAATAAGTATCAGCTGAAAATTTAGTCCTTATAAGAACGTTCGTATGACATCCACAGATCACATTGTTCATTTAATTTAAAGCATGTCAACCATAATAGATTTCTATTTCTGTTGTCGCGAAAAGTACATTAATTACTAGCCTCATATAATAAATCAAAGGTTCATATCACGAGTACATAGAATACATCGCGATATTTTGTCGAAGATTGGCAGGTTTATACTTCATAAACACCTCCTACGATAAATTGTTGTAAACAAGATATTAAATCAACATTTCTAGCTTTTGCTGTATTGCTTTCCTTGATTGATATCCAAGAACAATATTTCTATTAGTTATTTTTTTCTTTTTATTTTTATTAATATTTGTTCTAATGAACAATTTAATGAATTTGACAAATTAATACTGCTCAGGTTTCAAAGATGTGTGATTTTTGGGAAAAAAATTTTATATTTATTATTTAATTTATGCAAGTAGTTAAAATATCAATTAGTCATTTTTATAAATACATGATCAATATTAATAGTACCAAAAGATTAACAGAATATAACAAAAACAACTTAATTAGCTCCTCTAAACTACCATCCAACATAATAGAGTTATTGAACCGCCTTTTCACATGTTTGATAATGTTACGTGTTTCTGGCCTTAGGAAATACCCTGTATGAATCCGTGGGTTCTCAATAATTTTAACAAGGGGTAACCACTAACACTATTCAATAATTTACTGATTACATAATACTTCTTAATTAACCAAAATAACATTTACACTTTATTTACTTGATATTTAACCTCACTTTTTTCCCTTTTTAACTTCTTCACTTTTTAACTTCTTCACTTTTATAAAACTTCTCTTTCTCGCCTTATATACTCTGAAATTGCCTCTAGAGTTATTTAGAACATAATCGAGAATCGTCTTCCACCACACTCCAGAAAACTCTATCTCTTTCTACAACTTTCCAGGACGTTACTATTAGTCGTGGGCGCATCATAAGGGGTGTAATGCATAACAATAACTTTACTCAGTTCCTGGGGAGTAGTTTCTTAAAATGCCTCCCGAATACTAGAGCATGGTTCATCTCTACTGTTATGAGAATTTTTGTACATTTTCGTTTCAGTAATTCTCATATATAAAAATCCAGGTCTGGAGACTAGGGCGGCCAGTGTACTATTGGCTGTTGCGTTATATCCAGCGCAGAGAAAAGTTTTCATTAATAAGGTGCGAGCTATCCTTGAATTATGAATTGGTGACCCATCCAATTGCAGATATAAGCCCTCTAGTACAAGTAATGGTAATTCAACAACGTCTTGCAACTTCATATTTAAAAAAATTGAAAACATTTCAGAATTCAAATTATTTTGAAAGAAACGATCCAACATTAGTTTCATTAAATATTTTGTACCAAACATTAATTTTCTGAGAGTATTGTCTGTTATAGTTTATTACGAAACTAGGATTATTTTGTACCCAGCAGACCGAGACTGGAGGTCATTGAGGGTAGATGTACCGTGAGGCGCTCGCGAATAAAATGTAAGAAGAATCGGTTAAAACTCCATTAAACTCGATAAAATTGAAGTCATCGGTAGATTAAAAAATTCTACGTACGGTGAAGTGTAATAATAGAAGTACAAAGCACACACCGAATTAATAATGAAAAGTGTTTGTTAATAGCACCAAAAACAAATTAAACACGTATCTATTGCAGTGCCAAGCTGGGCCGTCGTAAATGGAAACAAACCGACCCATACATTTATACCAGGAACCATTTCAAGTAAGAGGTTTATGTCTACAAAGCAATATAGAGATACTATCTGTATACGAAAAAGATAAGTTTTTAAATAGTAGTATTAGTTTATTTCTTTATCAAAATTGAAAAAAAAAATGAAAATTAAAATTAAAAATGAATTAAACATAGGTAATAAAATAGGAAAATACCCGGAATTGGAAAACGACAATTGAAACTAATTACTACAATAACAAACCAATATACAGGGTATACAAAATATTCTTTCGGGCCTCTTTCTCATACGCCGTGGAACGGTTAATAAATGAAATCTTCTTGCGGTGAGCTAATGTATAGGACGTTGAAACGAAAACACAGCTTTCTGCGAAACATGAAACATTATATAGACGCAAGAGGGCAAGAGGAGGTACACACTACTAAATTCAGAAACAGAAGACTAAGAAGAAGAATAAATAAGGAGATGATGATAGATGGAAACTTAAAAGAAGCATGGAAACTTAAAAAGAAACGTCTCACAAACACCTACACTTCGCATCCTATATTCCCACCACATGCGTCACCTGTTTGAATTATAATTTAAAATTATTTTAATACAGTTACCCGACTCCCTCTGCCCGAAAATATTTTATGTTTACACCAGGTGTGTAACCATGACAGAGTCGAACTTAATGTCGTCAGTGTATCATGGAATATCGAATTCATCAATGCTCCATAAATATTTAAGGTACTATTCCTATCTTGACACAAGAAAAACAGAGTGATTTTTTTAAATTTATCATTCTACCAAATAACTCTTTATTTAACAAAGACAGTACTTCTAAATTTCTACTGTTATTGTGCATACAAATTTTAAGTACGGGTCTGTGTGATGTCAGTTATGCTAACGAGACAGCGATTTATGGTCGGTTTTTAAAGCTTTTTTTATGTACAGGGTGCCCCAAATTGCTTAATTTTGGCTGGTTTTCCTATTTTCAGACCAGGTAGGGAAAAACTGACGTATGAGTCTAGAGCTCGATTTTTGTGAAACGCTGATTGGTGAAAACTGCATTTCGATATCTCTAACCGTTTCCGAAATATCGGCAAAAATTGACATTTGGCAGATTCCGAAAAACTGTCATAACTTTTTTATTTGTGAATATTCTTTCAAACGGTAAAAACTTTCCACAGGCACTTTTTGACGTAGAATAAGACGCATTTGTCAAAAAAAATATATCGCTTTTCAATTGGTCGATATCAAAGCTAACTTTGTTATTTCAAATGGAAACCACAGTTGGCTTTGACTTTAGAAAACAGGAAAAAAAATAAGCTTTCCAAAAATATATATGTCAAGATATGTCTTATATTGATAGCAAGAATGACTATTCTTGCTATCAATATAACACATTTCTCTTTAAAAATGACATTTTCTTAACATTTAACTTTTTAACCCAGTTGGCCACACAAAAACAGTTGCTTTGCATATCTAAAAGTTAGTTTGACAGTAAATAAAATAAGTGTTAAAGTTGACATCTGTTATAATCTCTCTGTATTATTCCAAAATGTATGAAAAATGCCAGATGTTTATATGCTATATTGAATCAGGCCGAAATTCTGAAGATGCATTAAATCTATATTTCGAACGTTACCCTGAACGTCAGCAGCCAAGCGAACAAATAATTCCTAGATTGGAAAATGCTTTGATGAATTATAGATCATTTGTCAAGCTCAGACCTAAACAGTATGCTACTGAAGGTAGAGACGAGGTGGAGGCAGAAGTAATTGGAGCGGTTTTAGAAAATCCTGAAATTTCTACCAGAGAAATAACTGTAACTAAGGGCTCACTCATCAAATATTCCCTGGTGATCAAGAACGCAGGATTAATTTCTGCAACTGGTTCATCAGAAAATGCAATGCAAATTAAAGTTTTCACCGAAATGTCATTTGGACTGACGAAGCAAGAGTAACCAGCAACGGAATATTTAATCGACATAATAAGCATCGTTGGTAGGACCATAATGAGCATGTTTTCCAACCTAGAAATATGCAAGGACGATTTGGTTTCAATATTTGGGTTGGAATAGTGGGGCAACGAATGATTGGACCTTTTATTTATGACGAAAACCTTAACGCCCAACGGTACGTTAATATTTTGGAAAACATTGTTGAACCATATTTAGAAGACTTGCCCCTTGCCGATTTGGTACAGATCTCCGGACCTAAGTCCTTTGGACTTTTTTATTTGGGGTTTCGTCAAAGACCAGATATTTAAAACCATACCAGAAACGCGTCAAGATTTAGAGCAACGAGTGAGAAATACAATCGCTGGGATAACACCTTTACAACTCTTAAATGCCGAGAAATCAGTAAAGAAGAGATGTCAGTTGTGCATCGACCAAAATGGTAGACAATTTGAACACTATTTGTGATACTTCAATCGTTAAAGATTTGTTACCTACTTAATGAAATACGTTTAATTAATAAAATTAATTTAATACAAAAACTATTGTTTTCATTTGAATAACTGAAACTCTTGTTTTCCATAGCCAACTCTGCTAAAATGTCATTTTTAAAGAGAAATGTGTTATATTGGCAGCAAGGATGACTAGACATATCTTGACATATATATTTTTGGAAAGCTTAATTTTTTTCCTATTTTCTAAAGTCAAAGCCAACTATGGTTTCTATTTGAAATAACAAAGTTAGCTTTGATATCGAACAATTGAAAAGCGATATATTTTTTTGGACAAATGCATCTTATTCTACGTCAAAAAGTGCCTATAGAAAGTTTTTACCGTTTGAAAAAATATTCACAAATAAAAAAGTTATGACAGTTTTTCGGAATCTGCCAAATGTCAATTTTTGCCGATATCTCGGAAACGGTTAGAGATATCGAAATGCTGTTTTCACCAATCGGCGTTTCACAAAAATCGAGCTCTAGACTCATACGTCAGTTTTTCTCTACCTGGTCTGAAAATAGGAAAACCAGCCAAAATCAAGCAATTTGGGGCACCCTGTACACTAAATATGTGTAGTCAATTATACCTACTTAACTGAACACTGTTAATCCACGGTCCAACAATAAATTTACAAAAAAAGAAATGGCCGATGTTTCTAGCCAGTGAAAATAAACCATTTGCTCATTTTTAAAGAATTACTTTTTACGTCGGGGCTTTCTAAAATTTTTAATATAATTTTTTATCTGAAGGTACTTTTGTAAGAAACAGTCCCATTGTTCTGTGCAGACGAATCATTATTTTTAGTAGTTTAGATTGAATTTGCCTCAGTCGCTTTAAATATTTACTTACCATATTTTTTAAACCTGAAGCCAATCAGGCTAAGAGTCACTAAATTGTGTCTAAATCTTCTTCAATTCCAAAATTAAACACAGACTAATTTATAGGTCCCAAACAGTGAGGATTACGTTGATCTATAGAAAAGTATTTTCGAACATAGACTATTTTAGATGAACTTTTAATTATTTAAGCGTGAACGATTGAAACGGGCTATTCTCAAAATAAGGACAATTTCAAATATTAATAACTTCTATTTTGGATTGATTTTAACGTATTTTGATCAGTAGATGGCGAATATCATTAAATTGAACCAAATTTCTCTAGATTTTTAACACAAAGTGTTGAATGAAAGTATGTAATTAACATAGAACGTAAAAAAAATACCAATATACATTCTTCATTTTACTTCCACTTCCACGTGGTGGATTGCAAGTATAATAATCATACAAAAATTTTAAAATATTCTTTTTCTTGAAATAAGTTCAGAACGTCATGAAACGTCGAGATATTAAATTTGAGCGAAAAAAAAATGTTTTGTCTGTCGGTTGATCTATCTGTCTGCCTGTCTGTCTGTAACTTTTTTTTTGTCTGCACGTCATCTCCAGAACGGTTTGAGCTATTGACTTGAAATTTTGTAATCGTATATATTAAAACGAGATCTAAAACTGGATTGTCTTCTGAACATATCCGGTGAAGGGTTGGGGGTAAATAGGGGGAGATAAGTAAACCAGGTGGTAAGAGTACAGAAACTTGAAATTTGGTGTATGTACCAGAAGCCGAGGCCTCGAAATTTTTTATGATATTGTCCAGTCCCCCATCACCCCCCCCCCCCCCCATCCCATTATTAAAGGGGTTGGGTAAAATTAAGATATTCACTTGAAATATGGCATACGTATTATTATAATGACATCAGGAACAAATTGAAGGTTAGATAGGGGAAATAAGTAAAGCAAGCTGGTAAGAGTACAGAAACTTTAAATTCAGTGTATGTACTAGAAGCTAAGGCCTCAAATTTTTTTATAATATTTTTCAACCAACCCACCCCCACTACCTCCACTCCATTATTAAAGGGATTGATCACATAAAATTGAGATATTCACTTAAAAGTTAGTACACGTTTGTATTGTAATGACATCTGATTGAGATGATCCCGTTGAAGGTGTAGGAGGTAGTAGGTTGTGAATAAGGGAATATAATAGTAGAAGAGCCAGTGACATTTTTCAGTGATCATTTAGTTAAGGCCTATTTTTTGAGAGGATGTTGAGGGGGTATAACTAAGTGTCATCCGTGAGGATTAGCCCTGATTCCAGTCATAAGGGGATGGCAGAACGTCCCCCATGTGTTAAAAAAACTGCATCTTTTTATTATTTAGTTAAGGATGAAATTATTTCCGGTACTCCTCTGATAGCCCACAAACATCGATCTAATATTGGCGGAACGATTGACCAGTCTTAAGAGGGTGGCAGAACACCCCTAACATGTCGTGGGAGCAATGAACTTTTTATTATTTATTAAGCTTCATTTTTTAGTATGTTGTTGTAGCAACTATTCCAAGTATATATACAAATTGGCAGAACAACATAGCGGTCGTAACTACCTGGCAGAACGATTTAAATGTGCCGCATGCGCGCCGTGTCTTCGTGAGTTCGGTCGCAAATTAATTTGTATTATGAATGCTTTAAATATTTAGACCCTTTTTGTAATCACAGACCTTCATTTACCTTTGGAGCTGGTATTTTAATACTCATTCGATGGAAATGGGACTTAAAAGATACAAAAATTTGTTTTTCATTCGAGAATAACTTTGCAACTCTGAGAAACACGAAACAGTTGTACTGTTGTTGGAAATTCAATTCTCTATAAAAAAGGTCTCTTGACATTTTTTCGTATATTGCTTAGTTTCTGCGATATAGTGGAAATAAAAAAAGAATCAAATATTTTTACATTCAAACACAAATATCTTTTGAACTATGCTAGATACGAGAATATGACTTGAAGACTTTTTGTAGAAAAGCTTTCTAAATCATTTTCCGTATCTCACTTCATTCCGGAGATAAAATGAAAATAAAGAATGTTCTTTTCGGATTTCGGAAAAATATAATCAGTATCGACTGAGAACCACAAATTATGATGTATATTATTGTAATTGTATTGTCATAATAATTGAAAAATGCGATTGCCAAGAAAAGAATTACAATTTTTTTTTAAATTGTGAATATTAAAGTTCCTTGTTCCAGATAGATAAATAACATTGTGAATATATGTAGAATCATTTATATTATTTTGGATTAGGTATATCAAAAATGTTCCGAGACAGGAAATACATAAAATAATTAAAATATATTTCTAGAAAGATCGAAATTAATTATTGCAATGCTAAAAAAATTGAATAAATCGTGATACGTGAATTAAAAGAATATTTCTAATACATTTTTTATAGAGAATTAATTACTAAAAAAAAATATTTGATAAACATCATGAAGTAATATATATACTTCATGATGTTTATCAAATATTTTTTTTCAAAATTAGTTCTCTATAAAAAAAAATGTATTAGAAATATTCTTTTAATTCACGTATCACGATTTATTCAATTTTTTTCTAGCATTGCAATAATTAATAGCGATGGTTCTTGAAATACATTTTATTTGTTTTATGTATTTCCTGTCTCGGAACATTTTTGCTATAATTCAAAATAATATAAATGATTCTACATATATTCACAATGTTATTTATCTATCTGGAACAGGGAACTTTAATAATCACAATTTTTTAAAAATTTTTTAGTAATTCCTTTCTTGCAAATCGCATTTTTCATTTATTATGACAATACAATTACAATAATATACATCATAATTTGTGGTTCTCAGTCGATACTGATTATATTTTTCCGAAATCCAAAAAGAAAATTCTTTACTTTCACTTTATCTCCGAAATTAAGTGAGTTACGAAAAATTATTAAGAAAGCTCTTAATTAGAAAATCAAATTTTCTACAAAAAGTCTTGTAGTCATATTTTCGTATCTAGCATAGTTCCAAAGATATTTGCGTTTGAATGTAAAAAATATTTGATTTTTTTTGTTTTCACTATATCGCAGCAACTAAGCAATATATGAAAAAATGTCAAGAGACCTTTTTTATAGAGATTTGAATTTTCAACAACAGTACAACTTTTTCGTGTCCCTCTTAGTTGCAAAGTTATTCTCGAATGAAAAATAAATTTTTGCATCTTTTAAGTCGCATTTCCATCGAATGAGTATTAAAATACCAGCTCCAAAGGTAAATGAAGGTCTGTGATTACAAAAAGGGTCTAAAAATTTAAAGCATTCATAATACAAATTAATTTGCGACCGAAGGCACGAAGTCACGGCGCGCATATGGCATATTTAAATAGTTCTGCCAGGTAGTTACGACTGCCATTTTGTTCTGCCAGTTTGCATATATACTTGGAATAGTTGCTACAGCAACATACTAAAAAATGAATCTTAACTAAATAATAAAAAGTCATTACTCCCACGACATGTTGGGGGTGTTCTGCCACCCTCTTAAGACTGGCCAATCGTTCTGCCAATATTAGATCGATGTTTGTGGGCTATCAAAGGAGTACTAGAAAAAATTTCAGCCTTAACTAAATAATAAAAAGATGCAATTTTTTTTACACATTGGGGGCGTTCTGCCACCCCCTTACGACTGGAATCCGGACTAATTTTCACGGATGACAGTTAGTTATACCTCCCTCAACATCCTCTCAAAAAATAGGCCTATACTAAATCATCACTGAAAAATGTCACTGGCTCTTAGTCCATAAGTAGAGCAAGCTAGTAATTTCATTTTTAACGTATGTGGTAGAAACCAACGCCTAAAATTTTTCTATGACACCTGCCCCAAATATTATTAAAATTTTATGACCAATAATTTGCTCATACTAGAGTGCAAATCTAGTCAAGAAGACATCGTTAAAATGAAAATAAAACAAGCTAACTGTTCTGCACAATGCAGACATACTTTATTCCAATGACGTTCGAGACAATAGAACTTGCTATCCACAGATGAAAAGTATATGAATTTGTGCTGACATATCGATGTTTGAAGTTGTAATTTAAAAATGATTCATTTCAATCACTGAGTAGTTTATAAAAAAAAATGAACAGGACTTCTCAATAAATACAAGTGAAAGTGAGCTGTGTATTTATATAAAAGTTACATCAAAATGACATATCAAAGTCCTACCACAATAATAGTTGATCTCACCGGAAGGCAAAAATCTATTTTTATGCTTCTTACTTATTAATACTAGAATTTACTAAAAAAGTCAACAATACCTATCTATCAATTTATATTAACATCATACATCATACTCATACCAGTCCAAAATGCATTTTAAATATTTTAATTTTCTAACAAACTTGTGTTTGCGATAAATTATAAAATTTCATATTTTCTGCCACTGTGATTCGACACACATGTGAGACACTGAACCTCAAAAATGCACTTAAACTAAATTCTGCCAAGACAAATAGATCGTTAAATTTAATTTGCGCTTTTTGCAATAATAATTATCGCGAAACCGATGCGTCTACGATGTTAAGCAGATAAAAATACAAGCCAACACACTAAACCAAAGTATCCTAAAATAACACACGACTTAATAGAAAACACTGCCGTAACAAGATTCTTTTCGTTATAAATTATTAGTTTATACTCAAATATTAGAGGAAAACAATACCTGCGGCCTTCCAGTGTACTTGCTTCTTATTTCGAGTGCGGGGATGGGGTTTGACATGTGTGTTCCCCATAGCACACTGTCATGCTACAAAATCGTCACCGACAAACCCAGCCCGGCGCGTATATTTAGAACTACTGTGCCAACATTCACAAGAGAAAATGTTAAACTCGCGTTTATAAATGAAAATCAAATTAAAACTTATAAATACTTTCCACCCGATACGTTTTGTTCACTCTCAACAAACTAGGTTTATTGATAGTAAAATATTACTGCTAATTTTATTATTGTTGATCTCTTGCAATAGAAAAAATAAATTTCCTCAGTTTTATACATTTAATAAAGATAAATCTATTTAATCAGATTTCGTCATTCTGCTTACGGGGAATGCCAGTATTGGGTTTAATGTGTTTTTCCGATAAGTTTTATATCTAAATTATGTGCAAAAAACGTCACCATGTAGAGAGACGGAGCAACTGCATGCCTAAATATGTAATCAAGAGATTGTATCGCAGATGCAATATGAGAATCATGAATAAAATTAATATAACGATTGTTTTAATTTTTTTCCATCAGGACGGACATCTATTGGTTAATCGCGGTATTGTCTATTTCTCTGAATGTTTCTCACCTCCTCATACTTTTACCGACATAGGAAACTTAAAGGTTTAACTGGAGTATCTATAGAGTCTAGGCTACTAAAACTTAACGATAAGTCAATTCGGCAGATAATTACTAACTGTCAAACTCCTTGGAAGCCATACTGACATTTCTCTTAACTGGAAATCACATATAAATTTTATTTTCAGTAAATATGCAGCAATTGTTTTGCTTTGGGAAGACTTTGCCAAATTAGAAAAATTCTAATAGCTCAACATGGCTTTCGGGCAAATAAATCGACTGAAACCGCAACGTGTCACCTGCTGGACTACGTTTATCAAAATTTAGACCACACAGGGTAAATATGTTTTTTCCTTGTTATTCGATTTACCAAAAGCATTTGACACTGTAAACAAAGAATGTCTAAAACGAGCTAAAAAAACTACATTTTGATATGCTTTTTATCCCTGTTGGGATGATTCGATACATATTTTCAGCAGAGGGTCGCAAGATGACTCAGTGCTTTGACATGTTTTATTTTTCTTTCTTTTTTTTGCATTGACAAAAGTAAAAGCTAACTACATTTTGAAACGCAGAAAGGGCATCGGTTCTATTTTTATTTAGTAAATGAAAATAAGGAAATGAATGATGATATTTTAAATATAACATTACATTATTTTTTGCACCTCTATCGCACGGAGAATTTATCAATTTGTCGTACATTTTTAAATAATTCTATGGAATGCATTTTTGTAAATAACTGGTTTATTTTAAATTTTTCGAAAAAACTCTATATCAAATTATTTGTCCAAAAAGGCCCGTGCCTTATACTGGTTATAGAGATCGATCGGCGGAATAGTTAATTTTCGATTTTTATTAGGAAACTGTTTTCCAGGATTTGTAGATTCGCTTTTGTTTTCTCAAATTTCCCACAAACGTCATCTATTAGACCTAATCAAGGCTTCATTTGTGGCCGTGTACCTTTGATGCCACCAAGTCTCATCGAAATCGATCAATATTCTGGATAGTTATCGTGCTTCCTAGCCCGATTTCGAGAAAACCAGTTTTTTTGCAAAAAAATTCAATTTTTATTTGTTTTTCGACATAGTCTCTGGTATACTTATTTGTAGAGCTTTGCCAGCGGCACCATTTCCTTTTTAAAATATCTCGATCCGACTAACCGTTACCGAGTTATTCAATTTTTCCCGAAAAACTCGAAACGTCTATATCGGGTACTTCCGGTTTCCGAACGGAGCCGAGCTTCCGGCGTTTAGGTTTTCTAAAGACCTCCTATTAACCACCCAAGTTTCATAGCAATCCGAAAACGGATTAGGGGGGGCTGGGCGTGAGAGATAGACAGACCGACAGACAGACAGACCGACCGACCGACTGACCGGCGGACGGAATTTTCTAAATTCGCTCTCGAATCGATAGATATGACTTTCATTTCGATGCGACGTTTTCTTCGGGTTTCGATGGTCCACCGGAAAAATGCTAAACCTATACTACATTTTTTTTTAAATGTAGTAACAAGAACTATATCGGTATCAGGGGAAATATATTATCTTGGGTACTATCATATATGGAAGGAATGATGCGAGTAAAAGTAGATGGAACACAATCGGAGTTAGAAGAACTGCTACTTGTAATTCCTAAGGGTTCCGTTTTGGACCATTACTGTTCATGCTGTATGTCAACAACTTGTCCAATGACATAAGCAATGGACATTTAACTATGTTTGCAGATGACTTTACAGTAACTTTGATGGCCAACACACCTGAGAAGCTTAAAAAACAGTGGTTGTAACTCTTGAGGAAATCAGTGTCACAAAGACAAATTAATATTAAATGATAAGAAAACTGTGTTCATAAATTTTTATATGCAGAGACCCCTCCCGCATAATATAGCATTGTACGATGACATAGGTCTGTCGGATAGTGTTAAACTGCTTGGAAACTACATTGATTATAATTTATTATTCAGTCTCCAAATCGAATATATTTGCAACCAATTAAATAAGGCCTACTTTGCCTTATTACAAATGAAAACTAGTTTAGACGAAACCTGGCTATTAAACATATACCATGCGTTTTCATACTCGCACATATCCCACAACATAATTTATTAGGGAAGCTCCACCTCTAGTGATAGAGTTGTTACCTGCCAAAAAAGATATATTCTACTCATTTTCAAGTTAGACCCTAGAGTAAGTTGTAAGGATATGTTTAAAAACAAAAAATGACGACCCCGTGCGTATACATATTCAAATGTTTGATGTACACAAAGAAAAATATGGACTTATTTTCTAAACTAAAAGAAAAACGTACATATGGTACAAGATATGGGGACCTCTTAAGCATACCAAAACACAGAATTCGTGCTTTAAAAAATGCCCAGGCTATAATTGTATTTTACTATATAATAGTTTATCGGATGAGATAAGAAATATTCGAAGTTACCATAAGTTTCAGAAAATAATAAAAGAAATGTTACAGAAAGGGGCATTCTACAGTGTACGCGACTTTTTAAATAGAGAACTTTCTTTGGGGCCATAAATATAATTACTGTTTATATAATATTTACATAGAATAATGAAGTCGTACATGGTATAATTTTTGGAAATCTCAAGGGGAAATTCACAACAAGTGTGCCCTACCACTTATTCCTTGCTACCTACTCAAATCCAAATATTTTATATTTTTGATTGATTTCACATTTTCATTTATAAATATGCACATTGATCATAATAATAATATAATATAATTGAATAAGAAATGTAAAAATTATATTATACATCAATAGATTGAAGTTTGAGTGGTTTCTAATTAAAAATATTCATTATTTTAATTCAAAAAGTTACAAGGCGTTTTAGCCTTATATATTTTTAATTAATGATGTATAAACCACATTTTTAATAAAAAGATTTTTCATATTTCCAAAGTCATAAAAAATTTATAGCAACTTAAAAATTTTGTTTAAATAATATCTTCGTGTTCTTCTTCAATAATATCTAAAGCTGAAGTTTGTTCATTAATGTTTGGTGTCACATTTTGACATTCATCGGTGCAAGCACATACAGAACAGCATTTCAGATTTAATGATACACAATTACAATTGTTTGTCGCACATTTTCCACTACATGAACAAAAATATTTTTAAAGCATGTTCAATGCAGTGTCGTCTCCTTCAGAGTAATTGAAATTCAAACAATCGTTTTCAATTTTCCAATCGTGAACCAACGGGTCAGGGAATACTATTTCACAATTTGTAGCTTGCTTCCATTCACTTATTTGCCATTGTGCTCTCAAAAAATGTTGCAACAATGGTACTTTTCTAAATTCAATGTTAATTAATCTTAATGAGCATAATTCCACACACAAAAAAATCACATGTGTAGTAGATGAACTGCCGTTTATTTTGGCGTGTGCAGAATTACTGTGCATTCAGAAATTATTGAGAAAAAAAATCCTAAAGGTCGCCTATTTTCGCATTTTTTTGTTGAAAAATTGGCCATATCTCGGAAACCGTGCATTTTTCGAGAAAAAGCCAAGAGACAAAAAGTGTTTATTTTGGTCGGTTTTTATTACAGAAAACGTTTTCAGAGCGATTTATTAAGTTTTCTTTTTTTTACAACTTTTTGTTTATAACTATTGAAGGACCGCCTAAAAAATTATGCAAAAAATACGCAAATTGTCAGAAAAATATGCTCTACAATGCCGAAAAAGTTTCAAGTAGAAGTCTTTTATTAAAAAAATTTAGTCGGTCCATGCTGTTTTGATGGGGGTGAACCGCTCGCCTATTACGTCAAAAAACATTATGTAACAGATTTGCACCCTTAAGTATTATTGATGTTTGTCGGATTCCACTTGTTCCAATATAAGTATACGAAAAAAGTACTTCTTAAAGTCCTGAGGGCTCTATCTATCTATCGAATGCTACTAAAGTTATTACAAGAAATGGCCTACACGCACATACATACATCAATACACCCGCATACATACAGATAGACAGACATTTTTGATTGGATACTTGAGTTCGACCTGTTATCAAACGAATTTCTGTACAAATTGTTTTTCTACCAATTTTAAAAAATGTTGACCGGTTATGATACACCCATTTGATTAAATAAAATAATTATAAAAACACTCTTACACACCAGATGCCTCAAGGATCTGGCTCTAGTATAATTGATCGCTGTAATTTAAAACTGCATTCTTCTTTTTAGTCTTATTTTATGGCATTTTGTGATTTACTTTGTGACATTAAAATTTGTATAGAAATATTTCGAATTACCAGACAGACAATAAACATATTTCTAATATTTAAACGTCAGTTCTACCGATATTATAAGTAGGTATATTGCAGAAATGATGGAAAAAGTTACAAATATAAATCATCGGTCTGACTCACAAACATGAAAGATTCATTATTTTATATTAAATCTGGTCTGATGAGTCACTGTGCTTTTCTGAGTTCGATTGCTATTTCATACAAGTCAGATGCAAAGAGTCAACATTGTAAAAATAATAGCTTTTCTAACTCAAGATCGTTTAACCTGAAATCTAAAACAATAATGTGAATATTTTAGTAGTATCTATATGCAACCAACATTGCACTATGCAATACCATGTTGCGTAAGAACCAGAAGAGTATATCAACCAGTATTTTAAAACACCTAGAACCACATAACGCGCCTAATGTACAGGATCTGTGACTATAATGCTAGTAGCACAGTCGTTAGGGATTTTAAGGCATCACTAAAGGTTGTGGCTGAATTTTTCAGAATAAGCAGTTTTGTTGAGATGTAGAATATGATAAAAAAAAGTTTACAGCTGTAAGGTGCCGGCGACCCCTAAAAAAAATTGAAAATATTGTCCGAAAAATAAATATAAAAAAAATTAATTGCACTAGGCGATAGAGGGAAAAATTTCACAACAAAAACGAAAAACGAGTACACAAATAAGAAGAGTATTTTTAATACAAAAGTACGCTCTCCGAATTATTGCTGGACTCGAATATCGTCAGTCATGTCGTAATACATTTCAAAATCTTAGGATACTAACTGTTGCTGGAATATACATTCTGGAGGTTTGTACTTATGTTTACAAAAACTTCACCACGTTCTCGGCAAACCAACTGAACCACGATCATCATACGAGGTCAAGAGGGTTGTTGGCACCAAATAATTTTCGAACAACTTTTTACCAAAAGAGTTTTCATTATACTGGCTGTAAACTTTATAATGCACTGAATGCAGAATTAAAAAATTCCCCCAATGTTTATATCTTTAAAAATAGGTTGAAAGAATTGCTGCTACAAAAAAACTGTTACACAATGCAAGAATTCTTCTCGCCACCTAATATTTCTACTTGAATTTTATTTATATGTGCATGTTGATTTAGGCACGGGTATATTCTCCTATATATTTTGTGGATATTTATTTGTTTGTTTTTCTTTCTTGATGTTTGTTATATACATTTGTTTTTTTTTACAATTTTATGTTTTAATATTCTCACTTACATGTCCATTTGTGACTATACATTTGTATGCATATGTGTGTATATGTATGTATGTGTATATTTATATGTGTGTGTATGTATGTTCATATTAATTATGTTTACACTTATCTGATTTATATTTGACCCTTTCTTCTGTTATTGTACTTGTACTTTTAAATGGAAGAAATAAATATTTTTTTTTTCCGGTTAATCCGTTGCCGGACAGGGCTTCCGTGTTTTCCGACCGATACCACACGGTAGCCGCGCCGGCCATAATGAGCAAAATGCATAATTTTTTTAAACATCACAGATGAATAGACCACTAAAAAACATTATTTTTCCAGTATTTTATTTTTGTTTTATGTTCTAATTAAATGTTAAAAAAATTATTTACTGCAGCTGTCAATTTAACTGCGTTTAAATGGAGAAGTTTCCGCGCTACTTGTGTGTGACGTCATAGGGCACATCGCACCGACGGAAAACGTATTGTGATTGCGAATGTGTACACATTATTTATGTTGCGTTATGGAAAATACAAAGAAAAGTAGCTATAAACATTGTATTGTGCCCAAATGTACAAATACTACAATAAAAACTCCAGAAAAGTTATTTTTTAATGTGCCTAGACGAGATAAAGTTAGGAAGAAATGGTGCAGAGCTATGAGACAAGAATGAAAATATGTACCTAACCCTAATATTATTGTGATAGTTTGTTTACATATCATGGTGAATTTGGTCACTTTCCTATTTATAGGAATACAAAAGTTTACTAACTTCTGTTAATAGAAACCCTGAATTAAAATGTATAAATGTATAAGAACGGTGGGAATAATAGGTTTGTTCATTTGTGTTGATTTAAAGCAGCTTCAAGCAGTTAAATAAAGATAGTGCTATCACAAGTAACGTGAGTGTGAGAGAGATAACGTGCTTCAAAGTTGCTATAAATCAACACAAATGAACAAACTGATTGTAACTTCTCGACATTCTACATATTATCCAGTTATATATTTATATTTTATATATACCTATGTATGTCAACAGTTATTTTTACTATTAATGTACCTACCTACATAAAAGTACGTACTTAGTAAGTGACGGGAGGTATTTATTATATAAAAAAGTAAAGCATTCTAAGATGAAAAATATTAATTGATATAACATTAAAACATTGCCTTGTTTACCTATTTTGAGGTTAGGTACATAAATAATTTGTTATATTTAACTACAGTAAAAGGATAAAAATGGGCACAATTGAATTAATGTTTAGAATAATGAATGACACATACCTTGTTGCTTTAGTACCTTCAATTTCTGCACTAATAAAATCAGTATTAGTAGCAAAAAAGTTATCAATATCAATACACATTTACAAAACACAAAACAATTTACGATTTAACCTCTTGGCAGATAGACGACCATTAGACATTATACCGAATGACGTCAGACCAATAGCGTGGTGTTTTCAGTCACGTGGATATGTTCCCATAAAATTTTGAATTTCAAAGTCGTTTATTTAGGCTACACATTTTTTTTAAACCTTTTCTTCATTACTTTCTCAACTTATATAACATATATAACGAAAAAATAATAAATTATTGCATTTCTAAAATTCATGCATGTTGCTCATTACAGCCACTCCCCACGACCTGTGGGGTTAATGACTATAAATACCAGAATCGTATGCCCTAAGTAGGCGGAGGGACCCCAGGATAACCGCCTTCTGCATTTGGCCTGCCAGCCATTCTGCTGATTTCTGGCAGACAGGTATGGTCTTAAGTTCCGAGAGCAGCGTAGGCTTCATACCACCGAGTACACCGATTATTAGGACTACCATCTTGACTGAGTAGCCTGGGTATAGCACTTGGAGCTCGTACCGGAGATCACGGTATTTGGTCCGTTTTTCCTCCTCTTTCACAGCGATGTTTGGCTCAGCAGGTGCCGAGAACTCGATCACAAACATCACCTTGTTTTGATGGTCGAGAAGGACTATGTCAGACTTGTTGGCCTGAATTAGCCTGACTGTCGGAAACGAGTAGTTCCAATAAATTCGGCACCTCTCGTTTTCGACAACGGACTCAATATCTCCGGGGACGTAAGGCAGCACTGGTGTTTGGTCTATCCCGTACGAGTGCCGTAGATGATAGTACAGCACCCGTAACGCCGCGTTATGGCGTTGGATGTAGGCCGAAATCGCATATATCGGACATGCAGAAAGTAAATGCATGAGCGACTCCGGCGCCTGATGGCAGGTCCTACAGTTTATATCAGGTACCTCTACACCCATTACGCGGCTTCGGTAGACCAACGTGTTAATTACACCATCTTGGCAGGCCACAATGAATCCCTCGGTCTCCGACTTTAGCCCGGCTGACCTTAAAAAGGTAAATGTCAGCCTGGTCGATAAACCCAGTGTTTCTACGTTCTTATAGTATACACCGTGCATGGGTTTATCGACGTGCTGCCTAAACAGAAGTTCCTGCTCGGTAGCTTTTATTTGGGCCTTCAGACGAGTTGGCTGTAGTTCAGTGACTGACTCTGGATCAGCACCGCGCCGGCCACCTCGCCTATCGTCGAATACGAGACCAAGTTCATCTGCGGCTCTTTTTGCTGCCTTAAACAATCCTGCACCCACCCCTGCGTTTTCGTGATCTCTCACTAATTGCAGGAGCGGGTCTGAGCTCCTAAGGACATTACATGTCATGCTCAGTGTCACTCTGCCATGCATACACTCCAACCCCAAGAGCCCTCTGCCCCCCCGATTTCGTGGGAGGTACACACGAGGAACGGACGATTTAGGATGAATGCTCCTATGGATATTCATGATCTTGCGGGTACCTCTGTCCAATTGGCGCAGCTCATCTACAGTCCATTTGACTACTCCAAAGGAGTAGAGCAGAACAGGAACGGCAAGCATATTAGTGGCAGATACCTTGTTTTTCCCCGAAAGTTCGGATGACCAAATCTTTCGGAGTAGGCTTCTGTACTTGCCGCGGAGAGATTCTTTCACTTGTTGCACATCCTGGATGTGATGTTGCTCCACACCCAGGTATGTGTAGGTCTCTCCGGCATCCAGATGTCTCAGGATGCTTCCGTCTGCGAGTTGCGCGTCTTCAGCAAAGTCCCCGCATCGTCCTCTCTTGAGTTGAACGACCGCGCACTTGTCCAACCCGAACTCCATACCAATGGCCTGCGTGTACTGCTCGACCACCCTTAGAGCATTTTGGAGTTCTTGCTCTCCGGAGGCATACAGTTTAAGGTCATCCATGTAGAATAGATGAGTGACCTTATGCCTCCGGTTGCTGGGTGGTCCACAGTGATACCCGCGAGTTTGGCGGAGCTCAACAGATAACGGCAGCAGTGAGATGCAAAAGAGGAGGGGACTCAGAGTCTCCTTGGAAAACTCCTCTTTGGAATGCCACCTGCTCTGTTGTAACCCGCTGTGCACCGGATGTTATGGTGAAGCGAGTTTTCCAGAGAGGCAGCAGTTGTTCTATGCATCTCACTAGTGGTTCTGCTACCGCATTATTATTATTATTATTTATTTCTTTCTCTCAGCTTATTACTATTATTATTATTATTATTATTTTTATTATTATTATTATTATTATTATTATTATTATTATTATTATATGAAATTTATTTGTACGATCCAAAATGTAGGCTCCAGATTTTCGGACGCGCTACAATAAATTTGTTGTAACTTTTGAACTAATTAATGAAATTGAACTCAATAAAGCTTAAATGAAACGACAAACATATGGGCTATTTGATTATCATATCTTCAAATATAAAAACGAATATATGTAGGAATAGTACATATATGAAGTCGGAACATAGAGAGAGTTCCGATGAAATTATGAACTATTTCTACAATTTTTAAGATACAAATCTGAAACTTGAAGGAATGTATACAAAAATCCAATTAGTGAAAAAAATGTCAAAAATTTAATTTTGAAAATGTACACTAGTATATAAATCAAGATAAGAAGTATCCATTGATTTATATAATCAGTTTAGGTCCACTCCAAACTTTGCCATAATTAAGGATTTTAAATTAAGCCTTAAATAGATTTAGTCATAAATAGATTAAGATATAAATACTTGTAGGTATAAATTAGAATAAGCACGTCGGAAACTTTAGTATTCACTATGTAATACTCTTGATAAAGGTCTAATAAGCCGAAACATATGTAGAGTATTTATAATATATAGATTGATTCATCTAAAAGCAGTGTTTAATTTATAATTAACAAATTTATAAAAGCGGCAAATTCAAAAATTATTGAATGGTATAATAGATTGTATATATTCTTTTATATTATTACAAGTGAGAACCAGCGAGGAGCAGTTGTTATTCAACAAATACACTTCTTAACAATACTGATTGTGTAAATAAATAAAACAAAATGTTACCTACTACATATACTTTTTATAATCACAACGTTAGATTACTGCTCGTAAGAAGAACCAAGAAGAAACTTACGAGAAGTACCTATATGTATAAATATCTACGAAAACTAAGTGCTAACGCTATAACAATAATGTATAAAAATAAATATTACATATTATACATACAAACGTTTTTATTGCGTACCTTGATATACACAAATATGCAGCACAGTATTGAAAAACACTATTTTATTAGATGAATAGGAATAACAGCAAATAACAACAGTTATTTCTAAAAACCATACATCAGATTTGAGGCTGAAAACGATTTATCTCTGAGAACAAATACCCCATATATTAATAGCGTTTTCGACATGGTTGTTGGTTGGTGGGTTTTAAAAATTCAACCAATGGAAATATTATATTCAAATTTAGCGCACATTTGTGAGGAGTGGCTTAGCTGAATCTCTTGGGCCAACGGAGTATAGAAGTCTCCATTACTTGTTCAAAATCTCTGGCCAATTATTTTTCAAGCCCCTTATCGTAGGTTTTCCCTTATTTAGTTCTAACAACTTCAGTTCGATTCCAGCCGAATCATTCAGCTGAACCGACAGTGTGCGGATAAACTTTGTTACTTTTGTTTTTGGATATTATAAGAAAATAAGGAGCAAAAATTTACAACTGAGGACGATGAGACATTAATAGACTTTGTTCGACATTATCCGGCATTATATACTGTTATGTTAAAAGTTACAAAGATTTAGTTGTAAGAAATAGAAGACAAAACGAAAAAGCATTCTAACAATGAGAGTGCAACCAATTAACTTTGTATTTTATTTCATTAGTATCCATGCTCTGATCCATGCAGAATGCAAACGCACAGGTGGACGAATAAAAGGAAACTAGACGATCTGCCGATCTGCCATTTCTAGCAATCCACCGAAGTCGCCATGCCATCCTTGTCGATCGACTGGCAGTCAGTTCTCCGCGACCGACTGTTCCAGGAAATCCAGGTTTTCTACTCGGAATAGGACAATCATTATAATAAAAAAGGTTTAAAAAATTGTGAAAGTTTTTAAATCTTGAGAGGTAAAAAAAATAATGAATACAGTTTTTGTACTCTTTTCCGCGTCCATGAATGTTGTTAAATTAACAAAAAACGTAAATTTGCAACGACTTTTTGAAAAAAATCCCGAAATTTATGCAAACCTTGGAAAGCAATTTAATAATTATTATTATATAACCATCTTGTATCAAGTTTGCACCCTGCTAGGCGAGTCTGCCTGGGGTAAAAATGAGGTGATTTTACAAATTTTGTATATCATTTGAGTTAGCAATGGATTCATATAGGAAAAATTCCGCTGAACAAGATTTTCTTATGAAAAATTTTCCTAAACCGCGAGCTTCATGGTCAAATAATTGTTTAAACGGTTTGACGGATCCAAAAATATCTTGATTCAATCGAAAAATATTTTCAATACGCGTCGTTTGGCGTCAGGCACAACTTATTTTGTCAACCCGTTCATTTGGTATAGCCAAAATAAATTTCATAATTAACAAATTGATTACTCCGAAACTAATGAGGTCAGGATATTGTTTCTTTCAAAATATAGGGCTTTTATACCAAAGAATATACCATATTTTTTTGACACGATGTAGTCAATACTTTTTGATTGTTTAAACAATTGGCATAATTTGTTAATTTGCAAATAACTTTTTTTTTCGAAAATTTGATCGACTTCAAACCAACTTTAAACGATAAATAATGATGTCGGGCATAACCCCCATAGAAGTCTGCACGAATGCAACTTTTTGCTTTTGTTTCTTTAAAGTTTAAATTAATTTTACAAATTACCAAATGGAATATCTCGGCTCTGGGTAAGTGTATCGAAATTGGGTTTTGTACATATGAAAGTGCTTGCAAAAAGGAAAATTTTGAGATCAGAAAGACCGGATCGGATAACCGGAACCGGAAATAAAAGTGACATTGCGTGAGAGGCTCTAATTTGTTTATTAACAACGTTTTGATGGGGAGGTTCGGTGCAAATGAAAGATAACAAGTTTTTCCATTAACCACCAAAAGTCCTACAAAAAATGTTCAATCCCTGAAGAATTATACGCGTTTTTGACCCTTAAAAAATCTCTCCCGTAACGTAAAAATAGTAAGCTTTGACGCGCAATGGGGTGGCGGGTACAATCCTTGGTGTGGGCAAATTTTTTTTGTAGTCAAATTCATTTTTTTTTTCGTGCAATAAAATAATTCCTATAATACAATGATTTCTAAATTCTGAAAAACGTTATAAATAATTATTATACTCTTCACAAATACAAAACGAAGAATATATTGCATTCGATCGGCACATTTCTAAAACCGGTAACAGTCTTCTTTCTCTCGACTTTCAAAATGTCCGTCCGTCTGTCCGTTTGTCTGTCTGTCTGTCCGTCCGTCACGTTTCTTGTAAGCACGATAACTAACTAAGAACGAAAAGTCCAATAGTATTGAAATTTGGACAAAATTGATCAAATAAAGAAGTTATAAATTTTTTAAATTAAAAGAAAATTATTTTGTAATTAAACAAAAAAATGTTTGAAAGTAATATCATTTACAAAGAAAACTGCGAAGGGTATCGTATAGAATGTGCAACAATTATATAACAAATGTAGTAAATCGGCGAAGAGTATAATGGTTAGCTTGTTTATTCTTGAGAACTTCATTAAATCCGTAACTCTCGAGCTGATGCTGTGCACCTGCTTTATATTCTCTACATTTCTTATAGTCGAACTCATGGAACGGTGCAATACTCTAATAGTTATTAGCGTTAATAATTATTAATGTAAATAATTGTAATTAAAACAATAAAATAATAATGCCATTAAAACAGTTAAATCTTTTTATTATTTCTCATTTACAAATAACAAAGTGTGTGTTTTTTTCATGATAAGTGAACTTTTTTCATTACAAGAAAAAAGTGAAAAAAAATATTGTTTCTTTTTTATATTTGGTCTTTTTTCGACAGGCCTTCTCTTTCATAAAAAGTAGTAAAAAAACAAAAACTACCGACAAACCCTTGTTGGACAAGAACAATCATATGTTTGTTGGAAGATAGCCATTTATTTAATGAAAATTGCAAAACAAATTATTTACGATGTTTTTAAAAACTTCTCAGAAAGTAAAGACATTTATTATCATAAAAAATACTTGGTTACGTGAAAAAAAAAAGGCAAATTTGACGAAAAAAAAAAAATTGCCCATTTCGAGGATCGAACCCGCCATCCCATTGCGCGTCAAATCTTACTATTTTCACGTTGCGGAAAAGATTTTGTTAAGGGTCAAAATGCGTGTAACTGTTCAGGGATAGAATATTTTTTGTAGAACTTTTTGTGGTTGATGGAAAAACTTGTTAGCTTTCATTTGCACCAAACCTCCTGTCCAAAAAGTTGTTAATAAACAAATTAGAGTCTCTTACGCAATGTCACTTTTATTTCCGGTTCTGGCTATCCGATCAAGATCTTTCCGGTCTCAAAATTTTCATTTTTACAAACACTTTCATATGTACAAAACCCCATTTCGATACGCTTACCCAGAGCCGAGATATTCCATTTGGTAATTTGCAATATTTTAAATAAACAAAAGCAAAAAGTCACATTCGTGCAGACTTCTATGGGGGTTATACCCGACATCAATATTTATCGTTTAAAGTTGGTTTGAAGTCGATCAAACTATCGAAAAAAAAGTTATTGGCTAATTAACAAATTATGCCAATTGTTTCAACAATTAAAAAGTGTTGAATATATCGGGCAAAAAAAAATATAGTATGTTTTTTGGTATAGAAATCATACATTTTGAAAAGAACAATATCGTGACCGTATTAGTTTCGGAGTAATCAATTTGTTAAATTTGTTTTTTTTTTTTGGTTATAACAAATGAACGGGTTGACAAAATAAGTTGTGCCTGTCGTCAAACGACGTGTATTTTCGGATCCGTCAAGCCGTTTTCATTTTATGAAATAAAAACGAAAAAAATTTTGTTTCAGCAATTATTCGACCATGAAGCTCGCGGTTTAGGAAAATGTTTCATAAGAAAATCTTGTTCAGCGGAATTTTTCCTATAAAAATTCGTGGCTAACTCAAATGGTATAGAAAATGTTTGGGAAAAATCCCAGGCAGACTCGCCTATGCCACGATAAGCAAATAGTTATTTATTAACTTTTTTATTCATATATTTGTAGTGGAGTAAAAAAAGCACATTAATGTGTACAGTTTTGTAACAGCAACATTATAATTTCATACCTTCTGGGGTATCACCAGGAGTATATATCTGAGTCTTGAACTTCCAAAGTCTATTGCGTTTTATTCTATGAACAATTTTGTTTTTTTAACAGCGTTTTTTTGGGTAAAGAGGTGAATATCTCCGGTTCTAGAGGTCCGATCGGGACAAACTAAAAACCGGAAATCTTTGCAATTAAAATTCCAACAAACATCCATTGATTTTGGGTGATTTGAGTACGTACATAACGTACAAAATGGAATAAACTGGCTAAAAGCGTTTTATTTTTTATTTTAACGCCCAGGGACGTCAAGAGTTTCGATCGGCTCTAAACTTTCAAAAAATATACCTTTTGTTGAAAACAATACATTTTGAAATGTTGGTGCCCAAATATTGAACCTTGTGGGCACTAATGAATTTGTTATCTGAAATTTGAATTGCCCTCCATTTTGTGCCATTAAGTCCAAATGGGATTTTTTTTTTCAAAATGTAGTTCTGGACACCAGCTTTTCAATAACATTTTAAAAATGTCTTTAAATTCATTTTGGCCACTTTCTGGGCATTTATTTATAAACCAAATGACAATAAATAGGTTTTCTCGGCCATTTTAGAAACATTTTTGAAAATTTTTTATCAGGAATGAAAGAGAATTGCGAGAACTTTAATTTAAAATAAAAAACTTTTAGCATCTTGTAAAAAGATAAATAGCAGTAAATACACACACAAAGAAACAGTTATCTGTTATCTCAAACAAAGTTGTTGTCTTTGAACAGAACAGATATTTTACATTAGTCAAGAAAATTAAGGTTATAATTTTACAAAGAGAAGTTAGCAGAATATTAAATTCCCCTAAATACATACGTTAACTACCAACTTAAGTAAGCCGGAAACAATTGGGTACGGTGCAACAAAACGAGAGATAATCTTGATAGTCAGGGCAAAATAGGCGGAAAAACGCCTTTACTCGGAACCAGAGTGATTGTGCATAAAACTACATGTATGATGGCTCATTTTATTCGTTAGAGTCTCTAGATCAAAGTTGGAAACAGTTTTTTGAGGGGTCAGCTGATAATTTGTTTATTGTGGAAATATAAACAATAAAAGTGATGTTCGATGAAACATTATATGAAATAAGGCACTGGCTCCATAAATTGACGTCATTTTTTTATTTCAGTGTCATTTCTTATATTTTTGGGTCACTCGTTCCGATTCTAATGTCAAAAAAGTACCAATACTAGAGGGCACCACAGAAAAAGTTAAGTGAAGATGAAAATAATGACAAATGAATATTACATGAAATAAGGTTTTTTTTTCGAAATTCTGTGTCATTTTTACATTTCCTTGTCATATTTTACGTTCTCTGGTTCACTCGTTCTGACGCTGAAGGCAAAAAATGCTAATCGTAGAGGGCGCCACAAAAGAAACTAACACCAGATGGAAACAATTACCAACATGAAAAAAGCTGCTATCTCCCTAACTCTTGAGGCATTTTTCATGTTATTGTGGAGCATTCATTTTTTGTTCCAATGGCAAAATAGTGCCAAATATAGAGGAAGCCACAGAAAAGACGGACATCGGATGAAAATAACGATGATTTGGGATAATTATATGCTGTAAACTTCATATCCTGTATTTTATTTATTTTACCAAAGGAAAACGCAATGCTCGGTACGCTGTAAGCGTTTTCATTCATCCTCACACGGTAAAAAAATGAGACAAGATTTTACGAACTCTTTGTGAATTTCTTTGTAAAATTACAAACGTTTGTCATTTTATGAACAAGTTTGTGAAATTACCAAGAGTCCAGGAATTTTCGGCAAAAGTTTGGAATATTACGAAGAGTTTGGAAATTTACAAAGAAATCTCGAAAATATTACGAAAATGCTTACAATTTTACAAATATTTTCGCACTGTTGCCAACATTTTTGAGACCTTCGTAAATTTTCAAGCTCCACAATAACATGAAAAATGCCTCAAGAGTTAGGGAGATAGCAGCTTTTTTCATGTTGGTAATTGTTTCCATCTGATATTAGTTTCTTCTGTGGCGCCCTCTACGATTCGCATTTTTTGCCTTCAGCATCAGAATGAGTGAACCAGAGAACGTAAAAAAAAAACTTATTTCATGTAATATTCATTTGTCATTATTTTCATCTTCACTTAACTTTTTCTGTGGCGGCCTCTAGTATTGGTACTTTTTTGACATTAGAATCGGAACGAGTGACCTCAAAAATATAAGAAATGACACTGAAATCAAAAAATGACGTCAATTTATGGAGCCAGTGCCTTATTTCATATAATGCTTCATCGAACATCACTTTTATTGTTTATATTTCCGCAATAAACAAATTATCAACTGACCCCTCAAAAAACTGTTTCCAACTTTGATCTAGAGACCCTAACGTATAAAATGAGCCATCATACATGTAGTTTCATGCACAATCACTCTGGTTCCGAGTAAACCGCCTATTTTGCCCTGACTATGATATACAAATTTAAAAAAGAAGCCATTCAGGCTAATTAACAACAATGAAATGTAAATGCTTGAAAATTAGTTTTTATAATAAATGTTTTAATGCTATTCCTTTCAATACTCCTGGACTATTGTTTTTTACACTCTAAACTGAGCTTTACTAAACAACTACATTATCAATAAAGAACAACTTATGTCTGGCCATAATCAAAAACACACATGCAGATACTTTTATTATCTCAATATTGGCACTATTAAAGAATTTTATCATTGTGACAGCACTTATCCTACTGCAACGTCAGCAAAATCATGGAGCGAATAGATGTATATTATCAATGAGTCAATTGTTTAAAAAGTTAATCATTTGGTAACCATAACAATTTTGTTATTTACTGTCAGTACAGAATTGTGAGCTGTAAGAGAATTATTCATTGCTGAAGAAAAGGTAAGAGATTTAAATGTTGTTTTACTTAGGACGAAATTTTAACAGTATCTTAATATTTCAGTGTACACGAAAATGAATCGGCTTGTGTTATTTGCCACAGTTGCTTTGTTTTTTAACTTCAGTCAGGGTGCACCTCCGAGCATCACATCAGAAGCAACTGTCGGAAGCGAATCTTTGGGAAGCTATTTCAGAGATATAATGGCTTTAATACCAAAGGAAGAAATTATGAATATTACTAATGAACATTTAGAGAGTGACGAAGAGTTTATGGCTGCAGTTGTGTACATGCAGAGCAAAGAATGGACAGATTTAATTGAAATAATAAGGGAAAAAACAGAATGGATTGAATTAAAGAAGTTCTTGAGAGATTCTGGGATAGACGTAGATCAGAGTATTAGATGTATCGAGGGCCTTATTGTTAAAGTCAACGTGTCAGAATCTATCGAAGCGAAAAAAAGTTTGAAGTCTTTCATTGCGGATGTGGAGAAGAGTTTACCCACTGCGAAAATGTTGAGTACCTTAGAAGAGAAAATGATTAAGGGGATAAACTTTAAAGAATTATTTGACAGGCTGTCAAGTGACCAATCTCATCGTTTGGTAGAAAAGGTATTCGAGTTGCCGGAAATCAAAAAAGTGTTGTCAATCTTAGCAGAGATGGGAATAGATTTATCAAATGCATTTGCTCTTATGTACACGATCTTTGGATGGGGCGAGTTTAAACCATTTAATTAATTTTGATTTAATTTTTAGTTTTAATGTTAAACCTGACTTATTATTAGTTTACTACTTTATTTTTGTAGTTTTGTATTAAATAAAGCATATTTTCACGTTTAAAATTTATTCCAAAGCAATTTATTGATTTCACTGATCAACTTTAAAGTATTTCTACCGAGAAAGTGGTTAACGTCAGGGTGTAGATAATAGTTTGGTGAAACCACTGGCAAATTTTGAGAACGATTTTGTGTCTACTTTTTCAGTTATGATACATTAAAATTAACGTTATTAGCAAGGAAACGATAGAGAAAAGAAATTACTCGTGAATTTATCGCCACAATTTATATCTCAAACGTCAGATTCTTTTATATTTTTGACTCTGAGTTTGACTGGTTATTACAAAAGTGTACCCCGAGTTTGAGAAACTTCTTGCGTCTGGTAGTTAAGTAATTCGTCATACTATGTCTGAAACAGCCGGTTTTACAATCGCAAGGTAACTTTCATGTTAGTTGACTTTTACTTGCAGGTTATCTATAACTTTACCGACACATGCGTTTTTCAATATAAAGTTAAGTGATGATTTGTAAACGAGAGGTTGTGAATAAAATTTGTAATGTTGGTACTGGAAAAATGGGTAATATACATAAAATGTATGAATTTTGGTCCAAAGTCACGTCACCTGCTATCAAATATAAATGTCAGAAGCAATTTATGAGTTAGTGGTCTATGCTAAGTAAGTAGTACTATTTAGTCTCGATCTATTTAAAAAAATCTCTCCCATCGTATTCTTCGAAAAAGTTAGGTCTATACAGGATTACCTTGGCTACTCATCACTGCTATATGCATTTACTTCGTACATATCCATTTTTAGGCAAAATATCAAAAAATTAATTTGTGACAGTTATTTTACAGGTTATAAATTGCCAGTAAACTGCCAACTTCTAGTTTACCCACACCTCATCTGCTAGTAAAGTTAACTACTATAGTCTGTTTTTAAACCAGGAGGAGCGTTTTAAATTTAACGCGCTAAATTATACATCTGTGATTGGATACGCCCTCGCCAGTTTTACACAAGGCAATATTGACAAATATTGACGTATTGCAAAAATTTTAATTTCATGTCATAAATTATTTGGTTATAATTTCTATTTTATCGCTTGCACATTATATATCAGTTTTTAGTCCCTTTTATATAAATCTGAAGGTAAAAGTAGCTAATTACATGGTGCCTTTATATTTCGTAATTGGTATGAATGCTGTATAGAATATGTAGAAGTCAAATAAAGGTTGATGCATTATACAATGTGATAAAATACACACAAAAACACTGTAGTCGTGTATTGTTGGTTGCCCAAAACGCCAAAAAGGTTTTAGTGTATTTTCTGGTTACTTTTATGGTGTGAATAGACCTTCCATGTTTACTCCTCCTGGTTTAAAAACAGACTATAGATAACTACCACATCGAAAATGACCAGATATTGTAAAACCCAATTTCTATAATAACCTAAAAGTTAACTCTGACTGGAAGTTAACTAGCGATTGTAAAACCGGCCGAAAAAGTTGTGAATTTCACGCATATATGAAAACTGGCAACGCCGCATTAGCCATTATCGCCCGCTCTTCGAACTAGGGATGGCAAAAAAATATAATATATCAATATATATGAATCTATGAATCATTTGATACATCACAGGACTCAGATCGATATATTCGATACATCAACAAACAATTATCGATATTTCTATATATCGATATATTTTGTACATTTCGAAAATTTCGAAGAGCGGGGGCAATATTCCTAGCAATGTTTGAAAAGCGGAGGGGGGGGGGTATTTATTCCTTTATTTTTCTTGACATCAGCACCAGTTGCAGATTACGTTTATCAGTTACCTTTCGATATATTTTGAAAAATATCGATATTTGAACCCAATATATTGCAACAAAAGAACGATAGGAATATATTCATAGGCGAGTCTGCCTGGGGTAAAAAGAGGTGATTATACAAATTTTGTATACCATTTGAGTTAGCAACGGATTCTTATAGAAAAAATTCCGCTGCACAAGATTTTCGTTAACCGCGAGCTTCATGGTCAAATAATTGTTTAATCATTTTTTTGTTCGTTTTTATTTAATAAAATAAAAGCGGTTTGACGGATCTGAAAAAATCTTGATTCAATCGAAAGATATTTTCAATACGCGTAGTTTGGCGTCAGGCGCAACTCATTTTGTCAACCCGTTTGTTATAGCCAAAATAAATTTCATAATTAACAAATTGATTACTCCGAAACTAATGAGGTCAGTATATTGTTTTTTTCAAAATATATGCCTTTTATACCAAAGAATATACCATTTTTTTTTTGACCCGATATCTTCAATACTTTTGATTGTTTAAACAATTGGCATAATTTGTTAATTTGCAAATAATTTTTTTTTCGAAAATTTTGTCGACTTCAAACCAACTTTAAACGATAAATATTGATGTCGAGCATAACCCCCATAGAAGTCTGCATGAATGCAACTTTTTGCTTTTGTTTGCTTAAAGTTTGAATTAATTTTGCAAATTACCAAATGGAATATCTCGGCTCTGGGTAAGCGTATCGAAATGGGGTGTTGTGCATATGAAATTGCTTACAAAAAGAAAAATTTTCAGACCAGAAAGACCTTGATCTGATAACCGGAACCGGAAATAAAGGTGACATTGCGTGAGAGACTCTAATTTGTTTATTAACAACTTTTTGGACAGCAGGTTCGGTGCAAATGAAAGCTAACCAGTTTTTCCATCAACACAAAAAGTTCTACAAAAAATCTTCATTCCCTGAAGAGTTATACGCGTTTTTGACCATTAACAAAATCTCTTCCGCAACGTGAAAATAGTAAGATTTGACGCGCAGTGGGGTGGCGGGTTCGATCCTCGTTGTGGGCATTTTTTTTTTTTTTCGTTAAATTTGCTTTTTTTTCAAGTAACCAAGTATTTTTATGATAATAAATGTCTTTACTTTCTGATAAATTTTTAAAAACGTCGTAAATATTTTTTATTGCAATTTTCATTAAATAAATGGCTATCTTGCAACAAACATATGATTGTTCTTGTCCAACGAGAGTTTGGAGGCGGGTGCCTGTCGAAAAAAGACCAAAAATGAAAAAGAAACAATATTTTTTTTCACTTTTTTCTTGTAATGAAAAAAAGTTCACGTCTCATGAAAAAAACACACTTTGTTATTTGTAAATGAGAAATAAGAAGATTTAACTATTTTAATGGCATTATTATTTTATTGTTTTAATTACAAATATTTACAATTAATAACTATTAACGCTAATAACTATTACCGTTCCATGATTTCGACTATAAGAAATGTAGAGCATACAAAGTAGGTGCACAGCATCAGGTCGAGAGTTACGGATTTAATGAAGTTCTCAAGAATAAACAAGCTAACCATTATACTCTTTACCGATTTACTACAATTGTTGCACATTCTATACGATACTCTTCGCAGTTTTTTTTTATAAATGATGTTACTTTCAAACATTTTTTGTTTAATTACAAAACTATTTTTTTTTCAAAAATTTATAACTTTTTTATTTATTGATCAATTTTGTTAAAAGACAACAGGGTTCTTCCTCTAGCTAACACTAACTTGCTGTCCAAATTTCAATACTATCGGACTTTTCGTTCTTAGTTAGTTATCGTGCTTAAAAGAAACGTGACGGACGGACACACAGATAGACAGACAGACAAACGGACAGACGGACGGACATTTTGAAAGTCGTTCAGAATTCGATCACCAACACAGTGATATGAAATATTTTTCTTTACGAGCAATATTACCGGTTTTAGAAATGTGCCGATCGAATGCAATATACTTCGTTTTGTATTTGCGAAGAGTATAATAATTATTTATAGCGTTTTTTACAATTTAAAAATTATTTTATTATAGAAAATATTTTATTGCACGAAAAAAGTGAATTTGACAACAAAATAATTTGCTCACACCGAGGATTGAACCCGCCACCCCATTGCGCATCAGAAATTACTATTTTCACGTTGCTGGAGAGATTCTTTAAGGGTCAAAATGCGTATAACTTTTCAGGAATTGAATATTTTTTGTAGAACTTTTTACATTCGCGATTAGGACCACTATTAACTCAGATGATTTGCGCCACTCGCCTACGACTCGTGGGCACAAACATTATCGTGAATAATGGCAATCATAAAAGCTCATATATTAACATACTGTATTTTAATCTGATGATATAATTAATATGAATGCGTTTAGGCCTTCATATTTATGTATTACTTGATAATTAATACTTCATTTGAAGTGAAGTGTTATTTAGTGCAAACACCTTATCCTTCTTACAGATAATTTATGAATCTGCCAAAATTGAGTAAAATTTTAGTTATATAGACGACCAGCAATACACTTAGTTGTAAGTTGGTCCATCTAATATTAAAGCTGTGGATTAAAGAATTATTTATATTACACAATATTTTTAATTGCCGACTAAGGATTATAGTATTAAATGTGTTATATGTGGTATTAAAACACTTAGGTGAATTATTTTCAGTTTTTAGGATATAGTTTATCTTGAAGAATCATTCTGCTTTTTAAAAATTTCGAAATTTGACCAGTGCTTTAAAGAGCACCTTATTCTAGACATACTGTGAAAAATTCAGAGCGGTACACTTTGTAGTTTTCGTTGCATATAAAAGGTACAAAACTTTAATTTTGAATGTAAACTATATGTTATTCCAAGAAATATGTTAGTAAAGCTTCAATTTAGTTAGATATATACCAAGAAAATTAATTTCGGTATCCCGAGAAAAGTGTTGAGTGTGTTTAAGATGGAACATCACAAATTCTGTGGAGCAGCCTCAACATAAAAATTTATTTCTTGTAAAATTTGATGGGTGTAATTGATTTCATACACATTTTTTTAGTCCTCAATAATCAGGTGTTTTCAAAAATTTTAAATTCTCTTAGAGTGTGAACTCGAGTGTGAAGATACTACTTGATTATGGTTTAAAACATTTGAATTTTCACAATCGGTCGAATAATATCTTAAAATAAGTTATTTTAATTTTGAATTGAAATTTTACTGCCAAAAACACTACATCATTTAATTGCGCACTCATGACGTTATCATCAGTTGTATTGTCAATAACCAATAATATTGTTGTTTCATTGTTGTCGAGAGATAAGATACGTCAACTAATTTTCGAGGCAGCAATGAAACGTTTCACAAAGGTTTGTATACTATTTTATTCAGTCATCCTCCTTAATGAACAAAGAGGCAATATTTTATTTATTTATTTATTTATTTATTTAATCGTCTTATCTATATTAACGTCCTGGCGGAGTTTAGCTAATGCTATTCCAACACTCAACCAGGACACGTACACATAGACATCAACACAACAACCATTCCCTGCGATATTGCCATCTACCGCAGCTGAGACTCGAACTCAGGATAGATAACGGTGACTATACATGTTGTGCCACCCAGCAGCGGTCTAGCTCACTCCTACCATCTCGGTAACACATTAAAAAGGTCACTAAACATCCATACCCTGGCCAGGATTCGAACCCGGGACTCCGTGGTCGCAAGCCAAACGCCTTAGCACTGCGCCACCGAGCCGGTAATAAACCGTTTAAAATTGTTATGTCAAAGGACAAATGTCAAAGTGTCGTTTTTAATATATACTGGTAATAAAGTGGCCATTTTCCAATCTGCAGTATCACTTTCCAACCTGAAATGTGGAATGAAGTTGAAATGTCAGACTTTCCAGTTTTTGACATGTAAGACCATTTGATTATTTCTGTATGACTGTGAATAAACATCATTGTGTATTATAAGCACATATTATTTTGCAAACTCTTACCACTATATAATGAAAACTAAGTGGTGTTTTGTGCCAAGATGCAAAAATATACCCAAAAACGTACGTGAAAAAGTTTTACTGACAGTACCAAAACATTTCTACAGTAGGTAAATTTCGTGAAGTAACTTTTACAAATCCCGCATTATACATCACTTATTGAATCACATGTAAAACGTAAATAAAACGAATAAAATGTTGTGTTCACCACTATTTAAACGCGATTTAGCCCACTAATAAGACTGATGACGTCACCGCCGATCATGGCATGTTCTGCATACTCGTACAATTATTAAAACTTTATATTATTTATTTGTTAAAATTTTAATTTGATGAATGATATAATTCTATCAAAAAGTGCGTTAGTATGACATTTCGTTTCAACAATATCAAAAATAAACAAATTTGTACTGTCGTGTGCAAAAAAATAGGACAAGTCTTATAAGGTATTTTTTCCAAAATCTAGTTGTGTACATCTAACTTTAATTTTTGTGTCATTAGGTTTGTTCTTTTCGTTAGCACTTTGTGCACCAGTGCTAAAAGTGTAATTGGTGTAACTGAATATTTTGTTCTTTTCGACGGGTGTAACAGCTTTTAAAATGTTCTTTTCGTCGAGTGCAGCTACACCAGTACTGCACCAACTACACTTCCTTTTTATCAGGTGCGGTTAGTGCAGATTATAAAATAGTTTCAGGCCATGCAAAAACGCCAAAAACGTGTCAGAATAATTGCATTTTCTAAGGTTATGTTATTTTTTATCATTTATCTATGATTATAGTTGATATTCTTTCTAACGTGGAGACTCTCAGATAAAGAAATACCTATTCTTAATCTGAGATTGTTATGGATTCATGGAAGCATAGAAATGGTAAGACATTCATTATTTATTTTGGCATACTTTAATGGCCCACGAAGTTAAATTACTCGATTTGAAAAACTACATCTTCAATTTCTTCATCGTCGCTGGAAAAACTAGAAAAAAAAGCGTCTTCAATATCCATTTTAATCAAAAAGATTTCATTAAACAAATTTTTAGTTTTAGGCTATGCGCGGTGATCCTATTCAGTGCCAAAAATTCGTTCTTTTCGTTCTGTTCTAAAGTTGTAAAACTGTCTTCAAACGGTCATACACCAATCCTGCACTACACTTTAATCTCTACACCAAGTGTAGCCGAAAAGAATTGACCTATTGTCAGTATTAAAACTTTATATTATTTATTTGTTGAAATTTTAATTTGATGAACGATAGAATTCTATCAAAGTGCGTTAGTATGAAAAGTATTTCGTTTCAATAATATCAAAAACAAACAAATTTGTTCTTTCGTGAGCAAAAAAATAAGACAAGTCTTATAACGTATTATTTCTAAAATCTAGTTGTGTACATCTAACTTTAATTTTTGTGACATTGTCAGTTAGTTGTCAAAATTCCTTGCAAGTGTGCCAAAACTAATATGCTCCATATAAGCAATTTAATTAAAGCTGGAGTTATTGGTAAAGCAGAAGATGGATGGTCAATGAGACAAATTGCACTGCGTTATAATATTAACAAAAATTCTGTGTTTAACATTTTAAAAAAGTGGAGAATAAACGGTACGACTAGTAGAAATCCTTGATCAGGGCGACGAAGGATATCAACTCAACACCAAGATTTTCAATCGGTAAATAAATTAGTAGAAAATTCATTTCATTCAGTAATTCAGGCGGCTGAAGAAACGAATTTTCCTGGATCGAGTAGTATTGGTTGCTGGCGAGTAAGAGAATCGGAGCTGCGCTGTCATCCAGCAGCACAAAAATACTTACTTAAAGCTGAACATAAAGAAGTTCGACTGGGATTTGCGTTTGAATTTAGTGCATGATGTAAATTTTTGGAACAATGTAATCTCTGCACATGAAAAAACTTTCCAGTCTACACACAGCGGTCGTATTCGTGTTTACCGACCTCCGAATATTCGATTCGATGAAAAGTATATATCTAACAATGATAAAAGTGGTAGATTTTCCGTTAACATGTGGTCTTGGATATCGGCATGTGGTCCTGTTGTTTTGTGGCATATTGAGGAACGATTTAATAGTGAAACGTATATTAGGATTTTAATACTGCTCATACCGTGAATAACTGGTTTCAAGATAACAACATTAATGTTCTTAACTGGCCCAGTCATGGTCCAGATCTTAACCCTATGGAAGACGTATGGAGACTACTCGTAAGAAGTATCCAAATACGAAATATGAGACCACGGAATGCCCAAGAATTGCTGGAAGTAGTAAATAATGCATGAGAAAATATTATTAGCAATGATTATTGTCTAAGTTTATTTAATTCTATGCCAAACAGACTTATAGAAGTTATAAATAAAAATGATGCAATAGCAAAATATTAATAATTAGTTTCTTGTTAAGTTGAATATCCTTTGTTGCCTTGATCCAAGATTTCTACTAGTCGTACCGTTTGTTATGAAACATATTCTTTATAGAATTTTGCAAACAGCAGAAAAAACTATCTATGAGAACTAAGTTCTGGTTATGATAGCAATTAAATTGCTAGCATAACCAGAATTCAGGTTATCGAAAGAATGCAAAGATTGTAAATCAATAATTTTACAAATCCCATAAAGAATATGTTTCATTACAAGTATTAGCAAACAAAAAATAATTCACTTTTAAACACGTACCGTTTATTCTCCACTTTTTTAAAGTGTTAAACAATTTTTGTTAATGTTATAACGCAGTGCACTATGTCTCATTGACAATCCATCTTCTCCTTTCACAGTAACTACAGCATTACAATAAAAGTGCTAACTGTTTTATTTCGGCTACTCATTACATATTTAAATAGAGACAGATTTACATTAAAAAAAAATAGTTGTCCAATTTTTTTGCTCAAGAAGACAGTACATAGTGAAAACATCTAATTACTCTACTTAAATGAAAGAAGCGAACATATGTGTGTATTAATGACGGAGCAAAAAAAAACACTAATCTTAATTCAAACGATTGTACCTCCTGTCAGTACCACAAAAATATCGTGAACGAAATTCTAGTGCATTTAATGTTCTTGAGATGGCTAAAGTTCTCATATCTTTCTATTAAAAAAAATCTCTTTGCATATTGTAAGGCTTGCACAAATTTCTCAAAATTTCGTAAACATGTGCTATTAATGGAATTGTGTAACTGGACTATAAACTACTGTATAGCAGTTCATTCCTCCCACGCAAACAAATTTCCTAAAAACATTAAGTACTTGTCTACATTACATCCTAAGTTATTTAATTCTTTAAATAACGTTTGTACTTCATTTGACTTCAGAGCAACATTTTTCAGATCTTGAAACGGTTTGCTTTGCAGTCGTTCAATGAATCTAAAAAATTTTGAACTTTCTTCTAGTTTTCCTATGAACGTGTCAGAAATTTTTTCTAAAGGCAGAATATTTTCTACCTCAAATAAAAACTCTTTAAAACTGTTTTCACTGTGACTGCAAGTTTGTACGTCAGCAGTTACAGTTAACTCATCAATTGTATCTTCTAATTTTCCAATATATTCGATAACGTCAATACCATTCTTTTTTATAAACTCAACTAGTGCTGCAATTTTTTCACTATGTGTCACATCGTCTACCAACGATCTAAACTTATCAGTTTTTATATAAGCTATCCCACATTGAAAGTCTTTATTTTTTTCCATAAATGTGTGGGACAATTTTCCAATTTCCGCAAACGGAATTAACTGAATAATTTCATCTATATCTTCTGTGGTTGTAGCTTCTGTTACCCCTGAGAATATAATAACCACTATTGTCAACAAAAAATTCACTAAAAATTGTTTCATTGAAGTAAATATGTCTATGAAAATGTATACTTAACTTTTAAATGAGCTCTTCAATGGTAAGTAAAAACTATAAGAATGCCTCTAGAGTATCTCATATATATTGTTCTCAACTTTATCGATAATTGTAATTATATATTAAAAGTTAGTTACAAAGTTCAAACGTTTAGTTTTCTGTACTGCCAGAAAGAATTAAATAAAACTTCTTCACAATGAAAAATCGGTAAAGGTATTTACACAGAACTTCCCTCTTTATTTATAGAATTTTTGTTAATGTTATAATGCAGTGCAATATGTCTCATTGACAATTCACCTTCTGCTTTAGCAATAACTACAGCTAGTGGAGTAGATCTGGCATTTGAAAAACAAGTGCCTTTTTTCAAAAAAATGTTTTTCCCATCTTATAGAGGATGACTTCCCCCACTTCCCTGACACTTTCACATCCGAGATCAAGGTGGTGGGGGGGAAGGGGGGGCTGTTAAACACATGGAAAATCAGTTTTTTCAGTTTGCGCGCGATCGAGGAGACGGAGAAGAAAACGTTTCGGACAAAAAGGAAAGGAATTGAGTTTCAGGGTAGGAAAAGGGGTCGGATAGGAGTTTAAGAGATAAGGGATGGGGTTAGGATGGTAATTTTTTTTTCTGTTGTGGGTCGGTATGGGAAGAGGTCGAGGCCTTAGGGGGAGCTCTCTAGGGAATTAGGGAAGGAGAGGGAGGAGGGAACGTGAAAAAATGGAAAACGGCCATATCTCCGGTTCTAATAGGGCGATTTTAAAAAATAAAAATGGGATTTCTTCCATTTTTGATCAGCTATAATCTTGGATAGGTAAGAAATAACTTTCGTCGAAAATGTAAAAATAGGGGGCAAAAGAAAAAAATTATTTTTTTTTTCAAAACGATCTTTTTTTAATAAGGGAAAATGTCACACTTACCTTTCTGACCTTCGATATCCCTACCCCCACCCCATCGCGTGTTGCTCTTCTTCTCTACTTTCCTCTCACTCTGTCAGATGCTCGGTCCGCACGAATTTTTGACTTGCGGAGATGCAGCTGGCTGCCGCGATAGTCTCTCATGGTCATGAGCATTGTCTCCTCGCTTAGGCCGCGGGTGAGATAATAATAGAAAGAGAGAGAAATGAATAGCAGGTAATGGAATAAATATTGAGAACGAGAAGAAACAAATTGAACGATGTGCGTTGAATTCTTGTAACTCGGACCTTCGCCATCATTTAGAACATAGTTTTGACCATTTAAGGCTAATTTTTTCAAAAACGTCTCATATTTTAAAAACTTAATTTTTGCCATCGGGAGCGCTGTAATTTCTTCTATAAGTAGCCAAAATTTCATGGTAATATCACGAGCCGTTATTTACTAGCGCGATGTATATTTTAAAAAACGTGTTTTTCAAATTATTTCGCGGGCAAAGAAAAAATGATTTTGCAAAATTCGTCCCTACTAAAAAAAGTTTCAATTCACATGATAAATGGCCAAAACTATGCTCTAAATGATGGCGAAGGTCCCATTTAGTTATACCTTCATAAAAAAACGACATTCTAGACAACTGATTTTACTCCACTAATAAGATAATGAAATAAGAATCGGGAGGTTTCGTGGTATACGGCCGATATCTGCCTCTTCCACTCTTTTTCGTTTAATTCGCCGCTTACCCTCACGTCGACAAGAAACTTCCTCATGCACGAGAGGCGTCGGTGAGATGATTTGCTGCGTAAATTCAGGGGAAATAAAAATCAAATCATTAAAGACGGTTGAGAATCGAGGGAGTTTAAATATTTAAAAACGTCTCGCGCGACGGCTCACACGGACACAAAGAATTTCTCTTTGTGTGAGTGAGAGCGGCGAAAGAGTAGAGAGGGTAGAGGCCACCCCTACTCTTCCGCCGCTGCAGCTGCTGATCGAAAAGAAATGAATTTATAAGTGTAACTCGCACGTGTAGCGCAAGCTACTGTCCGATCGACCTTATTTTTTTTAATAAAAAGAGAAATTTGGTCTCTTTAAAATGAGCCCTGGCAGAAGGGCGTAGGACTTTCCCTTTCCCTTTTGCAGGGCTTAAACTTCAAGTTGTTACCCTGCCTGTCGTAATGAAGGAATTTGAAAAATTATTTTTTCATTTTAAAGGGGATGAAACCCCGTCCTTTGAGGAGCATTTTATACCCCCCTAACCCCCTTCATAAAATAAAAACGTTTTGAAAGAAAATACATTTTTTCCTTTGCCCCCATTTTCACATTTTCGGCGAAAATTATTTCCTACCTATCCAACATTATAGCTGATCAAAAAAGGAAGAAATCACATTTTGATTTTTTTTAAATCGTCCTATTAGAACCGAAGATATGGCCGTTTTCAATTTTTGCACGTTCCCCCCTCCCTCTCCTTCCTTAATTGCCTTAGAGAGATCCCCCTGCGGCCTCGATCTCTTACTATAAACACCCACAATAAAGAAAAATATTACCATCCTAACCCCATCCCTTATCTCTTAAACACACCTCATACCTCCTGTTCGATCCCTTTTCCTACCCTGAAACTCAATCCGTTCAAACGGCCATATCTCCAGCCCTAAAATGCCGATTTTGAAGAACCAAAAATCGTTTGTTTAATAGCCCGTCCTCCCCCCCCACCTACATCTCCGGTGTGAAAGTGTCAAGGTAGTGGGGGAAGTCGTCCTCTATAAGATGGAAACAAATTTTGTTTGAAAAAAGGCACTTGATTTTCACCCCCTTTTTTCTGCCAGGTCTACTCCACTAAGCATTACAATAAAAAATATAATAAAAGTGCTAACTGTTTTATTTCGGTTACTTATTACATATTCAAACAGAGATAGATTTACATTAGAAAAAAATAATTGTCCTATTTTTTTTGCTCACGACAGTACCTTTCGAGTCAATATATTAATTTTATTTTGTCAATCCATCCAATATTAATAGAGTGGGAGCTGTGATGGAGGTGGTAGATGTCACATAAAAATTGAGACCTTGGCTTTCACTATAGGTATACACCAAATCCCAAATTTCCTTACTCTTACTAGCTTGCTTTATTTATTTACCCCTATTTACCCGCCAACCCTTCAGCGGAATATGCTCAAAATATAATATAGTTATAGTACATACTTATACCTTTCAAGTCATTCTCTTATTTTTATGTTATTATCCCTTTTAATAATGGGTTAGGGGTGGGGCAGTATCAGGATATTTTGGTTTAAAAAAAATTAAATAGGAAATCTGGTTTTGATTCCTTAGGCAGGGAATTTTAAATATCCACAAACATATAATTTCCCACCCTTTAATTGGTTTTCTGTTGGGTGGTTGTATCTAAATAAATAAATAAATAAATAATGTCAATATGGGACAAAAGTGCGCTATTTCCGATCACCAAACATTTTTTCTAAGTTGAATAAAACCATTGGACTTTATATTTTAGACAATTCTACGCATTTTTTGACTCGACATTCTTTACCTAACCTCACGTTTCTCGAGACAAGGCAATTCTTTATTTCTTAAGCCGTTTACTACATAGGAACTGTTAGATTTACTAAAAATAAGAAATCATCTGGTACAGATGATGTTTCAATGTTTATAATTAAAAAAGTGATTAATTTGAACAATGAACCAATCACATATCTCGTAAACCTCTCCTTTGAATTCGGAACATTTCCTGACATTCTAAAAACTGGAAAAGTTGTACCCATTTTCAAGAAAAGCGACCCTAATTATTTAGAAAATTATAAACCTATTACAGTGCCGTTAGTCTTCTCCAAAATACTTGAATACTCTTTTATGGATAGATTATCGAAATATCTGGATAAATATAAGATATTGACTAAAAATCAGCATGAAAAGTCAACTACTTCAGCTGTACATTCATTTTATGAAATAATATTAAATTTTATTGAAGCGGGCGAATGCCTTGTTGGGATATTCTGTGATCTAAGCAGGGCATTCGACTGCGTGGACCATCAGAAATTATCGGCCAAACTAAATAATTATGGGATTCGAGGAACAACACTAAATTGGGTGAAAACTTTTCTTGATAGTAGGAAACAATGTGTTAGTATTAAGTATAAAAACAAACACGATCTTGATATGGTTACTTCTGAATGGTCTTATTTGACATTAAGAGTTCCACAAGGCTCTGTCTTGGGTCCTGTGTTATTTTTACTATATGTAAATGAATTGAATTCCATATAATCTACTGCCCACATTACGATGTATGAAGATGACACCTCTTTAATTGTTTCGAGTAAAACAGATGAAAGTTTAGATCTCGACGGAAATAGCTTGCTTAATAAACTAAGTGAATGATTTTCCCAAAATCATTATATTTTAATGTCGAAAAAACCCAGGTCTTACGTATTCATAATGGTCAAAAACAGAGTAACCAGCTAAATTTTAATATAGATGATACTTCTCTATGTACTGAAGCAGATATAATCAAGTTTCTAAGCTTCAACTTAGATAAAAATCTTAACTGGAAAGTTCATTGTGAAAATGTAATTTCAAAACTTGCATCCTTAACATATTTATTTAGGAATATAACAGTGCTATGTACAGAAATACTTTGTTGAATCCCGTTCTGGGGGAATTCCACCTTTGTTGCTAATGTTCTCAAGGCTCAAAAACATATAAGGTGCATTGCCGGTGTTTCAAATACCCATTCCTGCAGGGAAATTTAAAAATCTTATAAGATTTTAACTATACCAGGTATATTCATTTTTGCACATATGTATTTGAAAACAAAGATTTTATATTAAATAGCCAGGTACCATAATGTAAACATGAGACAGAAACGTAATATTCATGTTCCCTTTGCTAAATTAAACACGACCTCTAAGTCTCTTCATTGTCTAGGGTCTAAATCTTTTAACTTGTTGCCGGATGAAATAAAAATTATAAAGAATGAAAGACTGTTTAAAATTTCTGTACGCGTTAGTTTTTTGCATTTTTGTGACTTTTCTTATTTTTCTTTTTCTAGAAGGAAAAAAATGTAATAGTTTACTATGTTATCATTTACATTTTAGGTAAAATTTTATAAAAATTTGACATACCTGGTAAGTGAGAAATGCTGACTGTTCCTATACAAATGTAATGTCTTAAGGAAAATAAATGATATCATTATTTTATTATTATTATTATTATTATTATTATTGTATAAGCATTAAAAACAAGTGCATTTAGGTTTTTTTTTCAAAAAAGTCCACATGTTTTAATTCATAATAAACTCCCAAAAATAATGGTAAATACTAGTTATTTGAAAAAAAAACCTAAATACACGTTTTTTTAATACTCTTATAGAAAAGTGAGGTTAGGTAAAAAATGTCAAGAGTCAAGAAATGCTTAGAATGTCCAAAGCATCCAATGCCTCTTTTTCAACTTAAAACACATTTGTTGGTGACTGGAAATAACAAATGTCTGTCCCAGTTTACGACCGGAAATCGAAAAGCACCAGTTCCCATAACCCTGACTTTGCACTATACATCTTTAGGAACATTTTGTACCATCTCACATAAAAATCAGGTGGGGCGGAGTCTGTCATGTTGGCATTCCTTGAGTACTCCTCCATATGCGAGTACTGGACTGTCTTGTATTCACATCTGAAAAGGCTAATATTGAGCCAAAACAAGTATGTTGAAGTCATTATTGGTGAACATTTAAGAAAATAGTGTATTGTTCTATTTGTTGTTAAATTATTTAAAATAGTTGTATATTAGCATATTTGATTCTTATGAAACTAAATACATACAGGGTGTAATTAGTTTCATGTCATTAAAAAAAAATGGTGGTAGGGAACGACAAGTCAAACAAAAAAACCTTATATAACATGGGGTCTAAAGCTCATAGTTTTGGAGAAAAAAAAATAAACAAAAATTTCGCAAATTTTCAATAATTTTTTTTGAGAACTGCTGGAATATTGAGGTAGGTTTAGACCTAGATCTGATCTGAAGAAAACTATACTCTAACTCTCCGTTGTGCAATATTTTAGTTACTGTCGGTGTTTCGTTATGTACACACGTCCAACCCGCCGTTCGTTGTTTTTGTTATTTTTGAATTTCGCGTCATTGTGTATTTATAGTTTATTGACTTACCGTTCAAGTTGTCAAATTCTTGATTACGTACAGACACAACTTACTTGTTCGTTCTTTTTGTATTCCTTTTTGGCTTTTGTACCAAGTTTTTATTTTATTTTTCTTCATTGACAACGTTAGTTGATACTTTAGTGTTTAGTGTTGAACGAAGTGCGTATGTACTTAATTCGACGTACCGAACTGTGTATTGATGCAGATGCAGATATTTTGAATCATTTAGGTAGGTAGTAAGCTTTTAACCCAGGACACTCATTTATGTTACAAATGTTAATAAACCACATTTAAATTTTCTAAATTATAAACAATCCAATATTTTGTTCCAAATTAAAAAACACACATGTAAAGAAATGCTCTGTTTAAACCTCTATGGCCAATATTTGCTTGCAACTGTGCACGAAGAAAGAACGAATTATTTACCTCTTTATACTTGCCTCAGTTCAGTTGAGGCGGTACATCAAAGGCGGTCGACGATCCTTTGACACCGCGTGTGCCGGCCAGCACTTTTGTATGACAATTTAAAAGTTGTATAATTGGGAAGCACAAGTCCATCGACCAAGAAAAGCAGTGGTTCTCAATAGTTGTCTACCATAATATTAAATATGTTAACCTAGATCAGTGTTTTTCAAAGTGCCCCTAGAGGGAAAAGTCATAAAGGTTTTTTGTTTGTCTAGTCGGTCCCCATTACCAGTTTTTTTTAAAGACATGAAACTGATTACACCCTGTATTTATTAAAGTTCGCACTCTCTTTCTCTCGTAGACATGACCACCAGCAGGATTATTTGAATATATAGAAATGCTGGTTGGCCTGATGATTCCATGCAATATTTCCAAAACCAGTCGACTGCAAAATAAATAATTCTGTGAGAAATAAACAACTACTTTATGCATACAAATTACTCACTTGGTATCGACCTTATTATATCAAGCACAATTTACGGCCCAATGGGGAATTTCCCGGTAGCCCGCCTATCCAATCCGGCCCTGAGTGAACTCCAATCGTTATTATACGACATGTTTTGCGTTTTACGGAATAAGCCTGTAAATTCGTATATATAAAAAAATATCTTTAAGTACCTATTTAATTTCGGTAGGTTAATCCACACTTTAGAACCTGCTATTTAAAACGTGAATGTATTGTCGAGGAAGTGTCCGATATTAAGTCCCCTCCACAGAAAGCAATTGCCGAGGGCAGCATTCCAACGGTACTCCGGCACCAATCACTCCAGCATACGTTGAGATATGTAGCCATAACCATATCCATTGATCTGTAAGTAAAAACGTGCAATTTTAAGACTACAAGAAAGTAGTACACCCTACCTTGACCTGTGTCTGGTGAACTTTTTTCGCTTTGCGTTTTATTGTTGTTAGGAATATACACACCACGGCAAATTTAATGGAATGGAAATACATTCTTTTTCCCTATATAATTTTTTTCTTCGAACAAATTTGAAGACTTAGACCGCCATGAATTTCTTACTACAATTTTTGTTTATTTTGCACATTTTTATCAAATTAATCGATGTCAAACTCAATGTTAACGTGTCAAACTCCATTAGGTGTTGCATTACATTTAGTACAGCTGATATATGCGATAATAGATGACAGGTGGAACTAATTCGCACAAAGACGAGGTTTGAATTTATTAGTTCGTTGTCGTTATCTTTTTGACATACTAAAAGTCTAGAAAAGTCTAAGTGTTCACAATGCGTTTTTTAGCCGCCAGCTTTAAAAAATCATAAAAAATCGTGTGTTGTATCAAATTACAGAAAATTTCATGCTGAAAAGGATTATGATATTGATTTTTAAAAAAATGTCTCATTCGGGAGAGGCTCAATTGTGGTGTGAGGTGGCGTATGTTTAGGGGCACGTACAGAATTGGTGGTGATTGGTGTCGACACTTTCAAATCACAGAGATACAGAGATCGTATTGGCACAAGTCAGTATTTCAGTTTCAAATATATACATATACATATCTTGTAATCATATAAAGTATAAGACAAACATCAGAAAATGGAACAAACGGATATTTTTTTATATACTAAAATTATGCGATAGAAATTCATCATAAGAATAAAAAGTTTTCTCGAGTAAGATGGCCCTTATTTTTTTCTTGAATGCCCGATCTGGTAGGCTTATTATATTCATTGGTAATTTATTATGAAATTTGGGTGCTAAATATTGGATTCCCTTTTGACTCTTGGTTAATCTTACATAAGGTGCGGTTAACATATTTTTGTGTCTTGTTATGTAATGGTAGTCACATTCTTTGTTTATACTTTTAGGATATAAGTTCTCTCTAGCATACAGAAGCAACTCATAAATATATATCGATGGCAATGTGAGTATGTTTAGCCTACGAAATTGTTCTCTACAGTCAGTCATCTTTATAATTTAACCCAGATCTTATACGTATTGCTCTAGAGCAAAGATTCTAGTCTATGCATTTTTCAAGGCTTCTTCACCTACTTCATTTGTTAAATTTCTCAAGATAAATGTATTTTTTGCTAATTTTTTTGACAAATTTTCTATGTGGACCTGCCAGGTCAATTTATCATCTAGATAAACTCCCAAGAACTTAGTTGATTCCTGGGGGTCGGGAACATAGTGCCGTATTTTATTACGCAGTGAAAAAATCATATGCACTGTTTTTCCTCTATTTAATGTAAGTTTATTTGACTTGAACCACTGTTCTGCCTTTGCCTCCACCTCACACGCCATAGCAGAAATTTGTTCAATATTCTTGTTTTGATCCGAAATAGTTGTATCGTCTGCGAAACGTATGTCACTAGAGTATTCGTTTGCATATGGGAAATCATTTACATATATTAAAAATAGGAGTGGACCAAGTACTGAGCCTTGGGGCACCCCATGTATTATTTTTGTTTTGTTTGAATATGCATTATTTAGTTTAATTGTTTGATATCCATTTGTTAAATATGATCTCAATAATGATATACTGTTTTGGCAGAACTTATATCTTTAACTGCAAGTAGGTACATAATAGGTGGAGAGCCGGCTGTACAGATTTCCTATGAATAACATACATGAAAAACTTTGTGTGAGTGAGTAAATACTACCACAGACATACAGGGAGCCACTTTTGACGTCAGTGAGTCAATTTTGACGTCACTTCCGGTCACGATTTTTTGTGTCATCGAATACATGAATAAAAGTTGCGTCAAAATGTAAGTTTTGAGGTATACAATGAGATTGCAGACGGGTGCCAAGCTTAATTTGCCCGCAACCCTCTGACATCCTCGATTAAAGCATCTTTTTGTGTTTTCTTAAGTCATCGAATAGATGAATGATTATTTTTAAGTTAAAGTACAAGCCTTCTAGTTATTAAAAAAAAATAAGGCGTCTCTTCTTACTTGCCGCATCCTCCCATTTTGACGCTACTTCCGGTAAAATTCCATGATGCGGGTAAAATTTGCTTATATGAAAAGTGGCTCCCTGTAGGTCTGTGGTAGTACTTACTCACTTATACAAAGTTTTTCATGTATTCTATTCATAGGAAATATGTACAGCCGGCTCTCTACCTATAAGAGATATTCTGCAAGATCATTTGGTACCTTTCGCTTAACTTTTTGACTTTTTAAATATCGACAATGATTTGGTCTGCATATTGCCGCGAATAGAGCCAAGCATGTATGGGACATGTATGTGACATGCTAGGCAGATGACTTAGGTCGAATATTCCTGCTGTCTAAAATACAAAAGAAGTAAGAGCTGCTCTAATTGAAATATGGGAGAATTTGCCTCAAGAAATGATCAATAAGAATCACAAAAATCCCAGCGTGGCTACCCAAGGTATTGAAGGTAAAAGTTTTTTCGGATGTCCATGAGGTCAATATGAAAGTTGTAGAAAAGTAAATTATCCACAAGTTTTCTTTTTTATTTTTTACCAACTCCCCCTTTTCGAGATATTCAAGGTAAAAGTTTCGAAAACGTGGTTTCTTGCAAATATCTCGCGCCATAAAAATCAGACAGCAATAAACTAAACATGTTGTAGAGAACTCAATTATCTACAAGATTGGTATTTTGCATTTATTCCCAAAACCTCGCCGTTTTCGAGATAATCAAGGTAGACGTTTTAAAAAAAATTTTTGTCGCGGAAAACCGGTTTTTTTAACTTCTACCTTAAGTATCTCGAAAAAGGATGGGTTATGGTAAAAAACGAAAAATACCAATCTTGAAGATAATTAAATTCTCTATATCTTTCTTGTTAACTTTATTGCTGTCCGATTTTTTTTATGCGAGATATTCGCGAAAAAGCATGTTTTTGAAACTTTGACCTTGAATACCTCGAAAGAAGGGGAGGGGGTAGGTAAAAATAAAAAAGACCACTTGTAGATAATTTAATTCTCTACAACTTTCATATTGACCTCGTGGGCATCCGATGCAAGGCCGCGAGATATTTGCAAAGAACTTTGACCTTCAATACCTTGCGTAGCTATGTTGGGATTTTTGCGATTTTTGTGGATTTTTGTTTGGGACACCTCAAAGAACGTCTGTGCAAAAATTCTGATTTTACTAATCTTGTCCTTTTTTTGGCTAATTTCCGTGGACTATTATGATGGGATGAAGAATAACTGCACTGGGGGACACACACGCTAGTGAAAAATATAATCCTTGTAATTTTGCTTGATTATTAAATGTTTAAAAGAAGTCAGAATGTACAATAGTGTGTGCACTTTTAACATTGGAAATGTTTATGTTCGCATAAATGCTAGTTACCAGTTTTTGTTCAAGGTCAAAAGAAAGCGGTGTCGCTGTCGAGTGAGACTGTCGTATATGCAGCGGCTGATATACGCAAATGTAATATGGGTTGTATACAGGGTGTTTCACTTAAAAGTCCCCAGGCCATTGTCTCTAAAACTAATAAAGATATTTTATTTTTGTAAATGGCAGATGAATGATACCAAAGAAAGGTTTAAATAACGGTGATTAGAATTTTTCCTCAACAGCACACAGAGATGGCGCTGCGATGCAAAACTATTTTTTGATGGCTGGAACCTTGAAACATAAGTCATGTGATTAAACAATAATTTGTGAATAATTTTGATGGTATAGAGAATTTACAAAAAACAAGCCGTTTTGGAGTTACATGAGTTTCTTTCATTAATGCCAGTACACCTGAATTTTGATAAATCCCTATAATTTATTTATTATTTATTATAGAATATTGGTTACCAAACACTTTTTTTCAAGATAAGGAAAGTGATATAATACACTATCATAAATTTATGTTTACCATTTCCGGCCAAACCGGAACTAACATGATGAACCAATATCCATATGTTCCTACATATTACATTTTTTTTTTCTAATAACGCTTCTAATAAAACGGCTCCCAAAACTTAAAGTAAGTAAGACAACAAAGAAAATACACACTAATTTAGAATGGGCTAAATTTATATTAACAATTCAGTAAAGAACGTAAACAAAAGTTTTATAAACAAACATTTAAAAACTATTGAAATATTATTAAAAATGAAATTAAACTAATTTCTTTCTTATTAGTAGGTTCTTATTATATTAAATGTTCAAAATTTCTCCCTTCTTCATGAATACACATATTGTACCGTTTCAGTAACTCTTCATTGCAAACTTTTTGTAACGTATGTCTATTTATAGCAGCAACACTTGCATATATTTTATTATACAAATCGGCCATATCCTCAATGGGTTCAATGTACACTACACTTTTTAAATACCCCCAAAGGTAAAAATCTAATGGAGTCAAGTCAGGTGATCGTGCTGGCGATCTGACTACTCCATTAGTACCAATCCATCTCTGAGGGTACATTTCATTAAGACAATCTTTGACTAGTACTGAGTTATGGGGTGGTGCACCATCTTGGTGAAACCAAATATTCTCCTGGTTATGAGGGATAGTCTCTAATAATCCTGGCAATACATTTCTCAAAAATATCTCATATTTTCTTCCATTTAAAGTCCCATGGAATAGATATGGTCCAATAATATATGAATTTAATATTCCACACCACACGTTAACTCCAAAAGTTACCTGATTTCGGGTCATTCTCATCCATCTAGGATTATTTTGTGACCAGTATCGGCAGTGATGCTTACTCACAACTCCGTTGTTGTGAAAACGGCTTTCATCGCTCCAGAGCACATTTTTTAAAAAATTTGGGCATTCTTCAGAAAGAACTGAAAATTCAGCTAGAAAATGTATTCTTCACCAGGCCTTAAATGATGGATCAATTTTAATTTGTATGAATGGTATTTATTTGATTTTAATATTCTGTGGCACGAAGATATCGACAGATTAGTTTCCGATGCCAATTTCCGGAGAGAACATTGAGGATTGTTGACAACACTATTTAACACCAAGGCTGTATTTTCATCGTTTCTAACTGGCCTATTTATGTTACGAATAGTTTTCTTAAAACTACCCCAGTTTCTTAAATTTTTAAACAGCATGATAAATGTTCTTTTATCGGGTGTAGGTCTATTTGGAAATCGTAAACAAAACAATCGTTTTGCTTGTCGGGAATTTCTTTTGCATTCACCGTATATTAAAATCATATGTAACTTATCTTCATTGGTGTATCTAACCATTTTTTAAATTTATTTTTTTTTATTGCCTTATTTGGATTAATTTGCTTTGAATTGTTTCTAAGTACACTATTTCTGTTTGAAACTATGATTGAAATGTACCAACTACAAACTTTGTTTAATAACTGTCAAACTTAAAATTAAATCAAAGCCTACTAATATCTCTTAAGTAGATTTTTCATTACCATTCTAAATTAGTGTGTATTTTCTTTGTTGTCTTACTTACTTTAAGTTTTGGGAGCCGTTTTATTAGAAGCGTTATTAGAAAAAGAAAATGTAATATGTAGGAACATATGGATATTGGTTCATCATGTTAGTTCCGGTTTGGCCGGAAGTGGTAAACATAATTTTATGATAGTGTATTATATCACTTTCCTTATCTTGAAAAAAAGTGTTTGGTAACCAATATTCTATAATAAATAGTAAATAAATTATAGGGATTTATCAAAATTCACGTGTACTGGCATTAATGAAAGAAACTCATGTAACTCCAAAACGGCTTGTTTTTTGTAAATTCTCTATACCATCAACATTATTCACAAATTATTGTTTAATCACATGACTTATGTTTCAAGGTTCCAGTCATCAAAAAATAGTTTTGCATCGCAGCGCCATCTCTGTGTGTTGTTGAGGAAAAATTCTAATCACCGTTATAAACCTTTCTTTGGTATCAATCATCTGCCATTTACAAAAATAAAATATCTTTATTAATTTTAGAGATAATGGCCTGGGGACTTTTAACTGAAACACCCTGTATATCACAGGGGGTCAGGTTACCAATTTTCATTTAAACTGGAAATACAGCGGTGTAGTAGATCGTGCTGTTTCCGAACGAGGCGAAGCCTAGTCCCGAGAAAGTTGAATAAGTTTATGTTTTATGTAAGGTGTTATCATTTCCAATGTCCCGATGATTGCAAGGATTGCGATTTCTGTGAATTTCTTTTAAGTCGAAGAATATAAAACATTCTTGCTATATAATATTATAGCTGAAACTATTTTTCGGCAAAAAAATACTTCTAAATAATTTTAATAAACAGCATTATGTACTAGAGATGGGGCAAACGGCAATTTTTTAATCACAGTGATCGTTCGGCAATCACTGTTATTTGTAGCAGTGATTATATCACAATTTGGATTACATCGATCTTTTCTCACCAATCGCTGTTAACGATTGCTCAGTTGAAAGAACGGGTGATAAGTAGCAGCGATGGTGATCATCGTCACATCTCTATTGTGTATTATAGTGGTAATGTGAGCAAAAAAAATAGGACAACTGTTTTTTTCTAATGTAAATCTGTCTCTATTTGAATATGTAATGAATACCCGAAATAAAACAGTTAACACTTCTATTATATTTTTTATTGTAATGCTGTAATTATTGCTAAAGCAGAAGATGGATTGTCAATGAGACATATTACACTGCGTTATAACATTAACAAATATTCTGTTTAACATTTTAAAAAAGTGGAGAGTAAATGATACGATTAGTAGAAATCCTGGATCAGGGCAACAAAGGATATCCAACTTAGCAAGAAACTAACTATTAATATTTTGTTATGGCACCATTTCTATTTATAACTTCTATAAGTCTGTTTGGCATAGAATTAAATAAACTTATACAATAATCATTAGTAAAAATATTTTTTCATGCATTATTTACTACTTCCAGTAATTCTAGGGCACTCCCTAGCCTCAAATTTCGGTTTTGGATACTTCTTACCCATACGTCTTCCGCAGGGTTAAGATCAGGACTATGACTGGATCAGTTAAGAACATTGATGTTGTTATCTTGAAACCAGTTAGTCACGGCATGAGCAGTATGAACTGAACAATTATCTTGTTGAAATATGAATTCATTATTAGGAAATAATTGTGACACAGACGGAAGCATAATATTGTCTAAAATCCTAATATACGTTTCACTATTAAATCGTTCCTCAATATGCCACAAGACACCAGGACCACGTGCCATATCCAAGCCTACATGTTAATGGAAAATTTACCATTTTTGACATTGTTATATATATACTTCTCATCGAATCGAGTATTCGGAGGTCGGTAAACATGAATACGACCGCTGTGTGTAAACTGGAAAGTTTTTTCATCTGTAAATATTACATTGTTCCAAAAATTTACGTCATGCACTAAATATTCAAGCGCAAATCCCAGTCGAGCTTCTTTATGTTCAGCTGTAAGTAGGTATTTCTGTGCTGCGTAGCTCCAATTCTCTTACTCGCCCGCGACCAGTACTTCTCGATCCAGGAAAATTCGTTTCTTCAGCAGCCTGAATTACTGAGTGAAATGGATTATCTACTAATTTATTTACCAATTGCAAATCTTGCTGCTGAGTTGATACCCTTTGTCGCCCTGATCCAGGATTTCTACTAATCGTACCGTTTATTCTCCACTTTTTTTAAATGTTAAACACAGAATTCATGTTAATATTATAACGCAATGCAATTTGTCTCATTGACCATCCATCATCTGCTTTAGCAATAACTCCAGCTTTAATTAAATCGCTTATATGGGGCATATTACTTTTGGTACACTTGCAATGAATTTTGACAACTAACTGACAATGTCACAAAAATGGGCTTGTTCCATGATATTCTTTTTATATGGGTTTTATACTTTTTCATATAGTACTCGATATTCTCATTATGCACTTAAAATTTCGTATTATTAACTTTTTCCGTTCTCGAGATATAAGGAGTTGAAGTTAGTAATAGTTGCAAAAACCGAGCACTCATTTGTGACGTCACTATACGTAAGTGAAGTAAGAAAAGTGGCTCTCTGGGATCTTTCAAATTTAATCTGAAAGGTCGAAAAACATTTAATTTTCAAACGCTGGTAACTAAATAAATACGTCGAGTGGAAGTTCATTCTATGTCTCTACGGAAAGGAGAAGGTCGGCGATGAATCCTAATCGTAAATTGCAGGATGAAAATCGAAAATTCGTCCCGACAGGAGCGATAGAAAATTGTAATTTTTTGACATTTCACCAAATTGTACTCCCCTACTGTCATGAAGTGAGCAAAACAAACAATACTTCGAAAACACTTATAATTATAACAACAAAGGAGCATCAAGTCGATTGATATCGCCGAGTCTATGCGTATAGTGACGTAGCGCCTGGCCACGCCCCATTTTCGCGAGACGGAGATTTGTAATAGTTTTTAACATACCGTAGAGCGGGGTTACTTTACCACGATTTTGAGACATTTTGTGTAACAACTTTTTTTTCTCCAGGCGCAGGGAGCTGTCCCAAATATATGTAAAATTTTCATCTTTCTTCTTTCCATTAACGATGTTGTTCTGGTCCGAAAATTTTTAATTCATATATATTTTTTTACTTAAATTTTGTGTAAAGTCACCTGGGAATCGGGGTCACTTTACATCAGCCTCTAAATCAGTACAGAAGTAATGTGTGCCGACTGAATGGACGTCTTTACATAAAATAAATGTTTTTAAAAAGTTGTGGCAACTTTGGGAATTTATTTAGAATTTTTTTAACGATTGTAACACTATTAAAATGCATTTTAAACTTCATTAAACTTTATTACACAATATTTCAATCAGAAAATGTTTCAATAACAAAAATTTAAACTTTAATACTAACAATAAATAAAAAAATACCCTTAAAATGAAAACTCAAAAACTATTAATAACAGGTACATAAAAGGTCGGTAGGTACAACATTCTTAATATTTAAAGATGATACTTTTGTATATCTATATTAAAAGTGTAGAGTCCCCTTTTAATATATGGCTTATCCAAGTATTGAAGAATATCATCTTCATTTTGTGCTGATATGTCATCTTGTTGGGGAAAGACGAAAATGTTGTCCCTTTTCTTTCTTAAAAATTTTATGTGTACGTCTGGGCGGCACACTTCTACGATTTCACCTACAAAATGACGGATACTTCTCTTTGCGACGAATTTCACAATTACAAAGTCTCCCAATTTCGGTATTCTCGATAGTTCAAATGGTTCGTCAGGATCACTGTCGATTTCTTGAAATTCCGGCTCGTTATTTTCCTTATCATCATCCTCTTGTTCACTTAACACGTCTTCCTGTTCACTTACCACGTTCTCCTGTTCACTTACCACGTCCCCCTGTTCACTTACCTCAATTTCATCATCATTTACAGGACTACTAGCCTGTAATTCCTCTAAAGAGACTGACTTGCCTGGTACAACCTTGAGCATTTTTTTTCGCGGTTTCTTTGTGTCAGAGGAAGGTGTTCTGATATCTTTTAAATATTGCAATAAGGTCTCACTGATTGTTTTAGGCAAATTCTCATCTGCTCGTTTATTTGGAAGTCTTTTCAAAACCTGCTGTGCATTCAGCGGTATTATACCCGTTGCACGAAAAGCACTCTCAATGTTTTTCGTATCTGACAGTTTCAGATCATCAACCAATTTTTTAAGTAAGGGAGGAAACGACACCTTATTTACATTTTTCTCCCTGGGATTCTGAAGCTTGTAGTTTTGCAAAATGTTCCTCCAAAGTCGTTTCAATGGAGCATAATAACCAACGTCAAGTGGTTGTGTGAGATATGTGGCATGTGCTGGCAGGAAAACAAATTTGATGCCATGTCTTTGGCATTCTACTATAATGTTTACATTTAAATGCGACGACAAATTATCCCCTATTATAACTTTCGTGCCCTGCTTTTGTTTTGCCCATGGAATAACCATTGTCAAGAACCAGTCCTCAAAAGTTTCTGCATCGAACCAACCGGATTTCGTTCTATTATAACGGGCATTCTTTGGTCCACCAATGGTCCATTGATCATAGATACGTTGGGCTTTATAAACCACATATGGTGGTAGTACAATCGAATCGCCTGTAACTGCAAACATTATTGAAATACAAGATTTTGTAGTATTCATAACTCGTTCCGGGTATTTCATACCCTTTCTAAATAAACATTTTGTGCTCCCTGGGTCGTCTGAGAGATTGGTTTCGTCAAAATTTAAAATGTTTTCACGCGGAACGCCATCCAAAGTTTTTTCTAAGTTATTAAAATATTCTTGAATCTCTTCTTCGCTTTTTTGTGCCCGAACCCTTTTTATGTTTTGGCAACTTCTCTTTGAAAGTCGATGATTGTGCCTCTGAATAAAATTAAGGCACCACTCCACACCAGGAAAATTGTCATTAAACTTTGGAACTAATTTTCCCGACCTGTCCAAATACTGCTTTACAACCATCCTCAAATCCATACATGTTAATGGGCTACCAAATTCTGCTGCCGCAAGTAAGACATCGACAATGTGTCTTTCTTAGACTTCTAATAAAACTGGTTGGCCACCATGTTTTTTTGGGTGCTTTTTATTCACTTTATTCCATATTGTTTTACTTGGGATATTGTATAACTGCTCTGCTTCTTGGTAAGATATATGCCTCATCTGCACGGCTTCAACTGCCCTTTGTAATTGTGCGTCGTTATAATTCCTATATCGCCTTGACCCAAGTTTTTTCTTATAAATTCGGCCCATTGTTTGATCTACAAAAATAAAACATGCCTAGGTAATGGATTTTTTGTCGTGTGTAAAGTCACCAAAGAAAGGCAACTTTTTAAATTAATTCCTCATATCTCAGAAACACATGCATGAATAAGCTTGATATTTTGGAAACCGAATCCTTACACAATAAGTTTCAAAATATCTTAATGGTACTTACAGTTAAAATTCCTGAGTTCACCCCCAGAACCCTTAGCATTCACCACTTCCGCGAACACGATTTTTTAAGATTTTTTATACAAAACGATAAAGTTTAACACACAACTCATACGATCTCTGTTTTAGTACTAACCTGTCGATTCAAGCTTACTGTCCGTTAGGTCAGCTCGTGCGCGCCTCGCTATTGGCTGATTTTCGGCAAATCAAATTAAAGTTGTAAAAAGCAGGTGCACGTAAAGTCACCCATAGCATGTAAAGTATCCCCGCTCTACGGTACTAAACGTGCGAATAAGATTCTGATATTTTGCAGATCCATTATTTTATACTTGCACTTTCGATTTATGAAATAAAAAAAAAATGCTGAACAAGCCCATTAAAGTTGGATTGTACACAACTAGATTTTAGAGAAAATACGTTATAAGACTATTATAACCAATTATTCGCGGAAAGTGACAGACTAATATTAATTGACCATTTTCGGTCAAGTGACTTTGACGCCGATATCTGGAGGACACACAAAACCTTATTGCAACAAAACAATTTGAGATGAGTTGCTATTTGACAAACCGTTATTTTATAACTGTTATTTGTAAATAGCATTACCAGAATGTTATTTCTGTTCGAAAATAACAGATAGCAGTTATTCCAAAACAGCAGACTCAGTTTAAACCTGTTATTAAAAAATAATAGCGTTTAACCATCTCTAAAAACAATAAGTTGTCTGCCCTCCACGCCGATAGCGTGACGTCCACCGAAAATAGTCTATTCTGCCCTCTTTCAAGGTTATGTTGTTATCTTAAACAATCACATACAAACCAAGTTATTAGATTTACTTATTTAAAATAATAGTAAGTAAACCACAAAATGTAATAATTGAAACATATTCTTTATAAGATTTTGCAAACAGCAGAAAAAATAACTATAAATGGGAGCTAAAAGAAAAACTATGTGTTAAAATATTATTGAAATCTTTGCATTCTTTCGATAACCTGAATTCTGGTTTTGCTGGTACATTATAATCCTAAAATGAATTTGTATAATTTCCTATTTGAAACTTCTCATTCAGCAACTAGCATCCACATAGTCCCCTACGGCCATGCAGATTATACTAATATCTACATAATCCCCTACGGTCATGGAAATTCAGTTAAAAATGAGAACAAAGCCCTAAAATAATTGTAGGTAAATAAATTCATTTTAGACCTTTGTTCTCATTTTTAACTGAATCTTCATTACCGTTGGGGGTTATGTAGATATTAGTATAATCGGCAGGCATGGCCGTAGGGGACTGTGTGGATGTTAGTTGTTGAATGAGAATTTTAATTTGCTAGCATAACCAGAGGTTATCGAAAGAATGCAAAGATTTCATTAATATTTTCACATAGCTTTTCTTTCAGTTCTCATAAATAATTATTTTTTTCTGCTGTTTGCAAAATCCTATAAAGAATATGTTTCAACACAATTAAGCAAACAAATAATGATGCACTTTTAAAAATGTAGTAATTATATTAAACTGCTATAGCGATATTTATAGACACATGACTAATTAAACTCACAAATATGGTCAACAATGTCAGAAACATATGAATATTATCCAATAAAGTTGCGTTTTCGAAATCATTTAAATATTTCAGTTTTTGGTCGATTTGTATACTAAACATTTATTTCATATTAATGTATCATTTAAAGTGAATTGTTACATATGACAAACAGCCTATTCATTTTTTGCCAAAGCGCTGTTTTTGCATTATGTTTTTAAGCTTCAAAATAGCGTGAAACTTTGCAGAGAAAACTGCAATTAACTGCCTAAGCTTTTAAGGGATTCCGTTCAAATTTATTAAAAGAAAAAACGTGTGTAGAAAAAAATCCGAGTTAATGTTCGTTCCTTTATTTTCAGGTATGCATTAATGCACTAAAATGATATTCGAGCGATCGCTTTACAATTATAGAAATACCTGAAGAATTTGGTCCATAACTATTTGTAATTAAAGGCTGTTTTTAATTGAGCGAGTGCATCGTTTTCAAAGTATTTAAAACATTTAAACTTGTAAATTGCATTAAACTAAATGGTCAGTGAGAGACTGGTTTATCCTCATCGCACTAGGTCGTTGCACCGATCGAAAAATTTAGAATTGTGCAAAACTTTGCAAGAACTCGTAGTTACTTATCTTATTTTAAATTGTAAAAATAAAGTAGATGTATTATTTTATATAAGGGCGGGCAGGCGGGCAGACTCGAAATTATCTCTAGAATCTAAAATATTATTATATAAAACAATTATAACGCCAATTTGAACATTGGAGTTGAAATCTGAGGTTGTGCAAGCAAATCCAATATAAGCTCTGATACAAAGATGCCAATCTATAATTCTGCGTATGCTAACCAATGCACCTCGGTAGGTAACTAAGCAAATGCTGCATGAAGATTATATTTTGTTAGATATATCAAATCTAGAAGTAAAAACACCATGATCGATTGGAAAATCACGCAAATATCTTTACTAGAAAGACGTCATCCAAGACGTTTGCAAGGACCCTGACCAGCTGACCTGTAAAAATAAGAGATCCTTCAATGGGGGGCTCTCTTTACGTCATTTTGGAGACTGAAGCTCATTACATAGCAAATTAGCTCATAGAATGTAAAGTAATTTATTTTGATTGCTAATAAAGATATATAACAAGAGAGATTTCGGAATAAGACATTTAAAGTTTTTAGTACGCAACCATCTGGAGGCAGCAGAATTGCGAATTTTTATTGGAATCTTCAATACTGAAGTCAAAAGTGGAAACAGCCCTGCAAAACGAGGAAGTAAGGTATTAAACGGAATGATATACCCTGCAGTTATTATAAATATTACGTCAAAAGAAATGGTATGATATTTCTTCATTATTACATAGACGAATAATTATTAGCTTTTCCAGAAATTTAATTTCCAATTGAAAATCTTTAAAACAAAGTTCTCATTCACATTTACGTATCAATTACTCTCTCATAGAATCCGTTAGATGTCAATATACCTCGTAAAGATCTGCACAGACAGTTATAGGTTAAAATACCATAATCTATGTGTCAATGAAGCTTAATCAATGCAGATTAGGAATAATTACCTCTAAACCTTTTAACATAAATGAATTTAATGAAGAAAATCACTAATTATTCAAAATGGTTTAAGTGCTCTTCGACAAAAACAAGTCTTAGCTGTGATTAAAGTATTGTTATTGTTCTATTCCATCATAATGAGTCTAGTCAATATAATCTAGTTACGTACTGACATATAGTGTTGTATAGACTTGTTAATTTAATATAGTCTGTAAGTTACCATACAGTGTTAATATATTAAACTGTAACCGTATGCTAATGGGTAAAAATAAAAATATAACGCTTTATAATATATTGAAATCATCTACATAGGTGAACTAGTAAAAAAGTTGTTGCCAGATATTTCACAAATCAAATTTTTTGCTATAAATAAGTAAGTGCCCACTATAAAGTACATATCTAAATGCTTTTCTAAAATCATGTATCAACAATAATTTTAGACAAAGTGTATGCGAATAACTAAGAATATAGTCACTTTTTTATTTAATGTATTTTTAGATATTTTCAAGAAAATTCATTATTTAGACGGGGGTACTCTACTGACACGAACTTGTTGAACTCAGTATCACTATAATGAAGTCCAATCTAGTTCATTCACGTCAGGCTCAGGCATTCCACAAGAATATGTTCTGGGCCGCTATATCTCATTATGTTTGTTAATGATATCAACAGTCTCTTTCTGACTTTGACATGTTCCAATTATTTGTATTCAACAAAATTGAAGTTTGGTGCTTGAGAACTAAACTGCCATTGAATTCTGGAAAATGTAGTATCATATAGTTCTAGATGAAGATAATCATCAAATGTGATAATAAAATTTGCAATATAACTTTAACGTGACAAGGTCAGTACAATATCTTGGTTTTAATTGAGACACCATAAGTGTACTCTGTTAGTGCAAGTAAGATCACTAGATTTAATTGCTAAAAGTTCACGTATCTTGCGTGAAATATGAGTATATACTATTCTATTTCAGATTATCATGCACTCAAACCTAGAACATATGGGTTTAGATTGAAGTTTGTGATGTAAAATTAATGTTGTCAGCTACTATATTGCAAGTTTAAGATTCTAAAAGCTGCAGTTACACGAATATTAACTTTTTGCAACATTTCACTATTTCTGTGCAGAGCTATTTCTACGCTTAGCTATTTACGTGAAACCCTATCAGTAGCAGGTCTGGTTTCAATCATAATGGTACTTGGATTGCGTTGGTAGAATTGAGGATCTTAAATACAGATCAAAACCATTTTCTAGAAATATGTTATGTTGTTTAGAATGGAAACTGCCCATCTGACCTAGCAAATAGAACACTAGGGCCAAGGCCTTCGACAGGGTTTGGCATGAAGGTCTCCTGGCGAAGATGTTGTCGATGGGTTACCCTGTCGGCATAGTCAAGCTTGTGAGATCCTACCTTCATCGGAGGCAACTCCGTGTGAAGATTGCCGACAAGCTGTCAAACTACAGGCCCATGGAAGCAGGTGTACCGCAGGGATCGGTACTCTCTCCCCACCTGTTATCCCATCTACACCTCCGACATGCCAAGAACCGCAAGGACCTCTTTGGCGCTCTACGCAGATGACACGACCATAATCGCAAGATCATGGAGTGCAAGACTTGCCACCCGCAACCTCCAGGAAGCAGCATCCCTTATGGAAAAGGGGGGGGGGGGTAGGCGAAAAAGCAGGCCCACCCCTTACGAGGCCGGTCCAGGTCTACAGCGATGATTGGGGCAAAGAGCTCAAGCTCAAGCTCGACCCCTAATCATCCGAGACCATCATCATTAGTCAAGAATATTGGTGCGAACAATTGCTAAACAATGGTAAAGGTTTCGTCGTTAGCACTTATATGATTGTGATGTCAAGTTCACATACCCCTTTTACAACTGGTTTCTCGAAACTGCGCTAAATTGGAAAAAGACGTTTGAGTAAAAGAAATTATTTGTTTCATTATCCATGAGTTCGTTACCATGCTTAGCTGTCTTTAATAATAATAAAATACTTAGTAAACGACTGTATTTTGTGCAGAAAAATACATAAAGCTATGTTATTTCTTTTTGAATGACTTCAAAATTATTTAAGAAATAGGTGGTTCTCAACTTAACCTGTATGTTTTTATATGCTTGTTCAATTGTAGTTAGGTATTTTCGGAGTAACTGATACAGAATCTGATGTCAAAAGTTAAGATATCAAAATGGTGAATCCAGTAGTGCTGCCATAATTGCAGAACTTTGGCAGATTTACATGACATTTGATACATGTCAATGTAAGGATTCTTTGATAATAATCATATTATACCTCAACAATTCAAAATACAAATACGGGGTAATATAATAAATACGTTCGTTAGGGAACTGATCGAAAATGTCACAAAGTGGGAACAGGGGGTTCACAGGAGTGTACGTTCTCATAATACACATGTCCACAGCATATTTTATTTAAAAAGTAGACTTTTTTAATTCTTAAATGTAGAGGGGGAAGACTAAGGGTTAAAAATGTTGGGAAAAATTGAACCGCCCCCGTCAATTTTAGACAAATTTTAATATTTCTCAATTTATTGATTTCGCAATAGAATCAATTCACAATCTGAAAATTTGAATGTATAGATCATATCGAACTTATAGCATTCTAAGTTGTAAAAGTGTCCAGCCGAGCTACGAAATGCAGTCAACAAGTGAATCCCTTTCTTCTACACTATCGGCATGCGAGCAATTACAACGACGTCTGTCATTAAACTGTATACCTCCTTCCGTTTCATTTTAATGCAGCTGTACGACAAAGATAGAGAAGTACAACACTGTCATATATTTGGCTTCCACTTTTGGACAAATTGCCTTTCAACCACGGTTTCTTCAGTGACTGTTTTTCAATGAACGAGCCTCTCCGGAAAATTGGACGCCGGCACGTTTGACTCGGAACGCTGCCAAAACTGTTAGAGTTAGGAAAAAAATGGACGTTAACAATTTTATAGAAAATTAAATTTTCTATCAAAATGTCAGTGGTAGCGTATCTCTATCTTAAATACTTTTGGCGAGCGGATGGTTGAAAGTTGCGCACTGGACAACTGTAAAATTTGCATTCAACTTTCAATCACTCTCACGCCTAAAGTATTGAAGATTATGCCATCTATGACTTTTTTATAGAAAATTTAATCCTTCATAAACTTGCCTATGTCAATTTTTTCCATAACTCTAAAGGTATTGGCAGCGTTTCTAATGAAAAGTTCTGGCGTCCAATTTTACTCGTGCGTCAATATTCTTGACTAAAGATGACGGTCTCGGATGATTAGGGGTCGAGCTTGAGCTCCTTGCCCCAATCATCGCTGTAGACCTGGACCGGCCTCGTAAGGGGTGGGCCTGCATTTTCGCCCATCCCCCCGCAAATGCGGACGGTATTGGCGATGTTAGTAAACCTCCCCTGGTCCTGGCTGTTGGACCCTGCCAGCTGGGTCGTTTCTTCTGGCGCTCTTCTGTTTTGGTCTTCTTTCTTCGCTGGCATATATAGGCTCCCGGAAGCGTCTTTCGCCTGTCGTGAGAGGGAACAGTTGTTACCGAGCCCTCTCGGAGTTTGAAAAGGATTTGGGGGTGTTAACTAGTCGGAAGCCCAGGGTGTCAATTGGCATCATGTGCTCCGATTTCGTCGAAAGGAAGTGTGAAGTGTGTAGTTCAGGATTGTGTTCGGCCAGAGACGCTTTCTTAGCGTCAGAGGCCGGCACGGGCTAGGGTAAGGGTACCGAGCTGGTTTGCTTGGTACTCCCGGGATCGGGTAATCGGATGTTTTTGGTCATTGTCTCCTTGGGGTGTGGCTCGGGCTGAAACAGATAAAGGGTTAGTTATATTTACCCATTATCCAGGATCTAGAGCTTCGGCCTCTTGTGCCTCGGAGCGTCGTTGGGGTCATAGTAAGTCGCCTGTCTGACCAGCGGATTTCCATGCTCTGCTGCACGAGCGTATAGGTTCTTCGCTCCCGGATTACTTCAGTTACTGGGGTGTATTCCAGATCTCTGCAGATGTCAGCGTTTCTGACAAACCATGGTGCATCCACGTCGCACCGAATTGCGACGTTTTCCACGGCTTGTATCCTCTTCAGATGGGTGGCTGCTTGGTTTTTATTTGCATAGTAGCCCGTAATTTAGATAATAAATAATACTATTTTGTTTACAAGCAAGTGTACATGCCTGTTATTCAATTAGATTTAACTAACAAGAAGTAATCAGTAAGACTTTAGCCAATCTAATTTATTCAGCGAGTTATCTCTACAGCTATTATTAGCTATATCTTTGATTTAAAGGCAAAATTCTAATAACTATTTTCAAGTTCTCGTCCAGCAGACGAACGTCATATCTTTATTAGATCGAGCGCTTCTATGTTTCATGACTTAGAATGCTATAAGGTTGACATGATCTGTAGCATATTATTTTACAGGTTTCAATGCTACCAAAACATGAGATGTCTCGGTCCCTCACAATGCCACAAATCAGAAGTACACAAAATATTGAAGGAGTGAGTGGATGAATGAGATAAGTGACAAAATCATATAATGCAGAAAATTAACTTCGTAGACAGAAAGTGATACACATACATGGAAATGTTTATTTGAAGACATTAAGAAGTACTATAGAAATAACTAGAGGCATTAGCTGTAACAAAAAACAATTATCACTTTATACATATTTTATCTTTTTGATCAATTGTAAGTTACCTTCTTCATTCACTCAACCCTTCGACTGGAGTTTTTCTTCTTTTTTCAATAGTTTTCTTGAATGGTTTTATTTAGCTTGAAATGTTCTATGTGTGTATGTATGTTCAAATCTGGTGATCGAATTTTTTACCGCTTCCCGATATCCAATCATGCTGAAATTTAGCACACAACTTTGGTTCTGATGACAATACATGGTATATTCAATATTATGGTAGATCCAATATGGCGGCCACCACAAAATGGTGGATTACCTTTTTTCTTGGCAACCCCCTCGAAATGGGTGTCAAATGAAAGAGCATATAAAGTAGAATACAATAAGCTGTGTGGCTTCATCCTAAATCCAATATGGCGGCCTGCACAAAATTGCGGATCAACCATTTTTTTACAACCCCCTTGGCATGGGTATCAAATGAAAGGGTATGACAAGTAAAATACAATGTGTGATGTTATTTTAAATTCAATATGACGGCCGACACAAAATGCCGGATTACCTATTTATTTACAACTCCCTTGATACGGGTATCAAATGAAAGAGTTTGACAAGAGTAAATGAAATGATGGCGATCCAATATGGCGGCTGGCACAAAATGGCGGATCACCTATTTTTTTACAACCCCTTCGACATGGGTATCAAATGAACAAGTTTAATATAATAAGCTGTGTGACGTTATTCTAAATCCAATGTGGTGGCCGACACAAAATGGCGGATTACTTATTCCTTTACAACCCCCTTGATATGGGTATCAAATGAAAGAGTATGACAATAATAAACGAAATGATGGCGTTTGAATAAAAAATGAGGCAGAGGGAAACTAGAAAGTAAAAAATAAATTTTTAAAAAATTTTTTTTAGAAACAATGAACTGAATTGAACTAAAAAGTATAAAATAATTTTTATTCAGTGATTAAATTACAAAATGATGGCGAAAGAGAAAACCATTGGACGCTCAGAAAATACAACATATTACTTTTATCAACAATCAGCATTGTCATAAAACGTTATGAATAGTATGTTGTGTTGTAACAGTAAGAGCATTACTTTATGAGCGTCCAATGGTTTTCTGTGTCATGATTTTGTAATTTAATCACTGAATAAAACTTATTTTCTACTTTTCAGTGCAATTCAATTTTAAAAGAAAACCATTTTTTTTTAAATTTATCCATTTATTTGAAAATAATTGGGATGAGATCTTTGATCCCTGGTTGCTGCACCATTTTGCTTGATTCTTTTGGTGATTGCAACAATTTCTTTTGCCAAAACATGTATTTAAAAATATAACTGTTGCGTTTATAAACATCATTGCGCTTACTTTATATTACAGGGTAAACATTCCCAAACCAAAGTAATTATAATAGCGAGGTGAAACCGTACATTTAGAATAAACAGAAGTCAATACTTCAAAGATTTCTCTCAAACTCAATTTTGAATCACTGAACTCTGTGCAGGCAATGTGTATAAGCGGCAAGCCCATAGAGCAACAGCAAATGATAATGACAGGCGCAGCGAGAGTACCACTCAAACTACATCGTGTCTACCGTGACACACTCTGGGCCCGGATCCTGCGAAAGAGACAACTTCGCCAGCACCAGTACACCAGTACCATGACGGTACCCATGAAGGTACCACGTGTGTTCAGGTGTATAAATCAGTGCCGGTACAGAATGTGACCTTACAAATATTTGGATATACTCGTATCTTTTTCGGTAAGGTAAACAATTAGCTATGTGCAATAACCTATTAAGAATAATTTTGAACTGTTTGGAATAAGACATAAATCTTTGTATATTGTAAATTGCAATACTGAAATCGGAAGAGTAGTTATATTTAATAACTATTCTTCCGATTTCAGTATTGCAATTTAATAAAAAACATAGCGATATTCAAGTTAACAATATTGTTCAAATATTCCATCAAAATCTTTTACTATTAAAAAATCATTTGTAGCTAACTGAAAATTACTTAATTTCATTTAACACAAAATAAAAGCAAACATTGTAAATAATTTTAAAATGCAGGGAATACTTTGCTTGTGTTTCATCTTATATTATTTATTAACAACACAAGATCACAAAAAAAGTTTCTGAGGTTTAGATGAGATCTATGTATTTTTATGCAAATCGATACCCATTAGATTTCTATAGAATCGAAGAACAAGGCCTTAAAATGACCTTTTCAGTAATTTTAAGACTGATTAATCGATTCTAAAGGGTATTCCGTAAAAACTAAAGTCAGATTCACGTTCAACACATCGATATGCATAAAAATACATAGGTCTGATCTAAGTCTCAGAAACGTTTTCTGTTTGGACATGTGTAAAGCTTATAGGTATTTCTGTATCACAGCTATTGTTGTTGTTGTTGTAGATTATTAAACCATTAAATGACCATCAGTGATTTCGCAGTCGTTGTTGGGTACTGTGCAAAAATATTATAACATAACCTCTGCGTCGCGTCGAATGAATCAGATGGAAATTGGTTCTTGAATAGTTCTAATTACTGTAGTATTATATAGACCCTACATGTAAAAATGCTAAGGGCTTATACTAATACTTTCTGTAGCTGCGATTTTTTCAAGAAATACCGTAGAACTGGGTTAGTCGGGTCAATCACAACTCACTTTACTGCATAATATCGTAAAAACTGTAAACTTTACTTACCTTCTAAATGTAATCAAACATGCGAAATGGTTAGGACTACCAAAGTGTTATGAAGTGTTCCCTATCAGCGTGTCCTTGTGGTGTGGATTATTTAAAAATCTACTTTTTATACAAACCCCAACTAATAGGCATTTTTGAAATATAAGAATTTCGCTAAAATTGTCCACTTGCTAAACAGGAGTGAAAGCATGTAAAAGCCGAAAGAAAAAAGTTAAAAATTGTGCCATATATTCACTTTCCATGTTTCCGCAGATCCTGCACATGTTGATCGAGAGGAATATATAATACTGTATACGGTTTTGTCAACTTGACGGGGAAATTCGTAAAATTTGACTAACTGGACTGGTGAATCCAAACAGCTTTTTGCCTCTTAGTTAAACGCGCCAAGTTTTTTGTATTTGAAAAAGATTTTTTTTCATAGATACCGAACTTGACGATTTTAATTGATTTCAAATATTTTGTAGAGAGAAAAGATATTTTTTGAACAGAGTGTATTTGGCACTATTTCTTTACAGAGAATCTGTTTCTGTGGCCATTTCATTACTGTTTGTAGATATTATTCCTGTAATGATACACATGTGCTCGCTTATTATTTAGTTAGGAGGGTGTTGGTGTGAACTTGGCCTGTGTCTCTTGATTATACCGTGACCCTGTCTCTTGATTATATGTCACTATTTAGTAAATAAATAAAGCTATGCCAAGGCACGCCTTTGTTACATGAATCATTTAGAGCCAAAACACGCGGGCGTTAATCTAACGCGCGTTCGGTGCACGCTGAAAGTAACGCGTGTTGCTCGTCCATTAACAAGAGACAGGTGAATAGGCATTGCGGTCATTGTTTATTCAAACCATGGATGATGTAGAGCTCATTTTGCTTGTTTATTTAAGTGCAAAAATAGTAGGAAAAAAAAAGAATTAGAAACCGAAAATGGTGGGTACACCCTATTAATGAAATACGATATAGCGAGGGCCCATTCTACTGTCTTTTTCTTAGACTTCGAAAATATCCCATAAAACTTTTAATTATTTCCGTATGTCAATTGCAACATTTGAACACGTCTATATCCATTACTTAACTCTAAATAGGCTTAACACTACCAACGTGCCTTCATACGAACTGAAACGCCCGTTAAATTAGTATCGTGTGTAGCTCACATTTAATTCTACGTATCTTCACAACGAGCATTGCCACATTGAACGCCCGTTGTGGAGATTCCAAGCGTTGTCATTTTTTAACGCGCGTAAATATGACGCGCGTTGTTCGTGTAGATGGCACAATATATTTCAATGTAGTTCTACAACACGAAACTTCAATGCACGACCGACGCCCGTTGAATTGACGCTCGTGTGGTTTGGCTCTTAGAATTTCGTTAACCTCTTTACAAGTGACGTTCTAACGACATGGTTTAAGTGTCAGCCTACGAACCTTTAGGTCCATAATTCAATCCCTGAGCATTCTCAGCTTTTTAAATCAAATATAAACTTAATATCTGTAACAAAATTTCTTTCGGTACTACAATATGATGCTAAAGCCTGAATTCACGGCACTAGATGGATATAGGTACTCAAAAATTAAAAATTCCCGGGCTGGCTGGATGTACGGATGGAATCCGTGATGAGAGTGCGATAGTCTAGAGAACAATAGGCGGCGCCTGGTAATCAATTAGGAGATTTCATAGAAGTGGGGTTATGCTGTGCGGGAATTAAAGAGGCCACAGAGCGAACAGAGATCCTTGGTATGGGCCCCAGAGATGAAGGGTCAAGTCCTACGGTGGCCCCATTGTCAAAGGTGAAATAGGGACCAGCGAAGCCCTTTGAGGGTCGCGCCTGAGTCCTACGGTGGCCCCATTATGGGAGATAAATGGGACCCAGCAAAGCCCTATGAGGGCCACGACAGAGCCCTACGCGGGCCCCATTTTGGGGGGCGGAGGCTTGTCCAAAGTGCCGCAGTACCTACTGTGCATCTTTAGAATCCGATCCTCACTGATGGATGCCGAAGTTAGTGGGACAAATCGCATATAATATTTTTAATTAAGAAATAAAACACTGCGCTTTAAAGCGCAAGTGACGTGCTACGCGTTACTATGCACGTATCGTCATTAACATGTAATTAATATCATGGATTCTGGTCCCAATCGATAAGAATTATCTTTATATAAGTGTTAGTTACACTCCCAACAAACTCTTAGTTAAATCTGTATATTTATTGACAAATTTCAGTTAGAAAATTAGGCGGTGGTGGGAGATATTATTCCTATAAAAATACACGGGTCCTCGCTTATTATTTCTGTAAGCTTGGAGGACGTTAGAGTGAATTTGGCGCGAGACACTACCGTGTCTCTTGATCTAGCTATTGAAAACATGTAATAAATTTGGCGTGTGGCACAACACTTAATTTGATGTCGGTTTGCAATTGGATATGAATGTTTAATAGATTTAGATGGCTATTTTATTTTATACAACTCATGATAATTGATTAGCAATTAACTTCTTAGCCGAATGGTAGTACCAGTAAGACATATTAATTTATAATTTATATATATGAATAGTAGATACTAATTAGTAGGTTTGCATAAATATTTTAAGCACAAGAAGAAGCAACTGCTATAAATCAAAGTGACCCTAATTTATCTAATTAATATGTATCCTATGTATTTGCATAAAATTACGTACTATGTATATAGACTATATACTTCTAAAGCCGTTATCATGCTAATGCGTGAGAATGTTAATTTTTTTATTGTCAATTTCCCCATTAACGTGCGTAAAATTAATTCATGATCATGATATAATTTCCGTAAATGTCGATTTGTCTTTAATTATTGATATTACTTTTAACAATTAGTATATATTTTAATGAGCTTTGCAGGAAGGGAGTGCAGGTTACAATAAAACTGAGAGACTTAATTAATTAGTCGGTACGGCTGTAGAGGAAAATAAAATATACAATAATTCTATAACGGCGATTTTATTATTTATTTATTTATATTATCTAACAGACGGAAGAATATAGCCTAAAATGATTAAAATATAATAAGTGAATATTGTCGATTTGGAACAAAAGTCTCTGAAGACGTAGACTTTATGAACACCAAAACTCCTGAATACATAAGTACTCGCATATCGACGCTCGTGACACCGAAGGTTGGAGCCTCCTCCTGGAATAAAAGTGTTTTCTATATAGAGGAGCGAATTCGAGACTCTATCGTGCTGTTTTTTTTTTCTGGCGTAGAACCAGGTGAAACATGGTAGGTTTTGTTAAGCATGTCACTGGGCATATGAAATCGTATTTCACGACATTTCTTCGTGGTCTGGACCTTTGTAAATTAAAAAAAAGGGGAAAATATTGCATTTTAAATAAAATGTGTTTTTTTTTGTTTCCACCGCCATATCTTCAAAACTAATGTTGCTATCGACGTTGTTTTTTTTTTTAATTAAAGTACACACAATAGCGCCTTTAACTGTACTAATGGTTTTTACACAGTTCGCATTTTCATTTCCTTAAAAATTAGGAAAACTAGATATTTGAATTTTACGTATTACAATTTTCACCAATCGATAAACTTTTTTATTTTTGAAAATTTTTATACACATACAGTGAAGCAAATGTAGCCCAAACATTAGAAAAGTTTTTGATATAATTATTTTTTCCCAATGTGTATCGTTTGGCAACAGCGTTTTTTTTTAAAGCGCGCTAAATTAGTCATATGTATTATTGTACACCGCGTATGGAAGGTAGGATAAGATGCGTCTAACTAATAGACTATTCAAATTTATTGACCCCTCACCTTAACCGCGAATATCTCAAAAACGGAGGAACGGAAAAAATTGAAAAAATTATGTGTCTATTGTAAATCATTCACTGAAATTTGAATAATGTACATTGGACAGTTTTGAAGTGCTGCTAAGTTATATTGAAAAATGTCCTACTTTTTAAGGAAATTTTGACAATACCAGTTTTAAAACCATTATATATTTGAAAATATGCCTACTATATAAATAATCTTTTAGATGCCGATAAGGCGTGGTATTTTTTGTACGAGGAAATTTTTTCATAATTTTTTATTCTAAAATTTTGCAGTTATTCTAAAAAACACATCATGTTTATTCGGTTATTTATCAAGGTATTTACAAAAATTTTGATAAAATGGTTAATTATGTAAAATGTAAGCATTTTCAGAAAAAAGAATTGGTATATATCAAATATTAATTTAGTTATCAAGTGCAATAGATAATATTATTGCCCGGGTTCTGCAATATTATCTATTGCACTTGATAACTAAATTAATATTTGATATATACCAATTCTTTTTTCTAAAAATCCTTACATTTCATATGATTAACTATTTTATTAAAAATCTTTTAAATACCTTGATAAATAGCCGAATAAACATGAAGTCATGTTTTTGACAATAACTGCCAAATTTTAGAATAAAAAATGATGAAAGAATTTCTTCGTACAAAAAATGCCGCGCTTTATCGGTATCTTAAATATTATTCATATAGTAGGCATATTTTTCAAGATATAATGAATTTAAAACTGGTATGGTCAAAATTTCCTTAAACAGTAGGGTATTTTTCAATATAACTTAGCAGAACCTCAAAACCGTCCAATGTACATTATTCAAACTTCAGTGAATAATTTACAATAGACACATAATGAACACATATTTTCTCAAATTTTCTCTGGTCCGCCATTTTTGAGATTTCGCGGTTAAAATGAGAGGTCAATACATTTGAATCGTATATTAGTAGTTTGCGGGATTTAGAGTATACGTATAAATAGTTTTAGATAAATGCGATGCTGTAGAATATTCGCAATTTAGTTTTCTAAAATAATGGAGTGCATTATTTGTAAGAAAATTGCGCGGGATGATGACAAATATGTGGTACCAAGACCTAGGATACAAGGTTTGTTGTCACTAATATCTAGTGCTGAAAAAAGACGACATCGCGGAAATATTGTGTCAGAAAAGATATTTTAAATGACGAAATTTAATTAAAATATCATATAGACTGTCGTATAGGTAGACAAGTTTTGAAAACATGAACGTTTTTGCAACCATACAGTGCCGCCGCGCCGCGCCGATTTGCAACAGATGCTGCACAGTACTTAATCGAATACGAAATATTAATAATAGATGGAGGATTTAAATTAACAGAAAAAGTAGTTTCACTACATAAACGTCATTCAGAAATGACCAAAAATCTATTTAGCAAACAGCAAGATATACCAGGATGATTTTGCATGCAATGTACGAAACTAAATTTAGCAAACAAACATTGGTGAAATTAGTTGATATAGATGTATTAATTTTACTTACTCTACTTTTTTCACTAGCAGACAATTTTTGTAAATATAGAAGGTAGTGCAAAGTTTATGAACTACAGTTTGTTCTTGTCTTCATTGTTTTACTGGTTGCGACACCACTAACGGTTTTTTTTTTAAATATTTAAAAAATCTGCGTTTGATGTTCTTAAAGAATATTGTTGCTTTTAAAAAATTATCGGAATTGCCATTGCTGTCTAAAGACGAAGCTTTAAAAATCTTTACAAAATTAATTCTAGTACTGCAGAAAAACAAAAGTAAACAAATTCAGATATTAAACGACCTAAGGATCAAATTAGCAACAACAACAAACGGAGCTTCCTTCAACTGAAGGCACCTTTTACTACCCATTCTTAAGGTAAACATATATATTTAAATCATAGATTTCCTATCTAATACATTTAGTTAACTATTGCAGGTTTATGCATCAACTTAGAATATCGTACAGAAGCAATATGCCAACTACACTTAAAAATGCACATGGTTCAGGACGGAATTTAAGTGACGATGTTTGGACAATATTTTCATTAAGTATTTATTGTTCAGATAAAAATTGTGAGAATGGAAAATATGATTGTGTTAAAGAAGGCCTAAAATGTTGTAACGAGTGTAATGCCGTACTTGAAATACTGTTAATTAAAGGTTTCGATGAATGTACAGACGAACTAGAATGCTTTTAACGCAGGGCCTACGTAACTAAATACTCATTTTTCAATAGAAAAATAGTTGCAAAAAAATAAAGTTGTTTTATTCCTGCGTCTTGGTTTAATTCAATCAAAAATGTGTAATAACCTACTTATTAGGTGGGTACTTACTTTATAACAATGATTTATATTTACCTACTTTTAAATATTTTTTACCTTAAAACAACAAAAGGTAGGTTCGTACCTATTTTGGAGCTGTTAATAAAAGCCCGATTAGTACACATGAATCCAACAACCGCAGTCCGCAGGCGGTAAGCAGTATAATGAGAGCCGGGCGTGCAAGAATATGATTTAGCCCGTTTTAAAAAAATCGCTGACTACATACTATAACCTGCACATCAAAAATTATGATTCTAAAAACTTTTTTCATATATTGGCTTCAATTTGTTCACAGCATGTATATACATATTTTCATAAATAAAAATTTTTCTCGATTGCTGAAAAATACATTCACGAAAATAACAACTTTAAGTTTGCTATTATTTTAACAATTAAAAAATATATATTTTACAATCACATTGTACATAGTTAGAAGCGCTATTGTGTCAACTTCAATTTAAAAAAAAATCAGTTCCATAGCACAATTATTTTTAAAGATATAACGATGGGGACGTTAAAAACATGTTTCATGGAAAATTCATTTTTTTACAGTTTTTTCGAAATAAAAAAGTTCCAGACCACCAGAAAATGTCGTGAAAAGTGGTTTCATGTACACGATCACCTAATTAAAGAATCGCACCAAGTCTGGTTTGGTTCTACGCCAGTTTTTTTTTTCTCGGAAACTAAGCGTCTTTGCTTCCCAATTTTACTCGTCTAATAAGATAGTCGTGACTTTTCGTTTATCGGTATTTTCATTAGTGCAAAACGATGGACGCTTATATTTAGTAAACTTTGACGAAATAATAAGCCTTGTGAAAATATATCTTGTCTTCAATAAAGTATTATTTTATTACAAAATAACTTTCCTGGACTTACGAAAAGTTACATTTAAATTCAAACAGGGAAAATAGCTTAAATGGTAAACTATATCGAAGGTTTGATGCCAAGTACGTAATTATGTTCCTCTAACACTATTTCAGAAACTACAAATTCCACAACTAAAAACTGTGTTGGAATAAGTCGAGAGTCAGTCAAGAATAATCATTCCAACACACTGTGCTGGAATAATACGGACAAGTCTTAGGCCGTTATACCACATTAGTGGCTCGGTTGCTATGATTACATCAAACAAAAGGTATTTATTTTCTAACGTCACATTTGACGCTTTGACAAGTTTTGAAGTTTTTTTGTATAATTTCTAAAATCTTGTTAGAGAAAGTATAGTCTACAACACGTTTGGAATGGCATATTCCATACTCGCGAACCGTACAAACTTTTCGCTCGTGTGGAGTATGGGCCATTCCATAACTTGCTATAGAATATATTAATAGTGCAGGGGCATAAGTAAATCTTTCCTGGTCCGTGGGATTTTGAATAAATAGTGCGACTAATATGGAATGGATAGCTCATGAACCATACTATTACATGTTACCAGGTGCTTCGTCCTCTCCTCAGAGGGCCTCTATGACGTCATGGTTTCAAGATTGTCGCTGGATTGGACTCTAATCTCTTTTTTGCTCTGTAACTCGTTTGAGAGTTGGCTCTATGGACATTTTGGGAATCATTTTGAATCCTAATAAAATAAGGAACAAAAAAGGTTAAAATGACTTTTTTGATATCTGTTGCCGTGCCTTAGATTTACTTTATTATTAGAACACAGAAAAAATTTCATATGTGATTGCATGATAACAAGGACAATAATACTCCATTTGATTTTTCTTGGAAATACAGTTATAATATAACGTGTACCTTATTATCACACATATCTTTTAATTGATACTTAAATTTCCAGTAGAAAGTAAGTTCCACAGGTCATCTTCCGAGTCCGGGGGTTCCTCTTCATTGTCCGCAAAGTGATACTTATTGAAGATCTCTTCATTGCCATCACACTTACAAATATAAGTGCACCTTAAAGACTGATTTACACTTGCATTTATAGCACACCTTCCTTTCTCACAGCCATAATGTACTGATTAAATAAACATTCTCGTGCACGTGGCATTGAACTCATCGTTGAACAATACTGGTTTCCAGACTTCTCCCATCCAAACTGTGGTGGTTCTGGGAGGTTTCGGTGTTATTTATCAGCACTGTCCCACTCTAATACTTGATAATGTACCCTTAAGATATATGGTGTTAGGGAAGATCTTGTGGGTAGTAGATTTTCACTTTGCACATGAGTTCGATGTCATGTGCACCAGAATGGTTACTTAATCTAGTACGTTGTGGTTGTGAGAAATGGCGGTGTACTGCAAATTGCAAGAGTAAAGCACAGTCCATAAGGTGCACAGAAATTTGTAAGTGTGGCGGCCATGAAGAGATCTACAGTAACAATGACTTTGCCGACAATGAAAAAGAACCCTCGGACTCAGAGGATGACCTGTGAAACTTTCTTTCTACTAAATATTTACGTATCAATTAAAAAATATGTATGTAATGATAATGTACAAGTTATATAATAATAGAGCACTAGCAGTTTTGCCAGCCGTCAGTTACCTGGTGGATTATTCCGAAATTTGACATAGGTGTCACTTTTCGTTCGATATGAATTAAAGTAGATGATTTCTGAATGACAGATATGTATATACTGATGTTTACTAATGTTTCTTTAAAAGCCTAGTGTGAGAAAGAATTTTATATGTACTTTATTAGTGTTGCTCCTACATGTGTAAAATTAAGTACAACATACTTATGTTGACATCTTTGTGAACCCATAAAATAGTGAAAATAAAGGCTATATTGGGTTTTGACTTTTTTGTACATATGTAATATCACGAAATATTTTAGTAAATGTTTAATTAATATAGGCTCAGTTACAGCTAAGCAATGGTATAGGTTAGATAATATTATTACACTAAGTTAAATGTTGTAAATGTAAATGTTTATGCCAATATGTCAATCATATATTAATTGATTTATAAACTTATTGTAAAATTTACGTTTTTGGACAGTTTAAATATTTCCTATCAACTTTTTACTGATTATATCTTACTTTCATTGGGCTCAAAAGTTTCTAAGAAATTTAAGTGTTTACCACGTTAATAACAATAATGCAAATTATAAGGTCATTATAAGGCCCCTCTGACACAAAATCGTTCATAACAGCTGATAATACGTACTTAATTGTATAGTTCATGAGCTATCCATCCAATATAGTTAAATTATTCCTTTATTAAAAATTCCAGGAAATTACACACGCCCCTGCACTAGAATCCGCATTTTGTTGTTTTCAAATTTTCATATACCTAATGTCACTCAAATGATTGAATCAGACCAGTCTGCAAGCAAAAACAGATCAAAATAGGGATAACTGATAGTCCAGATAGCTTAGATAGCTCTCATGATGGCGTTAGATAGTTATCCGAGCATATTTAAAGGACAGAGGAGTGCAACGGAGCTTTGTTCCAAGCTCATACGTTACAATTTTTGAGATGGGAGTTTTTGGAAGTATCGAAGAATGGAAGAACACTACAGAGACGTAAATATATGTTAAGCATGTTCAAGAATGTTTTTAGAAGAGCTGGAAAGGCAAACTTGTATGGATTCCTGAATACATTAAAGTTTTAAAAAACGTAAAGGTGGATAAATTTACTACATTTAAAGATGCAGAACCCCATCGTGACTTAAGAATTTGTTGCATACGCTGTACAAGAAGACAGATCACGACCTCGTCAACAAGTGGATGGAACAGTAAGGAAACATTAGAGTCAAGCATCGGCTTCAAACAACCTCAAAACATTGGCATACGACAGCACATGTTAAAGTCGGTCTGGCTACAAAACAAAAATTTGAATCAATATCACAGGTTACAGTAAACCCATCAGGCGTTGAAGTAAGAGTTAAAAATGACCAGGACGGTCTAATTTGTAGAGGCGCTTAGGAAACATAAAATCCTTAGATTTAAATCTCCGATTTTTTAAATCTAAAACATGACATTCATAATAAATTGATAGATCTTGCCAAGCGTAAAGTATTATTTCATGTAACTACCTTCAATTGGCGTATTAAATTAATTATACTCCAAAGTGACTTTTCAAAATAAGCAATTTACACTTTTCCTCTTACTGATAGCAAAATACAACTTATTGTGTCATTTACACAATAAGTTTCTCCGATTTATCATGGTTTACTTCAAGCCTTTAAACAACGAGCCATTTATTGGTAGTTTTGTATATTGCATCTAAGTAGTTTAGTGAATTATAATTGCTTACTTTTGAAGCAGTTAGACAAATAAAATACACTTAAAAACATTATAAATACATTCAATATCATCTATAAACAATTTTGTAAACAGGGGCCTTAAAACAGATCCTTGTGGTACGCAAAGTCTGATGTTACTAAGAATTAAGTTTATGTTGCATAGAGCGTGATTCGCGAGCAACGTGCCATAGCATAGTGGCAGATACAGCACTTTAAGGCAAGTGTAAATCAACAAGGGAATAAATTTTTGGCTACTGGTTAAGAAGATACAGGAAGTTTCTTGCAACTGCATTGTCTGAAAACCACAAATACAATTTTTGTTTGATAATCTAGTGAAGCTATTATTTCAACATATTATAATGTACAATCACAAAGTAATTCGATTAAATTTCGGCTAGAAATGTTTAGATTGATTTGAAGTTTTATTAGGTTCTAAAATTGCTCTTAAAATTTACTGTACATCTCCGTCAATTCGTCTGTTCGTATGTGCGGAAATACTACACAGGCCGCAATCTTTAACTGATCAGTATATTTCTTAAGGTCGCTTCCTTTCATCACATCGAATCCCATTGCATGTCACAATGATTCGTCTAGTACTTTAATTGTTACCTATAAATAATTATCTAAAACCGTCCCGAATTTTTGCTGACCATTTCTCTGCTCTTTTAGAGTCTATTAGATAAATAGTTAAAAATAATATTAAACAATTATTTTTTCATTTATCCCAAAAATGAAACAATGAAAACAGTGAATGAAATAGTGATAGAGAAATTATACATGAAATCTGTGGATATATCGTGAGAAAATAAATTTCTAATTACATACGGTGCAGAATCAATGCAGTCGTTTAATTATAGTTTAATGTAGAATGTAACTAAATATTCAACAAATATTGCCATAATCCGGTGGTACACGTTATTAGAGAATTAATTACGTTGGGAATGAAACATTCTGGATGCTAAAACTCTGTACCTATACAATATATAAGAGCATGTATAATGATTAATGAATGACATACTGAAAGTGGTTTTCGATTTTAACGGAAACTAATATAAAAAAGTAAAAATAGCTGTAAAATAATCGTGTGAATGACCTTCACCTCCGCTGATGTTAGATTTAGATAATTTTATTCCTTTTTGCTTCCATTATTATGACATCTGTTAACTGACAATGGGTGTATAATAAAATTTTGACTCGATTTGAGTATATGTTAGTACTGCTTTTTGTAATTTATTTTCAAATTGAACAGGCAATAGTCAAGTGAGTTTTAATTAAGCACATGTTGATTCTGTACGAACATTGTTAAAACTTCTAAATCCAGTAAAGTGCATCTTTATTTTGACCACGGATGATAGATTACCACTTAATTAAACAGCATATAATATTAATTAAAATGCTCTTTGTATTTACTAATACTTGAACCATATGTAGTGAGCATTTGCCGGGATTATTAATTATTAAGTATTATAGTTAATATAAGTACATGCTAATCTAAGTTAAACAGTGTCGGATTGTGGGCGCAAGGACCCAACGGGAAAAATATGTAGAGGGGCCCTAGATCAGAGATGTGGAAAGTCTGGAGGTGTACCCCCAACGCCACAGGTTCAATTTCAGAAAATTAATGTTAAACTCCAAAAAAAAATTATATAAACCTAAGACATGGTAGCACGAAAATAATTTTTGTTCTTTCTCTGCATATGAGTACAAGTTTTATTTTAAAATAAAGTTCATTTATACATAAGAATAAACATGCGCACAAAAGGCAACATAAATATATTTCTTTTTAAAATTGTTAGACTTCTTACCAACATAACATTTTGTTATGTACAAACTGAAAGTAGTACAGAAACATTCTTTAGTTTCTTAGCCAGGGTATTAATTAATTCTTAATCCTTCTCTAATAAATCCCATTCAACACACAATTAGGCTTCTAACCTCTCCTGGCCCAACAACGATCTAATCTATTTAGTATAATTTTGAGATTGCTAAAAACCCTTTCGCAAGATATTTGTGTTATGTACAAGAGAGGGTTAAAAGATATTTATAGGCAATGTACAAATTGGAGTATGCCACACAGTGAAGATTATATTTTTCTAAAATTTTTAGACAGCTGACGAAACGACCCTAACAATAGTCATTTCATTGAATATTTTTTTAAATCAGCACTATTTTCATTTTTGTTATCGCCGTTAACAGAACTTGAAGCATCTTCATCAGCACTATAAATATATCGGTTTGTCATCTTGATTTTGAGCTGATGGTGATGTTTTAAAAGTCTCAAATTATTAAAATGTTGTGCAAAACTGATAAGCTTATTCTTGATTAAAGATGCATCAAGTCCTGTCAATTGAGATATTGTCGTGAAAGATTCTGACTCAAATTATTCAGGTGCAGTTTAAATTTCTTTGAAATTTTATGAATCAAAATAATAAAATTGTTTATACTTAGGTGTTTTGGTGATTTAAAAATCTATTTGTTAAACTTTGCGTAACTTGATTAATAATTAATTTAAATATTTCTATTTTGAAGTTTTTGTCTGATCCTTGACTATTAATTATATCGCTGCCATCGTTCACTATGCATTTTTTTTTTTTCTATTTCGAGTTCCAGGAAATTCTGTTTCTATGTAAATGTATCTTCAAATTGTTGGTTTTCATTTATAAAATTTATAAATTTGTTTGTATTGTATTGGCATACAATTTCTGCAAACTCGTATAATTTGTTTATATTTTCTATGGCATTTTCGATTATCTGAAACGCACGATTAAAATCAAGCCCTGGTGTCTGTAAATCAATAGATGCAGGAAAAAAGTTCTAGATGCTAAAGGCCCCAGGGGCCCCAAAACTGGTAAGTCGAGGGCCCACAGGAAAACTTCCAGTTTCCCGGTGGCAGAATCCAACGATGGTTAAACATATTATTTTTCAGGCATGTGCTTAGATAATTCATCCTCTTTATTATTTAAATATCAGAAACAAAGTATTTTCAACAACTGCATGGAAATTAGAACTCCAAGTTAAGTATGTAAAGAAAAATAAAAAATATGGTTTTGGAAAAGTAGTTGCCGTTTGTTGTAATCATTTAAAATTATTCTAAATATGTTGAGTACAATTTGTAACATGGAGATTTCTCTATACTATTAGCCACATAATTATAAATGAAGGTCATCACTCCAAAAGGTGCATGTTTATGTAAATGTAGGTCTCCAATGTAAATTATTCGTGATCTTCGTTTATAAGCTATCTTTTAGAAAGCATATACATATTTAGAAAATTGACAAAAATGTTAGGAGGTTAAGGAATTATTATTCATGCATTTACACTTTGTCTATACAATCTATATTTACTGACACGTAAAATTATAAGTTACGAAACACATATCTAGACAAACTTACGATGTTAAACCTAAACATCATTTAACCAATATCTTCTTTAATTCATTTATGTTTTACTTCTACATCCTTGTAGTGGCGTGGAAGTATAGTAATCGTAAAAAAAATTTCAAATTTTTATTTTGTTAATAGGCTTAGAATGTCATAAAACGTCGAAATTTTAAATTTTTAAGCGAAAAAAATATTTCTGGCTGTCTGTCGGTCTACCTTTTTTTGTGGGCACGTTTTCTGAGGAACGGTTTAAGATATTGACTTGAAATTTGATACACAAATGTATCGTGAGGAGATCTGGGGGTAAATAGGGATAAATAGGGTGAAATAAGTAAAGCAAGTTGGTAAGAGTACAAAAACTTGGAATTTGGTATATACAGGGTGCACCAAAGTTCTGATTTTGGTCGATTACGGCTGTATTTGAAATGGTGGAAATATATTGTCTATAGATTATTTTCTTGATTTTCAATTCTGAATAACCAGAAAATATGTACAATTATACAGGGTACTCCGTTTTCGTTGTCCGAGCAACAACTTCGTTATTTTAAATGGAACACCCTATATTTTTTTCCTTTATCGAGTTACCCATCTAATTATATTCATAATTCTATTAAGGTGGTAGGTACTTAAAATGAACCGTTTACGATATAAAAAAGATTTTTTGACAAAAAGTGAGGTTTGCGGATAAGTTTTTGAGTACCTCTGATTTCATAGACAAGAGAGTTTTCAAAATTCTGCTTATACTGTTATGTTGAGCATATTAAGGGCTAGTAGGGCAGAAACATTATTAATATTAATCTTATACAGAGTGCTGAAAAAATTGAGTTTAATGTTTCGCTAATAAAAAAGGCCGTAATTCAATTTTTTCAAATGGGACGTACTATTTTCAGTTCTGTCATCTAATGAAGTGTTAAATTATCTTTCCATTGATATATCATAGTAGGTATTTATCTTTAGGAGTTGCATAGATATTAAGGTTAATTGTCTGGATCAGTCATTTTTCTTGCTGGAACTTCATGAGGTTTGTACTGCACTTCACCAGTTTCGATAAATCTGTCTCTAAGATTACTAAATGCAGGTTCTAAAGGGTGTCTCCTTTCAGGATATCTGGTTTTATAGACTCGGGATGCTAAGAGGCTGTTCCTTGAGCACTCCCCCAGAATAAAAATCATGTCAACCATTTCTTCCCGCGAATAATTCATATTTAATATAATTATATGCAAATGCAACTTGGAAATGGAACTGTAAAAGCTACTAGTATTTTATTAAAGACAATCAAAACAAAAGCACTTACCGATATAGCAGTAACACAAAACTTTAGAACATCCACAGACACGTGTTTTGACATCTATGTCTCTTCGGTGCGGCTTTTTCTAAAGTTCACAATCAACTGAAATATGTAAGCAAATACTCGTGTTATAACTATCAAAGGATTACCAGAACAGGATATTAAAAATTAAAATTAGATTATAGGAAATTCCCCGTAAAGGGATAATTATCAATATAATTATATGCAAATGCAACTTCCTGGAACTGTAAAAGCTACTAGTATTTTATTAATTATTTTTATATTTTATTATCAATATAATTATATGCAAATGCAACTTCCTGGAACTGTAAAAGCTACTAGTATTTTATTAGCTAATAAAATACTAGTAGCTTTTACAGTTCCAGGAAGTTGCATTTGCATATAATTATATTGATAATTATCCCTTTACGGGGAATTTCCTATAATCTAATTTTAATTTTTAATATCCTGTTCTGGTAATCCTTTGATAGTTATAACACGAGTATTTGCTTACATATTTCAGTTGATTGTGAACTTTAGAAAAAGCCGCACCGAAGAGACATAGATGTCAAAACACGTGTCTGTGGATGTTCTAAAGTTTTGTGTTACTGCTATATCGGTAAGTGCTTTTGTTTTGATTGTCTTTAATAAAATACTAGTAGCTTTTACAGTTCCAGGAAGTTGCATTTGCATATAATTATATTAAATATGAATTATTCGCGGGAAGAAATGGTTGACATGATTTTTATTCTGGGGGAGTGCTCAAGGAACAGCCTCTTAGCATCCCGAGTCTATAAAACCAGATATCCTGAAAGGAGACACCCTTTAGAACCTGCATTTAGTAATCTTAGAGACAGATTTATCGAAACTGGTGAAGTGCAGTACAAACCTCATGAAGTTCCAGCAAGAAAAATGACTGATCCAGACAATTAACCTTAATATCTATGCAACTCCTAAAAATAAATACCTACTATGATATATCAATGAAAAGATAATTTAACACTTCATTAGATGACAGAACTGAAAATAGTACGTCCCATTTGAAAAAATTGAATTACGGCCTTTTTTATTAGCGAAACATTAAACTCAATTTTTTCAGCACTCTGTATAAGATTAATATTAATAATGTTTCTGCCCTACTAGCCCTTAATATGCTCAACATAACAGTATAAGCAGAATTTTGAAAACTCTCTTGTCTATGAAATCAGAGGTACTCAAAAACTTATCCGCAAACCTCACTTTTTGTCAAAAAATCTTTTTTATATCGTAAACGGTTCATTTTAAGTACCTACCACCTTAATAGAATTATGAATATAATTAGATGGGTAACTCGATAAAGGAAAAAAATATAGGGTGTTCCATTTAAAATAACGAAGTTGTTGCTCGGACAACGAAAACGGAGTACCCTGTATAATTGTACATATTTTCTGGTTATTCAGAATTGAAAATCAAGAAAATAATCTATAGACAATATATTTCCACCATTTCAAATACAGCCGTAATCGACCAAAATCAGAACTTTGGCGCACCCTGTATACTAGCAGCCAAAGCCTCTAGATTTTTTATATAATTTTCAACACCCCCAACACTCCATCATTAAAGGGGCCGATAAAATAAAATTGAGATATTCACTTGAAATTTGGTACACGTATATGGTATAACGGTATCTGGACCTAGATTATATTTTAAGATGATTTCGTTGAATGAGTGGGGGTAAGTAGGGGTAAACAGGAGAAAATAAGTGCAGCAAGCTGGTAAGAATTCAGGAACTTGGGACTTGGTGTATATACTCAGATTTCTTTATAATATTATTCAACCTTCGTACTACCTCCACTGGATTATTAAAGCAGTTGATAAACTTAAATTGAGATATTCAGTTTAAATTTGGTACACGCATGTATTGTAATGACATTTGATTGAGATGATTCCATTGAAAGGGGTCGGGGTAAATAGGGGATATAAGTATAAAATATCTCAAACCTTTGAAACTTGCAATAGTAATCCTCGCCTTGTCTTCATGATCACAAGGTTATAATCCCTTTCTTCGTCACTGTCACCACCTGTTTAAATAAGCTTCAACTTCTTTCCAACTTCCAGAATCATCAACTTCTACTATCATTGTTTGTTTTTGTGTCGCACATATCACATAATTTTATTTCAACTAAGAGAATAGTATATAAAATACTGTGAATAAGAAGAAGTAAAATAAAAACAGAATGGTGGCTAGTGGGCACCATATTGTAATCTTTTATGACCTTTGATAATCTAGGCATTGAGATGAATCCAACGACACCTTATTATAAAAAATCGGTTCAGTTTTCTGACCGCTATGATGTAACATACAACCCACCCATATGTATACATAGAAATGTGAAAACAATCTAAACGTGTACATATAGATAATTCTGACGAACAAGGGTTTAAAATTAACAAATGGTTAAAGAAAATAAAAGAACATATTAGAAAACTAAAGAGTAAATCTCAGAAGAACCAAATAAGAGACTGAGGTTAAGTTTCACCGCTGACTAAATTCAACGTAAATTTTACCACTGACTGAAACAATTGACGTTCAGCATATTTTCAGCGTTGTAGTTAAGGGAACTTGCCAACCATTCCATAAATCCGTTCACTTTTCCCAGTGAACACGGATTATTCCAAATAACAAAGCCAACTTCGGATGTAGAAAATCACCAATAGATAATTATGGTGGGATACATCATACACAGCAAAAAAGATTTTTCAGAAAAGCCTTGTAAAAGGAAACAGATTAGATTTCCGAAACGTCGGCGAAATATTTAATTTCAAGTTTTTATACTTATTTGTGTTATTTATTTAAAAAAAGCAACCTCTAACTGACGTAAAAGTCACAGGCGTAGAGGTTATTTACCAGTAACATACTGGTTAATTGTGATAGTTTGTAGATTCCCCGAGCACCGCTTAAAAAGAAAACACATATGTGGCAGGAAGTCCCAAAGAATTGAAGAAGAAAAAAAACTAGATTACATTATTCGTGCGATTTACACGAACGACTCATAATGGTCATTAGATACTGTACGGCGTTTGCAAAATAGCAAAAGCTGATAAACAGTCACAATGACGTACATTTTAGATCGGCCACCATTAAATACTAGAACCAAATATATATTTCAAAGCAACTAACTTTGCCGATATTTTTTTTATAACGAGTTTATAACACCAGGAGGAGATTTACAGTTTCACTGTGATATTATTGTGTGTATTGTGATTTTGTCGTTGTATACGTCAGTACCCAGCATTATATTCTGGAAATAAATGTATGTGGATAACACACCTAGATAGAGAAGTGGGGATGTGAAAGTAAACAAAATGCTCTCCTTTTTACTGAATCACCTTTGTCCAAGTACATAAAAAAGAATATTTTTCAGCAGCTTTTCTTTTTTTTCTCTCTAGATATTTGGCATTACAGACTCAGTGTTTTGGCCAAGAAGCTTTTCTATTTCATCTGTTATTTAAGTCATAAAAAATATCGATAAATATTTATTTTTATAAAATATAATTTATTTACGCACTGTTTCGACATAATATAGCGGAAAATTTTCGGAAAATCCTTTTACATTAATTCCGTTAATTTTGAATAATAGGTTTAAAATAATTAGAATATCAAGTATTGCTCAAATGTCAATGGCAATAATTTTCTTTTTAATATAAAATAGTATTAAAATAATCAAGATTTATGTGGTGTCAAATCGCTACCCTTGATAGAGGTCTAGGACGGGGGTGGATCTCGCCTTTGTCACCCCATGTTCCAACCGATTTGTATGGCATAGCAAAAAAAATCATCCTTGTTAATATAAAAGTCGAATTTCATAAAAGCCGTACGGTGTCATATCACCTTAGTACATAGAGGTCACTTTTCGGAAAACGAAAATTTTTCCTGTACTTCTGTCCCATTATTTTTGTACGGTATTTTCCTTTTAAGAGCTACAGGTAAAAATAGAGTCCAAATAAACGTAAGCCGTACAGTGTTATTTGAAAAAAATGCACCTCCGCAGGTTACGATTTTCACTTTTCCGCAGCATTCCCATATTTCACATAAAATGTACGGGATAGAGCTCAGAGTGATTTATTTTTGTAGGACTACAAAAATTATACCTTTTCAAACGGTGTCATATGACCCCCTAAAAATATTGCATGGGCTTGTGGTCTATTCCTGTTGAATTTGCGATTTTGCTAAACTTATAGGATATTTGGTATCAGTCTGCCGTTCAATAAAATATAGCTGATTGTATACAAAAACCTTTCAGAGAACGAAATGTTGTGCATTGAAAGGTTTTATAGCAATTATGATACTGAAATCATTATTCCTCCTGCATTGTCAGATGATATCGTAGGGTGAAAGCAGAATTTTAACTTTTTTTAACCGGATGGATTTTTAAATAAAAACAAGATAGCTCACGGTTTTTGTAATATCGGTAAGGAAAAATTGCTCATAAATCATTTTCAATAGTTAGGTATTATAATATAACACACATTTCTTTAAAAGAAGATACTGTAATATGCAAATAAAAAACAACAGTAATTCTTTTCATATTCTAGTGTTTATTTTACTTCGATTTTATTATGCACATAAACACCTACAGTTAGTGTTTATTACTGTTTATCTATTGTAATTCTGTTGTACTTTTCTTCATTCCTATCTAACATTTCCTATCTCATCTCTGTTCTTACTAAATGTGGGAACATTTAGTGATTAAATTAATTTTTTCCGCTACATTGTTCTGTTTACCACCAATGTTTAGCTTTCTGAGCGTCAGCACCTATTGCAGTTTTGATTTTTGCGTTGAAAGTAAAGAAACAAGATATTCCTCGAACACGTTAGTGAAGTAAAAAAAGGACATTGATGTGCATAGTTTTGTAACAGCAATTTTATGATTTTATACCTTCTGGGGTATCACCAGGAGTATATATCTGAGTTTTAAACTTCCAAAGCCTATTGCGTTTCTTTTATAAACAATTTTGTTTTTTGAATAGTGTTTTTTTAGGTAAAAAGGTGAATATTTCCGGTTCTAGAGGTTTGATCGGAACAAATAAAAACCCAAAAATCTTTGCAATTAAAATTTCAACAAATCCGCGCTGGTTTTGGGTTATTTGAGTACGTACATAACGTACAAAATGGAATCAACTGGCTGAAAAGCGTTTTTTTTTAACATTGTAAATGTTTATGTTCATATATGGGACTCGAGTTACCAGTTTTCGTTCAAGGTCAAAAGACAGCGGTGTCGCGGTCGAGCGAGACTGTCGTATATGTAACGGCTGATATATGCAAATGTAATATGGGTTGCATATATCACAGGGGGTCAAGTTACCAGTTTTAATTTAAGGTCGAAATACAGCGGTGTCGTAATCAAGAGTGGATCGTAGCTGTTTCCGGAAAAGGTTTATGGTTTATGTATGGTGTTATCATTTCCAATATCCCGATGGTTGCAAGAATTGCGAAATCTGTGATTTTTTTTTCGTTTTAACGCCTAGGGACGTCAAGAGTTCCGATCGGCTTCAAACTTTCAGAAAATAAACCTTGTGTTGAAAACAAAACACGCTGTGATTTTGGTGCCCAAATATTGAACATTGCGGACACAAACGAATTTGTTATGTGAAATTTGAATTGCCCGCCATTTTGTGCCATTAAGTCCATAGTGAATCATTTTTATTTCAAAATATAGAACTGGACACCAGTTTTCCGATGAGATTAAAAAAATTTCTTTTAAAGTAATTTTTTCCACTTTTTTGGCATTTATTTATGAACCAAATGGATTTTTTCGGCCATTTTGAAAACATTTTTGACAAATTTTTATCAGAAAAGAAAGCGAATTGCGAGAACTTTAATTTTAAAAAAATAATGTTAATTTTTGTCTACCTGAAATGGCCGAAAATATCCATTTGTTGTTATTTGGTTTATAAATAAATGCCAAAAAGGTGGCCAAAATGACTTTGAAATTTGTTTCTAATGTCACCGGAAAGCTGGCGTCCATATCTACATTTTGAAATGAAAGTGAAACATTTTGGACCTCGTTTTGGACTTAATGGCACAAAATGGCGGGCAATTCAAATTTCAGATAACAAATTCATTTGTGTACACGAAGTTCAATATTTGGGCACGAAAATTTCAGGTCGTTTTGTTTTTAACAAAAAGTATATTTTCTGAAAGTTTCAAGCCGATCGGAACTCTTGACGTCCCTGGACGTTAAACTGAAAAGAACACACTTTTTAGCCAGTTTATTCTGATTTGTACGTCATGTACAGGCTGCCCCAAATTGCTTGATTTTGGCTGGTTTTCCTATTTTGAGACCAGGTAGAGAAAAACTGACGTATGGGTCTAGAGCTCGACTTTTGTGAAACGCCGATTGGTGAAAACTGCATTTCGATATCTCTAACCGTTTCCGAGATATCGGCAAAAATTGACATTTGGCAGATTTCCGAAAAACTGTCATAACTTCTTTATTTGTGAATATTTTTTCAAACGGTAAAAACTTTCTACAGGCACTTTTTGACCTAGAATAAGACACATTTGTCAAAAAAATATATCGCTTTTCAATTGTTCGATATCAAAGCTAACTTTGTTATTTCAAATGAAAACTATAGTTGGCTTTCACTTTAGAAAATAGGAAAAAAAATAAGCTTTCCAAAAATATATATGTCAAGATATGTCTAGTCGTCCTTGCTGCCAATATAACACATTTCTCTTTAAAAATGACATTTTAGCAGAGTTGGCCATGGAAAACAAGAGTTTCAGTTATTCAAATGAAAACAATAGCTTTTCTATTAAATTAATTTTATTAATTAAACATATTTCATTAAGTAGGTAACAAATCTTTGAATTATCACAAATAGTGTTCAAATTGTCTACCATTTTGGTTGATGCACAATTGACACCTCTTCTTTACTGATTTCTCGGCATTTAAGAGTTGTAAAGGTGTTATCCCAGCGATTGTATTTCTCACTCGTTGCTCTAAAACTTGACGCGTTTCTGGTATGGTTTTAAACATCTGGTCTTTGACGAAACCCCAAATAAAAAAGTTCAAAGGACTTCGGTCCGGAGATCTTGCAGGCCATGGTATGGGCCCCCTTGTTCCCATCCACTTCCTTGTTCCTTGTAACCGTCGCGTTATGGGCTGGTGCTCCATCCTGCTGATAAAACTTTCGTACCAAATCGGCAAGGGGCAAGTCTTCTAAATATGGTTCAACAATGTTTTCCAAAATATTAACGTACCGTTGGGTGTTAAGGTTTTCGTCATAAATAAAAGGTCCAATCGTTCGTTGCCCCATTATTCCAATCCAAATATTGAAACCAAATCGTCCTTGCATATTTCTAGTTTGGAAAACATGCTCATTATGCTCCGATTATGCCGATTATGTCGATTAAATATTCCGTTGCTGGTTATTCTTGCTTCGTCGGTCCAAGTGACATTTCGGTGAAAATTTTCGTTTTCATTGCATTTTCTGATGAACCAGTTGCAGAAATTAATCCTGCGTTCTTGATCACCAGGGAATATTTGATGAGTGAGCCTGATTTTATAAGGTTTATATTTATATTTCTTGAGAATTCTTTGACTACGGCTTTTGCTCACACCCTTCGTTACAGTTATTTCTCTGGTAGAAATTTCAGGATTTTCTAAAACCGCTCCAATTACTTCTGCCTCCACCTCGTCTCTACCTTCAATAGCATATTGTTCAGGTCTGGGCATGACAAATAATCCATGATTCATCAAAGCATTTTCCAATCTAGGAAATATTTGTTCGCTTGGCTGCTGGCGTTCAGGGTAACATTCGAATTAATTCGATTTAATGCATCTTCAGAATTTCGGCCTGATTCAATATAGCATATAAACATCTAGCATTTTTCAAAGTTTTCATACATTTTGGAATAATGCAGAGAAATCATAACAGATGTCAACTAAAACACTTATTTTATTTACTGTTAAACTAACTGTTAGATATGCAAAGCAACTGTTTTTGTGTGGCCACTGGGTTAAAATGTTAAATGTTAAAAAAATGTCATTTTTAAAGAGAAATGTGTTATATTGGCAGCAAGGATGACTAAACATATCTTGACATATATATTTTTGGAAAGCCTATTTTTTTCCTATTTTCTAAAGTCAAAGCCAACTATGGTTTCTATTTGAAATAACAAAGTTAGCTTTGATATCGAACAATTGAAAAGCGATATTTTTTTGGACAAATGACTCTTATTCTACGTTAAAAAGTGCATGTAGAAAGTTTTTACCGTTTGAAAAAATATTTACAAATAAAAAAGTTGACAGTTAGTTATATATCTAAGCATATTGTAATCCTTTTATAAATAAATGTTAGAGTAAGCATATTGAATGTTATAAATAGAAGCAAATTGTAAATGATAGTCAGTCTTGTCTTGATCTCTCATGTGTGAACAATAAAATTGGTTTTTAAAAAGCGACTCATTCATTCCAAAACCATTTCTGGCGCAGTCGGCAAGGATTTTGTGAAGTTAGACTAGTGATGCCCATCTGAGGTTGGATCAGATTTATCCTGAGTCCTAGAATAACTTGGTTTTCAAACCTTCATCACGAAAACGAATCTGTAGGTGAATTGAGTAGCCTACCCATCAAGTAAGTGAACTGAGTAGCTTACAGAAGCCAACGAAGAAGATTTGTCCATCGAGGATTGGAGCAGATTTATCCTGCGAATCTCTTCAACCATTGGAAACCCTGAGACGACAAGCAAGAACTCCCACGCAGCCTAGTGGTTAGAGGCACAAATTCCGAAGACCCCCGGAAGAATAGATTTAGGACTTCCTAAGACCCTGGAAGATTAGAATTAAGAAGATTCGACAAAGATGAGCAGATTCTACACCCTTGTATTAATATATACCATCGGAACCGCCTCAGCCTACCCAGAATTAACAAAGATTAACAACAATCCTGGATTACTACCCTTACAACTTGGACAAACACAAATAAGCAATGACTATTGGACGTACATACAAATCCTTGACTTAAAACCTATTATAACTGAATTTAATCAGATTAAGAAACATTTTCATAATCTACAAGGTATATTAAACTTGGATGAAAAGTATAAAACAGAATACTTTAATTCTTATAACATTATAAATAATTTAGAAAGTAAAATAATTGAACAAATCAGTCAAATTAACCCAACTTATTTAGAGTCAAACCGGCAAAAACGCGGATTAATAAATGGCTTAGGATCAATTGTAAAAATTATAACTGGAAATCTTGACAATGAAGACGCTGAAAGATATAACCAACAAATTTCATATTTACAACAAAATCAACAAAAAATAAAATCAATACTTAAAGATCAAGTTACTCTACTTAATTCATCAATTAATAACTTTAACGAAATTACTCAAAATATAACACACAATCAATTAATATTAGAATCAAGAATTTTGCAAATAGAGAGAATAGTTAAAGAAATGAAAATTCATGAAATTAATAGCCATCACTATTTCTTAACCCAAATGATACTAAATCAAATAAATTTTATCTATCAGACAATTTATAACATGCTAGATAAAATAGAAACTGCAATTACATTTGCTAAGCTCAACACATTGCATAATTCAATTGTTAACCCATTCCATTTATTAAAAGAAATAAAAGATACTGAAATTCACTTAAAAGAAGTTAAATTGCCATTCGAAGCAAATATAAAAAATATTTTAAAATTTGAAAATATAGCTAATATAAAAGCCTATTCAATTAACTTTACTATAATCTTTATTATAGAAATTCCTCTGGTAGATAAAGAAATGTATCAATACTTTCAATTGTATTCATTGCCAGTAAAGACAAATGACTCTTATCAAATCATTATACCACGATCTAAATATGTAGCATTGAATGAACAAAGCTATGTATTTACCGACGACAAATGTAAAAGTATCACTGATAACGAATATCTTTGCAAGAGTGTGAACACTGTTAAAATTCATAATAACATGCCATGCGAAATTAGTTTGCTAACTTTCAGTAAAGACAATTTAGATTGTTCACCTATCTCAATTGAAATTAACGAAATTCAAATTCAAAAAATTAAAACTAATAAATGGATATTAGTGATACCTACTGAAACTGTATTAACCCAAACCTGTGACAAATTATTGAATAAAATGCAATTAAAAGGTACCTATGTACTAAATCTAAATAAAAGTTGTGAAGTAACCATAAATAACCATGTATTGAAAACTCATAGTAACAATCAAATGATCTATAAATTTGAGTTACCTTATCTTAACTTTTCACAACCTAGAGAATATCATATTAATTATAACCCAGGACCTTTGAACCTAAATACCATCAATACACATAAGTTAATACAAACCCAAAGTGAATTGATGGAACAACAGAAAATAATTAAGGGATTAAATGAGCCCATAATTATTAACAAAACTAGTATATGGACAATATTCCTATACTTATTCATATTTACCTTTATTATATTATATGTATGTAATCTTATTAGAAATAAATATATATCCAAGAAAAATGTAAAGAAGACACAGAAGAATGAAGACATCATTATCTAAGAAATCAGGGATGATTTCCATCAAGGGATGGAGGAGTTATATATCTAAGCATATTGTAATCCTTTTATAAATAAATGTTAGAGTAAGCATATTGAATGTTATAAATAGAAGCAAATTGTAAATGATAGTCAGTCTTGTCTTGATCTCTCATGTGTGAACAATAAAATTGGTTTTTAAAAAGCGACTCATTCATTCCAAAACCATTTCTAGTTTTTCGGAATCTGCCAATTTTTGCCGATATCTCGGAAACGGTTAGAGATATCGAAATGCGGTTTTCACCAATCGGCGTTTCACAAAAATCAAGCTATAGACACATACGTCAGTTTTTCTCGACCTGGTCTGAAAATAGGCAAATCAGCCAAAATCAAGCAATTTAGGGCACCCTGTACATACTCAAATGACCCAAAACCATCTCAGAATGGAATTTTAATTATGGTTATTAATTAATGTTTTTGCTTTTTTGTTTGTCTCGATCGAACCTCTAAAACTGGAGATATTCACCTTTATACATAAAAAAAACAAAATTGTTTATAAAAAAAAAATGCAATAGGCTTGGGAAGTTCAAAACTCAGATATATACTCCTGGTAATACCCCAGAAGGTATAAAATCATAAAATTGCTGTTACAAAACTATGCATATTTCATAGTCTTTTTGGTCTTTTTGTACTGCACTACATATGAATCTTATGAAAAAGCTCTATGAGATTATTGAGACTTTCCTAAAAAACACCACTCTTTACTTTTTGTAAGTGATCAAAACACTTTTATTGTTTTTTGTCGTAAAAATTGCCTGTTTTCAAACACGCCTGTGTGAACTTGACCTGTGACATTGTAATGGAACCTTGCAACTCACTATTTACCCACTTCCAGATGTCGTATCGACTTAAAATTTGGTACGTGTATATGGCTCGCATGACAATATAAATTGACATTTTTTATAGAAAAATCCAGGATGTCGTTTCAAAGACGTATTGTCATTTAATATCCAATTCTACCAGAAATTGGTATCTGGCGATGCTTGAGGTCATAGATTAAAAATATGAGACCAAAACTCAAAAATTCAATATGGCGGCGTCAAAATCGCGTTTAAGTTTCGTAATATATGGTCTGATTCGTACGAAAATCGGTATCTGGGGATTTTCGAAGTCACACATTATAGATATTTAGTCGAAATTCAAGAATCCCAAATGGCGGCTTCAGGATTACGAATAGGTTTTGTCATTTACAGGGAAAGAATTTTATCGCACATACTATTCTACTAATTGGAATTAAACTAAAAAGAGAGAGATAAAGAAATAATTTAAAATAATAAAAAACACTGAAGCTGTTAAACAAATGCAGCGAAAGAAATAAAATTATGTTAGTAATAGCAATAATTATATTAAAAACGTGGGACGTTCGAAATACCTGGAAAAAAACAGAAAACTTCACTTATCGGGCCACTTCAGAGCTTCCTTAGATGGGACTTGTCGCAGCATTTACCCACACGAGTTCATATTTACATGGGAGATAACTTTCTGGCTTTACTGTGAAAGTCGTTTCTGATACCAGTAATAAAATTACGGTACTTACAGATTCAGTTCCATTAAAATCAATAAAATTTGTCCTTGAAGTTAATAGCTATTACTTAAGAAAACAGAGCGAGAACACTGTTTAATTAACTTCATGTACCTGGTGTTTTCAAAAGATACATCACAATTGACAATGACTTGCTAAGTTGAAACTGCACTCACAGATTCTTGTGAATACATAGTGGTAGAAAACTTAGTAGTGTGTTTTATTTATTTCTTCAAAATGATAAACTACCACAAAACAACGGCTTCTTTAACGGATTTTTTATAATAATAATAATTTGTTTAATATTATTCATTTATTATTATTAATAATAAACACCTAAAGATTAATGCTTGACCTAGAAGATAGCAAAAGATTAAATATTTATGTATGCTTATCTTATAGTCCAGTCAACGGGCAACGAAGGAAAAATAGGGGAAATAATTCGTGTAGTTGCCAATTTCTGTACAGTTGTTGGGGGCCATCCATTAATTATGTCACACTTTGAGGAGGAGGAGGGGGTCCATGAAGTGTGACAGAGTGTGACAAGAGGGGAGGGGGGGTCAAATTTTTGTGACATCACATGATTTACACCTATGCATACCGTTGTTTTAATTGAATGAAATTCAAAAAAATATAAAGATCAGAAAAATCTACCTCAAAGTTTAATGCCGCAAAATATGTGACATCCCAACAGGGGGGGGGTGACTCGAATGTGACAACCTGTGACATAGGGGGAGGGTGCGGTAGAAAAACAGTAAAATTTGCGTGACGTAATTAATGGATGGCCCCTTGGGGGGAGTGCCCAGAACAACATACTAAAAGTACTGACCAGTGGATGGTCTGCGGGGGAGTTAGGGGGTAGTTTAAAGGTCCCCTTTTCACTTTTCTCTTGAATAACTCGAAAACCACTCCCTCTAGCAAAAACGTATTTAAATAAAATATTAAAATAAATGAAATGTGAACAAATAAGTTCCTATTAATTTCTTTTCTAGGATCAATACTTTACGTGCTACAGAAGGTGGAAAAACGCATACCGAACGGAAGTATTTTATCCGAGAAAAAATCACCCTCCGAGATTTTTTCGGATTTTCATGTTTCAGATCATGTGGAATACGAAACTATAGGATTTTCAATTTCGTCAGTCTGTCTGTCTGTCTGTCGGTCTGTCTGTTGGTGCATGAACTAAAAAACTACTTGGCGCAGAACAGTCAAATTTACTAGATAGCTGACGTTACTGCCACCGAAGAAATGGTTACACTTTCACTGGAAAATATACAGGGTGGACTGCCTATAGGGAATAGATAATGAAAAAAATGTTTCCACTCAAATTTAAAATTTTCACGTTTCGTGACATTCTACTATTTCAAAAATAAAATTGTTTTGAACATTTTTAACCACTGCAATAGAATAGATGGAACAACATCTTGGAAAAAGTATTTATCCGAGAAAAAAATAAATAGGAACTTATTTGTAGGAAATTTCATGCAGTTTAATATTGCATATAGACACTTTTTCGCTAGAGGGCGTGGCTTTCAAGTTATTCAAGAAAAACGTTACATGGGGAAAATTAAAGTAACTCCCGCTCCCCTCAAACAATCCACTGGCCAGGACTTTTAGCATATTGTTCAGGACCCTCCTGCCGACAACTATACAAAAATTGGCATCTACACGAAATATTTCCTCTATTTGTCCTTTTTTGGGCTTCGTTGACTGGATTATTATACTTACGTTGTTAATAAATTACAAAAATATTTTTTGACGAAAATTAAACAAGAATGGATTGAAAGGCGGAAATGGCACCTTACCAATCTTACAACGTCTTCTGCAATATCCAATAATTATAGCTGCCTATTATAATTATATCCTCAACACTGAATATAAATAAATTTAAATTGATTAATTAATTCAATTAATATACTTACTTTATCGACTTGAATATCTTGCGCGTTAATTTCGTTCATAAAAACAAATCCAATAAAATAATTTAATGATCGCATTTGCTGTGATTGGTTCATTTACATAAAAAATAAGTTAGTATAGATGTCAATTACAGATGTTAAATTATCTTAATATACATACACATTGTATTGTCAATCAGTATTAAAGTATATATTACGCTATGAGAGCACATAAATATTTCTATTCTACATTTCAAATTGGGGAAATATGGAAAGAAATCCGCTGAGCTATGTACGAAATGTTTCAACCATCATGTGGTGATCTCTCAAATAATCCAAATACCTATAGCGAAAAACATAAGAAATTTTGAAAATACAGGATGGTCGTATTTTTGTGGACGTTATTAAGTGCCCCGCTTTTAATACCACCAAGAACGTTTAAGCAGTCTATATATTATTGCATGATTAACTTGATTGGTGTTAATATATTCTAGGGCTTTAAGAACCGCTATCTCTTCTCCAACAAATACAGATGCATTTTCTGTCAATTTCATTTTGTGTAAATAACTTGAGAGCCTTGATTCCAGATATTTTAATATATTTAAGTTAATTCTAGGAACATCCGAATATGTCGGGATTACAACAAAAGGTTCGTAAAATAGGTCTTGATACTCTAAATACTCATACGGGATGTTAGAGATTAAGAGCAAGTTATTTCTATATTGAATAGTTTCAGGAAATGCAGAACATATAGGCGGAGAATTCTTTTTTAAGTATAAATACTAGAACCTGCGGAACGAAGTCCCGCAGGGCATAGCTCAGCGATAACGATCCCGGTTTTATTAACTAAATTATTGAATTTTTGCAAATATTTGGTGGGGAGAATTCAGCCGCTTTCAGTAATTGCCCATTTTTAAGTGAAAATTCGTATTTGCCTATGCAAGATATCCAACATATTCGCCTTTCGAGATTTGCAAAATGTAATTCAAATAGTTCTTTTCAAAATTTTACCAACAAATGTATATACAGTGCGTGTAATGGGAAGATAGACATAGGAAGTAAGAATTGCAACATCGCATATGCCAGTCGAATGAATAACTACAGCCGGTGTGGCCTTGGGCGAGTTTGCTGCTGCTGGGTTGTCATATTACGTGGATAGTCGGCTGTACAGATTGCCTATGAATAAGATACATGAAAAATTTTGTATCAGTGTGTAAGTACTACCACAGACATACAGGTAGCCACTATTCATACAAGTAAATTTTACCGCGTCACGATTTTTTGTGTCATCGAATACATGAATAAAACTTACGTCAAAATGTAAGGTGTGAGGTATACAATGAGTTTATAGTGGGGTGCCAGGCTTAATTTCCCCGCAACCCTGAGACACCCTCGATTAGTTTTTGTTTTTTGTTTTTTTAAGTCATCGAATACATGACTTATTTTTTTAAAGTTAAAGTACAATCCTTCTAGTTATTAAAAAAATAGGGTGCCTCTTCTTTTTTGCCCGCATCCTTCCATTTTGACGTCACTTCCAGTAAAATTACACGACACGGGTAAAATTTGCTTACATGAAAAGTGGCTCCCAGTAGGTCTGTGGTAGTACACATTTATAGAAAGTTTTTCATGTATCTCATTCACTATATGATTGTATATGTCTAATTCTCCCCTACATGCACTGTATCATATGGTGCTTTGGTTTTGTATGTTTTCATAAAATAAACCTAATCTTCGAAAACAATTGATAAACGTTAGAGGTGTGGTAATTTATAAAATCAGTAATTTACTGTTAGATGATTTAAAGCAAAGTGTAACTTTTTTACCGTGCAATGATCTCATGCAGAAACCATTTTGATATTTTAAGTAGGAGGTACTGTTACAAAAAATGGCTAATATCAGCATCAAATGATGTGTTTCATTAGTGTTCCCACGCTGATTAAGATTGATTTATTTCCTAACTAAAGTTGTATCTTAATATATGTTATTATGAAAAAAGTTAATACTTTAATTTCTTCAACATAAACTTAAATATTTTGACAGAATATAAAATTTGATTAAAAATGTATTTAACAAACCAGGAAAAACAACTGGTCTGTAAATAACGTAGGTACAATTTTTCATTAGATACCTTTGCAAAAAATGTTTTATGTTAGCTTGTATTATAAATTATTTAGAATTAAATTTTCAAGACAATGTCACTTTTGACATTGTCCCTAATTCCATAACTGAAAAGATGGAGATGAGGATATATGCTGGCGTATGTCGCCCAAAATGTGAGACGACAAAAAGTTTATTAATAGACGCGCCATCTTTCAGGGGGAAATTCACGCTATAGATATCTGCACTCCTTAGTGGAATAAAAAGGCTACACGAGGAATAAGAATCTCTATGCATTCGGGCAGTGCAGCCCTAAACTCTAAAGCTTTAAGTTCATTACTTTTGACTAAAATTGCTTGGAAATATTTACTATAAGGAAACTTTTAAGACACAACAGGATTATCTGGATGTAAGTTTTGGTAAAGAAATAGTAGAATGGGAATGTAGATGATCGATCTTGCAAAACAAGGTACTAAATCGTCATCGGACTTGAACCGTTTTGTAACAAAATGTCACACGGCGGAAATAGTAATAAAATGAGACGATTAGAAAAAATCCTTAAAATGGAGCCTAACTAAAGGTCGTAGACAAGCAAAGACGTTAAGAAGAAGAAATAAAGAGCTACTCGATCTTAGCAAATCAGAGCTAAGGCCATTATACAGGGTGGGGCAATAGTGCGCCGGACCTAGATATCTCGAGTTCTACGATAGCTAGAAATTTTTAAAAAAATTGCAAGTAAACTAGATAAAAAAGTCTGAAGCTGGTAATTATTTTCGAACACACAGAGCGAGCCAAGACGAATTACAGGACCATGTGCCCTTTTTTAAATGGAGTGCTATGTATATCAGTACATTTTTTGAAGCCTCTTTCTAGCCTCTATTCATTCCTATATATTAGCATTGAATATCTCCCAACCACTCGGATGTAATGAATTTTTTTTGTTGAAATAATGCAATCTGCAGATGGATATTACAAAAATCACCACAGTCACAATTATGGGTTTTAAGAAAAATTTATGTGATTACCAGTTACAAGACATCTAATTAATGTTTTTGAATCATTTTCATTTCCTAAACATTTTTTGTAAGTACTTCCCTGTGGCCAATTGCAACCAATTTCGTTTTAAATTTTAATTTCAAATTTTACAAAAAGATCCTGCGTTTCGCTTCTGTAATCCACTCCAGCCACAACCCTAACCGCTCGTCTTTGTAAACTAAAAACTCTGTGTCTGCAAGCAAAGTGACCCCATGCGATAATAGCATATGACATACGAGATTGGCATAGTGAACAATATGCTGACTTAAGAACTTGTATCAAGACAGTTTGGGATAGCTGTCAAAGATAATATATATTTTTAGTGAGGGTAATGGCCAGATGCTCACCCTGAGTGACCTATTGCTGTTTTGGGTCTAGAAATACTCCTACAAACTGTACAGAAGTTGGATTATTATCTATATCACTTAGATCACGAAGGGAGGATGTCATGACTATTGTTTTATCTGGATTTAAGCGTAGTCGATTTATTGCGAATCAGTTCTCTGCCCTTGACTGTGCCGATATACTTTTGTCTTTCAGAGCTCTTAGGTCAGTGCCCTTTAGTATTAGTGTAGCATATAATAAACATTTTACATCAGTAAGTGCTGAAGACATGTCGTTAATGTACAATAAAAATAGCAATGGTCCCGAGATAGAACCCTGGAGCACACCAACACTTCATGAAATTTTTTAGAGTTAACGAAGTCAACTATAGATAGCAAAATGGTTACTTCCGGTTTCGATGTAATTTCAATGGAAATCAAATTTTTAAATGGGACGACTTATATATTTCTGTATACTTGTATCCTGCTGGCCAAAACACATTTCATCCTATCTTGAGATGTTATTTTGAGTTTAAAAAAGTATTATTTTAAATTTTTGGTTTTATTCAAAATTGTCTGCAAACACCAGCAAAAAAATTTGTCTTCAAATACTAAGATTAAACACGATTTACTCTTCAGTAAGTAGGTTTAAAGAATTAAACCTACCCAGGGCCAACTTGATCAAAATAAGCATCATGAAGAATCGATTGACGAAAGATTTCTTTTATCATTATTGATCTATTTGAAAGAGAGAGTAACATAATGCATAACATTCTTCTCGTAGACGAGTTCCATTTGAAAAATATAGTGTTCATGGAAAAACTAATATCTCTGAACATAATGAAGATTAAATCGTGTAAATCTTAATATTTGAAGTAATAATAATAATAATAACAATAATTTTAACGAAATCGCGACCTCTTATGATTAAAAATTAAAATAAAAAAATTCTTTTTTAGAATCAAAATAACATAAGGTTAGTTCATATGTATTTTGGGTAGTAGAATCCAAGTATGCATAGAATACAAGTTGTTCCATTCAACATTTTGACTTGCATACAAATTGCATAGAATCGTAAGTCGACGATTTTGGTCCTTTTATAATTGGTAATCCTGTTTCATATCTCATCATTTTGTGTTCAGCAAAGAGAAGTGAGGCCTACAGTTTATAGTGGGGTCCGACTTCTTGGGGATAATTCTATGACTAAAATTATTTCGCAGAAAGCAGGACTTGAATCTGCCTCGCTAGGTACGCCAGATTGCAATTAAAACGCACTAATTCACTGAGCTACCGTGTCCGTTTAATAGAAACAGTGCTAAAACTTTTTCTTTGTTGCTATTTTGTAAACTTCAAGCAGCATTCAAAATATTTATTTTGAATGCTGCTTGAAGTTTACAAATGATAAGTCAATTAATATATAAATGTCAAATTTAAGTTTAATAATTTTTCAGTAGGATTAACAGTAGGAAAAGTGTTTCTTCCGCACGCTGCGTATTTTTTTAATATGCTATCACCTCAATAAAAAAATCTGTGCATATTTTAGCTTTCTCTAACTTATGCAAATAAATTATATTATGTAAATATATTTTCAATGCTCAAATTAAATTTTTCCTTTCGTTAGTAATTTCTCAAATACTTAAATATCTATTCCAAACTCTTGACATTATTGACTCCACCCTATTAAATGTCCATTATTATATGTAGCACAATATTATAACTATAATAAAAGTCTTGTTTCAGGCTATGGAATTTAAACTTGACGTGTCATGTCTACAAGGGCGAACGGTAGTGCTTCCAGGTGGACATGATAAAGAAGGACGTCCCATTTTATTACTGACAATTCCAGCCGATTCACCTCCACTCGATCTAGTTCCTTCACTTCAATACCTACTTTCTATATTCAGGTATTAAGAATGTTTAACAGCTGATACGTCGATAAGAGACATTTAATGAACGAAATACCTTTTTATTAAAAATATTTCAGTGGTTTATAAATAAAGAGAAATACGGTTCACGTTATCGTTAATATAAAAATAAACTTCTTTTTATATAAATTACCATTGTGTTCTAAATATTGTCTATTTTCTATTCCTAATTGGAATCAGTGATTTTTATATATCGGATTGCATTTATTTTCAATATAAATATAAGAATAAATCTATAGAACAGTACTCTAAAAACTGAAAATAACACAGCCACACAAAAAAAAACAAACTTCCGCTTCCACCAACGAAACCTAGTACATCTTAGGTTCTTGGGGTCGCTGAATCCGAATCCGAGGTCGGTTTGTCGGTATCAGGTCGCGTTGACGTCATTTCAAGGTCAAACCATTAGATTTTACAGAAGAATTTGAAAAAAATTGTATATAGCTTCTTGAGGTCGCCGAATCCAAATCCGACGTCCGTTTGTCAGTATCAGGTCGCGTTAAGGTCATTTCAAGGTCAAATCATAAGATTTCGACAGAGAAATTTGAGAAAATTTGTGTATCGGCTGATTCCAAATCCGTCGGCTTGACGGTATCAGGTCGCGTTGAGGTCATTTCAAGGTCGAATGGTGGAAAACCTGACAAAAATATTCACCTGTTATTTCGTGATTATTCCAACTCTCTTACTAGATCGTTAAGTTACTCTCACGTTATGAATTTGGTCTACTTTTCAAATCAAACACATTTAATTCTACGAGCTATGCACATTGTCGATCGTGTCCATATCTTGTAATCGAGAGTGTTGTAGTCCTAATGTCCACTTTATTCTCATATGCTACAAAAAAATGGATTCTTTTGCCTGCCTGAACCATTTTGCTTTTCTAGACATTTGGTCGAAAATAACTTATTTAGACAAAGTGTCCGATTTCAATATGTAGCTATTCTCGTAGCTTCAGCAATACCTTTTATGAGACCACTTCCAAGGTAAAAATATATTTACGGTAGATCTACTCCTATTTATGACATCGTTCCTTTGTAAACTTTTTAAAGTACATTTTGATTTTATTAAGCATTTTAAAAATGTTTAAGTCATTCATTATGCATCTTTAAATTTTATAAATGAATGATGTAATAAATAAGAGTAAATCTGCTGTAAAGCATTTTTTCGGCAAATTAGTCTTTACCTGCTGCTTAGTTGTGAAAGTAGTACGCGCCCTTCAAATTAATTTTTACTTCAGAGACAAAACTAGTACTGTTTTTTTATAGACTGTGTTTCTTTAACTGCACTGATTCGACTTATACTACACCCACCATCTTGAAAAACGGTGGATATTACATTTTTCTCCTCCTAGATCACCTTCAGTTCAATTCTACGTTAACCTAATACATATCCTTTTTAAATATTAGCGTACATTTTTAAATAATAAACGGATCCACTTTGAGATTCAACAGTACACAAGTTTATAATAATATATCACAACTGATCAATATGTATTAACCTCTAGATAATAGCTATGAGATGTTACCCTGAATATTAATTGCATTTATTAAATGTCAAACCTTGAAAATGTTAGTCTCTCTTCTTTTGGGATTTGTCTCATAATCGGAGAAACATCCGGGCGCATAACATTATTAATAATAAATTCCATATTTTGTTTTTATTTTGGAGAATTGTTGTTATTTCCTTGGCCCGATTATACAATTATATTTAAGTATGAGTAATTTAATCAGTGAACAGTAAATCTTTGGTGTCCTAGAGCCAATCAGACAGGCAACCATTTAACTAACATATGGTCAACTGGGCAACTGTTATAATTTTACGAAGCATAAACGATTTATTATTTTCCATCTTTTTCACATCTGCCTTGGTTGCCTGTGATGAGTACCGCCTCACCAAAGCTTCTTCCCATCAGCCTAATATTTTTAAGGGTATCATTGGTAAACCATTTAGTTTTCCCTGGCCCGTTAATCATAAACCAGCTTTAAATTGGTCTCTGCTTTTTCGTATACTTTGCTTAAATATATTATTAGAACGTAAGAGCTAAAGACAAGTATCAGAATATTTATAAACGAACTGCAGATATCAATGCATTGGAGGAATTAAAGTCAAAATTAAACTGAATATTAAAGTTGCCTAAAAAACCTGGACAGAATGAGCTGTAAATAATATTAATCGAAATCCTAACAAATTATGAATACACGTCAAAAATAAAAGAGAGAATTAGAAATATCTCGAATTATATCTACTACAACGGTGAGCATCTCGATAACCCAGAAGATATTGTTAACGCTTATGCAATTTTTTTAAGGTTATTTTTGGCAAGTGAACCGGAAAACATAAATTTAGATGAATATTGCATCAATTTAAGTTTCTTTCCTTAAGAGGACATTCTAATAATGCATAAGACTGGATAGCATTCCCTGCTTTTAGTTGGAAAGATTGCGAAAATATATTCGCCCATCCACTTAAAATTCTATGTAACTTCTATATAAAATGCTGGCTTTTATCCTCATAGCTTGAAGTATACTCTAAACTATATCTACTTAACAAAAAGACAACAAAAGTGATTATAACAAATTTCTGACCAATGACAATCATTCGTAACTTTGGCAAATCTTTTGAAGTTCTGCTGTATATTTACCTATATCATGTCGGAAGCAGCATATTCACTCACCAACATGGATTTATGAAGGAGCTAGATTGAATCTTAACATTGTGATTAAGAAACTGTCCATCATTGGAGTGTCACACACACTGCTGCACCCTTTCTGAAATCAAATTTAACAGATGGGAAACAGTAGTATTCACATATAGTGAATTTGGGTTTGGTGATGACGTATCTTGTCCAGTGTACCTCAAGGATCTGTTCTTAGACCACTCTTGTTTAATATATTAATCAGGGCGCTAGATCTCTATTTTTTAAAGTATATAGGCAGACCGCTACGTATAATTTCTATTCTAAGTTCTATAAAGTCTTACATTTAATGTGCAAAAATGTAAGGTATTGGCATTTGTCTCGAAGGATAGTGATTATATATTTAACTCCTTTCTAGATGATGAACCTATAACTCGACCGTCCTCGTTTAGATCCTTGGAGGAACTTTTGACATGAAACTGCAAATTCTTAATTCTATTGTACGCAATGGGCGTGAGTTCCCAAATATCACAATATTAAAACGATTACATAGTTCTCTCTTGCGATCCAAGCTAGACTATGCGTCCCTTGTTTGGAAGTAGTGTTATAATATTCATAGCTTTAAATTACAAAATTTTCAACATAATTTCCTTACATTTCTATACTTGAAATCTGAAGATACATATCCACCAGTAGGTTTTCTACAAAGTGATTTACTTCAACTGTTTTCCATATGTACCCACCTACCTTAAAGACGCACCAACTTTGCCATACATTAAACAAATTTTTATTTGTTTTTACGATTACTATACTTCCCCTCCATTATGTGGATGTGGAAGTGAAAGGTAATCCATTACGATATTGACTGTAGTAAGATTCTTCAGAAACTTAATTTCCCAATTCCACGAATAAATTCAAGACATAATAAAACTTTATATCTGTAGCTATAGCCCAGATTAGCATTTAAAAATTTTCAGCAATTTACATCATGTGTACTAGCTATAACCACAGCCATTATGATATTGATATCTTCAGTTGGTACCGTTAGATAATGTATGATCAAAAAAAAAAAATTAAGAAAATAAGAATAAAATAAATCATCACCAAAGGTTAGGCCTGTATCATCTACATAAGAAGTTATGTCCAATAAAAATGTTTAAAGGAACTGTTGTTTTTAGCATTATTAGCTGCGTTATGTCTTATACAGGTAGTTTTAAATATGTCTGAACAATTCTTTTACTGGTAATTTCGTATTTTATTTCAAAGCATTCGTTTAACAATCTTGTTTCTGTAGTGTGAATTCGCTTTCTAGCTAGCTGGAATATTTTAACTGTAATTTATTGCTACTAAATACAACTTACACTAAATATCGATGATGGCATAGTAACTAAGAGACGTTTTGGTATAAACTCCCGTTATGTTTTCTCTAATTATAATTTTATCTGAATATAATTAATAGTAAACAAGTTTTAGGGTCCATTATTCTTCAATTAACTTTCTTTTTATATAAAATATAAAGAAATTGGCTTAATTAATGGTGGGACAAGTATCTACAATAACTTGTAGGCAGTATAAAAATGTAAACTTCTGTTAATTTAACTTTGTTTTGTGAATGGGTTATGCTAATAAATAAAGCTTTATTAGTCATTTGCAGAAATCCCGTTAAAGTTTATAATATACTACTTTGCCCCAAGCATTATTTAAAAACTGGTTTGCTAATAATAATTATCTACAGATGGTACATATTAAAATATCGAGTGATGAGTCTCTAGGTCGACTAATTCCTATAAATAGCATGTTCACAAAAATTTGGCATATTGGTTATCCTTTTTTATTCCTGACTATAAACGAACTTCGCAGGGAGGTACGTTGAGTCCCATGATTTTTCTGCTATACAGTGTGTTAGAAATGGAGGATTAAATTGAGAGTTTCACTTGAAATTTGGTACACGTATGTAACGACATCTGAAAATAGATTATGTTTTGATACGATTCAGTTGAAGGAGTGGGGGGTAAGTAGACGTAAATGGGGAAAAATATTATTAAAATTTTATGACCAATAATTTCCACATACTAGAGTGCAAATATAGTCAAAATGTTTTCTTTAAAGTGACTGGGATAAAAAATCTGAATTTGGAAGTAGTGATTCCTTAGGCAGCAGTTTGAAGTAATGAAGAAATTAATTCTGCCTATTGTAACACAAGGGTACATGTAAAGAATAAAAGTAGCACTTAACTTCTTAAAAATCAAATATAAATAATATTTTTTTCTCTTACCCGAAGTATAAAAAGGGGCCCATACAACGTGTAAGTTGAAAATTATATAATTATAAATGATAGAAATTGGAAGGAATTTCAAAAATGTAAAATTGTGTTTTTACCTATTATTTCAAAAACTATAAGAGTTAGATAAGATGTAAAAGCACCATTGAAATGTCGAAAAATGTCTTTACGACATTCTCTATTTTACAGACTTTGTATATTTTATATGCGTGCAGCCTCAGTTTGGGACACACCATTTTATATCTATATGATAATTTTATGCATATACAGGGTGTAATTAGTTTCATGTCATTAAAAAAACTGGTGGTAGGGAACGACAAGACAAACAAAAAAACCTTATATAACATGGAGTCTGAAGCTCATAGTTTTGGAGAAAAAAATAAAAAAAAAACTTCCGAAATACTTAATAACCTAGTTTGAGAACTGCTGGCATATTGGGGTAGGTTTTATTGCCGCGCGTCTTGTTGCACGAGATACTCTGACATTCCTGCAAATAAGTATGCCGACAAAGCAGTTAAAAGCGACCGACAGAGGACATCGTCATGTTTTTTGCTTCTTCGTGGCCAATTATCCTATTAGGCATGCTACACTCTAACTTGTAATATTCTCAAGTAATAATTTCAGTTTTGTCCTTACTGGGTAAAGAACTTTTTTTTTTTCCTTCTTCAATTCTTTGGGACTTCCTGCCACATGTATGTTTTCTTTCTAAGCGGTGCTAGGGGAATCTACAAAATATATCACAATTAACCAGTATGTTACTGGTAAAAAACCTCTACGCCTGTGACGTTTACGTCAAAGGATCAGTTAAAGGTTGGTTTTTATAAATAAACAACACAAATAAGTATAAAAACAAAAATTTTAACAAAAGAGGCAGATAGCAAAAAAGAAAAATTAAAGAGTCCGCGATAATATTATTGAATGAGGATAATTGCGTGTCGAATTGTTCCGTAGATGTCTGTACAACTTGGCTACCAATGTTAAAAGAAGAACTTCACAAACTTAACATTGTATAGAAACTAAAAAACTGTTAACTATATCAACAGTTCTATGTAAATAGTAAGTATCTATGGATATTGAATATAACAAACATTCTTAGAGCTGTGTATTTGTCATACACAGCAAAAAAGATTTAAAAAAAAAGCCTTGAAAAAGGAAACAGATTAGATTTCCGAAACGTCGGCGAAATATTTAATTTCAAGTTTTTATACTTATTTGTGTTGTTTATTTATAAAAACCAACCTTTAACTGATCCTTTGACGTAAACGTCACAGGCGTAGAGGTTTTTTACCAGTAACATACTGGTTAATTGTGATATATTTTGTAGATTCCCCTAGCACCGCTTAGAAAGAAAACATACATGTGGCAGGAAGTCCCAAAGAATTGAAGAAGGAAAAAAAATTAAGATAATGCCACACATAACATTTAGACAATATTTGGGTAAAGAACGTACGCATGACGCGACCTGCCGTTCCCAGGTATTGTCTGTTGCTTTTCTTTTTGAATTTTGTGCCACTTATGTTAAGATTTATTTTATTGACTTATCGTTCAAGTCGTTAGTACTTGGTTGCGTAAGACACTACTTCTCGTTCGTGCTTTTTGTGTTAATTTTTGGATTTTGGACCAGGTTTTTCTTTTTGTTTTCTTTATTGATAACGGTAATTCACAGTTTAGTGTGGTGTTTTAAAACGCAGATTTTGGACATTATGGGAGATTACACTTATCCAGAGCTCGCGGATATGGACTTGGTACATGGAGAAAGTGGTTGCCGTTTATATGACTTACATGCAAAGTTGATCTTGTTGATTATAACATCAACATAACTACATGGATACAAAGGTATTAAAATCGAACTCGATGTGGCAATAAAATGCGTCAACATTACTACAACGCGCAAACAATACACAATATCAAACTCCCCAAATTCGATGTCAAAGTTGTCCGTTGGTTTCGCAATATGAGATTATAGTTTATTATACGTGTTACTTGTAACCGCCTATAATTTCTCTTTCTGCTCATTGAGATTTCCTGCCATAAGTATCTTTAAAAACTTGCACGATGATGAGGTGTGGTCAAAACAAACATCTTGCCCCATTGAAATGATAAACAGATATATAAGTAGGTTTAGGAAATTTACCTGCAGTGTTTCTGATTCAGATTCGCATATAATATTCACATTTAAAAAAAAAGATGGAAGAGTTGTCTTCCTTTAATTAAATTTATTTATGTAGATTTAAATAATTCATATTATAATAATCGATCTAGTTAATAATGATTTATCTGTTATAAAACTTTCTACTGTATCAAATTCCAATTGGATCTTTAAATGGTATCCTGTTTACATTTTAAAAAGGTTTATCTGATGGTTTTTATCTATTTTTCATGTTATTGACAAGGCCTATATGAATATACTTAACATATATGAATCTATAAAATTTCTACACCAACTTTTCTTAGGATAAAATCTGTGTGTTATGAATATGTTTGATCCATGCTGAAAATATTAACGATACAGTAGTAACAAAAATGTGTAAAAACTTTTTGTTTTATTAACTTAAACGCTGTTAATTTCTCTCCTTTATTATTCAATATAAGTTTATCAATTATGTATATCCATTTCACAGCACTTAAAAAAGCGTGCAGATTTCTTATTATTTGGTAAAATTTGGAGATTTCTTAGATAAAATCATTAATAGTCTGTTGTCTGCAATATCTTTAAATTAAGTTTCTGTATAATTGTTGGCTCTAATTATTGGCTACCAAAGATTATCTTTAGTATTAATGTGTTATATTTTATATTGTCAGTAAGCAGCATAGGGTGTTCTTCATATCGAGCTATAATTGTATTGAAATATGTTCAATACTTGCTTGTAGTAATATTACAATTTCTATAACCTCCAAATTCATCACACTAACCCAACGTGTGGCGCCAGTTTATGCAATGGACTTTCATTTCAGAATGAGATGAGTTGAGATTTCTTGGAGTAGAAACAAGACACCACATAAAGCCTCCAAGTGTTTTAAATTAAACTCTCTGTCCACATCACTGCATTTCAAATAACGAATGCTGATGTTCCCCCTATCAGCTCAGATTAAATACAAATACAGATTAAATACAAATTGAATCTCCTGAGATATTTTATTTGTAATCTCATACTGATTAGAAACTTAGCGGCACCAACACTCAATAAGTCACTTTGAACAGCTCCAGAACATTCTCCAAACTAATCGGAACACTAAAATTCGCAAATCCGGATTTTAAAAGAGCATATTTTTTTGTCTTAATGGGCAGACACGTTAAAACTATAATATCGTTATATGTTCCCATAATGTGTATACTGGAGAATTGCTTAATTAATTTGATGTCCAAAATAACTTTAAGGTTCTTTTTCATTTAAATATGGAGTTGTTTTTATTGAATAATAAAATTATAAATTACTTATGATTTACAACACATAATATAATTGTATGTAATCTTGTGGAAAAAAATATTTATTAATTTTAAGAATGCATGTAGTATTATGTTGCAGTTAAAAAGTAATAAAAACGATATGCCAAAGTAGTTTGAAGTTTATTTCTCTCTATGTGCAAACTATGTAGTTTAATTTGAAAATAAGCTGGCAATATATAAGCAATTTAATTGTTAACCCTATGTATGAGAGCAACACCTTAGTAACAGCATGTATGCAGTGCCAATCAATGTCTAAGAAATTTATATACTGATAATAGTTTCTACGCTTTCTTCTTGAGTGAACATGTGAGCAGATGATGAGGATGATTATGAAATACTACGGGACAGAATTTATGTAATAAATAATGTTCCTTTAATTTTATCACTGTTTGTGCAGGACGTTTCAGAATACGATGTCATAATTTGAGAATCATATTCTTAACTTGATTAGAAGGCAGACATACTCTTTATTAATATACAGGATGTTCAAGTAAGTACTGCTGATCAATGGGATCATATTTTAAATTTTGAGACCCTGCTTTGTTGTTCTGAAATTCGAAAAAGATCAGATACAGCGGCGTACATATCAGATCTTAATGGCACTTTCCCTTAACACTTTAACTGCCATGCGCTTCATATCGACGCACAGGTAAAATAAGCAGTTTTTATTCAGATTACATATAGATACCAACAAGGCCTTCACAGTGGTACAATACAGAGACTGAGGTTTACTCTGTCTCTTGGCAGATTGCATTGGATTCAAATGTCTATTAAGTCGGCAGTGACGGGTTAGAAGACCCACGATTATTCTATGGCCTTCCTATTTTGACACGATAGGTCTTCTGTAAAGGCCAATCGTTCTTTAATGAACTTTTTGGCCTGTCTCCGTCGTGGGAAAGTCTTCCACCATTCGAGAGAGTTAGTTTGCACCCTTTAGAATAATGAGTCTTCAAAACTGAAAATCGTGTACAAATCTCGCAAAAAATCCAAAATTGTTTCGATCATCAAAATTCAACTTCAACTAAATTATTTCGAAAAAGGACGTGCTGAATACCTGGACGACGCGATGCACAGTGGTCATTTTAATTATTCTAGGAATTAATAATACTAAAAATCTAAAATCACCAAAGTCGTTCGTTTTATTTTTATTTCGAAGAGGGATGGTTGTGTGATACCTGCTGTAAATATAAAAGAAATCATCGAAGGGGTCTATTAATTATAATCTCATAAACATGTGTCAAATGAAAGGTTAGTGACAATTTGTGCCTTACGATTCTACATTTTTTTCTGTTAAATACTGAGTTAAAGGTTTGTAGTTACAATTTATGTTATATATACTACTTTTATTTCTTAACAATTGTAGAAAATAAACTACCACTCATAAAGTTTCTTTCGGTAAATAGACTTGCAGTACATGTGTTTGTTTTTACCACAATATTTTTTTCAGTTAGGTACTTTTCTCAACTTCTCATTAAATTAAAACTAGCTGCCAAGAAGTGCCAAGAACTAAAATATTTAATGTTTTTAGACATCATGTCGATATCAAGGAGAGATCTGTTCAGCAGTTGGCATCAAGAAAGTGAAGCAAAATGAGAAAACTCGTCAGTTTTGACTTATGTTTTCAGCAAACTTAGTTTAATGGAGTGTAAAAATGAGGACAAACATTCCAAAGTTTAACAAATTATGGACAGTTTTAATACTAAAATCGTGAAAATGTGGAAGGATTGTAAACGTACTTTAAGAGTTTTTGAAGCACGATATCATCAATGGCTTTATGAGGAAATCATGTTTTTTAGTAAAAACAGACATCAGGAGAAACTTCACATGCCAAAAAAGCCGACTTCAAAAATATTTTGGTGAACTCGTCGGTGACCAAATTAAAAAACAAAAAAATTGCACCTTTGCTGGAAAATTATTCCAAGGAAGAATTGACCTTTGCAACCCGTAAAAGCCTTGAAATTTCTAGACGTCGCGCCGCGCGCCGAGATGCTACTAAAAGGGTGCAAGTTTCAGACTATTCTCCCACCAGAGCAATTAAAATAAAAAGGTTTTACAAGCACCAAGTTCATTGCCTACCGAGTATACTCAAGCAAGGCAGGAATAAAAAAACAGATGAATGTATTGATTGATATATCCAAGTCTGGGTACGGAACAACACGATGGCAACAATGCCCAAACACTTTTCTTCGAGTTTTCCCTGGCTTCCTCAATAACAAGTCTAAATGAATGTTTTCTAAAACATCTTTATTAACAATATAATGTTGGTATGCCACCAATACAGAAGCATTCGTAAATGATACAAATATACGGCTAAGATGTATGTGCTACCTCACCCGTGGTATTACATGCCTTCTAGCATCCACCGCATCCTAATCCATGGTACTGATATAGCCAAGCCAGCTGCTCTTCCCACTGAAATGTTTTCAGAGGAGGCATTAGGATCTTGAAACAAACATATTATATTTTATATCATCATTGTCACAGTACATAGAAAAACATTCACAGAACAGTTGATTAAATAGGCTTTACAATTGTTACAGTGCCACAATTCGCAAATTATGATCCTGATGATTGTGACAACGAATACTAAATTGTATTCCATAGACTAAGTTCCCAAAAAACTTTAGTAATAGAGATATTGTTTAAAAATGAATTATTATTTGTTTGCTTATCATTGTATTGAAACAAATTCTTTATAGGATTTTGCAAACAGCATAAAAAAATATCTATCGATAACTAAAAGAAAAACTTTGTGTAAAAATATTAATGAAATATTTGCATTCTTTCGATAATCTGAATTCTGGTTATGCTAGCAAATTAAAATCCTAAAATGAATTTGTCTAATTTCTTATTTGACACTTCTCATTCTAACACTAGCATCCACACAGTCCCCTACGGCCATGCAGATATTGGTTATTGTATTTCTCTAACGCTGCTTTATGTTAAATATAAATTAATATTTATTTCAACATAAAATCAGAAAGTTTCGATCGAAAATTAAAAATGTTAATGATGTATTTGTTACTTTTTTTTTCTATGTATGTCAAAGGTAAGGGCTCCTCCATCTTAAGTTATTGATCAATTGATCTTAAACAAATGAAATATAACATAACTTACAAACATTCATGTATCACAGTTATTTATTATTTCGTAGAACAATTAAAATGACCACTGTGCGACGGTCTGATTATACAGGAAGTAATAACTTTACGCCTGGAAATATATGAAAGATATTGTATTTTTATTATCTGAGAGATGTAAATGTAGTATTGAAAATTAATTCCACAAACAAGATTTTGACATGTGTGGTAACTTTAGAATCCGCTAACCATTCAGACGTCGGAAAATCAGAAATTGATTGACTATTTCCACATTATTGTAGGTTGTAATAGTAGTAGTAGCTTTGTTCTTCTGTAGCTCCTCCAAAAATGTATTTCTGTGGGTTAATGCGATTGAATCTCGTAAATACAAAAATAAATCGAATATTATAAAAGTGAGTCAATGTTTGCGTGGAATTTAAGTAAATATCAGTCAGCTTCCAATAAAATTGTTTATTCAAACAGGTTAATTGAATTTAAAAATGAAGTATATAAAATGTATCGCAAGGTTACTAATTTATAGAAAGTGCTTTGAATGATATATTTCCAGAAAAATAATAATAAGTTTACATAAGAACCTATTATATCACATATTATATATAAAACGAACAGATTAATAATAATAATCCATAGATCGCGAAAATGGTGAATAGAAGTTTATGATTTAATATACTTATATATTCTCCTTTGGGCGAAAAACTATCTTCAACAGTTACTCGGCGCTGTTCTTTGCCTATGCCTCCCGAATGCTTCATTCTATCAAAAATTGCATACGAGCAACAATATTTCGATGTGAATTACTTACACCCACGGAGTGGGTGGGGTGGGAGTGGGGAATATTTATAATATAATAATATTTAAAATATGTTTGTTAAAGTAGGCTTAGAATGTCATAAAACGTCGAGATTTTAAATTTGGGCGAAACAATTTTTTCTGTCTGTCGGTCTGTAAGTTTTTTTTTGTGGGCACGTTTTCTCAGCAACCGTTTAAGATACTGACTTGAAATTGGGCACACGTATGTATCATGACGAAATCTGGAACTAGATTTACATTTTGCACTTATTCTAGTGAAGGGTTAGGGGCTAGACAGGGGTGAATAAGGGAAAGCAAGTGAAGTAAGCTGGTGAGAGTATAGTAATTTGGAATTTGATATATATTCTAAAAGCCATGACCTCAGTATTTTATAATATTTTCAACCCTCCACCACCCCCTCTCTATTATTAAAGGGTTTAATAATAAAACAAATTGAGATATTCACTTGAAATTTGGTACACGTATGTGTTATAACGACATCTGGAACTATGTTATATTTTCAGATGATTCCGTTGAAGGGTTAGGGATTAAATAAGAGTAAATAGGGGCAAATAAATAAAGCAAGCTGGTAAGAGCACACGAACTTGGGATTTTGTGTATATGCTAGAAGCCAATGCCTTAGATTTTTTATAATATTTTTCAACCCCTCACCATCCCTACTCCATTATTAAAGAAGTTGATAAAATTAAATTGAGATATTCACTTGAAATTTGGTACAATCATGTATTATAACGACGTCTGGAAGTAGAACAAGACGAGTAAAGCAAATGTATTGTTATTATTGCTACATTACTATTCGAATATTATATCTTACATACCTCCCTTTCCCATTATTTACTGAATATATTAAATTTTTCTTTCAATATTGTAATCAATGCAAATATAAAGGTGTGTTTAATGTGTTACAATATACCTAGAGGTTTGTGTAATATTATCTATTTAATTTTTTCAGTAAAACTACTCGTTCTAGAGGCATAACCGTAATAATTGATGCAAGAAAAGGACCTTGGAAAGTTGCAAGATCATGCATTCGACAGGTTAATGTAGTATCTACTTCTGAAGAACTTGCGCAACTGATAGTGCTAAGACCTGATGCTTTTTGGGACAAACAACGAGTAGAAAATTGTACATCCTCACGGAAAGACAATCAGGTATGAGATTGACTGGTAGATTTTATATACACTGCTGGCCACTCGAACTTACACATAGAGACTTTTAGACAAAATTTAAAGTTCAATATTTTCAACAGGAATGCAAATTTTTGAACGCGGCTTGCAAATTTTAAGAGCTAGTTTTTTTCGGATTAAGCTGCATGGCGTATATTTATCGTAGGACCATAAGTTTATTATATACGGGGTGATTAATGAATTCATGCAAAAAATCAAAAAGTTTGTATGAGTGAAATTTCCGCAAAAAATTTTTTTGGTCGTTGCAATATGGTTCCTTACTAAGGTAACATCAATATCTCTAGACGGTTTTGTCAGTTTTTGAATTAAGGCCCTTAGGCCTTGTACACACTACTCAACATATAATTTGGATACCGAAATCTTTAAAATGCTATAACTTGACATTGGATTGACGGTTCTTGATGATTTTTGCGGATTTGGAATTCTTATTTCACGTAGATTTTCTATTGTCTAAGCATTTTATTTGAGGGTTGAAATTTACACATTATACCGGGTCGATAATAAACAAAAACGCAGCGACAAGAACAAGTTTATTACATTAAATTCTACAATATACAACATTGCTTAACAACGACCAAAAGTCAATTCTTAAAAAATTTATAATTCTAATTCTGGTAATTTTTAATAACTGAAAAAAAATTTAACTAAAAAATCAAAAAGTAATTTAATTTAAACTTAAATTAAAATTAAATTAAAATTACCTAATTAAAATTAGGTACATTAATTAAAAAAAAGAGAAGGTAATATTTTGTTGGTCCTCCTGCTCGGAATATTACTTCCCAACATCGATTTGGTAGAGTATCCACACGATTATTTATAAAATCTGAGCGTTTATAAGGTTTCAGGGGGTACATCAAGAGATCTTACTTTAAGTTTTAAATAAGACCAAACGTGTTCGATGACATTAAGATCCGGAGACTTTGCAGGCCAGTCCATCCTATTGATGTTTTGTGCCTGCAAAAACTCTGTGATCCTTCGCGCTCTGTGAGGTCGAGCGTTGTCATCCACCAATAGAATTTCTGGGCCGTAATGTCGAGCAAAAGGAACAACAATAGGTTCCAAAATTTCCTCCTGATGAACTGTAGCATTAATGGTTTGGTTGGTAATGAATAGCTCGGTTTTACCATTTCTTATGATACCTCCCCACACTGTAACACCTCCGCCACCAAATGCTTCTTGAGGGGCCATATTTTCCTCCAAATATCGCTGATTTGGCCTTCTCCAAACTAACATTCGGCCATCGGAGTGAAACAAATTAAATCTTGTTTCGTCAGTAAATAAACAATGGCTCCACTCTGCATTACCCCAATTCGCATGCCGATTTTCCCATGCCCGCCTATTCGCTCTATGGCGTTGTAATAACCGCAGACATTTTGCTCTGCGACGGGCTCTATAATTTAAAATGTTTGGCATTATGTTATGTTTTAAAAAAAAAATCTCACCTCAAGTTGTTTTTATTTAATGTTCTTCTCACTGTTCTGTCCGAAACTCTCACCCCAGTTTGTTGTCTTAAAGAGTCATTTAGTTTTCTAGAGTTCTTTGTTCTATTCCGCATAGTTTCTCTCATTAAAATTCTTTCAGTTCTTTGGTTTATTTTTTTTGTATGTCCACCCCCATGCCCATAATTATGATCACCAGTAGTTTCGATGCGGCGGTTCAAATTATAAATTGTCTTTCGGCTGACATTGTAAATGTGCGCAACTTGCTGTTTTGACATTCCTTCGTTGAGAAGTCGAATGCAATTTTCCCTTTCTGAGGTGGTTAAACGCCTCATATTAATTAAACTTTACAAAATTATAACATTGAAATATGTCAGATTATTTCTAAAATATTGTAAACAGTTTTTAATTCCATAGCAACAAATTTGTTTTTCCAATGCCTACTTTGAAATTGACGCGTCGCGTAGAAATTACACCCGATCATAATTATGAGCATGGGGTGGACAAAGAACTCTGTAAAACTGAATGATTCTTTGAGACAACAAACTGGGGTGTGAGTTTCGGACAGAACAGTGAGAAGAACATTAAATAAAAACAACTTGAGGTGAGAATTTATTTTTACAAAAACTTAAATAATGCCAAACTTTAGAGCGCGTCGTACCCTACGTTTTCGTTTATTATCGACCCGGTATAATGTATAAATTTCAACCCTCAAATAAAATGCTTAGACCATAGAAAATCTACGTGAAATAAGGATTCCAAATCCGCAAAAATCATCAAGAACCGTCAATCCAATGTCAACTTATAGCATTTTAAAGATTTCGGTATCCAAATTTTATGTTGAGTAGTGTGTACAAGGCCTAAGGGCCTTAATCCAAAAACTGACAAAACCGTCTAGAGATATTGATGTTACCTTAGTAAGGAACCATAATGCAACGACCAAAAAAATTTTTTGCGGAAATTTCACTCGTACAAACTTTTTGATTTTTTGCATGACTTCATTGATCACCCCGTATATAATAAACTTATGGTCCTATGATAAATATACGTCATGCAGCTTAATCCGAAAAAAAACTAGCTCTTAAAATTTGCAAGTCGCGTTCAAAAATTTGCATTCCTGTTGAAAATATTGAACTTTAAATTTTGCCTAAAAGTCTCTATGTGTAAGTTCGAGTGGCCAGCAGTGTATATATACATAGGTCCATAGGTTTTAGATATTGTCAATTATCAGTAAATTGTCTAATATATAAATATTCGTAACTTAATTTACTGCTAATAAACATTTTAGGATTGTGTTGAACCTTTTATATGATACACAGATATTTTCACAATCAATCTAATACCACACTGTTAGAGTTAGAGTGAACAGAAGACAATTAATACTGAGAATTTAATATACTGAAAAATGTGATCTTTTCACATGTATTTAAATGTTGATAGATTTTTAGTACATTTCTTTTCGCTTAAATTTGTACTACGAAATACTCAGAATGGTTAACTTAGGTTAGTTTAATACGTGAGTAGGCCTGTAATCAAATCCTTCACCATAATATATGTGGCTATTATGGTTCCTAAACTCTGTTCAGGTTCTGAACCTCTCACAGTGGTTGTTTGCTAAATAGTGAAACCCGAATTATATTTGCAGTCAGTGCAGTCCTCTTGTTTTAAACACAGATGAAATTCACTATTTTCTCCTGGTCTAAGTCTTTGTATGTGATGATTTAATTTATAGTACCCAATACATAGGTCAATTAAAATTTGAGGTGAAATCTGTTTAGCCATAATATTTATTTTTTTCTTAATTTCATCGGATATGTGAGAAACTTCTTTGAATGAACTAGTCATGGTAGTACTGGTGATTATCTTTCAGTTCAGGCCAAGATTTTTTGACGGTGCTTGAAAATATATCAAGTGTCGGTTGTGGTCTTATATTTCTATACAGGGTGTTTCGTGAGTGACTGGCCATACGCTAGTGAGGGGTAGGGAATCTTAAGACGATTTAAGAATGACCTTTATTAGATCTCTAATGCCTCTCGTTTCTGATATACAGCGTGTTTTTTATTTTTTGCCAAAATTTAGATCGGTCGTATTTTTTTAATGGCTGTAGCAAATTGTACCAAATTTAATAGATATGTTTTACTAATAGAGGTCTACATAATTCAGTATCGAAAACAAACAAAAAAGTCAAAGCCTGAGCCAATTTTTTAAATTTTGGATCTTACCTAAAAACATCATCCTGTATATGGATTTTGGCAATGTCCAATACAGATTATCAAAATAGTCTAATAGTGTGTCTGCAACATGTAGTTAGTTTTTTTGGCACACTTTTAACGCCTCGAGAATTAACAGCTGAGTTTCACAATAAATCCATTTAAAAAATATTTGGGTGACTTTCGGTCACAAAAACATCAGTAACATGGATGACATTAATTTTGTGGGGAAAGGTTTAATTTTACTGTCTGTTTATTAGAATTTGCTACAACGATAAAAAAATGTAAAAATTTGCAAATGTCAACAAAAGTAAAAAAAAATTAAATATGTAAAAATGAGAAGAAACAAAATTTTTATTTATTGGAACAAATACAAAAGAGTAAAAATTATATTAAAGTGAAATAACCGAGACAATGGAGCTCCTAAATAGTTAGGACAATTAGTTAAAAAGAATTTGATCCAGTACAATTACATGAAATTAAAATAACTGTATAAAAACTGAAAGAATGCAAATCGTTGTTTTTTAAAGTTTTCCAAACTCTTACATGAGGGACTCCTAAAGCTGCACCTACTCTTCGTATACTAATTGAAGGATTTTGGTGCACTATCCCCAGAATTTCATTTTCTTCATTTACATCTTGTCGAATAGGACGTTCACCTCGCAAAGGAGCTGAAGGAAATTTCCCATGTTGTTTTGCATAATTGCGAACAAAAAAAAAAGTTGATTTATTGGGAATTCGTCGATTGGGAAACCGTCGACGATATTCTCTAACGGCGGCCCTGGAGTTCCCATTACAAAAACCATAAATGTAACTTATGTCAACGTACTCTTCAGAATAAGACATTTTAACTTTAGTATTTTTAACTAAGTAGTTTATCAGTTTAAGTGTTGACTCAAACAAGCAAGAACACAGTTTTTGACAGGTACTTTGAGTATTGTCTATGGCAAATGCTTATCAAGAGATTTTTGAAATAGATTTATATGGTTGTTAATTCTCTAATCATTAAAACTGTGTAAAAACTGACTAAATATTTCAATTACATTATTATAATATTATATTGAAGTTGGAGGCAGACATTTTGAAAATTGTTTGTAGTCATTTTTTTTTTATTATTTTTTGTTCGTTACATTTTAGGTGTGTTATTTTAATTTCATGTAATTATACTGGATCAAATTCTTTTTACCTAATTGTACTAACTATTTAGGAGCTTCATCTGTCAGTTATTTCACTTCAATATAATTTTTACTCTTTTGTATTTTTTCTAATAAATAAAAATTTTGTTTGTTCACATTTTTACATATTTATTTATTTTTTTTTTACTTTTGTTGACATTTACATATTTTTACATGTTTTTATCGTTGTAGCAAATTCTAACAAACAGACAGTAAAATTAAATCTTTCCACACAAAATTAATGTCAACCATGTAGTTACTGATGTTTTTGTGACCGAAAGTCACCCAAACACTTTTTAAATGTATTTATTGTGAAACTCAGCTGTTAATTCTCGAGGCGTTAAAAGTGCCAAAAAAACTAACCACATGGCTCAGACACACTATTAGACTATTTTGAAAATCTGCATTGGACATTGCCAAAATCCATATACAGGATGATGTTTTTAGGTAAGATCCAGAATTTTAAAAAATGGCTCAGGCCCTGACTTTTTTTTTGTTTTCGATACTGAATTATGTAGACCTCTATTAGTAAAACATATCTATTCAATTTGGTACAATTTGCTACAGCCATTAAGAAAATACGACCGATCTAAATTTTGGCAAAAAATAGAAAACACGCTGTATATCAGAAACGAAAGGCATTAGAGATCTAATAAAGGTCATTCTTAAATCGTCTTAAGATTCCGTACCCCTCACTAGCGTATGGCCAGTCACTCACGAAACACCCTGTATACCATCTATTTTATGATCAAAGCGTAAGCTATTTCATTCTCTTTTATATCAGAGTGTGCAGTTAACTAGGTTATAATCAATTTACTAATCGAAATATTTCTTTCAAACTCTATGAATCTAAGGATAATAACCGGATTGCAAACCAACAGCTTTTCTCCGGACTATTATTAGTGTAATTAAAATTTTCTACCGAAACAGCCCATTATCCATGTAGAATATAGTAATATCAGATCAAATCAAATTTATTGGTGCTTTAACAATACAGTTTTACACAAGTCAAGTATAATATTATTATATGAAATGTCACATATAAAATATATAATATAGGATACAATAATATAAATAAATTGTAAAATACCATAACTAATTTAAAAATATTTCAAATATACACAAAACATATTATACACATATACAAACATACACAATAAAATATACTGCAAATTTATATAAGATTGTTGTCCATTATTTTGGTTTCAGTGCCATTAAAATTTAATGATTCATGTATACTATAGAAACATTCTTTTATTAAAAAAAAATTTATTAACTGTTTATATTTCACCTCTGGTAAGGCTTTCACCCAATTTGGAATTTTATTAAAAAATTTAGGGCCGTAACAATTAATGCCTTGACAAGTTATGTTGAGTCCTCGTGTTGTATTTGTGCTTATCCTCATGTTTTTTGTATTGGTTGGTATTTATATAAATATACATCAGGCAATGAAAAATGTATAGTGATGGAAATGTTAAAATTCCCAATTTAATAAATTTATCTCTTACATCCTCGATTTGTAATTATCCTGATCACTTTCCTCTGTAATCCGAAAATTCTGTTAGCTTGCTGGGCATGAGCCCCAGTTTATCAGACCGTAAGTCATATGAGACACTATTAGCGAGTAATAGGCCGTTAATAAAATTTTAAAAGTAGTTACAATATTTTTTTTAGGTTTCTTAGCAAGAATATATTTTTTGATATTTTTTTTGCTGTGTGGAAACAGTTGAGATTTGGGTCAAGAAAAACGCCTAGAAATTCAACTTTTTCTAGGTTTTTGTAATTTTTATTTGGCCTATGACTGAAAGTCATATTCGTAGTTTTATGCTCGTTTATAATTTATTCATTCTAAAGGACTTAACTTTATCTATTTGTCTTTGAACAACCTCCAATTTATTGTCAGATACCAGGAGTGTGGTATCGTCTGCAAATAATACCAAGTCATCGTCAGGTACAGGCTTACTGAGGTCATTTACGTAAATTAAAAATAGGGTTGGTCCTAAGACCGATCTCTGTGGCACTCCGCTCCTTATGTACTGGGATGTCGAATTAGTATTACTAATGCTTATGTACTGCTGTCTATGCTTTAGAAATGATTCTATTAAGTTGCAGCTGATCATGTCAAATTTATAAAATTTTAATTTGTCTATTAGAATTTGATGAGAAACACAATCAAAAGTTTTTGGAAGGTCACAAAAGGCGACTCTGATATAATGCCTATTCTCATTTCCTTTAACGTCTATTAAGTAAATAATTGAGTCATTTGTGGTCATTTTTGTTCGAAAACAAATTGTTTACAATAATATAAACGATTATTTTCAAGATGGCGTGTTATTTGATTTTTTAATCATGTTTCGCAAATTGTTGATATTATAGGAACAAGTGAGATAGGTCGAAAGTCATTGTTATTTAAAGAACCTCCTTTATGAATTGGTAACATCTGGGTATACACCTGCGCTAATGCATTGATTTATTAGACTAGTAAGGTGAAAAACTAAGGTTTTTAATATTTTTTATTATATTTATTGACATGTTGTAGTGATCTTTGCTACTTTTTTCATTTTATTTATTTATTTATTTAATCATACATCATCCAACAGTACAAAATCATATATTTATTAATTACATCACGTACTGTATTTAAGTTTAAATATTGTGTAATATTTTCAGCTACGTTCATAAAATAATTATTCATGTCTTCTACATGTAATATCGTATTTAGGATTTTTTTATTTTGTTGCATATGTTGGTTTATGATATTCCAGAAAGTATCTGGAGTGTTTCCATTTTTGTGTAACATGTTATTATAGTAATTACTTTTAGTTATACTTATTTGACGCCTATATTCCGCTTTATACTTTTTTAGGTGTTCTTTTAATTTCACATCTGGGAAGTTGTTATATAATTCATTAAGTAAGCATACATTTTTCCTCATTTTATGCAAATCTGAGGTAAAACATTATTTTTTAGATTTTCTCTTCTTGTTTATTTTTATTTCCTTTGCGGAAAAGCCTTATCCACATTTTTCATTTAAAATTTTCAGGAAAAGTCTAAATTTTTCATTTATATTGAGATTGACATTATTGTTTGCTGTGCTCACCCAACTCCAACTAACTGCCTCCAAGTTATTATATAGTTGAAACATACCTTCGTTAGTTATTTTACTTCCACATCCACGTAGTGGATTGGAAGTATAGTACATCGTAAAAAAAAGTTCAATTTTTTTTTTCTTGAAATAGGTTTAGAATGTCATGTAACGTCGAGATTTTAAATCTGAGCAAAAAAAAATAATTCTGTCTGTCTGTCGGTCGGTCTGTAACTTTTTTTTTGTCCGCACGTTTTCTCCGGAACGATTTAAGATATTGATTTGAAATTTTGTAGACGTATATATTATAACGAGATCTGGAACTGGATTGTTTTTTGAACACAACGTTGGTATTCCCCATTCACTTAAAATTTGGTACACGTATGTATCATAACGGCATCTGGAACTAAATTATATCTTGAGATGTTTCAGTTGACGGGCTGGGGGTTAAATAGGGGTAAATAGGAGAAAAGAAGTAAAGCAAGCTGGTAAGGGTACAGAAACTTGAAATTCGGTGTATATACTAGAAGCCAAAGCCTCAGATTTTTTATAATATTTTTCAACGCGTCACTACCCCTACTCCATTATTAAAGAGTTTAATAAAAGAAAATTTCGATGTTCACGTGAAATTTGGTACACGTATGTATTAAAACGACATGTGAAACTAGATTATATTTCTTTTGAGATGATTCCGTTGAAGGGTTGGGGGTTAAATAGGAGTAAATAGACGAAAATAAATAAAGCAAGCTGGTAAGAGGACAGGAACTTGGGATTTGGTGCATATACTAGAAGCGAAGGCTACATTTTGTTAAATATTTTCCATTCCTGCCCCCCATCCATCACCCACTACTAAAAGGGTTGATAAAATTAAATTGAGATTTTCACTTTATGTATGTATGTATTATAACGACATCATAAACTAGATTATATTTTGACATGATTCCGTTGAAGGAATGGGGAGTAAGTAGAGATAAATAGGGAATAATAAGTTAAGCAAGCTGGAAAAAGTACACAAACTTGGGATTTCGTGTATATACTAGAAACAAAGGCCTCAAATTTCTTTCTAATATTTTTCATATAAGATAATATCAAAATTCCCAGAGGTGACCTATAAACAGTTAGGATTAATTTATTTATTTTATCATATTCAACTGCTATCATTTCACAATGTACCTCTATAGTATATGAATTTATGTCATTACAAGGAATACAGTTAAAACATTCTTTTTTACACAAAATTGCAATTCCCCCATGATTTGTATTTTTTCTACAGTATCTTGTTATGACTTCATAATTATCAAGAACTAGATTTTGCATTTCATATTCGTGCAGAAAATGTAATTTGCACTTCTATAAGTTTTTTGTCGGCACCTGTTCTGTTGATATCGTGTCTGCGGACGAAAGGGCTTCTGGAAATTATATTTTGATACCTCGACACCTGCTGGCCATACTGTGGCATTCATAATATCTTTGGCCAGGTACATTTTAAAGAAATCAATCCAACAGACAGCAGTATGTCGATTTCTTAGGTTCGAGGTCAGAAACTAAAACAATAGATATTGGTATACCCCAAGGTAGTGTTTTGGGATCGCTACTTTTTCTCTTTTACATTAACGACTTGGATAATTATGTAAATGAATTTTACTGCTCCTTTGCTGATGATATTATTGTTGCAGTAGGTACCAGAAACATACAAGAACTGATTCATAAGTTAAATTCTACCCTACTTAATATAAATAATTATTTCACCATAAAGAAATTGGCAATGAACCAAGAAAAAACATTATCGTTACAGTTTCATCCTGTTAAAGCTCATTACATATTGAGTTTGCTTTTATAGCTTAATGGTAAATCCATTGAACAAGTGTCAACTTTTAAATTATTAGGTCTGTATATTGATTTATCACTGGATTGGAAGTCACATGTCTCCTAGATCTGCAATAAATGTTCAAGTCACTGTTTTGCGCTGAAAAGATCACGTCACATAACCAATTTAAAGACTGTGAAGATATTTTATTTTAGTAATTTAGAGTCCACACTGCGTTATGGTATTATTTTTTGGGGTAACTCACCATCAACCGTCATCAAAATTCGTAATATGTTTCATTTAAGCTATAGAGAATCCTGCAAGGCAGACATTTATCAAACATAATATTTTTACATTACCCTGTCTGTACATATATGAAATTTTAAAATTTATCACAAAAACTTATTCACCTTCAATTCCTTAAATGCTAATCACAATTATCCTATACGGCATGGATCCAATTTGCAATACGATATAAACAGACTTGAATTATATAAAAGAAAACCATATTACATGGGATGTATACTTTACAATAAATTGGCCGTTGAAATTAAAACTATACCTAGTATAAACAAGTTTTTGTCAGAATTAAAAAAGTTTCTGTTAAAAAATGCATTCTACTCGATAGATGAATTTTTAATGTATTAATATGTTTACCTTATTCTGGAAATGTATTTGACGTATCATGTATCATTGTATGATCTCTTGGATAAAAAAAAATAATTAAATGTTCCCCAGTTTTGAACTTGTTCAGCTACCAATCTGTGAAGTTGCTCTCCAGATGTTCTTTCAGATTCTCAGATTTAGATATAAAGTACCAATTTTTCTTACTTACCACCAAATTGCTCTTATCTTTGTTTGAACCCACTATTTTGTGTGTTATTTCATTCAGGTACAGTTGTGTTATTTCCCAAAACAGGATTTTTGTTTGATTGTTATTGTTGTTAATAATTTTATACAACTAACCTTTATTTTTACGATTATAACTGCATTGGCAATTATTGTTTATTATTTCATATAATCTTAGATATCCACAATTATGCCTTAATATGGATAATATTGCAGGTATTTAATGATTACTTGATCCTCAACTCAGAACAAAAAACTACAGAATCTGAAATACAAGTATCTACTTTCTTAAAGTCATCAATAATCATCAAGTTACAAGACGTTCACATCTAATCAAGTGCATAGTTTCGCTAATGATATTACTTTCTCATCCTGAAATCGAACACTACAGCTGTTTTCTACTTTGCAGTGTGCTCAAATCAAATCAAAACGATTAATTTCCACTTATCTAAATATCTAATTTCAGAATGGCTTAGCTTTGGTTGAGTACAATTCAGCAAAAGTGCAGTAAGAAACAGCAAATTTAAACATTTTACAAATATGTTATTATTAACAAAAAATTTTAGTTCTTTCTCGTGAAATGTGAAAGAATTTATTTTATGAGGTTTCAACTAGGTGATTGTAATCTTTGAATTGGCATACAAGAGCACTGTTTTGTATATAGAACAAGATTTTGCCTGTTTTCTTACAACACTTGAATAAAAAAGATCACCTTACATAGAGAATAGCCATAAAATTATTTAAAAAAGTTGATATAAATTTTATAGAAGTAGTAGAAATGTTATCAGCAACTAGGGCGTTTAACGACTCTTTACGAAGTAAATCTTCCTGACTCTATACCTTATATGTTAACACCCACTTATCTTACAAAAATCGTCACAGTTGTCTGGTGCTAGTGGGAGTTCACCCACTGCGAGAAGACCAGCAGACTCCGGCATTAAGTCTGAGCCATGCTTTGACCCAATAAGTCATTCTTACTCTTTATAAAAAAGACATTGTTATGGAATTAAATTACCAAAGTTGCATGTAAAAGATATCATAGTTCGAAAGGAGATCAGCTTATTTTTTAGCAAAGCAAAAAAAATATTTTCGCAAGATCGGTATTCACACAGAACTTCCCTCTTTTTTATACAGGGCGGTCACTCTAAAAACTTATTAATTACGAAACGACATATGATAATAATAACCGTAATGTAGTTATCACTATTGTTACAAAGAAAACCTGATAACTTTTGGTCAAAAAATATACAGAGTGGTCATGCGAGAGCAAAAATTAAATATTAAATAAAATGTGCCAAATATGGAAGGCTTGCGTAAATTATATATTTTAGCGAAATAATTTTTTTTTCGTTATCTGTTCCCTTTATACGGTCCACTCTGTATATATTCCAGTGAAAGTCGACCTATCGAATCTGACTGTGTTCCGTCGAGTAGTTTTTTAATGCACCAACAGACAGACAGACAGACAGAAAACAGACCGACAGACAGATAGAGCGACAGAATTGAAAAACCGATATTTTCGCAATCTCCATGATCTAAAACATGAAAATCCGAAGAAATCTCAGAGGGTGATTATTTCTCGAATATAAAACTTCCCTTCGGTACGCGAGGGAAGCAAAAGCCATAAAATTTTTGTGTAAATAAGCTTTCTTATGATAAAACTTGTTAATTAAATGCGGACTCCAAAAATTAACAACTTTAGATAATATACCAAATTCTACCTCTGGCTGAAAGTTGCTGGGAAAGAGTTACTGAGAAATTTAAAAAAATAGACACAGAGCACCAACTTGAGGGGGGCGTTACTTCCTTACGTGCCCTCTGAGGACCCATGTCCATATTAGATTTGAATTACCACCAAAAGTTTTAGGATTTATTTTAGGTGTTTTTAATTACCATTGTAAGAAAACATAAATAGAACATTTTCCAAAGAAGAAAATTCACAGAAACCTGAATTAATATATATTTGTTTTCAACCAGGGCGCGCGCAGTCTCGCAATTTAACGATTGAATATAACCACGGTTCATCCCCTATTACACAGTGATGAACTTACAATGTTTTTTATTAATTTACTCGAAAATCATGGCATCTTCAAATACATGCTTAGAAACAGTTTTTCGTAAAATTTTCTCATTTCTCATTGTGATATTTTTCATATTTACTGAGATGTATTTTAAAAATGGTGTCGGGTATATAAATGGCCCACCCCAATATTATTTAAGGAATTTTAGGACATGAAACAGATAAGTATTTGTCTACTTTACTTTTAATTTAGTTTAGCTCATTAATGAAGTCTATTTCTTTATTTAAATTGAGAAATTAGAAATTAAAATTAAAAACATTTATTTATTGGTTTATTAATCCTTGTCACAGGACAGTTTATTAAATAACAGAGAAAAAAATATTACGTAATGAAATAGAAAATACCCGGAATTGGAAGGCGGCAGTTGAAAATAATTACTGTAAATTGAAACCGATTGTTTCAAAGAAACGACGTACCTACAGGGTGAACGAATTATCCCTTTGGACCTTTTTTCTAATAACGCGCAAAAAATATTGTTACCACGAGATAGGGCCCTTCCCAGCAACTCCACCGTAAATGGATATTTACCTTTGGAACAGTTAATAAATAATAACAAAAAAAATTTAAAAAGCTGCCAGATTCAGAAACAGAAAACTTAGAAGAAGAAAAATAAGGAGAAGAGGATAGATGTAAACTTAAAAGAAGCATGGAAACTGAAAAGAAGCATCTTGCAAACACCTGCACACCCTAGCCGATGATGACAAATGGAAACGTAATAGAAGCATGGAAACTTAAAAGAAGCATCTCACAAACACATACACTTCCCATCCTGTATTCCCACCTCATGCGTCATGCGTCATGCGGCTCTCGCTGCTTACAACAAGCACGTCCAATGTTCAATCCGGCGTATGCAGCCGGTCCGGCGGTATATAAAACATCCGAGAGTTGGTTCTGGTACGCGGTTTGGCCGTTCGTTGGGCGTGTTCGACGGACGACCAAGCTGCGTGTTGGAACGAACCTCCATGGATGCCCGGAATCGGCAGCAATGCCCACCTTACGCTAGCAAATCAATCAATCAATCAAGGCGTTCACAGAGTTTGCTTAGATACTGAATTATTTTTTGGTCAAAACCTACAGCAAATGAATTAACAACACTTTTCTGATGAATTAGTATCTGTATTTATTAGTTATTTTAACGCTTTTTGATAATTCACGTCATCATCTAGTAAAATAAATTTACCTAACAAAAAATGTCTTCTGTGTAAGATATACGGGTGTTTGGTGCAACGTGTGCCAAATGGAAATGGCCGACAGAAATGGTTATCTGCTATCCTTTCAGGCCCCTTAATACTTCCCATGCCCTGCGGGATTTTTCATATCGACCTTCTATCTTTTTAATGAAAAAAATCCAAAATTCTACATTTAAATTCAAATTATAAAAAAAGTATTAGGCGTAGACTGCGAATTTCATTTTTATTTTGATGTGTATTGTTGAAGGGTTCTTTTAAATCCAAAATTACTGGCATTAGTCATCTAGTTGTTTTTTTATTCACTCGCAAACTTTCGGAATAGGTAAAATTTAAATTTAAACTTAGACTTTAGACGGCTATAAAAAAAAACTCAGAGCAACCGGGATCTTCCAACTCCCTCAAAAATTCTCTAGTCTATCCTCTTGCTAATGATGTGCCACATGTCATAAAAATCTTTTAATAACTTCGTGAATTCGCTAAATTAATGAATCGGGTCACATAAAGCTAATATTCAAAATTCCGAATAAAAAATTATTTTTACTTAAATTATGCATGGGAAACAGGTAAAATCTGTTATCTCACTCTTGCGAAGTAAAATCTATCTTCTATTTCTTTCTGTTCATTGGTGTTCTTGAAATAAAGAAACAATTACATTTTTATCATTTATTAAAAAAAGTTAAAAATCTTGCTCAAAGTGTTGGTCTCTGTTGCGAATGCAGGCCCGACATCTGCTTCGTATTTCGACAGTTGTTGTATGAAGTCGTATTTCCTCCCTAATTGTACCGAAAGCCGTTTCTATGCGTTGGACAAGAGGACAAGTTCCTCCCTAGTCGTAACCTCCGTCGCGTACACGAGCTCTTTGGCACGACCTCGGACATAAAATCCAACGGAGTTAGGTCTGGGGAACGTGGAGGCCATTGAATAGGGCCATCCCGCCCAATCTACGCATACGCCTATAGTTTTTCAAAATGACGGCTGTCCCGCGCACTGGCGATTGATTGTAGGACAATATCTAGACAATGTGTTCCCAAATGCGTGGATTGGGCGGGATGGCCCTATTCAATGGCCTCCACGTTCCCCAGACCTAACTCCGTTGGATTTTTATGTCTGGGGACGTGCCAAAGAGCTCGTGTACACGGAGGTTGCGACTAGGGAGGAACTTGTCCTCTTGTCCAACGCATAGAAACGGCTTTCGGTACAATTAGGGAGGAAATACGACTTCATACAACAACTGTCGAAATACGAAGCAGATGTCGGGCCTGCATTCGCAACAGAGACCAACACTTTGAGCAAGATTTTTAAATTTTTTTAATAAATGATAAAAATGTAATTGTTTCTTTATTTCAAGAAAACCAATGAACAGAAAGAGATAGAAGATAGATTTTACTTCGTAAGAGTGAGATAACAGATTTTACCTGTTTCCCATGCATAATTTAAGCAAAAATAATTTTTTATTCGGAATTTTGATTATTATGTGACCCGATTCATTAATTTAGCGAATTCACGAAGTTATTAAAAGATTTTTATGACATGTGGCACATCATTAGCAAGAGGATAGACTAGAGAATTTTTGAGGGAGTTGGAAGATCCCGGTTGCTCTGAGTTTTTTTTTATAGCCGTCTAAAGTCTAAGTTTAAATTTAAATTTTACCTATTCCGAAAGTTTGCGAGTGAATAAAAAAACAACTAGATGACTAATGCCAGTAATTTTGGATTTAAAAGAACCCTTCAGCAATACACATCAAAATAAAAATGAAATTCGCTGTCTACGCCTAATACTTTTTTTATAATTTGAATTTAAATGTAGAATTTGGGATTTTTTTCATTAAAAAGATAGAAGGTCGATATGAAAAATCCCGCAGGGCTTGGGAAGTGTTAAGGGGCCTGAAAGGATAGCAGATAACCCTTTCTGTCGGCCATTTCAATTTGGCACACGATGCACCAAACACCCTGTATAATGATTCGTTGCGCATTTACGTTGTCACTCAATAGGTTCGGAAATGCATTAGCTTCTAATCGCTTGTGACATGCCAATAGCATACGATTAAATTTCGAAAATATGTTTGTCGTGCAAACAAAGTCTCACCGATGCTTGACCTATACGCTCAAACGAGCCATGTGTCAACATTTATTATCCAAATATTAAATTACAAAATACCTCCAGAGATTTATGATTTTCTGTGAAAAAAACATGGGAGGGTAATTTTAGCATTATTGCCATTACTAATTGCTTTACATACGCACCTAACTGTGAGAATGTTGAGCTATTAATTATCATTTAATTATTTCATTCTTGTACATGTTAATACGCACATGTAAAACATAAACAATGTCTAGCTGGTAAGGCGTGAATAAAATTTTGTGATTGAAATAAAGAATTAATAAACGATACATTTCGAAATTTGACCATTATTTGAGTTTCCGGACATTTAAAAACTGTAACTACTTGTAAAACCTGTTGTACAGTCAACCGTTAATACAGTTATAATGTCCGTTTTAATTAGGGTAAGTGATCAAAAATCTGAATATTGTTACACCAAATGACAATTTCGCTCGCCGATCTTGTTAGGTCAACCGGAAATGGAAAAATGGCTATTAAATATTAATTCCAGAATTGTTTTGTCAACAAAATGTATAACAATTTTATTCAAAATTAATGTCCAAAAATAACCCGAGGTCTAACCCCTGTCCTTGCCTCTCCCACCCTTCATATATGGATGAAAAAAAGTTTTCTAGAAATAACAATTTTTCTATTAATTTCTATTAATTTTATGGAAAAATTACAAAAGTTCTTCTAAAAAAAATGTCTATAAAAATATGTCTACATTTTATAATTAGTTTTTATTATCGTTGTACTTATATGAAAGAAATAAATATTCAAAATTGTCAAATTGGTCTCTTTGGTAATTTTTTGTTAAATGCAGCAGAAAAAGACCAATTTTAGTAACCTCCCACAATTTTATTGTGGGGAGGTTAATATAGTTGGTAAATATAGGTTATGTCATAGTTTTTCGTTCATATTTTTTTTTGAAATATGTTAAAAAAAAATATGAACGAAAAACTATGACGGAGGACAATATTGAGCATGTAGTTAACACATTTGTCAAGGGAGTTTGACGTAATAACATAAATTGAAGCCAATTTTAATCTTTCTAAGGAAACATTAACACGGTTCATATACAGGGTGACGTAAATAATATTCAAGGAAATTAAGTTCCCTTTCTTAAAAATTTTTCTCAAAATTTTCTTTCCGTTCACTCTGTATGCATGTTTATGGCCTTAAAGATATCTACACTTTAATATGACCAACATGGTCGTCGCTTAAAGAATAAGAAAGTTACAAGTGCATCCTGTAGTGGTGCTTCGTGTTGTTATTGTTAAGCCTTTAAATAATCCATTAACAATTATGCTGCAGTATCCACCTGTCAACAATGACAGTGTGAACCGATAGATAGTGTGACCAAGCGAGCTTGTCACAGAACACGCTTTAGCCCACCTCGCTACCGTGCCTTATAATAAACAATGTTCAAGAACTATTCTATGAAATTTCTAAAATCATGCATTTTATTAATATTCACTTATAGACGGACAGCTGCTACTGGCTAATTAAAAATGATAAAGTGCAGTGAAAATTTTTCTGTAAAAACCCTCCTTACAGTCCTTACTAGTTGAAAAGTACATAGCTCTGCAGCCAGAAGTCCATCCAGGGAAGGGAAGAAGTCTATCCCGGGGAGGGAAGCGTGGGCGGGCGGTTAAATGCGTTAATTTTTAATTAAAACAAAATGTTTAAGAGCAGCTCTAAAATTTTGTGTAGTTATAGTTTCTAAGTGTAGAAATATATAAATAAATGCGATGTAATTTTAGGATAAGAAATATCAGCCAAAAAGTTCAAAGCAAATTTTAAAAAAGTACACCCGTACAGGATTCGAACCGAGAAATCCGCTGTGAATGTCGTCGCTTAACGCGATGTGTTATATCGGGCTGGACTTGAAATTTCAATAAGTCTCGTCGGAAAAAGCCAAATATGACATTTTTAAATATTCATAACTAAATAAATACATCAGCAGGAAGGCTTCCTAATGTCGATATCGAAAGATCGAAAGTGGCATTTTCACAGCGTCGTTAATTTCATGGGCGAAATCGAAAATTGAAGCCGACAGAAGTGAACGACAAATAGCATTTTTTGATATTTCGCGAATTCGATTTGTTTTTTGTTCCGATAGTGTCACTGGTACGTTAATGACCGGAAAACCCGGAAGAATTAGTTCAGTCGATAAAGTAAAAAATACACCAGAAGCTCGCAAAAAATGTTATCTGAGATTTTCCTTCCGTAACTGTTAGTGCGAGGATTAAACATCACAAAACCACAAAAATCAGTTCTGGGGGTGCCGCGCAACCCCCCAAAAAAATCACCCCTTCGGTGAAAAAAGCCTTATTTTGCTGATAACTCGTTAACCGTTGAAGATATAAAAACATTTCTCATTATAAAAAAGAAAGCTTGACTAATAGCCTAAAAAAAGGTCCTCTTGTAATTTTCCTGTATATGCCATGGTTTTGGAGAAAATTGATATTGAGGAAAATTGCAAAATTTCTATTTTTAATGCGCGCGAATTTTTGTTTATTTGAAATTTTTTGCTAGGAAGAAAAATCAAAGAAAAATCAAAATGGGTTTTAAAGGGGATATAAAATACTCTCTTGTGTTGCCATTTCTGAGAGCTACTGATATTTATTAGTATACAAAAATAACAATATAATAGAGCTAGCTATCTCTTGATTTTTTGTGCATCTAACTATTCACTGGCCCATAAAAAATAACTGACGATAATATAAGTTATAAATGCATTATCTTTTGGTTCAAGGTAGTTCTTCAATGTAGAAAGAGTTAGGAATAAAAATATTCACATTTACAAATTTAGCAGTATGTTAAACTTGGCCAAAAAAAATCGATAAAAGGTTGTATATTCAATTTTTTTATGACATTTTTTTAGTAAATTTTTTTAACTATTAAATGATTAGAAACAATAGTTATATGATATGTAAACTGAAAATAAATTTTTGAGCTTAATTTTCAAGATATTCGGGTCGTTTTTTTATTTTTAGGAAACAATGTAAAATTGGGCAAAATTTGGCTAATGTCATGGTCAATGGTAAATTTGTAAATGTGAATATTTTTATTCCTAACTTTTTCTGTATTGAAGTACTACCTTGATCTAAAAGATAATGCTGTCAGTTATTTTTTATGGGCCTGTGAATAGTTAAAAGTGCAAAAAATCAAGAGGTATATTATATTGTTATTTTTATATACTAATAGATATCAATAGCCATCAAAAATGGAAGCACAAAAGAGTATTTTATATTCCTTTTAAAACCCATATTGATTTTTCTTCCTAACATATTTTCGAGTAATTAAATTTTTTCTATAGGCCGCGCGCAAAAAATTTCAAATAAATGAAAATTCGTGCGCGTTAAAAATACAAATTTTGTAATTTTTTTCAATATCGTTTTTCTCGAAAACCATGGCATATACAAAAAAAATACAAGAGGACTTTTTCTTAAGAAATTAGTCAAGCTTTCTTCTTTATGATGAGCATTTTTTTATATCTTCAACGGTTAACGAGTTATCAGTAAAATAAGGCTTTTATCACCGAAAAGGTGATTTTTTGGGGGGGTTGCGTAGTACCCCCAGAACTGATTTGTGTGGTTTTGTGTTGTATAATCTCTCTACTAACAGTTACTGAAGGAAAATCTCGGATAACATTTTTTGTTATATGAAAATCTTTATAATTATTGGACTAAATAGGGAGATTCTAAATATAAAAACAAGATCGCCAGAACTGCACCTTGACCAATCTCAAATTTTAAAAATATGAACAATTTTGTTACAACTTTAACGACTTCTGTCAACGTTTAATCCCCGACCTAGACTTCTGGCAATAATTTTACTCAATTTCTACAGTTTTAAATGTTTTCTTAACCCTCAAAGATATTATTTTGATAAAAAATGAACGCGTTTGACAGCCCGCCCACGCTTCCCTCCCAGATGGACTTCTGGCTGCAGAGCTAAGTACTTTTCACCTACCAAGGAGGGTTCTTACATAGAAAATTTCACACGTCACCTTTTTACCCACTCAGAAGCTTGTTTTTGTGTCGTTACCAAGACAACCCAAAAATTTTCCGGAAATGTTCAACCTCCAGGGTACCCTGAACGAAATTAATAAGTGGAAATTTTTCTGTCGAATTATTGACATATGATCATATTTGACATTTTCTATTACATAAAAATGGAATTTTATTTTTCAAATTAATCGAGATAATTATAAAAAATATCATTGACCTTTGTGAAGCATTTTATTTCATGTCGCTGCGCGACTCGGGATAATTTTCAAAAAATTCATGTACTCGAAAAATTTCCGGCAATAATTTAAGCACTTGGGAGATTACAAGTGAAAATTTTACTGCACCTTATCATTTTTAATTTGCGGCCAGCTCTTAGCTTATTTTATCGTCGGATTATTTCCTCTACTAAGGCTTATCACCGATGTTAAGAGACGAGGTGCCCCCAACCTGGAAATTTTGCCGAACACCTCCTCTATCGAAGAGTAGGGATTTTCTACTTGCCTAACATTTAATAGACAAGGGTTGGGCTGCTTCATAGCCCCCATCTGAAGGATGGTATATTCACTATGCAACACTCCCCTAAAGTTGCATATCTTCTCTGCATGCACTGATATGCAAGCCGTTAGAAGATGGAGCGAGAACGCTATATTTCCCTGGAGACAGATCTCCCATTCAAGTACTAACGTAATATCATGCTTAAATGTCATTAACCTATACGATTATGGGATAAAAAATCACGTGAAATGAGATGTTCCTTTATTCGATAAAAAACATACCATTCCTATTCGGATTTCCAACATATAAGTTATTGCATATTTACTTTAACACATGTATATTTAATTAATGAATGAAATTACTAAATTTGTTGTTGGTGTACTATATTATTAAGTTCGATAAGATGCAACTGTCTACAAACGCTAAGTGATTGTTATTAAAATACCAATCAATGCATTCCTTTCTCTATTAAATTGCTATCATCGAGAGTTCATTAAAACGAAACTTGCCGTGAAGTGACTTTTATCAGGTTTCACTGAAACCTGACTAAGCAACAGGTAATTTAGATTAACAGGTGAGCCTATCGCAATTATTCATTGTGGTTCATATTATTTCTGTGTGCACAGTGGGAAACTGCAAATTGAGCCACGAGTAGTGCCAATTTGAAAAATATTTCTTATTATTTTCACATTCACGTAGTGGACTGAAATAGGTTTAGAATATCATGAAACGCCCAGATTTTAAATTTGAGCGAAAAATTTTTTATGTGTCTGTTGGTCAGTCTGTCTGACTGTGACTTTTTTCTTGTCCGCACGTTTAAGATATTGACTTGACGTTTTATACACGTACCTATGTATCATAATGAGATCTGGAACTGTACTGTTTTTTGAACATATCCGGTGAAGGGTTGGAGGGCAAATAGGGGTAAATAAGGGAAAATGAGTAAAGCAAGCTAGTAAGAGTACAGAAACTTGGGATTTGGTGTATACACTAGAAGTCAAGGCCTCGAAAAATATTATAAAAATAATATTTTTCAACTCTCTTCACCACCCCCACCCCATTATTAAATGGGTTTATAAAATTTAATTGAGATATTCACTTGAAATTTGGCACATGTATCTATTATAATCACATATCTTCTTAGATTATATTTTGTAATGATTCCGGTGGAGATTTCGGGGGTAAGTAGGGGTAAATAGGAGAAAATAAGTAAAGCAAGCTGGTAAGAGTACAGAAACTTGGATTTGATGTAAATACTAGAAGCCAAAGCCTCATATTTTTCAACTCCTTCGCCACTCCCACTCTACTATTAAAGGGGCTAATAAAATTAAATTGAGATAATCACGTGAAATTTGGTACACGTATGTATTATAATGACATCTGGAACTAGATTATATTTTGAGATGATTCCGTTGAAGGGGTGGGGGGTAAGTAGAGGTTAGTAGGGAAAAATGAGCAAAGCAAGCTGGTAAGAGTACAGAAACTTGAGATTTGATGTATATACTAGGAGCCAAGTTTTCAAATTTCTTCATCATATTTTTCGAACCTCCCACCACCTCCACTCCATTATTAAAGGCGCTGATAAAATAAAATTGAGGTATTCGCTTGAAATTTGGTACACGTTTATACGTATGTATTATAATAACATCTGTTTGATATGATTCCGTCAAAGGGGCGGGCGACTGGGGAAAATGAGTACAGCTAGAAATAAGATTCCAAAAATTTCATTTTTGGCGTATATACTAAGAACCAACATCTCAATTTTTTTAAATGACATCTACCTCAAGTATTATTAAAAGTCTATGATCAATTATTTCTGCATACTAGAGTGCAATTATAGTCAATATGTTTTTCTTTAAAGAGGCTTGGATGGAAAATCTGGATGTGGAAGTAGTGATTCCTTAGGCAGCGGTTTTTTATCACTAATTTAGGGAGAAAAAGAAACAAGTGAAAAGTGTTTCATGGATCATAATTTAATAGATGATAATCACAAACGAAGGGCTTTCACTGGACAATTTTTAAATAAACTTAGTTTTTATTGTGTTACTGATATACTTGTTGCATAATTACGAAACGTAAATTAAATGTTATTAAATACAAACGCAATGGTTTTAGTTTACTGATATTTAATAGCTACACTATACACCGTCAAGGGCCTTGCATTTCAACTCCACATTTAATGTTCTAGGCTCAACTTTCTAAGAAACCTTCGGAAATTACTCTTAGAAGCAAATCATATTACTTTTTGCCAGCCTGTGTTTTTTATACCATTGGAAAGTAGATGTTATTTACTTCAACAACATACCACGTTTTAATTTTTAATTCCCCCTGAAAAATAATCTGATAAAAATAGGTTGCTGCATACGTTCTATCGTCCGCAGAACGAAGGCCTGCATGGCATAGTTAGCAGTAGCAAGCCCGATTATTAACTAAATTTACAAATTGTTGCAAATATTTGATGTGGAGGTACCAACCGCTTCCAGTATCTGCCCATTTTTTTGTTTAGCCGTAGTTTGTATTTTTATTTTTTTAGCGACACTTTTGTTGTCAAAAAGTATTAATTTGTGTTATAATATTTGAACTTTTATATAAAATATTTATTAATGTTTCTAGATTTCTGCATGATTTTGGACTTAACTTCGACTATTTTGAGCTCTTCTTTTATTTGTTACTTTCTTAAATCTTGACTTGTATTTAACAATCCCGAAAACTTTTGTGAATATTTCCAGGCTAAGATAACCGAAAATTGTTAGAGTTACAGCATTTTCAAAATAATTTTGCCCACGAAAATAAGTGGTGAAAAACTTCATTTATAATTATAGAAAACCATTAAAAATAATTTTTAGACAAACTGATTCTGGTTCAGTCGCTTTCCTAATAACTCATTCTTTTCATTTAAGGTGGCCATTCCCTAAAAAGAGACATCCGATAGGGAAACATTTATTATTTTTGCCCATTACTTTTTTTTTCTTAATACGTATATTTAAAAGAACTATAAGAGTACCTAAGTAGAACTATAACAAGACTATTACTATGAATCTCCACTCAATAATTTCAGTGGTTTGCAAAATAGCTCGATTTAAAACAACGAAATAGGAAGATTAACATAATTTTCAAATTTAAATCGAGCTATTTTGCAAACCACTAAAATTATTGAGTGAAAATTCATAGTAATTGTCTTGTTATGGTTGTACTTAGGTACTTTTACAGTTTTTTTTTAATAAACGTACTAAGAAAAACAAGTTATGGCTAAAAATAATAAATATTTCCCTATCGGATGTCTCTTTCTAGGGAATGGCCACCTTAAGTACACTATATTAAGACTGCGTCCCGTCTATTAAGTAACCACCCTTATGTTTCAGGTATGTGGTCAATAATTTCTAATAGTGCTTCTACATCAACAAATATGAAAAAAGTTCATATAAATAATGGGTCCGGAAATTCCTCCTAAAGGCGCTGCGGACCTCTGAAAGGGACATCTAAAATTGACATTTTATTTAAGTGACTAGTTTTTGCACGTGATTCGATATCAATAAAGGTCATTATCTGATGTTGTCCACCAAGGGCAAATTCAATCAGGGGTGCACACAACTGGAAAGGGGAACTTACTTTTCCCCCCAAATCTTTTAATGTGAATTTTCTGTGATTGTCTCATCAGAATATGATTCCTTGGTTATAAGTACACAAAAAACGTTATCTTGTTGTAACGCCGTGGGACCTACCGGTATCCAGGAATTTCTACCTAAAGGAATTTTCCCAGACTTCTTGCGTAAACAGAATTTTTTCAATGAATTCATCATTTTCTTCGCATTTTCGCAAGTGCCATGAACAGAAGGTCATCTTTCGATCTGCACTTGCAAAAATTTACACCACATTTTTTTTTGTTTGCAAAAACTTCTTAGCACTGATCAACTTACTTAGCTTTCTATTACTTAATTAGTCGTTATAGGTTTCCAATATTGAATTGTTATTAATGATATAAAAGTTAAGGTTCTCATTGTACAGTTTCTTAATACTTTCCCAAAACATCAACGGTGACAGCAATAATTGCGTATCACGCATATGTCCATTCACAATTACGATACGGTGTGATCTTCTGGGCTAACAGTGCGGAGGCAGACAGAATTGTCTTGCAAGAAAGATGTCTGAGAAACATTTTTAATTTAAAGCAAACTGAAACTTGTAGACAGAAATTCCAGGAAAATAAAATTCTGACTTTGATTAGAACGTATATATAAATTAAGCGGTAGTCTTTATAAAAGAGAATAGCACACTATTGCAAAATTGTGATAGAAATTATCAACATGACACAAGATATAAATTAGACTTAAACAATATCAAATGCAATTTTACTTACATACAAAAAAATGTTCAATACTCAATTATAAAGATATTTAATAAAAAAAAGTACACTGATAGAAAAGGCCTACTATAATCTGGATGGATTTCACTGTGATACAAACTTTGATCTGATATAGCTTCCTATGTTTTATCTGCCTCTTGACATGTTGGAATGAATATTGTTTAAACACCTTTCTTCTTGTACTTTATATAATAATAATGATAACTTTTTGAATTTTAAACTGTATGTATGTACTTACTTTTAACTTGTTACTATTAATTTTTCTGTATGTTTTTTTCAATTTGTGTTTTAACTCGTGATATGACATGGCCTACATCCTCTGGGTAATGATGTAACTTTTACTAAGTTAGTTGGACTAATAAAGACACTATCCATCTATCTAATAAGAGAATTGCTGAAACAAGAAGATTGTCCGAAGAAGCCTTACCAAATAGAGGAGTACCTTGCGAAAAATTTTTGTAAGTGTAGATCGTTCGTTACGAGAAAGGGGCAAGTTCTATTCAGACAAGGAAAATTCTGGCTCAGATCGTTGTGTTAGGACTCCAGAAACTGAAGAGCAATATTAAATGCTACAAATGCGAATCACCTAAGCAGTACGAGAAGGCTAGCTTTACAGGAAGATGTGTTAGCATCGTCTGTTTGGAGGGTGTTACACGAACAATTACTGTATCACTATCACATGCAAAGGATGCAAGCGCTCAAACCAGAAGATCTACCAATCTGCCGATGGCTTGTGCGAAAATGTGAAAGTAATGCTGAATGTTTCCAAAAAATTTTGTTTACGGACGAAGCGGGGTTACGCGGGATGGTGTTGTCGAGTCCAGGCACCAAGAAAAATTTTCCGTCAACGTTTGGGAAGGTATACTTGGCAACAGATTATTAGGACCATTTGTTTTGCCTTATAGATTTGATGGTTAGTTAAATTATCTAGATCTATTAAGAAACAATTTAAGAGATATGCCATATGAGACCAGAAGGACAATGTGGTTCATGTTCGATGGTGCACCTAGCGATTCTAGAATAGTTGTTTGAAATTATTTTAATCCAGCTTATCCCAATAGATGGATTTACAGAAATGGACTAGTAGCTTCCCCCCCCCCCCCCGATCCCCCGACCAAAATCCTCTTGACTATTTTGTCTGGGTTATTTGAAAAGCCTTGAATATTCTACTCCATACTCTTCTTTTTTCAACTTTTTCAACTCCTCCACTACCCCCCACCCCATTATGAAAAGGATTGATAGAATATAATTGAGATATTCACTTCAAATTTGGTACACGTATGTATTATAACGACCTCTGGAACTATATTATATTTTGAGATGATTCCGTTGAATGGGTGGGGGGTAAGGAGAGGTAAATAGTGCAAAATGAGTAAAGCAAGTTGGTAACAGTACAGAAACTTGAGATTTGGTGTATTCTAGAAGCCAAGGACTCAGATTTCTTTACAATATTGTCAACCCCCTATTATAGGGGTTGACAAAATAGAATTGCAATATTCACTTGAAATTTGGTGCCCATATGGATTATAATAACATCTAATTGAGATCATTCCTTTAAAGGGGGGAGGGGTTGTAATTGGGGAAATACCTATTTTCCCCAATTTGCAACCCTAGTCGGAGTCCATAAATTTCATTTTTGGCGTATGTGTTAGAAACCAACTCCTCAAAATTTTTTATTACATGTTTCTCAAATATTATTAAAACTCTATGACCAATTATTTCCACATACTAGAGTGCAAATATAGTCATGACGTTTTCTTTAAAGAGACTTGGATGGAAAATCTGGATGTGGAAGTAGTGATTCCTTAGGCAGCGGTTTTTTTCCTTAGTTTCTTCCAGAGAATTATAATTGCAATATCATTAATTTTGGGTGCCCCCTTCAGAGGCCCGCAGCACCTTTAGAAGGGATTTTCGGACCATGTTCATATGTTTTTAATGTAGAATCATCCCTAGAAATTAATACCGCATACCTGAAACACCCTGTATAGAATAAATGCATCTATTTTACTAAATATCATTCAATGGTCGATTAAAGCTGTATATATTAATAAGAACTTAAGTATTTACCTCATCTCAACACTCAATTATCGCCCGGATAATGTAACAGATATTATATTTCATAATTTAATAAAACTCATAAACTTTTGTCCATTTGCTTTCTTCTTGCTACTTGTTTACTGTAATTTAATTTGTGATTCGTTTATGCAGGTTATCTTCATTCCAAGATCCCGACTGAACAAGTTTGTGGACCTGCCTCAGCTTCCTATTGAACTTGGCGGTAATTTCATCTATAACCACGACAAGTGGATTGAGAACAGGCAGGTATGACCTTTAGGTAGTTTCTTTACGTCGAGGTATTATTTACTAGAATCCACGGGCATACAAGGTGTGCCCTCTGTTACATCTTAACGGTGGAACGGTTTGATTAAAGCTAGCACTTTATTTAGTGCCATATAGTATTTAAAAAATTACTATTACATTTGACATTAGTCTATTATTGGAGTCAATAGAGGCGGAAAATATGCATTATTTCGGAATAAGTATGCTACTCTGAATTTTTCGCAGTATATCTAGAATAAAGTGCTGTTTATAACACTGGTAGTACCATTTCGCAAAACTCGTAAGGCCGATGCAATAAGCTAAATATCATAACTTTGTAGACGGCTGCTCTCGGATTATATTTTTTTACTCGAAAACTTCTAAGCATGCCACTCTCAATTTTTCGCAGTATATCTAGAATAAAGTGCTGTTTATAATACTGGTAGTACATTTCGCAAAAACCCGTAAGGCCGGTGCAATAAGCTAAGGATATCAATAGCTGGTACGCGGCTGCTCTCGGATTATATTTTTTTACTCGAAAACTACAAAGCATACCTCTCTGAATTTTTCGCAGTATATCTAGAATAAAGGGCTGTTTATAACACTGGTAGTACCATTTCGCCAAAACCGGTAAGGCCGGTGCAATAAGCTAAGGATATCAATACTTGGTACGCGGCTGCTCTCGGATAATATTTTTTTACTCGAAAACTACAATGCATGCTACTCTGAATTTATCGCAGTATATCTAGAATAAAGTGCTGTTTATAACACTGGTAGTAGCATTTCGCAAAAACCCGTAAGGCTGGTGCAATAAGCTAATGATATCAATACTTGGTATGCGGCTGCTTTCGGATTATATTTTTTTACTCGAAAACTACAGAGCATGCCACTCTAAATTCCGAATTCTTCGATTTTCCTAAAACCTTTTGATATCATTCTTACACAGCTTAAAATAAAAAGTTATAAACATTTAATTGTGAGGAAATTGTTTATTAATTATTTAAACCAAGAAAAACGTTTTTTTTAACAAGATTATGATTATGTTGAGAAATTTTAAGGCAATTTAATTCTAATTGACATGTTAGGGGTTTCGAGGTCGCTGAAACAGATTATGATGCCAAAAAACATTATTCAGAATGGCTGATCCAATATGGCGGACTTTTCGATAAAAATTTAATTTAAAATGATGTAACTCGATACAGTTTATGCAAATTGCGAATTAGGATATTCAATATGGTATTGGTGAGGTCTCAAAAAAAGAATGTATATTATTGTATATTGATATAAAAAGTAAAAACACAATACATATTTAAATTATATTGAACATTATATATTTTTAAATATGTTCGCAGATATACTTTTGCTTTGTCTTTTTCTGTTATTCAGGCATTATAATTTGACTCATGGCTCCGTACGACATAAATATTTTGAATATGTTTTCGATATTTCAGACAGGATAAAAATTTTAAAAACATCAACATCGAGTCAATTTACAGAAAAAACTTGATTTTTTTCAATATTTCGTATTTAGGTTTATATATATTCCAATTTTTTTTCTTTACATCAGGTTTACTCATTTTGGGATCCCTACTATGAATATATGCTGGATAGGTTGCTAAATAAATTTTCTACAAAAGTTATTAACGTTTATTTTACCCACAATTTCCCGAATTTTGGAGCAAAAATTTTTTTTATTTTCGTAAAATAAAGAGGGTTAATTTAATTTTTGAAGGTAAATCCCCTTGAATCATTTTAAAGTACACATTTCAAGCTTTAAAAATCGCACCAACAGAAATACAGTAACGCGATTTATACCAGAGTTTTAAACCAGAGTAATGGATGGTTAAAATTAGTTATATATATATCAAATTTTATCACTCTCATAATTTTGGAAGTGAACATAATCAAAAATAAATTTTTAAGATTTTTTTCACTCATCGGATCTTTTTATACATTACTTGTAATATGTGAAAGTTCCAAGTTGCAGAAATGGTAAAGCTTTTACTGATTTCATCGGAAATCTTTTTAGGTTCCGACTTCATATATGTACTATCCTACATACATTCAGTTTTATATTTGAAAATATAATAATCCAATAGCCACATGTTTCTTATTTTATTTAAGCTTCCTTGAGGTCAAGTTCATTAATTAGTTCAAAAGTTACAATAGATTTAGTGTAGCGCTCCCGAGACGGTGCGCGTTTCGCGCATCGTACTTACATGTCGTCGCGTTCCATTTTATTACGTAAAACAATAAAATTTGGAGCCTAAATTTTTGATCATACAAAAAAATCCTCTTGTGCATTTTTTTTTTTTGTGAAATTTCAAATGGCGCAATTAGTTTGTTTAAAAGAGATTTGACAAAAACTGGCATTTGCAACTATTTTGTTTAATAACAAAAGACGCTCAAGGACTATTGTTGGTAACTTTTGGCATGTGGTTCCTGATATTTTCAGAGATGTATTCTCAAAAGTTACCGCTTCCCAAAATTGTTCCTAAGTGTAAACCTGTATTGAGGTATTCAGTTAAAAATGAGAACAAAGGCATAAAATGAATTTATTTATCTACCTTGGTAGAATCTTCATAATCGTAGGGGGTTATGTAGATACTAGTTTAATCTGCATGGCCGTAGGGGTCTGTGTGGATGCTAGTGATCGAATGAGACTTGTCAAATAAGAAATTAGACAAATTCATATTAGGATTTTAATTTGCTAGCATAACCAGATTCAGGTTATCGAAGGAATGCAAAGATTTCTTTAATATTTCTTCTTTTAGTTATAGATAGTTATTTTTTCTGCTCTTTGCAAAATCCTATAAAGAATATATCTCAATAAGCAAACAAATAATAATTCATTTTTAAACATTCTTAGTTGATATTATACTTTTCTTATGACTTAAATTTCAAAAAAATCAACTTAGGAGTCGGAAAAATGAAAGCAAAAATTGGTGGCTCTCCTACGCTTTCGTACATTTGGGACGTAATTAATTGAATTGGAATAGGAACGATGAGATTCATGATTTAGTATTGCTACAGTAGTATCATATTTGTTATTTAGGAATATTTGGCCAAGTTATATGAACATATTTCACTAAACTCACCATATTTAAATAAATTATGTTTAGTTTATCAATGCCAAAGTATCAATCAAGACACTCAAAACAGATTAATCCGTTGATGTTCCAATTTATAATCAGGTTAAACTTCAATAAACTTCAAATTAAACTGTACAAACCGAACGATAAATTCTGTCAGCCGTTATTGGCCGCTCAAGATTGCAGAACTTTATGCTTAGTGGAATCGTGCCCACGAAGCTAACACAAGAACTACATACGCCAAGTTATTCAATAGAGGATTACTAATTATCAAAACATTGTTGTAAACACAAATGATAGCGCTTATGTATTTCTTAATTAAAATATCCGCAGAAATAAAACAGTGTAAAAGAATCATTGAAAAGATAAGTATTATGTAATTCAATATAGTAATATTAACTGCATTCGACACACTATTTTTGGTAAGTTGAAAAATCGGATGCACACATTTACAAATGGGAGAAACTGTTTATTCTAACTGCTAAATCTTTCATATGCATTATTTTGTTAATCTTGTATGTCGATGAGTTTTTGATTTTTAAAACCTGAGCATATAATTTGATATACAATTTTCGATTTCTAAAAATTTAATTAATGATAAATGACTGCGCCAAACTTTCCATATTCGGCCTTTTTTGTAAATTTTATAGAATTAACTCTGACATTTCATACCGAATAGACACGATAGTGTTTCTTTTTGACCTAACGTATTTTTGTCGTAGAGGCAATGAAAACCGAGATATCTTGAAAAATTCGTTTCGGAGCACGATTTTAGCCCTTTATAGCGTTGTCAAATTTTATCCTTACACTCCCACTTTGGGAACTTTTGAGAACTTATTCAGGTCACCCTAACCTACCTGGAAAACGAACACTTGCATTTGTATGAATTGGTCTGAAGATGCGGCTCATTTTTCACTAAATGCAGTGGATTAAAATGCGCAAAATTAAAAACAGAACATCAATCAACACGCTACACAATGCAATGAATTTAGAGGTTAAACTAGATAAACTGTCACTAAAACACAGGTACAATTTGAATTAAACCAATTAAGAGAAACTTCAGGTAGAATCAGTAGCGCCAACATAGCTAAAAAATCATTGTAATAATTTTATTTGGATTCTGATAATTTTTTATTTTAATTCCAGCATCAGTAAACTATTAGCCTTGAAAGGGATGAAGTTAAATATAGAAAAAGTTTACGTCGGTATTTGAAAGAGCTGCCTCATATTTACTGACCACAAATACTGTACAAAAATAAAAAAGTTAGTTAGTGACGTCATACCGTAACAGAAGAATTTAGTAGTTATAACTCGGCAAAGGTTAGGGTTAGTGATTCTCTTTTTTGGTTTTAGCAACGGAACGGCAATAACGCTCTGTTTTTTCTTTATTCAACTACTTAACGTGGGCCTATTTCCGTAACTATATAGAGCCAATCACCCACGCCAGTAGACGAGCTACGCACAACCTGGAAATTTACCGAATTTTTTTGTCTTGCCTTGATGCATGAGGTCCAGAATTCAATTCCTACTTGCAAAAATGTTAATTTTTTACATTTTCGGCCCAAATCCCTTACTCGAACATTACGTATATTTCACATCTACGAATGCTTCTTCGACTTTGATGTTTGCTTAATTAGACTGGGTCGTTGGGATCTTCTTTCACTTTTAACTAATTTGGCTGGAATTTAATAAAAGAACTTAGAGGCAAAAATTATATTTGATACCCAAAGCCGGAGTAATAGGAAACAGCTGTATGGATGCTTTATTATCCTGGATGTTACTTTTTTGCGACATAAAACTTATTTACATTTTAGCATATTTCCAGCATTGTGAAAACGGTTTTATTATCGAGGCCAGTAGCTCTTAGACTATATAGCCCGATTGTGCACTCGCCCCCATAGTCCCTTTGTTTTATCTCAGTTTGGTTATCTATTCCTGGGTAAATTTATCTTATGAAAATATTCAAAGCACAGTGAATTCAGTAAGATTTGTTCTAATTTGAATTCTTTTGTTCGGAAGTTACAACCAATTGTCTGGCCTTGCCGCTATTTTAAATTACATCATGTCAAATACAGCGAAAATATGTATCAAAGAGAACATTCACAAATTACTAGACATAGCTCTAATACAACTATTATCGTAACAATACACGGTCATTGTTAACAATAGGATACGACAGATTGAACGATATTGTAAATAATAGTACTATAAAAATAGGTTAAGGTTACACCTAGTGAATTATAGAAAGACACTGTAATGAAAATTGTATTACGTTTATTTATTTTTGGTTCATTATGTTGTGCCTATAGATCGTGGAATAACTTCCTCTGGTAATTTTAGAACACAAAATAACAACAAATTACTTTAAACAAGTAACCTATCTAATGGGCCATGAAGAATAGTCTGGTTTATCACATAAAAAAAATTGTAAAATAAATTATTTAATGAAATAAATTTTAAACAAAGTTTTTCAAAAATAATGAACCATTTATCTACTTTAATAAAAGACGAAATAGAAAATATATTAACAGCAAAAACAAATTTAAAAAAGTTGTCAAAAAATGTGTTCTAGAAAATTCGTTTTATTCTACAGACGAGTATTTTAATTCTCACATTGAAATGTCGGAATAAAGTTCCTTATTTTTATGTTTGTACAAAAGCTTGTGCCGTATCTTAGTTGATTTTAATTTTTACCCAATAAATGTAACACTATGTTGATACATACCAATGTATATACAGGTATTGTTACTCTCTTTGACATGTTTCCATGCATGTAAAACATGTCTTATGAAAATAAAGTTATTATTATTATTATTAATTATGGTAACATCCTTCAAGGTTTTGACTGTTAAAAGATAACGAATATAAATTGTGGTGTAACTGAAAGTTGAATCTTACAAATATTATGAATATAAATCAAATATAACAAAGTATTAGCAAAATGTAAATTGACATCAGTAGCCCATAAGTATGTAAAGGTACTGATTTGAGATTTATGATATAATCATTAGGTTACCATAAAGCTTGCATCATTAAACTCATATTTAATATATAATGTACATTAATTTAATATATGTACAAATATATCAAGATCAACAACTAGAATAGGTAATAAATAACTAATAACAATAATAAATTATTGCATAGAAATAAATATCAGCAATAATGTTGTTATATGATTATTATTATTATTATTATTATATGATTATTACAATTTATGGTGTCGAGGAGAACATAGTTTAGGTCTATTTTCATGAAAAAGCGCAACTTGAAAAAATTGTGGACCTAAAGAGGTCATATGTTGGTGTTACAATTTCTCGTATAAAACATGTAGGTACTATAAATATCTATTACAAATAAAAATATTTGGGTACGCCGCACAGTGGGGCCAAAGTAAGTAAATAATTTCATAATATTTGCTACACTCGTGGAATCATTAAAAAAATTTCAGTCACAGGAAATTGTGGGTAATTATACGAATAAAAAAGTGCACCACCGCTTTTTAAAAAGCTACGTTTCTACCCCCGTTCTGAGGGGTGAAAACCGATTGAAGCATTGAAATACAGCATATTAATCCCTATGTATTTCGATGTGCTGAACACGAATCCGATATCCGTTTAACTCCATCACCTACCAATTTTTTGTCAATCGCGAAAATAACCTAAAGAAATCAGGTTTCTTAGGCTACTTTCGCGATTTACAAAAATATGGACATCGGATTCGTGTTCAGCACGTCGAAATACACAGGGATTACTATGACACGTCTCGGTAACAGAGCATTATTTTTGTGTGCCTGCGTTTTTAATTGACTGGAACAACGAAATTTTGATGGATATTAATTTAATAATATTTGCTGTTGTTGTAGTATACTTCTATATCTGACACTCAATGATGGATTATGGATCATAACAGCTTTTTTGAGGGGTGAATACCGAGAAAAAAAAATAATGTGAACCCCTCAGAACGGGGGTAGAAACGTAATTTTGTTTTAAAAACGGCGGTGGACTTTTTTGTTCGTATAATTACCCACAATTTCCCGTGACTGAAATATTTATTAATGATTCCACAAGTGAAGTAACTGTTTTGAAAAGTTTTACTTACGTTGGTTCTACTATGCGCCCTCATGTACTTGTTTCACTATAAAATCTGCCAGAGGCAAATATGCCATTTTTTAAATTAATTTACAATAAATTAAGGACGTTCGCTGAATATTTAAAAAAAATTATTTATTTAAAAGTGAATTATTTTTTGTTTGCATATAATTGTAATGAAACATATTTAGGATTTTGCAAACAGAAGAAAAAACTATATATGAGAACTGAAAGAAAAATCCGTTTGAACGAAAAATTTTCCAAAAGACGAGGTATGTAAATAAATATATTTTAGGCCTTTGTTCTCATTTTAAACTGAATCTTCATGACCGTAGGGGGTTATGTGAATACTGGTTTACTCTGCATAGCCATATAGGGGAATATGCGGGAACTAGTGTTAGAATGAGAATTGTCAAATACGAAAGACAAATTCATTTTACGATTTTAATTGCTATCATAACCAGAATTGAGGTTATCGAAAGAATGCAAAGATTGTAAATCAATAATTTTAAAGATAGTTTTTTATGCCGTTTGCAAAATCCTATAAAAAATATGTTTCATTAAAAATTATTTACTTAAATACATATTTTTTTAATTTGACTGCCGTTAAAGAAACGGCCACTAAAAACGATGGAATAAAATTTCATCGTCATTCGGTTAGTTGAACCTTATTACCTAATATCAATATTTAGGTCCATTAAAAATACATTTGATTTTATTATTTGTTCATTTTTATACTGTCGCCCTTTTTGGTGGTCAAATTTAATTAAAATATGTAAAAGATGTGTTCGCCATATTGAATGCTTAACTTTTCACAACAGATTCATTATCAGCTACTTCAAAAATACATATTTAACTTCAATTGGAGATCTGTGCGATCTGTGTGATGTTATTAGTGATCTTGACCATGTTTTCTTTTCATGTTTCAAAAATAAAAACGCTACAGATATATTTATCAAAAATATTGTCTCATGTTGCAACACTATGGCTCCATTTAATTTAGTTAATCTCCTTTCTATTGGCTCTAAGCAAATTTATGAATTTATTATCGGTTTCTTGGTAGAAAGTAAAATAAAATTATAGGTTAGCTTTGTATTCCTCTAGTCTTTCCTCTTGTTTATACCCCCCTTCCCGTGGTCCTTCTTGTGATGTTGATTATAATTTAATGCCCTGACAGACCCCAGGGCGAGAAGCGTGTGTCCCTGTAATTCCTCATTTGTTCATTTCTTTCTACTCATTTTGTGTTAGGTTTTATTTTAGTATTCTATATTATCGAATGCTCTTGTGTGACTGGCTGTATGGTCTATGACCCAAAGCCATAAAAAAAAAAAACCTCAATTGGCGCCTCCTCCATATTTTGGCATGTTCTCGAATAGAAAGTACTTCTTTCCGATTCTTGCGTACGTTGCTTAATAAAACTATTATGGTACCACCACCGAGTCATCCTCTACAATTCACCAAAAATTTTGTTGAATTCGCATAATCCATCCCAGAAAAGTGAATGCATAGGCACTCTTTAAAGTTGTTTAAATACCAAAAATGTTAATTTATTTATAGGTAAATATGCCTTTTCTAAAGCAGATCTTCAAATATATTATTGTATTAAGCAATGCTGGTTATTGTATCGCCTTTTTAATAGTTGCAGAAATATTTTTATAGGCTGATGTATAAGCGATTACCCTTATAACTAAAGACTTCAAGATTAACAAGCCTCATTAAACCAGTCTTAGTTACCTGCCATGTAATTACGTTACATTTTATTATAACATGAAGATCTCTAGATAACTTTCAACTGCAAACTAGAAATAATTATATACGTTTCTAGTAAATTAAGTAAAAAGTAGATAATGGAAACACTCTCCTTTATCTGTGAGTTCATTATTCTTAATGCCTGTTAAATTTCCGCTAATTGAAGACATTTTCTTGCCACAAAAAGTTAGTGAATATATTGTTCTATCTGAGCATACATGAATGAATGTGATAAAACAAAAGAGAGTACTATAGATTATATTTTCAGTTAAACTATTCGTTACAAAATTGCCTTTAGTTCTATTGATGCCGAACATCTATATTTCAAAATTCAAGACGGCTAATCCAATAAGGCAATTAAAATTTTGATTGTTAAAAATTATAAAAAATTGTTACTTGAGGAATTTTTCTGGTTTCTGAACTCATTTCTGATCCCCAAATTTTGTGATTCCAAAAACCAAGATGGCGAATCCAATATGGCGGCCATAATACTTTCTTAAATGAGATGAATATCGGCAAATTGTTAAGAAGTGTTACTTACGGGTTTTAGGGGCTGCCGATCAAGAATCTGAAGTCTAAATTACGTTATATCCAAGATGACGGATCCAACATGGTGTCCGTAAGTTAAAAAGGAGTGATAAATCCCAAAGGAAACTGTTAAAATTTGTTATTCGGAGGTTTCGTAGTTTGCTAATTTTATTTCCGATTGCAACCACAACTTCTCAGCTGGCTGCTGAGGAAGCTATGAAAGAGTAGCAACCGGTTAGCTCAGGGCTGGTCGAGAGTCACTAGATGACAGGAAGAGTTATATATTTTTTTTGAACAATTATTTGCTTGTCAAATTAACCAAACAAAACTTTAATAAATTACAAAAATTTGGACGCCAGCGTATTCAGTAAATAACACTCTTGCAAACTTTATCAGGGGGAGAAAACAATCAAAATCAAATATAAAACAAATAATATATTAACATAAGTATAAGCAAAAATTTTACAACACTTTACAAATGATTACAAATATTTATAGTGAAATTTGATTTAATTAGTTGACAAAAATTTAGTTGACAAAAAAAAGAAATTGAATTTGAAGATTAACAAAAAAATTACAATAAGAAACAATCAACTGGTTTACAATGGGCTTGTTCCATGATATTCTTTTTATATGGTTTTTATACTTTTTCATACAATACTCGATATTCTCATTATACATTTGAAATTTCGTATTATTAACTTTTCCGTTCTCGAGATATAAGGAGTTGAAATTAGTAATAGTTGCAAAAACTGAGAGCTCATTTGTGACGTCACTATACGCAAGTGACGTAAAAAAATGGCTTTCTGGGACCTTTCAAATTTAACCTGAAAAGTCGAAAAACATGGAATTTTTAAACGCTGGTAACTAAATAAATACGTCGAGTGGAAGTTCGTTCTATGTGTGGACGGAAAGGAGAAGGTCGGCGATGAATTCTAATCGTAAATTTCAGGGTCGAAATTGAAAATTCGTTCCGGCAGGACCGAGAGAAAATTGTAATTTTTTGACATTTCACCAAATTGTACTCCCCTACTGTCAAGTAGTAAGCAAAACAAACAATACTTCGAAAACACTTATAATTATAACCAATAAGGAGCATCAAGCCTATTGAGATCGCCGAGTCTATGCGTATAGTGACGTAGCGCCTGGCCACGCCCCATTTTCGCGAGATGGAAATTTGTTATAGTTTTTAAGATACTAAACGTGCGAATGAGATTCTGATTTTTTGCAGATCCATTAATTTATACTTGCACTTTCGATTTATGAAATAAAAAAAAATGCCGAACAAGTCCATTTTTCTTCTGACCAAAAGTTGAATTTTGCACATAAATTTGGGCTACTTAGCTTAGCAGAGACGTGAAATCCCGACGAGGTCTGGTCCTGAAGATGGCCACGGGTACGCGGGAAGGAGGACGTAATATTCAGGTCCTGACAACGGTGATTTTCAGGAGACGCTGCGTCGGAATGATATCCAATACTTTTAGGATGACTCCAAATATTCAATTTATACCTCGTGCCTTGCTTCAATGGTGGTTTGGTCCAGGATTTTACATGAAAAAGGGGTAATGTAAAGAACCAGTTGATAATAGCAAAAAATTTAAAATTATGAGAAAAAATAAATACAAGAAAACCACAAAAAAAAAACTATGGTGACGAAGGTCACTGCAAAACCAAACTATTAGCAATTTAACAAAAAAACCTGAGTATTGATAAAATTTTACTTCTGAAAATATATGAATAAGGTACTGATTAATATAATAAATGAAATGAATAAATGAGAAAACTCTACTGTCATGAAATTTTAGCCGTTCACAAAATGGCTTACTGGTTATGACCAAAAATTTGAATAAAGGTAACAAAATTTAGTTAGAATTAGAGAGAAAATATCTGAATTACTATCTGAAAAACTAATACTGTAACAAATATATAATATAATAATAATAATAATAATAAATTGACTTTATTTTTTAAATTTGCAAATTTAAAAAAACGGCGGAGTTCAGCTGCGCTGCTCAATATAGCAAACAAAATTATGGGTTTAATCTCCCAAAAAATAAACTAATAAAAAATGATCTATTAACCTCTCGTACTAACACGAGGTTAACTAAATGCGACAAAACGACTTTAGGTTTCACCTCTTATTGAAATGAGATTGTCTACACACGATTTAAGAAACAAAGATTCTAATTTATCCCTTGATTAATTTCCGATTTTAATCCTTGTCCACAATAATCTAAATAGTGACAAAACCACCGTATTGTGTCTTAAGCGACAACAAAATACAAAATTGCCACGATAATTAATGAGTTAACATGTGTCCAATGGACGCGGAAATCGCACAAATATCTGCGGTAATAAAAATTAACTATTACACGGAATATCCCTTAATTCCCAAAAATAACTATACAGCAACGTTAACCCAATAATATGACATCATTTAATAATAAAATATATTTAAAATACCAAAGGATTAAAGAAATAAACGTGAAAATCCGTTAAAGAATAAGTAAATGATCTTAACTCACCAGTGTCAAAAGCGAAAGTAAAGTAGCATGGATATTTAAAATGGCCTCCGTTATGTTTCTACCGCGTATGCGCACTTATTGACTTCGCGTCGGCATTACCGCGGGTAATTCAAATTTATGTAGCACTGGTGCTTAAACGAAAAAAAATTTTTCGTTACACGATATTAATAATTCGATATTTCGCAAACAAAAAGGTAAATCTAATGTGGCTGCCATACTTTTTTAGGAAATTAAGGTGAACATGCGGAATTAGTTAAAAATTGTTGCTTGCGCATAGCTTGAGTCTGATTGTCCCTGGTACGCATAGTTTGAACGTACCCTATTATGGCCGCCATATTGGAACCGCTATTTCGGTTTTTGGAATCGCAAAATTTGGGAATCAGAAATGAGATAAGAAACCAAAAAACACCTACAGTAACAATTTTTAACAATCTTTTGACAAAATCTTAATCGCCATATTGGATTATTTATCTATCTTGAATTTTGAAATTTGGTCTCGATAGAATTAAAGGCAATTTCATAGCGAATAGTTATAAAAACATGTTAAGTTTCATTAATTCCAGGCCTATGGGAATTGTCGCTTGCTCAAAAAGTGAGCTATTTGCCACACTGTGTGGCGTGAGGCTGTTGGGCGTACTATAGAGAGAATTACCTGAATCAGAGTACGTCACACAATCACGTTGTGAATAATAAGAACAAAAATTTAAACTTAAAAATGAATATTTATACCTATACTACCATTAGCTCAAACCAAGTTAAAGAAACTTAGCTCGTGGCATTGAAACAATACAAGTTGTCCAAGACCTAGGTGTGATAAAAAAATGAAATTTGTAAATTCTACTTTATGGTTGTAAAATCAGTAAGAAATAAACTGAATAATCTAAACTCACTACAACAGTTAAACAAGATTAGAGGTATTTTAATATCTCATGAGCCGTGACCTTCATATGCGCAGAGACATAATCCGTCCTGTTGACTCAGTTACACTTCTTAAAAATATTATATTTATTGATTACAATTTATCCCGAGCTCTTGTTTATGTATACAACAAGGCAGCCTCCAGTGTCTTCAAAAACATACTTATAACTCAGATTAAACTTTGCCTTTTGCGCATTTCGCGGCTCATGAGATTCTGAAACACCTTCTACTAATAAGTAAAAATTATAAATCTATTAAAATACCTACGTAACAAGAAGTGGAAAACCGTGGCATATACAAAGAGGTGTAGATGGATTATGCAATCAGGACGTTATGAATTAATATATTTCTTGATTTTAATTAACTTACAGGATGCCTCAATCGAAGACAACTTGAGTCTGAAATGAATCTTGAATAAATTAATAATTTTGCTAATTATATTTTAATCCTACGTAAACTATTTATAATCTACAAATCATGTTTCCTGTGTGTTTATAAATAAATACCTTCATAATGTTTCCAATTCATAACAAATGATGATAAACGCTGCCATATTTAAGATAAGCAGATCTAAGTTCGAGCAACTGCTTTACCTCACTTATATATTGACGAAAATACCTTCGAAAAGGTTAAATAGAATTAAAATTTAAAACAATTCTGTTGCTGCTGCAGAAGAAAAAGACAACAAATAAAAATCTTCTTAGAGTAGTTTACTAGGGCCGGGGTATATTTTATAATTGGGGAAAGTAATTTACAAAGGCAAATACAAGATGAAAATAAAGAAGTGAATAGGTTGGGAAAAAATTAAAATTATGGTTCTCTAACAAGTTTGAAAATGAATATTTTTGGTACAGTAGACGACAAAATTACAATCTAAGGCATTTATATTTCAGGCAAGCGTTCTCAGTGTTTACTCCTAAATTAATTCAGTTCAATATTTCACGGTATGAAAATGATCAATTTGCAAAGAAAGAGACAAAACCAAAGTCACCACAATTCTACCTTTTGATTTTATATTGAATAAATCATAATTGCAACTAAAACAATTTGGATATAATGGCCATTATTACTGAAGCATAATAACATTTCCATGTAGCGTTTTCTTAAAAACTTGTGCTAATTCAGCAACTAGATTTTTTATTTTCTTGGAAGCACTCATCACTAACTTCAACATTTTCCTTGTGGTCCAGCCTTGGTCAATGTCTATCTTAAAGCTTCACTTGATTATTCTGAAGTGAATTTACCTACCACTTCACTAGTTTGGAAAAAATACATATTATCAATTTAGGAGATCATAAGTTTTGCTTTTATTACTTACTCCTCATGTAAATATTTATAGGTATTTAAAGATTTGAATGTTTTTTAACTAAAAATAACGAAATTTTGTAATTCCTTTTGTTATGGCTTTACTTATATATCGTAAAAAATTTTTCGCAGCACATGTATTAAGCAAACCTTTCCCTCTTAAGTATAGCAACTTTAGTTAGTATGATTGATAATTCCTTCAGAGTTGTTTACGGTAACAGTAACGGTTGCCATACTTTCATAAAAATTTATTTCCGCTTCATTTACTTTCTCATCATTCCTTATCCAGAACATTTATTTGTACCTTTGAATTACTGTTTAATAGAATTCAGCATAATTAAATTTAACACCCGTTTCTACTTATTGTTATTACTCGATAACAATTTTATTAAATAAAACTTACACGCCGTTTAGAAGAACGCGTTGGAGTTGCATTTTAGAAAACAGTTTGAGAAACCTGAACATTTTGAAACTTATTAGCTGAATTTCCTGTTGAATGGTTTAGCGAATTTATAGCGCGATAAGTGAAACATTGTTGATTGTTATAATCATGGTCAATCAAACAGAGAACACAAATTTCCTAGAGGAACATTTTTCATAAGGAAATTATTAACTTTTCTCCATCTAGCACTTATTGACAACATCTTTGCAGACGTATTTATTCAGTATGTATTACTCTACTTGGTCTCCCTTTGGCAAATGCCACGCCAGACAACACCGTGCCATTTGCCGCGGCTACCTGTTATGCGCACGGTCTTACCAAATCTCTCTCTCTCTCTTCTGCTCCCTTGTGACATGAGCCCAAATCCCTCTTTACCTCTTGCTATCAGGTTTTCCCTGAATTGCTAACTGTTTTATATTGCGTTGAATCCTGTCAATCTGGGCAATAAATGAAAGGAATCAGCAGAGTATGATGCTGGAGGGTCGTTTTAGGAAACGTATTTTAGAATCGAGGCGTTGGTACATCCGATCGTTATGGGCCTCAAAATGTTCATTTGTATCACTGCCAGGAATTTAATTTTTTCTACGATCTCGATAATGTCACTATTTTTATTGTATTTATTGTGCCATCCATATACTGCCTGCTTCTGGTAACCAACAAATGGTGTATATGGTGTACTATAATCCGTACTGACGAAGGCTAATAAGGCATAAACTGCACTATACAGATTATTTATAATATTCGCCATTCAAAATCATTTCTGCTGGATCTTATTGCATTCAATTTCTTTTAGTACAGGAGCTGGTCAGATTTTTCAGCACGTCATTGTTTCATGCTCGATCTGATATTTTTATCATTTTGTGATTGAGAACTACAAAATCGACTTCTGGTGTACCTCCTGTTATATACGCTACGAGTTGTAAAAATATGGAGTTAAAGCACGTGATCGTTAAACAATAGCCAGAAAGAAAAATGTTTTAGCTAGAAGAAATTCAGATTGTTCATTTTATCTCAGAACTCTAAACTGATCGTTACAAATGCTTTCTCTTTTTGAAAACGTAAATATCTGCAACAACAAAATAACTTTTAAGTTAAGTTATGATTGCAAACAAAAGTATACATACCCTAGACTGCACAGAAAAATCATCAAGTTGAGTTTCTAATACATCTAAGATGTATTGTTTGATTATTATTAAGGGGGAATTCCCATTAAACGAGCCGATAAATCGGGTTTTTTATTCATTTCTATTGCGAAAACTATTAGACAAATTATTTTCAAATTTTGGAGATTTATTTATTATATATTAAAGCAACTACATGCATTTGTATGTAATTATAATGAAAATTGTGGCTTTGGTGCCCCTTGAAGTGAGACGCCTCCATAAATTTCTCGGTTGCTGGCTGACACAATTTCTTCTCTTCAGGTCATCTAAATTAAAAAAATCAAATTTCTTTTTACTTCTTGTGACTATTATAGGTATTGCATGAACTACGGAGAATTCCTTTTTTCAAAAAATGAGGACACTGCGACGTATGAAAAAAAAACAACTTTTTTCTCTTATTTTTTTTATGCCAAAAAAAAGTTTTGCATGTATTTATTTTCAGCAGTTTATAAAAAATACAGTTGTGTTCTCGATATATGTGCCAAATGATATGGTAATCGGCTTAATTGCTTGTTGCTAGTTCTTGAAATATCACGTCGACGTGATATCTCAAGAACTATTAAGCCGATTGGCCTGAAATTTGGCACATATATCAAGAACACAACTGTCTTTCTCATAAACTACGAAAAATAAAATACATGGAAAACTTTTTTTTATTATAAAAATGTGAAGGGGAAAAAAGTATTTTTTCTCCATTTTTTGAAAACAGAAATTCTCCGTAGTTCATGGCAATACCTATTATATTGACAAGAAGTAAAGATTTTTTTGTTTTGTGTGATCTGGTGAGAAGGAGTTATGTCAGCCAGCAACCGAGAAATTTGTTTTACTTCAAGGGGCACCAAAACCACAATTTTCATTATAATCATATAAAAATTTGAGTAGTTGCATTAATGTATAAGTATGTCTCCAAAGTTTGAAAATGATTTGTCTAATAGTTTTCCCAATAGAAATTCCTAATAACGTGATTTATCAGCTCGTTTAATGAGAATCCCTCCTTAAAAGGACTCTTATTTTTAGTGATTTGTTATAAGTTTCATGAATAAAAAACATGCACCTACAACTAAATACCGATCACAATAATTTCTATATGCATATGCATTTAAAAAATGGGAATTTGTGTTGAATAGACAACAGAAGTATATTTAAGTAGCTATCTGTAGATGAGGAAGCTAAAGTTTAACGTGCAATTATCATAAGACTAGATTTAATTAAATAAAATGTTGTTTTATTTAAAAAGTGATGAGCAAATAAACTCGCAAACCAGACTGGTTTAATTCCAGCTCTTATATCAAAGAGAGTGAGTCATACCTCAGATGGCCATTATTTCCCTGGTAGCACTAAATCTATTTTTATTTAAGGATTTTTACAAGTATATAAATCAACATGACTTCTTTTTAGAACCCAAAGGTAAGGTATATTACAATAAATAAGTATATTTTATAACGATAGACCGAAATGTACGATGTGGTTGAGATTATACCTGAATTATCATTAATCAGCGAGTTAGTAAAGTTAGTCAATGACAAAGTCAATAATCTGCGTGGGATAATATTTTTGTGAAATGACCTTTACAAGAACACCAGCATTATTCATTGCACATTCTTGTTGTAGTTTTACATAATTCAAACTTTACGCGACAGGAAGGTAATGGAATTTATTCTTTTAAGCTGATATGAAATTCGTTATACTTGTTTCACGTAATGAAATAAACAAATTATACCGAACAGAAATGTTTAATTCACTGTAGAAAAAAAGAGCTGTTAAGTCTGTTCCATAACATCCTAGAATATGAAATAAATATGTGAACAAGAGGAACCGAAATTAAAAATCAAATTTTCTGTGAAATTAATGGTAAAATTTTCCATAATAATACGATATAACAAACTCTTTGAACCATACCTCAGCCTTCGATAGATTGATCCAAAGTACCGTCTTAGACAAATTTGATTCTGTATACCCTTTTCGAACATCCTTGTTGCCTGTTTCGAATCCCGGATATAACTGGTAGAAAGCAATATGGTGAATACTATGCTATTATAGGGAAGTTTTTTCTTTCATAAAGAAAATCTATAACACAAAGAATGAATAAGTGTTTGAAATAATAATAATTTTATATTAAAACGGTTTTTGTGATGTTGATTTGGAAAAACCGATTTTTATTCTTAAGAGTGGATATTCCTCGACAAGCTGCTAAAATTTGCAACAGGGGAGCTGAAACGGAAACTCCAGTGGGTGGTCCTTTAAAAACCATAAAATATTATTATGTCTTTATAGCACTCTGTAGTAAATAGAAATGAATGACCGTGATTCAACATACGTATAACCTCGTAATTAGTTCGTGAGTTGTATACTATATTCTACAACAAGTTTTGGAATAGCCCATATTCCACACGAGCGAAAAGTTTGTAGTCCGAGCCGAAGGCGAGTACTACGGTTCGCGAGTGTGAGATATGCCATTCCAAAAATGTTGTAAGCTATACTTTCTCTAACAAGATTTTAGAAATTATGCAAAAAAAAAACTTCAAAACGGTGCAAAACGTCAAATGCGAAGCTAGATATTACCATAGCAACCGAACCACTAAGTGTGGCTTAACGGCTTCTGATTCTTCGAAGGCCGTGCGGTATTATATCATGACAGTGTGTTGGAATGATACTTGTTCCGACACAATTTTTAGTTGTGAAATTTGTAGTTTCCGAACTAGTGTTAGAGAATAGTATATTCTACAACAAGTTCTGGAACAGCCCATATTCCACACGAGCGAAAAGTTTGTAATCCGAGCCGAAGGCGAGTACTACGGTTCGCGAGTGTGGGATATGCCATTCCAAACGTGTTGTAGACTATATTTTCTCTAACAAGATTTTAGAAATTATGCAAAAAAACTTCAAAACGATGTAACTAACTTTTCGTATTTTCGTACATTTATATTTCTTAAGACCTGACAATGTTTTATAATATATGTCTTATAATCACTAAATTGCACTGGGTAAGTATTTTCTAAAATGTACCTAATCGTGTTTGTCACAAAAAATATAACCATTGTATGTATCTGTTTGTCTTTGTATTTGAAATTATAAGATATAATATCTGTCAAATTGAGTTCTATTTCTGTAAAATTTTTAACTGTATGTAGCAAGTAAGTTGAAATTAGTATGACTTGGTTATAACAGAGAAACTTATGTTTGAGTGTTTCTTGTTCAACATTACAAATAGTACATTTATCACTTTGTGCTTTTCCTACTTTAAGCAAATTTTTCTGAAAGGGATATGCATCGTGCGCTAGAAGATAAACAAGACTTTTCTGTTTATGATCCATAATGTTATTGTTAATGTTATCAAAAATGTGATTCCAATTTTTTTGTTTATCTTTTTTTACACTATTCGGAGTTAATTTGTTTTGATCAATTAGAGCTTTGTATAACTTTTTAGTTGAGAGATTTTCATTAAATAGTAAATCTCTTGGAACATATGCTGCTTCGGTTAAAAACCTTCTTACATGAGGAGCTTGATAGGCATACAGTTTCGGAAATGGAGGATTATTAATTTTCTCAAAATTAAGATCTCATATTACGTTTCCTGTTTTTATTGATTTCACAATATTATACATTAAGAGCGCATTTGCTTTGTACCAGGGATCAAAAATATTTAGCCCACCTAATCTTTTAGATAAAATAAGCGTTGTTCTAGCCACCCTACATACAGATTTATGCCATATAAACCAACCACATATAGAAGATATTCGTTTTGCAACCATAACTGGAATGGGTAAAATTTGTGCAGTAAACCATATCTTTGAAAGAGCATATATGTTAATAAATGCGGACCTTTGATAAAGCGATAAATCTCGATTTTTATTTAATAAAATAATAGTTTGTACCCATTAGAAAGAGAGACCAACAGTGAAAAATGGACAACACTGTCCTGATAGAACGACCGAACTCAGCTGACTGCCAGTAGCCAAGGTCACTAAAAAAACAGGTTACTTTGTAATATGTGTCACATGAAGTAGTTGTTTATATGTAAGGTATCTATTTGGTTAGCATAGAATTGTACATTGAAAGAATAATTTTGAACCTTTTCTCTATAAAATGAGGAAAAAACAGCCACACACAGCTGTCATCTAGGTCTATAGTGACCTATCACTTGTCTATTTTAATGAACTAACCCTTTTAATAAGCTTGGTCAAATTCGTTTAATGCGTAATCGACAAATCTCGAAACCGTTTCCACTGAATGTCGTGTCCCTTTAAACTGGAGTACACAACTGTCTTCGTCTATTTCTTCTTCTCCGCCTGACTGTCCTATCTTACTAGTTCTCTAATCTTTGATCAAAAAGTAGAGAGTACCTATTAAGTATAATGGTAAATTAATGGAATTTGGTATTTTATTGGGCGTCTCGTGTTATTATGATATTTATGACAAATGGTTTGGTTTAATTTATTATCACGTTCCCTCGTTATATTTTCTCATTGTAATGAAGCATCCTAAAGTCATACCTCATTACTAAGAAGTTTCAGTGTAGTGCCGTGTGCACATTTGCCACACGACGGCGATTCATACTCGATATACTAAATTTGCACACCGCCCGACTCCGACCGTCTCAAAAAGGAGGGATAGTTTCGTGTATAAAAGCCCAGCCGCGGATCGAGAAGAGCACTGGGTACATCTCTCCGTAAACTGCCGATGGCGCGCTGAGCCGAAGACACTTTGCTGATTTATGCACCAAGTGACGTGACTCTCCGGAGCGAATATATCTTGACCTAGAAAAGTTCTACGGCGCGTTGAACCGAAGAACGGACCTTGTGCCAAATGTTATTTAGTCCAGCGATGTCCCGACGAAACCGACACGGAGCAAATATAAATTAACAGAGGAGTGACCCGGCGAGTTGAGCCGATAGCTTGCTCGGGTTGACGGTTATTAGCCCGCCGCCGTTTCCGCCGCCAAAACCCCTACTCGTCGCATCACTGCATTACACTCTCGTCGTCTCTCTCATTCATACGATTTAAATGTCACCTGATTACCAATAACCGTAAAAGATACGGACCTGAAAACCGATAACCTGTAACTATTGTATATTATGTAAACCTGCATATTTTACCTGTTGAAGATAATAAAATTGTTAATTTTGATTGGGTTGTCTTATTAAACTAATCTGGATCCTGAACTAATCTCCGACTCCAGCTACCCAGAGCAAAACACCGTTACATAATTTGGCGCCCGAGCAGATTTTAAGACATTAGTTCATTCCGGATAACCCAACAGGTGACATTTACAAACGAGAGATAGACAAATAGAAAGAGTGTAACATAATTTAACACCCGAAACAGATTTTAAAAGGTAGATTTACTCCAGACAACCCAAAAGGATACATTTATACTAAGAGAGAGATAGTAAAATATTTAGAGGGAGACACAAAATATTCCAAGCCATAGAAATGAGTTTGTCAGACACAGATGGTGCTTATGGACTAGAAGTCGCAGATACCACAGTAGGATGGATATATAAATTAAAGAAAGATGAACTACTAGTAGAATTATCCAAGTACGGCGCAATTACAACTGGAACAGTGGAAGAACTCCGAAGTAGACTAAAAAGTTATTTACGTAGCGAGGCAGCCAAGAAAGTTGATGCCACGCCCACCCAAATAAATCCTACAATACCAGACATGTCATACATTATACCAACACCCATGGGTACGGTTTTAACTGAAGTTCGCAAATGGAACGTTCGTTTCGACGGCAGAAAAGACGTTTTCTCATTTCTAGAACGTGTAGAAGAGCTACAGTCTGGATACAATTTTAATGATGAACAAATGCTACGAGCCCTACCCGAACTACTACAAGGCGATGCATTATTATGGTACAGAAATAATAAAACGTCCTGGAATACGTGGGATCAATTTGTCACAAAGTTAACAGCATTTTACGCACCCTCAGATTACCATTTAAAGTTGGAAGACGAAGCAAGGCTCCGTGTACAAAAAGACAACGAAAATATAAAAGATTATTTAGTAGCAATCCAAACTCTACTGCGGAGGCTTAAAAATATCACTCCAGAACAGAAGTTATACCGAATATACTCAAATTTAAAACCAGAATACCGAAAATATATCAAACGAACCGATTTTCAGACACTCGATCAATTAATAACCCTAGCAAATGAACACGAAACTGTTTGCAATGAAGAAAAGGCAGCTAAACCAAGCTTACAAACAGGCACACCAAGATTAGGTTTAAATTACACACCAGACAGATATTATCAAGCACCGAATTATAGAAATAATTATGGAAACAACACACAAAACTACAATAGGCCGGCCACCCAGAATTATTCTAGATCACCAGATCAGGTGCAGAGACAAACCACCGCCGAGTACACCAGAACACAAAACAATGCTAGGAATAACACACAAACAAATTCCAGGCACAGCGTAGTTAATAACTACAATAGAAATACAAACTGTTGGCGTTGTGGAGGCCAGGGTCACACCCGAGATAACTGTACAAACACACCCAAAATATTTTGCTCCCGCTGCGGACAACTAGGCATATTTTCCCGTGATTGCAGCTGCAAAAATGAGGCCTCGGGAAACGGCAATATGGCTGCCCTGCCTCGCGAACAGTCCAGCCAGTAAACAACTTCCCCGCGGCCACCGTCCAAACTCCAGTTTTCAATGTCAACGACCGACTGAAGCTCCCGATACAAATCGGAACCGAACACTTTACATCGCTACTCGACACAGGCTCAACCCGCTCTTACATAGGGGACGCTGTATACACGAACTGCAAAGCAAACTTACTAGAAATAAATTGTACCGGACATAATATTAAACTGGCGGATGGAACTGAAACACAAGTAAACAGAGAATTCAAATTAAATTACTACACAACAGGACTTCAATTAACCGATAATTTCTTGTACTTGCCAAATTTAACTTATGATATTATTTTGGGGATGGACTTTCTAAGGAACCATCACGTTACCATTGATTTTAAATTACTAACAGGGCAAATTATGGGAAAAATGATAGACTTTAATCAGAAAATAGAAGGAACAATACCGCTCTCTCTAATTCAGCCCTCAGATAACGAAAAACAGATCCTGTCAAATTTTTTACAAGTCGAACTTCCGAAATTTGAGACAATGTAAGGTGTTACCCCACTAACACAACACAAAATTAGACTCCTGGACGACACGCCGATTAAACAGAGATACCGCCCATTAAACCCAGCCATGCAAAAAATTGTTAATACCGAGTTAGACAGAATGTTGGAAGAAGGTGTAGTAGAACCGTCTAAAAGCCCGTGGAATTCCCCAATTGTCATGGTAAAGAAAAAGGACAATAAATATAGATTTTGCATAGACTTCCGGAAAGTAAATGAAGTTTCGATGAAAGATGCTTACCCATTACCTTTTATAAACGCCATTTTAGACAAATTACGAGAAGCCCGGTTCATATCTACTTTAGATTTACGCTCCAGCTATTGGCAAATATCTTTGACTAATGAGAGTAAGCCAATAACCGCATTTACGGTACCCGGAAGAGGGTTATTTCAATTTAAAGTTTTACCTTTTGGCCTCCATTCAGCCCCTAGCACATTTCAAAGACTCCTGGACCAGATTATAACCCCTGATCTGTCATATGCATTTGCGTACCTGGACGACATCGTCGTAGTAAGCAAGACATTTAACGAACATTTACAACACTTACAAAAAATATTTCAGCGTTTAAAAGATGCAAACCTACAACTAAATCCAGATAAATGTACTTTCTGCAGAAAAGAACTAAGATACTTAGGACACCTGGTAAGTGAAGATGGCATTAAGACAGACCCCGAAAAAGTAAGTGCCATTGTGGCAATCCAGCCTCCAAAGAATGTCAAACAATTACGACGTTTTCTTGGCATGACTTCCTGGTATAGGAGATTTATAAAGTCATATTCGGACACTGCCGCACCCTTAAACAAATTACTGAGGAAACATATCCGCTGGAAATGGACATCAGTTGAAGAAGAGGCTTTCACAAAACTCAAAAATGCATTAACAACGGCTCCTGTACTCAGCTGCCCCGATTTTACGAAAACTTTTTATCTCCAGACAGACGCATCTATACAAGGACTTGGTTCAGCACTGCTACAGAAAATTGACAATCAGGACCGTATTATAGCCTATGCAAGTCGCTCCTTGTCAGACGTAGAAAAAAAGATGTCAGCCGTGGAATTAGAATGCTCCGCCATACTCTTCGCAATCCGGAAACACATTAGTTACATACAGGGATATCATTTTGTTGTTGTAACAGATCACCAGAGTTTAAAATGGTTATATTCCACAAATCCCACCAATGGACGACTGGCTCGATGGGTAATGGAATTACAACAGTACGATTTCGAAATAAAATACAGAAAAGGAGTATTAAACAAAGTGACAGACGCACTTTCCCGCCAGCCAGTTATCACCGAAGAAGGAAATAACACAGAGGAAGGTATTTTCGCAATTGAAAATTCAGAAAACTGTGCTTGGTACAAAGAGACCATTAAACTAGTACAAAGTAAACCCGAAAGAAAACCGGAATACTGCATTATCGACGGAAACCTGTACCGCCATATATGGAGCAGTAACAATTTTACAGACCCCGAATTTTCCAGCCCATGGAAACTTTGTATCCCGCAACCGCAACGAAAGCAAATCCTGAAGGAAAATCACGATGCACCATGCGCAGGACACCTAGGTATAACAAAAACTATAACCCGAATTGCCGATAAATACTACTGGCCTAGGATGTACAGAGATATTGCAAATTACGTAAGACGCTGCCCGAACTGTCAAAAATATAAATCATCTCAACAACAGACCGCAGGAAAAATGCAATTCCCTAAAATAAACGGATGTTGGGATACTGTCAGCATCGACATTGTCGGACCACTTCCTAGGTCTAGCAAAGGCAACAATAATCTCATCGTGTTGCAAGATAGATTCACTAAATGGATAGAATGTCATCCTGTAAGAAAAGCAACAGCAGACGCCGTTTGCAAAGCATTAAAGGAAAAAATTATCGTCAGATTTGGATGTCCAAATTACATTATCACCGATAACGGGAAACAGTTTACCAGCAACGAATTCACTTCGCTGTTATCTGAATACGGTATTACACACCGTACAACGACGCCGTATTCACCCCAATGTAATCCAGTAGAGAGGACAAACAAAGTAATAAAGACGATGATTGCCCAATATACCGAAAACGACCACCGAAAATGGGACCAATTTTTACCAGAATTTACGTTAGCCATAAATTCGTCCAGACATGAATCCACGGGATTCACACCGGCAATGCTTAATTTCGGTAGAGAGTTAACACTACCTAGCTCTCTCAACAAAGAAAACCAGAATAATAACCCAACAAATCCAGATACCCCGAAGAAACACATTGAAAAGTTGCAGAAAATGGCCGATATATTTGAACTTGTACGAGTAAACCTAGCCAGAGCATACCAAACACAGAGTCTCCCCTGCCAGGGAAACGTTGGAGTAACAACGACGCCTCCACCGCTAGACATGCCATCCCTGCTGCCGTCCCCGAGGTGTCCCTCAACCTCCAGAGCTGAGCCGTCCCCCTCACCGCCAGTCAAATATGTGCCGTCCCCGATACCGTCCCCTGGGCTACAAATGATGTCTCCACTGTCCAGGTCAATGGAAGTGAAGTTCAGGGAGTTATTTGGAGAAAGCCCCAGCCCTCCAAAACCACCGACCCCAGGTAGGTCAATTCCCTGCCTTAGGGCCTTGTTTCAGGTAGAGGACTCTAAAATACCAAAACGGAGACGGAAGTTCAGACACCGCAGCAGCGACGGAACAACCACCCGCATTCCGGGAATCACCGCCCTGACCGTCATCAACCCCTGTACGCCAACACCCGTGCCGCAGACGTCCGCTAACGCAACCCCACGAGTGCGCGGGAACGTCTAAGTGCGCGGCAAACGAGTGAGCGAAAAACTTATTAAACGGAATTTGTTATGTTATGTTATTTTCCGATGTGTAAATTTTGTTAACTATGCTTTAGAATCCATTTGTTTTACCTTTTATACCAATGTTTTCTTACGATTTATTTCGATTTATGCCATACCTAGTTTAGTTATTTTTTTTGCATAGTACATTTTATTTTCCCTGTTATCTCTACCGTTGTTTTACTGATAGATTGCTGTTGACGAAACTTCAAATTTTATATTCACATGTTTATACAGGGTGTCTACGGAAATTTTTACCATGTTTTCGTTAGTTGGATAAAAATGTATAATAGGTTAGGATTTGTTTTAAAATGTTTAAAAATTGTATATTCACATGTTTATACAGGATGTTTACGAAATCTTACCATGTTTTCGTTAGTTGGATAAAAATGTTTAATAGGTTAGAGTTGTTTTGAAATGTTTAAAAATTGTTCCTAATGTCAATTTTTTCACCCGACGAACGAGGGGAGTGTAATGAAGCATCCTAAAGTCATACCTCATTACTAAGAAGTTTCAGTGTAGTGCCGTGTGCACATTTGCCACACGACGGCGATTCATACTCGATATACTAAATTTGCACACCGCCCGACTCCGACCGTCTCAAAAAGGAGGGATAGTTTCGTGTATAAAAGCCCAGCCGCGGAGAAGAGCACTGGGTACATCTCTCCGTAAACTGCCGATGGCGCGCTGAGCCGAAGACACTTTGCTGATTTATGCACCAAGTGACGTGACTCTCCGGAGCGAATATATCTTGACCTAGAAAAGTTCTACGGCGCGTTGAACCGAAGAACGGACCTTGTGCCAAATGTTATTTAGTCCAGCGATGTCCCGACGAAACCGACACGGAGCAAATATAAATTAACAGAGGAGTGACCCGGCGAGTTGAGCCGATAGCTTGCTCGGGTTGACGGTTATTAGCCCGCCGCCGTTTCCGCCGCCAAAACCCCTACTCGTCGCATCACTGCATTACACTCTCGTCGTCTCTCTCATTCATACGATTTAAATGTCACCTGATTACCAATAACCGTAAAAGATACGGACCTGAAAACCGATAACCTGTAACTATTGTATATTATGTAAACCTGCATATTTTACCTGTTGAAGATAATAAAATTGTTAATTTTGATTGGGTTGTCTTATTAAACTAATCTGGATCCTGAACTAATCTCCGACTCCAGCTACCCAGAGCAAAACACCGTTACATCATTCACAAAATTATTCTGAGTGAAGAGCGGAGCCTAAAGTATAATAAATCCGGAGCTCGTATCAGTGTAACATTTGTGGCAAAATGTGCGTTTGCACGGTTCCGTGATATACATGTTTCTGCAAAAAGTATTATGTTTTTTGGAAAAACAGAAATAGTACGGTACACAGAAAACATAAATGAAGGTTTGTATCGAGTTCTTTTTCCCATATTTTGATTTTAAATATTAAAAAAAATCATAAAATCTCACAATTTAGTGCTAATTAAAACAAGTCTTATTAATTAGTAATAAATTTCTTCAAAATATTAAAAGGATACAAACCTAGATTGATATGTTTTCTTCTATGTTTCGCTTGTACAAATCTCGTAATTGTACTGGTCTAGTTATAATCTGTCGGGCACGGTGCGGCGTTTTAGACTAATTTATATCTGATTTCTAGACAACATACCCACTCTTAAAGTTTTAAATGTTATCGCTCAACATTTGCAGGTCGTTACTCAGGATTGAGAGAAAAGGACGTAGTACTTCCGAAATAAGTAAACTGGAAGTTATCCGCATATAAAGGAAAATATGAAGTAATTATTGGTAATGAATATAGCAATAATTGATTAATTCATTGATCACAATCATGTTTACAGCAAACAACGCGATATTTGTGTTAATTGAAGGGACCAAATTTTAATATAAAATCGTTTTGAAAATATTTGAAAAATTTGATGACAAGATGTCGCAATTATAGGGCAGTAGCTTCCTTAGGAAGCAATTTTAAATGAGATAATTTACATTATATACATATAAAATCATCTCCAGAATTTTAGATTTTCATTTGGTATGAGAATTTTCATACACTCCGTATATATTTATTGTTCAGTAAAGTGATACCCAATTTAGTTTATATTTTCTGTTCTATAATTGGGTCTTACCTGGTGAATAATGTACCAAATAAATAAATAAATACTGTATGTGATAACTGATAACAAGAATATTCTTAGTCTTCCTGTTGATGGAATTTTTAAGAAAATAAATTCATCTTTGGTTTTTTAAGGTCAAATATCGTTTCCGTTAGAATATGAATGGAAATAATTTTTGATCTAGACTCTTCCGCTTGCTATTATTTGAATAATGTCCGAACTACTTCATAAAATGAGTTGTGATAGTATTATATCTCCAGACCAATAATGAGGACAAATCCTGAAAGTCAACGTAACCACTGATACCAACGTGAAAGCCTGCACTTATATACCTGTATTATTAACTTTCACTACAAGCTTTTTATTTTTATTCAAATATAGTTTTATTTTTAATTTGCTTCCATAAAACCATATAATTTATAATCGACCACAAACCTTTGAAGAATATTAAACCAGATTTCTGAATAGAATTTATATTCAAATAAAATGTCATAATATAAATTTTAGATTAAGTACAAAGAGCTATTATAAATGCTAGTATTATCCAAAACCGATTTACGTTAATAACATAGTAAGGTAAATGTTAATTTTAATTTGTAGAAAGTCGAGGAATTCTATAGCGACTGCGAGGTAACTCTGAGGGAACTGGAAGACCTTTATCAATATGTGTTGAGAAGCAAAACGTTACGACCTAGTCAAGTTGAAGACGCCATAAATACAAGTTCAGATATGGCGGAATCAACAAAAATGCTCGTTCACAATGCAACGGAAACAGGTAATGAGATTTATGTAATAGTTCCATTAGCCCAACTGAATACATCCTCAATTTGGTGCTTTTAAAAAAGGGTAATAATTTATTGTACCTTTAGTGTAGACGGTAATTTACAAAAACTTTATCACTTTGTCTTCTTAGACCGAATTAGTTAGTATTTTGACCCGCAACTTAAATGTTCTTACCACTGTCACCAGTTTATAGCAGATACAGGAAATAATGTAAAATATTTCGTACAAAAACATATTAATTATTAATACGTGGTTGGCCAGAACTTTATAGTCGTGTAAGTATAATAACATATAATTTACAGATTATAATTGTTTAAGTACTTACGGAGTAAAAAATTGATGGATTTAGCCGTTACTTTGTGGTAGTCGATCATAATGATTTATTAAAACACTTATTTTGTTTCTACCACTGTATTTTATTGTAACTTACCGCTACTATAGTTTCGATACTTCAACGTATCATCTTCAAAGCGACTCAAGTAAATGAAAGAACACAAGAGAAAACCTAAGCTATTTAAAATTTACATTATTTACCTATTTTTATTACTACGGGGTAGGGGATTTAAAACTATCAGAACTAAAATTAACAGAAAGTAATAAAGGGATTAAAGGATTATGAAGTAAATATATTAAAAAGGGATGTGTTATGTAGGTCCAACTGGTCATTAAGTAAGTAATTACCTGGGATTTTCTTTGATTTGCAAATTTCTAAAGAATCTAATAAATTTAATTTAAAACCTTTATTTTGTACATGTAATATATCAAGAGTATTTATATCTGAAAAATGGTGATTTGATTTTAACAAATGATTTGAAAAAGTGGAGTCTGTTTTTTGGAGTCTGAAAGACCGTAGATGTTCTTTGTATCGTGCTTCAAAGGACCGACCAGTTTGACCTATATAAAAGGCATTACAGTCCGAACATGACAATTTATAAACTCCTGAGTTTTTCAATTTTCCTATTTTATCTTTTGCATTACATAATAAATGTAAGAGTAAATTTATATCTTTGACGTATTACGGCAACATTTCACAGGAAATTGCAGGCATGTTGTCACATCATAATCTTAAGGTTGCCTTTAAACCACAAACAATAGTGTCACATTTATTATATAATGCAAAAGATAAAATAGGAAAATTCAAAAGCTCAGGAGTTTATAAATTGTCATGTCCGGACTGTAATGCCTTCTATATAGGTCAAACTGGTCGGTCCTTTGAAGCACGATACAAAGAACATCTACGGTCTTTCAGACTCCAAAAAACCGACTACACTTTTTCAAATCAATTGTTAAAATCAAATCACCGTTTTCCAGATATAAATACTCTTGATATATTACATGTACAAAATAAAGGTTTTAAATTAAATTTATTAGATTCTTTAGAAATTTTCAAATCAAAGAAAATCCCAGGTAATTACTTACTTAATGACCAGTTGGACCTATATAACACACCCCTATTTAATATATTTACTTCCTAATTCTTTAATCCCTTTATTACTTTCTGTTAATTTTAGTTCTGATAATTTTAAATAACATATACGTACACCTTCCAAGTGAATATCTCAATTTCATTTTATTAAACCCTTTAATAATGGAGAGGGGATGGTGGGAAGAGGGGTTGAAAATATTATAAAACAATCTGAGGTTTTGGCTCGTAGTATATAAAATATTTGTTTATATTTCTTGATATTTAATTATGTCTCAATTTTCTCAAATGGAATGCCTATCATTTTTTTACAAATGTAAATAAAGCATACAATCCTCATATGTTAATATTACACACCTTATTACTTCCCTATCCTTCCATATCCAAGTTGAAGAGTTGGGGGTTAAACAGGAGAAAATAAGTAAAACAAGCTGGTAAGAGTAAAAAACTTGAAATTTGGTGTATGTACTAGAAGCCAAGGCCTTAGATTTTTTATTAATATTTAACCCCCCCCCACCACCCCTACTCCATTATTAAAGGGGTTGATTGATTGGTTGATTTACCAGCGTAAGGTGGGCATTGCTGCCGATTCCGGGCATCCATGGAGGTTAGTTTCAACCCGCAGCTTGGTCGTCCGTCGAACACGCTCAACGGCCGGCCAAACCGCGTACTGGAATCAAATCTCGGATGTTTTATATACAGCCGGACCGACTGCATACGCCGGGTTGAATATTGGACATGCATGACGTCAGTAGCGAGAGCCGCATGATGAATGGGGTGGGAATATAGGATGGGAAGTATAGGTGTTTGTGAGATGCTTCTGTCCAGTTTCCATGCTTTTAAGTTTCCATCTATCGTCATCTCCTTATTTTTCTTCTTTTAAGTATTCTGTTTCTGAATCTGGTAGCTTTTATTTTTTATTTAATTTTTGTTTTTTTATTTATTAATTTCTCCACAGGTAAATATCGATTTACAGTGGAGTTTCTGGGAAGGACCCTATCTCGCGGTAGCAATATTTTTTTTGCGCGTTATGAGAAAAGGGGCCCGAAGGGATAGTTTGCTCACCATGTTGTGTCCTTGGAAAAATCGGTTTCAATTTTGGGCATTTTTTCCATTTCATCACCTATGTATTATGTTTAATACCTTTTCAAGTTTGATCTCCATTTCTTATTTAAATTTTAATAAAGACATAAATACAATAAACCAATGCTAATGCTACAATAAACAAACAAATAAAAACTTATCTCCCTTCATCCACATATGGCTGGCTGGCTGTTTATTTTGCCCATGTTGATTTTCATTCACTTGAAGAGAAAGGTTGCAGGTAGTATAAATTTTACGACCTTCCAGCTATAGTGGCACTAATACCGACACTTTCGTTACATTAAGTTCCAATTATTATTATTAATTCGATGCGTGCTTTGCTCCTCCATTAGTACACCTAATTTTACGCAGAATTCTTTAAATCCACCGCTGACTTAAATTTATCGAGTTTAATGGAGTTTTAATAGGTTCTAATCATGTTTTCCTCCGGGAGCATTAAAAAACACGTGCGTTGTCGACTGCACCCCAACTAGAACTCCTTACTCCATTATTAAAGAGGTTGATAAAATAAAATTGCGATATTCACTTGAAATTTGGTACAGGTACGTATTATAACGATATCAGATTATATTTTAAAATGATTCCGTTGAAGGGTTGGGGGTTAAATAGGGAAAAATAAGTACAAGCTGGTAAGAGTACAGAAATTTGGAATTTGGTGTATATACGGCCTCAGGTTTATTTATAATATTTTCCACGAACGTGTATTATAGAAACCAACGTCTTACATTTTTCTGACATCTACTCCAAACATTATTAAAATTCTATAACCAATAATTTCCACATACTAGAGTTCAAATATAGTCAAGATGTTTCCTTTAAAGTGACTTGGACGAAAAATCTGGATGTGGAAGTAGTGATTCCTTAGGCAGCGGTTTTTTTTTTAATTTCAAACGGTTTTTGAGATATGATTATTTCAATTGATTCTAGCGCAAATCGAGGTGATCTTTATTATAGCATTAAAATCACGCGGCACTTAATACAGGCTGTTCCATTAAAAATAATTTTACGTTGTAGTAGAGATAAAACATTGAAAGTTTTATTAAGCAAGTTCTTTTATAAAGTTTTTTCACAATCGTCCGAGGGAACACCCGGTATATGCACACTTGTTCAACACATTACACGTAAAGGTTTACGCCTAGCTTAACAAATCGTAAAGCATTTTTATTCACATTTTGTAAATAATGTTTTATATTTTTATGAATAGAAGTGGGTCAGTACAACAAAAACTATATCGCATACGATTTAAACCATAATAAATTAAATAAAATTACAGTTACGATGTCATTTACTTTTCAAACCTGTTCGTGCAAAAGCAATATATTATTATTACGTTTCAGGTAGGGAACTGGTCCAAAACATAGAATACGAAAACCGGACGAGAAAATTAGCAGCGGAGGATTTCGAACTGATGTCTACACCTCAAGATACTCTAGATACCATTGAAAGGATAGACGAAGTTGTGACTACAATTAAAAGGAAGCAACAAGAGATCGAAGCTGCGTGGATAAAAATGGAAAAGAGTTTTGTTGATACCAAAGATTTAAGTCAATTAGAGGATGGAGTTGTTAAAGTTATAAATTGGATTTTAGGTCCTGCTGAGAATTTGCTCAATTCGAAACAGAAAGTGGGGTACGACGTTTCGTCGGCGGAAGAACTGAGAAGGGAACATGAGGTTATTGAGTTCCAATGCTGGGAAACGTACGGTGCTTACGCGGAACTCATTCACAAGATAAACAATGTTTCGAAAAGTGAAATTTTATCAATACAACACAAAGACCTGATTTCTCAGAAGGATTTTATGGATTTTGTGTGCAAAAGTTTTGCCTTAAGACTGGAACGGAGAAGAAATATTCTTATAACTTCTCTGAGGTTTTTTAGGTTAGTTTCTGAATATTTTGACAGGACTGGGGAAGTGTTCGATTCTTTAGTGATGGGAAGTAATGTGGCGGATTTCAACTCGGCTGGATATAAACTGAAAGAATTACAGGAGAGCCAGGCAAATTTAGGTAAGCATACATATAACACACATACTGGTATGTTATCTTCTTATCTTCTGAGTATCTTTCAAAATATCAATCCGTTTCTCTGTCCGTCTATCCCTCCGTGACATTTTTTGGCAACAAGATATCTTATGAACGCATACAGTCCTCTATCATATTGAAATTTAGGAGGTAAATTAGAAATAGTTGGAAGAAGAACGCTATTCTTTTTGAACAGATCGGTAATAAACAAAAATTTTAATAAAACATTTCAATTTAAAATCTGGAGTTTCAGCTTTTAATGTGATGATTAGGCTAAAGTAATTTCTATAAACACCAGAATGTTATAATACATGCTAACATGCGGTTCGATAACAAAGTCAACGGGAAGCAAAAAATGTATATCATTATGTCAGTCATAGAATTCTAAACGATTTTTATTGGATATTCTTTCATCAGTTCGTCTACCCGTCAGGTTTTTTTGCAAATAAAATAAATTAAGGAGAAACATTTCGGTCGTATTGAAAGACGGGCGGTGATTTGAAATTCTGGGAAAAAGTCTTAGAAAATAATCCACAAGTAAATATAAAAGTTATTTTAAGTCATAAATGAACCTGGACAAGGCCTCAACCTTTCATAAGATTCTACAAATACAAAAATCTGCATAGGATACTAACGAGTGTTTCAGAAATTAAGCTGATATTTATACTTTATAAAATTGAAAACAGTATCTTATAGTACGTGCAATGAAGGCAAAATTTTGTAGACACCTCGCAAAAATTAATAAAAGGATCATCACCGGGATTTAAGTAGGTAATAATCTATAGAATGGAATGATGCATTCTTTGCACCTCCAAGTCCCAGAAAAATTCAGACAAATTTGGAAAAACTGCTTGATTTTCGGTTTCTTTCTAGCGTCTAAAATAATGAAAATACAGAAAAAAGTTTCCAACAAAATTTGTAGCTCGCTACGAAAAAGGTCTTTACTAATGTTTGTCTTAATTAAGCCATTTAGGAGATAAATCCAGTTTTCCACTTATAGTTTTGAGCCGCTCCGAAATGCGCGGAAAAAGAAAATTCTCTGGGAGTTTCATGCGACCGGACACATCGATCGATAATTCTTACTATGTAGAGCCGCTAAAAAAAATTAAAACAACATGAAATGTAGAGAAAAGTCTCAGCTTTAATGTGGAATTAATCACAAAACTCATACAAATTTTTATCATAGCGAAAAAAGTGTTAGAAGATGGCTTAGTAAACTTTATACAGTTGATTAATTTATATCTTTGAGTTTTATGCATCCTGCCTATTTCTCCCGTAACAATGGTGCTTTTTCACTACACGGATTCGATTCCACGCATTTTAATCTACATTTTGTGAAAATTCCATTGAAGAATCTTAAAAAATAAATAAGTTGTATATGTTTTACTGTATAATTTTGCATTTCCTGAACGTGTATAAATAATGTAGACAAATTCAAAAAGTACTACACGCATTTAAAAAACTCATTCGAAAGAATATGTTTTATTGTACTTAAAATCCAACAATTAAGACTGTGCTATTATTATTAATTAAGATATAGCGAATTGAACTCCAATATTTGGAGGTTATTGATCGATGAGAAATATACCCTCTACTTTGATCGCAAGGCATATTTTTCCAACAAAAGTAATTGTAATAAAATGTTAATTTGATTAATATATCATTATATAAGAACATATAAGCAAAATGAATTATCATTCTAACGACTCCCGGCAAAGATATGAATAAATCTGTGGATCAATTGTACAAAGTTTACTAAGCCATCTTCTGACACTTTTCTCTATGACAAAATTTTGTACGACTTTTGTGACTAGTGCCACATTAAAGCTGAGACTTTCCTCTACATTTTATGTTATTTTCATTTTTCTAGAGGCTTTGAATAGTTAGAATTACCGATCGATGAGCCCGGTCGTACGAAACTCCCGGAGAACTCTCATTTTCGCGCATTTCGAAGCGGCCTAAAGTTATAAGTGGAAAACTCGATTTATCTTCTAAACGGCTTAAGTAAGACAAAAATTTGTAGAGACCTTTATTGTTGAGAAATAGACGAGCTACAACTTTTTTTGGGAACTTTCTTCTCTATTTTCATTATTTTGGCCGCTAGAGCAAAAAAACCGAAAACTAAAAAATTTTTCCAAATATGATCCTTTTATTTATTTTTGTTACCCTAAATGGCTAATTTGCCTGTACTATTATAGAATACTCAAATTATGTAAACATTATCAAAGCATCAATATCTAGTTTTCCGTATGATCTGTATATTTTGTATATTTAGTATTTAGGGTTCCGTAGAACCCTATTGCTCATAATCGCGCGTCCATCCGTCTGTCGCCACATTCTAACTTTTAAACTGTAAACTCTGTATGCATACCAATTGTGTAAAATAAGGAACTAAATCTAATACCAATATCGTTAAGGAATGTGTGAAATTTAGCTGTCCTTTCCGTTCTAATTTTCCAAAGTTAATGACCCAAGAATTTGATAAGGGATACCTTCCTCACATAAGCAACCTGTTGACGATATGATAATTTGCTACTGGAGAAGTAACTTTAAGTTTACTGTGTTGTTAATTATGGTAGATTATTTCAACATTTTTTTGTATTTAAGTTTATGTCATTTTTCATTTAAATATTGTATAAAATATAAAAATCCAATATTACACGGGCATTTTATTGTGCATTGAAAATTACAGAACCATCGTTTTGTAAAAGTCTGCATTTAGCCGTATTTTAACACTTTTTCATGTCTTATGTATCAAATGGTCATTAATGCACTTAACTGTATCACAAATGGTTTGGACTCTATGTGTTGGGCCAGGGAGATCTAAATTTAAAAGTTCAGAATGTTTGAGAATATAAACGAAACACCAAATTTTTTAGATTTGATTTTGTTGTTGTTTGTTACTTTCTCAAGAACCACTTGTATTGAAAATTTGAAACTAGGTTACAGGATATTTGCGCTTCTGGTTTAACCGAAACGCATTCTTCAAACAAATAACTATGTTGGCAGTTCAATTAATACGTATATGTCTTTTCCTAAGTACCTAAACGTTCTATAAAAAAAATAAACGACCGAAAATTCACGTTTCGGTGACACTCTGTACATATTTGCATTATTCCGGTAGAACTTTAAATTAGCTATCCAACACAATACGAATATTCACTTTTAAATATCGTGGATATCTAAAAGGTGGATATCTAAATTTAAATATGATATTCTTGTTTCCTGTTGCTCGTTGAACATATAAAATAAGCTAGAAGGGGAGAATTTAAAAAATCTAGAATTTGTAAATACGCGTGAGATTTACAATCATAGCATCCAATGCAACTCGGTGGAGATTTTGGAAAAGAAAACAACGAAACTAAAGTTAACCGAGGAAAAATGTGTCTTACATTATTCCATAGACCTTTGTAGGAACCGGTTGCCCTTCTTCAAAGATGAAAGATATAAAAATAAAATAAATATAATTTAATGTCTCACGTGAAGATAGAAATCCATAAACTAGAGGGGAAAGAACTAGAGATTGTCATGTGTGACGGTTTAAAATGATTTGTTAACGGAGATAAATTATTTTCCAAAACGTTAGCAGTTTTGAGTTTTCGTTTTCAATTTCCATTTTATAACTTTGGCTTATACCTATACGATATGAGAATGGACACTACTTTGTTTCCTATTACTGAATTTGTAACATACACTTTACTGTAGTTTCGGTACCTTAACGTATCATTTTCAAACGATGATACAAATGAACGAAAAAATTTAGGGGGTCTGTGCATTTTTATACTAATACTATTATAGTACTAATAATTAATTATTCTAGGTACTAATTGAACAGATCTTAGAACCAATAAACATTTAGTATATTAAATAAGTAGTAAATTATGTAAATTAGGTAAGTTATTGAATATGGGAAATACAGTGATAGAAAACAAAGTAGTGTCCTTTCTCATATCGTCATGATTAACTATCACAAAGCAACGGCTTCCACAATTGATTTTTTGGTTAATATATGTTTAAGTTTAGGTTTTACATATATCTAGGACCCTAATTTCAAATTCTTAACTTAAAAAAATAAAGAAAAATATTAGGGTATACCTGTTCTAATCGGCACCCTGTATATGATAAGAAAGATATAAACAACATTCATAAAGGGTATACTTTCATAGTACAGCTTTTTAATTCTCGATTAATTTTCTAGAAGTAAAATATGTAGCAAGATGAATTAAATAAAGTTCTTGTCTTCGTATCCAGCATAGTGGACCAAGAGTCATTAAAATAGGTTTCTTGGATACATCAAAGTTATTTTGTGTGTCAGACTTGGTGACCTTGATACATGATATTGACTGTACGCAGTCAGCCAATTTTAGGTCAACAATGCATTCTACTTAAATATATCTTTATTATCTTACCATATCTTTGTATTTCTGGTTCTATAAGTATGTTAAACGTATATTCATTTATTTCTTTGCATTAATTGCAAATTTTATGTTTAAAGTAAATGCAATAAATGTAATGTAGAAATAAATATTAAGTACCACAACATTATGTTATCATTTGGCATTCATTTCTGTTTAACAAATACGACTAATGGGCCTTTCCCGCATGACTGAATTTTACTACTTCACTATAATCAAGCCATATAATAAACTGCAATATAATTTTATTTTAATTTAGTTTCTTCCAATTTTTTACGTTCTACCAAATATTTACATTACAAAATCAGTTTTATTTCAGGTAATTTGAAACGTAAGTTTTAAGGCGCCATGCGTGACGTCACACTGATTAGACCAATAAAAGTCGTATTCTTAATGAGGATCCTCTATTGCCAGATGTATGTCTTTTTACATGAACATCGTATTTCCGTTATCAATTGTCTACTTTGAATAGCGCATTTTTTCGTTACAACGTATTTTTCGTTTCTCCGACACTAAATAAAAGCAAAAATTGTATCAACTTTTGACTGTATGAGTTTCTAAAATCTATATATCAGATTTATATTCTCTATTTTTGTTCATTTGGTTCACATATGGTATAATGCCAGTTTCATTTGGCAACGCTGTACTGAAATGTTCAAACTTTATTCGATAACCTCACTTTCTATTGTTTACGTTCGATACGAAAATTAATTTTGCTCTCTTCTAATTATAAAATGCCGCTTAAAAAGGTTTGTTTTGTACCAGTGTGTCCAAATAATAGTGAAAATAGTACGAAGTTATTTTTGCGAGTTCCAACAAATTTGGAAATTCGAAAATTATGGTGGAAAGTTGCAAAAGTTCCAGGTATTGTTTATAATGCTCCTGGATTTTTCTGTTGCGAAGATCATTTTAACGTATGTATATATTGTTCTTTCTTTTAGTGGACCTTTTACAAATCTGTCTTCACATTTACTCATATTTTTAAAAGAAATTAATACTATAACACCAAACAAGAAGTAAACACGCTGGGCTGCACTCTCGTGATTTATGACAGATATCTTCTTGGCACTGTCAATGGGCGTCATAAACGCACGTTCTCAATTAAGCGTTACCACTTTGCAATATGAGATTCTATTGGTAGTTCCTCATAAATGTACTTCAGGCACCAATAGAATTGCAGGTTGTGGAAAGCAAGGCAGAGAAGTGAGGTTCTTTTTGAATGCACCTTCGTAGCTAATTCTGACGGCCGTTTAATCTCATACTGATTGGTGCAGTTTATGATGACGTCACATTGGCGCCCGAAAGCTATCGTTTCAAACTGCTGTTCATTTACGGAACATTTGTATTTTTTTTGTGGTATTTTATGCGCTCAGAAAAAAAATAAAAATTAATTTTTAGTAATATTTTGATAGGCTCTTTCCAATAACACAATAAAAAAAAATTGAGGGAAAGGCCCATTGTAAACCAAATAGGCTTCTAGCTAAGCTATTTAACAAAGAACGATTAATCATAAAAAACAATGGAGAAAATAATTTATTTTCGAACTATGAACTTGAAATGTAATGCCTGATGCTTCAACCTGGAATTAGAGAAGGAAGATTAACGCAGATAGCTATTATGGGTTTTCCGATAAGTTGTATCCAGCTCTAAATAAAAATAATAAATGTTTTGGAATTTTTATACACTCATTTAGTCTGGTCGATAATGGCTTGCCTATTAAAGAACTATCAAAATATACATTTAGAGACAATACAAGCAGCTCGTTGTAGTAGTATCTAGCAAACTTAAATTAAGTTAAATAAACATAAAATCAGAAGAACTGAATGTGTGTGTTCCGCGGGGCTCCTATCTTGGGCCCCTGCTCTTTTCATTACTACTCACTTTCGTTGAATTATCTGAATTACCCGAAGTAGGCTTTTTGGCCAATAATTTTCCCACAGCAGCATACGTTTAGCATCCAAATGATATTATTTATACATATATACAAATTACATCTCTGGTTCCTTTTGAATATTTTTATAAATGAATGAATATTTTTTTAATTGTTTTATAAATTTGCGCTCCAGCAAAGGTGTAAAACAGTAGGTATTGTTATTGTTTTGCAAGTCCAGCTCAGCCCCTACTCATTCAGTTCCTCCCTTCGCACCATGGATGTCTGGATGACTCCAGAATGAGTGTCCGGAAAGGCTAGTAGTTTACAATCATTGCTATGACTGAATTTCTCTCATGCCGTCGTCTTGGGTTTTAATCCTGGTGTGTCACCGGAATTTTTTAAAAAGAAGATATTAATCCCAGTATACTCCCTTCCATGTAGTCTGTCTTTTGGAACATATGTGGTTATATTACCTTAATAAAAATGGCGCATATCACGGGCGTACCTCGACATGATTATCGCCATTTTTAAGAAAATCAGTAAGTTACACAATTTGGGCGTCATTCTCAGAGAGAAGCTCCCTTAGGAACCACTTTCGAACATATGTTTGTTGGAGCGTTTCTTAGTAATTTCTTTGTAGAATTAAAGATAAGACACTTGTTTTTCTAACACCTTGTGCATCCATGTTCACTCTACAATCTGACGAGTCCTAAACCATTTACTATAATTTAGTGTGTAAGTAATGAATAATATTATTTTCATTATTATTTTTATTATTCGAATTTTTTTTGCAAACATTAAAGTTGAAATTTTACTCTGGATTACAGATAAATAGGCATTGCTCATCGTCAGCTATGTCATAAATCGTTGGTAAAACGAGGGTTCACACATTACAAGCTGTTTATTCAGTTGCTTATGAATATAACATTAGTCCTTTGATCAAATTTTTTCATATAAGATTTTCTTGAAAATTCCTAATATTTGAAAAAAGAACTTAAGTCAATCGTATTCACCCTTTGTCTTTAGTTCTTCTCAGTATACTTGGTACATATTTCTAAAGATAAAGTTTCCCTCTTGCTATGCTTGCCCTTATTCTCACATTTTATCGACATAGCCTTAGGAAAAAGTTCATACTTTCTACTCCCATTAATATTTGATCTTCATATTAACAAGCTTGGTTAACATTTATTTTGTTATCTATCTATGTTGTGATAGCACAAACATTTGACGGTTAAAACGAGTTAAAAATAGTCATTTTCTTATTTGTTTTTGATTCTTATTATTATTTCAATAGACGCAGACATCGAGAGCGAGAGAAATAGTGTGCGAGAAGGATGTCAATTAATTAGTTATAAAAAGTAAACTATCTGACGTACATATAGACTAACCTATGATAATGTGAGACAATTCACTTCAATAGCAATTTAATAGAAGTTCGGATCCATCTAAAAATGTTACCATTTTTTGTAGTCCCAAGGAGAAAGGAACTATAGCTTAAATCGATATTTTGCAGAATTAATAAATTAAACATGACTTTCATCAGAGAAACTGAGATCTGGTCCGCTGACTGAGAATAAAGCACCCAGTGGGGTGTATAATACCAAAACATAGAATTAACACTACATTTTGTATTTTCAGATGCTGTCGAACGCGAGTTAGTTAAAGAAGGTGAAAAACTGTCAGATATGTTGTCTATGCCAGTAAAAGACTCCTTAGGAAGGGAACTGAGTGTAGACTATACAGAAGATATTATAAACATCAGAGACATATTGGATGCCACAACGGCCAGAAAAAACATATTTTGTGATAGCGTAGAACTACAGAAACTCACCTTGGAGCAGGTGACGCACATTGATAGTTATGAAAAGGATACGGTGCAAGCAATCCAGTGGTTGGATGATCTTCTACAAGTAATGCTAAAAGATCATGGCCATGTCGGTTGCACAGTTAATGAAATTCAAAGACAAAAAGAAGAACACCAAACTTTCCAGGAAACTGCGAAGGTACGTAACACATTATGATAGTTTTGGTTTACAGTGGGTGTAAGTAAAATACTATCATATTCTTATAGTCTAGAATTATTACTTCAAATTCGAATGATTAGAGGCAAATTATATTTGTTTTTGCCAACCTATATTTTCAGGGTAACTCGACCCTGCTGATTCTGAAAATTTTGGTTGTCATCTCGTTATCGGGGTTGAACCACCCCTTAAAGTACATGTTTTCAATGTATCGTGAATATCTTCGTAAGAAGTGAATTGAGAAAAATTTCAAGGGTGTTGAAATGTAGTGTATAGATACATTTATTTCTCTTATTTAATGATATTTAAGATTTTTCGCCATATCACTTTGTAAAATATTCTCCATTTTCAAAATTACACTGGCCCATTTTTTATCTGGTGGTATTTTCCGAAGATGTGTTACTTCAGATTAGCAGGACAGTCCTTTATCTTCTACCGCGCATAAACGATTAGATATGGTTTTCTGACTCAACACACATGCACTGAATTCAATATCTTCTGTGCTAAAACTAACAAGTGAATCCATTCTAAGGTCTATTTTGAAATAAAAGGAAATATTGAAACTCACGCATGATAGTTGCTTACCCATTTTGGACGCACATGGAATTTTAAACGTTACAAAGTGACGAAAAGCTGAATATATTTTGCACAAATGTGAATAAATATACTTCTGAACAACTATGATTAACAATTTTGTTTTTTTTTTTAAATATGTCTCATTTTAGACCTCATGTCACGCCAATCAGCTAGTGAAATTATAACTTGGCACCTATACATCATTTTAAAGAAAATTCTACAAATTATATTTCAACTCTTTTGACATTTTTCTCCCAATTCACTTTTTACAAAGATATTCTCGAAAATATGAGATTGAAATTGAAAATATGTATCTTTAGGGATGGTTCAACCCCGAATTCGAGATAACCGAATTCAGTGGGGTCGAGTTACTCTGAAAACATAGGTTAGTAAGAAGTAATATGATTTGCTTCTAAGAGCGATTTCCGAAGGCGTTTTAGAAAATTGAGCCTAGACTATTAAATAATATGGAGTTGAAATACAAGGCCTTGGTGGCGTATAGTGTAGCTATATCAAATGTCAGTAAACTAAAGCGTTTGTATTTAATAACATTTATTATATGTTTCGTAATTATGCAACAAGTATATCAGTAACACAATAAAAAGTAAGGGTATTTAAAAATTGTACAATGAAAACCGTTAGATTGTGATTATGATCTATTAAATTATGATCTATTAAACACTTTTCGCTTGGTTTTTTATCACTAAGTTAGTGATAAAAAACCGCTGCCTAAGGAATCACTACTTCCACATCCAGATTTACCATCCAAGTCTCTTTTAGCGAAAACATCTGTTCATTCCATAATGTGTCAGATGTCATAAAAGAATTTAAGATATTGGCTTCTAGTAGTAGTGTCCCACTTAAAACTTCCAGGGCTATTTTCTCGATAGCTAGAAGAGATATGTGAATTCTGTAAAAGGTATTCACTAGAGAATATAAATGACCAGTTTTGAACAAAAACGGTCTGTCTACAAATTGTATAGATGGCGCTGCTGAACAAAGAAATTGTTCGATTGTAGAAACCTTGAAGAGAGGTGCATGTAATGAAACATTGCATTCTATGCAACTTTTGTAATATGAACAATTTTCTAAAAATTATTGATTTTTGAGATACTTGAACCTCAATATAAAATTTTTATAATAAAATTAATTTAAAAGTATTCTTTTTAAGTTTTTCATCTATTTCCTTTTTAACGTGTGAATTTTTAATGCAACTTTATATATTATTTTGCATGTGTTTATGATATAATTGCATAAAATAAGAGATATAGTAAGCGAAATACATATAGTGACACGAAGAAGCAAAAAGAGCGGCGATGATCTTTGTCGGTCACTATGTCGGCTTTAACTGCTTTATCGGCATCTCCTTAACAGCCTCGCTATATCTTACGTCTACTATATATAACGAACATAAACGAAACTAATTTAATTTTAAAGTGATGTAGGTACCCATTTGTTTTTAATGAAAGAATTAGTAATAATAGTAAATATTTAAAAAAAAACATATAGTATAGACCAACCAATGATCTAACAGTTCTTCTTTGTTTCATTAATCTAACTAAAATAGTTTTCGAGAAAAACGAGTTTAAAAGATAATCTTGGCGATGCATGTTTGGTCAATTATCTCAAGGAGTGATAAAGGTAAAGGCTGAAAGTTTGGCAATCGTGTTCTTATGACTTGCCAATACTCCAACATAAGTTGTTTCAAAAATTGATCTCGGGGGCCGTTTCACCTAGCTTATCCATCTGGGCCTATTTGAAAAAAATAGGTTAATTTTAACTTGTGTCTCCTAGGCTATGTATTTCTTATGAGAGAAAAAAACTCATAAATTTGCGATAAGATCGTAAAGATGTGAAATGTCAGAGTTCAGTTTGTGTTAAGATCATAATGTTTTGTCAAATGTAAAGGAAAGACTCCAATTATTACAAAGTGTTCTTTTATTCCAATTAATATTAGTCATTATATAACAAGCACTTACAAAAAAAAAATACAAAAATGCACGCATTACATCATTTAAAATTTTGACAGGAATTACTCAATTAAAAAACTTGAAGTAATTCATCTACTTAGTGGTAATACATATCACAACAAATCGTATGATTCACGATATTTAAAAAAGTTCTACCATTAATCATTCACAGCTGGTAGTTCTCAATGTACAGACTCCTAATTTTATTTATAGGAATCTAAAAAGATAACTAGTGAAACCAATTTCATAATTGTGAAATTGATATTATTTACATTTCATGATAATTTATGTCACGAATTATTAAAGTTTAGCAGTACTAGAGTCGGGTACAATTTAAGCTGACGCTGAAACGTCTGAACTAAGATTTTATTTGATGCATAAGAAATTCAGTAGTTCTCAAACAGTTATCCTGTAAAAGCAATGATGTCGCTAAATAATTATAAAAAAATAGGAAAGATGTTATCATAAAATGTTAAGATTATTAATTTAGTAACTTCGTCATTTTAGTGGAATTCTGATTATACAGTGTCCGCCATAAAGTTTGCTACATATGGAAACGAATTGTATTATTAACATTTCTAAAAAACTCTATTGGGGGTTCGTTTATGCATGTCCGATAACAAAAAATTACATTTTGACATATGTCATGCGATCACCGGTTTGGCAAGATTGTAAAAAATAGTTGACGGTTGTACCGAAAAATGGGTCAAATTGTTAAGATATCGAAAAATTTTATCATGAAAAAGTACATAGAATACAACAAGGACCCCATATATGAATTTTGAAGCAGATATGAGGAAAATAAAAAAGTGCAAATTTTACCCCTACCATTAAGTAAGTACCGTATGAGAAATCATAAATTCTTGTGTCTGCTTCACAAATATTTGATTAGTTTCGACAAAAACTTTATGTATTTTAGTTGAATAAAGGTATTTGCTTGTAAAAAAAAAGAAACGAACCCCCAATGTAGTATTTTTTAGAAATCTCAATACAAATTCTTCCCATGTGTAGCCAACTTTATCGCGGACACTGTAAGTACATAGGATTGGACACAAATGAAACTGATAACAAAAAATGAATTGCCAAATTTAGTCAATACAATGAGTTATCGAAAAAAGAAATCAAAGACTAATATTGTTAGAGTCCAGCAAGAACCACGGGGAGGTATGGGCATTTCTTGCCAGGAAAGGAGGAAAGGATAGAATCGTAGTATTAGTAGGGGAAATGATGGTAGTAAAAATAAAATATATCATATAATAAAAGATAATCTGAAATTTCTATGAGAATAACGAAAATGAAGTATTTTTCTTTTAGGGGTAATAAATAAATATTCTGCTTGACAAAATATGTGTTAAAAAAATTATCAATCATTTTAAAACAATTCTGAAAGAACGCAATGGCACGTTTTCATAAACATTAATTGAACACTACACTTGAACAATTTACGTCACGTTTTCATAAACAATACAACACTACACTACTCGACGCACGTTTCACCATTCGTGTATTAATATATAACGTAAGAAAGTCGATTTTATTAGAGATAAACACATTTTTGGGGAAAATAATGTTTTAACAAAACTCGCGGCTCGGCTTATTAAAATAAAAATGTTTGAAAGAAAATTGTTAACTTTTAATTGACTTGAATAAAAAAAAAGTAGAAGTGAGGATCGAGATCGAAGTCGCAAACACCCCATTTACAATTATTGCCGCTCGAGTATCTTACCGATTGAGCTACGCGATCCTATATTCATTATATTCTAAAACGTGTAATATGTACATATTAGAAAATTGTAAGACTTAGTGGTTTCACATTGTTCGTTTGACAGATGAATATCCCCACTATTTACCACTAAAAATAACTTAAATGTTTTATTTAAAGACGTTTTTCATATTTAGAGTGGTGTTAGTTCACGGGAATAAATAATATTCGTCGTTAAAGCACACAGTTTGGAAATCGCTGAGCTTATGAATGTGTTTCTCACTCCTCGGTGCACATTTCATATTTCCGTCTCAAAAGAAATCGGAAAGAATCTTGGTAGACATGCATTGACAATGTCTTTAGGTTATTGCTTTAAGTTTGTGTGCAAGAGATAGTGAAAACGTATGCGCAACATTAATTCATACATCGGTCATTTTATACTGGCCCGACTCTAGCTATGTTTGTCAATGGAAACATTGTTAATAATTCATATTTTACTTTCTATTTGTATATCTACTTGATTTAAAATAGGCATCTTTTAGTTGGACAAAAATCATTAGAAGTGATCGTAGAAAAAGAAACTGTAGAGGAATTTGTTTTATAACTGATTTAACTCAAATTGTTTAGAAAGCAATTAAGCAATGTCTGTGTATTAAAATGTATAGAATTATATTTTTTAGCATATGCGTTAAATAGCATGGTAAATTACTGCCTATTGAAATTGGGCAATATCTGTCCTATATCGCTACAGGCATAAACCGTCATATTTGAAGTAAACTGTCATAATTTAAGAGCGAAATATGTTTTTTTATTGCTACGCTATTTTGCTTATTTGAAGTACGCCTCAGAATGCTTAAATTCAACTTTAAAAAACGCACGTGTTTTAAAGTTACCATGGCAACATCAGTAACCACGACATACGTGGAGTCAAAATGTCAACTTTTTAATTATTGATCTGACAGGAATTATTGCGGGATTAACCACGAATCTGCTTTTCTATTTAAGGAATCAATGTTAGAACTCAGTTTAAAGCAATATACAAGCAGTAACAACTGTAGTGACAATAATTAATCCTATGTGACAGATTGCAAATTAATTTTTGTATTCCTCATTTGACACTGGCAAGTATCCTGATGTCACATCACGAATTCAACAATTTTACAATCTTAATTCTTATTTCCATTTTTTGTAGTAATAATACCAGTATTTATGATTTCAAAGTGTACCAATAAAAAAAATAGTGTAAAGTATTCGTGGATAACTGGTCTTTAAAAAGCTTGCTCTATTGAAAAATCGCGCGTGTTTTAAAGACCTTAATATTCACTTATACTTTAATATACTATTTTATTATTACGCATATAAAGATATGAGGATGAACAAGATATCGAAACTGTAATGTACAGTATTGTCTAAATGCTACTTGTGGCATTCTCTTAATTCTTCTATTTTTCTTTTTGAGGTTCTCTGTCACATGTATTTTTATTTCTAAATGATGTCCGAGGAATCTACAGATACAATTAACCAGTATATTAGGCGTACAAAAATTTGATTAAATTTGTAAGTAAATATATTTCCAGAATCGTGGACATTTTTGTTCTAAACCCAAATTGACTGTTATCAAAAAAAAAAATTTTCCCCTAAGGAAATGGCTTTGGGAATGTAGCCCGTATAGCCACGACAAATTGTAGGTATTGCGAAAGATTTTGTCTATTCTGACCTAACCGAAAAACAGAAAGAAAAAAGAAGAAAAACAACACAGACACACTCTTCACGCCCAGTGGTCTTTCAAGGCGACTTTATATAAACACAATACATTGGGGACCACAGTTGGTAGATGTTCACAACATAGGTTTAAACAGTAGGATACTACTCTCAAACTACGCCAATCTATAGCTTAATTCGTATCAAATATAGGAAGTCCTTTATAATTTTACCTAATTGCGAGTTTTCAGTAATTAGAGCTACCATGTTTGATATACTTGTTGGAAGCATTAGAGATAAGTTTGTATCAAACAAATTATAATGCTCGAAATAAGGTGTTAAGTATCTCTAATTTTAAGGCTGCATCGAAAACAAAACCTGGTAGGCACAGCGATTGACACGTCATCTCCAAACTGATGTAATAAAGATAAAATTGAACTATGAAAGATTGTTCTTGATAACTATATAAGTTTCACAGTATAATTTATTATTATTTCAGGGGACTTATAACTATGGTTGTCAACTTCTGAATGCATCCCTAGTCCTGAGACAGTCCTGCAAGTTACCATTAGATGGCCATGCGAATCTTTACCAAAAACTGGGCATATCTTGGCAAAGACTGCTAAGTGTCAGTCAAGAACAGATGACTAGGTTAAGAGTTTCTGCTGTGTTTCATAGGTCTGTGGAGGAACAGTGTAATCAGCTAAGAGATCTCAGGGAGGCTGTGGCAACAATCCCGCTCATGGATTTGTCTAAGAAAAAGGAAAGAGTGAATTATTACTTTAGCCTTAGGGAGAAACTAATAGTGGAAGTGGGGAGAATGGTCAGGCTAGGAAGACTTCTTAGAAGTAGACTCAAAGATCCGCTTTACTATGGTGAGAAGTAAGTAATAAGTATTTGCTAAACATTTGCAATTTCCTTTAATTTTATTATTGAACCCTGAAGGGGGTTGTAACCATTGACGCGACACTGCCTGGTAAACAGTTTCCACAATCACCAAAATATTTGAAAATTTAATACAAAAACACACACTTAGCCTGTTGCGTTGATATCATCTGTTTTAATAATGACCACGTGTATTCTTCAAATGTTTCGGCATTTATGGAAACTACACCATATAGACAAGCTTCGTTACTAAAAATAATTATATAACAAAATTGTAAAAAGATTTATCAAGCAACTAGACGTGGTAAAAGAGATAACACTTTCACTGCTCACCTGTAGAGGGACCCATTACCCAGATGCTGACTATATTTTTTGTCAGAATATAGCTTTATATATTTGACAAATTATTAATGTGATGTTTTTAGATGTTTATATCATATGTCAAATGTTGCTGTGAAAAAACGCGGATCCGCGTCATGAGCACTGCGGTAGCAATTGTAACGCTTTAAGCTGAAAGACGCAGATCCGCGTTTTTGGATTTTCTTTACTTTCACGGGTAATAAATAAGATTTGTAATCATAGCCAATTTTTTATTATTAAAATAAAACAAACAAAAAAGAAACCCCATATGGAATAAAATAAAATATCAAAACATAAACGTCAGTCATATAAAACTCTAAGTACTACTGATGATACACTGTAAAACATTCACCTGCACAAAGACCAGATTTCTCTGAACACATGGTGCATTTGAATTTGTTGCTATGAATTTTTGTCGTTTAGGATGTGAGCAACCTGGCTGAGCAGCTTCCATTTTGAAGTAATCTCAAAATCAACAATAACGTAACCTAACTAAAAACTGCACTCACTTTTATAACCTAGTTTGGTTCACCCAAGTGCTCCTCCAACGACAAACTTCTCCGTCCAGTGCTTAATAAATACTTAAAGAACTGAAACTACTAATCGTCAAAACGCGGACCCACGGCGCGCGCACTAGGCGGAGGTATACGAATAACGCGGATCCGCGTTATGAGCAGTGAAAGCGTTCATGATTTCGGGGGTGAATTTAGATGCAGAAAGAAAGTATTTGGCTGCGTCTTAAATAGTGTATTCAAAAATAAGTAAACTGTTATGGAACTTAGTAAGAACATAATAAAGAAATCGAAACTTAGGAGGAATCATTAGTTAAAATCTAATGGATCATTTTATTATGGTATCACATACACATACACATGTTAATATCTGCAATGTCAATTGTTTACTTTACAGATTTAGTTTCATTGTTTTACCAGGATGGTACAACAGTCTCTTAGATTATCTCAATTTGTATGGTTACAAGTGTCGGTTTCTAGAAATGCAAAGAAGGAAATTATAAGTACATCGACTTTTTTTGAACAACAATCGAGCAGTGTTGTTAGTAATCCCTACTCTTACTATTCGTTAGAAAATACATTTGTTTTGACAGCGTGACATCTGCTGATATCGTACATGATCACATGACTGCATAGTTAAGAGCTCCACTTTCATCCTGATTTCCTGAGTCCGAATTAATCCTAGTATAGTTGAATATAGTATATACGATCTTAGTTGAGACGGCATAAAAACTAAAACATTGTACAGATTCATATTCACCACCTCACGCCTACAGTCCATGTGAACTTGATTTGTCAACATAAAGGAGATGCTGATTTTAATCCAAGTTTTCGTTCTTATGCTGTCTCCACTGAGATAATATAAACTATACTAGGCATGTGTTGCCCAATGCCACACAGTTACTTCAGTCATTCAGATAGTTGTATTATTTGTGGTGTTTCATTTAATTTTAATAAATTAGTTTGTGAATTTTTTATGGAGCAGATTTCTTTTATGTTAATAGTGGGATTTTACTCAGCGTATGTCAGTTTCTTTAATTCTCCATCGTGTGACTCGGCCAAACCGAATTGTTATTTAATATCGTCTATATTGATTAAATAATGGCCAAAATAGGTTTTCTCGATTTTCTCCTTTCCTGCTAGTTGCAGCCTAAAATTAGCTATTATAAATATTGTAGAGAATAAAGATAGAGCATCACAACCCAGCAGCTCATACAAAAAAGATTTTTTCTCTTAATACGTTATGATTTGTTATGATCGGCTAGAAAGGGGTTGGTGCTTCACTGTAGTTTTCTATAAGAATTATCTGTCCTCTTTGCTTCTACATAGTAATTAGTTATTATGAATATTGTGGATTATACAATAACCTAAAACGTTAAATCAATCTCCATCAGTTACAGTAGCTTAAAAAAAATGTTCTCCAGTTTCGGTAACATGCCTTCCCTAATTACTTCGACGTCATTAATACTTATTTTATTTTACTCAGCATAATATTTCATTTTCTTTAATTCTCTATCGCGTGACTCGGCCAAACCGAATTGTTATTATTTAATATCGTCAGTCTGTGAATAATTCCTACAACAAATTCTTTTATACTGTAGGAGGGGGCTACTGCAATTATCTTTTCAAATTTTTCATAAGAATATAGTTGCCGCTATAACCGTCATGTTAATTAAATAACGGCCAAAAAGGTTTTATCGATGTTCTCATCTATTATTTCCAGTCTAAAATTAGCTATTACAAATATTGTAGGGAATAAAGGTAGAACAAAACCCAGAGGATCATGCAAAAGTGTTATTTAAAGATTTTTTCTCTTCAATACGTTACGATTTACATCGACTAGAAAGGGGGAAATCGGTGCTTCACTGTAGTTTTCTATAATAATTATCTGTCCTCTTTGCTTCTACATAGTAATTAGATATTATGAATGCTGTGGATTATACAATAATCTAAAACATTAAATCAATTTCCATCTACATCTACAAACTGTAAGCTACTGCTTAAAGATGGGAAAAGTTTCTCGGGTTTCGGTAATGTATCTTCCCCAATTAACGCCATTAATGCTTATTATTAATTTTGTAGTCAAATAAAATTGCCTTTTGGTCGAGTGAATTTAATTAAAATAAAAAAATTTAACCGAATTTTTCGAGTCGTCACTGATCCATCGAATAATTTTGCACTCATAATAATCAAATAATATACGCACTCAAATAATAAGTGCACTCATTTCCACACCACCTCGTAGTTACATAGTGTGCTTTCTTACACACAAGCGTAATCCACGACTGCACTTTCGATGCTTTCTTCATCGCGGGTGTCAATCTTCATTGTACTTCCTTCACCATAATTGTTGATCGATACAACGTGTTCCTCGCCGTCACCTTAGTTCATCATTAGTTATTGAAGAAGACCAATTGGCGGGAGAAGGAGCATCAACTCCTTTCCCTGGCTCTGAGCCTGGATCTGCCAAGAAGTTGGACTCAATCAGAGTTACGAGACTGGGCCATGGCAAGGTTCAGTAACTATTGGACTTAGACCCCTGGAATGAGGCAGCCGAGGCTCCATGTAAAGAGGCCCTTGGATGAGTCAACCATTAAGTGGCTGCTTGGGCTCGATAGAGAACGAATGAGACGGTTAGTAGGCTTGATAACAGAACGCTGTCCTCTGAATAAACATCTGCATATAACGGGGTTGAAAAACAACCCTATTTGTCGGATGTGTGAAGTGGAAAATGAAACCACCACTCATTTTCTATGCAGTTGCGTATCTCTAAGTGCGTCAAGGTATAGGCATCTCCAAGGGCAATTTCTACAGCCGGAGGAACTACGGGATCAACCCTGTAACAGACTGCTATCCTTTGTGGAGAGCACTGGTCTCTTCTAGGAAATCCCACACATCGCGAATGCACAATGGGCCGACGGGTCTGAGTGCTGCGGATCCTACAGGTCTGCTCGCATTTGTAATAATAATATTGTGGCTTCTGTGTGCAGCATTGCGTCCAAAGTCGATATGCTTCGTCTTCGACTTGGAGGGGGCTGAAACCTTCAGTGTTGTGCTGCCTATGGAGACGTAGTTTTCACAAACACGAAAACTCAACACTTCATTAGTGTTGATATTTGAATGCGGTGCTCTAGGTTTGGTTCTCGTGGAAACTGCCAGAGGTTCCTCATCCTCATCATCGGAGGCATCGTTTGGAGTAACTGACACGTTTTCCCATGTTCATTCGCCCCAGTGTTCACGCAAAATGGAGCAATTTAAGTCCGTTATCCTACAGCGACAAGCTGCACTGCCGTTTCCTTTACATTTACATGATATTGAACAGCGAAGGTAGCTGGATATTTCTGATGGTAATCGAATAAATGTCGCCATTTCTGCCTTTCTAGTCCTATTTTCGATGATCCAATTGATCGCCGCACCACGACTGGAGCTGACGATATCTCCGGTATGAGTGTGCATGCAGCTTCTATTATCGCTAGAAGTGACGATTACATTTCTTCCTAGTCATTAATTTTCCAAAGTGTTAATAATGAAACAGTTACTTGCAGTTTTCATTCGTTTGAATCGGACAATTTCTGTTTATAACCAGAAGTGTAAGATAATTTTCCAAGCATGTGCACATTTTTTCACTGGAATTTTCTTGAGCAAAAGTAAAAAAACTATTTTCTTGCACTTTATTTTGTTTTTAATGCAGGATTTAAACGACCTATATAATTTATAACATACTGCGGTGTGAAATTCCCACAAATTTTTCAATTAACATTCGAAAATTATTGCTCAATTAGTAACTATTTCAGACTACCTTAGCATGTGGCGAAGTTCCGCTTAATGTCCATCATTAAATCCATTATTAAGTAGAGTAAGAGCTGTTAGTACCAATAGTGCATATATCTATTACCTTACAAACGTACCAAAATACAATATTTCCACGTAAAGTACTTCGAGTTCATATACTTTAAAATCTAAATTTGAATTTTGAGGTAGTGGGGACGGCAAATGCGGCAGTGGCGGCCTGACCGGCCCGTGTTTAACATCTGATTCTGAGTAAGTAAAAATGTACTCTTAAAATCAAATATTCCAAATAACATTTTTGTATATAGTAAAATTTAACGTGTTCCGCTACCAAAATAACTCACAGCTTTTAATGCTAAACTAAATACATATGTTTGTACTAATTATTATAAGAGACGGTGTATTTTTAGATTCCGTTTACTTAACCTCAAACAACTCCAAACATACCTTCTCTCTTGGGAACGATAAAAATAAATGAATGGTTATATATTTGAAGTTTTAACATTGGACATACTTAAAATTGGTGCCTACCTGTTCTGTTTGTTGTAATCCTCACATTGTAATACTTAATTCTTTATTGAAGCAGCTCGTGGCCAATGCCAATTTTTTATTACCCGTACAGGCAATCAATTTAATTCTATAATGGAACATAATATAACCACTACTTTATGTTCTGTTGAAAGGTCAAAGCTAAACATAATTATCACAAATATAACAATCAATTATTTTTGTATTTTTCCTAGTGTTAGGAATATAGAGTAGAACACAGTGCTGCTGAAATTCGGCCTTTTCCTGACCCCCTGTTATATTAATGAAAATAAAAATGAAATTTATAATGCAATTTATAATACCATCGGGTAAAAATATTTGGTAAACATATAAATCATTAAAAATAATGTCAAATGCTTAACAACAAATAGGCATATCTTAATAAAGCTTTTGGTTCCCATATTTTATAATATTTATTATACTAATGTAATGTACACCGGCTGCAGATGAAACGATTTGTTTGTTGATATTCTCGGGACAATTTCTCTGTTTAATTATGATCTTAACTTTTACGGTGATAACATTTAGGGTCTCTCCATTGTAGCTGACTACTCGATTTGTTTGAATAGTTACTTTGATTAGGCATAGGCATTCCTATTTTGAAACAACTTACATATTTTACAATGCTTTGCTTAAAGTGCCGGATTCGTAATATCTGCTGTTTCAACAAAGAATTGAATGTGTGGGTTCGAGTGCTGCTGATTCTTTAACACAATTATTTTTTGTGTTTTTCCTAGTGTTAGGAATATAGAGTAGAACAATATTACTAAACTTCGTTTTTGAAATTTAATCATCTTGTCGTCCCTGACAATATTAATGAACATTTTGGACATAATTTATCTCTATCCTGCTCACTATCAAAATGTAGACCAAACTGAATATTTTTTTATCGTGTGAGAGAAACGTAACTAACAAGGTCATATATAATCTTAAATATAAAAAAAATTCTGATTTGTTGGACCTGATGTGCACATATTAAAAAATATGTATGAATATAATAGCGCCACTTTTGTGCGTCATAAATGTCAGTTTATTTATCTTCTAGGTGAGCTTTCAAAAATATTATAAAAAATAGGCAGCCAGACGGACAGATATTTTAAAAGTTGTTCAGTTGTTCCTCTGCGATCGATAATTACGGCTTTAGAAATGTGCCTATTAATAAGAAATCTTTTAAAATGCATTTTATAATGTTGATGAGTTTCTAAATAGATAAAAATTTGTTTCTTAAATCCCACAGTATGTTAGCAGGTGTCAAAATTTTAATTGGCTCGTTCGGTATTTTTTCTTTATTTCATAAATCGAAAGTGCAAGTATAAAATAATAGATCTGCAAAAAATCAGAATTTTATTCGCACGTTTAGGGTATTAAATACAATTACAAATCTGGAAAATGGGGAGTGGCCAGACGCTACAACAAACACTATACGCATAGACTCGGCCACAGAATAATAAAACAATCAGAAGGGAAACTCTCAGCATTGCCCATATACAATTTAACTCCAGAATCGGCCATCTTGTTGGGGTTAAAATCAGGGGCGTATTCTGTACTGTAGTCAGGTCCGCACTTAGAAATTTGTAATGTAATTTTGTAGAATAAATTTTTCAACTTTTCTCAAGAAACACTATAAAATAATTGTCTCTGAATTTTCTAAAAGTTCTCTTTGTATGTTAGTGCTGAACTTCTCATTTCATCGTACTAATTTTGTAAAAAAACAGTGGATCACACAGTAACGCATGCATGCTAAAAACAAATGTTGACAACTTTACACAGCATTTAAATAATCATAATTATTATGATACGATGAAGGGCGTGAATGACTTCCAATATGAACTTTATAAGAACAGCCCATTTTATACATCTGTCAACATATGACCAATAGATTATACGTAATGTTGCTAGATGAGTTTTTGAAATTACCATAAGGTACAGGAAAATGATTAATTTTAGTACATAATTTTTTTCATGTAACCGCAACCATCTCATTTCTCAAGAAATTGAATTTGAAGGCATTTGATTACTGCAAAATGTACCACATGAATATTATGCTCTTGTGACAAAACTATACAATTATTTATTCCTAGTTTATCAGAAATTATTGTACATCTGGCAACTCTGTATAGAGCACACAATTATCAGTTGTTTTACCCCAGGAACATGGAGATTTGGATGCGCGTCTAGGAATGCGCCAAACTTCCCCTTCCCTGAAAGATTCCATTCTGATTGTTTTATTATTCTGTGCTCGGCGATCTCAGTCGACTCGTTGCTTTTTACTTGTTTATACTCTTCGCAAATACAAAACGAAGAGTATATTGCATTTGATCGGCACATTTCTAAAACCGGTAATATTGCTCGTAGAGAAAAAAATTTCATATCACTGGGTTGGTGATCGAAATGTCCGTCCGTCCGTCTGTCTGTCTACCCGTCCGTCACGTTTCTTGTAAGCACGATAACTTAAGAACGAAAAGTCCGATTGTATTGAAATTTGGACATTAAGTTAGTGTTAGCTAGAGGAAGAACCATATTGTTTTTGAGCAAAATCGATCGATTAATAAAAAAGTTGTACATTTTTTTAAAGAAAACATTTTTTTTTTACATTATTTATTTATGTTTTTTAATTAAACTAAAAATGTCTAAAACTAATAATATTTACAAAAACACTGCGAAGGGTATCCTATCGAATGTGCAACAATTATATAAAAAGTGCAGTAAATCGGCGAAGAGTATAACGGTTATCTTGTTATCTATATATACTAATCGTGTTGGTCTACGCCCCTCTAAAATTGCGGATCGAATTTATCACATGCTTTTCGTGGGGGCGGTTTTTCAGGGTGCGGCCGGTGTCATACGATTCGGGAATTAATTCTACATTGTTTAGGATAAACTCGGAGGGGTTCTTTTAAATGGTTTTTAAGTAATTAACGCGCAAAAGTCGTCCATGAAAAAGTTGGGGGCCATCCATTACCTACGTCACGCAATCTCGAAAAACCACCTCCTTTTCTCGTTTTTTCCGTTCTAGACATGCGAGGGCTTGTCGGATCGGGTATTTTTAGGTAGGCCGTTATAACATTGACCATCTAACAAATTATCAACCGCGGGGCTGAAACCACCCCCTCCCCTGATACTAAAATCTCCCCAAAAATTTAAATATTGATATAAATTTGTTTCTATTCATTTTCAAATGTGCTCAACACGATAGCAACATACATTTCTTCCCTACTCTCCACTAACCACCCTGAAATTCACAAAACCACCCCCTATTTACATTTATGGCTGCCGGGCATGTTGGGAACCGCTTGATCAAGATTTTTGACGAGATTTCGATATTGTTAAGCAAGTTGAGTGCCGAGACATGCAATCACCCCCGGGATTAAAAACTAATTCTCCCTATATTAAAATCTTCTCTACTTTAGATTTTAATATCAAGGGAGGAGGTCGTTTCAATCCCGGGGGTTGATAATACGCTGGATGATCAGAGTCATAACGGCCTACCCGGAAAACCCAATCCGACAAGCCCTCGCATGCTTAGAATGGAAAAATCGGAAAAAGGGGGTGGTTTCCCGTGTTTTGGGTTGGGAGGCTTAAAAATATCACCATCGTATTCAGCGCCCCTAAAAATGGGAGAGTATCCAAGTCCCGGCCTGGTTACAGTTTTACAACTTTTTCATTGACTATCTCGCCTCTTAAATCTAGGAACGGCCAGTCGAGGGATTGTACATCAATATGAGTAGGAGGAATGTTACTAAATTTTAAAAAAATCGGTAAAGGTATTTACACAGAACTTCCCTCGTTATTTGTGCATGGCGGTCACTCTAAAAAATTAATAATTACGAAATGACATTGAGAATAATAATCGGACTATAGTTATTGCTATTATTACAAAGAAAACTTGATAAGTTTTGGTCAAAAAAATATACAGATTGCTCATCCAACAGCAAAAGTTCAATACTAAATAGCAGGTGCCACATAAGGCAGGCTTCGTCTATTCTATTCTATTCTAGTGGTAAAAAAAGTTTAAGATTTAAACATTATGTATTTTTTTTAAATAGGTTTAGAATGTCATGAAACGTGAAATTTTCAAATTTGAGCAAAAAAAGTTTCCATCTATTCTAGTGTTAATTTTTTTTCCAAACTGGTAACAAAATGTTGCAAATTTTTTTTTTCCAAAATTGGTTTGGAATGTCATGAAACGTGGAAATTTTAAATTGGAGCAAACCAAATTTTTCGTCTATTCTATAGTAGTGATAAATAGATCAAAAATGTTTTCAAATTTTTTTAAAAATTTTTCAAAAACATTTTTAAATTTGTTTGAATAGTTTTAGAATGCCATGGAAACGTGGATAGTTTAAATATGAAAAAAGAAAAAAAAATCTATCTTGGTGGTAAATTTTTTTAAAAATAGTAAACAAAATTTCTAATTTTTCTTTTAAATAGATTTAGAACGCTATGAAACGTGGAAATTTTAAATTTGAAGAAATAAAAAAAAGTCCATCTATTTTAGTGGTAAAAAAATTTCAAAAACGTTGGTAAAAAAATTTATTTTTTTTTTTAATTAGGCTTAGAATGCCATGAAACGTAGAAATTTAAGCAAAAAAATGTTTTTCCATCTTGGTAAAAAATTTTCAATTTTTTTTTTTTTAATCAGACTTAGAATGCCTTGAAACGTAGAAATTTTAAATTTGAGCAAAAAAAATTTTTTTTCATCTTGGTAAAAAAATTTTTAAAAATGGTGAAAAAAAATTTTTTTTTTCTGAAATAGGTTAAGCGTGTCATGAAACGTGGAAATTTTAAATTTAAGCAAAAAAAAAATTTTTTCATTATTTATTCCCGTTAGACGGTACACCCTCTATATTTTCCAGTGAAATTTCTACCATTTCTTCGCTGACCGTAGCGCCAACTACCTACTAAATTTGACTGCTCTCCGTCAAGTATTTTTTTTAGTAAATGCACCAACAGACAGACAGACAGACAGACGGAATTGAAAAACCTATATTTTCGGAATCTACGTGTTCTGAAACGTCAGTATCCGAAAAAATCTCGGAGGGTGATTTTTTCTCGAATACAATACCTACTTCCCTTCGGTATGCGAGGGAAGTAAAAATACGATTTGCTTTCGCTCCTGTAGGGCCGAATTTTCGATTTTGACCTTGGAATTTACGATGTCAATTCACTGCCGACCTTCTCCAAGCCATAGAGACATAGAACGAGCTTCCAATCGCAGTATTTGCTTAGCTATGAACGTTTAAAAATTCCATGTTATTCGACGTTTTAGGTTACATCTGTAAGGTCCCAAAAAGCCACTTTTGTCTTGCTCGCGATAGGCCGAATTTTCAATTTTTGCGATAATAACTTGGTATCACGAGAAAGCGCCACTCCTGTTTCCATAAAGATGTCGAGCGCCGTTCTACTCAGAGTATTTATTTAGTTATGAATTTTTGAATTGCTTACGGTTTTCAATTTTTATGAAAAGAGCCATTTTTATTTCGCACAGACCGAGCGGATATTCCGATTTCCACTGTGATGCTTACAATGTGGATAAAATGCCAATCTTTCTTTTTAAATACAGGCCAATATCGATCCTCCACTACAAGAATTAACTTAGATATGGGCGTTTAAAGCTTTTATGTTTTCGAATATTTTCACGCTCTCGCGGAGCCGAATTTCCGAATTTTCTTGTACAATTTGGTATCAGGAGAAAGGGCCAATCTTGTTCTTTCCCTAGAGACCTACAATGGACATACATTCCACGTATTTATTAAGTTAAGAATTTTTGAAATATCGATGTTTTTCAATTTTTAACAGAAAAGCCATCTTTCGTTCGCCCGTGCCAAGCCGGATTTCGGTTTTGTCCATTCACTTTAGTATCAGAACTAAACGCCACACTTCCTCTTTAATTAAACACCTAAAACGGCCCTTAACTTCACGTATTTACTTACTACTGTTAGTGGTCGCGGTATGTCGGTAGATCTCCGAGTTCAAAGTTGCGTGTAGTGACATCACAAACAGGCGTACTATTTTTGCCACTATTAGTAATTTCAACCCGTTATACCTCGAGGACGGAAAAACTTAATAATATGAAATTTTCAGTACATAATAAATATATCGAGTAGGTACTATATAAAAATGTATAAAAATCATAAAAAGAATATCATGGAACAAACCTATTATACAGTTTGTTCATTTGTGCTGATTTATAGCAACTTTGAAACACTTTATCTCTCTTACACTCACATTATTTGTGATAGCACTATCTTTATTTAACCACTTGAAGCTGCTTTAAATCAACACAAATGAACATATCTATAGAAATGTCATGTTGCTATGTTTTATTAAAATTTACTATATTTATAACTTTTAATATAATTTACATTTATGTAAATTCGTGAAATCTCGTGACCTATATATCTGCGACTTAATTAGTGCCAACTAAACAATATTTATAGAAATTAATAGCGCATTGATATTAAACAGTGACTTTTCTGAATGAATTGAACGTAAATAGATTTTTGCATTGATCAATAATCCATAGGGTGGGTCACTTTAGTCATTAATATCAAAGAAAATCATCCATCAAAAGATGTGATTTACTAACATGACAAACTTAATGATGATGCATGAAAAGCGTTTGCGATTTTAAGACGAAAATATATCGGTCCTATTTGTTTTAGTAGATAGATGGGTTATGACATTTTAAGTAGGTACTTTTAATTGAAAACTGTACAAAAATCAAGTTACTTCATGGTTTGTAATAATTTTCAAAATTTAGTAATATCTATAGTAATTCTATATCTTACTAGCATGAATCGTCAGAATTACTTCAATTCGATCTACTAATAGTTCAGAATATTTGGCTTATCCATTTAAAAACAATTTACCAAAAACTTGTCCACAGAACCAATACGAAGAAAGAATTAAGGCCAATTCATAGTCGAAAGATACATATAACCCTTTTAGTAAGTTAACTTATAGGAAATTGTTTCCTATTTATTATATAAACAAATAGCTATTTACATCACAAAGATAAAAGAAGCACCTTGTACCGTTTGTACCTTTGTTTTGTGGTCTACAATAAGGCATTTAACAATGTGGAGTGTGATAAACTATCGACTGTACTACTAGAGATGGGAACACCCAGACATCTGATTATTCGTCGACTGTACGAAGAAAATTCTGTTTTAGTGAACAACACTTACTCCGACAAATGTAAAATTCCTCTTTAACATGTGTGTTGGAGGACTGGCGTAGGTACAGGAGGAACTAAGGTTTCTAATTTGAGTTTTGCAGATGATACCACCTTGGTTGCAGCGAGTGAGGACGAGCTCATGCACCTGCTGGACAACCTCCAAATAATAAGCTCTGAATATGGTTTAAGTGTATATAACAATAAAAGAAAAATTGTGACTGTAGACCGAGCAAATGTAAACCATCTAGGCACGTTATAGATAGGTAATTGTGAGGTAGTAAACAAGATGGATTAACTTGGAGTCCTTGTGGATAACACCTAAAACTGCAAGTTTGAGATGTGGTGGGGTATTGATGCGTTTGAAATGTGGGTTTGGAAACGTTTGCTGCGAGTTCTTCGGATAGCCCATCCCACCAACAACTCGCTTCTTAAAAAAAATACGTCCCCCAAAGCGACTCTCGAGCATCGTATTTTCTTGAATCCTCTCATTTTTTGGACACATAACCGGAGAGAGGACAATGTAAAACGTTTGATTGTTAAGAGGAAACCAGATGGCAAGGGTCGAAGAGGAAGATTATCAAAACGTTGGGCTAATGCCACAAAAGAGTTAAAGAGAGAGAGATTTTGTGAGGCTGTGTGCCTAGCAGGAAATTGCGATAGATAGCGTGAGACTGTCGGATATGCTACACAGGGTGGACCATTAATGGTAGGCCATAGTGCAGGGGTAGATTCTTTGAGCCAAAATATGAGGATATAACCAAAGATGCTTTAGTAAAATGTTGCTGTGGAAAAAGATACAGGATATCAAAATTCAATTAATTTTTTCGTTTCTTTGCAATAACTCAACAGCCTCTTGACTGATCTTCGCCAAATTTGCTTGAGCAACATTTTTTATTCTAAGAAACAATAATTTGGTATCTGATGGTGAATATTTTTAATTTTTTTTTGACGAAACGTGTGGTACTTCTGACCAGAAAATCTGAAGAGGGCGTCATTTCCACGTATAAAAGGTACACTTGGTAGAACGTTTTCAAGAAAATTACCCTTAAACATTTGAATAATTTTTTGAAAGACAAATTCAAATTTAATGAAACAAAGTGTATTTATTGAAATGTGTGCTTTGGTTACGTTTTAGTTCTGTCATGTACATCATTTAATCTTTTATTTTATTCTTAAGTTCCTCGAGCTAATTTCTTTAACTTCTTTATTTAAAATGTGGCGACATAATAATTTTTCAAATAGGGAAATGAGGGATATGATATGTGTTTACGTACAAAGAAATTTGAGCGGACGTGCTGCAGCGAGGAGATACTCATTTCAATATCTAAATAGAATACAGCCAGACCATAAGATTTTCAAAGATCTGTTTCGTCGTTTGGGAGAGACGGGTTCATTTCGCCATAAAAATGATGTAGGACGACCGAAACGAATTACTCCAGTTCAAGAAGTAGAAATTTTAGTTCGTGTGGGTGAAGATCCTCAAATCAGCTCAAGTGGTTTATCAGCGGCAACAGGGGTGAGTAAACAATCTGTTCTAAGACGCAAAGAACGCTTCTACACATATCACTTCACTCCTGTATAAAACTTACTTCAAAGGGATCTTCCACAAAAGCTACAATTTTGTCAATTTGTTCTAAATAAACACAACCGGGATCGAAACTTTGTTAAGAACATTTTATTTACCGACGAAGCAACTTTTACTCGCCGAGGCGTTTTTAACTGGAGAAATATCCATTACTGGGAAGTAGAAAATCCGCTTGCCGTTAAAGAGAGACATTTTCAGTACGAATTTAAGACGTTTGGTGTGGTATTATCGGCGATCAGTTATTGGGACCGTTTGTCCATCATCCAAATTTAAATGAACAGTCTTATCTGTTTTTTCTTCAAAATACGCTTGCTGATATATTACATACTTTCATGCTAGACGTACAAAACAGAGTGTGGTTTATGCAAGATGGAGCTCCCCTCATTTCTCCATAGAAGTCAGGAATTTTCGTGATGAGACTTTTCCACGCAGATGGATCGGTTGATGAACTTAGTTTGCTTGGCCACCAAGAAGTCCTTTGGATTATGATGTGTGGGGACATATGAAGTCCTTAGTCTATGCAAATACTATCAATTCAAGAGAAGAACTGTGCGACAAAATACAAAACGCAGCCAATTTCATTAGAGGACAGAAAAATGTATTTTTTAATGTAAGAAAATCTTTTATAAAAAGAATTAGAAAAGGCATGGAAGTACGTGGAGATTATATCGAAAATTTAGTTGCAGCAATGGGGTTTTTGCATGGGGGCAAGTTTATAAAATAAACACTAATGTCATTAAGTCAACTTTCTTGTTATTTTTTGGTCTTCTAATAGGATTAAATCCTTATTTTACACAATCTTTTGATTTATGTATTTATCTCAGTACCATGAAAGTACTCCATTAGTTCATAAGAAAGTGACAAAGAGTTTACGCTGTTATTATGATTTTGTTTTCTCTTACGTTTTGTACTTTTTTCAAGAAATACACATCGTTTCATTTTTTAATTAGGTTTTCAAAAATTATTCAAATATTTAACGGCAATTTCCTCGAACACGGTTGGAGTCATCAAGTTCTACCAAGTGTACCTTTCATACGTGGAAATGCCTCCCTCATCAGATTTTCCGGTCAGAAGTACCACAACGTTTTGTCCAAAAAAAAATATGAAAAAAAATCATCTTCAGATACAGGTCCTGCGGCACCTTTTATGATCTAACGTGATGCAATACATAAATTATTGTCTCTTAGAATAAAAAAAGTTCCTCTCGTAAATTTGGTGAGGATTAGTCAAGAGGCTGTTGAGTTATTGCAAAAAAAAACGAACAAATAATTTGAATTTTGACGCCCTGTATCATTTTCCACAGCAATATTTTACTAAAGTATATTTGGTAATATCCTCATTTTGACCCAAAGAATCTACCCACCATGTATAACGAAGGGAAGCCCACTATAACATTATATGAGTCACAAAGCGTCTGGTAGGACGTTGCAAATAAGAAGAAGAGACTTAGAATGTGTTGGTGGCGAATGGCTGAATCATTATCTGAATGAAACATAATTGGATTACAATTTTAAACACATTGCACCTGATTCTATTATAGATTTAGTATTTCTAACCTCAATTAATAAATTCAGTCTAAGGCGTTGCTACCAGAATAAATCATTACAAAGCTTGTTTGTGATAGAATACCACCAAGACCGTGCTTGAATATTACAAACGATACCGGTATACAAATATAGTTACCCAGATATGTTATGCGAAAATAGTCGTCTAATTACCTGCCTCACCATTACAAGTCCGTTACCTGCTCCTGGTTCATAGCCGTAGGTTAAATGATATTTATTTTATTTTATTGAATAATTTATGGAGTTGTTCATTAAACTAACATTATTAATTATAAATAAATAATGTATCATAAATAAATAATTTGAGTGCCATATTCCCCAATGAAGGAAAACTATTTGCTCTATGGTTACTTGGTAATAATTTTGCCTAATATTTTCTAAAATGTACCTTCTACTTCATTTAAGTTTCACAAGAGTAGAATTAAATAACCTACAACCTGCCAAGTTACTTATTTAGTTCATGACTAACTGGTAAATTTTATTATCGATATTAGGTAGTTTTACTTCCACATCCACGTAGTGGATTGGAACTATAGTAATCTCTTGAAATAGGTTTAGAATGTCATGAAACGTCGAGATTTTAAATTTGAGCAAAAAAAAATTACTGTCTGTCTGTCTGTCGGTCTGTCTGTAACTTTTTTTTTATCCGCACGCTTTCTACGAAACGGTTTAAGAAATTGATTTGAAATTATGTATACGTATATATTATAACGAGGTCTGGAACTCGATTGTTTTTTTTTAAGATATTCGGTTCAGGGTTTGGGGGTAAATATGAGGAAATATGTAAAGCAAGCTGGTAAGAGTACAGACACTTGAAATTTGATATATGTACTAGAAGCCAAGACCTCAGATTTTTTATAATATTTTTTAACCCCCCATCACTTCTAATGCATTATTAAATGGAGTTGATAAAATAAAATTGAGATACTCATTTGAAATTTGGCATACGTATGTATTATTAGGGCATCTGGAACTGGATTATATTTTGAGATGATTTCGTTGAAGGGTTGGGGGTTAAATAGGGGTAAATAGGGGGGAAATAAGTAAAACAAGCTGGCACGAATACCGAAACTTGAAATTCGTTGTGTATACGAGAAGCCTAAGCCTCAGATTTTTTTATAATATTTTTCAACCCCCCACCACCCCACCCCTACTATATTATTATTGGGGTTGATAAAATAACATTGAGATATTCATTTGAAATTTAGTACACGTATGTACTATAACTACATCTAGAACTAGATTATATTTTGAGATGATTTCGTTGAAGGGTTAGGGGTTAAATAGGGGGAAATAAGTAAAGCAAGCTGGAACGAACACAGAATCTTGAAATTCATTGTATATACTAGAAGCCTAAGCCTCGGATTTTTTTATAATATTTTTCAACCTCCACCACCCCTACTCCATTATTAAAGGGGTCGATAAAATAAAATTGAAATATTCACTTGAAATTTGGTACACGTATATATTATAACGACATCTGAAACTGGTGATTGAGATGATTCCATTGAAGGGTTGGGGGTTAAATAGTGGTAGATAGGGGAAAACAAGTAAAGCAACCTGGTAAGGGTTGAAATTTGGGATTTGGTGTATATACTAGAAGCGATGACCTTAGGTTGTTTCATAATATTTTTCATCCGCCCCAACACCCACCCTACCTTATTAAGACTTGATAAAATTGAATATAGATTTTTCACTTGAAATTTGTTACACGTATAACGATATCTTAAACCAGATTATATTTTTACATAGAAGCCAATGCCTCAGATTTATTAGTAATATTTTTCAACCCCCCACCACCCTCAATTCATTATTAAAGGGGTTGATAAAATGAAATTGAGATGTTCACTTGTTTGGGACACATATGTATTATAACGACATCTGGAAATAGATTATATTTTGAGATGTTTCCGTTGAAGGGTTGAGGGTTAAATATGAGTAAATAGGGCATGAGTAAATCAAGATGGTGAGAGTACAGAAATGTGGAATTTTGTGTATATGCTATTTACTTGAAAGTTAGTACACGTATGTATTGTAATGACATCTGATTGGGATGATGCCATTGAAGGGGTGGGACGTGGTAGGTTGTGAATAATGGACGAAAAGTAGGGTAAACTAAAAACTTCATTTTTAACGTATATGGTAGAAACCAGCGCCTCAAGCTTTTCTATGACATCTGCTCCAAATATTAAAATTCTATGACCAATAATTTCCGCATACCAAAGTGCAAATCTAGTCAAGATGTTTCCTTTAAAGTAACTTGGATGAAAAATCTGGATGTGGAAGTAGTGATTCCTTAGGCAGCGGATAGACTCTGAAGGTGGTTTTCTAAATAAAACAGGTTAATATAGACTGGGTCTGTTAGAAAGCCTATGTGTTTTGTGGCAAATAAATTATGCACTTTTCACTCGCCCTTGGTCTGGAGTATTCTTGCAGTAAACTTTTGTTCCTTTTGCCATTATAGGACCTCTTCCGTTATTCGTCCCTTAGATAAGCCTCAAAACGGTGCAAAGGCGAGGCTTCAGCATCTTTTTTTGCTGTTTGATAATGCATTATATGTTACTCGTTTCCACATCAAGATAATCTTGTTGTTTGTTGCCTTTGGAGATTGTTTGCATTCTCGCGCAATTTTAAATAAGGCATACAACCACAGAGTTTTTAATGTTGCTTGACTACTTGAAATTATATAGATATTTGCCCTTCGAATGCCTTTGGTTATGTGTTCCTGAACACATAGATTTTCATCGCTAAAAACCGAAAATAATTATTAAAATATTCATACAACGATCCGATTAATATTTCTTTGTTACTAACAATTTAAAAGGAGGCAAAATCCCTTTGCCGAAATTAATGTATCGAATTTAAATTAAATATAGTTCATCCTACTGCAATTACTATGGTCGTTAATAAAATGCCAGGACTGTTCCTAATAAAATAATGCCAATAGATTTGAGAAAAAAACTTGTATTAGATTATATAAGTTTAAGTTTCATTTTATTCCATGGGAACATGATAAATGGAAAAAATGAAATATTAGCCAGATATACGTTCAAGCATTAGTACTACTCGCACGGCCGCGCCGTGGCCGCAGACATTACTTATAAACACGAAGTTATTTTTAGAGTCACGCCCACCTAATTTTCAAGCTTTCTCCAAGTGTCCACTACCGGCGTACATTTTATGAAAAATTATAATTTTAGTTTCGTTCCGTTCCGTGTCATTTATAAAATAAACAAACTGGTCAGAAATTTAATTTGATGGGCCATAACATATTTAAAAACAACACAATTCTAATTTCCTACACATTAAGATAGGCAGTCCGACAGTTGGCAGGATGGACAAACACGATGCGACGAAGTAATCATAATTAGGATAGCTCATATGATATTTTGAAAAGTCTCTTAAAACTTAAATAAAATTATACATTATTAGAATATTTAATAAATAATATATTAAATTAAATCATAATAGTCCTAAAATAATTATTAAAATTAGTAATTACATACATTGCACATTTAGGTTTTAATTAAATATTTATTGAATTTAGACGTATTTAATTATACACATGCACTTAAATAATGTGTACACTTATCACAAAGGTATATATGAACAAAGCATACTAAAATGTTTATTAAATTTAATTATTTAGGATTACATGTCCACCAATTCCTTCGAGAAAACTATCAAAATTCAAATTATTTCCAGTTCATATAAATATGCCAATACCGATAATTCTAATATAACAGCCACAAAAAAAATTATGGCTTGGGGATTTGACCATATTTTCTATATGTTTTTGGAGTCGCTGAATTCGAATCCGAGGTCTGTTTAACTACATCACATCAGGATTTTGCCATAACCTCAAAAAACCCATAATTTAAGCGATTTCAACATCTCTTCACATAAACTGTAACTTCTTTTAGGCAAAAATGGCCTCCTCTTTTTTGCGCTAGATCGATTGTAAATTAAATTTCCAATTCGATGATGTGTGGCACGATATTTTTTCGGAGCTTTTTAAGTGAGATATCGCCCGCCAAAGCGAGAGGTCCTAGGATTTCGGTTCTCGAGCGAAACGGCCCAGCATCGAGGGCCATTTCAGCCAAACGAAAGCTAGCAAAAATCTTTAAAAAATTCAGGGGTACGTAGAAAGACGTAATAAATCGTTTGGCCTCAATTGGAGGTTGGCCTGCGCCTTGGTCTTCAAGATATTACCGCTCGAATTTACCGGAAGGTGAAAATAGATTTTTTTTACCGCTTCCCAAGGCTGTATCTCGAAAACGAAACGAGATATGGAGCTGCGGTTTACGCCATTCGATTTCTCTCACCTTCCTACACACCTCAAAATTTTTACAGATTTTTGCCGGTACTTTCACCTTTTTGCGAATTTTCTAAGGTAAAGCATCTTACTCACGCTTAAATTATGGATTCTTTGAGGTTATGGCGACCCCAAAAACATACAATGAGCATGGCCAGATCCCCAGGCCAGAATTTTTTTTGTGTGGCTGTGCAATCAAAGGTCGTTCCGCTCTTCAGACCTTTTTTACTTGGACCTAAAAGTTCTCTTGTGAGTTATTCTGGCATTGGTTGTTGCCAGCTTTTGACATGTACCACATTTCATATAAATCTGCAAACTTTGTGCAATCATGACAGTCCTTAGATTCTACACCTAACTACAATTTTTAATTCAATCCCGACCGACGCATTCGCCTAATTCTCGAATAGAGAAAACTCTGGAGAAAACTTTTGCGATTTTTTCTTCCCTTTTACTGTTGTGGAAAATAAATATGACAAGTCTTATAAACTATTTTTGCTAAAATTTAGTTGTGTACATCCAACCACAGAAGATACAGTTATATATAGTTCTGATATAACAGCTTACTTCAGTTTTTCTAGTAATTTTTTTCAGTGCTATTAGGAATAAAAGTAGTTTAATATAATTACGATCATAATTAGCTGCCTTGCTTAATAATTTTTGTAAAAAGAAAATAACAGTTATTTTACCACTTGATAGGTACTTAAACATTTTTTTATACCGTCAAACTAGGCAGATTTATTCACAAATTGAAATATTGACACAAATTTTAATTTTAAACAACTTTTCATAGTGACAGTTTTTCATATCGTGAAAGTTGAACGTAGTTTACTCTTGCATAATTTAGTTTTAAATTTTCTGAAAACCCTGTACATGACATGTTAACTCACTCTATGGCAATTATATTTTTAGCAAAAGTAAAACTATTTGAGAGTATAGATAGTACTATACAGTTTGCAAAAATTTAGTAGATATAGCTTGTCATACCAGAGACAAATAATACTAAAGATACAAACAATTTTATTTTTCTCTCAAATTTAAAATTTCGACGTACGAATCGAATTAGAAACCTGCTCTTTCTTAAAATTATTTAAAGTTTGTTAAAAATCATCATAATATGAGTTGCGACTTTTTGAGAAAGCGGCATTGTTATATTGTTGCTGTTTGCTAAGATGATGATGATGATGTAGATGATGTAGTTAATTATCGGTAAGTTTTATACAGACTATCGATCTTCTGTTTTAGTGTAAATCTTTTGCATGTAAATGACTGACATTTTTATCATAATCATTCACTATTAGAGAGAAGGATGATTAAAATGATTGCAACTTCATGTTAAAAAACATAATTAGCTCTACCAATGTGATACTAGGTACATCATTTATACGTATTTATAAGCATTAAATATAATAATTTCATTGAAGTGACTTTAGCTACTAATTTTTTATAAGAAATCTTGAGGAGAGAAATATAACGTGTTACCCTTATAAGTTTAATAAATAAATGCCTATTAACGTTGAATTTTCTTGAATATTATGTTTAATACCAATAATAAACATAATTCCTTTGCAAGTCTACATGTAAAGGCTTCTTACAGTATAATGATGTATGTCTAAATATTTCATCGCTGAAATTTTTATTTTAAACCTTTCAGTAAAAGCAAACGTAAAATCTAAAGTTAACTATTTATTTGTATATTTAATAGAAAAGTTAAAAATGTGTAAATCTAAAAATATGCCTTTATTCCGACGTCTAGATTCCATGCTCTGATATGTGGCACGTAGACGAGCATGTCGAGAAAAGAAAAACGGGAGTTGCAACTTTTACAGAAACAATTTCATCCAGAATCTTTAGAAGATATTAAAAGAGCTCCCGAAATATATGTTGACATTTAGGTGTCTACATGTAATAGTCGGTGGGCATACTTGATGAAATATATACTCCGTGGGAAATTTGATGATGATTTTATTGGATTGACTTTAACACATTCCTTATGTCATCCATAATCATACCTTAACAGGCGCCTTGCTTGAGTTTGTAGTAGATAGCCTATATAACGTCATATATCCAAGACGGTGGCCACCCCATCAGAAGTTTTCGATTAATACTCTTGTACTAAACCTTTTCTATTTACAAGAAAATTCTCTACGAAAAAGTCCATATGATTTTTTTTTAATTTGTGGTAGTAAAGCTTGGCTAGGGAACCTTAGGAATTTATCGACATCTTTTACCGTTTAGGGCAATTATATAAATTGCCCTCTGAGTGAAAAACATTGGTATTGATTCTGTTCTGCATAATTTTTACTCAAAGAACGATTTTCAACAACTGTTATACAAATTACATGCGTATTTGTATCTGTTTCTAATCCCTGTTCTACAACCATTAATTATAAAAGTCGTTTTACAATAATCGATTAGTTGATAAATACATTTCTCGACTTATTTGATAAATAATTAAACTATTCTGGTATTTCTTTTATTTTACATGCATCAATTTTTAACAATTAATTTTAAGATACTCAGAAGTGCCATTTAGCTGAGATGTAGCTGTTAGTGTTACAAAAAAGGGCACATATTAACATGCACACATATTCACGTATTCATATATTTATATTTATACATTTTATAAGAAACTGTAAAGAATTGTTTCACCAATACAGTAGTTTTCTCGGAAGTTCAGAATTCAAGTGTTTATACATCAATTAAAAGTTGGAAATGAAAATATAACTAAATTCATGTGGGAAACTTTAATTATTCTAGGAATTTGATTTATGGTAGACGAAATTTTATGGTTTTGGCAAGAAGATCTGTTGTCTAGGTCTTGTCGTGTATCGTGTGTCACGAATTGATGTCCACATAGTTCTCTCTGACCGCATGGTGGGTGTTTCGTTATTGCTTGTTTACCGATTTGCTATTTCTGACAAATTGAAGATACCGTTTTGTGATTCTTTGAAGCTTAGTTGCATTTAAAAAAATGTTTTATTTTAAATTTCAAAAATAACATATTTTAATTAATGGCAAGTCAGTTTTTGGGAATGTGCAGAATTGTTTATTGATAGTTGAGGGTTTCTTTAAAGATATTTTCTTGATATTAGCAACTACGTTTATTTTTGGTCTTGATAAATGGGATGGTTTGAATTAGAATTGAAATTATTGGGACCTTTCTACTATCCTTAACATCCATACTCTTTTTATTGTCTAATAAATTATTCGTAAGTACATTGACACAGGTTGCCGTTATAAGAAAAATAGAATTGTCTTGAATACATATTTATTCTGATTGTGAGGTATGTACTTTTCTATCTTTACGGGTTTCAAAGTTACTAACAGTGATAGCAACAAAACAGCGGGACTTTTATGCTTTCCCGTCAGTCTGTTTAGAACTAAACTATACTTCTCTTTTTGGTAAAACAATAGCATTTTCCAAATTAATGGTTATAGCAAGGAACAATGTAGGTACAGCTAATAGCTAAGTCTATATCGACCTCTAAGAATTCCAAAATAGGATTTCGAAGCGTTTGTTTTTTGTCTTTTTTTGGTAGTAACCTTACACTTTTCATCAATTTAAAATACAATAAAAAATCACACATCATCTGTGGGCCCCAAGACATGTTTTTAATTACACATTACCATTTTAGACTTTGTATATGTTGCTGTTATACAAATTTTAATAAACACTCTTTTTATCGTCACAATTTTTTGTGATTTTTGGGCCCGTCAGTATCCGTAGACACCGCTTGAATCTAGCTAATGTGTACTATATTACATAAGTAAAACAGTAGGTGAAAAGAAATATGCTTGCACCCATTTTCTGGTAAACATTATGCCGTATATTATCTCTTTTGTTCATTATATATTTAATTTGTTCTGTTCTGTCAGTATTTTCCATTTTATTGTATAATTATGTAATTACAAGTCACTATATGGTAATAAAATTTTATATTATATGTAGGTGTCTGTTAATATAATTACTTATTATTTATGCCAATTACATTTCCAGAAGGTTACTTTCTGGTTACATAAAATGTTTTGCAACTGAAATGGTTATTGTAAATATATTTATAAAATTTATAGAATTTTTGTGCTGTAAATTTCGATACTTTAGAAAGTTTATAATGGAGCAGTAGGAAATTGTCCTTTTTAATTACATGAAATACTCTCTCTGAGCACTAAATTTGTCTCTGTTCTATTAAGGATGCTGTTAATGAACTGATTAGCCGCTATTTCATTAGACAAGTTCTGTTGATTCATCACTAAGTTTCTCAATTACTCTTACAACATTTTTTATATTTATAGAAATCTCATTTCAAGCAGCTTTTCAGGCTTAATAATGTTGGAAACTATCAATTCTATTAGAATAAGATTTCTGCATAATCATTCGGAGGGTTGGATTTGTGTGTATAGACTGTAGAGTACTTTCTCGATGTGAATGATGTTAGTCTGCCTACGCTAGGTGGTTGCGTTTCAGAGATATGGCGCTTAGAAATTGCACCATGATTACACAAAATGAACAAAAACTACCATGGCTAAAAGTAATTTAGTATCGAAGTAGTGCCCACCTTACGCTGGCAAATCAGTCAATCAAGTATAAAGTGTACGTATACATGTGAATTATATAATGAAAAAATTTCATTCATATTTTTAGGTCTCATAGATAGTTTTTTTCTGCTGTTTGCAAAATCCTATAAAAAAATATGTTTTATTGTACCAATAATAGTAATAATTACATTACAACAAAAAAAAATTATTATTAGTACTATTATTATTGTCGTTAGTATAATTATAATTGCTGTTACTGCTGCTCCAACTATTATCTATTATTATTATTATTATTATTCATTATATAACCAATTTATCCTGGAACACACCTGTAGCACCATAAACTGAACGCTGTTGTTTTCTCCACTTCTAACTGCTTCTGACTTGGTCGGTTCTATGAAAATGAGAGCTAATTGTACTTTTCTTAAATTAAGTAAGTATATCAAATAAATGAGCATTCTGTAAAATATTAACTTCTACAACGCTCTTACATAGGACACCACCTTCACGACAGTAGTGGGTGTTCTATCACCGAGCAGACTGACTATTATTTTTCCATAAACTAATAAATATATAAACTAATACATAAATATTAGATTTTACAAAACTCTTTCACCCTCGGTGTCGTGAGCTCTCAGGCTACTATTTCAGAACTAAAACACCTGCTACTGATTTATTTACTTTGTACAAGAAAAGGCTCTTTAAGAGATGGCAATATCAATATGATCAGAAGTACACGGAGTACAAATTATTATCTCTTAAACCCTCTGATCGCTGAGTCTAGAAGGCAGGATGGTTTTCCTGTTTCAAGACCCTTTTATTCTACTATTACACGTCTGCAACTTAATCACTGTAGATTTCCAGATCACTTACTTAAAATAGAAATTCTAAATAATGATTTATGTGCTTGTGGACAGAAAGGAGACATTATATCATATTTTATTCAATTGCTCTTTACACACCCCTGAATCAATGAGTCTGGTAAGTGAACTAAGACATATTGGGTTTTCAGCTACCAATGAACCTTACCTATGTTCTTTCAAGCAAAAATGTAAATGCATACCGATTAATTTATACTGATATGAGAAAGGAGACTACTTTGTTTCCTATCACTGAATTTATTGTAACATACACGTTACTGCAGTTTCGGTACCTTAACGTACCATTTTCAAACGTTGATTCAAATGAATGAGCGGCTAATTTTTTCTCTCGATGTGTATAGTGGTTTAACAGTAGTTGTCGTCTGTTAATTACTTATCTTTACTTGTGATATTTTTTCCTAATATGCTTTGGTTACATATCCTTTGTGGTTCAACCTGCTATCCGCGATCCAGTCTATGTGCAATTTTAAGTCGTCCTGATGAACCCCTGGACGTGAAATGTGTGTATCCTTATTACTTCATCCTCTCTCGTTTGTATAGCTGGCTGATGGAACTCATCCAAGGCCAAAAATTGGAAAAAAGTATCATTCCAACACTGTGTTGAGATGATATCGACAAATTAGAAGCCATTAAACCATATTTAGTAATTCGGTTGCTATGGTTACGTCGAATAGAAGCTGCTTATTTGACGTTTTGAAGTTTTTGGTATGATTTATAAAATCTCGTTAGAGAATAGTATATTCTACTATAAGTTATGGAATGGTCCATATTCCAAACGTGTAGTAGACTATACTTTCCCTAACAAGATTTTAGATATATAATATAAAAAAACTTCAACGTCAAATGCGAAGCAAGAAATAAATACCATTTTTCTACTCCCTTATGGATATTTGATGTTTTCTGTACACTCTATAGAATGGATAAGTAGGCAATTCCAGTTATCTGAATGGATATATTTCATATCCTATCTAGGTAAGTACATAGCCAACTATTCGTTTAAAAAAATTCAAGTTACTGCGTAGGCGGTCAAAATCACAGTCCATATATTAAGTACATAACCAACTATTTGTTTTAAAAAATTCAAGTTAGTGCATAAGCTGCCAAAGCAATTTTCAGTGTGTTCAATAAATCTTTCAAAATTGTGTAGGTAGTTTTTGCTTAGTGGATAAGCTGTCAAAGAAATTTTCAGTGTGTGTTAATGTTTAATAAATCTTTTAAAATTGTGTAGTTTTTTCTTAAGCTGGTATATATTCTACAATATGTTCTGGAATAGCCCATATTCCACACGAACGAAAAGTTTGTAGTCCAAGCCGAAGGCGAGTATTATGGTTCGCGAGTGTGGGATATGCCATTCGAAACATGTTGTAGACTATACTTTCTCTAACAAGTATCTTTCTCTAACAAGAAATTATGCAAAAAATCTTAACCCACCACGTAACCGACGTAACCATAGCAACCGAACCACTAAGTGTGACTCTGATTTGTCGAAGGCCATGCGGTATTATACCATAACAGTGTATTGGAATGATACTTGTTTCGACACAATGTTTAGTTGTGGAATTTGTAGTTTCCGAAATAGTATGAGAAAAAGTATACTGTAGATTATCCATATCGCAGTCGAAAGATCGAAGCACTCCTACGACGGCGTGCTCAATCTTCTTTCTCGTGCGATATGGATATCATATCCACTCTTGTTGCACAAACTACTATTGCTCAACGTAACCATAGCAACCGAACCACTAAATGTGGTTTAACGGCTTATGATTGGTCGATATCATTCCAGCACAGTGTGCTGGAATGATATTTATTCCGACACAGTTTTTAGTTGTGGAATTTGTAGACACTGAAATAGTTTAGAGAAAGTATGGTCTATAATACGTTTGGAATGACATATTCCACACTCGCGAACCGTAGTCCTCGCCTCCTACTTTGCTCGTGTGGAATATGGGCCATTCCAACTTGTTGTAGAAGATACTATTTCGGGCACCATTTCTCAAGAGTGGAGCTATTTATTATCTTTTATATTCATTGCAAATAACCGCACCAATATGCCAAGCTTCATGTCAGAATCAAAAAGCAACGATTGTTATGCTTGGCAACCTTATTGTAAAATGGATTGTTGATTATTTGAAGTTATGCGATTGAAAGTAAAGCGATACATTTTCTTCAAAATGTTCTTATTTTAACACGCATTCTATAATGAATAACGATAAGAATAAAACATATTATTTTAAGATGAAGTATAAAGTCAATTTATTTTTAAATCTGACTTGCTTGTGACAACATTAATGTTTGATTAATGAAATTTGACGGAAGTTATTTCTTGTCTTAAGACAGCTTGACATTGACATTATTACTCTTGACTATTTTCAAGATATACTTAGTGCGAATGGGCTTGTTCGGCATTTTTTTTTTTTTCATAAATCGAAAGTGCAAGTATAAATAATGGATCTGCAAAAAATCAGTATCTTATTCGCACGTTTAGTATCTTAAAATCTATTACAAATCTCCATCTCACGAAAATGGGGCGTGGCCAGGCGCTACGTCACTATACGCATAGACTCGGCGATCTCAATAGACTTGATGCTCCTTACTTGTTATAATTATAAGTGTTCTCGAAGTATTGTTTGTTTTGCTTATTACTTGACAGTAGGGAAATACAATTTGGTGAAATGTCAAAAAATTACAATTTTCTCTCGCTCCTGCCGGGACGAAGTTTCGATTTTGACCCTGCAATTTACGATTAGAATTCATCGCCGACCTTCTCCTTTCCGTAGACACATAGAACAAACTTCCACTCGATGTATTTATTTAGTTACCAGCGTTTAAAAATTCCACGTTTTTCGGCTTTTAAGGTTAAATTTGAAAGTTCCCAGAAAGCCATTTTTCTTACGTCACTTACGTATAGTGACGTCACAAATGAGCGCTCGGTTTTTGCAACTATCACTAATTTCAACTCCTTATATCTCGAGAACGGAAAAACTTAGCAATACGAAATTTTAAGTGTATGATGCGAATATCGAGTACTATATGAAAGAGTATAAAAACCATATAAAAAGAATATCATGGAACAAGCCCATTGTAAACTAACTTTTACCAGACAAATCCTAGATTTTAAGATGTTCGTCAATTTCAAAGATAGTTAACAAATATTTTCATTAGATAAGTTAATGTATTTTTAGTCGTCTAAAATCGATATTATGCCTTTAAAAATATATTCTCATTTACATCACAAGTTTCTTGGCAATATCAGTAATTAGTTTCAAGGCGTATATAAAATGGTTATTAATACGTGAGGCTGTCTGGATTTTATTACATGTATTTTAATCGTAGAGCGTCATTTATTTGAAAGATGTTAATTTAGTGTACAAGGTACACTATTTATTTTATTTCAAATTATTAGATTTTTTTAAGAAAAACGATGTATTTAACATTAAAGAATTATTATTCACTGAAAGAATTTACTTCATAACTAGTCAGATTTATTTTGTATAGAAATAGTATGCAGAAACTAACTTTCAAACAACTACGAATATTTGAGGAATTATTTTTGTACCTATTCAAAAAATAACACGGCGATAAAATAGTTATATTATTATTATTGCCAAGTTTTGATCATGAATAAAAAGTTTCGGTTCAGATAATATGTTTATAAATAAATACTGTTTTTAATCTCTAGCTTTTACAATTGAATACTCACGAGACTGTAGAAACTTAGATATAACCGCTTAATAAATAGGATAATTTTTAGGAGAGGGGGGTCACTGAAAATGTGACAAATTGAACAACGGGGAAGGAGGGGATCACAAAAAGTGAACAAAATAAATTTTGGAAAAGTTTAATTTTTTATTTTTAAATGTAGAGAGCGGGGGGAGAAAGAACCATCGTGTCTAATGGGGGTCCCATAAATGTTACAAAGGGAGGAGACACGGTCAAAAATAGCCCATTTTTTCGAACGTATTTACTAGTGTTTGGGAACTTTCCAAATATCAACATTTATTTGAATTAAGAAAGGTTTTACTTTACTTATTATTACTTTAGTTATATTAGGGTGGGTCACTTGTGAAAAATAAACATCTATAGTTTTTGTCTCACCCTCCAAATCTGTTCGAAATTCTAAAAAAATTAGCTTCAAATTCGAGCAAAATCAGTTAATATTAATATGTGCCTCAAATGCTTTATTTCTTAATTAAAAAGACATTTCTCTCATAAAGTGATACAATCGTGAAAGTGTAGTGAAAAGAGGTGGGTAAAGATGAGCCTTTTTTGGCCCATCACAATCATGAAATTGTAAAGTTCTAATTTGAGCCATTCTTTTATATTTATTTTTAGTTCAAGTGTTCAACATTATGTTTAGATAAAACTAATACAAAATATCCTGCAGTAAATTACATTAAATATGTCTCAAACATAGCATATTTTTTAGTTTTCTATCATTTTCGACGTTTCTTCGAGCTTTCAATGACATTTATTTATTTATTTATTTATTTATTTATTTATTTAATGATAAATCATCCAACAGTACAAAACCATTTATAAGATGGAAATCTAAACTAACTTAACCTAACCTAACTAAAAAATACAAATAGAAATTATGAAGCCGATTGGACTGCACGACAGTAGATGAAATTTCTGGCTGCTAGGCAAATATGTCCAATTCACTGCAATGAGTTTCATAACTAGTACAAATATTAAACAGAGGAGAAAACTTTAAAACGTTAGATCTAGGAGTGGATCAATAAAAGCTATGAGAATGACGAGAATTAATCCGTGGGACATAAAAGTTCAGTTTTCTTAATATTTCACTACAATCTATTTTATTATGCATAATTTTATCAAGAAAACGCAAAGCAAAGGACTTACGCCTTTCGGAAAGACTGGTAATATCAAATTTTTCAAGTAATTGATTTTGAGAAGCTCCAATTGGTGGATATGTACCTTCAGTTTTCCAGTTTAAAAATTTCAAGAAGCGGCACTGAATATTTTCCAATTTATCGTTATGAGTATTATACCCAGATTGCCAGACAAGTGAAGCATACTCTAGTTTAGATCGAGAGAAAGCAAAATAAAGCATCTTTAAGGTTTTCGCATCATTAAAATCATGGCTGTTACGCAAAATGAAGGCTAAAATTCTGTATGCATGCGAAATTATAGCATCAATATGGTTAGTGAAGGTTAATTTTTTTATCAAAAGTTATACCTAGATCCTTGAACGTAGATGGTCTGTTCAGCATGTCGCCATTAACATTATAATTATATATAATTGGGGACTCCTTGGTTGTATAACTCATAACATTTCACTTGCCAACATTTAGGTGAAGATCATTTTCATCGCACCAAGCCGACAACTTAGTTAAGTTGTTTTGAAGTTTTTCGCAGTCATTAAAATCATTAATCCTATGCAACATCTTGACGTCATCGGCATATATTAAGAAATATACGCCTAAGTGATCACTGATGTCGTTAATAAACATATTGAAGGAAAGGGGTCCAAGTATTGATTCCTGGGGTACTCTTGACGTGGCTCGGTATTCAACAGATTTATATCCATTATAAGATACGAATTGAACTCTATCAGTCAAGTAACTCTCAAGAAATTGAAGTAAACCGTCAGATAATCCGAATTTGTCAAGTTTACAGAGAAGTTTCCTATGGTTCAGTCTGTCAAACGCCTTAGAAAAGTCAGTATAGACTGAGTCAACCTGTATTTGAGAATCAATTGATTCAGCAATGTACTGAGTGGCGCAGATTAAGTTCATTACGGCGAAGCGACCTTTCATAAAACCGTGTTGTTGCGTAGATATTTTCAGTTGAACATGTGCATAAATGTTATGCAGTAGGATTTCGAAAGCTTAACCAAGGTTACATATGTTGTTATCGGTCTATAATTGGTGACATCATTTCTTTCACCCTTTTTATACACAGGGCACACTTTGGAGTATTTCCAAATATCAGGAAAATAGCATTTCTTAAGACATAAATTTAAAATTTTGCAGAGAGGATATGCAAAAATACTGGCACAGTCTTTCTGGAATTCCATCTGGGCTCAAATAAAAACTTTTTATTTTCATGATTGTGATGGGCAGATATAGGCCGATCGTTACCCACAGGAATTGTCCAGAGGATACGAATCAATAATCCCTTTTCAAATTAATCTTCTATAGGATCCTTTTATTGTGTCCCAAAAATGATCCCATGGGGCCATTTTAAAGCCCTATAATGCCTTATGAGGGTCTTTCAAAATGTTACTTATATTCGTAGATGTGGTAAAGAACTAGCGTTATTCTGTCTTCCCCATTATTAAGAAGGAATTATTTTGCCAAAGTATCAAATTATATATGTTGCTTTTTAAAATCATATAATTGGATAGGGGAACTACAGAGATAGTAACAATGCTGTTAAGTTATCTCATACTATTCAACTTACGCTATAATGGGCTTGTTCGGAATTTTTTTTTTAATTCATAAATCGAAAGTGCAAGTATAAATTAATGTATCTGCAAAAAATCAGAATCTTATTCGCACGTTTAGTATCTTAAAAACTATTACAAATTTCCATCTCGCGAAAATGGGGCGTGGCCAGGCGCTACGTCACTATACGCATAGACTCGGCGATCTCAATAGACTTGATGCTCCTTATTGGTTATAGTTATAAGTGTTTTCGAAGTATTGTTTGTTTTGCTTACTACTTGACAGTAGGAGAGTACAATTTGGTGAAATGTCAAAAAATTACAATTTTCTCTCGCTCCTGCTGGAACGAATTTTCGATTTCGACCCTGCAATTTACGATTAGAATTCATCGCCGACCTTCTCCTTTCCGTAGACACATAGAACGAACTTCCACTTGACGTATTTATTTAGTTACCAGCGTTTAAAAATTCCATGTTTTTCGACTTTTCAGGTTAAATTTGAAAGGTCCCAGAAAGCCATTTTTTTACGTCACTTGCGTATAGTGACGTCACAAATGAGCGCTCGGTTTTTGCAACTATTACTAATTTCAACTCCTTATATCTCGAGAACGGAAAAAGTTAATAATACGAAATTTTAAGTGTATAATGAGAATATCGAGTACTATATGAAAAAGTATAAGAACCATATAAAAAGAATATCATGGAACAAGCCCATTTCAAGCCTTCTGAGATGTGCGAATGTTCAAATTTCCGTTGGAATAAACCTTATAAAATATCACGATGTTGACCGAGCACTTTTCAGTTCCTGGTCTTTCTATTAAATGCCGTCTTATTAAATCATCTTTATAATCGTTTATTATCTGTTAATATAAGTTTACGATATAATGGGGGGTAATTCAGTTATATAAAGACATTACGAGCACCTAGAATTATCAACAATCTATTAATTTTATACTATCTACCGTAGGCACTAATATGCTAATAAAATTACATTAGCATCAATCAAAGAGTTTATCACGTTCGCTTATATTACAAAAAAATGGTTTCTTAATTCTTCTGTTCTTCTTAAGTTTATACAGGGTGTTTCTATATTGATATAAAAAAATTCTGGAGCTTATTTAAGAGGAAGAAATATGACGAAACTTAATATAAACACTGTATGACAATAGTTTCAATAGAGGCTACTTACAGTTGTCCGAAGATGAAGAATTATTGTTTTTCTCGGTCACCCATTGAGAGGCCTGTACATTTATAGTATTCGCAGTTATTTTAAAGTATTAACTAATATTTAATCGCAAACGTACGATACATACGAGGGATCTTTGTTTTCCTACATACATTCTTATTTTCGTTTTTTATAATTTAGTCCTGGAATGAATTTTTACCAGTAGAACCACATAGTTATGATGAAAACAAATTAAAATTATAATTAATTCATAATTGTTACTAGATGGTTTTAAGTCAGTTGAGAATTGGTTATAGTATACACAGTTAGTTGGTACTCATGCTAATCTTCCTCAGAGATAAACCGGTTGCACTAAGGGACGTAATTAATGTTAATGAATAAGAGTTATTTAAGAGGTTGGCTTTCTTTAAAAATTTAAACCTTATTTACATGGTATTTCAGTCAACGTGTGGAGTGAACTAAATTTCATTTTTCTGAGATAATATATAAAAACTCGTTTCTCTTCCTCATTTTAGAAACCATATGCAGCCATGTGTGTATACGAACCTTCGAACGATGATAGGAGGAAAGTCCTATAGAAAATTTTCATTCCAATTTATTGAAATGAAATAATAAATGTGAAGAAAATCAAGGAATAAGACTTATTTCTGAAATAGGATCTGATACAAATTCTTGTGTCTAGAGTTTCATTCCTTAACTTTAACGGTAATTTTATGTACAGCACCAGCGTAGCGTTAGAAAAGCCCTGTCCGCTCCTATACTTGAGAGAAATATACTAATCAATTTCTAATATGCCTTTTTTCTTCTTATTTACATCTGTCCATGAATTATGCTAGTTGGCTTTCGTTTGCTGTATAGCACGTCTAACTACAACAAGCCATTTGTTGTCGTTTCCTCGTTGAGGCCCTTTCTCATTAGCTCTTTAATTACTAGTCCAACGTTTTCAGAAGGCTCTTCAGCTCTCTCCATCTGGTCTTCCCTGAGCCATCGACCGATCTAAATTTTCCTCTCTTCAATTGATATGAGTTGCTTCAGTTCTACTTTTTTAAATTAAGAATAAGATGCTACAAATAAAATTATCACATTTCCGAGAATTTCGAGCATATTTCCAGTTTCGCATTTCTCAGCATTGAGTTTTGAAATAAAGAGATTTTAATGACAACAAATTTATGCGAGATCTCAGAATTGAAAACAGTCATATAACAGCAAAAAAAATCGAACTCGTGGCAGATGTTTCATGGATCCACATACCAAAACATTAGTTTTAGACATCTATCCGTTCGTGTATATGTCTAATAGTGACACACTATCGAAACCAAGTATTTAACTATTTAACTCATTTCATTATTTTCTCACAAAACAAAGGTAGTTTACTGATGACTAGAAATCAATCGAAACAATTTTATTACCAATTTAAAATACATGAAATTTCCATAAATCGATGTCAACTAATTACACTGTAATTCATTTGTCTGAAAAATATTTTAAAATTGTAGTCTACTGATGAATAAAATTTATAAAACAAACCCCATATATGGCTCATATTTTTCAGACTACATTTACTATCATCTCAACCAAATATACAGGGTGTTGCATCATGAGAGGGACATAGCTTAATAGGAGGTAGAGAACATCAGTGGTAACCGGAACCTCCCATAGAAATGTCTCATTGGGCCTTCACTACGAAATTACAGGGTGTTAAATAATTTTTGGCCAAACCTGTTTTTTGTCATAACTTTGACAGGAAATGAAATAACGGATTCATATTTGGTACGGCTAATGTACAAACGAGCCCCAAGAGGTACATGTATAAAAAAAAATATATCCAGGTCCGGACTCACTATAATTTATGTTTCTTTTTTGCATCAATAAAACATCACCCTGTATATATTTTTTTGAAATTTCGATACGATATTCGAAAAGAGCAAGAAAAAACAAACAAAATGGCCTATTTCATTTTTTTGTTACACCTTCGTGGTTATTTAAATACGTTGTTAAATGTGCAAGAAAATGGATTACAGAACCCTATTAAATGAGAGGCACGTGAAATAAATAGTTTTATAACTAAAATTTGCAAAAATTCTATTGAGCCTAGGTGGTCTGGGTGAATCCTAATTCCGGCACGTTTTAAAGGTCCATTTTGGTAAAAAACTGTGGTCCTAATAAGTAATCGGGTATGAAATAACAACATTTTTAATCAATCACAGTAGGCTTGTTCAAAGTGACAGATAATAAAAAGAAATCTCCTAAACAGTTGAATAATTGTTTGTTAGTAATTTAATGTGTCAATAATCCGCATTTAGTTAGTGAAAACTTGTGAAAATATTTTAACTATGCCCGTAAAATTTACAAACGGGGAATATGCTGACATAATGTTCATCTATGGTTTCTGTAATGGAAATGGTAGGTCGGCGGAAAGAGAATATCGGCTGCGTTTTCCTGGTCGTCGATGCCCTAATCATAAAACCTTTAGTACGGTGTTCCAGTATGCAAGACAACACGGAAAGTTTGCCACTTCTGCAGTTGTGGAGCGTGTTTTACAACAAGGTGTGCAGGAACAAAACAATATTATAAACGTAGTTCAAGAAAACCCAAGTATGAGCACTAGACGAATCAGTTTGGCAACTGGTATTCCTCATTGGCGAGTATGGAGAACCCTAAAAAGAGAACGTTACCATCCATATCATATCCAGCAGGTACAGCGTCTTCAACAAGGCGACGATATCCCCCTCCTGGCATTTTGTCGTTGGTTGTCTAATCATCGCCCAGTCATTTACAGAACCTTATTTACGGATGAGGCACAATTTACAAGGGATGGAGTAAACAATTCACGAAATAATCATAAATGGGCACAGGAAAACCCACATGCGGTACGCCAACGCCGTTCGCAACACAGGTTTTCTGTAAATGTTTGGGTCGGACTTGTGAATAGACATTTGATAGGGCCACATTTTTTTGAAGAAAGATTGAATGGTGAAATTTACTTTGATTTTCTTCAAAACATTTTACCGAATATGTTAGAAAATATCGGTATAAGAGGCATGTTGTTTCAGCATGATGGGGCCCCACCACATTTTAACCTTCAAGTAAGAGAACACTTAAACAATGTGTATCCTAATAGATGGATTGGACGCGGGGTCCACATGAATAGCCACCAAGATCTCCTGATTGTAACCCTTGTGATTACTTTTTATGGGGCCACTTAAAAAACGAGGTTTATAGCATTGAAACGCGCAAGAAAATGCACAGAATTTGGGGGAGGACATTTTGAAAATTTACTTTAGTGTCAATTACGTTTTATTTTTAAACACATTTAGTTATTGTTTTGTTATTTATTGTTAATTGAATGGAAAATATTTTATTTATTTAGATTTTAGTTTGTTCTCTTCCAATTTTTATTAAGTATAAAATGTTGATGATTTTCTTGATCAAAGTAACTGGTTGCTTAGGCCTAAATGGTTTAAATTATCTGTCACTTTTATTCTTTGAACAAGCCTACTGTGATTGATTAAAAATTTTGTTATTTCATACCAGATTACTTTTTAGGACCACAGTTTTTTACCAAAATGGACCTTTAAAACGTGCCGGAATTAGGATTCACCCAGACCACCTAGGCTCAATAGAATTTTTGCAAATTTTAGTTATAAAACTATTTATTTCACGTGCCTCTCATTTAATAGGGTTCTGTAATCCATTTTCTTGCACATTTAACAACGTATTTAAATAACCACGAAGGTGTAACAAAAAAATGAAATAGGCCATTTTGTTTGTTTTTTCTTGCTCTTTTCGAATATCGTATCGAAATTTCAAAAAAATATATACGGGGTGATGTTTTATTGATGCAAAGAAGAAACATAAATTATAGTGAGTCCGGACCTGGATATATTTTTTTTTATACATGTACCTCTTGGGGCTCGTTTGTACATTAGCCGTACCAAATATGAATCCGTTATTTCATTTCCTGTCAAAGTTATGACAAAAAACAGGTTTGGCCAAAAATTATTTAACACCCTGTAATTTCGTAGTGAAGGCCCAATGAGACATTTCTATGGGAGGTTCCGGTTACCACTGAGGTTCTCTACCTCCTATTAAGCTATGTCCCTCTCATGATGCAACACCCTGTATAGGAGTTCTACAGAAAATCGGTGGGGATGAACCGTATTGGACCGTTTGCTGCAAAAAATGACCCATCTGTACTTTTTGCTTGCTCTTTGTCAGTAGATGCATAGGAGGTGGGTGAACAAGGCTTACTATGTCCAGGCGGTTGGAGCGGTCACATAACTTGGTAAATTAAATTTGATTTTACATCGATGTTTTGTTGAGACTTTTTGCTTGCGGTATGATATATTTTTCCAGACGTCGAGAACAATCCAATAATGTATCTGGCAGCATTTTGTCCTCAGGTTCGACCCTAGGCCCGACTTCGGAAAATTCCGGAAAATGGCGCTCGGCCAAATTTTGCAATGGCGAGACTTCAACGAAATTTGAAATATATCTTAAACGTGGCTTTTCTAAAGATAATGTGCCAATTGTTGGCAGTTTTTTGTGTTACCGAAATGATTAATATGCAAAAATTGGTTTTGCAACTTGGTCAAAAGTGAAATGTCTCTTACCAAGGGTGTAAAATTGGAACAGCGATCAAAAAAAGGTTTTATTATACTAGAAATGTTTGTATGATTCTAAACTAATAGTATTACCACTGCAAGCATGTTTTTACCCAGTAATTTTTTCCCATTCACCTCCATATTCACTCCGGGTTTCAGTGCAGAAAATTTCAAAACAATCAAATTGATATTCATATAATTTACCTATATTAGACACTTACTGGATGAAAAATGCTTGCAAGTGTAATACTATTAATTAAGAGTCATACACACATTTTTAGAGGAATAAAGCCTCTTTCTGACTATTGATACCGATCTTACACCCTTGCGGCTTGCGCCTTGGCAAAAAACACCTCACTTTTGACCAAGTTGCAAGGCTCTTTTTTGCATATTAACTCTTTCGGTGACACAACAAAATGCTGGCAATCGCACCTTAGTTTTAGAGAAACCACGTTTAAGACATATTCCAACATTTAATTGAAAAATCTCACCATTTAGCCAAGAGCCATCTTTTCGGGATTTTGGGCCTAGGGCCGAACCTGACGATAGATAATGCTGGCAGAGGTATTTTTGGAAACATATATCACATTGCAAACAAAAGTCTCAACAAAACATCGATGTGAAATTTGAATTTGATTTTACCAGGTCACATGACCGCTTCCATCGCCCGGACATAGTAAGCCTTGTTCACCCCATCCTCTGGTCATTTTTGCAGCGAAGTTCGTGTCTATATCATTAATTTCTTATTTTTTCTAGAATAATTGTTATGTAATATACGGTGGATCCTATCTTGTATCGCAAATTTTATTATATTGAACAAATAAATAATACTTTGGTGTCAATGATTAAGTATCTGACCAAATTTCTCTTATTTTGATATACTTTCTTGTTGCAGGCTGCTAAGTTCTTTTGCATCTACCGAAAGTGAACATCTTGAGGAGCTGTGTGACTCCATAGCGAATAATGAGATAGCTGTTGAAGCGATTTCCGAGAGGCTTACTGAAGTTACAGGATTGGCTGAAGAGCTAGACCAAGCTTTACACAGTGCGCAGCAAGACTGTTTAGTATTTACAACCACTTCGACATCAACAACCTCATTAATCGATCCAACTAACACCATATCCACAGTTAAGAAAGCTATGGAAAATAATCCGACTAATCCTGAGGTTAGTTTAGTGAAAATTAAGGTGTGGGGACGCTAATATTTGCTTTTCATAACTTTACATATACCTACCCATCCCTCTCTATACGCAAAGATAATAATCAATTTTCAGTAGATATATAGCCCATTTATTGTTATTGTTAGTATTCTCAAAAATTCAATTCAATTCTATCATAATGACAAAAAACTAGTTGTGTGTGTGTATATAATAAATCTCATTTAATAAATAGATGAAACCTATGGAGAATAAATTATTACATATTTTTTTTTACAGTAATAATTGTAAGGCAAAGTAAAGTTCAAAGTAACTATGCAACCAATTGTACACGTAGGTGGGCCTATGTAATAAAATAATTAACATAAAGAAAGGAATGAACTGCGCCGTGAAAGTACGAGAGTAGTTGAAAATTAATAAATCTATATTTGTCGAAGGTACACCTACCGGGTGTTGCATCATGAGAGGGACATAGCTTATTAGGAGGTGAGGTAGAGAACATCAGTCGTAATCAGAACCTCCCATAAAAATGTCTCATTGGGTGTTTTATAATTTTTGGCAATAGCTACTTTTTGACATTACTTTGACAGGGAATGGAATAAACGATTCATTAGTGGTACAGCTAATAACAGTAACGATTCTTCAGAAGTAAGTAAGACGTGGAAAAAAAATCCTGGTCCGGAATCACTAAAATTTGTATTTCTTCTTTACCTCTTAAAAACATGACTATATATATTTTTGAAATTTCTATACGATATTCGAAAAGAACACAAAAAATAAGCAAAATGGCACATTTTACTTTTTTGTTACACCTTTGTAAATATATAATAATATGGATTTCAGAACGATATTAAAATAAATGAGTCATGTGAAATAAATTTTTTTTTACTTAACTAAAATTTGCAAAAATCTATTGATGCTAGGTGGTCTGGGTGAATCCTAATTCCGACACGTTTTAAAGATCAATTTTGGTAAAAAATATAGCCCTAATAAGTACTTGGGTATAAATTAACATAATATTTAATTAATCATTTAAGCTTATTCGAAGTGACAGATAATAAAACTATTTAGGCCTAAGCAGCAAGTTACATTAATAAAAGCAGCAATACACTTTACAAAAATTGGAAAGCAGAACAAACTAAAACAGAAATAAATAAAATTATTTTCATCCAGGTAACAATAAACAACAAGTGAATAACTAAATGTGTTTAAAAATAAGACATAATTTGCACTAAAGTAAATTTTCCAAGTGGCCTCCCTCAACTTCTGTGCATGTTCTTACGCGTTTAATTAATTCACCAATCGCTCAACGTATCATTGCCAGATTATTCGATAATTAGTCGCAGGTTGTAACGATGCGTTGAATTTATTGTTGTCTACTATCAATTTCGACACTATACACTTTATTTCTTAAATGACCCCATATAAATCAATCGCAAGGGTTACAATCAACAGACATTGGTATCCATTCATGTGGACCCCCGCGACCAATCCATCTATTAGGATACTCATTATTTAAGTCTTCTTTTACTTGAATGCTGAAACACTGCTTCTAATACAGATATTTTCTAACATATGTTAATGTTTTGAAGAAAATTATAGTCAGTATCACCATTTAATCTTTCTTTAAAAGAATGTCGACCTATCAAATGTATATTCACATGCCCCATGCAAATATTTACAGAAAACCTGTGTTGAGTATGGCGTTTACGTATCGCATGTGGGTTTTCCTGTGCCAATTTATGATTATTTCTCGAGTTGTTTACTTCATATTTCGTAAATTATGCCTCATCCGTTAATAAGGTTCTGTAAATAACTGGGCGATGGTCAGGCAACCAACGACAAAATGCGAGACGGCGGATGTCGTCGTTCAAGACGCTGTACCTGGTGGTTCTCCATACTCAAAGTTGGTACCGATTTTTGGCACACCCTAATAAGCTGGTGGACAGAAAATATTTTAAGTAGAACGTGAATGATCGATTATGGCTGCGTACCAAATTCCAAGTTGAAAAAGTTCTAATGCACGGTCTACGTAAATCATCCTGTATGTGTATAAGTAGGACTTTCACACACATATTTTGATGTCTATGTTATTAGTGCAGTAAAATAAGGAATCGGCTTCGGAATCTTTTGTAACAGGGCGGACTTTTTTCCATTCTCTTCTAAATTGTATCCAGAATATCTGATAAAAAGTCTTCTTTCTAAAAAGTGCCAAACAAAATAGATGGAATGTTATTGTTTTTCGCGAATGAATTTAAAAATTTAATTTTATCGAAAAGAACTATTTATGCCAATCGAAAGTACGAGAAATAATTTCACTTAAAAAACATGTATGAAGTTTTTTTGTGCGATCAAAAATTGTAGGCTCCAGATCTTTTTATTTAAAGCGCGAAAATGGGAGCGAAAGGCGAAGCATGCGCGATCTCGGATGCGCTACAGTAAACTTGTTACAACTTTTGAACTAATTAATGAAATTGAGCTCAACAAATCTTAATTGAAAGAATAAACATGTGTTTATTGGATTACTATATTTTCAAATATAAAAATGAATGTGTGTAGAAATAGTATATATATGAAGTCGGTACATAAAGAGATTTCCGATGAAATCGGTAAAAGCTCTACCATTTCTACAATTTTTAAGATAAAAACTTGGAACTTTTACATATTACTCTTGAAGTAATGTATAAAAGGATATGATGAGTCAAAAAATATTAAAAATTTATTTTTGAAGATGTACAGTTCCAAAATTTCAAATTTTTAAGAATATGATAAATTTTGATATGTATAACTAACTTTAACCACCTATTACTCAGATTCATACCGCGTTACTAGATTTCTGTAGGTGCGATTTTTAAAGCACGAAATGTGTACTTTACGATGCTTTAAGGGGATTTAACTTAAAAATTAAATTAACCCCCTTTATTTTACGAAAATAAAGGAAACATTTTTCTTTGCTCCAAAATTCGTGAAACTAGAGGTAACATAAACCTTAATAACTTTTATTAAAAAAATTATTTAGCACACCTATCCATCGGGTCTTTTCATATATTACTTTAAGAGTAATATGTGAAAGTTGCAGGTTTTTATCTTAAAAGCTGCAGAAATGGTAGAGCTTTTACCGATTTCTTCGGAAATCTTTTTATGTTTCAACTTCATATATGTACTATTCCTACATACATTCATTTTTATCGTTGAAAATATGGTAATCCAATAGCCGCATGTTTCTTCTTTCATTTAAGCTTTGTTGAACTCAATTCCATTAATTACTTCAAAAGTTATAACAAATTTAGTGTAGCGCGTCCAACACCGCGCACGCTTCGCACAAACAAAAAGATCTGGAGCCTACATTTTTGGCGTAAGCAGTTTTTTCGATAAAATTAAATTTTAAAAGTTTGCGAAAAACCGTATTATTACATCTATTTTGTTTAATAACTACTATAACGGCACTTTTTAGGAAGAAGACTTTTTATCGTATATTATGGATACAATTTAGAACATAATGGAAAAAAGTCTGCCCTGTTACAAAAGATTCCGAAGTTAAGCCCGTTTTTAGTCTTATTTTACTGCACTATATATGTCATATGAACCGTCTCATAAACAAAAAAATATTGTTTGTATTTTTTAAAAACTTAAAAAATGAGATGACTGTTTTAAAAGCTAAAAACTCGATTATATTGGGAATCCTAGCAGATCCGATTTTCCCGTTAGCATTTTCGGAATCAGACATCCTAAAAAAGTTCTACAAAAACCGTTCTCGTCGGCATTATCATCCAACTAAAAACTGGTTGAGGAGGGGTGTGTGCAGAAGTAGGAAACTTTCCGTGTTGTCTAGAATACTGGAATACTGTACTAACAGTTTTGTGATTTGAATGCCGACGACCAGGAAAACGCCTCCGGTATTCTCTTTCCGTTAACTTACCATTTCCATTATAGAAACCATAAATATTATATCAGCATATTCCACGTTTGTAAATTTAAGTGGCATAGTTGAAACATTTTACACAAATTTTCACAATTTAATGTACTTCGCAAACTAAATGCGGGTTATTGACACTTTAAATTATAAACCATTAATTATTTAACTGTGTAGCAAACGTAAGAAGGGTTAAAGAAATTGAGATTACTTCTCATACAATAGCGCGATATAGGTAGAAAATTGAAACATAAGTTCACAGACCCTAAACTGTCATAAAATAGTCGTGTCGGTGTAATATTAGAGGATTTCAAAAACAAGGTTGTATACATTTCTAATTTTAACAACCGCTTCGTGTTAAATACGAAAAACTTTTCGACCATAACTATACTATAGTATATTTTCTAAATTCGAAAATGTTTTATTACTGTGTAAAGGAATTCCACAAACTCATGAACTAAAAAATCATGAGAAAGTTCGACTGGGCCAACGTCTTTTTCAAATCGTTTTATTGGAGATGACAAATAGTGGGATCAATTACGCGAAAACGCGATTAAGGTAAAATAACACTAGTTGAGGAAATATCTAAATTAATCAGGGAGTCGTCCCATAAATATTATGGTTGGTTCATAGATCCCTATTTAATGTACACTAGACAGGAAACTAGTCGATTTTTCCTTTTTAAGTCCACTCGTAAAACAAAAAGGTTTTTTCACCGACTAGGAAAATTAGCTAGCTTAGATATAGAATATTGTTTTATATTTAGGGGAAGCCATTTTGGCCATAGTTACTATAGAGAACGCCAATTGCCAGGCGAGTAGTATTTCGGTACATAATTTCTACTTTAGAGGACGCCACCTTCCGGATGGCCTGAGGGCCCTAAAAGGGAGCTGACTTCATTCATTGTCTATGTTTCTTTGGGGTGAATAACGCCCACCCTACTAAAAAATTGACCAGGATAATCCCGTCAAGAAAGAAAAACACTTTTCGCTACTAGTGGTGTGACATCGTCCTACTTTTATCGTGATAATTTTAGTGTTATCGGGTATAGATATTTGTGTTTTGAGATTTTGTATTAAAAGTTAGTTATTTTCATTTAAGTTCAAATTAAACTTTACCTCGCTCGAATTGTCGCTGGCAACTGGCGTTTCGTCATTCGTTTTCGTAGTATATTTATCAGAAATATTTATGATGCTCGTTAAGAATATTGTATATTTTTGGCCCTTCTGGCAATCAGTTTGAATTTGAGTGTAAAAGATATTCTCCTTTAACGAAGTATTTTTTTTTGCTTAAGTTCGAGACTACGGTCCATTTTTCTTATTGGTTTAACTTTTAAGTTGCATTTTCTTTTGTTTTAATTTAAGCATTAATTGTTATGTATTGTTCGATTTTCTAAACCGATTAATTTCGTGTTCTTTTGTAAAATATAGTTTGTGTTGTTGGAAAATGCGTGTTTCATTTACTTGCTTATTAGTGGAAAGTTGAGTAATCAAGGTTAGATACTCTTAGTGAAGCAGTAGACCTGACAAAGAAAAATGGGGTAAGTTTTTGAACTATAACATTTTAAGTGTACACACATCTCGGAGAACGGTCCACGTATAAAACGAGATTAATACATCTGGATCTACGTGGCCCACTGTGCAAGAGTAGTGTGAGTGTGAATATAGACGTAAAGATAGGCCCGATGTTGATGAATGACTATTCCTTGGTAGTCGCACATAGTGTAAATTGGTCTCATTTGAAAGGGGTACATTAATTTTCATGAATATAATCAATAAACTTATTAACCCCCCGGTTTAATCTAAACACGGAAAAGGGGTTCATTACAACAATAAGAAACATACATTTAAGTGACTTCGGGCCTGGATTTTTTTCATGTCTTACATGTAATTTTGAAGGATCGTTACCGTATTAGCAGTACCAAATATGAATCCATTATTCTATTCCCTGTCAAAGTAATGACAAAAAGTAATTTTCACCAAAAATTATAAAACACCCTGTAACTTAGTAGTAGTGAAGGCTCAATGACACATTTCCATGTGAGGTTCTAATTATCACTGATGTTTTCTACCTCCTGTGTCTATCTCATGATGCAACACCCTGTATAATAGACTCGCATTATTAGAATAACCCTAAATTAAATATATGGTTTTTACCACATTATGTTCAGATGATGGCAGTTGATCAAATGTGCATCAACTACCTGTCTAAAGTTTAGCACCCATATGGTAGTCGTTTAACAAAATAGCTATCTTATATTTGCTAATAGTACAGGCAAATTAATAATTTAGGGTAACAAAAATTAATAAAAGGATCATCTCTGGGATTTAAGTAGGTAATAATCTGGAGAATGAGATGATGCATTCTTTACACTTCCAAGTTCCGGGAAAATTCAAAAAAATTTGGAAAAACTTTTTGATTTTCGGTTTTTTTGCTCTAGCGGCCAAAATAATGAAAATAGAGAAATAAGTTCCCAACAAAAGTTGTAGCTCGTCCTTTTCTCTACAAAAAGGTCTTTACAAATTTTTGTCTTACTTGAGCCGCTTAGAACATAAATCGAGTTTTCCACTTACAGTTTTAAGCCGCTTCGAAATGCGCGAAAAATGAGAATTCTCCAGGAGTTTCGTACGACCGGGCTCATCGATCGATAATTCTTACTATTCAGAGCCCCTAAAAAAAATGAAAACAACGTGAAATGTAGAGAATAGTCTCAGCTTTAATGTGGAACTAATCACAAAATTCATAAAAAATTTTATCAAGGAGAGAAAGTGTCGGAAGATGGCTTAGTGAACTTTGTACAGTTGATCCACAGATTTATTCATATCTTTGCCGGGAGTCGTTAGAATGATGATTCATTTTGCTTACATATTCTTATATAATGATATATTAATCCAATTAACATTTTATTGCAATTACTTTTGTTGGAAAAATATGCCTTGCGATCAAAGTAGAGGGTATATTTCTCATCGATCAATCACCTCCAAATTTTGGAGTTCAATTCGCTATATCTTAAGTAATAATAATAGCACAGTCTTAATTTTTGGATTATAAGTACAATAAAACATATTCTTTCGAATGACTTTTGAGTTTTTTAAATGCGCGTAGTACTTTTTGAATCTGTTGACATTATTTATACACGTTCAGAAAATGCACAATTATACAGTAAAACATATACAACTTATTTGTTTCATATCATTTTTCAATGAAATTTTCACGAAATATAGATTAACGTGCGTGGAATCGAATCCATGCAATGAAAAAGCACCCTTTATTACGGGAGAAATAGGTAGGATGCATAAAACTCAAAGACGTGAATAAATCAACTGTATAAAGTTATCCTAAGCCATCTTCTAACACTTCTTTCTCTATGATAAAAATTTGTATGAATTTTGTGATTACTTCCACATTAAAGCTGAGACTTTTCTCTACATTTTACGTTGCTATCATTTTTTTAGCGGCTCTGAATAGTAATAATTATCGATCGATATGTCCGGTTGTACGAAACTCCCAGAGAATCCTCATTTTCCGCGCATTTCGGAGCGGCTCAAAACTGTAAGTGGAAAACTGGATTTATCTCCTAAACGGCTTAAGTAAGACAAAAATTGGTAAAGACCTATCTTGTAGAGAAAGAGACGAGCTACAAATTTTGTTGAAAACTTTTTCTGTATTTTCATTATTTTAGCCGTTAGAGCAAAAGAACCAAAAATCAAAAAGTTTTTCCAATTTTTTTTGAATTTTCCCGGAACTTGAAGTGCAAAGAATGCATCATTCCATTCTACAGGTTATTAACTACTTAAATCCTAGAGATAATTCTTTTATTAATTGTTGCGAGGTTTTTACAATATTTTGCCTTCATTGCCTGTACTATAACTGGTAGTTGCATTTCAGCTACTTTCCATGCATATGGATAGTGTACAATTTAGTAGCTATACTACAGATTGTATTAGTAGAAAGTAGTAAATGTATATTTGGCAATCGCATAGAGTCTGTCAAAACTTGTTTAAATTCATCATCATACTTGTTGCGGTGCCATATTTAATTTAGTAATATTTCGGATTAGATACAACTGATTCTTGATCGATCCAATAATATAACATGCCGAATAGTCTTTTGCACTCGATTATTATTATCATTAGAAACGCGAGCAGATTTTATCCACGGCGTTCAGGCCTGTCGGTCCATTGTACATTTATGAGGCGTAGGATCTCCTACAAAGAACCAGTACTATCCACGAAGGATGGCAGCCCATTCTAGGGTAGATCCTGTAGTTCCTCCAGCTGCGAAAATTATATTTCCAGATACCTACGTCTTGGTATTCCCAGGGGTGTGTAATTAAAAAGTACGCCTTTAAAACCAAACTAAAACTGTTAAAATAATGCACTAAAAAGAATAAAATTATGTTAATAATAACAAGAGTTATGTTTATTAACGTAAAGGAGTGAGGTGCTCAGAATACCTGGAAAAACAGGTTAACATATTTATTGTTATTATTAACATTATTTTCTTGTTTTCGGTGCATTTTTTAATAGTTTCAGTTTGTTTTTAAACACGTTTTTCAGTTTTTTTGAATTATTTATTTTTAATTTGTACTATTTTATATTACATAAATATTAATTTTAATTTACTTGTTTTTTCTAAATATTCATTTTAATTAAAATTTAAAAAGCCATTTGATCTTTATTTAAAGTAAAGGATAACCTCTTTAAAGAAGTGTAATAAGGAGCGGCAATTTGCCTTTTTCTCCTGAGCGATGCACCCCCACCGCCACCGAGTGCTCCAATGCCTCCGTGTTCTGAATGGCCCTCGTACCTAACTTTGTAATCAATTCCGTGTTTGCCAGCTACATATTCTACTATTCGCCTTCTTCCATCTGGTTGAAGCAATTCATAACGTCCTTTAGTTTCTTTGCCATCTCTCACCTCATATTGACTTTTGATGTCGTGGTGCTTCAGGTCATGGACTGCGTAATCGTAATGATAATGGGGCGGTGACTTGAATTCAAAGAATAATAATATAATTATTAGAACCATTATTCATTGTAATTTTCATGTTAGTGTAGTTTAGGTATCATTTTGAAATGAATCAAAAATTGAATGGACATTGGAATGTCCAATATTTAGAATCACGAAATATAGCAATTAAAAAACAATAAACTTCTATCTCATTTTTTTGCAAAATATCCTCTGAGGCTTGATTTGTTGTATACAATAGACCGGGAAGCTCCGGAGACTATCTTGCAAAGAATGAGACAAAAGTTTATTGTTTTTTTAATTGTCCTATTTTTTATCCAAAATATGAACCTAGACTGGCGAATATAAATTTCTTCTGGTTATTTTTCTACAGCCAAAAGAATAGAGAAATACAGCTTCTTTTACAACTTTTTTTTTGAAAAGAGAGGTCAAATAAAATTAAATGAAAGTTGGAGATAATAAAATTATCCGTTCAAATTGTCAGAAAAGTGAAATCTAATTTCAAAATTATAAAAAAGCAGTGAAACCACATTACTCTGAACCCAATTTTTTTTCGAAAAATATACGATTACGTTTATATTTTAGCCAATTATACCTAAAAGTGCCCTCAAGAAGATAAGTGCACTTAGTTTAAAAATATTATTTTTGTGCTACCTATCCTCAAAGGAGAGAAAATCCGGGAAACCGTTATGACAAAAATGTTTTTAAAGATCCACATATTTTCAAAATAGAGACAAAATCCTAGAATTTGAGTCTAGGACCGTTTACGTTGGTGTACGATCCCAAATGATATACCGATTTCCTGATTTTGACTCTATTGAGGTTGTCATGCAAAAAATGTTTCCAATATCGGTCTACATCACCTTCTTGTAAGCACTTTTACCTCTAACTAGCTAAATGTTCAAAGCAATCATTAATTTTTTTGGGCCCAAAGAAGTTGGTTTCTTTGTTTTTTTCTTATTTAGATTGCTAGACTTCACTATTTTGATTTGATATCAAGTTTGACAAATTAACGATAGATATTACAGTTAATCGTATCGAGAATAACCCATTTCAAATGTCATACCTGATAATCTATATATTCCTCCAAATGATGATGACCTCCTTTATATCCACCCAGTTCTCCGAAACCTCCTTGACTGCATACAGAAGCAGTCGTGGCGATCAGAAGGGCAACAACCTGAAACGCGGATGATTTGTATTATGAATAAGTATAGTACACCTGGTGGGTTAGGTCCCATGTTTTAGTCCCATCATTCAAAATTTAATACTAATCTGTATTTAAAAAAATGCAATTCCGATAAAGTAAATTTATAAGGTCACTTGGGGTATTTGGGCCATGATTTTACAACCTGAGCGAGAAGATTATACTTTGAACTTGCCCGAGAACCACTAATAAGTTATATTAATATCTAAAATATTTTTTTATTTATAATACAATATACAGTCTTTAAATATATAATATTCAAATCCCGAGTCAAATTTAATTTTCTTTATAATCATAATTAAATAATATAAAGTCTAATGGGTCCAGTTACCCCTAGAAATTGGGGCAACTGGACCATACGGGTCTTGGTTTCATACAAATGATTGTTATTTGAACTGGGGTAAGTGGGCGTGTTGGTAAACATGTAAACTTCGTACAAAAATTACCACAAGTCATTTAAACCACACCATAGTCGAGTTGTCGACGATGTAAGATAACTAATACATAACAATTAGGTGGAAATTTATTCAAATTTAGGAATAACACAACTTCTGTTAAAATAAAAAGGGCAAAATTAAATGTAAAAACATCCAATTTCAAGTAAGCATAAATAACACAGGCCCACAAAAAAAAGTGATCTACACCAGGGACCTGGCATAGTAATCCTATGTATTTCGACGTGCTGAACACGAATCCAATGTCCGTTTAGCTCCGTTACCCACCAACTTTTTGTAAATCGCGAAAATAATCTAAAGAAATAAGGTTGCTTAAGCTATTTTCGCGATTTACCAAAAAATGGTGGGTGATGGACCTAAACGGACATCAGATTCGTGTTCAACAAAATACATAGGGATTAATATGTCGGGTCCCGGGTTCAGATCGCTATTTTTTGTGTGACTGTGCGCAGTGATCTACATCTACCTAATAAATAAAAACAAAAACAACATACTTAATGTGCTTGGGGTAACTTGGTCCCAACCGTGCCCAGATGCCCCAATTACCTGGCCCACTTATCCCATTTTTGAAAAATTGTGGGGGCAACTGGGCCACCCACTCAAGCTTATGACCTAACGCAGAATACATGCTTGCAATAACATTTTAGGGATATATCATGCTTCTAATTTATGCTAAATTAACTGTGACGTTGATAATATATACAGTAAACCTGTAGTAAATAAACAATTACAGACAAAACCTGTAGTATTTCATAAGAATTAAGATTACATCACGTTGCTATGAAAATTTGGCACTACAAAATTTAAAAAATTGCTACATGAAAGCAACAACACTTAGAAGACTAATTGTTGTAGTGAGATGACATTGTCCTTCAGTGCTGCCAACTGCTTGAAGTGAAATTACCCCCACAAGTTCTACGGAAAAAAACCATGGCCCAGTTACCCCCTGGGCCCAGATACCCCAACTGACCTTACCACTTTCTTATCTTGAAAAATAAGGGTAGTTTATTGATGATTCTTACAAAGGACCACGTACTAATCTTATAGAAAAGAGGTCCCTATCTAATTGGCTGATATTTTGGCACATTGTAGTTCACGTGATACTGACTAAATATCGTCTCAATGGGCACAAACCTCTGCTATGGCTAGTTTCGTCACTACACTCACCCGAAGATTAAATTATTTCCAACTAACAAAGTTGCCCTATAAATTTAAAATAATAGTACAATTTTATTTTATTATTGTTGCATTACTGCTCTGCAATAGTAATTTTGTTTTGTTAAAACTTCCAAAGTTAATATTTAGTCTTCACAACTAAATGGTCATATAAATAAGGGCTAAGAATGTTCTTACAGTTAAATTATAAAACATTTGTAGAAGTGTTTTTCGTTATTTTATAAACGTCTATATAGCAATTATTATCGGATGTTTTAACTCGCGGAGCAAATTTGATTTATAACAAATTTATAGTAATTTGATCAACTTGCAAACATCTATAAAAGTATTATTTAAGAGTTTAGCTAAACATTAATAAAACAATTTTGTTAGAATTCTCCTTAACACAATACGATTGCTGGGAGCATATTGTATTTGGCCGTAGCTGCTAAACAATTGTTATATAAACGAAGCACACGTTGCTCTCATAAAACACATAAAATTGTTAAAAAGCTAAAAATTGTCCTTAAAGACTATATGTTCTGTACCATTTTTATATAACATGGGTAGGTAGGTGTTTACGCACCATATTGTTTTTTCATTTACAGTATAGTCTTTCACAGGACTCAATTTCATAATGTGTAACGGTAAAAAGTAAAAAAAAATCCTTTTAGTACATTTTCATTTTCATTTTTTTTAGTATTTTTTTAAATATCTTCCTATAATTTTATTTTTCATTTTTTGATCTTCAGGTGTATACATTTTGCACCAACCGGATTGTGCAGATGTTATTTTGAATATATCGTATTCTACTTGTCAAACCCCTTCATTTGATACCCATATCAAAGAGGTTCTGAAGAAAAAGGTAATCCGTCCTATTGGTGCGTCCACCATGTTGGATTTAGAATGACGTCACATAATTTATCGTATTCTACATGTATGCGATATTTCCAAGTTCTAGCTAGCTAACTCAATTAGAACTAGTCGAAATTTTTAGTGCAAGATTTGTTTACATTGTTAAGTGAAACTAAATAAAAGCTACTACTTGTATTTTATGTATTTCATACCGACTGTTATCTTTTGACGGTTAACTCTTCGTAATTGATTAAAGGGTAATATCGAGCAAAATTATTCTGAACAAAATATTAATGGAAATTACCATTGATTTTTGCAATACGCCCCTCTCTAATTACAAAAAAGTGATATATAACAATTTTTCGGAAAATATATTTGTTCTATAAGTGTTTTCATGGTCATAAATATGGTTAATAAGATGGACGCCATAATGTTATTTATGTTTGAACCATTTGTATAGCGGCCATTTTGGACTTTAAAATAAAAATAGTTCAAAAACAAAAATTATTGCGATATAACCATTTAGCAGCTATCTATTATTGTGAAATATGTTATCTGCGAAACACAATGGGTGCCACACCATAAAAAAATCGAATACAAAAATTTTATTTTCACTTTATATTTTTAATATTGATAAATATTTATTTCTAGAGCGCACAAAAAATTCATTTTATATGTTTCACATATTGCACAGAAAAATTTCCTTCGCAGCCCAAAATCGCTTTGCTGTTGGTGAGACGAAATCTGAATCAGTTAACATTTGTCTCATGTTATTACACTAAACATGATAGTTACGCCGCGCCGCCAGGTCACAAAGAATTTATTGTCTTCAAAAACAATTAAAAAATAAATAAATTTGTATTATTGTTGCTGTAGACAACAATGCATATAACAATGTTTTGTGGTATCTCGAATAATTTTATAATTATCGTCTACTATTTTTTTTAATCCTATGTAAACATTTATGCAATTATTTTATTTTATAACACCTGCGAGAGCCATAAATAAAAATAAATTACCGAACTCCTTTTTTTTATAAACTGTGCCCATTTTGGGTCTATAAGCGCTGTATAAACGTCTTGAAAATGTTTATATCAACAATTTTGTTTTATCAAAAATGTTCTGTAAACATTCTTTCAGCTTCTACAAAACATCAAATCGCTAATTGGGTTGTACTATACGAGATTTTAATAAAAATGGTTCCGGTGTTTGAGTTTTACTTAAAAGTTACCAGAATTGAAAACAATATTTAAAGTATAGTACACACAAAGGAAATTCGGTCGACGGGTTGAGACGCAAGGCGCAAAACCCTTTATACGCGCCAGCTAATTCCTTTGTCGGCATACCTGGCTGTACCCGGTGCTTTTGGTATTTACTAAGAGGAAATACCTTATATCTATTACGTTTACTATACTTTGTAGTAGCTTTGGACCGTGCGGACATATGTTCATATGAACTTTTCTTCATAAAGTGACCTAAGGAATCACATCCTGAAATATTAGCACGTTATTAAGGAACACCCTGTACAATTATGACAATTATTATTATTTCTTTTCACTACTTCGGGTATGCTCTTGTTACATCTTAATATTACATTTTTAAGGAACTTTCAAGTAAAACTCAAACACCGGAACCATTTTTATTAAAATCTCGTATAGTACAATAATTTAATCTTCAGGTGACTGTAGTGACGAAACTAGTCATATCAGAAATTTGTGCTCATTGAGACATTTAATCAGCATCACGTGAACTACAATATACCAAAATTTAGGCCAATTCGATAGAAACCACTTTTTCATAAGATTAGTGCGTGGTCCGATCCTTTGCTTACAAGTCACCCGATTACTCATTTTTGATACACCTTAGTTTTACATAAATTAGGACTGAATTTCTATTCCAACATTTTGTCTCTGAGACCCCTGCGTTTAACAAGAGAAAATATTTGACACAAATTAACTTAAGGAATATGTTTATACCTGATAGTAGGGGATTTTAGACCAACCAGGATTTTAGCCCCATCGCGGCGTGAAGATTTCGATTATATTTCAATACTATTATCACTCCGTGAAGAAAATGTTCCATTACTGCTGACATGCCTGACGTCGCTAAATGGTTGAATTCGTTTATCGAATATTAGTCTACTGCATTTAGACAGAAAACACGTTTTCAAAAAATGCACGAATGTAGATTTTTGTCCAAAGTGGAAGGGGGACATGGGTGGGTAGAGTCTAAAACCAAAAAATTGGGACTGGACCTGCTGGCATCCGGTCGCTAACTTGGAGAACGCGAGGGACGTTGTATATCCGTTTCTGTTCGTTTTTTCGGAAAATTTATATGAACTAAAGTTGTAGAAAATCATTTTATCTTTCTTTTTTAATTTAACTTTCTTTCTGTAGGATTGATATTGTAAAAGTTACAGCTGATTTTTTTCAAACAAAAAACAAACAAAAAATTTTTTTCAATACAATGTCAATCCTGTAAAAGAAAAGTACAAGAAGAAATGAAAGATAAAATGATTTTCTATAATTTTAGTTATCGTAAATTTTCCGAAAAAACCAACAGGAACGGAGATACAGTGTCATTCACGTTCTCCAAGATGACGAGCGAAAACCCGCAAGTACAGTCTCGACTTTTTGGTTTTAGACTCTACCCATGTCTCCCTTCCACTTTGTACAAAAATCTCGATTCATACATTTTTTCAAAAACTAAATTTTAAATGCATTAGACTGCATGTAGAAATAAATTATCCATTTTTATTTATTGCGGCACGTCAGTTTCCTTGTTTTTCTATTAAAAGTAATGTTAGACAATGTAGGAAAAATAATAACTGTCAGGCGCATCGGACAATCAATGATAAAAAGTGCCCTGCTAACCATGACGCCATTTTGAATTTCCCAATTTCGATTTCATATTCGTAACCTGCTACTTCAGTGACCCTCAGATATCGATTTTCAGACAGTAAATGATAAGAATAATCTGCCATCTTGGAGCCGCCATTTTGACTTTCTCAATTCCGATTTCATATTCGTAATCAACGATGTCGAGAACCCGCGCATACCTATTTTCACCGCAATAGGACGACAAATAAGAAAATTAATGTACAGTATGTCTCACTTTTCATGACTCCCATATCACAGCTCTCTTATTTACAATGCGATTTTTTTAATTTGAAAGAAAGGTACTTATCCATCAGGAGATTAAGTCACGGTAAAATATTTTAAAATCCACCAGTGGCGTCCGTCATTATGAAGAAAAATATACCTAATATTCCAAAGAAAGATATTAGACAAAGTTTTAACTGTAAAACAATCTCATAATCTTATTGGTTGTTATCAAAACTCACTTATACCGAATTTCAATAATTTAGAAAAAAGAATTCCTTTTTAAAATACCAATTATTAATCATAACTTTATTTTGGGCGTAATTAAGTGAAAAAAGATGGTCGTTGCATTTAGAATAAATCATGTGATATATTGAGCAAATGATTTAGTTACCTATGTAAATTTTATTATTTATTGAATTGTTCGTGAATCAGATTTATCTAAAATTGATTTTTTTTAAATTTCTAAGTCAATTATTGTCTGATTTTGACTGTTAAGTAAAATGACTGACGTCACGTGATTAATTCTAATTACATCGGAAAATTAAGTTATGACTAATAATTGGTACCGTAAAAAAGTTTTATTTTCCTATTACGTGAACTACACTATGTTATTAAAATTCGGTTTCAGTGAGTTTTCGATAACAACGAATAAGATTATGAGATTGTTTTACAGTTAAATCTTTGCCTGATATCTTTTGTGGAAAATTAGGTACACTTTTCTTCATAACGACGGACGCCACTGGTGAACTTTAAAATATTTTACCGTTACATGATCTCCTGATGTACCTTCCGCATTGTAAATAAGAGAGCTATGATATGAGAGTCATGAAAAGTGAGACATACTGTATATATCAGCTACAATTTTGCAAAAATGCAGAATATATAATGGGTAAAATAAATTAAAACATTCATTATTTCAATAGAATTAATTAGTGTTAATTTATCAAGGTACTCTAGGATAATAGTGTACAAGACAATAATAGCACCTCACTTTGAATATTGTCGCCTTACCCAGCCGTGAATTTGAAAATTTAAAAACATAAATTTTTCAAATATCCATAACTTAGTGTATACGTGGAATGGAAAGTCGTTTTAGGTCTCCATGGAAAGATGAAGGTTGGCGTTTTATTCTGATAATAAATCGCTGGAAATGCGGCTCGTCACAAACGAAGGAAAAATGGCGTTTCTCTTAAATATTGAAAAACATAGATTCTTCAAAAACTCATAACTAAATAAATACATCGAGTATGAGGGTGCGCGATATCTCTATGGAAAGAGAAAGATCGGTGCTCTATCCTCATACCAAATTGGACCAACAAAATCAGAAATTTGACTCGGCAAGAGTGAGAGAAGTATGGCCTATTTGGACCTTTCAGAAAATTTTGAAATTCAACCTAAAAAGTTGAGAAACATGGAATTTTCAAACGTGCGTACAAAATTAATATTTCGAGTGGAAACTCATTCTAAGTCTCTATCCAAAGAAGAATATCGGCGATGTATCGACATCGTAAATTGCATGACCAAAATCGAAAATTCAGCTCGACACGAACGAAAAAAATGGGTATTTTTTGACATCTAGTGAATTTTGCGAGGAATGAAACCGACTGAAAATGAATTTTCACCCCCTTTGCGACACTTTGGGACTTTGATACAAGGAAAAAAGTTGTTTATTTTGGTTGGAACTCTTTTCACGAGTTTAGCCATGCCGCGGTTACACAAAATTTTAGTTCAGGGCTCCCTTACTATGAAAAGTTTGCTACGTTTTTTGTACTGATTTCTAGGAAAAAAATAAAATTACGTTTCGAATTTGCTTTAGCTTTAAAATTAAATTCAGCTACTAAAAAATACCTAGTTATAATTTTTCACTTCACATTGAGACAATAAATACTTATAGTCTTGTTATGCAGAAAAAATATTACCATTAGCAAATAATATGAAAATTCACAACAGTGCGAAATTGTGTAAACCAATTTTAATTATAATTATATACTTACAATTTTACTCTTCATAGCTAATGTGTATATCTATATTACATCTACTCGTTTCACAGTTTTGGTTAACTGTGATATATTCTCGAGCATTTACCAAGATTTATTTATAGTATTTATTAGTAAAATACATGTGAAAGGAACATTTCTTTCTGAAACCAATATTCTAACGAGAAAATTGAATGTAGTGTATATTACGATAAGAATATTAATTTGATTTTATTTACATGTAAATTAATAAATAAATATATTGATAAATTTCCATATTATACTTCGGTAATATTATGTCATTAACATGAAAGTTATGTTGAGTAGGTTAATTAATTAATCAATTATATTTACGTCTTACAATGTATTATGAATTTTCTTGAAAAGCGACAGACTTTGTAATTTCTCATTTTAGATTTTAGAAGAACCAATCCTTAATGGCGTGTTGATATTTCAGGGTGTGATTCCTTAGGTCATGTTATGAAGAAAACTTCATATGAACATATGTCCGCAACGGCCTAAATTTCTTGTGCATGATAGATAGATAGATAGATATTTTATTTAACCAAATTACATAATATAACATTTTTGGCAAGTCAAAGAAAATCAATAAAATAAGTATAACAATATAGAGTTATCGAATGCATACTGCGAAGGCATGCAGTTGTAAACACATTAAAATATGAAAAGACACGCTAAAAGTAAGTAACTACAAGAACAATTTACAAACAATTTGTAAAAACTCAAACAATTATCAATTTATAAAAGTGTGATGACGGTAAGCATTTCTCAGTATATAATTATGTATAAATTATAAATATATAATTAATTAACAGGGGATATAATTTCAAAGGGGGTTTGCATATATTCCTCAACTGAATAAAAACAATGTATAAGCAAATGCTTTTTGATTATCCCCTTAAATTTATTCGAATTAGGCAAGAATAAATAGTTCGGTAGATAATTGAACAATTTAAAATTCAAAGAATTTTTTGTTGTTTTCGAAAGTCGAAAGCGTGGTGTTCTAAAATCATTTCTATTTCTAGTATCAGACGTATGAACTTCAGCATTTGTTGCAAATTGAATCTTATTTTTATAAATTTCTAATAACGTGACATAAATATATAAAGACGGAAGAGGCATTATTTTAAGATTTTTGAAAATAGGCTTGCAGTGGTTTCTGAAGCCAGCACCGGCCACTGTTCTGACTGCTCGTTTTTGTAGCCGGAAAACTTTATTTGCGTAAGAAGATTTACCCCACAGCAATGTACCATAACTAATGTGTGAATCGAATAGCGCAAAATAGCTCATTTTTAGAGTCTCCATTGATAACGTTCTTGTTAGATTACGTAGAACAAATACCGATCTCGATAGTTTCTGACTTAGTTGTGCGACGTGGGACGACCAATTTAGTCTGTCGTCAATAGTGACACCGAGCAGTTTTGCGCTATTTCCCTTAGTTATATTATGACTAGTAGAAAATACTAGGTTTTGGGTCTGTTCTTGATTGAGTTTCAAATTGTTAGATGTAAGCCATTGTTTGGCTTGTGAAACAGAGTCGGCACTTTTTAGCATGAGATCATTCATGTCTGGACTTGAATTTATTATGGTTGTATCATCAGCAAATGCAACACAGGTATTAGGGATCATGTTATGGAATAAATCATTGACATATATAATAAACAACAGGGGTCCCAAAACTGAACCTTGGGGTACTCCGTGTATGACTGACCTATAATCGGAAAAAATATTTTTTATACATACGGTTTGTTTTCTATTCGATAAATGTGATCTGAAGAATGTTTGAGATAAACCCCTAACTCCATAACAGTATAACTTGTTTAACAAAATATCGTGCGAAACACAGTCAAAAGCCCTTGAAAGGTCACATAATGTAATTGATACTAGTTCGCCACTCTCAAGACCACTGACTATGTCGCCGACTACCTTGAAAACTGCTTGGGATGTGCTACATTTACTTCTGAATCCAAACTGACAACAATTTAATACGTTATTAGATTCGAAAAATTGCACAAGCCGCATTTTTAATATTATTTCAAAAATCTTGGAAATAATTGGGATGATGGATATGGGGCGATAGTTCTCTATTATCGAAATATCCCCTTTTTAAAAAACCGGTATCACTTTCGCAATTTTAAAAGCATCAGGATAATTTGCTTCACTTACACAAGCATTAAATAATATTGTTAAAGGATGAATAATTATATCTGCAGTTGCTTTAGTCACACCGTCCATATAGTCAACTTCTCTACTTTGAGAAGTATTACTAGGTAAAGTAGTAATAATTTTTTCGGCTATAGTAGTAAAAAAATCATTAAAATCGATGGCTTCAATTTCGTGTTCAACTGTATTAGATTGTGGTTTATTTCTTTCAAAATTAACCAAACGCCAACTGTCACGAATCTTATTATCAGATGGTGCAATAAATTCATCATATTGACTTTTCTTATTAGACAAAAGTTTCTGTTTATATTCTTTCTTCAGCATGTTATCTGATGCAATAAGACCCGGATTTTTTGAGCAGTCACAGACAGTTTTAAGAGAGGACAACGTGTCCCTCATTTTTCTTAGGTCGTCATTAAACCATCCGACCGGTGGTTTATTATTCTTAGTCTTACAGGATCTCAACGGAAAATGTTTTACTATTAGGTCCGCATAAGTTTGTGTTAAAAATTCAGCAAGGAAAGTAGAATTAGTTGATGGACTTTCAAAAATAGACCAATCAATGTCAGTAAGTGATTTTCTTAGCTGTATGATGCCATTATCTGTTATTTTACGTTTCCTAATCTTACAGTTACATTTCATATCATTTTTAAGAAACATTGTTTGTGCCCGATGATCCCATCATCCCCTATATTAGTTAAAATATTATCGAGACAAGTCGAAGACTGGGGCGTAACTCTCGTATAATCCCGAGATTGTTATTTCTAAACCAAAAGACGTAATTAAACATAATTCGTTTAAAATTGACGAGGTTTTGCGAAAATTAATATTATAGTCACCACTTATAATTATATTCTTGAATTTGTTAGAGCAGTGTATCAGCAATTTCTCCAACAAATCGAAGACAATTTCTATACTACCATTTGTAGATCTATACAGCGTAATGATGACTGTTTTATTTTTAGTAAGCTCAATAGCACAAAATTCTCCATGTAATTCTTTAGAAAAAATATTTACATTGACAGGTTTCAAGTTCATTTTATTGTTGGTGAATATTGCAACACCCCCATGAACCGTTTGCTCCCTACAGAAGAAAGTAGCCAGATTGTAACCTGGTAAATTAATAGTGTCGATATTATTTTCATCAAGCCAATGTTCAGATAGGCATATTATATCATGGTTCTGTTTTTCGAGATATAAAGACAACAAACCTAATTTGGTGGACAAACATTGGACATTTACATGAAAAACGCTTACCCCACCATTATCATGGTATGATTGAAATGAATTAAATGAATGAATTATTTCACTGGAATTCTTGGTGTCCTCGGGTGAAAAAACTGGCTAACCATCGCTCCCTTCGGCCATATACTAGGATTCCAAGCAGATTCTAGGTTGCATTCATCAATAGTAACTTTAAATAATGAGTAATACTGTGGATACATTGATTTCATTTTTTCGCAGACAACTTCCGGAAAAGCTGGCCTCAGAATCTCCAGAAGTTCCTCAGGCTTGAAATCTGGGTGAAGAAAAGATTTTTTCGAAATTATTTTCATAGTTAACATTTCATTGCTGCCAATAATGGGTTTATTTTCACGTCTGTTTTTCCTTCTTTTACTAATTACCTCTGTGAAAGGTTCGTCCTTTAAATGAAACAGTTCATTGTATTTCGCTTGAGCGACAGCAGGTGTACAACTTGTTTTAAATTGTTATTTTTTAATATCTCAGAAAGTACCTACTTTAGATATTATTTTCAATTCTGGTATGTGTTAATAGTTTTGTGATCTATTCTACATGAAAACGGTCTCTTGCGTTTTTCTCGTGAGACTCACGGTTCTTGATTAAAGCAATTCAATCCAAATTGCTTCATTTAGCCAGTATTGACCAATAACACAGGTCAATATTTTACCTAGGCTTGTGCACGGGCATCGGAGATGGTATCCTAGGGTTTTTGAGGTCGCTAATTACGATGAGCGGGTCGGTTAGGCTCCATCACGTCAAGTTCAAGGTCATTTGAAGGTCAACCGGTCAAAAAACCTTCCAAAAAATCTGAAAAAATTCATGGATATGTTTTTGAGGTCACTGAATCCCAGTCCGGTATTTGTTTTTACTTTGCATGCATCCTCGAGGTCATTCAAGGTCATCTCAAGGTCATTCGAGGGGGTTTTGAGACAAAAATGCTAAGTACCATCCGAAAAATCTGAAAAAAATCATACGTTCGTTTTCGAGGACTCTGAATCTGAATATGAGGTCAGTCGACCTCATTTCAAGGTCATTTTTCAAGGCCATTTGAAGATAAAACGGTCAAAAAACCTTCCAAAAAATCTGAAAGAATCCATGGACATGTTTTGGTGGTCGCTGAATTCGAATCCGGTGTTTGTTTTTATATTGCATGCATCCTCGAGGTCATTCAAGGTCATCTCAAGGCAGGTATTCTAGTCCTGTGGCACAATTGTGCATTTCGCAGATTGAGATTGTTACCATGTTATGCATTAAGGAGATTTATTCTATAAAAGATTCTTTGGAAAATGACTGCAGAATCCAGGTAAATAAGTAGAATCCAAGCTGTCTATCGGACTATACGAATTGTCCAAAGAATTTCATGTGGCTCAAATTGTCGAATTGACCACGACTAAGTAAAACTTGTGGTTGCACCCAGGGCACCTCCACGTGGTGACGGTGGGCAACGGAGTTGTCCCACAATCTGGCAAAGTCCCTGGATTATGTCTTCCATGCCGTCATGGTAACCACACTAACTAACTAACTAAGGGTTTTGGAAGGTGCTGATTCGAATGGAAAGGTTCGTTTCTGACGACACCAAAGTGTTGAAACTAGGGGATGAGGGTGAAATAGTGCAAATATATAATATTTTTTACCTAAATGTTAGGTTTCCATTTAAAATCTAAGTACAATTTTAAATTCGTGTTCATTACTTGGTAAATATATAGATATATGAAAAAAAAGTTGTCGAATAGACAGCTTGGATTCTACTTATTTACCTGGATTCTGCAGTCATTTTCAGAAGAATCTTTTATAGAATAAATCTCCTTAATGCATAACATGGTAACAATCTCAATGTGCGAAATGCACAATTGTGCCAGAGAATTAGAATACCTGCCTTGAGATGACCTTGAATGACCTCGAGGATGCATGCAAAGTAAAAAATAAACATCGGATTCGAATTCAGCGACCACCAAAGCATGTCCATGAATTTTTTCAGATTTTTTGGAAGGGTTTTGGCCGTTTGACCTTCAAATGGCCTTGAAAATGACCTTGAAATGAGGTTGACTGACCTTAGATTCAGATTCAGGGACCTCGAAAACCAACTTATGAATTTTTTCATATTTTCCTGATGGTACTTACCATTTTTGTCTCAAAACCCCCTCAAATGACCTTGAGATGACCTTGAATGACTTCGAGGATGCATGCGAGGTAAAAATAAACACCGGACTCGGATTTAGTGACCTCAAAAACATATTCATGAATTTTTTCAGATTTTTTGGAAGGTTTTTGAACGTTTAACCTTCAAATGACCTTGAACTTGACGTGATGGAGCCTAACCGACCCACTGATCGTAATCAGCGACCCCAAAAACCGTAATATACCACCTCCGATGCCCGTGCACAAGCCTAGATAAAATGTTGACCTGTGTAATTTTTGAACACATAAATTTAGTTATCCTGGAATAAATGACGTTTTAACAAACATAATTTTCAAAACAATATTTGTTGTCATAAATAAGTTGTTGGTGTTCAAAACCATGCCTTCGACATATGGTGTTGCATTGAATTTATTTAATTTGTTCGCTGTTTTTATTCGAATATCTTAGTAAATATGATAATTATACGAATGCGGAAATGGCGGCAATGTACTACGTATATGGTCTCGCAGAGATTAATGCAACAGAAGTCAGAAGTATTTATGAGGAGAGTAGGATATCTAGTAGATATATCGTGCCTTGCCCGATAGCCGATTCTTTTCGACTATTCACCGTCGTCTTTGTGAAACTGCTGGTTTCCAAAAAGGCACTTCCGATGGCAGACCTTGAACTATCAGAACACCCGAAATTGAAGATCGCTAGAGCTCTGAATACTTGTCATCAGACTCCTTCGCGAATCTTGGTTGATTTTTTGTTGTATTCGTACCATATCATAAAAGTACAGGCATTACATCCCGGGGACACTATTCTTGAATTCTGGGGAGTAGAACGGTCGAGAGAAAGTGGGCGTGGTCCTCTTGGGGAATAGAAAATTGTATTCAGGGACCCTATTATTGAATTCCGGGGAGTAGAACAGCCGAGAGAAAGTGGGCGTGGTTCTCTTGGGGAATAGAGAATCTTATTCTTAAATAAGGCTTCTCTCGGTAGGTAGGAGAACGCGCTCCCCGGTTTCAGCTCTTGCAAATTTGCAAGGGAACAGTCACTCCCTGACTGAATTAGACTATTTTGTCTATCACATCCGTTTTGACATGAGATCTTTAATTTTTGTGCAGGCTATTTTTTGGTAAATTCGTTGCTTAATTAATTATTAAAGTTTTTTTTTAAATGGACGCGCATGAAACTTTGTTAGTACACCAAATTCTGCAAGATATAGAGGATAGAGGATGCGGAGACAAATTTATACATTTATACACTGTTCAAGCAAAAGTATATAGGAGATGGGTATCATAAATATCTTTTTTAAAATAGGCTTATTTAAGGTTTTCGCCACCCTTAGATTCTTGGGTTTTGGTAGTTACCAAGAAATTACAGGATCGAATAATTTTGTTGGTATAAGTTATAGACCAGTGCAAATAATTTTTGGAACAAAAAATAATAACAGCATGAGAATTGTTGGAAAAGGAAGGAAATATTTTTCCAGCGAAACTCGACCTTCTATCGGAAAAAGTTAAATGCAAAAGTTGTAGGTAGTGAAAAGATCTATAACTTTGTATGAACCATGCTTTCACATAATCTAAAATTTTTCGAGAAAAATCGAAAAAAACCTGTTTTTTCGTTTTTGATTTTTAAATCCCAAATACATTGTAATTTTTTTGAATCGATATATTTATTTTTACATATTATTGTGATTCCAAACCAAAAAAGAGACCTCATTTTCACCCGAAAATACCCATGCTCTGGAAACAGTTTTTTCAAAAAAAAAACGGTGGTTTTGATTTTTGTTGAAACGTCTACTTTTAGATGGTGTAAGAAAATAAACATTACTATAGGAAAATGGAAGGAAATGCGAAAAACTAAAAAAACTAGATTTTAAAAAATTATTTTTCAATCACTGTTTAAAATTTTTCATTATTTATTAAAACTCACAGTTGAAATCCTTGAAAAATGTGAGATATAATGTTACGCTAATAAATTAAGTAATTAAAAATCGTTAAGTATGGGGTTTGCAAAAAACATGCGAAAATGGTATTTTTCAAGTATTAAATATTAGGTGTGAAATGGTTTCAGTCAGAAAAAAGTGATTACTACCATGTTTTTTAATATAAAAAATTTGATTAATTAGATTCAAGTGGAATTTATGGAATAGAAAATCTTATAATAAAAAAAATGTATTTGTACAGTGTTTACATTTAAAAGTACCTAAAAATTTATACCTAGGATTGTAAACTATACAAATTAAATATTCAAGAAAATTATTGCTATCATTTTTACAATATTTTTATTTACATTTATCACACTAATTACAAATACAATCAATTGTCCATTAGTCTTTGCCTCTTTGATGGCAGTTCTTCATCGTGAGATTCGATAAAACTTTCGGATTCTGGTGGATCTTTGAAGTCTTCAATACCGCCATCGTCTTCAGATCCAATATTTTGCCTAATATTTATCGGCTGATCGTTTATGATTTCTTCTGAATCACTTCCTCGTAGATTTCTTTTTCAATATTAGAGCATTTTTCAGAACCATGGCAGTTTGAACATAAATTTGTGCATTTCAAACCGTGTTTTCGACAGCCGCATTTTTTACTGTTACACACACTTTCACATTTGCAACAAATAGTTTTAAACAATATTTCAGGAATCAATTCTTTATCTGTCAATTTGGGCGTAATTCCATGTTGGTGTTACTTCCAGCCCCAATCCGTTGCTGTTAGTTTGTTACCGAGCTCTCTAATCTTTTGACCGAGCCAAGTTTGAAGCTGATAGTATGCCCTGTAACAATGTTGTTCTGCTGCGTCTTCGGTAAGTTTTTCCAATTTAAAAAACGATTTTGTTGTGACTACTTGATACTTCTGGAATCTTAATTAATTCAATGTCACATTTTTATTTTTACATTTATAAATTGACTTTATTAATTGCTATCCATTTCCAGCGATATCTTTTTTCTCTGCATCTTTTTTATAAAAAATATTGGCTCAACTTGACAATCTTTTATCGGCTACTAATGATTTTACTGGTGTTTTTTGTTTTCATTTCTTATTTTCTATCTTACATTTTTACAGATATGTATCATAACGACATCTGAAACTAGATTATATTTTGAGATGATTCCGTTGAAGGGTTGGGGGTCAAATCGGTGTATGTACTAGAAACCAAGGCTTCAGACTTTATTAAAATATTTTTCAAACCCCAATTCCCCTACTCCAGTATTAAAGGGGCTGATAAAATAAAATTCAGATATTCACTTGAAATTTGGTACACGTATGTATTATAACAACATCTGGAACTAGATTATATATTGAGATGATTCCTTTGAATGGTTGGGGGTTAAGTAAGGGTAGATAGGGGAAAATAAGTAAAGCAAGCTGGTAAGAGTACAGAAATTTGGGATTTGGTGTACATACTAGAAGCGAAGACTTCAGTTTTTTTTTATAATATTTTGCAGCCCCCCACCACCCCACTCCCTTATTAAAAGAGTTGATATAATTAAATTTAGATTTTAACTTGAAATTTGATACACGTATGCATTTTAATGATATCTGAAACTAGATTGTATTTTGACATGATTGCGCTGAAGGAATGGGGGGTAAGTAGAGGAAAACAGGGAAAAAAAACCGCTGCCTAAGGAATCACTACTTCCACATCCAGATTCTTCATCCAAGTCACTTTAAAGGAAACATCTTGACTATATTTGCACTCTAGTATGTGGAAATTATTGGTCATAGAATTTTAATAATATTTGGGGCAGATGTCATAGAAAAGTTTGTTCAGTTGGTTTCTACCATATACGTTAAAAATGAGGTTTCTAGTTCACCCTACTTATTTTCTACTATTCACAACTTACCACCTCCCACCCCTTCAATGGAGTCATCTCGATCAGATGTCACTAAAATACATACGTGTACTAATTTTCAAGTGAATATCTCAATTTGATGTTATCAATCCCATTAATAATGAAGCGGAGGTGGTGGAGTTTGAAAAATATTAGAAATAAATCTGAGGCCTTGGTTTCTAGTATATACACCGAATCCCAAATTTCTGTACTCTTATCAGCTTGATTTACTTATTTTCCCCTAGTCGCTCCTATTAACACCAACCCTTCTACGGAATCATCCCAAAATATAACCTAGTTTCAGATGTCGTTATAATACATACGTCTACCAAATTACAAGTGAATATCTCTCAACCACTTTAATAATGTAGTAAGGGTAGTGGAAGGGTTGAAAATATTATAAAAAAATTTGAGGCCTTGGTTTCTAGGACATACACCGAATTTCAAGTTGCAATACTCTTACCAGCTTGCTTTACTTATTTTTCCCTATTTACCTCTACTTACCCCACTCCTTCAACGCAATCATGTCAAAACATAATCTAGTTTCAGATGTAGTTATAATACATAAATGTACCAAATTTCAACTGATTTAAATTTAATTTTATCAACTCTTTTAATAAGGGTGGTGGGGGATGGAAAATACTAATAAAAAAACCTGAAACCTTCGCTTCTAATATATACACCAAATCTCAAATTTCTGTACTTTTACCAGCTCGCTTTACTTATTTTCCCTTATATACCCCTATTTAACCCCCAACGGAATCGTCTCAAAATATAATCTAGTTCCAGATGTCGTTATAATACATATGCGTACTAAATTTCATTTGAATATCTCAATTATTTTATCAACCCCTTGAATAATGGAGTAGGGATGGGGGGGCTGAAATATATTATTAAAAAATCTGAGGCCTTGGCTTCTAGTGCATACACCGAATTTCAAGTTTCTGTACTCATACCAGCTTGCTTTACTTATTTCTCCCTATTTAGCCCTAAATAACCCCCAACCCTTCAACGAAATCATCTCAAAGTATAATCTAGTTCCAGATGTTAGAATTCATACGTGTACCAAATTTCAAATGAATATCGCAATTATATTTTATCAACCCTTTTCATAATGAAGTAGGGGTGGTGGGGGTTGAAAAATATTATAAATAATCTGAGACCTTGGCTTCTAGTAAATACACCGAATTTCAAGTTTCTGTAGTCTTACCAGCTTGCTTTACTTATTTTCCCCTATTTACCCCTATTTAACCCCCACTCCTTCAACGCAATCATGTCAAAATATAATCTAGTTCCAGATGTCGTTATAATACATATGCATACTAAATTTCATGTGAATATCTCAATTTTGTTTTATCAACCCCTAGAACAATGGAGTAGGGCTGGTGGGGGGCTGAAATATATTATTAAAAAATCTGAGGCCTTTGCCACTAGTACATACACCGAATTTCAAGTTTCTGTACTTATACCAGCTTGCTTTACTTATTTCCCCCTATTTACCCCTAAATAACCCCCAACCCTTCAAAAGAATCATCTCAAAGAATAATGTAGTTCCAGATGTCGTTATAATTCATACGTGTACCAAATTTCAAATGAATATCGCAATTTTATTTTATCAACCCTTTTAATAATGAAGTAGGGGGTTGAAAAATACTATAAATAATCTGAGTCCTTGGCTTCTAGTACATACACCGAATTTCAAATTTCTGTAGTCTTACCAGCTTGCTTTACTTATTTTCCCCTGTTTACCCCTATTTAACCACCAACCCTTCGCCGAATATCCTCAAAAAATCCAGTTCCTGATCTCGTTATAATATATACGTGTACAAAATTTCAAGTCAATATCTTAAACCGTTCCGGAGAAAACGTGCGGACAAAAAAAAAAGTTACAGACAGACAGACAGACCGACAGACAGAGAGAAAATTTTTTTTCGCTCAAATTTAAAATCTCGACGTTTCATGACATTCTAAACCTATTTCACGAATAAAAAATTTTGAAAATTTTTTTGCGATTACTATACTTCCAATCCACTACGTGGATGTGGAAGTAATAAATAAAGGAATCTGGTAAGAGTACAGAAACTTGAAATTCGGTGTAGGTCCTAGAAGCCAAGGCCTCAGATATTTTAATAATATTTTTCAACCCCCCACCACCCGTACTCCATTATTAAAGGGGTTGATAAAATAAGATTAAGGTATTCACTTGAAATTTGGTAGACATATGTGTTATAGCGAAATCTGGAGCTAGATTATATTTTGAGATGATACCGTTGAAGGGTTGGGGGTTAAATAGGAGTATATATGGGAAAATGAGTAAATCAAGCTGGTAAGAGTACAGAAATTTGGGATTTGGTGTATATACTAGAAACCAAGGCGTCAGATTTCTTTCTAATATTTTTCAAACTCCACCACCTCCGCTCCATTATTAATGGGATTGATAACATGAAATTGAGATATTCACTTGAAAGTTAGTGCACGTAGATATTGTAATGAGATCTGATTGAGATGATTCCATTGGGGTCGGAGGAGATCTGCCCCAAATATTAATACAATTATATTACCAATAATTTCCACATACTAGAATGTGAATCTAGACATGATGTTTCCTTCAAAGTGACTTGGATGAAAAATCTGGATGTTGAAGTATAAGGTGGAAATTTTATATTGTAGTAAAATATATTTATATAAATACGTTCTAACTATTTAAACAATGTTATGAAGTATTAGAATGTGACTAATTAGTAACTATCTTGCGATTTCTGTGTATAATTTATGTGCACAAAGATAGCACATTTTCACAATTCTATCGCAATACCTTTAACCCGTAAAAAATAAATGGGAAAGTTCATAGTCTCGGAGACACGAGTTACATTATACTATTTTGAGATCATTTTTTCGATTTCGAAACGGTCTAGAGGGTGAGACAAAAAAAATAAATTTGATTTTTTGAGCCACAATGATGTACACAACTATTAACTTTTGTGAAAATATTTGTTCCTGTTGTATTTTGTAAAATAAATATCGACATATTTGGCACAATAATTTAGATGTCACAAGTCTGTACTTAGAATTAGCTTGATGTTTATCCTGGGAGTGGCTAAAGGACAAGTTTCCAAGGCCAAAAAGCTAGAGGAAAAAAATATCCTAGGATTTTTCGGTTAGTTTAAATAACATATTCTCATATTTAATTCCGTTTCGGTTTATTAGCCATTGTCAGAGCCAAATATTATTGTGATATTAAAATATTTCTACATTTTTATTTTATATGTCTTATAAATTAATGCTGTATTTTTGTTTAAATGGTAACGTTATTTCAGTAAATACTTGCCAGAAATATAATAAAACATTCTTATTGAAACAGCCAATTGTTATGCTTTAACTCCATTATTATAAGTACCCAACCAGCAAATTTGTTTTATAATTTAAATGTTCTACGATTATTTTGTTTTATTGTCATTTTATTAATGCTTCTAAATGCCGATTGATTATATTAGAGTTCCAGAAAATACTATTTTGTTGTCTGCAACTGAACTATTTTATAAATTTATCATTAAAATGTTTCTACACCAAATTAATAAAATATCTTATAATGGAGTTAAGAAATTATTTTATAAATATTTTTGTGACTAAGTTGTAAAATATTTCGGCTTATAAAACTAAATCGTTTTATAACGATTTTTAGTAACGTTCAGCAGTATTTTTAGCACCGTTATAAATATACATTCGAATTGTTTTATAGTTATTTCTTATCATCTTACAAAACAGTTATATTAAAGATCTATGTGTGACAATTTTGCTTTTAAGAATAAATGTTGTTCCAGAGCATGTTATATAATTATAATATAGCATTGTATTTGCTGTAATATGGAAACAGCAACAAAGTCTTTACAAAACAAAATTGTTTACTTGAGCATAAAAATATAGTGGCTAACAATGCAATAAAACATATTTGAGAAAATTGATTTCCTAAATCATAATTAAAGTCTGCCGTTTAATGAAAATTTATCATATTTATAGTATTCATGCAAGTTTATAAAAAAATTATTCTTCCAAAATATTGGTTACTAACAATGACAAGAGCAGTGCAGATCTTGACAGATCATATAACGGCGAAACTAAAAACACCAGATTTAGGTCAATGGAGAAACTTAAAAAGTGGTTGTAAAAATATTAGGTACATGTATTAACAGCACAGTGGTTTTGACAATAAGACACAAGTTTATACTGCTGTAAATTGAAACGACGCATTTCACTCACCGCACTGTTAACGTACCTAACAGGTCATATGCCAAAGTACTGTAGCTTCCACTAGTAAAAGTAACTACGTATTTTTTGGCAATAATAAACCATAAATAAACAGCTCTATAAATAAAGAGATTTACTGCTACTAATTTCTAGGTTATATTTATGCAAATTAAACTAATTATGTTTCCATGGCTGCATTTACAACTCAGTCCTAACATATTTATCATAAGAGCTACAAAAGTATCATGAAAGTGAGTGATCTATTTTATACAATTCACGAAAAAGCTACACTAAGGCGCATTATTTTATAGATGTTTAATAGCAATTGTTCAGTACTCTGAAAGTAAAAATATTCTACAACATGAATATAACACCAGACATAGAGGCAACCTAATACCTGTTAAACAAATATACAAAACAATTGGACAACGACCCCATGTATTCTTAGCACCTAAGGCGTTTAATTTTATACCTGAAACATTAAAAAATTATTAGATAAAAAATTATTTAAGAAATAGGTCAAAAAATTTATAACAGAAACTCCCAGAATTGAAATACGCAAATTACTAGACTTAAAAAACACTTAAAAAAAGCCAAATAAATGTGATACTTACCAAATTTTAAAAAACTATATGCCCTATCAACCGACCATATACTTAACGAACATAAAACTGTAAATGAAAAAAAAAGATGCTACAAAATTGTTAGAAATTGAAAAATTAAACAGTACGAAACAGAGTATGAAACAGAGTATGATTGTCTATACTCTGCATTCTTATTATTTTATTTCCCAAATAGGATATCTTAAATGTATATTAATCCTTTTTTAATTATTGCATTAATTTGTACATTTTTTTCTATGCCCCTTGTTACAGTCACATTCAAGGTTAAATTGAACCTTCTGTGATTTCTTTTCATGTTTATTTGTGTTCAGATGTAAGTGTTGTCTTATATTTATATTCTTATCTCAAGTAAACATTATTATTATTATTATTATTAATCGTCTAATAATTTAAATATCGTAAAATGCTTGCTACAAACACAAAAGTATTTTACTGACGGATGCCATCTTGAAAGGCCAGCGTTCATGAAGGTAAAAATGACAAGATATGAAAATTTGAAATATCAAATGTTTATTAGAATTTATGGAGTCAGATACGTGCTAATTATAAAGTTATGACTACTAAAACAAATTAGTGTAAGTTAAATTGCAAAAAAACCTGAAATTCATAAAATTGATATTTATAAAATTTCAAAAATTATTAGAAATCATCAATAAATGTGAGGCCCATTAAAAATATATTACAAATATGGCCATAGTTCACAGTAAAATTTGCTCCGCATCAATAATTGCAGTCTCTCTAAGCCAGAACAAGTCCCTTAAATGATTAATATAGGTTATTAGGTACCTAGTATGAAATCACAATGCCATATGCTTTTAGTGTGAAAATTACTTCTTCAACTTTTAGGATACATTCTAGAAATCATTTCATTTTATTAGTGTGTATAAGCAGCATTTTTTAAAAATAATGACTATTTAAAAGTTCTTATAAAACAGTTGTTTAGTTGTTTTATAGCAGCAATTTAACAAACAGAGAAGTGTGTTTTATAGTAAAATTAAATGAAGCTTTAATAAAACTGCTATATAGTGATGGTACTAAATTTTCATAAGACTTCTGGAAATGTTTATACAATTATTTTGTAATGGCTCCAATAGGCGTTACAAAATATCAACAGCGACTGAAATATTTTGTAAGATGGTGCCAATTTTGCATTTGTAGCTGCTGTGAAAACATTATGAAAATGTTTCTGAGAGTAACGTTGTTTTATAAAATTTGTGTAAAGAACATTCCTACAACTTTTATAAAATATCAAATTGCTGGGTAAGATACAATTTAGTATTGTTTGGTACCATTATTTGGAAAGTGTATGGTCACTTTCGATAACATTCATTTCTATATTTATTATGCATATTTACAATATACGATGCCAAAATTGTTTCGTTGATTTCAATCTATCAAAACGGAACAGTAACAACACCAAAAGTGGGAGTTTGAATCTTTGATATGCACAAACTTCGAAACACCTCAACTTTCGACTCATTTTGACAACCGAATTGACATCTCGGTTAAAATCACACCAAATATAGTGCTCAGTGATTTGGTTTTCGTGAACAAGACTGGAGGGTTAATACGGTATCATTTATAAATCCAAAAATTAACGTCAACATTTTTATTGCGAAACAAAAACAATAATATAATACTTAACTATATAACAATGTACAACATAGAAACGGCCATATATTCAATCTCAGAAGGTGTGTAAATTTAGGTATAATACTGCTTTAATATCCTCAGAAACCGCCTCCGCCGCCGCTGAGAGCTCCAATACCTCCGTGTTCGGAATGACCCTCGTATCTAATTTTGTAGTCAATTCCATGTTTGCCAGCAACATAGTCCACAATTCTTTTTCTACCGTCTGGTTGAAGTAATTCGTAACGGCCTTTGGTTTCATGTCCCTTCCTCACTTCATATTGGCTTTTAAAATCGTGGTGGTGGGGGTCATGAACTGCGTAGTCATAATGGTAATGAGGTGGTGCCTTGAAAAAAGAATGCGTATTATATTATATAGTAGCTGGAAATATATAAACAAAATTTAGTTATGATCAGTATCAAAATGTGTTATCAGATAGTTAAATTTAAGTAGGTAAGGTATTATTGAATTGGATTTTTATATTTAAATTCTACCTGATGTCGTGGTTAGAAAATATACTTAAATTTTCCTCAATCAAATACGAAACTATCATTTGGGTTTTTTCCCACCAGCTTATATTAGAACTATTGAATGAGAACCTTCGATACTAAAACCAGAAGTGGAGGCTGCTAAAAAACAACTAAAGCAGTTGTAGTCGATAATATTAGGGCTGAGGCACTCAAATTAGTTAGTGAATATGGAGTGAGAACCCTCCAGAGAATATGCCAAAGAAAATGGAAAACAAGAATCTGGCCCAATGATAGGAAAACCTTAATCTTACCACTATGGTATATGTTTGTGATAACTACAGATTCCTGGCACTAATATCACACGCTAGCAAAATCGTGCAACATATTCTTTAATCAAGATATTTATCTGTCTTGGCTTATACCTCCTGAGCAACCAGGCTTTGGTAAGAGACGCGGTAATATTGACCAATACTAAATTTACGTCAACCTATTGAGGAGAGAACATTGCTAGCGTATGTTCCTTCGTCTTGGGGTACTGTAAGGTATTTGATAATGCAGAATGGATCAAACTATTTAAATTGTTAGAATTGAGAATACTCAGACATCTGATCTATAGAACGGTTGTTGGTCCAGGAAAAACCAGATGGCGAGATACATGTTGAGTAAATGTCACTAAACAGCTAATGAGCGAGAGGTTTGTGAGACTGTGAGACTAACAGGCAGCCACGATTTATGGTGTAAGACTATTGGACAGACTACATAGCATAGGCATCGGCCAATTAAAACATTACGTGAATTACAAAAGTCTATCAAAGCGATGTGATTAAGAAGAGAGAAGAAACGAAGCCATTAAAAGTAATGTGTGAAATCAAATTACAAAATTATCTTTTCCATCTCGTTTGGAAGCTTATATTATCATGTCTTAAAACTTCACTACTTTTCCCCTCTCTAATAAATTACAAATAGTTTTAAATAACATACCCTGTAATCAATATATTCCTCAGTGTGATGATGCCCTCCCCCATATCCTCCAAGTCCTTCACCACCTCCAAAACCTCCAGATCCTCCTTGACAGTAAACTGAGACTACTGTAGCGACTAGGAAAGCGATGACCTATAATATTAATAATAATAAATGCGTTTGGTTAATGTTTACAATATCTATAAACTGCCGATTATGTGTTGTTTAGACAAGCCAATGAAAAGTGGGTGGGTAAATGGAAATTAGAAAAGATAGAGATGAACAATTACAGCAAGATTTGGAAATTTCTAGTTCTAGCCGTAAGGCAGTATTTAAATTGAACATTTTGTGGATATTAAAATAATTGTACCAAGAAAAAATAGTTATTAAATTAAAACATATATATTTCAAAATTTTGACAATAATTGTAAGAATGAAACATGAACTCAAAAGATGATTTTTTAATGAAAATTTAATTTTCAAAATTTTCGTAGGATACTTACTATTTGACCGTTCATGGTAAATGTGTACCTGTATCTGTACTTGTTTGACAATCTTAGTTAACTGTGATAATAATCAAGCTGTTGTCGATATTTATAGTACTTAGTAGCAAGATTTGCATGAAAGGAGTAATTTTTCTATGAAATAAATGTAGCAGGGCCGATTACATATATGTACATTATGATAATAAGTATAATTCGATCATATATACCTGAATTTACATTAATAACTTTCTACACCACTTCGTTAGCGAGTAACAATAACTTGAAAGTTATGTCAACTAGGTTAATGAATTTAATAATTACATAGATCACTTACGTTAAAAAACTGTCTTGTTTGTCGGTCATTTAAAATGCAATTAAAATCGGAAAAAATTTCATCAGTTAAAAAACATCAACAATTCAGATATTGTAGACAATTTGGCTTTACGCTCTTATAAATTAAAAAAGCTGACTTTTACTTACCTGGTTTACAAAAGGGAAGTATTGCAATAATGAGAAAATTAATCTTGCAAAAAGTCAAGGAAAATTTGTACTTTGTTCTTAAGTTTGATATACTAAATAATACTGCGCCGCCACATTGGAAAAATTGAGCAAGAAATCAGTTTTTCGCGAATACATCGATTTTGGTGCGAATTACGCGAGAAAGAGCTTGTTATCAAAATGTAGGGAAAAAAATTCCCTACATTTTTGGTATTTCATATTTTTCTCTTAGAAGTATAGTTTGCGAGATAATATGCCAAAGAGTGTAAAGTTGAATATTTTCCAATTTGTCAACATATTCATTTTTTTTAAATTTAGTTAGTTATTATATAAATCCCCTAAAAAAATTAACATATACATACAGGGTGTGCCAGAATTGATTTCCCGGACGGGAACCTGTAATTCCTGAGGTCATTTTGGCCTCATATAACCTAACTTACCTTAGTCCAAAAATACATCCCTGAGGAAGTACATCCTCTTAAAGTGGGTCAGAAGCAAAATTTTGTTTCCAATAATTTCCCTTATATCGAAGATAAATTTAAATTAAACATATACTTGCTATTTTTTGACGTTACTAATGAATTAATGTTTGTATTGTCGTGATAATACGACAAGTTTTCTGTTTCACAAGCACCTATGACCTATAGGGAGAAAACGATAATCCTTGATTTTTGGTTGATATTACACAAAATTTTAAAAATATTAATTTGTGTACTAAAACAGTTGGACATCATGTGGCATTTGTTATGAATGTAATTTTTGTTAAATAAACCACTTTTCTGTTAATACAAAAAGTTTGTTCTGGAATTCTAAACAAATGTTAATACTAATAGAGGAAAAAACGATAATTTCTTTTATTTTGTTTAACATTACGAAATATTTTAAGAGTACTTTTTTGCAGCCCAATGCTCTGCAAAAATGTTCAAGTATTTCGTAATTTTACAGATTGGTAAAAAATATATAGCTAGTCAAATATCAATTATTATGAAAAAAAAATAGAAAAACAAAAGATATTTGAATGTTATCAAGTTATATAGAGTACTTATAAAGATACAGCTCCCATTAAAATTTCAAAATTTTGTCTTCAATATAACCGAAATTATTAGAAAACATTTTTTTTTGTAACTCACTTTAAGAGGATGTACTTCCTCAGGGATGCATTTTTGGACTAAGGTAAGTTGGGTTATATATGAACCCAGGAATCGCAGATTTCCGTCCGGGAACTCAATTTTGGGACACCCTGTATAATGTTTAACTCTAATTAATTTCTCAATATTATCAATAGTGTACTATTTGTGTTTTTAACTTGTTATGTACCTGAATGGTAAATAAATAAATATATAAATATTTACTGTTTCTTACTCATTTTGTCACCACCATACCATGGAGGTAGACTAAAATGCGCGTTTTCCTTTCATATAGTTTCTTAGTTAGTCATGCTGCAAAAAAAAACCACGAGGCCAACTTTGTAGCAATGCAGACCACGGAAGATGCTAGTACATTAATTATAATTACACAGTCATACAAAGTGAAAAAAAGTTCTGTACCACAGACATGAGTACATAGATATCGTGCATTTTTTTACCGGAACATCCCCTAAAATAGAGCGAAATAATGAAGTAAGGTAAAACTTTGTAATGAACTACAACAATTTGTAAATACTTTGAGAAAATATTTTAAAATAACATTTTGATCATTAGTAAAAAATATATGCAAGTTAAATTCACACTCACCCCTACGAGGGGTGGGCGTGGAAAAAAGTTCTCTATCAAACACACGAATACGTAGATTTTGTGTATTTTTTTATTCTGAATCCGAATCTGTAGTCCAAAATCCGATTTACCAAGTAATTTTTTACTAAAACGCAAAAACATCCCCTAAAATAGAGTGAAATACTGACGACAATGTAGAAGCCTTTTGGAATTACTAAGCCTTGTAGGCTATGGTTTGCCGCATTATTTTGCGTTAATATTCCTTATTTGATCTTAAGGGTGGAATTAACCAACTCGTAGGGATGGGTATGGATTTAATATACATATACTTGCTTCTAATGCTCAAAATTTTATTTTAAACTGTTTTCTTTAAGTATTTACAAATTGTTGCATTTTATTATAAAGCTTTACCTTATACTCACTATTTCACTCTATTCTAGGGGATGTTTTAGCGTTATACTGAAAAATTGCCTGGTAAATCGGATTTGGGGCTACGGATTATGTTCAGCATAAAAAAAATACACAAAATCTATATACACACAGAACTTTTTTAACCCCCTCGTAGGGGCGGGTGTGGATTCAATTTGCATATATTTCTTTCTAATGTTCCTAATTTTATTTTAAAATATTTTTTCAAAGTATTTACAAATTATTGCTGTTGTGGGACTGTGTTATTATTATCAACACAATGATCAGTATGTCCTCATTATATGGTTCTGTTTTCGTTATACAGGAAAATTTGCGCGTTCTAGTGCATTTGAGGCCTCAAACTGTATATTTTCGAAAAGTTAGCCAAGGGAAAATTGTGGAAAAATTACTCTTTGTGGCTGTGATGCAAACTATCAAGGAAAAATTCAATTACCTCCACATCCACGTAGTGGAGTGGGAGTATAGTTATTGGAAAAAATAATTTCAAAATGTTTTCTTGTTGAAATAGGCTTTGAATATCGTAACATTGAGTATAATAAAACGTAGAGATTTTGAATTTAAGCAAAAAAAATTACTGCCTGTAACTTTTCTTGTGCGCACGTTTTCTCAGGGACGGCTTAAGATATTGACTTGAAAAAACGGCTTTTTGGGCCATCCGTGTGGAAGCTCTCTTTACTAATTTCGGTGTGCTGAAAACTAATCCGACGCCCGTTTTGGCGAAAAATCTCAGGAACGTATTAAAAAGCAACCCTTATTTGGGGGTGACATTGGAATTGATATTAGAACTTGCCACCAGAATTAGAACTACTACTAATCAGGGTGCTGAATACGAATCTGTCATTCAAATTGTCTAAAAGTATCGAGAAGGCAGTAAAAACAACCCTTACTTAGGGGTGGCATTGAAATTGATTTCAGAACAACAAAAGTTATTCCCTAGTGCAGGAAATTCTTTCAAAATACTCAGTTTCGTTAGGTAAGTAGAAAATGAAGCAAAAATTCTAAATTCATCCCCAATCCCCCACGTTTCCCTCACCCTTCACCACCCATAAAGACGGTGCAAGTTACAATATCTAATGTACGGTTATTTATTTATTAAAAAAAAAGAAACAAAAACTCGTCGTTAAATGGTTATATTGTGACTATAGTACAGGCAATGAAGGCAACATTTTGTAAAAACCTCACAAAAATTAATAAAAGGATCATCTTCGGAATTTAAGTAGGTAATAACCTGTAGAATGAAAAAATGATGCATTCTTTGCACTTCCACGTTCCAGAAAAATACAAAGAAAAATTGGAAAAACTTTATGATTTTCGGTTTTTTGCTCTAGCGGCTAAAATAATGAAATACAGAAAAAATGTTTCAACAAAATTTGTAGCTCGTCTCTTCCTCTACAAAAATGGTCCTTACAAATTTTTGTCTTACTTAAGCCGTTTTCCACTTATAGTTTTGAGCCGCTCAGAAACGCGCGAAAAATGAGAATTCTCTCGGAGTTTCGACCTGACACATCGATTCTTACTATTCAGAGCCGCTAAAAAAATGAAAACAACATAAAATGTAGAGAAAAGTCTCAGCTTTAATGTGGAACTAATCACAAAATTCATAAAAAAATTTATCATAGAGAAAAAAGTGTTAGAAGATGGCTTAGTAAACTTTATACAGTTGATTTATTCATATCTTTGAGTTTTATGCATCCTGTCTATTTCTCCCGTAACAATGGGTGCTTTTTCTCTACATGGATTCGATTCCACGCGCTTTAGCCTATATTTTGTGAAAATTTCATTGAAAAATGTTAAGAAACAAATAAGTTGTATATGTTTTACTGTATGATTGTGCATTTTCTGAACGTGTATGAATAATGGACACAAATTCAAAAAGTACTGCATGCATTTAAAAATCTCTTAAGTCATTCGAAAGAATATGTTTTATTCTACCTATGATCCAAAAATTAAGACTGCGCTATTATTATTAACTAAGATATAGCGAATTCAACTCCTAAATTTGGAGGTGATTGATCGATGAGAAATATACCCTCTAATTTGATCGCAAGGCACATTTTTCCAACAAAAGTAATTGCAATAGAATGTTAATTGGATTAATATATCATTATATAAGAATATATAAGCAAAATGAATTATCATTCTAACGACTCCCGGCAAAGATATGAATAAATATGTGGATCAACTGTACAAAGTTTACTAAGCCATCTTCTAACACTTTTTCTCTTTGATACATTTTTTTTATGAATTTTGTGATTAGTTCCACATTAAAGCTGAGACTTTTCTCTACATTTTATGTTATTTTCATTTTTTGAGGGGCTCTGAATAGTAAGAATTATCGATCGATGACCCGGTGGTACGAAACTCCCGGAGACTTCTAATTTTTCGCGCATTTCGAAGCGGCTTAAAACTATAAGTGGAAAACCCGATTTATCTTCTACACGGCTTAAGTAAGACAAAGGTTTGTAAAGACGAGCTACAACTTTTGTTGGAAACTTTGAAGTGCAAAGAATGCATCATCTCATTCTCCAGGTTATTACCTACTTAAATCCCAGAGACGAACCTTTTATTAATTTTTGTTACCCTAAATTGTTAATTTGCTTGTACTATTCTTGCAAGTACAAAAAATAGTATTAAGAAGTTTTTCTGGAGCAGGCGGGAGAAGAGTTTGAATTGGCTCCAAACTGTTGCCTATTAATTTCCATCCCCAGTCTTCTGGGTCCAGTTCATTGCCTAGCCATGCTTGAATTTGATAGTAGACACGATATAAATGTTAATAAGCATCAGTAGATATTGGAGGAAGTTAGAATAACTATTCTTTTATTGTCCGTGTATTCTTTACAAAACTTAAATATCTATACTTGTCTATAGAATCAATTTTTTTTGGAGATCCATACGTAGCAAACAGAATTAGAGACTAACAGCATATTTAGAATATATTTGTAAAATCAATTACATATTTTTTCTTCTTGCTTTTCTTTATTCGTAGATTCATCGTAGAAAAAAGCAAGCAATTAATTTTTTTTAGTCGCCCCTCAAATCTTGGCACCTTAGGTCTGGGCCTCGCGGACCTAAGCCTAAATCCATCGCTGTATACGGATAATGCAAAAATCGTTTGGGTTGAACATGAACAAACTTACGGTCTTTTAAGGGAAGAAATATTGTCTTTGTTAAATATTTTATATACTTAAGCAGATTAATGAATTAATTTTTAATTTTTTGCAAAAGCATAATAACATGTGTATTTTCTTTCTACAGTAGTTACTACGAACAGTATTATATTTTTTGATCTAGGTTATTATTCTGAAGTAAACACTAATGATACTTTGACAATATATAAAATATTTGATCTATTATATCGGCATAACCAATTCAAAATATTGGTCTTTCTTTAGATATAACCATGTCTTAAAAAGTAACTTGCAATCTATAAACTAAGATCTCAAATTTCAATAATACACGAAGAATTTCCGTAAAACTACAATTTCATGAAAGAACGTGTATTTAAGCATTTATTTTTGAATTCGACATATAAGAAAGAATATTTGGCTTTTGATTGAAAATGGCATAAACAGAATTAGCAATGGTCTTTACATTGCATTTAAAATTATTTTTAAACCTCGCGTACAGTTAGCTCTCTAAAGCTTAGCTAAATATTGACAGTTAGTTTTGAATTCTTTGAACAAATACGGAACCACTTTGCTTAAAACAACACTATAAAATTTTATTTCATAGGCTTTACTGAAGCAGTTTCCTCAAACACTGGAGCACATGCTGCCGCTACGAGTAGTTCTTCAACACACATAACTAAAGTTAAGAAGAAAATGTGAGAAATTATTAGCTACTTCTTTGATAAGTATCCAAACGATAAGGTGGAGGTAAAAAATTTAAGAAAATATTTACTAAATTAGCTAGAAGTGCAAATAAGTATGTTAGACAACAAAATTTTTCCATACATTACTGATATCTATTCTATGACTGTTATCAACTGTTATTTCATATTTAATATGGATATTGTTGAATTTAGTTATAAATGGACGTTTTCTTGTCTAGTACACTTCAAACAATAATCGTTATAACTAATTTAGTAGATCAAGGTCCATTTTAAGCATTCAGTTTCATTTTTCTGCTACCTAAAAGTTGAGACACTCATCACATCCCAGGTTTGCGAAACTGATACACTTGGAAACAATGAATAAACTTAAAGAAGTTAAAAGTTTTATCTTCTTGCAATTGTATCTTGTTCATCTTATTGCTAGACTCATTGATATTAATTCTTGCAAAACATTCCTAGTTTAAGTATATTTAGTACAGTTATGTGCGAGTTTGATACAAAACAAACTGAAAGGACAGCAGCGTTGCGGCTCAAATACAAGCTATTCGGAAATGAGATTATTATCTTTACTTGGCCACCTTGTCTAGTGCTCCTTTAATCTTCACAAGCCACCCTGAACTAGTACTAATCTGAATAATGTTGAGCTAAATATATGTAACTGTATACCTGGAGTAACAACTCTCCCCATTTTTTCATGTTTGAAATGTTTTTGGAACCTGTACATAATGCTACAAAATTTAGTTTCAAATAAATGGGGCTTAATTCATATTTCCTCGTGCTTATATTTTACCTAAAGACACGCTGCTAAAATCATTACCTCAAGAATGGTTAATTCTGTATTTAATTTTTTTTTTGTTACAGAAGCCTGCTAAACCCGATGATTTAAAATCAGACGAGGAGTTCCTGACGGCTTCGGAATGTACACTTCAACACTCTCGATCGTCTTCGTACAACACCGCATCCGAATGCGAACAGCGCTACTCCCCTTGGTGGGAATTTGGAAAGGACGACATGCGCGACAACATATCCAAGGAGAAGATGGTACTTGCTGTGGGTTGTCCCGAGCTACCGTTAGCTAAAGATGTGCTGAAACCATCACCAGAAGTGCCTCCAGGGAAGATCGTCCATGAGGTCACAGAAACAACTCACTTTAAGGTCCAGCAGTCGCACACGTTAGGAGTTGCTTCCTTTGTTTTAACTTCTGAGACTGTGAGGGATAAGAATAATGAAGGTGTCAGCAAGAGAGAGGAGGTGATAAAAGTTACGAGTGAGGATGGTAAAGTAACAGTGATTCCGGTGGGCGTTGACAGTGACATCGACGAGGAAGGCCTCATGAGAAGACTTAAAGAGGTAGGTCGGAGTGAAGATGGCGCATGGAAAAATTATCACAAAGCTACTAAACAAGCGATTAAAGGTTTTATTTAGTGTGCTTTTTTGCTTTAGGTATAATAAATCTTATCTAATCTAATTTACTGAGAGGAATAGCGCGTCAAAGAAATTAGTCGATTGACTCACTTCCATGAATACGTGTAAATTGTCAAACATTTTTGAGTTACATGTTCATGTTCCGGAACTGACACCTGCTTGATCTAAAACTAAGATTAGTAAAATTATTTATAGGACATTTTAAAAGCAAATTTAAAAAAATTTAAACTTACGTTTTTAAGGGGGACACTTACTTGTACGTATTAGAATTTTTTGTTGTTTATTTGTGTTGCAGAAAGCTCTAAAGTTGATAAAATCACTATTTTCGAAATTACACAAAATTTTCAAATTATAGTATATTACTTTCGTACTGAATTAAATGTAGTTTTTCAATACAACTAACAATATATAACAACAAAATATTCATACACGTTTTTCTCTGCGCTCGCTGTTAAATTTAAACTCTGAAAATGTATCAAGTAGGTATACCTTGGAATTCTAAATGAAAACAAATGAGTAATCACGCAAGTTGTAGAAACAGCATGTCAATTTTCAACTCGATCCGTTAATAAATTAAAAAATAGCGGCCGAAAAGTGATTTCGTTTAACACTCGGTATACAAAAAGTTATTATTATTATTATTAATCTGTAATCGTGTAGCTCGGAAAGGAAGCATTTCAATATAGAAAGTTTTTTCATCTGAAACTAATTTTTTGACAACTTTCGTTAACATTTTGTATATCTAAAAATATAAAACTGAAAATGAGAATTAAATGTCAAGTTTAGTTTAAAAGTTTTTTATGACAAAAAGTTATTTTCAATTATTGGAAAAGAAAGTACTTAAAATTGATAATACCATTCTTTAAACGATTTTACCGACTAATCTTTTAAGCTATGTTCCTCTAAATAAAATATTACAACTGCCAATATAAGCTGATTTTTTAGTTATATTTATATTATTTATATAAGTAGGTCTTATAAGTCTTTTAGTTACAATTACAAAGTTTTGTTGTTGACTAAAATAATTATCCGATGTGTAATACTCAGGCTGGAAACAAGGCTGTTAATATTCCTGATACAGAAAAAAATGTACCTTAGTTGCCGTCCATGATTTAGCTCTTGTGGAGAATTAGTGTCTCATCTCTTATGAACACAATGTATATATATTCTTTAAACCTTAAGCACAGAAGCAAAGAATACTTGAAAATATTTCTCTTCTGTTTGAGAAATGATACAGTCTTACATTCAGCTTAAGACATACCATAGTATTACGCATTGATAATTTTAGATATGTTTATAAACAAATAGTTTATTATAGTACAGGGGCTAGCGTTCAATTATCTGGCACAGTTGTATCAGCTAGAGACATTCTTAAGCAATTGTCTTAGAGCATGGCAGACAATAAAAGTCATACGAGAATTTTTCTTACCTCACTACATAATTTATGAATGAAACTCAAAATGTTATTTAATTTGCGATAACTGCAATAAATTCTTTCTACTCCCTTATGTATATTTGCTGTTTTCTGCACAGTCTATAGAATGGATAAGTAGGCAGTTCCAGTTATCTGAACGGATATATTTCATATTCTATCTAGGATGGATATGAAACCGGCCAATCGCAGTTCCTGTATTAAGTACATATTCATTTAAAAATATTCAAGTTCGTGCGTAAGCTGTCAAAGTAATTTTCAGTGTGTGTGTGTGTTAATGTTTAATACATTTTTTTTAAATTTTGTAGTTTTTCCTTAAGCTGGTCGTAGAAAAAGTATACTGTATAGCTTGAGTGGATTATCCATATCGCACTCAAAAGATTGAGCAGTTCGCCTACGGCGTCATGCTCAAATTTCTCGAGCGATATGGATATCATATCCACTCTTGTTGCACAAACTACTATTGTCACACTTCGTCACACTTCTATAAACAATTTTATAAATAAATAATGTTGTTATTAAAACATTATTTTCACTTCACGGAGGATTCAAAATACTTTGGTAAATTCTAAATAAATGCTATGTTTTCTGTACATATTTAAATTAAATTTAAACGAAAAAGTTAAAATATATTCTTTATATATACGTATATAAAATGTAGATTTTCACGCATTTGCCTGTTTGTATTCATTTATTTATTTATTATACATAAGACCCTAACTTACAGGAGTATCATTATTTGCCATAGTTTAAGTAGAAAGAGACAAGCAAAAAACATATTTTATTGGTTTGAATCTGTACCTAATTAACACGAAAGAAAGGGAGAAAAACATCTAAACGTTTGTATGGTACAGTCATCGCTGACAGGTATACACTGTGTCCCACTTTTCATGGAGCCACCCTCATATCTCGCTCACCTGATATCCGAATGTTTTGAAATTTTGGTGGTGAATATACACCTATGAAGTGAGTCTTTAGACGTAACCACATTCGACTGTAGTCAGTGGCGTTCGATTCTATCATGGAAAAAGGGGGTCGATTTTTGAATAAAAAGTATTAGCGATTTTTTTAGAGAAAAACAAGTAAATATTCCTAATCAGCACCTTTAGATACCCCGTTGTACAAGATTACATCGTTGTGTGTTCAAAGGCGTTTGAGATATGGGCCCTTAAAAATTAATTTTTTTCAACTTAAAATAATTTGTATCTGTGAAACGGATTGTCATATGAAAAAAATGTATTCTTTATTTCTTGTTCAGAATAGTGTATTGTACTAGTATGAAATAATTCTACAAAAAAATTACTATTTTTTTAATAAGGCAAAAATTTTAATTTGTACAGACCATACCTACCATGTTTCTAACAAATAATCTACACAAATAATTTAATTATACAATTCTTTGCGTTTCTATGTAACCACCATCATTCTGAATACATTGCCCAATCCGTTTTCTTACATGCGGTACAACTTTTCTAATCTCGGCTGGAGTGGAGTTCAACACATGCCTGTCTAATTCTGATCATTAACTCATCTTGGCTACGTGGTCTGTTATTATACACTATATTTTTTAGACCACCCCACAAATGAAAATCAAGTGGTGTCAGGTCTGGAGACCTCGAGGGAAACTCCTGAACTTGACTTCTTAAACCTATCCATCTACCTGGAAAATTATCTTCTAGCCAACCACTTGCAACATTATGAGCCGGGGCACCATCAAGTTGATCATACAAGTATCTTCTGACATCTTGAGGCAGATTATTGAGAAAGGGTTCAATTTCCCGTTGCAACAAATTTAAATAAGCTTCTCCATTCAATCTTGGAATGAAAAAAGGCCCAATAATCTGATCCTTCCATAAACCACACCAAACGTTAACTTTTGACACATATTGGCTTTTGGTACTGATAAACCAGTGGGGATTTTCGTCAGCCCAAAAATGGCAATTCTGAGAGCATACTACCCCATTGGTAGTCGATGTTGCTTCATCAGTAAATATGACGTTTTTCAGAAAATTAACATTGTTTAAAAATTCACCCTGGGCCCAAAAACAGAAATCTAATCTTCTGTATGTATCTCCATCTTCTAGGGTATGTAGAAATTTTAGTTTGAATGCTCTTTTTCTATGTTTTTTTCAGGCAACGCCAAACGATGTTTTTACTAAAATTTAGATTTAATGCTACTTGCCTTATGCTAGATCTTGGATGTTCTCTAAAATATTGTAAAATGCGTTCCTCGTTTTGAATTATATGTTAAAAATATGGTAGGTATGTACAAATTAGAATTTTTGCCTTATTAAAAAAATAGTAATTTTTTTGTAGAACCATTTCATACTAGTACAATACATTATTCTGAACAAGAAATAAAGAATACATTTTTTTTCATATGACAATCCGTTTCACAGATACAAATTATTTTAAGTTGAAAACAATTGATTTTTAAGGGCCCATATCTCAAACGCCTTTGAACACACAACGATGTAATGTTGTACAACGGGGTCTCTAAAGGTGCTGATTAGGAATATGTTACTAGTTTTTCTCTAATAAAATCGCTAATACTTTTTTTTCAAAAATCGACCCTCTTTTTCCATGATAGAATCGAACGCCACTGACTACAGTCGAATGTGGTTACGTCTAAAGACTCACTTCATAGGTATATATTCACCGCCAAAATTTCAAAACATTCGGATATCTGGTGAGCGAGATATGAGGGTGGCTCCATGAAAAGTGGGACACAGTGTATGTATTGCTTTTTTGTCCGCTTAATTAGGTGATTACGCATAATTAGGCTCAATACTATTCGTGAGCTGAATATCTCATCAGAAATAGGCTCTTGTGGAAGAAAATTGTATTGTTTTTTTCCCCTAATTAATTTATTAATAAATTGTTCATAAAAAAATATTCTTTTAACTATCAAGTAACTAAAGTAAAATGTATTGGAAGTTCGCACTAGAAATTGAAACGTGATATTATTCAGACTTCGTAAATTGTATAAATCAAAATATTTTGAATGACAAATGCTGAAATTGTAAGAACAAATATTTTTCTCACAAATTCAACTGCTCTTTAATTAAATATTTAATAACATATTTAGAAATCATTTTAGAAGTGAATTTGAAAGAGTGCTTTGACCTAAAAATGAGAAAATTTCATAAAATACTTCTTTAAGTAAAAATTTTGAATTGTTCACAAAGAACCTGTTAATATCAAACGTGATGACATTTACCATGTACTCCATACTAGTGCAGTAAAAGAAGATAAAAAAACGATTGGATGTGTAGTGTTGTAACAGCAAAATTATGATTCCATACCTTCTGGGGTATCACCCGGATTTTATACTCCTCAGATGTATATCTGTTTTGGACTTCCAAAGCATATTACGTTTTTTTATAAACAATTTAGTTTTTTGAACAGAGTTTTTAGGTAAAAAGGTGAATATCTCTGGTTCTAGAGGTCCGATCGAGACAAACAAAAAACAGAAATCTTCGTAATTAAAATTCCAACAAATCTACGTTAGATCGTTTGAGTACGTACATAACAAAATTGAACAAAATGGCTCAATAGCCCTTTTGTTATATTAACGCCCAGGAGTTCCAATCGGCTTTAAACTTTCAGTAAATATACCTTTTGTTGGAAACAAGACACCCTGAAATTTTGAATTCTGTGGACACAAATGAATTTGTTATCTAAAATTTAAATTGCCCGCCGTTTTATGCCATCAAGTCCAAACTGGATCATTTTTATTTTCAAAATGTAGATCTCGTTGCTAGCTTTCCGTTGACATTAAAAAATGTTTTTTAAGTCAACTTCTTTTAATGTCAACAAAAAGCTGGCATCGAAGTCTACATTTTGAAAAAATATATAAGTATATACATTTTGGACTTAATGGTCTGCAATGGCCGGCAATTCAAATTTTCGGTAACAAATTAACTTGTGACCACAGGGTTGAATATTTGTGCACCAAAATTTTAGAGTGTTTTGTTTCCAACATGGGGTATATATTCTGAAAGTTTGAAGCCGATCGGACCTCTTAACGTCCCTGGGCGTTAAAAGGAAAAAAAACACTTTTTAGCCGGTTTATTCAATTTGGTATGTTATTTATGTACTTGAATGGCCCAAAGCCAACGCAGATTTGTACGAAGATTTTGATTTGTTTGTCCCGATCGGACCTTTAGAACCGGAGATATTCACCTATTTACCTTAAAAACTGTTTTTCAAAAAACTAAATTGTTTATAAAAAAACACACTAGGCTTTGGAAGTCCAAAACTCAGATATATACTCCTGGTGATACCCCATAGGATATGAAACCACTATTTCCTGTTGCAAAACTATGCATATTAATGTTCTTTTTGTACTACACTATAGCAGTGTTGAAAAAAACTTTTTTCCCGTTTTCGTTTATACATTATTACTTTTGTCTGCCAACAAAAATACATTATTAATACAACTATGGCATATATTTATAAGTAAATGGAATGCAATACATATCTGCCATACATAGTAAAATATCTTGAAGGGTTCAGAATATTTGCCTATGGACTCCACTAGCCGGAATGTGTATAGTATTTTTATAATTACTAAATGACAATTAGTCGATAAAATAAAAATCGGCTTGATACTTGCTTATCATATAATGAAAGAGCCTGCCGGTTCAGAATATTTGCCACTGGACCTTCACTAACCGGGATGTATGTCAATCGTATTTTTGTATTCTCAAAGTGGTAACTACTCGATAAAAAAATATTTACTTGGTACAAATATTTGCATCAACTCTAAAAAAAATTCGCGTTTTACGAATTATCTACTGATAAGCAAAATTCTCACACCATTGTTGTTGTCTGTTACCCAGGCAGATAATTAGTAATATCTCTAGCTGAAACAAATTAGTCAAGTAATTACGCTCTATCTCCAGTACTATTAGCTTTATTTATTGCAGTAAGAAATAATATAATGTGATTTCAGTTATGTGCCAATTTAGTAAAGTTGTGACAAATTTTAAGTAAATGGAAATGTTCCATAATTGGTAGATTAACATTGATACTAATTAAAAATTAATTAATCTTGTAAGATCTAATACTCCTACCGAGGAGATCATCGTTTAAGTTCACTTGTTTGTTAATTAGTGATAATTAGTTATTGTTGCTTATTTTGCCTCCAATTTAAAATAAATAATCTGTTGACATATTATATAAACAACTAGTATCCATGTTTGTACCATATCGAGAGTAAACTGATTTTTAAAACGTCTATTCTAATACTTGTCCCATTAGTGATAGTATTAAGCTTATTTACTCATATACAGTAATCAGAGCTACTTTTCTTATAGAAAGCTTAGCACGTGCATATATTAACTAATTATATAATTTGTTAATTAAAGTACGAGTATGATAAAAATTGTCATAATATGCTTTTAGGATAATGTATGTAAATCATGTCACATATAAGCGCACAATCGCGAACAATATTATTAGTTATTAGTAAGTAGCGAAGAGTAATATTATGGTTTTTATCATGGTCGTATGACAGTCATGTAAATTGGTTTTAAAGTTTGTTTGTCTTGTTTATTATTTTATTATAATATATTTTTTATTTGTTGTGTATTTTTTATTTTGTTTTTCCTGATGCTGCTCGTTTTGCATGATACTAACAAAAATATCTTGCGAGGACAAGTGACGAATATATCTCACGTAAATATATTTTGCCACATGTACTCATACGCCAATTTTAAAAACGATATTTATTAAAATAGACTGTACACTATTTCAAATAGTTACAGCACAGGAAATGTATGTAGGTAAGTAATTATCTGTTAGGCTGTTAACTGTTTCATTTGGGTAAATAATTACGTTTTCAGACTATATGTTTCAATTATGCCGTCGATAATATTAATTCTAAAGATACTGCCGTTATTTATGTTTTAGTGGAATAAAAACTGTTTCATATACAGAAAATCAAGAAGAATTACAGAATTAATAAAACGTTGTAACGTTACAAATTCATTTTAACTAACTCGCTCTTTCAGAAACCTCCGGATATTTTTAGTGAGCATTTTGTCGAAAAAGGGCAAGAAATCTTTTGGGTTACTTATCACGTCTATTTTCGTTAAAAATAAACTGAGATGAAATGTGTTGAAATGTGGCTTTTTCACCCCTTCGAAAATATGAAATTATTGCTCTATATTTTCGCATTTCTTTTTAAATTTAGTCTCAAAAACATTATATACAGAGTTGAGAGTCTATTCAATTACTTTTGCTTTCAGACCAAAATCTTATAAAAACTTATATTTATGAAATTTTAGTAGTAACTCGGATATGCATTCAATCAAAAAATTAATGTGACGATTTTGATTGATTTTTCGATGATGACTCTCCTGATATATGTGGTTTAAAAAAATGTAGTTTTCATCTAAGAGGAAACTATTTTTTTCATGCAGAATGGGTTTATTTTTCATTATTTGTTATAAACAATCATACACATAACACACAAGCACCACAATAAATCAAATTCAAAGCCTAGTCTGTCAAAAATGCGGTGCACATTTGAAGAAATTTAAAAAATTTAAAAAAATGTTATTTACACAGAAGTTCCATCTTTATTTCGCACCTTCATTTAAATAATTATTTTTTCTAACTGCTAACAGCCCTATACAGGGTGAGTCAAATTGGATGCTCGCCATTGGGATCTCGTAAAGCGTAAAAGATGGAGAGTCTGTTAAATGGAGGCAAAGTTGTGCAATATGGTACTAAATAATATGACATAAAGAAATCTGAGATACTTTGAGATACTGGAAAAAAATTTTGGATTACTAATTTTTCGAAATATTTTGGTTTTATTGTTCTTGTAAAAAAATCAAGAATACTTTCTTAGAACACTTTAGGATGCTCTACATGCCTACAGTATTAGTTTTTTTGGGTGACGTTACATTGCCTTAGGACCACCATCAAATTTAAAATTTTAAATACGGACCTAGAGCTTTTACATGATTTTCGGGTGGTATATTGTAGTACGAAACCAGTGATATGTCGCACTTAAATATCTTCCACCATTTGATTGCAGTAAAACCATTAATCAATTAACCGGACGCCTGAATGCGGTCCTGAAAGTTTTCTTTTTTAAATTACATTTCACGTTACCGTGCTAATATTATTAGCAAGTAAATTGTTAATTTACTTCAGATTATTCGTTGATGTTTTTTCGATGACAAAAATGTCTTAAAGGTAACTTAGAAGAAACCGAAGCCTAACATGTTACAGAAGATGTTCAATTAAATTTCCATCTTCAAGAAGGCATACGTTTATTCTATTGACTGATGTAATGTACTGCACATCCAATGTCTTTTCTACGCAACGAAGCAAAAGAATTTTTGCTCTCAACTCTTCAATACTATTGATGAGTTCCTTGTACACACTTTGTTTCTTTGAGTACTCCACAAATAAAATCACACGGTGTTAGGTCTCGTGACCTGGCAGGCCACCTCACTGCACCGCGACTGACAATCCACTGGCCGGGTAATTGTTGGTCCATAACTCTTGAGTTAGGGGGTGACGCCCCATCCTGCTGAAACCAGATTCTCGGTCAATAGAAAAATTCACGTTAAACACTGAGAATAAGGCAGACCACAACACGCGGTGTAGAACTCGACCATGGGATACATGCGTAGATGGCATATCTTACAGGATCGCATTCAGGTGACCGGTTATTAATTAAGTAATGGTTTTAGTGCAATTAAATGTTGGTAAATATTAAATGCGACATATCACTGATTTCGTACTACAATATGCTCTCTGAAAATGATATAAAAACTCCAGGCCCGTATTTAAAATTTTGACGACGGTGGCAACCTCTAACTGATCCTTTGGCATAAAAGTCACAGGCGTAGAGGTTATTTACCAGTAACATACTGGTTAATTGTGATATTTTGTAGATTCTCCGATCACCGCTTAAGAAGAAAACATACATGTGGCAGGAAGTCCCAAAGAATTGAAGAAGGAAGAAAAAAATAAGATAATGCCACAAATAACATTTAGACAATATTCTAATTTGAACTGCCATATTTCATCTATATGAGCCCGAAATGAGTTTCTAAACTCATTTGCATTCTGATACGTATGTATTTTAAATTAGCTCGTTTTTAGCAATTAATGATTTTAGAGAAGAATGTTGAAATATGACACATTGCTAAAAATAATTATAATTGTAAAAGAGTTGCAAAAACAGCACGTAAAAATTTTATATTGTCAGAGAGAGCAAGAGGGTTATAAATTGAAAACGCTATTCGTTGGTCGATTTTTATCGAAAATGACGTGATAAGTCTTAAATTTAAACATTTTATTAATTTGATCAATTTAATTAATTTTAAAAGGAATTGGCAGGTGTCGCTGAAGCGCTTATTTTCCGACATATCTGAATAAAACTCATTTCCCTGTCTTCCTTTCTGCCCTTCTATACAGGGTGTAATCAGTTTCATGTCATTAAAAAAACTGGTAATGAGGACCAATAATTGAGAACCACTACTTTTCTTGGTCAATGAACTTGTAGTTCCCAATTATACAACTTTTAAATTGTCATAAAAAAGTGCAAAGGCTTTGGATCATCGACCGCCTTTGATGGACCGCCTCAACCGAACTGCGGCAATTATAAAGAGGTAAATAATTCGTTATCTTTTCCTACACAACTGCAAGCAAATAATGACCGTAGAAGTTTAAACAGAGCATTTCTTTACAAGTGTGTCTTTTAATTTGGAACAAAATATTGGATTAATGTTTATAATTTAGAATATTTAAATGTGATTTATTAACGTTTGTAACATAAATCAGTGTCCTGGGTTAAAAGTTTACCTAAGTAAATTATTCGTAATCTGCATCTGCATCAATACACAATTCGGTACGTCGAATTAAGGACATACGTACTCCGTTCAACACTAAACAATAAACTATTAACTAATGTTGTCAATAAAGAAAAATAAAAGAAAAACTTGGTCCAAGATCCAAAACGGAATACAAAAAGAACGAACAAGTAAGTTGTGTCTGTACGTAATCAAGAATTTAACGACTTGAACGGTAAAGTCAATAAAATAAATCTTCACTATAAATACACAGCGACCCGAAATTCAAAAATAACAAAAACAACGAACGGAGGGTTGGACGTGTGTACATAACGAAACACCCACAGAAACTAAAATTTTGCACAAGGGAGAGTCAGAGTATAGTTTTCTTCGAATCAGATCTACTAAACACTCAGAGAACGTCGACGTCTTTCATCTTATTTACCGCACCGCTAAAGACCGCCGACATTTTATAGCTATCTACACAAATATTGAGTATCATAGGCAAAGACACGCGCGACGATCTAAACCTACCTCAATATTCTGGCAGTTCTCAAAAGGTTTTATTGAAAATTTGCGAAATTTTTGTTTATTTTTTTTTCTCCAAAACTATAAGCTTTAGACCCCATGTTATATAAGGTTTTTTTGTTTGTCTTGTCATTCCCTACCACCAGTTTTTTTTAATGACATGAAACTAATTACACCCTGTATAATACTCTTAAATTTGGAACACAGTGTTTCTGGTGGATCAAGTAATGATAAATGTAAAAAAGACCAAAAATAATGAATTTTAACTAGAAAGTAATTTCTGATACGTTTTTGGCATTTTAAGATCAAGTGTGCTGTGAAAATTAAAGAAACATAATTTTTTTAAAGCGCATCTGTGAGCCATACGTCAAAATATTATGAAAAATTATTATTCAGAACAAAAAATTATAGCGCCCTGCTCAATTTCAGAGCAATCAAATAATTTTGATTTGTTTTAACTATGTCGGTTTTACGTATACTACCTTTCCATGAATAAGACACCAAACATGTATTAAAAATGCTATTGAAAGTAGCAGGTTACATCTGGAACTAAACAGTCAAATTCTTTTATATTTAATTATTAACATTGTAAATATTTAAGGAATCTGTAGTATAACGCTAGATGTCAGGAAAATATGTGGGGGGGGGGGGCGGCGTAGAAGCCTACGAGTTCTATGTACAAGGACTGATTTTGATTGATTGAGATGCCAGCGTAAGATAGGCATTGCTGCCACATCCAGACATCCAATCTGGAACCACTCCTGCATTAAGGAGATATAAATGGAAGGTATCAAGTCTCACAAATGTTTGGCCGTGACCACTGGACGCAGGGGTAGTCCGATCGGAGTGTTTTTGATATTGATGTGTAGATTGAACCTTTCTTCGAGACATAAAAGTGATCCGAAGGTTCCACGGTTATGGTGGTGGCAATGGGGGAATAAAATGTTGGACCCTTACATTTTGGCTATTTTTATAAAACTCTGTCGATGTTTAAATTACTTTGTAGATGATAATTTGGGGGTAGGAGGTGGAAGTATGTACATGGGAATTTTCTTCATGATAACTAAGTTCATTTCAAGTTTGCTTGGTGACGATTCTGTAAATTGCTGTTATTATAGGTTTTGTCAAGCACTTCAAGCCTACACAAAAATAACTCAATTAAGGTTTTTGTAACTAGGATAAGTTTTATAACATAGTTAAATTCTTAACTTTGACAAAGTCCTGTAAAGGGCTATAAAATGGTCTCTATTTAATTTATTACACTCTAAGGATTACCATTGTTGCAATATAGAATTATGAGTGGTTTTCTAACCATTTATATGAAATTCATGTAAGTTACTAAAAACTTAAATTCTCAACCTTCCTCAATCTGTTTTTACGGTTGCGAGAAAATAGTGTACGTGAAACTAATTTTTGTTGAAAGATCAAAATTACCGATGGTTCTTAAGGCACGTTACCCCAAGAAAAATCAGATTTTCTCACTGGATTTTCAATATTCGTTAGAAAATATTTATTAATCGAGCAGGATAAAAAGGAACAAATATCCCAATTTTTGTATCTATTATGCTTATCGTCGTGGCGTCGATCCGGGGTACAATGTATTTTCATATTTTTATCAGCATTGACGATATTTTTGTAATTAGAAATGTCATCGTCCCCAGTGCAACCGCCACCAATTTGTTTCGCTTTTGAGCGTGACAAATCTAGTAGATCAGTATTAAAAAAGTTATGCATTGTACATAAATTTGCACCAATTTGAATTGAGGGAAATTCTTGACTAAAGAAGGGATCACAATACCTTGAGAATTCAATCATGCATCGTGATTAAGTTTGCTGTATAACTTACTGTAAAGTGAGCTAAACTTAATTAACAGAAAAAAGTTAGAAGTCAAGTAATGTGAAATACGAAATTTCCAATAATCCAAAAATATCAGCAGTGACATGACAAATTAATCTTAAACGAATATGATCAAATATAGTTTATTTAAAAGTATTTTATTCTTTACCAATATCTTAATTAATAAAATTGCCGAGAGAACCTGCTTGTGTCAAACAAAATTAGTTATACAAGCCAGTATACTTTTATCAATCTTTGCAGAAATATGGTAATAGCCTAAATTATATGTTTTAACACGCCTCAGTCATAACTATGTCCGCTTTATACATAATTAAGAGATGCTTGGTTTAAAAACGAGTCTACTTTATTTTACACAGCACACTAGTTTCAATAAACGAACTTCCGTTAACCTATTCTAAAAGAAACAGTTGTTGTTAACATGTTGTACTGTTAAATATTCTGAATTAGCATTTTTTTTACTTGGCACTCTTTGTTGCACTTGTAGATCCAGTAGTTATTTTCTACTTAGAACAAATTTGAAAGTACATGCCAACTTTTAAATATATTCGTGTCATTAATTTGAATTTTATCATCATTATCTATGAGGTCATTATGCAGAATAAGAAGGCAAATGTTTGTTGTACAGACATCCATTAGTAACTAAAGGTGTTTTTATTGCATTACCATAATACAGCTATATTTTAAAAGAAACACAAAGTAGAAAAGAGTTGAATGACAATTTATACAATACTGTCAAAAATTTGCGAAATTTCGTAGTTTTACATCGTTACCATTATTTGAAGGAAATAAATTGAAAAGTGTGATTCAGATTTCCAGAAGATACACGTCTTAAGTGATTTCTAAAAAATGTCTGTTTGTCGGACAGTCTAGCGATGTGTAAAATATGGGTTGGTAGAAGATTCAAGATTATGGTCGTAGCTGACCAATATCGAAAAATATGTAATGGAAAGGAATTGAAACAAAGAGGCTGTAGAGACAATAACGTTTTATGATAATTATTATAGGAACAACACACCCTTTAACCCAATCAACCTGTCACGGCCTATTGTTAAATTTACAAAAACTTATACCCGGAAACAAAAATACGGTTGTATATAAAAAAAAAATCTAAGAAAGATTTGTGATTCGATGGACTTGATCGGAAGTGGCGAACTTAACCTAAAAAATTCGAAAAGTTGAAAACAAAAATAGTTCTTCGTAAATAAAAAAAAACTATGATGAAAAGTTGTGAAACATATTCTTTATAGGACTTTGCAAACAGGGGAAAGAAAAACTATCTATGAGAATTAAAGGAAAAACTATATATAAAAATATTAATGAAATCTTTGCATTCTTTCGATAACCTGACTTCTGGTTATGCTAACAAGTAAAAATTCTTATTTGCCATTCTCATTTTAACACTAGCATCCAACATAGTCCCCTACGGCTAGGGAGGTTAAACTAGTATCTACATGATCCCCTACGATATGTAAATTCAGTTAAACATGAGAACAAAGGCCTGAAATTAATTTATTTAAAAACGTTTTAAAGGCTAAGCATTTCCAAGAAACTGAATGAGATTTTATGAAAATGTAATTCATTAGAATGAAAAAAACTTTTAAAGACGAGGTACGTAAATAAATTAATTTCAGGCCTTTGTTCTCATCTTGAACTGAATTTACATATCGTAGGGGATCATGTAGATACTAGTTTAACCTGCCTATTCGTAGGGGACTATGTTGGATGCTAGTGTTAAAATGAGAATGGCAAATAAGAACTTTTACTTGTTAGCATAACCAGAAGTCAGGTTATCGAAAGAATACAAAGATTTCGTTAATATTTTTATAAATAGTTTTTCTTTCCGCTGTTTGCAAAATCCTATAAAGAATATGTGCCATTACTATAAGCAAACAAATAATAAATAATTCACTTTTAAACATCTAAAAAGTTGAATGAGAAAGTTGTAGGTGCTAAAGAGATCTTTCGATTGCTATTTTTGTAATTATTAGTTACGATAACACGTTTCGAGATATATCTAAATAACCGTAAAAAATCGGCTTTTCTTGTTTCGGTGTATCATTTTCAAATTTACATTTAAATACTTACTTACAAGCGTAAGTATAGCTCCGGGCAAGCCGAAAAAGCACATTTTTGAAAATTTAAAAATATCTTTTGTTTTTCGAGATATATCGATTTTTTTAAGAAAATTCGTTCTCGAAACCCGGATAGACTTGCTCCACGGAGGGCTCTACAGTAACGACCTTGTGCTCATTTTCTTTATAAAGAGTTGTACTATTATGCTGTGAAAGAATTGTAACGGTTTTATTAATTTTAAAGACAAATAATTGGCTTTAAACTAACAGCATTTTTTAGATTAGGTATTTTCTAAATAATTTTGCCCATTTCTGGGCTCCAGAAAGTCGCAGGACAATTTTTGTTTTTTTGTAAATTCGTTTAAAAATGTCAGTAATCGATTCCCGTATAAGTAATTTCTGTAAAATTGAAGTTGGCAAAATAATTTTAAAAAAAACCTAACCCAAAAAAATCTCATTATTTTAAAGCAATTTATTTGCCCTTAAAATTAATAAAACCGTTACAATTCTTTCACAGGATCGTAGTACAACTCTTTATAAAGAAAATGAGCCCAGGATCGTTACTGTAGAACCCTCCGTGGACCAAGTCTATCCAATTTTCAGAACGTATTTTTTTCGAAAAATCAATACATCTCGAAAAATAAAAAATATTTTAAAATTTTTCAAAAACGTGCTTTTTCGGCTTACCATGAGCTATACTTACGTTGATAGTAAGTATTTAAATATAAATTTGAAAAAGATACAGCGAAAACCAGAAAAGCAGATTTTTGATGACGGAAAATATACAGAGTGGACTGGGGAATAAACAGGTAATGAAAAAAACATTTTTCGTTCAAATTTTAAATTTCCATGTTTCATAACATTCTAAACCTACCCATTTTAAAAAATTTTAAATAGAGAAAAAATTTGAAATTTTGAACATTTTCAAAAAATGGATGCAGAAAAAATTGTTTTGCTCAAATTTAGAATTTCCACGTTTCATTACATTCTAAACATATTTTTAAAAAAATGTTTAGAAATTTTTTTTTATTTTTTATTGTTTTACCACTACAATAGAATATATGATGGAATTTTTTTTCTTCAATATTAAAATGTCCACGTTTTATTATATTCTTAACCCATTTCAACAAAAAAATGTATTGAAAATTTAAAAAAAAAAGACCACTATACAGTGGATGATGGAAAAAAGTTATCAGGTTTTCTCTGTAATAATAACGCTAACTATATGGCGATTATAATTCTCATATGTCATCTCTTAATTAATAATTTCTTAGAGTGACCGTCTTGTATGAATAAAGAGGGAAGTTCTGTGTAAATACCTTTACTGATTTTTTATCTTAAATTTTATCTTTGAAATAGCACTTTTATATTAGATAAGATCTAAGATAAAAAAACTCGAACGATAAAATGAAATTCTGATGGCGGCATAGAATTCTGGAAGTCAAAATACATAAAGATCGGTAGGCCTAGTTTCTGGGTCTGAACTTTTTGTGTGTGACTGCTCAAGATGGCGAATGCGGATAGGACAGGATACCTACATACCAAATGGGAAAAACATAGGTACAAGAAACTTACCGACACTTTTTCTAAAATGGAAGCACCCAAAATATAAAATTTGGATTTTTACAAATTGTGTCTTAAGTCTCATCTTACCTTGAGAAGAGATCTCAATTTATAAATTGTATATCCCTTATATCTGGGTTTATAAATATTAAATTTGGAGCATGTCAAGGCTCCAACTGGATCCAATTCTCGTTCTCACTACCATTAACGGCATCTGTTCATTTATGCGGACAACACATCATTACTACAGAATAAAGATATTAATGTACTCTTTTCCAGAGTGTACGCAACTCATCCACAAGTCAAGACAGATTCTTGACAAACAAATTTAAGTTAAATTAGAAAAAGAAAGAAAACAATGATTGTCAGTATAAAGCAACTTATAGTAGACGATAATAATATCCACGCCCTGTGTTAAAAAGGAATAAACTTATACTTTATATTATTGCTTTTTTTTATTTTGGACAGGGCTAAGCTTAACAGAACACAACCAAGTAGTTTATTGTACGAGGGGGAAAGTTAATGTCAGACTAATCGAATCAACATTATTCACCCATAGCCATCGTATTAATCAGAAATTATATTAATTGAAGGGGTAGAAGTACGTTGAAAGAATAATATATGTGTTACTTTATTATTTAGATACGCAGGGCAAACTAACAATTTATCAGTAACTAAAATTATCCATATTTTCTATCAAGATAAAATTATGATTAACGTTTAATAGAGATTAATGCATAATTTATTTATTTTTTATTTTATTTATTATTTATTTTATTACTGCAACAATTTACAAGTTGTACATTTTTTGTAATTATCTAGTTAATCTATTTATTATTAATTTATAATTCAATTTATTAACATTACGTGTTATGACACCTGAGGGGACCTCGTGTTGTGTCTAGCAGTATTTAACATTTTGTTCATGCATTATTATTATTATTACTATTTTTTAAATCTTTTTACATTGTGGTTGCATTTTCTATTACGATTTATAGTTATAATATAATATAAAGACATAATACATAATACAATATAATATAATATAAAGTGAAATAATTAGACAGAGGAAGACAAGGAGAATTTATAATTAATTATATTTAAAATATATTATTTTTATTTTCGACTTGGTTAGTTACAAGAGTCGGTAGTTACGGGGGATGGATTTGTTTTATTATTAGGCCAATAGTTGGAGGAGTGTGGTGTAATTGTCTGTTATATACTTTTTACATGTCCTTTTGAATTTCTTTTTATTATGTACTTTAATATATTCAGGTAGTTGGTTGTATAGTTTAATTCCATTGAATTTGATTTGCTTCTGACATATTGTTTTGTTGTATTTTGGAGTTTGATACGAGTTTTTAGATCTATTTCTTGTTTCATATTGGTGATTTACCGGCGATCCAAATGTATGTTTCTTGTTGTGAGTATAAACTATAGCCGCATGCATATACAAACCCTTCACACTCAGTAATTCATTATCAATAAATATATTTCCACAGTTGTCTCTACTTTTCCTGTTAAAAATTGTCCGTAGTATATAATTTTGTGTTATCTGAAGAGGCTGGAGGGTTGCACTGTAGGCTGATCCCCAGACGCTAATACCATACCTAATTAGGGATTCCGCTAGGCTGTTATATGTCACTAGGAGAGTCTTTCTATTTAGTATACTTTTCAGGTTATAGAATTTATATATTAATTTTCTTAGCTTCCCGTTTAAATATTTAATATGATTATCCCATTTTAGGTGATTATCGAAAATAACGCCGAGGTATTTGATAGTTGTGGTATTTTGAATGTAAGTATTCGTTTCTCTATCTATAAGAATAGGTTGAACCGTTTGGGGTAGTCCTGCCTTCGTTGGAGAAAAAGTCATGAATTTAGTCTTTGCTATATTCAGTTTAAATAAATTGATATCTAGCCAGTTTTTGACTTTACTAATTGCCTCAGCCGCCTTTTGTCGCGCTAAGTTCCAGGTTTCTCCCGAACATATCAATACGGTGTCATCTGCGTATGATATGATGTTGCAACCAAAGTTTTTGTTCAGTAAGCCATTGATAAACAGCAGGAATAAGGTAGGACCTAAGACTGTTCCCTGTGGAACTCCAGTTTTTATTATTTTCCTAGTGCTAAGAGCGTTGCCAATTTTTACTTGCTGGGGTCTATTTGACAGATATTGTTTTAATAAGTTGTAGGCAACACCCCTAATATCCATCTTGTTTAGTTTTTCCAGTAACTGGCTATGTGACACCGTATCGAAGGCTTTTTGTAAATCCAAAAAGATAGCTATGATTTTTTCGTTCTTTTCAAAATTAGTTGTAATTTTATCTGTTAGTAATTGGAGAGGATCTTCTGTGCTTAAGTTTTTTTGGAAACCATACTGATTTTTTGAGATAATTTTATTTTTCTCAAGATATGAACGAAGCCTGTGGTTCAGACATTTTTCGAAAATTTTTGCGACATTATTAATCAACGATACTGGACGGAAATTTGTCATGTAATTCTTGTTACCATTTTTATAAATTGGAACAACTATGCTTTCTTTAAAGGCTTCAGGTATATCTGCGTTTTTGAAGATAAGATTGATTTAAATGAAAAGATTAAAATTTTCTGACTAATTTTGCGTCTGCGTCTTTGTAAATACAGGTAAATTTTTTAATTTGATGTCAAAGGTTTTAACAAAAATATTGAAGAATAAATTTTTAATATCAAATTAACAAGAATGTAAGCAGTGTCGTTTCTTTGGTCAAGAGACATGTACAATTTATTTTTTGTAATATTCTACTAGCAATAAATATAAACAGTATTGATTATACTGAAATTTATTTTATCTTAGAAATTATATTGCGGTAGGTTATAATTGATATTTGAACTCTGACCTTGAAGTTTAAATGAAATATCTGCTTTGTATAAAATGACTAGATCGCAGGAAGCAAAACGCGGGATATTTCAAAACAATAATAATAGTAATAATAATAATAATCTAAATTAATGTTTCAAAATACAGTGTTTCACCTCCGCGTATACACTCTCGGATCTTCTTCAGTTTTTTTCAGATCAACTTAAAATTTTTGTTAGTTATGCTGATTATTTTTTTGTCTAAAATAAATTACTTCGTCCATCATGGGCTACTGCGAACAGTTAAAAAATATGAAAATTTGAAAAAGACAGTAGGCTTTGTTTAATTGAGAAATTTCATTAAGAAAAATTCAGAATTGCAAACTTAGCTATACAAGGTGTTCCAGATAAAACTCCCAACGCCGATTATTCGAAAACTAAGAGAGGTAATAATTTTCTGTAACTTGTAGATATTTGGTGCGGTCAAGTATCGACTTATAATAGTGACGACACCCCTAATAGATTAGGCGTCGTGACGACCGGAACAGAATTTTCGATGGCAGGATCTTTGAAAAAAGATACCAATAGTAAATTTAATTTTGAGTTCTTTTATTATGAGAGTTTTTAGTTTTTTTCTATCGTTTCGGAGTTATTTTAATTTGAAGGTATAACTTTTATTAGAAATTGCCAATTTAATAAATTGTCTTCTAATATATTCTTTATACTCTCATAAACTTATTATTTCAATACAAGAAAGAAGTCTTGCCCAGCGTTTCCCTGAGGTCAATCCTGAGACCGTTACTCTTCAATATTTTCACTAAGAGAGCCATTTGCTATTTGGATATGCCCCATCTGTTCTATACAGATGACATGGCATTTTATATAAGGATAAACTGTACTCAGGATAGCATTATCCTTTAGAAAACCTAGATAAGCTTTGAATTGTGGTGTAACAAAACTAAGATTTTTGTTGTAAAAAGATATTGAAATATTTCCATATTATCGACGATGTATCTTTTAATGGGTAGAACATATAATGACATTTGGGTATCAGTGGATTGTGTGAGGCGAACGTAAACCCGACTATTGTCTGATGCAACCAGATTAGCTCCCCCCACCGTTTTCGAGGATCCTGGTGGTGGCAGAGTTTCTCATTGGGTGACCCATCCCCACAAATGGCTAAGAACCAGCCCCAAGCGGGGATTAACGCGTATTATAATTGTTTAAAGGACTCTTGCTTGGTGATTCCCCGTTTTCGAGGATGCTGAACGCCGTGGTGATGGGAGTTCCTCCCCGGGGTGACTCACCCCCGTAAATGGCCAATAACAACCCTCCAAAGGTGTGACAGTGCGTTCTCAGCATACGGGAACAGCTTCCGGCAGCACCCCCCCTTCCCCCCATTTTAAAGGATGCTATACAGGAAAAAACATTAAGATGTCACCTCGATCTCGTCAACAAAGTTGTCATTTGGAAAGTTGGAGCTGAAAAAAGATGAATATATATGTTTTGTACATATTTTTTGGGAAAAATAGGTTTTTGCAATAATTGAAACATCTGATTTACATAATTATAAAATATTATATAAAATGTTTTTATTTACGCATACAATTACCGCATATATTGTTACGCTGGCTTTTCTTACATTATAAGATACTATGACAATATATTATAATTATAAACCTTTTTGTACAGTGGTATGATGAGAGCGCCTTTGTAGGGTGGTTGTTGACCGTTGAGGGGGTGGGCGGGTGTCAGACACAATTTTTATGGTCCTTTCCGTGTTTGCCGTCCTCGAAAACGGGGGGAAACTATTTTTGCTCATGGTATGCGGAGAGCACTCTCTCACCCCCTTTGAAGGTTGCTTATTGGCCATCAGGTGGTGGGCGGATATCAGACACACGTCCCAGGGTCCTCCGCATGACTGGTATACTCGAAAACGGGGAATCAATAAGTTAGATTCCATGATACATTATCAATATGCGTTTGTCAGTGGTTTTTGGCCGTTTGCGGGTTTGCTGTCACCACCACGGATGTTCAGCATCCTCAAGAGCGGGAGGAAAACTACTGTGGTTGCATCACACAATAGTGGGGTTTTTCGGGCTTTTCTCCGACTCACACAATCCACTATATTTTGTTATTCCAAAGGGTACCTCGGGATAAAATATGTGAAATGCCCTCTGACATGAATTTTGGAATAAATGGATCGTTTGTTGGGCCTAAAAAATAATATCAACAGGGTCCGCATATCAAAATTGCCCCCCCAGCCTAAGAGAGGGCCCACTTCATTTATTTTATTTTTTTTTACAAAACCAGAATCAAATTCATGGATATAGTAGTCCGAAAGACCTATAGCCTCAATTTTTTGGGGCTTTATCGGGCCCTTCTAAGGCCCTTAAAAATATTTTTTAATTATTTAAAGTCGAATATTTTTGTTATGATAAAGAGGTGCGAAAGATTTTATTTCATCACATTATTTGTACCAAATAACGCAATTTTTAAGTACTTTAGAAATTTCTAAACCCCGTGCGTCAGGCCCAAATTTCAATGTTTCCATTTTTTTAACGAAAAATCACGTTAACTGTAATAGGAGGAATAGCTTTTAAAGCTTGGATAATGAATCCCCCTGCCCCCTGGGGCTCAAGGACTACCCTCTTTCGTAAAAGTTTCTCCCTTGGGATCAAAAGTCATCCGGCATGGGTGAATAGTCTCCTAAGGAGCAAGATGGCACTGGGGTCCAAGACATCCAAATAACTCTTCCCCCTCCCCGAGGTAAGAATTCATTATGATATACCAGAAATTGTTTCTTAATTTTAATTAAGAATCAATTTTTGCCAAAATTATATTTAATTATAAAAAATATTTAAAAATAAAAAATAACACATATCTAAATATTCAAAGATATATTTAATCCTCCTGGCTGTCCTCTTCAATCACAAGACAGATTCTTCAGATTAAAGAGACTCGTTTTGGCTGGGCAGATTATTTTTGATTTTAGATTCTCGCAGTTGCAGCAATACTCAGTAATTGCAGCAATACCAGCCACCTCCGAGTCATAGGGGTCGTAGCACTTTTTGTATATGCGGATTTTACTTCGAATCTAATTATACCCGGTGAAACTTTTAAATTAAATAAAACCCAACAGTTACTTCTTCTGTCATCTTATAAACTTCAAAAATAAACATATTAGTAGTTCCGGATTCCACTGCGCTAATGGCGTTACAGTCTCTTTGCACGAAGCCCAGGGTGTGAAAGGTAATTTCACACCCTGTGAGTGTAACGATATGGTCCCTAGTAATACCACCAAAAACAACTACTATAGATCAAAAGTTTGTAACAACAAGAAGGACAGTAAAAATCTATGGAATGTAGTAAAGGAAATTAGCAATTCCAATAATAAAAAATCTACTATCAAAGAAGTAAAAAATGATTCCGGAACAACATCCAACAAAGCTGAAATGGCAAATTTATTTAATAATTATTTTGTAAATGTAGGAAAAAATCTCGCAGAAAAAATTATAATACCTGATGATGTTCCCACCAGAACATCGACACAATTTTCCCTTTTCTTACGACCTACATATAAAAATGAAATTGAAAGTATAATAAAAGAACTAAAGAACAATAAAACACCAGGTATTGATGGGCTAAAAGCGGAAGTTAAAAAAGAAATTGCAGAGTATATTTCACCTCAACTAACATTTCTTATAAATAAAATATTAGAAACCGGAATATGTCCTTCTGCATTCAAGACTACAATTGTAAAACCATTATTAAAAAGCGGCGATAAAACCGAATTGTCGAACTACAGGCCGATCTCAATAATAACAAATTTTACGAAAATATTTGAAAAATTAATGAAACTCAGAATCAATGAATATCTAAAAAAACACAAAATAATTTCGGACAGACAATTCGGTTTTCAGGAACAAAAATCCACTCAAGATGCCATTTCATTTATTACCTCAAAAATTTATAAAGCATTAGATTCAGGCAGACCAACTCTGGGTGTATTTCTAGATCTAGCAAAGGCATTCGACACTGTGAGTCATACACAGCTGTTAGATGCATTGGAGGATATTGGTTTTCGGGGAATTACCCTAAATCTCATGAAGAGTTATTTATTAGAGCGTAAACAACTCGTTGAAATAGATAAAATAATGAGTAGCGAATGTACAATAACTTATGGAGTGCCACAAGGGACGGTCTTGGGCCCCTTATTATTCATTATATACATAAACAGTCTATTCACACTAGAATCCAAAGGCACAATCATTAGTTTCGCGGATGATACGGCAATAATATACCAAGGCGAAAATTGGCAGGACTTAAAAGATACCTCTGAATGTGATCTAAAAATTATAAAAAATTGGATGGACCATAAATTACTTACAATTAACTTTCAAAAAACAAAATACCTACCTTTTACGTGCTACAATAGGAATATACCATTATACACGTCCTTAAATATCGATGAAAACACACAAATATCGCAAACGGACACAATAAAATATTTAGGTGTTACTATGGACCAGCATCTTAGATGGAATCATCATATACAAAATGTTACCCAAACACTGACAGGTCTACTATATAGATTTAAATATCTGAAAAACATATTAGACGTGGAAAATCTAAAAACCATTTATTATGCCTTGATTGAATCTCGACTCCGCTATGGTATTATAGGATGGGGAGGAGTCGTCAACGAATATTTAAAGAAACTAAATGTTATTCAAAAAAGATTCCTAAAAATAATCTTTGGTAAACCAAGTACTTACCCCTCAGATGATATTTATAAAGAATCCAAAATTTTTGATTTGCGTCAATTGTACTTTATAGCAATAATCAATTTACAACACAATAATAAGGACAATTTAGTAGAAATAGATCATAACTATCACACTCGACATAAACTTACATCTTATAGAACGCCGTTCTCCTCTAAGTCAATAGGCCAACGTCATGCCGCTTATCTTGGTCCGAGACTATATAATATATTACCGAATGAATTAAAAGCATGTCGCTCCCTATTCGGCTTTAAAAAAAAACTTAAAAAATTTGTATTGAACTTTAATAGAACCGAATTACAGAAATTAATAGAAATGAGACCCTGAATATACGCTACCGAGACGCTACTATTTTTTCAGTTAGAAATCGCATTTTATAGTCGTAGGTCATCTATTTTATAATATATACATGTCAAATTATTTTTTAACGTTATGGAATGTTAATATGTTTAGCTGTAGGAAAAATTACATAGTTACCTATTTCATTATATACCTATTATATTACCTATTTAATTATATGTGTAAGAGTATATCGTACGTATATGTAATGTACTGCTTGTATAGAAGTATAGTTATATTATAAGTACATGTATTTAAATATAAATGTATTTTACAATATTTCAGTAATGTAAAAAATTATTGGTAATTCAACCGCGGACAGCCCTGGCTTTGCGGTTTACCTTAGTTTATTTGCTTGTTGATTGAATTTGTTGTGTACTATTCTGTTCTCTGTACAAATACTTAGTAGCTAATAAACAATTATTATTATTATTATTATTATTATACGAAGGACCGACGCGGCACCTCACGGCCTCTTAAGCTTACATCTCTTTAAAGATAGTGATATCTCCTAGCGTCATCTCACCCCTTCATAAGGAACTATCAAAAAGGGAGAACAATACAAAGCACTGCACTTGCATTAGAATATAAGTAATTAAATAAATATGATCTATATAAATATCAATTTCACATTAGAATCGACTAATAATAATAAAATATAATTTAGTATCAAATATCTCATTAATGGTAATATGGATACCATTATACTATATGAGGTCAACTGGGGTATCTGAGCCCAGGGGGTAACTGGGCCATGGTTTTTTTCCGTAAAACTTGTGACAGTAATTTCACTTCAAGCAGTTGGCAGCGCTAAAGAACAATGACATCTCACGACAACAATTAGTCTCATGTTTCTGATTATTGTTGCTTTCATGTAGCCAATTTTTAAATTTTATAGTGCAAAATTTTCATAGCAACGTGAAATAATTTTGATTTTTATGAAATATCTACAGGTTTACTGTATACAGGGTGTAATTAGTTTCATGTCATTAAAAAAACTGGTGGTAGGGAACGACAAGACAAACAAAAAAACTTTATATAACATGGGGTCTAAAGCTCATAGTTTTGGAACAAAAAAATAAACAAAAATTTCTCATATTTTCAATAAAATTTTTTGAGAACTGCTGGAATATTGAGGTAGGTTTAGATCTAGATCTGACCTGAAGAAAACTATACTCTAGCTCTCCCTTGTACAATATTTTAGTTACTGTCGGTGTTTCGTTATGTACACACGTCCAACCCGCCCCGCCGTTCGTTGTTTTTGTTATTTTTGAATTTCGCGTCATTGTGTATTTATAGTTAAGATTTATTTTATTGACTTACCGTTGAAGTTGTCAAATTCTTGATTACGTACAGACACAACTTACTTGTTCGTTCTTTTTGTATTCCTTTTTGGCTTTTGTACCAAGTTTTTATTTTATTTTTCTTTATTGATAACATTAGTTGATAGTTTAGTGTTGAACGAAGTGCGTATGTACTTAATTCGACGTACCGGACTGTGTATTGACACAGATGCAGAGATTTTGAATCATTTAGGTAGGTAGTAAGCTTTTAACTCAGGACAGTCATTTATGTTACAAATGTTAATAAACCACATTTAAATTTTCTAAATTATAAACAATCCAATATTTTGTTCCAAATTAAAAAACACACATGTAAAGAAATGCTCTGTTTAAACCTCTATGGCCATTATTTGCTTGCAATTGGGCACGAAGAGAGAACGAATTATTTACCTCTTTATACTTGCCTCAGTTCAGTTGAGGCGGTACATCAAAGGCGCTCGATGATCCTTTGACACTGCGTGTGCCGGCCAGCACTTTTTTATGACAATTTAAAAGTTGTATAATTGGGAAGTACCAGTCCATCGACCAAGAAAAGCAGTGGTTCTCAATAGTTGTCTACCATAATATTAAATATGTTAACCTAGATCAGTGTTTTTCAAAGTGCCCCTAGAGGGAAAAGTCATAAAGGTTTTTTGTTTATCTAGTCGGTCCCCATTACCAGTTTTAATGATATGAAACTGATTACACCCTGTTAATTATCAACGTCACAATTAATTTAGCATAAATTAGAAGCATAATTTAAATAAAATGTTATTGCCACCACCTGTTCTCCGTTAGGTCATAAGCTTGAGTGGGTGGCCCAGTTACTCCCTCAATTTTTCAAAAATGGGGTAAGTGGGTCAGTTAATTAGGGCATCTGGGCACGACTGGGACCAAGTTACCCCAAGCACCTTAAGTATATTATTTTTGTTTTTATTCATTAGGTAGATGTAGATCATTTTTTTGAGCAACTGCGCACAGTCACACAAAAAAGGTGATACAGTTTTGATATATGGACCCTGTCGACCTAATTTCGTAGGCCCAAGAAACGATCCTATCAGGTTTATTTCAAAATTCGTGTCAAGGGGCATTTCACCTATCTTATCCCGAGGTACCCTTTAACTCCTATGTACTATATCGATCAAGTAATTTTAAATTCCAATAGAAGTTTATTATTTATTATGCGTAATTCCAGTAAGTATATACAATTAAATGTACACCCAATTACTTCACACACTTTCGAAAGATTTCCCCTCACCAAAGTAAACTAAACGTATAACCGAACGAGCTAAATCACATTTAAAACGAGCGTAAGATTGATTAGGATGAGGAAATATTTTCTAATTTTTACACTTTATTCATAAACATTGTAAATATTTCTGTGATTGCTATTATTACCTTCAATTTTATTTCTGGAGTGTAGTGTAAATAAATATTGTGCAATATAATATATACATCCACAATATATACATCCACAGTACTATAAAACAGGATACATTTTATGCACATAATATCTAATATTCATAAAATGAAATATATTCCTCTTCACTTCAAGCACGAAAACAAAAGTTAAAAATAAATTATTTAGATCATTTTTCATGTGACGTTAATCCGTGGGTGTACAAAGAATTTCTTCAAGTTTTATTTGACTGAGACATGTATTAAAAATTTATTTGTTATTTTAAACTTGGATGAAATATAATTCTTCTCCAATTCGTCATATCGTGTCGATAAAATTATGAAAATTATAGAAATTTTATTTCCACGCAACACTCTAAATCAAATCAAATTTTATTTCGAACATAACATAAAATATAACATAAGACATAAATTTGTACATATTAGAATTTGATAAAGGATCTATGCACTCTAAATTGCCTCTGAAGCTAATCAGAGAACACATTTGTGGTTTGCATAACCCTTCAACAACATTCTTAGATATAAAATTAATTTGTAAAACTTATTATTAATCATTCACTTTTACACTAGTTTATTTAAAAATATTGCTGTTATTGTTAGAGTAATATCACGCCAACTTCCACATTTACGTAGTGGTTACTATACTAGTCGTAGAAAAATGTTGAATTTTTCTTTTAAAGGTGTAGAATGTTTGAAAGTGAATTGCTATTTGTTTGAAACATATTCTTTATAGAATTTTGCAAACAATAAAAAGAAACTATCTATGAGAACTAAAAAAAAACTATCTGTAAAAATATTAATGAAATCTTTGCATATTTTCGATAACCTAGATTCTGGTTATGCCAGGAAATAAAATCCTAAAATTATTTTCTTATTTGGTAACTCTCATTGTAACACTAGTATTCCCATAGTTTCAAAAGTTTAAAGATTTGAGGCGTAAAATATAATCCGATATGGATACTGCACACAAGAATTACAATAAATGTTTACAAGAAAATATTGTACAGAACTCTGGCGATATATTAATTTCAAAAGAAATACGTCCAATCTGCCCAAAAATTTCAAGTATAACGATGATATCATTTCCGATCCTAAAATAAATTAGTAACTCATTTGCTGAATATCTTCAACAATCTTATTCTGCTCTAGAACAATGTAATGTCGATTGACCAACCTTCTTAATAACTCTTGTCTATATATTCGTAATCTTTCAGAATATGAGGTTTTCAAGGCACTAAAGATGTTAAAGCCAAAACTATCCAGTGGTCCTGATAATATTCTATCTTTCGTAGTACGTGGCTGTGCTGCAGTATTTGCCAAACCATTATATATACTTTTCAACCTTCAACATTTCTACAATCATACCCGTCTTTAAGTAAAGACATAGAACTTTGATAACTAATTACCGGCCCATTTTAATTTTGAATAACTTTGCTAAAGTCCTCGAGATATTATTGTATAAACATATATTTTGCCATGTTAAACATCAAATATCTGAATTCCAACACGGCTTCTTTAAAGGACGATCTACAGTTACCAACTTATTCTGTTTAACTGAGTATTTATCTGATGCAGTTGATGATGGTAGTTAAGTTGACATAATCTATACAGATTTTTCTAAGGATTTTGACAGGCTAACCATAGTATTCTTTAGCAAAACTACACGTCTTCCGATTCTCAAATGACCTCATTAACTATTTTTCATCTTACCTAAACCCAGTTTGTTTTATTTCGTGTCCATAGATCTGTCGAGGTTTTACCAACCTCAGGCGTCCCACAGGGATCTAATCTAGGTCCAATTTTGTTCATTATGTTTATTAACGACATTGTTACTGATATCGCCCTGAACTGTCTTCTATATGCTGATGATCTGAAATTATTCTGTAGAATTTCGAGCATCGACGACTGTTTGATTTTGCAACACAATGTAGACAAAATTAATGAGTGCTGTATAAGAAACAAATTATTCCTCAACTCGTCAAAATTAATGTTCTATCAGTAACAACGAAACAGAATATCATAAAATATGAATATGGGCTTGAAAATAACGTAGTCTCTAGACCTGAGACATTCACTGATTTAGGCGTAGTGTTTGATGAGTAGCTGTCATTTACCTATCATATTAATCTTGGTGTCAAAAAATCCTATAAATCTCTTTAATTTCTTATTAGGAAACTATTGACTTCAATAACGCCTCCGGTCTCAAACCACTGTATTTTTCAATTGTGAGATCTAATTTCGAATATGCGTCAATCATTTGGTTACTATATTATAAGACACATATAGATTACTTAGAGAATATGCAACGTACGTTTTTGAAGTATTCCACATTTAACACATGGAACATACCTGATTATTGGTACTCCCCAGTCTGAACTATTATCGAGGTTCTCATTAGTACCGTTAGAAGGTCGCCGCAAAGTCTCTTATCTAACTTTTCTTTACAGATTGATACATAATATCACCGACAGCCCTTATATACTTAATATGCTTCCTTTTCATGGTCACAGCCAAACAACCTTATTTAAATTAATCACCCCCAGGAAAAATATTTAAAAAATTTCACCACTTAAGGTATGTGTACTGCGTATAATGATATACACGACCTCGTTGATATTTTCAACTGCAACATTGCCTCTCTAAAATTATGTATCTTTAATAATAATTAACTCATTATTGTAACAACTGTACTTTGTGTTCCTCAAATTATTATTATAATTATTTTAATATTTTACATAATCGATCTGCTTGTGCAGGTATGCACATCTTTCTTTCTAAGTGCGTATTACTCTTTTCTTTTTCTTTGTAATCTTGTTTGTCTTATCCAGTAATTGGGTCTCTCGACCTGTTGGATAGCGTGTGTAGAAATAAAGAAAATAAAATAAAAAATAAAAAAAACATAGAACCCTACAGCCATGCAGATTAAACTAGTATCTACATAACCCCTTCATTTACAAATTCATTTTAGGATTTTAATTACTAGCATAACCAAAATTCAGGTTATCGAAAGAATACAAAGTTTTCATAATATTTTTACAGATAGTTCTCATAGACAGTTTTCTCTGCTGTTTGCAAAATCATATATAAAGAATATGTTTCATTAGGTGTAGAATGTCATGAAACGTTGACATTTTAAATAAAAAAAAATGTTGTCTGCCAATCGGTCTGTCGAAAGGTCGGTCCGTCTGTAACTTTTTGTGCGTTCCTCTGGAACGATGTAAGATATTGACTTGATATTTGATACACGTATGTATTATAATGAGATTTGGAACTGGATTATATTCAGAATTTATTCTGATGAAGGGTTGGGGGTTAAATATGGGTAAATAGGTAAAATAAGCTGGTAAATGTACAGAGATTTGGGATTTGATGTATACACTAGAAAACAGGGTCTCAAATTTTTTTGACATCTACCACCCCCACCACCACGCCATCATTAAAGGGATTATCAAAATAAAACTGTGATATACATTTGAAATTTAGTACACGTATGTATTATAACGGCATATGAATTATATTTTGAGATTATTCCATTGACAGGTTGAAGGGTAAATAGGGGTAAACAGGAAAATAAGTACAAGCTAGTAAGAGTACAGAAACATGAGATTTGGTGTATGTACTAGAAGCTAAGGACTCAAATTTTTTTTATAACATCTACCACGAAACCACCAACCCAACTCAATTATTAAATGACAAAGTAGAATTAGGATATTGACTTGAAATTATGGTACCCATAAGTACGATAAGGAGATCTATATAGATTATATTTTGAGGTTATTGCGTGGAAGGGTTGAGGAATAAGTAGAGTAAGTGGGACTAAATAAGTAAAGCAAACACTAGCTTGCTTGTTACTCCTACTAAAGAGTCCATGAATTTGGACTTCTAGTATATACAATACTAGAAGTCAAGGTCTCAATCTTCTTTATGATATCTGACACCCCGCCACTATCTAAAACACACTCCATTACACTCCATTATTAAAAGAGTTATCAAACTAAAATTGTGTTTCAGTGTGAATGAAAACAACAGTTCTCAAAAACTATTTGGCCGTTACCACCTCAGAGCAGACGCTTTCAAATATATAATATAGCTAAAATTCTATACGCAATTGTTTCCACATACTACAGTGCAAATGTAGTATCAGGATGTTTTCGTTTAAAGAGACTGGAATGGAAAATCTGGAAGTGGAAGTAGTGATTCCTTAGACAGCAGCTCCTTGGCTGTTAATAATAACAAAAATATTAAATCATGAAAAAATAAATGTTAATTAAATATTTCACAAATCTACCGATGGTCAGTCTAAAAGTTTTTTCAAGAATAAAATGTTCCTTTGATTATTTTTACTAGTTGTAAGCATATAAATGAGTTAAAATTATGTTTTCACTGTTCTACAATTTACATATTCTCATGTCACTGTTTGTGATTCTTTAATACAGTGAATATATTCTGCATACAATTAACTGTGATATCTGTATGTAATGTCAACTTTTGTACTAAGGAAAGTTCAGCTACATCGCAATATTTTAATGCTAGAAATTTTCTATTGCTCTATAGACCATTACTTAGACCATAAACCATTATTAATCGAATTAAAAAAAAATGTATTATTTTTTTGACAAATTTTATGTTTATAACTTATTAAATTCAATTTTACTCGAAAACTGTTTATCCCACGAAAAATATAATGATACACCTTTTTCCTAATTCTCTCTTCTTCAAAAAGAATGGAACTTCTTATTTGGGTAGATGGTAGATCAATATTTGTCGAGATATTTAAGAAAAACGGAATTTTCACAATTTAACCTCACTTTTTTCACTAAAGCGCCCCCTATATAACACTTGTACTTAAATGTACTATACTTAAATAACATTCTTTGAAAATAACCGTGTGTCGAATTTCAGCCGTTCTAGTTTTTTCCCGAAGTTCGAACAATTTTTTGTCTTTGATAACTAGACTACAACTGTATCATTCATCAACGTTTTTCTTATAATCAAAATTTCATGCTCTACCAAAAAAAGTTTTAAAAATTCTTTTCTCCTAAAATATGTTCTTAACCGCTTCTTGAGTTGTTTCAACTTCTCGAAAATCCAGGAATTTATGTTATCCTGTCGCTTAGTTTTATTTCCATTCGCAAAATTTGGTGAAATAGGTTTAGAATATCATAAGACCTCAAAATTTTAAATTTGAACGAGAAAAATATTTTCTGTCTGTCTGTCGGTCTCTCTGTAACTCTGCAACGCGCAACGATTTAGGATATTGACTTGGAATTTGGTATATATATGTACCACGACGAGATCTGGAACTAGATTATATTTTACACTAATTCTGGTGAAGGGTTGGGGGTTAAAAGGGGTAAATAAGGGAAAATGAATAAAGCAAGCTGGTAAGAGTACAGCAACTTGGGATTTGGTGTGTATACTAGATGCCTAGGCCTCAGATTTTAAACAGTATTTTCACCTGACCTCCCCTCCCCCCCTCCACCACCCCCTCGTCTGGTACTAGATTATATTTTATGATGATTCCGTAGAATGGTTGGGGGTTAAACAGTAAGTAAGTTAGTAAGAGACCAGTAACTGGGATTTGGTATAATATATGCTAGATAGCTCAGATTTTTCATAATATTTTCACCCTCCTCCACGATCCCCTTTTCCATTATTAAAGGGCTTAATGAAATAAAATTCAGAAATTCACTTATAATTTGGTAAACGTATGTATTATAACGACATTCAGAACTTATGTTCCGATGATTCCGTAGAAGGGGTGTGGGGTAAGTAGGAATAAATATGCAAAATAAGTAAAGCAAGCTGGTGAGAGTACAGAAACCTGGGATTTGGTATATATACTAAAAGCCAAAGCCTCAGATTTCTTTATAATATTTTTCAACCCCCACCACCATTGTTAAAGGGGTTGGAAAAATACAATTGAGATATTCACTTGAAATGTGGTACACGTATGTGTTATAATGACATCTGATTGAGATGATCCTGTGAAAGAGGTGGAGGGGAGGTAAAAGAAAAAAAATAAATAAAACAAGCTAATAATAGTCCAGAAACTTCTAAATAAGGATTCGGCAGCGCCCGGAACTTGCCTGGGTATATGGCAGCGTTCGAAAGTTACCTTTGTGTTCAGCAGCGCCCGAATATGGATTATGTAGCGTCTAAATATATATTCGGCAGCGCCCAGAAGTGACCTAGGAATTCAGCAGCGGTCTAATATGGATTCCGTAACGCCCGGAAATTGCCTTGGCAGTTGGCAGCGCCTGGACGTCACCTTGTTGATCGACAGCGCCCGAATATGGATTATGCAGCGCCCAAATATAGATTCGGCTGCCCTCAAAAGTTACCTTGATATTCGGCAGCGCCGGAAGTTCTGGAGGCTTGACTGGCATTCGGCAACGCCGTTTTATTAAAATTCTATAACTAATTATTTTCACATGCCCTAGAGTGCAAATACAGGCAAGATATTTTTTAAAGATCATGGAAAATCTGAATGTGAAAGTAGCGATTCCTTAGGCAGCAGTTTTTAAGATATTGACGCAACGGTACAAAAAGTTAAATTTTGTTACTATTTTTATTAATTTTGAACCCGGGAAAAGGGGTATAGGGTAAAGTATAGGACTCGAAAACAACTTGTGAAGACTGTCTGCAGATGCCCTTTGGATTTAGTTAATATGCTTAGACTAATACTTGTTATTCTTTGTAAAAGTACCAATACTTAATCAGTATTATTTAAGCGGGTATTTCTTTAAGGCATTTTCTGGTCCGAATTTCAGCAATAAGCAAATGTTGAAACACGTCATGAGCCGGTTGCTTCACACATGTTAACATACATAAACATTAACCGACAAACATTACACAGAGATTCTAGCAGAGCAGACACGTTGATGTGGTCATCGTAATGGTGCAGTTGAAACAGGAGGCCGCAGCTAACGTACTTGAATCAGTGTGTTTCGCGGCTCCGGAGAGCGGGTTTCGAATGAAAGCGGCCCACCGTGTTACTAGTTGACCGATAAAAATATACACGCAACCGTTGCCAAAAAACTCGACATAATCGACTTAATTATAAAAATCTCGAACCGTCATTTTCTGCAATATTAAACATCTGTGTGCAAATAGTTTCTTCAATATACTAGAATTAGTGAGTTATGTGCCTTCAGTAATATCGAAAGAATAATTAAATATGGATACCAAAGCCAAAGAACCCGTTGAAAATGGACCAGAACAAAAAGAAGAAGTGTCCACTTCTGCTGCGATGTCCAAAACCACCACCATCAGTACAATAGCGGTGCAAAGTGGAAAAACGAGAATTGTCATTGCATTACTCCACGTAGGTTTTTTATACTTAAATATCATATTCCTTTAAGTACTTGTTTTCAACTTTAATCTAACTTTCGTCATTTTTATTTTAGTTATAATAGAAATTAGTTATAAACATTTGCTATATAAAAATATTTCAGAAATCCTAACAAAGACACCTTAAACATATTTTAAATGACACTAATAATTAACGATGAGCCTTACATGAAAGAACAATATGCCATATTTTAACTGTATTTTTTTTATAGAAAGATTGTAATTTCGCTACTACTATTCTAACTTCACCTATTATGTCGACATCTCTGCAATCTGACGTTCGCTAAGTAAATATAAAATAGTTTTTCTGCTGGCATCGCAGTCGTTTTATTTTATTTTATTTACAGCAATGTTTTGTAAACAAAAAGTTCGAATTCTTGTAGAAGACCAAATTCGAGGTATTTTGTATTCATCAATAAATTTATCAATAATTGGTTACACAGAAAATTACATAACTTTATTCCTATAAAAAATATCGTCAAATGTGTATTAATCTATCTCCAGTTAAATTTTTTTGCATTCTTATTTATGTTGTTATCAAACTTTTCAATTGCGTTATCCTCGGTTTTATCAGTTACATAGGTTCAACGCTATCCAGTCATACCTTGTTCTCTGAATATCCTTTTAGTTTCAAATTGTGTTTTAAATGCAAGAAGCAAACAGGCCTGACGAGAGGTGGGGGGGTCGGGGGTGTTTCCCCTCGGGCCCGGAGGTTTTTGAGGGGGCCCGGGTTTTAGTCGAAGTTAGACAAGTATTTGCATTGGGCGTAATGAGAGGGGCATAGTTTTCAATGATCAGTATGATGTACATAATAACAAGTTTCGAATGACTTGTATTGTATATAATGAGATAAATATGATATTGAGAGTTTCGACCGAGGAAATATTTAATGGGACAGAATTCAATCCTAATGACCCCCCCGCGCTTCGCAATTTTGATTGAGATAAATAGCTTATTATTAGGAATGCCACCCCCCGCTCTTTGAAATTTTATATCGAAGATTGGTGGGAGTTGTATGTTACTAGCCCCCCCGGGCCCTGATGTTCTCTCGACGGCCCTGGAAGCAAACAATTAACATGCATGGACACCTTTAACAACCCTTGGTTGTATTAATACCCAAGAAATTAACCAATATTTTAAACTTAGACATACCAGAGCAAATGTAATGCCTCCATAAAATTTTACTTGATTGTTGTTGTATTAATGAATATTACTACTGCGTATTTCCAAGAATAACTAGGTATTGTAGTTTAACCTATAACATATTAACCTTTAACAAAACTTACTACGTGTAGGTATTTAATTATAAAATCATTGTAAATGTTTTTAATTTCTCTCATTGTTTTCGTAATAAAAGTGTAAAGTTATTGTTTATTTAATAACGTAAATATTCACTTTTATCATTTTATTATCTTGCATTAATTTAGAATTATGCAGCCAAAACTAATTTCACAACTTTATACATACCGCTGCAACCTTGAATAGTAAATTATTATCTAAAAATAAAATTTGCAACATCAATTACTAATAAATGTTCGTTATACCGTGTCATAGTGCCTTAGTTTTTTTGGCATATTTTGGCACGCACTTGGTTAAAGAAAGAACGGTTGACACAATTTTGTATGCTACTTGACATCATGATCTATTTGCTATGCAATATTTATAAATAATGATTCATTTGTGACCTGTGACAATGATAATAAAATGAAAACATGATAACAATGTAATACAATAACATTGAAATTGTACTCATCCGACCGATCTGTTGTCTTTTAAATACTGCTATAGAAACTGACAGAAAACTTTTTATTTTATTAAATTACTTTTGATATATACTTGTTACTACTGATTATTTTCTTATTTTCTTCATTTCATAGGTGAATTTTTGTATCATTTGACGACAATAAAAGAGCAGTTTCAGATTTTTTTTTAATTCAAACGTAAGTATGTTATTCTGGAAGTACTAGTTCTCCCTATTGTCTGAATCGCCAAAAACTTGCGATAAGACAGGAGCACATGCATTACTCAAATATGATCCATCCTTTAATCACCTTGGCGGTCTCTGACGATAGTATACAGATGGTATTAGAAGTTTGGGCCAATTGTTAGGAAGCGTATATTTGGGTCTAAGTAGCTCTGAAACTAAGTGCCTGTAATTTGTTTAATTCAATACATTTGATGATTGGGAAAATACAGAATCCTAGCAATAAATAAACACCAAATCGTTGGTAAAGGCAGGTTCAATAAGTGCTATCCATATAATATCATTCCATTGGCCGATATCTTCACATGAGATTTCTCTGAAAACTGATAATCCTAAAGGAAATTCAAACAAGCTAACCGTTATACTCTTCGGCGATTTACTGCACTTTTTATATAATTGTTGCACATTCTATAGGATACTCTTCGCAGTTTTTTCTTGCAAATAATATTAGTTTCAAACATTTTTAGTTTAATTAAAAAACATAAAGAAAATTATGTAATTTTTTTTATTTAAAAAATTTATAACTTTTCTATTTATTGATCGATTTTGTTCAAAATCAATAGGGTTCGTCCTCTAACTTACTGTCCAAGTTTCAGTATAATGGGACTTTTCGTTCTTAGGTTATCGTGTTTACAAGAAACGTGACGGACAGACAGACGGACGGACGGACATTTTAAAAGTTCAGTTCAGAATTCGATCACCAACACAGTGATATGAAAACTTTTCATCCACGAGCAATATTATCGATTTTAGAAATGTGCCGATCGAATGCAATATACTCTTCGTTTTCTATTTGCTAAGAGTATACTAATAATAACGTTGCCTCTACCCTGTATCTTTATTTTTTCTCAATATGCTTGATATATAAGTACTTCGAAATATAAAAAAATCACTTAGCCATAAAAATCTCGAACCTGTGTACAAATTGTTTCAATACACTTGAATTAATGAAAGAATAATTAAATATGGTTACCAAAGTTAAACAACCCGTTGAAAATGAACCAGAACAAAAAGAAGAACTGTCTACTTCTGCTGCGATGTCCAAAACCACCACAATCAGCACAATATAGCGGTGCAAAGTGGAAAAACAAGGATCGTTATTGCATTACGCCACGTACTTACACTTAGAAATATATTGGTCTAGTTGCTATTAACTTTAAGTTAACATTCGTCGTGATTTATTTTAATAGTAGTAGAACTTAGTTATAAACATTTCTTATACACGAGATGGTACTTAAACTTAAAAATTCTTATAAAGACACCTTAAATGATATATCGGAATGACGCTAATGACTCAATAAATGATGAGCTTCAACTTTATTTTGAAAATGAAACACTTGATTTCTTCTAAAATTATAGATTAGTATTTCGCTGGTACTATTCTAACTTTACCTATGTTGACACCTCTGCATTCTGACGTTTGTTAAGTATATATCAAATAAGTATCATAGTCATTTTATTTTTTGTTTTGTAAACAGAAAGTTCAAGATTAAATTAAGGTATATTGTACTCACCATACATGAATTTATCGATAATGGCTCACACAGATATTGTCTCTTATATAACTTTATTCATGTAGAGAATATTGTCAAATATGTATTAAAGTTATTCTATTTTCAGTTTGAACTTTTTATATTTTTTTTCATTTCTTCGATCGAAATTGTAAGTTATTTTATCAGTTCATAGGTTCAACACAATTCAATCATACTTTGCTCTATTTTACAGGTATTTCTGAATATCATATCCCTTTACTTTAAAACAATTTCCCAGACAATTTCTTATATGAAAAATCCGTAAAGGTCTTTACACAGAACTTCCCTCGTTATTTGTGCATGGTGGTCACTCTAAAAAATTAATAATTACGAAATAACATTGAGAATAATAATCGGAATATAGTTATTGCTATTATTACAAAGAAAACTTGATAAGTTTTGGTCAAAAAAATATACAGTTTGCTCATCCAACAGCAAAAGCTCAATACTAATAAACAGGTGCCACATATGGCAGGCTTGCGCAAATACCTTTACAAATGTCCACCATGACTGAATTATTTCTTGGGATGACCACCCTGTACATTTTTCAATAAAAGTATAATAGGTGTATATGTCAGATATTATTGCCATCCGTCACATCAATCCAACATTCGCGTAATGGAGTGGAAGTATAGTGGTGGTTAAAAAATTTCATTTTTATTTTAATTTTTCAAAAATGTTAAAAAAAGATTTTTTAATTTTTTCTTCTGAAATACGTTTAAAATGTCAAACGTAGAAATTTCAAATTTGAGCAAAAAGGAAAGTTTCCGTCTATTCTATAATAGTGGTAAAAGAAGTTTAAGATTTAAAAATTACACATTTTTTAAAAATAGGTTTAGAATGTCATGAAACGTGAAACTTAAATTTGAGTAAAAAAAGTTTCCATCTATTCTAGTGTTAATTTTTTTTCCAAACTGGTAACAAAATGTTGCAAATTTTTTTTTTCCGAAATTGGTTTGGAATGTCATGAAACGTGGAAATTTTAAATTTGAGCAAACCAAATTTTTCGTCTATTCTATAGTAGTGATAAATAGATTAAAAATGTTTTCAAATTTTTCTAAAAAATTTTCAAAAACATTTTTAAATTTGTTTGAATAGTTTTAGAATGTCATGGAAACGTGGATAGTTTAAATTTGAACAAAGAAAAAAAATTCTATCTTAGTGGTAAAATTTTTTAAAAATAGTAAACAAAATTTCTAATTTTTCTTTTAAATAGATTTAGAACGCTATCAAACGTGGAAATTTTAAATTTGAAGAAATAAAAAAAAATCCATCTATTTTAGTGGTAATTTTTTTTTAAAATGTTGGTAAAAAAAAATTTCAAAAAATTTTCAAAATTTTTTTTTTCTGAATCAGGCTTAGAATGCCATGAAACGAAAAAAATTATCATTTTAGTAGAAAAAAATTTTTCAAAAATGTTGGTAAAAAAAATTTAATTATTTTTTTTAATAGTTTTAGAATACCATGAAACGTAGAAATTTTAAATTTGAGCAAAAAAAAATTTTTTATCTTGGTAAAAAAATTTTCAAAAATGGTGAAAAAAATTTAAAAAATTTTTTTTTTTCAGAAATAGGTTTAGCATGTCATGAAACGTGGAAATTTTAAATTTGAACAAAAAAAATTTTTTTTATCTTGGTAAAAAATTTTTCAAAAATGGTGAAAAAAATTTTCAAAAATTTTTTTTCCCGAAATAGGATTAGCGCGTCATGAAACGTGGAAATTTTAAATTTGAGCGAAAAAAATTTTTTTTCACTATTTATTCCGTTTAGACGGTCCACCCTGTATATTTTCCAGTGAAATTTCTACCAGTTCTGCGCTGACAGTAGCGTCAACTACCTGCCAAATTTGACTGCTCTCCGTCAAGTAGCTTTTTAGTAAATGCACCAACAGACAGACAGACAGACAGACTGACGGAATTGAAAAACCTATATTTTCGTAATCTACGTGTTCTGAAACGTCAGAATCCGAAAAAATCTCGGAGGGTGATTTTTTCTCGAATACAATACTTCCCTTCGGTATGCGAGGGAAGTAAAAAAGAAAAACAAATAATTGAAATGTACTTACCTATTTAACAATCCTGGGTTATATTAATACCCAAAAATTAATCAGTATTTCAAATTCGGTAATGCCAATTGCATTACCAAAGTTTTTGTTGATTGTTATTTTATTACGAATATTACGACCGTGTATTCCCAAGAATAAATAGGTGTATAAATAGATATTATATATGACATATTAACGTATAACATATTAACCTAAACAAAATTTACGTGTATTTAATTATAAAATCATTGCATTGTAGCTGGTAAATGTTTTCAATTCCTCTCATTGTAATTGTAATTATTAAAGTGTGACGTTATTATTTATATGATAATACTGAATCTCACTGAATTTAACATTCCGTTGATTATTTCCTTATCTTGCATTAACTTATAATATACAGTAAAAATTATTTTACAACTTACGACATAATGCTGTAACCTTGAATAATAAATTATTATCTAAAAATAAAATTTGCAACATCAATTTGGAACAAATTTGTATATTCGTTATATCGTGTCTTCGTGCTTTAGTTTTTCTGGTGATAAATTTGGCATGCATTGCTTAAGGAAAGAACGATTGACACAATTTTGCATGCTACTTGACATCATGATCTATTTGCTATACAATATTTACAAATAATGACTCATTTGTGACCTGTGACAATGATACTAAAGTTAACAACCATTAATAATTATACTCCGATTGACTGCACTTTTTATACAATTGCTTCACATTCTGTAGGATATTCTTAGCAGGTTTATCATAAATAAATAATGTTAGGTTATGTTAGCGGATGACCTTGGCCCTGTCTAGTGCGAGATAATTTAAACCGCCAAATCTAATCGACAGTCTTATCGCATTTGTGACAAATTTATTACTTTAAGATTATAAACATTTGGGACTATTGGAATTTATACGTAGTCGGCATTGCAACGTAACAATCTTTTTAAAAAATGTATGCTATTATTTCCAAATTTTTTTAAGGACCCTCCCCAGAGTGGTGGAACTGTTTTCGTTTTAGATATTGCAACGTAACAAACTTTGAAAAATTTTTATGCTTTTATTTCCAAATTTTTTTAAGAACCCTCCCAAGAGTGGTGGAATTATTTTTGTTTTAGATATGTTTGTTTAATTACAAAAGTTAAAAAAAATTATTTAAAAAAAATTGAATAATTAATAACTGTTTTATTTATTAATCGATTTTATTAAATAGTCTTCCTATAGCTAATATTAACTTACTGTCCAAATTTCAATGCAGGGGGAGTGTTGATTCTTAGTATATCGTGCTTACAAAAAACGTGACAGACGGACGGTCAGATATTAGGGCATTTGTTACGGGGTTGTCACCCACACCACGGCGTAGTCCCCAATAAGGACCTCTTTATTCAAAGTGAGCTGATGTTTAATAATAATTACTTATAAATATACAATTTTTTTAGGATAATTTTAAGACAATTAATAATTATAAACGGACCATTTACTGCCGTTATTTTTCTTAAGTTCACTTTTGTTATACCTACTTTGCTAATAAGCCAGCTTTCACTACCAAATACAGAGAGCTCCATCCCAAATCAACGTAATTCAATCTTTGTAAATCAGAACGAACACAAATATCGCATGATTGAAGTCCACAAACAAAACCATCGATTAAGTTCATAGTCTGTTGAAACATAATGCTACACAGGGTGTATATAGAGCAAACAAAAATATGTTCGAAGCATGTGTGCTTTCTATATAATATGTACATTAATATTGTGTCTTTGTTCTTGGTAACTTGGATAGTTAAATTAATCATTGCCTCTGAAATGATAATAGCTTTTCGTTAATATAATATTTATTATTTAAAACCAAAAGCATACAGTGAGCACCTAAAGGTTGGAATAAATTCATTAAAATAGTTACAAAACAAGTGACAAAAATTCGCTTAGACCCGTCGATTTTTAAATACATTTCTCAATCTGTTTATTTAAAAAAAAAGTGCTGCAAATATTTTTTTAAAAGTTATGACGTCATCGCACATTTTTCTGCACATTTTTCTGCGTGCAGTACGTTAAATTTTAGGGAGTATTGCATGACGAAATTATCGAGAAAAAAATCTTAACTACTTATAAAAATGTAATATAACAAAAATACAAGAATTTGAGAATGCAGCAAAAAATAATTGATTAAATGTTCAAATGGCGTGCCATTTGCTTCTTGACAATGTCCAAGTCGAAACTGAAATTCTCGCAAAACGTTAATACTTAATTGTTTCGGGTCCAATTCTTTCAATTTCGTAAGTAATTCTGTCTTTTAAATCCTCAATATTGTTCGGTCTACTAAAATTAATTTTGGATTTAAGGTAACGCCATAAAAAATAATCCAATGAGGTTAGGTCCGGAGATCTAGCTGGCCATTCTATTGATCCGCGTCTACCAATCCATCTGCGTGGGAAAATTTCGTTTAAATAATTACGAATAATAATAATTACCGAATAATGTGGCGGTGCGCCATTCTGTTGAAACCATATGGACTTTTCCGGTACATTAGGGTTTTAACCATTTGGATACAGTGCGACAAGTTCTGGAATTATGTTTTGTTAGAACAGCTCCAAATATTTTTCGCCATCTAATGAACCTTGAATAAAAAATGGACCCAATATTGTAGTCCCAACAATTCCAGCCCACACGTTAACTTTCTGTGGAAACTGAGTATGGGCCTCCACCATCCAGTGTGGATCTTCACGTGACCAATATCGACAATTTTGCCCATTCACAGTGCCATTTAAACAGAAGGTGGCCTCGTCAGAGAAAAGTACTCGACTTAAGAAATGTGGATTGATATTACATTGTTCCATCATGGTTTCGCAAAAATCTACTCTGCGGTCGAAATCATCTTCGTTAAGCTCTTGAACTAAATTCACTTTATACGGGTGCCATTCATTCTTCTTCAAATATTTTAAAACAGTCGACTGACTAATTGACTGTTCTGTTGCGACTTCGTGACTTGGTTTGTGAGGATTCTCCTCCATTGTCAGTAAAACATCTAACTGTTTATTTTCTGAAATTGTAGGACCTCCTTTTGTGAAATTATCTCTTACATGACCACAATCTCATTTCTATTTTGATAACAGTTGATTGTGTAATAGGTCGATTAGGGTATTTATCATTAAATAATTCACAAACCATAGTTTGTGTTCGGGACTTGTCTCCATAGCCAAACATTATCAAAATTTCAATTCGTTCTGTCTCACTTAAACGTTGCATTATCAGCACTTTCAATACGATGTCACAAGTAAATACTAATGAATGGGCCTACCCCTTTCAGCGTGGTGAGCCTAATATAATTTAGTGAACTGTATTTAGGTAATAATAAAACCCAGGCAATAGGAGGGACAAAGGGGGGCCAAAAGGAAAAGGAACAAATCTCCGACACACATAATTAAAGTAACAATTATTAAATTAATTTAAGAAAGAACAATGATAATTCACTTATCACTGATAAATAACTATAGCGTTCTGCGGTGCAAGTGACTATTGTCTTACTTACTATCATAATACTGTCTCTATGCGGGTCGCGCTCGACCCACATGGCGTTAAAAAAACTAGCTAAAAAAAACTTCTTAGTATTACCATAAAGAATTCAAAACATATATTTTTCAAGGTATAATACTACAAGGCGCGTAACCAACTAATGTGTTAGAGCAAGGTCCGCGTTGCTAAGTAAATGAAAAAAAGTGTAAGTTGTAAAAAGGTTCGACGATAAGTAATGAATGTGTTCTATTAATGTTAAATGTTTTTTTCTCGATAATTTTGTTATACAGTACTCCTTAGAATTTAACGTACTGTATGCAGAAAAATGTGCTCTTTCAAACGACATTTTTAAAAAATGGGGGTTGCCATTTAAAAAATGGCGATGACGTCATAACTTAAAAAAATATATTTGCAGCGCTTTTTTTAAATAAACAGATTGAGAGATGTATTTAAAAATCGACGGGTCTGAGCGAATTTTTGTCACTTGTTTTGTAACTATTTTAATGAATTTATTCCAACCTTTACGTGCTCACTGTATAATGTTATTAAAACAATATTTGCGGTATTCTCTGAATGTCTCTTTTTAAGATTTTCCACCACATCTATGTACCACAGTCTTTCGAATATAAATAAATATACAATTTTTTACATTCCCTGACTTTTATTTTTAGAATACAATAAACGTGTGAATCTAAGAAAAATGATAAATAATATATCTGGCGTCAAAAACAGTTAAGCATTTAATAAGAAATCCCTTACAATCATCTTCATAATTTTCTCAAAAATATGAGAAAACGCCATTTTTATGTATTTAACGTACATATGTACTCCCCTGGGAAAATTTTCGTTTCTCTACAAATAGTAATCGGCTGTAATCGGACCGTCATATATCAGCACGAAAGTTTGTGATTGTACTGTGTTGCAGATGCCCAGTTAATTACGATGATGCGAGAACAATTCTATGAGAATGATTTTTCTAAAAAGAAAACAACTGATTGTTGGTTCCCTCATTCTTCACCACCAAAAGTGGCCCATAATTCGAAGTGCCTGTTGTTGGTAAAGATGTAGACCTAATTTTCCTGCTAGTGACTCTAAGACTTTCAAATAGCAAATTTCTTTTGCAAAAGCAGGCAAAGGAAAAGCACAAACCAATGTATTTCCAACTAAAATTTCTTGAATAATGCTGGTAAGACGGGTTGTTCAGGAAATTCGTAATAAACTTTTCAAAATCTCAAAAGTATCACGACGCACGCCTCGATGATATTCTGCTCGTGTTGTGCTGTATCCAACTTATTTTCATTATCAACTCCCTTTGGATGGTCCACTCTTTATAATATATCTTCAGTGAAAGTCTAATCATTTCTTCGCTGGCAGTACTTACCAAATTTGATTATTCTCTGTCAAGTAATTTTTAATTAATGCACCAAGAGACAGAATAGATAACAGACCGACAGACAGACAATAATCTGAAACATGAAAATCCGTAGAAATCTCGGAGGGTGATTTTTTCTCGAATATAATACTTCCCTTCGATATGCGAGGGAAGTAAAATGGCCAATTTTTGCAAACGTATTTTTTGAATCGCTCATGTTACACTATGCCATTTAAATTTTCTTCATTTTATAGGCTTGTAACCAGGGCCTGTGCCCAACTATTAATATTTAACGCTTTACTGTCTACTCTAATGAACCAGTGTATTTCAAATCTAGTATTTGTTAGCATCCCTTGTATTGTGGCTAAGAAAAGAAGGTTTACCTCGTTGTTTAAATATTGCCCAAGTGTTCAAGTGTGGGCCACCCTACGAGCGACGTGGTTAGCGTCACTGGTTTCACCTGGCTAGCACAGTAAAGATACGGAGAGCAAAAGGGGGTGGAGTTCAAGGCTTGGGCGCCATTGATTACTAAGGGTAATCAAAGAAAATTAAAGATAAAGATAAACAAAAGACAGAAGTTACATATATACATAGTACTATATTACAAAAATATTATATTACAACAAATGAACTATCACAGCATCAACGATACTGTATAGCAAAATATTGGACAGAAATATATACAAAAGAAATTATATTACAAAATTTACTATATTACACGATACTCTATATTACAACAACCGAAGTTCAAGATAAGCTTGAGACTTTTACGAGAGCCAAATTAAATATATTACAGAGAGATGACTCGTAAATTGTCTCAATTATGAAACAAAAGTATATTACAAGACAACAAAGTACTATATTACAAAAATATTATATTACAGAAAAATATACTATCACAGCATCAACGATACTGTATATCAAAATATCTCACAGAAATATATAACAAAATAGGTACTATATTACAATGTGCACCACGGCAAGGCAAATCTGAGGCGTGTACGAGAACCAAAAATATATTACAAAAGATACGTCTCGTAACTTTCACCTCAACACTAAAATCTTATATCACAACAAAATTAAATAAACTTGAGATCTTTTACGACACACAAAATAACTATATTACAAAAGATAAGTCTCATAAATTTATCTCAAAATTCATAACCATTAGACACTCTCGTTACAACAAAAATTGAAGCACGACTTACGATATCACTAACAAACGTGCATTATGGTACTACGATAAGATATTAATCATTAGGAATCAACTAAAAGCAACTACGAAACAATACTACGGCGAAGTAATTTTGCGACAACGAATTCAAGATACAAACAACTACGAATCCATATACAACGATGGATTTAATTATAACAACGGGTTTAAAATGCAATTAGCCAAAAATATAATATATTTGACTTGAATCTAATATGTTAAATTTAGACACTTTTGGCTCTAATAGCTCAACAATCATGTGAAAATAATCCCTTTTATTGGTAACAATTAAAAGTACTTATCTTTTATTTTGTTATCCTGATGGAGAGAACTCCTAGATACGGTCCTGTTCTCCGATGATCATGGGTTTAATTTCACACGTGGCCGCCTTAATCCCATTGTGAGGTTATGAAATCGTAGAAGATTGTCGCCAAGACAAAATGAAGAAAATCTCTTCGCCCAGAATATTTTCGTATATTCCAATTCAAAATGTAATATAGAAAGGTTGACTTCAAATGAATATTACTGGCTTAGTAGAAACGTAGTAAGTCTTAGAACTTGAATGTATTAATCTTGCTCAAAGCAAATAATATAACGTGGAAATACATCGACGTTAATAGCATTAGACGTAATTAAATTTGATTAAGAAGTAATTCTTTATAAGAAAATACTTATCAAAAAAATTTGTAAAAGAATAATTCGTTTATCAGAAAATTATAAGAAAAACCTAAAACAATATTTCAAATGTTAGATGATATTTACCGGTATAATAATTAAAGCCTTACCTCATGTGATCATCACGAGGTTTTTCAAATTCTATTATCCCCTTTACAGGTCAAACGAAATTATAAATACGTCTTATCAGTTCAATGGTTCAACAAGAAAGACTTTCGCCCGGCGTTATTTAGTTGAAATACCATTGCTCTTGCGCGATCTAGTATTTGCGAACTTTAACTGCTGACAGATGACGTACGTTCATCATAGTCTAAGCAGTAAGGGACTCTATTAGTACTAAAGTTTGTGGGAATAATATTTCCGATAACTATAATTTTTCTAATAAATATTAACAGTGTAACAAAGGATGCTATCGAGTATTCCGCGTGTTACAGTATGAAATCTATAATTAGAAATAAATAGACAAAATTAAAGGACTAACAGCACGTACTAATATGTAAATTCTGGCCATTAATATTTCCTATAATTTCATTTATCCAAAGACATTAATTATTATCTTTTATTTACATTTAAAGTTGTTTTTTCAGTAAACATTTTGTAGAAGAAGTGAATATTTTCATGATTAGATAATCAAAATTGAATTATAACTTCATGCCACATCCAAACAAATCTTGCCCGGAGTGTTTGATATCGCCACTTTAATTAATTACGGCAGTCCACCTTGACTTAAAACCGGCGTAACTAAGTATCTATAGGTCACAGTTAACATCAGAACAAATACCAAATTATCATACCATACGAGCGAGAAAACTATACGATCAATTTCGAGTTTTGTTATATTAGTAATTGCTTTTTTAATTAATATTAATGCCTCGTAATTATTCATCTCATGAAAACATAGTAATTTATAAGACCCGCTTGTATAGATCAAGTGTCTGGTAAAATTAATTAGCATATGATATGGAGGTACGAAGAATCACTAGCGAAAGCTTTAAATATGTCCTTATACTATTTGGGATAATTTCATTAAATCTTCTTGTATCATAGGACGTATCAGCAGACATAAATGACGTTCGACTATTTTTTGGCATACTGTTATCCCACATTAACCAATGAAATTCATAACAAACTTAACCAAAAATGAGCAAAAGAAATGGTACGTTCCTGAGCTCAGAAATATGAGACAAAATATTAAATTTTTAACTGACTTAAATTAACAGTATCCGGCAGATCATTTAACCGAACAAATAAAATGGTGTAAAACCGAGTATAGGTAAAAAATTAATCTAAAGGTAATATAACACATCACAATATAAATTACCCAGTCATCAAATAAACCATTTGGAAAATTATAAATAACACAAAATGAAATAGCTCGACCTCTGAAAGTGACATTACCTCAAACGAATTTAACATAGGTATTCTGCTCTAAATAGCAAATCAAGTCATTAATGATTTGCTTCAAACTGAACCCTGTTGAGGTAACAAAAAATTGCATTCATAATTATAAAACCATTCCTCTATATCCAGTAGAAACAATGGAGTGGAAACCTTTATCAATAAGCTATCAAATAGTATAGCCTTCGACATATTATGCGGCATTAGTAACAAATGTATTAAATCAATCAAAGGTGAAGGAATTTGCAAAAATTACTCCCATTCATAAAAATGCAACGAAAATAACGTCTTCAGACTTACCTGATTTGTTGAAAAAAACGATTATTTTGTTACCACCCAATATGGCTTTAGGAAAAATTGTAGTGCAATACAGGCAATCACTACGATGGTTACGCAAATCGACGTTCTCGAGAGGGGTGAAGTCGCAGCAACTGTGCGATCTCTCTAAAGCCTTTGATTGTATATCACACCAAATTTTGTTAGAAATTTTAACGTACTATGGAATCAGAGAAAGGGTTCTTCATTTGGTAAAATCTTCGGTCAACGTAGGGGTCTCGCAGGGGTCCATTTTAGGGCCCATGTTATTCATTATTCGTTAATTATCTAACATCATATCTACCCGATACATATTCTCTACAATATATAGACTACACTAGTATTTTATGTCGTGAGTCTGATCTGAAAATATTTGACTAAATAGTACAGTCGGTGCAAAACAAATCACAACACTGTTCTACGGCTAATAAACTATGCTGAACAAAGCAAAACCATCAGAATAAATTTCATCTTAAAAAACCTAAACAATGACGTGAAACACACAAAATTCCTGGGGATACACCTAGATAACGAATTAAACTGGAAGCAATACATTAATTGTTTGGAGAGTAATATTCTTCTTCCGAAAATTAACTAAATACGCCACACCGCACATCCGTGGGCTGGCGTATATGGGACTATTTCAGTCTCAGTTACTTTAAGGTATTATACTGTGGAGAAATTCAACAGAATGGGACTCTATTTTTAAATCATAAAAATCATCACTTCGTGCATTAATAAGCACATCAAGTAGAGAATCATGCAGGCCAATATTCATAGACTTAAATATACTCACATTTTCAGCTGTCTACAAAGAGCAATGTTTAGAATATGCTGAGAAATATCATGCTTTAGATCATCTCCACAATTCTCGGAATAAGGACTATATCATTAACCCTCCTACTCCGAACATAAATTACAATTTACAGGAAAATGTTTCCTAATGATTATATAACTTCACAGACATGTCTGTGAAAATATTTAATCATTTTTCACTCAAAAAACGAAGCCTGACATGTCGTTATGATGACATCACTAGCTAACTTCTTGTTTTTGACACACGGACATGGGATTTTTTTATCGATAGAGGTCCGCAGAGAACCACAAACAATGAGAGACTTTTCTAATTTAATTTCGACATCTTCAGCCATTCTCGAGTTCTAAGAACTTACGAAAACGGAACATAAATCAATTCTTAATTTCTCTATGTCTGGAAAGAATACGGCTGTCCCAAGCAGAAACACAGCAATTGACAAATTTATAAAAATTGAGTTTTCTAAAGTATTGGACTTACTGTGTCCAAACACGTCTTGTGGAACACTTATAATTGATTAAATAATGAACATTTAAGAGTTATTATGTGCACAAAACACAGTAAGTGACACTGAATAGGTAGCTGTACCGGAACAAAACACAGTATTAGCTAAATACCATTGGAAAACACAGTAAGTATTTTGACATTACTGTGTTTTTGCATGGCCTGAGTAGTTACTTTGTTTTGAAAATGGTGATCAGATCATCCCTTCCATAATTACCACCACTTACTGTGTCAAGTGCAATGATGGGCAGCATCTGATTCAGTTGTTTAAGAGACCTTCATTTTTATTTAAATACTTACGTGTGTCTCAATTGTCATTTTCCTACACCCAAACACACTTACTGTATATCTAATGTTTACTCTTTGAGTATCTACTAGTTACAAATACAGTAAATGCAGTTACTGTGTTTTGCAAATAAATAAGTATGTATGTACAGATTGCGAAGCTACTTAAAAACAAAGTATATGCTGCTAATCAAACATTTTTAAATATATTTTTACTCTGATAATGGAGAATGACAAATCAAGTCATTTACGAAACTTCTGTGAAAATATAAGACAATATCTCTTCAAATGTTGTGAGGCTAACATAATTCATTAAAAATCATTTTTTCCGATATTTAGCCCGACTACAATTACTGTGTTTCTACTTGGGACAGCCGAATAGTAGAACGTGATTTAAAATGGTTGGGGTAAAAACTGTTTAGGTTCTCGCCAATAAGAAGTATTTTCAGAATTGTAATGACTCAGAAAGTTCAGTTGCAATCCACCGTCACTTTGTGGAAAGGATTTTCGGAAGCTGTTTTCTTACGTAATGGGAAAAAATGCTCCCTTATCGGTATTTCTGCAAGTATACACTTATTTCAAATAACTGTTTCACTTTGTACGTTTGAAGTGGGCAAACAAAATGAAACCCAATTGCAAATTTTGTCAATTTTCTTTTCTCCTATGAATTATATAATACTCTAATTTCAATATCAATAAAAAACATTTAAATTGAAATAAATAAATAAACCAACAATTTTTTGTCAAAAACAAATACATATTTATGGCAAGTCAGTATCCTCATGAAATAAATAAAATCGTGGTAGAAATCAATAAATTAAAAATAATACATAAATACTTGGTTTTCAATTTAGATATATTTCATTTTTTTCTACTAAACGAATATGCATATTGTATTTGTTTAGTAGGTATTTAGAAGTCATCAAAACACAAAACAAATTTTCAACATACATATTACCTCATCATTATTCAAAACAAATAACAAAATATTATAGCATTTTTACGAGAAAACATGTGTTTCCATTGTGTAATATCAGTATTTATGTACTTTCAACAAAATTGCAGCTATAAAACATGTAATAATACTATAGAAATTTTCATTAATTTTAAATGTACAGGAAATAACATTTAACAGACAATTTTACTACTAGACTTCGCAGAAAATTAACACATAACTGCAGAAATTCTAGTTATTTCTAAATCATAAAGCATTTGAATCTGTTGATAAGAAATCTTTCTAAGTCCTTGAGCAAGTTTTTAAGACTCAATGGTCGTTACACCAGAATGCGATTCATAAATCAATTTCATAGAAATTCTATTGGATTTAAATCTTGGCTTCTTGCTAGACAATTCGTGGTATGTATTGACGCTTGTGGAGATTATTCAGTAGAGCTATTAGTGATTTTAGCTATTAACATGAAATGATATCCTTTAAAAGTTGAAAGTGGCCTCAGATTTCGGATATACAGATTCGGAAAATGCAGTTTAGGGTATAGGAATAACGATGTAATTACGCCCCGCTAGTTTCATATATCGTGAAAGCAGAGGCACACAATGACTTGAATTTAATACGGCATGAACTAAGGATGGGTGCGGACGTAGGTAATAATTTCTAATACGAAACGAGACAATATCTCTTCGTCAAAAGCGAAGAAGTTATTTGTCACATTTTTGACAAATAATTTCTTCCATTGAAAGCATTTCTGCAGTTTCTCTTTTAGCCGTAATTGCTATGGGAATAAAATAACAATTCTTGTTAAAACCGAAATGAAAATAGAACATTAAAATAAAATTAGATAACTCGGAAACTAAAATCAACTAATAATTATTAAAAAATAAATTATTCTTATTAAATTACAAAAATAGAATATTAAAATAAAATTAAGTAACCCTCAGAAACTAAAATCAAGTAATAATTATCAAACAATAAATTAATGAAGTAAGGATTCAAACAAACCACCTTCTTGTGCCAAACAATAGCCAAACCGATTATACAATGAACCTCTCATATCATTGAGTTGATTTGGAGTAATACTTGCACAAAGTTGGATAAGTTTTTCCCCGAATTCAGCTAAATTATTGGCTCGTTCAAACGCATGTTTGTACGCGGTTTCCTTTAAAAAGCCCCACAGAAAGAAATCATGGGGTGCTAGATCAGGTGACCTGGGGGGGGGGGGGGGGGGCATTTTATTATTCCCCTCGTAGCTATTAAACGATTGGGAAATGTTCTTTCCAGAAAATTAATAACAGTTAAGGTATTGTGACTTGGGCAGCCGTCTTGTTGAAACCAAATGTCGTCAAAGTTGACAGGAAGATTTTGAACTGCAGGAATTATTTGGTTTTGTAAAAGCTCTAAATATTTATTGCCATTTAAATTGCCATCGATTAGCAATGGGTCTATAATATGATTGTCTAAAATTCCGGTCCAAACGTTCAACTTTTGAGGACACTGAGTTCGCACAGCAACACTCAAATGTTTATGTTTCCGAGACCAATCTCGTACTACGGATGGATTGTGTTTCCTATGTAATGAAAAGGATGATTCATCTGTAAACAATATATTCTTTAAGAAGTATTCATTCTCATTCACTTTATTTATCATGATTTCACAAAATTCCATCCGTTTAAAATTGTCATCGGGAAATATTTCTTGCGTTGTTTGAACTTTAAAACAACTGCACCCATTTCTTTCCAAAATATTTCCTACAGTTCTTTCCTTCATGTCAACTTCATCACCACTTTGCCTGCTAGAACAAGGTTCACTAGTTGCAACAAGTGCACAGACATTAGTTTCGCGAATTTCACGTTCTTCGTTCATTTGTTGATGACGGGGTTCGAATTGACAGCATTTTTTACAATAATTCACGACACACCCGAAATTCTCAAATTTTTTAATAATGCATGAAATTATGCTAGCTGAGGGGATTTGTCTGTCTTGATATGCCACAGTTAATAAATTTATTGTGTCTTCAGTGGAATGGCCCCCGAAGTACCACTTCACAATTTGCACTATTTCTGCAGTTGTATAAACACACAGCATTTTAATAACAAAATTGAGATTCATTTATTTTATTTCCACACGTCTAAACAGCTACGCTATTAAAAGCAGAATGGGTGCGCTGTCCTCAATTCGACGCGGTCAAGCGATGGTGCCATTGTTTTATACCAATGCCCTGCATTGTTCTACGACAAGGCGTGGTTTATCTGCGCAGAAACAAGTTTACGTACCTTAAACTAAATTTGCTGAATCTGTATAGAGGTACTATCATTCAATACTCACAGCCAAATCTCTGAATACGTTAAAAGTTTCTCATCCCCCACACAACAGATAATCGAATCTTGCCCATAGCTAATGATTTTGACTTTGCTACCGATTTTCTGTATAGAGATCACTAGCAAATATTATAGTGTATGTTTACATCTCTGTAAATATCTAACTAATAAAGTAATTTTTGCAATAAAACTGATTAGTCTAAAAAATCGTATTTTTATTAGAAAATGTTTATCACGTGCCTAATTAAATTTACATATTTCTCTTCCCATCAACAGAAAACTTGAATTAGTTTGAGTTTTGAATGAAGTATGTAATATGTCTGAAACGGCAACGTTATATTATTCCTTAGAAACATTTCTATTGTGTCGTTCATTGAGGTCCATTGTAATGGAACACTATAGATTCTTCAAGGGCTTTAACATGCTTGACAGAGAAACTGATTCAATGAAGTGGATTTATTTGATAAATCTGTTTAGGAATGCGGAGCTTGTCCAAAACGTTTCATGATTGACGAATGAATAAATTTCAGTATTATACGTTAATTTTGCGACGAGGAAATTATATGAAGAATTAATATGAGTATATTGCTTGCTTTTTAAAGTTTAGTATACTAATATAGGCTGTACTTTATAAGTGATCCTCCAAAAAATTCATGCATACCAATTATCAAGAAAACATAAATGTGTGCCAAAAGAAATAAATATGTCATCAATAATTAACTTATTGAAGTTAGGTTAAAAAACACCAAAGGAATTGAGTGGAAAATTGCACATAAACAAATATTCAAAATATCAAGATTATCACATTTCATTTCTTAAATATAAAAAATGTCACAGAGGATACTGCCAGCGTATTTCTTGATTTTTTTGTAATCGTATTAAATTTAATGCACATATGAAACAACATGTTACGGCCTAATTCTTTATTTCATCAGTATTTGTTTCATTATCAATATTAGTGGGTATCATTTCCTATTACTAACACTTATTCATCGAAATTGTCTTGGTTTTGCATGAAAAATCTTTATGAGTGGCTTTATGTCTTTCTGATGAACTCCAGAATAAGGGCGAAAAACGTTTCAAAGGCTATAAGCATTTCCAACAGAATGATAGATTTCATGAAAATGTAATCCATTAGAATGAAAATTTCTTTAAGACAAGGTAGATAAATAAATTCATTTTAGGCCTTTGTTCTCATTTTTAACTGAATCTTCATGATCGTAGGGGGTTATGTAGATACTAGTTTAATCTGCATGGCCATAGGGAACTGTGTGGATGCTAGTGTTAAAATGAGAATTGTCAAATAAGAAATTAGACAAATTCATTTTAGGATTTTAATTTGCTAGCATAACCAGAATTCAGGTTATCGAAAGAATGCAAAGACTTAATTCATATTTTTACATAAAGTTTTTCTTTCAGTTATAGATAGTTATTTTTTTTACTGTTTGCAAAATCCTATAAAGAATATGTTTCAATACTACTATAAAATTATAAAACAATGTCTTTATCTCGGTCTTTATTATAAATCAAACTACTCGGATGAAATGCCGATTAGAGTACATGAACTGGATAATCGATACTGCAAATCGCTTTGGCGTGAGATTAAACTCGCTTACTTCAAATTAGTTTGATTTGCAGCATCCACCAGGAAAGGTCAAATATCATAAGCGGGAACACTATATTAGAAAAAAGCTAACAGAAACAGTGTCAGTACTTAGTACTTCGTATATCTGGAACATACTTAATGGTAATATTCTCTGGTACGGGTACTGTACGACAATGCCAACTCGGGATGTGTATTGCTTTGTAAAAACAGAACATCTTCACCAATAAAAGAGTGATGAATGAAAGTAGAGCCACATATTCTTTTAGATTATTTTGACTATAGCGATCTGCGCCGAGAGAATTCTTTAGTAGCACACAAAGTTCAGAGTGAACTTTTAAATAAACCCGCATTATCAGCGAATTTTTTTGAAAAACATGCACTGCTCATAACATTCGCTGGTTGTTCTCCAGACCCATTGGCGTTCATTTTAAGCAAGATTGCAAGCTAAGTCATAGTTACACACAATTGTGTAAAATTTAATCGAGAAGCAGATAGTTATTAATATATACAGTCAGGCATTGGGACAAAGTATTTTTTATTTAGCTAATAAAAGCAATTTTGCGACGTTAACAATTTTTATTTCAAAAATAAAGAAAAAAATCAATAATCATGATTCTTTACAAAGGTATTAAAAAAACATTGAAATTTGCTAACGGTTGAGAAAGTATCAAACCCTAAACTTCATCAATTTTTTCGGTTGTCTCCTTTTTTTACGATCTTTGTATAGTATAAATTTAAGTAGAGTGCAATTAGGTTTCTACCTCGAAACCCAGTTATAATGAATGGATTTTCATGATTTCTTTTATATTGAGTTTCTAATACTGAGTACAAAAAAGGTCACCCTTTAAAAATTGCCGCTTCTTACTTGGGGGGTGGTTCCCACCCCCTCTTGAGGAGTGGGCAAGAAAGTCAAATAGTAACCACCGAGTCTGATATAGAATCATATTGTATAGTCCAATAATTATAAATAAGATTTCCATAACAAAAAATGTTATCTAAGATTTTCCGTCAGTAACTGTTAGTGGAGGAATTATACATCACAAAACCACAAAAATCAGTACTGGGGGTACCGCGCAATCAATCAATCAATCAAAACATATTTATTTAACATTAAAAGATACATTGCCTCCCCGGACCGCAATCTGGAGCCAACCAGACAACCACGGCACATGACGCCGTGGCGGACGCGAGGTTGGGCGGGTCGTGGCCGGTTCGGCTTAATAAAATTGATAACAAAATTAAAACTCCTGCCACTTTTAGCGGCTTAAAATTAATATTAAAATTACCATTGTTTTATGAAACATTAAAATAATTAAAATTAAAATTATTTAAAATTATCATTTGCACTTCACTGAATTTTGATCTGTTGATGCGGGAAAAAAACTCAACGAAAAAACCCGTTCGAGATAATTGGCTTTCCAGCGGTCTGCCTGCCGCTAGGAGAAGTTTATTATTTTTAGAGATTTAGATTTCTTAAATTTTTCGGCCTAAATGGAATTTATAACAAAAAATGACAAAAGAACAAAAAAGACAAAAAGACAAAAACGAAAACAGTGAAAAGAGAGGAGAGAGATAGAACAGAAAAGATTTGAAAGATACAGTGTAGGGTTGAAGAAAGTTATGGTTAATAGGAGTTTGGCTAGAGAGGTTGCCGGAAGATAGGCAACGCCTGGTATGGTAGGGGGTGTTTTATCTGGAATGGGGCATTATGCATTCTGATTTGGGTTATGTTGCGTGTTAGCGGATTGTCGCCCAGGCGAAAGGAATAAAATTTTTGTGATATTTCCCGGACGTAATCCGCTAGTGGCGTTATGTCGTTGCAACGATCATACAAATCTCTGAGGGAGGTGTACCTGCTCGAGTCTGAAATGAGGCGCATAAATTTGTGTTCTAAGACTTTAAGTTTTCTCATTGTCGTGGCCGGGATGCTGCACCACACCGGCGCCGCGTATGTGATGGCCGGCCTGATCACCGCCGTGTACAATAATTTTTTATTTTGTCTGTTGAGTCCGCTACCCCTTGCCATGAGTGGATACAGACTCATGGACGTGAAGTAGACCTTACGTATCGTCTCGTTAATGTGTGTATTAAACGTCAGTCGTTTGTCCAAGTTAACCCCCAGATACTTCACGCACCTTTTGATTGGAATTTGCTGACCCTGGATCGAAATTGGCGTTAATATGCGGTTCTCTGTGAACCGGCGCGTGAAGAGTATGGCCTCCGACTTCGCGACGTTGACCCGGATCTTCCACTTGTCGTAATACGCCGTGGCGCGGGCCATGTGCGCCTTGAGCAGCATGTTCGCCGCTTGTGCGTTATGCGAGTGCGCATACATGGCCGTGTCGTCAGCGTACTTGGCAAGCTTAGTATTCGGGAACTCCGGGAAGTCGGATACATACAGATTGTACAACTTTGGTGACAGGCACGACCCCTGGGGGACGCCCGCGCGAATGTCCCGCCGTGTTGAGAGTTTATTGTTCACCCTGACCTGTAGCGACCTGTTCGTCAGGAAAGAGTGAATCAGTTTGGTTATGTGTACTGGAAAGTTCAGTGCGTTCAGTTTGTGTATAAGACCCGGGATCCAGACGGTATCGAACGCCTTCTCGACATCGAGGAGCACCATGACGGTGCTCTTCCCGAGGTTGCATTGCACCTTGACGTCGTTCACGATCCTGACGACCTGATGCGTCGTGCTCCTGCCCTTTCTGAAGCCGAACTGGCACTCGTCGTCGATGTGAAGCTCATCCTGAGCAGCGTCTAGTCTGATCAGGATGACCTTCTCCACCAACTTGGAGATCGTCGACAGTAACGAGATGGGTCGATAACTGCCTACGAGCTTCGCGTTCTTGTTCGGCTTCAGGATGGGCACGACCACGGCGCAAGCCACCCAAAAAACCACCACTTCGGTGAAAAAAAGCCTTATTTTACTGATAACTCATTAACCGTTGAAGATATAAAATAACTGCTCGTAATAAAAAAGAAAGCTTGACTAATTGCATAAAAAAGTCTTGTTGCAATTTTCGTTTATTTGAAATTATTTGCGCGCGGCCTATAGCAAAAATTGAATTGTTCGAAAACCAAACACGCTAGAAAGAAAAATCAAAAGGGGTTTTAAAGGGGATATAAAACATTCTTTTTTGTTTCCATTTTTGATGTATAGTATATAAAAATAACGATATAATATAGTTACCTATTGATTTTTTGTATTTTAAACTCTTCACAAGCCCATAAAAAATAATTGACTTTAATATAGGTTATAAATGCATTATCTTTTTGTTCAATGCAGAAAAAGTTAGGAATAAAAATATTCAAATTTACAAACTTACCTCAAAAATTTCTTTTTGAGTTTATGTATCATATAACTATTGTTTCTAATCATTTAATAGTTAAAAAAATTGTGTTAAAAAAATATCAAAAAAGTGAATATGAGCCTTTTTTGAATTTTTCTTTTTTTGTTAAATTTAACAAGCTGCTAAATTTGTAAATCTGAACATTTTTATTCCTAACTTTTTCTGCATTGAAGTACTACCTTGAACTAAAAGATAATGCATTTATAAGTTATATTAAAGTCAGTTATTTCTTATGGGCCTGTGAATAGTTAGATGCACAAAAAATCAAGAGATAAGTATATTATATTTTTATTTTTATATACTAATAAATATCAATAGCCCTCAAAAATGCCAACACTAGAGAATATTTTATATCTCCTTTAAAACCCATTTTGATTGTTTTTCCTAGCTTGTTTGGTTTTCGAGCAATTGAACTTTTTCTATAGACCGCGCGTAAAAAATTTAAAATAAAAGAAAATTCGCGCGCATTAAAAATGCAAATATTGCAATTTTTGTCAATATCGATTTTCTCGAAAACCATGGCACATACAAGAAAATTACAAGAGGACTTTTTTTTAAAGCAATTAGTCAAGCTTTCTTTTTTATAACTAATGGGTAATTTCCTACATGGAAAATAGAAAGCTAAGAGTAAGCTTAGATGGAGTAACGTCGGAAACTTTTAATGTTACACTTGGAGTTCCACAGGGTTCTGTGCTAGGTCCGCTATTATTCATGCTGTACGTTAATGATCTGCCTTACTTCATAGACCAAGGCCACGTGACTATGTTCGCGGATGACACCACTATTACAGTGTCAGTAGATACACCGGATAAACTTTATAAATTGGTCAAAGACACAACAGAATCTCTAAGTAGATGGTGCCAAAGAAATAAGCTAATATTAAATGAAAAAAAAACTGTTTGTCTTAATTTTCACCTTCAAAAATCGCTTCCTATAAATTTAATAAACAATGAAGAACATATATTTTCTGACTCAGCTAAACTACTAGGTGCATTCTTGGATCATAAACTTTCCTGGCAGAAACCTATTGACCATGTATGTAGTCAGCTAAACAAAGCATTTTTTGCACTGTTACAGATGAGGCTAGTTCTAGATCGGGCTAATTACTATTCCATGGGGTATAGTCACATATCCTTTGGTATTCTCGCGTGGGGTGGAGCCTCCGACTGTGCAAGAGTTTTTATCTGCCAGAAGAGAATAATAAGGCTCATTTTTGACCTCAAAATAATTGTCAGTTGTAGAGACACTTTCATTAAAAATCGTATTCTTACCGCTCCTTCTATCTATATTTATAAATGTCTAACCTATGCTAAAAATAATCTAAATCTATTTGAAAGAAGGTCAAACTATCACGAGTACTTCACAAGACATGGCAATCACTTGTGTATACCAATGCATCACAAAAGTATTTATAAGAGATCGCCTTCTTACAACTGCATATCTCTATATGCTCTTCCCAGTGATATCCGAGATATTTCGCACTTCGCGAAATTTAAAAAAAATTAAAACTCTATTTATATGAGAAATGCTACTATAGGGTATCAGATTTCTTGAGCGATAAATAGTTTTAACCAGTACTATCTCAATGTTGTAATAACATAACATATGCGGGTATTTACTTACTATCTGTTTATTTGTTACGCTTTTTTACAATCAGTAATGTTGCTCTGTTTCTAGTTTAATATTATATTTATTTGTAATTGTTCCTTATTTTAAATCTTAATATTATATTTCAATTATGCCGACATATACTTGCACTTATACTTCTTTCTTTCTTTATTCTCTTCTTGACTTGTCACATCTACAATTTGTATCTAACGTTGACGTTGACCAATAAATTGTTGTTATAATAATAATAATAATAATAATAATAATAATAATAATAATTATTATTATTATTATTATTATTATATCTTCAACGGTTAACGAGTTATCAGTAAAACAAGACTTTTTCCACTGAAGAGGTGTTTGTTTGGGGGGGAGGGGGGTTTGCACGGCACCCTTAGAACTGATTTTTGTGGTTTTGTGATGTTTAATCCTCGCACCAACAGTAACGGAAGGAAAATCACAGATAACATTTTTTGGGAGCTTCTGGTGTATTTTTTACTTTACCGACTGGACTGGCGATTTACTATTCAAGTTATAACGATTTGAAGATTACGATTTTACTTTTAGAAAATTGGTACCTGGAGATTGTTTTCCATAAGTAACTCAAAAGTCTTACATTTATGGAAAACGTGATATGGTACAAAAATAAGATTATGAAATTACAATTGTTTTGTTTTTTGTTTATTTGTGCACAATGAATAGTTCTAAAAATATGATAGTTTAAAAATGCCGCTCGAGTGTCTATCAGTCGATATATAATGTTTAAATTTCAAATATGTCAGAAACAATCAGTAAGATGTTAAAAATACACATAATAGAAATTAAAAGGCTAGAAGTACTCTTTTATAGGATTTTTTTATATCCGTACAGGTTGAAAGATAACAAGGTTATGTGCAAAACAATGAGTGCTTTGTAATTAAAAAAAAAAAATAAGATTTTCCTGCTGCCACTGGCCATATAATGGAAATTCAAAAAAATCTCTACCACTTTTTATTAATATACAGCGTTGCTAATATGCTCTGATTTTTTGGTATTTTTAAAGCAGTCGTTTTTAGAAATATACCTTTTTTTGTAAATAACTCCAAAATTGCACTCGACTAAAAGCAATTATTAGCTTTGATGATTCTTCATCTAGAATCAAATTTGATTATTCAGTTCACATGTACATGTCGCCTTAACTGGTACCTGCTTAAACATATTTTAAATTAGATTCCTTCAATATGTATCTTATTCTAAATTTTAGTGAAGTTTACTGCAGAAATATGTCTTTATTACAGACGTATTTTATAAGCTATTTATAAGAAATGAAACTTAAAGATACTTCAGTATACGTGCTGATTGTTATGTCATGTGTAAAAATTGACCAGAATATATGGCTTGTGAAGTAACCACATTAACTGTTTACCTTTTAGGGAACTAATAATAGTATGTTTTATAATGTATTCCATTACCAAAACGAAATATATATCTGTCAACCCATTATTCATTTAAAACCCACACTGAACAATGGGCTCATACCTTACGTAGGCATTGTAACAAAAGTGAGAAATATCGCGCACGAAAGAATGAAACTTAATTGATGAATACATTTGTAATATTTGACAATTTCAAAATGTTAAAAAAATTTCAATTGTTTATTGTGATGCTATTACAGCAAATAATTCAAATATTTAAACCTAAAGTAAATGTAACTTGTATTTTATATATCGAAAGTGCTCATTAAGTTGGGTTACTTTATGCACTTAAAAACGTAGCCCTCTTGACCCAAATCTCACCACAAAGAGCTGTCTATTTTGGTTCTGTTTTACCATACGTAAACCACTAATGTGAAATAATAATATACGCCCGGAAAATTGTTTTAACTGTGCATCGAACTATTTAAAAAAATGTGACGTGATGTCACTCTCAAAGAATTGATGACATTTTGAGATATCATTCGCTGAAGGACTTTGTCTTAATGCTAATGAGTTAAGTTTTTTACATTTTTTAAAACTATTTCATTCAAGGCTTCACATCAATAATGATAATATACACATATACATATAAATCGTGCAAATTCGTTTTGATGAGGTAAAGAAAGCAGCGAATTGTCCAGTAAGTTGCATCACTCACTGATTTCGAATTCTTGTCCAAAACCTGTCTCGATTTATGTATTCGTGCAACAAAAGCGTTTAATTAACATTTTGTTTATTCAAGATAGTTACTTGTTTTGCAGGTGTACTAAAATACTTCTTTTGAATATCTATTCACAAAAATGAACTGATAACATTCAAAAACAATTGATAAATAAATATTACACAAAGAGTCTGACCTATAAAAGCACCACAAAGTTTTTGCAAAGGTGAATATTTTAAGATTATAGAATGAATATTGAAGCTGCGCTGCCACACATTTGCCGAAATAGAAATAAGTTTAAAAATAACAATGACGAGTACTACTTTCCTGCTTTGAAGCAGATGTTGCAGCCATTTATGTTGAAATGTTTTATTTGTATGTAATACTTTTAAAGTAAATAATTTTTAGTTATAACAATGTATGCACATTAAATGACAGAATCAAACATATGTTTAACTGACTTCAATATCGATATTAGATAATAATGTTCTATTAATCGGGCGACGCGATGGTGAAACTTAATTTCAATTTTTAGTGGCAGGTTTTTATGGTGGTTGAAACTTATTTCTTGTATTCTATTGATATTCTACTTATAGATGTTCTACTAGTCTTTGCACCTGTGACAGCTGTTGTGATTTGCATTTTGAAAATTTAAACTTTTTAAGTACTTGCCAAAATTCAAAATATCTGATGTACAGGAATGTAAGGCTTTTCCAACAAAAGTTTCCTGATACGAACTTCCTGATTATCACAAGAAAAATAATATACCTATTTCTATTCTTTTGATTCTTTGATTATTACTGCTACCACTAGATATAAAAATAAGCATTATTTAAGTCATTCAGAGATATTGGAGATATTTCAAAATCTTAGGAGCTACGAAATGCGCATAGGGCGGAGTTTATTCCGCGTTGTAAGTATATTTTGAAAACATTGACTGCTACATTGCTGTATATATCAACAAGAAGTCGGGATAAATTGTGCTAAAAAAATCTAATATGGTTAAGGCCTAATCCAGACAAAGGACGTGGCATGGTCGTCGGGCGCGGACATGGCGCACACGTGGCGCGTTTTCGACCCTCATTCATATTAACAAATGGCTCAATGCAGATTGAGAGGACAAGGAGAGGACGCGCCACTTCTGTGAGTAAAGCAAGATGGTAAGAGTACAGTAACTTGGGATTTGGCGTATATACTAGAAGACTAACTAGACTTCAGATTTTTTTATAATATCTTCAATCCCCCACCACCCCCTCTGCATTATTAAAGGGTTTAATAAAATAAAATTGAAATAATTACTCCAAATTTGGTACCTATCTATTATAACGACAGCTGGAACTAGATAATATTTTGAGATGAATCCGTTGAGAGGTTAAATAGGGGTAAATAGAGGAAAATAAGTAAAGTAAGTTAGTAACAGCACCGAAACTTGGAATTTGGTATATATACGTATGTATTAAAAAGACATTTATTTGGAACTAAATTATATGCTGAGATGATTACGTTGAAGGGGTGGGGGGTAAGCAGGAGTAAATAGGGGAAAATAAGTAGAGCAAGCTGGTAAGAGTACAGAAACTTGGGATTTGGTATATGTACTAAAATCCAGGCCGCAAATTGCTTTATAATAGTTTTCATCCTCTCCACCACCTCCACTCCTTTATTAAAGGGGTTAGAACAATAAAATTGAGATATTCACTTGTAATTTAATACACGTATATGTGTCATCACGACATCTGAAACTAGATTATATTTTGAGATAATTGAGTTGAAGGGTTGCGGGTTAAATATAAGTAAATAGGGGAAAATAATTGAAGCGAAAGTCTCAGATTTATATAATATTTTTTAACCCCCTCACCACCCCCTACTCCATTATTAAAAGAGTTCATAAAATAAAATTGAAATATTCACTTGAAATTTGGTGTACTTGTATTATAATGACATCGGATTAGGATGCTTCCTTTAAAGGGGTGGGTGGGATGGTGTGTAAACAGGGGAAAATCAGTAGTGCAAGCGAATAAGATTCCAGAAACTTCATTTTTGGCGTATATGCTATGAACCAACGCCTCAGATTTTTTTATAACATCTGTCTCAAGTATTATTAAAATTCTATGACCAATTATATCCACATATTAGAGAGCAACTATAGTCAACATGTTTTCCTTTAAAGATACTTGGATGGAAAATCTGGATGTGGAAGTAGTGATTCCGTAGGCAGCGGCTTTTGTTGACAAATTCATCTTCTAAGGCTGGGTAATCCATCACCCATTTATTAATATTATTCAAAGATATCACTATTTTATCTACTTTCTGCCCTAAAAATTAATTACTGTATATTTTTATAACCAAATTTTATAATTCCCAAAATTATTTAACTCTAATTTGTGTTAAATATAAGTACTTCATTAATATTCTCTACATGCAGCGCAATCGTACCTCTGACATTAATAAATGGTAGTCATTAAAATAATACATATACTTTTACGTTGTGTATTCATCTACTTCTACTTTATCTACATATACCTCTAAAACTCCGTTACCATATTATACACAATTTTATATTCTTAAAATATTTATGTTTCTGTAACATTGGGGATTCCAGAGATAATAGTAATAAATACATATAAAGTTCAACAATGTCAGTTAGTCAACGAAAACATTTTTTAAAGGAACTCTTATGAGACAAACTGTCATTTAATCAGACTTTAAGTTACGAAAAATGTGATATGTATAATATCTCCCTTTACTTTGAGATATTTTAATTCTAAATTAAATGTTGTGATGATCGATTTTTACTAGAATTATTTTGAATAAGTTAGACACGAGGTTAGACACGAGTAGATTTGATTTACCAAGTTTTTGAAAATAAAAATAATGTCACAGGATTGGATCATTTGTATTTTGGTTGGTAGGATGGAAACATGCAAATATGTACAGGTTGTCCTGTCCCATTAAGAACTAGATTCTAGTGTAAATTGCACTGAATTCGGAAGTCGACCATTTTGGCTCTTTACATCACATAAAATTTTGCCTCCTAGCACTACACGAAATTTGATAAATTTCATTAACTCAATTCAAAGTTACGAGAGTATCTCTATAGTCTTGGCTACTATGTGTATAGTTGTCTCCATATATTTACTGCACATAAAAAGTCGCAAAGCTGTTCGGCTTACGTATAGATGTGAGAGTGGGGCATGCTATTTATTCGCAGAAAATGGTAAATCATAAATATAATGTATTACTTAATACATAGAACAACATCGTTCTCATGTAAAGTATGTTCTGACATGATTAAAATTAAAAATTAACGGAAACACACCTGTTTCAATTATTATAATTTGAAATTATTTTGATATAGTTGCCCGACTCGCTCACACCGAAAATATATGTAGAATGTAACGGTTTACAGCAGGTATGTAAACCCTATTCGCGACAGGGACGAACTTAATATTGTCAGTGTATCATGGAATATCGAATTTGGTGGAGGGCCAACGCCTTCGAAAGCCGTCAAAATCGCGAAGTAACCCATATTCCAACAAGATCAATGATTATTGAGCTCACATATCGAAAGGGGTCCTAATGGCCATCAGAAATCGCTTGTTGGACCATTGTTGACGATCGCACAACTTCTCCACAGGAAGAAAAGATGGCGGAGTGTTATTTCAAGAATTCGTGTATTTAAACGTATACCTCTTACTGAAAATTAACTACCTGCGATATTGGTGTGATTTTTTATATGTATATACTACTGACATGAACGCATCTATCTGTACTGCTAGAAAATCATTTACGGTTTCTTTGTAAATAAATTCACAGGAACGAAATTTTTGTTTGAAATTTGGTCGTGCAGGCCACTATATTAAATGTTCAATTTTTTTATATATTATGTACAAATGAAATATTGTCTAAATGTTATTTAAATTTCAACTCAAATCAGTCGATGCACGTTAAGAGGGGTGTTGTAAAATGTTTGTATGATAGGGCCAAAATCATTTCTTCTAATGATGAGATACTAAACAATGAGAAGCGGTTTATAAAGGAAGTTCTTATTAATAACCAATACCCTGGGGGTTTTGTCGATAAAACCTTCATAAATATTGAAAATAACAATCAGGTACGACAAAAACCTGAAAAGCGTTACACAGCGTTAATTCCTTATGTATGCGGATTATTCGAAAAGTTGCGCCGCATCGGTGATAGATTTGATATTAGGACGGTATTTCAAACAAGCAACACTTTAAGATCTATTCTGACAAAGACGAAACCAACAAACCACGAGCAAAATTCAAAAAACTGCATTTATAGTATTCCGTGTGAGTGCAACAAACAATACGTGGGTGAGTCATCCAGACCTTTTAGTGTAAGATTGGGCGAACATCAAAATTATATCAGAAAAAATGAAATTCAGAGGTCCAAGATCTGCGAACACGCGTGGGAGAACGGACATAGAATAAACTGGGACTCGGCAAAAATTTTAACAAAAGAGGCAGATAGTAAAAAAAGAAAAATAAAAGAATCCGCGATAATATTATTGAATGAGGATAATTGCGTGTCGAATTGTTCCGTAGATGTCTGTACAACTTGGCTGCCAATGTTAAAAGAAGAACTTCACAAACTTAACATTGTATAGAAACTAAAAAACTGTTAACTATATCAACAGTTCTATGTAAATAGTAAGTATCTATGGATATTGAATATAATAAACATTCTTAGAGCTGTGTATTTGTCATACACAGCAAAAAAGATTTTTCAAAAAAGCCTTGAGAAAGGAAACAGAATAGATTTCCGAAACGTCGGCGAAATATTTAATTTCAAGTTTTTATACTTATTTGTGTTGTTTATTTATCAAAACCAACCTTTAACTGATCCTTTGACGTAAACGTCACGGGCGTAGAGGTTTTTTTACCAGTAACATACTGGTTAATTGTGATATATTTTGTAGATTTCCCTAGCACCGCTTAGAAAGAAAACATACATGTGGCAGTGAAATTCCCAAAGAATTGAAGAAGGAAAAAAAAAAAATGAAATATGGTTTGAAAATCAACAAAATTTAAAAAAAAAAATTAGCTCGATACCTCGATAGTTTTTGAGTTATAGACTTTAAAATAAACCATAATTTAGATTCGTGGTACTTCTATTAGCATACTGCTGTTTTCTGGCGTACTGCTATCTGACTAATTGTAATGTATGAAGATAGTGAGCCAATACATTTTTGAAATTGCGTTATTATTATTTTTATTTTTACAATTTTACAAAAATATTAGTATGTAAAATGAAATTCATTTGGTATTAGTAGAGGATTTGTTAGACGAATAAATTATGAAGGTGTTATATTTGGAGATTCATTTAGTTAGTATACCATTATTTTGCTGTGCTACAAATGAAAAGTCAGCATTTTACAAATACAACAGGGTTCCCACCAACATTGAAATTTTGAATTCCCTGACTTTATAGGAACAAAATTTTAATTTTCCAGGACCAAAATATGAAAATATAATACATTCTAAAAAAACTTGTACATAAGTGGATATTAATGTAATTGTATTATCTTCAGATTGGCATGGAAAAAATATGGGAAATCATTAAAATAATTATTGTTGTCATTTTGTTGATAAGAATTTATTTTAAATAGTTAGATTATACCTATATTTTGTAGTAAAATATATAGGTAATTTTTGTACAGTAGAAAATCAATTTAAAATATTTTATGTGATGACTGAAACTCCAGGATTTTATTGAAATTTCTCAGATTCCCTGACTTTTCAGGGTCTCCATGACCTCATTTTAAAATACCTGACTTTATACGATTTCCAGGTTTTTCTAGGTTGGTGGGAACCCTGTAGCAAGTAAGCATTGACAATAAGCATTGAATTAGTTTCTTGAAGTAACATTCCATCATTTTTTATCTTGTGGAGAAGTTGTGCAACCTCCAGAAAAGTCCATCAAGTCGTTTGTGATGTCCTTTAGGACCCTCTTTCTGAATTCGTTCCCAAAAATTATTTACCTTGTTGGAATGGGTTCAATTTTTAAAGCTTTGGACCCTTTACCAATTCGTCAATGCTCCACAAATATATAAGATATTATTCCTATCTTGACACAAACAAAACAAAGTAATTTTTTTTTAATTTATCGTCGTACTAAGTAAGTAAGTATTTCTACTGAATAACAGTACAGACAGTTACACAATGGTGCAACATTTTTTAAGTACGGCTCTGTACGACCTAACAAGGTAGTGATTTATGGTAAGATTTTATGGTTTATTTATTTGCATTAAATATTTGTAGACAACTATACTACACGCCGATTCCATTGATTCTTCAATCGATTTGTATTTATCAACTCATTTCATGGGCACCTTAATTATAAACATACTATTACTCAGTTTATTTAAAAACAGTATTTATACATTTAGTATGAAAATGATAAACTAATATACGAACTAATATACGATTCAAATGTATTGACCCCTCACTTTAACCGCGAATATCTGAGAAACGCAGGAGCAGAAAAAATTGAAAATATTATGGGTTCATTGTGAGTTTATTCTAAATCAATCACTGAAATTTGAATAATGTACATTGAACACTTTTGAAGTTCTGCTTATGTTGAAAAATGTCCTACTTTTTAAGGAAATTTTACAATACCAGTTTTAAATCAATTATATCTTGGAAAATATGCATATTATGAAAATAATATTTTATACACTGATAAAGCACGGCATTTTTTGTACGAACAAATTTTTTCATAATTTTTTATTTTAAAATTTTGTAGTTATTCTCAAAAACGAGACGTCATGTTTATTCGATTATTTATCATAACATTTGATTTTTTTGTTAAAATAGTTAATTATATAAAATGTAAGCATTTTCAGAAAAAATAATTGGTATATATCAAATATTAATTGTTATCAAGCATAATAGTGTTATGTTTTACAACCCCTTGAAACTGGAGATTGATACGACTATGCCTAATAGTGACTGGAAACTTGTAGAAAAAGATAAAGTTTTCTACACTGTGGAGAAGATTCTTGATTATTTCTGGATGGATCTAGAGGTAATTTCAGAGTATATAAGGCGCGATTACCGGCGCAGAAAGAAGTTCTATAAAAGTGAAGAAGTTGAAAAGTGAAAAGTGAGGTTAAATATCAAGTAAACAAAGTGTAAAGGTTATTTTGAAGTATTGCATAGTCAGTAAAGTATTAAATAAAGCGTTAGTGGTTTACCCCTTGTTAAAATTATTAGAACCCACAGATTCATACAGGATGTTTCCTAAAGGGCGGAAAACACGTAACAATAGATAATATTATTGCAAACTTGCAATGATATTATCTGTTGCGCTTGATAACTAAATTAATAATGGATATATACCAATCCTTTTTTCTGAAAATACTTACATTTTATATAGTTAACTATTTTATCAAAGTTTTTTTAAATACATTGATAAATAACAGAATGAATATGACGTCACATTTTTGAGAATAACTGCAAAATTTTAAAATAAAAAATTATGGAAAAATTTCCTCCTACAAAAAATGCCGTACTTTATTGGTGTCTAAAATATTATTTACATGGTATGTCTATTATCCAAGATATAATGGATTTAAAACTGGTATGGTCTAAATTTCCTTAAAAAGTAGGACATTTTTCAATATAAGTTATCAGAACTTCAAAAGTGTCCAACGTCCATTATTCAAATTTCCCAGACTGATTTATAATAATAATTTATATTTAACAATTTTTTCAACTTTTGTTCTGCTTCTCCGTTTTGAGATATTCGCGATTAAAGTGAGGAGTGAATCGTACATTGGTTCACTTTTTAGCTGCATGAACAAATTAATTTAATTTATTCATATTTAATTAAATCATTATACTCTTTTACGTGGTGGATGACTAGACTATCACACAGTAATAATAATAAATCAATCCAGTGGAACCATAATCAGGTGACTTTAATTTCTTCATAATAATAATATAGCATTAAAAGTACATTAGTGATACCTTTATATATTTACATACAAAAAAATAGTAGAACGGAAATTCATTTCAAAGATTAAGAACAATTTCGCATCCCAGTTAATCCATTGTTAAGTACTAACAATTGCGAACATTTCGTTTATTGATGATAATATCATTCCTTGGTTTGGTGTTCTACAAGTCAGCAATTGTAAAATGAAAAGTAACGGAAGCCCATAATTAGTTACAACTGGAATCATCACTGTAACAAATTAACTATCATTCCCAATTACCATGGTTTTTGTGTAATTATAACTAATGTATAGCTTTAATTATTGTATCTTTACCGTAATAAAAACACAGATTAACAATATTAAATTGCATTGTTACTATTCTTTAACTTGTTACCAGCCTGTGCATCAATGTATGCGGAAACATGTGGGAATATCAAACTGAGATTATCATAATACACCATTGTAAATATTTGTTCAAACAAAATTTCTTCGCTTAACCCTTCGTACTTCTTCGTCTAATATTGGAAATATGATAAATAATTCTGACACTGTGGTTATGGCGCAGCTACTCCAAAAAAATAATTAATGAAAAAAAATTCGGAGGACAGTAATTTGGCATAGAGTTAACATCACTGTGAAAATCACTTACATTTTTAATAAATAAATAAATAAATAAAAATATTTAAAAAACAATGGTTTTCTTTTAAAACTGAATTGCACTAAAAAGTAGAAAATAATTCATTCTTATTCAGTGATGAAATTACAAAATGATGATGAAAAATAAAACCATTGCACGCTCATAAAATATAATATAGTATATACGCTTATTTTTTTATTGGTCCACTTTGAAATCATAAATACTGGTATTATTACTACAAAAAATAAAAATAAGAATTAAGAATGCAAAATGGTTGAATTCGTGAGGTGACATTAGGATAGTCAGTGTCATGGAAATGAGAAAAACAAAAATTAGTTTTGGAGTTTGGAGTTTGTGGGAGGGCAGTCACATTTAGGTGACCGCAGCACCTAGACCCCATTGTGCCCCTTGTACATCCTCCCGAGGGATACAAGATTCCACCTAGGCCTCCAACCATCCTAATCTTGTGAAGAAGGTGGTGATGCTGCCTAGGGGAATATCCCTCAAGTCGGCCAAAGTAGGCCAACGTTCTCCCAAAATGGATTCTCTGCTAGAGGAGACTGCCGGGCACTCACAGAGTACGTGTTGGACAGTCTCGTCTTCTTGTTCACAACCTCTGCATAGGGGTGTGTCATTTAACTTCATGTTATAAAGGTGCTTCCTCAGCTGGCAATGACCAGTAAGAATTCCTGTCGCGAAGCGCAGGTTCTTCCTGGACATTCCTAGGTAGATCATCGTTGTATCCTTGCCAGGGTATCTAAGCAGATCCCTGGCCAACTGACAACTATGAGTTTCATCCCACACTTTTTTAAATTTTCTGTGGGTGTTTTCTTTAATCATTAACATTATTGCTGAGGTCGGCAGTATGTTGGAAGGGCCAGGTCCAAGTATACTTAGACTGGCTGCCTTCTTAGCCAGACTGTCAGCTTTCCTGTTGCTTCTGCACTGTGCATGCCCTTTGACTCAGCATAGAATGACACTGTTCATGCTGGAGGCGCCCACGAGTGCCTGATGGCATTCCCATACCGACCCTGTTGTTATTTTGTGTCTCTGTAGGGCCAGTAGTGATTGTCTACTATCAGTGTAGATTATTATTGTTTTTCCCGTTATTTGTCTACGGGAAATTTCTTTTGCGGCTATGGTTATTCCCGCCAGTTCTGTTTGTATTATACTGGCTTGTTTGTCCATAGCCCATTTAATTTGAATTTGCAAGTTCCTGGAGTATACCCCATAACCTGTTCCTTCTTTCTGTTTCGATCCGTCTGTGAAGATGTTAACTGTTCCTTCACTGACAGCCTCATTGCTACTGTTGGAAAACAAAAATTAATTTGCAATCTGTCCCATAGGATTAATTATTGTCACTACAATTATTACTGATTATATATTGCTTTAAAATGAGTTCTAACATTGATTACTTAAATAGAAAAGCAGAATTGCAGTTAATACCGCAAAAATTCGTGTCAGATCAATAATTAAATGTTGACATTTTGACTTCACGCTGATCGGGTTGCTGATGTTGCATTGGTAACTGTAAAACACGCGCGTTTTTAAAACTTGGATTTAAACACTCTGAGGCGTACTTTAAATAATTAAAATAGGGTACCAATACAAAATATATATTTTTACCCTTATCAACAATCAGCATTGTGATAAAACGAATAGTATGTTGTAATATAACAGCAATAGCAATACTTTATGAGCACCCAATGGTTTTCTTTATCATCATTTTGTAGTTTAATCATTGAATAAAAATTTTCTGCTTTTTAGTGGAATTCAGTTTTGAAAGAAAACCATTGTTTAAAAAAAAATTGTTTCATTTATTTTTTACTTGTTAGTTTCTCGTCTGCCTCATTTTTTTATTCAAACGCTGATAGCGGATTACCTCTTTCTTTACAACCCCCTTGATATATGTATCAAATGAGAGAGTTTGACAAGAGTAAACGAAATGATATTTCGTTTACTCTTGTCAAACTCTCTCATTTGATATACACATATCAATGGGGTTGTAAAGAAACAGGTAATCCCCCATTTTGTGTCGGTCGTTTACGTTAAAAACACAGCTTATTGTATTCTAATTGTCATACTCTTTCATTTGATACCCATACCGAGAGGGTTGTAAAAAATAGGCGATCCGCCACTTTGTGCCCTTCGCCATATTGGATTTAGAATAACGACACACACCTTATTGTATTCTATTTTATATACCCCTTCATTTGATACCCATGTCGAGAGAGTTGTCAAGAAAAGGTAATCCGCCATTTTGTGGTGGCAGCCATATTGGACCTACCACAATATTGAAAATACTATATTACATTGTATTCAGAACCAAGATTGTGTGCAAAATTTCAGCACAATGGATACCGGGAAGTGGTCAAACATTCGTTCACCAGATTTGAATATTCATTCACTCAAAAAGTAACTATTTAAGACTCGACGGAGGAAGATAATATCTGAAATGTAGTAGTCTGGTAGTAGATATTATTAAGACGAATAATATTTAATATACTTAACTTTAGCAACAAAATACACAGGGTGACCATTGAAAAAAAAAATGAATAAATAAAGTGCGTCGAACAATGAGGGAAGTTTGTGTATAAATTCCTTTATATATCTTTAAAGTATACTTCGGGTCAAACATTTTTTTAATATATTTTTTACACTAATTTCACATGTTAACCTATTTCAACCAAAAAGTTATCTCCTTGGGAGGCATTAAAATGTGGTTGTTAGGATAGCAGTAAGAATTAAAATTAAAAACATGTTAAATAGATTGAGGTTGATTAGAATCAGAACAAGCTCACCACTATACTCTTCTTGCTTTACTGCACTTTTTATATAATTGTTGCACATTCCAAAATAGTACTCTTCAGAGTTTTGTAAATATTTGTTTGAGAATTGTTTAATTTGAAAACATAAAAAAAATATCTTTTTAAATTTAAATAATTAATACATTTTTATTTATTGATCAATTTTGTTCAAAAACAAAAGTGTTCTTCCTTTAGCCAACACTAATGTATTGTCCAAATTCCAGTACAATCGGACCTTTCATTCTTAAGTTATCGTGCTTACAAGAAACGCGACGGACGGACATATGGACAGACAGACGGACGGACAGGCAAGCAGACAGGCGGATGGACATTTTGAAAGTTGTTCAGAATTCGATCACCAACACGAAAATGTTTTCTCTACGAGCGATATTACCAGTTTTAGAAATGTGCCGATCGAATGCAATATACTCTTCATTTTGTATTTGCGGAGAGTGTAATAAACAACTGAAACAATATGTGTTGCCCAACAAGAAATCGTTAAGTTAACAATAACAAAGTCTGCTAACTATAAATAAAATAGATCCGAACATCTCGATAATTGTGAAAGTGAAACTGAGAAAGTATTTAAATAATTTTTTAGATGAAAATATTCCTGACATTATTGACATTCCCAGAGGTATATGTTCGCCTCTGGTATCAGTGGTAAATTTATTCTAATCGCTTGAACCTCCATGTATTTGTCTACAAATAGACGATGGGTGTAACAACAAGCTTTAGGAGGATTTCACTTTTGTGTCGCGTATACTGTACAATACTTGACCATTTGTTGAATCTGGTCATAATCGGTAAATAAAGCTTTTCGTTTAGCTTTTATTGATGTTTGGGAACCCGTTATACAAATCTATTAAAACGATTTCTTAACGCGTTTTATGTGTAACAGGTTACTAATTACTTTAATAAGATTAGTAATCTCTAAAAATAAATATGACTTTTATGATAATTTCATTGGTTTTCTCTATTTATGTGATATAAAACCAATCTTTTATTTTACTACAAATTCTGACAATATTTAAGCGTGCAAAATTCAATGGTTCTAAAAGTTTTTTACTTCTGACTTTTAAAAAATTAGTTATTCTTTTTTAAACAAATTAAATTATTGCTATGAAACAACTAAACAACAATTTTATAACAGCTTTTAAGTAGCCGTTATTAGAGGAATGCTGCGTTTAGACACACTAATAAAATAAAATGTCTTCTTAAATATATCCTAAAAATTTAAAGAAAAACTTTTGAGCTCAAAAGCATATGGCATTGTGATTTAGGTAATTTAGATAATAATCCACAATAATTATTTAAGAGAGCTGTGATGGCTCAGTGCGACTGCAATTTTTGATGCAGAGAAAATATTACTGTGATGATTTCTAAAAAAATTTTAAATTTTGTAAAATTCAATTTGACGAATTTAAATTGTTTGCAATGAAACTTACACTGATTTATTTTAGCACCGATAACTAAATAATTAGCACGGTTCTAACTCCATAAATTCTAATAAACATTTGATATTCTAAATTTTCATACCTTGTCATATTTATTATCTCGAATGCTGGCTTTTTAAAATGGCTTCCCTTTTTAAAATACTTTTATGTTAATAATAGTTAAGATAATTAAACTATTGGACGATTCCGATAAAACATTTTTTATAAAATAATACATCTTATTGTAACTTCTACGTGATTCTTAAAATAGAATCACGTTCGCAATATTTTTGTAGCTCTTATGGTACATCTGTTAGGACTGAGTTTTAAATAATGCAACCATGGAAACATGCTATGATCTATTTTTGTCAAAGATACGTAGATACTTGTACTAGTTGAGGCATAATCAGTATTTTGGCTTATGATTCTTGACCTGATACATTAGGAGGGCAATGAGTGAAATGCATCATGTTTAATTCTACTGTTGTGTTTTATTGCCAAAACCACTATGCCGTTAATACATGTAACGTTTGTATAACCATGTTTTAAAACTTTTCTCCATTGTCCTAAATCTGATGTTTTTAATTTCGTCTTTCGATCAATGTTGCTAAGCAAAATTTTGGGGAAAACTATGAACTTTCACGCTATAATTATGACAAATTTTCATTAAAAAACAAACCAATTATGATAAAATATAAACTTTCCGCTAACGCTGGAAATCTCAAATATGTTCTGTTGTACATATTGTTAGCCTCAGCATTTTGATATTTAAGTAAACAATTTTGCTTTGTAATGACTTTTCTGTTTTCATATTACAGCAAACACAACGCTAGATAATACTTATATAACACACTCTGGAATAACAATGTACTCTTAAAAGCAAAATTGTTATAAACAGACCTTTAATATAACTGTTTTATAAGAGGATAAGAAATATTTCTAATGTATATTTATAACGGTGTTAAAAAAAAGCTACTGAATGTTGCTAAAGAAGCGCTATAATACACTTTTTAAAACTTAGTCATGGAGTCATTTATAAAATAATTTCTTAAATGTGCTAAGATATTTTATAATTTTTCTTTGGAAACGTTTTAATGATAAAATAAAACAGTTCAGTCGCAGACAACATATAGTATTTTCTGGAACTCTAATATAACCAATTAGCATTTAGAAGCATTAATAAAATAACAATAAAACAAAATAATAAAAATTTTAAATTATAAAACATGCTGGTTGGAATAGAATTCTAAATATTAAGAATAACGATAAAAAATTTGTTTCACAACTATAATCACTTAAATAAGTGTAATTCAGATCTTACTATAACTGCAAAAGTTAAGTATGAACTTGGTTAGATCCCTAATCACGTTATCCTCCGTATACAATTCACTTCAGATTTTCAGATTTTTATACTTTCGTTTGACCTTTCCTTCCATCCTTTTCCCTATACATCCTATCGTACCACTAGCTCGACTATCCATTAATTCGATTATATGACGACTCTCCGGCACCATATTTTTCCATAACCTAATTATTTTGGGTCACATCGACCAGGGACGGAAAATCAGATTGCAACTGGTCAAGAGAGTAGTTACCATAACGTTGGTCTGATGTTACCAATGAACTGTTTTAGTGAAGCCGTATGCCTATCAGACAACCGTTACTGAGAACGTGCCATATGATATGTCTGATAGTACTGTAATAGTGAATGGATCATAAATCATCTTCTAAGACGTTCTGAATAAGATGATATTGGTGCTGAACATTTATATAATGTAGACTTAATAACAAATTGTGTACCCAGAGTGTAAAATTTAAAAATGAATTATTATTTGTTTGCTTATTATAATTGCATTGAAACATTCTTTATAGAATTTTGAAAACAGCAGAAAAAATAACTATCTATAACTACAAGAAAAACTTTGTGTAAAAATATTAATGAAATCTTTTCATTCTTTCAATAATCTGAATTCTGGTTATGCTAGCAAATTAAAATCCTGAAATGAATTTGTCTAATTTCTTATTTGACAATTCTCATTCTAATACTAGCATCTACACAGACCCCTACGGCCATGCTGATTAAACTAGTGTCTACATAACCCCTACGATCATGGATATTCAGTTAAAAATGAGAACAAAGGCCTAAAATGAATTTTTTTTATCTATCTTGTCTTAAAAATTTTTCATTCTAATGGATTACCTTTTCATGAAATCTATCATTCTGTTTCTTGGAAATGCTTAGCCTTTGAAACGTTTTTTCCCTTATTCTGGATCTCATCAGAAAGACATAAAGCCACCCATAAAGATGTTTCATGCAAAACCAAGACAATTTCTATAAATAAGTGTGAAATAATTATATTGAAAAACAATCTCACCTATCTATTAGCCAACTAAAGATTTCATTAATATTTTTACAAAAAGTTTTTCCTTTGGTTATAGATTGTTATTTTTTCTGCTATTTGCAAAATCCTATAAAGAATATGTTTCAATACAATTATAAGCAAACAAATAATAATTCATTTTTAAACATGCATAGAATATAGGCTCCAATACCAGTTATCTAATAGATAGATGAGATTGTTTTTATCAGTCAATGTCAAATATAATTATTTCACACTTATTCATAGAAATTGTCTTGGTTTTGTATGAAACATCTTTATGAGTGGCTTTATGTCTTTCTGATGAGCTCCAGATTAAGGGCGAAAAACGTTTCAAAGGCTAAGCATTTCCAAAAAACAGAATGACAGATTTCATTAAAATGTAATCCATTAGAATAAAAAAATTTTAAGACAAGGTAGATAAATAAATTCATTTTAGGCCTTTGTTCTCATTTTTAACTGAATCTTCATGATCGTAGGGGGTTATGTAGATACTGGTTTAATCTGCATGGCCGTAGGGAACTGTGTGGATGCTAGTGTTAAAATAAGAATTGTCAAATAAGAAATTAGACAAATTCATTTTAGGATTTTATCTTGCTAGCATAACAAGAATTCAGGTTATCGAGAGAATGCAAAGATTTCATGAATTTTTTACACAAAGTTTTTCTTTTAGTTATAGAAAGTTATTTTTTCTGCTGTTTGCAAAATCCTATAAAGAATATGTTTCAAAAGTGTAAAATATTACAAAAAAAAAGAAATAACGGTTTCTGAAATAACTAAGGTTCAATTTTGTTAATTTACTATAATTTGGCATACAAAGTTTTAAGCTTATTATGTAGGAAAACAATGCTGTTTAAATTTATCCGTTATAAATAATGCATACATCAACGCACATTGTTCAAAAGCGTGTCTAAATCTTAGATAGTTTGTTCTGTGTTGCCTACATGAAGCTGTTAACTTTCTCTTGTGATTTTTTTATTTAAGTACATACCGTCCACGCAAAATATTACTACGAGTTAAGATCATCCACATATAATAATTTGAAGAATTACACAATTATAAAAAGCCGTGAGAGTTTAAACTTCCAGAAATTTAGAGTAACGGATAAATCGAAATTAAACTTTCCTAGTCAATTCAAATCACATCAACAATTAATGCAATTAACATTAAGAGAATGTGCAATAGTCACAGTTAAAATTTCCAACACTGTATTTCTTTCATATTAACACCGGTGTGAAAACAAGTAACTTAAACAATTATACACGTCTTTAAACTATTAGATGCGATGAGTTTCTCATACATAATTTATATTTATAGAAAAAATTCACACTTCTGGCTTCTGTAGAGTGTAACCCTTTTATAGTAGTCAACATTTCTCATTCAACTAGATTATGAACTGAATAATACATTGAATACAATGAGAATTACTTCATGATTTATTATTTTATAAATTGTCTTGAAACATGACACAGTATTAAAAACTCGGAGAGTCCAGCTGTATCTTAAACTTCAAAATGTACACAGATCAAGACAATTACTTTAGCCCTACTTAAGATTGCGCAATATTTCTCAAACTGGCAAACAAAACAGCCAAATTATGCCATAACTTAATCCATAACCAAAACAATTTGTCTGTAAGGGTATGTGAGAGAAAAGTGTATACATTTTCCCTACCGACATTGTCATCTTCCGGAAGTGGGAGCGCTTAAGGGTAAGCAGTAAGTGCAATATGGAGAAGCTCCGCAACTAAGACTTTATAAGGTCAAACTTAGGCTACTACTAATTTATGGCTGTATGGATTGAAATAATATTTTAGCCACAAAATGAAAAACTGTGCCTATTAACAAACTCGCAAAGCTAGATAGGGTTAGTGAGAGCACATGATGCAGAATTTCGTCAAGGGGGTCACCCCGAATTTCTCACCACAAAATTGCAACTGTTTGAACTGACACACGACATCACGCTTATAAAAAGACACGAGGAGACGGTGCATAAGTACAAGATACTTCATCAGACTACTGAATTGCGAATAAATTAGATTGTAGCATAACTAACGTAAAACCTCATATTGACAACCTTTCAAAAAATAACTAAGAAATGCACAACCTGATGGCACTATAAACATTTTAATCAATGACTCAGAATTGATAAAAACAGATGTTTAGAAAATACGTCCCTGTGCAATTTCAGCGGATACAACTCTGAACTCGTAACAAAAATGTGCTATTATCTTTTATCTAAAGCCATTGCATATATAGAACTGACACACTGAAACGTGAGAGAGCATATTAGTTTAATCCTTAGAAGTTAGATCTGTCCTTGCCTATCACCAGTGGCAACATGCTCGTTGAAATAATACTGATATAATGAGTAAATAGAGTATTGAGGTATCTGATTAATATATTATAAACAGTTCACAGACCAATAAATCTGTTAAAATGGCATTGTTAGCATAGCATTTCGTAAATTACAATAACATTTTTAATTCGAAAGAAATCTTTGTTGCTAAAATTTCGAGGGACTGTCCTTAGTGTGGCCATTCCCTAGAAAGAGACATGCGATAGGGAAATATTAATTATTTTTGGCCATAACTTTTTTTCTTAGTACGTATATTTAAAAAAACTCTACCTAAGTAGAACCATAATAAGACTATTACTATGATTTTTCACTCAATAATTTCAGTGGTTTGATAAATAGTTTAATTTAAAACTACGAACTAAGAAAATTGGCATAATCTTTAAATTTAAATCTAGTAACATTCAGCAATACTTCCGATGCTCAAGTAAGAATTTGGCTTTCCACAAAATGCTATAAGACTTTGAAATATAACTGCCGAAATAGCTGCTACCTCTATAAATAATAATAGTAAGAGCAAGTTATTTAAATTATTAAGGAATTCATTTAATAACACCTCCAGCTGTTTCCAGTGCAATTTTTTTAGAAATTGTACAAATTCAATGATTTGATTCATTACATTATTATTATGCGTGTAACACAATGACAAATATTCTTTAATGTTTGAAACTCTTTCCTAATTATGTGAATTTTGTGCTATGATTATATTACAATATAGGACATAACCAACAAATTTGACATTTAGTTCGGTACGCCGCGCCGCGCGCCGATGTTCGCTACTCGATTTTAAAACAGGCGCCTTTCCCCTCTGACCGCGTAGTCTTTGCACACCTGGTCTGGTCTAGGGCATAAAAAACGAAACCTATTTTTTCTACATAGAATAGATAGGGAGTGAGTCTACTGTATATTTCTCTACTGTGGTTTGGCATATAGTTAACACAATAATTGTCAAGCAAAACATATGTTATACTTTTAATAAAAATATACAGGGTGGTCATCTTACAGAAAAAATTATTACCATTCTGAATTTTGATATTCACGTATCACATTTATGCCCAGTGGCCTCAAAATCCAAGTGAATTTTGACGCTAAAATTATCTGAATTTTCGGAGATGTATTAAGAGTATTCAAAATAGTTTAAAAAAGTACTTTTTTCAATTTCTGAAACATTTTAAAAGTGCAATTGTTTTTAAAGTAAATTTGGAGCTATTTTATATATTACAAATGTGGTTGATTACATTGTGTGATGATTTATAAATAAAAAAAGCATAATTAACATATTTATATAATTCTTTTAGTTTTCGGTGAAAATACTTTTTTCAAAGTAAATATTTAAATCAATTATATAAAACAGCGTATAAAAACAATATCACGCCTAGTTATCTTGTTTTGGCAATAAGTCAAGGCCATTGTTGTGACTCATATTGTAATCCCAAATAAGATGCTATACCTATTTCTTTTACGTAACTGAAATCACGCTTCCCTGCAAAAAAGTAAACATTTACGTTACTTTCAATATTTCATAATATTAATCTTGTATAACAGTATTTGTATTCCTATAACTCTTGCTTCATAAAAACATCGACATTCATATTGACTTAAAATTGCTTCTTTGCTTTAACTGTTATTTTAAATATTGGTTGCAGCATAAGACTAACAAGAGAGGAAGAAAACTGTTTGAACTACTAGTTTTTCGTTATTGGTTTCAACGTAATTATCAAGAAATGTATAATTTCTAATAAACAAATGCGGTACCGTCTAGCTAAATATATGTCTTGTTCGATTTCCTTATAAATTAGTTTTTACAGACAGCATTGTGGTAATGGCAGCTTTAATTTAAACAATGTTATGGGATAGAAGTAATAAACACAATCTCTATAAGTATGTAAGAATAAAGAACTATTAATTCAGCCCCTTGGTTAGGGTGGTCCAAGTTTATATAAATTTTTTTTTTGCTTTTTTCCTTGCTCCACACGGCTTAGCTTGTTCGTTTATCCAAAAAAAGCATATGTACCAAAAATGGGCCCCTTCCGACCACGTTTAGAGGTCGTTATGATTTGCAAGTAAAATTATTTTTCGAAGTGACCAAATACGACGTACAATGGATATTTAATTTTCACAATATTAGCACGCGCGGTTTGTCCTGTTGCTCTATAGCTAGTGAATTTCGGATTGCCTGCGATTCCCCGCAGCCCGCCTTTTCGTCATCCTCGCTCGCATGCATGTTTTGTTTTAGTTTGCAAGTAACTAGTAGACAAAGCGCCTAGGCATTTGCGAGCGACAATTTACGCTTAGTTTCACAAATTTTGTGCATCTCCAGTGAAATATGGCATGTACTAGTAGTTCCGTGCCTACAAGGTTATCCGCAGGAGTGTGGTTAATCGGAAAACCAACAGATTCTATTTCACACGCGAGACTTCCTTCAAATGGCGATGCACTGAAAAGATTTCACTTTCATCATTTAGAAGAAAACCAACCAGTTAAACAGAGTATCAAAACACCGTGAAATCTGTTTTGCACATTTGGGAAAAGGCGGGAATTCCAACGCAAAGAGTTGATGCAGCGGAACGAAAACTAGTCAAACTTTTAGAAAGATACATTTTGAAAAAAAAAACAGAAAAACTAATCTAGAATCATGTCGTAAAATTCAAATTTGGCCATCTGGAACTTTTTGACATAGCTGCAAAAGATACGTTAAAAATAATGAAAAATGAAGAAAATAAAATGTTTCTCACCATACAGCGAGAAGATACTCTGAGCTGCAGTATGGCTGGCGTAGATATGAATCTTTGTCAGAAAGAATCTCGAAAACAAAAGCGAGAAACAGAGGCTGAAATCAGGAAACTGAGTAGTAAAACTGATTCATGTCCTATTTCTCACGCTCGCTAGTCAAGAATCTTTGCTACGAGTTATTGGTTCGAATTCCAGCAGTTTTGAATCTCCATCTTCAAACGATGAATTCGAAATACCTTCTTCTGTGTTGGCTACTAGAAAGAAAAACCCTGAAAAGGTCCCTCAATTAGTAGCAGAAGATTTTGTGGCAACTTTTGTTTGAGTTAATGTATATGATCGGCAGGCGATGTTCTTAGTTGGATCTGTGGCACAAGCATTAGGAACACCAGTAGCAATAATTTCTTTATCGCGAAGCACAATCCGTCCTAAAAGAAATCAGGTTCGTGAGTCACGGGCGTCATTTGCTCCTTCAAATCCTCTTGTTTTACACTGGGATGGTAAATTGTTGGCTGATATTGTCGGTGGCGTACAAAAAGTAGATCGAGTGGACATCATTGTCAGTGAAGCTGGAGTAGAAAAGCTTTTTCAGTTCCGACAATCAAAACAGGTAATTGGTCAAGAACAAGCTACCGCATGCTTAAAGATCCTTGAAGAGTTTCAGTTAAAAGTACGTGGTCTCTGCTTTGACATGACTGCTTCTAACACAGGGTTAATTTTGGGCGCATGTCCTTTGATTGAAAAAGCTCTAGATAAAGAACTTGTTTGGATTGCTTGCCAACACCATGTTTTGGAAGTAATCTTCTCTGATATTTTCAAAGTGTTGTTCGGACCAAGTAGTGGACAAGACATCAATATATTGTTCAAACGCTTCCAAAAGAAATGGCCGGAAACAGATCAACAAAAATTCACAGTTGGCAGTGACAATTTGTATGATACCACGAAACTCATTTCACTCCGCCAAGAAATGAGAAAATACTACAGTGAAGCAATAAAAAAATTAACAGTCCAGAGATGATTACCTCGAACTACTGAACTTGTGTCTTATCTTCCTTGCCAGCTCAGAAACAATTGCTGACGCTAAATTTCGTGTACCCGGGGCCCTTACATCAAGCTCGCTGGATGGCGAAAGCTTTTTGCTACATGAAAATATATCTATTTCAGGACCAAATCATGCTGACTGCATCACAAAAACGATCTGTTACAGAATTAAGTTTTTTTGTAGATCTTATTTATGGGCTCCTCTAAATGATGCAAATTTCCTAGCACAGGTCAAAGACTATCCTATCCGAAAGATCAGCACCAGTGCCCTGAATTCATTTCGCCGTCACTTTTGGTACTTTTCAGAGTATTTCATTGGTGTCTCTTTATTGGATCCTAGAGTCAGTCTCGAGACCAAAAGAACAATGGTTCAAAACCTTCAGAAACCACCAACAAAAAAGGCTTTGAAAAGACCACATGGAAAAACTTTTGACATACAAGAACCATTGCTGTTACAGAATTTTTTCACGCAACGAACAAAAACTCTTTTTGACTTGCTAATCAATCAATGATGGTCAAGAAAAGTCAGAAGTATTTTTAGTAAAATATCCTTCATAATGGCATACTTATGAAATTTACGTAGAAATGGAAAAAGTTCGCCAAATGAAAGTTATCAATGACTTCGCAGAGCGAGGGATTGCTTTAATATAAAAATTCCATTCTAGCATCACAAAAAATGAAAAACAAAAACAATATCTTACACAAAAAGAAATATCCAGTGGGCTCTAAGTCTAACGTCCTGAAAATGAATTCGGGAGATAAGGAAGGGTAGGATATTAATTGATAAATATTACATTAAATTTAAATGCGACATTGTCTTTTTATTTGATTTTTACTTCAATGTTATTGCTAATTAAAATTTTTAATACTGCCTACAAAAATGCCTGATTTATCTTTATAGGTATCCAAAAAAGTATCAAATCATAGCGACTCCTAAATATTATTAGATTTCATTAAAATTTTGTAGAGGGATATTTGAGGTGATATGGAAAAAAAAAGCCTTGTGGAGAAAGAAGAATCAAAATGATTATTTTTTGGACTACCCTACTCTTGGTGTTATCAACTAGAATGAAATAATCCTCACGTGATATTTTCTACTATAGAAAATTATAGAAAAGTTCTTAAGAGTACGGTGGATGTTACGTAGAACAAAATGGCGTCATACTCCCAAAAATAGATTTTTTGTAAATGAGTTTTAAAACACACAACCGAACTGAAAACCTCCTTTTTGTAGTCGATTAAAAATGATAAATTAAAGGTTCATATGTCTTCTTGGAGTCCTATATTATCATTTAATTAGTTCATCTAGTGCATAACATGTTAACGTGCTCGTATTTCTAATTCCATCCAACTTTTTGATATATTATTTTTTAAGTCGCCTTCTGTTCTTCACAATATTTTATAAAAATTATATTACACATTAATTTCAACAATTCTATAACATATTATTGCATGCATATATTTTACAATTTCTTGTAAAATAAAATAGGTACGATGTATATATAAAATTTTTAACCGTATTGTTTGGTAGTTATATTTATTTTAGTTGGCAAGTCTTATTGCCTGGTTCTATTAATTTTTCAATCAATTTGCTGAGTGTGTAAGTGACGTCAAATAGTTTAATGGCGCCGCGACGCTGTTAGTTAGTATCTAACTTTAATTTAACTGATTTTTACTTGGTGATCTGGTCAAGCGGCAATGTATAACAGGCAAATTATTTTTAACTCTATGGGTGGTTTCGTGTATATGGCTCATTATTATCTAATACTCAGCAAAAACAAGTTATCTAGCCATGTATCTACGTCTCCGAACTGGAAACTGGGATTTTCGAAGTAACAGTGGCATAACAGTACTTTTTACAACTACTACAAACTGCACTGAACCGTGTATTTCTTCAAGTTTGCATCATGATGTGACAATTAAAAATATTAGTTTAAATTAATAATGCCATAAAATTAATGATAAATAATTAGATGACTTTTGTGTCGAGGATACAGACCTTGTGCCCAATCTAATGGGCTTACCTCTAATGAATTATTTATATCTATCGTTCTTACAACACTTCACTTACTGATCCCTCATAGCTGAGCTCTTATTTAGGTGCAAAATGAATCATACGTTTTCTATGCAGTTCTTCAATCTAGAGTCGCATTATCAGCGCAATGTTTCCTTTTTCTCCTCATATTGTTTTGTCACCTCTCTCCGGTTGATGTGGCCAAAAACTGAGAAGATTTGAGATAACACAATTGGTGACAAAACACAGCCTCATCTGAGGCCTTTGCCAACTTAAATTTGTCGGAGTTGGTGTTGTTTGCCTTCAAAAAAGCATAGTTTTGTAGTAAGTGTTATAATATTGTCCAAAATATGTCTCTTGGCATGGCTTTCATTACCAAATTATTACCTATATCTACAACTAATCCTAATAAAAAATGTTACCTGGAAGAGTGTTAAAGTGCAAACGGGTAAATGCTATATAAGTATTTCGTTTTATTTCGCCATTGTCGTACCATCTCTTCGATGTAATCTGTAGGTTTAATAGAGAGTAATTTGTTGGATATTCAATATATATGTTTCTATAGTATTCATTCCATTCCGGAATGATTGATGTTTTCTTTATATTTGAAAAAGATAATAGTCCAATAATTACAAAGATTTCCATAACAAAAAATGTTATCTGAGATTTTCCTTCAGTAACTATTAGTGGAAGGATTATACATCACAAAACCACAGAAATCAGTTCTGGGGGTACCGCACGACCCCCCAAAAAACCACCCCTTCGCTGAAAAAAGCTTTATTTTACTGATAATTCGTTAACCGTTGAAGATATAAAAAAAATTGCTCATTATAAAAAAGAAAGCTTGACTAAGTGCCTAAAAAAAGTCCTCTTATAATTTTCTTGTATATGCCATGCCAATTTTTTGCGCGGGGCCTATAGAAAAAATTGAATTGCTCGAAAACCAACCATGCTAGGAAGAATAATCAGAATGGGTTTTAAAGGGGATATAAAATAATCTTTTGTGTTTCCGTTTTTGATGGCTATTGATATCTATTAGTATATAAAAATAACAATATAATATAGTTACCTCTTGATTTTTGCCACTTTTAACTATTCACAGGCCCATAAAAAGTAACTAACTTTAATATAAATTATAAATGCATTATTATCTTTTAGTTCAAGATAGTACTTCAATGCAGAAAAAGAAATAAAAAAGAATAAAAATATTCGCATTTACAAATTTATCAGCATGTTGAAGTTAGCAAAATTTTGGCCATTTCTTTATTGTTCCCTAAAAATAAAATAAAGACCGAAACATCTTGAGAATTCAGCTCAATTTTTTTTTGAGTTTATATGCCATATAACTATTGTTTCTAATCATTTCATAATTAAAAAATTGTGTTAAAAAAATATCATCAAAAAATTTTATACGCAGCCTTTTTTGGGATTTTTTTTGGCTAACTTTAAAATGCTGTTAAATTTGACAATGTGAATATTTTTATTCTTAACTTTTTCTGCATTACAGTACTACCTTGAACTAAAAGATAATGCATTTATAACTTATATTATAGCCAGTTATTTTTTATGGGCCTGTGAATAGTTAGATGCACAAAAAATCAAGAGATAACTATATTATATTGTTATTTTTACATACTAATAAATATCAATAGCCCTCAAAAATGGCAACACAAGAGTATTTTATACCCCCTTTAAACCCATTTTGACTTTTCTTCCTAGCTTGTTTGGTTTTCGAGCAATTTAATTTTTTCTATGGGCGCGCAAAAAATTTCAAATAAACGAAAATTCGCGCGCATTAAAAACACAAATTTTGCAATTTTTGTCAATATCGATTTTCTCGAAAACCATGGCATATACAAGAAAATTACAAGAGGACTTTTTTTTAGGAATTAGTCAAGCTTTCTTTTTTATGAAGAGCAATTTTTTTATATATTCAACGGTTAACGAATTATCAGTAAAATAAGGCTTTTTTCACCGAAGGGGTGGTTTTTTGCAAGGTTGCGCGGATGAGAGATGAGCCCTATTGTTTTTGCACAAAATCTATCAATAAATAAAAAAGTTATGAATTTTTTAAATAAAAAAAGTATATTTTTTAATATGTTGTAATTAAAATAAAAATGTCTAAAACTGATATTATTTAAAAAAAAAATACTGCGAAGAGTATCCTATAGAATGTGCAACAATTATATAAAAAGTGCAGTAAATCGGCAAATAGTATAATGGTTAGTTTGTTTCCATATTTTCCTTAACTTTTAATAGAAGCTTGTAACGATGCTTGGTAAGGCAATAGCTGAATGCGTTAATTATTTTTCTTTACCACTTTTTCATTTCTTGTTATACTTATTATTAAGTTAACCAAAATAGATCTAGGTATATCAATGTGTCACTGACCAATACGAAAGTCGATGTTCCATTTGGCATAAAATACTTAAACATAAATACTTAATTTATTATTCATAAAATCCACCACCATACTAACAATTTCTTCTTCAGTGTTCTCTTCAAAATGTTAAAACGCGACGTATTTACCTTAGCTTCTTGCTCAAAATGAACAGTATTTTTGTCTAAAATACTTATCGACTTTCTGTTGAAGCCATTATCTTAATAATTCTGAAAAATTCACGTACCTTGGGAGGAAACCGAACCCCATACAACAGTGTCAGAGGAAAGTATACTTGTCTTTTGATCAAATAGCGCTGGCGCCAACTATACTGGCCTTCGACGTTAAATAATAATTGATTAATAAAAGAAAAGATTACATCAAGTGCAAAATTAAATTAAATGTATGCTGCAAAAAATAATAAACGTATCCATTATGCATTGTTCGTGAGGTAATATATCCTTCAAACGAATGTTTAAATATGGAATAATTTGTCAGTATTGTATATTGGGTGTAATGTTTATATTTATATAGTAGTAGTACAGTGTCTAGAAGAAAATTGATTTGTCTGCTTACGTCTATATGAATATGAATGAATTTAATTAAGCAGCCTTACCGTTTATTTTTTGTCTTTCTTTAAGAATTGTAAAGCAAATAGTATGTATTATTTAGAAGAAGTCAATTAAGGTGTCGAGTAACAGATCAAAGTGAATTTTTCCAGCACATATAATATGTAATTATATCTAAATATCAAATACAGAGATAAGGAATTTTCGGTTTATTCATAAATTATGTGATAAAACAAATTGCTCGATTTGGCATACTGGGAAATAATTTATCAAGTACATAAGAAAGGAAACAATTTTCGGGGTGAAATTACGAAATCTGCTTATTCGTAAATATAATCGCAGAAAAGCCAATCCGGCTTTCACTTTCAGAAGCGTGACACAGTTTTTTTTATATTAATTAGTTACATAAAAACGTCAGTAGTTTTGGCAGACCATAATGTAGTCTTCACTCAGTTCTGCACAATATAATAATATTCATGAATGTTGTTCTGGCCACTGCGTAACTATAATGATTTTATTTATAGGTTTTTAATAGACAAAATACATTTTTAACAATAAAATGGAACAAAGACTCATAAACATAGTTTAAAAGTATTACACTAATAAACCTCTGGTTTATGATTGGTTTGTATCAAATAAATTACAACACATAAACTTATATCCTCGAACAAACGATAACAATAAAACTATGGGTGAGCATATGGTTATACGATCACTAGATATTTTCTATTGAGGAGACTAAACTAACTCAAAAGAGATTCTTGAATGTGATACATAAATAATAATATTTTTCAAAAAATCGATTGTGGAAGCCGTTACTTTGTGATAGTTAATCATGAATCAAGATTCATTTGAATCAACGTTTGAAAATGGTACGTTAAAGTACCGAAACTGCAGTAACGTGTATGTTACAATAAATTTTAGTGGTAGAAAACAAAGTAGTTTTCCTTCTCATATCGTAATAATATTTTTTCTACTCTTTGTACTAAAATTGTGTTATACAGTTCTTTCACAGAATAATTTACCCACATTTTCATCAACAAAAGAAAGTTGTAACAATACTTGCAAATGTTAACACTAGAGAAATCTGTCACACTATTTTTATTGCTATTAAACTAGGCATTATGCCTTCCACTTCACCATCGATATATTACAGTTTCATCGGTATTCATAAGAAATATCGTTTCAGATTATCTTGAACGTAACACGCGTTCTGTAAAACATTTGTACTGACTATAGAAGTTAACTGCAACAAAATTTGTCCCAACTTAAAGATGTACATTTCAAAATTTAAGTGTATCTTTCGTTTAAACCATAATACTATAATTATCTTTATACCTAACACCCCTTCTCGTGAATATTTACTTATCTTTGCACCGAAATATCTACACACCTCCTTAGTTAGACAAATTTGAAACTGAATATTTGTATACAGCTTTCGAATGTCCAGGAACCTGATGTCGCGGCAATAAGAAAACACCATACAACCAATTCGAGTTTATTGATTTGCAGAATGTGAATACTCGTGTATGTCATTTAATCATTTTAATTTTATTCCATTTCTTGTATTGACTAATTTTTACTTTTAAACATTCTCTTTTGTGGTATTTTATATTTTTTTATTGATATCTTGCATGTACTGTGGCGTACACTAAGTAATAAATAAATAACTTCGCTCTTTGGACAAAGTCTAGAAAGAGTCTGATAAATACTTTACTCATACCTTTGACATTGGACGACTCGGCTCATTCGACCTATAGCATAACTGGGGAATAGGTTTTTTAATATTTGAAATGCTGAAATAATTTAAGGCGAGTCCACATCAAAGGAAACAGGAGAAATATTTGTGGATGTTGCTTGTTCATTTCTCCTGTTTCGCAATATTCATTATTGTTTAGATCAACGGAAATAAACGTTTCTTTAAGGCTGGTTTCAGAAAAAAATGGCAAAGTGGCAAAGTTCAAAGGAAATAGAAAACATTGGTAAACATTTCTGTTCTTGGAACTGTTGTTGGCTTTGGTGTAGACAGCTTGTTATTTAAACGTGAATAACTCCATATTCAATTCTCTCCAAAAGGTTTGCTTGTTCTTGTCAGCATGTAATGTTTCTTGCAAAACAAAACAAAATTTACTGTCCCTTCATACATAATCAGAAAGATTGTTGCTCTTTGTGTAGACAGAGCAAAACTGTAAACAGTAATACTAGAAAACTATTAATACAGATTGTCGTGGTGTGGATGGATTGATTCTAGAAGGTCCGGTCTATTTCGTTCTCCAGAAACACATTGCAACTAGCAACAATATTTTTATCACTATCATATATTATATTTGTCCCTTAAATTTGAATGGGTCATCAGCAAGGAACCAGTATATTTTCTGGAAATTTTTATTTTTTGGGTTTAGGAATCGTTCGCGATGTCTTGGCTTTCGCGAGTTATTGCGAACAGCTAACTTGGATAGCCGATCGAAATATGTGTCAAAAAGACACACTTCTGCGACCATTCAAGTAGCTATGTCATTTTCTCTTACGAAAACCGTATTTTAATCCATTTCTGACCTTTTTTTAATTTACGAGAAATTTTGATGATATGGAGTAAATTGAACAGCGAATTCAAAGACATCAAAATACGTAGACATCAGCGTATGGTGCCCTATTCAATAACATGTAACCAAATTTTTTCTTGTCCGGTTCTGAAATGATTTTTATTTCAAATTCTATTTGCTTTATTTAAATTTATAGGTTTTAGACAAAATGCTAAAAAAATATTAATCACTTATTTTCATCACAGTAAAAGTAAGTGATAATACTTCTGCATTTCAGCAATGTCATCAGATGTTCCGCAAGGGTCCATTATAGGCCGTCTTTTATATACGCTTTATACATCTAACCTAGAAAGAGTGATAAAAAATTTCAAAATACACTTATATGCAGATGATACGCTGATCTATTATTCTTTCCGGTATGAAAATTATGCTGAAGCATTGAATATCATTAATAATGATATTTCTAGTATTATCGAATGATCAAAGAATCATACCTTGAGTATAAATTCAAAAATAACTTGAGTTCTGGTCTTTGGGCCTCAGAAGGCCAGATTGGAGTTAGCTCAAAAATTAGAAATAGATATCGATGGTCAACAAATTGGCCCTGTAGTTAATGCAAGAAATCTAGGACTAATCTATGACTCAACATTAAAATTTAAGTTACATGCTAATAATTGTATACGTCTTACCTACGATAATTTAAAAATGATTTATAATAATAAAAATTTGTGAATCTCTCGTTCTATCTAGGTTTAATTTTAATGACGTAACTTATGGGCTGTGTATTCATTCCACTGATGCTTACAGAACTCAAATAGTACAAAATGCATGCCTAAGGTTAATATTTGAAATAAGGGAACAGGAAATTGTTTCTCACAAGCCGAATGAAATTAGCTGACTTAAAATGTCCGATAAATGACTACTGCACTCTGATTGCTTGGTGCACAAAATCTTAAATAATAAAGCTCCACAGTATTTACACAAGAAGCTCACATTTAGGACTACTTTTCATAAGCTAAATGTTGGATTTGGAGGCAGATTCCTCCCGTCCATCGTACTTAATTTTACAAACGGTCATTTTCGTATCAAATTCCAAAGGCATATAATAATTTTCCTCCAAGCATAATAACCAAATATGTTCCATCCCTTTAAAAAACTTTAAAGAAAAAGACAATGTCTGATATAAACATAAACCTAACTTAACTATTATAAGTTTATCATATTTGTTTATGTGTCTATATACTTCATATCCAGTTATAAGTTATATATTATATATTTGTGTATATTACATATACCTTAAATCCTTTTTTTTTAAATTTTGTATTACCGTTCATAACCTTTTCTCTGCGTAAGATTAAATTCAGAGGTCATAATCCTTGCACGACGACCTGCTCTTCGGCATTTTCCCTGGAATAATAATAATTTTATTATTGTTACTTAAACACATACTTTGTTCGTTATTCTAGGCATTTGAAAATAAAAACCTATATTATTATTAAATCCAAACATTATTCCAAAACATTTTTATAATTACAAGCATAAACTAATTTGAAATGAACAAAATACAGAGATCAATCTAGTTAAATTGGTATATTTTTATACTATAATTCACCAATTATTTAGGTCAATTTTGAACGCGTTTATGCGAAAATATTTAAAGCTCACATGCGGCGTATTTAGGTTAACTAAAATTTATAAAACCAGTTGGCGACCTACAATTTAAATATAATTTACATGAAATTGATATATAAATGTATGATTTCATACTGAATTACATTATCAACAAGTATGATTTTAATTGCCAGACAGTTTATCAGCATCCGTTGTATGCGATTCATGGTTAGGCCCACTGATAGTAGGAAGAACGTTGAACTATATTTATCTGTTCTATTTCAGTGCGTAAATATTTATAATGTCCGAATCCTTCTAATCTCAGTAATTAATTTGCGCAGGCTGTAGTAGTAAAGTCAATCACTGCCAATAATAAATACATTAATTTCAGAATGTTTAAAATTAGATACTCGACGATAAGTTATTTATGTGTAAGAGTTTTCGAATATTTTGATCATGAGACTTTTGCAAAGATATGTATGAGATTTGAATTGTTTATGCTTGTTTTAGTAACATTGTAATCAAACATGGCCTCGACGTGAAGATATTTAATGGAGCTTTGACAATTACAAATTTGAATTCAACTGTGTTCAAGGGTGTCTATGTTTATATCGTTCGCTTTTGTATTTACAAAGTGCTGGCTAAAATACACAAATGAGTATGCAAAGGTAATATATAGATCAAATTTGTTATTTAAAAGGAACCAAATTGGGCTTGATCCACGATGAGTAAATTTAAAAAAGTTGTTACAAAAATATTAACTCACTGTAAGCCTGTCTCTGACAGGAAAGATTAACCTTCAAGAATCCAAGTCATCCTTGTTGTCTTTTTTGAAAAATTTAAATCGAAAAAAACAGTGGTCACTAGATATATCAGCGTGTAGGTAATTAATTACTGAAACATTTTAAGTAAACAATGTTCCATTTGAAAACATTGATTTATGATAGTTTAAAAATGTAGAAACTTGAATCATCGTGGAGTACACCCTGTAGAAATAGGTTCGACTAAGAGAGAGCTGGAAATCAGACTAACATTGGAAGTGAAATGACGGTTAAATTATGAAAACACGTTTTTTACAGATTTTACTCTTGACTGCTGCAGATACATTTATTATGGAAAAATGTGGAAAAACGTGACAACACCACAGTGTTAGTCTAAAAAGAACATATGCCTGGATAGAGAAGAGAGAAGAGTCAAACATAAATATATGAAAAAATATTTGGTATTCTATTTTCAAAAATCAACTGTTAGCTTACAAACGCTATGTGAAACACCATTTACATTACATTACATTACTGGCATATAAAATTACTTATAAAATTTATAAGTAATTTTATATGCCATTTTTAACCTGTCACAATTTTTATCTCAGACATTTTTTCACATTTCAAGTGTTTGAGGAGATATTGACCGTTCATGAACTAGTGACTCATCACCCTGTATATTGTTGGTCCAATTCTGATCACGTTAGTACACGAATAAAGGTAATCAATTACATCAGTGAAGATGTAGGAATATGTCATTGTCTGAACCAGATTATTAAAAGACTCTCCGCTTACGAAAGTCACTGTCGATCTTAAACAAACGTAGAAGTATCTCTAGAGGATGCTTCGTTAAAAATGTAAGTATCAGAAAAACAGAATAGTTAAGCATTTGCATTGAAATTCAATCGGTAGATTTTTCAAATAGACAGAACTTAGTATGCCATTCTTGTTTACAAATAATAACCATAGGGTGCCACAGGGTTCCATTCTAGGTCCCCTGCTTTTCACAATGTACACTTCTCATTTGATGAGCTGTATAAAAAACTACTCGGTACATTTCTATGTAGACGACACGCAATTATATTTATCATTCGATCTTAAGAAAAGGACGTTGCAGAGGCAAATGTTATAATGAACTGTGATTTAAGATCACTGATAAAAATGTCAGTTGCACATTGTCTTAGCATTAATCCTTTAAAATCTAAGATTGTGCTATTTGGTAGAAAGAGAACACGTGAAAAAATTTAAAATAATTTGATTACAACATTAAATGACATCAAGATGGAGTGTGCTAATTCAACACAAAATTTAGGACCTGTAATAGATGCTGATCTAAGATTTGAAACGATAATTTCTTAAGGGAAAATAAAATGAATCACCGAATTTAACTTATTTTAATGATTTACAAAAAATACACAAACAAAGCAGAGCCATTGATATCAGGGTTGTGAGTAAACTTTACAAAAACTTTCGTCAGAATAATCATATAAACAAATCATTAGTCCATCTGACATATAATAAAATACAAAGCAAACTGTACACAATAAGAATCCGTATACGGTAAATAATTAAACTAAACTGAACACGATCTGGCCAGAGCGATAAAACAAAGAATTTTTACGATAACATCATTAAGACACACAAAAGGAAAATATTACTAACTATTAATAACAAAAATTACATTACAATTAATATTCTCGATATAGACTGGTTCGGTAGTCGTAGACTAGTTTTTATGCCCAAAACACACGGGAGATGTCTAAAAACAGGGCTATATAGTTACGCAAATATAACGTTCACATGAAATTATTCACGCACTATTATAGTCTTCTCATGGGGTAAGAGAAGTCTTTACCGGACGGTAAAACTGGATACAACAAAGAATATTACTGGCCAAACGTGGAGTGAGGTATTGAAGCCATCAGTAATTCTGCATTGTCGCAAGTGGCTTCAAACAGCGTTATTTGCATCACGAGAGGCATACATAATATAAAAAACTGTACTTACAGCTAGTTCGTCGAAAACATTGCCTTGCTGTAGCTATGGGCAATGGAACACAATAACATAGAACATATAAACTATAATAACTACTTTACTGATTCTATTCGCAGTTATTAATCCTATATACAGATATTTACAAAATATATGGCGGCTTTTAATTCTTACGGCTTCACCCGGCCAACCGTCTCTACGCCATCTTTCCACCCTCTTCTCCCAGAGTTGGCGCGTATATCGTCTACTTTCCTCTAAACTTCGTCGTACAAGCTACTACGCTATTGGTCAAGCATTTGTCATGACTAGCCGATAAAATCTAAACGCGTATAATGCTCAGACCAGTATCTTACAATTTAAATTTAAAATAATGAATAGAATAGTCGCGCGCTTTATCTAATTTAAGGTACTGAGTGTTCTTACAAAACGTGACCGTTACAGATTTTCTAAGCACATATCAAATAAAACAAAACTAGCATTTGCAAACTTAAAACTCATTTACGCACAAAGGCAGATACTGAATTCTTCAGCTAGAAAAATGCTATGCGATGCACTGCTGTCACATTTCAATTTCGCTGATGTAGTGTATGGTCATTGTCTTATTCTGACAGTCAGCGTATACAACGAATTCAGAATTCTTGTGTTCGCCTCGTATGTGGTTTACGTGGACGACGGGGAGTTTCTGCCAAATTAAGGACAATAAAGTGGCTAGCAATATTGGAAAGACAATTGTTGGATTATTTGTTGTTATTTAATAAAATTATTCTTAGCAGTCCACCGTATCTGTATAATAAAATAAAATTTCGCACAGATGTTCACAATATCAATATTAGATTTAAACACTTAATTTCTTCTTACACTACTATGTTTGAGCGAAGCTTTTCTTTTAATATTTATAAACTGTATAATAAGTTACCATTTCCACTTAAGAATACTACCGGATATAAGTTTAAGAATGGTGTTAGAAATTTAATTAAAAAAAATTACTTCCAAACATTTTAATTTACATCTTTACTGCCGCATCTTTTTCTGATATTTTGTACTTATTTTATTATTTCGTTTTCTTAATTTTCTACGTGAATTTCACTATTTTAGGTAATTCCGTAAAGTCTATAACATTTCCACATCCACGCAGTGTAGTGGAAGTGTGCTGATGAACATCTGCCCATTGAAGTATTTAATGTATGGGCTTGTTCGGCATTTTTTTTATTTCATAAATGGAAAGTGCAAATATAAAATAATGGATCTGCAATGAATCAGAATTTTATTCGCACGTTTAGTGTCTTAATTACAATTACAAACCTCCACCTCGCGAAAATGGGGCGTGGTCAGGCGCCACGTCACTATACGCACAGACTCGGCGATCTCAGTCGACTCGATGCTGTTTAGTTGTTATTATCTATATACTTATCGTGTTGATCTACGCCCCTCTAAAATTGCGGATCGGATCTATCAAAAGCTTTTCGTGGGGGCGGGTTTTCGGGAAGCGGCCGGTGTCATTCAATTCGGAAACTAATTCTACATTGTTTAGGATAAATTCTGAAGCGTTCTTTTGAATAGTTTTTGAGAAATTAACTCGCAACACAGTCGGCTATCTCTCTCGCCCCTTAAATTTAGGAACAGGCAGTCGAGGGATTAAAGGGGAATATATGATTAGGCGAAATGTTACCAAATTTCAAAATGACTGCCAAATTTTCGATTTTTAAGAAAATACTCATTTTTCTCTTCCACAGACCTAGCCGAAATTCCGATTTCCACTATGACACTTACGATGTCGATAAAATGCCAATCTTCTTTTTAATTAGAGACCAATATCGATCCTTCACTACAAGTTTGGCTAAAGGACAAGTTTCCAAGGCCAAAAAGTTAGAGGAAAAATTCACTACAAGTATTAACTTATATATGAGCGTTTAAAAATTTGATGTTTTTGATTTTTTAGGTTACGTTTTAATACTTCTAAAGAAGGCATTATTTGCTCGCTCTTGCAGAGCCGAATTTCCGAATTTCCCTGTATAATTTGATATCAGGAGAAAGGGCCAATCTTGTTCTTTTCATAAAGACCTAGAACGGACTTCCACGCCACGTATTTAATTAGTTATAAATTGTTGAAAATTCTATGTTTTTCAATTTTTAACAGAAAAGCCAATTTCTTTCGCCCGTGCCAAGCCGGATTTCCGATTTTGCCCCTTCACTTTGGTGTAAGAACAAGACGCCACTCTTTCTCTTTCCATAGACAGCTAAAACCACCTTCAACTCCACGTATTTACTTACTACTGAACGGCTGTTAGTGGTCGAGGTAGATTACCGAGTTCAAAGTTGCGTATAGTGACGTCACAAACAGGCGCACTGTTTTTGCAACTATTACGAATTTCAACGCCTTATATCTCGAGAACGGAAAAAGTTAATAGAATGAAATTTTAAGTGCATAATAAGAATGCCGAGTACTATATAAAAACGTATAAAAACCATATAAAAATAATACAGTGGAACAAGCTCATTCTAGGTTAGTCACGGTTAAGAGGAAGAGCAGGTGGTATGTCACCTGAACTTCGCCTATGTAAACAAACACTGTCATTTATTATTAGTATTATTACATAATAATAGGAACAAATGTTGGTGACTACCCAATCGTATGTGACGCCCCTGTATAAGTAATTTCCGAATAACTGACAACTTATTATTTCTCGTCATTAACAATATTATTCTGCCAGAAATATTTTTCGCATTCTTGCTAAAAATAAAAAAAAAACACTAACTCGATTTCATTAACTTAACTAAATATTTTAACGCCTGGAATGTACAGCTCAAGTACGCACCGTCACTTATGTAACACCCTGTAGATGTAAAAATAAATAAATAAAGGTTATGGGAAACAAGTCATTCAATTGGAACGACAGATGATTAAAATCGATTGCATTCACATTTATCAGAACAGTCGATTAACTTTACAGAATATAAAATAAATCAAATAATAATAACACTTCCATCCGATTGCATAATATAGAAAGTAAAGGCCACTAATAGCCTTTGCTGTTGCATACATTGATACCATACGTATAAACATAACATCAGTCACTATTTATAGTACCTGGCAGCGACTCATGGCACATTTTGCTAAACCCACGCCACGCAAATAAACAAAAACACCTATTTAAATGATTTTGTAAGGTTATTTAATAGCAAGGTACATTCTGCGGTGAGTACCTTATACAAAATGTCCTATATAAACAAAACACACTAAATAACTCTTTATAAAATAATTTGTTGAAGAATGTTGTGGCAAGTCTATGTTTTTATTAGGGAAATTTCTTTTACCTTAAAACCCTAATAACTAATGCCACTAACATCAAACTGCATTCGAATACTATCACTCGACGCGGATTTAGTCCACGATGTTGGCATCATCTGGAGGTAATTAAATTATTATTATATTTTAATCACCCCTTTCTGAAATGGGTGTATACGAGCACAATTGAAATCGTATAAAAACTAAAAGCCGGCAAAAACAGTCGGAAACTCTTTATTGTACATGGGCGGAGGTAAATAGAAATGCTTGTCATAGGAAAATGCATTAATTTTTATTATTTTTTGTTTCTTAGATAGGCCATTTTTGTTCATTTATCCAATAACATATTTTTGAAGTATTATATCAGTTTTAAATATAAAGTCTAAATATTTAAATTTATTGGGTTTAGTTTTAAAGTTATCCAATACTATATTGAAATATGTTGCTCAGCAAGGACCAACGAGAAGGTATGAACATACCCTTGCCGGGATGAGGAGATGGGACAGGTTAGATTGGAGAGGGGCAAGGATGTCATATAGTAAAAATTAAATTTAAGTTTCTTCTAAAATAAAAATACAAATGTAAGTTTCTTAACCAAAGCAAAGAATTAGTACAACAAGAATAAATATTTGTATAGATAAAACATAAATAAAAACAAAATTAAAATATGTCTCTAGAATAAAGTAACTTAAATTAAAATTTCTTGCCAACTAAATAAAATATATGCCAAGAAATGTAACAATAAAAAAGTAAACTTCATACCTAATATAATAGCTAAATATTTTGTTCTGAAAATATATATTAAAAAGTTAAATGCTAAAAGTTGATGCGTCCGAATCTTCACTTTCTGAAGAGGAATCATTATTCGGTTGAATTATAATCGGCGCAATGGGGGGGTAGTGTTGGATATTGATTTTTTTTTAATTACATGCTTAACGCAATTTTTCCATAAATCAGTATTATTTATTACTTCTCGTATAGGTATGATCAACTACTTCCGCGCTTAACGTTGGAGCGTCATTACATTTTCGCAAACGATGTTTTAAAGTTGCTCAAACCATCTCGATAGGATTAAATATGCAATAGTAAGGAGGTAACCGCTAGTGTATGACCGTGTATATTGGATAAGTTATTAATAACATATTCCCTTTTGAAATTCTGTCTTTTTATTCTTTTCAGTAATTCGCGCTTTATTGGAACTTTTACAGGAATTTCCATATTTTTTTCACTCATGAATTTTAAAATGTCTTCCTTGTACTGGTGTTTAGTATTTTATTTAATACTCGCGAGTGATAAGAAGCATGATCTAATACAATTACCGAATGAGGCGGAATATTTGGTAAAAGCTGTTTTGAAAACCATTTTTCGCACTGCACTGGAGAAATGTTATAAAGAATTAGGTGACATATCGAGTCTACGTTGACTAATAACTGATATAACTCAAAAACCGACCGACCAATCGGATTGAGGAATACCCGGGTCCCAGCCAATCATCGCCACCCGTCCTCAAACCCAGGCCAATGACAGCACATCTCACAAGTCCACATTGACTGCTGATTTACAAGTTTTTTTTATGCTAGTCGGCCTGTCCGTTTTATTATCTTTAAACCAGTGCAGTCGTAGATGGTTCATTCAGGCTGATTACATTGCCAGTCTCGGACTCGTCTGCACAGTTTCAGTTACTATTCGATACTCAATACCATTGTTAAATACATAGGACAAAATATCAAGTTAAGTGCGCACGGTCCTGTGCTTTAACACTGACCAGTTTCAATTGACTTCGTAAACACTATATTGTTCAAGCATTTTTGCGTTTATAGAATTTACTTCTGAAGCAGCGTCACACAGAAGCTTCTAATCCCCTCCAGCGAAAACCCTCCACTGTTATGATTTTCCCTCCCCTGTAGGAAACGTGTCGAATGAAAGATCATTAAATGGATCTTTTGACCCTGATGAGACTATGATTTGTTTGTTGCACATTGGTCCGTTCGTATCCGAGATATTCGATATCGAAGCTTGAACAATACTTCCATGACCCAAGTGCCTAACAGGTAAGATGCATGGGTCATTACTGCATTTATTTTTTACTGCTGCATAAGTGTATTCTGTGAACACCGTTAATAAATTGCACAGATTGGTTGAATGATTGCTTGATTGGCCAGTGTATGGTAGACATTGCTGCCATTTCCGGACATTCAGTATAGGAAGGCATTGCTGCCACTTCCAGATATCCAGTCTGTTTTTATATCCCGCTGGATTGGCCATGTGCCGGCTTGTTGCCATCGGAGAGAGCCACATGATGCATGGGGTAGGAATTACGATGGAAATTGTAGGTGTTTGTGAGATGCTTCTTTTAAGTTTCAATGCTTCTAGTAAGTTTCCAACTGTTATCATCGGATGGGAAGTGAAGGCGTTTGTGAGATGCTTCTATTGTTTCCATACTTCTTTTACGTTTCCATCTATCATCTGCTTATTTTTTTCTTCTTCTGAGTCTTCTGTTTCTGAATCTAGCAGTATGCACCTCCTCCTGGCGTCCATATATCGTTTCATGTTTCCCAGAAATTTGTGTTTTCGTTTCAACGTCCTGCTGGTTCCACTTCAACTTTCTGCCAAAACATGCATTAGGAAAAATTTATAAACTGTTGTTTTACCCATTTTGAAATCACGGTATCTCATTAATGATGATTTAGGGAAAAAGTTTGAAACAGTTTTCGTAGATAATTGTATGATCTACAAAGAAGGATGCCAATTTTGGGCCCAATGCGCCCACCTTAGAAAAGTGCACTATCTTATGTTTTTTGGCATGCTGATTACAAATATGGCCTTCAATTTGCCGAATGTTGAGCGGTTTCAGAGATGGAGTGAGAAAACGATTAGAACGGTAGGATGTTGTGCTCACGTCATGACAGTGATTCGGTACTTAGGATATGGCTCAATACCAAGAATCAATAATACTACCTGACGAAGATTTAACGCTAGTACCAGTTTTACAAGAGTATTCTGATGAAGGCGTATAGGATAGATCATCCTACCCCTATCTATTTTGGGACGCTGAAGCCGAATATGATAATAAAGAAAGGTTTTAATTATCCAATTTTCCCCTAGCCTTTACAACCCTCCTGGGGAGTTGAAATTCCAAAAATCTGAACAAATACAACAGTGCGTAGGAAGAGGAAAGAAATCGAATTGCATAAACCATAGGTCTCTAGCTGCTTTCGTTTTCGAGACAGGGCCTCCGGAAGCACGAAAAAAATTCAATTTTCACTTTCCGGCCATTTTGAGACTTGACTGTTCGGAAACAAGAGCAGTTACGGGGCTGCGATTTACGCCATTTGATTTCTCTCTTTCTGCGTACTGATGAATTTTTTCAGATTTTTGGAAGGTTGTAAGGGGTGCTAAGGGAGAATTGGATAAATAAAATCTCTCTTTAGTGTCATATTCGGTTTCAGCGCCCCAAAATATATAGGGATGGGGGGTCTACCGTCTGGGTCTCGACTTTTTCTTGTGTGCCTGTATTATTAACTGATATTTAACGTCATAACACATATTTGGTACTATTCATTCTTTATTTATTCTCATTGTAAACATACAGCGTAACCATCTAAGAAAAAAGCACTTTTTTGAAATACTTGAAAAATTCATGATAAGACCAAAACTGAGCTTATATTCAATTTCAGCGACCCGAAATAAATGGAAATACTATGGTTTAGTACGCTGAGCATGACTTTTTTCCATTTGTAAGCCAGTGTAATTTATGCACTTCTTCGCAAACTAATATCTTAGAAATAGCTCAATTTTAGGGATTACGGTTATTGGTTTTTTTGTTTGTAAGACCAAGTACAATAACTTCGTACGCTTTACAAACTTGGGCGTATTGGGCCCAAAGTCCCATAAGACTTTGGCACCCTTCTTTGCATGACCTATTTTTATGATAACACCTACCGCTTATGAGAAATATGCGAAAAACTGATATTTGTGACTTTTGGCCTTGAATAAAATTTCTAGCCGATATAGGATCAGTGGGGACTTTTGACGTTTCATTTGTAATAGTGTATTCAAGGTCTGTACCAATTTTCAGCTCTATGCGAATTATTATAAAGTTTCAACGTTTTTTGTCTATTTTGACTGAATTATATTTTAACATTTATTTATTAATATTAACGTTAATTGCACAATTATTGCAATTGGTTTTGTTTAATGGAAAGAATGAATTTGATATAGACAGTGGCAGTGGTCATAGTATTTGGGTGTTGGTTCTATTTTAATTCACGTGAGCTGCATCAAATAGTAGCTGTCATTTTTCAGATTAATTCCAAAAGGAGCTACTTTCAGTACTAGCCTCAAAAGTGCTACTTTCAACATAGAAAATTGATCCGAAATCACTTATTTTCAGGAAAAAATCATTTAAAAGTACCGCTGCCTAAGGAAGCACTACTTCCACATCCAGATTTTCCATCCAAGTCACTTTAAACGAAAACATGTTGACTATAATGTGGAAATAATTGGTCATAGAATTTTAATAATACTTGAGGCAAATGTCATAAAAAAATTTGAGGTGTTGGTTCTTAGCAATACGCCAAAAATTTATTTTCTAGAATCTTATTAACTTGCTCTACTCATTTTCTCCAATTTACACACCACCCCACCCACCCCCTTAACTGAATCATCTCAATACATATGTATACCAAATTTCAATTTTGTTTTATCAATCCCTTTAATAGTGGAATGGAGGTTGTGGGGAGGGTTTGAAAAATTTGATAAAGAAATCTGAGTTTCTCTCTCCTAGTATAAGTATACACCAAATCTCACATTTCTGTACTCTTACCAGCTTGCTTTAGTCACTTGCCCCTTTTTACCTCTATTTACACTTATCCCCCAACCCTTTAATGGAATCATGTCAAAATATAATCCAGTTCCGGATGTCGTTATAATACATACGTGTACCAAATTTTAAGTAAATATCTCAATTTAATTTTATCAGACCCTTTAATAATGGTGTTGGGGTGGCGAAGTAGCTGAAAAATGTTATAAAAATATGAGGCTTCGGGTTCTAGTACTTACACCAAATCCAAGTTTCTATACTCCTAGCAGCTGGCTTTACTTATTTCCCCCTATTTACCCGTACTTACCTCCAAACTCTTCACCTGAATCATCCCAAAATATAATCTAGTTTCAGAAGTCATTATAATACATCCATGTACCAAATTTCCAGTGAATATATATCATTTTTACTTTATCAACCCCTTTAATAATGGAGTAGGGGTGGTGGGGGGCTAAAAATATTATAAATAAATCTAAAACCTTTACTTCTAGTATATACTCCAAATCCTAAATTTTTGTATTCTTGCCAGCTTTCCCTTATTTACCTCTACTTACCCCCCCAACTCTTCAACGGAATCATATCAAAATGTAATCAAGTTCCAGATGTTATAATTCATACGCGTACCAAATTTAAAGCGAATATCTCAATTTTATTTTATTAACACCTTTAATAATAGAGTGGGGTGGTAGGGGAATGAAAAATATTATTAAAATATTCGGGGCCTTCACTTCTAGTATATACACCGAATCTCAAGTTTCTGTACTCTTTCCAGCTTGCTTTACTCATTTTTCCTTATTTACCCCTATTTACCCCCAACCCTTCACCGGATATATTAAAAAATCTATCCAGTATTCCACTAATACTTTATTTAATAACTTTTCAGAACTACACAATACTTTTCAATTTACTAAAATAATCATCAACAATGTTTACTACTTTGTATTTCTGTCACTTCTGATTTCCAACCTCTCACTTGTCACTTTTCAACTTCTTCTTCTGAACTTCGAACTTTCCGTCATGGATTTCGCCTTATATGCTCTAAAGTCGCTTCCAGAGTCATCTAGAACCAAATCGAGAATCTTCTCCTACCACACTCCAGAAAACTCGATCTCTTTCTATACATTTCTAGAAAGCATACTACTGTCTCAGTGATGACGTGCATGATTGAATCCAGGCTTTGAATTACTGGTTGCCTAACTATTGGTACTTAATTTCACCTAGTAATTGGTCATGGGCGTAACAGTTTTCACTTCTTAGGGGGTGTAATGCATAACAATATCTAAAACCGTTCCAGAGGAAACGTGCGGATAAAAAAATAACAGATCGACAAATAGAATTTTTTTTCACTCTAATTTAAAATCTCGACGTTTCATGACATTCTAAACCTGATATTGTGAAAAAACCCTGATATAATAATCACAGGATTAAATGGGACTCGGCGAAGATTTTAGAAAAAGAGAGTAACGGAACTAAAAGAAAACTTGAAGAACCCGCGATTATTTTATTAAACGAGGATAGATGCGTTTCAAATTATTCAATAGATTTTTGTACTAGTTGGTTGCCCATCCTTAGAGACGAAGTAAGTAAAAATAAGATAAATATAATTTAATGTCTCACGTGGCTATGGGAATACATAAACAAAGAACTGTGATGGTTGACGGCCAAACAAGTTTTGAGAACGGAAGTAGATTTTCTTCCGAAACCTTAACTGCCTATAGCTTTCATTTTCATTTTTTAGTTTATAACAGTATTCTAGTTTATATATTTTTAGGTTTACGTTTACTATACTTGCAATCCACTACGTTGATGTGGAAGTAAATTGAAAATGGATGAAACGGAAAAGTTTTATTAAATTTTTGGTTAGTGAGATATTTTATATTTAATCAATTAGGAAATAGAAACACTGCCTAATATTTTTTTTGAAATAGTCTACAGAAGAGAACCGCAGTGACAGCTGAGAGTTCTATGCCAAAACGAATCACCCTAAAAATAGAAATTGGCTTGTGTCGGCATTTTCTCATGAAATTATTTTTGCTAGAATTACTCAAGGTGTTTCATTTTACGTGTGACACCCGGTATATTATTAATTATTGAGGTGTTCCTAGTCGTTATGTATAATATAAAGCTTATAATCATTCAACTTTTAAACTGGATAACCATTCTGGGCATTGGTATTTAGACTAACTTTAAAACGTTAGCTGCTTAAAGATAAAATCATTTGTTAATAATAAACGTTGCTGTATGAATCGGTTTCTGATGGCAGTATTTCATTATTTATGTGTCCATTTGCTTAAGAAGAGAAATAATGTCAAGAAATTTTATGAACGTAATTACGAAATTACATTCCATAAAAGGTAACAAATCCTCAGTGTCTTTAGAGAAGTAGGTCTTGCTGAAGCGAAACATCTGTGGCGTAGGATGTGGCGTAAAACATGGTACTCGTTAAGAACAATAGCTTTCATATCTCATATCATGTCACAAGTAAGGAACACGAGCAACTCAGGAACTTGTTAAATAATAAAAAATTATTTTATTTCATGTCAGAGATGCTGTTCCCCTTTCCTCATTTTTTTAATTCTTCAGTAGATGTTCAGTAAAATTTCAATTATGCTGTGTGACATTTTTATTTCGCGAATTTTGCAACCTTGGTTAACCTCGAATTATACCCCAGATGTACATTATAGACCAGTCTAATTGCAAGATCATAACTTTCAACCGTTACAGACCAATATCATGTTGTGCCAAGTTTCATGGTCAATTTTGCCGGGAATTATTGGAACAAAGTTTCAAGTTATAAATAATTAAAGTTGCGAAAGTTATCAAAAACTTAATCTCTGAATATTCCACTTCACACGCTGCTAAATCGACAGCAGATAGAAAGATTGCTCAGAACCTTTTTTGTAGAGCGGTAAGTTTAAAAAAGTTCGCGACAGCATATCTCTATGATGAGCAGTTGAGGCCTTAGAATAAATTGAATACTTACCATTTTTCTACTGCATACCTTTCAGCTGTATACGCAGCGCGCATGTGTCATTGTTAAAATTAATTAAATGTAGCTGCAGTGATAAGCGTTGTGGTTGCAGAAAAACTGGATTGAAATGTTCGAGTCTCTGTAAAAATTGTAAGAGCACAGCAAGTTCGAATGCTCGGGACATTACAGTTGATTCAGAAAAAGAAGAGAATGAGAGTTCATACTAGAAGAAGGGGAAAAACATAGAAGATATAGCAGCACTCTTAGAAATGGACAGGAGGTATTCGTCTCGGGATGCGAAGCATTATGGGCTCACTTATCTACTAGTACAAGAAAGTGATACTAAGGAGGAAGAAAGATCTAAGCAAGAAGAAATTGAGAAAAATGCAAGAGATGAGCACAGAAGAGAGAAAACAGAAGAGGAATGATTATTAGAAAACTCATATGAATCCAGCTCTTCTTCTGTTCTAAAAAAATACCCGCCTTGAATAGTTACTGTCATGGATGATTAAATATTTTTCTAATAAAAAAATTTTGTACTCATAATTCAAACTGTTTTTTTTTTCAATCAAGGAGTTTTTTGAAGGAAATTTAACGCGCTACAAAAAACGTTCTGAAAAATTTAGAAAGTATCTGTTGTCGATTTAGTAGCGTTTGAAGTCGAACATTCAGTTATTCAGTGTTTTTATTATTTTTGCAACTTTGATTGTTTACAACTTAAAACCTTGTTCAAAAAACTCCCGGCAAAACTAACCATGAGAATTGGCACAACATATCGAATAGAAGGGTATTAGTCTGTCATATCTACAAAGGTTGTGACGTTCCGTTCACTCTTCGGTTGAGTGAAGGGGCGTCACTTTGGCACTCGAGCTCTGTGTGGTTACGGTAAGCTCGGGCGCCACCTTTACAGTTTTTCTCGTGGTGTAAAGGACCCACACTAGCCTCTTGACACAGCCTGTTGCAGTACGGCTGGGATAGCGTCAGAGGAGACACGGTACGTCCAGGGGTAGTAGACTTCACGCACACCAAAATAAAAGGCACAGTTCAGATCGTACATACAGATATTTATTATTCCTATTATGTATAATTCTACCTAACCTATAACTACTACGGTTAATTATGGTGAAAGCAAGAGGGCGGCTATAAGTAGGATACGAGTTTAAAGAAACGGAGAGGTAAGTCGGAGCAACTACTACCGGTATAAAAGCGGACAGAGTAGCGCAGATACCAGGAGGAAAGCAAAAGCACATGTAAACAATAGAAAACAAATACTCAGGCAAATTGGCTAAGGCGCAGTGCCTAATATTAGTACACACGCCTGGTCACGGTTCCTTGTTGGTGTAATCACCCCAAAGGAGAGATTAAACCAACGAGGTTGGCGGATGTCCTTGTCGCTTTCCGGCTGGCGGGTACTAGGCCAGAAAGCACAAAGCTTCCCCAGTACTCGCTTGTCCTCCAGCTGGCGGGGACTAGGCCAGAGGGCAAACACGAGTCGGGTTATCAGCGGAAAATTTCCCAGTCACACACTCTCCCAACTTGCACACTGGCTCACTCCTGTCGGCGGTACTTGGTCGGGGATGATACCTTGGTCTGCTAGAAGGCTTTGTGACTTTCCGGCTGGCGGGGACTAGGCCAGAAAGCCCCAAGCTTCCCAAGTACTCGCTTGTCCTCCAGCTGACGGGGGCTAGGCCAGAGAGCAAACACGAGACCTGTTGTCAACCAATGTATCCTCACATACACAAGGCGAAGCAAACTAGGATTAGTACACAAGATGCCACTTAGTCCCAGCCAAGCTGCTTATCTGCAATCGGATTTACTTACTCTCTTTCCTTTGCAAACGGACTTTCCTCAACGGATATCGGTTGCGGTCGGCCGGTAGTTGCGTAATGCTCAAACACAACACTGGAAGTATCCAACTTAATGGACCCAATCCAACGGATGTTTCGGCGGTCGGACGGTAGTTTCGTATTAGTGAAACACACTACTCCAAGTATCCAAATCACTGGACAATATTTCGCTGGCTGGGCCAAGTATTCGTTAACGGTGAAGCCACTCGTATCAGTGGTGGAGACAGTGGCTCCATCTGGTGGAGCGTATTCCTATTTGATAATTTTAACAATTAAAGTATAACACTTATTTATGCTCTGTATCGACAGTATAAAATATTAATATTCAAAATACGAAAATAGACGGCGGTTTTGAGTGTAATTTCCACACCAGAATTGTTGTATTATAAAATATTTGTATTCTAAATAGAAAAATAGACGGCGGTTTCGGGTGCAATTTCCACGCTATAAAAATGCTCCATTACAAGGTTCGTTATCTGAATTAATTCATATTCTATTCTATCTTTCTATCTGATCTTTACCATCTTAATTTTTATCAACTCGGTTTATTGTTTTAAAACATAATATTTTATTATTAATTTGGAAGGCGAAAATTGAAGCCAATTGTCTCAAAGAAACGAGGGTGAGCAAAGTATCCCTTCGGGCCTCTTTTTTTTCTCATAACGCTCAAAAGAAATATTGTTACCGCGAGATAGGGCCCTTCCCAACAACTTCACTGTAAATGGATATTTACCTGTGGAACGGCTAATAAATAGAAACAAAACAAAAAAATAAAAAAATGAAAACTGCCAGTTTCAGAAACAGATGAAACAGAAAACTTGGGAGAATAAAAATAAGGAGATGACGATAGATGGAAACTTAAAAGAAGCATGAAAACTGAAAAGAGGCATCTCGCAAACACCTGCAAACGGCAGCAATGCCCAACTTACGCTGGCAAATCAATCAATCAACTTTCTTTAGTCCAAGTTCGTATAACCACTGTCAGTATATAGAAAGAAAGCACCTAACATGTGGTATAAGTGAAATCGAATAATAAGTAGTCATTTAAGAAATAATCCAGTTTAATAAGAAAACGGATTAAAACTTCACGGTAAATTATAGTGAAGCAAGACGATCATCACCTTCGGTTGACAGTCGACACAGGCTTCACGCATCTGGGCTATAAATATCAACATGAACTTGACACTGTAATTACATGATCAATCTTAAAGGAATCTTAAGATACGGCCGGGTAATAATTATTGCTTGGATAACCCAAAGCAAAAAGACTAAGATTACTCACATGATAGATACGAATACACCTGACTAATAAAGTGGGAGTTGCAATGTAAATCAAAATTACAGAAGATTATAAAAATAACACGTTCTATAGGTGAACATTTCTTTAATCATACAAATAAATTGCACGCTAACTACATATTAAGTTCGTTCTTCTATTTGCAAACAGTTAGTTGTTAAATATTTTCAAGGATAAATATATATAAAACAAAGCGTTGCAAATCAAATTAATCATGTCGAATTCAACAATATGAGAATGACGGTGAACCATGTCATTGTTACCTAACTGATATTTAAAAAAATACCCGCTCAAAATTGGTACCCAATTTTTACAAACTGAATTAATTTAACTTAGGTATAATTTTATCAAATAAATTGATAAGAGAAGCACAGAAATGAAAAACTAAAATTACCTGATCTTAATAATATCGGCTTATAGACAACAAAGGCCTAAAATGAATTTATTTATCTGCCTTGTCTTAAAAATTTTTCATTTAAGACAAGGTAGATAAATAAATTCATTTGTTCTCAGTTTTAACAGGATCTTCATGATCGTAGGGGGTTATGTAGATACTAGTATAATCTGCATGGCCGTAGGGGACTGTGTGGATGCTAGTGTTAGAATGAGAATTGTCAAGTAAGAAATTAGACAAATTCATTTTAGGATTTTAATTTGCTAGCATAACCAGAATTCAGGTTATCGAAAGAATGCAAAGATTTCATTAATATTTTTACGTTTTTCTTTTAGTTATAGAGTAATTTTTTCTGCTGTTTGCAAAATCCTATAAAGAACATGTTTCAATACAATGGGCTTGTTCCATGATATTCTTTTTATATGGTTTTTATACTTTTTCATATAGTACTCGATATTATCATTATACACTTAAAATTTCGTATTATTAACTTTTTCCGTTCTCGAGATATAAGGAGTTGAATTTAGTAATAGTTGCAAAAACTGAGCGCTCATTTGAGACGTCACTATACGCAAGTGACGTAAGAAAAATGGCTTTCTGGGACCTTTCAAATTTAACCTGAAAAGTCGAAAAACATCGAATTTTTAAACGCTGGTAACTAAATAAATACGTCGAGTGGAAGTTCGTTCTATGTGTCTACGGAAAGGAGAAGGTCGGCGATGAATTATAATCGTAAATTGCAGGGTCGAAATCGAAAATTCGTTCTGGCAGGAGCGAGAAAAAATTGTAATTTTTTGACATTTCACCAAATTGTACTCCCCTACTGTCAGGTAGTAAGCGAAACAAACAATACTTCGAAAACACTTATAATTATAACCAATCAGGAGCATCAAGTCTATTGAGATCGCCGAGTCTATGCGTATAGTGACGTAGCGCCTGGCCACGCCCCATTTTCGCGAGATGGAAATTTGTAATAGTTTTTAAGATACTAAACGTGCGAATAAGATTCTGATTTTTTGCAGATCCATTAATTTATACTTGCACTTTCGATTTGTGAAATAAAAAAAAAATGCCGAACAAGCCCATTATAAGCAATAATTCATTTTTAAACATGAATCCATGCCACACAACATTATTTTGTAAACACACATTTCTTAAACAAACCTGTTCTCGAACACTGAAAACGGAGACATGCAGTATTCTACATATGGTCTAGTGTCAAGTGTCTCAATGTGTGACTGACAATAAGCACTTTACGCTCTTATTACATATTGTAATTGGGGAAACAATTGTTATCAACAACAAAGTGCAATGAATTGTAAATAGTTCCCGAAAATAATCGAATGCCGCTGATGTAATCGTTTTCACAAATATAATTGAATGACTTGTACTGTTTATGTAATAAATAATTATCAAAAGTTACTTTGATCAAATGCCAAACTATGCGTTCACAGAGAATTTTTCGGCTTTGCAAGGCTACTGCTAGAAATTCTTGTTCTGAGGGAAAAATGTGTATAACCTTTTTTACAGAGAATTTTTAACTTTGGATACGACCATTTGAAGCATAAGATCAATAGAAAATGACTTATTGCACAAAAGTCCGATTTTGGTATCAAATTTACATAAAGATAGTTCCATACCTTTGCAGTTTGTACATTTTTGATATGTTATTCCTGCTCAAAACAATGCTATCCCCTCAATTTGTTAAAGAAAGATACTTACCGCCTGGTCTACTATTTACCAACTGTTAAACATCTTACCCGGCGACTTCGCCAAAACCTTGAAAATTTTCGAATGGAAAAATTTACATTTTTTGCTTATCTTATACTAGGCATGGCGTGATGAAACTAATATGAGACCACCTACATTTTCCAAATAATTTTCTTAGAAACCGTTTACGCTATTTTAGAGAAATATTTGAACAAACATGACACTAAACCTACGGGTCTAATTTAATCTAATTAAAGAGGATTAAAAAGATAACAAATCCCAGCGATTAATGTCTTTATTAGTCATATTATGGTCGAACAGCTAGCTATAATAAAATGCAGCTTTCAACAATTAAGTGATAAGTTTACAAAAACTAAAAATAATTTATTTTCACATTTCATGGTCACGTTTGTTATCAAAACAAAAACATATTTTACGGTCAATTTATCATAAGGTAAAATAAACAATTCTTGCAAGACTGTAAATTATCTTGATAATGATGTTCTAAGATTGAAATGTTCTTAGAATGTGACATTACAAGGTTTCTTAAGTATCCCACAATAATAGATTGCTGAACTAGAATTCATCAATCAGTAATTATTATCGTATTGTGCATTTTAATTTAGCCTGAAATTAAATTCTTTATAAGGTGCAAAGTTGATTTGTTGACCTATAACATTTATCGACCATTGACAAATTAATTTAGAAACGCAGATTTAAGGAAATCCACCGTAACTCATTGACTTTTGAAACCGAGCAAAATTGAAAATTTGTGTCAATTCCTAATTAGTTTCGGTTTATCTGTCTAAGCAGGATTTAAAAAACTTAAATATGACCGTTATTTATCCAAATAACCAAACGTTCAATCATAACAAGATTTAGGGACACAAAATAAAAAATGGAAGAACTGAAAAGTCTAGTGTTTGTTGCTCAACATGATAACAATCAAAATAGATATCACTAGACATCAACAACTTAAGGTGAATTATAAATATTAACCCAATCAATAGGTAGAAGTATATACCAAATTTTCCGGAAGTATTGTGCTTATAAGATGAATGTAACTATAATCTTCGCATTCATCTCGTCGAGCTACCACATATTAAGTACAATAGAATTGGGGTACGTAGTCCGGAAGCCGAAATATCAAAGGTTTTGCAAGGAGACCGGCAGGGTGGTGATGCAGAATGAGTATCTTCTATTCAGGCAGCATTTCTTACACGTGCTCTGTAAAACAAGGAAATACTTAATTTCTTTGGTAACTTTCGCCTTCTTAAGTGCAGCTGGATTTGAGTCGGAAGCCAAGGGATCCATTGCGACCATGTAAGATGTTATTATAAACACCTCGCATTACTTTAAATGTATCCTGAGATAGAGGCTTTTGACTAAATACAGAACCTGCCACGGCCCAAAATCACGTATTAGTTTCTCACGCGTTTTATTTACGCAATTTTGGCCTCTATTCACCGACATATATTATTACGAATTATATCTAGTATCTATGGTACTTGTAAGAGGTAAATGAAATACCAAAACTGTATTACGCCCAAATGTATGTATATTGTTTGTTGTTGACAAAGTCTGATTGCAAAGTTTTGTTAGATAAAATATCTAATATCTAATATAAAAGCCACATAGAATTTTGCTAATAAACAAGCTAAGGTAATGATATCAACACCTTGAAGAGATAGTAAAAACGAACTAAATATGGACATTTCCGGTATGAACTATGGTACTCAAGATTTCATTTAGAATGCTCTTCCTAAGCCAGTGTACTCGGTGTTACGAAGCCTGCGCTGCTCTAAGATGTTACAGACCTGCTAAGCATCCCCCGAGTGGTTTTCACCACCCTTATCTGACACCTGGAAACCCAAAAAGACATGAACTAGGATTGCCGCGAAAGCTCAGTTGCTATTTGCCCAACTATTTATTCTTGCCTATTCAAGAAAGAAATAAGGGTAGACACATTTCTATGTTCCTATACTTAATTTATACAAGAGGTCAGGGGTCGGGATTTTGCTCGAAAATTCAAAACATCTACTACTGTGTCAATTTAGTTTCCACCCCCCTCCCCGTTTTCGAGGGTACTGAAACCAATTCCTGGGTCCAAAAAGGTTTTTCACCCTGGCTACCCCTCAGAATCGCCCCAAAACAACCCTTAAAGTCTCTTTCTCGGCGCAGACATCAATCCAACTCTGTATTTTGGGAATTGGCCCTCCCCATAACTTAAGGTGGTAATTCTAGAAGGGAATGATCCCAATCACCCCTACCCCTCGATTCAACCCCTCCAGGGGGTGATTTTTTTTTTGTAGAACATATTTACAATTTTTTAAAAAAGGAGGTTTGTTGGAAGGAAAATGAAGGTGACCAGTGTTATAACTAGGGGGTGGTTAAAACCCCGTCAGGGGGAGGAATTTTTTTATGTAAAAAATATTTATCATTTTTAGAGAGGGAGTTTGATGTTCCCTCCATCAAGGAAGGCCCCTTCAACAAACCCCATTTTTAAAAATTGTAAATATTTTTTACAAGAAAGAAAAAATCCCATCCCCTGGAGGGGTTGAATCGAGGAATTTTTTTGGATGTTTGGTGTATATCTTTCCGGCACGTTTCGAGATCCTGCTGTGTCCGATGAATTTTTAACCAAGGTTTGATCGACGCTACTACGATTCGATTAACAAATAGCTATTAGCTAACTATTTTCTTTTGTATGGAAAAATTTAACTGTCTAGTTAAAACGCAAGTTTAGAAGACCAATCAATTTGCTCTTCTCATTCCCTAACAAGTCAAGTTTAATTATAATAGCCAAGAGCATGAGCAGAGCAGAGCAGACCAAGTCATTGCAATTTTTGGGGATGAACCTAACAATTTATTTTTAAAATAATTGCCTGCTTTTTAAATACCTGCCAGTCTAATCTTGATTGTCACGTTTCGCAAATTTAAAAGTTTATCTTTCTGTAAACGTACACTGAGATCTCAAAGATGCCAATGACACTGAACCTGTTGAGTCACGTAGTATAAATGGTATGCGTCGCGTTGGTTACAAAAACAATATTAAAATTAATTTAAGGAAAGTAGCCATTTTGTAGCATCTCAATTTCCACTTGTTTAAAGTGAGGCTAATATGCATATTTTAATTAGTTATTGCTTTGAATTGTAAGGGAAATTTCATTGATGTTATAAAATCTCAAGTACATATTATGGCGTGATTTTTCAACTGTTATTACTAGAGTTTGTAAAGTTCCGGTTTTATATATAAATCCGTCCCATGTTTGGGTACATTTTGCCTGTAAGAATAGGATTGTTGATAAGGAGCAACTTAGAAAATAAAGAGTTGTATTTTATATTTTTATCTTCACCAATTTATGTATTAATTTTCACCTGAACCGCTATTTTTCTAAAGCTGGTTCTCGGGCCAATGAGGCTCAGTTAGAAAACCGTCCCTGATTTTTTACTTATATTATTATTTATGTGGTCAAGCTACAGGTGACAGTATCATACTAATTTACATTTTTTAACGAGAACTCCCTGCCTGTATCAACTAACTATTATACAGATTCAGAAAGTATTCGTTTTGGTATGGCAATAATTGGCAATAAGTGGAAGCGAGAGCGAAGCAACTAGGCTATTCTTTTCTATCGTATGTATAACACATCGTACAAAGCGCCCGCCACCTGCTATCTTCACCACATGTGTGTGGACATCCCTAGAGTTTAAATTTGTTTCCGTCTTACACACGTCAGTTCTCGTTTTGCCCTATACGATAGAAAAGAATAACCTAGTTGCTTCGCTCTCGCTTGCTCTTATTGCCAAATATTACCATGCCAAAACGAACACTTTCTGAATCTGTATGTGTGAGATTAATTAGATGGTGTTTAAACAAATCACGTTCAATTAGAAGATTAAAACCTAGAAGGCCCTCTTTTCTAGGTGTGGCGTTTAATTCCCCCAGTGTAATAATGTGTATCAAATTAATCAGTAATCTAATGATCCTTGCATTCCGCTGTAACGTGTATTTTTCTCCTTTCATCCGTTACTGCCATAGCGTGCCTGGGTGTAATAATTACATAAAACTTCCTTATACTAATTAGATGGAATAATTAATATTTTCTTCAAGACAAGTAACTATATATTATTAATTAAAACTGAATTCTCCTGTACTACTACCTTAAGTACAGTTAATACATAAGTATTTTTATTGTTGGTGTACTAAAATAGACACAATTTTAACATAACTTTTTTAAAGACAAATCCTGTAGTATTAAGGGAAACATAAATTAATCTTAAATTTGAATTTTTAGCGTGCAGATCATTGATACCAAAACACACAAGTATTCTGACCAGTGCGCATTGTTTTGACGAACCGGGCCGTTTAATCCGTGAATGTGTATTACAACGGCTGCAAAATTTATAATCATTTACCCACTGATGTGAAAAATTGTAAGAGCCTATTTACTTTCAAAAAGAGGATAAAGAATTTATTAGCAGAAAAATGCTTGTATGATGTCAATGAATTTTACTTAGTCTGACCATTTATATATCTATTTATTTATTGCGTGTTTATATATTTATATACATATTTTTTGTGTAGTTTGTTAATATGTTAGTGTTTTGTTTTATACAATTTTAGATGTATTTTATTTTGTATTTTTTTTAAATGTATTATGTTTATGCATATTAGCGCACTCCTAAATTACTTGTATGGTTACCAATTTATTGTATTTGTGATTGGGAAATAAAGATTATTATTATTATTATTATTAATCTCAGTAGCTAAAGCAAAGTTATTACGGGATAAAATGATAGTGATAATCCTGGACCTGCTTTTAAAATAATAATTGTCATTGTAGAAACTCTAATCGATAATTTGGGTCTTATACCTCAACTATACCTGCGCAATACTAAACATTTCCGTTTTATAATATAAAAAAAATTATGCCTCGTGCGGGTTGTGAATCTCACCTCAACTAATTAGAGAAAATCGGAATTCTCATTTATACGTTCCACATGTGCCTCTGAACGACACACGAAAACTCCCGTACAATATATACTGTCAGAGATTTACATAGATTGGTTAATGTGGGTGTGTTCTTCTAAATACTTGCAAAGATTTACTTATTCTAGGTAGAACGGTATTACGATATATTCCAAATTGAAAATAAATCATTGTTCTTATCATTCTTGGTAGTCATAATCGTTTTCGGGCTACAGCTCAAACGACAAAGAAATATTTTTCGCAAATATCACTTGGGCTTTTAAAATTTAACCACAAATTATTCCCGCAGGCCATTGTTATATATGTAGGCACAAATGACATAAAGCTGCATATAGAGTAAAGTTATATCTCTCTGAAAATGTAAACTAAACAATTAAACATATACAGGAATCCGTCAGAAAGTGACAACACGTTAGCTATTCGTAAAAATCAAAATTATGCGCTGTATATTACAATGTGTAGCACTTGTTCAATCTTTCAGACAATACACTCTTATTCATTTTAAAACTTCTTAATAAACACTTACATTAGTTAATTAAAACACTTTAATTATAATAATAATTCCTGCGTTATTCTCATTCGATTACGTACATAAAGAAGACATGAGGCTATAGTCAACACTTTGCTCAACAGGGGAGTACCGCAATACTTAATAAACAGAATAATAAAAGCATGCCTACACGAAAACACTGCAATACAATGGTTTGGACAGACGACGGAATCAAAAATGAAGAATATAGGAGTCAAACAAGGATGTCCCCTATCCCCCCGACTATTCACCACAGTCCTGGACCAAGTCAAAACAGCCTACAGAGTCACAAGAGCTCTACTACCCTTCATTGAGGACAACAAACCACCATGGTGCCTAACCAAAAAGGTATACACGACCATCATAATGCCTACTACGATGATATATGGAGTCAAAAACGCAGCAACGATAAAGGCCAACCGAAGAAGCCTGAGAAGAGCTGAAAGGGACATTATCCAACTGCTAGCAAAAACAGGAAAACCACAAAAACGACAGAAAACGTCAACATTACTAGAGGAAAGAACAATAATCAAAAGAATAGAATCATACGCAATGAAATACTGGAGACATGTCCAAAGACGGGACACGACACACCTACTGAAGAAAGCGCTGCGAATGAACAGCAACAAACTGAAAATAGGGAGGCCATGCTACACATGGATTACAACAATCGAGAGAATTATGAATAAGCTAGGAAAGGATTATACACACTGGGAAAAGTTGGCACAACAAAAAATGGAATACAATAAAGAAATATCAAGGATATACACACTGCCAGACTCAGAAACAGAAAACTCAGAAGTAGAATAGGAGAGAAGATGATCACAGACAGAAACTAAGAAGAAGCATATCACAAAAACCTGAAAGTAAAAAGAAGCACGAAAAGCACGAAAACCTAAAAGAAGCATCTCACAAGCGCACTTTCCATCCGATGAAGACAGAAGGAAAACAAGAAGAAACATCTCACAAACACCTACACGCTCCATCCTATACTCCTACCCCATGCGTCATGCGGCTCTCGCTGCTGACAACAAGCATGTCCAATGTCCAATCCAGCGTATGCAGCTGGTCCGGCGGTATATAAAAGCACTGGGGGTTTGTTCTGGCACACGGTGAGATGATCGGTGGGCGATCGGGCTGCGTGGTGGAACAAATCTCCCTGCACCGGAATTGGCAGCAATGCCCACCTTACGCTGGCAAATCAATCAATCAATCAATCAATAATAATTCCTGCGTTATTCTCATTCGATTACGTACATATGGTTTGGAATATGGTTCTATTAGCGCTAGATGGCGCTCTTAGAACCGCATTCCATTTCAATTTCTGATAACGGAACCAAGAATACAACATGTGTACGGATGGTGTATGTGGTAGTGTCTTCATTTTTTGTCACCTGTATTAATGGAAACGTGCGCGAGAACTCAGCAAATACTTCTCAGCGGCTTTAGGCCAATTTATGTATTGTATCATTATATGGCTCAAATATTCTATTCTGCTTTTTGGTTGTCATAGAAACCGTCACTATATTGTATTTAAAATGTTGCGAATTTTGTGAACTACCTATTAAGTTTTCGTACTGGCGTTTGTCAAATATGTATAGGTACCTATATCATTTTTTACTAGATGACTTGCTTTGGAAATACATCTTTATTTGTCACATATGATGAATTTGAATAACAAACACTAAAAGATTCCAAGGAGGAAATTAATGGCGAAACTTAATGTGAAATATTCTCCTCAAATACCACTTGTAGTTTTGAAATGTATTTATGAATCTGGAACTAAGTTGTCAAAATATAATTCATGAAAATTGGTAGTTTAAATTCAGAAAGGGATATCAAGTAATCAATTGTATTATTAATTTATTTTTATTATTAATTTCAGTGCGGCGACTGGATTAACCTGAAAATTTTAGAAATCACTCCCGAACTAACAAAGCTTGGAGCAACTCTCGAGGAGGCCTTAGAACTACAAAAAGCTCACGATGAAGTTCTTCGTCAATTGCAAGTAAGTCGAGTATAGTAAATAACTGCATGTCCATAAATAATTAGATTACATTTCCTAGATTAATATCTGCATAATATCATTAAAGAGAGGTTTAGTCAAGTGCAAGTAAGTAAATTTATCGTATGGATGATAACTTGTTGTTGCATGACCAGTTTAACCAAGGTATAAATTGATAAACCAGTCTCTTTTCAAAAATAGGCGCTAATATACGTACATGTATATATTTTATGTATTTAATTTTTGATTGTATACGTTTGTACAAGTTATATTACTGGACCTCAAATTAGTCCAAGTATGAGGTAAATTATTTTATGTTATAATATAGAACTATATAGCAGCCAACAGTACAAGTGTTAGTTAATGGTTTGAAAATAATATAAATAATATAGTATATATAAAAAGTAATACATGATAGTAAACATAAATATAAATATAAACACACCGAAAATATTACTATCAATCAATTAAAAGATGTGATGGGAAAAAACTTTATTCTTTCTCCTTTCTCCACTTAGCGTAAACTTCTTTAGGGCGCAGAAAAGCTAGAAGTGGTATCTTCAAGTGTCATTACGTAAGGCTAGTTTTATCAATAAATACATGACTACTGATGTGTAAATAAACAACATAAAACATCTGATATAACATAAAATAACAATCACTACAAAAGTTTAAGGTTACAATTTAACAACACACTAAAATTAAAATTAAATCATTGGTGGTGCTCACCTCAAAGATAATATTTGTCGGATAGGCCAGGAGCGAGGGGCGTTTTAGGGCGGATTCATTAGATTTAGCCCACACATTGATAAACACAATAAAATCACTTAAGTAATAGTCGCATAAATAACAAAGTAACATGATTTATGATTCATCTAAACAGGTAAATGTCTTAGGATTGAAAATACAAACAATACCACCAAAATACTAGAGCTAGCAGTCCATCACTGCCAGTCCCGCGATTTCAACTACTCTCTACCAAGTTTATCTTAAGAATAGGTACTTATCTACGGGACTTTCAGGCATGTTGTTTCGCTCGCCGGGAAGAGGGCTTCCAGGGACTCCATAAGTCATCTGCTGGTTCACACGACCACATATCGAGATGTTTGCTCTTCACATTTCTTAATGCAATCGGTAACTACTTGTTGACAACGTTCTCTTGACTTCAATGAATCATGAGTTAACAGGTGTCTACAAGACTGTCGAAAGGCGTCTACGAAAATAACGGAAGGCGTCCGCACGAGGAACGTGAAGGGGACGTCTCTGATATATTTTTTATGGCGTGAAATTACAGTTAGGTAGAGAGCCCGCTGTAGAAATTTCCTATGAAAGATACATGAAAATCTTTACGTGAGTGAGTGAGGACTACCACAGACATACAGAGAGTCACTTTTCATTTTTGCAAATTTTGTCCACGTCATGGAATTCGACGTCACTTCCGGTCACGATTTTTTGTGTCATCGAATACATGAATAAAACTTACGTCAAAATGTAGGTTTTCAGGTATACAATGAGATTGTAGTGGGCTGCCAGACTTAATTTACCCGCAACCCTGAGGCACCCCCGATTAAAGTTTTTCGAATACATGATTTTTTAAGTTAAAGTTATTTAAAAAAATAAGCTTCTTATTTGCCCGCATCCTTCCATTTTGACGTGACTTCCGGTAAAATTCCATGACGCGGGCAAAATTTGCTTATATGAAAAGTGGCTCCCTGTGGTAGTACTTACTCACCCATACAAAGTGTTTCATGTATCTTATTCGTAGGAAATCTATACAACCAGCTCTCTACCTAAGTGAAAATTGATCTCATTCAGTATTCACTTGAGATCTGTATTTGGTGTGCAAATAAGTCATAGCATATAATCCAATTTCGTCAAGATCGAATATATCCAATTTTTTTTTAAATGAGAGAAATTTCACCCTTTTTAAATGAAATTTAATTATGAAGTAAATAAAAAATAAATAAATATTAGATGATTAAGGGACACTTAACCGGATAGGGGTGAAATTTCGTTTCATAATTTTTTGTGGCCACATTTTTAAGGGGCTTTATTTTCTCTAAATTTGTTTTGTCCCTTTTTATGGGCCTCTTATGTATTTCTATAAAGTGAAAGAAAATATAAGTCGTTTTAAATTTGTATGTTGCAACATCAGACTCTTTATCAGAGGATTCTCGTATAGCTTCATATAAATTAGTTTCACAATTATAGCATTCCTATTGGATTCGTCATTTTATATTATATACTTTGGACAACAGATTTAATGTCAGTTTCTCCGAAAATGCCTAACTACCAATTTTAATGGAATTCCGACTAAAGTTACTACTGGCGCATCCACCAAATTCTCGAATGGAAAAAACTTTTTCCTATTATTGCTCACAACATAGCCTGATGAAACTAATATAAGCCATCAGAAGCTCGGTTGTCTTATGCATTTGATACTACACTTCGTTGTGTCCCTTGTAAACTATTTTCCGGATGACTTAGGAGACTATCTTAAGGAAATGGAACTGCGATGCAAGTATGTTGGCAGACCTCGTATTAGATTTAGGAGGTCGTTCAAAACCAAGATTTAGTTCGGTATCACAGAAAGAAAAAAAATTAAATTCATCGCCAAAAAGGATATCCCTCTAACTTTATCCCCAGATATAATACATAAGATTGTGCGACTTTACCTCCCCCCCGAGGGTTATAAGGGGGCACCGGGTGGTTAGAATCACTTCTAATCGTCATGTTCAGTTGCAGCGCACCAAATAACTTAAAAATACATACTTTTCGTGTGTTTAGAACAAGCGGAATTTCAACCCCTCCTCGGGATCGTAAGGGGATGCTAGGGGGTGACCGGATGGTTAAAATCATTTTTTATCATCATATTCGGTTTCGGCGCACCAGAAACCCTAAAAACAAACATACTTTTCAAATGTTTAGAATAAGTGGAATTTAAACTTTTCCTGGGGCTTGTAGGGGGTGCTAAGGGGGATGACTGGGTGGTTCAAATCAGCTTTTATCTTAATATTTCTAAAAATATCCGTACTCTTAAAATTCTTAGAACAAATGGAATTTCAACTCCCCAGGAGGGTTGTAAGAAGGGGGTGCTAAGAGAAAATGAGATAATTAAAAGCTTTTTTTATTGTCATATTCGGTTTCATCGTCCCAATATACATAGGGGTAGGGGGGTCTACCCTCTGGATATCGGCCCTTTTTGTGGGTGCCTGTGTGATTAAATAAATAAAAAAAACATACATACAGGTCGAATTCAGAACCTTCTACTTTTTGAAATGTTCCAAATGTTTTAAGATCGGTTAAGAAAGGAGAGGCAAACAACCAAAGTTTCAGAAATGTTGAGTAAAAAAATAGTTTTATCTAGTTACTCAAGAACTAGTGAGGTCTTTCGAGATAGTTTATTATTGCTACAACTGCTATAAATATCTAAATCTAAATTATCAAACTAAATTTTTAATAATTATTTACCTTTACTAGTTGCATTAAAAATATCGCTGCCTAAGGAATCACTACTTCCACATCCTGATTTTTCATCCGTTACTTTACAGGAAACATCATGACTAGATTTGCACCATAGTATGTGGAAATTATAGATCATAGAATTTTAATAATATTTGGGGCAGATGTCATAGAAAAGTTTGAGGCGTTGGTGTCTACCATATACGTTAAAAATGAAGTTTCTAATTTACACTACTTATTTTCCCCTATTCACAACCTACCACCTCCCACCCCTTCATCTAAATCAAAAGTGGTACTAACTTTCAAGTGGATATCTCAGTTTTATGTTAACAATCCCATTAATAATGGAGTGAAGGTGTTGGGGTTGAAAAATATTGGAAAGAAATTTGAGGCCTTGGTATCTAGTATATACACCAAATCCCAAATTTCTATACTCTTACCGGCTTGATTTACTTATTTTTCCCTATTTACTCCTATTTAACCCCCAACCCTTCAACGGAATCATCCCAAAATGTAATCTAGTTCCGAATTTATTTTATCAACCCCTTTAATAATGGAGTAGGGGTATTGGGTGGTTGAAAAATATTATAAAAAAATCTGACGCCTTGGTTTCTAATACATACACCGAATTTCAAGTTCCTGTACTCATACCAGCTTGCTTTACCTATTTTCCCCTATTTAATCCTATTTAACACGATTTAACCCCCAACCTCTCAATGGAATCATCTCAAATTATAATCTAGTTCCAGATGTCGTTATATTAAATACGTGTACCAAATTTTAAGTGAATATCTCAAGTTTATTTTATCAACCCCTCTAATAATGAAGGGGGTGGTAGGGATTGAAAAATATTATAAATAATCTGACATCTTGGCTTCTAGTACATACACCGAACTTCAAGTTTTGGTTCTCTTACCAACTTGCTATACTCATTTTCCCCATTTATCCCTATTTAACTCCCAACCCTTTAACAGAATCATCTCAAAATATACACCAGTTCCAGACGGTGTTATAATACATAGGTGTACCAAATATCAAATGAATATCACAATTTTATTTTATCAACCCCTTTAATAATGGAGTAGGGGTGGTAGGGGATTGGAAAATATTATAAAAAATTTTAGGGCCTTGGCTTGTAGTACATACATCATATTTCAAGCTTTTGTACTCTTACCAGCTTGCTTTACAAATTTCTCCCTGTTTACCCCTATTTAACCACCAACCCTTCACCGGATATCTTCAAAGAGCAATCCACTTCTAGATCTCGTTATAATATATACGTGTACAAAATTTCAAGGCAATATCTTAAACCGTTCTGGAGAAAACGGGCGGACAAAAAAAAAGTTACAGACAGACCGACAGACAGACAGACCGACAGACAGACAGATTTTTTTTTCGCTCAAATTTAAAATCTCGACGTTTCATGACATTCTAAACCTATTTAAAAAAAAAAAAAATTGGTAATTTTTTTTGCGATTACTATACTTCCAATTCACTACGTGGATGTGGAAGTAAAAATGATTTAAGACTTTAAAGTGAAATCTTAACAGCATATTCAGCGTAACAGCTGGTCACTAATAACACATCACTAACGGTATTATACTACAGGCTTATTTATTCAGCATTTCAGTCTACTGGTATTACACTAAAAATATCTTATGCTGAGGTTTTAAATTTCCGCGAATCCTTGATAGGATATACAAAGCTCCGTATTTAGACTGTTTCGATTAAAAGCTTAATAATAATTATAATCATTTCTATAAATAATTTAGCACACTTGATTGCCTAATATAAATACACATCGCACAAATTATATTGCACATTGGTAAAGTATTTTCAATTGAATTTTCAGTTTTAAATGTGTTGTTTAATATTTTCGCATTTTTAGATTAAAAATTTCAATTGACAACTTTTTATCAAAAAATAAATGGGCATTTCTAATAAACATTTGTCCGCAGTTTTTAATAGTTGTTCTTAACTATATTCTTCTACTAAACTACTGGACGAATAGAGAACGGAAGGACAGATTCTCTATATAACTGGAGAGTAGAGAAATTGTAGGCTTGCCTATTCAATATGCCCTTAAAAGAGTGCAATGCGCTAGATAGCGTCTAATGAGGAGTGAGTTTTCTAGCGAGTAAATATTATCTGAAAATTTTCTTTGGGAATCCTGTATTAATTTATTTCAATGAAAATTATCTTTTCAGTTTAATAATATCAGCCAGTTTGTCATTGGAAGATGATTAAAGCTGTTTTCAGCATATCCCGATGATCCCAATGTGGTTGGTGAAATGCGCGTTACGTGTTGGTTTCGAGTATTGCGTTCAAGAGGTTTGGTGTTTACTAAAACTACGTCTTTAGAAGTTTTGTCCTAGGGTTATGGTAGTCTAAATCTTCCTGCTCTGCAATTCTGTTATCACTTTTCTTTAATGCGACACAAGCATTCGTATATGAAACAGAATGATATGGTTAATACATGGGGACTTAGTTAATTGTTTACAATGGTCATTAACCTGCGTCATTGTTCTTCCAACTTTTCTCTAATATAATTTAAACATTTTATTTAAATGGTACGATGGCCCCATGGAGAACATGCAGTTCGTAGTTATCACAGATATCTTACGCTTCTCTTATTTGTAATAGAAAGTTTTAGGCTTTCTAATCATCCCCTTTATTGCTTGCAATATTCTGTTTAGGAATATTATTCCATTCTCAATTAACCTAAGCACCTCGGGCCAGTTGCTTTGTCTTTGTCTAACGTGTGTAGTTTAATTGTCACTCATTTTCTACCTCAGAATTGTCACGTTTGGAGAGCTTTTTCAAAATTGGCGCCAGACCCTCAGCCTCTAAAATTTCGAAAAATGTCAAATATCTCACAAACTACTCAAAATAATTACATGTTATAGCTGTTTGATGGAGGGCTCTTGATATTTTCTAAACAATTATGCGATCATGGATTAGGGTATCAAATTTAAATTAACAAAGTTGATTATTATCCATTACCCAGTCATGAATAGATGATTTTGTTGATCTGTGTAATATTGAATACTCAATAACTTGGGAGTGGAATACCCTATGATTAACTTCATAAATATTTCAACAATGTTTCTATTTGTTCTTAGCGTAATACTGTATTAAAGATGTCGAATACTTAGTATTCATTGTCACGCTGATCACAGCTAATACTTTAGTGTATAGTACTAAAAAAAAACCGCTGCCTACTACTTCCACATCCAGATTTATCAAGTAGGTCGCTTTAAAGGAAACATCTTGACTATATTTGCACTCTAGTATGTGGAAATTATTGGTTATACATTATTAATAATATTTGGGGCAGATGTCATAGAAAAATTTGAGGCGTTCGTTTCTACCACATACTTTAAAAATTAAGTTTCTAGCTTGCTCTACTTATTTTCTCCTATTGACAACCTGCCACCTCCCACCCCTTCAACGGAATCATCTCAATCAAATGTCATTACAATACATACGTGTACTAACTTTCGAAGTGAATATCTCAATTTTATGTTATCAATCCCATTAATAATGGAGCGGAGGTGGCGGGAGTGGGAGGGGGGGTTGAAAAATATTAAAAAGTAATCTAAGGCCTTGGTTTCTATTATATACACAAAATCCCAAATTTTTGTACTCTTGCAGCTTGCTTTACTTATTTTTCCCCATTTTCCTCTACTACCCCCCCCCCCCACTCGTTCAACGGAATCATGTCAAAATATATTCTAGTTTCAGATGTCACTATAATACATACGTGTACCAATTTTCAAGTGAAAATTTCAATTTAATTTTATCAACTCCTTTAATAAGGGAGTGGGGGTGTAGTAGGGGGATGGAAAATATTATAATTCTATTATATACATCAAATTCCAAATTTCTGTACTCTTACCAGCGTGCTTTACTTATTTTCCCCTATTTAATCTCCAACCCTTCAACGGAATAATCCCAAAATAGAATCTAGTTCCTGATATCATTTTAATATATAGGTATACCAAATATCGAGTGAATATCTCAATTTTATTTTATCAACCCCTTTAATAATGGAGTGGGGTGGTTGGTGGTGGGAGGATGGAAGATATTAACAAAAAATTTGAGGCCTTGGTTTCTAGTACATACACCAAATTTCAACTTTCTGTACTCCTACCAGTTTGCTTTACTTATTTACCTCTATTTACCCCCCAACCCTTCACCGGATATGTTCAAACCGTTCCGAAGACAAAAGATGTTACAGATAGACAGACAGAAATTTTTTTCGCTCAAATTTAAAATCTCGACGTTTCATGACATACATATATTTCAAGAAAAAAAAAATTGAAAATTAAATTTTTTTTGCGATTACTGTATTTTCAATCCACTACGTGGATGTGGAAGTAATTCTCGACATGTCCGGCTAGCATATCTTAGATTCAATTCCTATTGCATACTTACATACATTAAACTGTCAAACAGTTGGGTCATTAATCTACTAATTCTATGTAGAATTTAATAATAATTTTTATTTAAATGGGTAGGTCTGTATTTGCCTGCGGCAAATAACTTTTTTAATATTTACATACATAATTGAAATGTAAATAGTTTAAATATAAATTATGGTGATAACAATTCATTCACATACAGCCCACGATCCGTCTGCCTTGTTGTCATTTGTAATGAAAAATAGGCGCCCACTTGAAAGGTTTTTTACATGTACATGCGCTGTTAATTAGGAATATATTCAGGTTATCTTAGGTTAAAGATATGTTAATGTATAAATTATTTGTAGGTGAAGGAATTAATTGGAAAAGCATTTGGTAACATTCACATGCTTTCTTCAATCTATATTCTCAATTATTTAGTCGCGAAATATGGTGTACGTGCTCGAAAACAACATTTTTTACTTTTTAACATTATCCATAAACGAAATATAAAAAATATTTATTATATAGGGCTCACCTTATGTTACTTTAATTTCAATTTCTAAATCCTCAAATTTAACAAGTGGTTTGAATTAAAAATAATTTGGCATGATTCTTCGGGTAAATTAGTAAAAAGAAAAACTTTATATTTATGTGTATAACTACAGGCTCATTCCAAATATAAGGAACTCTCCAAATAACTTGCATTCTGCAGTTTCAAGCTGTTGGCTCTCATCAGGGCAAAGTAGGTCAGTAACGACTGACACGTGAGTCTTTATCTAGCGGGCGATGTTCGATGCAATCAAGGTGGTAGCCTACTATTAAGTCTATTAAGCTTTTATACAGGAGTTTGACAAAAATATTACATTTAGTAAATCTTCTGCCCTCTAGAAGCATACGTTTGAATTAATATGTCCATTTGAGGCTATCACTTCTATTGAAATTAACATCGACCGCTGGATGGAGTTTTCTACCTTTGCTGCATTCCGAATCTTAAGATTTCAAAATGTGCAATAGGTTACGGGTTGTCTTATAAGCGTTACTGACCTACTTTGCAAAAATACTTGAAGCTGTAGTCTGCAAGTGGTGTGGTGTAGCTGGCGCAAGAGTTGTTCTAATTAGGAATAAATGTTTTGGTTAATGTTTGATGCAAATGAAATCACCTTTGTTTGTAATACGTGATTATTACACTTGACACGCCAGATTTACAATTCGTCAACCAGCGCTCTGTGGAATATATAGTCCGAAGAATAGCTGTTGGTTACAATCTGGTTATACAAATAGCTGAGTGATTTGGAGGAACAACAACTTCTACATCAACGCTGTATAAAAAAGTTTCACGTGAGCTGATATTGAAACAGCAATACAACTAAAGTTGAAAAAGAGTATAACAATCAAAAAATATCAGCTTAAAAAATAGTGTTTGCTAAATATTTTTTAAATCATTTGAACATTCTATTTTTATTTAAAATAGTTCGTATAAATTCTTGGCCGTGAGGACAAAGCTGAAGCAGAATAATAATAAAGAACTGTTTTAAAGATTTTACTTGTTAGGTCATAGAATTATTAAAAACCTCTACAATTCAAATTTTAACAATCCGTTTATAATCAAGGCCCAACTTAGTGAAAGGCAGTCTGCAGTAAAAACATATTTTTCACTTAGTTTTATGTTCTCGTATTCGGGTAGAAGATGGAGCAAAATCTTTATATGCATAAAATTAGAATCGTTGTATATATAAGGAACATTCAACTTCTTAAAGTTTAAATTACAAAAAAAAAATGATATACCTACCGACCGCATCGTGATGGTTTACACTCGGGTGCTTGAAGTAAGTAACCTACTCTATAATATGCTCTCAGCTGCTTTTGTATTTTATCACTATACTTTTTATACACTGTTTTCTGTTGCGAAAATATAATCTTAGAGAGTGAAATAGTATATTACATTATTAGGGGTAGAATGCGATATTTCAAAATTGTTAGAGTTGTGCCCAGATATTTGCGACCAAGGCGGCGGCCGAGGTCATCCAAATCAGCTGATACACAGACAGAGCATTCAATGGGGTTAGTTCATAATAAATTCATATTCCAGGGCTCATAATAAAAATTTTAATTCGATTTGTAATTTGAAAATACATATACTTACCGGCAAATTTTAGGGAATAGAAATTAATTGACATTTTTGTCTGTATATTTTTTTTTTCCTAACATTAATGAAAAAGTTAACTAACAGCTAATTGCAGCTTGTTCTTCAAAGACTCATGATAATATGAAGCCTAATTAAGAAACAATACAAATATAACAGTGTTTTTACAAAAACCGGACAGTACATTTTAACTTGTTCTAAACACTTACAGCCAGTTTCGCAATAATTGGTTAACTAATGGTTAGAATTTGACCAATGATTATCCATAAAAATCTGCTTCACTAATGTCTGGTTACTTTCAAGGTCTTGGTTATCTTGTTGTTAAGAAAACCAGTAGATGAGGTATTGGTAATCCAACAATTTGTGGTTAACTAAAAGTAAACAACTATGTCAACTACAATTATATTTCTGTTTCGTGGCATGCTTTAGTTTTTTGCTATTTTGCTAATAATGAATTTAGATGATTATGATGTGAATGGTGAAGAGGTTAGGAAGCCTAGAATATTAGACATAGAGCTAATTATTTTGAAAAATATGACCAAATGGATTTCTTTGGCCAAGAACTGCTGAAAATTTATTAGAGGAGATAAAAGAAATTAATATCTACTCATATACTGTAGGAAATACACTTTTCACATTTAACAAACAGAACTTTCTTATAAACTTCAAGTAATACGATCCCAGAAAATTTTCTTTTTCCATTCCGCTACCATGAATCGAATTTAAGCAGAATCGCTTTCATCCGTGAACATAACTTGACCACATTCATCATCATTCCAATTTTGGTGTTCTCGAACAAACACTAGCAGAGCTACTCAATGACGCCTCTGAAGTTTTGGATGTTTTTTTTTGACTTATACGACTTCAAACGAACTTCTTTGATTCTTTTTCTAATTGTGCGCTCACTTATTCTAGTTTCTCGAACTTCCTCCAATTCGTTTCTAACTTGGTGTTGAACAGTTGTTTAAACGTTTTATGTGCCAACTCTGACTTTCAAACTTCATCATTATATTAATCTGTAAATAGACGCTTGCAAAACTAAATTCTGTTGTTTATGCCCATGTTTTTGTTACATCGTCCTTGATAATTGGTTGGCTTTATTTCTAGCCATAGTAAAACCAATTTGTCTATCTGCACACTTTTGAACTCAAGGCAGAAATAGTATATACTTTTCGCGAAATATTCATCATAATGTAACTTACTTCAGGAAATTTTTCTTCAGTATCTTTAACCAAACTAGGCTCCCAGCAAGGCTCTATTCTCAATAAGAAAATTAAATTTATACTTTTAAACTTTATATTATTATAAATAATAACTATTTTTAAATTAGGTAAGTAATTTACAGAAATTCTTTATCATTTACATATCTTCAGCAATTAGCTTTAGTTCCAAAAACCATATATTTAGGTTGTTTCTTTAACTTTAGTTTAGTTGCACATTAACCGTCTACAGTGTCACCGATTTAAAATCGCAACACCCTTGTATACCCGATAATTGATGCTTGATTAACTTCAAACTTTGATGGTAAGAAAAGACCGATTTAATTCCTTATAGATATGACTCAAAGACGTCTTACCGTAGACGACTTTAAGACGTCTTACCTTAGACATCTTTAAGACGTCGTAATAACGACGTTAATATTAGACTGTATATAAGATATGATCCAAAAATGATTTGTTCAACAAAATGGTTTGTATTTTATGATGTTTTTGTTTACTTTTATTTAGCAGGTTACTCTTGTAAAATATGTCGTTTATTTTCACAGAAATCAACCAAAAAAATTGACCGAAAATGTTTTCTCTATTTTACAACGTTCTTTGTCTTATTTGACTTTCTGGCTTCTGTAAAATATGTTGTTTATTTCTAAAGTTGGGAAAAAATTAAGTATACCCATTTTTTCGTTGAGTTGTATTTTTAAGTAAATAGTTAATGGTTTAGTTGATAATATAAATTTCATCACAACTAAACATTTCGGCAGAATACTATGTTTCCATATTTATTTGAATAAACAGCTAGCCGGGCTTTCTGAACAGCCTTATTGTTATTACCCGCTATTAAAATTCCGAACACATTTGAGTGTGCAAATACCGGGTGAGTCACGAATTGCGCTCGCCCCGATATTTCCTAAAATATTTGGAATAGAAAATTGAAATTTGGAGGCCTTATTACACGACTAAAATGCCATCTTTTCAATAAAAAATCAAGTTTGGTGCACATCCGGTTTGACCGGAAATGCCCACAACTTTCGATTTTTAAATAGAACACTATATATTTTTACATTCTTGGAATCTAGAGGAAATTTTGAATACAATACATCCATTTTGGTCACTTTTTGATAAACATTAAAAATTTTATTAAAAAATCTATTTCTGAATCCAGAGTGCTGTAGTGCCCAAAATATATTTTAGTTTGTGTTCTACGTTACTATAACAATAAAAAGAGCAATATGATTGCATTACTTAATTCTCTAGAGGCGTTTAAAATTTTTAAATGTGATTTTTACCCACTAACTCGGTTTTTTTAAATGGGAATTTAATCGTTCACCAACATTTTTAAATACCTCATTTTCATACGAATCTAATGATACCAAAATTTTGGAAACTAAAATGGCACATTTCTGTGTAAATCTGGTAACCTAATAACATTGGAAAAATCATAGTAGCCATTGAATGTAATAAAACAATATCAGCTGTCAGACAGATACAAAATAAAGCGTTGCGGAAATCTCTTTGAGTAAAAATTAAAGAAAATGAATAATTTTAGTAGAAATGAAAAGGTCGATATGTTACTGATATATGGAGAGCGTCTCAAAAATTCAACTGCAACTGCAGAACTGTATCAGCAACGATATCCCAACAGACGTCATCCAAGCAGACACTTGTTTGCCAGAGTGGAACAAGAATTAAGAAACGAACCCAATCAACAAGATGCCCATCAAACATTTATTGAAAGTGAGGACAAAGAAATTGATGTATTAGGATTTGTGATGGTACACCCAACAACATCAACAAGGGAATTGTCAATGGAATGCGACATTAGTCAGTCTTCGGTTTGCAGAATTTTAAAGAAACATAAGTTTCGGTCTTATAAATACCAAATACACCAACATCTTTATGGAGATGATAACGACAGGAGGCTAGTATATTGCAATTGGTTCTTAAATGCAGTACAACAAAACCCAGGTTTTCCTTTTCATATTTTATATTCAGATGAAAGTAGATTTACGAACCAAGGTACGTTTAACAGAAATAGTACTAGGTACTGGGCTCAAGAAAATCTGAGGTTGGTAGGGCGGGGGAATATTCAGGAAAGATTTGGGTTTAACTGTTCGCTTGGAGTACTTGGAGATCGAATAATTGGACCCATATTTTTTTATGGAACGCTTACTGGCGAACGATATTTATTCCAGAACGATATTTATTCCAGACAGCAGAATTTCTTGACTAACTTCCTCTTGCCTATTTACAAAATCTGTTTTTCCAACAAGATGGTGCTTTCCCACATAATTCCAGAAGAGTGATCGAATATTTAAACAACTTGCATGGTGAACGCCTTATCGCAAATCAAGGTCATATCAGGTGGCCTCCTAGGTCACCTGACTTAACACTCCTCGACTATTATGTATGGGGCACTCTCAAAAATAAAGTTTAAAAAACTTCTTCAAATACCCGTGAAGAGCTGCAAAATAAAGTTGTACGGGCTCTTAATGAAATAACGCCGGCTAAATTGCGTAGAGCCATTCAAGCAACTGTACACAGAGCCGAATTGTGTATAGAAAAAAATGGTGGACATTTTGAACAATATCTGTAAATGTCAATTTATGTCTTACTTAATTATATTAATTATTTTAAAGATACCTACTGTTATGACAGTAGGGATATTACAAAAAATTTTAATATATTTTTCAAACTACTTTAATACGTTGCTCTCATAAATAATCTCCAGTTTAAGTTTAATTGTTCAAACGGAATTGATTTTTATTTATTTATAGGCCCGATATTTATGTTCATTTAAATAAAACTCTGAAAACCGAACTGATGTCGCATTCTATTGCAAATGTCCTTGTGGATGTAATTGTGTTTACCTCCACATACCTATGCTAAACTTAATTGTAACGTTCTTTGCGCTCACAATTATTAAATGTTTGATAGCTCAAGATTGCCTATAACTACACGAGTCTGTCTGACAGCTGATATTGTTTTATTACATTCAATGGCTACTATGATTTTTCCAATGTTATTAGGTTACCAGATTTACACAGAAATGTGCCATTTTAGTTTCCAAAGCCCACTAATCTAATATCTATTAGCCGCATGTTTCTAAAAGCTTGGTTGCATTGTATTTTGGCTGAAATCTCAAATATTTCTGAGCGGATTTTCAAAATTTTGGTATCATTAGATTCGTATGAAAATGAGGTATTTAAAAATATTGGTGAACGATTAAATTCCCATTTAAAAAAACCGAGTTAGTGGGTAAAAATCACATTTAGAAATTTTAAACGCTTCTAGAGAATTAAGTAATGCAATCATATTGCTCTTTTTATTTTTATAGTAACGTAGCACACAAACTAAAATATATTTTGGGCACCACAGCACTCTGGATTCAGAAATAGATTATTTAATAAAATTTTTAATGCTTATCAAAAAGTGACCAAAATGGATGTATTGTATTCAAAATTTCCTCTAGATTCTAAAAATGTAAAAATATATAGGGTATTCCATTTCAAAATCGAAAGTTGTGGGCATTTCCGGTCAAACCTTATGTGCACCAAACTTGATTTTTTATTGAAAAGATAGCATTTTAGTCGTGTAATAAGGCCTCCAAATTTCAATTTTCTATTCCAAATATTTTAGGAAATATCGGGGCGAGCGCAATTCGTGACTCACCCGGTATAGTGTCATCTGTCAATTCCGCAATTGATGCTGTGAGTTGTCAATCATTCAGAGACAAGATAGCAGTTGTTGTTATTGTTACATATTGTTCTTACTATTTATTCATTGTTCATTCCATTACCACTTCTATTTTGTGTGCGTGTCTCTCAGTTATATTATTATTCAGGCCTGTTATTGTTAATTCGCAGTTTTATATTTTCGTTGTTGCAGTTATAAAAAGGTATGTTTATACTATATATACTATTTATATAGACACTATTTATTTAGTTTGGTGGCAAGCTCGGGCATGGACTGCGGTACTATTTATTGACAACAAAAGCGTGGAAGCTGTTACCTCAAACTGGATCAGGGAGACTTTTGTCATTGGCCATCACTTGCTGCAGACAAATTGTTACAAAGAATAAAAAAAATGTAAATCGCTGAACACTTATTGGCCATCCGGGCCGAAACAATTTTTTTATTAGAAAAGCTGAGTTAAGGACATTAAACATAAAATTGTAATGTATAAAAAATCAACACGATTTGTAGAGCAATGTACATTCATAGAAACTATTTTTTTAAATGCCTATAGTAGTAATGTTAAATTTGCATAATATAAATAAAGGAAAATCTCTGAAACCACAAAAAAAATTGTACAACTGTACATTTTTTGTCTATTTCAGGTCTGTTTTAGATCTATTTGAAACCAACAACAGACCTTATAAAGACGTCTGTAAGACGTCGTGATTTGTAACATAAGACCTAAATAAGACGTCTTCCAGACGTCTGTAAGACGTACGCGGACGTCTTTAAGACATCGTGACTGTCTAAGGAAGACATCTTTAAGACTTCTTAATCCTTGTGCAATTTTATGAACAATGTTCATTTGTCTCTTTCCTCCAATTTGCTTGTATTATGTAAATTTGTTTTACATTAATGCATTTGTCAGAACAAAGTATTGCTTCCATTGTTCGGCTATCACGATTAATAATAATAACAATAATACGATTTCTAGTATTTTCTCCACTATTAGAATTAAAATTAGTATAAGTATATTCAATTGCTGATCTTCACTCAGCCTTCAACAAGGTTGAAATAATATGAATTTAAAATGTAAAGTGATGATATCAAGTTATTAGAGAGCAATAAATTTAAAATATTTATTTGCTTTGAATGAGTTCTCACCGTGGCACGTGGGTAGGTGGGTATGAAGGACAAATTCAAGTTTGACAGTACTAATAACTTATTTGCATCGTATTATTGTTACTATTATCTCCTAACTTTAGTATAAACAAGATAACATCAGTCACATCTTGATACATATCATCTGTCCCAAACACGATACGATGATGTCTCAAATATCTTGTCTCTTATTTAGCAGCCCTACTACAAAATTCATAGTTCTAAATTAGAAAACTGCTTGAAACGTTTTCTATCAGTAACCTATTTGAAAGAAAAGTATATAATATAATATGAACTGTCGTGAGATACTTCAAAGACTTCATTTTTATTTTCCACCAGAAAATTTACATAATCCAAAAGTTTTACTGTGGTATAATAGCCTAGACTAATATTTTAAAGTTTTTACAAATTAATAACATGATATGCACTAGCTATAACAATAAAAGCTGGTACAATATCTATCTCTCATCCATATTTAAAAAATAACAGATGTAATCTAAAATCAACATATTTTCTGTACCGATATCTATATTACGTACTTTACTACATCTTACATTAAATATATGTAGTTCTCCTCTTGTAATAATTGATCCTGTAGTGTTAAATGGTGCTTGAATAAATTAATATACAATTAAATAAAATTAATTTTGGTAGATATTACGCATAATATTCAATATCTGAATTATTTCCGACTAAAATGTATGAATCCTGTAACCAGGTACTTTCCTCACCAATCGAATCGTAGCATAACAACAATATGCACTTTTTCCTGCGATCGTTATTTGTATTATAGCTCATTGTGTACTCGTTTTATTGTAGCAAAACAATGATACATTCACTTTTATTGGGAACAAACGTAAATTTATGTATTCCAAACATTTAAATTGGGATGTGGCTCCATTGATATGCTAATTTACGATGGTTTTGAATAACCCTTTCAGTGTATTGTGACAAAATAAATTATCATTGTCTCTTTCAAACAATATTAGACAGATTATTTTCTTGAACAGTATCAGATAGCTTTGAATTAGTAGAGATGAAGATCTAATCCTCTGGTACAATACGGTTATGAATAAATTTTAAAATATCATGGTTATGGGGCGATAATTCTATAGCTTTTCGTTAGAATATTTAAGATACCTTTTAAAACAAATAGTATTATACCGGTTTTTTAAGATATCCAGAACAGTAAATTTAATATATAATTTCAAGCATGTGTAAAGTCTTCTATGATGTTTCTCAATGAAAATTATTGTATTTGAAGAATAAGTTTTAGTTATACAGGGTTTTTTCTGTGTATTAACCAGCTTCAAGGAAGTGGCGAAGCGGTAAATATGTTTTCAATCAAGCCCGAATTGACTTTTAATTTAAAATAAACCGATTATGTCACAATGTACAACCTATTTCTACAGACGGATTGGTCTTTTCTAACAAGTTATGAAGATGTTAACCAAGCTGTAGAAGACTTCTACAGCGTTATTAATAATACATTTACGACATGCGTCCCAAAGACTTATCCCTGGACTAATTCGAAAGGTCATCGGTATCTGTCATTGTTTAGCAGACATAATCAGTGACATTAGGGAAAAAATTAGCATGAAAAAGACATAAGAAAATCAATAATACTTAGAACCTTGAAAAGTTTAAAATACTAAGATCAAAAATAAAAAATGGTATTAAGCTAGCGCATAAGCAATATGTCAACTACATTTAAAATAGCTTTAAGACGAATCCTAAATCTTTTTGGTCATATATTCATAGCAAAAAGAACACAACAACCATTCCAAATAATATGACCTACAATGATACTTTTTTAGGCAATCCTCAGGAAATTGTCAACGCATTTGCTGACCGCTTTAAAACTGCTTATACACAATCATCTGAGTACGCAGACTCTGATACCATAAATGAGAATGGGCAGGTACCGCCACAATGAGTACAACTGAACGAAGATAAGATATGTAAAGCTATCAAGAAGTTAAAAAATAAATCTACCTGATGGTATACCGTCATTTTTTATCAAAGGCTGTGCTAATGTCAATCTCTTAGCGAAACCCTTGCTTATTTTATTTAATTTAGCCCTTAACAGTAACACATTCCCGGAGTTATGGAAAGACTCCAAAATTATTCCCGTTTTTAAAAAGGATAATCGGACTGACAAAAAATTATTGTCCCATCACCATCATCAATCATTTTAGTAAAGCCTTTGAATTCGCTCTATACGAGGAGCTCTACACATATGTCAACGAACAAATCTGCCATAGTCAGCACAGCAATTTGGTCTGTATTACGCAATTTGTTTCGGAGGTGTTGGATAGCAATGGACAGGTAGATGTCATTTATACAGACTTTTCAAGGGCGTTGGACAGACTTGACTACGGTATTTTACTAAGTAAGCTCTCTGCTTTCGGCTTTAACCGAGATTTAATTCTATTCTGCTCATCCTACTTAAAATGTAGAAACCAATATGTTCAATATCGTGGGCATAAATCTGAAAGAATAGTTTGTACTTCCGGGGTACCACAAGGGTCAGTATTGGGCCCCTTATTCTTTATTTTGTTTATAAATGACATCGTACTTGGTCTGAATTGCCATTGTCTACTATATGCGGATCTGTTCGAGTTCTGGCTGGTGTATGTTACGTGTCACAACTGGCATGATATTCAGGATAAAATTAACCTTTTCCATGGCAATGCAGCAGATATAAGAACTGCCTGCTTTAACAGGTAATTCATCATATGTGCATTAATTAATTATCTCTAACCTATATGTACATTTGTAATCTGTTATATTGTGTATTATTGCTATATTAATTATAATAATTACATTATAAGTATTTTGCTACGGTGTATTTTTTTCTTACCCTGTAACTGGGACATTGTCCTGTTGGCTAGTGTATAATAATAAGTAAATAAATAAAATGCTTAAAAATTCGGGAATAGATTCTACATCCAAATATACTGGAAATAGGTAATTCGGACATGGTCTCTAATGGAGCTACGTTCCGTCAAAGATAGTATGCAAAAGGTAGATTTTATTTAATATACCTGTCTGGTATCGTTTGAGCTATAGCGATGAGATGCTATCCTAATACAGAATTTTTTCAAATGGTAGCAATCGTTTAGGTGTCATTGACTAACAGTATACTAGTATGGTCAAAATTACAGTATACACAATGAATAAGTAATTTGTTGTTTCTTACATTAAATATTAGATGGAGTGTACGAAAGTTATCTGCAAAATGCTGACAGAATGTTTTAACCTTTGAATATATATATATATATCACAAAATTAAAAACACTGCCTGATTCTTGAAATATTTTATAGGAAATGATTCGAAAATCTCGTTTAAATTTCTCAAATAAAACTAGGTCTGCCAAACTTTCCTCGTATATAAAATTTTAAAACCTATTTATAAATATACTTTAATTCTTCAAAATCATTAACTTAAATAAATATTTAATTTATAAGAAATATTTAGAAATACATTTCGCTCAGTAGATTGAATGTAAACCAATGTATTATCGAAGAAAATGGGATCATATCAACACCAAGTATCTGTTACGTGGTAGGCGTCGTCCTAGATTTGAAGTCATTGAAAGTACTTTTATAATTACAGAATTCTGATTTCGACAGTTACCATTATATACCTGAGCCATTGAAAATCTTGCTGATATTGAGACTAAATATAGTATTAATTTTACTTGGTAAACATAAATTTTCTTCATAAACATTTTCTTCATGTATGTTTCTACAACTGCCTGAATGCTTAAAATATTACTAATAAGGTCATCTATATGAGAGATTATATAGAATTGGTACTATTATTACCCTAGGATATTAAAATAGCCTCTTAAGATAGCTCGTGATTATCCAGAGATTTCTGCAAGTCTAGTCTGTTGTGTTTGTAACATATTCCAGGCGTGATCGATAGGATTAAGTTCTAGTGATGAAAGAGGTTAACCTAAGCGAACCTAAGCGCATTATTTATGGTGCGCGTTTCGAACTAAGGACCAACCATCGAAAGAGAGTTATCAAATAAGATGTTTTATTCATAATCCAGTCGCATAGGATTGTTTACGGTTGGCCCTTAATTGAACACTTGCCAAACACATGTTTAATTTTTGTCCGACTTCTACTCAAATCCTCAATATTTGTAGCCCCCCCCTCCGTTTTATGTAGACTTCTATTTTCATGTTTCAGTGTAACGATAAAAAAGTTGCAGTTAATGTACGTTTTATAAAATTAAATTCTAAATGGTGAACAAATATATTGTTCAACTGGAACAAAATTTATTTTTATTCGATCAGCAATGACTACTCATAGAATTGTTCATTAACATTTTTATTTGCCTAATTAACCAGAAAAAACTGTACTCTCAAAGTCAAAGTCATTGTTAGAAACCTACATAACGCTATACCTTAATTAAAAGCGACACATAATATGTTGACTTGGCTTAGAAGTATGACCGAAGATGTCAAATTTATACTGTTGTATAATTTATCAATTATCTCATATTAACTGAGCTAATATGTTTAGCCATTCACTCGTAAACATTTATTTTATAAACTATTATCTAAAAGTATTATCGAAAACTTATTTACTGTTAATAACCTTAATAAAGCTAAGTTGTACACAATGAAAATTATAGCCATTTATTCGGTATGATATATATAGTTCACTCCACATTTATATGGCATGAGAAACTCAGAGCTGCTGACCGAGCTAATATAAGGGGGGGACCGTAACATGCTTTGTTTTTCTACACTATAATAAATAATAAATATAATGTATTACTTAATAGATAAAACATCATTACACTTATATAAAGTATGTTCTGGCACGATTAAGATAACAAATAAACGAGAACACGCTTCTTTTAATTAAGATTTCTAGCTCCTGTGATACAGTTACGCAAATCAGCCCTAACTAAAACGTCATACACAGGGAAGAGATAAACAGAGCCGTACTTTAAATGAATCTGTCAATGTCGCGAAGAACGGGCGATGCGTCCACCCATGCAAGATATCCCCATCTTGACGCAAAACAGAACAAGATTTTTCCATTTACCAGAAAGGTCATCAAATTTTTACTGAAAACACGATTTTTAAATCTCTAGTATTATTTTGTTCATTCTAATACAGAAAAATTTGTAGTACGGCTCTGTAGTACTCGTATCGGCAGTATTAGCGACGACTTTGATATTTTGATGACCGGTTTTTATGTGCACTAAACCAATGAAGCCAACTAAATCCAGAAATTTAATATGAAACCAAGCAATTTTGATATTATATTAAAAATAGTCATCTACAAAGCGTAATTATAAGATACATTATTTCGAAAAATCAAAACTAGCTACATAAAAGGAGTCGAACTAAAGTTTGTATTCGATTGTTGTATGATAGTCATTTTTTTCTGATACTGCTGAGAGTATTACAAGTGTAGCCAATAGTTTTTAAATAAATTCAAGTCCAGGAGGGAATTTGTTTAACAAAGAAAATAAGAATATTTTTTCGTTTCTTATATGTTATATTTGAAGTTAACATGTACACAATAACGTCTAAAAGGTAATAATAAAAACGAAAAAACCGCTGCCTGAGGAATCACTACTTCCACATCCAGATTTCATATCCAAGCCTCTTTAAAGAAAAACATCTTGACTATATTTGCACACTAGCATGTGGAAATAATTATTAATAAAATTTTAATAATATATTTCAGGCAGATGTCATAAATGAATCTGAGATGTTAGCTTCTAGAATATACGCCAAAAATGAAATTTCTGGACTCTACTTGCTTTATTTATTTCCCCTATTTACCCCCCACACCTTCAACGGAATCATCTCAAAATATAATCTAGTTCCAGATCTCGCCATGATACATATGTGTACCAAATTTTCAAGTCAATGTCTTAAACTGTTCCTGAGAAAACGCGCGCACAAAAAAGTTACAGACCGGTAGACTACAGAAAATGTTTTCGCTCAAATTTAGAATCTCGACGTTTCATGGCATTCTAAGTCTATTTCTCCACTCCACTACGTGGATGTCGAAGTAATTAAGTCGTGGACTGTCAAGGTGTCTTATAGAGAATTTTTTTCAGAATGTAAATATTTCACATACTTCTCAATAGACTTAATAAGCAAATATTTTTAATTAGTAATATTTTTACGTCTTTTAAATTATTTTTTTCATACCAATAACCTAGGCAAATTATTTTTGTAAATAGGTCAAATTGAATGGGAGCCGAGTCCTTTAAAATTCGCCAGTCGAGATTGCATTTCGCGTGGCTTTCATCATGGCGTCTGCACGCACAATAAGTAGCAATATAAATATTTTAACACAATGAATGTTCTATTTATCATTTCTTTCGGTGTCCTGGCCTATGTCACGTATTTCAGAAAGAACTGCCAATAGTTTCTTATCAATATTCTTTTTAATTTTAGATTTAAAATTGATAATTAATAACAATTTATTTCTGTTTTTTTTTTATTGCAATTAGCCCACCTATACAATAAAACCAAATTTTCTGCAAAAAGGTTCTCTTAATTTTTTTCATCAAAGTGAAAAAATAAAAACGAGAAGTGAAAGATTTCATTGTTTTCTGTAGTTACTAAAAAAGTCAATACACTTGACTTGTGACACAATTTTTTAGAAAGTTAAAATGTTAAAATTGTCTTGACAGTGAACTCTATGACCTACTTGCAAGAATGATTTTCTATAGGAAACTTATTATTTATAGGCAGCTTCAACATATCTAGGGTCGTTCTCTAGATATCGGCGATGAGAGAAACTAAGATACAGATTTGTTTCTTATAATAGATCCGATGGAGCATTTTTGACTGTTATTAAGGGTCACTAACGATATGGACTTGTGAAGGTTACAACCTGTACTGAATTAATTCTGTTTCATGGCATAACTTGATACGATTGAAATTATATATTTGAAACAATGAATTGCAAAGTACCATAATGTCACTTTGGTCATCAATTGTATAAAATTTTTGAGGCGACCGATAAATGTAATCATTTATTATATATAATTATCTTTTTCAGAATAAACAAAGCCCCGTGGAAGAACTCCTTCGTCAGGCAGATCAGCTGATAGCAACACAGAGACCTAGAGCAGAAGTCTATGCAGCTATGGCAGAATCCCTCGGACGGGCCTGGAAAGATATTAATTCAACTCTAGAATTACGAAAACAAATTCTAGATTTGAATGTTCAGTATCATACCAAAGCTCAAGAGTTTTTTGAGAAGATGGACGCCCTCGAGGCGTCCTGCACAGACACGGTCGTACCAATCGAGATAGATGCAGTAAAGAATTTCCTTACCACAATCCATGAACTGAGAAGAGCCCTCTTGGAATCATTAATGGGCGCCCTGCAAGCGGGGAATTCTTTACTGGGAAAACTCAAAGAACTTGGAGCCGAAGGCACACTCGACTCGAGACCCGATCGAATTCGAAGCTCTGTTAATCGAGGTAATTCTTTAATTAAATCTTCCTAAAACAATATATTATAGTTACTACAATATATTATGGTAATAGGACAGACGTGCATAGTTCCGGAAGTTAAACTGTTAATGAAGCGCTGATGTTCTTGCAGTCAATTTCGAATTTCTAATATCGTCGTTGCATCCATCTGACAGAATATTTTAATAGTATATTGTTTAACGAGCCAAAATGTAAGTAATAACTCACGCAGATGAAGTTGGCAGCACGAGAGCCGCAGACGCTATAATTCATCAAATGAGTTATCATTATCGCAAGTTGAATAATATACTTTATGTATGATTACCACAATAAAAATCTCGACGTTCCATGACATTCAAAAGCTATTTCAAGAAAAAAATATGAATTTCTTTTTACGACTTGCAATCCACTGCGTGGATGTGGAAGTAATATTACCATAATACTTCATTTTCACGGAATTCATCATTCTTAGCACAATTATTACTTAACTAGATTTGACAAAGTCCAGTTACTATTCAAACGTATCAAATCACCTTCCTCCCCTCAATTATAATGGAGCATTCTATTTTATTTTGCTCGTTACGTCGCTTGGATAGGCTGGGCATGAAGTTAAAGGTGATTGTCTGTACGCAGTGGTGATAATAAATCACTTGTGAGTTATTATAAATGACGCTATTTGTTTATGGATACTATTACTTGTCCAAAAGTAGTTGATTATATATAATCTAACAAGAGTAGATACAAATTATTATTATTATTTTTAGTTGTAAAATTGTTAATAACTTCTGCTTTGGTAATAGACAAAAGATACTGGATACAAAAGAGACTTATTTGCAGAAAATGACTTAAAACTGCGTTGTAATAGCGTTATAAATAAAGTTTTCCATTGTAATGAACAAATAGCTAAGTTGGATAGTCAGCTTTGTGAAATTGTAGCGCAAGTAACTTTTCATACTGTCTAAATGTTATTTGTGGCATTATCTTAATTTTTTTCTTCTTCAATTCTTTGGGACTTCCTGCCACATGTATTTCTTCTTTTTAAGCGGTGCTCGGGGAATCTACAAAATATTACAATTAACCAGTATATTACTGGTAAATAACCTCTACGCCTGTGACTTTTGCGTCAAAGGATCAGTTAGAGGTTGCTTTTTTTTAATAAATAACACAAATAAGTATAAAAACTTGAAATTAAATATTTCGCCGACGTTTCGGAAATCTAATCTGTTTCCTTTTTCAAGGCTTTTTTGAAAAATCTTTTTTGCTGTGTATGATAAATACACAGCTCTAAGAATGTGTCATCAAAATTATATCAGAAAAATGAAATTTAGAGGTCCAAGATCTGCGAACACGCTTGGGAGAACGGACATAGAATAAACTGGGACTCGGCAAAAATGTTAACAAAAGGGACGGATAGCAAAAAAAGAAAAATTAAGAATCCGCGATAATATTATTGAATGAGAATAGATGCGTGTCAAATTGTTCCGTAGATGTCTGTACAACTTGGTTGCCAATGTTAAAAGAAGAACTTCACAAACTTAACATTATATAAAAACTAAAAAAACTGTTAACTATATCAACAGTTCTATGTAAATAGTAAGTATCTATGGATATTGAATATAACAAATATTCTTAGAGCTGTGTATTTATCATACACAGCAAAACAGAGTTTTCAAAAAAGCCTTGAAAAAGGAAACAGATTAGATTTCCGAAACGTCGGCTAAATATTTAATTTCAAATTCTTATACTTATTTGTGTTATTTATTTTAAAAAAAGCAACCTCTAACTGGTCCTTTGACGTAAAAGTCACAGGCATAGAGGTTATTTACCAGTAACATATTAGTTAATTGTGATATTTTGTAGATTCACCGAGAAAAAATACATGTGGCAGGAAGTCCCAAAGAACTGAAGAAGAAAAACATAACTTTTCATAAGCTCGGTTTTTGAAAAACTCGTTTCTCCTGTTGTTACAATAAACTGAATTCTCAAAAAAATACGTTGACCAAAGTACAGTTGGTATTTCGGGGCAAATATTCGAAACGGTTAGACATGTGATGTCTTGTGCTACTGTTCCACTGAAACAAAGTTAACAATCGGAGGGTTTGCATTTTTTTATGGCTTTGTGTCATAGACCATACAGCCAGGGTTTGCAAATTAAAATCAATTTAAAATACATTTTAAAATAGCTCGAGCAAGAGTCAATTAAAGGCAGGGTAGATATTAATAGTTAATTTTATGGCATTGATTAGTGGTACAAAGGAATAAAGCAATTGGTTCCTAAATGAAAGTTAAAGTAAAATAGTCTTTTTAGAGCGCCACCAATTTTTTGTTTTTCAAATTAAAAAAAAATCGTAAGTATACAAGATAAAGTAGATAAGTCAAGCAAAAAACAGATATAGCAGATAACAAATTTTATTACTCGGTTAGGTGCCATTAAGAGTAAGTTGTTTACAGGAGGAGGGTTTTTCTCCTTACGAAAACGTACGGTGGCATTCCGTCGTTTGGTGAGTAGTTAGGTTTTACTGACATGCCATAGGCAAAATATGTAACAATGATATCTCTTTCGAGAAGAAGATAATTCCGCAATGCATTACAAAGTGTATGTGTAAGATGTTTTGATAAACCATATTAAGCTGACAAATCTAGCAATACAGGGTGTAACAGGATCATGGTATACACCCTTTTTTCCCTTAGTTTTGAAGGTAATTGATTGAAATTTAGGATATACTACATACATTATAAGCGGCACTTGTTGACATACAATTGATTTTTTTTCACTTTCGGTTTGGCTGGAAACATCCATTTTTTTTTATAATATAATTTTTACTTTTCCATTTAGTGTTCCATGACGGTTCCGATTTATTCTAAATGACCCGTGTAATGCTACAAGAATCTATATCCCATTAAAAACACTAAATTAAGTTATTTATGAGCAAATAAAATTCACCAAAATTGTTTTTGGGGGAAAACTCAATTTTTTCAAATGGAACCATATCGGTATCGTGGTACCATTTATTAGTACTATTAATAAGAAATTTATTCATGTCGTATTAAAATGTGCGATAAGTACAAACAAAATTACAGCTAAAAGAAAATAAGAAAATAGAATTTTATTCTAATTAACATGTTACACATAAGGTGATTTTGGAATACAAAAAATTAATACAAAACATTACAACAGTTGTGAAACATATTCTTTACAGGCTTTTTCAAACAGCGGAAAGAAAAACTATCTATGAGAACTAAAAGAAAAACTATATGCAAAAATATTATCTTTGCATTCTTTCGATAACCTGACTTCTGGTTATGATAACAAGTAAAAATTCTTTTTTGCCATTCTCATTATAACATTATAGGTGTTTCAGAATCTTATGAACCGCGAAATGCGCAAAAGCCAAAGTTTATTCTACGTTATAAGTATTTTTTGAAGACACTGACGGCTACCTTGCTGTATACATAAACAAGAGCTCGGGATAAATTGTATACAATGATTATAATATTTTTAAGAAGTGTAACTGAGTCGAAGGGAGGGATTATGTCTCTGCGCATATCAAGGTCCCAGCTCATGAGATTTTAAAACACCTCGAGCATCCAACATAGTCCCCTACGACTAGGCAGATTAAATTAGTATCTACATGATCCCCTACGATGTGTAAATTCAGTTAAAAATGGGAACAAAGGACTGAAATTAATTTATTTACCTACCTTGTCTTTAAAATTTTTTTCTTTCTAATGAATTACATTTTCATAAAATCTCATTCAGTTTCTTAGAAATACTTAGCCTTTGAAACGTTTTTCGTCCTTATTCTACAACAGTTGTTCAAAATGCTATCCATTAACGTCAATGCACTTCTGAACTCGCGTAGCTGTTTCGCCAATTGCTGGACGATTATGCTATTAATTGCTCGTGTTACTCGTAGCTCCAGGCCTTCACGGGTTGTAACGGCGGTTGCATAGACAATATTTTTAAATGACCCCAAATGACCATTCGTCAAAATCATGTTTTCTCCTAATCTCTTAATTACTATCCTTGAATTATGGGAAGGAGAGCCATCTTGTTGGAAGTACATTCCCTGTCCCAAATCTAAAGGTAACTCATCTAAAATGTCCTCAATCTCATTTTCCAGGAATCTCAAGTATCTGGCACCAGTCAGAGGTCATTCAAATATTATTGGACCAATGATTCTACTACCGATTATTGCAAGCCAAGCATTGTAACCGCACTTAAAAGTTACCCTCCAGTAATAAATTTTTATTTTCTTGTGATCAATACTTTGTATTTTGTCAGTTAAACGATCCCAAATTTGTAAACCTTGACTCGTCCGAAAATAAAATCAGTCCCAAAAAATCATTGTTTGGCTGCACGTTATTATACAAAATCCAATTGCAATATTCCATCCTACGTTCGTAATCACTTTCGTACAAATGCTGGTGCAATTGGTATTTAAAATATTTATAGGAGTATTTGTGCAAAATTCGGCTTACTGTTTGGTGACTGATGTTCAATTCAAACCCAACTTGCCTTACACAGTCTATACGAGTTAAAACATTAATTTTCGTTCCTTCGTCAATAATGAAGTTTTCTTCGGGATCATTGTTGGGCTCTCTTCGAAATTGGTTTTCAACGCGTTTAAAACAGTTTTTCGCTGGACATTGTCTATCAGGATATCGTCGGCCATAAAGGTCCATAGCTGCAACTGCATTTTTTTTTTACTTTCCCCATAAATAATTAACATGTCCACTTTTTCATCTCTTTTATAAATCTGCGGCATTTTTGAACACAATTAACAAGAATTTTAAACAATTTCTAAAGACAATAAAAACACTGTTAAACCAACAAATGTTTGACAAGCTAAATATTTCACTGTTTTCAAAGCCACCTTAGTTACTTCTTAACATTTAATTAGAACAAAATTTAGACGGAGAGCTGGCTACGTAGGGGTAGGGGTGACTCGGTGCATTGAAAATTTTATCATTTACAGATTCGATTGTTACCGACATAGCGTGAGGCGAGCCGCCAGAAGGCACCCTGGAAGAATAACGCGAGGGTAGGGGGTTAAATATGCAATTTTTTTACGTAAATTAATTGATAAGGTGCAATGCTGAAAATTTGCAGAATAATAGGAGATAGTACAAGTAAGTAGGGAAAAAATTGCCAGAAGACTAGGCGGAAGATAAAGAGCCGCCAGAAGGCGCTAATGTTGCGAAAAATTTTGCCATAATTATGTGACTCAGTGCACTTCTGGCAATTTCCATACTTATTCTGTAATTCAAAACTAGATTACCTGCAAAACGCCAGACGGCTAAGTGGAAGAATGACAGAGATATCAGCGATACTAAGAGCGTCGGTGGCCCACTCAATGGCTCAATTTTTCTTATATTTTATATTTTCTTTCATTAAGTGCACTTCTGGCGATTTGTCAACATAATTTAGGATATTTGATGACATCATTGGACAAATGCCAGAAGTAAATTTGAAAGACATATATAACGCCGTAATTTTATTAATGAAAATATATGACGATTAATTTTATTTCTATCAAAATGACATTAATAATTTTGAATATTTGTCGAATGTAATTATTATATCATGTTTGAATTTTCAATATGCCCTATAATATAATTTTTGTTTCTACTTCTAATACAATATAAGTATATCTTTAATACTACGAATATTGATATTAATTTAATATTAATTCAATACAAAATTATTTCGTTGAATAACCCTCATTTTCTATGTCGTCATCAAATTCAATATCCTCGTCGCTGTCATACATTGTGCCACCATCTTCAGCTGAAAAAGGAAGTCAATAATTTAATAAAATTTATAAATTGTCAAAATCGAATTCAAAATTACCTTCCGAATTATCACTATCAACGACAACGTTTTTGACAGATGGTGGTAATTGTGGTCCTTCAAGTTGTTCAGCATTTTTTTTTATTTCATAAATCGAAAGTGGAAGTATAAATTAATGGATCTGCAAAACATTAGAATCTTATTCGCACGTTTAGTATCTTAAAAACTATTACAAATCTCCATCTCTCGAAAATGGGGCGTGGCCAGGCGCTACGTCACTATACGCACAGACTCGGCGATCTCAATAGACTTGATGCTCCTTACTTGTTATAATTATAAGTGTTTTCAAAGAATTGTTTGTTTTGTTTACTACTTGACAGTAGGGAAGTACAATTTGGTGAAATGTCAAATAATTACAATTTGCTATCGCTCCTGTCGGGACGAATTTTCGATTTTGACCATGCAATTTACGATTAGAATTGATCGCCGACCTTCTCCTTTCCTTAGAGACATAGAACGAACTTTCTCTCGACGTATTTATTTAGTTACCACAGTTTAAAAATTCCATGTTTTTCGACTTTTCAGGTTAAATTTGAAAGGTCCCAGAAAGCCATTTTTCTTACGCTACTTACGTATAGTGACGTCACATATGAGCGCTCGGTTTTAGCAACTATTACCAATTTCAACTCCTTATATCTCGAGAACGGAAAAAGTTAATAATACGAAATTTTAAGTGTATAATGAGAATATCGAGTACTATATGAAAAAGTATAAAAACAATATAAAAAGAATATCATGGAACAAGCCCATTTTCCGCTTCTAATTCGTATGGATCAAATAACGTTGCATTCGTCCATATATTTGCAACGTAGTGTGTTCTTTCCATTTGTTGGCGTAATTCCACGTAGCAAGGTGGCAAGCAGCAAGCGTCGAAGTTCTTTAATTGTTTTTTTTTGAAAGGCTCGTTTACATTTTTTATCGTGTAATTTCGATGGAACAATTTGTATCGGAGCTCATTAACTTTGTCGCAAGATTTGATACCATACATATTGAAAACGAATGATCCAACAATGGAGAAAGTATTTTCTTTATTTACATCTGTATTATCCAAATCAGAGAATGCATTTTGATATTCTTTTGACTTCAAAAGCATTTTATATGGACGTTGTTTTCCTTTTCTGAAAAATACCTGGATCTGTGGCAGGTAACAACGATAACGCCTGAGAGTGGAAAATTTCGGAATGTGAATGAAAAATACATTATATAGTTATAAGGGCATACTGAAAATTCAAACATGATATAATAATTACATTCGACAAATATTCAAAATTATTAATGTCAATTTGATAGAAATAAAATTAATCGTCATATATTTTCATTAATAAAATTAAGGCGTTATATATTTTTTTCAAATTTACTTCTGGCGTTTGTTCAATGGTGTCATGAAATATCCTAAATTATGTTGACAAATCGCCACTTAATGAAATAAAATATAAAATACAAGAAAAATTGAGCCATCGAGTGGGCCACCGACGCTCTTTGTATCGCTGATATCTCTGTCATTCTTCCACTTAGCCTTCTGGTGTTTTGCAGGTAGTCTAGTTTTGAATTACAGAATAAGTATGGAAATTGCCAGAAGTGCACTGAGTCACATAATTATTGCAACATTTTTCGCAACGTCAGCGCCTTCTGGCGGCTCTTTATCTTCCGCCTAGTCTTCTGGCAATTTTTTCCCTACTTACTTATACTATCTCCTATTATTCTGCAAATTTTCAGCATTGCACCTTATCAATTAATTTACGTAAAAAAATTGCATATTTAACTCCCTACCCTCGCGTTATTCTTCCAGGGTGCCTTCTGGCGGCTTGCCTCACGCTATGTCGGTAACAATCGAACCTGTAAGCGATAAAATTTCCAATGCACCGAGTCACCCCTACACCTCCGTAGCCAGTTCTTAGACTAATTGTATTTGCTTATTTTCTTTTAGCTGTAATTTTGTTTGTATTTATCGTACATTTTAATACGACGTATGAATAAATTCCTTATTAATAGTACTAATAAAATAAATCGTACCACAATGCCGATATGGTTCCATTTGAAAAAATTGAGTTTTGCCCAAAAAACAATTTTGGTGAATTTTATTTGCCCATAAATCACGTAATTTAGTGTTTTTAACGGGATTTCGATCTTTGTAGCATTACACGGGTCATTTAGAATAAATCGGAACCGTCATGGCACACTTAAATGGAAAACTAAAATATTATATTATAAAAAAAATTGATGTTTGAAATCTCTCTTATTTGGCATCGTTGGATTCAGAAAATTATGCAGAATTTAAAAATGCAATAATATATAGGGTGTTCCATTTAAAAGTCGCTTCACTTCCGGTGAAACAGGAAACAATTTTCATCATAATCACTCAATATATTTTGTCAAATCGAAAGTAGCATGGCGGTTAGAAAATCGTAACTGTCAGAGTTTTTGGAAATCTTTCCATAATAATTTCCCAAGTTTCATGACCAAATTGATTATGAGTGTTTCATAAAACCCGCTCGTATCTTCAGTAGCTAATTCTATACACAAGAATAGAAAGAAATGTTTTTATAACAGTTTAGTAGGTCATGTCAGGTATATAAATTGCTGATGGACATCCACGGGCATGTTACATATTCGTCCATAACTTGATATTCATTAACCAGCTCTGACCTGTTTATACTGCTGAACTATTAGAAATACACTCGACGATTAACTACAGTTTCTTCTACCAAGTGGGTATAATTGCTTGAAAATCAGACTGAATGTTCATAAGAGAAAGCATGGGATTTTGGCGCCGAACTATCATAGTATATTTATGAGTAGTACAGTAAGGAATGGACCAAATAAGCAATGAGATATGCATAGTTGTCACAGCAATATTATGATTTCCTACCTTCTGGGGTATCACCAGGAGTATATATATATCTCAGTTTTGAAGTTCCAAAGCCTACTGCGTTTTTATTTGTGAAAAATTTTGTTTTTTGAACGGTGTTTTTTTAGATAAAAAGAATATCTCCGGTTCTAGAAGTCTGATCGGGACGAACTAAGAGCTAAGAGTTTTTTTTTCTTTTTCATTTTAAAGCCCAGGGGCGTCAATCGGCTTCAGACTTTCAAAAAATATACCTTTCTTTTTTCTTTTCTTCGAAAGTCATTTTGGCTACTTTTGAGCATTTATTTATAAAACAAATGAAAACAAATAGACTATCTCGGCCATTTTGAAAAAATTTTTGAACATTTTTTATCAGAAAAGAAGGATGATAGTTGCGAGAACTTTAATTTAAAAAAGTTAATTTTCGTCCATCTGAATTTGAGATATTTAACTATTGGCATTTTGGCCACTTGTTAATTAACAAATGCCTGTTTCTGGCTAATATTTTTATTTATTTATTTATTTATTCATTCAACAACTTTACAGGCAAAGCCCAATTACAAAGTTGTAAAGAGACTCGATTTACATGAGAGACTAAATAAATAGTACAATCAACATATGAGAATAACAAACAACGATTTACAAGGAATGAACAAAAAGAGAAACACACAAATATATAATACCTTACAAAACATACAATCACATACAGTGAACACAGTAGGTATCGTTTAACAGTTGCAATAACAATTAGGTGTATACTAAGTAACAAGGTATAGATATAAATACAAAAAATGAGTAACAGACCGGTTTATATGTGGTTTAAATTTCGTTAAGAGTGATTGTTTAAACATGTCTTAAAAATTGGAAGGGCTAAGGGCAAATAAATCAAATCTCGAGTGGGCAAGATTACCTAATATGCATAATCTTACTAAAGGGCTGGACAAGTACATATTCGTTTTAAACTGTGGAATATAAAAAAGGTCAAAATGTCTACCTATTCGGTTTGGTACATTAAATGGCAATTTTGAAAGAAACTCAGAGTTGTCAGAAAGGTGATTTAGTAGTTTATAGATATAGATTAATAAGGCATGAACACGCCTCAGCTCAAGAGATTCATAGTCACATCTAAGCAACAGTTCATTGTAGTGAGCAAAATGATCATACAAATGCGTTTCTTTATATAGAAGATATTTAAGAATTTTTTTTTGAGTGCTTTCTACAAGATCAATAGAATTGCGGTAGAACGGTGACCAAATGATTTGACAATAATCAAGGTTAGACCTAACAATGCTGTTATATAATTGATACACTCTATGTTAGTGAAGTCTTTAGTACTTCTAACAAGGAAACCCAGCTTTTTTAGACTTGCATTACCTATTTGCCTTATATGACTGTTAAAAGATAGTGAACTGTATCATTTTGAAACATATTTACTTCATATGAAATGCACAAAAAACATATTTAACTTATTTAAACTAATTTTCGAGCATTTACATTTCATTGTTGTTAATTAGCCTGAACAACTTTTTTTTAAATTTATATATCAAGATTACCTCTCGTTTTGTTGCATCGTACTCGATTGTATCCGGCTTACTTAAGTTCGTAGTTAACGTAGGTATATATTTAGGGGAATTTGATATTCTGCTAACTTCTCGTTATAAAATTAAAACCTTATTTTCTTGACTAACGTCAAATATTTGTTCTGTTCAGAGACAACTCTGTTTCTTTGTGTATATTTACTGCTATTTATCTTTTTATAAGATGCTGAATGTTAAATATCTCGAGTTCAGATGGACGAAAGTTAACTTCTTTTTTTGATTAAAGTCCTCGTAATTCTCTCTCTTTTCTGATAAAACTTTTCAGAAATGTATTCAAAATAGCCGAGAAAATCTATTTGTTGTCATTTGGTTTATAGATAAATGCCCAAAAAGTGGCCAAAATGACTTTAAAAGAAATCTTTTTTAATGTCATCGGAAAGCTGGCGTCCAGAACTACATTTTGAAAAAAAAATTGTCCACTTTCAACTTAATGGCACAAAATGGCGGGCAATACAAATTTCAGATAAAGAATTCATTTGTGTCCACAACGTTCAATATTTTGGGTACCAAAATTTCAGAATGTTTTGTTTTCAATAAAAGGTATACTAAAGTCTGAAGCCGACCGGAACTCGACGTCCCAGGGCGTTAAAATGAAAAGAAAAAAAATGTCTATCCACTTTTTTCCATTTTGTACGTGTTGAAATGACCCAAAACTAAAGCAAATTTGTTGGAATTTTAATTGCGAAGGTTTTTGGTTTTAGTTCGTCCCGATCAGGCCTCTAAAACCGGAGATATTCACCTTTTTACTTAAAAAAAAAAACGCTGCGCTGTTGAAAACACAAAATGTTCATAAAAAAACGCAATAGGCTTTGGAACTTCAAAACTCAGATACACACTCCTGGTGATACCCCAGAAGATATGAAATCATAATATTGCTGTTACAAAACTATACACATCAATGTCCTTTTTTACTCCACTATAGAGTTACACCGCAAAGGGAGAGTATAGAAATTATTAAATTCTAAATTCAAAACAATATATCTAGGTATAATTTTGATTCCCAAGGGTTGGACAGTTTTGGAAGCAAATTACGCCTTGCAGTAGCTAAGATGTGAAAGAGAGTGATGGAAAATACTAAAATATCCCACAAGTATTCTGTTGTTTCATGCGAATCTCCACTAATATAAAACAAGGGTTTCCGGCTCCTGCCTCTCTCTTTACCTATATTAATTATAAGAATTTTCAATATTCCGATGCCACTGATCGACAGTTAGGTATTTATTTTTTGTTTCTAATTTTAGCAATATCACAAGTACAAGGTTGGTTGGACGAACTCCACATAAAAAGGCAAATTCTAGAAGCGACTTTCAACAGAAGGAAGACTCAGCTAGAACAATGCCTTGCTTTAGCTTTATTAGCAGCAGATTTGAGAGAATTGGAAGATACGATACACGACCGCCGTGAACTTCTAGCAAACAGTAACCAATATGGTGAGTATTTACACATCTGTTGCATTATGGCGTTAAAATAATTAAATGGTAGAAAACATGTGTTAGTTTATGGTAACAAATACTGAAGCAACTGATACTACTAATGTAATAGTTATATTTATATGTATTCTTTAATTGTAAACTATATTTAAATTAAATTGTAAATTGTGAATTATAGATAAACAAATATTTATCTAATAGTAATAAAAATTACTGAAATAATAAACAAGTGAAATATAGAAACATGAAAAATAATTATATACCTACTTTTTATTGTTACATATTTTTTAGAGTTTAGGACATATTCATTATGATGGTGTTAATATAACAGTTTTTATGGGTGTGAAATTATCCACATCCACATTTTAAGATAGGACTATAATCGATATAGTCGTGGGCTTAGAGATTATTTTTTAAATTCGAAAACAGTTTTTTAAAATGCCATCATTTTAAATGTTAGACAGTTTCGAAATAGAAATATATACATAGGAAAACATATCAATACATTGTCAGCCCGCCTGGAAGGGTGAAATGGGGGTTGAAACACTTTAAAAATCAACAATTTTTTTAGCCACGGTAGAATTCTAATTCCAACGTAGATTAATTAGGAACAAAAAACGCATCAGCAAAATGTATCGAAATTTTTTGTCAGCCCATCTAGCAGGCTAAAATGGGGGTTGAAATACATTAAAAAATCAACTATTTTCTTAGCCAAGGTAGAATTGTAATTCTAACGTAGATTAATTAACAACAAAGAAATGCATCAGAAAAATGCATTGAAATCATTTGTCAGCCCGTCCAGCAGGGTGAAATGGGGGTTGAAAGGTATTAAAAAATTAGCTATTTTTTTAACCACGGTAGAATTTTAATTTTAAAGTAGATTAAGAACAAAGAAATGCACCAGAAAAATGCATTGAAATCATTTGTCAGTCCGTCTAGCAGGGTGAAATGGGGGTTGAAAGGTATTAAAAAATCAGCTATTTTTTTTAGCCACGGTAGAATTTTAATTTTTAAAGTGGTTTCATTAAGAACAAAGAAACGTTTCAGGAAAATGCATTGAAATCATTTGTCAGCCCGTCTAACTGGGTAAAGTGGGGGTTGAAATACATTAAAAAATCAAGTATTTCTTTAGCAGCGGTAGAATTTTAATTCTAACGTAGATTAATTAAGAACAAAGAAACACATCAGAAAAATGCATTGAAATCATTTGTCAGCTCGTCTAGCAGGGTGAAATGGGGGTTGAAAGTTATAAAAAAAACAACAATTTTTTACGAAACGGTAGAATTTTAATTTTAACGTAGATTAATTACGGACAAAGAAATGCATTGAAATCATTTGTCAGCCCGTCTAACAGGGTAAAGTGGGGGTTGGAATACATTAAAAAATCAACTATTTTTGTTTTCCACGGTAGAATTTTAATTTTAACGTGGTTTCATTAAGAACAAAGAAACGCAACAGAAAAATCAATTGAAATCATTTGTCAGCCCGTCTAATAGGGTAAAATGGGGGTTGAAATGCGTTAAAAAATCAACTATTTTTTTAGCCACGGTAGAATTTTAATTCCAACGTAGATTAATTAAGAACAAAGAAACACATCAGAAAAATATATTGAAAGCATTTGTCAGCCCGTCTAGCAGGGTAAAGTGGGGGTTAGAATACATTATAAAATCAACTATTTTTTTTAACCACGGTAGAATTTTAATTTTAACGTGGTTTCATTAAGAACAAAGAAACGCATCAGGAAAATGCATTGATATCATTTGTCAGCCCGTCTAACAGGGTAAAGTGGGGGTTGAAATACATTAAAAAATCAAGTATTTCTTTAGCAGCGGTAGAGTTTTAATTCTAACGTAGATTAATTCAGAACAAAGAATCACATTAGGAAAATGCATTGAAATCATTTGTCAGCCCGTCTAACAGGGTAAAGTGGGGGTTGGAATACATTAAAAAATCAACTATTTTTTTTAACCACGGTAGAATTTTAATTTTAACGTGGTTTCATTAAGAACAAAGAAACGCGTCAGGAAAATGAATTGAAATCATTTGTCAGCCCGTCTAACAGGGTGAAATGGGGGTTGAAAGGTATAAAAAAATCAACAATTTTTTAGTAAACGGTAGAATTTTAATTTTAACGTAGATTAATTACGAATAAAGAAATGCATCAGAAAAATGCATTGAAATTATTTGTCAGCCCGTCTAACAGGGTAAAGTGGGGGTTGGAATACATTAAAAAATCAACTATTTTTTTAACCACGGTAGAATTTTAATTTTAACGTGAAACCTCATTAAGAACAAAGAAACGCAACAGAAAAATGCATTGAAATCATTTGTCAGCCCGTCTAACAGGGTAAAGTGGGGGTTGAAACATATTAAAAAATCAAGTATTTCTTTAGCCGCAGTAGAATTTTAGATCTAACGTAGATTAATTAAGAACAAAGAAACACATGAGAAAAATGCATTGAAATCATTTGTCAGCCCGTCTAGCAGGGTAAAGTGGGGGTTGGAATATATTAAAAAATCAACTATTTTTTTTAACCACAGTAGAATTTTAATTTTAACGTGGTTTCATTAAGAACAAAGAAACGCAACAGAAAAATGCATTGAAAACATTTGTCAGCCCGTCTAACAGGGTAAAGTGGGGGTTGAAATACATTAAAAAATCAAGTATTTTTTTAGCCGCGGTAGAATTTTAATTCTAACGTAGACTAATTAAGAACAAAGAAGCGCATCAGAAACATGCACATGCACATGAAATCATTTGTCAGCCCGTCTGGCAGGGTGAAATGGGGGTTGAAAGGTATCAAAAAATCAAAATTTTTGTAGGAAACGGTAGAATTTTAATTTTAACGTAGGTTAATTACGAACAAAGAAATGCATCACAAAAATGCATTGAAATCATTTGTCAGCCCGCCTGGCAGGGTAAAATGGGGGTTGGAACGCATTAAAATGGGGGATTGAAATGCTTTAAAAAATCTACTATATTATAGCCACGGTAGAATTTCAGTTTTAATGTAGATAAATTAAGATGTAAAATTCTACCGCGGTAAAAAAAGTAGTTGATTTTTTAATGTATTTCAACCCCCACTCTATCCTGCTAGACGGGCTGACAAATGATATCAATGCTAGACTGGCTGACAAATGATTTTAATGCATTTTTCTGATGTGTTTCGTTGTTCTTAATGAAACCACGTTAAAAATAAAATTCTACTGTGGCTAAAAAAATTGTCGATTTTTTAATGCATTTCAACCCCGATTTTAACCTGTTAGACAGGCTGACAAATCGTTTCAGTGCATTTTTCTTATGCGTTTTTTAGTTCTTAATTAATCTACGTTAAAATAAAAATTCTACCGTGGCTGAAAAACAGTTGAATTTTTATTGCGTTTCAACCACCATTGCACCCTCCTATACGGACTGACAAATGATTTCAATCCATTTTTCTGATCCTTTTTTTAGTTCTCAATTAATCTACGTTAAGATAAAAATTCCACCGTGGCTAAAAAAATTGCTGAATTATTAATGCATTTCAACTCCCATTTTACCCTGCTAGACGAGCTGACAAATGAATTCAAGGCATTTTTCTGATGGGTTTCTTTGTTCTTTGTTAATCTACGTTAAAATTAAAATTCTACTGTTTCCTAAAAATTTTTTGATTTTTTGATACCTTTCAACCCCCATTTCACCCTGCTAGACGGGCTGACAAATGATTTCAATGCATTTTTCTGATGAGTTTTTTTGTTCTCAATGAAACCACGTTAAAAATAAAATTCTACCGTGGCCACAAAAATAGTTGATATTTTAATATATTTCAACCCAAATTTTACCCCGCTGAACGGGCTGACAAATGATTTTAATGCATTTTTCTGATGCACTTCTTTGTTCTTAATTAATCTACGTTAAAATTAAAATTCTACCGTGGCTAAAAAAATAGCTGATTTTTTAATACCTTTCAACCCCATTTCACCCTGCTAGACGGGCTGACAAATGATTTAAATGCATTTTTCTGATGCATTTATTTGTTCGTAATTAGTCTACGTTAAAATTAAAATTCTACCGTGATTAAAAAAATAGCTAATTTTTTAATACCTTTCAACCCCCATTTCACCCTGCTAGACGGGCTGACAAATGATTTCAATGCATTTTTCTGATGAGTTTCTTTGTTTTCAATGAAACCACGTTAAAAATAAAATTCTACCGTGGCCACAAAAATAGTTGATATTTTAGTATTTCAACCCCCATTTTACCCCGGTGGACAGGCTGACAAATGATTTCGATGCATTTTGCTGATGCATTTCATTGTTCTTAATTAATCGTTAAAATTAAAATTCTACCGTGGTTAAAAAAATAGCTGATTTTTTAATACTTTTCAACCCCATATCACCCTGCTAGACGGGCTGACAAATGATTTCAATGCATTTTTCTGATGCATTTCTTTGTTCGTAATTAATCTACGTTAAAATTAAAATTCTACCGTTTGCTAAAAAATTGTTGATTTTTTAATACCTTTCAAACCCCATTTCACCCTGCTAGACGGGCTGACAAATGATTTCAATGCATTTTTCTGATGCATTTCTTTGTTTGTAATTAATCTACGTTAAAATTAAAATTACACCGTGGTTAAAAAAATTGCTAATTTTTTAATACATTTCAACACCCATTTCACCCTGCTAGACGGGCTGACAAATGATTTCAATGCATTTTTCTGATGTATTTCTTTGTACTTAATTAATCTACATTAGAATTACAATTCTACCTTGACTAAGAAAATAGTTGATTTTTTAATGTATTTCAACCCCCATTTTACTTACCCTGCTAGACGGCTGACAAAAAATTTCGATGCGTTTTTTTGTTCCTAATTAATCTACGTTGGAATTAGTATTCTATCGTGGCTAAAAAAAATGTTGATTTTTAAAGTGTTTCAACCCCCACGACTTTATCGATTATAGTCCTACCTTAAAATGTGGATGTGGATAATTTCACACCCATACAGTTTTTTACAATGCAGTATTGGCGAATTGAAAATAATTTTCAAATCTGTGGTTTATTTAATTTTTAATCTAAAATTAATACACACAAGAATTAGGAAATTTTGTCAACGGTTGCTGTTATGCAATTTGGTGTACTTACCCCCAATTTAATATTAAGTTATGTGGCTTTAAAATTTAGTAACACATATTTAAACATTTACTAATTTGTTTCAATAATGATTCTTAGAGAAATTATTTGCAAAACTAGCAATTTTTCGTAAAAAAGTGACAAAACAATTTTTTTCTTTGCAAATAATTCAGTAAAATTACACACACAATTAATTGCGTTTTTAAATAACCAGTCATGAATTTACAAATTTACATTCAATAAAATAGTGCCCCCTCTATTTTATTAACTGATTCTTCACTACTTACAACTTTTTTGTAAAAAAATAGTTAAGAAAATATTCTTAACTATTATTTCATAAAAAGCTGTCATAATAATCCGTCTGCTCAGAAAACTGTAGCTCGTTTAATTTTGATCATTGAGAAACAAAAAAAACCCGCAGCCTAAGGAGTCACTACTTCCACATCCAGATTTCCCATCCTAGTCTCTTTAAAGGAAAACATCTTGACTATATTTGTACTCTAATACGTGATAATTCGTAATAAGGTTTTAATAAAATATTTGAGGCAGATTTCCAAAAAAAAGAAAAATATATATAAATAAATCTGAGACTTCTAGTATATACACTAAATCCCAAGTTTCCGTACTCTTACCAGCTTACCTTACTCCTATTTAACCCTACTTACCTCCCACCCCTTCCACGGAATCATCTTAAAATATAATATATATCCAGGTGTCGTCATAGCAAATACGTGTACCAAAGTCAATATCTCAATTTCATTTTATCAGCCGCTTTAATAATGGGATGGGAGTGGCGGAGAGGGGGTGTAAAATATTACGAAAAAATTTGAGAACTTGGTTTCTAGTATATATACCAAATCCCAAATTTATGTACTCTTGCTAGTTTGCTTTGCTTATTTTCCCTTATTTTCCCCCATTTAGCCCCCTACCCTTCACTGGAATCAGCGCAAAATGTAATCCATTTCTAGATCTCATCATGATACATGTGTACCAAATTACAAGTCGATATCTCAAACCATTCCTGAGAAAATGTGCGCACAAAAAAATTACAGATCGACCGATAGAGAGAATTTTTTTTCGCTCAAATTTAAAACCTCGACGTTTTATGATATCCTAAGCCGATTTCAACACACAATATTTTTGAACATTTTTTTTACGAATACTATAATTCCACTCCACTACGTGGATGTGGAAGTACTAAATTAGAGGTAATTTTATTACCTACGAAAAAACACTTTTTGTAAAAATTTATATTCAATCAAATATTTACTAATAGGCGCAAGAACGCACTGCCATCCCTATTTTTCCACCCCCCCCCCCCCCCCCACTTCGGGCAGGCAGGTGATTCTCGTAAACAATTTATTTTCACCAAAGCATCCATAAGCACATATGCGGCTGGTGCACAGTTTAAACCAGCAAGGTATATCTGTGAAAATTATTTTTTCTGTACCATACCGATTGATCCGGAGTTAAACAGCCAAACGTTCAGGATGAATTTTTCGGGTTAGAATAAGACTTTTTTCACCTATAAGCTACTTTCACCCTCGCACATTGTTGTTGCACGACTATTTTCCGGAAAGATGGATGGGTCGTGTTCAATACTGCCCCCGCCATTGGCCTCCGCGCTCTCCGGACATGACCCGTATGGACTTTTTTGTATGGGGTACGATGTAGGACAAGGTTTATGCGGAGCACGTCAACAGTGAAGCTGCCTTCTAGGAAAGGATTGTTCAAGCAACCCGGGAGATCACACCAGCAGATTGCTGTGAAGCTGCTCAGTCTGTGGTTCGCAGGTGTGAGCCTTGCATTGTTAATGGTAGCAGTGATTTCGAGCAGTTTTTGTGAATTTTCAATACAGACGCATTTTTATCTCTTTTTTATTATTTGCTCTAGCTCGCAGAGGGTGCACTTTTGGAAAAACTGTAGAGATGAAAAAAGTATTATTTTAACTTGAAAAACCGATCCAGAACATTTGCCTGTTTAACCAAGGGTCACCCTACACAGCCACAGACGTTTCACTGTGAAAAGCAATACATAATTGTAGTCTCAGGGCAACCATGTAGGTATAGATCAATCACCATTATGCAACTTTAAACATATTTCTCTGAAACGAAATCGAATTAACGTAGTTTATAAAACAAACTCAATATTCTTTCTATTTTAGGCGATTCGTCCTCAAGTGCCGAATTATTACTACACGAGCACAAAAAGTTACTACCGGAAGCGAAACAACTGCAAGAGAGGGCCTTAAAAATAACCAAAGCTACGGAACAACTGGTGGCTTCTGGGTGCTTCGCTGGGGAACAGGCCACAGCGCAATCATACATTGTGCTTTCTGCAACCTCCGACTATCTCACGGATCTCCAGAATAGGGAATCATTGTTGGAACGAGTAATTGCATTCTTCAGATCAGCGCAAACGGTTAGTGGTTATGATAAGAATCTTTCTATGGCTAGTTACACTGTTTGTAATAGAAGAATGAAAGTTTAATTATACAGCATGTAATATTTATATCATTTTCCTAACAAAAGGTATTTTTAACGGAGTAATGTATTGAAACAAAAACCTTATGCAGGATAGATACTTCATTAAGGCATTGAATAAGTTATAATTTCCAAGATCATTTCGATATAGGAAATTACACTCCCGACTTATTAACCTTTTTATTAATAATAATAATAATAATTTATTTCTCTATTAAAAGTATAGTGTTTACAAAACGATAAACAGTACACAAGAAATACAGAACAAGCCAATATGTTGTTATATCAGTATACGACACTACAAGAACCTACGCACAAACGAACTAACAGATTTTATACAAAAAATTCATTCTCAGAATAACAGTTTCTATATATAAGATACTCTTTTAATCTTTTTAAGAAATATGTATATTGCCTGAGGAAGTTATGCCATTGCTTAAAAGATTATAGAAAGCCATTGTACAAAAAATTTTTTTGGTACATACTTGTTCGATGAGAATTGGGTTGCAGAATGTCTTTATGCCTAGTATCATATTCATGGTTTAGATTATTTACAGAAAATAATGATTTGTTACTGTAGATGAAAGAACATACCTCGAAAATGTAGTCAATGGCATCTGAGAGAATGCGTAATTGTTTAAAGGCATCTCTGCAAGAATCGCGATAATTTAATTTTGCTATAATTCGAACAGCATATTTCTGCAAGACGAATACACGATGAACATGACTGCTGTTGCCCCAATTGATTATACCATATCTCATGTGGGAGTGAAAGTTCGCATAGTATAATGTTAAAAGGACATCACGACTACAGTGATTAGCTAGAAAACGCAGACCATAACAACTGCTTGTCGATTTTAGTTAAAACATCTATATGACAAGTCCATTGCAAATTATTGTCAAAGTGCACTCGGAGAATGTTCGTTGAAGCAGGCAGAACAATATCCTGATTATTGTGACCAGCAAAGCCGTTCACAAAGTCCGTTGTAGTTTTTTTAATAGAAAATGGTAGATATGTAGTTTTGCTTTTGTTTAAATAGAGGCAGTTTTTTTCCGCCCGTGTGATGATTCTATGATATGTTTCCTCAGTGAGGATTCTCAGGGATTCTACGTCCCGCTCAGTAAGCAATAAATTGGTATCGTGTTCGTAGGTGACAAGGTATATGCCTGGAGTATTCTTTAAAAAAAGGCCAAGTCGTTGGCAAAAATTAAAAATAGTAGAGGTCCCAAAATTGATCCTTGAGGCACTCCTTTATCGAAGTTATATTTATTGCTGGAGGCATCGTTGAGTTTAACAATTTGATTTTGATTTTCCAGATAAGATGTAAAGAATTTCAGAGGAATACCTCGAATTCCATATCTGCTATCGAGTAATAGCTCATGATCCACGCAATCAAAAGTCTATAAACAGGCCAAGGGTAGACTGTTTATTGTCCAAGGCGTTGACGATTCGTTCATGAAAAGCACATAATGCGGTTTCAGTACTCTTAGACTTAGTAAAACCATGCTGTGTCGGCGATAAAATATTATTTTGATTTAGAAATACTGTAAGTTGTTCTTTCACGCTAAGTTCGAATAATTTTGAAAAGCTTGGTAGTAAACTAATGGCCCTATAATTTTCGTAGTCATTGGGACCTCCCTTTTTATAGAGGGGCAACAGAATAACCAATTTAAATTGTCTAGGAAAAATCCCAGTCTAAAATGACAAGTTTATGATGTGCGTCAATGAGTAGTAAGAGAGAATTTACATTTCTTAATTAGATTATTCGATATCTCGTCATATCCACACGCGTTAGAGCTTTTCAGGTTATTAATTAGTGTTAGGGCATCTGTTTCTGTTACTGGTGAGAGGAAAAACGACCGGTGACAAACTGGTATAATGGATCTAAGAAAATCAAAATCTGTTGATACATTATTAATTTTTTGGAAATTGGTGAAATGTTCGTTGAAATTATTTGCCGCTTCCTCATCTGAAATTAAAGTTTCGTTCTGAACAATACTTTTTTGTTGTCTTTATTTACCTTGAATTCTCGAAATAACACTCCACATAGCCTTCGTTTTGTTATTAGCTTCCCTAATCTCACTGTCGTGATATTCTTTTTTTGCACTTTCTAGTTTCTTTTTGTAGATATCCGATTTTTTGTTTGAAGTATTGCGTTTGTTCGAAATAAGTACTGATAAAAACAGTACTTATTGCACTGTTAAAACTTTCCTTCATATCAGTGAAGTAAAACTAAGAGTCTAATCACCTAAAAATAAATAATTTTAAAACATTTTACGCTTTTAAAAACAAAATGGAAATATTAGAAAATTAGTAAAATGTTCGCTTTTTCCAGGTATTTTGAGCGCCCCACGTTTTCACGTTTACTAACATAATTAATTACTGTTATTATTAAGATTATTTTCTTCTTTTCAGTGCACTATTTAACAGTTTCAGTTTATTTTTAAACGCGTGTTTTTTAATTCTTTTACATTATTTATTTATTTTCTTCTCTTTAGTTTTATTCCAATTAAAATAGGGTGTTTGTTCGATAAAATTTCTTCCCTATAAATTACAAAACCTATTCCGTCATCCTGAAGCCACCATTTTGAGTTCTTGAATTTCAACTAAATATTTATAAAATCTGTGACCTCGAAAATCCCCAGACACCGATTTTCATACGAGTCAGGCTATAAATTGCAAGACTTTCTCTATAACTCTCAGATACCGATTCTCAGACGATTCAGACCATAAACGATAAAGCCTATCCGCCGTGTTGACGCCGCCATTTTGAATTTCGACTTTTGATCACATATTTGTAATCTGCGACCTCAAAAATCCCCACATACCTTTTGTTTAGTAGTCAGATATTAAATGACAATAAATTGTCCGCCATCTGTGAAACGCCTTCTAAGATTTTTCTACAAAAAAAAGTGTCAATAATGAAGTAGAAACAGATCGTGCATATTGTGCGTTAATCATGCTATTTTGTTGAAGAAACTTGAATGTTATGGTCTACGTGGAAAATGCAATGAGATCATATTTGACTAATAGAAAGCAATTTGAGAACTATTTTTTCGAACTTTCTGAAATATCTCACAATTGACATGGTGTTCCACAAGGGAGTGTTCTAGGCCCTATATTATTTCTAATTTATTGTAATGATATAAACGAACATAGCTCACTCTGAATTTGCAGATGACATGATACTAGTTGCTTATGATAAAGATCAAGATAATGTAATTAGGCTCATAAATGAAAATATGTAGTATACCATTATTTCGCTTATATCACTTAATAATGAATTATGAAAAACTTATATTTTACAATTTCATCCACATAGTGCCAATTATGTCAGTAGCCCTCTAATAAGGTTAAATGGAAAATCAATAGAACAAATGACAAGTCAAATTACTAGGTGTATATATAGATTTATCGCTAATATGACGAGATCATGTAAGTATGTGTTTTGTATTAAAGAGGCTCTATGAGATTACTAGTAAAGAAGTTATAAAATTGTTTTATTACTCAAGATATGGAATAATTTGTGATGGATATTTCTCTGCAACTAGTAGAGTATTCATAATGCAAAAAAGGGCCATTCGATGTATGTCCGGTTTAGAATATCGTCAATCGTGCAAACAAATTTTTATTAATGAGAAAATATTGACTTTCCCATTCCCATGTATATATATGTTAGACATTTTGGAATTTGTAAAAAGAAATATTTCTAATTTCTACCTACAAAATGAGTACCATAATTATAATACAAGACATGGCCAAGATTTGCAGTGTGATCCACATAAGTTAGAATTAATAATTCAAGTCCATATCACATGGGAGCAAAATTGTACAATAAATGCATTTTATTCTGTAAATTATTTTCTATCTCGTGTATTTGAATAAATAAATTGTAATACGTTAAAATTTCTTAAGTGGAAATAAAAAGAGTCATCGAATATAACTTACTTTAAAAGGCCTCGGCTACGATACGAGCGGTGAGCGGTAAGCGGCAATTATCTGAGCGGCTCAGCGGCGCCGCTAAAGTTTTTAGTAGAATGATTTTATACAGAAAACGCTTTCGCCTGGCTAGGATCCGCAGCAGGGTTCAAACATTAAATTACGAGGTGCCGCTCGCCTCAATACAGTGCAATATGTCGTCCACAAACATTGGGCCTTCTTTGAAACGAAAATCTTGCAATGGAAGTAAGGATGAAATTATCGTACATGAGAAAATCTAAATTGAAAGTGAACAGTGTCTAAAAAACGAAAATAAGAAGGTGAAATTAACACGTAAGCTAAATAATGGTGAAACCAAACTGATTTCGGAAGAGCAGTGAAGACCGTGTCTATGTAATGGTGCCTATAATTATTTACTTTCTGATAGAGGAACAGCTGCACAAGTTGCTCGGACTGATCGAGACTGCCGCTCTGCCGCTCTGTATTTTCCCGCTTTGCCGCTTACCGCTCACCGCTCGTATCGTAGCCGAGGCCTAATGGTTTACTGACAAACACACAAATAATAGAGCAATTGACATCAGGGTGTGAGTAAACTTTACAAAAACTGTCGTCAGAATAATCATGTAAACAAATCATTAAAAGTCCTTCTGACATATAGCAAAATACTATGCAAGATGGTACTCAATTAAGATCCGTATACTGTAATTAATTAAACTAAACTAAACACGGTCTGGCCAGAGCGGTAAATCAAACAATTTTTACGTTAACATAAAAAAGGCTCAATTAAATTACATGAGATCACACAAAAGTACTGTAAAATTAATAACAAAAATTGGCCCGACAATTGATAATTTCGACAAAAACTGGTTCGGCAGTTGAACACTATGTTTTATGCTCAAAACACACGGGACGGTATAGATACGCCACCAAAACTAGGTTATTCACGCACTATTATCTTCTCATGGGATACGAGAAGTCTTAGTCGAACACTGGATACAATAGAAAATATTACTGGCCAAACGTGGAATGAGGTGTTGAAGCCATCAATAATTCTGCATTGTCGCAATCGGCTTCAAACAGCAACATTAGCATCACGAGAGGCATACATAATGTAAAAGTCTGTTGTGCTTACAGTTGATTCGACGAAGACTTTGCCCTGCTGTAGCTATGGGCAATGGTACACCAACACAGAACATATAAACTAAAATAACTACTTTACTAATTCTATTCGCAGTTATTAATCACCATATACAGATATTTACAAATATATGGCTGCTTTTAATTCTTAAGGCCTTTTCAGCGTCTTCCCTGAGCCAGAGCCAGCGCGCATCTCCTCTACTATTCGCTAAACTTGGTCGTACAAGCTACCACGCTATTGGTCAAGCATTCGTCATGTCTAGCCAATAAAATTTAAACGCGTATAATGCTCAAACCAGTATCATATAATTTAAATTTAAAAAACGAGTAGAATAGTCGCGCGCTTTTATTTCATTTAAGGTACTGAGTGTTCTTTCAAAACGTGACTGTTACAATTGATCACTAATGCTTTAGGTTATGTTTATAGAGTAAGTACTATTTGTATATTGGACCTGTCCTATATCCTGTATGTGATCACTTCGACTGATGAATGTATTGTTATTGTTATTAAAATTGTAAAGAAACCTAGATTTCAAAAGCAAAAGTAGTCGATTGTTTACCTGGCTCACCAGCTCATAGTTGATTCTAAATATTGCCGGTAGCATAGCCGTAGGTTAAATGATATGTATTTACTTTTATCGAATCATTTATGTTGCTCATTGAAGTAACATTATTTATTATTAATAAATGATGTATTATAAATAAATAATTTACAGCATGTCTATACAAAATTTCTGCCGAGGCTCTAGACCATCGCTCGTGTTGGTCTGTTCGGCCGTTTGTCGGTGTCTTTTTATGATATGCAAACTAACTTTAGATGATCTATACGCAATATTTTCAAGCCTTCTCGACAAATTATTGCATATTCAGTATTTGCTCACTAGTACCGCGTTCACTAACAAAGTCTGCTTGATCACAAGGTATTTGCCAAAGCAGGTAATGCTAAAGTCTGGATTGAACAATATACAACCCTATTTTACCAGAGTGTGATATTAATGCCGACAATTTATAGTCATCATATTACAGACATTTTCGCTCCGTTTTGCAAAATGCATCCTATAGAATGTTCAAGAATTATACAAATAAGCTTCAATAATCCAATGTAGAATGTAAGGTTTACTTGTGTAATCTACATTTGTATTTACAGTTGTTTGTACATAAACCTAGCATGTCACACCAGCTTGTGGTTAAATCATAAACTTTAAAATCAGGTTAATATATTCCGGGTTCAAACATTCATTAAGGAAGTACAGTAGTCTTAATGACTTACAAATACTACCGATAAACGAATTTTATTGAGGTACTTCAACTTTTAATATCTAGACTATTACAGAATAATATTACTAATGTTAAGAAAACCAAATATTTTCTATGAATGAGCAAACTTCAGGAGATAATGTTAATTTTACGGAATGTTCTCATTCCAAATTCTGCATTGAATCGTAAAACTTTATTTTATTTATATAGTTTCAAGATAAACAAGAAATTGTTTGGCCCGTGTAAATATACGATCGGCATACTTACACCAGAACTAATTAAACATTCCAGATACTCTCAAGTGGGATAATTTTTATGATAACCTTCATTTTTAGAAATATATACTAATATCAATATTTCCTTATGCAAGTTTAGAAAATATTTCCAATCTTCATCAGACAAAATAACGAACTCTGCAAAAGAAACGGCGAATAATTAAGTTTCGGCCTAACTTTCGACCAGGCTACACATTTGCATGGATATCACATCCTGATTTGTACTTCCTTAAAGTAACTCATTATAACCTTCTTCAAAAATATATAGCTTCGTTTCAAAACTGAACTTCATCTAAATAAATCGTGAAAATTTCATTGAAGAATGTTTAGTTGTGTATGTTTTACTGTATGATTGTGCATTTTCTGAACGTGTATGAATAATGGAGACAAATTCAAAAAGTAATGCATGCATTTAAAAAACTCCTAAGTCATTCGAAAGAATATGTTTTATTGTACCTACAATCCAAAAATTAAGACTGTGCTCATATTATTAAGATATAGCGAATTCAACTCCAAAATTTGGAGGTGATTGATCGCTGAGAATTATATTATATTTGATCGCAAGGCATATTTTTCCAACAAAAGTAATTACAATAAAATGGTGATTGGATTAATATATCATTATATAAGAATATATAAGCAAAATGAATTATCATTCTAACGACTCCCGGCAAAGATATGAATAAATCTGTGGATCAACTCTACAAAGTTTACTAAGCCATCTTCTGACACTTTTTCTCTATGATAAAATTTTTTATGAATTTTGTGATTAGTTCCACACTAAAGCTGAGACTTTTCTCTACATTTTATGTTATTTTCATTTTTTTAGGGGCTCTGAATAATAAGAATTATCGATCGATGAGTCCGGTCGTACGAAACTCCCGGAGAATTCAAATTTTTCGCCCATTTCGAAGCGGCTTAAAACTATAAGTGGAAAACCCGATTTATCTTCTAAACGGCTTAAGTAAGACAAAAATTTGTAAAGACCTTTTTGTAGATAAAGAGACGAGCTACAACTTATCTATTTTCATTATTTTGGCCGCTAAAGCAAAAAAACCGAAAATCAAAAAGTTTTTTCAAATTTTTTTGAATTTTCCCGAAACTTGGAATTGCAAAGAATGCATCATCTCATTCTCCAGGTTATTACCTACTTAAATCCCAGGGATGATCCTTTTATTAATTTTTGCTAAATGGCTAATTTGGCTTTACTATTGGTTTTTCATGGAACATGGATATGAGTAGCTTTGTATCTTTCTGATGAGCTCCGAATAAGGGCGAAAAACATTTGAATTGGTATATCTCGGTCATCGTTGGTCGTATGGAGCAGATAAAAGAAGCAATTTTTTTGTCTTTTCAATCACTCTTTTTTCTCTGAACACTTACCTAGAATGCCGTAAAAAAAGTTATGGACGAATTGCTGAAAAAAAAAAAGTGAATTTGTGAAGTTTTGAACATTGTTATTTCATTATTTTTATTTCTAAAAATAGGGAAAAAAAATTTCAACGACGCACTTGGGTGGTAAATTCCCCTTTCTTCTCGTAAAAATCTCCAAATTTATGGTCTGATTCTTATGAAAATCGGTAACTGGGGATTCTCGAGGTTGCAGATTTTAAATATTTAGTAGAAATTCAAGATTTCAAAATGGCGACTTTAAGATGAAGAATAGGTTTTGTTATTTACAGGGAAGAAATTTTATTGAACAAATTGGAATAATACTAAAAAGAAGAAAATAAGTAAATAATTTAAAAAAATTAAAAAACACTCATTTTTTTTCGTTGAGTATGTATTATATATAATTTTTTCTTAATTTTTTCATTGTCTCTTTGTTCCAAATTTATAATTTCATATTGATATTCTGTTACAGGTAATTACAAAGTTGGATCAGCTAGAAATCCAGTTAACGGCCACAGAATTACCGAAAACCTCACCACAATTAGCACATCTACACGCTCAGTGTGCAAGAGCTATAGAAGAAGCAACGGCAGCTCCGATAGCCGAGGGATATGCCATCTTAGACATAGCGGGTAGAGGAATATCGGGCACAGACGGAGTAAAACGCATGGTCGAGGAATTAGAAAACAAGAAAATAATCCTAGATGGCCTTTGCACCGCCCACCGCGAAGAGAACATTCGAATAAACACAGCCCTCAACAATTTCTTAGAGCGACATAATGAAATCTATACCTGGCTAGTGACAATTGCAGAGGCGTTCCTTCAAGGCCATCAAGACATGGGCAGCGACTTACCTATGGCTAAAGATTTCTTGGACTTGCATAACCAATTGCTTAACGATTTGCAGGTGAGATTCTCTACGACATAGCTTATTAGAGATACAATGAAGATAATATATACATATATGAGGAATAATTACTGTTGTATTTATGCCATATTTGCACTCACTTCATAATATGTGCAATGTACAGGGTGATAATGTTTTAAGTGTCCTTTTTCAAATAATGTGAAGCAGAGGAATAAACTGCGAAAGCGTATTTAATTCAATTCTGAGATAGAAATTACAATTCTGAATTCTTTCTCAAAATTTTGACAACTTATAAAATAAGAAACCGCCGCCTAAGGAATCACTACTTCCACATCCAGATTTTTCATTCAAGTCGTTTTAAAGGAAACATCTTGACTATATTTGCACTCTAGAATGTGGACATTATTGGTCATAAAATTTTAATAATGTTTGGGGCAAAAATTTGAGGCATTGGTTTCTACCATATACGTTAAAAATGAAGTTTCTAGCTTGCTTTACTTACTTTTCCCTATTCACAACCTACCACCTCGCACCCCTTCAACGGAATCATCTCAATCAGATGTCATTACAATACACACGTGTACTAAATTTTAAGTGAATATCTCAATTTTATGTTTGGTTGGTTTTTAGTATATATACTAAATCCCAAGTTTCTGTACTCTTACCAGCTTGCTTTATTTATTTTTTCCTATTTACCTCTACTCCCCCCCCCACTCCTTCAACGGAATCATGTCAAAATATAATTTAGTTTCAGATCTCGTTATAATACATACAAAATTTCAAGTGAAAAATCTCAATTTAATTTTATCAACTCTTTTAATGAGGGAGTGGGGGGGGACTGAGGGGGACTGAACATATTATAAAAAAACTTGAGGTCTTCGCTTCTAGTATATACACCAATCCCAAATTTCTGTATTCTTACCAGCTTGCTGTACTTATTTTCCCTATTTACCCCTATTTAACCCCCCAACCCTTCAACGGAATCATCTCAAAATATAACATAGTTCCAGATGTCGTTATAATACATACGTGTACCAAATTTCAAGTGAATATCTCAATTTTGTTTTATCAACCCCTTTAATAATGGAGTAGGAGTGATGCGTAAGTTGAAAAATATTGTAAAAAAACTGAGGCCTTGGCTTGTAGTACGCACACCGAATTTCAAGTTTCTGTATTCTTACCAGCTTGCTTTACTTATTTTCCCCTATTTACCCCTATTTAACCCCCAATCCTTCAAAGGAATAATCCCAAGATATAATGTAGTTCCTGATGTCATTATAATACATACGTATACCAAATTTAAAGCGAGTATCTCAATTTTATTTTATCAACCCCTTTAACAAAGGAGGGAGGGGTAAAAATTTAAGGCCTTGGCTTCTAGTACATACACCAAATTTCAAGTTTCTGTTTACCCCCCAACCCTTCACCGGATATGTTCAACAAACAATCCAGTTCCAGATCTCGTTATAGTATATACGTTTACAATCCACTACGTGGATGTGGAATTAACTAGAGTTCTGACTTCTGCTTCAGAATTTTGCTTAACAATTAGTACAAACCATCAATTATCTAAAATATAGGGTTAAATATAGGGTAACCGTAGGTGCATTAGACATTTTGTTTACTATTCTACTTTTGGATGTAATTGATCTATCTGCCATTCAGTATCTATTTGCCATATTCGGCAATGTTTTTTGCTTAAAGACTATATTTGTTTTTGTCAAAATCTAATACACGCTACATACCTGATGTCATAGTTAAATATCAAAGCAATAAATTGGTTCCAGAATTATGGGGTTTCAAAATATTTTGTTGTGATCCTCCTAGGTACACCTTTGTAATAAACACCTGACCTAGGATCAAAGAACCAAAGTCAACAAAGCAAAGCAATATTACATCCTTCTTTATTATACGTTTCTCATCGTACTTAACGTGATACGGAGTTGTTTTTTGGGGATATTCAGCATCTGCGAGCAGAGTATTTGTATTACAAAATACGTTCCATGTTTCGAATGAATATTAGGGAATCTTGTAGAACATCATATGTCCAAAATAAAATTTTAACCCTGCCTAATTTGTACATTTTTGAAATATTAAAATTTGTAAAGAAAAATTTAATCCACAAAATATATTTCACAACTATTCGACACGTCATGGCTCGGATTTGCAATACGATATGCATAGATTAGAATTATACAAATCTAACCCTTACTAGAGGGGATCAGTAGTATATCATAAATTAAGTGTAAATATAAAAAATATTGTAAATGTAAAAAAATTTTTGTCAACTTTAAAAACATTTCTTGTGGCTAATGCATTTTATTCGGTGGACGATTTTCTAAATCATGTCAATTAATGTATGATTTGTGTGACATTTGTTAATGATAATTGTAATAATTTGTTAATGATAATTGCAATAATGAAATTATTGCTAATAAGTATTAATTTTTTCTCGAGTGAATGTCAGATTATAATATTACTAATATGTTTAATTTAGGGTGGGCCGAAAATGACCTTTTTTAAAAAAATTGAAAAACGAAAATTGCAATACCCATCAAAAGTTGCCTTTCACTGTGGAAAGTCCATGTGTTTTTTTTTTAATTTAAAAAAAAATATCTGCAGCCTTCTACTACCCTTTAATGACAAAAAAAAAATAAAAATGAAAATGAAAATCGCAATACCCGTCAAAAGTTGCCTTTCACTGTGTATAGTTACCCTGATTTTTTATTTTTTTTTTGAAATGATCTCTTCAGCCCTCTACCACCACTAAAATGGTCTTTAAAAAGAAATTAAAATAAAATTCGCAATACCCATCTAATGTTGTGTTTCACTGTGTATAGTCACTTTAATCTTTTTCAAATTTTTTAAATATTTTTTTCACCCTTCTACCACCCTTTTAATCATGCCTTCATTATGTAAAATTTGTACTTTCGTACCGACGTAATAATAATAATAATCAAATTTAATGGACATGTGTCTAAAACAATTGAAATTAATCAAAGCATTTATTAAAGAGCAAACATAAACAAATAATTTTTAATTTAACATAACACAAAAAAGTAAACGCTAGTATTTTTCGTACTTCAACTTAGGTAACTTTAAATTGTCCTTTATTTTCAAAAGTGGGAATAATCTCCTTTGATTTTATTCTTGAACGGATAAGGCCATCTCTGGATTCCGGACCTATAACTAAAGTAGATGACTCCGTAACCAATTTCACACATCTCTCTACGGTTTGAGTATGACACGGAAATTTGGAAAAGTCGAAGTCTGGAATCACGGCATCATTAATCAAACGCTTGAGGTCATCATTTGCTATGTCGGCCATAACTGGTGGTGGTGTTATTTCGCACTCATTCCAGTGGATTAAATCAAAATATTCCGTAGCACTAAAGTTCAATTCCGGTATCACAAAATGTCTTACTGTAGTTGTCTGTTGATAGGCTTGTCTGGCTTTAAGAATTCTTCTTAAAGATAGTTCTCGTACCCACCGACGATTATCTCTTAACATACAGAGAAGGAGATTCTCGGGGTGAATAAAATACGCATTTCTTGGAATTACTTGGTCTATAATACTTTTTAGATCTTCTCTTAAATACCGTGATTGTTCAATGGTCTTAAAAACATGCAAACTGCCGTGTGTTGAATTTGAGTTAAGCTTTATGTGGAACCACATTACTGCATAAACTTTAATTATAAATTCGGCAAGATCTTTAAGGTTTGCTGTTGGCTTTTCAGTTCCAGCATAGAGGCGAAGTACTCTATTTGCCATTGTGAGCCATCTTGAATGAGCTAACTTGCCAGGGTTACGATTTGCTAAATTTGAATGGAAGTCGCCACTTGATATGGCCTTGCAAATATCGTATAGATACGATTGATCTGAACTTAATTTACTAGATTCTATTGTCAATTCTGGCAATTCACATTCAATTCTGGTAAAGTTTGCAATTGAGAGAAGTTCGCATTTTTCTAATGATTTTCCAATTTCTCCAGAGAATTGACGGGGTCCTGTTGTAGCGCCATCTAGGAATTGGAATAAATGCCTTAAAGGTAACTCGTTTGCGTGTAATTGGCAGATAAACCATTGTAACGGACGCTTTAGTTCAGTTTCGATATATCTGATTACACCATTTTTATGGCCAGTGTTTACAACAGTACCGTCACTACCAATCGCCACCAAATTCCCTAGATCTATATTATTTATAGCTAAATAGTCTATTATTGCTTTTCCAATCGACTGAGCCTTGCCTGTGGCTGGAGTAACGTGACCTATGTACAGAGAATTTGGTTCTTCAATCAGGGAAATATGTTCTTCTAGAATAGTTCTCTTATATAATCTGGTACCCTTCTTTTCTTGCATTAAAGTTTTGTCCTTTCTTCCATCGAAGTAAAGACTTTTAATGCTTCTATTTGCAGTGTGAAACTCCTTACAAAACGTATTTCTGGTTTTCTGGCGCACTCTTCTCACTTTGTTTTTGTCGATTACTTTGGAGTTATCATTTGCACTGACAATTCCCACATGTTTCAATACTGCAGTAGCAATGGCAGCAGCCGATCTGTCAGAAATGCCATATTTATCGCATACAATACCTAATGTGGGTAACTTCAGCCTCATTTGAATGCATTCTGATGTTGAAGGTAAATTGACGTCTATTAGTTCGTCCTCCGATGACGATTCAAACTTTGAAGACTTGTCTGAGTCTGATAGTAATATGCTTACTTCAGTAGAACTACCGGGTGTCAAATCATAAGATCTGGATCTGTACTTTTCTAGTCTTTCTGTTTCTCTTGATTGTCTATCTTTCTTGGCAGTTAACTTTTTTGTTTCTGCACGATCAATATTTCCTATAGTCATCTTTCTATACGATCTTTGATCCAAAAGAAAATTTTGTTCTTGAATCGGCACTTTTCTTAATTTTTCGCATTTACATGCAGAAAATTCGCATTTACATGCAGCAATGTCGAATAATTTCTCCGAACAGTCTAATTTAAAACTATTTACCTTTGACTCATATTGTGTATTCCGTTTGCTTTTCGGGTATCTTATTAGGCTCAAATACTTGCCATGGTACTTGCGTATCAATTGTACGATGCGGTCCCTTGAAACTGTTGGAATTGATGCCGTTTTCCAAATATTGTCAATTTTAGGCACAAGTTCATTGCAAACTTCTACAAAACTTGGTTCCTTTCCGCACTGTTTGTTAAATTTTATTTCGTACCGAATAAACAAATAACATCGAAGCATTTGTTCAATTGTCGGCAACACAAGGCTGTTTAAATCGATAGGACTACCAAAAATAGGACATTCCACTTTACTTCTTGTTATGTTTAATTTCGGTGCATTCATTATTATAATTTATTCACTGCACAAAACAAAATTATTGTATTAATTTTTAAGAACAAATTAGAGACCAGCCTCAGATGTTCAGTGTTCACTGATTAACTTCTGAGTACGTAATAATATTCAATCTTAGGTACAGCGTATTTAACAGACTCTCCTGTGAACATGTCAAAACTTGCAATAACTGATTCATAATAACCTGTTGCTTGTATTTAATGTTATTTTAAGATAAATACTTTGTTTAATATCAATTTTGTAATCATAACTTTTATGATTTACATACATATGAAAGTACAAACTTGACACAATTATTAGAGGCGGGATTAAAGGGGTGGTAGAGGGCTGAAGATACTATTTAAAAAATTTGAAAAAAATTGGAATGACTATACTGAATCAAATACAACATTTGATGGGTATTGCAATTTTTATTTTTTACTTTTTTTTTAAAGGTCGTTAAAGGGATGGTAGAGGGCTAAAGACATTTTTTTTTAAATTGAAAAAATTACAGTGACTCTACACACTGAATGTCAACTTTTGATAAGTATAGCAAATTATTATTTCAAATTTAATTTTTTCGGCCCACCTGACTTGCCCTATGTCATTTTATGATCACCTGGATTAATAGATGTATTCTATTCTATTCTACTTAACGTGATATCTTCAGTAATGGTTTTGTACCCTTTGTTGTTGAGGAATTGGTGCCATGTTTACTTAAGGAAATTGATTGAATCTTCCTTAAGGAAATTGATTGAGGAAGCCGTTACTCTGTGGTAATCCATAACAATAACGAAATTGAGTAAAACACTATTATGTTTTTGACCACTATATTTGCACAAAAACGTGACTACAGTTTCAACCCTTTTTAGGTCATTTTCAAACAATGATTCAACTAAGAATGAAATACAAAACATATTTAAATAGGGACCAAATCTTTTGTATTTCATTCTTAGTTGAATCATTGTTTGAAAATGTCCTAAAAAGGGTTGAAACTGCAGTCACGTTTTTGTGCAAATATAGTGGTAAAAAATGTAGTAGTGTTTTACTCAATTTCGTTAATCTTCCTTAAATTTATTGCATTAAATGGAGATATGCTTTGAACTCTGTAATACCGAATGTCAAGAGATCATCATCAAAGAGATCATCAAATACAAATTTTCGAGATATCGAAATGAAATGTGGACTCTAGTTTGGTACTAAATAATAATTTATTATGCGACATTAATCCTTTGAAAGCGTTAAATTAAGCGGTTGAAGTTGACATGCACCAATTAAAAGTACGCCTTTGCATACTCTCCACACGAATTATTTTGGAGTTAAGGCTGATAGCGAACGAGCTTCAAACAAAAGTTATAGGAGTGTTATAGGCTACTTAATGGTGAGCTTGACTTTAGCTATTTCTACTGAGAAACCTAAATTACCCTCTAAATAACCTTGACATGACTTCGTAAAGGTAAAATCAAGGTCGCCATAATGTAACGCTATAACATCCCTACAACCTTAGCCTGAAACATTTTTCGCTATCAGGCGTACCGAATTTAGTACCGAACCGAATTCGAGACCATATTTGAGAACTCCGAAACGAGTGATCTTTGACTGGTTTCTGAGGTCACTCTGTATACGCCGAACGCTACCCCGAAGGGTAATGCCCAGGACATAAACATTTTGCAATCTTGAAACTCGGTTCAGGACTGACCCAACTAATAGTCTAAAAGAAATGAGATATTTATAATCAGTGGAGAAATGAAATAAAAACTCATTGTCTGAAGGATTCCCACCAGGTGCATGGTCTCGCTCTCGCTTACTGTAACTCAGGTGGTATCATCAGCAAGTTGCAGGTTAGAAATCTTAGTTCCGTACTCATTATAGATGATAAATAAAATTGATAACAGAACATAGAACATGCATTTGCCAACTGTGCATTCGTTGTATTTGCTCTTGTGAAAGCAGAGTTTTCTTCATACAGCCGGAGAACAATAAAGACTGGATGTCAGGGTAATCCCATCTCCAATAATAAAGAGTCTCCCAGAACTGAGTTCCCGGACGGGAATCTGGAATTCCTGAGTTCATATTGGGTCCATATAATCCAACTATTTAGTCCAAAAATGCATCCCTGAGGAAGTACATCCTCTTAAAGTGAGACAGAAAAATACATTTTTCCAATAATTACCGTTATATGGAAAAGATAAATTTGTTTAATTTTCAAGGAGTTTGTCGGTTTGGGAACTTTGGCCTGTATCTCCGCTCAGAGGCTTGAGAATTATCATATGCATATCAGTATATTCTTCATAACTAAATTGATTCATGATTGTTTTTAAATACACTGCTTTTCTGTTATTACAAAATTTTGTTCTGGAATTGTAAATAAATGTTAAATATAAATAGAGGGAAAGAACGATAATTTCTTGTATTTTTTATTAATATTACAAACAATTTTAAGAGTACCTTTTGTGCAGCCCTTTCAATGCTTTGCAATAATATTCAAGTATTTCGTAATATTACATGGCGATTCAAAAAATATAGCCAGTGAAATATTTTATTATGAAAAAAAATTTAGAAAAAAAAGTTATTTGGTTAAGTTTACATAGAGTATTTATAGAGATACAGCTCCCATCAAAATTTGAAAATTTTATCTTCAATATAACGGAAGTTATTGGAAAAATATGTTTTCTTCTGTCTTACTTTAAGAGGGTGTACTTCCTGAGGGATGCATTTTTGGACTAAAGTAAGTTGGGTTATTTGGTCTCAATATGAACCCAGAAATCACATGTGTCAGTCCGGGAACTCAATTCTGGGACACCCTGTATAGCTCATGGTATGTTTCACTCCACAATGTCAAAAGCTTTACGGTAGTTCACGAAACAAAGGTACACAGGCACCTAATATTCTCTTGCCTTTTCTATAAGTTGACATAAATTCAGTGTTTATTCTCTAGTATCACGTTCCTTAGAAAAGCCTGGCTGAAGTGAGGATTAAAGAATATACAGTATTATTTTCCTGGAATGTGATCGTAATGTTAGAAATCTGTAATTATAACAAACATCTGTTGTTCCCTTCTATTGTAGTGATACGAAGATTAGAATTCCTCAATCACTGGATCAGATTCCTGTTTCTTATACTTATTGATACATTCTGTGAAGGACTGCTTTGTCAGGTTCTAGTTTACATATGGCATTCATTTTTTTTTTACTGTTAAAAGTTCGCTTTCGTAATCCCAGTCATCTTCTACTTCAGGATGGTCATACTAGAAAATCTTCTCACAGCATTGGCGCCAAATTTCAATCATCTTATCCCTGTCAGGTGAAGTATTTGATTGGCCACGTTTTTCTTTAAATCATCCTTACCATTCAGATAAAGTCTTTGTTATTGTGATCAACACGTCACTTGAGTTCTGTACAAACGCCTTGTAGATGAGAATTCTTACTATCTTTATCTGCGACAAAGATACTGAATTATTTGCATTAGTCTATTATATTCTTTCTATTCCCAGCATTGACACCTTTAGCATTAAGCAATTTTCATGGATTGTACTTGTTAGAGTTTCAGCAGTTATTATCCAAGGTTGTTCCTCACTTTACGTGTCTCGCTTTGTGCTTCTGTTGCCGTTCGTGTTATACTTTCTTTTATAGAATCCCAAGTGGCCAGGCCTTTGGCTCTTTATCTTGTAGTGGAATGAATTTACTTACGTATTCCCTAAATTAATTTTTTCAAAATATAATTGTATTATATAATGAGCTTGTTCCATGATATTCTTTTTATATGGTTTTTAAACTTTTAAGAAGTTGAAATTAGTAATAGTTGCAAAAACCGAGCGCTCATTTGTGACGTCAATATAAGCAAGTGACGTAAGAAAAATGGCTTTCTGGGACCTTTCAAATTTAACCTGAAAAGTCGAAAAACATGGAATTTTTAAACGCTGGTAACTAAATAAATACGTCGAGGGGAAGTTCGGTCTATGTGTCTACGGAAAGGGGAAGGTTGGAGATGAATTCTAATCGTAAATTGCAGGGTCAAAATCGAAAATTCGTCCCGGCAGGAGCGAGAGAAAATTGTAATTTTTTGACATTTCACCAAATTATATTCCCCTACTGTCAAGTAGTAAGCAAAACAAACAATACTTCGAAAACTCTTATAATTATAACAAGTAAGGAGTCGAGTCTATGCGTATAGTGACGTAGCGCCTGGCCACACCCCTTTTTCTCGAGATGGAGATTTGTAATAGTTTTTAAGATACTAAACGTGCGAATAAGATTCAAATTTTTTGCAGATCCATTAATTTGTACTTGCACTTTCGATTTATGAAATAAAAAAAAATACCGAACAAGCCCATTATAGTAATGAACGTTTACTATTGGCAAATGGTTTTTGAGATCATTACATTGAAATAACTTACTTGATATCAAACTTATGAGAATATTTTGTAATGCCTGTGTTTGATTGGATTAAGTGTTTCAGAATACTTTTAATTCTGAAACACTTAATCCAATCAAACACAGGCATTACAAAATATTCTCATAAGTTTGATATCTAGTGATTTCATCTACAAAAGATGTAATGGCAAATAATAAGACGCAGTTGAAGGAAAAAGGTACCTAACCCCAAGAAGAGATTAAGATAACACATCAACAACTTTAAAAATTCTCTCATTTTGTTTCCTAATTATTTGTAAGTAAATACGTATGCAAGTTGAATTAAATTTGACATCATTGCCTTTTTCCTAAGTCCGGGCTGATTCACATAAGGTTTTGTTTTACTTTTGCTATTCATTGCTATTCAAGGAATTACAACAATTATTATTACAGGTATTAATATTAATAATGTTAAAACTATCTCGGCGAATATATTACAAAATAAAATTTCATTAAGCATCGCTAGCTACGTGAGAAAATGCTCAGCAAACTTTATCTAAGAAATAATTTACAATTGTTCAATGGAATAAATACGATATTTTCCCAAAGATAATTGAAAGTAGTATAATAAAAAGAGTAATTTCTGTATTTTATGATGATTTCCTCCTTTTATACAACAATTAAACATTATTAGAGTTTATAAATATGGAAGTTAAAGCAGTTTTTATTGCAATTTGAACTGTAATTACTAAGTAATAGTTCGTATGAATTACGCTATATCCTTAAATAAAATATCGTTGTCTTATGTCACATTAATAATACATTCTGCTGATAGCATAACATAGATTTGTTATGTAAAGGTATGGATGACGTCTCTAAATTTAGGCATGACTTAAATTTTGTTGTGAATAAATTTTTCGAAAATGTCTTGAAAAAAAAAAACAACTAATAACTAAATAAACCACGCTACTATGTTTTTTACCACTATGTATTTATAAAAATTGCGACTGCAGTTTCGACTTACAAAGCCATGGTCAAGCAGTGGATCAAAAATAACTGATTTACAATTGCATAGACATGTTATATATAGACAATTTTGGATGGATTAATATATAAGTAGTATAAGGGCTTAGGCAAGTAGATGACAATAATAAACTACTCTATGAATAGTCAATTATGGGTCTCCGGCTGCAAATAAATAGGAGTAAATATAGATAAATAAATATAGCAAGTTAGTAAGAGTCCAGAAAATTGAATTTTGGTGTATATACTAAAGACTAAGGTCTCTATGACATCTAAAATTTTGACTTAGTGTACAAGAACAAATTCGCGAATTCGCCTCCCCCACCCCTCCCATTAAACGTGGGTTGGTCAGCCCGCCAGTTAAAAAGATACCTATTAAAGTACATCTTTTTATGGATGGTTTATGGGAAGTGCAAATATAATATCAAATGTGTTAGTTTAAAGAGACTTGATTGGAAAGTCTGGATGTGGAAGTAGTGAATTCTTAGACCTTTGATAAAATTTAAAAATGCCTCTTAATGTTCTTCAATAAAACAATTATTTCTGTAAGAAAGCCCATCGTTTCCTCTTCCCAACAGAGTGTGCATACATTCATATTAAAATTATTTTTGTTCTACATCTCCTGTATTCTAAACCATATATTTTATAATTTATTTAGCACTAAATTCATTTTAATGTTATTTCTTTGTTGCAGACTAAAGGAAATGAAATCAACGCTTTACTACTAACACTGCCACCAATTTTGGAGTACTTGGAAGATAATCAACGAAGAGATGTGGACTCTAAAGTGGAAGAGCTCCACGACCGCTGGATGAAATTAAAAAATATATTGGAAAACCGTTTGGATCTCTCCAGAATATACGTCAAATTCCATATGGAGGCTGATATAGTTCATAACGAAATGGATAAATTAGAATTATTATTAGTGCAAAACAAAGACAACATAGATGATGAAACAATGAGGGTGCTGGAAGAGAAATTCGAATCAATAGTCCCTCTTTATCAATCCGCCAAGAATACTGGAATTACATTCATTAATCAAGCTCAAAGGGTATGTATTTAATTTTATCACTTAAAATCTTTGCCTTACCATTTAACAGGCACATGCGCCATTTGAATAATATACGGTTTTCGGTTTCGTAATATGAAACCACTAGACCAGTGTTCCTCAAACTTTTTTATCTCACGTACCCCCTTTTTATTGTACAGTGATCATGCGTACCTCTTTCTAAAAAATAAATATTATTAAATAATTTAAGTAAGTGACTATAGTAGGTACATGGTCAAACTAGGTATTTGAAAGAAGTAATACGGAATATCTTTTATAAAAACTTCGTAATTAAGTTTTGAAGAAAAGGAGGCAGAAAATTTTTTTGTACCCTCTTGACGGCGAAGAAATAACTATTTTGAACAGGTCCGTACTTCGCAGTTTCGGGCTTTAATTAAGCTTCGAATGCATATTAATTGTGTAGTTTTATCTTTCACCTTCATATTTGTTATACTTGTTATGCTATTATATATTTTTTGTAGGTTTCTATTAGTTAAATTTATCAGTCGCCATTCAAATACCCCCTAAAAATTTTCGCGTATCCCCAAAGAGTACGCGTACCACAGTTTGAGGAACACTGCACTAGACTATGGATAATGTAGAAAAACTTCCTATTAAATAAATAAAATTGCTATAGATTGCATTGCCCAGTCTCCAGGAATTTTAAGTTGGAATTAAATAATCCTTATAAGAACTTTTGATTTTTTTAGTAGGTTTTTGATGACAAAAAAGTATTATAAAGTTATTGCGGCCACCGTGATTGGAACAAAACAAAACACGACGTGACGTTAAGCTCTCATATTTTTAATAACTCGCAAAATAAGAAAAAAGTAGAGCTGAAAATTGAAGAACACCAAATTCTACATTAAAAGTGTAATAAAGCCGTTTTAATAAGAATAAAATTTGTAACCTAACACGCGAACGCCAAAATTAGCCCTACTTCCATGCGTCGCAGCACAGAAAGTTTAGAATTTTTTATAGAAATGGTCGGATTTTTATTGAAAAACAAATTCCCACTTCTTTGCGTTAAATTACCTATATCGTGAAATGTATTTATAATAGTGCAGTATCAAAAGTCAAGAGCTGGAATAAAATAATCCTTTTATGTAGTTTCAGATAGAAGCTGGTTTCTGGTAATAGAATAAAGCATAAGAAAAGTTATCGATAAAACTGTGGCTGCAGGCACAAAAGAAAATAGTGGTAAACTTCCAAAATATCTAATATTAGCGCGGCTTGGGGAAGCTCATCCATGAATTTTAGACAAATTCTCATCGAAGTCTTGTACGTGTTGATTTTATATCTCCACGGCTACCTAAAACTTCAATATATGCAATCGAAAGAATGTTTACCGTAGGTGACAGTTGCAAAGAATATGAGTATTCAACACCAGAGACATATTTATCTAAATACTCCGATTTTAATATACATGCACTAGATAGCAAATTCCTGTTGAATGTTTATTAGAGTGAAAAAATGTGCATGCCTAATTAGAAGTACCCTTAGCTTTAATTTGCATTATTTTGTATGTGCCAAAGTTAATTTTTAATCATTTACGAGCATTTGTAAATAATAGTTTTATATCGAAATGTGACATATTAAGATCCTAAAACAAACAGAACTTGTTACATTAACGAGTATACTACATTTTTTGGGCTAAAACGCAATGAAAGAGGCGCCATATATAAGTTTGATTCTTATTTTTCGCGCTATATGTACGAACATTATTGTAGACATTTTTTAAATAAAATCATACGCTCCTCAACATTCACCTCTACAATAGTTTTTGAGTTTTTCGTATTTTAAAATAAAAAAAATATATGTTTTGAGGCTTGACGCCATTTTGTTTTATGTTCCACCCACGGTTGAGAGCTTTTTAAAATATTTTTCTTCCACTTCTTCAAGGGTTATTTTCTCTCAGCTTTTGCCGCTTGTTCTTCCTGGGAGCTGGATTAAATTTTATCAGCAAATAAATTTCCCATTGGAAATTTTATTTAGAATTATTTACAATTCTTTCTCGTTGATGAACAGAGTTAAGGCTTTTATATCACCCCGCATGTCCTTCAACGGCCACGACGACTCACGTCGAAGAAGGATGTCTAGAAGGATCTCGACACATGTGTCGGCAATTTTGTGTACCTTAAATTATGAATAAAGGTTGTTTTGAAGTCAACCGAATGGAATAAAATGCAAAAAAATCTAGACCAGCTCGCTGAATAAGTTCTCGTAAAAATAAGTTTCTTAGAAATATCTCGCTTCCATCCCGATGCAATAAAGGATTCTACAGAAGATAATAAAGCATTACCTACTATAGGCTAAACCTAACTACAGCCTGGCTTTGCATTTTCAAGGAAATAGTTTTTAACTCATTTATTTATGAGATCTTAACGATGACACAGAAAACAAACCTGTTTTTAAAGTATGATGTAGGCTTGCAGTATTACGTATAATCCATTACGTTGTATGCAATACTCCATAATTTATGACACATCCAATATACAGTGTTTAAAAAATGTAGGGAACAAGTTTAGGCCTCTTGGGTCAAGACGAGAGGAAAATTGCTATGAAAATATCACACGTCACTTTTTTAGCCAATCAGAAATTTGTTCTTGGTTTCATTACCATAGCAACTCAAAAAATTTCAGAAAAATTTGTATCCTCCCTGAGCGAAATTAAGTGGACATTTCATAAACATTGTCTTAGTTTTGCATGAAATATCTTTATGAGTGGCTTTGCGCCTTTCTGATGAGCTCCAGAATAAGGGCGAAAAACGTTTCAAAGGCTACGCATTTCCAAAAACTGAGTGATAGAGTTTATGAAAATATAATCCGTTAGAATGAAACATTTTTAAGGCAAGATAGGTAAATAAATTCATTTTAGGCCATTGTTCTCATTTCTAACTGAATCTTCATGACCGTAGGGGGTTATGTAGATATTAGTTTAATCTGCATGGCCGTAGGGGACTGTGTGGATGCTAGTTATTGAATTAGAATTTTCAAATAAGAAATTATACAATTTCATTTTAGGATTTTAATTTGCTAGCATAACCAGAATTCAGGTTATCAAAAAGATGCAAAGATTTCATTATTATTTTTACACATAGTTTTTCTCTTACTTCTCATAGATAATTTTTTTTGCCTTTTACAGAATCCAATAAAGAATATGTTTCAATACAATTATAAGCAACAAATAATAATTCACTTTTAAACATGCATAGAGTATATAGGTTCCAATACTAGTTTACTAATAGATAGGTGTAGATCTGTTGTTTTTATCAGTCAATGTCAAATATAATTATTTCATACTCATTCATAGAAATTGTCTTGGTTTTGCATGAAACAACTTTATGAGTAGTTGTATGTCTTTCTGATGAGCTCCAGAATAAGGGCGAAAAACATTTTAGAGGCTAAGCATTTCCAAGAAACAGAATGAAAGATTTCATGAAAATTAAATCCACTAGAATGAAAAATTTTTAAGACAAGATAAATAAATTAATTTTACGCCTTTGTTCTCATTTTTCACCGAATCATCATGACCGTAGGGGGTTATGTAGATACTAGTTTAATCTGCATGGCCGTAGGGGACTGTCTGGATGCTAGTGTTAGAATGAGAATTGTCAAATAAGAAATTAGACAAATTCATTTTAGGATTTTAATTTGCTAGCATAACCAGAATTCAGGTTATCGAAAGAATGCAAAGATTACATTATTATTTTTCTCATAGTTTTTTTCTTAGTTCTCATAGATAGTTATTTTTTCCTGCTGTTTGCAAAATCCTGTAAAGTATATGTTTCAATACAATTATAAGCAAGCAAATAATAATTCTCTTTTAAAAATGAATGATGACAGAAGTGACATTTTTAAATATAGGATCAGGTTCTAAAAGTGTCTCAATCAACTGAATCAATTATCACATGTATCAATAGGATTGAAATATGTTTCTCGCAACGCTCCTCATTGAAGCAGACGTTTGTTTGTGTATGTTACTTATTTTAGTCCACCCCTTCGTTGTCTAATCTATTTTAAAAGCAACTAATATGAAACATAAAAAAAATTCACAAGTTTAAAGAGGAATTGATAAACGGATTAGATAGTGTTTCAAACATCAGACAATAATATTTATAATATACAAAAGAATGCCCAAATCATCATATCTATATGACCTGCATAGAAGTTGCTTAACTATCACAATTCATATTCATATGTCACTTTCATTTTTCTATGGCTTATTTTATTTCAATGACAATTTTTTAATCTTTCTTAATATCTGTAGACTTTAGTAATAATTTGCATAAACAGAAGTAGATCATCAGTATACATAATGAATAATTGTAGTTTTATCAAATGTTGGAGAATATTTTTCTCAAGAGATTTAAGTTTTTTCTCATATCACCAGATATAGAAACGTTTTGATTAATTCCAATTAAAGATAAAAAACAAATACAGCTGCGTATTATATATGTTTTTGGAGGTAAAGGGCGAAGTTCAACTTATTTAGTGATAGAATATACTAACAAGTTGCTCTTCCACTTCACCGAAAAAAAAAATCCACTGTCTAAATTAACCTAAAGAAATATACATAGATACTAAACTAAGATACTAAATGCAATAATAGTCCAATAATTATAAAGATTTTCACAAGAAAATATGTTATCTGAGATTTTCCTTCAGTAACTGTTAGTGGAGGGATTATACATCAAAAAACCACAAAAGTCAGTTCTGGTGGTGCTGCGCAACCCCCACAAAAAACCTCCCCTTCGGTGAAAGAAGCCTTATTTTACTGATAACTTAACCGTTAAATATATAAAAAATTGCTCATCATAAAAAAGAAAACTGGACTAATTTCCTTAAAAAAGTCCTCTTGTATTTGTATATGTCATGATTTTCGAGAAAATCGATATCGAAAAAAATTGCAACATTTTTGTTTTTAATGCGTAGTAATTTTCCTTTATTTGGAATTTTTTGCGCGCGGCCTATAGATAATACTGAATGGCTCGAAAACCAAACAAGCCACGAAGAAAAATCAAAATGGGTTTTAAAGGGGATATAAAAATACTCTCTTGTGTTTCCATTTTTGATGGCTATTGATATCTATTAATATATAAAAATAGCGATATAGTATAGTTACCTCTTGATTTTTTGCGCTTTTAACTATTCACAGGCCCATAAAAAATAACTGACTTTAATATAAGTTATAAATGCATGATCTTTTAATTCAAGGTAGTACTTCAATGCAGAAAAGTTTAGGATTAAAAATGTTCACATTTACAAAACCAGCTTGTTGAAGTTAACCAAATTTTGGTCATTTTTGTTTCCTAAAAATAAAGAAAGACCCAAACATTTTTAAAATTAAGCTCAATTTTTTTTTGAGTGTATATATTGTTACGGATTTCCACCTTTTAGGAAACACCCTGTATGAATTCGTGGGTTCTAAATAATTTTAACAAGAGATTAAACACTACTAACACTTTATTTCACAATTTACTGACTATACAATACTTCAAAATAAACTTTGTTTACTTTAACCTCACTTTTTCCCGAACGTGTCACTTCTCAAATAAACTTCCTTCTTAATAAAACTTCTCTCCCGCGCTTGTAATCGCGCCTTATATACTCCGAAATTAGCTCTAGATCAATCCAGAATCTTCTTCAACCATAATCTAGAAAAGTCCTTGGCTCTTTCTAGAGCCTTTCCAGTCACCATCAGAGGCATAGGCGTGCCATCTCCTTTTCCAAGGGGGTGTAATTCATAACACTGCCCCCTCCTTAAGCCTAGATCGTCCCGATCAGGCAACTCAGAATCATCGATGTATTTCGCCAGCCTGTCCAAATGCACGATCTTCATCTTGGACTTTTTGCTTCGTTGAATTCGATAGACGACGTCATTAATTCGGGTAATAACAGTATACGGTCCATCCCAAGGCGGTTGAAGTTTCGGTGACCTTCCTTTCTTCCGCTGTGGGTTGTACACCCAAACCAGGTCTCCTGCCTTGAATCCTTCTGAACTACCCTTCCGGTCGTATCGAGCCTTCATTCGGTCACTGGGCGGTGATGGCTCCGCTATATTGTTAGCCAACCTCTTGAAAGGAACTCCGGAGTTGAACTGCTTCTTTTCACCCTTACTTCCAGTCTGTGGTCCCTTACTGGCTGCACAAATCTTGCATTTGCGACACCAAGCCTCCACATCCTGACGACTTCTTATCCAATAAAATCGGTCTCGTATTTTCTTCAGGGTCTTGTTAACACCGAAGTGTCCATCGGATGTCCCATTGTGCACTTCCTGAAGCACCTTCGCTACTCGACACCTGGGAATCACTAGACGCATAACCACCTTTTTTCCATCCGGGCTTTCCCATGCTCTCCGCAACAGCCCGTTCCTGACACTCAGTGAGTCCCACTGCGCCCATAGTGCCTTCAGTCCCACTCTTTTGCCTGAAACATCCTTCCATTTTGGACGAGTTCCCCTTTCTTTGGCTCTCAATATAGGCCCAATTTCCACATCATTCAATTGCTCTTGTCTGAGCGCCTCATCTGTCCCGTCATCCGGCACCTCCACCTTGACAGTGTTCATTGCTCCTGTGACCTGCAGTTTCTCCTGGTGGTAGTACTTGCAATCTTCCTTGCACCTTCTTCCGGATGACGTATCAGCATCCTTCTGGGGTTTCATTTTATTTTCACGTCCTGGTAGTAGTGGACTTCTCGGAATGCTTCGAAGCTGGGAAATCCTTACTTCTCTTGGGGTACCACGTTCCTTATCCGTCACAGTCTCTCTGGTACCAGCTTCCTCTGATTTTCCCCTCAGCTTCACAGCTTCCTCGGCCTTCAGTTTCTCCAATCTTCTCCGTGGACATTCAAGCTGGATATGTCCTAGTTCTCCGCACCGGTAACATTTCATACTCCGTCGTCCACTTGGCCTTCCACTACTTTGTTTATTCTGTGTCCCTTCCATGTTTCTAACATTCACTTTCCTCAAGTTCCGATATCGACAGTCTTGCTTGATATGCCCTGCTCTGCCACAGTTGTAACATTTAGTACTCCTGTTTGGCTTTCCTTGTCTTCCCGCAGTATCCCATTGAGCCAGTAACTGACTAATCATTTCATTTACCTCCTGTATCTGGATCAAGATAGGGTTCTCTTTCTTCTTTTCTGGTTGAGATTCTTCGATACTCACAGCTTGTACTCTTGGACTCGGGGCATCCTGAAAGACAGCTTCCACCTCGAGTGCACGTACCAACGCTTCGCCGCTGTTCTGGTATCGAGATAACCTGAGGACTCGCCTTATCTCATCATCCTGTATACCATCCAGAAAAGCCTCTACTGCCAGTTGATCTTGGAATTCCTTCGGTACATCCGGGTAAGCCAGGTGAGCCAGTCTCCACACGGCAGCTTCAAACTCTTGCAAACTTTCCCCAGCCCCTTGAACACGTGATTTCAGCTGGGTCTGGTACACTCGGACAAGGTGTTGATCGCCATATCGTAGATCTAGGGCAGCTTCTAAAACTTTAAAATTCCGTTGTTGGTCTGCCGGAATTGTCTGGAGCAACTCCAACGCTTGGCCTCTTAAAGCCACGATTAATGCCTTAGCCTTCTCTTCGTCATTCCAGTTGTTTGCACTCGCTGCTGCCTGTGTCTTGTAAGTCATCCAGGAACTTTGACCATCAAAAGAGGGAATTTTTAATCGTTGGCCTGATGACACCACTTGCTGGTTTCCTCTTTCCCTCAACTGTCTTTTAAGCTGGTCAATCTCTCCTTTGACTTCTTCTTCGAACTTGTTTACTTTTTCCTCGACCTTATCTGTTTTTCCTTCAACCCGATCTACTTTTTCTTTGACTTCACTGACTTCTTCCGCTACCTTATTTTTGAGTTCTTCAGTGACGGCAAATATGGCACTCTGTTGGCCTTCTATAATTTTCCTTAGTTCATCTCTTTCTTCTTGATGTCGTTTCTCCTCTTCTTGTTTCTCCTCTTGACGTCTTCGTTCTTGTTCCTCAAACATTTTTCTTAATTCTTCTTGACGTTTTTGTTCTTGTTCTTCTTTTTCCTGTAGGCGTTTTTGTTCTTTTTCTTGTCGTTTTCTCTCACGTTCCTCTTTCTCTTCCTGGCGTTTTCTTTCCTGTTCTTCTTGCTCTTCCTGGCGTTTTCTTTCCTGTTCTTCTTTCTCTTCCTGGCGCTTTCTTTCCTGATCCATCATCATCTTTTGCATTTGGGCCATAAAGTCCTGCATTTGTTGTTCGGATGCCATGCTTCTGGTTGTTACCGGCATATAATTATCAGCAAAATTTAATAATTACGTCACTATCGGTAATGGGACTGTCCAGAAAAAACCTCAAAACGGCACAAAAAAAAGTCTTATCTAGAGTCTTTGTCACTTAACCACTAATGTCCAACAAAAATGTTCTACAATGTCTAAAAACGCACTTGACACTATTTTCCTGTTCGAAATTAATTCTCGAACAATGTCCAGTAAATTAGTCCTCCTTGTGTTAGCACAAACTCCGAGAATACTGTCCCAGTCTTCTCAACACTTCCGAAAAATCCTCTTGTCAAAATTCCGCTTCCGACACCAAAATGTTACGGATTTCCACCTTTTAGGAAACACCCTGTATGAATTCGTGGGTTCTAAATAATTTTAACAAGAGATTAAACACTACTAACACTTTATTTCACAATTTACTGACTATACAATACTTCAAAATAAACTTTGTTTACTTTAACCTCACTTTTTCCCGAACGTGTCACTTCTCAAATAAACTTCCTTCTTAATAAAACTTCTCTCCCGCGCTTGTAATCGCGCCTTATATACTCCGAAATTAGCTCTAGATCAATCCAGAATCTTCTTCAACCATAATCTAGAAAAGTCCTTGGCTCTTTCTAGAGCCTTTCCAGTCACCATCAGAGGCATAGGCGTGCCATCTCCTTTTCCAAGGGGGTGTAATTCATAACAATATCATATAACTATTGCTCCTAATCATTTAATAGTTAAAAAATTGCGTAAAAAATATCATAAAAAAATTGAATATGTAGCCTTTTTTGGATTGTTTTAGCTAACTTCAACATGCTGGTAAATTTGTAAATGTAAATATTTTTATTCCTAACTTTTTCTGCAATAAAGTACTACCTTGAACTAAAACATAATGCATTTATAACCTATATTAAAGTCGGTTATTTTTTATGGGCCTGTGAATAGTTAAATGTACAAAAAGTATTATATTATTATTTTTATATACTAATAAATGTTAATAGCCATAAAAAATGGCAACACAAGACAGTATTTTATATCCCCTTTAAAACCCATTTTGATTTTACTTCCTAGCATGTTTAGTTTTCGAGGAAATCCATTTTTTCTATTGCCCGCGCGCAAGAAATTTCAAATAAACGAAAGTTCGCGCGCATTAAAAATACAAATTTTGCAATTTTCGTCAATATCGATTTTCTCGAAAAGCATGGCATATACAAGAAAATTACAACAGGACTTTTTTTAGGCATTTAGTCAAGCTTTTTTTACAATGGGCAATTTTTTTATATCTTCAACTGTTAACGAGTTCATCAGTAAAATAAGGCTTTTTTTACCGAAAGAGTGGTTTTTTGGGGGGTAACGCGGCACCCCCAAAACTGATTTTTGTGGTTTTGTGATGTTTAATCCTCCCTCTAACAGTTACTGAAGGAAAATCTCAGATAACATTTTTTGAGAGCTTTTGGTGTATTTTTTACTTTACCGACTGGACTATAATAAAATAAATAATGTATAACGAAATTGCATTTGTATTAATTTAATTTATAATAATTGATTACTTAATTTTAATGTTATTTATCAAGAAGAAACTTTTTAAATTTTATTTTGAATTGGTGAATATTTTTAATTTTTAGTACCTGTGGAATGAAATTTTACATTTTGCGTATCTGATAGGTGAAGGATCTCTTAAGAAATTCTATTCTAAATGTTGGTGGAGTCAACACAGTTTTAAACCTAATATTAATTCTGTGGACGGCTGTCCAAATTTTATTTTTCTGTGTAAATTGGATGGCTTTCTGTTAATAATAATTTTATGACAAAGTGTGACAGCATGCATAATTTTACAATTTTCCATATTCAACCAGCCAGCACTTTTTACTTATGTGATATTCTTTTTCTTCTTACTCCAAATACAAGTCATAGACATGAATTTTGAACAGTTTGAATGATGCGTTTATACTGATTGGTTAAATTTGAGCCATACAAATAATGTAAGCTGCAGTAAATTAATTTTGAGGAAAGTAAGAACGTTGTATAATATTATTAATATATTTTTCAAATCTTAACTCACTATCTATTAGCATTTTCAAGTTTTCTGCCTCATCAACTGTTCCAAGCTTAGAATTGTTGACTTGAATATTAATGGCATTATTTACAATTTGACGACTTCTTGTAATTCGAAAGGTTAATACACTTGATATAATGGAATTTATATATAAGCAGTGGTCTGTGGCTGTTTTAGCAAATGTCCCAATATTATTGATTAACAGACATGCATTAAGCAACATCTGATGGGGGAAGCTGTAATAGATTTGGGTAACATCTGCGTAAAAGTGAGTCGCAGTACTGTAAACTATTCACTAAATTAAATGTATACATTTAAAAAAGCATGGGACCTAAAACTGATCCTTGTGGTCCTCCAGAATTCAGACTTAGATATGATGAGTTTATCTCATCTATACAGACACTCTGATTCCTATTTTTAAGATAGTTTTCTATTGGGTTGATTGAATTTTCAGAAAGTGGTAGATCTTAATTAATTGTGTCGAAAGCCCTGCTGAAATCTAATCAAACAAAAATTGTACAATTGTTCCGTGTGTTATTGAAGTTAGACATGATGTTGCAGTCAATATGTATTTAAAGCTAATACTGTAATGAATTCTGCAAGCCCCTGTATAAGCTGAAATATATTATTTTATTATTTAAATACGATATATATCGATGGAAGTAATGTGGTGAAACTTTGGCCAGTAGTATAGATATTTTTGTATTGTAGATGTAGCAGAAATCTAAAATTTATTCGAAAACATTCGATAAAAATAAATGTACATACATCACTTCCCACACTGTTCCGCAACCACAATAAGAATGTCATATAATGCGAACTAGATAGTACGATTTAAAATGGTTCTTTCATTTAACGAATATTTGTAAGTAGATGTAAAAAATGAAACATATTCTTTATAGGATTTTGCATACAGAAAAAAACTGTCTATGAGAACTAAAAATAAAAACTATCTGTAAAATTATTGATTTCCAATCTATGCATTCTTTCGATAACCTAAATTCCTGATTACGCTACCAATTAAAATCCTAACATGCATTTTTGTCTATTTCTTATTTGACAATTCTTATTGTAACACTAGATTTCACATATATGCAGAGTAAACTAATATCTACATAACCCCTTACGATCATGAAGATTCAGTAAAAATGAGAACAAAGCCCTAAAACTGAAATTTTTCATTCTAATGGATTATATTTTCATGAAATATATCATTGTTTCTTGGAAATGCCTTTCAAACGTCGCCCTTATTCTGGAGCTCATCAGAAAGACATAAAGCCATTTACAAGATGTTTCATGCAAAATCCAAGACAATTTCCAAGTTCTTTCAATTTAAATGTTTGACATTGACTAATGGAAGAAACAGATTTTCACCTGTCTATTACCTAACTAGTAATGGAGCCTATATTACTCTATGCATGTTTAAAATTCTTTTTTGTTTGCTTATAATTGTAATGAAATTTTTCTTTCTAGTTCTTATTAATAGTTTTTTATTGCTGTTTGGAAAACCCTATAAAGAATATGTTCCATTACAATTATAAGCAAACAAAAATAAATCACTTTTAAACATAAGTATAAAACATACATGTAGTATTCATCGATTTATTGAAATTTCAATTTTTTTTTTAATTTTTTTATACATAATTGGGAGATGGTTAAGATATATTACTAATATCCTAGAAATCTCCCAATGATGTCAACTTATTCAGCAAAGCACTCGTCAGTGTACTAAGCAGTATGTCTGTTTTCCTAAAGTCTTATCAATGGTTGCTACCCTCTTCAGATATATTTGTTCATTAAAATGTTCAATAACTTAATATTTACTTATCGATTTCAAAGATAATACGGTTCTTCCCTAATACTAACCTTCAAAATTTTAATACAATTAGATATTCCGTTCTTATATATCACGCTTAAAAAAACCGTGAGGGACGGACGGATAGACGGATGGAGAATAGAGGTACATTTAGAACGTTATTCCGATTTCGATGATTGACACAATATCAAAGAATTTCCAGTATGAGCGACTTAGTGTAATTCTACTTCCACAAAAATTAGAAATCAAACTGTAATATCGTTCATTTGTCCCTATATAATGTACGTAAATTTGAAAAAGCATTGTTATATTGTTTTTTTTTCCAAAGAATATATAATAATATAGAGTATCAGTTGATAGACAAATATAGGTTTAATTACCTACTAGGTAACATTTTAATTTATGAGGTACAACTCATTGTTGTATTTTATCATATAAAACTTTTAAATCCGAGGCTTACCACTGGAGGTAATGAAAAGTTATTTGATGGGGAACGTGTGAATATAAATAAGGTAATAAGTTCCTGGGGTGATTTTGGGATACCTGTATATGCAAAATTTCTATCATTAATAATAACACAGGATCACACAGAAAAATTTCTTTTCTAATCATTTGATCAGACCACTCTACCCTTATGTATTTTTAGCCGCTGAGTCGAAATCTCACAAGAATTTATCAAAGTACAGAAGAAAAAATTGCCCAGCAACCGGGTAACTGTAAGTGCGCTATTCTTTACCCTCAATATCCATATTATCGATATTATAGTAAAACAACAGGTTATAAAGCTCCCCTAAATGATAACGAAACTGAAACATTTATTTCTTTTTGAGTGGATCTTTTTGGACTTTTAATTTGATCACAATCTACCCTCTAATGGTGCTATAAAACTACTCCCATAAAGAAATGTCATATGGAAATAAGTAAAAATAAAGTCCTGCGATTCTCAGCACATTCTGTATATTGCTTAAGTAAGTTTTAAGGCACTTGATTACAAAAAGACATCAAAATAATAAACCACTCTTAAGGAGAGATATAACCACCCGCAGTTAAAGAATATATATCCATTGCGTTTTAAAGATTAGTATATAAAACAATATTTCGTTACAGTAGAAGCTGTTAATTTTTTTTTTTTATTTTCTCAATAAACAACTTTTTTACTTTTGATTTTTTGGAAAAATCAAGGGTTGTTTTTGAACAAGTTAAAAGTAAATCTTTCCACACCATCAGCACACGTAAACTTAATATTCAAGAAAATTAATTAAAAAATTTACTGCACTCTTTAAAACGCAATGGATATATTTTCTTTAATTGGGGGTGGTTATATCCCTCCTTAAGAGTAGTTTATTCTTTTAATGTCTTTTTGTAATCAATTGTCTTAAAATTTACTTAAGTAATAAAAAGAATGTGCTGAGAATCGACTTTATTTTCACTTATTTCTATACGACTTATTTTTTCTGGGGTTAGTTTTACCGCACCCTAGGGGTAGACTGTAATCAAGTTAAAAGTCCAAAAAAATCCACTCAAAAAGACAGAATTATTTCAGATTTTTAACGTTAACATGCGATTTTATCATTTAGGGGGGTTTTGGGGGGCTTGTAGCCTGTAATGGATTGTTTTACTATAATATGGGTATTGAGTATAAAAATAGCTTACTTACAGTTACTCGGTTGCTGAGGGTTTTTTTTCTATACTTTGACAAATTCTTAGAAATTTCCCTTTTTGACCCATTTTGGTCAATTTTTGAGCCATAAAAAAACTGATGCCAGATACATAAGGGAAGAGTGGTCTGGTTAAAAGATTAGAAAAGAAATATTTTTTTATGTGCCTGTTTAATTATCATAAAAAAAATCAGGCAGCAATAAAGTTATCATGAAAGTTGTAGAAAATTCAATTATCTTCAAGATTGGTATTTTGCATTTTTTCCCAAAACCTCGCCCTTTTCGAGATAATTAAGGTCGAAGTTTAAGAAAACGATTTTTTGCAAATTTCTCACTTCCTATTCATCGGACGTACATGAAGTCAATGTAAAAGTTATAGAGAATTGAATCATCTACATGATTGATCTCTTGTATTTTTCTCCAAAACTTCGGCCTGGCGAGATATTCATGGTCAAATTTCCAAAGAATCCGGGTTTCCGCGAATATCTCGCTTCCTATGCACTCGGACGTCTGCATCCGCGTCCATGATGTCAACGTGAAAGTTGCAGAGCATTCAATTATCTATAAGATTGATCTTTTGCATCTTTTCCCAAAATCTCGTGGATAATTGAATTCTCTACAACTTTCGTAATAACCAAAATCGTGAAAAACCATGGTTTTGAAAGTTTGACCTTGAATATCTCAAAACGTTGTGGGAGGTTTGGGAAGAAATAAAAAGGGCTTATAGATAATTTAATTCTCTACAACTTTCACTTTCACCTCATGGGGATTCCATGCATAGGATGCGAAATATTTGTAACAAAACTTTGATCTTCAAAATCTTGGTTAGCCATGCTGGGATTTTTGAGGAATTGGGTTTGGGACACCTCAAAGAACGTTTGTACAAAAATTCAGATTTTTACTAATTTTGTCCAGGTCAAATGCTAATTTCCGTGGGCTATCTTACCCCGTTTTCATTCGTCATATTGGAGGCACCATTTTGGATTCAGATTCGTAATCAGTGACAAAAAAAATATAAATATGCTTCGTTTCAAAAGCAAATCAGCAATGACTGTTCATTGTTCAAACATTAAATTTTCGATTTAGGGATGGTTTTCATCCCTTGAGAATAAGGGCAACTGTCAGTACCGTATGGAAAGTAAAGAAGGCACCTTTTACTACAAAAATCATCAAAAAAAAAATTAACATTACATATTCATTCTAAGTTTGGCACCTTTGTTCACCTCTAGGTACTTATACTGTTACGTGAAGTACAGTCTTAAGCCAGTGATAATACATATACATTTTTCTGATTTACGTAAACTTAATTGTGGTTCACAATTGTAACTCATTAAAAGAGCCGTTGCAGAGATGTAGATATTCTTTAATGCTATATTTATCTTGTAGGTATCTGAACCGCATCTCGACACGAAGCGTGCTTGTCTGTGCGTGGAGTCGGTGCTGGAACGGTTGTCGGGAAGGCAGTTAGTTGTAACGAGAAACTGGCAGACCTTCCACACCGAGGTGGTGGAGAAACGGGAGCTCCTAGTGCGCCTCGAACGAACCATGGCGGAGAGCACCAAGGTTAGTATTGTTTGATGACTCTGGGTGTCTTCTTCCACTGTAAACACTTTCCACTGATAACATGCCCACCATATTTACACTTTATAAGCTGAGTTTGATTTTAACGGATAATAGAAAGTGATTTAAATTATGTTCTATTTTTTTGTAAAGTAATTGGATATAGAAATGTAAATAGTTTCTTAGATAACAAAGAGTAAGAAAAATTATTACTTACTTAAATTAAAGAATTTTTTAACTATTCCCTTTCCTCAGAGGGGATTATTATAACTTTATTTCTAGTGTATAATGTTCCCATCAGTTCAGATATGGAATATTGTATATTAAAATTAAATATAATTGTACTTTCATTTTATATTACCAATTACATTGGTATTGTTTACATAACTAAATATATATTTGTATAAATCTTACTGTCTACCAATCCATATTAATAAAAATATAATTTCACATCACGAAAATTGCTCATCAAAATTTTAAAAAAATCGATATCCACTTTTTCCTCACTAACTGACAAGATGCTTTGCATTCACATAAAACTTGTGGATTTTTAAGAGGTCCCTTAATATATCAGTGATCGAAGATTCTTCTCTCTTAGAAACCTAAATTGTACCTATGACGGGTGTACCCCTCGCTCCCCACCCAGTTGCGAATCTGTACTGGCCATCATCATTTTCCTGATTGTTCTGGATGATTCACATAAGATGAACACCAGATTTCCTGACCTTATTTTGTTTTATAAATATTTTGAACATGGTGGAATTAAACTAAAATGTATAGAGAATTGTTTTGCAGTAGCAATTTTCTTTGCTGAAACTTATGGTGAACTTTATAAAAAGTGTAGCAAAAAGTTTCGGAATAAATTCGAGTCAACAAAATTTCAAATTTGAATAATTTTTTGAAAGACAAATTCAAATTTAATGAAACAAAATGTATTTATTGAAAAAAGTAGAAAACGTAAGGGAAAACAAAAGCGTAATAACAGCGTAAACTCTTTCTTACTTTCTTATGAACCAATGACTTAGTATATTATAAGAGGTTTTTCATTTTACATCACATCAATTCGTACTGACAGTCCGTCGATGTGTTTGCGGGCCTGTCGCGGGTAGTGTATAGCACTTCCAGGTCGATAAAATGAATCCGAATTTGTCTGGAAAATGTAATTTACAACTTGATGGAAGTGGAATTGTATGTTCAGGGATGTGCAAAAATGAATTTCATCTAAATTGTGTAGTAATTGTTAATTATAAATTAAACACTGCTTTTAGAAGAATCAATCTATATATTATAAATACTCTACATATGTTTCGGCTTATTAGGCCTTTATCCAGAGCATTACATAGTGAATACTAAAGTTTCCGACGTGCTTATTCTAATTTATACCTACAAGTATTTATATCTTAATCTATTTATGACTTAATCTATTTAAGACTTAAATTAAAATCCTTGATTATGGCAAAGTATTATGGCAAAGTTTGGAGTGGACCTAAACTGATTATATAAATCAATGGATACTTATTTAAGAAATTTTGCTGGTCGTTCGTGGTACAAGGGTTGTACTTGAAAGATTTTTTGATTTCTAGTTGTTCTAGCAGATCTAAACGTTTACCTTTTCTTTCTGAATGAAGTAAATTTATGTTATCAGTATCTATGAAATGGTTGTTTTCAATACAGTGTGTTGACATTCCTGTATTTTTATTGTTATTTAAGATAGATTTTTTATGTTCTTTTACCCTGTTTACAACGCTTCTACCACTCTGACCGATGTAGACAGCGTTACAATCTTTACAATTAATTTTATATACACCAGATTTATCCCTTTTATTTAGCTTTTCTTTGTTATTAACCAAAATGTTTCCTATAAATTTGTTTTGTTCACACTTATTGTAGAGATACCTAAATTGTTTAATTTTCTAGAAATTTTGTTACTATATTTCGGAACATAATTAATAAAACTATATTTTGTAGGTTTGTTAGGCACAGTGAAAAATTCTTTTTGAAGCATTTTGCGTTGTTTGTTTTTGACCATTAATTGTAAAGATTGTAATGCTGTCTATATCGGTCAGAGTGGTAGAAGCAGCGTTGTAAACGGGGTAAAAGAACAAAAAAATCTATCTTAAATAACAATAAAAATACAGGAATGTCAACACACTGTATTGAAAACAACCATTATTTGAACCGGTTTTTACTCGAAAACGGTTTAAGACTAAGAGCGGAAATTGGAAAAACTGTATGTGATATTGATAGCATTCCAAGCAAAAAAAATGAGAACCATCCACGAGGGGGCAAATTCATCCAAATTAACCGACTATGGCCTTTCATGTTGCATATTCATTGACCTATTTAGATATGTTTTTATTGAAAGCAGTGCATTTTATTCATATGAAACAAGCAAATCGCATTTAAATCAGCTGTACGATAAAGAATATTTTCATAAAACATTAATCGATAAAGTACCTAATATCATCTGCCATCTGTCATTATCCCGAATTAAATGTAGATTTTATTATTTTGTTACAAAATGAATTAAACAATGATTATTTAGGGATTGTTAATTTAATTTAATGATGCGATAACAAGTTGTTTTATATAAGAAAAACATCAAAATCTGCTGTTACAAGTAATTCAAATTTTTACGTATGTGGACGGTGCCAAATACTTAGTTCGATGAAATAACAGCAAAATTGAAAAATTATGTATAAAATCACAGCTGCGCGGTCATAAATCATTTCTGTCATCTTAGATAGAATTTGACTATATTATCCTTTTTATTTTATTACAGTTATTAATAAAGCTCTAAAAGTTATAGCTATAAATACGACCTTGGTATTATCTGTAACAAGGCGACCAAAATCTACGATACTTTGTCAACAATAAGGATAACCTATATAATAATTCGACTTTCAATCAATTATTCAATTGATTACTACTTAAATATTTAAGCGGCTGAAGATATTATCGTTCCTTAATAAGCGATATTATCTAGCTATTCTATTATTTCCACAAGCACCAAAACACTTAAATGCTACTCTTGAATCGACATGTGTTTTGCCAATCGTGTTAGCATTATTAGGAGATGGTTATAACTAATGTAAATTCAACAATGTATCCTGTGCCTATGAAATAGTTTTCACAAACACCAAAACACTTGAACTCAAATATTATCACGCGATTCGCTCCATCTAGAGATCATTAAATAACATACAACTAAATATGTTCCAATTCCACCATCCATGTCCTAATTCTGACTCCGTTTGACGAACTATGACCTAATAACCAACAGAGCAGATTATTTAGGAAAGGACATTTGTTAGTGTTCATTGTAGTTTCACATTTTGCGAATTCTAAGCTATCAAATGCATCCATCTGTTTATTGTTTAGTAGATTTCTAATTCACTTTAAGTTATTGATATAGATTCTATAAGTGCTATCAAAGGCACATTGAGCAACGTTAGACTTTTCAGTTTTTTCATTATTAAGATGGGTTTCTTGAGCCTCAATTGAACGTTTTGCTTATCCTACATACTTCAAATTAGATTGTATCCTTACACAGCTAATTTCATAAAGCCCGGACCTTTGATTTGATTCAGTTTTGTTCTTTTGGATTGCTTAGAAGTTGTCACAATTTCTTTGCCCATGGATGAACAACTGTCGTATCTACGTTTTTAGAAATTCTACGTAGACGACAAACAAGCCAGTGTTCCTGTGGAATTTAATTCTGATAAGTTTGAAAGGTCGAGGAGTTTCAATGTTTCCTTAAATCTGTGTTTCCTAATGGATTTATGAAATATGGTTGCAGGGCATCCATTGCTCTTAGCTATATCCTTAATTATAACTTTCTATTTTACAAATCTCAATTCATTTAGTGTAACAGTGTAACAGACGATGAACCAAGAAATTGAGAACAGCCATTTTGTAAATTTGTTTTTTTTGTCTCACCCCCACAATTGCTCGAAATCCTAAAAAAATTATCTCCAATTTTGGGTAAAATTGGTTGATAAAACTTGTCTTCGAGAGTATGAAGTAAATTTACTATAGAATCATTAAAATTTAGTAAAATAAAAATTGCATGGAAGTGTGTTCTACAGAATTGTCCAAATATTCTGAATTAATAATTGTTTTTTAAATTAAAGCCTCATAAAGGGTGTCTCAACAAGAGCGCCGGATTTAATGTTACAAAAACACGTTTTTTTAATTAAGCGAATATTTATTTTTCAACGTGAAGGGGAATAGTTGCGATTAAACATGAAACACGACATCCGCCAAATGGCCACCACGGGACATCTGGCACACGATCATTGTCTGCATAAGGTTCTGGATGACTTTTTCGCATACATGTGGCGTTATTTCCTTAACAACGCGCTGTATCTCTTCTTTAAGGCGTTCAATTGGTTGTGGCTTATTCTCATACACCTTGTCCTTCAGATAGCCCCAAAGAAAGTAGTCCATCGTTAAATCGCACGACCTTGGTGGCCAATGTTGATCGCCATACCGAGAAATAACACGGTGTGGAAACCTGGTCTGCAGTAATGCCACTATTTCGAGAGCTGTGAGGCAGGTCGCACCGTCTTAAAATTCGTTGCAGAGTAGGTCTCTGGTAATGTTCAATTCTCGACCACGATGCCGAATGGAAGTGTCTGGATTCTCGGCCACGCTTTCCCTCACTGCGGCTATGTTTTCGAGCGACCGACAAGGACGGCGACGCACAGTGGTCTTCTCATTCATCAACGTGAATTTTGTGTCAAATTTGTTAATTAAACTGCGAACTGTCGACTCATTTGGTGCATTGTTGCGACCGAAAATTGCACGTAATCTGCGAACTGTTTCCTCAAAACTTTCACCACTTTTGTAGTGAGTTTTCACAATAATTAAACGTTGCTCGTTTGAATAGTGCTGCATGATTTCTAATCACGTGATTTGTACATGACAACTGTCAACAAATGAACACGGAACTAATCGCACAAACCAAATGGCGGAAAATTCAAATCCGGCGCTCTTGTTGAGATACCGGTTAATACCCTTTTACAGGATCGTAAAGTGACCCCATAAGGGCAAACGTAGAGTATCGCGTATTTTTGACGTTTATTATTGTTTATTGGAGATTTTTTTTGCACAAATTACACAGGTTTACAAAAAAAATTTTTGATCCGGGGATCTGGACTATGATAGCTTATGTATTTTGATGCGCTCAAGAGCCAAAAAATAATCTGACGAGACGTTTTAGTTCTACAGCCGCTTAGTGGTCTTTGTGGGGGGTAGAACGTGAGAGGAACATTCGATTATAAACACTGACATCAGAGGACGAGTGTGGGCGTTCTCGAGGTCGCTGAATACGAATTCGGGGCTAGAATTTATTGATGACAACATGACAGCTGCACTACAAAATAATAGATCGTAGTAGCAACAAATGACGGCAGATTTTTCGATGTAATCGGCAAAACAAATGACGATCAGCGGTAAGTGTTTGGAATGTCATCCTGATAAACATGTTACCTGTTAATAAAATTTTACATCTACAATCTTTCTTCCAAGTTTATATTCTTCGGGTCAAAAATGCTCGGAGTCTTAGTGTCCCCACTCTCCGGTATATTTCGGACAAAAAACACTATCTCCATATTTTACCAGAGTTGAAGCGAGCGACATGACATGCCGTACGTAGTTACCAATTTTCGGATAAGAGAGTGCATTAGATTATCTTAGCCTTTCTGGGTAGTCTTGAAGATTGAGATCTGGAACCAGGACAAAGCAGCTACCAACGTCGGGAGCTCAAGTTCCTCACCACAATGCCTGAAGGGGTTCAGAGCTGCTCTCCTCCAATTGACAGGTATCATAATGTATTCCACGAACGGAAAATATAAGAGTTGGGACCGTGCCTTGCTGACCCGATGGTTCCACAGGATTTGACAGCTGACATCGCATCACTACGTAATCCTAAGGCCTGGTTCGTGTTCAGCGGCCTTGAATTCACTTTGGACCTGGAATTTGTGCTCAGCTTTCTCGAATGCTTTCTCCATCCTTCAGGATCCGTGCCTTGTCCTGGGTTCAGAAAGCTGTAACGAGTGTTGGCAGCTAATTGACAGCTGTCATGACGCGATAATTCAATGTCATCCTGGAATTCGTGATCGGCGTACCAGAAAACTTAAGGATCCTGACTCTTTATTAAATTTGCAATCATTCCAAGACTGTTGACAGCTGTCATGTTATCATCAATAAATTCTAACCCCGAATTCGTGTTCAGCGACACATGTTCTCTGGTGTCAGTGCTTGTATTCGAATATTTTTCTCACCTCCCACCCACACGGTGACCACTGCGAGGCTCTGCAAGGCCCCTCCAAAGATTTTCTTTTTGCTCTTATACATCAAAATAAATAATATATCATATTCCAGATCCCCAGATCAATTTTTTTTTTTGTAGACCAGTGTTATTATTAATTAGTGACATTCTAGATTGTATTAATATTTTTGTGCTTTTTAAATTATTTATTTATTTATTTAGCATACACTACTCAACAGGTATAACCCATTACCAGAGCAGGACGGATACATAAAAACAAAATATTAGGTATATACAATATACATTAAAGAAATATAAAGTAATCCTAAAAATAACAAAATATTGTAACTAAAGAAAAACAAATATCAAAGACAAGAAATATAAAAATACACATTATAAGATAAGCATAATAATAAAACTATATAAAAACAGAATCCAAAGAAATACAAAGAATCAATGTCTATAAAAATCTTTTATGGAATTAACAGTGCAGCCGAAAATATCAAATTTGTCACAATGTTGTAATTATGACACATTGAGAATAGAGGAGAAAATTTAAGTCTATTAGAGCGCCGAGTGGGAAGAAAAAAGTTTGCACTATCCGAGTATTTAATGGGACATAAAATTGTAATTTGTTTAAAAATTCTGGGCAATCGACCTTGTTATGTATTAGATTATGTAAAAATATTTGAGAGTAGCAAACCCACCTGTTCTCAAGAGTGTCCATAGAGAATCTACTCAAGAGTTCTAGATGTGGAAAACCAATTGATGGGTATACTCCATCACACTTGAACCACAATAATTTTACAAATCGCCTTTGTACTCTTTCTAGGCTATTAACATGAGTTACGTAATGAGGGTTCCATATGAGTGACGCGTATTCAAGTTTGGACCGGACAAAAGCAAAGTAAAGTAATTTTAGAGCATCAGTATTGGTAAACTCTCTGCTTGATCTGAATAGAAATCCCAAAATCTTAAAATATTCTGAACTTATGTTATTTATGTGTGGTGTAAAGGAAAGTTCTTTATCAAAAATTACTCCAAGGTCCTTGAAAGTCACGGGTCTTTGGAGTTCCACATTGTCTATCCTATAATTAAACGTGGTGGGCATGAGTTTTGTTGTGTAGGACATAACGTTGCATTTGGACACATTTAAGTTTAACTTGTTTCGAACACACCAATTAGATACGTTGGAGAGGCTGTTTTGTAATAGATTGCAGTCCGCTATGGAACTAATAGTCCTAGAAAGTTTGAGATCATCCGCATAGAGCAAACAGTCGGTTTGAGTAACTTCCACAATATCAGTTATAAATATATATTAAAAAGTAACGGTCCCAGAATTGATCCTTGCGGAACACCTGATGTTGCCACGTACTCGACAGTCCGAAACCCACTATAAGAGACATATTGTTTTCTACCTGAGAGATAGGATTGAAAAAATACAAGCAAAGATTGGGAGAAACCAAAGGAGGGCATTTTTTGATGTAATATAGCGTGGTCAAGGATGTCAAATACCTTAGAAAAATCTGTGTATATTACGTCCATTTGCAAGCGTTGATCAATAGCCTCAGAAATAGATTGAGTTATGCATATTTGGATTAGAGGTGGTAGAGCGCCCTTTAACAAAATCATGCTGGTAAACTGATAGATGGCGTTTAATGTTGGGATATATGGTGTCATGCAATAAAATTTCAAAATCCTTACAAAAATTACATATTATCGATATAGGCCTGAAATTGGCAATATTGTTTTTATCGCCTTTCTTAAAAACTGGGCATACTTTTGAATATTTCCAAATATCTGGAAGCTGGCCATCACAAATACATAAGTTAAAAAGTATGGAAAGTGGATATGAAAAAATAGCGGTACAATCTTTAATCAGAAAGGATGAGATATCATTCGGCCAGCTGTTAATTTAGGTTTTAATTTTTTTAGAGCGTTAAATACTTCATTTTCACTGAAGCAATTGATATTGATAGTTGAGGTGTTTGCTACTTGGTCGTTTATCGACTCGAAATATTCCGTGGGTGGCAGGAAAAACTTACTAAAGAAATCTGCGAATGAGTTTATAATGTGAAAAGGATTATCAAAATATTGATTGTTTAAAAACGTATGAGTGGAAATATCAGTAGATTTCTTTTTACTATTAATATGAGACCAAAATTTCTGTGGTTCCAGTACAATATTATTTTCAATGTTACGAACGTAATTTGTGTAGGCTATATCAATATCAACCTTATTATTATTTATTTGAGATTTTCTTTGCAGCAATTGTTTTTAATTGAAAAAGTCTACAAATCAGTTCTTTAAATTAAGTTTTCACTGATATAAATCAAGGATAATTGTTAAATGACATTGGATCTAAATTAAGATTGATTTGATAACCAGAACATTACTTAAATTATTCTGGTTAGATTCATATCATCGACATAGTTGTATGTTACTTTGTTTCTTTCACATACAACGAAGCCACCAATATTTTACCGGAGGTTAATTAAGAGCACCTCATAGTATAAGATTTGAAACCTTTCCATAAAATTGTCAGAAATTGTCCAATATTTCAGTTAGCAGTTCTCGAATATGTCGTTTCTCCAATTTGATTGAAGCATTGTACATACTTTAACTACATAATGTTAATTCCAGAAGATAGTTATTTAAAGCAATACATTTTGCAAAAAAAAAAACGAAAATAAAGTTCTGTTACAGCAACACAAATATTTACTGCTTACATATTGAAATTCGTTCTCAAAGCATTAATACTAGAATCTATTATTTTTGAATCGAAAAAACAGATGTTTAGTTTTCAAACAAAATAAAGAAAAAACATTGTTTTCTTTATATTTTTAGATATTCTCGAGAAAGCCATTAAAGAAACTTATTTTATTTTATTTCAGGTCAAACTATGAAATAGAACATCTATAAATTTAGCATTTCCTAATATTAGAAATCTCTTAGATATTTAAATGTGCTTGGAGCGATTTAACTTTTTTCTATTATTTTCTTACTTTTTATTAGAACTCCATTACGACCGTCTACCGCATTTTTAAATCCTGTTAATGAAATTTTAATATATAAGTTAAAAATATATAATCGTCCGTCAAAACAACACACAATGGGCGTAGAATACACATACAAATTACATCAGCCTTATTTTAGTTTTTGACATAATTCCACAAGTTCATTTTCAGTCTGGATAAATGTATATATGTTTGCTTATTCGATTCAAACAAACGACTTGGCAACTTGCTTTACATATTATTTGTATCTATTTAAAATAATTAGATTAAATAATCAAGTTCCTTGTATTAGTATGAATAGAATTAGACGAATCTGGTGTAATAATTATTCGTTGAGCTTCTTGATAGATATATGTAGAAATAAAACTGTTTTTTAATAATAACATCCTTTTTTTAGATTTTAAAATAAACATTATGCATGAGGTTACTAACCAGCTAACCAGCTACTAACTCAGTTGCTTCGCTTTGCTTAAATTTGCAATCTGCTTTGTATTACTTAAATCAACAAGTTCCAAATCTAATTTTATTAAGACTAGTCGAATCAAACTAAGAACACTCTCAGGCTGTGTAAAAAGGGTAGAAATTTAATTCGAGTATTTGGAAAATGTACAGAAGTGTCTAGAGTTTAAGTTGAACAATAAATAAATAAATAAATAAATAAATATATATGTTCTTTATTGGAAAGATCCAAAGGGCTATCGACCGAAGTCCTTCTGCTCGTAAAGTAATACAATATTAATGGAAAGTATTATTCTAGATTGTATACAATCATTATGTTCATATACTATGTAGGATATAGAAAGAAAAAAAAACAATGATATTAGTTAGGATTGACTTCTAGTTAAACAATAAAATTATAAATAAAATGGTAAAAAATATTTAAGGACTGAAATAAACCAAAAAATAAACTCAAAATGGAATTAATTGCTATCTATATATTTGCAAATAATTTTTCCTCTAGAAAAATGATATATTGACAAGAAACTCAATTGGGGAAGCTATGTGGATAGGATAGTAACTAAGTGTGAGACAGGCATAAACTTCCTGAAGATGATAGGTAAAACTTGGTGGGGAGCCGATCCAAATAAGCTTCTGATTTTTTATCAATCCTATATACGTTCTATAATCGATTACGGATCCATTTTATACGGTTCAGCTAGTAAGTCCGTATTAAAAAGAGTCGACACTGTTCAAAACAAAGCATTACGTATATGTATAGGAGCAATTAAATCTAACCCTGTAATTCCTCTCCATGTAGAAACGCATGAACCACCATTAAAATATCGTAGGCAATTTCTTATCGAAAAATATGTCCTGGAGGCTGAATATAAGCAGTTACCCATAATTTTGAAAATCTCTAAATTAAGTACTTATGACTTAACTAATAAGTACTGGACAAAGAAGAATTCTCCGCCTTTATGTTCTGCATTTCTTGAAACTAGTGAATATAGGAATAACTTAATTTTAATATCTAACATCTCATATGGGGATTTAGAATATCAAGACCTGCTGAACCTATTGTTTTAATCCCGACATATTCGGATGTTCCTAGAATTAACTTGAATTTTTTAAAAGATCTGGAATCAAGATTCTCAAATTATTTACAAATTTATACACATGCATCGAAAATTTCAGAAAACGTAGGACGTGCTGTCTATATTCCATCAAAAAAATTTGAATACAAAATGAAATTGACTGAAAATACATCTGTATTTGTTGGAGAAGCCATAGCGGTTCTTAAAGCCCTAGAATATATTAAAGGAAATCAAGTTGGGCATGCAACAATATATACAGACTCCTTAAGCGTTCTTGTAAGTATTGAAAACGGGGCACTTAGTTACATCCACAAAAGTGAATACATCCTCCGTATAAATTTTCTTCTATGTGAATTACATAAGAATAATTGTTTTGTTAATTTTGTTTGGGTTAAAGCCCATGTAGGAATCCTTCATAATAAATATGTGGACAACCTTGCTAAAGAAAGTGCCATCTCTAACTTAAATTCCAACTTTAAAACATGCCTATCGGATGCTATAAATACATTCAGGCACAAAACGCATTTAACAATTGGTCAAGATCTTATGAAAACCATCAATTAGATAACCCTACGAGCCAGTACTCTCAAATCGTTAGTAATATTCCCAAATCACCATGGCTTAAGGGCATTAACGCCCCTAGGAAATTTATCACCACAATTTGCAGAATAAGGTTCGGTAACGCTTGCTTTCTAAAACACCTAAATAGAATTGGTGTACTTGATTCCGATATCTGTAGTACATGTGGTAGTACGGACGATCTGAACCATATTTTCTTTAGTTGTCAAAATCACCAAACGGCTATCGATGCAATGTTAAATAATTTAGTCGACATCAAAGTCCCTCTACCAACTAATGTTACTCATCTATTATCCTTAAAAAATATACAAGTCTACAACGTATTGGTTAATTTCATGAACACAGTTATACTGGCTGCTATAACATCGTTCTATATTAGGTTAGCTTCATATTCCTTAATTGTCTTTCCCATTGTTATATATATATATATATATATATATATATATATATATATATATATACATCACGCTATCTTTTCTGCGTCTGTACATTGCATTTTTACATATCTTTCTGCGTCCACCACTTTTCTGCGTCCGTATATGGACGCAGAATGGTAATTCCATGTTATTTTGAATCTCGACATTTGTACTGACCTCTATTGAAACTCCACTGATAGTGCTAGTTTCATTAATTGGAATGTCGCAAGATAGAACACTGTAAACCAATTCGTTTAGATAATATAACCTATTGAAATTTTCTCTCCCGGTCGCAGAAATAATAGTAAAATGTACAAAATTGTATAAATTTAGTTCATACATTTGAATGGCAGGTAGCGCTGCAACTTTACGTGTATACTTTCACAGTGTATAATTTAAAACAATTTGAAGACGTTTCTGCGTCCTAGGAGGTGGCAACAGTGTATTTATTTCATATACATCATTAATCGTAAATAAAATTGAGATTTAGTGTGAGTACGAGCAATTTTTTAGAATTTCTTCATTTTACTTCCACATCCACCAAAAAATTTTTCAAATTCTTTTTTTCTTGAAATAGGTTTAGAATGTCATGAAAGGTCGGGATTTTAAATTTGAGCGAAAAAAAAATTCCATCTATCGGTCTGTCTGTCTGTCTTGAACCACTTTTTGTCCGCACGTTTTCTCCGGAACGCTTTAAGATATTTAGTTGAAGTTTTGTACACGTATAAAATATAATGAGATCTGGAACTGGATTGTTTTTTGAACATATCCGTTGAATGGGTGGGGGGTAAATAGGGGAAAATAAGTAAAGCATGCTAGTAAGAGTACAGAAACTTGAAATTTGGTGTGTGTACTAGAAGCCAAGGCCTCGAATTTTTAATAATATTTTCCTCCCCCCTCCAACCCCATTATAAAAGGGGTTGATAAAATAAAATTGAGATATTCACTTGAAATTTGGTATACGTGTATAATATAATGACATCAGGAACTAGAATATATTTTGGGACTATTACGGTGAACGGTTGGGGGTTGAATAGGGGTAAATAGGGGAAAATGAGTAAGCAAGCTGGTAAGATACAGAAACTTGACGTTCGGTATGTGTACTAGAAGCCAAGATCTCACATTTTTTAGAATATTTTTAAATCCCCCACCACCCCTACTGCATTATTAAAGGGGTTGATACAATAAAATTGAGATATTCACTTGAAATTTGGAGATGATTCCGTTGAAGGGTTGGGGGTTAAATATAGGTAAATAGGGACAAATAAGTAAAGCAAGCTGGTAAGACCACGGAAATTTGGGATTTGGTGTATACACTAGAAGCGAAGGCCTCAGATTTTTTCAATAATCTTTTCCATTCCCCCACCACCCCCACTCCCTTATTAAAACAGTTGATCAAATTAAATGGAGATATTCACTTGAAATTTGGAAACGTATATGTATTATAACGACATCTGAAACCAGATTATATTTTGACACGATTTCGTTGAAGGAGTGGGGGTAAATAGAGTTAAATAGGGAAAAATAGGTAAGACACGCTGGTAAGATTACAGAAACTTGGGATTTGATGTATATACTAGAAACCAAGGCCTCACAGTTCTTTATAATATTTTTCAACCCCTTCACTCTCACCACCTCCACTCCATTATTAAAAGGATTGATTACATAAAATTGAGATATTCATTTAAAAGTTAGTACCTGCACGTATGTATTGTAATGACAACTGATTACGATGATTCCGTTGAAGGGGTGGGAGGCAGTACATTGTGATTAGGGGTAAATAGGTAGAACAAGAAACTTCATTTTTAACGTAAATGGTAGAAACCAATGACTCAAATTTTTCTATGACATCTGCCCCAAGTATTATTAAAATTCTGTGACCAATAATTTCCACATACTAGAGTGCAAATATAGTCAAGATATTTCCTTTATAGCGCCTTGGATGAAAAATCTGAATATGGAAGTAGTGATTCCTTGGACAGCTGTTTTCATTTATGTGTTATCTTTTCTATAGGATGACTCCCTGTATACTTTTTTAAATAAAGGTATGTCAGGTTTTCTTCCTAAGAAGCGATAACTACATTCCAAATATTATTTTCCTCTGCCATTAAGTTATTTTTAAGAGTGACCTCCCTGTATACATTTCATTCAACTATGTCAGCTTTTTTCCTCGGTAATTATGTCAACTACAATCCAAATATTATATCGACCATAATTATGTTTCATAGTTCCAATCTTGTACATTTTTCCTATTTTCCCTGACATGCAAAATATTATGTCACATTCCTCATAATTTTTTTATGGTGGCCACCCTGTATATTTTCGTTTGACATTTGTGTTAAGTGCATGCGAAATATTATCCATCTCATGTTTGAATAATTATTTCGAAATATTTCCATCCGTCACATTTCTTGTTTATTTCTTTAGAGTGACCACCTTATATATTTTTCATATTTTTTCAAATACTATCCTTCACCGTCAAGTTGTTTTGTACGTACAGCGCAAACAGACGCCAGACCGACAGACAGACAGACTGGTGGAATTAAACTGATTTAATTTTCGTAATCTACATACTCTGAAACGTGAAAATGCGGAGAAATCTCGGAGGATGTTTTTGTCATGACTACAATACTTCGGTAAGCGAGGGAATTAAAACTTCAAAATATTTGTATTATTACGCTTCGTAAACCAAACATGTTTTTGTGTGATTATGCGTATATATTGAGGGGGGAGGTGGTGCTGCGTGTTGCGAAGTTGAATTTGAGACCTAATACCAACTTAAAAGTAGCATAATTTAATACGCTCTTAACTATAATGATTTTAGAAGCTACAGATTTCTTTTAATGACATTTGTTAGCAAAATAAGGCGATGTTTGTCATACAGGGTGATCTCTGAGGCATGTAAACTCTCATGTTTTAAAGAAACGTTACTAAAGTATTTGATTGGGCACACAAGAATATGAAGATATGCAAAATATTAAAACTATATAATATACAATGTGTTTCTCAGGAGCCAACTTTACGTATTAGGTATTCAATTTTACTCTAGTATTATAAAGGTTAATGAGGACTATCAAAAGATACAAAATTTCGATGTACTACTAGGATACAGTTGCATGTTTTCCAGTCGGTAATTTTGCTAATTTCCAAGTGTTATTACTTTTTAGAGTATCCATATCTTTGTTTACGGCTTTCTTCCAATATTCCTCGTCTGATCTTCCTTTAATATCTGACATGGTTATATGCAAATCTTTAATATAAGATTCAGCGCTAAGTGCTAAATAGATCATGTCATAATCCCTAAACCAGGACGGTGGATTTCTAATTCTAGCTGTAGTTGGCTCTTCAAGTTCTACTTGTTCTATTTCTTCTTCGGGTTCATTTCTGTATTCATTATCAACTTGCAATTGTTCACTGATTACAGAACAATCATCATATTCATCATTTTCACCATATTGTTTTCCAATATATTTGATACGTCCGAATGAGTAAACTTAGTTTCGTCGAAGATAACGTCATGTTCTATGACTATTTTTTGATTTATGATTCCACAACCTATATCCATTTGGCACATAGCCCAAAAAATTTAATTTTTTACATTTTGTATCGAACTATCGTCGGAATCTTTTTGGTATATATAAATATTCAATGCAACCAAAAATTTTCATTTAAGATATATTTGGTTTTTCACCATACCATTTTATTTATCAAACAGGATGTCAGCCTACGATTTATGACATGAACAGCCGTCAAAACACTTTCACTCCATAAATTCTTCTCAAATTTCGTTCCACACATGGTTGAACAAGCTGTATTAGAATAGTGCGACCTATCCTCTCTGCAACTCCATTTTGCTCGGGCGTATACGATACTGTATATTCAACAATTATTCCTCATTAAATGTGATCTATATTTAGAACCATTATCGTAACGCAAACGTAATAATTTTGTCCCAAAATGAGCTGCCGCCATAGCTTCGTATTCTCGGAAATATTTGAAAACCTCCATCTTATTTTCCAAAAGATAAGTTATCGTGAAATGACTAAAATCATCTATCAGTGTAAATAAATACCTCTTTCCATTCCAGGAACATGGTTCTATTGGACCACATGTATCCGGATATGTTAATTCTAAGGGCCTTTTTGTTAGCGGTCTTTTATTTGTATGAGGTTTTCTTGTTTGCTTTCCCTCAATACAACTATCACAAATACTTTTATTTACAGACAAGTCCGTATTAATGCCAAGAACCATTCCAGAATGAGCTAACTTTTGCAAATTTGTGTTTCAAATATGTCCCAATCGTTTATGCTACACCCGTTGAATCATTAATTGTTTGAGTACCATTTGTCCATATATTTCTACACTCGAACTCAACTTCATAGAGTTTATTATTCCGTTTGCAAATCACAATTAGCTTTGAATTTCTGAAAATTTTAACTAGTCTTTTTTGTGTATCTAACTATTTGTGTATTTTATATTATTTGTTTTAATTGATGCTATTTGATTGTTTTTACTGCTTTACCTGTTTATGTATGTTATCTTTGTTCAGTAGTCATTATCGTAAAGGTGTCTCTAACATCATTACTATAGGTAATGAAATTGTAATTTTTTCGCTACTTTTCGCATTTAAAGTCCAATTGCACTCTTCACAGCATATCCAAAAACTATGACGAAAACTGCATAATCAGTCAATGAATATACCTACTGGTGTTGCAATTTTCATTTGTGTGAATATAAAGATGGAAAGTACCAATTTATTTACCTGCCAGGATAAAAAATAGTAATTTTTGGGTTAATAACCTACTTTTTAAAAAGATCATAAATAATTTTATGCGTTTTCTTCGATATTTCTGATAAAAGCGCCGCACAAGTAATACTCTCAGTTTCTTCGGTATCCATATGTATTGTTAAATACACAATAAATAAATATAATGCCCGAACTTGAATTGACTATCCAAGGAATTATTTAATTATTGAGCGGTCATTTGTTAAATTCTAGGCTGTGCTTAGTTTATTAAAGTAGAAAATTCCAGTTTAACAGGTCGTTGTCAATAATTCAATATTAACTAATTACTTATTACCTTTCGTTGATTTGCACAGTACTGCAAAAAACTATTTGCTAACCGCGAACAGTAAGTGATTTTTCAGATCTCGAATGTTTAGGAAACCTCGGGCCCACCTAAACTGCATTCTCTATTTAAAAGTATTACTTACAGTTCGTGGTACGTAATATACTGTTTTCTATGATTTGTTACCAGTCAGCTGGAAATGCTGTCTAAGAGAGGCGGCAACAATGTCAGACGCATAAAGGTCTGAATTATGTAAATATATATTTTTACGGACGCAGAAAACATAGAATTTTGTAAAATATATACTGGACCTCGAAATAATAGGAAACTGTAAAGACGCAGAAACATTGCAAAGTGTACACAAAACTAAAATAGTGATTTTTGAAACAAGTATATATGTATATAATGAAAATTATGTATCAATAAGCACAGAAAAATAGGTTACGTTTGTAGATTTCAAAATATGCAGATATACTTTGATGGACGCAGAACCCTTGCAAAATGGAAAGACTCAGAAAAGATAGCGTGATGTACATATATATATATATATATATATATATATATATATATATATATATATATATATATATATATATATATATATATATATATTAACCCCCTTTATGTAGTCTACGTGTGTAATGTTATATAAGAAATATCCTGACAGACCCCTGGACGAGAAGCGAGTGTCCTTGTGAACTGTCATTCTGTGTATATTGTATGATTGGGTCGTCGTGTTAGGTTAGTTATGAACGAATGAGTAAAGCAATAAATACATAATATGTATCTGGCTAATGGAGAAATCCAATGCCAAAAAAAAAATGATATACAGTAAATTCGTACGTCGGCCAACCACCTAAGGCATTGAATCCACATTAGTTTAGAAAGAATGAAACCTCCACCGTTTGACAGATTTATATCGTGAATATTGTTAGGTTTAGTTTGTACACCCTCAGTATGCAACATTACTGGATACGATTAAACATTTTTTAAATACCAAAAATCGAAGTCACTACTTCGTACTTCTCTTCGAAAGTCCACCAAATCACAAAGAGCATCGTTTATACACGATAGAAGAAACAGGGATTGTAGTGAATTTTTGAGTGATTTTTTATGTACATCTTAATTTTTATAAGAACTGTTAGAGGTGTTTCAGAATCTCATGAGCCGCGAAATGCGCAAAAGGCAAAGTTTAATCTGAGTTATAAGTATGTTTTTGAAGACACTGGAGGCTGCCTTGCTGTATACATAAACAAGAGCTCGGGATAAATTGTAAACAATAAATATAATATTTTTAAGAAGTGTAACTCAGTCAACAGGACGGATTATGTCTCTGCGCATATGAAGGTCACAGCTCATGAGGTTTTAAAACACCTCTAATAATACTCCGTTATAGAAAATAGAATTCTATTTTATATATTTTTTGTTTCCCTGCGACAGAAGGTAGTGAAATACATGGCACTTTTTACGATCTCGTAGCGATGTCAACAACACTGCCATAATGGTAAAATTAAGTGAAGAATTTGTTTTTCGGCACTATGTCCTTTCCAGCACCTCCCAGGCAAAAATCAGGTATTATACATGATAAAGGAACACATTCTCTACAAGTTTTGTTAGGACATCCTGAAACAATCTTCGAGTTATGTTTAAATAAAGTGGAACGTATTTCCACCCCAGATGTTACTTAGCGCCGATTTATATTCAATTGTACTCGTTTCCACACCACCATGAAGTAAAGTACAGATATCTAATTTACAACTCTAGTTCTAATGTGTCGCTTTCCTTCGTTTGAATGTTCTAGATGAACCAGATTCATTGACATATATTTCAGTGTTTGGCTGAGTATCGTCATCATTTTCAGTAACATCTTGCTCACCACCTTTAGCGTAAATATTTCGTCGACAGTTTCTTCCTCGAAATCGCTCAAAATTTCAGGAACGTTATCGCAAGTCTGTCTGTTGCAATTAATGCAAACAAGGGGGCACTTTCTGCAGCCACATGTTGAACCGCATCCTTTTTTGCATTTGCAAGAAATAAACTTAAGGATTGCTTCAGAGGAGTATGAGCTTCAGTTCTAAGGGGAGTGACTCCAATACTACTCCTTTTTTATTTCCATTCTTCCGGATCCTTGTAAACACCATACCAAGTCTTATCACGGTGATAAGTTCGGAGCGAGTACTGATGCTCTACTGCTGCTATGGATGATAGTTAATCAACTTTAAACTTACTTTTTGTACCCTATATTGCAAAATACTGATACCGGGGAGAATTCTAAATCTTTGTATAATGTGGCCAAAAATTGTTCTCCTGATGCAACAGTGGCGTCGGAATCTGCACTTCTTCATTAAAAACTTGTACAATCTAGTCTGATTTAGTTCTTCGGACTATTGAAGTATCTTCAGGAACGTATTCTTTCCTTGAACAAATATCGCTGAAGTAGTATCACAGCCGCTGAATGCATGCAACAACATATTTGTCTGGTGTCAAAAAATAAACATTCTGATATAGTTTCGTCAATGCTGAAAATTAAACATTCGATTTATTCTAAGTACTGTCGTTTTAGATATTGAGAGACGATCTGGATGCCTTCTATTAAATTCTTCAGCTGATTCACGAAAAGAACGCATATTGTTACCTACTGATCTCACTATGTCTACTTTTCTGCAATCGTAAAACGATTTTTGTCCATTGTCACTAATAATGAGCAACAAGACGATATTTTCAAATACCACAGTTAAATATGTGGAAAATGTCACCTGTTACTTTTCTTTATTGGCAAATAAACAAGTATCCATAGGCGACTTGACAGAACTTATAACACCAATTTTTGGTAATTTCAATGGAAATTTAAGTTTACTCAGATTTTAATAAAACTTAGAATTTGAGGATGTTAAGCAATTCTGGATAACTTTTTCTTATAAAATTTTTCAATAAAAAATGCCTAATATGACTTCTTCCCTTTTGGTATTATACATCGAATCATGGTAGGCCTTGGAAATTCAACAGGAAGTTGTTAATGCTCGAAATAAGTAATACCCAGTCAACCTACCATTTGCAAAAAATTGTCTGCAGCGCGGCAAAATTAGTGGGGTGCTGCAATCATATTGGGCACACTTTGTATATGAAAACAACAAAGTTAAGAAATGTTGTCGCTTTGTTAATTTCTGTATTTATCATATTGTAGTTTTTCTAAAAGTAATTTATTTAATAAACCAAAATATAAGAAAAATTAGCATAATAAACATCGACATAATATGGAACAATTTTGACCAATTGAAAACCGCACATTGGTTGTTGCCATCCCAGTATTATAGAGAGTTACATCTTTTTTAATTCTATTTATAAATATGTTGTAAACGGAAGCGACTTCTATTTTTTTAAGCATTCTACGCTTCGGTAATTTTTCTAATTTCAACAAGATCTTAAATTCAGATAAGTTTCAAAGGCGTTAAAGCACCTGGTACCCATGAAAACGAGTAACGAAACAGTGTTTATGTAAGGTTATTATTTATTGGATTTTATTAATGGATAAAATGGAAGGTATTGTATACCATATTTTTTTAAATAATTAAAATGTACTGTTTGTTCAACAAGTTAGGAAAAGCAATTTTTCCATATTAAATTTTGAAATATAATTCTTTCGATTTTGATTGTGAAAAGAACATTACATTGTTAATTCGAACCTCTATAAGATTGATTAAAAAATGTATAAGGTGTTATTTAATTTAAAGAATTTAGTAATACTTCTGACTAAACCGCAAGAGTAATTTTAGTATAGAAATGTATGCCAAATATCCTGCATCCCAATTTAAACTTTTTATCTCGAAAAATAAACGAAAGAGTGGAGATGTACTTGGTCTGGTGGGCACCCCGTACAGTTGACTGTTGAACGTAAATTTTTTCATTTATTGACAATGTTTATATATTAAAGTTAAATAACATATTGTAATGCCGGTAGCACCACCTAGGTGCGGTTAGCACGAATTATAATTAAAGACAATCGCCACTTTATAGAACCTGCACCAGTTCAACTGTCTCTTCAGAGGTGGCGCTAAGGAATAAATAGTTTTCTATAATCAAATTATGATTTCTAAAAAATGACGAATCGAGACTTTGCTAGATTGTTCGATATACCTGTACGACAAGGTTATGGAGATGGGTAGACTTTTCAGAAATGCTCTAGATGCCATATTGTATATAATGCGACCAATTCACAGGGGGGAGGTAGTTTTCAAATGAGTTCAGTTCAGTAAAGTTCGGATAAATCCATAGTGATCTAACGTGAACAGAAGTATCCTATGATAAACATTATTTAAGGTTATGTTAGTTTATCAAACGTTTTTGTAAATAGTGTAGTCAATAAATAGTGTGTTAACCGGTTATATCGTATTATAATTTCTGAACCCACGGATTTTAGGAGTCTTTCCCAGAGGGTGCATACTTGTGATAATATGAATAAATCACTTTCTAATTCAGTCATTGCAAAGTAGATTGTTCTGTTAATTTTTGTAGCTTATAAGCAATGAACAGAATTTGCTACTTTTTATTGAGTCGTCAGTGATTACATTCAAATAATGTGGTAATAAGTTCACAAATTTATCACGCAGGAATTGGCTATCCAATCGTAAAATCTAAAATAAACCCAATAATATTTATTTTATAACTCATTTGATTGCCAAATGTCATAAAACAAAACAATTCATTAACTGAGCCAAACTTTGCTTTGCCACATAAGTTTACTATTTTTTTGAATACCCATTAGTAACTTAAATATTATCACTCGATTGCGCTGTATTCTTGTGTTGTGTATCATCACTCAGTTGAATATACTCGATATTTTATCGTTTTATAGATAATAAAAATTTACAAAATTAATTTATGGTGGGGCATCTACGTCAGGTACATCGCGATCACTACTTAAACATCGGTGAAATTGTGTCATAGTTACAAGGCTCATTTTCTGTATATGTGCCCTTTATGCCTAAAATAAGTAAAATCACCAGAACCTACGTGAATTAAGAAGCTCAGTCAGAACGGTCAGAGTTGTAAAAAAACGGAGTTAAAGCATGCGATCGTTATAAGCTTTTCAGGTTCAGAATATTTATTATTTCGACCTTTTGAATACAGAAGTGAAAATCGTATCAATTTAACAAAGCAGAAATGCAAGAGTTTACAAATTCGAAAGAAATTTACATTTTTATTGTATATTTTATATCAGAACTCAGCGTTACAAGTTTTTCTTTCCTTTAAAATCTGAATGTAAACTCCCACAATAACAATAACCTTCCCAGAACGTTATGATTATCAACATACAAATGCTTAAGTCCTCTTGATAAACAAATATGCTGCACTTAATGAAATTACTGTTAAAATAATTTTACCCGCAGATAAGTATCCATCCCACTCATTTACAACGGTTACCTGAAAACGGACAGCGCCTGATATGGCAAGGTGTGTTTAATTTAAATTAAGACATAATGCTCTCTGATCTGAATTATGCTGTGGAGGTATATCGTGCAGAATTTCAAATAAGCCGTGGAGATTTATATTTCAAAACTTTTTCTTTAGAGTTGTTACCGACACGTTGCGCCATACCGGAGTCATATCCCATTAGTGCTGGTCTCACCACAAAAATAATAATAATAATAATAATAATAATAATAATAATAATGTAATGTAATCATCTTGCCATTAATTATCTCCACTACAGGAATCGTTGCAAAAACGCTGACGAACAACCTTCAGCAATTAGAAATCTCTGCTATTGTAAGAAATCAAATGCAGAAAGCAGTCGTTCTTGGCACCACATCTATTGTCAGATCATTCCTTAATATCCCCATTTGAAGATATCATCTTGCTGGAAAAGCCGATGATATTGTTGTAACCCACTGAAAAAGTGGTGATAAAGAAAGATAATAATAAAATGGCTTTATTTAGGAATAAATATAAAAATATAAAAATATAAAATTACAATACATTCCTAAATTAAGGCGAAGTCTAGCTTAATAGCTACTCAACTTAACCTTTTACTTTATAATAATAGTTTATAACTAATTCTAATCCAATGTAAAGTACGTAGATAAAAATAAAATATGTATACACCCATGTACATACGTACATACATACATACATATACTTACATATACAGATACATATACACATATACATATAAAGATTAAATATAGTAATGCGGGTTACAATAATTGAAGCTAAAAATTAAGTAAAAGTAAAAACAAATGTATATATGTCCATACTATACAATAAAGCCCAATGCACACAGACATAATATATCTTAAGGCTGATAAGATTATGAACTACAGAAAGACTAGCTGCTAATTTACATAAGTTGCTGACGGAGGAAATTACATTTTATTACTGTGCGAAATTTATTTACAGAAGCTCGTTTTAGCTGAGGATCAATATTATTGTAGATCGAAATAGCGTTGTATACAAATGAACGTCGAAATAAAGATTTTGAATATCTAGGAATTATAAGTTTATCTGCGTATCTTAGATTACCGTTTTGAATATCTCGCCTGAAGGTAAATTTTTCATAAAGATAAGAAGGTGATCGGGTTGAGAGCAGGTTATGAACAAAAACAGATATGTTGTATTTATACAAATTATCAAGCCTGAGCCATTGCAAATCATTTATTTTCGCAGACACGTGACTATACCTCTTTAGTTTGAATACAAACCTGCAACAGCTATTTTGCATTTTTTGCAAACGATGTTGTGTAAGCTTATCTAGACAGGGGAAATATACTATATTGCAATAATTCAAGATAGGTAACACAAATATATAAATAAATTTCTTATTATGTCTACTAAGTTTGTTATTCATAACCATACCACACACACACACATAGTAGACAACCCCCAAATCCATAGCCTCTCAAAGGCTGTCCGGAAGGGGGTTACACATTTGAAAAAACGCAGACAACATCCATTATCCACCAACATTTCCAGTGCCGGTGCTGGGGATCGATCTCAGTACACGTTAGGCACTCTGACCAAGCGCGCTCGCCACTAAGACGCTTAGTCGGCTGAGCTACGATGCCGGTACCGTACCGGAACGAGAAGCGGATATACTCATGGACATGGAATAGGCAGTCTGTATACTGTCATTAATACAAGTATTGAACGTCTTTTGTCTAGTTTCGCTCCAAAGTACTTCAAACATTCCCTTGTTGGAATTTGGCGAACCCTGACCGAAATTGGTGTTATAATTTATTTTTTGTAAACCCTCGTATGAAGACAATCGGTTCTGACTTCTTAGCGTTCACCGAATTTCTTCACTAGCCCGTAATACACCGTAATATGAGCTGTGTGAGCCTTGAATAGCGTATTGGTCGCTTACACATTATGACTACGCAGACACGACTATGTCATCGGCGTACTTGATCAGCTTAGTATTTGGGAATGTAGGGAAGTTGGAAACATATAAATTGTATAATTCGGACGGAAGAATCGACCCCTGCGGGCTCTCACAAGAATGTCTCTCAGTGTTATATCATATCCAAGAATACCACAGTGATATACTTTGCAAGATTGTTTTGCATAATCAAGTCGTTAACAATTTGAACGACTCGTTGAACTTACTCCGATTTTTCTAGAATCCAAACTGTTCTCATCATCAATGTGAAGTTTTCTGGAGCAGATATCTGTCCAAGATAATCTCTCAACTAACTTGCAGATCGTCAACAGCAGCAATATTAATCGGTAGCTGTCGACGAGCTTGATATATTTGTTCGGTTTCAAAATGGGCAAGACCACAGCTCACTTCCACTCTCACTGGCTTGGAAGTTACTGCAAAAATGTATATTCAATATGGTCCTTCTTGGGAGCTTTATTATTCCTTAAGATATAAATTGGTTCTGCTAGTTTAGAGGGCTTGACCATGAAAATTGCTATCTTGTGAATTAGAAAATATCATGGCCAATAACAAACATAATTAATGTCATATCCTATGCGTTCATAATCCTGCTTATTTGGTGCGTTTTTGTCCTATCGGCTAAGTCATTGGCTCTCTGCGCCTCAGTTAAAAATGTACATTGTACATTCGTTTTGATTTTTTAGTGCGGATATGACTTCTCGCATATTTTTAAACGCTTTGGTCTGCTTCCACAGAAAGTTGTCCTGCGGATTTAGAGCTCTTAGTTAAAATGTGTCACAATGAACCTTGCGTGTCATGTTAGCGAACACTCAAAATGGTCATCTTATATAACATATGACATCACACCAATAGCTGTGTTGTTAGGGAAGTATTGTATTCGTAAAAAAATCACATTCGAAGATTTCCTCGAATTTTCACGTTTCAGACTATGTAGATTAAGAAAAATAAGGTTTGTAATTCCGCCAGTCTGTCTGTACATCAATCTATTGGCGCTATATCTAAGAAACTATTTGACGGAGAACAGTCAAATCTAGTAGGTAGTTGACGCTACTGCCAGCGAAGAAAATAGACTCTTGCTGATCTACAGGGTGGACTGCCTAAAGAGAACAAATAGTGAAAAAAATGTGACAGATGGCAATATTTGGCATATGGTTAATACGCAAAACTGGCCTATTTGACACCTCTTATTTATTATTTATTTCTTCTGTCGAATGACCACTCTGTACATTTTATTAACTAGGTTAGGTTAGGTTAATATGTGAATGGGCTCTTGTCAGACCCTCCACTGCGACCTTCAGGTCTGTTGTGATTCACTCCTAGTTATAGTTCACCCAACAGATTCAGTTTTTTAATAAAGTCGATAATCTTGGACAGATCCTCTGGCTTCAGTCGCCCTTTGTCAACCAGTGAGAACCTGGTTCTTTCTGCAGCAGACGGCATTCGGCGTTTTCCACAAATCCAATTCTGTGTTAAGTGATGATTTAATTTGCAGTACCCAGTGTATAAGCCAATCAGAGTTCTTAGATATAGCCTATTTAACTCTAATAGTTTTTTAGTTCTTGACTTCAAGTGGTATGTAATAAACTCTTTTGAGTGAACTAATCCTGGTAGTTCCTGCCAGTGCTCGATTGTTTTCAATTCAGCCGAGGCTAGGTTAGCAGCCTCGGCAGAAGATATGCCAAGTGCCGGTTCTGGTCCTATAATTTGGTTGCCGCGGCTTCTCTGACCAAGGAATCGGCAACTTCGTTGTCTTCCATGCCAAAGTGGCCAGGTATCCAGATCAGTCAGTTTGTTGTTTCTGTCCTGTCGGGCTAGAGCTTCTTGGCAATTCCAAACCATTTTAGAGTTGCAACGTTAGGATCCAAGGGCTTTGAGATCCGCTTGGCTGTCTGAAAATATTTTTCTGTGTCTATGCTGCCTCGATGCACACAACTCAATGACATGGATTTCTGCCTGAAATATAGTATTATCACCAAGGTTCGAAATTATCCTTACGTTTGGTTTGCAACTATATACACCAGCTCCAGTTCCCTTAGGAGTTTTGGAACCATCTGTGAACCAACAACTGTCTGCCCTTTGTAGGTCGGACTTTAAAGGGCAGTTCATGGTTGATCAAGGTAGGCATGCTATTTGAAGACATTCCCAGGATGCTGTGACAGTTTAAGTCATCCAACAGACTGTTGTGTTCCATGATACTAGCCTGCGGCATATTAGTTACTGCTTGATGGATTTTGTATGTCGCCCACCTGGCATCTCTCTTCAGGTAAATATGGAGAGGATGTAGTTCCAGAGCAACTGACGGTGTGGTGCTTATTGCACCAGTTATTGTTAAGCATGCTCGCATCTGCAATCCAAAGAGTATGGCTTTGGTCATTTTATTAACTAAAAGTTATCAGGTTTTCTTTGTAGCAGTAGTGATAACTACATTCCAATTTTTATTCTCCTATGTCGTTTCTCGATTAATATTAGTAACCACCCTATGTAAATAAAGACGAAAGTTCTGTGTAAATACCTTTACCGGTTTTTTCTCTTAAAAATTCATTTATGCTAAATCTATTTTTTATGTATAAGTCTCAAATTAGTAAAATTAATATTTATGCAGTTTATCAAAATTTGTATATTTTGCTTAATACTACCAATAAAATTGACAATAAATTAGTGATGTATTTATTTACTTGTAAAATATATTTAGTTCGTTTGCAAAATCTATTTAAATATTTTATATGTTCTGTCCACATGACTTAAGCAGCGAAACCGTTATATGCGTCGGCTTTTGTAGATATATCAAATATTTTGATCATCCACTAAATGTAGGTGGAGTATATAAATAACACTCTAGCTAACATGAAATATACTGATGGTGAAATGTAAATCATTTAACTTAATTTTTGATATTTTAATTAAGACTAACAAAAATTGTTTTTTCAAACGCATAGATGACGCTTGTCATTCATGATTTTATAAATATTATTATTATTAGATTATTATTTATATCAGTGTAGAGAATTCTTTACGATCGGGTAACCTCTAGGCAAATAGAGCAATCTCGCCTTCTCTACCTTCTAACGGCTTACATATCAGCGACCAGTAGAAGCTATGCGATTTTAGGCGAGGATTGTGTAGTGGATATACCATCCTTCGCAAGGGATGTAAATCAGACGGTTCCTTGTCTAATAAATGTTAGTAAGTAAGAAATCCTTAACTTTTCTCACGAGATGAGTTTCAGCAAAATTTCCAGATTGGGGAGGGCTGGTCTTCTGGCGTTTACGACTTATTTAGGTCAAAATTCGACTCCTCCTATTTGGGCTCAAAATTTTCGTAATAACTGAGTACTTTAATGAAGAATAAAAAATGTGAAAACCCTATAAAGGCAGAACGAACTAAATAAGTACCTATGTATGTCATATTCTGTATTTCTTTTAAGATAGGATTCGATAGGATTCGAAATTCACGGTTCTGGAACTTTTAGCCCAAATAATTTTAACAATTTTTCTGCCAATATTGATATTTATCGGGTCCAATTTTGTGTGTAACAAAATCTAAAGTACCAAAACCCATATATTTTAAGTTTATTTACCCGCAGAATTTAAATATAAGTATCACAAAACGAAAAGGTCAAAGGCCTATGAACTGCGACTATTCTTTAGTCATTTTGGTCATTTAGTTATATAGGAAATATCAGTGTCTAGATTCTGCCTTTATTTATTAGGGTTTTAACATTTTTTACAGGCTTTTGACAGCTGTTATGTATCAAAAGATAAGCTGGATTGTAATTTATGCAGTTTTCGTTAAAATTCTCAGTATTACGAAAATTTTGAGCCCAAATAGACTGACCTTGGTTGAGTTATAAAGGAAGAGTCGAAATATGACCTAAACAAGTTGTAAAAGTCTCACTGTGGGTTGGTGATTAACCTTCATCATCATCGTTCTGGCATTACAGCCCCTCGTGGGCCTTAGCCTCCTCTAGAACTTGTTTCCAGTCATTCTTGTCCAACGCCCGTCTTCTCCATGCTCTTACTCCTATACCATTTAAATCGGGGTCTTCCCCTTGTACGTTGTGCTACAGGTTTATCCAGTACAGCCTTTCGAGTGGGCTCATCTGTCTGCATCCTCATAAAATGGCAAACCCATCGCAGACGATCAAGTTTAATTGTTTTAACGATATCTAGTCCCTGAAATAGTCTGTACAGTTTGAAGTTGTGCCTTTTCTCCACAATCCGTTTTCTTTAACAGCCCCATAGATTCTCCTTAGTACTTTTCCCTCGAAATATGATTAACCTTAGTGGCGGAAATAAGACAACATCAAATAAGTGAAATAGAAAAGTTCTCTTCGATGAAATAATAAAGAAAATCATATATTATTAACAGCTTCTGCAAAATGTTCAACATTTTTCCTGAGACACTTTTATCATTGAAGGGGTATTTTTTCACGGGGGTAAAAATGAGCACGTGAGTTAATATTGACTCACGACTTTTAAGATTTTGTTCACACCGTAATGCACGAAACATTTATGTTGAAGTAGACTCAAGCGTCTCAAATTTTCGACCACAAACACATGCACACACACTCACCTACGCAGGAAGTATCATGAGGAACTTTTCTATGGTGATGTCATGATCAAACGTTACATGATGAAAATCACATCACGCACCTATAGCTAATCCACGCTCACGCGCCAGTCATTTTTGTTCACGCACGCTGACGAAAATTTCCGTGCTTTATTATTTCGATGTTACACAATCACGTCGTGACATGACATAACACGATAAAAATCACGTCACCTGCGCATCTGTTATTTCAACCACCACTCAATTTCATATTTCACAGACAAACATTAAACAAAAAAATTGTGAAAAATTTTCATTTAATATTTATCCAAGTTAGTCTGCATGAAATACGCGACTTGCCAGCAACTAAACCATTTACAGTCTTTTTAAGTCTACTTAACTTACCTGTTATTATTACATTAAAGACGTTCTGTGAAAAGCAGAATTTTCTACTGCTGGCAGCAATCGAACCTACGGCAAGACGAATAACGAATCCTAGGATAATGCCTGACCTATCTTCAATCCAAATCAATCAATAGCATGCATTTTCTTTTACTGTTGAGTAAGTTCGGTTTTTAACTGTTGCGATTGTGGTTTGAATATTAAAATAATTTCGAAATATAGACCTCCATATGCAAAACAAAATATAAATGAACCGACTCTTAATAGAAATTCTGAGTATGTCGGTGCTTTTTATTTCTGTCTACATCGAATCACTATCAGTTTATATTTTTGTGATCTATTTTTAGAAACTCTCTAAATAGATTAGTTTAAGGGTAGGAAAGGCCATGTTAGATGCTTACGTTTTGTGACAAGTTAATTTAAAATATGACCCAGAAAAATTATAATACATCTGTGTACAGCGTATTATTAGATGTGCTGCAAAACTCACATATTTCATGTCTTCCTAGACAGTATATCAAAGGCTAATACAAACACATTAATATAAATTATAATAATTGTGTTAATGCCACTTATGCCAAAATTAGAAAATTAGGACGGAAAGAGTTTAGCACAGATTTTGGTAAATCTAAAATACATTTCTAGTAGATAACATCATTAAACAAATTCAGAAAATTTACCAAAAACATTTTCTATAGTTTAAAAGCTCCACGGTGCTCTAATGTTATTGGCTCTTAATAACCAATCACAATGATGTCTACCGCATCTGGAGATGTAGTTTCCACAAACACCAACACTCTTGAACACAAGACTCAACGCGTTTCGCTAACCACATTATCATCATCGAGAGTTAATTAAAACTAGTACAACTAAGAACAAGTTTCTATTTATACTGTTACGTGTTCTCCACCCTTTAGGAAACACCCTGTATGAATCCCTGGGTTCTAAATAGTTTTAACAAGGGGTAAACCACTAACACTCTATTTAATAATTCACTGATTACAAAACACTTCTTAATTAACCAAAATAACCTTTACACTTTGTTTACTTTATATTTAACCTCACTTTTTCGCTGCCAAATTTCGCTTTAGTAAACTTCCTCCTCTGCGCCGGTAATCGCGCCTTATGTACTCTGAAATTGCCTCTAGATCAATCCAGAACACAATCAAGAATCTTCTTCTACCACAGTCTAGAAAACTCTCTCTTTCTACAAGTTTCCAGTCACTATTAGGCAGAGGCGTATCAATCTCCAATTTCAAGGGGGTGTGTATCGACAGATGAATATTTTTTTATACTCTTTTTGTTGTTATTGCCACGATCTTAATAAATTTTTTTTCTTGATTAATATGTATATTCTTACTTTATTAACCAATCAAAAGGTACATTTCCAAAAAAAATCGATCAATGGGAGTTTTTCAAAGTGACAAAAATGGCTATCGATCAGTGGAAAAAATCGAGAAAAATGTATGTTACTTTTTCTGTAGCCATGTGTCAAACTAAAATAATTTCGAAATTATTAAATCTATTTCTCGTTTTCATCTCGATTTGTGTACACAAAATGAATGAGAAAATGCGTTTTGGTGACGTTTCACAAGAAAATATTAATGAAGCTATCAATGAAAGTGTCCCAGTTAAAACGAGAAACACTGAAAGTTCTATATGGAAACAATTTGAAGATTTTGCAAAGAGAAGCATTATTCCTTCGATAATATTTTTTAATCGTATATTAATCTTCTGTAATATACAGGAGGTCGATTTTCTACTCGAATAAATTTTTTTGAGGGACTCAAACTTGTTTTCCATCCAAATTTTGCTCGAATTAAGGAACATAGGAAAATTCGCTCCATTTCATGTCGAGATTTTTCCACGCCCTTAATTCTCGAATAATTTTATTGGAAAAACAGGTTTTTGTCCAAAAAAAAAATGTACCCGGTAAGTAATAGACCTCTTGTGTATAAGTGAACCAATTTATTTGTATTTCACATATATTGCAGATCTACTCAAAACAATTCTTTAACAATTAGGCTAGATGGCGAGGGATTTTGATTGAATTCTTGACCCATAGGCGAGATTATTGTTGGAATGGCTTCGTTTTAGGGTGTAATCGAACACCATAAGTTTTCTTACTTAATTAGTGAAAGGCTTGATGTTATAATTAACAATTAGTGAGTGAAATAGGCCCTTTTTCTATATTTCTTTAAATATCTCCGTTCCTGCTAACTTTTAGTATTACATATGCATTAGGAAAATTGTTCGTTATGAAATTCTCTAAAAAATGAGTACCGATAAAGGTCGCTAGAGGCAATTGTTAACTTGCAAATGGCTTCCAAAGCTTTTAAAATACGTTATTTTCAGTATTTTTTACTCGAAAACAACTGCACTTATAGGGCTAAAAATTATTGAAGATGGTGTTTATGTTGTCCCGATAATGTACCAAGAAATTCAGCAAGATCGGTTTATTACTTTTTGAGTAATTAATGATCTATTTTTTTTAATCCTTAATTAACAATTGTGCCATTTTTTGTAAAATCTATTTATAATTGAGAAACTCATTTAGAAAATTCAAAAATATATTAAAAAATGATATCCCGTTGGAATTTTTCAAAAATCGCAGTTTTGACCGATTTTATGAAGTTTTCTACGCGTGAACCTTTTTATACGTTACATTAAAAAACAAAGAGCTTGTTATATTTTAAATTTAGAGGGTCCGCTTTTGCATATCTAAAAGCTGCTATTTTTTTACAAATTTAAAAAATAAAGTTTGTCCGAGATAATTTTTCTTTCAAAGAATTCGTGAGGGCGTATTATACGTCGTACAGTGATCAAATTTATAGAGGTTGAATTTCAATACTAATACTTTTTGTAAAAAAATACTTTAGTCCTTGATTGTGTTTAACAGTATTGAAAAACAATTGTCAAAGTTTATTATTAAAGTTGTTTTTTAGCCCCCTATGTGCAGTTGTTTTCGAGTAAAGAAATAGTGAAAACGTGTTTTGGAAGCTTCGGAAGCCATTTGCAAGTTAATAATTGCACCTAGCGACTTCTATCTGTGCTCACTTTTTAGAGAATTTCATAAAGAACAATTTTCCTAATACATATATTATACTAAAAGTTGGCAGGAACAGAGATATTCAAACAAATGTAGAAACATTTGTTAGCATTTTTTCCTCCCTGCCGTCTAGCCTAAATATTCAGGGGATCTATGCATGAACCAAAAATAAAATAGAGCTTGGTAAAAAAGATATATATTGTAGCTTATTAATGAAAAAATGATGGGTATCTTTAACGTGTAAGTACTTATATAACTCTCCCTCGCTCCCTCACTCCCCTCCCCCCTCCCTCTCCCTCTCCCCCCCTCTCCCTTCTCTCTCTCCTCTCTCTCTCTCCCTCCCCCCTCTCTCTCTCCCTCCCCTATCTCTCCATCCCCCATCTCTCCCTCTCTCTCTATCTCTCTCCATCCCTCTCCATCCCTCCCTCTCTCTCCCTCCCTCTCTCTCTCCTTCCCACTCTCTCTCCCTCCCTCTTCTCCTAAAATGCTAATAATTAATTATCTTTAGTAGATTTACAATATATATGAAATACAAACAAATTAGTTCACTTGATTAAGGAAACAATTTTTTTCGGAATTTCGAGAAAAAAGTTTTCTGATATTATGAAGCCTTGAGGTTAAAACTTTTATCCTACTCGAAGATACATTATTGGAAGAAACCACACGCAAATCGGTAGCAGAGGTATGGACATTTCTCTTAAGATGCCATGGCTTTGTACTGTTTTTTTTTGTATACTAACGCTCATTGGAAGATGTATGACAAGATCTATCACATTACATATTTTTTTGAAGATAATAGTGATACTTAGTGAATATTTAAGTAACAATGCAAAATACAAAAAGAATTGAAAGAAATTGAACTATGCCTTTAAAAGAATGGCCACCAAAAATAGTTGAATAAAATTTCAGCTTCGTTCCGTTAACGGAGCCTTGTTACCTAATATCTGTATTGAGGTCTATTAAAAACACATTCGATTTTGTCATTTGTTGACGTTTACCGATATTAGACAATAAGGTTCACTTGTTCGATTATTCTTGACTATATGATCGTTGTAACTATAATGCCACTAGCGGGCTTCGTCAGTCCAACAACAGGGCGACAGTACACTAACACGCAACATAACCAGATTTAGAATGCATAATGTACCATTCCAAATCAATCAGTCCCTACCATACCAGGCGTTGCCTATCTTCCGGCAACCTCTCTAACCACACTTTCTTTATCCATAACTTTTCTCTATGACACACTTTTCCCTTCACACCTTTATATATTTATCTACCCTCTTCCCCTTTTGTCATTTTTGTCAATTGTTTGTCTCTTTATCTTTTTTCTGATGTCCTTTTTTTATTCTAAATTGATTTTAGACCAAAAAACCTTTTAAAAATTGTAACTAAGTATTACAGATCTTAATTCTTCGCCTTCCCGACGGCAGGTAGACCGTTGGGTCCAATTGCTTCGAACGGGTTTCTTCGTTGAGTTTTTTTTAACTTTAATGTTAATTTTAAGCAGCCACCGGCACCGGCGGCAGGCATTTTAACTTTTTGTATTAATTTTATTGAGCCGAACCGGTCGTGATCTGTTTAACCCTACGTACACCACGACGCTGCGCGACGTGGTTGTCTAATTGGCTCCGAGTCGCGATCCGGGGAGGCAATGTTTGTATTTTATTAATTTAAATTAATCTGTTATGATGATGACGATTATTGTTCACTGTTTTTTTTAAGGCAATTCATTTTTTTTCGCCCTCTTTAAAGTTCTTTCATATAGCTCCTACAAAGTAAAATTCTGGCCAGTAAGTATATTAAATGCACATAAAAAGAGCCATAAAAGCCGACCGTAAATATCTGTCTCGTTAGCATAAGGGATAAGTACAGAGCTGTACTCAAAATTTTTGTGCACAATAACAGTAGAAATTTAGAGGTAATGTCTTCGGTAAGCAAGTAGGTAGTTATTTGGTACAGCGATAAATTAAAAAATTTCACTCTGTTTTGTTTCTGTCAAGATAGGAATAATATCTTATATATTTGTGGAGCGTTATCGAATTCGATATTCCATGACACACTGACAATATTAAGTCCTACTCTGTCATGGGTACGGTTTACATATCTGCTGTAAATCGGTACATTCTAAAATAATTTCGATAGAACGGAGTCGGATAACTATATCAAAATAATTTGAAATTGTAATTCAAACAGGTTCCATCAATGCTTCAATCAATTTATTATTTTAATCATGCCAGAACATACTTTACATGAGAACGATGTTGTCGTTTGTATTAAGTAATACACTATATTTATGATTTACCATTTTCTACAAAAATAGAGCGTGCCCCGTTCTCCCATCCATACGTAGACGGCAAAGCTTTGTTGTAGACTGCACTGGAACTTAAACATAAGTACCTACTCTTGATGGAACGTTCTTTTTAAAAATGTTTCATCTATATGTGTGTATGTATGTATTACAAGTGGCAAAACGGCTATAAGTACGGAATTATTACTATATATTTGTACTAGTAATAAATGTATTATTATTATTATTTAATATATTTCTGTTTTTTTTTTCAGACCATAAGTTGGGTGTCTAAACTAGACAGTCAATTGTATCCCGTAATCACCACAAGCTCAACTAAGCCAAGCGAACTTGCCGACCACCTCGAAGGTAAATTGGATAGTGTAGTGCCCGACATAAAAAGAGCCCAAAGTGAAGTGGAAGAAAGAATAAGAAGCGCTGAGGTGCTTACTTCACAAGCATCAGTCAGTGATGAACAGACTCTAAATGTTAAAAATAAACTTTACGAACTAAATCAGAAACTAATTGAAATTACTTCAGACTATCAGATATTGTTACAAGTGTTAATTGGTTACTTTAGGAACCTCGAGGAAATAGACAAGAAAGCTGAAAATGTTAATTCTCAGCTAGAAAAAACCGGGTATCCTAAAGATGTTGCTGCAGTGGAATCCATTATAAGAGAGCATGAATCCAGCAGAGAAACCATTATTGAACGCTTAAGATTTGCTCAGTCAGAGTGTGATCAGATAGCCGAAAGGATTCAGAAACAGGTAAAGCGATTATGATTAAAGTAAACATAAGTTCTGTAATTATTACCGGTACACACAAAAAGAAAAATGTTGCTAGTGCGAACGACCAGAGTGTCAAATCTTTATGATTTTAAGGGTGCTGAACATGAATCTGATCTTAGTTCTTTAAAGCTAGCTCTTGTTTAAAAGTGAATTATTATTTATTCGCTTATACTTGTATTGAAACATATTCTTTATAGGATTTTGCAAACAGTAATGTTTCTTTTAGTTCTCATAGATAGTTATTTTTTCTGCTGTTTGCAAAATTCTATAAAGAATATGTTTCAATAGCTCTTGTTCTCCTTTAGTTCACAAAAAAACAGTTTAATATAGGAAAATATGGTTGATATATTTTTTTTATAGGTACCCTATTTTGCTTATTTATAGTACGCCTCAGAGTATTTAAATCCAACTTTTAAAAACGCGCGTTTTAAATTTACCATGGCAACATCAATAACCCGACAAACGTGAAGTCAAAATGTCAACTTTTTAATTATAGATCTGACAGGAATTATTGCGGGATTAACCGCGAATCTGCTTTTCTATTTAAGTAATATACAATCAGTAACAACTGTAGCGACAATAATTAATCCTATGTGACAGATTGCAAATTAATTTTTGTATTCCACATTTGACAGTGACAGGTATCTTGATATCACATCACGAATTCAACCATTTTACATTCTTAATTCTTATTTCCATTTTTTGTAGTAATAATAGCAGTATTTATGATTTCAAAATGTACGAATAAAAAAAATAGGGTAAAGTATTCGTGGATAACTGGTCGAGCCGTCGTGCTCGAAAAATCGCGCGTGTTTTAAAGACCTTAATATTCATTTATACCTTAACATACTATTTGGGTCGGCCGTTTTTTAAGAGATTTACATTTTTTACTACAATCTGATAAAATGATAGTCTCTTGAAAGAAAATTCATTCACACTCCTTTAAAAGACATTTAATGGTGCAAAACTGTACTTTTTATATCTATGGCAACAAATTTAAAGCATAGTATTTTGAATAAACATTAGAAAAATAGAAAAGTCTAAGGATGCGATAACTATAAGAAATATGAATGATAATATTCAATGAACTCTGCAAAAGAAATCTCAATCGTTTTAAAAGGTGATAAAGAAAAGAAAGTTGAACTCGTCATAGATGAGAACTGAACCGTGCTAAAAGAGTTCTTTACCACCTTTTAAAACGATTAAGATTCCTTTCACACAGTACATTGTATATTATCATTCATATATTTCTTATAGTTGTCACATCCTTACAGACTCTTCTATTGCTCTAAGTTTAACGTTTAAGTAAAGTCAACTTTACGTTAACGATATATCTCGAAGCAATTTAGATTTTCGAAGGGTCTAAATAGAGGTTTTCTTTTTCGTTTACACTAGACAGTCCCTTTTAAGCATCCAACAAAAATCAGCCATCATGCTGACATCCCATACCGTTGATACCGTTCTCCATTTCTCTAATATCTTGATGGAGTGTTTCCCACTGTTCTTCACTGTAGTCACCGATTACTCGGAAAGTAATCAATATGAGAATGCAGGAAATCTAATTTCAAATGCATGTTGCATCCTAAACGTTCATTGTTTTTAATCAATTCAGCCACGATTTCTTTATAATTGTCACTTCTATTGACAAAAAAGTTTGCACCAACGTTTTTAAAGCTTAGCGATGCAAGTCATCTTTATTCATTTTAGTTAGAAATGTTTCATCAAGCAAGAGTTTTCTGATTTGTGAACCGTCGAAGATACCGCCTTTTAAACTTACGATTGAAAATTTATGTCTTATGTAATCGAAACATGATCCATCTACGTCGAAAACCTTAGTAGACTGCTTCTTGAGACCAAATTTTAAATTAAGTGGTGGCAAAAGGTTCAACCAACGAATTCTCAATGGTGTTTTTACGATCAAGTTCTAGTGCTCTTTTCTTAGAGCAGTCTTCTCTCTTATAGTGATTTGCTGCATCTCTGCTATCCCATTCATACAAAAAGCAATCATTTTATCATTTTTTGGTAAATTCTGATCGCTATCCAAGGATTATGAATAATACTTTCAAATCTCCACAAAGAAGACAAGAATAAAGTACAATGATCATGACTCATTGTACTTTATTCTTTCCAGAATTTTTTTCATGTTTTGTAATTTTCATTTATAACCACTGTTATAATTTTATCAGATTCTGGTAATCAACTTAAACCATTAAAGAAAATGGCTTGCTAAAAAATATATAAGATCCATATTTTCGCTTGGCGAATTAAAGGACAGCAGATAACTTTTAAAGACTAAAATTAGATTCATTTTTAGCACCATCGAAAATGTAATACTTTGGTCGCTCTCCCTCGGAACTGTTTTATTTTTTGTATGCGGGTGTTATCAATCCTGTATTGACATATGTACTTTATAAACATAGATAAACTCAAAGAAAACTGGGATTTACGCACATCTTTGCGAATTTTTGAAACCGAACTATCTAAAAAATGTATGGCACTTTTTTGATAATTGGCATTGGATTTTATTAAATTTTGTTTTCTATCAAATTAATTTATTGCAGAATCCAAGTATTTCTATAAAAAAATTTTCATCCAAAGAAGAATTTCATGAAAAAAATTGTATTCTCCTCTCTTAAAAATATAACTGATAATAGTTATAAGTAGAGGGAAATCATAATTTAAAACTATCTTCAGTCATCTAGAGCGTACTGAATTATTGAATGACTTAAATATACAGGCTGATACGGAATTACGTGGTAATACTAGAGGTCGATAGTAGATAAAAAGTGAATTGCTTTTTTTCACTGGTCTGGTTCTTCCTTTGTTTTTTTTTTCAACCCCGCTTAAGAAAGTAGAAGTCTGAATTTTTTACAATGATTTTTGTTTTTATTTGTTTAGGAACCGGAGCAGGCAGCAGAGCAAGATATAAATAAACTGCAACACGTTCTGGAGCTGCGTCGGGGTGAATTTGAAAACCAATGGCGTCAAAGGCACGACTCCTTGGAGTCTCACAGACAACTCTGTCTATTTGACGGCGATCTCCATGAAATTAATGATTCTCTTGATGACCTTATTCAGCAACTCAAAGGTTTCAAAGGGCAGTATGGAGAATCTCTTCCTAGTGCCAAAGCTAATTCTCAATCATTTTCGTACTTCGAGAAAACTATTGAGGTATGTATAAAATTTGATGTAATAAATTTTGAAACAACTATAATAATTAGAATTATAACTTTAACAATATAAACACAATTTACTGTCTTTGTGGAAAATAACTTCTCGTAATTAAGTTAAGGGTTGTTAACTATAGATTATCATTTTAAGTGCCTGATTCCATTTCACGGCTTGATTTTTCCTCTAGGATAAAAATTTCAAAACTATACTTATATGTTTTTTTGTAAGCAATCCCAATTCAAAAGGAAGAAGATAATTGAACGTCAAATCGGCTCCTTCTTACTCACAACGTCTTATCAGACGTTTTGTGAATAAGCACCCTGTATATGCACTTATAATTAAAGATTAAGGATTTACCTGTAGGAAGTTCAATCTAATTATATAAGGAACCACATCCGAATAGACCAACTGTAGTAACACCTCTCTGGTGCGAAACAGATCACTACTTTAAAACCCAAAAAACTTATCTACCAATCCCCCACCTCTCACACCGACCCATATTGGTCATTACGCTCAGCGTGTTTTGTCAATTAGATTAGAACATGGGGTAAAAGAATTTGGAGGTGGGTGGGTTGGTCTATTCGGATGTGGTTCCTTATATAATTAAGAATGAACTTCGTACAGGTAAGGTCTTTAATCTTTAATTATATTTCGGAACCACATCCTCAAGACCTATTGTAGATGTTCAGAGTTCTAATCTCATTGACCCTATATGTGAAGATTGAGTTATTCTGACAACTTATTGGTTGTTTTCAGTCTAAAATAAAAATACAATTCGGTACTCACACAAAGAACCAAAAACTAGAATAGCTTCTGGTTTCCTTTTAATTAGATTTATTTTATTATTATTATTACCTTTCATTTCGGAATTTTCATACACTATAACTACGCACAAGTTCACTGTTTCTCACTAAGGAATGTAATGACTAATATGGGTCGGTGCAGGAGGTGGGGGATTGAAAGATACGTTTTTTGGGCTTTAAAGTAGTGATCTGTTCCTCACCAGACTGGCGTTACTACAGTTGGTCTAGATAATGTGGTTCCGAAACTAAATATAATTAACAATCGTCATCTTCTGATACCAAAAACAACAACAGTGTAGCAAAAAATGTTGCCGCTCCTCAGCTACGGAACGCTTTAAAAAGTCACAGCTAAGTGTTAATCAGAAATTTCTACTACGTTTTTATATTAATTGTTATATCGAGAACATTTAGCTCATTAAGGATATTTTCTTAATTTGACAGTATATCATTCCACATATCGCCCCATTAGCTTAATCGCTTCCTGAAAATAATGGAGAAAATATTAGACCTAATATCAGAGGCGAAGTGAAAGTCACAGGGGTTCCACTTCATCGAAAACAAACTGGTCTATAAACCTTGAAAATTAACAATAAGTGCTCTGTACGGTCTGGTTAAAGGTATTGAAAATATATTTGCGAGGAAGAAAGTGGCTTTGTGCATTTCTAGATATGAAACGTCTAGGATGTAGCACTAGTACCCTAAGGCAACGGCAGGTACTCACATTTGAACCAGGCGTCTTGGTTGACCACCTCAGGAATTTTGAGCTAATCCAATTGGAATAAATATCCAAATCCAATGACCCAATGTCAGCCAAGTAGAACTTCTGTCCCTTTGGTGTCCCAACTGAGGGCCACCAGACTAGCAGAGTTAAAGCACGACGGTTGAAGAGGGCCATTTATCGAGTACACAGATATACATATATCCTTTATGCAAATTTCGGATTCGGGATGTTAACGTACATAAGAATAATAGCGGGGGGGGGTTAGCCTTTTGGAAAAATATATTTTTTTGAGACTGTTATTTTTACATTAACTTAAACTAGAGATTGCCTTCACTTAATGAAATTCTTAAAATATTATTGTGGAATATGTAACAATTTATTTTAAATTTATATGATTTTAAATTGTCCCTAATTATTTGTCCTACGTATTGGTAATAATTTAGTTGTCTCACGTTCTTTTCTTTTCAGACATTGGAGAAGCGAATCAACACATTCGTAAATAGCGGTGAAAAATTGTTGGCCGAACGCCATGCACAATCGCCTCACATCCAAAGCCAAATTTCAGATTTGCAGGATAGATGGAATAACTTGAAGAAACAAGTTCAAAGTACAAGAAGTCTGATAGACCTTAGTATACCATATTTCCAGTTGGTGGAAGAGGTAATGATTAACATTATTTACTTTTAACGTATATTTGCATGCATAAAGATGATATAGCTAGCTATAAATAAATAACGTTTTATTTTTATAAATTTAGTGGGCGAAATATATAGCTTTTCTACCCTTGTTCTTTCACAAAAAGCAGAAAAACAACGTAAAATAAAGATGAAATATTTTGTCAGTTTAACACACTATTGCCAACTTCCAGAACTCGGCTTCTAATAGAGAAGGCTGCGCTACGGTCAATAGTCTCCTGTATATAAAACATTTACATGACTTTTTTACTTTTGCTGTTTGCATTAATTACTCAAAAGCAAGTTTATTAAATGCCTGTTCTCTTGAAATTTCAGGCAGACGATTGGTTCAAAGAAGGAAGTAAACTCTTAGTGACCATCGCTAGAAAGTCAACAGCTGTGAAGCTACCAGAAGAAGCGGAGGAGTTACTAACCGAAATATCTGACTTCCTCAAACCAGGAGTATCGAAACAAAATCAGAGGATTGTAAAGATTTCGGAAACAGCAATTCAGTTATATGGACCCGATCAAAGTGCACAAGCTCCTCTCATACAAGGCAATAAAGAAATGTTGGAATCATTTTCTTCTATTACAAATGAACTTATGACGTTGGCCGAAAATTTGAGAGCCGCTGAAGAGGAACGGCAAAGGGTTTTACGGGAACAGGAAGAGGCTAGACGAGCTGAGGAAGCCAGAAAGTTGGAGGAAGCGAGATTGGCAGAAGAAAAAAGACTTGCTGAAGAAGCAAGGAGAGCCGAGGAAGCTAGATTAGCTGAAGAAAGAAGAAAGGCCGAGGAGGCCAGGCTGGCAGAAGAAAAAAGAAAAGCTGAAGAAGCTAGATTAGCTGAGGAAAAGAGAAGAGCTAAGGAAGCGAGATTAGCCGAGGAAAGAAGAAAAGCCGAAGAAGCGAAGTTGGCTGAAGAAAGAAGAAAAGCAGAGGAGGCTAGGCTAGCGGAAGAGAGAAAAAAGGCTGAAGAAGCGAGATTAGCAGAAGAAGCTAGGTTGGCCGAGGAAAGACGAAGAGCTGAGGAAGCTAGATTAGCAGAAGAAGCTAGAATAGCCGAGGAACGAAGGAAGGCAGAGGTGGCAAGATTAGAAGCAGAAAGGAGAAAAGCTGAAGAAGCAAGGTTAGCTGAAGAAGCTAGATTGGCCAAAGAAAGAAGGAGGGCGGAAGAAGCCAGAGTAGCAGAAGAAGCAAGAATAACCGAAGAAAAGAGAAAGGCAGAAGAACTGAGAATTGCGGAAGAAAAGAGGAAGGCTGAGGAACTACGATTGGCTGAACAGGTTAGAATAGCTGAGGAAAGGAGGAAGGCAGAAGAAACACGCAGAGCAGAAGAGGCTAAACAAAAGTTACAAAAAGAAGAATCCATTGAAATCACGGAAATAACTGAGACGCATAAAGTAGAGGTTCAAAGTGCACCAAAACAAGTACCTTCTCCTATACCAATTGTGGAAGAAGCTTCAGAGATACCAGTGTTTACTTCGCCCCTAAGTGATGCAGTGATTCAAGAAGGATCAAAATTTACATTTATATGTCAAGTTGTTGGTTATCCCCGACCTACAGTAACTTGGTACAAGGCAGGTATCTCAATTCAAAATAATCCTGATTACCATACCACATTTAAAAATGGACTATGTTCTCTTACTATAGAAGAAACGTTTGCTGAAGATTCTGCTAGGTATACCTGTAGGGCAACTAATCTAGCCGGAGAAGCTGAGACGACCGCTCTGTTATCGGTTAAAGAAACTGAACCCGAGGAACAATTAATCGCGCCATCGTTTGTGAAGTTACTTCAACCTTCGGCTGCTAAGGAAGGGACGACATTTCAGTTTCAGTGTAAGGTTGAGGGAAATCCTCTGCCAACTGTTCAGTGGTTCAAGAATAATGACTGTATTGATAATTCTCCTGACTATATTATTACTTATAATAATGGAGAGGCTATTCTGAAATTCGAAAAAGTATACTTAGAAGACAAAGCAGAATACACGTGTAAGGCTTCCAACCAGCTAGGAACTGCTCAAAGTACAGCTAATCTAATAGTAACACGTAAGTACTTTTCATAATAATTTAGAAATATTTTTTTATTTTCATGTATATAGGGCACACTCGAGCGAGGGATGAAAATCCAATTATTTTATATTTTTCTTATCAAAATAAAAAACGATAGAAATACTGTCAATAAAAAAAAAAGACAACTAATGCCAAATCAGTGTATACTACACTCTAGATGCGATTCAAAAAATATTCATTGTCAAATGATCAAAATTTAGTCACTGGCAGTCCTAAGGGTGGGCCATGCCCTCCAGAGCTCTGATGACAGAAACTGATAAATATGAATACTAATTTACTCCAATTCACACTAGTTATGCAAGGCACCAAAAAGTTCTAAAATGAATTTATTTCCAAAAAAATATTCATCTCGAAATTTTTTTTGCAGTACAAAAATCACTCAGTGCTTCCACTCGCTTACACCTTGAACCATTTTTCGACGTTGTTGTATTATAACTTAAAACATTTTCTGGATACGTATTTGTACATACATTCATTTTAAGCTCTTTGTGCCTTGCATAACCATTTCCATTTTCCATTTAAAAATCTTTGTTTTGTTTAACTGTGTTTCACATATCAAGACTTAAAACTAGGTATTTCATAGTGTACAATCAGAAATAGATGTTTAATGTATTCCATATGACTATGCATAACCACATGGCGTTGAGACGACTGCCTCAGGAAGTCACACTGACTCCTTTGGTGCCAAATTGGTAGCTCAACTTTTTTTCTAATTTCTTAGAATAAAAATAAATAGTAACTGCACCCAACCCAAACCCAAGTTAGGACTGGATTTTAATAAATAAATAATTATTATTTATGGGTAGCATCTTGAACTAAGGTCAAATGTTTGACCCTTTTTAAAATGTATTTTATTTTACGCAACTGAAATTTTTTTATGAAGAATACATTTTTCGGGTAAAATGAGAAATAAAAACGTTAACCCTCTTGTCCATTCTAACTGTGGATATACTTACTGTATAGATTTATGCCACGGAATCATACTATACAGTATAGTCTGCAAAAATTTGATAGATATAGCTGTCATACCAGAGTGATGATTAAATAAATAATATTAAAGATACAAACCAACCTCTCAAAGAAATCTCAACGTTTCATGACATTCTAAACCTATTTCGACAACAAAGAAAGTTTCAAAATCAAAATTTCTTAACACACACTGATATAATTAGAAACCTCCTCTTTCTTAAAATTATTTAAGGTTTGTTAAAATCATTATATGAGTTGCGACTTTTTGTGAAAATGATATTGTTATACTGTTGCTGCTTGCTAAGATAATGATGATAGTTAATAATAACCGGTACACTTATACAGACCAGTGATCTTTTGTTGTAGTGTAAATCTTTTGTATGTAAATCACTGACATTTTTATCATAATAATTCACTATTAGAGAGAAGGATGATTGAAATAATTGCAGTTTCATGTTGGAAAACATAATTAGCTCTACGAATGGCATGAGGCATCATACGCATACGGTATTTATAAGCACTAAATATAATCATTTTATGACTTTAGTTACTAATTTCTGGTAAGAAATTGATTTCATACACTGCATCTTGCGTCAAATATCGAGAAAATTATAATGTCGAATTCCTACACCTACACATTTGAACTCAGCGCCTTCAAATTGAGTAAAATATGGTAGAAGTTATAAGAGCTTTATAATCTGCTACACTTCATATGGTCCAGTCGTTAAAATAAAAAATACACCAGAAGCTTGCAAAAAATGTTATCTGAGATTTTCCTACAGTAACTGTTAAAAGAAGGATTAAACATCACAAAACCGCAAAAATCAGTTCTGGGGATGCCGCGCAACCCCCCAAAAAACCACCCCTTCGGTGAGAAAAGCTTTATTTTACTGATAACTTGTTAACCGTTGAAGATATAAATAAAAATTGCTCATTACAAAAAAAAGCTTGATTAATTTCCTAAAAAAAAGTCCTCTTGTAATATTCTTGTATATGCCATCGGTATTCGAGAAAATCGATATTGACAAAAATTGCAAAAGTCGTATTAATGCGCGCGAGTTCTCAATTATTTGAAATTTTTCGCACGCAGATTATAGAAAAAATTGAACTGCTCGAAAACCAAACAAGCTAGGAAGAAAAATCAGAATGGGTAAAAGTAAAGGAGATATAAAATACTCCTAACTTTTTCTGCATTGAAGTACTACCTTGAACTAAAACATAATGTAATTATAACTTACATTCAAGTCAGCTATTTTTCATGGGCCTGTGAATAGTTAAATGCGCAAAAAATCAACTGTATTATATTGTTATTTTTATATCCTAATAGATATCAATAGCCATCAAAAATGGAAACACAAGAGAGTATTTTATATCCCCTTTAAAACCCATTTTGATTTTTCTTCCTAGATTATTTGGCTTTCGAGCAATTCAACTTTTTCTATAGGCCGCGCGCAAAAAATTTCAAATAAACGAAAGTTCGTACTCGTTAAAAACACAAATTTTGACATTTTTTTCAATATCGATTTTCTCGAAAATCATGGCTTATACAAGGAAATTACAACAGGACTTTTTTAGGAAATTAGTCCAGTATACTTTTTTATGACGAGCATTTTTTTTATATCTTCAACGGTTAATGAGTTATCAGTAAAATATGCCTTTTTTCACCGAAGTGGTGGTTTTTTGGGGGGGTTGCTCAGCAACAACCGAAATTTACTTAGAACGTTAATAATAGTGTTTTTTTTTTGTCAATAAGACGGTTAATTGCACTGAAAAATTCAATATTCTCAAAGTATAATAATTTTTGTTAGTATTTCATAAATAAATCATTAAAAATTTTATTTTTTGATCAAATAAATTATTCTAAAGCATGGGTTTTCAGCTGTAAAATGACTACCTACTGAATGTCAATAAGTATTTTACACCTATTGTTATTATTGATTGAAATTACGCATGGAAAAAATAAAATGCTGGTTTTCCCGAACGTTGTGAAATATAAGGTGCATTTTGAAAAAAATAAAAATAAATTTGTTTCAATATATCAATGCCGATCGGCATGGCCGATCGGCATTTGTTGGCAAGTGGGTACGTACAATTCGGCATATGCCGGTCGGAAACTTCAAGAGAATCCAAGCCGAATATACTAATATGGCAATGCCGATCGGTAAAGCCGACCCTAATGGAGACGCGCCTTTAGAATTGTTAACGATAAGGCAATGCAATACAACCTCGGTACGAGTACAACCATGCTACTTTTAGCTATCTAGAAAGCCTTCGACATTGTTTAGATTACTAGCCTAATATATAAAATGAACAATTAGTACAGGCAAATTAAACATTTAGGGTAACAAAAATTAATAAAAGGATCATCTCTGGGATTTAAGTAGGTAATAACCTGGTGAATGAGATGATGCATTCTTTACATTTCCAAGTTCCGGAAAAATTCAAAAAAATTTGGAAAAACTTTGATTTTCGGTTTTATTGCTCTAGCGACCAAAATAATGAAAATAGAGAAAGAAGTTCCCAACAAAAGTTGTAGCTCGTCTTTTTCTCTACAAAAAAGGTCTTTACAAATTTTTGTCTTACTTAAGCCGTTTAGAAGATAAATCGAGTTTTCCACTTATAGCTTTAAGCCGCTTCGAAATGCGCGAAAAATGAGAACTCTCCAGGAGTTTCGTACGACCGGGCTCATCGATCGATAATTCTTACTATTCAGAGCCCCTAAAAAATGAAAATAACATAAAATGTAGAGAAAAGTCTCAGCTTTAGTGTGGAACTAATCACAAAATTCATGAAAAATTTGATCAAGGAGAGAAAGTGTCAGAAGGTGGCTTAGTGAACTTTGTACAGTTGATCCACAGATTTATTCATATCTGCCGGGAGTCGTTAGAATGATAATTCATTTTGCTTATATGTTCTTATATAATGATATATTAATCCAATTATCATTTTATTGCAATTATTTTTGTTGAAAAAATATGACTTGCGATCAAAGTAGAGGGTATAATTCTCATCGATCAATCACCTCCAAATTTTGGAGTTCAATTCGCTATATCTTAAGTAATAATAATAGCACAGTCTTAATTTTTGGATTATAAGTACAATAAAATATATTCTTTCGAATGACTTTAGACTTTTTTTAATGCGCGCAGTACTTTTTGAATTTGTCTACATTATTCATCCACGTTCAGAAAATGCACAATTATACAGTAAAACATATAGAACTTATTGGTTCATTTGTTCTTCACGAAATATAAATTAAAGTGCGTGGAATCGAATCCAAGCAGTGAAAAAGTACCCATTGTTACGGGAGAAATAGGCAGGATGCATAAAACTCAAAGATGTGAATAAATCAACTGTATAAAATTTACTAAGCCATCTTCTAACACTTTTTTCTCTATGATAAAAATTTGTATGAATTTTGTAATTAGTTCCAGATTAAAGCTGAGACTTTTCTCTATATTTTACGTTGCTTTCATTTTTTTTAGCGGCTCTGAATAGTAATAATTATCGATCGATATATCCGGTCGTACGAAACTCCCAGAGAATTCTCATTTTCCGCGCATTTCGGAGCGGCTGAAAACTATAAGTGGAAAACTGGATTTATCTCCTAAATGGCTTAAATAAGACAAAAATTGGTAAAGACCTGTTTTCCCGGAACTTGGAAGTGCAAAGAATGCATCATTCCATTCTACAGATTATTAACTACTTAAATCCCAGAGATGATTCTTTTATTAAATTTTGCGAGGTTTTTACAACATTTTACATTCATTGCCTGTACTAAATTACAATGTTCCTTGTCACATCACTCGTATCTAAGTGGTAGAACTTTGCAGGTGCAAGTAAAAAAACCGCTGCCTAAGGAATCACTACTTCCACATCCAGATTTTTCAGCCAAGTCACTTTAAAGGAAACATCCTGACTAAATTTGCACTCTAGTATGTGTAAATTATTGATCATAGAATTTTAATAATATTTGGGGCAGATGTCATATAAAAGTTTGAGGCGTTGGTGTCTACCATATACGTTAAAAATGAAGTTTCTAGTTTACACTACTTATTTTCCCCTATTCACAACCTACCACCTCCCACCCCTTCAATGGAATCATCTCAATCAGATGTGGTACTAACTTTAAAGTGAATATCTCAATTTTATGTTAACAATCTCATTAATAATGGAGTGAAGGTGTTGGGGTTCGAAAAATGTTAGAAAGAAATTTAAGGCGTCGGTATCTAGCATATACACCAAATCCATAATTTCTGTACTCTTACCAGCTTGATTTACCTATTTCCCCTATTTAACCCTATTTAACCCCCAACCCTTCAATGGAATCATCTCAAAATATAATCTAGTTCCAGATGTCGTTATATTACATACGTGTACCAAATTTTCAGTGAATATCTCCATTTTATTTTATCAAACCCTTTAATAATGCAGTAAGTTGGTGGGGGTGGTTGAAAAATATTATTAATAAAACTGAGGCCTTGGCCTCTAGGACATACACCGAATCTCAAGTTTCTGTACTTACCAGCATGCCTTACTTATTTTCCCCTATCTACCCCTATTTAACCCACAACCCTTCAACGGAATCATCTCAAAATATAATTCATTTCCAGATATCGTTGTAATGCATACGTGTACCAAATTTCAACTGAATATCTCAATTTTATTTTATCAACCCCTTTAATAATGGATAATATAATGGGGTATTGGGGGGTTGTGAAATATTATAAAAAATCTGAGGCCTTGGTTTCTAGTACATGCACCGAATTTCAAGTTTCTGTACTCATACCAGCTTGCTTTACCTCTTTTCCCCTATTTAACCCTATTTAACACGATTTAACCCCCAACCCTTCAATGGAATCATTTCAAAATATAATCTAGTTCCAGATGTCGTTATATTACATGCGTGTACCAAATTTTAAGTGAATATCTCAATTATATTTTATCAACCCCTTTAATAATGGAGTAAGGGTGGTGGGGGGGTTGAAAAATATTATAAATAATCTAAGACCTTGGCTTCTAGTACATACACCGAATTTCCAGTTTCTGCACTCTTACCAGCTTGCTTTACTTATTTTGCCCTATTTACCCCAATTTAACCCCCAACCCTTCAACGGAATCATCTTAAAATATAATCTAGTTCCGGATGTCGTTATAATACATACGTGTACCAAATTTCAAGTGAATATCTCAATTTTATTTTATCAACCCCTTTAATAATGGAGAAGGGGTGGTGGGGGGTTGAAAAATATTATAAATAATCTGAGACCTTAGCTTTTAGTACATACACCGAACTTCAAGTTTCTGTACTCTTACCAGCTTGCTATACTTATTTCCCCCTATTTACCCCTATTTAACCCCCAACCCTTCAACGGAATCATGGCAAAATATACCCCAGTTCCAGATGGCGTTATAATACATAGGTGTACCAAATTTCAAATAAATATCTCAATTTTATTTTATCAACCCCTTTAATAATGGAGTAGGGGTGGTAGGGGGTTGAAAAATATTATAAAAAATTTTGGGGCCTTATCTTGTAGTACATAAATCTGATTTCAAGTTTCTGTACTCTTACCAGCTGGCTTTATATATTTCTCCCTATTTACCCCTATTCAACCCCCAACCCTTCACCGCATATCTCCAAAAAACAATCCAGTTCCAGATCTCGTTATAATGTATAAGTGTACAAAATTTTAAGTCAATATCTTAAACGGTTCCGGAGAAATCGTGCGGACAAAAAGAGTTATAGACAGACCGACAGACAGATCGACAGACAGACAGACAGAAATTTTTTCCGCTCAAATTTAAAAACTCGACGTTTCATGACATTCTAAACCCATTTCAAGAAAAAAAAAATTTGAAAATTTTTTTGCGATTACTATACTTCCAATCCACTACGTGGATGTGGAAGTAATAACAAGCTAAGTATTATACTGTTCGCCGATTTAGTGCACATTTTATATAATTATTACACATTCTATAGAATACTGCTCGCAGTCTTTTTATAATTAATATTAGTTTTATAACTGGTCACAAAACAGAGCCTTGAGAAACTCTAAGGTTAACATCATATTTCTCTGAATTATTTTCTTCCAGTTTTACAAAAAAAAAATCAAAAGCTGAGATACGATATTATCCGCGAAAGAAAGTTATCCCTAATTCCTATCGCAGACAACTTTTCTGCAATAAATGTTGGCTCTATGGAATCAAATGCCTTGGACAATGAAAAGGACAGCAACGTACTTTCTGTTGTCCATAGGATTGTACACAGATTTCAAGAAATCAGTCGTCGCACTATTTGATATTTATATCAAATATTAAAGTTCGAATAGGTACTGTTAAGTACATAAGAACTCTTCGATTATTATTTATTTAGTGGACTGTAATTCTAGATCTTGGATGTGTATGGTATTAAAACTTACATCTGTTTGTTTTTACATGCTTTTATTATATACACTGTACACAGATGAAGTGACTACTAATAATATTTTATTTTACAAAACGATTGCCTATGTGGCAACCAACCCCTATGGCGCCTGCTGAACTTATACTACCCTTATGGTGGCGTCTGTTTCCATCCACACCCCTTATAACCTACTTAGCCCAGGGTGCGCGTAGGTAAACATTTTTTATGCCACATACATGATGTGCAGATTTTACATTATTTAACTTTGTTGGAGTGTTGTCTCCAACAGGTACTTCAATAATAGTCTCCACAAAATTAATATATTAAAAGTGAATAAAACAATCATTATCGAAGTATTATAGCAAATAAATTGCAAAAATAGTCAAAAACAATAACATATTTAAAAGTGAATTAGGTTAAATACTTTTTTTTGGTTCTTGGCAACAATACCACAAGAGTTGGCAAGCAAATATTGAGCAATTTAAATATAATTATTGGGTATAATGTGTTGTTTTGTTGCTTGTTGTATAGCCATGCGGTTTTAGTGACACTTTCAAAATATAAATAATACGATATCTACATATTGACTATTAATCTGTATCAAAACTTAGAAATATTATTTCACATATTGCCAAATAATAATTTAAGTTTTTCAACTTGTTCCCATAAATTATGAAGAAATGGAAAGAATAATTCATAAAAAGTTTATATGCGGAAAATATTCTCGATGGAGATAGGGAGATATATCTCCACGCTTTTACGTTTATTAACATTATTATTAGTATAATTAAATTATTTCCTCTTATAAAGTTAGATCCCCTCCATCAATCCGACAAAACTTTACAGGGGGGAGTCGTCTGGGGGTGGGGAAATGGCCCATTAAAGGTATGGGAAAATAGTTTTTCAGGCATATCTCCGCAGGTGTTGGTCCCACAAAAAAATCATAGTTCCCAAAAATGAAAAGCTTGACAAAACATGTAAGGTCGTTCCAACCCGAACCCGATCGCATAATTAGTTCGCGAGATATCGCGGTTTGAAGTTGCAGAAAACGAAAAATTAAATTAATTATTTCTCGAGAGGGAGTGGAAGTGGGCCCTCATTTTTTTTGTGAATAAAAGGGTATTTATGAACACTTGATGAGGCCGGAGGGTAGGGGTGGTGGGAAAATTAGGAGGGGAGATATGGGGGAAACCAAAATTATTAAAACGCTAATAATTCCCTTAATAATGGAGCTACGGCAATCTGGTCGGGACCAATTTGCGTATTTTTTTATTTGCTAAAAGATAGCACTGGCAGAAAATTTTTGGATTGCAAATAGACGCCTAGCGCGCAAAATAAAAAACGGCCGATTTTTTGCACATCTTTTTCGGCATGAAGGAAAGGGGTGGGGGAAATAATTTTTTCACCAATCGATGGCATCTTTTTTTAACTTCAATATTCGTCCGGTAAGATCGCGATCGGATGATTAGGAAGGAAGATAGAAGCCTGCAAAGTTTTTGCTGTATAGCGGAAGAACGAAGAGGGGTAAGGAATTCGGGCCGGGATGAAAATTTTGAGGAAAGCCTTTCCTTTCGACGTTTCCATTTTACGTCCCCGATGTCCATACATTGTCCGCCCGCGCGAGCTACAACGGGAAGAACAGAATAAATGGAGAAACCTATTCATCATCTTGAAGCCGACATTTTAAATTCATGAATTTCAGCCAAATATGTATCATCTGCAACCTCGAATATTCCCAAATACCGATTTTCAGACCAATCAGATCATAAAGTACAAAACTTATCTGCCATATTGACGCCTCCATATTGAACTGTTAAATTTTGGCCAAATATTACTAATCTGCAACCTCAAGAACCCTCAGATTCCGATTTTTAGTCGAATCAGATGATAAAAGATAAAGCTTATTCGCCACGATGTCGCCATTTTGAATTTTTGAATTTCGATCACATGTTTATAATCTACAACTTCAAAAATCCCCAGATATCTACCAATTTTCGGCAGAATCAGATATTAAATGACAAGAAACTGGAAACGTCGTGTTGGATTTTAATGTAAAAATATCTTGTCACGTGTCACGTGTCTAGAGATCGAGAATTTTACCTCTGTGACGTAAAAGTCAGGGTTGGCTCTGCCGGCGCGGAAAGACTTGTATGCAAGTGTGATACAATTTACCTTACCTTCAGTCAGTTTATTATAGATACTCACTCGAAGAGGAAGTACTGGGGGATGTAACATTGAACTAAAACACACACGTGTATTTTTCACCTAATATAAACAGCAAAACTCTGGTACACAATACTTCAATACTAACAGTCGATCCTAATAGAGGATTAAACCAGAGGTAACGAGGACTAGCGTGTAGTCGGCCTTGTGCTACAAACGATCGTACAAACGCGCGCGTCCTCACTACACATGTATGCGGTATACGAGAAGGGCAAGGAGCATGCGCCGTTTTTGCAATTTATTTTCAATTGCAAGAACGGCACAAATGTTCTCCTTGCACTTCTCGCATACCATCTACTGACTTTTAACAGACGACTTTGACCTACCTTAAAATTTTGCAAATAAAACGTTCCATTACTCAAAAGCTAAAAATTACTTTTAAATACAATGAACTTGAGACTGACTAGACTCTAGTGTGATGAGGCACTGCCTCGAGGCATCTACCAAAATGGAGCCCCCACCAAAGGGGGAGGCATTATATAGAAATGATAAACATATTTACTAAATAGTATATACCTTAAAGTAACATACATATGTAATTTTCCACGACTTGTAACGAATGTAAACGTATATTATTAATATTGGTTCTAAATGTTTTGAAGTTAATCTGCGCCGCCTGTCATTGAAAATCCCTTTATAATGAGGAAAAAATCGCTCAACGTCAACAGAGGTCATCGCGTACTTAAAATATATGAAATTTCTTAAAGTCGCCCCATTGACGCCTGATGTAGTCTACTTCTTTACCGTTTAAAAGGTCTATTACAGATGACATCGTTACAGATCCGGGATTGGTTTTTAAAACTTTTTGGTATTTTGTTTCAACCCTCTAAGCGATTTCTCTAGGTAATTGAAAAATATATTGCCGGAGATCGAACACGATATTCATTGCATCAACTGCAGTAAATTTTGATCTTGTTGGCATATGTTGAAGGTCTCGTATGGCTAGAGGAATTCGCGAGAATCTTCCATGTACGGTCTTCAGATCTTCTTGAACAGTTGGATCCATAAATGCGTATTGAGTCACCCACTAAAACAACATCTACCTTCTCATCACAAGCATTGGTGGTTTCGTCCACATTAACCCATGTGTATTTCCCAGTAAGCTTCCATCAAGCTTCCATTGCAGTTCTGGAAAATCGCGAATCCACAAGATTACAACAAATCTCAAGAGTAAGTGAGCCTACTGGTCTTCTCTCTACTCTGCCGCGACACCGCTGTCTTTTGACCTTGAACAAAAACTGGTAACTACCCCATATACGAAAACATAAACATTTCCAATGTTAAAAGTCTTATTTTACTGATAACTCGTTAACCGCTGAATATATAAAAAAATTGCTCATCATAAAAAAGAAAGCATGACTAATTGCTTAAAAAAAGTCGTCTTGTAAATTTCTTGTATATGTCATGGTTTTCGAGAAAATCGATATTGACAAAAATTGCAAAATTTATAACTAAAAAATTTTTGAGCTAAATTTTCAAGATGTTTGGGTCTGTTTTTATTTTTAGGAAACAATAAAAATTGGCCAAAATTCGACTAACTTCAACATGCTGGTAAATTTGTAAATGTGAATATTTTTATTCCTAACTTTTTCTGCATTAAAGTACCACCTTGAACTAAAAGATAATGCACTTATAACTTATATTAAAGTCAGTTATTTTTTATATACTATATTATATTGTTATTGTTATATACTAATAGATATCAATAGCCATCAAAAATGGAAACACAAAAGAGTATTTCATATCCCCTTTTTTTAATTTTTCTTCCAAGTATGTTTGGTTTTCGAGCAATTCAATTTTTTCTATAGGCCGCGCGCAAAACATTTCAAATAAAGGAAAGTTCGTGCGCATTAAAAATACCTACAAATTTTGCAATTTTTTTCAGTATCGATTTTTTCGAAAACCATGGCATATACAAGAAAATTACAAGAGGATATTTTTTTAGGCAATTAGTCAAGCTTTCTTATTTATGATGAACAATTTTTTTATATCTTCAACGGTTAACGAGTTATCAGTAAAATAACCGAAGGGGTGGTTTTGGGGGGGGGGGGGTTGCGCGGTACCCCCAGAGCTGATTTTTGTGGTTTTGTGATGTATAATCCCTCCACTAACAGTTACTGAAGAAAACTCTGAGATAACATTTTTTGCTATGGAAATCTTAATAATTATTGGACTATAAGCGATTTCTACGAAATCTTTTGCAAGTATGGAATACGGCTCGATGATCATAGCTCATCAAGCTACATCTCGTATAAGGTGCGCAAAAATCGAATTTTTACTTCTTTTAGTAACTTTTATTGAAATTGCATTAGAGTTGGTGGTTAAGTTGAAACGTAGTTAAGACCACTGAGATGAAAATAAATAATATAAAGCTAATTCAAATTCGAAGGACCAGAGCTGCTTTTGTTTCAATGAGCTCAAAAAATAACAGATATTATGCCAAGTTGAGAAATCAAACCAATAATTTCAGTACTAGCGACCAAACAGGTAGGGTTGTTGATGATACATTCAAATGTTTTCTATTCCACCCTCACAAAGGTTTCCATAAAAATGCAGGAACTAACATGGTTTTTCACTAAATGTGGTAAGACATATATCACTTGACTTCGGGGTTAAAACAAGTAATGTTTTATATTAAATCAATGCGGCAAGACGTACAAAAACATTGACTGTCTTAAAAAGTTAAAAACTAATGACAAGTGTCCAATTTTGGCGCGTGCGTGTAAGGTCGGCAGAGAGTTAACCATTAACCTCACAAAAACAAGAGCGCCTAATTCAAATTTAAAATAAACGTAAAACGTGACGGAACACAGGTATTTTCGGAGTAGTTAATAATAAATCTGATGTAAAAAATTAAAAATTCAAAATGGAGTTTTCAATAAGGCTGTCTTGATTGCAAGACTACTGCTTTACATGAAATTTGGTGCATATGATATGGGGATTCTTTAATAACGCGTCTGAGGTTAGAATTTAAAAATTCAATACGACAGATAAGTGGTATCTGAAAGTTCTTCTACTTTATAGGACCTACATAAGAGATCACTAAAAAGAGTGGAAAAAACTGAAAAAAATTGAATCGCTTTTAAAGAAACTGTTACTAAAAATTATGAAATGAAATTTCATCCCGACCTTGTTAACTGAACCTTATTACCAAATATTGATCAGTGTGAAAATTAATATATCAATTAAAAAAATATATATTAAACAATTGGATGCTCATGAATAGTATGTTGTAATATAGCAGCAACAGCAATACTTTATGAGCGCCCAACAATTTTCTTTTTCATCGTCATTTTGTAATTTAATCACTGAATAAAAATTATTTTCTACTTATTAGTGTAATTCAGTTTTAAAAGACAACCATTCTTTAAAAATAATAAATATTTATTTATTTTTTACTTTTTGGTTTCCCGTCTGCCTTTTTTTTTATTCAAACGCCATCATTTCGTTTACTCTTGTCAAACTCTTTCATTTGATACCGATATCAAGGGGGTTGTAAAGAAATAATAGGTAATCCGCCATATTGTGCCGGCCGCCATATTGGATTTAGAATGTCATACAACTTATTGTATTCTACTTTATATACTCTTTCATTTGACACCCAGGTCGAGGGGGTTGTCAAGAAAAAAGGCAATCCGCCATTTTGTGGTGGCCGTCATATTGGATTTACTATAATATTAAATATGCTATATTGTATTGTTTTCAGAATCAAAGTTGTATGCACAATTTTAGCATGATTGGATATCAGGAAGTGATCAAGAATCGATCACCAGATTTAAACATACATACACACATACAACATAAGAAAACCATTGAACAAACAAAATAAATCGAACGTATTTTTAATCGACTTCAGTATCGATATTTGGTAATAAAGTTCAATTATTGACCAGGCGAGGGTGAAATTTTGCTCCGTAATTCTTATTGATTGTTTTGTTAAAGGTAATTTTTTAAAATTTAATTTACGTTCACTAAACGTAGTGGTAGCGTAGGTTAATTTTCAGACAAATTAATCATAAGGCTGGTAATAGATCAAACCATCAAAATATTTAAAATATATATTTGCAATTAATTTTTTTTTTTCAATGCTAATTTCCACCTACATATCGTACAAGAGAAACAAATCGCCTACATACTTTTATATTTTGAGCATTTCGCCATAAATTTATCTTTTAACTCGTATTTATATTTATACTCTGTGAATAACGTTTAAAAATCTCAAGCCTGGTTTATTCACCCGCAAGTAAATTTTGGGTGTAACTACTACTTTTGGCATTAGGCCACTGACTCTCAACCACCAAGAACATTACAGGAATTATAAAATGTTTATCCCAACATTTCATTCCAAACCTCAAAACTACACCCGATAATTATACACCACCAACTGCTAAATATACACATTCTATTCTTAAATGAAACTCTCGGGTGTGAATTTAATGAACATTATTATTTTGTACAAATGTGTCATGAACTAAACTAGTATATTGAATGCACATTACATAGTGACTGTGTACAAGGAACTTTTTAAAAATAAACAAAATTTCTCAAACGAAAGTTAGGTCAAATGTTCTATTTTCGAAATAATCCATCATTTTGTCATTCATAAAAATACATTACCTATTAAATTTTTATAGACAGTTTTTGAGAACACACCGATAAAAAAATGTGTTTAAAATTACAGCTCTGGAACCCACTGAAGCACCTGCGTTCATTGTACCTTTGTCAAATGTAATGGCGAGAGCAGGACAGAAAATAAAATTGGAATGTGAAGTTTCTGGATTACCCCTTCCAATATTAACTTGGTCACACAACGGCAAACCAGTGAAGGAGACGCGCGAACTTAAGGTAAGATTTCACACTTTCTTACTATTTATAATAGTCAGCCCTAATTTATTGGTATTAATTTATTTTTTGTTTTGTTTGTTTTTCAGTTAATCAGTACTAATGATGCGCTTTGATTTTAATCACTAAATGTATTTTTAAAACAAGAAATCATATACCTGGGTTTATTTTTCACTTGGCAGGCATCCTAAATATGTATTTCATTAAATCGCTTTATTTTTGAAGACCACTGCTAACAGTAAATATATCAATGTGCAACTGTTGCTCTCACAATAGAAGTCTATAAAAGTGTCTGATTTTTACAATTTTTTTCAGTTGCAATTCGAAGACAGCAAGGCCACTTTAATAATATATGAGGCTTTCCCGAAAGATGCCGGCACTTATTTAGTAAGTGCAGAGAACATCGTGGGATGCGCAACTAGTTCGTGCAGTGTTTCCGTAAAAGGACGTTTACCAACAGAGACATCGGATTCCGAAATGGCCAGTGACATGGAGCCGGTAAAGCCATCCATACAGCTTCCTTTGACAAACACCACAGTGAACGAAGGAAACCGCGTTCGCCTCGACTGCGTCATCGTCGGACAACCGGAACCGGAAGTGATATGGTACCACGACGACAGACCTGTGAAGGAATCTCCCGATTTTCAGCTGCTTTTCCAGGGAGACCGCTGCTCGCTGGTTATTCAGGAAGCGTTACCCGAAGATGCAGGCGAATATAAGGTCGTCGCTCTAAATTCAGCAGGGGAGGCATCGAGTAAATGTGTACTAAGTGTTACTCCGATTGCGGAATCAGACGCCGAGGCTAAGCCTCAAGAAGAAAAAATACAGCCAACTGGAACCCCGCCAAAGTTCACGAAACTTTTAACAGACGTTTTAGTTTCGGAGGGAGACAAAGTTATTTTAGAAGGTAATGTAGTTGGGGAGCCCAGACCCGAAATCAAATGGTTACTGAATAATTTGCCGATTACCGACACCGAACATTTCAACATTACTTATGATGATGACGGAAATGTGAAGTTGGAAATCAGTGCTGTACGACCTGACGATAAAGGCGTGTACACTGTCAAGGCATCTAATACAGCTGGCGACGCCAAGTGTTTTGCTCAATTAATAGTGAAAGCTTTGAAGCCTGCAGAAACGGTGAAACATGAGGAACTCAAGTTGGCACCTGAATTTAAAGAAATATTTCATGATAGAGAAGCATTTGAGGAAACTAGTACCAAATTTGAGTGCATCGTAACTGGAAAGCCGACACCTAAGGTTAAGTGGCTTTTCAATGGCGATGCTATTTCCGGCAAAGACTTCTTGATATCAACGTCTGGTGAGCGTCAAGTGTTATCTATTCCCACTCTGAAGAAAGCGCATTCAGGCACAATCACATGTGTCGCCGAAAACGAGGTGGGTAAATCAAGTTGCGCTGCCACATTGTCCGTTCAACCTGCTTCCTCCATTACTTTGCCAGAACTCCAGTCTACTGTGCAACCACCGCTTCGTACAACTTTTGAAGTACCCGTAAGTGCTTCACTTAGTCCATTGGTAACTGAAAAAACGCAACATATTGAAACTTCTTACAAAATCAACAAGGAAGTTGTTACCCAATCGTCAACGTCTCAGTCCAGCAAGATAATTTCCTCTACTCCTCAGGCCGCCGAACCACATGTGGAAGAACACAAAATCATATCCCAAAATGCTCAAACGTTTAAACAAATTAACCAAGAAGCACCGGAAATCAAGGAAAGTCACAGGATCGAGGAATATCATAAAGTTGGAAAGGAACCACCAGTTATCCACGAGAAATCGTCTACCACATATTCCATAGGAGAGAAAAGTGATGTCCAAAGTCAGATTAAGTCATCGGAACATCTTGAGATTATTCAGAAACCGTTAACTAAAATCAGGCCACCTAGGTTCGTAACACCTGTAATTGGAAAAATCATCGATCAAAACGTAGACGTTCTGTTAGAGGGAATCTTAGACGGGCAACCATCACCGGAAATAAGCTGGACTAAAAACGGGGAAGAATTGAAATCGAATGACCGAATTAAAATCAAATGGGAATTTAACAAAACGTCCGTGGAAATTAAAGATGCAAACATAGATGATGCTGGACGTTATTCATGTACTGCTAATAACGAAGGAGGTACTGCTGTCAGCACTGCGGATTTAGTTGTTAGAAGTAAGTCTAATCACAAACTATAATATATGAAATACAAAACCCTTAAAATTTCAACTGAGGGGTGGGATATTCCGGGTTGAAAAATATTGCTTTCACGGGCAAAGCCAGTACCCATATATACATAGGTAAATGCTTTCAAAATAAAAGGAACAATTCAATACCCAAAAAAATTTAAACTGGGGGATGAGATAGGGGTTGAAAAATATTTCTTTATGACTAAAGCCAAATTTGATGCACATGTAGGGTATGTTTCCAAAATAAACGGAAAATCAAATATCCTAAAAAATTTAACCAGGGGATTAGATGGTGGATGAAAAATATTTCTTTCCTTCATGGAGCCAAATATGACAAAATTCGTAGATATAATGCTTCAAAGTAATCGAAAAATTCTAAATCCATTAAAATTTTATCTTATGCTTTATACGAGCAGGACTGAAACCGTATAAAAACTAAAAGCCGGCAAAAACAGTCGGCAACTCTTTATTGTACATGGGCGGAGGTAAATAGAAATGCTTTTCATAAGAAAATGTTATAATTTTTTGAAAATTGTATTAATTTTTATTATTTTTTGTTTATTAGATAGGCTATTTTTGTTCATTTCGCCAATAACATATTTTTGAAGTATTATATCAGTTTTAGATATAAAGTCTAAATATTTAAATTTATTGAGTTTAGTTTCAAAGTTATCCCATACTACATTGAAATATGTTATTGCTCAGCAAGGACCAACGAGAAGGTATGAACATATCCTTGCCTTGTTTAAAACCGCATTCTAATAAAACATTTCGTAGTGTATCTAAAGAACTATAATTATAATCAGGATAATCGCTTAATTTTTCTCGAATCATTTTTAACGTAGGAACTATATTTTCTTCATACATATTATAAATTATGCGCCGTATTACATTTTTGGTAGCATCATCAATATTTTTTAATTTCGTATTTTTCCGTTTCCTATTTGTACCGTGATCTATAACATCTCCTTTTTTAATTACGCGATAAATTGTTGATTTTGATATTTTAGTTAATTCGTTAATACGTTCTATTTCTTTCTCACATTGTTCACGATTTTCACTTTTTAAACGTTCATGTATATTTAAAATAATGCGTTGACTTTGTACGTGTAAATCTTGCTTTTTAAACTCTAAATTTATTTCGGCTTCTTCGACAATAACCCTTTCAACTATTTCGGGATTTTCGGGCGTTATTGTATTATCCTCTGTTTCAAATGGCCTCCAGAAAGCCATGATAAATTAGTAAATAATAAAATATCTTACCTTTTATATAGTAATAAATATTTACAAATATGAACAACAAATATAAACTGAACCACACTTGATATTATAATAGGTATTTCTGCACTGCACTGAAAAAATGTTATAAAGAACTAAGCACATCTCACAAGTCCACGTTGACTGTTGAGAAACGATTTACGGGTTTACGGACCTGTCCGTTTTATTATTTTTAAACCAGTGCAGTCGTAGATGGTTCATTCAGGCTGATTGCATTGCCAGTCTCGTACTCGCCTGCACAGTTTCAACCACGATTCGATTCTCGATACCATTGTTAAATACATAGGACAAAATATCAAGTTAAGTGAGCACGGTCCTGTGCTTTAACACTGACCAGTTTCAATTGACTTCGTAAACACTATACCTCCGTAAGATGCAGAACTTGAGAAAGCCGAATTTGACAAGCATAGGTAATGCTCTCAAAATAAAGAAAAACTAAGATATCCATCAAATTTTAACCAGGGAGTGGTGTTTGTTGGAGGAAAGCGCCAGATTATTCAGGTTAGTACAAAATATGGCTCAAACATATATTTTTCATTTTTACAGAAACCATATTCCCACCAGTTTTCGGACGGCGGTTGCAAGCTCAAGTAATCAAAAAAGGAGAACGTGTAAATATGGAAGTTGAAGTCACTGGTACTCCAGAACCAACGATTACATGGTTTAAGGATGGTATTCCTATTAAGGAGAGTCTCCAGGATAATCATAAAATAAAATCAATGGGACCGTCACACACACTTGTTATAGAAAAGGGTATAGAAATTTATTAGAACAAGTAATTTTTCTTTTAATTGCAATGTGTTGTTTTAGCCGAATTAAGCCATACTGGCAGATATATGGTAAGAGCAGTAAACAGTGGAGGGGAAGCCCAAAGTATAGCTGATATTGCAGTTTACGAGCCAACGCCCGATACTATGGTAGAAGTAGTAAAGACTGTAGTTTTCGAAGATGTACGCAAGCATGAAACTTTGGTAAGTGTCTGTCTTGATTTTTTTTAAATTTTTACTCTTATTTTAGTTGTTTATCTATTTACTTAATTTTCTTTCTTCCATCATTCATAGACCTCAGCTGCAGACAAGGTATCATCAACAATAACTACGCCGAAACCTATACCCATAGAACCTATCAAAATTGAAACACCAATTTCGACATTTTCCTCTAGCCAACACTCCCAATCCATATCCTCTAAATCTGAAATGACTTCTACAACTGAACAGAAAATGTCCAAGGAGTATCAGACGTTCAAATTAGAACACAAAACTCCAGATGTTCCCATGCCTAAACCGTTGCAGACTAAACAGGAAGAAACAATTATTGAAAGGCATACTGATTACGAGATATACCATCCACCAGAAAGCGTGCAACGCGAAGTAATTGAAGAGAAAAAGACAGAATTGCAAGAGGCAGGCATTGAAACCAGTTCAATTTCAAAGCAGTCTTCTCTCCAGTATTTTGTAAAGAAAATAAAGGAGGGTGATTCTGTAACACCAAAAGAAGTAAGCATTCCAGAACCTATTAAACCAGAGATTTATCAAAAATTCGAATCTGTATCACAAGACACTCAGTCTTATAAAGAAACTGAAGTACCCATAAAAATTGAAACACCAGTACCTCCTCCAGCTGTACAAAAACCAATTGTTCCATCTACTCCACAAACTGTCGTTCATGAATATAAATCATTTTCTCAGCAAACCTCACAACCTGTAACTCAAGAATTTAAAACAATTTCTCAGAAAATTACACAAGAATATTCAACTCAACCTACAAGTCAGTCGTTTTCTTCAAGTCAGCATATTGTGCAACCGCAACAATTTCAATCATTCTCATCTACTCAACATACTGTTGCACCACAAGAATATAAATCATTTTCTTCTTCTCAACACGGAACCCAAGAATTTGATCTTAAACCCGAACCTCCTGCGGAAATATGTTATGCACCCAAGCAGGAGACCATCACAAGACATGAGGAAGTGTCTGAGAAAATTAAGCGTATATCAGAATCACAAAAGGAACTTCCACCATATGAAATTCCTCAAGGGGGTGTGAAAATATTTCCAACAACACCAAAGCCCCAAACGCCAACCTGGACTCCACCACCGAAGCCAAGATTTGAGGAAAAAAAAGAATTTTCACAAAAAACAGAGCAGTCGTACCAACAATCCTCGTACCAAACATCGTCATCATCGTATAGTCATTCATTTGAGAGCAGTGCAACACCTGTATCTCCCAAGCCTCCTCAGGAGAAGCTTTGGACGCCGAAATCAGAAATTGATCGACCTGCGTCAGTTGCCTCTTCTGCATATTCTGCATCGGAACGACAATTCTATAGCAGACCACTATCTGCCCAATCGGGGGGGTTTTTAGAACCATCTCAGGAAGCCCTACAGATGGAAAAACAATGGGCTCATAAATTCTCAGAAACACACGTTGAAAAATCGTGGCCACCACCACAAACCGAGGAAGTAAAAGTTCAGCCATCATGGTCAGTTCAGTCCACGTTAGAAAAAAAGTGGACGCCTGTGCAAGTAAAAACAGAGAAGACGGTAAAAGAAACAAGAACAATCGAAACACCAACACAACACTATATCGCGGAAGTAAGTAATTTAGGAAGTATAATTGACCATCAAAAATTATCCGAAAGTTCTTATTCAAAGAGCGAGGTCTATGAAGAGAGCAATGTTAAACCATCTGAAATCATCAAGTCCTGGCCACCAGTAGCTCCTGTACAGGAATATGTTCCTCCGCCACCAAAAACTTTTACCACAATTGACACTTTACCTATTCGACCAGTATCAGTTCAAGATATAACAAACGAGGTTTACTTGGAACCCGGCACTCCACCGGAATTAGGCTATGCCGAACCACCAAGAGAAAGACGTCAGTCATACGTAGAAACTATCGAACATGAACTCGAAAAGAACTTAGAACCCGCTAAAGTTCCTCCTTGTGCAGTGAGAACCATACCGCCACCTAAAGAATGGATCGCACCTCCTCCTCTACCTCCAAAACAGGTTCTTCCTCAAGCACCGCCCTTACCTGCAAAACCAGCTAAAAGATTTGAACCTCCTAAGAAATTGGTAGAAGTAAGATCAACCCCTTTTGAAAAATTTCCTGAGCTGGAGCCGTTTCCGTTCAAACCGGATCCGCAAAAACCAAAACCTCCTCGAGTGGGACCACCCCCAACACCATCAAAATTCATCAAAGGAAAATTTACCGACAGTGATTATGAAAGCGATTTTGAATCAGTGAGAATACCCCCAAAATGGAAACCATGTATGAGCGATACTGAAGAACCCACTTATAGAAGAGTTAGAGCCCCAAAGTTAGTACATACTGGTAGATCTCGATCTCAAGAATGTGAACCTCTACCGCCGTCGAAATTCGATCAACCTCCACGATTCGAGGGCCCACCAAGGCCTGCAATAAACTTTGAGGAATATAGAAAATCCAAAGCAGCAACTCAGGTTAAAAAGGCATACAAGCATACCAGAGCCCAAGAGCCCAAGAGGGAAATATCACCGCCACGAATAAAACCGGCTTCCCCTCCTATCTACGTTCAGCCAGTAAGAAGACCCGAGTCCCCTAAAGTTAAACACGTAACTGTTGTGGATGGATATATGGCCGATACTGATGAACCTTTTAGACAGCAGAGGATAATCACATCAGAATACTCAAAGGAAGAAAGCTCAGAATACAGACATTACTCCAAATCTAGCGAAAAAATTGTAGAAAGCTCATCCCAAAAATTCGTTACTCCTAAATCCCGCGTTTGTAAATTCCCAGTCAAGAAACACCATACATCATCTGTTTCTTCATCAAAGAAGGTTCGCTTTCCTCTATATGTGTGTCGTAGTGTGTTTTTTATGTTTAATATTTCTAGTTACCTGTTTTTATTTGTTTAATTCTAAATAGTGCTGCACGTTTGTATAAATGTTATCAAAATAATACTTAAGGTGTTTTTTGGTGTTAAAAACATATGTATTGAAACATATTCTTTATAGGATTTTGCAAACAGCAGAAAATAATAACTACCTATCTTTTTTTTTTTTGGGGGGGGGGGGGAAATCCTTCATGGACACCCAGCGCTGAGTATCAAACGCGCTGGGTAGTGTCGGACTCCTACCGACTAAAACCCCCCTTTTCAGTGTTTCCATGTACCCTGGAACTGCTTTCGCTTAACTTCGGGGTACTGGTCATTCCTCTAATGATGTTAATAGTGGTCCTACGGTCTCAAATATAGTTCGTTCTCCTCTTCCTCTTTTGTCTTCATGATATTTCTCCAAGCACTTGTAACCTCCCGCCACCTTTCTTCCGAGTGTCCGACTTCCCCCAGGAAATTGTCCGGTGTGACATCCTCCAACGCCAGCCTTTCTCTCCTCCATCGGTGACAATGAAATAACGTGTGTCTCGCATCATCCGTCTCCCCGCAGTAGACACATTCTTGGGTCGCCACTTTGCCTATGCCAAATAGGTACTCGGCGAAACTGCCGTGTCCCGTTAGCGCCTGGGTGAGGTAATAGTCTACCTCCCCATGTCTCCTCTCCACCCACTCTCTCACATCTGGGATGAGGCGCCAGGTCCATCTCCCCTTCGTCGTCCCCTCCCACCTATCCTGCCATCTCCGGTACAGCCGTCGTCTTGCCTCTTTTTTCTCAAGCCCACCATGCACTTCCCCTCTCTCTTTAACCAGAAGTTCTAGAGGGGGGGTTCCCGCCACCACCATCGCCGCCTCGTACGATACCGTACGGTACGCGCTGGATATTCTAAGCGCAGCGCATCGCTGCACCCTTTCCATACGACCTCTCGTTCTCTGTACTGCCATCGCACTTTCCCAGACGGGGGCAGCGTATAACAGTGTCGAGTGCACGACACTGCACATCACCCTCCTCTTACTCGCCCTCGGTCCTCCCACATTGTGCATCAATCTGGCAAGGGCAGTTACCGTCCTTCCCGCTTTTTCCGCTGTTTTTGTTACATGCTCCGCAAAATTCATTTTCGTGTCGATCCAGATGCCCAAGTATTTTAGGCTCTTGCTCGGCACGATTTCTAATCCACCGACCCTCACCACTATCGGTGCCACGCGTCTCTTCCTCGTCGCCACGATGAGCTCTGTCTTTTCGGGGGCTAACTCTAGGTATCTCCTCTGGAGCCAACGTTCCATCTCCCTTATTGTTGTATTTATGTCAGCCTCAATTCCTATCGTCCATCTCCCTGTGGCCGTGAGGGCCAGGTCGTCTGCATACCCCGTAATGGTGATCCCGCTCGCCGTCGGAAGCAGCAGGATGTCGTTGAACATCACGTTCCACAGGGTCGGACCTAGCACCGATCCCTGTGGAACTCCACAGGTCACCCTCATCCATTCTACGCTCCTCTCTACCTCTATTCCTATGTACCTGTCCTGTAAGTAACTCTAGATTATCCTAAGGAGATACGGTGTGATTCCCAATCTCTTCAGCGCCTCCAAAATTTCCCTCCATCCCGCCGAGTTAAACGCATTTCTTATATCTAGCGTCACTACCGCACATATCATTTTTTCATCCATCGCTTGCCTGGCCGTTCCGGTAATTCTCCTTGCAGCTTCCACCGTGGATCTCCCCCTCCTAAACCCGAACTGGTTGTCTGCCACCCCGTTTTTCACCTCCAGCTCTACCTCCAATCTCCCCAGGATCAGGTATTCCAGGAGCTTACCCATGGCGTCAAGGAGGCAAACCGGCCTATACGAGGTGGGTTCCTCGGTCGGTTTGTCGCCCTTCAGCAGGAGCACCAGCCTGGCTCGCTTCCACCGTCCTGGGAACTCCCCTTCCACCAACGCCCTGTTCATGACCGTCAGTACCGCCTCGGGGTGTTCCTCTACGGTCAATTTCACGACCTCCGGCGGTATTTCGTCTGGTCCCGGAGCTTTCCCATTCTTCAGTTTGTTACTAGCCGTTCTCAGTTCCTCCTCTGTGAAAAGCGGCACCTCCGTCACCTCCATTTCCTCCCATCTATTCTCTTCCCTATTCGGGAATAAGACACCTGCGATTTCCTTGATCTTTTCTGTCGGTATTGCCGGGGGGGATGCCCTCATGCTTCGGGTCGCAATCCTGTACCCGTCTCCCCAGAGATCCTCATCTATGTCGCTGCATAGCTTTCTCCAACACTCCCTCTTGGATTTTCGGATTGCGTCCCTCAGTCGCTTCCTTGCCTCCCGGTACTGCTGCGTTATGGCGTTTGCTTCATCCGCTGCTGGCCTCTGGTTTCCCCGAGTGTGGCGTCTCCTGGCGCTGACGCACTCCGCCCTGAGTCCGGCTATCTCCTCCGTCCACCAGTAAATATCTCCTCTCCGCCTACCGCCGCGCTTCCTTGGCATCGAGTCGTCGCAGGCCCTAATGACTGCCCCCATCAGAGTCTCCTCCGTCCTGCCTGCCCCGTTCTCCACGCTCCGGCGCATTGATCTATTGAAGGCGCCCTTGTCAATCCTCCCAACCTTCCATCCTCTCGCTCTTTTTATAGGGAGTTCCTGGCGTAGTCCGACTTCATACCGGATGTACCGGTGATCGCTCAGGGTTTCTACCTGTTCCAGCACCTTCCAATCTCTGACCTTCGCTGCTGCCCCCCTGGAAGCCAGCGTCAAGTCTGGAATGGATCCGCTCTCTCCTCTTGTAAATGTGTATGCCTCTCCCTCGTTCATGACTTGGAGGTCCAGCCGGGCTGTCCATTCTGTCACCAGTCTTCCCCTTCTGTCCGTATTCCTCATGCCCCACTCCGGGGCCCTTGCGTTGAAGTCCCCTGCTACTATGGATTCCTTTCCACTTTTCCTCCCGACCTCCCTGATGATTCTCCCAAGTTGCTCAAGGGCTTCCTCGAACTCCCCAAATTCTTCGTTGGGAGAGAAGTAACAACTGAAAATTGTTACTTCCCTTAGTTCCAGCCACACGAATCCCTTGCCCTTTCCACTTCCGAAAATGTGTATATCCCTTTTCATGAGCCCTATGGCCGCATCCTTATTTTCGTCAGTAAACCATGGTAGACGGTTTGAACCTATCATAGCCTTGTTGGGTTCACTGACAACAAGGATATCGTCCCACTCTTTCTTACCTACCGCCCATACGAGATCCTGTGCGGCTCGACATCTGTTTAAGTTTATCTGCCTGATAACTAAGCGCCCTCTCCAGCAGTCTCTGGATGACGGTCGGTGGGGGCCTGCTCTCTCACCCTCCTCGCCGACCGGTGCAGGGGTTTCCCTCCCCTGACTTACAGTAACTACCTATCTATAAGTAAAAGAAAAATTATGTGTAGAAATGTTAATGAAATCTTTGCATTCTTTCGATAACCTGAATTCTGGTTATGCTAGCAAATTAAAGTCCTAAAATGAATTTGTCTAATTTCTTATTTGACAATTCTCATTCTAACACTAGACAAATTCATTTGAGGACTTTAATTTGCTAGCATAACCAGAATTCAGGTTATCGAAAGAATGCAAAGATATCATTAACATTTCTACGCATAGTTTTTCTTTTAGTTATAGATAGTTATTTTTTTCTGCTGTTTGCAAAAACCTATAAAGAATATGTTCCAATACAATTATAAGCAAACAAATAAAAATTCATTTTTAAAAACATATATGTTGGTGGTTTTGAAATGTCTCGTAACCGTGATGTAAATATATCAGACTCAGGATAATTTTTACATTTATGGAAGTTTCATAGGTATGTTTTCAGACACAAAGATATACTTATATTTAACATTTTTGTCAATTTCCATAAATTTACTTTTTAAAGGAAACTCCCTCGGAATTTTATATTTTTGAAATCAATAATAAAATCGTCCTTAATTACTTAATACTTAGAAACCAAAGAAAACTTTCGAGTTATAACGTTTCTAAAATAATTTTTCATAAAAAAAAAATGTTTTTATGATTTATAAAAAAGTTAGCTCATATTGGAAAATTTCAATTACTGTGATTATAGAGTGCCATTAAAATGATGAATGTTGAACGATTTTTACCAGAAAGTAATAATACAAATAAGAGAATACAATTTAAAAAATTGTAAAAAATAATTTGTTTCTAAATTTTAAAGCAACATTAAGATCCAACAGCAAAAAATATATCTAGGTACTACGAATTTTTTGCCCATCAAAGGATTTCAGCGAAAAGTGTATGGATTTTATATTTCTTCATTGATTCCTAAACGTGGATATTATGATACGTTTGTATCAAATCAAGATTCAATTTATTTTTAATTGTCTTCGTGTTGTTCATATTACTCAAGTGCACTAGAGGAGGAGAACAGTCATACACAATGGTTTAAATGATTTTTCTCGCTTTTTGTCCTCAAGTAAATTAGGTACCACTTTATATTCTAGCAATTCAAATATGTATGTATATCAATATATACCTACTAAAATAAAGTTACGTTAGAAATGGTAAAAAATAAAAATGGTAGAAAATGTGCTATAAAACCAGAACAATAGCAAGTTGTAAAAATTATTAAAAGGAAATCAGAGACTTGTTCAAAACAAAACATAGGTATCTGTTTTAAAACGTTTTGTCACATTTTGTTCATATTTCAAAACAAACTATTGTAAGAATTATGCGCTAAAAAACACCTTTCATCGACAGATAAACGTTTTCGATATACCTACCTAAGTAGTAAAATGTTTGGAACAATAATGATTAGGTATATTGGTTACAAGTTGTATTTCTCGCTGCACACTATTCTAAAACATGGATTAAAAAATATACTTACCTAAAGAAAATATACACATTCTGTAAAATTATACTGATGTAGTCCAGAATGTCCGTATTTTATATGGATGTAAACAAGTATATTTATTTAACAAAGACGTTTCCTATGGTACATCGTTGATTTGCAAGGTAATCACAACTCTTTTATCACTTATGTTTCATTTTATTAAACGTAAAGTTAATATACACTTTCTAATACTTTTCACCTTCGCATAATTCTTAAACTTCTCAAATTAGAAAGATTACTAAAAATCGTCATTGCAATCATTGCATCATTCACTGCCGTAAATACCGGCTGGACATCTGGAATATGTAATATCTAGTAACAGCGCTAGAGGGCACTATTGAATGCATATCCCATGGGTAGATAATGTCTATAGAGGGGCATTAGCCAATACTCCTGTGATTGGTGGAAGATTAATTTTAAACTTATTAATTTTTATTGTACGAAAAAGTTAAACAATTCACCATTAAATTTTATTCAGAACCGTTGCTTTCTCGTATAGAAATACGTAAGTACAAAATACAAGAGATCGAGTGCCAAACGATATTTGATATCTAGGTACACTTGATTTCAAAAAAACTGGTACAACTCTCGTAATCGAAAATCTTCATAGTTTAGTTGTGTGCATATGTCTGTAAATAGGGCTGGCCAGGCATGTCGAGAGGGGGGTGGAGAAGAAGTGATTTACCCCGGACCTGGGTTTTTCGGAGGAGACCGGTTTTCTTAGTGTTTTCAAACTTATTAAACCTTTCTTTTTTATTTTATTCAAATGGAATTTTAAAAAATAATTAGAAAATAACTTTTTCAAGCCTGCCATGTTATTGTTTAAAAAAAATAATATTTGTTACGGATAATTCTACTAATGGTTGTAATTAAAATACTAACTGAATAATGATAATTCAATTTTTAAAATAAGAACACAAAAATACCACTTGAGATTAAAAAAAATGTAAACAATGCAAACTGACCATAAAAATACAATGAAAAAATAAAATAAATGAACTTCAACTACGTAATACAGAATTAACTAATATTTTGTCATTGCTCCATTAGCGTCTAAAACTGCCTGAAGTCTTGCAGGCATGGACAAAATCAGATTTCTTGCAAGGTCAACTTCTTGCGACAAGTTATCCCAAGCGTCTTCAATTATCCCTTCCAATTCTTGGGCATTGTTTGGATGGTTATTTAATTTTCCTATGTGTTTCACCATTAGTCCCCAAACATTTTCAATTGGATTTAAATCTGGACTTTTAGATGGCCACGGTAACAACTCTTATGTTTTTATTAAGAAACCCTTGCCTGACATGACGGGCCGTATGTATGGAGCAGTTATCTTGTTGGAAAATAAAATTATTTTCCGGAAACACCTCTATTACTGACAGCAACATAATATTGTCTAATATTTCAATATATTTAATGGAATTGAGATGACCACCACTGTTCCAACACACACCTAACCGATTTAGGCTCTTCAAGTTTTCATCATTGATTATATGGTTGAGTGTAAAAATAATCCTACCCTGATTCTTTTCCTCTGAAAGTTTGTATTTTTTAGCCACTGAACAACTCTTCAAGTCGCTTTGTAGTTTTATTCTTCTGCAAGCAGTAGGTACCGAAGCAGGGAAATTTGTCTCTGAAATTGCATTTACTGCAGTCTTAAAAGAAAAGGTTTTCTCTTAGGTAATTTATAAGATTTTCATCTTCTTGATTATTGCTCTTTCTGGACCTACCGGAACCAACTTTACGGTATACCGTTTGGTTGGTTTCCCATTGTTTTTTAACACTCATTATCGTGATGTTACTTACATTGTATTTAGCAGCAAGTCTTCTTATGGACCAACCATCTTCAATTTTAGAAACAATTCGAAATTTTTGAATATCTGTTAGATGTCGAACCATGTTTAATAATGACGCCACTGATTAACGTCAAAGGGACATTTGTAAGATTATTAATATCAATCAAAGAACGAATGATTTACACAGCTAAAAGAAAGTGTACCAGTTTTTTTTTAAATCAAGTGTACAATTGAATCCGTTGATTACTAGAAGTTGTCACTAAAGTTGTTGCTTTTGCAATCTTTTAGCGGTTTTGACGTGGTGTGCAAAATTGACTTCGGATTCGGGATCTACGAACGAAAACACATTTTTGTAGCAGTCCTTTGACTTTAGAAACTTTAATCTCCAAATACCTAGTACGATTTTTTCTAACTGTTCTTTTAGGTTAGAAAAAAATTGTGACGTGGTGGGGTAAAACTGACACTGGTTTCGGATTCAGCAAGCCAAAATTCACCGGAATAATTGGTCTGGTTCGTGGAACTTTTTTTGTGTGTGCCTATGTTATTTGTGCATACTTCTGTTTTTACTGGAATAATCGCTTTGAAAATACATCTTTATGTGACATAAATGATGGAATTAAAAAAGAAATACGTTAGTATAAACACCGGTACAAAAGCATCTGGAAGCTGAAACATAATATTAAAAATATGTTTCATGTATTAATTTGTTTATTCGTGAAATATTATCCATAAATATCACTCGTGCCTAAAAATATTATCTATTAATTTTTTTCAAGCAAAGTTGCCAAATAGTAATATAACTCGTACAAATTGGCAGCTGATTATCAAAGATTAAATTTAATTAAACCCAGCTCAGTGGAGCAGTGCTAAGGTTTTAGCTTGCGACCACGGAGTCCCGGGTTCGAATCCTGGCCAGGGTATGGATGTTTAGTGACGTTTTTCATGTGTTACCGAGACGGTAGCAGTGAGCTAGACCACTGTTGAGTGGCACAACATGTCTAGTCGCTGTTATCTCTCCTGAATTCGAGTCTCAGCTGCGATAGATGGCAATATCGCAGGGAATGGTTGTTGTGTTGGTGTCAATATGTACGTGTCCTGGTTGAGTGGTAGAACAGCAATATAGGCGAGTCTGCCTGGGATTTTTCCCAAAAATTTTCTATACCATTTGAGTTAGCAACGGATTCTTATGGAAAAAGTTCCGTCGAACAAGATTTTCTTATGAAAAATTTTCCTAAACCGTCAGCTTCATGGTCAAACAACTTTTCAAACAATGTTTTTTTCGTTTTTATTTAATAAAATGAAAATGGTTTGACGCATCCGAAAAAATCTTGATTCAATCGAAAGATATTTTCAATACGCGTCGTTTGGCGCCAGGCACAACTCGTTTTGTCAACCCGTTCATTTGTTATAGCCAAAATAAATTTCATAATTAACAAATTGATTACTCCGAAACTAGTGAAGTTAGTATATTGTTTTTTCAAAATAAATGCCTTTTATACCAAAGAATATACCATATTTTTTTGGTCCGATATCTTCAATACTTTTTAATTGATTAAACAATTGGCATAATTTGTTAATTAGCAAATAACTTTTTTTTCGATAGTTTGATCGACTTCAAACTAACTTTAAACGATGAATATTGATGTCAGGCATAACTCCCATAGAAGTTTGCACGAATGCAACTTTTTGCTTTTGTTTATTTAAAGTTTATATTAATTTTGCAAATTACCAAATGGAACATCTCGGCTCTGGGTAAGCGTATCAAAATGGGGTTTTGTGCATATGAACGTGCTTGCAAAAAGGAAAATTTTGAGACCAGAAAGACCTTGATTGAACAACCGGAACCGGAAATAAAAGTGACATTGCGTGAGAGACTCTAATTTGTTTATTAACAACTTCTTGGACAGGAGGTTCGGTGCAAATGAAAGCTAACAAGTTTTCCCTGAAGAATTATACGCGTTTTTGACCCTTAACAAAAGCTTTATCACAACGTGAAAATAGTAAGATTTGAAGCGCAATGGGGTGGCGGGTTCGATCCTCGATGTGGGTAAATTCTTGTTTGTCAAATTTGCTTTTTTTCACGTAACCAAGTATTTTTATGATAATAAATGTCTTTACTTTCTGAGAAATTTTTCAAATCGTCGTAAATAATTTTTTCTTGCAATTTTAATTAAATAAATGGCTATCTTGCACCAAACATATGATTGTTCTTATCCAACGAGGGTTTGTCGATAGTTTTTGTTTTTTTTACTACTTTTTGTGAAAGAGAAGGCTTCTTTTGATTTATTTGAAGGGGGTGCCTGTCGAAAAAAAGACCAAAAATAAAAAAGAAAATATTTTTTCACTTTTTTCTTATAATGAAAAAAAGTTCACGTCTCATGACAAAAACACACACTTTGTTATTTGTAAATGAGAAATAATCAAAAGATTTAACTATTTTATTGGCATTATTATTATTTTATTGTTTTAATTACAAATATTTACAATTAATAACTATTAACGCTAATAACTATTAGAGTATTCCACCGTTCCATGATTTCTACTATAAGAAATGTAAAGCATACAAAGCAGGTGCACAGCATCAGCTCGAGAGTTACGGATTTAATGAAGTTCTCAAGAATAAGCAAGCTAACCATTATACTCTTCGCCGATTTACTACACTTGTTATATAATTGTTGCACATTCTATAGGATACTCTTCGCAGTTTTTTTTTGTAACTACTATCACTTCCAAACATTTTTTGTTTAATCACATTTTTTTTTAATTTCAAAAGTTTATAACTTTTTTATTTATTGGTCGATTTTCTTCCTCTAGCTAAGACTAACTTGCTGCCCAAATTTCAATACTATCGGACTTTTCGTACTTAGTTATCGTGCTTACAAGAAACGTGACGGACGGACAAACAGATAGACGGACGGTCAGACAGGCAGACAGACAGACAAACAGACAGACACACGGACAGACGGGCGGACATTATTTACCGGTTTTAGAAATGTGCCAATCGAATGCAATATATTCTCCATTTTGTATTTGCGAAGAGTTTAATAATTATTTATAGCGTTTTTTTTACAATTTAAAAATTATTTTATTGTAGGAAATATTTTATTGCACGAAAAAAAGTGAATTTGACTACAAAAAAAATTTTCCCACACCGAGAATCGAACCCACCACCCCATTGCCCGTGAAAACTTACTATTTTCACGTCACGGGAGAGATTTTTTAGGGGTCAAAAACGCGTATAACTCTTCAGGGATTGAATATTTTTTATAGAACTTTTTGTGGTTGATGGAAAAACTTGTTAGCTTTCAATTGCACTGAACCTCCTGTAGAAAAAGTTGTTAATAAACAAATTAGAGCCTCTCACGCAATGTCACTTTTATTTCCGGTTCCGGTTACCCGATCAAGGTCCTTCTGGTCTCAAAATTTTCCTTTTTGCAAGCATTTTCATATGCCCATTTCGATACGCTTACCCAATGCCGAGATATTCCATTTGGTAACTTGCAAAATTAATTTGAACTTTAAATAATCAAAAGCAAAAAGTTGCATTCGTGCAGACTTCTATGGGGGTTATGCCCGACTTCAATACTTATCGTTTAAAGTTGGTTTGAAGTCGATCAAGTTTTCGAAAAAAAAGTTATTTGCAAATTAACAAATTATGCCAATTGTTTAAACAATAAAAAAGTATTGAAGATATCTGGCCGAAAATAATATTGTATATTCTTTGGTATAAAAGGTATTTATTTTGAAAAAAAAACAATATACTGACCTCATTAGTTTCTGAGTAATCAATTTGTTAATTATGAAATTTATTCTGGCTATAACAAATGAACGGGTTGACAAAGTGAGTTTTGCCTGAAGTCAAACGACGCGTATTGAAAATACCTTTCAATTGAATCAAGATTTTTTTGGATCCGTCAAACCGTTTTTATTTTATTACATAAAAACGAAAAAAAAAATGTTTAAACAATTATTTGACCATGAAGCTCGCGATTTAGGAAAATTTTTCGTAAGAAAATATTGTTCAACGGAATTTTTCCTATAAGAATCCGTTGCTAACTCAAATGGTATACAAAATTTGTAAAATCACCTCTATTTTACCCCAGGCAGACTCGCCTAATAGCTGAACTCCGCCAGGACATTAATATAAATAAGGCCATTAAAATAATAATAAAAATATGAAACTGCCAATTTACACTCTTTATATTACTAGGCAGACTATAATGCTTTCGAAAAAATTTTACCTATAAAATTCTAACCACTAGTGATGTTGCATACGACAAAAATTATTAAGAGACAACAAATATAATAAAAATTTAAATGCTGAACATTTTATTTCAAACATTTTCACCGAACAAAAGTTTGGAACAATCATAAAAATATTACATACCGTCCAATATTCACATAAACGGTCTAAAGACCCGCTTTGATGTCTTTTATTGGCATTTTTTAATTTGATGAAATATTTTAAATTTAAAGCAGACCAACAAAATGAATGACAATCCATTTTTATGTATCAGAACAAAATTAATCATTGTGACATTTTGGCAAACACCCAACGAAATAAAATAAAGTTGTGTCCAAAATATAACATTCAAAGCGGCATCCCTTGAGAATTACATCGCAGAGAGCCGCACGCTTGCAAGCGAACACCTGCTTAATGCGTTCAGAATCGGATTCAAGATTTTTATGACTACATTCGTATTTTACTTGTCGTATGACAACTCTCCATTTAAATATTTATTACCACAAAAAACACTACTGGCACATTTTCCAACTTAATCTCATTAAAATACTAGCTCTACACTACAGTTTTCTTCTTATCTGCAGTTTCAACAGAAAGGGCACGCACCACAAAAATAACAGAACATTAGGTTCATATTTATTCAGCGAATAAAAAATTGCCGTCAAAGGAGTCATCGTTTGTGCTTTGTAAATATGAACTCAGCTTTTTAGCATTTCTTTTATTACTGTCAAATATGTTTGTTTTTAAATGTTTTACTTCCCTCGCATACCAAAGGGAAGTATTGTATTCGAGAAAAAATCACCCTCCGAGGTTTTTTCGGATTTTCACGTTTCAGATCACGTAGATTACGAAAACATAGGTTTTTCAATTCCGTCAGTCTATCTGTCTGTCTGTTGGTGTATTATCTAAAAAACTACTTGACGTAGAGCAGTCAAATTTGGTAGGTAGCTGACGCTACTGTCAGCGATGAAATGGTTAAACTTTCACTGGAAAATATACAGGGTGGACCGTCTAAATGGAATAAATAATGGGAAATTTTTTTTTACTCAAATTTAAAATTTCCACGTTTCATGGCATTCTAAACCTATTTCAGAAAAAAAAATTCAAAATTTTTTTGGTCGGATGACACTTTAAAATGTTCTCCAAATGTACCTTCCTCGAGAGGTAAACGTATGATAATAGTACACGCGGGTAATGAAGATGGATTTGTAAAAGGGTGTTTAATGCTTTCCGCAAAAAACATAGCAGTCATCGGCCGATTACCACCAAGATATGAACGCCACTTTGAAAAACGGTTTGCAGAAAAACTATTGCGTAACATAAAGCCAAATTCGGTCATAGTGTTAGATAATGCCTCTTACCATTCGCGACAAGCTGAGAAAATACCAACTACTTCGACGCGAAAGTTTGAATTAATTGAATTAAAAAAAAAAAGGTGAAAAATGCAAACATTAAAAAAACATTTGTAATAGACGAACTTGCAGAACAATATGGTCATACAGTTTTAAGACTGTGAGTTAAATCCTATTGAAAAAATTTGGAGTGCATTAAAAAATTACGTTAGAAACACAAGCCCCCAACTTAGTCATAATGTGATACAACTTATTAGACAGTGGGAAGCCCATAGAAAAGCATTGGCCGGGATGCGTTAACCATATTAATCAAAATTGAAAATCAATATTTTGCCTCAACAACAACCAATTATAATAAATCCCAATGATTCCTCATCATCGTCATCTTCCGGGGAAGAAGAATAATTTAATTATTGGCGCATGCATTGCAGTAAGTAGATTTAATGTAGATGCCAATAATAATGTTGTCTTATACAATATACAAAAAGAAAGATGTTTTTGTCACATATACCAAAAAAATAAACAACAATGTATTTTAGCAACATTTATGAAAGCAGGGAATATTTTACTTTCATTGTTTCATTACTTGCCAAACTCTGAAATTCTAACTCCGGCTCTGCAAGTCAACGTGGACTCTACGTAGATAGATAATAGACTAATACTCATAATAAAATTCGACCAATCAGTAGATCTGTAGCAGAATTTGCCATCAATCAGATTTAGTGGGCGTAACTTATTTACTTACCTCGGCGGTAGTTTATAAAAAAACTACTTAATTTAATTTGTGGTCATTTTTTGTCACACTTCCAGACAATAGTAAAAAAAGAATAAAGGAAGCCGGAAATGCTCCTTATATTTTGGATTTGAGTTTTACCTGACAAATCATAAAGGTATTGGAGGCATATATTTTCTTCCTGTATGAATTTATCACCATGTGCTATTGTAAATTATTATGTCTGTACAAAAGTATCTATATTGAAAGCGGTTATCTGTCTACAATAATAAAGAAAAAGAATAATCATAAAATAATTGTAACTTACCACTTTATGTTTTAACCACACAAAATAGTTTTTATAAACACTAAAAAAACCATACAACCTAAATAATCGCAACGTAGATGAGTAATAACCTTAACTTTACTCTCTCGAATTGATTCTTCATGTACATTTTTTCTATTTCCAGGAACTCGTTGCTACTCCAATCTTAACAAGCCACACCTCCGAACAAATTTACGAACAGCAGGATAAACATGTGAAATTAGAATCCTTCCCATATAAACCTGAACCCCCTAAGGTTAAAAAACCAAAAGGCCCTCCTCCCCCTAGCCCATCTAAATTCGTTAAAGGAGAGTTTCGTGAAAGCGATTATGAAAGCGATTACGAAGGAAGAATCCCTCCAATTTGGCGAGCTGATAGCGAACCTAGCTATAAGCCAGTCCGTCCTGTGTTGACACCCAGTCAACAACATTATCAACAATATGGGAGAACCCCAACTCCCCCGACTGAATTCGATCATCCCCCTCAAATAGACGGACCTCCACGGCCAAAATTCGAACCGATAGAAAAATTCAAACCCGAAGTCAGACCCGTACCAAAACCGGTTGTTTACAAGCCTAAAGCTATTTCTGCGGCCCCAATAACGGACTTAGTTGTTGCCAGACCTATAACCGAAACGATAATTCTACAGCCTGGTTCTCCACCAGAAATTGGATACTCACCAGGACCAAAGAAAACGCAATATTACCGATCTACAGTTAGCGCACCCTACCATAATGCAATTCAAACCGAAACTTCTAATGTGATGCATTTCAACGAATCTACTGAAAATTGTCATCGTACTATGAGCCTGCAACAAACCCATAAAGTTATTAAATTCGGCGATCAATACAAAAAACAAGAGTCAAAATTAGAACCTTTCCCCTACACACCGGAACCCGAATACCCTAGGAGATCAACGAGCGTGCCCCCTCCGCCAACTCCAAGTAAATTTTTGCCTGGGGAATTTCGAGAAAGTGACTATGAAAGCGAAGTGGAAAGTGTACGAATCAAACCAAAGTGGACGCCAAGTGGAGGCGGCGCTGACAACTTGCACTATAGGAAAGTTAGAGCACCTGCATCTGTCAGATCCTCTAGCGTTCCAGCACCAAGGGACAGAGTGCTAACGCCGATGGAATTTGACACACAACCACCGCTCATGCCTACGCAAATATCCACGACTGACATTGTGGATGGTCATTCAAGAAAACACGAATCGATGTATAAAAGGTTTACGGAGAACAAATCCGGCCAGATTTATAAAAGAAGTCACTCGTATGAACCCGCTTTACATCCTGGAACGCCACCCGAATATGGGTACGCATCAGATCAAAAGATAACTAAATCTGCGGCAACAAAAATAGCAACACATCACATGGATAGCATGACTCAGGCATTCAAGTCCAAGACGCAAAAGTTCGTGAAGGATATTATGGGTGATGTTAATAAGCAACAATCACAAAAACCTATTTTGAAGACGGGTGCGGATGGAGATGCCCAGGTTTATAGAGAGGAATCTCGAGCCGCTCAATATGGTTAGTATTTTATAATACATCTCTTCAAAAATATTTATTTAAATCTATTAGAAATATTATACTTTTGCATAAATATTATGAAAAATTCTACTAAATGGTAATGTTAAAACCAATTAATATTATTATGAGGCGACTCAGTTATCCAGGTAGTGGTTAGTACTCAGGATACACTAAAAAAAATACGGATGTGTTTTACATGAAACTATTTGATCACTACTCAGTACACAGTATTCAGCTATTAAAAATTTAGCTAAATATACAGTGTCAACCTAAAGAAACACACAAAATTCATATCTTTGGTATGTGTCATTTGTCAAAGAAATCCTCGAACAGGTCGATCTTAGTTTTCTAAATGCTACATTTTGTTATGACGCCATCATAATTTTTTTTTAACGGAAACAGACATTTTTGTTTACTATTTTTTTGTGGTATATTCCTTTAGCTTTCTGGTGATATGAAAAAAATTGATATTACTTAAGCCATTCTTTTGGAAAAAAATATTTTTATTGATTGATACCTTACATAAGTAATTGTGAGAAAAATATCATCTCCATTGCTCAAATTGCGATTTTCCAACTATTTGACATTGACCAAGACGGGTGTAGACACTTTGCATGCTGTTCTGAATCATCTCATGGGCTATTCGTCTCATCTCCAAGCCAATCTCTAAGGGGGTTAAATCCGGTGAACGCGGGGGCCACTCAATCGGACCTCGACGACCGATCCACCTTCCAGTAAAAGTGTCATCTAAAAACTGACGCACTGTTATCCCAAAATGAGGTCTTGCTGAAACCAGACGTTTTCAGCAGAAATATCTTCATGTTCATTGTTCGGAAACATAACTGCAAAGGCAGGCACTAACTCAACTTGCAAAAACTGTAAATATCTTGCGGTCGTAAGGTTTTCTTTGAAAAAAAGGGTCCCAATAAACGATCACCAATCATACCTGCCCACACGTTTACTTTGCCTCGTCGCTGTGTATGGGCTTCTTGAGTCCAATGAGGATTTTCGCGTGACCAATATCTACAGTTATACCGATCTACAGTCCCCTTTAAAGCTTCATCAGAAAAAACAATGTTCTTTAAAAAAAATGGGTTTTAATCGCACAAGGTCATCAACTGGTCACAAAACTGTAAGCGCCGATCTAGATCGTCCTCATTCAATTTGTGGAGTAATTGCACTTTGTATGGATGGTATTTTTCTTTTTTTCAATAGACGTAAACAGAAGTTTGACTCACGTTATGATTTAAAGACAGCTGCCTTGTCGAAAGATGGTGGTTTTCCTCGCTTTCTAGAAGAATATTTAATTTGGTTTCGTTGCTTGTGCTAGGGCGACCAGATCGAGGGAGGTCAGCTACACTGCTAGATTCATCATATCTAGCCACCAATCTACTAATAGTGGATCTAGAAATTTGCTTCTCGGGATACTTGGCATTGAAAACATCACATGCTTCCTGATGAGTTCTCGCTGTCACCATATCCAACCATCATTAAAAGTTCTACGCGTTCTCTTTCACTTAAACGTGGCATTGCATTCACTAGTTTTACACTGTCTCAGAAGTGTCACAAAACTGAGGTTCCAGACGTGCCAGGATACTTTACAAAAAGGCCTGTATCTCTCTGTTGTTAAGATGATTGTTTTTTTATTATTTTCTTTGTTTTATTTTACTGTCAAATATTTTCACGCTAGTTAAAACGAAAATGTAAGCAACGAGATTTATCAGTCCATAAGAAAGTGGAACATTACTCGTGAATTTGCGAAAGGTAAGCTATTTTACATAAAATGTAATTTTTCCAAAAGAATGGCGTCACAACTCAAAAACCAATGACGTCATAAATTTTGGTATAGTGACAAAATGTAGCATTTAAAAAATTAAACTCGACCTGTTCGAGGATTTTTCTTAAAAATGACACATACCAAAGATATGAATTTTGTACGTTTCTTTAGGTTTAGGTTTGTCTCTTTTAAAATTGTTATGGATAGGCCACATATTTGCATCTATCCAATGGTTAGATCGAACCTACCTGTATTCTAATGGTTGGGGGCTCTTTTAGATGAATTAAAATTCACTGGCTATGATTCACATGAATGGTAGATGGTGCGGTTTCATCCTACTCATTTAGTCGCTCAAAATGTCTTTATAACTGATATTATGGTTGCTTGAAATGGGTAAATTTTGCGATTTACGTAATTCTCGATTTTCTTTAGTCAATAAACTCCCTTTAATTAAGCGAGGCGGAGGGATAAAATGAGATAAACTACCCCTAATCCCCAATAAATTTAAATTTCACTTCGATTCGTTGAGCGATATGCCAGCAAGGCCCTTGTACATAACTGAAGAAAATTTGGTTATGAATTTTTTTTTGTAACTGAGTATCTGCGTTATTACAAAGTACCGTTATTTTGTTAGCCTTAAAAATTGTTCTCGATTGATTGTTCCTTGACTAAATTCTCATCATCCCATATCCTGAGAATCTATTTTTCTTATACATTTTTACTTTCTCATATACGGACTAAATATCTAATAGGGTTTGATTCTAAGCTGTATAAGTCTTATCCGGTAACGCTAACATTTCACTTCCGAGAAATTTGCACTACTACTAAAATTAGTAATAAAAATTGTTGTTTTTTTTTCACGGATATTAGGCTTCGTACTGGTCGGATGATAATTATGATTATTACGAAAACTGAATAATTCTTTATAAAGAAGGTCAAATAGATTCTTCACTTGCAAGCAATTGTTTACTTGTTGTACGGCTCACAAGGTAACAACTGCATATAATAAAACATAAATAAATTTTCTTTTTTTTTTCAATATTCAAGCAAGGAAATTAACTGTTCATCTTACGTAAATTACGATGTAACTAAGTGTCCGGTGCTGCTAATCAATAAACTGTATATGCTACACTGTCCCTGGATAAGCAAGAGTCTTGTATCAATAGTTTAACAAATAATGACCACAATTAATTGCATGATAAAATTAAATTGTAAAAAAGTAGTTAACATGTATTGGGATGTTTATGTAACATATTTCTGTAGGAACGAAGCATGTAGATCCAGACACTGGTTTAATTTACTTTAAGTATGATTTTGGGTATGAATTTGGCATAATACTTCCCGGTGAAAGTAAACAGGGAGAGATACCAGTCCCAAAGAAAACTGTAATTGAACCTCCGAAGCGAACGGTTGATATAGAATTGCCCGTGTACCACGAAAAGAGTACGCAAGATACTAACCATGCCCCTACACCTCAGTTTAAACCAAAAAAATTCACACCTTCTGGTAAACCCGCCAAATGGGAGCCTACATCGGAGAGTGAGATGTCTGAATACGAAACCGAAGGAAAACGCAGGAACAACTTATTACCAGGTTCGAGATGGGAACCATCCTCATGTAGTCCTGTATCGCTGTCGCCTAGTTTACCTAGCACGTCGCCAGCTTTTAACAATACTTTCGCAGGTACTTGGTGTGCAGATTGCAGCTTTGCAACAAACTTTGTTCTTTAAACTTACTGCTTCAAAAAATATTACAACTAACAGTATACAGGATGTCCTGTAAACCATGTGTAATCCTGAATCTGGAGATAGACCAGATAGTGACCTATCAAAATAACAAAACTTTGTAGACATGGAGCTCAAATAATTACCTAAAATTTTCTAAAATTTTGGAAAGTGCTCATATCTCGTGTTTTAGTATTTTGATAGGTCTAGCACAGAGCTCAGGATTATCCACGGTTTACAAGACACCCTACATAGAATGGGATTAGCTTCTTATGAATTTCGTTTTCTCTAGGCTGTAAATAGCATTAACGCCAGTGTTTTAATTAGTTAACAAGTGCAGTTTATGGGTATTGCAATAATGTTGTGTATCTTTTATAAAGCTTAAATTGTGTATCCATTTTTTAAAATAGGTTCTGGAAGAAAAGGTGCAGAGACACCACCTAGTTGTCCTAGCACTCCAGGAAGTACCCATGGAAAGATTATTCTCCAGCCAGGTCAAGCACGTGCGCCCATGTTTATAACGGTAAGTACAAATAATTACTTCCACATCCAGGTAGTGGAGGGAAGTAAGTATAATCGTAAAAAAAATTCAAAATTTTTTCTTGTTGAAATAGGTTTAGAATGGCATGAAACGTTGAGATTTTAAATTTAAGTGAACAAAAATTTTCTATCGGTCTGTCGGTCTGTCTGTCTGTCTGTCTGTCTATCTCTAACTCCTTTTTTTGTCTGCACGTTTTCTTTGGAACTGTTTAAGATACTGACTTGAGATTTTATACATGTATGTACTATAACGAGATTTGAAGCTGGATTGTTTTTTTTTACCTTATCCGGTGCAGGACTAGGGGGTAAATAGGGGTAAACTGGGGAAGATAAGTAAAACAAGCTAGTAAGAGTACAAAAATTTAAAATTTGCTGTATGTATATTAGAAACCAAGGCCTCAGATTTTATACAATATTTTCTATCTCCTCCCACCACCCCACTCCATTATTGAAGGGGTTGATAAGATAAAATTGAGATATTCACTTGAAATTTGGTACACGTATGTATTATAACGACATCTGGAACTATGTTATATTGGAATAATTCCGTTGAAGGGTTGAGATATTTACTTGAAATTTGGTACACGTATGTATTGTAATGACGTGATTGAGATGAATCCGTTGGACTGGTGGGGGGGATGTAAATTAGGGAAAATAAGTAGAGTAAGCTAATAAGAGTCTAGAATCTTCATTTTTGACGTATATGCTAGAAACCAACTCCTCAAATTTTTTCGTGACATCTGAGTCAAATATTAAAATTCTATGACCATTTATTTTCACATACTAGAGTACCAACTAACAGATGTCTTCCTTTAAAGATACTAGGATGGAAAATCTGGATGTGGAAGTAGTGATTCCTTAGGCAGTGGTTTTTTTCATATAATCGGAATTACCATTGAATGCAAAACGTATTAGATTTATCAGTAATACGCGATGAAATCAAGCGAGCGTCAAAATTACCGAATGTGTTTTTATGTTTAATTACCGTGGTGTCAAATAAATTGGCGATGGCAGATAATTTGTTATTAATAATAATACTTTACAATTAATTTGCAACTTAGTCAGGGAATAGAGGTTGCGGTACATGTACGCCCATTATTATTATGAAATTTTTAAATACAACGTGTTTACGATTTCAACTGTCAACAAAACTGGCATGTTACGTTTACTTTACTTTTCAAATTCCCCATGCAATCGGCGGCCTACCATTTCGCCATTTTTTAAAACGGGTTTACATTTACTTAGTCGCGTCATTTTGGCATTTTACTTCTAAAATTAAAAGTACAGGGTCAATTGACTTCATTTTTGTTGCAAAGAGTTCAGAAAGATATTTAGAAAAAACAGCACCTTTTATTTTTTGGCGGAAATGTTTGGTTTCATTTTTTGTTCAATAATTGGCCAATTTTAATGGGCAATTTAACTAAATTAATTGAAAAATTTGTTATCATACACAATATGCCATAAAATTAGACGACAGTGGGTACTCGGGGGTCCAATTTGGGAAATTCAAAATGGCGGACCGGAAATTTTCCCAAAAAATCTGTAGTCGGGGGTTTTCGAGGTCACCGATTAAGAATTTGAGACCTAATTTGGTATATTCTAAATGGCGGACCGGAAGTAGAGTCAATTTCTCAGGAAAAACTCGTTTTTTTTCGTTTTTGGGCTGAAAATGAGTACCCGGGATGAACTCGTATTCTTTTCTTTTTTGGGGTGAAAGTGGGAACTCTGAGGTTTTCGTTATCGCTAAAACGAATCTGATGTCCAATTAGAGAAAATTCAAAATGGCTGACCGAAAGTAGTACATGTTTCAGAAAGAATTCGTATTTTTCATACTTTCAACCCAAAAAAGAAAAAAATAGGAAGTTTTCCTGAGGATCTGGCTCTACTTGTTGTCCGCCGTTTTGAATTTTCTCTAATTGGACATCAAATTCGTTTTCAGCGACCACGAAAAAAAAATTCAGCCCAGAAACGAAGAAAATACGAGTTTCTCCTGAGATATAGGCTCTACTTCCGATCCGCCATTTTGAATTTACCAAATTAGACCTCGGATTCGTAATTAGCCACCTCGGAAACCTCCGAGTACAGATTTTCAAGGCCAAGATATCCATTTTCATTTTTTTCTGAAAAGTGGCCCGATTTCTCAAATTCGCGATCAGCGACCCCAGAAACCCCCGAGTAACCATTTTCGTCTAATTTTATGGCATATTGTGTATGATAACAAATTTTTCAATTAATTTAATTCAATTGGCCATTAAAATTGGCCAATTATTGGACAATAAATGAAACATTTCCGCCAAAAAATTAAAGGTACTGTTTTTTCTAAATGTCTTTCCGGACGCTGCAACAAAAATGAAGTCGATTGAATACTTTCAATTTTAGAGATTCTCAGGTTTTTCATGCTAAAATGAGGTGACTATTTCAATATTTTGTATGTAGTTATTCCAGTCTTTTCAGCTATACAGTCCAGTAGATAAAGTAAAAAATACAGTAGAAGCTCGCAAAAAATGTTATCTGAGATTTTCCTTCAGTAACTGTTAGTGGGAGGACTAGACATCACAAAACCACAAAAATCAGTTCTGAGGGTGCCGCGTAACCTTCCCAAAAAACCACTCATTCGGTGAAAAAGCCTTATTTTACTGATAACTCGTTAACCGTTGAAGATATAAAAAAATTGCTCATTATAAAAAAGAAAGCTTGACTAATTGCCTAAAAAAAATCCTTTTTTAATTTTCTTGTATAGACTATGGTTTTCGAGAAAATCGATATTGACAAAAATTGCAAAATTTTAATGCGCACGAATTTTCGCTTATTTGAAATTTTTAGTGCACGGTCTATGGAAAAAATTGAATTGCTCGAAAACCAAACAAGCTAGGGAGAAAAATCACAATGGGCTTTAACGGTGAGATCAAATATTCTCTTGTGTTGCCATTGATGGCTGTTGATATTTATTAGTATATGAAAATAACAATATAATATATTTATCTCTTGATTTTTTGTGCATCTAACTATTCACAGGCCCATAAAGAATAACTGATTTTAATATAAATTATAAATGTATTATCTTTTAGTTCAAGGTAGTACTTCAATGCAGAGAAAGTTAGGAATAAAAATATTCACATTTACAAATTTACCAGCATGTTGAAGTTAGCCAAAAAAATCCAAAGAAGGCTGCATATTCAATTTTTTTTATGATATTTTTTATACAATTTTTTAACTAATAAATGATTAGAAACAATAGCTGATATGATATATATATATATATATATATATATATATATATATATATATATATATAGTTCCTAGCACAGCACGCAAAAACTACTGGGCACAAAATAGACTTCGACAACACCAGGACAGTAGCCAACATCGAGCATTGGAGATCAAGAATTACCAGGGAGGCAATTGAAATTGAAAAGAGACCGCAAAATCTTAACAAGAGAGACGACACTCAGAGATTACCCACCGCATGGAAGCCCGCACTGTCAGGAAGATATATAACGGAAAACACACGACGTCCCATGGTAAACGAACCGATCGCAACGAGACACCGTCGAATATCGACAATCCACGAGGAGACATCACAGCCGGCCACAAGGGGACCTATCACGAGGAGCCGGAGCCAAGCACTGACTAACCTAAGTGAAGCACAACAAGCGCTAGCGACGACTGGATACGAGGATACACGACCTTCAACGAGAAGTCACGTGAAACGTGACGTTTCAGTGAGGCCTCTTGTCGGGTTAGCTCAGGCGCCCGCTACGCCTCCAACAGAGAGAAGAGGGCCAGTAACACGCAGCCAAGTGCGCAGGTGCGCCCCACCCCACAACGTATATAAGGAGCCGCACAACAGAGAGAACGTCAGTTCAGTTCGAGCAACGAGGAGCAGCAGCAGCAGCAGTAGCAGCAGCAGCAGGCAGCTTTCAGCCAGAACCTGAAGATGGCAGATGAGATTCCGCCGAAACGTCGTTCAGACAACCACGGTTCCAACAGGAGCCTACCAACTACACGGGAACACACCCGGAAGCACGTCAACACTTCATATATATATATATATATATATATATATATATATATATATATATATATATATATATATATATATATATATATATATATATATATATATATATATATATATATATATATATATATAAACCAAAAAAAAATTACTACCTTGAACTAATAGATGTATTTATAACTTATATTAAAGTCAGTTATTTTTTATGGGTCTATGAATAGTTAAAAGCGCAAGAAAACAAGAGGTAACTATATTATATTGTTCTTTTTATATACTGATAAATATCAAATGTAAACACAAGATAGTATTTTATATTCCCTTTAAAACTCATTTTGATTTTTCTTCCTAGCTTGTTTGGTTTTCGAGCAATTCAACTTCTTCTATGGGTCGTGCGCAAAAAATTCCAAATAAACGAAAATTCGTGCGCATTAAAAATACAAATTTTGCATTTTTTTTCAATATCGATTTTCTCGAAAATCATAGCATATACAAGAAAATTACAAGAGGACTTTTTTTAGGAAATTAGCCCAGCTCTCTTTTTTATAATGAGCAATTTTTTATATGTTCAACGGTTAACGAGTTATCAGTAAAATAAGACTTTCTTCACAGAAAGGGTGGTTTTTTGAGAGTGTTTCGCGGCACACCCAGAATTGATTTTTGTGGTTTTGTGATGTACAATCCCTCCACTGACAGTTACACGTAACATTCTTTTGTTATGGAAATCTTTATAATTGTTGGACTAATGTTATGTTTGATTTTCCCAATTTGTAAATTAGCAAACATTATTTTTTTTCTTTTTCAGCCTTTACGTGATATTGCCGTTGTTAGTGGACAAGCTGCGAAATTCGAATGCATCGTACAGTCAGAACCACCACCTAGTATATTGTGGTCCAAGAATGGCCGAATTATAGAAAACTCGCATGACTATCAATTGCACTACAGAAACGGCGTCTGTCGCTTAACAATTTCACAGGCATACCCAGGTAAGTTTTTGGCAGGAGTATTATTTGTGAGCGTGGTGCGAAATAACATAAATCACACGAGAATTGGGTCAAATGATTGAACTAGATTATTTAAATTGTATCAAAGGTTGTGTTTACAAACTCAGAGAAGTGACACGTTAAGAATGACGAAAGAAAACATCCATAGACCAGACATAAACTGCAAATTAAAATGGTTGAAAGTCAATTATTAAAGACAAAGCTTGCTTATACAGTGTGTCCACGAATTGAGTAGGAAGAGAGAAAAGTGTTGTATTTGTAAGTTTATGAAGAAAAGTCTTTCTTTATGAAAACGCCTACTTTATATAAAAACTGCGAAAGTAATATTATTTTCCAAAAATATACAGGATGCTAAATATTTTCTAAAATGTGAAAAACTGTGAGTGAGATAATTCCTAATAACACGGTATTAATTTACACTTAAGTTGTCTTACTTAGAACAGAAAGTATGTAAGCTCGTCTTCACTTCACTTCACTAAAACGCAATGATCTAGAAACCTCAAACTAGAAATTTTAGTTTCACCTAGAGCTACTCCCCCATGCCAGATCTTCAGCACACATCGCTTGATGTGGTCAGCACAGGTGTTAAAGTAGTTAACGAGATACCACAACCTTTTATGACCTATGTAGCAAAGTTTTCTTCAGATAGTCGGCCAATAATGAAAAGATGAGTGTTCCCACATCCAATAACAAAGCCTCAATTTGTCTCACGTCCAAACGTTTATGATAGCTTGCGATACAGAGGTACATAGGCCAACAATATTCACGTTGCTTGTTCAATAAATGTTCTATCGATTCTGATAAACAGACTCTCGGAAATTGGAGAATATCTAGTGGAGTCACTAAGTCCAAATTTTGGCCCGATTTAACGCAACCAGACCACTCCTCCATGTTTTTTAGGATACCGAATACGAATATGAGGGTAAAAATAGTTTTTATTCAGGGCAACCCCTTCAGACGGCCAAATACCACCCCTCATATCGGTTTTCGTGCAAGGGCGCACGACAGCAAGGGTTTCAATGCGAATTTCTGCATATTTGACCGGTACATGACAAAGATGATAAAGGGTGAAAATTAATGTCAGGGACATGACTGTCCCCAGCCTTGAAGGTTAAATCTTCCCTGGGAAAATGATAAAATCTCTTCTAGTTGAAACTTTTTTGCGGTTTCGAAGATGCTAATGACTTGTACATGACTTCGACCCTTCCTACCCCCTCAAATGACCAAAACCCACCCCTTTCATGTGTATACTGTCATTAGTGCTCGACAGTACTTAGAAGGGAGCGAATGGAAATTTAATAGTAGTCGAACTATATTGGAAAGGTAACAGTAACAAAGTTTGGGGCAACTCTTAAGGGTGAATATTACCCTACCGGGAGTTGGGAAAGTGAATTTACTCTCTTTTCAGCTTATACATTTACTCCTCATTCTCGAGGATGCTGACGATGAAAGAAATAACGAGGCGGGTTTTGATAATTTGAGGGGGTGGGAAGGGTCGAAGTCGCCTAAAAGTATTATATATACTTCAACAAGAAGAAATATATCATTTTTACACCCCCTGTTGGGGTAGATTCAACTTCCAAGGGTATCCATGGTCACGTCTCTGACATTATTCTTTGCTCTTTATTATGTCCCAATCAAATCGGCAGAAATTTACATTAAAACCCTTGCTGTCACGCATCCGTTCACGAAAATCGATAAAAGAGGTGGTACTTGGCCGTTTGAAGGGGTTGCCCAGAATGAAAACTTTTTTCACCCTCATATTCATGTTTAGCACGATCGAGGACTGGGGGTGGGAGGTGGTCTAGTTGCGTTCCTCATTTGTAACATATTCGTCCGACTCCTTGATTCCACTATGACTTAAATAAGGTAAACTGTTTCTTAAAAATATTCAAAAATAATTAATTTTATTAAACCACTGAACAGACACATACCACAATAAACAAATACACTGGAAATAATTTTAACTCTGTAAGGCCATTTTGTGAAAGATTTGAACAAACAAAAGCAGCATCATCAGTGAACAATGTTAAATTACTTTTATTAACAATGTTAGCAAACATCACGTATAAAAATCATAAATAATGAGGGCCCAAGGACTGGACCTTGTGGTACACCGCAGTATTTAGTTTATTTAACCTACAGCTATGGACCTCAATGGCTTAGCTCCTTTGAGAAACGTACAAATATTCATTACAATAAGCCAAAGGGTCATAAACATAAATTTGTCTGGCATAATACCTTAAATAAAAAAACAAATTTAATCTGGACCCCTTTAAGGCTTTGCGACGCCCTAGGAGCACGTTTGATGCCAGCTGTTTATATGAACCATTTGACTTGTTTTGATAAATACTACGTTCCATAAGGTTTCAACCATATTTTAGAGACAACCTGACTCTTGACAGATTTGATAATCCACGGATAGAACTTCCTTATTATATCCAGTTTTGCATTATTAAGATCAAAAGTGTAATTTTTGCTTGCAAACTTTTATCTGCATCATACATATAATTTCAGTAAAAAAAACCTTTTAACACAGTTTTTTCTGTTTCAGAGGATGCAGGAACGTATTCTTGTACTGCCACTAACCAGGTTGGCACAGCAAATACTACTGCAACTCTGCAAGTACCAGGTGAGCGTCGATCTCAATATATAAACTAGAATGGTGGTGGTCTAACAAAATAATTGCGCACACTGCCAATATGTTTGTAAGCAGTTGTCTATACGTGTTTATTTCATTATTTTTATTATCGATACGAAGTGCCTTATCGCCACATTGTGACATATTTCATATATAGCCTTAATTTTTTTTCGCTTAAACCTTACAAATATTTTAATACAAATATATGAAGCTGTATTGAAATTATTATTGTTATTTTATTTGATTAAGTTTTAAACCTTTGTTACAAGGTTTACGGTCACACTCATTCTGGTCATTTAGTCCTAGTGTATTAGTATATATGTGTATAAATTTATATTTGTTACTGACTTTTATTATATTTATTTATTTATTTATTGTGTCTGTTATATTGGATATTAAAGCTTTTCTGCATTTACACTTTTTACTTATCTTGGGCACCTTTTCCTATCCTTCTCTGTGAATAGATTACACTCTCTTTAGTACGGCTTCTGGGTAAGTACTAACTCTAGTGGTAGATTCCAAGTGGTACACATATTAATATTTAAACCTGGTTCTGAAGGTTCTCTCCAAATCAGCAGTTATGCTCATGCCAATGGAAATAGAAGTCAACCAAGATTTTTTTTCTAACGACAAAATTATTTTGGACTCGATAACTATCTAAATTAATGACATTTTATTGGAATCAATAGAGGTTTCCACTTCGGCGGTAACTTTTGAGAATGCACCACTGAACATGTTGGGAACAACATAACAAAGGTTACCAACAATAGTTCTTGAGCGTCATTTGTTATTGAATAAATTAGTTGCAAGATACCAGTTCTGTCAAATATTTCTTAAAATATTTTTAATCCTAAAAAAACTAATTACGCCATTCGAAAGTACGGGAAGTTTCATAACAGAAAAGTATATGAAGTTTTAGTATACTGAAGTTTGGAGGGAGGGGTATTGCTTAGCGTGACGAGATATGACAAGGGGGAGGCGGGGGTCTAAGGAAATGTGACGTCCGCGGTTCATCAATTTTATTTAAATTTTTTTCTTAACTTGGCATTTTAAAAATTTTTTCATTACGATAGAAAGTCATTCTCAAGTACCTACTTAAAAGCCTGTAAATATGCTATTTTTAATCACAAGAAATCGTTTATAGGGGGGTGGACTAGCTTTTGAGAACTCAACAAATTCTAATGGAAAAAGAAACATTGGATTATTACATTTTCAAATGAAGAAATGAATGTATGTAGGAATAGTACATATATGAATTAGGAACATAAAGAGATTGCCGATGAGATCGACAAAGCTCTACAATTTCTAAATTTCTGCAATTTTTAAGATAAGAACCTGGAACTTTCACATATAACTCTTGAAGTAATGTACAAATAATTGCTGTAATTAGATAAGCTAAATAATTTTTCTATAAAAGTTATTGACGTTTATTTTACCCCTAATTTCACAAATTTTGGAGCAAAGAACATTTCTTTTTCATTCTTGTAAAATAAAGAAAGTTAATTTAATTTTTAAGGTAAATCCCCTTGAAGTTTCTTAAAAGTACACATTTCAAGCTTTAAAAATCGTATCTACAGAAATCTAGTAACGCGATTTAAACCAGAGTAATAGGTGGTTAAAATTAGTTATACATATCAGATTTTATCACTTTCTTAAAATTTTGTTCATCTTCAAAAATAAATTTTTGAGATTTTTTTCACTCGCCGGTTTTAATAGGTAACAAATTGCGCTCAAGGATTGTTGTTGGTAACTTTTGGTATGTTATTCCTGACATGTTTAGAGACGTTTTCTCAAAAGTTACTGCTTTCCAGAATTATTCCGAAACGATGCATATTTTCAAACTCCACGATTTATATAACTAGAATATTAATTCAGATACTAGTGTTATTTAAAACAACGTCCAAGGATATGTCAAAATCCTTACAGATCATACTAGAAATGATTAACATTTTCTGCATCATTAGTTTGTGAGATTCATTGTGAGTTTTTGCCTTAAATTCTAGATCGACAAGAAATCTCTGGAGAATCACAACCAAATTGAATATCTTAATATAAATTAATGCGAGATAAAGAAACTTGGCAAGAACCTTTAGATACCTCATGTAATTTAAAATGTAACAATATATTAACATTTGAATAATTTAGAATATAATTTTCTTACAACGCACATATCTTGCTTTTTGTAACTGCACCTTAAACTGTTAATCCAATCAGTAGAGGCAAAAAAAGGCATTTGCCTTACATAGGGTGGGGTAGAAATCATTTGGAAATCTGCTGGTTTAGGTCTGGAGTCCGATGAAAAAGTTTTCGAAGTTGGTGGGAGAAGGCGCGAGCCACCATCTTGAATAAAAGGTGCAAAAGTTGTTGTTTTTTTACATAATTCCGCAACTTTTGATCTACCGAGAATAATGTTCTACACAAAGTTGAAAAGAAAAAAATGCCTTACATTGTACATGCATATCATACGGTAATGCCAGTGGCGCCCCTAGGTGCGCGTAGCATGAGTTAAGTAAGTAGGTATTGCAGGCCACTGTATTATCATTAGAAACAGTCACCACTCTATAGACATCTGTTTGCACTGGTTCAACAACCACAACAGAGCTGGCGCTAGCACTACGATTTGGTACGGTTCCTTAATAAAGCGTATCGAGACTTTGCGAGAATTGCTTGGAACATGGCAAAATGTTCCGGAAGGAGTCCAGAAAGCTTTAGAAATCATCTGCCGGAAAGACATTTTTTAAATAAATTTGAGTTCAGAGAAGTCCGGAGTAATCCGGTTATATTAGTATTGTAAACGTGTTGTAAATAATAAGTTAATAAATGGTATAATGTTAGTATCTCGTGTTTTAATTTCCGAACCCACCGTGTTGGGGGGTGTTTCCAAGGGAATGAAAATCTGGTACAATACATTTCTTTTGTAAGTGTAATATGTAACGAGTTACAGAGGTGGACAGTTGAACATTTTCCCAAAAAATTTTAAGACACCTCATTTCTGTTTCTTTTTTTTAAATTTATTTCTAGTTATTCGCTACATATTAATGTAACTCAAAGTAGACGTTTCCTTACCACCACAAGACAGAGTGACTGGAGCGTTTTTTAACGTCATGTCTCCGGTAGGCCCACAGATATCTACAGATGTTCCAGTTTAGTGATCTTAAAATTCGAAATGGCACTTGAGCCGCGCAGAAGGCGTTAAGTTCAGACTCTAGACCCAGACTGCTCGTATTCCACTACCTATGTTCACGAATATGTTATTACTTTGTCTCCTTTTTGACACTTCGAGCCGGTTGATGTTATCATTATAGTCTTCGTCCTCAATATCATTCTCTAACTCATTTTCTGTGCTCCTGAGCTTCCATTAATAAAATTTACTCATCTTCATACTCAATTTAGACAGAATAAAGTCAACTCAGACTTCCTAAAACCACATGATCCGCCGCATTCCATTTTGCAAGTGCATGAAATGGATTTTAATAAGATCTCAGCTGCTGATTTCTATGCCACTATTATTGAGATAATAATCTGTGTAATTCATTCCAACAATTTACCAACAAAAATTGAGTTTTTGGAAAAATGTTTAGCGTTCCGCCACTGTCACTCGTTAGATATTAGATTTACAAAACAAGTTTGTACAAAAATTGAGGGTATTTTGTATTCCTCAAGTTTGTTGTAGACATTTTTGTCGTTGAGGAATAAGTTTGAAAACAAAACGATTTTACCACCTTAAATCCAAGATGGCGGCTCGCGTCTCCCTAAGGTTGAGTACTTGAATTTTTTATCAGGATCCCGACATAAGCAAGATGTATTAAAATTGTTTCCACCTTTTGTAGCGCAATACTTCTTACTGACTGGATTATTAGTCATTTTGTAAATAATATTTCATATCCCTTGCCGGTGTGTAGTTATGGACTTATCGATTTACACTGAACTCAAGCTAAACTTGATTGCCATTCGTAATTTTCCATTTAGAAATACCTTTTGCACTATTTTAGGCAATATAATGGCTGTAATGAACTTTTGTAACACACAAATGGAAATTTCGTCACAAAAGGCAAACAACTGTTTCTGAAGAGAAAAAAAAACCTAAAAAATATTCTAGAAAACTGTCAACTAACTATATAAAGACGTTCTAATCGTAACGATAAAACTTCGTATAAAAGCAAGTGGTCTGTAATGTAACTGCCTTTAACATGTTTATAAATGTATCTAGGGCAGACAGGAAGAATGTTTTAGCAAGGTTTAATGAACATAAACAAAATTTCAAGAAATGATAAATTACAAATTACCAGGGATTATTCTAAAGCCTAAAAGGGTTTGGGAGTGCGGCACTGCCCCGAGCTTTAAAGGCAGTCGGAAAATTATCCATAAACAAAAGCCTTCCAAGCATCATCAGTCAGAAATAACAGCCAAAACTGTGCGATTTTTTTATTTTGGGGTATAGAAGTGGGCGATGCAAGAGGATACAAACTGAGAATAAGTTTTTTGATAATAAATTTTCAGCTGTTTAGCTGACGATGTTTTACCGCATTTTCGTTTTCCCGCTAATTTTAGTCAGAAAATATCCGTTATAATAACGCTTATAATTTACCTGTTGATCGAAAATCACAATATTGAAAGTGTGTAGAACAGTACTGCATGTGTGAATTGTTTCGTTACTGTCTAGAGAGAAAAGCCAAGGCATTAATCTGTTTTGCTCAGGTTTCCGTATATATATAATAATGACAGAGAATATGTTAACACACGAAACAAACAAATCGTTTAAGTTTTAAAGAAATGAAATAAATAATGATAATAGACAATTTCATGAAAACACTAACAACGCCGCTGAAATAAATATTTACTTATTTTGCAGAAAATTTCATACATCACTTTTTAGCAGTTTATTCTTGGTTTCGTTACCATAGCAACCCAAAAAATTTCCGGTAATTTTTACAATCCCTGAGCGAAATTAATCGTCAAATTTGACATTTGCTTTGACATAAAAATGCATATTTGAGTGTGAAATTTTCTTACCATAGTCGGTAAAAATATTGAGCTAAAATTAATATCCGGAAATTTTTCCTCGTTCATGAATATTTTAAGAAAATTAACACTCACCTGCACTCGGGATAATTTTTAAAATATTAATGGAAAAAATATTTCTGAAAATACTTTAAGCACTAGGGATATTATAAGTAAGAATAATTTAACTGTGTAACAGATTCATGGGTTTCGCTAATAGGGGACTTAGTCCAACATTTCTTAGCAAAACTTAGGCATCTGTTACACATTTAAATTATTCTCTGTAAAATAAGTCTTTTCAACAAGGACTGAACGTTTTTCAAGATATTTAAAAAAATCGTTTACAGTTGAATCCTGGGGGGTTTATTTTCTAATCTTTAATAAAGTTGTCGATTACGACAAATGCCACTAATACACAAAGTGCTATCATGGGCAATAATAGATACCCCTAATACCTCTCAACAACACTCTATAGTGACTGTACTTTAGAGATAAAGGAGTTATTATTAATAAAATTTGAAGGACTATGAAAAATTGACATAGAGTCCATATGTTATTATCTATCACACTACCGAAAAGAAATTTTCAAATCTTCGGAGTCCTTTCTAGAATACGAACTTTTATATCTCGAAAATATTTTTAAATTATGTATTAAGTATTCACATTTATCTTTAACTTCGAATAGGGCTACTACTAATATATCTGTTAATAAGCCTTTAAGCCTTACCAAGTAAAAATGTATTCATAATTTTCCATACTTGATTAATTTATCGCATTTTTCTCTACCAAAACCTCACTCAAGCAAAACAGGACGTCAGTTATTTTATCGATATTGTTATTCACCATAATTTTCTATTTATGTCTACTTTGGAAAATATATGTACAATTCTTGACACGTCGGACCGCGTAGGAAGAAGTTATTTTTGACCAAAATATCTTAGTAACCGAAATATAAATTATACAAATCATAACTATAAAAATAAACTTGAATTTAGGACTAACGCAACTATGCATTCAAAGATCCGTATTCAGATGCTACTCTTTTTTCATTCAACGTTTATATTTATATATTTTATATCGAATTTCATTTTTTTAAACAAATGTACAGGATGGACCATTAATAATAGGTCATATTACAGGGGTAGATTCTTTGGGCCAAAATATGCGGATATAACCAAATACAATTTAGTAAAATGTTGCTGTGAAAAAAGCAATAGGGTGTCAAAATTCAAATTATGTTTTCGTTTTTATGCAATAACTCAACGGCCCGGCCCCTTGACTGATATTCGCCAAATTTGCTAGAGGAACTTCTTTTATTCTAAGAAACAATAATTTATGTATTACATCACGTTAGATCACAGAGGGCGCTGCAGGACCTGTATCTGATGATCAATTTTTTTCATTTTTTTGGACGAAACGTTGTGGTACTTCTGACCAGAAAATCTGATGAGGGCGTCATTTCCACATATAAAAGGTACACTTAGTAGAACTTGATAACTCCAACCATTTTCAAAAAATTATTCAAATGTTTAACGGTAATTTCCTCGAAAACGGCTGGAGTTATCAAGTTCTACCAAGTGTAACTTTTATATGTGGAAATGACGCCCTCATCAGATTTTCTGGTCAGAAATACCACAACGTTTCGTCCAAAAAGAATATGAAAAAAATTCATCATCAGATACAGGTCCTGCGGCGCCCTCTATGATCTAACGTGATATAATACATAAATTATTGTTTCTTAGAATAAAGAAAGTTCCTCTAGCAAATTGGGCGAAGATCAGTCAAGGCTGTCATTGTAAGAAAACGAAAAATCTTTTTCCACAGCAACATTTTACGAAAGTATATTTGGTTATATCCTCATATTTTGGTCCAAAGAATCTACCCCTGTACTATGGCCTATTATTAATGGTTCACCCTGTATATAAGATAAATAAAAATTAATTCAATCTATCTATCTAATCTGCTTAAGTTTCTAATATTATTGATAAAATAACATATAGGTGCACAAGTTAACTTTCTATAGGTGTATTTTCCACGAAGACATTCTGGAAAAGAAGCCACTGGTCAATATCTCAATAAATAAAGAAGGTATCCCAAGTTCCTTATCCAAGATAACCTATTGTCGCGTATTTTCACCCCTGAACTACCCTTCGGATCTGTGGGTTCCAAAATAATCTAACAAGGGATAAACACTTTATTTAATACTGTACTGATAACTGCACAATACTCTTTCTTAAATAAACTAAAATGCACTTTTACTGTATAAAGTAACCTTTACAATGTTTATATTTACACTTTGTATTTCTAACCTCACTTGTCACTTCTCAACTTCCTCTTCTGCGTGTTTACATTCAACTTATATACTCTAAAGATGATTGCAGAATCATCTAGACCCAAATTGAAAATTTTCTCCTACCACACTCCAGAAAACTCGTCTTTTTCTACACATTTCTAGAACATCTATTGACTATTAGTCATGGGCGTATAAGTCTCCACTTTCTAGGGTGTTTAATGCGCCATTTAAAGAGTATATCGACGAATTTTATGAAGAAATGTCAGGACAAAGTGTATGGAGAACGGTAAAGCGGGAATAAGTTGGCAACACACCAAGTTAACAATTTTGTTAATGTCAAAAAGTCAGATAAGAGCAGAGTATATTGGGAACAAAATTATTGAGAACAAAATGGAACAATAATAATTTGCGTTACAAGATCAAAAGGAGGTGTTTTGCAGGTCAACACTTGGGGAGACCTGCAACATACTGTTTTTCGGATATGTAACACACAATTCTTTTTCGACCAGAATGATACAAAATCAATGTTTTATTATTTTTTATATACATTTTCTAACAAATACGACAAACAATAATAATAACTAATTGAAATATCGTTTGTTGCATTCGTGGCTACTTCCAAAATTTCTTTTGGAATTTAATTTTCTACTTGTAACGCTTCAAAATCTGAATCCATATTTTTCATATTTGACCAGTCGTCAGGCGTTTTGAGACGTCACTAAATATTACATGGCTGAATTTTTCAAAATAAGTAGTTTTGCTGTTATAGAATATGATAAAAAGAAGTTTACAGCTGTAAGATGCCGGCGACCCCTAAAAAAAAATCGAAAATATTGGCCGAAATTCGGTTCTTGCACAATAACTTGAAAAATAAAAGAAATATATCAAAATACTCAAAGCACTAGGCGATAGACGGGGAAATTTCTCATCAAAAATCGTATATGAAATTTTTTTGTACGATCAAAAATGTAGGCTCTAAATTTTTTTGTTTAACGCACGAGAAAGGAACGTGACGACGCATAAGTACGGCTCGTGAAGCGTGCGCGGTCTCGGACGCGCTACACTAAATTTGTTGCAACTTTTGAACTAATTCATGAAATTGAGCTCAACAAAGCTTAAATGAAACGAGAAACATGTGGCTATTGGATTATCATATTTTCAAATATAAAAATGAGTGTATGTAGGAATGGTACATATATGAAGTCGAAACATAAAGAGTTTTCCGAAGAAATCGGTAAAAGTTCTACCATTTCTACAATTTTTAAGGTAAATATCTGAAATTTTCATATATTACTGTTGAAGTAATGCATAAAAAGATCCGATGAGTGAAAAAAATCTCAAAAATTTGTTTTTGAAGATGTACACTTCCAAAATTTCAAAATCTTGAGAAAGTGGTAAAATTTGAATTACGAAAATAAAACAAAGATTTTTCCTTACTCCAAAATTCGTCAAACTAGTGGTAAAATAAACGCTAATAACTTAACTAAAAATTATTTGGCATACCTATCCGTCGGATCTTTTTATACATTGCTTCAAGAGTAATATGTGAAAGTTTCAGATTTTTGTCTTAAAAATTGTAGAAATGGTAGAGCTTCTACCGATTTCATCGGAAATCTCTTTATGTTCCGACTTCATATAAATAATATTCCTACATACATTCATTTTTATATTAGAAAATATGATAATCCAATACCCACACAGCTAAAAAGAAACAAGCTAACCGTTATACTCTTCGTCGATTTACTGCGCGTTTATATTATTGTTGCACATTCTATAGGATACTCTTCGCAGTTTTTTTTTGTAAATAATATTAGTTTTAGACATTTTTAGTTTAATTACAAAATATTTAAAAAAAATTTAAAGATTTTCTTTTTATTTAAAAATATTTATAACTATTTTATTTATTTATCGATTTTGCTCAAAGACAATAGGGTTCTTCCTCTAGCTAACGCTAACTTACTGTCCAATTTTCAATACAATCGGACTTTTCGTTCTTAAGTTATCGTGCTTACAAGAAACGTGACGGACGGACAGACAAACGGACAGACAGACAGACGGACAGACGGACGGACGGACATTTCGAAAGTTGTTCAGAATTCGATCACCAACACAGTGATATGAAAATGTCTTCTCTACCGGTTTTAGAAATGTGTCGATCGAATTCAATATACTCTTGGACAATATTGTGCCTATGTATGTTCATTTGCGATTTCTGTCCGGCAACCACAACGTAAGCGCTCCCTCGTTGAAATAAATTCATATTTATCATAAATAATGATTAACAATAATCTGTTTTTTGCAAATTGGGTGATGTTATTTAACTGAAAATCAGTGTAAGTTGTACATAAATAAATACTACAGGATTGGTGAAGGCTATTTTTGGCTTAAATTTGATTATTAGTGAGATATCTCCTCATTTGGAGCTTTATCCCCTCCCCACTAGCCTTACGTGGTGTTGACTCTTAATGTAACAAGTTCCGTTGGTTTTAGGATCTTCATACGTCACATTTCTATATCATCATAGTCACAAATATTCAAATGTTCTGGAGAGAAAATTAATTGGCTTTACATTTTTTGTAATTTTCGTGCGTTTTATAATTTATAAAACTTTGATTTCAAATTGTTCGCGAATGACGAAAAATTAACTCATGACCCATGAAATAAAATGCAAATTAAAGTCAAGGGCATCTATTTTTAATACATCCCTTTAAAGAAATCCCTTTCAATATACATCTAAATTTGAGAATATTTTGTAATGTGTAACATTAATAAAAGATCCAAAGTAGCATCGCGTATTAAAAAAATATATTGTAGTAAATTGGCTACATAATAATCAGCAAAAATGTCACCAGAACTGCCGCTGCAATGAAATAAAATTAGGCCTGGATCTATTTTTGACAATGCAAGAATCGCAGCAAAATGCAGACTCGCAGAAACAGCAATTTATATTGCCAGCAGCAAGTCAATTTTTAAAATCTACATTAATCAGGAGTAAAATTATTATTTACCTGCCTGAAATACTCCTACAATTATGTTAAATATAACTGATTGGTAGATATTTGTACATATCTTTATAATTGACTGAAACGAATTTTAATTATTTATTTATAGAAAAATACAGCTGGTATTTTTACAATAATTTGTCATCGGCCATTAAAGAGACAGGTAACAAATATTTTGCAAGTGCAATAAAAACTGGCACTTATTATAAAAAAACGTCCAATAGGAGCAGACACAAACAATTGAATCAGATTCTAACCCCACGTATTATGGAAAGTTGCCCAAAGTGGTTCTTAAAATAGATTTGTATGTGAGGCATCCGTATCTAATTCCACACACTTCAAAGCATAAACCATGGAACGATGTGTTACAGTGAGATAATGTAGATATTCTAAAAGACCAAAAGACGAGCTAAGAAATTTATCACTTATAATAAGTCTGTAATGCTTTACTGGTTTTTATATTGAATTATCTTATACGCTGAATATTTTAGTATAAACAAAAAAAGATTTAAAAAAATCAATTTTGTTAAAATTTCCTCAAATACTGTTAGTTTCTGTACTTATCTAATAACGATTAAAAATCTGGGGGCTATTGGAATATAAAAGTAAGGCAAGTTAAAGATAAATTGGGGGAGCAGTTTTTTTTAATTAGAGATAAAATGTATATTTCCAAAACGTTTTTGAAAAAAATTGAACACCATTTAAAAAAGGTCGTTAAATATTGTTAAATAAAATGAGTTATTTTTTTGTTTGTTTATGATTGTAAGAAAATATATTCTTTATGGGATTTGGCAGACAGCAGAAAAATCTATCTATGAGAACTAAAAAGAAAACTATCTGTAGAAATATTAATCTTTGCATTCTTTCGATAACCTGCATTAAATATGCATATAGATATATGCTCCACTACTAGTTCGGTAAAAGATAGGTGAAGATCAGTTGCTTTTATCAGTCAATGTCAAACATTTAATATATAATTTTAAAAACTTCACATTTGTGAAAATAGTCTTGGTTTTTACATAAAACATCTTATGAGTGGCTTTATATCTTTCTCATGTGCACCAGAATAAGGACGAAAAACGTTTTAATGGCTAAGCATTTCCAAGAGACATAATGATAGATAGAAAACAGACCACAAAATATTATGTGGAACACTAGAGAGAAAGGAACAAGAAGTACAAAAAAGATACAACAAATCAGCAAATGACACTTAGAACATCTCCCTATTACAGAACGAAGAATTGAAAAAGAAATACTAGGAGGAAATAGAAAAGCAGTTAACAAGAGATAAACTAAATTGGTCAACAATGTGTTCAAAAATAAAAATAGCTACGAGGAAAAAGTTGAAAGGGAAGAAATTTCCTATGAGCCCAACAAGAAAATAAGCTTATAACAAATGCGAAAAACTAAAGAAAATAAAGGCCACAGAAAAACAACACACACCAAACATAGACAAAAAGATAAAAGAAGCTGCGAAATGAAATAGAGACGTAGAGAGAAGACACGAACAGAAAAAATGCAGGAAATTCTTTGAAAACATAGAATCCCCGCCAGCAGGACAGAGATTAAATCACACTTTCAGACATTTGAAAACATACAGGAGAAACAACAAAACGCAATCAAGAAAATACATTCCACTGCAGCATTGGATAAGGAAACTAGAAAAAGAAGGAAACGCAAAGGGAAATCAACCAGAACTAATACAAGAAACTGATCACTGGCTTTTGCGAAAACCGCCATAAAAGAAAAACATTCTAGAAATAATGGCCAGAGCTAAGAGAAACAGGGCGCCCGGAATAGACAAAATAAACAAGGAACTACTACACTATGGATCACACATCGTAAAGCAGCTAACTCTAGCCATTATCACCAACGCATTGATGGAAACTAGGTCCCTGTCTACGTAGTGGAATACAACCATACAGACACCGCTCCCCAAAACCAAATCACTACAAAACGTAGACGATTACAGAAGAATAATACTCGGTAGTGTGGGGTACAAATATTGCGCACAATTCCTTCTCAAAGAAATGGAAAAATACATCGGCGAACTGCTAGAGTACCAAACGGCAGTCATCAAGGGCAGGTCCACATATGTACACCACCAGACGGATCCTGAAAGAAAAGTGAAAAGAAGGAAGAAAACTACATATAGTATCAATTGACCTCCAAAAGGCATTTGATACCATCACTTTACGCAACAGGGGAGTACCGCACTACCTAATAGACAGGATAATAAAATCATGCCTCCACAAAAACACCGCAATGGTTTGGACAGATGACGCAATCAAAAATGAAGAACATAGGAGTCAAACAAGGATGTCCGCTATCCCCCCGCCTATTCACCACAGTGCTGGATGAAGTGATAGAAAGCAGAATAAGGGATCATCAAAATTTCAATGAAAACGCTGAAACGATAAGATCCCCCATCGTGCTTACATACGCCGATGATATACTCATCATCACTGAAGAAGAACAAGACATCGTTAAATTTCTTAGAACAATGACACTACATCTGGACTCTTCTGGAATGAAAAAAGGTATGCAAATAAATTCGGTTTAGGGCTTTTCTGGTCTCTAGCACAACCAGATGTAGATTGTCACAGAAATTCAAAGTTTGGTTGCCAGTAGATTTTAATTCTTTATTAAATAGATAATAGGCTTTCGCTTTCATTTTTAACTGAATCTTCATGACAGTAAGGGGTTATGTATCTGCATAACCCCTCTGCATGGCCGTAGGGGACTATGTGTATACTAGTGTTACAATGGTAATTGTCAAATATGAAATAGAGAAATTCATATTATAATTTTAATTGCTTGCATAACCAGATTCCAGGTAATTGAAAGAATTCAAAGATTGGAAATTAATATTTTTACAGATAGTTTTTATTTTTAGTTCATAGATAGTTTTTTCTATTGTTTGCCAAATTCTATGAAGAATATATTTCATTACTATTAAACAAAATTTCGATTTTGATGTTGGTTAAAAATTCGATCAGTTTTGTTATTTGCTCATTTTTACACCGACCTGGAAATTGATATTAAGTTTTAAAGTTCAATAAATCGAACGATGCGACGATTCAACTTTATGTATAATTCTTAGTAAAGGCGGTAGACCTTAAAAAAAGTGTAACGCTTTTCATTGTCCCAACTTAAAATATGGCACATACTGTCTAGGTTACAGAAGGGGAAATTCTTAAACCTCATTCCAAGAAGGAATAGGGAAAGGGGGTAAGCTGTAATTTAAACCTATTTCCAGTAGACCTAGAAACTTGAAATTTGATACACAGGTAGTATTCAGTTGGTCACCATAACTAAAGGGAGAAATCCCTATTAGTGGAGGGCAGTTATGTTTTTTTTGCAATTTTCATGCCCACGGACGTGACCCGGCTCAAAATGTTCGTATTAACGGCCCAAACAACATACTAAAAAGTTGAAATCTCAAAATGGGTGCAACCCATTTTTATTGGCCAAAAACTGGGTTTTGGGCCTTTTTGGGGGTGTACTTTTTAGTATTTTTTAAGGCCTTAGATGTTCAGCTAAGGTCCTGTATTAGTGTGTCCCTTACACACATGTTACAGATTGCTGTAAGAAGCCGTTCCATAGACTATTTACAGTGGAAGTGTAAAGATGAGCCCTGAGAGAACATTTGACACACTCCAAAATCTACAAAAGTAAAAAAGAGAATAAAGAAGCAGACCTTGATTATTTTAACCCGAGAAATATTTTTGTATTCGTAAATAAGTTTAATATATAGACCATGTAACACTTGCTAGTTGAAATTTTCCTGTTGTGCCATCGCTGTTTTGTTGATCGCTAGTTTATTTTCTTGAGCTGATTTATACATTCCAGATCCATCCCACTTCAGGTCTACATGATAGTTTATTAGCCACTTCACTTCATATATCTGTCACTGGTCCGTCCCAGTTTGTGGAACGAGTTAGCTTTTTTAGCCGGTATTAGGTACATACTATTAAAAGAGCACTTTATCAGTAATTTTGAGATATTAATTCGATATGAAGTTTGTTCTTCTATGACATGTCAGTTTACACAATTTTTTTGCCTGTAGATGACTAGGATTTTATCGAAATTAACTGAGTTTAATCGATTCTCTTCGCGTTTTCCTTGGGGGCGCCATACGGTACTGCCCTACACGTTAACCAACTACGGACCTCTAATTTTTGAAATATTTTATGCTACAAATAGAAGATCCCCTTTATTCTGATACAAACATTAATACTCATTATGAAAATTCAATATAAAAAGACTAAATAATGATAATGCATTAAAATACTTTCTATCCAAACTCTTAATTATGTATACAATTTATATTAATGAATTTTTCTGTTGCTACTTCGTGGCTGAGCTGAGATTCTTTTACTTATTTTGTTAATAGCTTATTATATTTTAATTTTTTTGTATTCATATATTTAACATCGGCCTATTTCCGCGACTAAGGCCGATCATCGACTTCCAAGAGGTGAGCTATCCCCAACATGAAAAGCTGCACCTTTTCTCGTACAAAGGGTAGGAATATTTTCCTTATCTAATATCTAGGTAAGGAATCGACTACTTTATATCGCTTCAGAAGAATGGTATATTTCAGTGGCGGCTCGTGATATTGTCTGCAGAGGAGACTTGATATTCTGAAAGACAACTGAGGTGCAATATGACTACAATTTGTACATTTCCCCACCACCCCTGAGGTAGTACAACGGCGCGTTACATTTTTTTGCCGTCGGTTGTTCGCCAGGATACCGATTCACGACTTGAGAGAATAGAACTAATAAAAGAATAGAAAGAAAAGGAAATAGAAAATATGATGAGATGAAAATATCATTCTCATCAAATTCTCGTTCCTACGACTCGAGAATCGGTATCCAAAGGAGCCCTACTATTCCACTTGTAATTAAATTATATAACTTTTAATAAAAATAAAAACAGTTTTGGTAAAAAAATTAAAGTGTTTTTCTACAAACAAAAAATTGTATTCATTATCACTGCCAGGAGTGTAAAATTAAAACTTTTAATAAAAATTAAAACAGTTTTGAGAAAGAAGTGGAACTCTATATTATGGAGAATTAAAAAATATTTCCTAAAAAATAAATAACACAAATAAATATTTTTTCTAAAATAACAACTACCTATATTAATCTCTGCCTTAAAGCCCTAAATATTTTTATAAATCAGTGGTAACCTGCGGAACTGGCAAAATGGTTGATTACTTCCATCATAAAATCAATCGTGTTTCTTCAATTGTGACAAAAAACGTTTTTCTATCGAAATAAGCGTTACATTTGGGAGGCGGTCTTGACTCATTTTGTTTCTAGTAAATGTTTTTATGCGTTTAAGTGCTGAAAATGATCGTTCTACAGAAGCTGAGGTTACCGGAATTGTTGACACTAATGACAAAAGTTTGTACAGTTCGGGGAGACAGCTTTTTAAATTGTTATTATATATAAAAGTAAGCATTTCTGGAGATGATTTTGAATTTGCTAAAAGTTGCTGGTCAGAATACAACACGCATAGTTCATTTCTTAACGAAATACGGCCAAAAAAGGGATAATGGTACATTAATTTCTCCATTAGACTAGTAGGAAATGATTTAGAAAACGTAAAATTGTTGGGATTTACTAAATCGAAATATTGCAAAGAATTTAAATCAGAAAATCTCATTTCAATTTGGACTATAATGGTGTCCAAAATTTCTATAAAAATTTGTTTGTAATGTATATCTACCCTGTCAAAGTTATATGTTGTCTTTCTCTTTTTACATTGTGGCTCTGGCTCATCGTCATCGTCTACTTTTTCAACATTTTCTAAAAAAATATTGTATAAAGTATTGAAATGTATTTCGGTATTGCGAAATTCTTTTAATTTAGATATAAGTGAAAATAGGCTTACTATTTTTAGAATATGTTATATCAGTTAGTTTATTCTGTAAAATTTGGAAAACAACATCAATTTGCTCAAAAATCATTTTAAAAGCCTTTAGAAAAAATATGAAATTTTTATCCAACAATAACGATTTTAATCCGTAAGCTGCTCGTAAAGTCTGATCGTCATTTAAAAAGTCTTCACTTTCCGAAATAAAATTAAAAACGTCAATAAGTTCTTTCCTGTATTTGTCAACAGTGAAAACAACTCTAGATGAAAAATTCCAACGAGTGGGAGCGTTTGTCGGAATTCTATGTTTCATATTAATTCTATTTAAAACATCAGTTCTTTTGGTAGATTTTGAAAAAAATGACGAAAAACCAGTAATATTTGAAAAAAATATTCTAACTTCTTTAATTCCGTTAAGGCCCCCACAGACCTCGTTCATTTTCAACAGGTTTACCCGACGGGTAAAAGTGTTGGAAGGAATGAGCAATAAAACCGAGGTGTGTGGGAGGAAACTATCGTGTTTACCCGACATTCCAAAATATCAGCGGAGTTTGATTTCCGTCCGTCTTCGTGCCATGGGTTTGGGTAAACAGGAGGTGTGTGTCCTAAAACCGGCGTGTTTTCTCAGTGGCGTCAGCATTGTGAAGGTGCTGTTTAATTCTAGGGTAACAACACAGTGTAAACAAAATGACAGATCTGCGGCAAAACTCTATAAATTGCTAGGCAGATCTTCGGTATGATTTGTCCTAATGCTTGGGGTGAAATAAGTATTGAAAATTTCAAATCTTCATAACTTTGACCAGTAGCAAGAAACCGTAACGTGGCAATCAATCGTTCATGGGGACTGATGGATAACTACTGCGTTTTATAAGCCACTATTTAGTCCATCTCGTACGATCTTTTCTATTTTTTTGCTTTACAGCTAAAGCCGCTGCCACTGCCAACAAACACGTTCTGTTCATCACGGAAAAACTGATTAAAAATACTCTGTGTGTGTGGTCTCGACCGGCATCGTTCTTCGTTCCAACAATTTTACCCGTCGGGTAAACCTGTTGAAAATGAACGAGGTCTGTGGGGGCCTTTACATGTTTTACTCAGAACTAAATTTAATTAGTGTGCGTAACAGTGAATGAAGTAAGCTTGAGGAGCAATATCTTTTATTTTTGTTTGGAGTCCATTAAGATGCCCTGACATAACTGCAGCGCCGTCATAAGTTTGTGCTATTAATTTATTTTTCAAATCAAATTTACCAAATTCGTCCATTAATAATTTAAATAAACTCTCCGCGTTTCTTCCACTACTCACATCAAGAAAGCCAACAAACCTTTCAATAACTTCTCCGTGCATTACATATCTAAAAATTACGGAAAGTTGAGATTTACAAGTAACGTCCGTCGTTTCGTCAATTTGCCACGAAAAGAATTCGCAATTATATAGTTCTTCATAAATTTTGCCTTTAATAATCGAGCTAACACTCTCAATTAGATCATTTTGAATTGATTTAGACGTTCCGGAAAAAATAGTGGCGTTATTCAAAAAGTTCTCTAATTTTGGGTCATACGTTTTAAAAAATCTATCAGCTCTTTGAAATTTGATTTATTGCACGATTCTCGATTTTCGTCATGTCCTCGGAAAGAATTTTCTTGTGAAGATAAATATATAACGGCTCGTATAACGGCATCTATTAACCTCTTTAATATTTCCCTATTTTCACGGACCTTTTCGTTAAAATTTTCTATTTCTCTCTTATGTGCAGAATCCAAGAAATTTACAATATTTTGTTTACCAAACATTTCGAATTTAATGCAAGATGAAATATGCTCCTGGGATTTTTCGTGCCTTTCTAAACCTCGCGACAAATTTTGCAAATTATTAAACCCGGCCCTGCACCAAATTGAGGATTGATCATTAGTAAATAATAAGCATCTCCAACAATATAATTTGTTTCTAACTGTTGATGCCGTTAACCACTCGAATTTTTTATAATTGTTATCACAAACCCCTCTGTTTTGTTTACCACTTTTAAAAACTAACGAAGGCATTGCTGGTGTAGGCCTGGCATTTCTATTAATTCTTACCTTTTCGTCGTAAGTAAGAGTAGTAAATCCATTTAATAACAAATAATCCACCACGTCTGGACAACAAGACATGTTGTTGGGAATATTTTTACCTAGAGCATTCATTTCTAGCCCGCCTAAACGCAACTGACAGTTCGTTTTCTTTGTGAATCACCTGAATTCCTCATCGACCTGTGCACATGGGCTATAAAGAACTGAGATCTGAGGCTAGCTTCCTTTGGCTATTCGAGGTGTTGCTATTTTACACAGAGCTAAGAAATTCAAGGTCATTCATGTTATAAGTAAATGCGTTAAAGTTGGAAGCTATTTCGTATTAGCCTCCAGCGAACCGCAGTGTTCATTCAGTAAAAGAGCGGCCGACCGGGAAATATGCACACAAAGACTATCCGGACTGTAACGTTATAGGTATGTTTGTGGAAAGGAAATGCAAAACTTCTATATATACACTGAAAATTAATTAATGAATTATAAACAATAAAAAATATTGAAAATTGAGATATACCTAATAGAAATTTCTTAAGATATTACTTTTGAAGATATGGTGGTTCTTCCAAGGGGAGGCTCAGCCTCCCCTGCCTCTCCTGACGAGCCGCGACTGGTATATTTACTACACCATCCTCACCTAAGATCGCGTAGCTCCTACATAAATACTGCTAAGTCGTTAGAAGGTGGGCAAGATCGCTGTATTTTCCCGGAGGAATTAAGTATTGTTATTATTATTAATATTATAATGTGTTCTATCGTTTCTTTTTCTTTCCGCGTGTCTTTTTAAATGATTTTATCTGCAATTTTATTTGCAATTAGTAATATGATATACTCCATACCGTTAATTATAACATCTGCATTATTAATAAACACAAATAAAATATTGCTGTAAACTTTGCATATGTGATTGAGAAATAAAATATTCTATTCTATCTTCCCATCAGCTGGTCTGTTGCAGTACCTAATTATAATGTAAACTAAACGGTAATTAAGTAAATGTGAATTTGTTTTGAACCTAACACAAGAAAATAAGTATTTTTTTAATACACCTAAATTTTTACAATTTTGAAATTTTTTTATTTTTATATATTATATCACATTTCTTACAATAATATTAGCATTTAAAAATGTAATGACATCTATCGATAGACATCTATCGAGAAAATTATCTGTCCCGTAAGATTGAAATTAGTTATTTAGGAAAAACATGTTTTCCACTCTTAATAAAAAGGGAGTGGCAGGGTGGAGAATACCTGGCAGAGGAGATCGAGATGTTTTGGATATTTATTTTGATTCAAACTACTACCTTTTTGCATTGAGAAATTAATGTGCTTATATTTATCAATGATATTGCCAAATCAGTATGGTATAATATTACTATTCTCAATTTAAGAATTAAAATAAATAACTTACATCATCCCTATCAATTAATATAAAGTAGTAAAACAATATTTACAATGATTAAAAAGTATTCTAAAAATTATCGCTAGGCACTTATGACATCGCTGGTGTTATCAACTATTCCCTTCGGTCTTTTTTTATGATTTTCAAACTGACACTGAATAAACTATAACTCTGCATATGGAATGCTAATCTGTTGTTCTAATTTTAATCATTATTTGCAATTGCAGTTTATTACTAACTGTTTATACTTACGTACTCTAAAATTAAATTATGAGTAAAAATATATTTTTTATCTGTGAAAATATTTGAAAATTGTTACGTAACTTTCTGGCAATTCATCTATGAGTTAAACCACGTAAAATATGCACCTGGTCATTATTTTACTAATTTTATTTATGTTTTCCAATAAATCAAATACGTTTGTTTTCTTTTTGCTTATTAACGATGGTAGACAATTTAAATATTTTTTCAATAATTCACTTCATTTCGGCCTTTTCTCGATACCAAGGGCAATTACCTACGTCAGCAGAAGTTTGTCAGAATTTATGTAAACACTTCTATCTCTAAGCGGGAATATGAACCAGTTTTCACGTTGCACAGTGGAGCTGAAAAAAAATTTACCATTCAAAATTCTCTATAGCCTTTAATTTTTGTCCAATCGCAACATTTTTTTTTAAATAATCGTCAGACTTCTGGCTACAAAACTGTCCAGACAAATTTTTGAGAAAAATCGAAATGAAGTTACATGCGTCAGTATACTTGAATAGTGAATTTTATTAGCTTTCGAAACTATTTTATGTTGCATAATAATTTTGGTCATTTTATTTGTCATTTTATAGTTACGTTAGGCTCTTAGCTTGCCGTTTTTCCCAATAGAGAAGCATTTTATAATAAGAAGATCTGTAAATAAAATATTTCTATAAAGAAAGTAAATATTTTCCAAATTCGGGAATATTTTCTACTTCATGACTGATTTCGGACATGTTTTGGCCAATTCTTTGGTGAAAAACTTCAGGACACTTTTCTTAGGTATATTCTTATTTATTTCCTGAAAACTGACTAAAATGAGAAAAAAATTGCCATAATTTGGTAAATTTATGTAATTATTTTGATTTTTCTGCCTGGTCGACCAATTTTGATTAACTGTAACGACGTATGTAAGTTCAATTTCGATTTTTTCAAAGATCTGCCTCGACAGTTTTGTATCCAGAAGTCTAACGATTGTTTAAAAAAAAAGAAATATTGCGATTGGACAAAATTAAAGGCTGTGGGGAATTTTGAATGGTAAATTTTTCTTCAGCCCCACTGTGCGTTGTTGTACCCCAAGCTTTAGACTACCCCTAAATAAACAATTTGTTTATGCGATTATTTTGGAACACATAGTTTTTCAATCACTGACTGTAACACTGTGTCTTTTTTTCCTAAAAATACCGGAACCCTATGCTGCCGTGATTAGCAAAAACGTCAGTATCTACAGAAAAGAAATAATGAAGAACAACAGCTTTTTTTGCAGCCGTAGCGACTTACACGGTTTTGGCACAACACTTGCATGCTTAGGAAAAACGTCGTGCCGAATCTAACATCCAGATGCCGCGTTTTTTCTAAGTAGCATGTGATGTATTTTTTCTAAGCATGTCCTTATATCTATGGTTTTGATGGTACATACGGCATTTTCGTTAAGTTATGTAGATAGAAAAGTGAATTCTAAGCCAGTATATGTTAAAATCTCATTGTTAACATTTTTTGTAAATACTCCACATAGTGGAGGAATTGCAAAAAATTTCAATTTCCTTTTTGTTGAAATAGGTTTAGAATCTCATGAAATGTCAAGATTTTAAATTTGAGCCAAAAAGAAATCTGCCAGTCGGACTGTCTGTCTGTAACTTTGTTGTGCGGACGTTTTCTCTGGAACATCTTAATTTATTGACTTGAAATTTAGTACACTTATGTATTATAATAAGATCTAGAAACTAGATTATATTTTGAATTTAGTGAGGGGTTGGGGGTAAAATAGGGGCAAATAAGCGTAAATAAGTAGAGCAAACTAATAAGAGTCCAGAAACTGAGAATTTGATGCACATACTTGAACCAATGGTCTCAAATTTTACTATGACATATTTCACCCCCACCACCACCTCCACTCCATTAATAAATGGTTTAACAAAATAAAATAAAGACATTTAGGTGAAGTCTGGTACAGGTATGTATTATAACGAGATCTGGAACTAGATTATATCTTGAGCTTATTCCGTTGAAGGGATGAGATCCGTTGGGGATGAAATAGAGGTAAATATGTAAAGCAAGCTAGTAAAAGTTCAGAAGCTTAGGAAATGGTATACCAGGTGTAACAGGATCATGATATACCCCCCTTCTCTCCTTTGGTGTTGAAGATAATTGATTGAAATTCAGGATATACTACATACATAATATTTACATTTTTTGACGTACAATTGATTTTTTTTCACTTCCGGTTTCGCCGGAAGTGACACTAACTTTCGATTTTTAAATGAAACACCCTATATATTATTGCATTTTTTAATTCTGCGTAATTTTCTGAATCCAACGATGCCAAATAAGTTACATTTCAAACACCACTTTTTTTAATAATATGATTTTTAGTTTTCCATTTAAGTGTGCCATGGCGGTTCCGATTTATTTGAAATGACCCGTGTAATGCTACAGAAGTAGAGATCCCGTTAAAAACACTAAATTACCTGATTTATGAGCAAATAAAATTCACCAAAATTGTTTTTGGGGCAAAACTCAATTTTTTCAAATGGAACCATATCGGTACCGTGATACCATTTATTACTACTAGTAATAAGGACTTTATTCATATGTCATATTAAAATGTGGGATAAATACAAACAAAATGACAGCTAAAAGAAAATAAGAAAATACAATTTTGTTCTAATTAAATGTTAAGTAACTAAGGTGGCTTTGAAAACAATAAAATATTTAGCTTGTCAAACATTTGTTGGTTTAACGGTGGTTTTGTTGTATCTTTAAAAATTGTTTAAAATTCTTGTTAATTGTGTTCAAAATGCTGCAAATTTATACAGGAGATGAAAAAGTGAACATATTAATTATTTATGGGGAAAGTAAAAGAAAATGCAATTGCAGCTATGGACCTTTATGGCCAACGACATCCTGATAGACAATGTCCAGCGAAAAATTATTTTAAACGTGTTGAAAACCAATTCCGAAGAGAGCTAACAATGATCCCGAAGAAAACTTCATTCTTGACGAAAGAACGGAAATTAATGTTTTGGCTCGAATAGAAATTGATAAGACTGTTTCTTTAAGGCAAGTTGGGTTTGAATTGAACATCAGTCACCAAGCAGTAAGCCGAACTTTGCACAAATACCACTATAAATCTTTTAAGTACCAATTGCACCAGCATTGGTACGAATGTGATTACGAACGTAGGATGGAATATTGCAATTGGATTTTGTATAATAACGTGCAGCCAAACAATGATTTTTTGATACTGATTTATTTTCGGACGAGTCAAGGTCTCCAAATTTGGAAATATTTAACAGACAAAATACAAAATATCGGTCATAAGAAAATTAAAATTTATTACAGGAGGGTAACTTTCAAGTGCGGTTCGGTTTCAATATTTGGCTTGGAATAATCGGTAGTAGCATCATTGGTCGAATAATATTTGAAGGACCTCTGACTGGTGCCAGATACTTGATATTCCTGGAAAATGAGATTGAGGACATTTTAGATGAGTCACCTTTAGATTTAGGACAGGGAATGTATTTCCAACAAGATGGCGCTCCTCCCGATAATTCAAGTATAGTAATTGATTACCTTCAACGGTGATTTGGAGAAAACGTAATTTCGACGAATGGTCTTGTGAGGTGGCCTCCAAGGTCACCTGATTTAACGCCCTTGATTTCTTTGTTTGGGGTCATTTAAAAAATGTTGTCTATGCAACCACCGTTACAGCCCGTGAAGGGTTAAGACCCTGATTTCTAAATTTCGTGACAGCTGTCACCCCACTGCATTATTAATGAGGTTAACAAAATAAGTAAAATTGGGATTTAGTGTGTGTACGAGAACAAAAGTTCTCAAAAAAAATTTTGTCCTTTGGCCACCCTCACCCCAACGTCGCACGTCGGTCAGTCGAAAAGGCATTGAAGTGGTTCGTCGTTTTATGGGTTTTTGGGTCGGACAATTTCAACTATTTTATTAAATTTAATGTTGAACGCATCGTATAGTAATGTAATTATTAAGTAAGATAATCTGAAATTAATGGCACAGTTGCCTAGAGAGTAGGTACTAAAACACTGTATTTAAAAGTGCCCTGTTTTTACGATGCTAGTAAAATTTCAGTGTCAAATAGTTTCATCACTATTTAAACATTATTTATATAACGAAATCAAGTAAAACACTACTATGTTTTTTACCACTTTATTTGCACAAAACGTGACTGCAGTTTCAACCCTTTAGGTCATTTTCAAACGATGATTCAACAAAGAATGAAATACAAAAGATTTGGTCCCTATTTAAATATGTTTCTGGAATTAAACACATTAGAGAATTATGAAAGTAGACAGGTAGTTTATGATATCCTAACTATCTAAGTGTGGGGTTTCTCAGAAATATTTATTACATTCTGAGAAACCCAACCCTTAGATAGTTAGGATATCATATACTACCTGTGTACTTTCATAATTCTCTAATCTGTTTATTTCTAGAAACATATTTAAATAGGGACCAAATCTTTTGTATTTCATTTTTAGTTGAATCATCGTTTGAAAATGACCTAAAAGGGTTGAAACTGTCACGTTTTGTGGAAATATAGTGGTAAAAACATAGTAGTGCTTTACTCGATTTCGTTATAATTATGGATTACCACAGAGTAAAGGCTTCCTCGATCAATTTCATTATTTATATGTTTAATTTATTATAAGTTAAAATTATTTTCAAAATTCCATTACCTTAACCAAGTTATGTATGGTTTTGTTTTTATTCAACGCCATTATTCTTAGTAAAAAACTAACTTGTAGTTAATAAATCCGTCAATTTCAAGAAATTGTCATGTCAAAAATCGATGGGGTTTCGACTTTGAATAGAACAAATTCTTATTTGCAGTTAAACTTAGTTGCCATAACAAGAAAGACTTAGTTACCAAAACTAATATACCAATATTACGTAGTAAGGGTCAATTGTCTTTATTAACTTTTATTTCATAATTTTTTAGTGGCCGTTCTTTTAAACGCGGGATTAAATTTTTCCAAAATTCTTTACCTGAACAATCTTCTCTGATTAAACTAAGAGCCTAACATTTTATGGATTCAAAGCATAAAAGTAGGGTAATGGAAATAGTTACAGAGCGAGAATCAGTTTACACATACAATTTATACGACTTATTTTATCGTTGAGCACCAAACACAAAAAAAATGCGGAAAATATTTCACGGGATAATGTGATTCCCGGCGGATGTGTTATTTCTCTAACATCATTAAAAATAGCTTTGTTGTTGTGTTATTGATTATAAACACTTTTTAAATGGTAGATAGCCAGCATTGTACAGTGTGTACATTCCCTTGCGCCTCGTGTTAAAGTGCAAGTTAATCAGATAAATAAATTGTGACTTGTAATCTCCCAAGTGCTTGAATTATTGCCGGAAATTTTCTGAGTATATGAATTTTATGAAAATTATCCCAACTCTCGCAGCGACGAGGGAAATTTTCTTAAAAAATTCAAATACGAGAAAAACTTCCTGCAATTAATTCGTGCACGAGGGGGACTTGGTAAGAAATTTTCACACCTAAATATGTATTTTTATGTAAAAGCAAATGTCAAATTTGACAGAAAAATTTTCACCTATTAATTTCGCTCAGGAGGAAAAAATTTTCCGGAAATTTTTTGAGTTGCTATGGTAACGAAACCAAGAACAAACTTCTGATTGGCTAAACAAGTGATGTGTGCAATTTTCAACTCACGTTTTGTGTTACTATGAAGCTACGCTTTTGAAAAGATTTTACCTATAAAATTCTCAGCATTATGGTACGGCCGAAAAATGCAGTCTGCAGAACAAAAAATCAGCGGCATTTTGGTGGCACCTCGTTCTACTAATAATCCCACATAATCGAGAGAAATATATTAACTTTTATCCGCCTGTCAGAGACGAAAACTGCGGCTAGGTCATTATATGTAATTGGTACAATCGACAAAATAAAATAAATGTTTGAGTGCGGTGCCTTTATAACTGATAATTTTTTTTTCCTTCTTCAATTCTTTGGGAATTTCACTGCCACATGTATGTTTTCTTTCTAAGCGGTGCTAGGAGAATCTACAAAATATATCACAATTAACCAGTATGTTACTGGTAAAAAAACCTCTACGCCCGTGACGTTTACGTCAAAGGATCAGTTAAAGGTTGGTTTTGATAACTAAACAACACAAATAAGTATAAAAACTTGAAATTAAATATTTCGCCGACGTTTCGGAAATCTAATCTGTTTCCTTTCTCAAGGCTTTTTTAAAAAAATCTTTTTTGCTGTGTATGACAAATACACAGCTCTAAGAATGTTTGTTATATTCAATATCCATAGATACTTACTATTTACATCACACACAAAAAAAATCGCTTCCACCAACGAAACCTAGTACACCCTAAGTTTGTAGGGTCACTGAATCCGAATCCGAGATCGGTTTGTTGGTATCAGGTCGCGTTAAGGTCATCTCAAGGTGAAATCATTAGACTTCGACAGAAATATTTGAAAAAATTTGCATATAGGTTTCTGAGGCCGCTGAATCCAAATCCGAGGTCGGTTTGTCAGTATCAGGTCGCGTTAAGGCCATTTATAATAATAATAATAATAAATCGTCTTTATTTTTGCAAGTGAAATACAAAGAAAATGTATTTACAATATGTTAGAGATGTTGGGGGATGCTCGGCGAAGTTTAGCCAAAGGCTACTCTTACACTTAACCGAGCATTTTGAGGACAGTGGTAAGTAATAAACTAATTCTAAATTAAACTAAAAGTAAGATGTCTAAGTACATATACTAATCTTATAACTGAAAGAAAAATAGAAAAAAAAACATTAATTAGGTGGATTTAATGTGAAATGTATATGAAGTTAGTACTTAAATTAATTTGATATGTATCTACTAATTTATATTTACTTATCTATTAAAATACATGTTTTTTATAGATATACGAAACTGATGCTGTGACATCGATTTAAAATTTTCTGGTATACCATTGTACAATTTTAGAGCGTTATAAGAAAATGACCTTTGAAAGATGGTTGTAGTATGTTGGGCACTGTAAGTTTGGTGTGAAATCTAGTACTAATATTGTGTATAGAATTTCTAGGTATAAGTTTGTGTCTAAGATAAGCTGGAACGGAGGTCAGTAAAAGTTTGTGAATAAACGTTAAATAGTGATTTCAAGATTAGATTTCGACAGAGAAATTTGAAAAAATTTGTATATAAGTTTCTGAGGTCGCTGAATCCGAATCTGAGGTTGGTTTGTCGATATCACGTCGCGTTAAGGTTATTTCAAGGTCAAATCATGAGACTTCGACAGAGAAATTTGAAAAAAAATGTAAATAGTTTTTTGAGGTCACTGAATCCAAATCCGAGGTCGGTTTGTCGGTATCAGGTCGCACTAAGGTCATTTCAACCCGAATGGCGGAAAACGTGACAAAACTATTCACCTGTTATTTCACGCATAAGCAGAGGATGTATAAGATGTATAACATGTATACGATCGCGTAAAATGATTAGTGATATATAAATATTGATTTGTAGGATCAGATATAACTCTATTTTTATAAAAAAGCAAACAAATAATAATTCATTTTTAAACTCATGTCCAAAGGAAGATGTAGAGGGTGTGTTAATATTTACCATGGTTTTAATATAAACCCGCACGATAGGGATCCTGGTCCGATCGCAGGTGAGTCCGCTGTACTGGAGGTGATAATCCTTATACCTCTCCAGGGCTAAGTATAAGGGCTTTCAGACTTTGACGAGGATAATGTCAACTCGTCGTTGGACACACTACGGATTCATTCTCGCCCCCCTGCAAGACAGTGTGCTTCCACTAGCATCGTTACCTCGATAAACTGATGAGCGGATCATTCTACACATTTCCTTTTAGGACAGTTGTCACCGACATCGCACTTGACGAGGCAGCAGGTTTGTAAAGACTAATTTGCCGAAAGAAATACTTTACAATAGATTTATTCTTATTTATTACATCATCATTTATAAAATTTAAAAATGCATAAGGAATGACTTAAATATTTTAAAAAGTTTACAAAGGAACGGTTTCATAAATAGGAGTAGATCTACCGTAAATATATTTTTATCTTCACAGTGGTCTCATAAAAGGTATTGCTGACTCTACGAGAATAGCTGTATGTTGAAATCGGACACTGTCCAAATAAGTTGTTTTCGACCGAATGTCTAGAAAAGCAAAATGGTTCAGGCAGGCAAAAGAATCCATTTTTTGTAGCATATGGAAATAAAGTGGACATTAGGACTACAACATCCTCGATTACAAGATATGGACATGCTCGACAATGTGCATAGCTCGTAAAATTAACTGTGTTTGATTTGAAAAATAGACCAAGTTCAAATATTGACAACGTGAGAGTAACCTAACGATCTAGTAAGAAGAGTTGGAAAAATCGCGAAATAACAGGTGAATATTTTTGTCAGGTTTTCCACCATTCGATTTTGAAATGACCTTAACGCGACCTGATACCGACAAACCGACCTCGCATTCGGATTCGGCGACCCCAAAAACCTAGGGTGTACTAGGTTTCGTTGGTGGAAGCGAATTTTTTTTGTGTGGCTGTATGTAACACAATCCGAGTGCTCCTGGTCCCTGGCTCCTGGCTCTACTGACTACACTTTCCGGTCATACTATAGTGATATTACATACAAGCGATAGAATTATAACCTCTTGTGGTATTTATTACTTATGAAAAAAACTTTTTGAATAGCAACCTAACTAATGTTTTTGCACATGTACTACTTTATTCTAGTCAAATCATATACAGGATATAAAAAATAATAATTTTTCTATTAATACTTCTAATGTTTATATTTTATAAGATCATATGCTTGTTTTATATTTTACGCATTTTTAAAAGAATTTTAATAAAATGTTCCCATATTGACTACAAAAGCTTCAATTTACGACATATAGTCCAATAAAATTACGTGAATTTTAAGCCCAACCTAAAACTAATTTGGGACAAGCTGATTTTAACGTGATTGTATTCCCTAGGGGGTACTCTTTATGTGCCTAAAAGTCCCCAGTGATCCCCAGAGCCAAACTTCCCCAAAACCACCCCCAATGGAACATTTCTTTGTTTTTTTGCGATTTTCTCAAAAACCTTAAACTTTTCGACAAAACTTCAGGATACATTTTTCATAGAGTATAAAATTCCCTACCCAATGGTATATATATAGTATAAATTCGAGTAATTGCAAAGCCCTTTATAGCCTTGTGAAAATAAATAAAATTTAAATTCTGCAAAATTATTTTCGATTTCCCAAGTTCTGACCAATACTTTAAAACTACAATAACACTAAAGTTGGTATGATATAATCACTTTTTAATTTCATTTCAAATTGGCGGATGGCGTAATAGCACGGGGCAACACGACGGGCGCGGAGTTCCAAGTAAACAAGTGCATTCCTGAGTTTTTAGTTATTACCTGTACTAGATGTAAAAAGCGCGTCAGCAATAATTAATTATACAGCCGTTTTTTTTAAGTGTATATATTATAATATTATTAAACATTTATGTTATTAGAGTGTCTAGAGAAAAATTAACAGGTATGTTATTATTATCCTATGGCCAAAATCCCTACCTAACGATAAAGCGAGGGTTTGGCAAAATTTCCAGGTTAGGGGTTCCAGTGTTTACACAAGCCCTGATGAGCCTATCCTCTGGCGTCGGTAATTGGCCCTGGTGGCGGAATGAACATTTAAGTACAAAATGTACAGAACACCAACTTAGAGCAAAGAACGCAACTGGGCAATAAGTTGAATTTACACCTGAGACATCTGTTAATATAAACCATGATCATTTTTTAGCAGTTTATTCAAATAAAGAGAAGTTCATTAATTATTTAGAGGCCCATTTTGTTAATGTCGGTATTTCAGTGAGCATAGCAAAAACTGATGCAGATTATATGATTGCTAAAAAAACAGTGGATTGTGCCATAGAAAGTAACAATCCCGTAATTGTTGTGGCACTAGATACAGACATTATAGTGTTGCTTCTAGAACATTGTGCAACTCAAAATATTTATATGCTGAGACCCGGTACATCTTGTAAGCCAAATAAGCTAACAAATATATACGCATTACAAAATATATTAGATAAACCAATTCTTCAAAATATACTATTTCTTCATGCTATGACTGGTTGCGATACAACGTCAGCATTTTTTAAAAAGGGCAAGAAAACGGCATTAACAATTTAAAAAAATAATAATGCTCTTTTTAACGATCTTTCCATATTTAAAAGCAATTTTCGGAATCTATCTGATTTATTAAAAGCAGGTCAAAATTTTATTTTAACTTGGTATGGCAGTCACAAAAGCAAAAACTTAAATGAATTAAGGTGTTATAAATATTGTCACACAATTTCCCGTCAAAATTTATTTCAAAATTTTTAGCTCGCACATTGCCACCTTCATCTGAAGTTGCTGAACTTCATATTAAAAGAGTTTACTTCCAAGTACAGCTATGGATGGGCATCGAATTAAACCCAGAGGACTGGGGATGGATTAAAAAGGATGGCGCACTACAACCGCAAAAGAATTCAAAAGAAATTGTACCCGAATTCATTTAAAACATTTTGTTTTGTGGATGCAAATCTAATTGCTCCAGTAAGTCCTGTACAGCAAATTTAATTTAAAATGCACTGCAAGTTGTAGTTTTTGTCTGGGACAATAATATTGCAGTAATGTCGCATCAGATGTGTCTTTAGTTGAGGACGATGATGATTTTTAGTTAATTTTGTTTATGTTTTAATTTATCTTTTAATGAAAATGTATTATGTTTTTTTTGCAATAGTTTTATTTTTGTTACTTTTTATAATGAATAACTTGTTCATAAATTATTCCATTTTTTTTAACTTTTTAACTTTTAACTTATTTATTACTTGGAGATTTGTGTGCAAATCGCAGGATCTTCTCAGGCTTAAAATTATTTGTAAAGATAAATATAGCTAATAATATTAATAAAAAATTATTTCGAATTACATAAGTGCCGCAGATATGATAAAAATACAATAAAGCCCAAGTAGTGTTAATGTAGTTTTAAAATATTGGTCAGAACTTGCGAAATCGAAAATAATTTTGCATTTTCAAAACGCTATAGAGGACTTTGCAATTACTCGAATTTATACTATATATATATACCATTGGATAGGGAATTTTATGCTCTATGAAAAATGTATGCTGAAGTTTTGTCGAAAATTTTAAGGTTTTTGAGAAAATCGCAAAAAAACAAAAAAATTTACCTTTGTAGGTGGTTTTGGGGTAGTTTGGCTCGGGGGATCACTGGGGACTTTTAGGCACATAAATAGTACCCCATAGGGAACACAATCACGCTAAAATCAGCTTGTCCCAAATTTGTTTTAGGTCGACCTATTATTTTTACTGGTCTAATATATTCGTGATCAAAATGTATAGTTTATCAGTAGAAGTTGCAAAGGAGCGCGGCCGACTGCTCATATCTATTACACAGATCTGTAAGGTTTAGCTGTTAAAAAAAATAGGAGGTTTAAAAGCACATCCTATTCTTTTTCGCCTAGAATCCGAATCTAACCTCATAGTTTACCCAACACGTCAGGATTTTCATGTATTTATCGTTTTAAAATCTCTGATATTCACTTAGCAACTCCTATAAATAAATTTAAAATTCAAATTTATTTATCTTTAAAAAGCCATACTGCTGCACTAAATTTGTTGTAACTTTTGGAGTAATTAATGAAATTGAGCTCAACAAAGCTCTAACGAAACGAAAAACATATGGCTATTCGATTATCACATTTCCAAATATAAAAATGAATGTATGTAGAAATAGAACATATATGAAGTCGGAACATAAAGAGATTTCCGATGAAATCGGTAAAAGCTCTACCATGTCTACAATTTTTAAGACAAAAATCTGAAATTATCACATATTACTCTTGAAGTAATGTAAGATCCGTAAGATAAAAAGATCCGGTGAATAGGTATGCCAAATAATTTTTTTAATGAAAGTTATTAACGTTTATTTTATCCCCAGTTTGACGAATTTTGGAGCAAGGAAAAATTTTCGCAAAGTATTGAAGGTTAATTCAATTTTCAAAGTAAATACTCTTAAAACATCTTCAAGTACACATTTCAAGCTTTAAAAATCGCACCTACAGAAAGCTAATAACGCGGTTTAAACCAAAGTAATAGGTGGTTAAAGTTATACACATTAAATTTTATCACTTTCTCAAGAAGTGTACATCTTCAAAAATAAATTTTTGAGATTTTTTCGGATCTTTTTATACATTACTTCAAGAGTGATACGTGAACTTTTCAGATTCTTTGTTAATATGTTTAAATCTTCCATGGAGTGTACTAATTAACGTTCATTTTACACATGTTCTAAACAAATATTGCGTGGGGCAACATATTCCAAGTGAAAGCCCGCTTCGTAAAAAAAATCTCAACGAATTATATGAAGAAAAACTGGAAGGTATTCGGAGTGATCTTCAAAATGGCTGGTTTTGGGTTACAATAGACGAAACGGCAGACTATTTGGGAAATAAAGTACCCATTTGTTAGTTACTAAATTATATGTTGATGGTCCTGGCAAGCGCCATTTAATAGCTTCCAAGATTTTAGAAGCAGTTAATGGCGAGTCAGTGTTAAAATTTGCTTGAAAATACTTTAAAATGGCTTTTGCAAGACTTGGCTGAACAAAATTTAGAGAAAGTTGTTGTTTTTACTAGCGATTCAGTGCCCCACATCCCCACAAGTGTTACATGTTACTTGTTTAGCGCATACGTTACACCGTTTATGCCAAAAAGGTACGAGATTGTTTCACAAATGTTGACAAACTAATTGCTAATATAAAGAATTTTTTTCTAAAAGCTCCTAGTAGGATAAAACATTTCCAATAGTCGAGTCGCTGTATCGAAATTTTTAAAAACCCAAAAAATGTTCAATACTTTACCGATTTTTCTGAAACTTTGGAAATATCTTCTTGGGTTCATAAATCGAAAAGTTAAGTTTTTTTTGTCGTGGAACCTCCGACATTGTTAAATAAACAAATTAAGTTAACAATTGAGTAACTTCCTGAATAATTATTCAAAATGACTGAAATTTTTTTAGGGGGGTTTTGGGGGTCGCCGATTACGAATTTGTTATTAAAGAGTTCAAATTCAAAATGGCGTAATCAAAATGGCGCATATGTTATTAATTATTTAGTACATTTTTAACTAACAATTGAATAACTGCCAGAAAAATAACTGAAAATGACTCATACTTTTTTTGGAGGGGTTTCAGATTACGAATTTGATATCAAAGAGTCCAGAATCAAAATGGCAAATTCAATATGGCAGTTGTGACACTAATTGATTGGATATTCTCTGTGAATATTCATAATTGTATCGGAAAATTTCCAGAAAAGCTTCTTAGGTCGCAAATTATTAATTTAACATGGAAAGGTCAGAATTGAAAATAGCAGATTCAAAATGGCCGAAATACCATCCATTATTTTAAATAATTATTTTTAGAAAAGGGAAAAACAATGCTTTTAGATGTTTCAAATAAAAACTGTATTTTTATACACTCTACATATGTTTCGGCTTGTTAGGCCTTTCTCAAGAACATTACAGATGAATACTAAAGCAATGAGGGTGGTTGTTCTAAAAATAAATGCAGTAATACCCAAACATGTGGAATTATGGGGATTTCAAGTAATAAAACTAAGGATCTACCTACTCGGAATAATTCAATGGGCTATTCTTAGAACCTTGTCTATTATAGGAGTGTTTATGAAATTTAATTGGTCATTGGTGGTACAAGTATTGCTTTTAAGGGATTTTTTTATTTCTAATTGTTCAAGGAGGTTTAAGCGTTTTCCTTTTCTTTCTGAATGGATTAAATTAATATTCTCTGTATCAATAAAATTATTATTTTCAATGCAATGTGTTGACATTCCTGTGTTTTTGGTGTTATTTAAAATGGATTGTTTATGTTCTTTTACCCGATTAGCTATACTTCTACCACTTTGGCCAATATATACCGCGTTACAGTCCTTACATTTAATTTCATAAACCCCCGATTTGTTGACTTTATTTATTTTTTCTTTATTGTTAACTAAAGTACTTCCTAAATTTGTTTTGTTTACACTTATTGTGGAGATGCCTAACTTATTTAGTTTTCTACTTATTTTATCACTAAACCTAGGAATATAATTAATAAAATTGTACTTTGTTGTTTTGTTGGTTACAGTAAAAAATTCCTTTTGAAGTAATTTTCGCTGTTTGTTTTTAACCATGTTCTCCATTAGTGACTCCTTATATCCATTATTTATTTCAATCTGTTTGATTATGTTTAATTCTTTATTAAACTCATATTCGTCTAAGGGGAAATTTGTGAGTCTATGTATTAGGCTATGAAAGGGAGAGAGTTTAATTTGCCAAGATTGTTGTGAATTATAATGTATGACTGTGTCTGTTGTAGTGGGTTTTCGATAAATACTAAATTTTAATTGATTACGATGTTTTTTAATATTCATATCTAAAAAGTTTAATTGACCATTTTTTTCTTTCTCTAATGTGAACTGTATTTTACTATTAAATGAATTCAATAAATTAAGGAAACTACTTAAATTCCGTTCTGTACCGGTCCATATGCAAAAAATATCATCAACATAACGAGTCCAATAGAAAACATGTACATTTAGGTTGCTATTACTACTAAAAATTACATTTTCAAGGTTTGCCATAAATATCTCTGCTAACAACGGAGAAATAGGGGAACCCATTGGTAAGCCGTCTTTTTGTTTATAAAATTCACCGTCAAATTGAAAATAATTTTGTTCAATGCAAATTCTTAATATATTTTTTAATTCTATTTTTTTCTGTTATATCAATCTGTGAATTATCTATTAAATTACTTAGAATTAATTTTAGTTCCGTAAGCGGTATAGAGGTAAATAAACTTTTAACATCAAATGAGATTAATTTAGCGTTGTCCGGTAAGATAAGATTTTCTGTGTTTTTAATAAATTCGAAGGAGTTTTTGATTGAATATATAGATTTGAAATTGGTTAATTTCGGCAGGATGTAATTTATTTCTTTGCAAACTTTATAAGAAGGTGCATTAATATACGATACTACTGGTCGTATAGGTATATTCTCCTTGTGAATTTTTGGGAGGCCGTAGAGTAAAGGTGGTAAGGGGTTCATAACTTTTAATCTATACAATTCATTGTTTTGGAAAATTGTAGTGCATTTTTTTAAACTAGAGACAATTTCTGATTGATATTTATTGGTAGGATTTTTGTTAATTTTTTCAAAGTCATCGCAATTTAAAATTGCTTTTAACTTTTCATGATATTCTAATTTATTTAAAATTGTTATTGTGTTACCTTTATCCGCTTTACAGAGTATCAAATTATTGTCCTCCAATTTTTGTTTTATGCTCTTCAATAAGTTCCTTTCTCCCCTGTTAGAGTCACATTTTATTTGGTTGAATACGTTGGCTAAACTGTATATATCAAACCCCGAAATGTTCTCTCTTGAGCTAATAGCTAACTCTGTGTTGACAGCGAGAAGTTCCAATTCTTTTTTGTTTACATTTTGTGGTGAATACTTCAAACCTTTTGTAGGAGGCTTAATTTTTGGTCAGAAAAATTAACATCCGTTAAATTGTTTACTCTCGCATAAAATGTAAAATGTTGATCCATTTGTGGAGTGGTCCTGGTTATTGTAATGTTCTTAGCTCTTATTATATTGGCCAAAGTGGTAGAAGTATAGCTAATCGGGTAAAAGAACATAAACAATCCATTTTAAATAACACCAAAAACACAGGAATGTCAACACATTGCATTGAAAATAATCATTTTATTGATACAGAGAATATTAATTTAATCCATTCTGAAAGAAAAGGAAAACGCTTAAACCTCCTTGAACAATTAGAAATAAAAAAATCCCTTAAAAGCAATACTTGTACCACCAATGACCAATTAAATTTCATAAACACTCCTATAATAGACAAGGTTCTAAGAATAGCCCATTGAATTATTCCGAGTTGGTAGATCCTTAGTTTTATTACTTGAAATCCCCGTAATTCCACATGTTTGGGTATTACTGCATTTATTTTTAGAACAACCACCCTCATAGCTTTAGTATTCATATGTAATGCTCTTGAGACAGGCCTAACAAGCCGAAACATATGTAGAGTGTATAAAAATACAGTTTTTATTTGAAACATCTAAAAGCATTGTTTTCCCTTTTCTAAAAATAATTATTCTAAAGATGTTTTACAAGGAACCTACCACATACTCAATCCAGTGTATTATTTTAAATATTTTTGTAAATCTGACATTCTAAAAAATGATAATTCTCAGAGAAACCGAATTTTTTAATATAACAAAATGTTAAATATGACCATGTTTAACGTACGTTTCAAATGTTATTGGTTTGGAGTCCAAATCAGTTATTGTATTCAAAGGCCGTTATTAATAAGCGTCTACTCCGCGAGCGTACGGTCGGAAATTGCTCGTTTTTTTTTTATTTCTGGAAAACGGTCTAGAATCTTTGAATGAAATAAAATACAAAGTTAAAACAGTAAACATACCTTCCGACTGTTTTTTGTTTGAAATCGGTATCAATAATTGTTTTCAAATTCAACCCCTCACAAGCACCTATCACACCAGCGTGTGGTCGGAAAATCGCTCCGTTTTTCCGAATTTCTGGAAAACGATTTAGAATTTTTGAATGAAATAAAATGCAAAGTTAAGCCAATAAACACACCTTTCGACTGTTTTCTGTTTGAAATAGATATCTAGAATTATTTTCAAATGTGATCCCTCACAAGCACCTATCCCACCGGCGTGAGGTCGGAAAATCGCTCCGTTTTTTTCGAATTTCTGGAAAACCGTTCAGAATTTTTGAATGAAATAAAATGCAAAGTAAAGCTAATAAACGTACCTTTCGACTGGTTTTTGTTTGAAGTCGATATCTATAATTGTTTTCAAATGTGACTCCTCACAAGCACCTATCCCACCGGCGTGAGGTCGGAAAATTGCTCTGTTTTCTTTTTTAATATGTAGAAAACTGTTTCGAATTTTTTAATGAAATAAAATGCAAAATGAAGCCAATAAACGTACCTTTCGACTGCTTTTTGTTTGGACCCAATACGTGTAATTGTTTTCAAATGCGACCCCTCACAAGCACTCATCCCTCCAGCGTACAGCAGGAAAACCGCTCCGTTTTTTTTTTTAATTTCTGGAAAACGGATTCGATTTTTTGAGTGAAACAAAAAACATAATGTTTCTAATGAACGCACCTTCCAGCATTCTAGCCGATTTTTATCATTTGTTGTTGTTATAGTCCAAAATCACGTCGAGTTCTTTAATTATTTAAATTCACTTTTCCAACGAAAATTTTTTTATATATTTTCCAGAATATGTGGTATATGTGGAACTCTATTTTTGGTGTATATCAACATACGATGTATCTATAAGATTCACATAACTATATGCCTATGATAATATATTATATTTCGTATAGGAATTTAAAGATCATCGTTAATTTGGAAATGCGCGCGGATTTATGTATCTTAATAATTTTTTTGTTAATAAACAAATACTTTTGATGAACTTTTAAATTTATACATGTAATCAGCGACCCCCAAAACCCCCCTAAAAAAATTTCAGCCATTTTGAATAATTATTCAGGAAGTTATATTGAAACATATTCTTTATAGGATTTTGCAAACGGGAGAAAAAATAACTATCTATAACCAAAAGAAAAAAAATTGTATAAAAATATTAATGAAATCTTTGCATTCTTTCGATAACCTGAATTCTGGTTATGTTAGCAGGTTATCGAAAGAATGCAAAGATTGCATTAATATTTTTACACGATTTTTTTTCTTTTAGTTATATAGTTATTTTTTCTGCTGTTTGCAAAATCCTATAAAGAATATGTTTCAATACAATTATAAGCAAACAAATAATTCATTTTTAAATATTCAGGAAGTTATTCAATTGTTAACTTAATTTGTTTATTTAATAATGTCGGAAGTTCGACCGACAAAACTCTTAACTTTTCGATTTATGGACCCAAGAAGATATTTCCAAAGTTTCATAAAAATCGGTAAAATATTAAAAAAAATTTGGATTTTTAAAAAATTTCGATACAGCGACTCGACAAGAGAAATGTCCTAATTTGTCGCTTCCTCCAAAACCAGTGATCACACGTTGGGGAACATGGATAAACGCGGCATGTTACTACCATGTTAACTTCAACTCAGTAGTACAGGGAGTTGTAGAAACCTTAAATGAAGATGCTACTGCGGTTAAACAGGGAAAAGGATTTAATGAATATTCCAAATATTAAAAATGAATTAAAATTTATTTTCGAAGGTTTTAAAATAATAACAAGGATTATTGAAAATCTTCAATGTCCAAATTTGTCCTTGGAAGAAAGATTTAACAAACTAGATACTGTTCAAAAAACAATTAATCAAATTCCGGGTGCAACTTGTGAGGTTATATAAAAAAAGTGGGTTGCAGTTTTACAAAGAAATGCAGACTTGGCGATCGTATTTTCCATTAGCAAAAAAATTGTGACAGAACCAAATGCCTTCCTTGATCAAGTACTTATGAATATCTTTAGATATGCTTCCCTTACTTCTGTGGAATGCGAAAGATCATTTTCGACCTTACAGTGGATATTTACTGTTAAAAGAAATCATCTCTCACATGAAAATTTAGAAAAAATACTTACCATATACTTTGAAACTATGAACACTCAGTAAAAGTACAAAGTTTGAAACTTGAATGTGCTGTGCATATTTATAACAATTTATGTGTGAAATATGTGTACATACATTTATTATGCCAAAATACATCATAAACTCATAAGGTAGGTTCGTATTACATTTAATTTTGTAAGAGAGAACAAACTTACATTTAACATTTTGATGTAAAATTTCATATCTGTACGCCACTGGAATTAAACCCAAATTCCGAATGGATACATCTTTGAATTCTTGTGTCAATTGGTTACGTTTTTCTCTTAAAATTATAATAATAAATTAGGTTTACCTGCCTCTGACTATCACATAATTTCAATTGTCAATATTCTGCGATGCCAAATTTCAAATAAAAGTTGTAAGTCTAACAGAGATTATCGTGTTTACAATAAATGGTTAGAAGCGCACATATATACATTACACACATGCAAATAGACATGTACAGATTATTTGCTTGATATTTGTGTTCAGCATGATATCAAATGGATTTCTGTACAATTAATGTTTTTTGTAGGATGATTATAAAATATTTTTGTCCGATTACAATACAGAGGGTTTCCCGTAATAAACTGCAGAAAATTTAGCTACCAATTCCCTATCGAAAATGAAGGTGGACTCTTCATATCAAATTTTCCAAAATGTCCAACTGTACCCCTTAAATAGGTGTGCAAAAATACGGTTTTACGATTTAGTTCTTTTTTCTCAAAAACAGTCGATTTTACGATATTTTTTCAAGAGGTAAAAAAGTATCTAACTGAGTCATAATGTTTATTTTTTTTAATTCAAAGAAAAAAGAGCAGACAGAAAGATATTTACAAAATTATAAGAAGGGTAGTTAATATAACCCCTTTATATACACGCTAGATGTAAGAAATAATTTCGTTAGATGTCTTTCATCAGTAACCGAGATGTGCCAAGTTTCGTCTTTTTCCGGCTACGTTATTTTCAGGTAGAAATTAAAAACCGTTTTTTGCACATTCCCTTAAGGGGGTGTAGCTGGACAAGAAAGGCTTACTTTGAAAAATTTTATATGAGGAACAAACCTTCATTTTCGATAAGGAATTAGTAGTTAAATTTTTTGCACGTTATTACGGGTCACCCTGTATATGTATTGAGTTAAACTAAATAGGTTATAATAATTACCATTACTCCTTTACGTATAATTAAAATAGTTAAACTATTTTGCAAAACAATATGAACTAAATGGATCTTAAACTGTAACTAACCTAATTTTAAATTTCATGTCAGATATTAACTTACATAGGAACGCGCAAAGTTGAAGCAGAATAGGACTACAAAATCTGATCGGGACTCATCAAATTAGAGTAATTATAATAACACAATTTTGAAAAGAGAATATCCTTTCGAGATAAAATATTTGAGAATTAATACAACTTAAAATACGTGGTTGAAAGCGGTGCACAGTGATTCAAAAATGAATTTTTGTTGACAAAATTCGATCTACACCAGACTTCTGCTTGAAATGACTATTTTTTTTTAAGTATTCTCAAAACAATACTTTACAATGCCTAACTGCCCAAATTGAGGCAAATTGGCTAAAAACCTTATTGTTTTTTGTTTTTAACTCATTTTTTGAGAAATAGAATATTTACAGTGAAATGGCGAGGATGGACCTTCCTACAATTAAGATCTCTGGTTTTTTAATGGTTGTGCATTATATTTTTGGGTCGTTGATTACGAATATGATATTCGTTTTACTCAAAAGTGGTCCAATTTTGATGATTTGGTCAAGGCTATAGGACTAACATAATGCCATTAAAGTAATTTTTGGGCAAATTGAATTAATTTTTGTGCTTAGAGACAGGAAAAATCAATTTTCAAAAAATTAGTAATTAGTAATAGTAATGAATATTTTATATTATATACCTACTGAATCATACGTATGGTAAGAAGCTTTATTCTCAGCCAACTTCATTCATAATCACTTGTAACGGTAACATATCCCTTAAATTTTTGTTGAGAAAATATAAAAAAACGTGGTTTTCTTAGCTTAAAACGTAATGTAATAAAATAATTTTTATAAATTTTGGTCCCTTATAATTAATGGACATAAAATACATAAGATTTATGTATCAATTTTTTAATTGTTTTTTTTTTTATTAATTAAAAAAGAAAGCTAGGCTCTGAAATTAATGTATATAAGAGTTTTCGCAGCGTATTTACATCAGGCTGTTATCGCGGCCCTCAATAAAGTGAAAAAAATAATTCCGTTTTCAGAGTATATCATATTGAGTAAGTTTTTATTGTTTTCATGTTTCGAACTTCAATGACAATTTATAAAAGTTAAATCACGAAAACGTTAACACTACGGTAGAATCTCTAGACTTCTGATATTGAAAAGATTCTCAATAATTTGTCGCTTATTAAGGTTTTTAGTCAATTTGCCTCAATTTGGGCAGTTAGACGTTGTAAAGTATTATTTTGAGATAAAAAAAAAATTAGTCTTTCGAGCAAAACTCAGGTGTAGATCGAATTTTATCCACAAAAGTTCATTTTTGAATCACTGTGCGGTGGTGGTTCAAAACACCGAAATTCGGTATATATTCAGAATTTGAAGTTTCTATAGCGCTAGCACAGTAAAAATTATATAAAAAAAATATTTAATAAAAAGCTTTTATTTGAAAGAATGTTTTTAGTATATATTTTTTTAAATTCATAGATCTGGAAATCAAGAGCTTTAGGAGCGCTCAATTGAGCACAGTAACTGTGCAATAGTGTCCCCAAAGCTCTTTGTTTCCAAATCTATGAATTTAAAAAAAAAAATCGACCTTTTAGTGCATACTTATTTTCAAGTAATAGCTTTTTTAAATATTTGTTTTATTTATAATTTTATTTTTTACTTTTTAGTTTTTGCTCATTTTACAGACAAGCAAACAGATAACATCCTTTCATTTGATACCCATGACAAGAGGGTTGGGAAGAAAATGGTAATCCGCCATCCTAGGGCGTCCGCCATATTAGATTTAGAATTACGTTACGTAGTTTAACATATTTTGCTCGTCAGACACTTTCATTTGATACCCCATGTCAAGGCGGTTGCGAAGAAAAAGATAATCCGCCATATTGGGGCATCCTACAAATTGAGTTTAGAATGGCGTCACATAGTTTATCGTACTTTACTTATCAAACTCTTTCATTTGATACCGACATCAAGTGAGTATAGTATAGTAAACGAAATACATATTAGTGATACCAAGAAGCAAAGAGAGCGGCGGTGTTCTTTGTCGGTCGCTTTGTCGGCTTAAACTGCTTTATCGGCATCTCTTTGATAGCCTCACTATATCTCTTGCGTCTACTATATATTGCATTGTGTCCGGACGCTAACAAATTAACCAATAGAGGAGCGAATTCGAGACTCTATCGTGCCGTTTTTTTTTTCTGGCGTAGAACCAGGTCAAACATGGTAGGTTTTGTTAAGCATGTCACTGGGCATATGAAATCGTATTTCACGACATTTTTTCGTGGTCTGGACCTTTTTAAATTAAAAAAAAGGGAAAATATTGCATTTTAAATAAAATGTGTTTTTTTTTGTTTCCACCGCCATATCTTCAAAACTAATGTTGTTATCGACGTTGTTTTTTTTTTCAATTAAAGTACACACAATAGCGCTTTTAACTGTACTAATGGTTTTTACACAGTTCGCATTTTCATTTCCTTAAAAATTAGGAAAACTAGATATTTGAATTTTACGTATTACAATTTTCACCAATCGATAAACTTTTTTATTTTTGAAAATTTTTATACACATACAGTGAAGCAAATGTAGCCCAAACATTAGAAAAGTTTTTGATATAATTATTTTTTTCCCAATGTGTATCGTTTGGCAACAGCGATTTTTTTTAAAGCGCGCTAAATTAGTCATATGTATTATTGTACACCGCGTATGGAAGGTAGGATAAGATGCGTCTAACTAATAGACTATTCAAATTTATTGACCCCTCACCTTAACCGCGAATATCTCAAAAACGGAGGAACGGAAAAAATTGAAAAAATTATGTGTCTATTGTAAATCATTCACTGAAATTTGAATAATGTACATTGGACAGTTTTGAAGTGCTGCTAAGTTATATTGAAAAATGTCCTACTTTTTAAATTTTGACAATACCAGTTTTAAATCCATTATATATTTGAAAATATGCCTACTATATAAATAATCTTTTAGATTCCGATAAGGCGTGGTATTTTTTGTACGAGGAAATTTTTTCATAATTTTTTATTCTAAAATTTTGCAGTTATTCTAAAAAACACATCATGTTTATTCGGTTATTTATCAAGGTATTTACAAAAATTTTGATAAAATGGTTAATTATATAAAATGTAAGCATTTTCAGAAAAAAGAATTGGTATATATCAAATTTTAATCTAGTTATCAAGTGCAATAGATAATATTATTGTCCGGGTTCTGCAATATTATCTATTGCACTTGATAACTAAATTAATATTTGATATATACCAATTCTTTTTTCTGAAAATCCTTACATTTTATATGATTAACTATTTTATTAAAAATCTTTTAAATACCTTGATAAATAGCCGAATAAACATGAAGTCATGTTTTTGACAATAACTGCCAAATTTTAAAATAAAAAATAATGAAAGAATTTCTTCGTACAAAAAATGCCGCGCTTTATCGGTATCTAAAATATTATTCATATAGTAGGCATATTTTTCAAGATATAATGAATTTAAAACTGGTATGGTCAAAATTTCCTTAAAAAGTAATGTATTTTTCAATATAACTTAGCAGAACCTCAAAACCGTCCAATGTACATTATTCAAACTTCAGTGAATAATTTACAATAGACACATAATGAACACATATTTTCTCAAATTTTCTCTGGTCCGCCATTTTTGAGATTTCGCGGTTAAAATGAGGGGTCAATACATTTGAATCGTATATTAGTAGTTTGCGGGATTTAGAGTATACGTATAAATAGTTTTAAATAAATGCGATGCTGTAGAATATTCGCAATTTAGTTTTCTAAAATAATGGAGTGCATTATTTGTAAGAAAATTGCGCGAGATGATGACAAATAAGTGGTACCAAGACCTAGGATACAAGGTTTGTTGTCACTAATATCTAGTGCTGAAAAAAGACGACATCGCGGAAATATTGTGTCAGAAAAGATATTTTAAATGACGAAATTTAATTAAAATATCATATAGACTGTCGTATAGGTAGACAAGTTTTGAAAACATGAACGTTTTTTGCAATCATACAGTGCCGCCGCGCCGCGCCGATTTGCAACAGATGCTGCACAGTACTTAATCGAATACGAAATATTAATAATAGATGGAGGGTTTAAATTAACAGAAAAAGTAGTTTCACTACATAAACGTCATTCAGAAATGACCAAAAATCTATTTAGCAAACAGCAAGATATACCAGGATGATTTTGCATGCAATGTACGAAACTAAATTTAGCAAACAAACATTGGTGAAATTAGTTGATATAGATGTATTAATTTTACTTACTCTCCTTTTTTCACTAACAGACAATTTTTGTAAATATAGAAGGTAGTGTAAAGTTTATGAACTACAGTTTGTTCTTGTCTTCATTGTTTTACTGGTTGCGACACCACTAATGGTTTTTTTTTAATATTTAAAAAATCTGCGTTTGATGTTCTTAAAGAATATTGTTGCTTTTAAAAAATTATCGGAATTGCCATTGCTGTCTAAAGACGAAGCTTTAAAAATCTTTACAAAATTGATTCTAGTACTGCAGAAAAACAAAAGTAAACAAATTCAGATATTAAATAACGACCTAAGGATCAAATTAACAACAACAACAAACGGAGCTTTCTTCAACTGAAGGCAACTTTTACTACCCATTCTTAAGGTAAACAATGTAAACATATATATTTAAATCATAGATTTCCTATCTAATACATTTAGTTAACTATTGCAGGTTTATGCATCAACTTAGAATATCGTACAGAAGCAATATGCCAACTACACTTATAAATGCACATGGTTTAGGACGGAATTTAAGTGACGATGTTTGGACAATATTTTCAATAAGTATTTATTGTTCAGATAAAAATTGTGAAAATGGAAAATATGATTGTGTTAAAGAAGGCCTAAAATGTTGTAACGAGTGTAAATGCCGTACTTGAAATACTGTTATTTAAAGGTTTCGATGAATGTACAGACGAACTAGAATGCTTTTAACGCAGGGCCTACGTAACTAAATACTCATTTTTCAATAGAAAAATAGTTGCAAAAAAATAAAGTTGTTTTATTCCTGCGTCTTGGTTTAATTCAATCAAAAATGTGTAATAACCTACTTATTAGGTGGGTACTTACTTTATAACAATGATTTATATTTACCTGCTTTTAAATATTTTTTACCTTAAAACAACAAAAGGTAGGTTCGTACCTATTTTGGAGCTGTTAATAAAAGCCCGATTAGTACACATGAATGCAACAACCGTAGTCCGCAGGCGGTAAGCAGTATAATGAGAGCCGGGCGTGCAAGAATATGATTTAGCCCGTTTTAAAAAAATCGCTGACTACATACTATAACCTGCACATCAAAAATTATGATTCTAAAAACTTTTTTCATATATTGGCTTCAATTTGTTCACAGCATGTATATACATATTTTCATAAATAAAAATTTTTCTCGATTGCTGAAAAATACATTCACGAAAATAACAACTTTAAGTTTGCTATTATTTTAACAATTAAAAAATATATATTTTACAATCGCATTGTACATAGTTGGAAGCGCTATTGTGTCTACTTCAATTTAAAAAAAAAATCAGTTCCATAGCGCAATTATTTTTAAAGATATAATGATGGGGACGTTAAAAAACATGTTTCATGGAAAATTCATTTTTTTACAGTTTTTTCGAAATAAAAAAGTTCCAGACCACCAGAAAATGTCGTGAAAAGTGGTTTCATGTACACGATCACCTAATTAAAGAATCGCACCAAGTCTGGTTTGGTTCTACGCCAGTTTTTTTTTTCTCGGAAACTAAGCGTCTTTGCTTCCCAATTTTACTCGTCTACAACAACCAAACAGGTGAAGTTAAATAAAAGCTTTTAAAAAGTACTGATTAATGGTTAGTGGTGCCAATACAAAATCTGTCATTACCTTCACTCGATCATTTATTTTAGTTCCAAAGAATTGTTTTTTTAAAGCGAACCAACTGCCAATAAATCAAGTATTTTCATTAAAAACGTCTCCAAAAATTATTAGTTGTATTGATATTCACAGATGAGAATTAATGGCCACTTATTAATTGTATTCACATCTAATTCTGGCATGCCCCAAGATCCGTGCCCCATAAATAAACTTCACAAAATAATTTTTATTATTCCATGAAACTAATAAAATTGCCAAGTAATAAATGACTGAAGAGAAAAATGCTTGTTTTTGAAAGTAAAATTCAATTCAGTTCAGTTCAGTCTCGAATCGGATTGTTTTAAACTCTTCTGCGCAGGCGGCCATTATGCGGATGATTAATTATCACACCTGAACGGTAACTTATATGGGTAATGCGCCCTGAACTTCTTTGTGGGAAATTTAATGCTCTACAAAAAAGGCGCTCGCATTTTTTTCTGCCTAGCTTCATTTCGGCAGCGTTTCAGTTTAAAGACCGGAAAACATACTTTTTGTAACGTTAATTTACAGCAATTCGAAAACGCTGCAAATTTGAGAAATACGAATTGAACCAAATAATGTTTACATTATTACCTACCGGAAAGCGAAGATCCTATGCTTCCTGAAACTACCCAGATTCAAAATCACTAATTCTCCTGGTCTATTAGACGGTAAGACGAGATTGCTCTATTACGTCCACATCCACGTAGTGGATTGGAAGTATAGAAATCTTTTTAAAAAAAAATTCTTGAAATTTTCTGTCTGTCGGTCTGCCGGTCTGTAACTTTTTTTGCCCGCATGTTTTCTCCGGAACGGTTCAAGATATTGACTTGAAATTTGATACAAGTATATGTTATAACGAGATCTAGAACTGGATTGTTTTTTTAACATATCAGGTAAAGGGTTGGGGGGTAAATAGGGGTAAATAGGGAGAAAGCAAGCTGGTAAGAGTAAAAAAACTTGAAATTCGGTGTATGTACTAGAAGCTAAGGCGTCAACATTTTTTATAATATTTTCCATCCCCCCACCACCTCCCACTCCATTAGTAAAGGGGTTGATAAAATAAAATTAAGATATTCACTTGAAATTTGGTATACGTATACATATATTATAATGACATCTGGAACTAGATTATATTTTGGGACTATTCCGTTGAAGGGTTGGGGGTTAAATAGAGGTAAATAGGGAAAAATAAGTAAAGTAAGCTGATAAGAGTACAGAAACTTAAGATTCGGTGTATGTACTAGAAGTCAAAGCCTTAAATTTCTTTATAATATTTTTCAACCCATACTCCATTATTAAAGGGGTTGATAAAATTAACTTGAAATTTGGTACACGTATGTATTATAACGACATCTGGAACTAGATTATATTTTGAGATGAGTACGTTGAAGGTTTGGGGTTTAATAGGGGTGAATAGGGGGAAATAAGTAAAGCAAACTGGTAAGTACAGAAATTTGGGATTTGGTGTATATACTAGAAGAGAAGGCCTCAGTTTTTTTTTATATAATATTTTCCACCCCTTCACCACCCCCACACCCTTACTGAAAGAGTTGATAAAATCAAACTGAGATTTTCACTTGAAATTTGGTACACGTATGTATTATAACGACATCTGAAGCTAGATTACATTTTGACAATATTTCGTTGAAGGAGTGGAGGCTAACTAGATTTAAATAGGGAAAAATAAGTAAAGCAAACTGATAAGAGTACATAAACTTAGGATTTAGTGTATATACTAGAAACCAAGGCCCCCAGATTTCTTTCTAATATTTTTCAATCCTCCCCTCACCACCTCCATTATTAAAGGGATTGATACCATAGAATTGAGACATTCACTTGAAAGTTAGTACATGTATGTATTGTAATTACATCTAATTGTGATGACTCCGTTCAAGGGGTGGGAGGTGGGGAGGGGTATATAGGGGAAAATAAGTAGAACAAGCTGGAAACTTCATTTTTAACGTATGTGTTATAAACCAAAGCCTCAAATTTTTCTATGACATCCGCCCCAAGTACTATTAAAATTCTATGATAAATAGTCAAGATGTTTCCTTTAAAGCAACTTAGATGGAAAATATGGATGTGGAAGTAGTGATTCCTTGGGCAACGGTTTTTCCCTTGAGGGTCATCTGTCCGTGTACTAACCTCAACTGGTTTGCTTAACTTTTTGTATCGAAATACAAGTATAGTGAAGATCAACTCTTGTCCCTTCAACCCTGTTAAAGATTATAGAAATGATCAAAATAAGTCATGAACATAGAAACTATATGCCTAGTATTATTATACTCTTCGCAAATACAAAATGAAGAGTATATTGCATTCGATCGGCACATTTTAAAACCGGTAATATTGCTCGTAGAGAAAACATTTTCATATCACTATGTTGGAGATCGAATTCTGAACAACTTTCAAAATGTCCGTCCGTCCGTCCGTCCGTCCGTCCGTCACGTTTCTTGTAAGGACGGTAACTTAAGAACGAAAACTCCGATATAATTGAAATTTGGAGAGTAAGTTAGTGTTAGCTAGAAGAAGAAGCCTATTGATTTTGAACTGAATCAATCAATAAATAAAGAAGTAATTAATTTTTGAAATTAAGAGAGAAATTTGTTTTGTAATTAAACAGAAAATGTTTGAAACTAATATCATTTACAAAAAAAAAACTGCGAGGAGTATCCTATAGAATGTGCAACAATTATATAACAAGTGTAGTCAATCGGCGAAGAGTATAATGGTTAGCTTGTTTATAATGTGCGGGTAAGTGTCGTCGAAAATATGATAAATATGATGTGCACTTAATTGTACATGTGTACATATAATTGGAAATCTTTATACCACGTGAAAAAATATTTTTCTCTTTGTTCTGACACCGTTCCGTTAGATGATATTTATTTTAGACGCAATTGAATTCAATAAATATCCGGAAAAATACACAAATCATATTATGTTCTACTTTGTCTGCTTAAAAATACATTTATGTTGTGTACGATTTAACTTGATGATTTTCGGCGATAGAAGTCGTATGGAAATATTTAATGTAAATAATGTGAGCGTTGAGAAAGTGTAATATTTCCCATGTCATCGCATATTTTAAGATAAAAAAATTTAAATGCTATAATTGATTTTGGATACGCTTCGGAATGAAATATTTCTACCAGTCGAGCTCGATATCAAGAGCGTCAGTAATGGAATTTAAAATTGTCGTTAGTACAACTTGTTCATAAAAAGGCTGAGGGACATACCGTACGTTACAGTGGTAATATATCGTATTACTGTGTGATTATCAAAAACCCTAGTGATGTTTTGCTCTAAAATTATAATAACATGTTTTATAAAGTTTATGCATAACACTTTACATGCCTCTAGCGATCACTTTGAACGACGGGGTAAATAAGTAAAACAAGCTGGTAATATCATAGAAACTTGAGATCTGGTGTATGTACACTAGAAGCCAAGATCTCAATTGTTTATGGCATTCGTCATAAGCACAGCCACCTTCAGCATCCCCACTCCACACCATTTCACACCAATGCAATAATTTATCATATCATTTTGCAGTTTTGGCAATCATAATGACTATTAACTTTGGTAAATAATTTTAAGTTGTCCGCAAATAATAATACTTTTAAAACATTCCACTGTCGTTGATAAAAATAAGAAACAAAATTGGACCTGGGTGATACCCCTGGGGAACACCCGGTCGGTGATGGCCAAAACTGCATGGACTTATATAATTCTAGCAATGTACATATAAAATACACTTATAATAATTCTGTTAATTTTATACTGAGTTTGTTATTCACCTTACTTGTTTTCTAGTTTGTCAATTTCATATACCTATATCATTGAACATTGGAAATGGTCCATATTGAATCCCTTGACATAATTGGATTCAGGATTATGTTGTGTCAATCTGTATGCCGTCTGGCAATATAATCTAACTTAATAAATTAGTTCCACATCCAAGTACTGGATTGGAAGTATACCTAGTAATCGTAAAAAAAAAAAATTCTTGAAATCGGCTAGAATGTCATAAGACGTCGAGATTTTAAATTTGAGCAAAAAAAATTTTTCTATCTGTCTGTCGGTCAGTCTGTCGCACAGTGGGCTAGAATCTAAATTTCTGACCATAGTTCTGAAACTCTGCAAATGTAGGTACTTATTGTGCATAGGATGTTAAGGGAAAAATTGTTTAAAAAAATTGATACCCTCTGGGGGTGATATATAGGGGTTGACAGTATAAACAAACTTCGATATTTTGGAAACTCAGTTTATGTACTTTCATAACAAAATTTCTATGAAAATAAGAAAAAAAATTATCAACCCCTGGGGGTGAGTTATAATGGTTGAGAATATAAATACTGCGCGAATTTTTCAAACTTGGCGGACGTGTTGATTGCACTTAGGTATTTATGAGAAAATTATTTTTAAAATACATTCTCGTTCTGCTTCTTCCGGCGTGTATGAGATAGGCTTATGCATTTCATGATGAATCCACTCTTCCCTGATTCTGAAATATATTTCGACAAAAAGTTGAGACACTCTATATATAATTTCTCTTATACTGGCCATTAGTGTACACCAAGTATATACATTTTCCCCCTTGGTTTGAACTTACTGAATTAATACCAGCTGTGACGCAGACACAATTGGAATTTTATTTTTGTGTATTTCAGTGAAATAAGCAGTTTCTAGCTGCCAATATTTATGAATTTTTTATTCCACAAGTATTTCCCACATACTAAATTGTGAATTAGAGTAACATCTCTTAGGCATACAAATTATTTTCATACTTTTGTTTTGCTACCTTATTACGCGCGTTTGTATTACAAGCGTATAGTTATTACATTTATTTTCCATAATAAGAAATAAAAAATATTGAATTTCAATGCATATAATATTTTACATACCTTCAGGAGTAGCCTCCATTTTTCTTAAGTAAAGGCACACCCTGTGATGACAAAAATACACAACATACGCACGTTAAGTATTTCGGGACCGATTCTCGTACCGTTAAGCGCTTAAGAGGGCCAAGTTCGGCCTAAGGTACAACGGCAGGTAGAAAACCTAGGTAGCTATCTTTTCAGTCTTACACGCAGGGAACCCAGAATATAAGGAACTTGGCTTTTCGACTTTTGGCCAGGATTTTGGAATTCCAGACAACTGTTTGTCAGTTGGTCTGTCTATCTATCTGTTTTTGTCAACACGTTTTCTCAGAAACGGTTTAAAATATTGACTTGAAATTTGGTACATATATGGATCATGACGAAATCTGGAACTGGATTATATTTTACACTAATTCCAGTGAAGGGTTGGAGGTTAAATAGGCGATAATAGGGGAAAATATTAAAACAAGCTGGTAAAAGTTCAGAAACTCGGAACCTAGTGTATACTCTTCATTATTAAAAAGTTTAATATAATAAAATTGAAATATTCACTTGAAATTTGGTACAAGTATGTACTATAACGACATCTGGAATTAGACTATACTTTGAGATGATTCCGTTGAAGGATTGGGGATTAAATAGGGGTAAATAGGGAGAAACAAGTAAAGCAAGCTGGTAAGAGTACAGACATACAGAAACTTATAATTTGGTATATATTCTAGAAACCAAGGTCTCATATTTTTTTATAATATTTTTCAATCCCCCACCACACCCCCACTTCATTCTTTAAAGGTTTAATATAATACAATTGAAATATACACTTGGGTATATGCATGTATTATAATGATATTGGGAATTAGACTATACCTTAAGATGATTCTGTTGAAGGGTTGGGGGTTAAATAGGTGTAAATAGGAGAAAATTGTAAAAGTAAAGAAAAAAGTAAAGAAAATTGGTAAGAGCACTGAAACTTGGTATTTGGTATATATGCTAGAAGCCAAGACCTCACTCAGATTTCTTTATAATATTTTTCAACACCTCACCCCCCTACCACCACCACCTCCACTCCATTTTAAAGGAGTTGATAAAATAAAATTGAGATATTCACTTGAAATTTGGTACACGTAGTGTAATGATACCCGATTGAGAATATTCCGTTGAAGGGGTGGAAGGTAAATAGGGGAAATAAGTAAAGCAAGCTAATGAGAGTCCAGAAACAATTTTTTTATGACATCTGCTTCATATATTATTAAAATTCTATGATCAATTATTTCACATACTAGAGTGCAAATATAGTCAAGACGTATTTCTTTATAGAGATTTGGATGGGAAATCTGGATGTGGAAGTATTGATTCCTTAGGCAATTGTTTTTATTATGAAATTTTCCATATTAACCGAAAGAGCTTTATCGATAATTATTTATGTATGCTTACTTTGCAGATATTTCAAAAAAATTGCAATGTTAGAGAAAATACAGAGATAGCAGAAACATCTTCTATAAAATTTTCAACATTTTGAAGTTTCTATATTGGTCACATTTCAATTTTACTTGATGTTCGTGATTACGCCAAAGCAATATTTTATTTTCAGCTTCCACATCAACAAAAATTTAAAAATTATGGCAGTGCAAAGTCGTAATATAAGAGCAGTAATTCTCAGTACATAAATTGCTACAAGAATAGAACTGAAACTGCATGAAATGGCTGAAAAAAATTTCGTTTACCAAACAAATCGTCGTGGGTGTTGGCGCGTAGGTAGCGTCTAACCAGCCAAATAAAATGTTTTTACCACTTAATAAGTTCGGAAAATAAACGATGAATTCAATTATGAAGAGGATAACTGAAAGAAAATAATTGAAAATGGTGATCCATCTCGGATAAATAAAGAAAGGAGGGCATTTATAGTTCGCAGCTATTTTTCAATTAGATTTCAAAATAATATTTAGGTCATGGTACATAAATCGGTTTAAATTTGTTTGTTCTAATTCGTTCCAAATAACTCCCAAGAGTATTAAACAAAAAACAGTAGAGAGAATATTTTGCTTTACCTGCTTCAAAAATCTGAGGTTGCTGGTATTGTAATTAGTGAAGAAATCCAATCAACGCCAATGATAAATTGAATATGTAAAACCATAATTTGAAATTTTTCATGGAAAAAATTGATTTGAAAGGTCAATGTTTGGGGGTTTGTAGGTACCACCTTCAATATTAATAGATCGATGAGTCTATAATTCCAGAGGGTGCACAAGGGTGTATTTTAGGATTGAAATCGAGTGGAAAATGTGTATTTTAAGAATATTTTGAAAAGTAATGTTTTTTCGGTAATTATCTTTTTTACTGCCAAATGAGTCAAATAGCTTTAATTTAGTTTTTACCAACTTATGTACGGTGAAAATTGCCCACCATATAGAGATTTGAAAATGGGGGATGCTTTAACACCCCCCTCCCCATTAAAAACTATGTTTTTTAGCAATTTGGGAGTGCGGTATGTACCCGTTCCATAAGAATAGTGTGCAGCATCTGCAGAAGTAGAAAGAAATATTTCCAATTTTGCAAGATTTTTTAAATATAAAAATTCTCTATTATTCAAGTGAATATTATCCGTCATATCGTATAAAAACTGGAAAATAGCTTTCTCTGATTTCTAAATTTCTTCGGCACTGAAACCAGCACGGCTAAATGCTGCTATGGCGCGTCAGGCCATTTTAGTCTGGCTATTCGAAATTTTTTGAACAGAAAGTTTCCTCGACGATCGATTGTACGTGGTGGACACGTACCATGGCCTGCTAGATTGCCCCACTTAAATTCGATGGAATTTTATTTTTGGGGGCATTTTAAATCTCTGGTTTACCGTGATCCAATTGACACTTTAGAACAATTGCAAAAACGTATTTTAATGTGCATAGAAACCATAAAAAATAATCCTAATTTACCAAATGTGTTGAACAAAGTGCGTATATCCTTAGTTCGACGTGCCTAAATGTGTATACGTGGAGATGGAGGTCATTTCGAACAATTTTTGTGAAAAATTCAAAAGAATTGTTCAGTTGTTGCGTGTTATCTATTGGGCATTAAAGGTATGATTATTATTATTGGTAGTAGTCGCTGTCTTGTTTTGGTCTGTTTATTATTGTTTACATTGATTTTCATAGAGACCAAAGACTTGATTTTTAGTTTTTTATACCTGATTGGGAAAAATTATGCACTCAATTCGTTAAAAAAATTATATTTTTTTCCTAACTTAAAATACACAACTATTTTCTGTTATCGTATCTCGGAGGTCTAACTGTCCGTTTTCGAATGTCATAAAATAATTACTAATTTTTTAAGCTTTTAACACAATGTTACAAAGTTAGTAAACCACTTTTAAATTTTATAAATTCTTATAAACGACAATAAAAGCAACAATAACTTTGTTCTAAATTATAAAACATGTCAACAAATCCTATTTAAACCCCTGTGGTCATGCTATGCTTGCGTTGTGCCGAAAGAAAAGGAATTATTTACACTTTCATAATTAGTGGTATAAAAAGTTCGGTACAAGTAATCACATCAAAGTGCCGCACTTCTACCGGCGGGAACACAAGTCGGGTACTACAGTTTTTTTTTATTTATAATATTCGGGACACTGAAAAACAGTGGTTCTCAAATGTTTCATACCTTAACATGAAAAATGTAAACCAAGGTCAGCTTTTTTCAAAGTGCCCCTAGAAAAAAAAGCCATACAGGTTTTTTGCTTATCTAGTCGGTCCCCATTACCAGTTTTTTTTTTAATGACATGAAACTAATTACACCCTGTATATCAGCATACTCACCGCACTCTCGGTTCCCTAAAATACATAGTTTTCAATGGGGATTGTAAAAGTACCCCACTTTCAACTCTTCTATCACGGTCAACTTCTATCGACAGAGTTTGGTGAGAAACCAAATTGGAAGTATTTAACTTCTTTTAAACAATAGGGAGATTTTAGGTCACTTAAATATATAATGCGTTAAACGTAAAACGTTATATTGAGCATGCACATTAGCTCAAAAATAAGGGATTCCGGTCTTAAGGTTTTGAGTTTTTGAAATCATTATTCTCTCTCGACGTTAAGGTGGCCTTTTCCTAGAAATAGACATCCGATATGGAAATATTTATTATTTTTGGCCATAACCTTTTTTCCTAGTACGTATATATAAGAAAACTATAAGACTACCTAAGTAGAACCATAACAAGACTATTACTATAAATTCTCACTCAATAATTTGTATGTCAACTTTTTAATTATTGATCTGACAGGAATTTTTGCGGTATTAACCGCGAATCTGCTTTTCTATTTAAGTAGTCAATGTTAGAACTCATTTTAAAGCAATATACAATCAGTAACAACTGTAATGACAATAATTAATCCTATGTGACAGATTGCAACTTAATTCTTGTATTCCTCATTTGACACTGACAGGTATCCTGATGTCATATCACGAATTCAACCATTTTACATTCTTAATTCTTATTTCCATTTTCTGTAGTAATAATACCAGTATTTATGATTTCAAAGTGTGCCAATAAAAAAAAATAGCGTAAAGTATTCCTGGATAACTGGTCTTTAAAACACTTGCTCTATTTCGAGCACTCCGGCTGCGCCGTCGTGCTCGAAAAATCGCGCGTGTTTTAAAGACCTTAATATCCACTTATACTTTAATATACTATCTGATCTGTTCTATTAGTAGTGATTAAAGAGATTAAAAATTTTTTCAAAGCAATTTTCAAATTATTTATTGAAATAGGTTTAGAATGCTCATAGCATTCGTGGAAATTTTATATTTGAACAAAGACAAAAAATTTTTCCAGCTGTTTTAGTGGCAAAATTTTTTTCAAAAATGGTCAAAAAAATTCATTTTTTTTATGTAGGTTCAGAATTCCATGAAACGTGAAAATTTTAAATTTCAGCAAAGAACATTTTTTTCCATCTATTCTAGTGGCAAAAAGGTTTTCCAAAATGGTAAAAAAAATGTTCCAAATTTCTTTTTTCCGCAATAGGTTAAGAATGTCATGAAACGTGGAAATTTTAAATACGGGCAAAACATTTTTTCATATATTCTATAATAGTAGTGACAGAAAAAGATTAAAAAATTTTTCAAAAAAATTTTCAAATTTTTTTACTTCCCTCGCATACTGAAGGGAAGTATTTTTAAATAGCTTTAGAATGCCACGAAACGTAGAAATTTTAAATTTGAACAAAGGAAAAAAAATCATTTATTTTAGTGGTGAGTTTTCAAAAATGTTGGTAAAAAAACTTTTCTAATTTTTTTGTTCTGAAGTAGGTTTAGAATGCCATGAAACGTGGAAATTTAAAATTTGAGCAAAAAAAAAATTAATTATTTATTCCCTTTAGACGGTCAACCCTGTATATTTTCCAGTGAAAGTTTAACCATTTCTTCGCTGTCAGTCGCGTCAGCTACCTACCAAATTTGACTGTTCTCCGTCAAGTAGTATTTTAGTTAATGCACCAACAGACAGACAGACAGACAGACACACAGACTGACGGAATTGAAAAACCTATATTTTCGTAATCTACATGATCTGAAACGTGAAAATCCTGAAAAATCTCGGAGGGTGATTTTTTCTTGAATACAATACTTCCCTTCGGTATGCAAGGCAAGTAAAAAGTTATGACAAAAATAATAAATATTTTTCTATCAAATGTCTCTTCCTCGGGAATGGTCACCTTAAATTATTTTATCTGAAATAAATTGAATATTGATGTATAAATAGAAAAGTGAATTTTCAGAGACATTGTGAGACAGGTGTTTCGTAATAAGAAAAATAAGCAGCTGTCAATATCTGTTTAGCTACTGTAGCATATGTTTACCTTGAAATAGGAAAGTATATTTCTTATTCTCAAATGCTGTAACATTTTCAGAAGTTTTGCTGACGAAAATTTTATGAAAATGTATGCATGTATTTCCAGTAAATTAGTAGAGCATATTGCTTACTTTAATTTAGTAGGTAGTAATAGCTACTTTTTATTACACAAGAAGACTGCAAGTAGACCTCTGAACCTAGGAACTACAATGTAGCATGAACTCCAAACCACGATCCTCAGCTGCCATCTTAACGTCTTGGACTCGTCTCACCGCCTTGCTAGTCGGCTAATAAATTTGTTTCATTTCACGACCTACCGACTATTACATGAGGTACTTAGTCATTTATTCACATACCGCATACGAGCCATATATGCTACTTAAAATCATAATTACCTTAACTATATATAAACAATAATATTAATAACGTTATTCATAATGGCTTAACTTTTATTTGAAAGTTATTTGTATGAACCATGTGATATAAATACAATATGAGAAAATCGAACATAATTTTGGCAAATGACTCTTCATTCGCGTAGGAGTTGCATTAAGGTGTGAGACAATAATAAATTTAAATTGTCTGTATCTTTTCTGCTATTTTAAAGTCACTTGATTTCCACCACTGGCATAACAGAATCGGCAAACACGTATACACAGAACTTCCCTCTTTATTTGACATGTTTTGTTTGATTTATTTTTTCTGTTGGATGACAGCCATGAACATTTTTTTATGCGAATTGAAATAGTGAAAATTATACAAGGTAATCACATTAAACCAGTAATTGAGAAACAACGGAGGGCGATATTATTTGGAATGCAGTTGTATAGGTGATCCAAAGTCAGTTTAAAAATCATAAAAAAAGGAATAAAGACAAAAACACTTACCAAAAAACTTTAGAAACTTAAACATACGCATACAGTATTTTGTTTAGAAAGAAATATGTTTGTGTACTTATCTATGATAAGTCTTTAGTAAGAGTTTGAAATAATTACGAGTATTTTTTGCTAGTAATATATTCATTTCCTCAATTCCATTTTAGATTACTCTTACAATGTAGGGAATTTACATTTGCATTTAAAAAAGGAATAATTGAAAGCACGAGAGGTTTTATGAACGTTGACCGACAATTTTTAGAATTACTTTTTAATTGTTGTAAATATTGTTTTACTACTAATTAATTAATTGATAGTAAATGATCTAAATGATTTATTTATAATAATCTGTTTACAAAAAGTAACGTTAGTTTAACGAACAATCCTAGAAATGATTCAATAAAGGTAAATAAATATCATTCACGGATATTCTACCAGCAATGTTAAAAATGAACTACGAGCTTACAAGGGACTTTTAATGGTTTACTAGGTAAACAATCGACTACTTTCGTTTGAGGTAAGCGCATAACGTATCTGGTTAACTATATTCGTATACGGATATCATTTGCAATATTCAAGCTAGGTCTCGGGTCTTATTCTATCACATCAGGCTTTGTAATAATTTATCCTAAATTTTCAAATTGACAATAGAAATACTATAACTATGGTCATAAAACGCTCTTCAAAATATTATTATTTTAAATTCAGGTGAACTTTCATGGTTCAACCACTGAAGTTCAGAATAGAGAAATAAATTCTGCCTTTTTCTCTTGCTGCATAAAGTTTAATAAGAAAACTATTTTAATATATTATAAAATAATCGCTTAATACCTCAAATAGTACCAAGAAGACTTTCAAATGATCTACTAGAAAGGTTGCTATATTTTAAAGGTAATAATATAAATTTGAAGAACTTTATTTCAAAAGGGAATTATTCTAAAAATAGCTGTTGGGGATGTGTAACAAAAATCATTTTATACAAAACTGCAAAATTTGCCTATCTTGCCATCATAACTATCTTGTCATTTATCACAAATATAATATTTGTATTTTCATGCTATTAAAAAACTGTTCAATTTAATTTATTAGCAAAACCAAACACAGAATAATTAATTATAGACGAGAAATCATTCCCTATGCATGATCGAAAATAAACGTTCACGTATTACGTCTGAAATTAACTTTTGCTTTAGATTAAATATAGTATCATACCCCATCACTTATCCGTAATTTTGTAGCAGTGACAAAATTCTACCGAACGACATAATATATTTCTGGCACAATCTGAGAATGAATCACAATATCTGGCCTACGCTGCCAAGCCAAATAAAATAAGTCACCTACAATTTGCCATTTGTATACCTGTAAAAAAGATAATTTTAAAAATTACTTAGCAAACATATTAGCTACAATAATAACATAAAATAAACCAATTAGTGTGTTATGGTCTATCGAAATTGAGAGGGAATATCTCTACATACAGGGTGTTGCATCATGAGAGGGACATAGCTTAATAGGAGGTAGAGAACATCAGTGGTAACCGGAACCTCCCATAGAAATGTCTCATTGGGCCTTCACTACGAAATTACAGGGTGTTAAATAATGTTTGGCCAAACCTGTTTTTTGTCATAACTTTGACAAGAAATGAAATAACGGATTCATATTTGGTACGGCTAATGTACAAACGAGCCCCAAGAGGTACATGTATAAAAAAAATATATCCAGGTCCGGACCCACTATAATTTATGTTTCTTCTTTGCATCAATAAAACATCACCCTGTATATATTTTTTTGAAATTTCGATACGATATTCGAAAAGAGCAAGAAAAAACAAACAAAATGGCCTATTTCATTTTTTTGTTACACCTTCGTGGTTATTTAAATACGTTGTTAAATGTGCAAGAAAATGGATTACAGAACCCTATTAAATGAGAGGCACGTGAAATAAATAGTTTTATAACTAAAATTTGCAAAAATTCTATTGAGCCTAGGTGGTCTGGGTGAATCCTAATTCCGGCACGTTTTAAAGGTCCATTTTGGTAAAAAACTGTGGTCCTAATAAGTAATCGGGTATGAAATAACAAAATTTTTAATCAATCACAGTAGGCTTGTTCAAAGTGACAGATAATAAAAAGAAATCTCCTAAACAGTTGAATAATTGTTTGTTAGTAATTTAATGTGTCAATAATCCGCATTTAGTTAGTGAAAACTTGTGAAAATATTTTAAATATGCCAGTAAAATTTACAAACGGGGAATATGCTGACATAATATTCATCTATGGTTTCTGTAATGGAAATGGTAGGTCGGCGGAAAGAGAATATCGGCTGCGTTTTCCTGGTCGTCGATGCCCTAATCATAAAACCTTTAGTACGGTGTTCCAGTATGCAAGACAACACGGAAAGTTTCCTACTTCTGCAGTTGTGGAGCGTGTTTTACAACAAGGTGTGCAGGAACAAAACAATATTATAAACGTAGTTCAAGAAAACCCAAATATGAGCACTAGACGAATCAGTTTGGCAACTGGTATTCCTCATTGGCGAGTATGGAGAACCCTAAAAAGAGAACGTTACCATCCATATCATATCCAGCAGGTACAGCGTCTTCAACAAGGCGACGATATCCCCCGCCTGGCATTTTGTCGTTGGTTGTCTAATCATCGCCCAGTCATTTACAGAACCTTATTTACAGATGAGGCACAATTTACAAGGGATGGAGTAAACAATTCACGAAATAATCATAAATGGGCACAGGAAAACCCACATGCGGTACGCCAACGCCGTTCGCAACACAGGTTTTCTGTAAATGTTTGGGTCGGACTTGTGAATAGACATTTGATAGGCCCACAGTTTTTTGAAGAAAGATTGAATGGTGAAATTTACTTTGATTTTCTTCAAAACATTTTACCGAATATGTTAGAAAATATCGGTATAAGAGGCATGTTGTTTCAGCATGATGGGGCCCCACCACATTTTAACCTTCAAGTAAGAGAACACTTAAACAATGTGTATCCTAATAGATGGATTGGACGCGGGGGTCCACATGAATGGCCACCAAGATCTCCTGATTGTAACCCTTGTGATTACTTTTTATGGGGCCACTTAAAAAACGAGGTTTATAGCATTGAAATTGAAAGTAGACAACATTTAATCCAGCGCATCGTTACAACCTGCGACGAAATACGGAATAATCCAGAAATGATACGTCGAGCAATTGGTGACCTTTCTAAACGCGCAAGAAAATGCACAGAATTTGGGGGAGGACATTTTGAAAATTTACTTTAGTGTCAATTACGTTTTATTTTTAAACACATTTAGTTATTGTTTTGTTATTTATTGTTAATTGAATGGAAAATATTTTATTTATTTAGATTTTAGTTTGTTCTCTTCCAATTTTTATTAAGTATAAAATGTTGATGATTTTCTTGATCAAAGTAACTGGTTGCTTAGGCCTAAATGGTTTAAATTATCTGTCACTTTTATTCTTTGAACAACCCTACTGTGATTGATTAAAAATTTTGTTATTTCATACCCGATTACTTATTAGGACCACAGTTTTTTACCAAAATGGACCTTTAAAACGTGCCGGAATTAGGATTCACCCAGACCACCTAGGCTCAATAGAATTTTTGCAAATTTTAGTTATAAAACGATTTATTTCACGTGCCTCTCATTTAATAGGGTTCTGTAATCCATTTTCTTGCACATTTAAGAACGTATTTAAATAACCACGAAGGTGTAACAAAAAAATTAAACAGGCCATTTTGTTTGTTTTTTCTTGCTCTTTTCGAATATCGTATCGAAATTTCAAAAAAATATATACAGGGTGATGTTTTATTGATGCAAAGAAGAAACATAAATTATAGTGAGTCCGGACCTGGATATATTTTTTTTATACATGTACCTCTTGGGGCTCGTTTGTACATTAGTCGTACCAAATATGAATCCGTTATTTCATTTCCTGTCAAAGTTATGACAAAAAACAGGTTTGGCCAAAAATTATTTAACACCCTGTAATTTCGTAGTGAAGGCCCAATGAGACATTTCTATGGGAGGTTCCGGTTACCACTGATGTTCTCTACCTCCTATTAAGCTATGTCCCTCTCATGATGCAACACCCTGTATCTATTTAAAACTCTATTTCACACAATTGATGACTGACACGATAATACACAAATACTAAGGGGATAACAAAATATAATTAATACTTACTCGAAATATTGGGAGATATCTGCCTAAAATGAGGCCTAAAGCTAGTTTTTCTTTAATAGCTCAAAGATGGTGAAGAAAACTGCTGCCTAAAGGATCGCTACTTCCACATCCGAATTTCCCATTTAAGTTTCGTTTAACTAAGACATATTATATTTGCACTCCAGTAAGTAGAAATAACTGCTCGTAGTGTTTTAATATGATATTTGAGTTCATCTGCCTCGAGGTGGTAAAGGAGGCAGCTGATATCCAAAAATTTTTTAAGAACTTTTGTCCTAATTCACACACAGAAACACAATTTTATTTTGATAATCTCTTTAATAATGGAATGAGGAGATTTTAAGATGTTATAAAAAATTTGAGATCTTGGCTTAAAGTGTATGCACCAGATTCCAAGTTTCTGCAACCTTACTTGCTTGCTTTTCAAATTTTCTCCTGTTTACCCCCAACCCTTCAACAGAATCATTTCAAAATATAATCTAGTTCCATATATCCTTATGTGAACCAAATTTTAGGTGAATATCTCAACTATATCTTATTAACCCATTTAATAATGAAGTGATAATGGGGGTGGCAAATGTTTACAGGTTTTATCTTTTAGTATATACACCAAATCCCAAAGAGCAACCGCAGAAATGACCCAAAAACCGCTTGATTTGGGCACCTGATTGTGAGAAGAGGAATGGGTCAAAATCAATCCTGCTGGTCGCAAAATGATCCATGGGACATTCCAAGTTGAGCATATTCTTCAAAAAAGCTACCCTTATGTGAGAACTGGAATGATTTGAGGGTTGAATATCACAGTCCTTTGTGGAAATACAAAAACCCCAAAAAGATTGCGAACGCAGCATAAGACCTCTCCCCTCCCATTTTCGAAAATGAGGAAAACGATGGTGACAATATATTTTACCCCAACCTCATCAAGCACCCATAAATGCAATAAACCACCCCCTTTCTGGTGTTTCGGGGCTGCGCGTGCAAAGGCTTGTCAGATTGGAACTTTTTACTCATTCTCAATCAATTGAGCAATACTGTCTATAAACCACGTCATCCGACCTCAATGGTTGGAACCACTGCATCCTCAAATAAATTTTATGGTTGGGTTAAAAAATATTGTCACCATAGTCTTCTTCATCTTCGAAAACGAGAGGGGAGAGTTTTTTTGCTGCGTTCGCAATCTTTTTGGAGTCCTTGTATTTCCCCAAGAGACTGTGATATTTAGTCCTTAAATCGGGGAAGTTCTTACATAGGAGCAGTTTTTTCGAAAAACCAAAGAATATGCTCGTCTTGGAATTTCCCAAAGATCATTTTACGACCAGCATGTTGGATTTTGACCTCTTTCTCCGTTTGCAATCAAGTGCCCCAAATCAGGCGGTTTTTGTGGTCACCCCTTCTGAACTCTTGCAAGATTGCTTTACTTATTTTCCCCTTTTTACCCACTGTTCTTCACCGAAATAGTCTCAAAGGTCCAGTCCATATCTCATTATGATACATACGTGTACCAAGTGTCAAGCCAATATCTTCAACTGTTTCAGAGAAAACAAGCGCGAAATTTACAGACAGCCAGACAGAAATTTTTTTCGCTCAAATTTAAAGACTCGACATTTTATGATATGGAATTCTAGACCTAATTCAATAAAAAAATATTTTTTTCTTACGATTATTGTACTTCCACTTTACTACGTGTGGGTGTGGTATAGTTGTCTCCACATATTTAATGCAAGTAAAAGACTATAAAAGCAGACCATTAAAATATCAAAGTCGGTATTTTTACCTGCCGAGACGGTCTTACACAACCGTGCTTCAAATTTTTGAGTATTAGAATAAACAAAATAAATACCTACTAGAGAATTAAAAATCGTGTTTTCGGCAGAAATTTAACGACGTTTCTGGTAAATTAAAAAATCTTACTCTGTTTTACGTCAAGATATCTTATCCATTGGTGGACGTATTGCCCGTCCTTCGCGATATTGATAGCTAAATTCAAAGTACGGCTCTGCTTATCTATCCCCTAGGTATGATGCTTTAGTTAGGGATAATTTGCGCAACTATATTTCAGGAGTTAAGAAATTTTAATTAAATGAGGCTTTTTTCCGATTATTTCTTATTTTAATTATACCAGAACGTACTATACATGAGAACAATGTTGTTCTGTAATACTAGTAATAAGAGTATATTTATGATTTACCATTTTCTGCCAAATTTGAATATGCCCCACTCTCCTATCTATACATAAGCGACAGCGCCTTGAGGTATTTTAAGTGCAGTCAATATATGGCGACAACTATAGTTGTAAAAATATTGCAGAAATCAGAAGTATTTAGCCCAAAAGGTAGAATATTTTTTGTTTCAAATATTTTTCTCTACAAAGAAATAGCGTTCATTTTGAATGAAATGAAAAAAATGTCGAAACGGCTACAGTTTCGTTGTAAATATGCACTATAGGTACTATTATGAAGTTCCCTTAGTCATAACCATATTATAAGCTCCTTATACACGTATTTTTGCAACTGCAGTTAATCAACTGTGAATATTCTGCAGAAGCCTGTGGCAAAACTGTATGTATAGTCCAGTAAGTCAGGGATTTTACGTACAAAAATTATTAACAGCAAACCGAGGTATGAAAAAAATCGGAAATTTTCAGTAGAATTCAATGAACTATTTTTGAAACAAATGACGAACTTGCGTCCTCTTCAAAATGGCGGTCAAAGTTTGCGAAAAACAGTTTTTTGCGTAAAAAAAAAGTTGGCGTTGCACAAAAAAAAGTTTAATGGCAGAGTTGTGTAACTTTTTAATACGGATCGGCCCGGTCCGATCTCAGAAACTTGCAAAATTAATTAGTTATTGCAAAAAAGACGTTAAAAATCGCATTTTTTGAAATACCTGTATCTCCGTGAAAAAAAGATATTCTTTTACGAAACTCGGTGAAAGCGTAGTCCAAGATATGTCGATTAAGAGCATTTTTACAGATTTGCAAAATGTTGCAAATTTCTGGCAAAAATCGATTTTTTCGAGAAAGACGCGTTTTTTTCAATGTCCAAGCTCATACAGGCCATCATATTTCTATACCACACTGGTCCGAAAAGTTTCTTTAACAGTTGCGCTAACCTGTGCAATTATTGCGCATATCACGAAACGATCCCTAATATGCGAAATATTAGGGATCGTCGATAATTTTTGTTACCCCAAAAAAACCTTGAATATTTTTGATATATTAAATTATATTGGAATGCCATTATTGTCAATAGATAGCTGGCATTTTTCTACAAATTCGGAAAAAAAAAATTTGCCCTCTGACCTTTTGGAACCGAGATAATTTTTTTTAAAGAAATTCTTGTGGCGCCATTTTTTAAAGTAAAGGGCTGAAACTTGCAGTGGTTATTGTACAATATTTACATTTTCAATAAAAAAAATTCGGCACTTGATTGGCCGTTGCTGAGCATTGCAAAATCAATTAAACTCGGACCTCGATGCTGCGACGCATGTTATCTCGCGCTAGCGGTGAAGTGGGGGGGGAGCCAGCTCTCAGTGAAGCCTTGCGTAAAACTGATCTCTACCCTGTTTACACTACTTTGGGGGGTTATTGTGTTTATTGATTGTATCCGTGAAAAGTAATGTACCCCTTTCAAATGAGAGCAATTTACAATATGTGCGACTACCAAGGAATATTCATGCATCAACATCGGGCCTATCTTTACGTCTATACTCACACTACCCATGCACAGTGGGCCACGTAGATCTAGACCGTTTTATACGTTGACTGTTTCTTTTTGTTTTGTAGAAAAATGCCAGCTATCTATTGGCAATAATGTTATTCCAATATAATTTAAAATGTCAAATATATTCAAAGTTTTTTGGGGTAAAGAAAATTATCAATTTTTGAGCGATTTTTCGCATATTAGTTAGGGATCGTTTCGTGATATGTGCAATAACTGCACGGGTTAACGGAACTGTTGAAGAAACTTTTCGGACTGGTGCGGTATAAAAATATGAAGACCTGTATGAGCTATTGGACACTGAAAAAAACGTGTTTTTTTTAAATCGATTTTTGCAAGAAATTTGCAATATTTTGCAAATTTGTAAAAATCCTGTTATTCGACATATCTTGGACTACGCTTCCACCGACTTTCGTTAAAGAAAATCTTCTCTTCACGGAGATACAGGTATTTCAAAAAATGCGTCTTCTTTGCAATAACTAAATAATTTTGCAATTTTCTGAGATCGAACCGGGCCGGCTCGATCCGTATTAAAAAGTTACACAACTCTCTCATTAAACTTTTTTTTGTGCAACGCCAACTTTTTTTTAACGCAAAAAACTGTTTTTCGCAAACTTTGGCCGCCATTTTGAAGAGGACGCAAGTTCGTCATTTGTTTTAAAAATAGTTCATTGAATTCTACGGAAAACTTCCCATTTTTTTACATTGGTTTGCTGTTAATAATTTTTGCAAAAAAACGTGATATTTTCGACAGATTTATTCAACTAGTTAATAGTAATTCAATCCTATTTTCGCGATCGCATATTGTGGCTTCTATCCTCAGCTGGTTACATATGTTCGGTTGAAGGTGCAAGCACTGTCTCCAAATACGTGACTAATACATTACTTACTTCAGGTGTTGATGTAATGCGTCTTCGGTTGGAGGCATATTTTTCACAATTCGATTTCTTCTTTTTTGAATATAGAGTATTCATTTGAACCCATTCGTTACATCTGTCTAATTTATCATATCAATATATGAGCATAATGAACGGCTGTATTTTCCCAAAATCATTTTCTTCTCCTGAGATTGAACAGCTTCTATGTACAAGTTGATATAAAAGTCATTCCAAAATGAGACGAGGTCTCTGTGTCTTTCTAGAGGTTACCCGTCTAAACTCTAGCCGCGACAATTGTTGCTTAACTTTTAGTATTCTATACGAGTAAAAACAAAAAGCCTTAATTATATTCATAACCCGACTTTAGAACAATTGGATTTTAACCTGTAACAGTTTTGTACAGCGCATCAAATCTGGAATCAGAATTACAGTTATTTTTAACTTCCAGTCACTTTAATCATACAGGGAACGCAAATCAATTTTTTCATATGATATTTTTTGTTCGGAAGCCCTTGAACTACCTATTTCTAAAGTCTGAAGAAAATTCCACCGAAATTATTTTTTCAATGCTAATGATGCTGGATCCTTTACAATGACTTCATCTTCAGTTATACAGGGTGTCATAAATGAAGGAGCGCATTCCTCGTACAAATTTAAGAATATTTCGTCATATAAACAATTGTCATTAGGCTTCATTTACAAGATACAGGGCGTTGTAGTTTTCAAAAATACAATTATTTCCCTATTATATCCTATGACCAAATGTAGATATTTGCCTGAAATTTTGTGTGTAGAATACATGATTAGTATTGTATTTAAGTTAAAAAATGAAGCCCCAGCGTTAACCAGTACCAAATGTAAGAAAAACAAACTCATCAGAAATTTTTAATTTTAATTTTAAAAAAATTAGCAAAGATAACGAAACAAGAAATTAATGCAATTACTTTACAAGAGATGTTATACACTTTTGGGTACGTTGTCTCATAGATGCTCTCACTCTACCAAATATTCGAGGATTCTGGCGAATTTGCCATGAAGAAGAGTTTGTTTATCGGGAATAGGAACAGAATAAACATATTGTTTTAAATGACCCCATAAATAATAATCCTGTGGATTCAGGTCTGGGGAGCGAGCTGGCCATGCTATAGGTCTTCCGCGACCTATCCATTTGTTGTGATAAGTTTCATTGAGATATGCTTGTACGAGCAAGGAGAAATGAGGTGGAGCACCATCATGCATAAAAAAAATATGTTGCCTTACGGCTAATGGAACAGACTCCATTAGAATTGGCAAACTATCTCGAAGAAAATTTAGGTAAGATCGTGCATTAAGTTTTCGAGGTAATACAAATGGACCAATTAAAATGCGATGAACAGTCATGTGACTCACACGTTCCATTGCCGCAATTCTTCTTATGCTAATACTAGGATTCTTTCCACCCGTTGAATCGTCGTTACCGTATCCCTTCTTTCACCACCATGATTAGCTTTTAAATTTTCCGATGGCCGTAGGCGCATATGAATATTCATAAACATTCTTCGATCTGGATGACGTCGGCTGGGAAAGTTGTCCGCATAACGTGCAGCTGCATCTACATTATTACCATTAGAAAGGTCATAACACAAATGTATATCTGTCAATTCTACAAAAGAGTATTCCATTTTGTAAATTTAAATCGACAACTCAGATCAATAAATTTGACTGGACGCTAATCACCTAAACACTGTTTGACAGATGCCCACTTGTTTTTGTAAGATACAATTGGCGCATTACATTACATTACATCACTACGGTTAAACTTTAATAACTTTAAAACTGTAAAATATACGCAAAAATGTCAAGAGAACATTGTTTTTCAAAGTTAAATTTGAAATTAAAAAAAACACAAAAAATTGGCCCAGTGGCGTGCCATAACTTCATGAAAAAAGGTACCCTACATACTTCAAATCTGCGTCACTGGTTAAAGCTGGAGCTTCATTTTTTAAATTTAAATACAATACTAATCATGTATTCTAGACACAAAATTTAAGGTAAATATCTACATTTGTTCAAAAGATATATAGGGAAATAATTGTATTTTTGAAAATTACAACGCCCTGTATCTTGTAAACGAAGGCTCTAATGAGAATTGTTTATATGATAAAATATTCTTAAATTTGTACGAGGAATACGCTCCTTCATTTATGACATTCCATTATGTTACACCCTGTACATATAGGACGATTTATAGTTTTATTGTCGAATGACCTGATCAAAGTGCCACGTTAAATGCCATATTTATTTAATGCAAATTTTATACAAGAATAAACATATTTATAGCGCAATGGATTTCTTAAACGGATACCATTACTTCATATTTTTGGAAAGCTACGTTTCTGTTTTTCACTTGAGAAAGGAAACTGCGAAAATAAATATGTTTTCTTTAGTTAAAAATATAACAGTTAATAATCAAAGCTGCTTTAATGGTATATAAAAGATTTCAGTGTATTGCACAATAAACTAAATTTCCCAGCCAAATATTCGCAGTAATTTTTGTTAGTGGAGAATTCTAGATTCTCTAAATTTAGAGTCATATATTTTCTTATATGTATGTACACGACAAAATATAGCATTCTTACATAGCAACAACAAAATGCAGTCAAATAATTAAAACTATATAAGAATATAATCTATTCGTTGGCAAGAAAAATTAGACTGAAAGTGCCCAAAATATCTAGCAAAAAATCGGTAAAGATGTTTACATAGAACTTCCCTCTTTATTTGTGCGCGGGCCACTCTAAAAAATTAATAATTACGAAATGACATTGAAAATAATAATCGGAATATAGTTATCACTATTATTACAAAAACGACCTGGTAAGTTTCCGTCAAGAAAATATATAGAGTACTCATCCAACAGCAAAAGTTCAATACTAATTAACGTGCCAAATATGGAAGGCTTGCGCAAATACCTTTACAAATGTCCACCATGAAGTATTTCTTGGGATGACCACCCTGTATATTTTTCAATAAAAGTACAATAGCATATGTCTAATATTATTGCCAACTGACACATTTAGTATAGTGGTGGTAAAAAAATTTCATTTTTTTTGAAATTTTTCAAAAATGTTGGTTAAAAAGTTTCAAAATCTTTTTTCTTTTGAAACAGGTTTAGAATGTCATGAAACGTCGAAATTTTAAATTTGAGCAAAGAAAAAAAATTTTTCATCTGTTTTAGTGGTAAAAATTTTTTCAAAAATGTGTGAAAAAAATTTTCAATTTTTTTTCTGAAATAGGTTTAGAATGTCATGAAACGTGAAAATTTTAAATTTCAGCAAAAAAAAATTCCATCTATTCTAGTGGTAAAATTTTTATCCAAAATGGTAAAAAAAATGTTTTTTTTTCCCGAAATAGGTCTGGAATATCATGAAACGTAAAAATTTTTAATTTGAGCAAAAAAAAATTTTTCATTTATTCTATAGTACCTAAGTAGTGAAAAAGATTAAAGAACTTTTCAAAATTTTTTTTTATTTGTTTGAATAGGTTTAAACGTGTAAATTTTAAATTTGAGCAAAAAAAATTTCCATCTATTCTAGTGGTAAATTGTTTTCTCCAAAATGGTAAAAAAATGTTACTAATTTTTTTCTTCCGAAATAGGTTTGGAATGTCCTGAAGCGTGGAAATTTTAAATTTGGGCAAAAAAAATATTTTCATCTATTCTATAGTAAGTACTTAGTAATAAATAGATACATTTTTCCAAAAATTTTTTTAAATTTTTCACAAAATTTTTAAATTTTTTTTTATACTTTTAAAATGCCATAGAAACGTGGAAATTTTAAATTTGAACAAAGAAAAAGAAATTCCTTCTATTTTAATGGTAAAAATTTTTTGAAAATGTTAAAAAAACTTTTCAAAACTTTTTTTTCTGACATAGATTTAGCATGTCATGAAACGTGGAAATTTTAAATTTGTGCAAAAAAACATTTTTTTCACTATTTATTCCGTTTAGACGGTCCACCCTGTATATTTTCCAGTGAAAGTTTAACCATTTCTTCGCTGAGAGTAGGGTCAACTACCTACTAAATTTGACTGCTCTCCGTCAAGTAGTTTTTTAGTTAATGCACCAACAGACAGACAGACAGACAGACAGACGGACGGACGGACGGAATTGACAAACCTATATTTTCGTAATCTACGTGATCTGAAACATCAGAATCCGAAAACATCTCGGAGGGTGATTTTTTTTCGAATACAATTACTTCCCTTCGGTATGCGAGGGAAGTAAAAATGTCTTAACTCTCATTTAGTAATGTACAGTCGAGGATTTTTCGGGTTGGCTGCTAAATCCAAATATAAAGTCAAAAATTTAAAATTTAAAAGAGCTGATCCAAGATGGCGCACAGTGGGAAATTTAGCACTTTCTTTGAACAAAAGTCCATTTGACGCACAGTTGTTGACCGATTTGAATAATTTTTTTTTATATACTCGTAAATGATTCTAGTTTACCCTCCGATTGCTACAATTTAAATATCTATTCTTCTGATGCGCGTATCTGACCCAATATCGGAACATCAGCGGGCTGATGTTATTATATATATAATGTAATTAAAAATAGCTATTATTTGACTTAAAAAAGCAGGTAAGGTAAAATGTAACCAAATTTCAATTTTAGAGCTAAAAAAGCATAAGAAATTGGAAGTATAAGAAACCCATGAATATGCAACCTCCAAGTTGCTTATCTGCTCCTTAATTGTAAGCACAAATACATTTATTATCTTTTATATAGCTTGAATATAACGTCATCTTTGAGTAAATCTTCTTATTTTTTATACTTGTTAGGCTTTTTAAAATTAATTTTATTCATACATAGAATTAATTAAACAACCTAGAGTAATAAATCATATATCGAAAAGATCCTGAAAACATGTATGTTCCAATATTTGGCCAGATACGTTCATCAGAAGAATAGATATTTAAATTGTAGCAATTGGAGGGTAAACTAGAATCATTTATGAGTATTTTAAAAAACAAATTATTCAAATCGCTCAAGAACTGTGCGTCAAATGGACTGTTGTCCAAAAGAAGTGCGAAATTTCCCAGTGTGAGGCGCATTGAATAAATGAAATTTGCGGACAATATCTATTCGTTATCTTGAACCCACCATTTTGTATTTCGACTAAATATTAATAATCCGTGACCTCAAGAATCCTCTGATACCGATTTTCAGACAAATGTGACCATAAATTACATAATGTATCCGCTGAATTCACGTCGCCATTTTGAATGGTTAAATGTCAACCAAATATTTATAATCTGCTACCTCGATAATCCTCAGATACCGATTCTCAGTCGGATCAGACGATAAATGATAAAGCTTATCCGCTATATCCGCATTTTGAATTTTTGAGTTTCGGTCACATATTTATAATCTGCGATAGCAATTTTTACAGTCGGCTGTTAAATGACAATAAACTGTCCACCATCTTGGAAACGCTATTTTCAAGTTTTTGTAATCATCGGGGAAGCATCATACTACTCGTTATTTCCATATAGCTCTGAAATATATTCAGCAGAAAAGAGCATCGATTTTTAATATTTTCAAAGTAAATTAATAAAGTTACAGTAATGTACCGTGCCGTAATGTCAATGATACGTCTTACACCCTGTATACAAAAAATACGGTACTAAACTTTTACCACAATTTAAACGCGTTTCTTTTATAAACATCTTTACATGTGGCAATATTATAATTCCATTAGTATTAACAAGGGATTTAAAATAAATATTCAGTAGCACGCGACACATGTGGGTTATGAACTTCTACAGCTGTAATCATAAACAAGCAAGTTTATGTCACATGTCATAATAATTCATCAAAATTAAACATTATTTATGGGAACTACTAATTTCTATAACTAAGACTTATTTATACAAAGTAGATTATAATAAAATATCGTGGTCATTACATCATTAGAAATATCCAAATTGTTTGTTTTACGATATAATAAAAGTAAATTGCAAGCAACAAATGCGCTAGAAGCATTAATATTGGACTCCAGAGCTGAACAAATCTACGTTCCTGAGAATATTCTCAGTTCAGATTATAGCCATGATTAATGAATTATGGAATTCATTTAACACTCTTAGGTCAGGCAAATAAAGAGAAAACACAGAATTTTTCGATAAAAACAGCTGCCTAAGGAATCAGTACTTCCACATCGAGACTTTCCATCCTAGCCTCTTTAGAGGAAAACATCTTAACTATATTTGCACTCTAGTATGTCAAAATAAATGGTAAAAATTATGAGATTGTTTTACAGTTAAAACTTTGCCTAATATCTTTTTTTGGAAAATTAAGTAAATTTTTCTTCACAACGACGGACGCCACTGATGGATTTTAGAATATTTTACCGTTACACAATCTCCTTATGGGTAAGTACCTTCCATCCAAATTTTAAAAACATCGAATTGTAAATAAGAGAGCTGTGATATGGGAGTCATGAAAAGTGAGACATACTGTATACACCAAAATCCAAGTTTCTGTACTCTTACCAGCTTATTTTAATTATTTTCCTCTAGTTAACCCCCAACCCTTTAAAGGAATTATTTCAAAATATAATTTAATTACAAATGTCGTTATAATACACACATGTGCCAAATTTCAAGCGAAGATATCAATTTTATTTTATCATCCCCTTTAATGATGAAGTGGGGTGGTGGGGGAAGCTGAAAAATATTATAAACAATTTGGGGCCTTTGCTTCTAGTACATACACCGATCCCAAGTTTCTGTAATCTTACCAGCTTGCTTTATTTATTTTCCCCTCTTTACCATTATTTAACCCCCAATCCCCCAACGGAATCGTCTCAAAATATAATCTAGTTTCAGGTATCGTTATCATATATATATACGTATACTAAATTTAAAGTGAATATCTCAATTTTATTTTATCAATTTCTTTAATAACGGAATAGAGAATAAGAGAACAAATTTCCCTTTTTATAAAAAAAAATCAATTCGATCGGACAGTAACTTGCGCTACACGCGCGAATTACACTTATAAATTTATTTCTTTTGAATCAGCAGCTGCAGCGGCGGGAGAGTAGGCGTGGCCTCTACCTTCTCTACTCTCTCGCCGCTCTCACTTACACACACACAAGGGGAAATCGAAGGTCAGAAAGTTAAGTCTGACGTTTTCCCCTAATAAAAAAAACCGTTTTGAAAAAAAAATACATGTTTTCTTTTGCCCCCCATTTTTACACTTTCTTCGAAAATTATTTCCTATCTATCCAACATTATAGCTGATAAAAAAAGGAAAAAATTCAATTTTGCTTTTTTTAAATCGCCCTATTAGAACCGGAGATATGGAAGGTTTCCCCTTTTTGTACGTTCCCCCCTCCCTCTCCGTCCCTAATTGCCCTAGAGAGCTCCCCCGCGGCCTCGACTTCATGCTATAACCACTCATAACAGAAAATAAAATGACCATCCTAATCCCATTCCGTATCTCTTAAACACCCCTTATACCTCCTGTCCGATCCCCTTTCCTACTTTGAAACTCTATCCTTTCAAACGGCCATATCTCCGGTCCTAATTGACCGATTTTAAGAAACCAAAAATCAGTTTACGCGCCTCAGGGAGGCCTTTCCTTTTTATTCGAAACATTTTTCTGTCCGTCTCCCCGATCGCGATCGCGCGAAAATTGAGACAAACCGATATATTTAACAGCCCCCCCCTGACCACCTAGATCTCGGATGTGAAAGTGTCAGGGAAGTCGTCCTCTATAAGACGGGAATTTTTTTTTTTTTTTTTGAAAAAAGGCACTTGTTTTTCAAATGCCAGATCTACTCCACTATAAGCAAGTAACAAAACCAAACTCATTCTCATCCGATTTCAATATCGTTATAAGGTAATAAGGTTCAATTAACCAGGCGACGCGACACGCAACGGTACAATTTATTTTATAATTTGCAGTGACCTTTTCTTTAAGGCGGTTAATTTTTATTTTCACCTCTTTTATCTGTATACTGGATATATTATTGTTACGTGCTTACGCTCATGAGAAATAGCCGAAATTAAGTAATAATGGTGATAGGCAGCTGTAACCGGATTCATTAAAGCTTGTAGCGTACGCCATCTCTGAGACACTGGTGGTGCGTTTTCTAGAAACTTATAGAAGGGGATCGAGATTTCTACATTGTTCTGGATTGCTGCGCGCGAAGGTTCTGGACTTTGCTGGATGGTTCTAGATGCAATTTATAGAGTACATAAGCCGAACATACGGGAAGGAAGTCCTTTAATGAAGGTTGGAAAATCCGAAGTTATACAGAGTGATCAGTAGAGTATAAGCATCAAGTGATAAATATTGTTAAAGGTTGCTTTAGTCAGTAAAAGTGTATTTCAGTTTATAAAAGTATTGTGAAGTTTTCAATAAATTATTCAATAACTACTATTATAAATACTGTTAGTGTTTATCTCTTGTTATAATTCTAAAACCCACATATTTTAAAGGGTGGTTTCCTAGGGGTGGAAATACATAACATTATTATGCAACTTTCTTATTATTGATATTAAAAAGGTTTTAGTAGTACTTATGTAGAAATATGTTTCTAGAAATTTACATATTTTCATTAGCATATTTCTAATTCTTGCAAGTATATTATTTAAAAAATGCATTCGTGAGTTTTCAGATTTCCGCGAATAACTATGGAATGCTGGACGACTGAATATTTTGCCTAAAATTTTAGTCTTTATTATGTGACTATATTTTCTCCGAATAACTGAATTCTTGTTCGTTTCTGAAAAACATTAGTCTAGTTTAATATTAGAACGGTATGTTCAAGTGAATAAACATTTATGAAGTTTGATTACAGTTTTACATTCTTTAACCAATGCTATTTATAAATCATAAACAATTCATTGAAGATAGTGCCATATATTTAATTTTTACATAGTTTTATAAAAAGGGTTATAAAAAGCTGTTTCTGGGAGCAAATGTGAAATGGTCTGAAGCATTATAGCCCAAGCTACCATGACATTTTAGTCTACCTAAAAGCTTTGGTTTCCTCGAACATTCGGTCGCGGAGAACCGACAATCCATCCACTATTGCGATGTGACGATTTTTTTAACACGTGGATTTAAGTAAGGCTAGGTTTGCTCGAGTCCGTTCAGCTGCGCGTTTCGGAAACCGACAACCGACCTGACCGCCCGAAGCAGTTGAGTTTGATTCCATCCGAATTGTTCAGCTGAACCGACAGTGTGCAGATAAATTTTGTTATTTTTATTTTATGACATAATATGTGAAATCTGAGGACGATGAAACTTTAATAGACTTAGTTAGACAGTATCCAGCATTGTATACAGTTAATGCTAAAAGTTATAAGGATTTAGTTGTAAAAAAATACGAGACAAAATGAAAATAGCGTCATTTTCTAACAAATTAAAAGTGCAAACAATTAATTTTATATTTTATTTCATTAATGTCCATGCTCTGATCCATGCAAAATACAAACTCACAGGTCGGCGAATATAACGAAACTAGACGATCTGCCATTTCTAGCAAACCACTTGGGACCGAAATCGCCAACTGACTGCCAGTTACTGACCTTATGAAAACAGAACGGGCGAGTTACTGACGCACGAGTGCGCCAGTAACTGGCGTAGCCAGCTACTTCAATTATACAGGGTTAGGCAATAGTCCCGGAACGGCTTAATTACAGCCGAACGGGACCTCGTATCAACTTCAGGTTTTCGACACTGTATTCAGCGAAATTTTTAGAACTTCTTGACATGTATTTCAGGACCGTGACGTCATTACGTTCGGAGGTGTGACATAAGTGTCAATTTTTTTTAATGAAACACCCGGTATATTTTTCCATATTTGTATACTTTAAGGAGTCCCAAATTCAACGACGTAACGTTTGTATGGATTCTGTTATGTAATGTGGTCTCAATGAGGGAAAATTAGAAATTACAATCGTAATTAACAGAGAATAGTTTTATTTTATTAAATGTTCAAATTGGAATCCTTCCGCTGCCTGACAATGTGCTAGCCTGTCCACAAATTCCTGCTGAACATTTTGGAGGGACTGAGATGTAATATTATCAGCAACCGCTAGAATTCTTTCTTGAAGCTCTTGTACCGTGACAGGTCTTGTGCGATACACCACAGACTTCAAATGACCCCAGAAAAAAATCAAGAGGGGTTAGGCCAGGTGACCTAGCTGGCCATTCGATATGACCCCTTCTACCTATCCATCTCCGGGGAAAGACAGTGTCCAAAAAATCTCTTACAATTCTGGCATAGTGTGGCGGAGCTCCGTCTTGCTGGAAGTACACGCCATTTGCGATCACCTGAGGATTTTCGCGGTTGGGAAATATCTTAATTACAGCGGGTATAACTCTTTCGCGTAATAAAGTTAAATAGGTATCAGCAGTTAAATTAACATTTAGAAAAAACGGCCCTATTACATGTGTTCCAATTATACCCGCCCAGACATTTACTTTTTGTGGATGTTGTGTGTGCATTTCTTCCATCCAATGTGGATTCTCAGCAGACCAATAGCGACAATTGTGACGATTGACAAATCCATTTAAACAAAATGTAGCCTCATCGGAAAACAAAATGCGATCTACAAACTGTGGTGTCTCGTCTAAGAAATTCATAATTTGTTTGCAAAACTGCATTCGACGATCAGGGTCATCTTCCGCAAGTTCCTGAAGTAAGCTGACTTTGTAGGGATGTATTTCATTTCTCCTGAGTATTCTTCGAATGGATCTTTCACTGTTACCAGTTTCTAATGAAAGTTTCGGAATTGACGTTTTAGGCTCCTCCTGAATCGCTAACAGTACATCTAAAGCTCTGTCGTCGTTTGTCGCTGTTTTTGGGCGGCCAGTTTTTGGTAAATTCTTGACATTTCCCGTATGTTCAAAATTGTGCGAAATTCGACATGCTGTCGACTTGGAAATCGGGTTTCGCTCAGGAAAGGTATCGTTGAAGAGGTCACTTGCTTAATGAAGAGATCGACGCCTCTCTCCGAATCCAATCATCATGAGTAAAGTTATCCGTTCAGTGTCGTTCAGTTGAGCCATTTTAAAGACACGTTTTTAGAATCATAAATGAGTAGTACAAAAGTAATGTCACAGTGACGTTTATACCACGACTTACTTAGATAAACTAGTAAAATAATGAGAACAATTTAACTATGACCTGTGTTTTTATTAAACGACTACAAAAAAACTTGTTTACGTGGGTCTTAGTTTTGTAAAAAAAAAAGAGTGTCTTTTTTGGATACAGCTGTTTGGATATCCACTGTTCTCTGTTAATTACGATTATAATTTCTAATTTTCCCTTATTGAGACCACATTACATAACAGAATCCATACAAACGTTACATCGTTGAATTCGGGACTCCTTAAAGTATGCAAATATGGAAAAATATACCGGGTGTTTCATTTAAGAAAATTGACACTTATGTCACACTTCCGAACGTAATGTCACGGTCCTGAAATACATGTCAAGAAGTTCTAAAAATTTCGCTGAATACAGTGTCGAAAACCCGAAGTTGATACGAGGTCCCGTTCGGCTATAATCGAGCCGTTCCAGGACTATTGCCCAACCCTCCATTTACTGCCCACTGACCCCCTCCTACCATGTAAATGGGCCAACCACAGGCCCATGTGAAGGCGCAAAGTCAGTAGCTGATTAGACTGTTAGTAGACAGTTGATGCACGTGGTTTATCCGAAAAAACACTGACAATATTCTGAAATATTTTCCTGCATCAAGGAAAACCGGAGTTATTTCCAATTTTACCAGCATTGTGCCTTTGCGCTGAATAGTTGAGGCTATTACACCCAGAAGTTCATTCTCATCACAGTTTTTTATTCAAGTGGGTCATGGTCATAGAGTTATTTTAATATAGTACATGATCTCCCCTACTTTTCTTACGTAGCTAGTCTCTTACCCTGAATCTTCTTTTCTTTCTCTTAGCTTCCTGTATCATTTCCGTAATTTCTTCGCACAGTATTACAAAGAAAGACCGTATTATGTTACGAACACCTCTATGTTCTAAAACAGACATTTTTGAAATGACAACTTATCTTTGTACTGGCAATTTTTCTATTGGCGTGCTACTACTAGCATCGTGTAAATGGTCAGTACTTTCACGGTCCAGTAGCTCTCTACCCAGTAAGGAGGCCAGTAACTGGCCACCCAGTAGATCGCACTGTGAAAACTAGCCTCAAGTAAAAGAATACTGCCAGTACAATGTCAATAGCTAGTATTAGCCAGTAAAGTACTTGCATGCCAGTTACTAGCACCGTGTAAACAGTCAACTACCCGTCCCTCACAGTACCAGTTTAGGCATTGCCAGAAGTACCTCAAGTGGCATGCCAGTAATTGGCAACGTGTAAACGAGCCTTTAATATTCAGGAACTTTTGCTGGCATACATGCATAAAGAAGTAAAATAAATAAATATAATAATCATTATTTTCTCTTCATAATTTTTTATAGTAATGATAATAATATTAATTAAAAAATTCATGAGTTTTTAAATATGACTACAATGTTTTGATAAACATAATGACATGTTACACTATAATTTTTTGCACATTGCGGAAACATTAGGCGAACAATTATGCCGCAGGTGCAGGCTGCCTGGATTTCACTCTTATACGGGATCAGATTACTCAGCTGTTTTTTAAGAAAGGCAAAATCAGGCCATGTAACAATTTAGAAAAAACATCAAAACTCCAAAACGTATTTTTATCTTTGACAAATAAAAGTTATACCTTAGACGATGAAAAAATCGAAATTTTACAAGAAGTTACAGTACAATTATTGTACAAAGTTCAAATTGTGAAATTGTAAATCATATTATTTGACCAGTTCTACACTGCAAATAATACTAACGACTTTTTTAAGTGAACTGAATAATAATGATAGTTAGCAATCGTTTCCAAATAGTTTTGGAATTCAAGCTGCTCGCGACAAAGCACGATGCTCGCGCCTCCCGTGGTTTATTAAAACTAAAATCGGCCATATTTGTTCGGATTTTTATGGGGTCGACCAATTTTTTAGAAGAGCATAGAAGATCTCTTGCTCTAATTTCTTACAAAAAAAGCAATGCTTATAATTCTCTTTTCGGCAGTTATATTTTATAATAAATAAATAATGCCTGTCTGTGACTGAATTAATGTCTAACCAACTCTCTTCATTTCAGGAGTTCCCTCTCATATGTATGGTACTTATCGTCAAATGAACACAGGCCGAAGGAGTACGTCACCAGACCTACAACTTTATAGACGTCCTGAATCACCCGAAAATTTGCCTCACACAGTCGGTAAGTTAAATGGTCTTCGTTACCGACTTGAAAATTGCAACTGAAAGTGTCGTGATAAACATATTTATTAATATTGCTAATAAAATTACTAAAGTGTAATATCTCTTAGTTTTGTAAATACTAATAAAATGCTCTTTTTGTATAATATTGCTTTTGATTGATAAATTAAGGGGCACCGATTTCTGTAAATAATAAAGACCACCTTAAAAAACAAAAGCAGTATGTTCAAAATTTTAACTCACAAATAGTCCAGTCGGTAAAGTAAAAACTGCAGCAGAAGCTCGCAAAAAATGTTATCTGAAATTTTCCTTCACTAACTGTTAGTAGGAGAATTAAGTATCACAAAACCACAAAAATCAGTTGAGGGTGTCGCACAACCCCCTCAAGGAACCACCCATTCGGTGAAAAAAGCCTTATTTTACTGATAACTCGTTAACCGTTGAAGATATAAAAAATTGCTCATTATAAAAAAGAATTCTTGACTAATTGCCTAAAAAAAAGTCATCTTGTAATTTTCTTGTATATGCTATGGTTTTTGAGAAAATCGATATTTGTATTTTTAATGCTCGCAAATTTTCGTTTATTTGAAATTTTTTGCGCGACCTACAGAAAAAATTGAATTGCTTGAAAACAAAACAAGCTAGCTGCCTTTTCTGATGGCTGTTGTTATTTATTAGTATATAAAAATAACAATATAATATAGTTATCTCTTGATTTTTTGTGCATCTAACTCTTCTCGGGTCCATAAAAAATAACTGACTTTAACATAAATTATAAATGCATTATCTTTTAATTCAAGGTAGTACTTCAATGCACAACTATTAAATGATTAAAAGCAATAGTTATATGATACATAAACTCAAAAAAAAATTGAGCTAAATTTTCAAGACGTTTGGGTCTTCTTTTTATTTTTAGGAAACAATAGAAAATTGGTCACAATTTGGCTAACTTCAACATGCTGGTAAATTTGTAAATATGAATATTTTTATTCCCAACTTTTTCTGCATCGAAGTACGTAAAATATAATGCATTTATAACTTATATTAGCCTGTGAATAGTTAAAAGCGCAAAAATTCAAGAAGTACCTATATTATATTGTTATTTTTATATACTAATAGACATCAATAGCCATCAAAAATGGAAACACAAGCGGGTGTTTCATATCCCCTTTAAAACCCATTTTAATTTTTCTTCCTAGCTTGTTTGGTTTTCAAGCAATTCAACTTTATCTATAGGCCGCGCGCAAAAAATTTCAAATAAACGAAAATTCGTACGCATCAAAAATACAAATTTTCCAATTTTCTTCCATGCCGATTTTCTCGAAAATCATGGCATTTACAAGAAAATTACAAAAAGGACTTTTTTTTAGGAAATTAGTCCAGCTTTCTTTTTTATAATGAGTAATTTTTTGATATCTTCAACGGTTAACGAGTTATCAGTAAAATAAGGCTTCTATCACCGAAGGGGTGGTATTTTGGGGGGTTGCGCGGCACCACCAAAACTGATTTGAGTGGTTTTGTGATGTATGATCCTTCCACTAACAGTTATTGAAGAAAAATCTCAGATAACACTTTTTGTTATGGAAATTTTCATAATTATTGGACAATCCTCCCGATTAAAAATAATTTTTAAAAATGTATCGACTAATCAATCACATTCAGAAAGATTTTGGTCTAATTTTTAAACAACAACCAAATATTTAAATAGATGCATGCAATTGGCAAGCATACAATATTTTCTTACATTATGATGAAATACGTACTCTCCTACGAGATAATATAAACCTGAATCTGATACTAAATGTTTACCTGATATTAAATTTATTGTTTACATGAAACTAGATACCTTTGCATACCCATTTCTAATGAAGGGTAACCATACGCGACATAAATCTAGTTAAACAAGGTTAAAAAATGTATATAAATAAATTCTACTTATTACGATAATATTTCTTGAACTATTAATTAAAATATTTCATTAACAAAATCTTTTAAATCGCCGTTAGGAAATACCTTTATGGAAATCTGTACCAAATGATATGGAAAATATTGTTTTTACTATATAATTCTAATTCAAAAATCAATTTGTTGACATGAAGTGATTATATCAAAATTAAATTTATTGATATATAATATGTAATTTGGCCATTATTTATAAATGGCAAAATTACTTATAATTACTACTTACTATCACCTACTAACTCATGAAGTTACATAAAATAAGTCTGTGTTTACTTAAGTGGAAGAAAGAATTATTGGAGACATTATTTGGCAAGACTCTTCTTCATTATTTATTCATACATATAAAGCTGTTCCATCATCATTTTTAAAATTTATCCTTGCTCCAAGTCATCAAATGCGAATATTTGTTTTTCACAATCATAAATTTCTTAATAATTATTGATCCGAATCCAAGTATTTGTTTGATCCATGGACGCTCCACCAACCTGGGAATTACCTAGAATACTGTTATACTGGACAGTGAACATCATACCTTTCTTCTATTGGTGCAGTCGTTCTGAATCGACATAGCATGACTAAAACTGGAAATAGAAGAATGTTAAACTAGTATTAAGATTAGAACGAATTAATTAATAAATTAAATAGATATAATAAATATAGCTAATAAAACCATTATCATTTCTTTTCTCAAATAAATGAACAGACAATATAAACACACCAAACTCTACATATTAGACACTCTCCAAATCCGAAGTCAAGGCTATCCGGAGGGGGTTATACATATGAGAAAACGCGCATACTAGGCCAGTCCTTGGGGAATCAAAAATTACAAAACTCTCCATACTATGATAGAAGCTAAGTAACATATAAACATAAATAAATCTAGATTTGCAACCTTTTTCGAGGTCCGGAACATTGTTAAAAATTGACTTTTAAACAATTGTTAATAACTATTTAGACAAAATTGCAAAAGTTGTGCAAACTTGGAAATCAATTGAAAAGGTCATTGCAAATGTTAATCTAACTTTGCAACCCGATCATGTAAACGGAATATTGTTTTTTTATTATTTTTAACCCGTTATTTAGGATTTTTACTGCTAACGAGGCTGTGTGAGAATTTGCATTAAAAAAAACGACCGGAAGTACAACTGCAACCTTTTTTTTAATTTGCAAAAAAATGGTGGTCGAAAAAATGAAAAAGTCTTAAAATCGGGTTGCAAATGTTTGTTGCTCTATTGCACGACCTTATGCACATTTGCAACCTGTTAAATTTATAATTATTTGCCTCATTCACATTTGCACTATTCAAAATAATTGCAAAAAGGTGCAAATTTGCAATAACACTTGTACGACAGTTTTGTAAAATTGCAACCTCGGCAATAGACCGGAAGTGTTTTTAAAATAAAAAATAAAAACTGAAATTGAAAAATAAAAAGCAAAAAGGAAATTGAATAATAAAAAGTAAAACATCCAATTAAAAAACTAAACTAAAAACTGAAATTGGCAGATAAAAACTGAAAATTAACATTAATTTTTTTTTTTAAATGTTTAAAATAAAAAATAAAAAAAAAGGAAAATGAAAGATAACAATTATAATTTATAATAATAAAAACCTAATTAAAATTAAACAATAGGAAAGGATTAATCCTTTTCTATTGTTTTTTTTAAGAAAAGAAGAAAAAATAATAAAAAAGCGAAATCAATTGTGAAATTGGGAAAAAACAATTGTAAAATGAAAAACTTAAAACAATTAAAAAATTCAAAAATGTTTATTTCAACAAATGTTTCATGTTGACAATCAAGACCCAAAAATATCTTTAGATTTTGGTGGCTAAATAACCCCTTTGAAATGAAAGAAACAATAGGTTGTCATCAATTGATAATATAAAAAAAAAGGCACTTCCGGTCTATTGCCGAGGTTGCAATTTTACAAAACTATCTTATAATATCGTACAAGTGTTATTGCAAATTTGCACCTTTTTGCAATTATTTTGAATAGTGCAAATGTGAATGAGGCAAATAATTATAAATTTAACAATGTTCCGTTATGAACAAAAAGTTGCAAATGTGCATAAGGTCGTGCAATAGAGTAACAAACATTTACAATCTGATTTTAAGGCTTTTGCATTTTTTTCGACCGCCATTTTTTGCAAATTTAAAAGAAATGGTTGCAGTTGTACTTCCGGTCGTTTTTTTTATGCAAATTCACACACAACCTCGTTAGGCCAATCTACACGGTCTGTCAGATTTGCAAAACTTTTGCAATTTTTTCGCAGTAGAAATCCTAAATAACGGGTTAAAAATAATAGAAAAACAATATTTCGTTTACACGATCAGGTTGCAAAGTGAGATTAACATTTGCAATAACCTTTTCAATTGATTTCCAAGTTTGCACAACTTTTGCAACTTTATCTAAATAGTTATTGACAATTGTTTAAAAGTCAATTTTTAACGGGCCTCAAAAAAGGTTGCAAATATAGATTTGTTTATATTTATGTTGCTTAGCTTGTATCATAGTATGGAGAGTTTTGTAATTTTGTCTGGCTTTTTTGCTTTAATGACTGGCCTATACATCCATTACCACTGACTGTCATTGTCGGAGCTGGAAATCGAACTCAGTACATCAAGACAACGCAACCAAAGGTATCGCCTAACAATACGCTGCGTTACCTTACCGGTACTATCAAAGTGTTGTCTAAAAATGAGCCCCATCAATTTAAAATACAAAAGATGGGTAGATAGTTTCAATATTAATTAACATGTATCATTCATTAATAATATACCAAATGGCATCAATTTCAAATTCGAAATGTATTAAGTTATCTTGGCAAATACCTTCTGAGCAGGCAAGATTTGTATTAAGTGGGATTATGGTGATATTACCACCTTGCACGACGATATTAATATAACGGCGCCAGTAGTGCCTTTTGCAACATTTGTCAGTTACCTCCCACTCTCAGATTCAGACTGATTCGTTACAACTCTCATAGAAGGATAAAGACGAGAAATGAAAATTTCTAATTATCTTCGATTGCTACTTTGCTACTTTTCGTTATATCAAGATGCACTTCTCTGATTTATGTCTAAAAACTAACACACTTATGCAGTGAGATAATATCCTCACTAGTTCTGTGTAGAATTTGTGTCCTGAACAATTGTGAAAAGTTATGTAAATTTTTTTTAAATCAGTTTCTAAACACAGAGCGCGCGAAGGTCAAGCTTAAAAATAAATAATCAATAAGACTTCAATTCAATTAATTGTAATTAATGATTAGTACTCTAATTTGTGTAACAAATAGACACTCAAAATTCATCTAGCTAATTATGTATAAAACTAATCAGATTAACATACATCTCATGGTAAGTGGAACATATCTCGAAGAAGTGCATCTCAACTTTTTTATAACGGCGAAATTTAATTGTACTATTCAAAGAATTGAGCTATTAGTTAAACACTTCTAAATATGTCCATAATAATATTCAAGAATTTTATTAGAAATAGCAATTAAAACATATTTTAAGTCGGGGCATCTTTGCCAACTTCGAAAATATGATATAGCATAATAATTTACGTATATCAACGTTTTCTAAATTGTGTGCACCGCCTATGCATTTATTTTGTTCTTAAATTGACCGAAGATAGCAAAACAATACGTCCGAAATGATTAACGACAAACGTGTGGTGATGCCAAATGAGTTTTAAATTAATCGTTCCATTATATTTACTTTTGGGAATTTAACTGAATGTGTTGAAAAGTATTTATTCGATTTTTTAAAGAGAATTATTTTTGTTTGCTTATAGTTGTAGTAAAAAAAATTGTGGGATTTCGCAGAAAAGACAACAGGAGAAAAAGTAATCTCAAATAAATTTATTCCTATCCTATAACCTATCTCCAACTTGCATATTCAAAAGGACTCACCTAGAAATTATAATCAGCCATTATATTTCTTGGAAATCGCTTAGCTTTTCAAACATGTTTCGCTCTTATTATGAGCTATTCAGGATAAGTATAGACAAATTAAAAAATCATAAGTTTTCAATATATTTTGGTTGTGCCCTTTCACTGTGAGTGAAAAGTTTTTCGAAATAAGAATATTAGCATTGTTTATAAAGTTAAAATATAATTAAATTAGATTATAAATATTAGCCCAAATATAATAGACACCCTTCATAGTTGCGAAGTCGTACAGATTATTACACATTATCCGTATGCCTTTATTTAACTCAGTAGGTCTCAGTAAATTTGGTAGATCGATCTTTGATGAACGCTTTGGTTTATCTCAGAACATATTTTTACCATTTCAGATATCTCTTTTGTACACATTCTTTAATTGATAATCGTGTGCCTGATTTAGCCACACCATAGAAGAGATGGGGTCCTAATAAAGGAACCTTAAACGCACCTTCCCTGGCCAGTTCATCAGCCGATTCGTTTCCCTTGCGTCCCTTGTGTTCTAGTGCCCACGCCACGGTAGTTTTAGTCTGATTTCCTAGGTCCATAAAACATTCACACAGTTCCACACTAGTCTCAAATCGAGCTGTATGGTACCGATTGCCTTTGGTGCCGATTGACTGTCGGAAATAATGGCAATCGACTGGTGGGCAGTTCCTTGATTTGTTATTTTCTTTGCTGCTTGAAACACTGTGGCGTATTTTCCTAGACTTCGGGTTTTTTTTTACCTTATTCCGTAATCCCAGCTCCGTACTCCCTCTTCTATTAGTTATACTTTGGGACTAGTGTCTGTGGGAATTCCTAGAATGAATCAGTCCTTAATTTTGAGTATAACTTCTGGCAGGTTTAAGGGGAGTTTCAATGCAACTGTGGGAGCAGTTTTTATGACCACCGCACCATAGCACACAGGAAAGCAATCCATAAGTAATCATGGGTCTTATTGACTTGGTGTATAACCATAGGATCGTCTTGGGAATTAACTCCTAATTTTTTTCACACGTGCCTATGCACCCTCCCAGGGCCATTGTCGCTTTCTGTGTCACTTTTTGAATGTGGGCGTTCTAGTTTTTGCTGAAAAATGACTCCTAGGTAGTTTATCTCACTGGCAAATGGAATTTCCACTCCCTTGCTTATGTTTAGTTTCCTCTTTTTCGTCGATCCCCATGAGTCTCAAAAAATGAACCTGACTAGGCTGACGTCTTTCTGGCATTTTGGATGCTATACTCTAGATCTCCTTAACTTCGAAAATACTACAAATTTCTTTTCAAAGCTATGCGTTGTTTGTAGACCTTCTGACATCATTTGCAAATCACGATTCAAATCTTCCTCGTACGAATTTCCATATGATATTGGAAACATCGGGTGAAGGCACCTTTTCACAAATAGACAAGAACTTTTTTAATAAATATATTAATAAAAAGTGAAAGGTCTATGAAGAGCATATCTTTCCCATTGAATAGTTTCAATATGTGTATGCAGAATGTCGTGTTATGAATGTTGATATAGTTTCTAGAAGTATTAAACAATTTAGATATTTCCTTCGGCAGTGACCTAAGAGAACATTAATCGAGTTTAAATAAATATAAAATGCCGTCTTCTTTGTATCTCTTATAGGATTCCAGCTTTCAATAGTGACAAAGTAAATTTTATTTACCCATTTTCAAGTACAGTCGAAAAATAAGTAAAAGTGGCAATTTGTGATTTTGGCACTCTTTTCAAACATTTTTCTTGGTTGTCGATTGAGTTACAATTTACAAACTGTATATTCCTGCTGACATATATCATATACTTGGTTGAAGGCAAATAAGTATTTTCAAAATAACATCGCCAAAATACTGTGCTAAGTGAGTATGTGTTTTTTAATTTTTATCCTACAGAAATGAAGAAAAATCAAATTTTAGATAGTTTCTAATAGCTTTAATAGCATTTTCTAATAGCTGTCATAATATTGTCTAAATGTTATTTGTGGCATTATCTTATTTTTTTTCCTTCTTCAATTCTTTGGGACTTCCTGCCACATGTATGTTTACTTTTTAAGCGGTGCTAGGGGAATCTACAAAATATATCACAATTAACCAGTATGTTACTGGTAAAAAACCTCTACGCCTGTGACGTTTACGTCAAAGGATCAGTTAAAGGTTTGTTTTTATAAATAAACAACACAAATAAGTATAAAAACTTGAAATTAAATATTTCGCCGACGTTTCGGAAATCTAATCTGTTTCCTTTTTCAAGGCTTTTTAAAAAATCTTTTTTGCTGTGTATGACAAATACACAGCTCTAAGAATGTTTGTTATATTCAATATCCATAGATACTTACTATTTAAATAGAACTGTTGATATAGTTAACAGTTTTTTAGTTTCTATACAATGTCAAGTTTGTGAAGTTCTTCTTTTAACATTGGCAGCCAAGTTGTACAGATATCTACGGAACAATTCGACACGCAATTATCCTCATTCAATAATATTATCGTGGATTCTTTCATTTTTTTTTTCTGCTATCTGCCTCTTTTGTTAAAATTTTTGCCGAGTCCCAGAAAAAATGAAATTCAGAGGTCCAAGATCTGTGAACACGCGTGGGAGAACGGACATAGAATAAACTGGGACTCAGCAAAAATTTTAACAAAAGAGGCAGACAGCTAAAAAAGAAAAATTAAAGAATCCGCGATAATATTATTGAATGAGGATAATTGCGTGTCGAATTGTTCCGTAGATATCTGTACAACTTGGCTGCCAATGTTAAAAGAAGAACTTCACAAACTTAACATTGTATAGAAACTAAAAAACTGTTAACTATATCAACAGTTCTATGTAAATAGTAAGTATCTATGGACATTAAATATAACAAACATTCTTAGAGCTGTGTATTTATCATACACAGCAAAAAAGATTGTTCAAAAATAGTTCTTGAAAAAAGAAATAGATTAGATTTCTGAAACGCCGGCGAAATATTTAATTTCAAGTTTTTATACATATTCGTGTTGTTTATTTATAAAAACCAACCTATAACTGATCATTTGACGTAAACGTCACAGGCGTAGAGGTTTTTTACCAGTAACATACTGGTTAATTGTGATATATTTTGTAGATTCCCCTAGCACCGCTTAAAAAGAAAACATACATGTGGCAGGAAGTCCCAAAGAATTGAAGAAGGAAAAAAAAGCTGTCATAATATTTAAAATATTCGCGAAACTGTATTTATTGGTGCTATTTTTTTAAATGTTTCGTGCAGAAGAACTACCGAATATGCGTTTTAATATAAAGTAAGAATTATTTTCATTTATAAGAAAGATGATGTCCAGAGTGCATAGTACTCGAGAATTGCTAGGAAATTGTCTTACTATAGCAATTTACTTACTGGAACTTGTTGAAAACATTTCAAGAAGTGTAGGAAAATTTTTTTGGATAAGTGTGGTGTAAAGCTTTTGTTTAACTAATAGAATGTTCAAAATGGTGTTTATTCGCAGTTTTTCTATATGTCTCTGATCGTATAACCCGTATCGCAATAAAGAAAGAGAAACAAACTGTTAACAACGAAATTATAAAGGAAACAAAATTTGTCCTAAAAAACATAAAGACATTTTTTTAGAGAGATTCGACTTCTTAAAATTAATGTACAATGATGTCAAGAGCAGAAAATTTTTATTCATGTTTTAAATAATTTATATTAAAAATTCATATTCATGCATTCATATTTTAGAACTAATTTATATTAAAAGAAACAAATCTAAATTTCACTTTGTATGCATATTCAATCAGTACAATATTATTTGCCCGGCGCCTCCACCATATATTACGTACATGGCCTGCCAAAGCCATACGCAGTAGGGGTGTAGCATCAGAGGATAGATAAAAGTCATTTAAAAAATCGGTAAAGGTATTTACACAGAACTTCCCTCGTTATTTGTGCATGGCGGTCACTCTGAAAAATTGTTAATTACGAAATGACAATGAGAATAATAATCGGAATATAGTTATCACTATTATTACAAAGAAAACCTGATAACTTTTGGTCAAAAAAATATACAGAGTACTCATCCAACAGCAAAAATTCAATACTAAATAACAGGTGCTAAATATGGAAGTCTTGCGCAAATACCTTTACAAATATTCACCATGGCTGAATATTTCTTGGGCTGACCACCCTGTATATTTTTCAATAAAAGTATAATAGGTGCATATGCCAAATATTATTGCCATCTGTTACATATTCAATTCCACATTCACGTAGTGGAGTGGAAGTATAGTTAGTGGTGGTTAAAAAATTTCACTTTTTTGAAATTTTTCAAAAATGTCGGTAAAAAAATTTTCAAAATTATGTTCTGAAATAGGTTTAGAATGTCATGAAACGTGGAAATTTTAAATTTGAGCACAGAGGAAAGTTTCCTTCTATTCTATAGTAGTGGTAAAAAAAAACGTTTTCCTTGAAATAGGTTTAGAATGCGATGAAACGTGAAAATTTTAAATTTGAGCAAAGAAAAAATATTTTTCCATCTGTTTTAGAGGTAAAAAATTTTCAAAAATGTTGTTGAAAAAAAATTTTCAAAATTTCTTTTTCTGAAATAGGTTTAGAATGTCATGAGACGTGAAAATTTTAAATTTGAGCGAAAAAAATATTTTTGTACCTATTCTAGTCTTAAAATTTTTTTCCAAAGTGGTAAAAAGATGTTGCAATTTTTTTTCCGAAATAGGTTTGGAATGTCATGAAATGTGGAAATTACAAATTTGAGCAAAAATTTTTTTTTATCTACTCTATAGAATTTGAAAAAAAAATTTTACCTAAACATTTTAAAAAAAAATTGAATTTGTTTGAATAGGTTTAGAATGCCATGGAAACGGGGAAATTTTAAATTTGAAAGAAAAAAAAGTCCATCCATTTTAGTGGTAAAATTTTTTTTTAGATGTTGGAAATAAAAAATTTAAAAAAAAATTTGAAATACTTTTAGAATGCCATGAAACGAAATTTTAAATTCGAACAAGGGAAGCAAATTTTCATCTATTTTAGTGGTAAAAAATTGTTCAAATTTTTTTTTTTTTCTGAAATAGGTTTAGCGTGTCATGAAACGTAGAAATTTTAAATTTGAGCAAAAAAAATTTTTTTTTCATTATTTATTCCCTGTATATTTTCCAGTGAAAGTTTTACCATTTCTTCGCAGACAGTTGGGTCAACTACCTACCAAATTTGACTGCTCTCCGTCAAGTAGTTTTTTAGTAAATGCACCAACAGACAGACAGACTGACGGAATTGAAAAAACCTATATTTTCGTAATCTACGTGATTTGAAACGTCAAAATCCGAAAAAATTAGGAGGGTGATTTTTTCTCGAATACAATACTTCCCTTCGGTATGCGAGGGAAGTAAAAATGTTTCTTCATATTCGTTATCATATTACTGTTTTTGTATTGAAGAAAGGCATTCATTAACCTTAAAAATAAAAAATTTCTTTATAAATTGTTTATAAGCAAAGTTCTTATTTAAAATTTGAATAATTAGTTGAAAAAATTTTTATTTTTTTTCTGAAAAATCATAATTGGCAATCCTCAATAAAGTAACAAAAAAAAATTATCAACAATGTCATTGTTTATTAACTTAACAAATTGTTATAAACAAATTCTGACAACCCTAATATTTTTTTTATCTTAAAAAAATTATAAAAACATAAAAAAAAAAATTTGTATTTTTTATAGCGGCGTTTTTCAATATTACACGATACAGAAGGTGAAACGACCACTTGATTTGTCAACTAAAAAGCTGGTATAACTTTTAAACTATTAGATATATCACAATAGATATTGAAGTTGTTTTTATAGATTAATTAATCTTTAAATGAGTTGACTTCCAAGTTTGTAACTACTATTAATCAGTTATTATGCGCATTTGTTTATAAAAATTAGCTTCTAGCTCATCAAATAATGCAGATACGGTAATGGACCTTCAAGGCAATTTTGTTAAGTGATAAAATATCTGAAAGTTGCAATTGTTTATTTAAAAATAAATGAAAAACATATTTAAGTTTTATAAACAAATGCGCATAATAACTGATTAATAATAGTTACAAACTTAGAAGTCAACTCATTTAAAGATTAATTAACCCTCTATAAAAACGATCTGAACGTCTCTAATAGTTTAAAAGTAATATCAGTTTTTTAGTTGACAAAACAAGTGGCCATTTCAACTTGTGTATCGTGTAATATTGAAAAATAATTTTTTTTCAATATGTTGTTGCATATGGCTGTTTTTGTAATTTTTTTAAGATTTAGAAATGAAAAATCAGAATTGTCAGAATTTGTTTATAACAAATTGTTAAATTAATAAACAATGAAATTGTTGATAAAAAAAAATGTTGCTTTGTTGAGGGTTGCCAATTATGATTTTTAAGAAAAGAATAATTTCTTAACTAATTATTCAAATGATGGATAATTAAAAAAACGATTATAAACAGAAACTTTTTGTAAATACAAAACTAGTCAATTTGTTTATAAACAATTTATAAACAAATGACGTAAAAAAATTTTTTTTAACGTTAGTGAATGCCTTTCTTCAATGTAAAAATAGCAATAATATAACGAATAAAAAAAATTTTGTTTACAACTTTACTTTGGTTTTTAATTTTTTGTTTATTTTAAAAATTTATAATAAACAAAATAAATAATTTTTAAAAACTTTTATAACGTGATCCTTTTAAGTATATGTATAAGAAGGGCTCCAAGAAGCGAAAATTTTATAGGCCAATTATTTCAAAAAAATGTTTGTCTGCAATGACAATGGAGGTCCCAATAAATTTCGTTAGTTAACAATGGACTTGTTGAAAAATAAACTTTAACATTTTTTTCCAACGGGACCTTATTCTTTGAATGTTAAGAATACACCATAATTTTTTAATTGATATTTAATATATAAAAAAATCATTTTATGTGACGTACTCTCTTTTGAGGCGACGTACAGTGGAAAAAAAATACCTTTTTTGGACAAAAATCTCCCTACAACTCAAATCTTAATCAATTTTGATCTACCTTGGCTTAAAATGTAGGTTATTGGCTCCACTTTCAGAGTATACTACCTAAATTGCAAACCCCGATTTTCTAACCTCAAAAAATGTAGCAAATATGAGAGTAAGTAACCACTTTTTCCTATTTCTACAAGTCAAATCTTAATCATTTATGATCTACCTTGGCTTAAAATGTAGGTTATTGGCTACACTTTCAGAGTATATTGCCTAAATTGCAAACCCCGAGTTCCTAAAATCAAAAAATTCAACAAAACATAATTACCCTACTCAAAATTACTTTCAGTTATTACCATATTTTGTTATAAAAAATGTTTTGGTACATTTTTTGAGGTTAGAAAATCGAGGTTTGCAATTTAGGCAGTATACTCTGAAAGTGTAGCCAATAACCTACAATTTAAGCCAAGGTAGATCAAAATTTATTAAGATTTGACTTGTAGAAATAGATAATAGTGATTACTCTCATATTTGATACATTTTTTGAGGTTAGAAAATCGGGGTTTACAATTTAGGCAGTATATTCTGAAAGTGTAGTGAATAACCTATATTTTAAGCCAAGGTAGATCAAAATTGATTAAGATTTGACTTGTAGGCAGATTTTTGTCCAAAAATGGTTTTTTTCTTCCATTGTGCGACGCTAGCATCCTGCAGCGGTCGCGCGGAGTCCTATTTTCCGAGATAGAGCTCCGGAAGTTCTGACTTTTTGATTGGAAATTTCCTCCTCTTTAAGAATCTTCTTTCCGATTTCCGTTATCGCTTATAGTTTTTAAGTTATAAGCGAGAAACTATATGCCATTTTTCTTCCTCCTAATTTGTTTAAAACTTTTGCAATTTTTTATGTGCTAATAAAACATTTTAACGCATTTTTCTAGACGTCATGCGTCATTCCGAATCCAATGAGCTATCGCTCATATTTTTGGAGCTATTTCACGAATTAACACCTTTTTGAACTTGTGAATTAGACTAATATTCAATAGTCTATTAGTTCTTTTATTTATTTCGACGCTGGAGTATTTACTTTACCGTTTTAATGATGCTTCTAGTAACGTACTATTTTTCGAACACCCTGTATAATCTTCATATTTGCAAATTAATTAAAAAAATATATAGATAGAACACCTGCAACACGAATAGGATAACAGAAGTTATAACAATAAATCCAAGAAAAGACATGAGTGCATAAGACCTAGTAACCCCCGCAAAAACGTTTCAGTTAGGGACTCTTATTTATTCGAGGATAGCCCTTGTCTCTGAAGATGACTGTGACACGATAATCATCATCAGTTGCGACCGCCAATAAATATTTGTGTGTTTATTAAGCTTGAGTCACAGCATATGAGTACAGCGCGTCGTCGTTACAGAATCCGACGCATATCGTGTATCACGTACCAACGCGTCTTAAAATAGCCCCAAAAGCATCGTCTACGGTCGGATTTTCAGGCCCCCCCACTAATTTCTTTCAGGGGCGTCCGCAGTGGGAGACGCCGATGGAGCATTCTTCGCTCGCAATTCGCAAACGACCGACGTCTTGGTAGAGATATCGGGGATGATGACTTGAACTTCTGCTAACTGAAGCCGTGGAAGGCAAACGAAAAGTTTTAATAAGAGACTAGTTAATATATTTTTTTCTCATATAAACATTTATTATTTATCGTGTTGTGATTTTGTGTTTTGTGTATTTTTTCGAATTTTTTTCGATCTGTGAGATTTTTGTGGTGACAAGATGAAACGACAACAGCAACAAACTCAGGCTCAGCAGAGCCAGAGTCAGATTCAACAGAGTCAAACTCAACAAACCCAACAGCAACAAAGCACACAGAGGGTAACCCGGACGGAACAACACGTTACTCGACAAGTCACCGGTCATGTGACAGGTTAGGAGAGTTTTTTTAACTATTTTTCATGCTTCATTTCCTGCAGGTTTTATTTTCCATCACTTGAAGGCTTTGCATCCCTTTGATTCATGGACAAAAAGTTCCTTAACGCTTTCCATTGATATAAACAAATAGATTTTTCCATAATGCATGTCCTCATCGGAGATTTCCACCGTCATTGCTTGCAGAATTTAAGATCTAGAAATATTTCCGTGCTATTTTAAGTGCAAGCCTAAACTGGCTATAAAACAAAAAGTATCTAACGCTTGCTTCAGCAATAATTATATGCAACAATTTTGTTCCTGAGATATATTCAAATTATTGTTTATTTAAGACCATATTTTAGCAACATTTGCTGGCTGTTTCGCAACAGAAATAACTAAAATAACTCTTATTGGCATCATTTCAAAGTCCAGAAAATTCCTTGGGACAAAATGCATTTAACCCCTCCACATCACTATTTTCGTACATCCATATAGTATTTCATAAAAAGGGCCAACCAAGGTTTCGAATAATAACAATAGTTAATGCCAACAGGATGATGTCGAAATTATTACAAAAGTTTTATAAATAATTCGCTATTTTAAATGTTTTAAAAAATATGGGTCATGGCAAAAATATGATTAGCAAGGTGTTAAAACAGGTCAATGGAATCAGACTATATGGATTAGTTTTTCATGCAAAATGTTCTAAAGTTAATAATAAAGTTCTTAATCTCAAATCAGAATATATATTATTATTATCTTGTATTATATTATATATACAGGGTGATTTATAAGTAATGGTCCATAGCGCAGCAGTTGCTTACTTACATTAAAATACTATGATTTAGCTATACTTACCTTTGTTCAAAAGTTGATATTAACAAAGATACGGGGTTTTAAATTAAGTACTATATTTTCAATTCTCTCATACAACTTTTGAAGTTTTTGAAATATTGGTATGGAAATTGGTAAATATAGGTTACTAAAGATGGGGAATTCAAGGTTGCTACCATTTTTATGTACCTAGATCCTAGAGGGCGCCACATAAAGTGTATGCGCACGCTAAACTGTCTTACCCGTCTTTTTTTTTATTGAACAATCCTAAAGCTACCTCATTTTGACGGAAAGGAAATATACGTTGTACATTAGCCTTGGAAATCGACTGTTTTCGAGATAATCGTATTTTATCAACCACATAATTTATTATAAGGAGTATCAACGTCCACGGTCGCTATAAACCATTACTTAGGACCACTCTGTATAATAGTGTTCCAATTAAAAATGTAATTCAGATTGAAGAAACTTTATTTGTCGTAGACTTCACTAAAAAAAATAATAATAATATGTCTTATGAAAAAGAATTCAGGAGTTCAACATCTTGTTGACAATTTAATAATTTATTATTAAAATACATTTAAGAGGAGCCTATAGCAAAATATTCTTTGTTTACTAAAATTTGCTAATAAATTTCAAAAATTAATAATAGGTACACATATATTATCCTTTATTTGGTAACATGCCTATTACATAATTGAAGTTCTTTCAATACCGCCCGCACCCGTCTTACTTAGTGAATGCTCAATTGTCTAACATCAATGGGAAAGATTATTATTAAACATATACATGGAATATAGTGATTGACTCTTAAATTGTTTCGATTAATATTTTTTTCTTATTTTCAAAACTGCATAAGTAATTGTTTTGTAAAACTGTTTCTTACGATACCAACCATATTTTGTATTTGTCTAGTTTGCAATTTTGGCAGTTGCAAGTGCAACCTTTGCAAAAATTCGATTGAGAAAAAACCAGTAAAGAACAAAAATACATGCACTTATCTCACATAAGTGTACTTCTATTGGTTTTTTCTCAACCGATTTTTTGTTTCATATTCCTTTCTTAAAATAATAATCTGAAGTGTTAGTTTAAGAACAAAGTGACATTTTGCTGTCAAAACTGTTTCAACGTTGAGGTTAGACTTTGAGTTACTTATTACATAGCAGCAAAACAAAAAAATTTGTACTAGTATTTATCATCTAGATGGATAATTAGATATTTGATAGAACAGGGTGTAGGGTGGTACATACAAAATATACCTCCCCCCCTTTTATATTTATTATTATGATATATTTTAACAATAGATCCTGTGATTTCTTTCTTAGATTACATATTTACCAACGAATTAAATAGTTTCCAATGATATCGAAGTGTATCGAGTGAGAGGGGTGGTAAAATAGATATCTTCTTCGTTTACAAATATATAGATTCTCTTCTTCATTCTGAATAATATTCCATATTTATTGGTAATACAAAACTGTAATAGGTGGCGCAGTGAAAGTTTAACAATAGATGGCGTAAAAGTTGACAGTTTCAATCGTTTGGATATTGTCATAGTAGTAAATTAGAAGAAATATTTCTCTTAAATTTAATAATGATGATGATGATGATGAAGGCTAATAGACTAAAGAGAATATTAGAGACAACGTACTTTCAGATCGATATTTCAAAACAATTTGACCAAAATATGACTATTCTTCAGTAAACAATTTATTTGTGTTGTTAAAAGAAACCAGAATTTGACGGTATTTACTATCACTATCAGAGGAGATCTTATCTTTTGTGAAATCACTGCAAACTTTGACGTGTAGAACATGCGTTTTCACTAGCGTTTTTTTAGGAAATTAAAGAAAAGTTATATTTTCCATTTTTTTCTGTTTTCACACTGAGAGACTCAGCCATATTTATAAATCTCTACACTTTTTGAAAATTGTATATAGGGTCAATATTCAAGCCATGCGTTAATACTGCTGCTCGCCGCCATTTGGCCCGCATGTAATAGTATAGTATTAAATGTGCTAAAATAAGGAGAACACAAAATAAACTGATCTAATGAATTATTTACCACAAAAATATTGCACCATTTCACAAACTAGCGGTAAATGAACCAGATATTATTTACATTCATGGAGGGGGGCCGAATATTCGTAGTGACACCTTCACAAACCAAAAAACATTCGAACGTTACATCCAACGTGTAATTCGTCCACCAAATTGGCATCTTCTAGCTACGATTGAAACTATTATAATCATCTCTAACTGATGCCAGCTTTGTTGACGAAACGTACGTTGGTAAAGTCCGGTGTTTTGACATTTAGAAAATCAGCTTCATTGTCATTACTACTTCCGTTATTATAATGCATTTAAAAGATATTTAGTTCTTGTTTTAAGTTTTCTGTAACGCTTTACTGATTTCTTCTTTCAATGTTTCGCTGGAAAATAATCCAGCGTGTTCAGATTGGGACTTCTCGAAGGCTAAATCACAACTTTCTTTCTATTTTAAAATTAATTACATCTAATTAGTTACTTCGTGTGTGTTTTTTCTCATTGAAATACATTTTTTGTTACCTGGTATACATTTCAGAAGTATTAATAATTTGATATTAAATACGTAGTGATATACCTAGATGTGTTCAATAAACATATCATTTTAACGAGATTTGCAAAGAAATATATAGAACAGTTTTAAATAAAATTGTTTCATTAATGTGTTTACTAATTACATACCTCCATATCTAAAACTGGAGCAAGATATTAGGTCAAGTTAAACCCAGTAAGGTCTCAGCTAGACTCATTTTGCTACTTTTGGCACAATTTGGGCGTACGTCTTTGATAAGTGAGATTTTAAATTCTTCGATGGAAACATCTGACTTCTGACTTTCATATATTCCTTTGATGAATGTGACGCAAAATATCTGATGAGCTCATGGGCTTTAGAACCTGGTTACAACCAGAGACGTTTGAGCAGACATATAATGTTTTCCGAGGATATCCTGTATAATCTTGAACATCATTTGTTTTCCTTTTACCTTGTGTCTTATATAGCCTTGATTTGTTGATTCAGGTATTTAGATGTATTAGTTATTCTTATTTAGTTATATTAGGATACTTAACTCAACTAATGAACGTGAATATTCCCGATATAATCATTCTCTATAAAATAACAATCCAAAACACTCTTGCTGAAATAAATTTTTCTAACAATGTTTCCATTTCATTATATATTCTTCCCATAACGCGAAGTTAATTTAAGATATAATTGAGGTAGTTGGATTGATTTAATTATGTATAAAACTCGTTTGTTTACATATAGATATGGTCGGATAATGCTCTCTTGCAGCACCTCTTATTTGTTATTATAGCAACGACCGCCCGTTTCACGTTCAAATAAAATCTCATCATCAATTGTCTCCCATCTAGAGTTCGCATAATTTATTTAATTAGCTCAGGAATGAGTACAACAGATATTGTTTCTAGTTTAGACTTATTGTACTCATATCAATTCAAAATTAGTTCAGTTCTAGTTTCGCTTAATATGTATTTTTGCAAATTTTCTATTTATACAAAAAATACAGTCTACTCACCCAGTTGAGTGTTCAAAAAAGGACACCGAGCTTGTGCAAAAATAAAAAATTCGGGAATTGTTCAGGAGCATCCTACATTTGAAGCAAGTCTAAGAAAAATAGGCTGATAACATTCTGAACAAACAAAAATGAAAGTTTCAGTATTGATATTTCCCAAAATACTCCCAAGAAATTTCATTTTCTTGTTTTACTTGGCTAAAAACGGCAATTTCAAATTTCATGGTACACTATTGCCCTTGATGAGGTACTCATTTTTTTGTAGATTAAAAACAAAACAACACTTAAAAAATGTCGGCGTTGTAACGCCGACTCACTTTTTGTGCACATATAATGTTTATGCTTATGATAAATAAAATAAGATCGATATTAGGAAACGCAATCAAAGTTGTATAAGAATGGAGTGATTGTAACAAAACAATATTTTTTGTAAACATGCAGTATTTACATTTTGAACACACAACCCAATTCACGGAAAAATAATCTTAACTAACAGTTTAACTAGATAGGAAGAATTTGAAGAAATTTACATTTTTATCGTACATTTTGTCACAGAACTCTAAAATCACTGTAGTAGGTTCTTTCTCTTTTTAAAACTAAAATATCTTAGAACGTTATTATTGTTTACAAAAGTAGTTCGCACTGACATGATATGGTGTTTTTGGCGGTAAAATTTCAATGCAAAAATAAAATGGCTTATTTTAAGATATTATTCAACTGATTATCAAAATTCAAGAGTTTCTAATCATAATCATACTCGAAGAGAATTTAAAATTGTGAAAACACCTAATTTTGAACACTTACCAAACAAAAGTGCCACACGTTCGTAAACAAAAAAAAATATGCATCCCAAGAGCCAAGATCAATCTCACCTTCTCGTATAATTTCCACGCATGTATAAAAACAAAAAATGTGAGCCTTTAAACAAAATAAATAACCGTCATATCTCGTTCTAAATAGAGATATAAATTGATAGAATGGACAGAATTTAAATAAGATAGAACTATAACTTTAACACTAAAGTTCTGTTTTGTCTTGTTACTTTAATATGTCTCCTTAACAACAAAATTAGATTCGAGCTGATAGTGAAAAAAATTTAAGCGCAGGAAAAGATACCATATCCTGCTCAATGAATGTGATTTCGAGCATTAGTAGTTAGTATCTTATAGTTCAAATATTGTTGCTAAACATTCTGTTTTGTCATGTTGATAAAAGTCCTCTTAACAAAAAATATGGTCCTCAGAACGCAATGACCGTTACGCCAATTCACTTTTACCTGGGGGGGCATATTTTTTGTTAAAGTAGTTTATATTACAGTAACAAAGGAGCAATACTTCTGAGATGAGGTAAGGGACCCACCTAACGAGAAATGTTAAATGTCTGCACATTTGAGGATGTGTGTAGTACTTTTGATAACAATCATAACATTTTGGGAAAGTTATTTTGCTGCAAAGGGAGTTTAAATTTACGTTTTAACAAATAGAAAGAACTTGTTTCAAACTTGATGTTTAGAGCTTTAAGATAAAATACAATAAGAATCTAAATATAACTGTGATATATTTTATTTCTCCTTTGAGAATCAATGAAATATGTTATGTTGGATATTTCTCTTACATTCAGTGTCTAATATTTAATATATTAATTATAATCCAAATGTAGGTGAATTCAACTTTCAACCATTTTTATATATGACCATTAGAGAGCATGGGTGTTTAAAAAATTTGAAAAGTGTGATTTTTGGACAAAAAAGTGGTTTTTTGCATATTCTTCCAATTATTTTTCTGGGTTACTCAGGAAATAAATCTATTTTTGTTGGAAGCAGTACTTGCAAAATATACAAAATTTGGGTACTGAGTGTCCGGAGTACAGAACATTTTAATTTTGTAGTAGAAATTTAAAAATGTCAGGAAACATAATTTAAATGCATTTGGTACGTATTCCATGCGAATACTTGTGCTATTAATTCAGCAAAAGTAATGCCTTTATGTCCATATATTTCCCAAATATAAATATTTTATTGTGTTGTAAAGAAAGTGATTGAAATTATTCATTCATTTTCAACAATATGATAATAAATCGATGAAAGCTTAATATGATTTTTTATTGTAGCTATGTTACACACAGCTAGACACAGTTAATAGCAACGGTAACTGAAGCGAAAATATTACGTGTCTGTATACTCCAGTTATTGTTCACTACCACAACTCCATGCGAATGAATATATTTAAATCCGTACATATTAAAATTACTTTAGGTACATACAGCACAGATATAAACATTTTATAAGTTTGAAAAATTAGACAGATGTTTTTCAAGTTACAGTATGCAATTACAGAAGAGGAACGCAGGAATACAATCTTTGACATATGTTTGATTACCTCATTCATTGACACAAATATTAGACAATCACCCAAATCCATAATAGTATAGAATAGTGTATTTATCGAGTACCCAAAAACACGTACAAATGTAAATATGTACATATAAAATAAATATCTCTTGCACAAAAAAGTATTCACATATAAAGTAAAATGATGAATCAAAGACATTATATACACATGCAATATGTATACATCTACAAATTAAATTAAAACTAAATGTTCACACAAATCCTACATATTCCTACATTTTAAAATATTAATGTTGTATAAAGATAATAAAATAAAGTAAAGACGCATCTAATAATTATTCCTGAACATAATATGCACACATATTTAAAAGATATTCCTTAACATGCTTCTGAAATACGTATACATTCTCTAAATTTTTATATGTATTTATAAATGGTTATATAATTTTAGAGCGATGCTTTAATGGATATATTTAAACGTTTAGTTGGTATATGAGAATTACCTTTTCAACGTGTATTATGAAAATGACTCGATTAATTTTTATCAAATATATCTTGATTTTTGTAAATAGCAACAGTTCTAGAACATATAAACTTGGTATGGGAAGATTTTTATATTGTTTAAATATATTACGATATGAATGAATTGGCGGTACGCCTTATGATGCATTTCTGTGCAATGAATACATCATGTACACTAGAAGAGCCTCCCAGTAATACCATAAGTTAATCTAGACCGAACTTGTCCAATATAAAATACTAATAAACCAGACCTATCCAAAACACTTTTCAATGTTCTGGTTCGAAAACATTTCATTTCAAGGTCTAGGCTATCCTGAAGAAGGTTACACATTTGAAAAAATACAGTCAACCTTCTTTGCTTACCGACATTACTATTATCAGTGCTGGGAATTGAACCCAGCATGCAATAGACAATGAGACACACAATACCCTTTGGCCCGCAGCGCCATTGTTCTACAATATATTCTTGCATGATACAGGCTTTCTAAAACTTTTCTCTAAATATTACGCCCATCACTAAGTTATTTATGTCGAACTTATTCTGAGTTTTGAAAAAAAGGGTACGCTTTGATATGCTTTTTTAAAATGACGTCTCTCTCTCTCTCTCTCTAAAATTATAGTGGTATAACTCCCTTTGTAACTCCGTTAGGAATCATCTTCGGAAACATGTTTATTGGATTTTCTCTTACTATTTTTACTGATAGATTGAGCGCCTAAATGTTGAGGAGACTTACTTCCTTAATACTCTGTGTAATAGTTCACTGTTTAAATATGCAGACGCTATAAGAAGCCACTAAAAGCGGTGAACAAAATTTTTGAAAAAAATTACAACCCCTAAAAATGGTCACTAACAATTATTATTACAGAATTTCGCCATGAACGAAAAATCTCAAAGATAAAAGAAAGAAATCTGAGGAAATCTATATCAAAAAGGAAATCTAGTGTACGAAATTTCAGTTGTTGTAAAAATGGGCAAATAACAAAATAAAACGATTTTTAGCTTACTTTAATTAGGTAGTATCCTCTGAGGTCAAGAACTACGTTGATTTTGCAAAATAGGTACCAAAATTTAGTTTCTGTGTAACAAGACTTCTAAATAAAACTATTAACTTTGATATTTTTAGCGTTTTCTAAGTAACGCCTAGATGAAAAATGCTATGAAATCACATATTTTCAGTATTTGAAAATAATGCATATCGCAAGATTTGAACAATAGTAGTAGTGGTCTAAAGAAAATGTGAAGCTTGGAAGCGTGACAAAAAAAAATATTTTGTTACCAGAATATTTAAACATTTTACAGACAAATTTATAAAAAAATATCTGTTAATCAGAGTCATAGGACGTGTACCGTCTTTGACAAATACGCGATTTTAACATTTATATTTATTGAATTCTAATTTTACTACTTATTCTATTTAATTCTTTGTGTGCTTCTTGAACTAATTAACTTAATTAACGTTATTCATGTTTATAAAACACAATATACATGCAGATTTCACTATGGTGAATAAACACACCCTTCTTTAGTTACATAAAATCGATATTTATTTAACTCTCATAACCCTTACTTCCATCTTTTAAAAGAGACATCTTTGCCTTTTTTAACCTGGATTACCGTCTAAATAATTAATTGCTGTATTTAGAATTATTCAACATCATAAAGAAATTTTAATCAAAAAGCCCAGAAAATTTGCTTTGTTTGGTACTATACAAGCAGAAAAAAGTCAATCTCAATGTAATCCATAATTATAGCGTAGCCAATGTACAAGAAGTACAAAATGAGGGAAAATTTAAATTTAAGTTGTTTGAAGGGTCTAATTTAAGAAACCGAAATATTTACACTGCTAGGTTTTTCGTTTCCCGAAAAATTTTTGAGTCAATTTTTTTTTTTGTCTTTTCAATGTAATTGTTTAAATAATGGAAATACGAAAAAAATGATATAATTAAAATTTGTAACTGGCGCATATATCTAAAAAATGTGTCTGAAGAATTTTTCGATATCTATATTAGTTCTTATGATATACGGGATTTTCCAATTACCATTTTTGATCATCATCATTTGTGATGTTTTTATTTTTGTTGTAGTAATTAAACAATCACATTTAGAAAAAAATGTTTCATATGAAACTTAGTAGTAAAATAAGTATCTATAACCAGGTTTCAAATTTTTATGAATATCTTTTTTTTTTTTTTCGAGAAAATATCAGCGATTTTCCACGTAAAACTCCGGTAAAAAGTCATTTTTTAATAGTTACTACTATAAAACATTGAAAAAATTAAAAAATTTAACTATTCAATACAGTATGTTAGAAAGATTATGACTTGATTTAAAAAATTTATTTGAAAATTTGTTTTGCTTTATTTTCCTCAAAGGTACACACGGTTTTCCACGCGCTCGCACCAGAGTTACCACATTTTGTGAGCTTCATTCTTAAGATTAAGCAATACTGGTGTGACCAAAATTATTTTATTTACATGAATCGCTTCTACGTATATTCGTTTTCAAGCGTGCAAAGATTTAGATGATAATATTAATACTGGAAAACGCTATAAAACATTTTCTTAAAATCGACTAATTTTTGTTGTCTTTATGAATAATTGTGAATAATTTAAAAAACTAAATATTTATAGAAAACCTGTATAATAATTTCGAAAGTATAGACTTTCAAGTATTTATGAATAAAGTTTCATTAAAATACAACTTTTAAAAAAGATGTAATTAAATAAAATCTAAAAAATACACGAAAAATGTATCATGTGAAAAAACCAGATTTTTAAAAAGCGATTGTTTTTAAGTTATAACATTCATCCCATAATAATAATGTAATAATAAGGTTAGATGAACATTCATAATAGTAAGTCCAAAAGGAATTCTCTCCACAATAATTATTAAACAAATAGGAATTAAATTTGTTGATTGCCTTTTTCGTATGCATTTTTTTTTTATAAATAAATAGATTTTACAATTAGATAATGTACTTTTTTAAACTTGAAAGTATATTCAACCGAAAGTTCAGTTAATTCTCTATATTTTACATTACTTTGTTCATTTTTCCCGAGCAGTAGAAGTCCCAAATTATTAATTTCGAGATTGAGCGATAATAAAATTCGATTAACTGGTCGTGCGCGCGCATCCATAAATAGACCACCGATAAAATTAATCATATCTCGTAAAATTTTTATTTTACAGAAAACTTTTCAGACAAATTTTATAAATAAATGCGTCAGCTACTTTCAATTAAAACAATTTTTTGTATTTCAATTATTTAAACAATTACATTGAAGAAACAGAAAAAAAATTTTTTGACTCAAAAATTTTCCGGGAAACGGAAAACCTAGCAGGGTAAAGATTTTGTTTTCTTAAAGTAGACCCTTCAAACTACTTAACTTTGAATTTTTTCTCATTTTGTACTTTTTGGGAGGTTACTTATATGGCCACATTTACTACGCTATTACTAAAGTTTTTCAATTTGTTCATGAATATAAGGGCAATAGACCAATGGATTTTTCAGACGCAGAATTCATTCACGAACCAACAGGTGCATAAATTAGTTTTTGAAATTTGTAAGATAGTAAAAAAATTTATTTAATACTTACCGTACAATGAGACCCTTTAAAGACATGTTTTTTAAAATATTATTTAAATTTTTAAAAAATGTATGTATCGTAATTAGAAATTTCCTCGTATACAATTGCACATAGAAATAATTTTTTTTAATGGCCTTATTTATATTCGAGGAAAGTAACATGTCTATTTAAGAACTAGTTGCTAAGTTCTTCCGATATAACATGTTTCAATCTAAAATAATTATAAGATACTTATGTAAAATTTGTATCCATGTTATATGAGCATCATTTTCAAAATGGAATGGAACAGAAAGTCTTGACATATATAATAATTAAAGTAATCGCAGGAATACTGAAAGCACAATTTTTCGACTTAGGTGTTTTCACTATGTACAAATTTGCTTTTTTGATATTATTAAGTACTTGTTATACAAAGCACTTCTTGCCATTTAAATAGCATTCTATCGTCCATAAAATCAAAATTTCAACAAATAAATAACATAAAGTTTTAATAATTGATCAACTACGTAAAACACGGGTTACGTCATCGGTTTTATTAGTGACTTAAATCGCGTTTAAGTAGTAGTAATCACAACATTTTATTCCCTTTGTTTACTTAGGTTTTACATGTGATTAAATAAGTATTGTCTAATATGGGATTTGTAACAGCTACTTCAGGAAATTTACGTACTGTAGAAGTGTTTTACTCTCACTAAAAACTCTTCCAGGTACGTTTTTGGATATAATTTTGAATATTGGCACAAAACACCACTTAGATTTCATTATAAAATGGAGAGACTTTGCAAAATAACATGTGTTTATAATACACAATGACGTTTGTTTACAGACAATGCTACTGATTGTGTCTTGTGTTTGCAGTGACATGATCTAGTGTTTTTGGCGGTAAAATTTCAAGTTAAAATTAAAATGGCTTATTTTAAGGTATTACTCGACTGATTGTCAAAATTCAAGTGTTTTCAACCATAATCACACTCGAAGAGGTAGTCCCTTCAAATTAGAAGGAAAATCACTGATTTTGGGAAATTTTTCCTACAGCTAAGCCACCCATATAAAAAGTTGTCTTGGGGTTGTGTTAACATATTTTTCACCAAGCGCATGAAAAAAAGGGTTGTTTTTTAGATATAGATACATTTATATGTTTTTTTGGCCATTTTGGCGGCTTTTGCGTATTGCTGCAAAACTATGCATTTTTGAGAAAATATGACCTGATTTGATATTGTAGCGATTCTCTACAATTGTTCTTTTCATTTTTTTGAAATTACGCTTAGTTACGCCGCTAGAGCGCGCTGAATTTTATGTAAATATATTCATTTTTTTGGTGTTTATTTTAAGCCAAAACTATGCATTTTATAAAAAATTATCAAAATATCAAAGTTGTAGATAAAAAAAATTTCGATAAATTTTGTTCTGTTTTTTTTTTCAAAGTCGCGCGGTTTTGCCGCTAGAGCGCGAAAAAAATGTTTTCAATACTCTTGAGCGGAAAAAAAATATGGCACATATATTTTTGATATACAGGCAAAACCATGCATTTTTTAGAGTACTCGTTAATTATATAAAAATTTGGAGAGAAAAAAAAAATATTTTTTTAAACCCATCGTTCATTTCTTACACAGCTGCGCATAGAACGGTGCATCTAATAGTATGAACTACGCGCATTCAGCTGTAGTGGTCATGATGGGCCTTTTTGTATATGTCATCCTTAATGTCATCTATAAGTATTAGCTCAGCCGGTAAAAAATATTGAGTAGAGGGAGGTGGAGGGGCAAGATACTACAGCTGTTCACGATGCCTGTATTTTTTTTATCCGCTCAAGAGTATTGAAAAAATGTTTTTCGCCCTCTAGCGGCAAACCACGCGACATTGAAAAAAAAACAGAGAACAAAATTTGTCGAAAATTTTTTTATCTACAACTTTGATATCTTGATATTTTTTTATAAAATGCATAGTTTTGGATTAAAATCAAACACCGAAAAAATTTTAACATTTACATAAACTTCAGCGCGCTCTAGCGGCGCAACTAAGCGGAAATTCAAAAAAATGAAGAGAACAAAAATTGTAGAGAATCGCTGGATCTACAATATCAAATCAGGCCATATTTTCTCAAAAATGCATAGTCTTGCAGCAAAACGCAAGAAACCGCCAAAATGGCCAAAAAAACATATATAAGTATCTATATCTAAAAAAACAACCCTTTTTTTTCATGCGCTTGGTGAAAAATATGTTAACACAACCCCAAGACAACTTTCTATACGGGTGGCTTAGCTGTAGGAAAAATTTACCTCAATTTTCCTAATTTGAAGGGACTAAGGATTTATAATTTGTGAAAACATCTAATTTTGAATATTGTTTACCAGCTTAGTTTGGGATTTTAGTGTGGAACCAGTCCGAAAGTCCGCTCCTATAGAAAGTTATTATCAAGTTTTCGTGATATATTGGATATAATACGTACTATGTAATATTTTACCTTGAATGTTTGTAAGTTAGTTATCAACAAAATTATTAGGGTATTAGCTGTAGGACAATTTTAATAAAACAATTATTCGTTGTTAAAAATTAATAACAATATCAACATTATTATTGTAAATTCCCTTAATTTAAAACATTGATTTAACTTGGCTCTAAGGAGAAAAATAAGTAAGCTTGTTTTCAGCAAGATACAATTTTAACTAATTCAACATGGTATAAAAAATAATATAGTAGGTATACACCGTTCACAGGATTTAAAAATTTCTTAGATTTGATCGAAGTTAATTAAACTATATAACGTACCTACGTTCAATGTTCATATACCTAGTAACATAATAATTATAGAAAGTGAAGTATCCAACAAAAACGTATTGTTTAAACCTGAGACTTTCCTATGCTAGTAATAGAATGCAGAAAAGCTAATGAGTGAAAAATATTATTTCATAAACAATTCCTAACAGTAAAAAGATAATTTGACACAATGTACACGAGTTTATTACATTAATATAGTAAGCATTACCACAATTCTCTAACTATGAGGTTGTAATTCTTCTGTCACTGACTATAATTAACTACTTAGCAATATGTTTATATTTTCTATAACTAGCAGTTTCCGTCAGATTGTTGTATTAAAATGTCATTAAAATATTTGCCTTTATGATTTAATGATTATAGGGCTCTAAATATCATCGTGACGAACTCATTTCCAGAGCTATAACCCCACATGTATTTAAAACTTTTACGATAAACAATGAACTAATATTAGCCGCTTAATTGATATAAATTAAAAATACAACAATAAACATCAATTCAAGTGCTGGTTAGGCGACTGAAATTTAAATTAGAGAAAGGAAAATAATTCTAAACAACTGATGAAATTTATATTGCTCTAAGAAGAGTGAATCGGCATGCTGTATTTGTTTTATTTAACCAACAAATTATGACGTAGAGGCAGGACCGGATCAAGCCCGATGGCTGCCTAGGACACTTTTATTAGGAGGACTGCAGAAGGTGGAAAGTGTAAACCGTATTATTTGCATAAATAGCAATAATCAAAAAAATGTATAATTCATTAATATTAATATTATTAAAAAAAATTAAAAAGCCAACAAATGACTAACGGTTTACCACTAGAGCAATACAGATATAGTCTTATGTGTCGAACTAATATATTTATATGAACAACAATGATGAGTTTCAACTTCATTCTACTTAATTGGCTCACAACAAAAAACCAAAATCACCTTCTTTTTCACATCGCCTTAACAGACGTTATGTCATTCATGTAAGGATCTAGTAGTCCTCCCATTTACTGTATAGCATGTCCGACAGCCTCTATATTCTTGTCTGTTTGACGCTCTTGTACGTTAGCTTTGGTGACATGTAGCTCTAGGTGCGATGGACTGTCCCGGGAATTCGTAGCAAACATTCACAGACTCACATTTTCGAAAGCATCAATACTGGCTGCCTTCCTAACAGTCCATCTCTCAGAGGCGTTAAGAAATATGGAGAAAACTAGAGAGCTAACATGTGTAATCTTCGTGCGCCTCATGATATTCCTGGCACACCAAATTTTGCTCAATTGGCAAGTTGCCAATATGGCCATCTGTATTCTTCGTCGTTTCTAGTATTGTCCTCAAGGTGAAATATTTTGATCATTAAATATCCTAAACATATCTGGTGGTCTTGATGTGCTCGGTACATAATCATAATTTTTGTTTTATCGTAATTTATTTTCACAGCGTACTCGGAGCTTGTTGTTTGGAGGTTGCTCAGCAGATGCAGGTCCTCGTCCTAGCTTGCTACAACTAAGATAATATCATCTACCAATCTCAAAATTTTCCTGGAAACTGATGGTTTCATAACATAACCCTTTTAGTCCCATTTTCAATATTAACTCCTTCCAGAGCAGTTTAGTTTAATATAAGAGAAATGCAAACAAATTATTTAAAAGTCAGTACTTGAGTCTTGCATTCCGTTTGTCAAATTGACAATAAACATTGAAAACCTGCAAATCAGATGGCTCGCTGAAGAAATAGCATTACGTGATTCAACAAAATGTACTTAATGGTGGCAATAATACTGTTGCTAAATATAAAGAGTGTTTCAGAAGAAAGTGCAATAATTTCTAATACAGATTAGGGAGTCTATTAGTCGAGCAACTATCATTTCTTCCTAAAGACCAATCGGCTTAGAGCCCCTTAAAGTGTTTAGCAACTTTTTCTATCTCTTGTAATTTTTCGCAGTATCAATAATTTTCGAGTAATAAAAGAAAATTGTATTAAACGATTGTTGAAAGTAAAGATGACGTCTGTCAGTTAGTCTGATTTAGGCTAGAAATTGATTTACCTTGCACCGGTCGAAGAAGCATATGGTTCATGTACAAAGGAATCGGAATGTCTATGTACTTTGACCGACGAAGTATCCAACTGTAATTCTAGCCTTGGTTTTCCAGTATTTTTTTTTTCATTTTCTGATTTTTTGCGTCACTAGCGATTGATTGTACGGAAATCCTGAACCCTAAAAGGGTAGAGAACTGGTTATCTGGAACCACTTCAAGGGACTATAATCCAGTGACCTATCTAGAAAAAAAATATAATAATAATACTTTCTGATGAAATACCCTGATAACAGCTTGATATGCAAATGTCTTAGTTAAATTGGTGTTATGTATTGGTATATAGTAGATATTTAAAAATTTCCTGATTGTGCTGTTTTAATAAAATTTATCTTAATTCGGATTTAGTATTTTGATACATAAATAAAATCTCACGTTAATCGACATCAATTATTTAAATATTATAGTTATTTTTATTGGATTCAATGAAAGAAAAGAAAAAACTTAAATTGGTAAATATTATACATGAATTAAAGTGGCCCTATGACAGTCAAGGCCCTAGGAATAAATTTTGCCCTTAGGTTATCCGGTCCTGTCTGCATGTACCTACTTGTCTAATTAAAGCACTGATTTGAATATGTTTCCTGACAAAGGTGATGGTTTATTTATAGAAGACCCTTCTCTTATTATCCAGATTCTTCAACTCCAAGCAGTCACATTATGCATATTATATTTTTTACATCTGTGTAAGGCAGAATTCTGACGAAACGGAAAATGTGATAAAGAAATTATGCAAATAAAGACTTTGGTAGCTCGTGATTTTATATAAGATTATTAATATGACATATGTTTATCACAAAAATTTTATTATCAGAATTAAACTTTATTTAACGGGAGTATATTATCTACTTCATCATCAATAGACTCAAATTGAACGAGGAAAGGTGAATAAGGAATTCTCTTTACTTATATTTTATTTCATATTTCGTTAATCGGCCAAATCGAAAATAAAATTAATAACAAAAAAAAATTACGTTTTTTCTATTTAAAAAGTTTTTATTATTAACAATCGATTTATAAAATTAAGAAAATTTGCCAAAAATTGCGATCTGTAGAGTGTTTTCATATATACGTTCGAACGTACACATACATCGTACAGACCAATAGAAAATAGTGCATGGCAAAGTTCGAAGTCGGTTTTGAAACTACATAAATTTTTGAACAGTTCAACATTGTAGAACAGAATACTCTCTTTATTTTTTTTAAATATTTTTAACATAGATTCGTTGCAAAATACAAACAGGAAAGCTCCCTTTGCAGCCACCTAGACTACATCTCGGTCAACATTCGCATAGTGCGGGGGTATGCAATAAGTGCATAAGTTGGAAAAGGTATAGAAATCATTGAACCACATATTAGAGACATTTTCGTTGAGGTATAAGTATTAAATCCGAACATGTTCCACACGCCAATGTTCGCAGTGATCGTATCACAGAAAATAATGTCTTTGCTGTTAGTAAGTAGGCACTGTAAAAATTGTCCTTTTAATTAATAAAACATAATTTACTGAAGAAAAATGCCAATGATTTGTTGAAATTGTTTTGGAATATTAATTAAAAAATAATATAACCTCTAACACTCATGTCAAAAAATGTAAATTCGCGCCAATATTCTTGACTAAAGATGACGGTCTCGGATGATTAGGGGTCGAGCTTGAACTCTTTGCCCCAATCATCGCTGTAGACCTGGACCGGCCTCGTAAGGTGTGGGCCTGCTTTTTCGCCTATCCCCCCCGCAAATGCGGACGGTATTGGCGATGTTAGCAAACCTCCCCTAGTAATGTAAATGCTTTACAAGATTGTTTAAACAATTTTTCATTTCCTTTCATTGATAATTTTTGCGTTGACGTTTATTTTGTGAGGATTATCAATTATGTGGGACTGTAAGTACGAAGTAAGTTTAAGTATGACAATATTCAAACTGTCAGCCTTGCGTCACCTATAGGCACGTTACGGTATCAATACTGCTGTTAATTCTCAAAGACTAAGCAGCAAAAATTAAATAAAACACATAATATCTCATTTTTATACTATTAAAATACATAAGTATATGTAAACATAAAACATAAAGCCGTCAAGTTTGACGTTGAGAATGACTTATCAATACTGTCGAACCATTTTTCAAATTTCTATAACGAAAATAGAGAGTTTTCCAAAATATCGACCTTTCGTTTAATGAGTTCACTTGCTTACAATTTCTAGTTGTTAGATGTTTGGTGATGGCTAAAATAATATTACAACTAAAAATCAACTTTAGTTCAAGCTTCAAAATGTTATTAATTACGTAGATCTTTCAATTTTCGCTAATTTGGTTATTTCGAACTACATTTCAACTCGGTTTCATAAAGGATTTAATGAAATATATTACATATACGTATATTAACTGTATTGCCATTGACAGTTTAAATACGGGAAATATTAATTGTTGTGTCTACGCTCTGCATCTACATGACCAACATTTTCCACGACAATTTAATGACATACAGAGCTCTAATTTATCGAGTCCTGGAGATGATAATAAAATCGAAACGTCGACAAGTTAAAAATAAATTCTGTAATTTTATTACCCATACCATCAACCACAAATTAGACAATACATTAACAAAACCTTCAAATCTTACATTCTATATGTGTTACACTAAGTTGTAATACCATTAGTTTGAACCTGTATATGCGGTAACAGTGTTCGCAGCCCTATTATATGTAATAACGCCCTGCCTCGTTGCGCCTTCTGATCCTTAAGCGTCAGATCTATAAAAAATGTATTTTACCAATTCTCTGCAAATCACTATCATGAAACAAACTTGGCATTTATTTTTAATTAATAAATAACAAGTGTTTAAGTAGACAATAACAACTCTACATATTCTTGGCAAAAATATCCGCGTTTTAATAGCTTTATTTTTGTCTCTGGTTTGTGTAAATGTTTGTATTTCCGAGTGCCACAAACAAAAAGTCAAAATTAAAACAAGCACTTAGACTTTTATAAATAAATCACCTTACTGCTTAACAAACAAAAAATGGTGACAAGAAAATGATGTTTTAAACAACCATTACCATTATACTTTTCACCGATTTAATGCACTTTTTATATAATTGTTACACATACTATAGGATACTCTTCGCAGTTCTTTTTGTAAATAATATTAGTTTTAGACATGTTTTGTTTAAGTACAAAACATTTTTTTTCTATTTAAATAATTAATAACTTTTTTATATACTTATCGATTTAGTTCAAAAAGTTCAATAGTATTCTTCCTCTAGCTAACACTAATTTATCCTAATTTCAACACAATCGGACTTCTCGTTCTTAAGTTGTCGAGCTTACACGAAACGTGACGGACGGACGGACAGACAGACAGACGGACGGACATTTTGAAAGTTGTTCAGAATTCAATCACCAACACAGTGATGTGAAAATTTTTTCTCTACGAGCAATATTACCGGTCTTAGAAATGTACCGATCGAATGCAATATACTTTTCGTGTTGTATTTGCGAAGAGTATAATACGAAGCTATTTTATTTCAAAGATTTAAGCCTCCCCTCATTCCTGATCACTTAATGACTTTACAAAGTATTGTTCATATAATAATTATATAGACAACTCGTTAAAATAATTCAATAGAAAAAAAAAAACGTTCAGGTTACTTCAGGATATTTCACAGATTGTTGAGTCTTTTACATTAAACCCTCAATACTATGAGATATATTAATTATTCAAATATTTATTGATCATTATTATCTTTATACGTCTACTTGAATTTACCTCTTTGGCCCTTAAAAATAATATTAGTTCTTTTAAGTATACGGTAATCGTAACTGCACTTCTATGTGAAGTACAATCTTTATTAGTAATAGATAATATTTTTAGAAATAGCTCTTAAAAGCACACTTTATTTTGTTTACCAAATGAAGTTTTTACAACCACGAAACGTAAACAAATATTTATTCATCCACATGCTTGAAATTACCGACAAATTCCAAAAAATTAGACCATGTTAATATTTTCACACGATTTAAATGTAGCACTCTGTATTTTAGTAGTAGAATGAGAATCTGATTGGTGCAGTAAAAATAGTTGCTCCTAAAATGGGTGCTTGAAACGCGATCCAAGATCTAAAATAGTAGCTGCCCGGTCCACTACTGCTTTCTCGCTGTCATCTAAAAAATGCCACATGTAGGTAGTCACCTACAATTTCTCTTAAGTCTTAAATTTGATTTTCCATTCGAAATAGATTTGAAAGTGGACCAACAAAGTGTGATTTTGTTTTCGGAACAAATAAAACATAATTGAACAACATTATATTAGTATTGATAGGAATATTTTGCTTTATTTTACTGATAAAAAGTGCAAAATATTTTTCCTAAAGTTGTTTACAAAAACAATTATTTAAATCAAAATTTAATGGAACTCTCCCACTTTATTTGAGGAAACTCATGATGGCGGCATATGTCCAGATTACTAATAATAATAATAATACTCATTTATCGGCCATGGCATGTTAACTCTTTAGTGGACTGTATGAACTTCTTTAAAATATTTATAATACTGATATAAGTACTTAATTATATATGATACTTTACACCTTTATTATTTATATTGTCTATCTATTATTATTATGATCTTAGCGGATCTGGTACCTGTCCTTGATATGTCAACTTTTTGATCACTTGTCTGTTAGCGTACGGCAAACACCATTCTACTATATTTTCTTATGATTTTTCTTCACTTATCGGATCAATGGACCCCCTATGACATAACGCAATGAAATGTAATTAGGTACAAAAACTTAGAAAAATAAAAGACAAAACGTCACTATCATGAAAAATTACTAACAAACCCATATTATATGGAATGTAGCGTTCATATCGTAAAGAGTAGTGGGATGTAGTACCCAATGTATTATATTTTCACACATAATACATAACAAAAGAAATAAACCAAATTTTCAAAGAACTGTAAATATAGCTCATATAGAACATAATTTCTATCGTTGTTAATGGTCGAATTTTCAGAATGTCCATCCGTCTGTCCGTCTCTGTCACGTTTCTTGTAAGCACAATAACTAAAGAAAGAAACGTCCGATTGTATTGATATATGGACAGTGCTATTTACATTAGTGCTATGTATAGGGATGGTCTTATTGTTTTTTAACAAAATCAATAAGTACCTAAATAAAAAAGTTTTAATAACTTAATTTTGAAAAATTTAAATTGCCATATTTTATTAAAAAAACAAACAAAATGCAACATTTCTGAAACTAACATTATTTATAAAAAACTGCGAAGAGTATCCCATAAAATGTGCGACAATTATACAAAAACTTCAATAAATAAGCGAAGAGTATAATATTGAACAGTATACCAGTACTCAACATCTGAAGAAGCCACTGTGTGGCGAAACAATTGTCACGTTGACAAGAAATAAAGTGAAAACCAAAAACTAATATAGTTTTCTTCCCATTTATGAAGAGTATAATGTTTACTCTAGGCTGACAGATATTCTTTCGATCCAATTGCGAATTTAAGATACTTTGAAATATCAGGAATATCTTTAAGGCGAGTATTACATAGATCAACACAGTTACAGATTACGAAATGAACTCATATGGTGACTAGATACACACGAGAGCTTACACCATATTTTGTTGAATAACTCTTAGTCGCGTTATTTTGACATTTTACTTCTAAGATTGAAACTACAAGAGTTTAGAAGGACATTTAGAAAAAACAGTACCTTTTATTTTTTGGTGGAAATGTGTGGTTTCATTCTTTGTCCAATGGCCAATTTTAATGGGCAATTCACTTAAATCAATTTAATAAGTTGTTATCATACACAGTATGCCATAAAATAGTTACTCGGCGGTTTTTGGGGTCGCTAATCATGATTCTGTGGTTCAAGTTTACCTATGACCCAAATTAGGGCCAATAATACCCATATGTCCCTTATGCAGGCCTAAACTACCAATATGAAATAAAATTAGACGAAAATGGTTACTCGGGGGTTTTGAGAGTCACTGGTCACGTTTCTGTGGTTCAAATTAACCTAATGCTCAAATTGAGCCCAATAATACCCATAAATTCTCCTCATGTAGGCTTAAGCTACTAATATCAAATAAAAACAGGCGAAATTCATTACTCGGGAGTTTTTGAGGTCGCTAATAACGATTTTATGGCTCAATATGACATTCTGCTCTAAATTGGGTATAATAATGTCCCTATGCCTCTTATGCATGTCTAACCTATAAATCACGGATCATGAATTCGATGGCAATAGTGAAAATCTTTCACATTTTTTGTCCCTCCAATTCAAATGCGTGGCTCCTTCCCGGGCATCGCATTTGGAGAACTTTTTACCAGAGGGCCTATCTAATTTTTCTCATTGAAAAGAGAGGAATGTCCGTTTATGCTCACGCATTTCTATGTATCGTGTAACCACATTCGTCTAATTTTATTTCATATTGGTAGTTTAGGCCTGCATAATTTGGGTCATAGGTAAACTTGAAAAACATAATCGTGATCAACTACTCCAAAGACCACCAGTAACCATTTTCGTCTAATTGTATACTGTGTATGAACAAATTCTTCAATTAATTTAATTGAATTGCTCATTAAAATTGGCCAATTACTGAACAAAAATGAAACCAAACATTTCCGCAAAAAAAAAATAAAAGGTGCTGTTTTTTTCTAAATGTTTTTCTGAACTCTTTGTAACAAAAATGAAGACAATTGACCCTGTAGTTTCAATTTTGGAGACGTTCAGGTTTTTCATGCTAAAATGACGCGACTATGTTTTCTAGGCTTTTCTCTACAAAGACTTAAATTACTTTTTGAAATTGTTAAGCATTCCAGGATGTATGTATATACGGTGTTATAGGAATATGTTCTTCTTTAAATATTTCTCTGAAACTTTCATTCATTTTCTAACAAAAAATTGGTCTGATAATTATTGTTTGGTACATAAACACTCTTTCACATTCGAAATCTCGACCTCATGCGATAACATCAAAAGTTATATCGCTATAAATCATTGCATAATATACCTTGATTAAACCTGTCTTGTCTAAAGTGGATTGTAACTGTAATATTGCAAAATATGCATATACATTATTTAGTTGACTACAAGCAAGGGATACATTAATAATAATAGGCCAGTGTTTCTCAAACGGTGGTACGCGTACCCTTTGGGGATACGCGAAAATTTTTAAGGGGTACGCGAATGGCGGCTAATAAATATAAATAACAGAAACCTACAAAAAATATATATATATATAACGGAATAAAACACATAACACATATGGAGGTGAAAGATCCCAAGCTTAATTAAAACCCGAATCTAAACTGCAAAGTTACGGACCTGTTCTTCGCCGTCAAGAGGGCACAAAGATATTCCGTATTACTTCTTTGAAATACCTAGTCAGATTCTGTACCTACTATAATTACTTAAATTATATAATATGTATTTTTTAGAAAGGGGTACGCATGATCACTGCACAACATAAAGGGGTACATGAGATAAATAATTAATGTATCACATCACATAAGCCCGTGGCGAGCGCCTCATGAACTATACCTGATGATGAATATTTTTTCTCTTTTTTTACGAAACGTTGTGGCACTTTTGACTAGAGAATCTCATGCAGGAGTAATTTCTACGCAATAGATACATTTGATAGAACTTGATAATTCCAACCGTGTTCGAAAAAACTCCCGCAAAAGATTTCAAGAATTCTTTGAAAACTAACTCAAAGAAAGAATTACACAACGTAAGTAAATACTTAAAGTGACAACTACGCAAACTTACTGACATTTTAATGAACTATTTGCTGTAATGAGTAAATTTTCGTTGTGGGCACCTATGCATTTTCTGACACCCTATATCTTTTTTCACGGCAACAATTTACTATAGCAGGTTTGGTTATATCCTCATACTCTAGTCCTAATAATAATATCTCCTTAGATTATGGCCTATTATTAACGGTCCACCATATATATGTACACCAGAATAGCTTGGAATAAAGTTCCTGGCTCAAGGTTTCCTGAATGCTATGTGAAAGAATTGCCTTAATGAGTTTCCTATAGAATTCGCCATAATCATTTTTCCAATGTAAATGGTACGAAGTCCTATAGTCACCAATTTTAGATATAATTTTTATTATTTTCCGCTTCTACTGACATTTTATCTTTTCTGGTTAATTTATCTTTCAGGTAAACAAAATAATTGTAAAATAATACTATTGCTGCTCAAAAATCAATGTTTTTTGATAAATTACTTTCTTTGTTCTATAGGAAAATAGTTATATATTAATGTCCAAGCTTGTTAAAATAGATACCATATAGGATTGGACAACTAAAAAAAAACATTCTAATTGTGCATGCAGCTTTATGCTAAGATATTAACATCAATCCAGCACTAATTGTTGTCTGAGACACTCTATAGACTTATACAATACACAAACCTTAATAATTCAGATTCAAATGTAATGAATATTTTTTATTTTCTAGGAGGACAGATAAGCCAAGAGCAACTACAGCAAATTGGTTTTGGCCCCAATGCACAACCACCGGTATTCGAGAAAGTGTTCAGTAATGCCCGCTTTGCCCAAGGTGGAGTAGCTACTTTCGAAGGCCGAGTAACAGGCAAACCTCAGCCCACAGTTACCTGGACGAGAAACGGAGCACCACTTCTAAGTTCCCAAAAACACAAACTATCATATAACGAAACGACTGGAGATATCACTTTCCAGATTCACCAGATTGGACCGGGAGACGAGGGGGAATATGTGTGCAACGCTAAAAATCAGTATGGCGCCGCTATTTGTTCCGTTTACATCTCACCCGAAGGGATGCAAATCCCCCAAAGGCAAGCATTTTCACAATTCGAACAAAGCACCACATATTCCAATGGTACTGTTATCACAGAAGACTTTAAAATTGATACATTCGAATACAGACTGTTAAGAGAGGTATCCTTTAGAGAATCCATTACAAGAAGAACAACTTATGAGAAAGACTCTCAGATATCTACTACGGTAGAAAGATCACTCGGCCCTCCCGCTCCACCTCAAATTTCACAAAAACCTCGCAACTCCAAGTTGCTTGAAGGTTCCGATGCTGTATTCACCGCAAAATTATCTGCTAATCCTAGACCTAGACTAACGTGGTTTAAGAACGGCCAAAGAATAACCGAATCACAAAAGTATGAATCAATTTTCTCGAATAACCAAGCTTCCTTACGCGTTAAGCAAGCCTCCTCAGATGACTCTGGGCATTACACTTTGCTTGCTGAAAATCCACAAGGCTGTGTTGTGTCCTCCGCTTATCTGGCAATTGAACCTGTAACTACCCAAGAAGGACTAATTCACGAATCTACATTTAAACAACAACAGACTGAAGTAGAAACTGATACTAGTAAAGCGTTAGCACCTAACTTTGTCCGAGTATGTGGCGACAGAGATGTTACCGAGGGTAAAATGACACGCTTTGACTGTCGCGTTACAGGAAGGCCATACCCAGAAGTTACTTGGTACATAAATGGTCGACAAGTTACAGATGACCATAATCATAAAATCCTTGTGAATGAATCAGGAAATCACGCCCTCATGATCACAACTGTTAGTCGAAACGACTCCGGTGTAGTAACCTGTGTTGCTAAAAACAAAACCGGAGAAACTTCCTTCCAATGCAACTTGAATGTCATTGAAAAAGAGCAAGTAGTTGCACCAAAATTCGTAGAAAGATTTACCACCGTTAATGTCGCAGAAGGTGAACCTGTAGTGTTACACGCAAGAGCAGTCGGTACTCCAACGCCACGAATCACTTGGCAGAAGGACGGCGCACCACTCGTTAGTAGCCCCGATGTACGCATTGCGATTGATGGTGGAGCCTCCACCTTGGATATTCCACGAGCCAAGGCGTCGGATGCTGCATGGTATCAATGCACCGCTCAAAATGTGGCAGGCTCCACCGCTACTCGCGCAAGACTATTTGTTCAAACACCCCAAGGTCCAACACCTGAACCAAGACGCCTGCATCTGCCACGACCTACGAAAGTCATCGAACCTGAGTAAGTATTGTAAAGGATTATTCGTTATGCATGGAATATATCTAAACTTGAGACATTAGAGACCAAAATATGAGATTAAGTACAACGTATTTTATACAAATGTTGGTGGTCGGTTTAAGAGACAGAGTGTGATGAAATTTTGAATTTAATTTCGAAAATTTTGAAAGCTCTCATAGTATCAACTAGAAAATTAGCATCCTTAGGTTTCTTGGCATAATAAGTAGGAATTTGGGACTAATTTTAACGTTGCTCAAAGAGGGCTCTACATATACCCTACTTCTTTTGTACATGATGGCTAATTATTTTAACCTGTAGTTATTGACAAAATGAATCGATAATCTTAAAGAATGTCCTTTTTTCAAAGGTTTTCTTTAATTCGAAATATTCGTGTATATGATTGTAATATGTACGTATGTTCAAATTTGGTGATCGAATTTTTGACCACTTCTCGACATTCAATCATGCTGAAATTTTGCACACAACTTTGGTTCTGATGACAATACAATATAGTACATTCAATATTATGGTAGATCCAATATTATCGTTTTCTTGACAACCTCCTCGACATGGTTATCAAATGAAAGAGTATGTAAAGTAGAATACAATCAGCTGTCTGATGTCATTCTAAATCCAACATGGCGGCCGACGCAAAGTGGCGAATCACCTATTTTTTACAGCCCCATGGGCATGGGCATCAAATGAAAGAGTATGACAAGCAGAATACAATAAGCTCTGTGGCGTTATTCTAAATCCAATATGGCGGCCGACACAAATTGGCGGATTACCTATCTCTCTACAAAACCTTTGATATGGGTATCAAATGAAAGAGTTTGACAAGAGTAAACAAAATTATGGAGTTTAAATAAAAAACATGAGAGACGGGAAACTAAAAAGTAAAAAATAAATTATAAAAAAAAAATAGAACTCAATTGTTCTAAAACGTAGAAAATAATTTTTATTCAGTGGTTAAATTACAAAATGATGATGAAAAAGATAACCATTAGGCACTCATAAAGTATTGTTGTTGTTGTTATATTACAACATACTGTTATAACATTTTATCACAATGCTGATTGTTAGTACAGGCAATGAAGGTAAAATGTTGTAAAAACCTCCCAAAAATTAATAAAAGAATCATCTCTGGGATTTAAGTAGTTAATAACCTGTAGAATAGAATGATGCATTCTTTGCACTTCCAAGTTCCGGAAAAATTCAAAAAAAATTGGAAAAACTTTTTGATTTTCGGTTTTTTTGCTCTAACGGTTAAAATAATGAAAATACAGAAAAAAATGTTGCAACAAAATTTGTAGCTCGTCTCTTTCTCTACAAAGTAGGTCTTTACCAATTTTTGTCTTACTTAAGCCGTTTAGGAGATAAATCCATTTTTCCACTTATAGTTTTGAGCCGCTCCATAATGCGCGGAAAATGAGGATTCTCTGGGAGTTTCGTACGACCGGACATATAGATCGATATTTATCACTATTCAGAGCCGCGAAGAAAAATGAAAGCAACGTAAAATGTAGAGAAAAGTCTCAGCTTTAATGTGGAACTAATCACAAAATTCATACAAATTTTTATCATAGAGAAGAAAGTGTTAGAAGATGGCTTAGTAAACTTTAAGAATGTTAAGCAACAAATAAGTTGTATATGTTTCACTGTATAATTGTGCATTTTCTGAACTTGTATGGATAATGTAGACAAATTCAAAAAATACTGCGCGCATTTAAAAAACTGTAAAGTCATTCCAAAGAATATGTTTTATTTATTTATAATCCAAAAATTAAGACTGTGCTATTATTATTACTTAAGATATAGCGAATTGAACTCCAAAATTTGGAGGTGATTGATCGATGAGAAATATACCCTCTACTTTGATCGCAAGGCATATTTTTCCAACAAAAGTAATTGCAATAAAATGTTAATTGGATTAATATATTATTATATAAGAATTTACAAGCAAAATGAATTATCATTCTAACTACTCCCGGCAAAGATATGTATAAATCTGTGGATCAACTATACAAAGTTCACTAACCCATCTTTTTTTATGAATTTTGTGATTAGTTCCACATTAAAGCTGAGACTTTTCTCTACATTTCATGTTATTTTCATTTTTTTAGGGGCTCTGAATAGTAGGAATTATCGATCGATGAGCCCAGTCGTACGAAACTTCTGGAGAATTCTCATTTTTCGCGCATTTCGAAGCGGCTTAAAACTATAAGTGCAAAACTCGATTTATCTTCTAAACGGCTTAAGTAAGACAAAAATGTGTAAAGACCTTTTTTGTAGAGAAAAAGACGAGGTACAACTTTTGTTGGGAACTTCTTTCGCTATTTTGGCCGCTAGAGCAAAAAATCCGAAAATCAAAAAGTATTTCCAAATTGTTTTGAATTTTCCCGGAACTTGGTGCAAAGAATGCATCACCTCATTCTTCAGATTATTACCTACTTAAATCCCAGAGATGATCCTTTTATTAATTTTTGTTACCCTAAATTAGTTATTTAGTATTAGTTAGTAATATATTATATTTTATGAGCATCCAATGATTTTCTTCATCATTTTGTAATTTAATCACTGATTAAAAACTATTTTCTATTTTTTAGAGGAATACAGTTTTAAAAGAAAGCCATTGTTTAAAAAAAAAATTATTACAGCAAATAGTTATGAATGTTTTATCCTGGGCTCGACAATATCTCTATCCATTCTTGAGACATTTACCCTTATAAATAAGAAGCACAGCCATACTGAACAATCATTTAACAAGATGTTTTATCTTTACTATCGACAGTCTTTGTTTATTGATTAATTAACTATAATAATAATAATAATAATTGGAAATAACACTATATTAGCCTTGATTTTCACTTTAGTCTGTCAACATGACAATTGTTTCGCCACGTAGTGGTTTCTTCGGATGTTAAGTACTACTATACTAATTTTACAATGCGTAAAACGCATCGTTTTATACAATTTTGACCTAATCTTAAATTAGTAAGCGGAAGTACATATTTTTGGCATGTAATTTATTGAACAATATAATTTTAATAAGTTTCTCCCCAACTAAAATTTCCTTTTAAACTGTGTGGTGAAGCAATTGTCAGGTTGGCAGAATAAAGTAAAAATCAAGACTAATATAGTTTTCATCCCAATTGTTATTATGGATTTTCATCAAGTAACGACCCAATCTGTTCAATATATAATAATAATACTATATAGGGCATCCTTTAAAACCCGTTAAATATTACCACCATCTTATAAATGGTGGTCACATATTTTATAAAAAAAATTCTAATACCACTTACTTTAAAGTTGACTCCACATTCGCCCCCCTATCCGCACGTCTATAGAATAAATTAAATAGGTATATGCGCTTCTAGTTACCTTTAAGACGTGTACAAGTTAAACATAAATCGATTTATTAATAACAGTTACGAAGGTGTTACCGTGATAAGTAGGACAAACTGTATACAAGAAACCAAGGGCTCAATTTTTTTATGGCATCTGCCACCCTCATCTGCATCGCCACTCCATTATTAAAGTGGTTAACAAAACAAAATTGTGATTTAACGCGTGGACAAGAACAAAGCTTCTGAAAAACCTTTTTGGCATCAATTTTTCGCGATGTGTACTTAAATCTGGATTATCGGAAATAAGGAAAAAAATGTCCTTTGCTTGTTAGACGGAGATAGTTTTTGTAGCAGAACAATTAGGTTTAGGATGAGGAGACCCAGTTTCGCATAAGTGGATGAAAAAGATTCTAAAAAGATTGTGGTTGAGTTGCCTTTGATTTAGGTGTAACTTTAAATATCTTCGGGACGCAGGGAATGCATGGAAATTTTTTGGAGTAAAAATACAAAGCCTAGCAGAGGAAGTGAATCTTACTTAATATATTTGTTGACACAAGCTACTTTTAGCAAGTAAAATAGCAGCCAATTTAGTATTTTAAGGATCTAAAACTGCATAAACGCGAAATGCATTGAAAATTATAGAATCGAATATCTCGAGAACCAAATTGAACATTATGTAAAAAATTACGTTCCTTCATATTTTCCTTTCATTTTCCAATAATTCTACAGACCAAAAAAATAAGCATACATTTAAGGTCAAGTGGGGTGAGTAAACAGTAAAACTAGTGCCCTCTGTGGTATGTTTTGAAACATTGTAGGTAGTTCTGGAGTATGCGACAGTAACAAGTGAAAAAAGCCACTTTATTTTTTGGAACTTTGTGGCTATTTCTACAATCTGTGAAGTGACTCTCCCCTGCCCTTTAGATACGAATTCAAGTAGGATATTTACACACTAATTGCACTTTTCCGTTCAAACCGTGAAAATTCAATTACAAACGCCCTATTAGAATTTATTTTATATTGTCAGTACTCTCTGCGGTAATATAAAATAGAATCACTGTCTGTATTGTAACCTACTAATAGGGGTCTATGCGATATTTTAATCGAAATAAGCACTAATCTTGGATAACATATAATTAATATAAAGTGACACTATCGAAGAAAGTGACCTTACCTTAGAAAAGAAATGGGGTGTAACTAGCGCCCTCTTTGAGAAACGTTAAAAGTAATTCCAAATTCTTATTTATTATACTGAAAAACGTAAAGTCACCAATTTCCAAATAGATGTTATGAAAACTTTCAAGATTATTGAGAAATTGCAAATAAAAATTCAAATTTTGAACACGCTGTATCTTTTAAACCACCAACATTTCTATAGAGCATGTTGAGCTCAATCATCATATTCTGGTCTCCAGTATCTCAACTTTAGACATCTCCCATTCTTAATAAATCAACCTGTATATAGCTTTTTCGCAAAAACAATTTCTAATAACCAAATTGTTTTCAGACCCGAACCTGGCCCAGAAGTTATTTACCTTCGTCATGTTGAACGCGCTCGACCATACGTCCCACCTGGTGAGGAGGATCGTGTATACCCCCCACCACAATTTATCATTCCTTTAAGAGATGCCGTTCAATTCGAGGGAGGAAAAGTCCACTTCGAAGCTAGAATTGAACCAGTCGGCGATCCAAGCATGGTCGTCGAATGGTTCTTAAATGGAAAACCTTTAGCAGCTAGTAAGTTAATGAAAATAAAATAGTAATAGTAGTTGAAGCAATGGATTTTATGTGTCTATGCGATTTCCACCTTTGTTTTAAATATAACCAGATGTGGTTTATGTTATGTGCCTGCAATGAAGGACATACGTTTTACTATCGTAAATTCAGAATTTTCGACATTTTCTACGAAGACAGAATATTGTTTTATGATTTTTACAAATAAAAGTTTACGACGTGTACGTAAAATTTATTGCTCCAACTGAATATGTTTTGGGACGTGATCATGAACACGAACGTGACTTTCGTTTTAGTCAGATTCGCGCACAAGAACACTGCACAATTAATTTTGGTATGATTTTATTTTACTTGGCTCGGCGAAAAAGTAACACCCTGTATCGACTTTACACGAATGATTAAAAGTCAAATTTTCTGGAGTCAAAATAGCGATATATTACTATTCACGTTCTAACAATACATTTATTTATCACTAAGTATGTTTAAATTAATTAATTATGTTGATGAGTAACACTTTAGAGTAGAAATTTGCCTTTTGTTGTTGTTTTGTCGCGTGGCTGGATCCCGAACTAACTGACTTACTGGCTCGACTCGACTCTCTTTACGCGATTGACTGCGTTGAGCGCGTCTCGGTTTATATAAGAGAAATCAAAGCTTTTGGAAGTGTTCGAAAATCGAAGACTCCAGGCGTTCTAGACGTTCCAGATTATTCGGCGTTCCCGAAAATTCGATCGGTAGGGGAGAGTGGTTCGTGTATATTTTCCAGCAGCGAAGGCTTGCTTTTCGAATTATTCTAATAATGCAAAAGTGTTTTTTCTAGCTCGCGGGCTTTCCAGAGCGTCAGAGGGACGTTAATTCTTAATTTTGACAATATGAATTACCCGATTTAAGAAAGGTACTTTGACAATCACTTGTTATCATACATTAATAGTATGACTAGAATCACAATTTTCAGCATTTTTTTCTCAAAAGGGTTAGAATGTCAGTCATGTCAAACGTGAAAATTTTAAATTTGAGGAAAAAAAAAATTTCCGTTTATTCTAGTGGTAAATTTTTTTCCAAAGTGGTAAAAAAAATGTTGCAAATTTTCTTTTCCGAAATAGGTTTGGAATGTCATGAAACGTGGAAATTTTAAATTTGGACAAAGAAAAAAAATCAGTGTATAGTGGTAAAATTTTTTCAAAAATAGTAAAAAAAATTTCCAATTTTTTTTTTAAATAGGTTTAGAACGCTATGAAACGTGGAAATTTTAAATTTGAACAAAGAAAAAAAAATTTCCATCTATTTTAGTGATAAAAATTTTTTCGAAAATGGTGAAAAAAAATTAATTTTTTTTTCTGATATAGGTTTAGCGTGTCATGAAACGTGGAAATTTTAAATTTGAGCAAAAAAAGAATTTTTTTTCATTATTTATTCCCTTTAGACGATCCACCCTGTATATTTTCCAGTGAAAGTTCTACCAGTTCTTCGCTGACAGTAGGGTCTCAACTACCTACCAAATTTGACTGCTCTCCGTCAAGTAGTTTTTTAGTAAATGCACCAACAGACAGACAGACAGACTGACGGAATTGAAAAACCTATATTTTCGTAATCTACGTGATCTGAAACGTCAGAATCCGAAAAAATTTCGGAGGGTGATTTTTTCTCGAATACAATATTTCCCTTCGGTATGCGAGGGAACTAAAAATACATGTGGCAGGAAGTTCCAAAGAATTGAAGAAGAAAAAACTAAAATATTGCCACAAATAACATAGTAATTTGTTTAGCAAATAATGTTATACTTTTGGTGCCATTGTCATACCAGCAACACATCCACGGATGCCAATTGTGAAATCATTTAACACCCATATAGCACCTTCTGAATATTTAAAGACAATTCGGTAGAATCGTAGTTTTTAATACAAATGTACAAAGTAAGAATGAGGTGCTAAATTAAGGTACAGGTTTCAAATTAAGTACCTTTATGTTTAGGGGTGCTGGTGAGAAGTTGGCGCAAATATAACGTTGAAATTATTAGCACCCCTTCCTTTTTATACAATCACATGGTGCTAAATGATAGTGTAGATTATGCAATTAAGCCCGGTGCTGGTGTGAAGTTGGCATCAAAATTATAAAATAGTTAATAGCGTTGTCAAGGCAATTAACACCTCCGCTTTTTAAATGGGTGCTAAATGGGCGCCAAATGACGATATAGGTTACGTAATTAACACCGTTGATTACGACGCCAAGTACACATGCCTGAACAAGATTTGAAAATTGTTCGGAGTTTAGAAATATATCTACCAGCAAAATTCACAGAAAACTCACAAGATACTGCTATCTAAAGAACCTTTCTTGCAAATAAAAAAAATCTGTAAAATTATATACACAAAACTTCCTTCTTTATTTAGCACCCGTTTCTTAATGATTACACAGACACACACAAAAAAATGTTTTTAATCTTTTAACCAGACCACTCTACCTTTATGTATTTTGAGACGCTGAATCCAAATTTGGCATAAAAATTGTGCCTAGACCCACCAGTTTTTCTTTTTTTTTTTTTTTGTTTGTTAAAAATAGTCCGAAAATGAGTCAAAAGGGGAAGTGTCTCAGAATTTGTCAACGTAAAGAGAGAAAATTTCCCAGCAATCGGGTAACTGTAAGTAAGCTATTTTTTACACTCAATACCCATATTACAGTAAAACAATCCCTTACAGGTTATAAAATCCCCCTAACTGATAAACTCCCATTTCTCACGAAATCTTAAATATATTTTTTTTTTTTTAGTTAGTCCAGTCGGTAAAGTAAAAAATACACCAGAAGCCCGCAAAAAATGTTATCTGATAACTTGTTAACCGTTGAAAATATAAAAAAATTGCTCATTATAAAAAAGGAAGCTTGACTAATTGTCTAAAAAAATGTCCTCTTGTAATTTTCTTGTATGTGCCATGGTTTTCGAGAAAGTCGATATTGACAAAAATTGAAGAATTTATATGCAAGCGAATTTTCGTTTATTTAAAAGTTCTTGCGCGCAAGCAATAAAAGAAATGAAATTGCTCGAAAAACAAACAAGCTGCGAAGAAAGATCAAAATGAGTTTTAAATGTTCTGCCATTTTTGATGGTATTGATATTTATTAGTATATAAAAATAACAGTATAATATGGTTATCTCTTGGTTTATTGTACATCTAACTATTCACAGGCCCATAAGAAATTACTGACTTTAATATTGAAATTATAAATGCATTATCTTTTAGTTCAAGGTAGTACTTCAATGCAAAAAAAGTTAGGAATTAAATATTCACATTTACTTTACCAGCATGTTGAAGTTAGCCAAAAAAAAATCAATAAAGGCTACATAGTCAATATTTTGATGTTTATTATGCAATTTTTTAACTGTTAAATGATTAGAAACAATAGTTATATGATACATACACTCAAAAAAATTTTTTTTTACCTAAATTTTCAAGATGTTTGGGTCTTTTTTATTTTTAGGAAACAATAAAAAATTGGCCAAATTTTGCCTAATTTCAACATGATGGTAAATTTGTAAATGTGAATATTTTTATTCCTAACTTTTTCTGTATTGAAGTACTACCTTAGACTAAAGGATAATGCATTTATAACATATATTAAAGTCTATTATTTTTTATGGGCCTATGAATAGTTAAGATCAAGAGGTAACTATGTTATATTGTTATTCTTATATATTAATAGATATCAATAGCCATCAAAAATGGAAACACAAGAGAGTATTTTATATCCCCTTTAAAACCCATTTTCATTTTTCTTCCTAGCTTGTTTGGTTTTGGAGCAATTCAACATTTTCTATAGGCGGCGCACAAAAAATTTCAAATAAAGGAAACGCATTAAAAACACAAATATTGCAATTCTTTCAATATCGATTTTCTCAAATATCATGGCATATACAAGAAAATTACAAGAGGACTTTTTTTTAAGAAATTAGTCCAGCTTTCTTTTTTATGATGAGTAATTTTTACTTCCCTCGCATACCGAAGGGAAGTATTGTATTCGAGAAAAAATCACACTCCGAGATTTTTTCATATTTTCACGATTCCGATCGTGTAGATTACGAAAATATAGGTTTTTCAATTCCGTTGGTCTGTCTGTCTGTCGAAGATTAGCCTTCTAGTAACTTTATATTGTACTAAATTTTGTTAACTAAATTAAAAAGATTAAAATTAAAAATTTTAAACTAAAAAATAATATTAAATAATTTAATGAAATGGTGAAATGGTTGGTGCATTAACTAAAAAACTACTTGACGGAAGACAGTAAAGTTGGTAAGTAGCTAACGCCACTGCCACCGAAGAAATGGTTAGACTTTCACTGAAAAATCTACCGGGTGGACCGTCTAAAGGAAATAAATAAATATTGGAAGAAAAAATTTAAATTTTCACGTTTCGTGACATTCCAAACCCATTAAAAAAAATACAAATAAACAACTTTTTTACTTTTGATTTTCTGTAAATCTTTTCATATCATCGGCACGCAAACTCAATAGTCAAGAAAATTAATAGTGACTTACTCTTTACCTTTTAAACCAAATGGATAAATTTTCTTTAATTGGGGGTGGTTATATGTATACCTCCTTAAGAGTGTTTTTTTTTTCTTTTTGTAATGAAATGTCTCAAAATTTACTTAAGTAATATACGGAATGTACTAAGAATCGCAGGACTTCATTTTTACTTATTTTCATATGACTCTTTTTACTGGGGGTAGTTTTATAGCACCCCAGAGGTAGATTGTAATCAAATTAAAAGTCCAATACAAAATATTCAGATTTCTTAATGTCATACATGAGATTTAATTATTTAAGGGGGTTTTACTATAATATGGGTATTGAGTGTAAAAAATAGCGTACTTACAGTTTTTTTCTGTAATTGCTTTGGCAAATTATTAAAAACTTCCCTTTTAGGCATAATTCTGATACCAGATTTGGATTCAGCCGCTCAAAATACATAAGAGTAGAGTGGTCTGGTGAAAAGATTAGAAACAAAAATGTTTTTGTCTGCCTATGTTATTTTTTTTGTTGGATGACCAATATATTTTCTTACCTAAAAATATATTAGATTTTCTTCCTCGCATACTGCATATTAAGTATTATTTTCCATCATCATCTCTTAATAAATTATTTTTTTGTGTGACAACGATGTATATTTTTTATTGAAAGGTTTTTTCCTTGACAGTTGTATTAACTACGTGCCAAATATTATTGTCCTCCTTCACAATACGTGTTTTTTAAGAGTGCCATCCCTGTATGTTCTTTACTAAAAGTATAGCAGATTTATTCATCGACAATTGTGTTAACTATATGCCAAATATTTTTTGTCCTTTGCCCCATTTTTTAAATTAATTATGTCTCTGAGGTGTTCACCTTGTATATCCTTCACCATAAATACATCCTATTTCCTCATTGGTAATAGTGTCAATTACCTACCAAATATTATTTTCCCCCAAGTAGTTTTGTAGACACAGCACCAACAAACAGCCAGACACCAGACCAACAGACAAAGTAGAATTGAAAGACATTCGTTCAGTTTCGAAATCTATATTCTCAACCGTGACAATTCAAGAAAATCTCAGAGTGTGATTTTTTCACTATTACAATACTTTCCTTTGACAAACGATGGAAGTAAGAATTGACAAGAAAATTTTATTACAAGGATATATGTGGAAGCTTATCCATATTGCAAATGATTGGTGAACTTTTTCTTAAAGTGGTTTTCTCAAAAATTTATATTGTATGGTGCACAATATAAAATTTTGCAATTTTAAAAATTTGTTAAGTATATCCGAGAAAAACACTTTAAGGAAAAAGTCACCAATCATTTGTAATATGGATAAGCTTCCACATATATCCTTCTAATAAAATTTTCTTGTTTAATCGAATTTTGTCGTGGCTTTCACAGAAAAAAAATTTTAACAGAGAAATACCACTTTTGACCAACATATGGCAAAAATATACAAAAATAAGCAAGTAGGAAGGAATATAATAATGTTTGGTTTGTGACAATTCTTGTTAAGTCACTCCTGTGATACATTATATGTATAGTTTGCAAAGTTTAATAATTGTGATAACTTTTTCCAGGTTCTAGAGCTACCTCAATCTTCCGCTTTGGATTTATCGCATTAGACCTTATTAGTCTTATCCTACACGACAACGGTGAATATGTGTGTCGTGTGACGAGTGCCACAGGATGTGTCGAATCACGAGCATTGCTTACTGTTAATCCTCGAGAATCCATAGAACAATCTAGTCAACATCCTGATAGTTTACAATATATCCAGAACTTAGAAGATTATTCTAAGTACCAAAGGACCGACAGTTTAGAAGAAAAAACAAACCAAAAACCTCATTTCATCCGTCCACTCCAAGACCTTGGAGAACTGCAAGAAGGTAGAAATGCTCACTTTGAAGCACAGCTTACCCCTGTCAGTGACCCAACAATGAAAGTGGAGTGGTACAAAGATGGTCGACCAATCACCGCCAGTTCACGAATCACAACCATCTTCAACTTCGGCTACGTTTCTCTCAACATCATGCACCTACGGGCCGAAGATGCTGGATCGTACACTGTGCGGGCCGTTAACCACCTCGGAGAAGCTATAAGCACTGCTAGTATTCAAGTACTTGCTCGTTCTACTGTCACAAGTGACTTAGGCATTCCAGAACAACAAAGATATATCGAAAAAGTTGAACAACTTGAAGCTTACCAACAGCAACAACACCAAAAGTACGTATTAGAGACACCTGAAAGTTCACAGCCCCCAGAATTCAAAACACCAATTAAAGATCAACATCAGATACGCGAAGGAGGTTTTGCGCATTTTGAAGCGCGTTTAGAACCAGTAGGGGATTCAACTCTGAGAGTTGAATGGCTTAAAGATGGCCGTCCTGTTGAAGCTAGTTCTAGAATCACCAGCTTCTTCAATTTCGGATACGTAGCTCTGACAATTAAAGATGTTACGATTCACGACGTAGGTAATTATACATGCCGAGCATACAATGCTATAGGACAAGCAACAACCACAGCACAATTAAGTGTTGTCAGCAAAAAGGACATTATTTTTGACTCACAGCATCCTGGTGGGTTGGAAAAGATTCAACATCTTGAAGACTCTAGTCGTTATACCCGTACTACAAAGGACGAAGTAACTGTTACACAAAAACCAAGGTTTTTGGGACCACTTAAAGGTACAAACAAGATTGTGGAAGGCCAACGTGCGCATTTCGAAGCACGCGTTGAACCTCAGAGTGACGTGACACTCAAGATTGAGTGGTATTTCAACGGTAAGCCCGTCCAACCGGCAAATAGAATTCAAACTTACCACGATTTTGGATATGTTGCCCTTGATATTTTAAGCTCACGCGAGGAGGATGCTGGTACTTATACCGTAGTAGCACGAAATGCTCTAGGAGAAGCTCAACTTTCTGCAAGCATGGTTGTCGAAAGTAAGTATACAAGAAAGTTTAGCAATTATGCGTTTACTAATATTTTCTTATTTTGCAGCTCGTGCTAGCATTGATACTAGAAGCATGCATCGCAACGCCTATGATAAAACAAAACATTTGGAAGAATCCAAATTTGTAGAACCTCAATATCATATTGAAGAACTTTGCAAATCTAAACCGATTTTCGTAGTACCACTATCTGACCCTCAACCTGTTTCCGAAGGAAGAAATATCCATTTGGAATGTCGTCTGGAACCCATGGGAGATCCAACAATGAGAGTAGAATGGTTCTGTAATGGAAGATCTGTAACAGTAGGATCAAGATTCAGAACTTACAACGATTTTGGATTTGTAGCTTTGGACATCATCCATGCAACCGCCCTCGACTCTGGAGAATATACAGTTCGTGCTGTTAATCAACTTGGATCAGCACACACATCAGCCTGTGTTAGAGTTATTGGTAGATCTGATATTATTACCGATACCCAGCACGAACAATCGTTGGAGCAAATACAACAACTTGAAGATTCATCCCGTTATCGTAAACATGTAACTGAAGACGTAACTGTTCTTCAGGCTCCTCAATTCACTAGATCTCTGCATAATATTGAAACAGTAGAAGGTACCAACGTCCACATGGAATGCCGCCTTCAACCTGTTGGGGACCCAACTATGAGAGTAGAATGGTTCGTAAATGGAGTACCCGTCAAAACCGGTCATCGTTTTAGACCAGCATATGATTTCGATTATGTTGCCTTAGATCTCCTCAGTGTATACCCTGTTGACTCAGGTATTTATACATGCCAGGCAAGAAACCAATTGGGTGAGGCAGTAACATCATGCTCTGTAAAAGTAATCGCCAAAAAAGATTTACTCTTTGAATCGCAACATCCAGCTGGTCTAGAAAAAATCCAATACCTTGAGGACTCCTCGCGCTACAAGCGCACTGAGTTTGTTGACGAACAAGTAACCGTCAAACCTACATTTGTAACTAAACCAAAAAGTTTAGAAAATATGACCGAAGGAAAGCACGCTCACTTCGAGTGCAAAATTGAACCTGTAACAGATCCAAACTTAAAAGTAGAATGGTACAAGAATGGACGCCCTGTAACAGTAGGACACAGATTCCGTCCTATTCATGACTTTGGATATGTAGCCCTCGATATTGTTGACTTAATCGCAGAAGATTCGGGCACATACGTTTGCCGTGCTACTAACCTTGTCGGTGTAGATGAGGTAACTTGCGCGTTGAAATGCAGACAATCGGGGCAAATAATTACTTCTACTCAAAACGAAACCGGTTTACAACAAATTCAACATTTGGAGGATCGCTCACGTTATCAGAGAACCGAGCAAATTGAGGAAATTACAACTCAAGCCCCTACCTTCACGACATCCTTAAAGAACGTAGACATCAAGGAAGGTCAAAGAGCTCACTTCGAATGCAGATTAATTCCTGTGTCAGACGCGACCATGAAAGTCGAATGGTTCCACAACGGACAACCACTTAAATCAGGATCAAGATTTACTGAAACTAACAGCTTTGGCTTTGTAGCGCTCGATATCTTATACACATATCCAGAGGATTCTGGCACCTACACTTGCAGAGCTACAAACGCCTTAGGAGAAGCAGTAACATCAGCTCAATGCACAGTACAGTCCAAAAAATCTATTTACCTTGAATCTGTTCATGAAGGTGCCCTAGAGCGTTTGACTGAACTTGAAGATTCTTCTCGCTACCAACGCAAAACTGTACAAGAAGAGACTGTTAATCAAGCCCCATGTTTCACTTTACCTATTAAAGATTTACGAGTAGCAGAAAATCAAGCAGCTCATTTTGAGGCAAGACTGATTCCTGTTGGAGATTCCCGCTTGAAAGTTGAATGGCTGCGTAATGGTGTGCCAATTCAAGCCTGTAAGTAAAAATACTTTTACCGATTAGTAGAAAAGCTATGACAGTTCCACGTCAAAGTCCTTATGGAGCTTCATATTAGTTTTTAAGTGATGATACAGATTTAGTGGGTGAAACCGCAGTGGATCAACTTCTAGTAGTACAGGTCTGTACACAACTTTTAACAGGTATATGTAAGTCTGTATGAGGTTTTCAATAGGTTTTTATAGGTCTCTGTCCATATTTTAATAGGCCTGTACTTTAAAACCATAATCAGGTACTAAAAGAGTAAAATTGGTACAGCAAGGATGAGCAATGGTAAATGAGGTAAGATAAACTAAGGATAAGGTAGTGGTACATTAAGAATAAATAAGGGTAAAACAAAGATCTAGGTCTAGACCTGTTGAAAGCCATACCGAGACTTGTACAAACTTACTAAGACCCCTATAGAGACCTGTAGTACTAGAAATACATCTCATACTCTGCTGCTGTTTCACCCATCAATTGTTGATATCACTTAAAAAAACAGAATGAACCTCCATAAGCAGGTTTGCTTATTTTGTCATGGAACTCTACTCTGCGCTTATCTACTCTGATTGAATTTTAATCGCTAACTTTCTTAATGATTTTTTACAGCCAACCGCCTTACAACCATGCACGACTTTGGATATGTAGCCTTAAACATGAAGTATGTTAATCCCGAAGATTCCGGTACTTATACTTGCCGCGCCGTTAATGATTTAGGTGAAGCTGTAACAACTGCTACATTATTCGTACAATGTAAGTTCAATATTTTGTGAAGCCAACAATAATTACAACTTTAATTTTATTATTGATTAGTATTGATTTCAATCTTACTTTGTGGTTTTATTATTATTTACAGCTAAGGCTTCTCTGCAACTTGAATCTCAACATGAAGGTGCCCTACAGAAACTTCGCCAATTAGAAGACTCTAGCAAATATCAACGACGTGAAGAAGAAGAAACCATAGTTACTCAAGCTCCAGTGTTCACCACTAAACTCAACGGCCCTACTGAATTAGTAGAAGGCCAAAGTGCACATTACGAATGTCGCATTGAACCATACCCAGATTCCCATCTTAAGGTTGAATGGTTCCACAATGGAAAACCTTTAGCAACAGGACACAGATTCCGCAACGCATATGATTTTGGTTTTGCTAGCCTTGATGTCCTTTCTGTATACGCGGAAGACTCCGGTGAATATACCTGTAGAGCAACTAATCGCATAGGACAAGCGACATCTTCTGTTGTAACAAATGTTAAATGTAAGTTTACAACTTTCTCACTGTGAAGTGAATTAACTATTTTTTTTCTGTCTGTAGCTAAATCGTCTATTATTCGCGACACCCAGCACGAGGGAGCTCTGCAAAAGATTCAACACTTAGAAGATGAATCTCGTTACAAACGTGTCGCACATGAAGATGCTCTCATTCTTGAAAAACCTCAATTCGGACGTGGTCTTAAAAATATTGAAAATCTTCCCGAAGGTCTTAGTGCCCATTTGGAAGCAACTCTTACACCCGTGAACGATCCAACCATGAAGGTAGAATGGTTCTGTAATGGTAGACCAATTCAAACTGGTCACAGATTTAAGACAACTTATGACTTTGGATTTGTCGCATTGGACATTCTTTATGCGTACGCCGAAGATTCTGGAACTTACATGTGTAGAGCTAGGAATGCTGTTGGTGAAGCAGTTACCACAGCAGCAGTTTCTGTAATTTCTAAATCTGGTCTATACCTTGAAACTCTCGATGAGCAACGTCTTAACAAAATCAAACAACTTGAAAGTTACGAGAGACCCAAAAAGGAAGAAATTGAAGCACAGCCCCAACGTCCTGTGTTCCTTACACCCTTAACCAGCTTAGAAAACCTAAAAGAAGGAGAACATGCTCACTTAGAGTGCAGAGTAGAACCAATTAACGATGCAAACTTGAAAATCGAATGGTATGTTAACGGAGTCAAGCTACGTGCCGGTCACAGATTTAGAACAACTCATGACTTTGGTTATGTGGCCCTCGATGTATTGTACGCATACCCTGAAGACAGTGGAACCTACATGTGCAAAGCTACTAACCTCGTTGGTGAGGCTGTTAACACATGTACGATTAAAGTGGGTAGTAGAAAGAGTATATTACTTGATACTCACCATCCAGAAGGTCTTGAGAAAATTAGAGAGTTGGAAGCTCAAGGACATCCAGCTCGTTTAGAAATCGAAGAACCAGCTCCAACACCACCTCGATTTGTTACCGAATTACGCGGAACCACTGAAATTTATGAAGGACAAACCGCTCACTTTGAGGCTCAAATTCAACCAATTCACGATCCAAATTTGAGGATTGAATTCTACCATAACGGCAAGCCACTTCCGTCGGCAAACAGATTCCATATCACATTTGATTTTGGATATGTCGCGCTTGATATTGGACACGCCATATCTGAGGATGCTGGAGAATATTCCGTCAAAGCCATTAATAATCTTGGCCAATGTGTGTCTTCCATCAATCTTAGAGTAATTGCTAAGAGTAATATAATTCTGGATTCACAAAGACCTGAAGGCTTAGATAAAATAAGACAACTAGAAGAACACCAACCATACAAACGCCCTGACTTTGAAGAACCTGTCACCAGACAGAGACCTGTATTTACACAACCTCTGCAGAACATCGATTCCATCCTGGAAGGACAAACAGCCCACTTTGAATGTCGTCTTATTCCAGTGGGTGATCCCACATTAAAGGTAGAGTGGTTTAGAAATGAAAAGCCATTAGAAGACAGCTCTCGTATTACCAAAATACACGATTTTGGATTTGTTTCCTTGGACATTTCTCACGTAAGAGATGAAGATGAAGGTGTATACATTTGCAGGGCCACTAATCCTCTTGGAGAGGCTGTCACGACTGCATCTATGAAAATTAGAAGTAAGTAGTAGTTATAATGAGCATGAGATATTAAGTTACTCCTTTCCTCTTCCTGCGTAACTAACTTTAAATTTTTTTTCAGCCAAAGCCAGCATTCAATTGGAAACACAACATCCAGAGGCACAAAGCAAAATTGCACAGCTTGAACAACCCCATGCTCCTAGACCCGAAGAACCAGAACGAGAATTTGAAAAACCTATATTCACTCAACTACTCACAGGTCCAACAGAGCTCTGGGAAGGCCAGCATGCTCATTTCGAAGCTAGGGTTGTCCCTGTTGGTGACCCCAGTTTAAGATTTGAGTGGTACGTTAATGGTGTTGAATTGAAACTTGGATCCAGATTCAAAGTCACTCATGATTTTGGTTTCGTAACGCTGGACATCATGTCAACCGTAACACAGGACTCTGGAGTTTACATGTGCAAAGCCATCAATAAATCTGGTGAAGCTGTTTCCTCTATTTCGATGAAAGTAAAATCAAAATCCAGTATTGTTGGAGAACCGTTACAACCGGACGCCTGGCAAAAGATTCAGCTTAAAGAAGCAGAGATGAACAAAGTACCTGAGATGTTTATTGATACCACTCCTCAACAGCCACCTGTGTTTACCACACATCTGAAGAGTTATGATAAATTAGTTGAGGGGCAACACGTTTATTTGGAAGCTCAAGTAGAACCAAGGGCCGATCCAAACTTACGAATCGAATGGTTCAAAAATGGAATATCGTTAGCAACTGGTACTCGTCTTCGCAGTACATTTGATTTCGGTTTAGTCACACTATCCATCAATGGTTTGAGAGATGACGATTCAGCTATCTACACATGTAAAGCTACAAACAAATTGGGAGAAGCTATCTCAACGTGTTCTCTTAAGATTGAAGATCGTCACTGGCTTCTTGGACAAACATTACATCCCGATGCTATTCCAAAATTAGAAGCATTAGAAAGACCCCAGGAAGCGCGCCCTGAGCTACCAGAACCAACATATGAACTTCCTATATTTATTACTCATCTCAACAATGTTGAATGTATGGAAGGCGATAATGTCCACTTTGAATGTAATGTCGAACCATCTAAAGATCCTACTCTTAAAATCGAATGGTTTGTCAATGGCAAACAATTGCCAAGCGGTGCTAAATTTAAATCCACATACGATTTTGGTTATGTCGCTCTCGATATTACCCACTCATATGAAGAAGATTCAGGTATATACACGTGCAAAGCCAGCAACAGCAAAGGTTCGGTAACTACATCAGGTTCATTGCGTTGTATTGCAAAACAAAATATTTTCCTGGATACGCAACATCCACAAGGAAAGGCAGGTCTAGAGGCAGTTCAAGATGTTGAGGAAGCCGTCGCTGCTAAGTATAGGCGTCAATCTTCAGCACCTGATAAGGATTATACCAAACCCATCTGGGTCATACCACTTAACCCAGAATTTAGATTGGTAGAGGGCCAGCCCTTACATTTAGAAGGTACCGTTGAACCAAAAGAAGATCCTAACTTGAAGATAGAATGGTTCTTTAATGGAAAGTCATTGGATCATGGAAGTAGATTTAAACTAGCCAAAGACTTTGGTTTCGTTACCCTTGATTTAACCGATGTGTATGAAAGAGACCAAGGTATTTACACGTGCAAAGCATACAATAAATCTGGAGAGGCATTTACCTCTACCACTATTTACTGTACCAGCAAGTCTAACTTGATTGAACGAACCCAACATCCTAAAGGTCAAGAAGGACTTGAAAAGATCCAAGACCTCGAAGATTCTCTTAACAGGCCAGAAATTCCAACGGCCGAATCAGATGAAGGCCATGCACCAGTATTTACATCAGAGTTCACGAACTTGGTTAACCTCACCGAAGGTGAGATTGCTCATTTCGAAGCTGGTTTAACACCTATCGGCGATCAAACGATGACCGTTGAATGGTTTTACAATGGCAAAACGATCGAAGCCTCTCACAGATTCAGAACAGTACATGCCTTTGGCATGGTTGTTTTGGAAGTTCTAGGAACAAAGATTGAAGATTCAGGCACCTACACATGTAAGGCCAAAAATAAATGGGGAGTGGCAGAACAGAGCGTTACTCTGGAATGTGTTGATAAGTCATCTGGACAGAAACCAAGATTCACAACCCAAATTCAAGATATCGTGGGTCTCAAAGACGGACAATCCGCTCACTTTGAATGTACTCTGGTACCTGTTAACGATCCAAATCTTAAAGTAGAGTGGTACCATAACGGACAGCCAATTTTGCAGTCATCACGTATTAAATCGGTATCTGACTTTGGATTTGTTGTGATGGATATATCTTATATTCAGAACCATGACTCCGGCGAATACGTTTGTAGAGCTTACAATAAATTTGGTGAAGATTTCACTAGAGCTACAATTTCAGCACATGGAAAAGGTGGAGTATTTACTGACAGTTTACAACCAGAATCCCTTGCTAAAATCAGAGAACTTGAAAGTTTGCAAGGCCAACAAGCTCAAGCACCCTCTACTCCCGTCACAGAACCACCCAAATTTATCACCCAAATTCAAGATGTCACAAAACTCGTTGAAGGACAAAGTGCTCACTTCGAAGCTCGTCTTACCCCCGTTACCGATCCAGATTTGGTAGTAGAATGGTACTACAATGGCAAGAAATTACCTCATGGTCACAGATACCGCACCTTCCATGATTTTGGTATTGTCATTCTTGATATTCTTTACTGTTATGAAGAAAATTCCGGAATTTATGAATGCAGAGCTTATAACAAGTATGGGGAGGATTCCACAAAGGCTACACTGAAATGCGTCTCGAAGACTAATTTGATCCTGGACTCGCAACTACCGCGGGTAAGAATTTTAATTAATTAAATATTAATAATATCAATTATTTTAATATTAAACAGCATGACTTTCAAATAAAAATTTAAGTTTTTTTATTGTCTACCTGGTAGCTATATATGAGAGGCCCATAAAAATAAATCTTGCTTAATTCATATTGGATTTAATGTTATCAATTTATTAACTTTGTAAAGATAATACTAGGTATTATTAAAAGCAAATATATTTGCAAGCTGATTTATTTTTTATTCTAGTATGCAACTTTTTTATAATCTGTTGCAATGAAACGTTCATAAAACTTTCGAACGATTTGTGTTTAAAAAGTTACTTTAGCTCTTTGTAAATACTTACTTATCAATTATTGTCAATATCGATTCCAGGGCATGGAAGGTGGATTGGAGAAAATACAAACATTAGAAGACTCCTTAATCCGACAGAGAGACGTCAAAGAAGAAGTTGAAAAAGGAAGAGCACCAGTTTTCACTGTACCATTATCCAACATCGACAGCCTACGTGAAGGAGAAAATTGTCACTTTGAAGCGCGTCTAATACCCACAGACGATCCCAAACTGAAAGTGGAATGGTTCTGGAACGGAAAACCGCTAAGAACCGGATCCAGATTCCGTACATTCTGTGACTTCGGATTCGTAATCCTAGAAATATCTCCAGTATATCCAGAAGACTCTGGCGAATATTCATGCAGAGCTTTTAACGAATACGGTGAGGCCGTTACCACTGCGTCAATGAAAGTATCAGGCAAGAGAAGTATTATTTTAGAATCACAATTGCCCAAAGGCATGGAAGGAACAATCGATAAAATTGCAGAACTTGAAGGTTTGGGTGCTACTCAGCAACAAGCCACTCCCGATGATGACACAGGAAGGCCACCCGAATTTATCACATCCCCGTCAGATTTAACATTGAGTGAAAACGGACTTGCTCACTTTGAATGCAAACTTATACCGGTTAACGACCAGAGCATGAGAGTAGAATGGTTCCACAATGGGAAGGCTCTTTGGGCCGGATCCAGAATTAAAACCATTAACGACTTTGGATTTGTCATACTTGAAGTATCCGGAGTATACCAAAGAGATTCCGGCATGTATACATGCAAAGCTACTAACCGTCATGGTGAAGCGTCTGTGTCATGCCAATTGCAGGTCAGAGGAAGACAGGGCATCATCATGGAACCTCAATTGCCTTCTAACTTCCGTTCAGGAACTGAGAGCATTCAAAAACTTGAAGAACAGTTGTACAAGAAAGAAGAAATTTTAGCCGAGGAAGAGACGCCTCATCCACCCAGATTTATTGTGGAAATTAAGGATAATATCGATGTGCCAGAGGGTGGTCCAATTCACTTCGACTGCCGCGTCGAACCTACTAATGATTCCAGCATGCGAATTGATTGGTACCATAACGGCCGTCCATTCGCCACAGGTTCTCGTGTACATCAAATTAATGATTTTGGTTTCATTTCACTTGACATCGACTATTCATATAGTCGCGACGCAGGCGAATACGTTTGCAGAGCTACTAATAAATGGGGCTTCGCTACTACCAAAGCTACAGTTACAACAACCACCAAACGTAATATTGATTTCGAGAGTCAACTTCCATCCGGCATGAGCGCCGAAAAATTGAAAGAATTAGAAAAGGGACCAGTTTCTGTGGCTCCAGCAGAAGACAAAACGTTCTCGCCACCCAAATTTATTACACAAATCGAGTCAGTTACTGTTGAAGAATCTGAATCGGTGCGTTTCGAATGCAGAGTTGAACCAAAAGATGATCCCAAATTGCGCATTGAGTGGTACAGGAATGGTAAGCTTTTACCATCTGGCCATCGTTATAGAACCGTTTACGATATGGGATTCGTAACACTTGAAATACTATATGTTTATTCTGAAGACTCCGGTGAGTATGTTTGCAGAGCTGTGAATGACCACGGAGAAGACTTTACAAGAGCCAACATTTCATGTAAGAAACTACCAAATATCATCTTGCAAAACCAAGTACCCAGAGGTATGAAGAGGTCCGAGGCACTTACGCAGATGGAAGCCGCTATTAAAAAGTACACCTCAGAAGTTTACCTTACTGAAGATGATCTCTATGATATCGATAAGAAACAACCTCCTAGATTTGTTACTCAAATCAAGGACCAAACAGAACTAGTCGAAATGCAAACTTCAAAGTTCGAGTGCCAGTTAGCACCAGTTGGGGACCCAAATATGAAGGTTGAATGGTTCTTGAACGGAAAACCTTTACCACACAGTAAGTGCTCCACATAAAATAAGTATTAAACTGTTTCCTCATGTTTTCTTTGCTTTTCCAGAAAACAGATTTACGCCCATTTATGATTTCGGTTATGTTGCCATGAACTTCGGTTGGGTATATCCAGAAGATAGTGGAGAATACTTATGCCGCGCTACCAACTTATACGGTATGGATGAAACTAGAGCTGTTATTAAAACAGCCGGAAAACCAGGAATCATTTACGAGTCACAGTTACCTAAAGGAATGAAGAGCATAGAAAGGATTCGTGAACTTGAAGCTGCTTGGCAAGTGTATGTACATTCGTTAATTGTAAATGCATGTCTTTATTAATGTGCCAAATATGTTTTAGTGTTCCTGAAGAACCAGAAGAAGAGTCCAAACCAAGATCGGCACCCATATTTGTAAGTAATCCAGAACCAGTGACAGTTGAAGAAGGAGAATGGGCTAGATTTTGCTGTCGCGTTACTGGCCACCCACGCCCGCGTGTGATGTGGCTTATCAATGGACACACAGTAGTTAATGGATCTCGATACAAACTAACTTACGATGGAATGTACCACATGGACATTCCAAAGACACGTCAATATGATACCGGTAAAGTGGAAGTAATTGCGCGCAGCTCAGTAGGCGAAGCCATTGCACAAACGGAACTTAAAATTATACCCAGGCACGATGACTACAGAGGAGTTCTAAAGAACTCACCAAGACGTAAGTATATTCATGATACTACAATACATAAGTACTTACATTTACTAAGATACTTTACACAATGCACATTGATCCACAATTAACTACAAGCAACGCATTCCAGCACATTCACTTAAAGACTCTAACACTTACAATTTACCTCGAATCTCCCGATCCACTCCAATCTCCTCACCAGTTCGCATCATTCTGCTTCGAAGCATTTATCAACGGATGTTTTTCATGCTTTCCACTCAAGGAAGTGTTGGACAGGTATGCCATTGTTACTTTCCTATTTTTGTATTTATATATTGCATGGTAAATATCCAATCCTAAGTGCATTATGTGTATTGTATGTAGTTGTATGTTTTTTTACTTATGTTTCCGATGTGAATATTTTTCTTAGCGCATTCGCTCTAACTATATTTTATTCGTTATTTAGCTTGGTATGATCTCGAATTAAGTGAATACCAAAGAGAGCGTACAGAAACCGAACTCGAACGAGTATTCGATGAACGGAATTCAACTCTTCGCGAAGGAGGACTGCAGGTCTCTGGAGTCCATGTTCAGCAGAAGGAGTTCAAGGAACCTGAAACGGAATGGCAAAAGACTGTTAAGACCAGGAAAGGCGAAGATTACTATACTAAAATACATGAATTAGAAAACGAACAGGTTACAAAAGAAATCAAACTTCGAGAATCGTCTCACCAGTATGCAATTCCTGGTGAGAAAGTCGTCAGCAGTTCTATGTCAAGAGGAATGGCCCAAAGATATGAAGAAAACTTGTGAGTTGATATTTCTAATTAGTCTCGTTCCATTTCAATAATTTTTAAAATATTTCAGGGAAGAAAAGCCATATGAAATCGATCTAACTCCTATCCCAAGATTACCAAAAGGCGAACCACCAAAGCCAGTACCACACAAGGATCAAATCTCATTGAGAAAAACAGATAAGAGCAAAGAACAAATGCAACACGAGGTTGAAATTGATTCAAAGAGAGGAGCATACCCACCAGAACCTACGGAATCGGGCGTACACGGAAGAGAAATCTATGTAACTAAACAAAAACAAACTCAGAAAGAACAAGTCGGCGATCTAGAAATCACCCGCAACATCACTGCTACTGAGACCACAGACGTTGAACACAAGGCTAAAACACAGGAACGATTGGTCCAAGGTCAGTCGCTTCCTGCTAATCCACCATTCTTTACAAAGAAAATCCAGCCTTGCCGCGCTTTCGAGAATGATTCGGCAAAATTCGCAGTTGAATTCGACGGCGATCCGCTTCCCAAAATCACTTGGTTCCGAGAAGATTTTCCAATCACTAGCTCACCTGACTTAAAGGTATATACATTCAGTACCAAATCAATTTTACAAATTAGACAGGTATTTATGGAAGATTCTGGAGTATTTAGCGTAGTAGCTGAAAATCGAGCTGGCACTGCAAAATGTAGTGCTAACTTGGTTGTTCAAGAGAGAAGAAGACAAGGCAGAACTGGTGTAATTCCACCTAGTTTTGAAACAACGATTCAAAGTACTAGCGTTAATGTTGGTCAATTAATAAGATTTGACGCTAAAATCAGTGGAACTAAACCCATTGACGTATACTGGTTGAAAAACGGAAAGAAAATTACTTCAGACATCCGTTATAAAACACTAGAAGAAGACGAACTTTACACTCTTCTCATAATCGAAGTTGTACCTGAAGATGCCGGTAAATACGAATGCGTTGCGATTAACAGCGGTGGGGAAGCACGTTGCGAAGCAGAATGTACTGTTGTAGCACCTAAATCGCCTCAAAAACCATCTAAGGCGGCAAGTCCGGGTGTTGAAAGAGCACCAACCATTGTTGAACCGCTTAGAGACCAATCAGTCAAGGAAGGTCAAGCAGTAGCTTTCAGATGCAAAATAACTGCTAAGCCAGCTCCAATCATCAAATGGCACAAGGGTGATAAAATTATTAAGCCGTCCAGGTATTTCCAGATGACCAAAGAGGGAGATTATTGTACATTAAAAATCTCTGAAGCATTCCCTGAAGATGAAGGTGTTTATAAATGTATTGCTGAAAATCCAGCTGGAACGATTACATCCCAAGCTAAGTTGAAAGTTTTGGTACCTGAAACTCAGGAGACGGCACCTTCACTGACACCCATGAAAGACGTAATTGTACCTGAGGGAAGCCCTGCACAGTTCAAGACGACCATTTCCGGAAAGCCCAAACCAACCATTCAATGGCTGAGAGAAGGTTTCCTCATTCCAGAATCGCCCGATTTCCAGGTAAATACTATATAAGACAAATAAAATAATACACACGATATTGAAAGGTGAAATGAAACTTTTAATATTCACAAGTTTTGGTAAAGGCAATTCAAGCTATACACGTAATCTGGTGACAAATTAAGCCGCTAACAAAGCCCAGTCGATGCATCTAGTGTCGAGTGTTAAGATTATTATAATCGTGATATAAGCAAATAAATTACTGTAGATGATAATGAAAATAATTGGTGAAATGAATCATACACAAAGCAATAAAAAAGGCTCATATTATAACAAGAATGGCTGGCAACCGGTCTCAATGTATAAAGAAATATTGAATAATGACTTTTAAAACCATCCCATATAGAAGGCTAAAATTAACTATTGTCATAATTTTAATGCATTTGATTTAATAGTTACTCGCAAGGGGTTAAAAATTGTAAAAAATCAAGTGAGATGAAATTTCGAATATAATTGAGAAATAAAGATGAGCCTACCCTAAGCCACATACAAACAATAATCATTTATCAGATATTACACTTTTTATAATCATATCTACGTGGTAAAATTTAAAATTTTTCTGATACAAAATAAATAATATCATCTTAACATTTAAAAAGGTTTTAACAGCAATATCTGTGTTGTATCTTACTTAAACAAAAAAGATTTTTTTAAAGTTCTTTCGATATGTTGACCTGTAGACATGATACCTCAAAAACTATTGAGATTATCCGTTATATCATGAAATTACCGTCCATTCGTATAATGAATTAATAGCGAGAGCACTATACATGGTGGAATTTGTTTAATTTTAAAAACATTTTTATCTGTAGAAGCATTTTATATACATAGTTTGGTTCGGAAAGAATCGTTATTTCTGGTGAAAAATTATAACAGTTTCTTACAAGGAGAAGCAAGTCTTGTTTTACGTTAAGTTTTATTAATTTTAACCCACTGTCCCAAGCTGCGAATGTTCGAAACCTTCCAGATTGTTTTATCATATTTGCACAATTGTGATCATAGTGGTCCTACAGATTGACATATTCTATAAAAATATCACGGAAGATGATCACAGACAAATGACAGAAATATGTTTTCAAAACGGGTTCTTTAGCCCCTGCAATAGTACCTATTTCTAATGAAATATTATTTAACATTTTTGGAGGAGGCTAGAATCTTCACTGCCTCTGAAGCAATGTGTATACCAAAACACTTCAACATTACAGTTTAATATTCTCATTCGACGCCTGTCTCGCTAACTATGTTGGTATTATCTAAAGATTAATTTTAATTGTAAATAAATATTGGATGATAAAACAGTTTACTTTTCAATCTCATTCGAAGACAATAAGTGCAGATTTTGCCACAATGCAGGGTATATCATCATGACTTTGCTAAATGTATTTTGGCAACTATTAAGATAATATGTAGGCAATTTTTTATACAGGGTGTAATCAGTATCATGTCGTTAAAAAAAACTGGTAATGGGGACCGATTAGACAAACAAAAAACCTTTATGACTTTTCCCTCTAGCGCACATCTAAATCCCATATGCGACACTACTTTGATCTAGCAGAAATGCCGCCGATGACCTTGGACTTTTACTGTCGATTTGACACGTCAAGATTAAATACACTCGGGATGATTCGGATAATCCGAATCGGAATTTTAGTACCTGATTGAAGTAGGTAATAGAGGATTTTAATCGTATAAGTATAATATCTGCATGATATGGTACAATTACCTACATCGCATAATTCCTTACATTACCTATTTGTATCATTTGTAAGGCTTATTTTAAAATAATAGTGAAATCTGTACGTCTTACGAAAATCCAATCTTTTATTGCAGCTAAACTGTTAGTTGACGTTCAACTGTATATGAGTCTCGCTATCGAACGAACGAACAAATAAGTTGCTTTTGTACGTAATCAAGAATTTAACGACTTGAACGGTAAGTCAATAAAATAAATCTTAACTATAAATACAGTGACCCGAAATTCAAAAATAACAAAAACAACGAACGGCGGGGCTGGACGTGTGTACATAATGAAACACCCACAGTAACTAAAATATTGCACAAGGGAGAGTCAGAGTATAGTTTTCTTCAGATTAGATCTACTGAACAGTCAGAAAACGTCGACGTCTTTCATCTTTACCGCATCGCTAAAGACCGCCGACATTTTATAGCTATCTACACAAATACTGAGTATCATAGGCAGATACGCGCGGCGATCTAAACCTACCTCAATATTCCAGCAGTTCTCAAAAAAATGTATTGAAAATTTCCGACATTTTTGTTTATTTTTTTTTTTCTCCAAAACTATGAGCTTTAGACCCCATGTTATATAAGGTTTTTTTGTTTGTCTTGTCGTTCCCAATCACCAGTTTTTTTTAATGACATGAAACTGATTACACCCTGTATATAGGTTTCCCATGGTGCCCTATTCAATTAAAACATTTTTATTTTTCATTTCCGGTTATACCGGAAGTGGCAACCAGTTCCATTATCTTAAATATACGGTCCTGCACATCTACATTTAAAAATTGCTGAAATTAAAAAGGAGGCGTCGATTCTCAGTTCGACACAATACGTGTTTTGTTTATGTTTGTTTAATCATTTTACTAGAATAGTTTAAGCGACTGCGGTAACTTTTTGCAAACTGTAGACGTGCATAGCAGTCGATCACTATTATTGGTTTCATCAAGCTGTCTAGTATACTATATCGATATTAGGTAATACAATTAACCGAAGACGCGACGACGCACTCTGGCATGAATCCCAAGTTGACGACAATGCCACCGAAAACATGGTTTTAGACTTTCACTATATCTATTGATATATATATTAATACATATATAATAGAAAAAAAATTTGAAATTTTGAAAATATTGTATAAAATGGATGATGGTAAAAATTTTTGTTTGCTCAAATTTAAAACATCCACGTTTCATGACATTCTAAACATATTCATTCATTCAAAAATATATATTTTTTTGAAAATCGAAAAGTAAAAATTTTGAAAATTTTTTATAAAATGGATGGAAAAAAATTTTGTTTTCCTCAAATTTAAAATTTCCACGTTTCATGGCATTCTAAACATATTTAAAAAAAATTGTGTTGAAAATTAAAAACATATATATATTTTTTCCCACATGGAAATTTTTTTTCAATTTAAAAAGTCTATTCACCCATACCGAATGACTTTTAACCCCAAGAGAGTAACTTTCTATTACAGAAGGTGGCTTTTGTGGCTCTTGGTCCCGTTGGGGGGGGGGGGAGTAATTTATTACCCAAGCTTTCAAAGCTACCCCTTCCGATGTAATAAACGTGATTTTCTGTTAAAAGAATGAAAAAAATTGAATTTTGGACCTGACGCAAGGGGTTTGGAAATCTCTAAACTACCTTAAAAGTTGCGTTTTTAATATGATGAAATAAAATTGTTCCCTCCTTTTTATCTTAACAAAAATACCTATTCAACTTCTAAAAATAAGAACAGGCCCATAGCCGTATGTCTTTGGGGTTACCTAGCATATGCATGGAATTTTTTAGAATTTTAAATATTTCTGTAAAAAAATGGAAACTAAAATTGGCCCCCTTTTTGCGCAAGTGATCAATTTTGATGTACGGACCCTGTAGACCTCATTTCTTATTCCCAAGTAACGCTCTTATCAGGTTTAGTCCAAAATTCATGATCGAGCGCATTTGATCAGTCGTATCCTGAGGTACCTTTTCAATACAATTGAACTTTTTATTTTTTAAGTTATCATGCTTACCAAAAACGTGACGGACGGACAGACAGATGGACGGATATTTTGAAAGTTGTTCAGCATTCAACCACTAACACAACGTTATAAAATTTTAGAGTATAAAAATGAACCTTCATCTCCAAAAACAATAAAGGTCACTAAAAATTATAAGACAATTCCTACCTATTGTCAATTGTAAGTTTTGTGTAAAGTAAACAATTACGTAACTGAACGTATTTTTAATACTAAATATCTTGGCATCGCATCGGCTTGAATTTGATTACTAGGAAAAAATTACGTTCAATTACTTCTCACATTCTGTCTAATAAGTTGCCAAATATTTGTACACCGCCACTTTTGGTGGCGATTCAATTTTTTTTAGTAGGTACTTCATGTCACTAACGTCAGGTCCTTATTCACAAATCGAACATAGCGTAAGGTCGCTCTTGAAGCATATCCTCTGTATTCACTGTAGGGTTCTCAAGTTACCTTATCTTTAAACTGACGCATACATATATTATGTTATAAATTCGATTGCTGATTAGTTTCAGTGGTGGAAAAAAAGGAAAATATGTAAAAGAAAGTAGAAATGATTAAAATACATGTTTCAAGTTCACATATAGAGCATGTACCTACTTTACAATCTTCTTGCATTTCGTGAAACAAATTATTCAAGAAAGAGGGCAATAGAATCAAAAACGCTTTCGTTCATACGCAAACGCATGGCATATCATATACAAAATCTATTTTTGTCCGCACCAGAAATAATTTACAGATTAAGGCCACATTTTATTTTCATAGCACGCTTTAATTCTATAAATATTACAATTTTCCAAGTAAAAGACTGACGGGTATGTTGAATGTACAAGAAAGTAAATCTTTGAGTTACTTATATGTATTTCAGTTTCAGTAGAGAACAGGAAATTGACATTTGTAGTCTCGGGAGGGGCTGAAATTCTTTATGGTAGTGAAATAAATAACAAAATATGAAGTAGTTTCCACAAGCATCAAGGCACGATTACTATACTCGACACGTGTTTCGATAGCCATGTTAGCATCATCTAGTGATGATTGAGCGGATTTATTTAGCTCCAGATGATGTCTACATAGTTGACGAAGCACGTGTCAAGGATAATATTAAAGTGCAATGTTCAATTGTTTTGGAGTTGTCAAAATTACTTCATACGGGGAAAACGAATGTGCGACAGCTGCTAGTATTCACCCTACTTGGCAATCAAGACAGTAGGTGCGGTGCGTTTTTTTTTTGGTCTACGACTGGTTGAGTCGAATTACCAGAACAACATTTACCAATAAAACGACAAAACTGATGCTCTTATGTTAGCGGTGACAAAAAGAGGCTCAAACAAAGTTCACAAAATTGCAGTGAGTGATTTCCAAGTCCCATACTTAAGCAGTTAAAAATGTGACACATATCCATTTAGACGCCATCATTTTTGTCAGGAATTCTCTTGCCTACATATAGAGTATTTGTCATGGTTATTTATCGAGTAACAGTAGTTAACTGCTTAGATATAATTGCTATATCTTAATTTTAACGATCTCTCGATGATACCCACTTGGTTAGCGAAAAATTAGTCAGTATATTATGCAGTATTTCTGTTTCTCTAAAAGTACAATTCTCTCCATGTACATTTTTCTTTATTAAAACATTTTAAAGACTTTTATATTTTGCTGGTCGATTAAAAAAAAATAAGCTTAAACACTAACTGACTGTCCAAATTTTAATACGATTGGATCTTTTTGCTGCGCTAGTTATCGCTCTTTACATAAACGTGAGGCGGAAGAACGAACAGGCAGGTAGACGGATAGACAGATAAACGAACGAGTGGACGGACATTCTGAAAGTTCGATTACTAACATAGTATGATTTTTTTTTTTTTTTTTTCGTAAATAGCCCCTTCTACGGACCCCTAATTTTTAACCGAATTAAGAATAATTTATACGCAGGGCCGTATTTAGAATCTGTAGACCCCCTAGGCTAAATCTGTGGTGTGAGCCTTACCAGGGGTCTGGGAATACCCTCCACTAAAACGGGAAGTCTGGGCCTTTCCCAGCAAATTTCTTGAAAATTAATCTGGAAAAGTCGCATTTTAGAGCAATTTTATAAGTAAAAACTTTTGAAAATACATTTAAAGGTTGTTATCAAATTATAAAAAAATTTATTATACAGTATTAGGAGTTAATGAATTGATGAGATAGATGAATTGATGAAAAGAATTGAAAATCTTTAAAATATTCAACACGATTTATTATCAATGGCATGAACAACTATATTATAAAAAGAGCACAACATAAGTTGGGATTTGTGTCTGTGTTCCCAAATATGCAAAAATCAGTATTTGAATTTTAAAAATAACATTGTTATTCTAAGTAAACATGTTAGGCAAATACAAGGTAAAGAAATAAATATAACAACCGAGCAAATTTTACTCATATTTAATTCATATACAGAATTCAGACAAAAATCTAAGTTTCAGATAAATAGAAGTAAATTGCATAGAAATCCATTGATAAGAAATATAGATCTGAAGTTGGTAATAGATCATCATTTTAAAGTAATAGTTTATTCAAACAATAGAGGCCGGATTTTTCCTTGAACACCTCAATTACTTATTTTTGCTTAAAGACACTTCAGAAAAAACATAATTTGAATAGTTCCTCATTGCTCCAAAATTTGGGGATTTTTTACTGAATCAAACTATTACCAGAGTCAGCGGCCGCCTTGGAAAATCCTTGGACAATATTTTCCTGCCTTTGGTACCCAAACTTTTTACATTCAACGAGGTTACCAATTTTTTAAGGGGTCCGTGAGGCCCGCCGTCCCTGTTGCTGGCTGTCGGGCCCCCCTAAAAGTGTTCATTTTACCACCTCCTTCCTAGGTCTTTCTCCAAGGAGGTAGGGTTTCATGGACTTAAATATCACACGGGACTTCAATTACTACTTTCCACAGCTATTTTCCAGAAGAATGTTAATTTACATTTTCAGTTCCATCAAAATACTAATATCCAACACACACATTATTATTTTCCCAAATCCATATTATGACTTATTTTCAAAATTCAGGAGGTGACATTATTCTCAAATAACAAACAGGGCATAAGGTTCTAAGTACAGGTCAATAATAACCAGGCTAGAAATGAATCGTATGGGGTGCTCATTGAACTTCAGGGGGATGCCAATTCAGTCATAATTTGGAAAAATATGCAAAATGGGACTATTTTGCATATATAATCTCACAAAATAAATAAAGCATATTATTATTATTATCAATTTATAATATAGTTGAACATATTGCACATTGCATAAACATAATAGGGCATGAAAGTTGTCCTTTGAATCTGACCGCGTTAATCTTATTATGCAAGCGAGCATAAAGGTTACAAGTGACAATTTACTGAAAAATACTTATTGTATAAATAAATGTTACATACCGTGTTATATAAAATGCTACGACCAGTATTCAATGAAATACTTGAATAAATATTTGGAATTTATTGCACCTTCAGAGACGCCGAAATGCTTAAAATTACAGGTAAAATGTGAACAGCGAATTGAAATGCTCGGAACAAAAAATATTTTTCATAAGTCAATAAAATAATTGATGATTTAAAAATGCAGAAATTAATAGTATATTATTATATGAGGGATTATGATAGTCATTCTTCACGAAGATGATGTTTGTGTCCACGAGCCGCCGGCGAGTGGCACAAATCTTCTGAGTGAATAATAGACTGAAATTTTATAGCATTAATCGGTACTTACTCGTAAGAAGTGGAAAACGTAAACAAAGAATATGGCGATACAATTGGTTGTCACTGTCAGCGAGTTGATTGTCACCTGTAGCAAGTCGCAGTCGATTTAAAATATCACTTAATCAGTGAAACAGTGAATTATGAATTTGTATTTGTGATTGGCGGGATATCGTGAATTATGAATCGATAACTCACTACAGTGAATTATAGGTACGATTTTTCACCTAAAATATTAATAATTGCCATACAATTAAATAGGTGTAGAAAAATGTATTAAAGGTACAGTTCTAGAGACACTTCCTATAACCTTGCGAAGATGTGGCCAGTCGCGTGCTGAGTACAATATATATGCAAATGCCTCTGAAGTAATTTCAGCAAAAACCAAAACATTTAAACACAACACTCTACCTGCGAATTCGCCGATTACATTGGCATCATCGGGAGATGATAAAACTAATGTACTTCTGAAAATTTTCTACATTTGTACTAATATTGTTGACCGAATTCAACCAATCCTGTCCTCCCTGAAACTCTGTCACGGTTCAACGAACCAATAATATAAGATTTTTACATTTTGCAATTAAGCTTAAATTACCGATACTTACCTACTTTGTGATTATTATCAAAGGCATCTTGGGTTATACTACACTTTTCAGTTCTTCCATATTTGAGATGGATCATGTGCTCCTCGAATCTCGTTATAATTAAACATTTCGCTTGTCCAATATACTTCACATTACAATCTTTACAACCAATTTCGTGAACACATGACTTAAAAGTTGTTGCCATTGATTTCTGCTAGATAAACAACTGTCATATCTAAGTTTTTAAAAGTTCTGTTTAAGATACGGTAAATCTGGGTTGAGTCAAACTGTAATATGAAGCATGTTGGATACAGACGAAAACCCTAATTATAACACAATTTAAGGGACTTACAGGTCAGCTAAATAACGATTGAAGGATTGAAATGTCTGGTATAGCCCAATGTGCCCTTGATAACGATCATAGAATAGATCAATTACACTGACACGCAAGGTTTTTTTTCTTAATCCAAGTAAGAGATTTTTGAAGTACTGAACACAATGACGTTGGCTGTTTTGTGGCACCACATCACAATTTTGAGTAAACCCAACCTAAGAGTGCTAAAAAGGCCATTTCTGCTTATATTTGTGCCCTAGTAACTGGACAACGATACGAAACTGAGTAAAACATCTTATTTAGATGTCCAAAATCGTCCAAAACCAATATTAATAATAAAAAACAACTATAGATGGCGCAAACATAATTTTATTTCTGAGTTTAGCAAGAAATACAATAATTTTTGTCGTGAATATATATATAAAGTGAACTTCATATTTCTAAGTCAAATAAAAAATTCCCGACAAAGGAGACACCCAAAAAAAGCCATAAAACTCGGCCATAAAAGTGCTTGCCCTTTTACAGCATTATGTGTGTTTATAAAAAATTAAGTAACCAGTAGTGACCGTTAGATCGTAAAATATTTTAGGAGTGAGTGGCGTAATTATTAGAAATTATAACTGATACTGGCGAGTTTCCCTTAATTTCTTATTTTAATCCATGCCCCGCTCTATCCTAGTGGTAATAGGCGGCAAAGCTTTAAAAATTTTTATCTGACTTAGAAATATGAAGTTTACTTTACACAAGTAAATCGGACCTAAATAGCTATTTCCATAGAATTTTGACGCGCTGGACACAATGCCATTACCCTTTTTGCTCTGTGAGGTCAGGTTAGGTAGCTCAATTTTTTTGCTCTATTTTTGTTCTTTTCTTTTTTTTTTTGTTTCTTTTGCCTTTTTTGTCTTCTTTATCTTTTTTGTCCCCCAACGTCCACGCCGCCGTTAGCTCTGGGTGATGCTAAATGGGATTATATTAAACATTCCTTACTACTCGTTTATGGCTAGCTCCATTAGGTTAGGTTAGGTTTAGAGTCTGTGGTGTTTGACTTTCCTCGTTTATGAATATTTCATTAGGTGTATATGTTTCTACCGTCTTAGTTGCTAACCTTACACAGACATTTGATAACTTTTTACACGATTAACATATTATCCGATTTTCAAGTAATTAACACCTAAATTTATTATAAACAACCTTTTTTCACTTTGAGGTTATGTTTTCTCTATATCGTGATCTGATAAAGTAAAATGGATAACTTCATGTTCAGCACTTAGAAATCCATCTGAAATAATACCTCGTATTCCGTAGTGATTGAAACCAGAATCTTAAAAAATTATTATTTTATCCATTTTGAGGTTATGTTTTCTCAAAATTCCGATCTCATAGAGTAATATGGGTAACGGTATTATCATCAACATGTCAACATCCTCTGAAATTAGCTATTTAGGTTCGATTTACTTGTATATATACTCACTACAATAATTCTAGTATTTCTTGCTAAACTCAATAAAATAATGTTTGCGCCATCTATAGTTGTATTTTTTTATTATTACTATTGAATTTTGAAGATCTTGGACAGCTGAATAAGATGGTCTGGTCCGTTTTACTCAATCTCGTATCATTGTTCAGTTATTAGGACACGAATATAGGCAGAAATGGCATTTTTAGCATTTTTAGGTTAGGTTTTCTCAAAATTGTGACGCGATGGCGCAAAGCGGCCTACGGCATTGTATTCAGCACAATCGGCAAGTCAAAAACCTTCGGAATCACCTATTTGGGTTAAAATGAAAACAAAAAAGTGTTTTTTTGCAGCTCTGTGTCTTTTAAGGCTAATTAGAAATGAAATGAAAGTAGCTGGATGCTTTTGAGAACCTATAAATTGCAAAATATGAAAAATAGCATATCTGTCTGTCTGTCCGTCCGTCCGTCTGTCCGTCCGTCCGTCTGACCGTCCGTCACGTTTTTTGTAAGCACGATAACTTAAAAATGAAAGGTCCCACTGTATTGAAATTTGAATAGTAAGTTAGTGTTAGCTAGATGAAGAACCCTATTGTATTTGAACAAAATTGATCAATAAGTAAAAAAGTTATTAATTATTTATATTAAAAGGAAATCTATTCTTTATGTTTTGCAATTAAACAAAAAATGTAAAAATCAATATTTTTAAAAATACTGAGAATAGTATCCTATAGAATGTGCAACAATTATATAAAAAGTGCAGTAAATCGCCGAGAGTATAATAATTGTTAGCTTGTTTTAGTATAAGTATAGCTACATTCTAAAATATACTCTAATTACTTCCACATCCACGTAGTGGATTGGAAGTATAGTAATCGCAAAAAAATTTTCAAAAATTTTTATTCGTGAAATAGGTTTAGAATGTCATGAAACGTCGAGATTTTAAATTTGAGCGAAAAAAAAATTTTCTGTCTGTCTGTCTGTCTGTCGGTCTGTCTGTAACTTTTTTTGTCCGCACGCTTTTTTAGTTATCTTTCGATAATGCTAACATGATTGGTGAAACGCGCATCGAGTGTTGTGTTCAAACGTGTTGGCGTTTGTGGAAACGAATGTCCTTTTCCACTAGTTGTTAAATATTGGGGCCTTTGTCAACTACGCAAGTGCGTTTTGTGTATAGCTTTAATCGTCTCCAGATGATACCAACATGATTGACGAAACGAATGATATTATTCGAGTGCAGCGTTCAGGTGTTTTCTGTAAAAACTAATTCATAGGAAGTACGCCAGTCGTGGGAGGTCGGCTTTACAGACACAAAATTACCCTTTTTACCCCACAGACAGTTACATGTATCATGACCATTCGTTATTCCAGCATTGATATGCGGAAGAACGTGTTCATCTACAGTAATAGATACTGCATATTATTATTATGTGAGTTATGTTAGTAATTCGTACACTTCTCAAGTGTAAAGTATCCAATTAAAATAAATTATCATGTGAGAAAGTTACTATTAAATACAATACCATATACGGTTATCGTCTTGTAATTACGAATTTCAAGATCATATACTTTGATATTACATAGTAAGTTCATGAGAGCATAGAATGTATTAAATGTATAAAGTCTTACATGTACTTTATGTTATCGCATTGTTTATAACTAGTAACATTAAATATTACAAAATGTCTCTTATAAACTTGACAGATTAACTAATGCTAGAGTTATTCCGAAACATTTATAACGGATTTTTTTCCCCTTTATTTGTTTCGTTTGATATCAAACGATATTTTGAATACGAGTATATCTCCAACTATATAAAAAATCGGTAAAGGTATTTACAAACTTCCCTCTGACGAAATGACATTGAGAATAATAATCGGAATATAGTTATCACTATTATTACAAAGACCACCATGGTTGAATTATTTCTTGGGATTACCACCCTGTACATTTTTCAATAAAAGTATAATAGTTTCATATGCCAAATATTATTGCCATCTGTCACATTTTCAATTCCACATTCAAGCAGTGGAGTGAAAGTATTAGCAGTGGTTAAGAAATTTCATTATTTTTGAAATTTTTGTTGGTACAATAATTTTCAAAATTTTTTTCTTCTGAAATAGGCTTAGAATGTCATTAAACGTGGAAATTTTAAGTTTGAGCAAAAAGATGTTTCCTTCTGTTCTTTAGTAGTGGTAAAAGAATATTACAATTTTTTTCAAAATTTGAGCAAAAAAAAAACGGTTTTTCAATATATTCTAGTGGTAAAAATTTTTTCCAAAATGGTAAAAAAAATTTCTATTTTTTTTTTCTGAAATAGGTTTAGAATGTCATGAAACGTGGAAACTTTAAATTTGAGCAAAAGAAAATGTTTTCATCTATTTTATAGTAGTGGTAAAAAAGATTACAAATTTTCTCAATTTTTTTTTTTTTAATAGGTTTAGAATGCCATGAAACGTGAAAATTTTAAATTGAGCAAAAAAACTTTTTTTCATCTATTCTCTAGTAGTGATTTTTTCAAAAATTTATTTTTAAATAGGTTTAGAATGCCATGAAACGTGGAACGTTTAAATCCGAACAAAGAAAAAAAAATCCGTCTATTTTAGGGGTAACATTTTTTTCAAAAATGTTGGTAAAAAAAATTTTCAAAATTTTCCATCTTTCCATTCTAGTGGTACAAAATTTTTCCAAAATGTTAAAAAATGTTCCAAATTTTTTTTTTCGAAAGACTTTAAGAATGTCATGAAACGTGGAAATTTTAAATATGAGCAAAAAAATTCTTTCATCCATTCTATAATAGTAGTGATAGAAAAAGATTGAAAATTTGTTTGAAAAAATTATTAATCTTTTTGAAATAGATTTGGAATGCCATGAAACGTGGAAATTTTAAATTTAAACAAAGAAAAAAAAATTGTCATCTATTTTAGTGGTAAAATTTTTTCAATGTTGAAAAAAAAAATTTCAAAATTTCTTTTTTCTGAAATAAGTGTAGAATGTCATCAAACGTGGAAATTTTAAATTTGAGCAAAAAAAAAAAAGTTTCATTATTTATTCCCTTTAAACGGTCCACCCTGTGTATTTTCCAGTGAAAGTTTAACCATTTCTTCGCTGACAGTAGCGTGAGCTACCTACCAAATTTGACTGTTCTCCATCAAGTAGCTTTTTAGTTAATGCACAAACAAACAGACAGACAGACTGACTGACAGAATTGAAAAACCTATATTTTCGTAATCTACATGATCTGAAACGTGAAAATCCGAAAAAATCTCGGAAGGTGATTTTTTCTCGAATACAATACTTCCCTTCGGTATACGAGGGAAGTAAAAACTGTATGATATAATATCACTGTTCAGGCAAAATGGGCTGTCCACAGTATACTTGTCTCAATTTATTTTGTTTGGTGCACATAAAAAGGTCATAAGAACTGGCCATCAAAACATCAAGAGCCGTTTTTCAAATGTTTGCTTACTAGAATAACCAAAATAACACTAGAGATTTAAAAATCGTGTCTTCGACAGAAACTTAATGATGCTTGTGGTAAATTGGAAAATCTTAAAGTACGGCTCTGTTTATTTGTGCCCTGGGTATGACGTTCTAGTTAGGGGTGATTTTCGCAAATATAAGAGTTGGACATCTTAATTAAAAGAAGCGTGTTTCCGTTTATATAAGTAGAGAATGCTCCGGTACCCTTACTATTAGCTCGGTTGGCAGTTTTGAGTTTTTTATGTGTCTTATAATTATGGAGTGAATTATGCCTGATAAGTATTTGATTTTGAGTTATTCAGTGATACATTTTTTGTATTCTTTCGTACTAAATTAGGTCAAATTAATTTTTATAATTTATTTTAACTATGAAAATGTTAGCACACATATTTTTAATATGTTAGGAACCAAATGTTAAATAATTAAAATTCAAGCCATAAATTTGATTTCGTTTTTAACATCAGAGGTACACATTCTGCCACGCTGATAAAAAAATTACTGTGTTTCAACAAGTTTTTTCTTAGCTTAGTCTTTTCGGTCCATCAAGTTAATCAAACTAATAATGTTCTTATACAGGGTATCTACAGTATACGTAAAAATATTCCGCACGATGATATACTGGCTCAAAAGTAAAAAACTCTTACGATTTTTTCTAATTCAAACATATTTTTTTACTAAAATTATTCAAAAATAGGTCATGTTTTCAAGTTAGACAGTACAATTCTGTGGCTTGGTTCTAAAAGGGCCAATATCCCTGTTTCCTTATAATGACTTATTGGTACCAATGAACTACATTGGTTCGGATTGTATGTATGTAGATAGAAAGGCCAATGTTAAACTCACATAAATGAATGAGAATTTCAAGTCGCAAATGCATTATAAATCATTGTTTGCTAGTAGTGAAGGATTTCAAAGTCTCGATTTAATGAGAAAAAAAAAACTAGAAATTCGCATTTATGAATATTAACTCGGATTTCGAATACACCATTAGGAATTCCTGAAAACAATCTAAATCATTTAAAAGAACTTCAACCATATATTGATGAAAGTAGTCGACTTTACTACAGCGAATTTCTCAGGACTCAAGTACATCACCTACAGTAGTTGACACTATTGTTGATGATGTAGATATTTTTCATGATTTGGATGGTATTTAATGTTTGACTTTTTCAATAACAGTATAAGAAATTAAAATAAATGATTTTAATTTCTTATACTATGATTGAAATAATCAATCAATCGAATATATATTTGCTAGATTTTTCAGTCATAGTATAAGAAATTAAAATGATTTATGTTAATTCCTCATATTATGATTGAAAAAAATCAAGCTTATAAATTTTTTAAATATTTTGTTCATTAAGTACTGTCTTCCTTGAATATTTTATTAATTCATTTAACGCGTAACTAAGAAATGATTTGGAAGATACATAATAATTTTTAAAAAAAATTCTGTTAATGGTATATAAAATTAATATTATTTTTACTGTCTTACTTGTTTTATTGGCTTTTTGAATTTGTACTTAAAATGCCAAAGTGGGTAATTAAGATCTTTCTTCACTAAATGAAAAAGGCCAATATCACCTTTTTATTTCATTTACGTCATATTGTTTTAAGCAAAGCCATTTTTTATTAACCGTCTCACGTATATAATCTATTTTTCCAATATAATTTTAAAAAAATCTATAGTCTAAGAGATATAAATAGCTGACATTTTCTCAAATTGTTAATTTTTGACTTTGGTCCTTTTAGAACCAAGCCACAGAATTATAAACGGAAGAAGAAAGAAACAATAATGTCGCATTCATTGTTTATGTCATTGCCACGACACAACATCCATATTGCCAATTGTTTGCATAACTGCATAAATGTGTTTAAATGTCGAGAATAATCAAAACTATCATTTTGTTTGCGAAAAGTGAACATCCCTATTGACTCCACTAACTGTGCTAGAAAATTTAGTCCACAGTACTTAATTACGACTCGTCGCAATGTCGCCAAAACTAAATATAGTAGTACCTATTTAAGCTTTTCACTTACAATTTATTTTATAATTATTTGGCACTATCCAGTGGCAAAACACAAGATATACATGAAAGATTACAATTTTTTAATTCGAAAAAATGTGACAATGAAATGATAAAATTGCTCCCAACATGAATCATAAATTTAAATGTACCGTATGCTCTAATAAATTATTTAATGGTCAGCCTTTTAATAATTGTTGACAAGATTTATTGTTATGTGTGTACATTATATCAGATCTAATATTAGTTTGTTTTTCTGACCGAACTAAATCCGATTTAAATTAGTAATAGCTTATTTACGCTAACAATGGCTTTGGTGTTGGGACTGGTACATTATTAGAAGATTTATTGTCCAAATGTTGTCACAGGTTATTTTTATTTACATACTCGTACGTACATACATTTTTGTCAAGAGATATTATGTATCATTTCATTTTAGGTAGTTGTGAATTAAATTATTTATTTTAAGTATTTTTCTTAAAACTTACATGCAAAGGAAAATAAATTGCATTTTCAAATTAATAAATATTGGGCAATAGATGATTCAAACAGATGCAAAATCTTGTGTAAGAGCAAAAATTGGAAAAAAAAAACATTTATCGATAATTTGGTGACTGCGCTGGTGATAAAGGGAAACGGTTCATTCATTGAGCTGAGAACAGGACCGGAGTTTAATAAAGCCGGCCTTTGATAAGGCCGGACTATCAAAAACTAATTCAAATATTTTCGAAATTGCATTAAAATTGGTAGTTGTGTTTTCAGGGTAGCTGATATTGAATATGATGCCAAAAGGTATTTTTTTTAAATTAACGCTTACCGAAATTCCAACAAATCCTCAGAGTCCGAATTTTGAAAATAAAAATCCCTTTTATTTTAAGTTAAAGTCCAAAAAAAAATATTTTAAATAATTTTTGATATAATATACTGAATAACTTCATACGATAAAAATATCAAATCCACGAATATAAGTCAAATGTCAATTTGGCAGCTGTCAGTTGACATTTTTTTGTCTAATTTGACAGCTGATTTTGCTTTGCTTTATTTTCTATCTAGCTTTAATTATTCACAAAACTTCGAAGCAACTATTTTTGTCTGAAAATTGTAAAGTATAGTTCATATGTTATTTAACAGCTATCAAGCTGTCAATAAATGCAAAATTAGGCACGAAATTTTGACCTAGTGACATCACCAATACTCGAGTTATGATCTTCAACTTCAAGGACTCGATTATATCAAAAATTATTTTCAAATGACCTATACTTTACCATGTTCTGACAAAAGCACTTGCTTCGAAATTTCTTGAATAATTAAAGCTGGTTGGAAAATAAAGTAAAACAAAGTCAGCTGTCAAATTAGACAAAAAAGTGTCAATTGACATATTCGTGGAATGTGGAATCGATATTCTTATCGTATGAAATTATTCAGTATATTATACCAAAAATTAATTAAAAACATTTTTTTTGGCTTTTAACTCAAAATAATAAAAGGGGAATTTCTTTTTCAAAATTCGGGCTACGAGGATTTGCTAGAATTTCGGTAAGTTTTAATTAAAAAATAAAGTTCATTTCAGAAAATTATAAGCATTAAGGGATGGTTTTGAGAGTTTGAAAAATAAATGTATTTTTAAAGTTGTGCAACTTTGTGAATATGATTATATTAGTTACAAATATACAAAGAGATACTGGAAAAATTATGAACTCTAAGATATGGGATCTTGAGGGGGCTGTAAGTAAAATATTGCTAAATATGATAATATTAAACCGTTAAACAACGCTAAAAATGGTAAAACTCTACGCAACAAGGGAGGAAGTTGAAGATTTTATATATTTTAAAAATTATTTTTAGATTGTGACAAAAGTTAACTCAAAATGGTCAATAAATTGTGCCAGTTTATGTTTCAAACTTTGTTAGACGAGGTTTGGACTTTGAACGATTTGTAAAATTCCCAAAAGGTGATCAAGAAATTTGCCCTTCTCCACTACATTGTCACGCAATAAAATTTATAATTCTCTTAAGGAGGAATAGATAAAATATGAGCCATAATTAATTATGTTTATTATTTATTACTACCTGGAATTATTAATATCATTATGATTAATATATTATTTACCACAACTGTTCACATATTATAGCAATGAACACAAGCAACTAATTAGAACGATAATTGCTTCTAGTAGTGAAAAAAATATACTTTTTCGGAAGATCCTGCGAAAATGGCAAAAAAATCGAAAAGTTTATTAAACTCTAATAATTTCGTCTAAATATTATGCTACGGAATTATGTAAAATAATGGTATACTATTTAATGAGCAATGATATAAGTAATAACTCACGCAGATGAAGTTTGCACTGCGAGTCGTAGGCGAGTTAAAGGTTTATTTAAACACGATTCAATTTTTCTCATTTTTTTTTTGTTATATCTGCTGCCAAATCCTTGTTTATCCTGTCGTGTCACATCAGTATTTTGAGGTACACTTCACTTTCCATTATTATGTTGTTTATTATAAAGCAATTATAGGATTTTAAAATGTTAGTTTTGGCACTTTTCATTAGTTTTATTCATAAATATTTACTATGCTTCCCATTATCGTAGGTATTCAACTTTGATCTATTTCGGCTTCAATAGAAAAAGTACGCATTCTATTTAAATTATGTATTGAGAAATGTAAAATTCTAAATTTTTAGTAGGTATAGACAAAATGAGTAAAAATTCAAAAAAATTAACTCTTCAAAAGGGCTACATGATATTTTGTAATAAAATTTCACCCAGTCACCCCACATTGTTATCTAATATCAATTTTAAAATCGATATAAAGATGAACCAATAACGAAAACGACTTCGATGTCAATGTTAGGCAATAAGTTCTAATCAGACAGCTGATTATGAGAAATTTTATTTGGAACTGAAAAATTGTTTATATTTATTTTAAAAATTTTAACTTCCTTTTGCCCCCTTAGAATTTAGTTCCGAAACAATTACTATCAAGAGGTTAGATGAAGCGCGTATAAACCAAGGCCAAACTTTAAAGTTCTGGTTTTAAAGATTTGGAAACGTAATTTTTCAAATATTTTAACTCGTCTTAAGTTGTAGCTGGAACGGATTAGAAATAAACACAAAGGATAGAAACAATCCACCCCCTTAGCAGGTGCTTTAAAAAAAATCTTTTCTTGGTGAAGCTTTTGTTACCTAAGGTATTTATTTCTCTTTAAAATTTCAAGGTATTTTAGCTCTTTTGGCTTGGTCTGTTAGTCCACGAGTCGATAAGGACACTTAGCTTCATGTATATAGGTATTTTCGACTACTGACAAACAATGTGTTATTTCTGCTTCCAAACAATCGAACTAGTAGAATATTTTGTAGCTGAGTAAATCAACGCAAAAATACAGACGCGACTATTGTCACAGACGCAAACCGTGACGAGCAGACATAAACACGGCAATACATTTGTGTTTGTAAACAAATGCATCTTGTTTTCCATTTCGATTACAAGATTAGGAAAAACTAAGCTTGTTTGCCAACGAACATGCGTTGTTTGCAAATATTGATGAACGAGTGTCTTAAGTCCCACGTAAAAAAACTTTGGCGGCTATTGATTGTGTATGTATTCCTGGGCTATAGTTTGCTAGTGTGAGCTGGGCTTAAGAATTCCGCCATTTATGTGCTAGTTATAGTGTTCTCCATAATGCTGAAAAATGATTACATGACAAAAAATTTATAATTAATGAAAATTCTAATAGGTATAGAGAATTATGTACTTTTATACAGAATATGTTATGTACATACATATTATAGGCATTTATATTAACAAAAAAAATTGCTGAATATCTATTGTTGTCTGAGATGGCATTTTTTGTACACGGCTAATAACACGCGGAACTAACTGCCAAGATATATCAAGCATAACTCATTTACTAATAAAATTCAGAACTATCAAGTTTAGAAGAGACTATAAAATTATATTGCTTGAAAATATATGATCCGAAGAATTTTAAAATAAAATTTTGACAATAAACACGCTAAAACAATATTTTAATTTTTTTTGGTATCTGTTTTCAAAGATAAGAAGTTTTCCGCTTACCATACTTGCCTCTGCAAATTCTCACATTTTTAGCGACTAGCCTTAGAAAAAAAATAATTTCTACACTTATTGAAATTTGATCTTCATATTGGCAATTTCGTTAAAAAATAATACAGTAAAAATTTGAGACCAATCTATTATTTCTTTTTTGAATTAGAGCGAATTAAAAAATTATTGTTCTTTTGTTAAGTGACTAAAAAAAATGCAAATGAATTACAACCTGTAAAGCTTCAACTTATATACAATCAAACTGATGGATACGTATGACAATTTCCAATAACAATTTCGGAACATAATAAAAGTTCAAACCAATCTAAAAGTGGCAACATTTTGTAATGTAGAATCTTCCCCTTTCAAAAACATAAAATTAAAATCGGCTTGTTTCAGAATTAACCAATTAAAAATGACTTATCAGCGAGCGCTGATGCGTTGAACGAGAATAGAGTACCCACCCAGTAAGGTGCTCGATTGGTAAAATTTAAGATGAAAAATTTAAATAGATTCTGCTAGCTAGGTATTTGAAATACATTGTATAACATTTTATAGTTTACCTATACACGATCATGAATATAATAAATGCAAAACGGTTTCGTATAGTCCAGAGTTGCCTGTTTGCTTCCACGTAGATTTACGTAATAGATTTTAATATAAGCGTATGTGCCCCAAATAAACTTACACAGAATTTTATTACATAAATATTTATGTTTCATTTCAGATGATCCAAGAAGGCAACAATGCCATTTTGTTAATTTCAACGACATACGAAGAAGATTCTGGTACGTTCAGCTGCAGAGCAACTTCTTCGGCTGGCCAAGTAGAACAATCAGCCAAATTGATCGTTAAAAGTAAGAAATAGACCCACTTCCATATCTCATATTTTGTAAAAAGAGAATACAAAGAGGTGCTGGTTTAACTCAACCTCGTTATTTATTATTTAGTATTTAGTAACATAAATGGCTTTAATTGTTGCCCTGCTATTTTTATATATTTTATTTAACATTAAATCACTGGATTTTTTATGGATATAAAAAATTGCAGCCTTTTTCATGTAGGTTATTGGTGGTAGATTTAAAATCTTATTGTTCAAGTTCCAAGTGATGATATTTTTAGGAATGAATACAGCTTTGGCACTAATTTGCTGAATGCTGGCTTAGTTTATAAATTATATTTGTCATAGATCTGTATAATATTTGCAATTATTTATTTAATAAACTGCTATTGTTAAGAACATCTGAGTTTCAAGTATATCTTTATGAACCTGTTATTTTCTTCCAACTGCATTTTGGCAGTAGTTTTTAAATTTTGTTCTAAACAAAATTAATAACGACAAACAATTAAACACAAAATCAATAAAAAAACACAAACACACTATGTTGGCTAAGATCCTTAGTACCAGCTGCAGAGTTAATGATGTTAAATAGAGACATATCTCAGTTTAACATCATTAGCGGTATATTTCTATATGTTCTAATTCCATACAACAAAAAACTCATTTAGGAAAACTGTGGAGTCGTGTGCAATATGACACATGCTGAACTATTTTAAACTTTACGTGTGTGTGTATAACATTACGATTCTAAATTAGGAGACCCCAGAGAGAATTCTGCACCTTGCCAGATGTCTGTTATTATACCTATTCCACATAAATGACTCCAATATTTATACAATATTTTACTTTACTGCCACACTCCATATGTAATAAAAAAAATAAAACCAACTGAGAAAAGTAACTTTATTTCCAATAGTAATTACATATACAACTTAACTACGCAACTTAATGTCTAATAAATCATATTTGTTTTGGTTATGCTGCCAATTTTTTTTGCCATAAACATCGCCAGAAAGCTTAACTTTTGTGGAGTCTGCCGCATGTCCTTCGTCTCCCAATTACAAAAATTATAATTTTTTTACACAAGTGTGATGCAGCGGTGACTCAATTATGTAGCTGGACAGCTGCCAAAATTTTCTCACCTGAATGATGTCTTAACAAAGAGTGTGAATAATAGACATTATTTACTTTGGATTTAAACATATTTTTTACAAAACATGATGTAATTCATATATTCAGCATTGCACTTAAAAATAAGCTAAGTATACAATATAAAATAAATACAGGTAATGTAGTAACAGGTTCTTAAACAATGATAGTTTCTAAAATATGCACACTTTCTTAAATAAATTTACTAAGTATAAGATATAAAAGTAAAACTACAAAATATTTTATACATATCTTAACTTGGAATTTGAACAAAATATAAAACTAGAAAAAGGTCTACTCTGTTTGTATAAAGCCACATAAGATTATGATTTATTTTGAAATATTCCAGTGAATTCAAAAAATTCAAAATGATAATTTTATGTGGCTTTGGCAATTAAAATAGCAAATAATTATTCAGGTTATCACAAACCGCACTAAATATTTTTTACAAGGTACAAAACATGAAAACACGACCACAGCACACCTTAGCACAACACTCCACTGTTCACTGACCACTAACCTACTCGCAAATGAGTAAACGATTAACTGCACACGCGGGACGCGGGATATTCTCAAGAATGCCGGAACGTACGTTCACATGCAGACATCCGAGGTGGGGATATGCGTGCACATAAAAAAGACGAACGCAATGCGTGTGTTCACCTCGTATTGTTACCGTGATTCATCTCATCAGAAATAACTTACTTGTGTATGCCGAAAATAGTGTTACTTACCAACGCTATGACTGAGTTATTAAATTTAGCTATGAGGTTGTTATGATTTGAGGCTTGAGTCAGCAGGAGGCCTTATTAGTTTGAGCGTTTGTACCTATGTGACCTATTCGGAGTTAAACTATTTTTAAACCACTAGTAAAGTGTTGGTGGATTCTGTTACTCACCTTACTCGTACACCTTTAAGCGCCAGTTACAAATTTTAGTGCAAGTCCGTTGACTTTGTCACCCAAATTTATATTTTCTTCAACTAAATTATTATTAAACTAAGTGAAAAATACTTCATTATAATTAAAAACAACAAGAACGATGTACAGGGTGATGCTTTCTCAACTGATCGTCATTAGTATCTCAAAGCCTACCAAATAAATGATAAAATATGGTTAAACAAAATGTTACGTAACTGAAACCATGTTCAAAGATTTTTTCTATTATTTTGGTGGGAATATCTGTAACCTGGCACATTTTTACCGTTTCGTTCTGAAAAGCGAAGGACCCGTTTGTCTGTCTGTCACAGCGGATTATCGTCAAAATTATTACAGCTGTGCCTGTGGGTGTAAAGCCTTCGAAAAAAAAATGAATCAGGCCAGTGGGATATCATTTGAATTGTTGAAATGAAAGGCTTCCAACAATATTTTTATTTTATTTTTTTCAACTCTGAATATATTCCTTGATAATGTACCTTTTCTTATTATTGCTGAAAGCATTGGACTGGATATTCTGAAAAAGAGGAATGAATATTATTTTTATTATTATTATTATTATTATTTAAGTTATTAATAAAAGTTCGCATATTTCATATACCTAGTGGAGTCAAGGAGTCGGACGAATATGTTATAAATGAGTAACGCAACCAGACCACCTCTCCCCCCCCTCCCATCTTCGAGGGTGATAAACACGAACATGAGGGTTAAAGAGTTTCTATTCAGGGCAATCCCTTCAAACGGCCAAAAATCATCCCTTTCATCGTTTTTCGTGCGCGGATGCGCGACAGCGAGAATTTTAATGCGAAGTTCTGCCGATTTGACCGGGACATGATAAAGGGCGATGGATAATGTCAGAGACACGACTATGACCACCCCTAGGGCTTGAATCTACCCTCCCAGGAGTTGGAGGGTGGAAAAATTATAAAGCATATCTCTTCTCGATGAAACTTTTACCCCCTCAAACGACCAAAACCCACCCATTTCGCGTGTATACTTTCATTACTGCTCGACAACCAGGGGGTGGGAAATTCAGTTCACGCCTTCCCAGTTTACGCGTTAATCTCCCTCCCTCGTTCTCGAGGATGCTGATGACGAAGAAAATACTTTGAGAAAATCGGGCCGAGTTCTCAACTCCACTAATATACAGAACGTCTCATTATGCATGACTTCCATATTACAGCACCCGTATTAACAATGCAATTTAAAAAAAAATTGGGTGGAAGGTACTTGGTCATTAGGAGATTGTTTCACGGTAAAATTATTTTAAAATCCACCAGTGACGTTCGTACTTATGAAGAAATATGAACCTAATTTTACAAAGAAAAAAATATATTAGGCAAAGTTTTAACTGTGAAACAATCTCATAATCTTATTCGTTGTTATCAAAAACTCACTAATAATATATAATAATAATTTCAATAAGATAGTGTAATACTTGGTGTTCGTGTAATAAAAAAAATAAAATCTCCCTCTCTAAAGTATCAATTATTACAATCATAACTTTATTTTCGGACGTAATGAAGAGATAATTAAGCTGGAGGTGGCTTTCCATTTATAATTAATCACGTGACTTGTCAGTTTACTTAAGTCTAAATCAAACATTAATTGTCTTCGAAACAAAAAAAGTACAATATTTTATTGAAATTCGTAGTAGTGAGTTCTTGATAACAACGGATAAGATGCAAAATATTAATAGAAAATTAAACTATTAAAAATCGACTTATAAAAATGAAAAAACTGTATTTGACTAAATTAACCCTGAAAATCTGTTAAGTTACTCTTAACACAGTTTGCAATTTTAGTTGTTGCCATGCATACCTATCAATACAGGGTGTCTGGAGTATTCGTACAAATATTTTTCAAAATATATGTTGGCCCAAAAGAACTAAAAATTCTTATGTGTATGTAAGTAAAATCTACTTTTTGAATTAAAATTATTCAGAAACAGGTAATATTTTCAGGTTAAAAAGTACATTTGTGAATCAAAAGAAGAGCAAAACATCATGTCATTTGTCATTTCATTGCCACTATATGGCACTCATTCATGCACAGTGGTCGCAAATCGACTTTTTTAGTTTAAAATGTCAACAGAGCTCAAATCTTGTCAGAAATGAACAATTTATTGCTAAATTAAAGCTTACCGAAATTCCAAAAAATCCTCGGAGCCCGAATTTAAAAAAAAATCCTTTTTTATTATTTTAAGTTAAATGCCAAAGAAACAATTACAATTCTCAGACAAAATTATTTGCTTCGAAGTTTTTTGAATAATAAAAGCTAGTTAGAAAATAAGAATCAGCTGTCAAATTAGACAAAAAAGTGTCAATTTACAGCTGCCAAATTGACATTTCACTTATATTCTAAAATGTTTTAAAACAATTTTTGATTTTAATATACTGAATAACTTCATGCTATAATTTGGTTCTAGGAAGCCCAAAAACCCTTACGTACAATTTTTTTTATATTTAAATTAAAAAATAACTGCCATTTGGAAATTTGACAGCCTAGCTGAGTTCTACATTGACATCTTTTGTCCAATCTGACATCTTGTTTGAATGTAGTGACCCCAAAAACCTGAGAGCAACAAGTTATGTGAGAAAATTTTGGAATTTATGTCAAATATCAATTTGGCAGCTGTCAATTGACACTTTTTGACTAATTTGGCAGCTGATATTGTTTTACTTTATTTTCTAACTAGCTTTAATTATCCAAAAAACTTCAAAGCAAGGTATGTTCGGAATAGCTGACACTGAATCTTACGTCAAAATGACAAAACCAAAAGGGTTGTTACAATTACAATTTCTTTGCAGATTTACATTAACTTTGCTATATGCGGATATGAGAATTCTCTGATAACGAGTCTGATGTTAACTCTTATAAACTCAAAACGTTGGATTTCTTTTACTTTGTAAAATTTACATAAGAGGTCACTAAAAACGGGGGAAAGAAATTGACCTACCTTTAAAAGAATATCGCCAAAAATGACGAAATAACATTATTATTACCTAATGCTGAGATAACGGAAAAAGGAACAGATAACCAAATCGAACGTATTTTTAGTCGATCTCAATATCGATGTTAGGAAATAAGGTTCAATTATCCGGGTGACGCGACGGGTAATTCGAAAAGTAAGGGACGTAATAAATTGGCATCACTTGCTCAAGGAAAATATGCAATATATGGTAGCTACTTGGATAAGTGAACCCGACCATCGGGAAATACTGCAGACCAAAGCCGTAGCTGTCTGAATACGACACAGTACATCGCAAACCTACTCATCGACAGATCATGGAACTACATCGTCTATAGGGAATAACCGAAGGGGAGAGATAAAAATAGGGGAGTGTCATAACAAGCATAGATAGCTGTAGTGCCCCCGGAGTCAGACATAGCAGAAAGCTCTAAAAAACACAGGAAATGATGAAGTTTTATTTTATAATTCTTGGTAACCGTTTTTAATGGCGGTTCCATTTGATTTAAAAAAACATTTTTTAATATAAATTAATTTTGAAAACCGGACAAATCAATCAAATTAACAAAGCTGTATGATAGAAAGACGGGGTTATAGCCTATGCCTTAACAGCGCAAGATATAGGCGGCATTCTTTTGGAAAACGGCAGCAATATTAGGCGTTTCTATGTTTCATATTATCGCTGCAATGGCCATAATGAAAAGTGAAATGTAGGTCACAAAAGCCTTAAATTTGGTTTCCGTTTCGACTCGCACTTGCCTGCTTTTTTCTTCATTGATATCTTGGTCGTTTCATCCGCTAGAGTTATAAAATATTTACGTGAATATTGTTCATTTTAATTTTTTTGTTTAAAAACCTGTAATAACCTCTTTGATATTCTCTATAATGCGTATTAATCCAAATATTTTTGACACGCTTGGTGCATTATACATATACAATGTTTTGTTATTTTTCATTTACACTGGAATTATTTTTGGCATGTCTCCGTCGTACTTAGTACCTAATATCATTCTCAAATGGCACATCTTATATCTTTACTACAAAATAATGAAATTTCTTATTAGAATCATAGAAACATATTTTAGTACAGGCAAATTAACAATTTAGGGTACAAAAATTAACAAAAGGATCATCTCTGGAATTTAAGTAGGAGAATGAGATGATACATTCTTTGCACTTCCAAGTTCCGGAAAAATTCAAAAAAAATTTGGGAAAACTTTTTGACTTTCGGTTTTTTTGCTCTAGCGGCCAAAATAATGAAAATAGAGAAAGAAGTTCCCAACAAAAGTTGTAGCTCGTCTTTTTCTCTACAAAAAAGTTCTTTACAAATGTTTGTCTTACTTAAGCCGTTTAGAAGAATAATCGAGTTTTCCACTTATGGTTTTAAGCCGCTTCGAAATGCGCGAAAATGAGAATTCTCCAGGAGTTTCGTACGACCGAGCCCATCGATCGATAATTCTTACTATTCAAAGCACCTAAAAAAAATTAAAATAACATAGAGAAAAGTCTCAGCTTTAATGTGGAATTAACCACAAAATTCATCAAAAAAATTGTCAAAGAGAGAAAGTGTCAGAAGATGGCTTAGTGATCTTTGCCGGAAGACGTTAGAATGATAACTCATTTTGCTTATATATTCTTATATAATGATATATTTATCCAATCAACATTTTATTGCAATTACTTTTGTTGGAAAAATATGCCTTGCGATCAAAGTAGAGGGTATAATTCTCATCGATCAATCACCTCCAAATTTTGGAATTCAGTTCGCTATATCTTAAGTAATAATAATAGCACAGTCTTAATTTTTGGATTATAAGTACAATAAAACATATTCTTTCGAATGACTTTAGAGTTTTTTAAATGCGCGCAGTACTTTTTTAATTGTCTACATTATTCATACACGTTCAGAAAATGCACAGTTATACAGTAAAATATATACAACTTATTTGTTTCTTCACATTCTTCAAAGAATTTTCACGAAATATAGATTAAAGTGCGTGGAATCGAATCCATGTAGTGAAAATGCACCCATTGTTACGGGAGAAATAGGCAGGATGCATAAAACTCAAAGATGTGACTAAAATAAAGTTTACTAAGCCATCTTCTAACACTTCTTTCTCTATGATAAAAATTTGTATGAATTTTATGATTAGTTCCACAATAAAGCCAAGACTTTTCTCTACATTTTACGTTGTTTTCATTTTTTAGCGGCTTTGAATAGTAATAATTATCTATCGATATGTCCGGTCGTACGAAACTCTCAGAGAATTCTCATTTTCCGCGCATTTCGGAGCGGCTCAAAACTATAAGTGGAAAACTGGATTTATCTCCTAAACGACTTAAGTAAGACAAAAATTTGTAGACAAAGAGACAAGCTACAAATTTTGTTGAAAACTTTTTTCTGTATTTTCATTATTTTAGCCGTTAGAGCAAAAAAACAAAAATCAAAAAGTTTTTCCAAATATTTTTGAATTTTTTCAGAACTTGGAAGTGCAAAGAATGCATCATTCCATTCTACAGGTTATTAACTACTTAAATCCCAGAGATGATTCTTTTATTAATTTTTGCGAGGTCTTTACAACATTTTGCCTTCATTGCCTGTAGTTATTACTCTCATATTTTCATGAGAAATTCCACATACTTTTAAATATAATTTGTGTTCTATTACACTTAATTTATACCAATAATTCTATAAAAAATTAAGATTGAGGCACGATTTTTAAAAGGATGAAGCGGAAGCAATTATTAATAAGAGTGTGTATTTTAAATGAGACATGCCATATGTAAAAATGCAATATATTTAAGTTTGATCACCGAATGAATTTTGTATCGATTGAGCGAAAGGTAAATACAGGGTGTCCCGAATTGCACAGGCCAAACTTGACTAGCCAATACAACTTTTCAAAATAAGAAAAAAGTTCTTATAAACATGGGTCGAGAAGTGATTAGTTTCCGAGATACAGGGTGTTCAAGTAATTCTCCTGAAAATGTTTTTTTATGAATATTTTCGAAACGTCTAAAGACAAACAATTTACACAGGAATTTAACTTTTTATGCTTTTTAATAAAAAATGACAACTATGTACGAGAATCATCCAGGAGCGGGTGAAACTTGGGGGGGGGGGTTAGGTATAATTTAGCACCAACTGTATTTTGTGACACTTTTAAATTAATTTATGAGCAGAACTAACAAATTTTAAGTTTCCTACACAAAAATAGTCTTTGTGTTTGTTCTCTAAAATTATCAGTTTTCGAGTAAATCTTATCTGAACTTTATTAATTAATAACCATTATTACCAGCATTCCTCATATGCAGGAGTGTGCCGTGTTTGTAATGTTTGTAACAAATGAAAAATAATCTAGCATGCAATGCCAAAATGACAATAATGACATTGTTGTTTTTTTTTGTTTTCTGTAGTTCATTGCTCTGTAGTTATTATTTCCTTTTGGAAAAAGTGTTCTATTGAAAAGTAAAAAATGGTCATGTTTAGTAATGTGGAGTACGCGGATATTCTTTTTATTTATGGATATATTGTAATGGAAACGTGAATGCCGCGGTACGCGAATATCGCAGATTTCCTAATAGAAGGAAACCATCTAAAGATGTTTTTATTTGAACCCACCTAGAATTTAGAAATGTTGGAGTTAAAAGAGGTCCAAGGAATGAAGAACAGCGAAATGGGAGATTTAAAAACATAATTTTGGCCAAATGTAACAATAACAATAAATTAAGTATCAGAAGAGCGGTCCAACAGCTGCGTGCGCAAGCTGTGCATGTTTCCAAAAACAAAGTTTTTCGAATAGGGCATTTCAACAGGAGTTTAGCGTTAATGTATGGTGTGGTGTTATAAACGGGACTTTTTGTGGGCCCCACATCCTTCCTCCCCGTTTAAATGGACCATTATTTAATGATTTTTAAGTAACCATTTTTTTCAATATCTCGAGGATATTCCTCTTAATTTAAGAAATGAATGCTGGTTTCAAATGGACGGAGCTCCTGCACAGTTTGCTGTTGAGAACCGTTTGTAGGTAAACAATAATTATCCTGAACGGTGGATCGGTCGATTAGGTGCAAGAGCCTGGCCACCCCGTTCACCGGATTTAACTCCAGTTGATTTTTTTTCTGGGGCTGTTTAAAGAGCAAAGTCTACTCAATCCCTGTACACACGAGAGAAGAGTTAATAGAAATAATTCTCGAAGAATGTGAAAATTTGCGGGCTAATCCCGATTTCATTCGTAAAGCTACACACTGTACGGCGCAGATGTCAGAAATGTGTTGAAGCTGGCGGAATGCACTTTGAACAACTCTTGTAATTTGTAATTTACCTACTTTAATCTAATTCATTGTTGTCTAATAAAAAATAATGTAATCAACTTTTGTTTCGCTGTTATTGTTTTTTCTCTTCTGCTAAAATTATTCATAAAAAACTATTCCCGATTAAAGTTCAGATAAGATTTACTCAAAAACTGATAATTTTAGAGAAAAAACACAAGAGACTTTTTTTGTGTAGAAAACTTCAAATGTTTAAGTTCTGCTCATAAATTAATTTAATAGTGTCACACAATAAAGTTGGGGCTAAATTATACCTAGCTCATAAGAAAGCATTTTCAGGAGAATTACTTGAACACCCTGTACCTCGGAAACTAACAACTTCCCAACGCATGTTTATTGGAACTTTTTTTCTTATTTTGAAAAGTTGTATTACTTAGTGAAGTTTGGCCTATGCAACTCGGAACACCCTGTATATTTTTTGTACGTGATACCCAGTCCAGTTTACTGAAGAATGACTAGACCAATATTTGTGGATACTTGAGCAGAGAAAATAGTTATTTTCAACTCATTACCACAGATCTAACAGATTATTGGACTTTTCTAATCTTCATTTATTCAAGTAGCAAATGTACCTACGTTTTTAATCGATAGCGATTTTGTTGCATAAAGATAGGCTTCAGAAAAGTGAAGGGAGGTAAGTACAATAGCAGGGCTACCACAAATTCTAGCCCTAGGTGTATCATTAACAGCTGAATAAAATTTTATAGGCGAAGCTATGCTTGTGGAGAGATACTGGTATTCTTCTTGACAGTAACTGGGTATCACTCATCTACCAATACACAGTCAAATTCGATTATTTGTTATAATACCAGTTTTAAACAATACTAAAACGTCGGGCATATAGATACAGAATTTATTTGCAAACCTAACCATATTTGCAAATCTGCATAATTTTTCAGTATATGATATCTAATAGTACAATTACCACAGTAGAAAATATTAAATATTTCAGAACGTCCAGGAACTTTCCGCAAATCATCTACTACCGACATAACAACTAAAGATGAAAAAACAACTTACTCGAAACAACCATTCGGTCCTGGACCAGGGGGGGTTGGTAAAACCACATTAATAGCTACACCAGGTTCAAAAGGTGGACAACCTTTAGAAGAAAACGAATTACCAGTGGGCGATGAATCATTACCTTGGAGACGAAAAGGTCAACCACAAAGGCCACTCTGGCGTAAAGACTCTTTAGGGTTACAAAAACCTTCTGAAGAGCAACTACCAAAACAATTGCAGGCTCAACCATGGACCCAAGAACAAATTACCCTAAAGAAAACTACCCGTGACAAAAAAGAAATTGTCAGAGAAACACTGGAAACGGTTGAATTAAAACCTGTCGACTTGACACTACAAGAAAGCCAAAAAGACATTACTAAAATTTCAAAAACGGCACTTTCTCATACTGAAGATTCAACGTTGTTAAAAATAGATGAATTTGAATCTGTAGATCAATCGAAAGTTTTAAAAACTATGGATTGGCGTAAATCAAAAGGACCCCAACAAGGAATCGAGAAACGTTTAGATACCGAAGACACCACACTTTTGTCTATTGATGAAAGGGAACGGGATACCATACATAGAAAGGAAGATGAATTAAAAACAAAGGACTGGCGTAGAGGAAAGCAGCCAGTGGAAGATAAAAAGGTTCACACCGAAGACAGCACTTTATTACAAATATCGGAGAAAGAAGAACAAATAGCACGCAAATCATGGAGAAAACCCAGAAAAGAACTCGAATCTGAAGAAGAAGTTGAAGAGGAAATTACCATAACAGCTGAGGGCCAAAGAAAATTAGTTCAAAAACCTAAACCCCAAAAACCAGAAAAGGAAAAGCCTGAACCAGTACCATGGAACAAACAAGAAATTGTACTGAAGAAGGCACCCAGAGAGAAAAAGGACATTCCTAAAGAACAACTGGAAGAAGTAACTCTTAAGCCTGTAACAGGTGAAACTACAACTACCCCACAAGAAGCACCAACATCATTGAAACCTATAACGAAAACAGCAGAATCAATCCCAGTAGATGTATTAGAAACACCAAAAGATATTCCTGCAGAATCTATCCAACAGCCAGAAGAAGGTTCTAGAAAATCCAGACCACTTTCCAGAGACATTCCAGAACAACCAATTCCTTGGAACAAACAAGACATTACTCTTAGAAAAACATCGAGAGAAAGGAAAGACATTTCCAAAGAGGAACTGCAGGATATTCCACTAAAGCCAGTAACGTTTGATTCTGATACAACACAGCAAAAAATTGTTGAAACTAGGCAACTCGTTTCTGAAGAAGTTAAAGAAACACAGTTACCGCAAAAAGATGAGCCGATTCCATGGAACAAACAGAAAATTACCTTAAAGAAAACTCATGCAGAAAAGCAAGATACTACAAAGCAAGAAACGGAACATGTTGAATTTGAATCAATTAGGCAAGAAACTACTAATTTGTTAGATGACAAGCAAGTACAGAAAGTACCTATACAACACCTAGAAGATCAAACTTTAATTAGTCTCGACAGAACTGAGGAGATTGATAAATTTGGGCGTAAACCAAAGAAACTAACTGAAGGAAAACCTGAACAAATACAGCCAACAAAACAGACACAGGAAGTTACCGAAGATAGTAAGCTCGAGGCGAAGTCTTGGCGTAAAGGTAAGAAACCTACAGACGAAAAACCGTCAGAAAAAATGGCAGATACTGATGAGGTAGACATACCTAAAGAAGACAGTGGGACAATAGATTCTGAAAAACCAAAACTTCAGAAGCCGAAAATTTCCCCGCTTGAAAAGGAAGAACCAATTCCGTGGAACCAGCAACAAATTACATTAAAGAAAACCCAGAGAGAAAAGAAAGAGGAAATAAAAGAGCAAACTGAAGAAGTTATTTTAAAAGATCGTAAACAAGATAAATACGTCGAAGATATATCTGAAAAACCGTTAAGACACACCGACGATAAATCTGTTATAAAAGATATTATACAAGAAGAAATAGAAAAAACTGAATTAGAAGCAAAGTCCTGGCGTAGGAACAAAGAACAAAAGCCTAAAGAAGAAATACCTGAAACTACTGAAATATTACAAGAAACGGAAATCAAACCAGAGCTTCCAAGACAAAAGATTCTTCCTATAGAAAAGAAAGAAGAGCCGATTCCATGGAATAAACAAGAGATCACTCTTAAAAGAACAGAAAAAGTTAGAAAGGAAGAAGTCACAGATAAGATAGAAGAAGTTCAATTGAAGCCATTAAAACCAGAAAAAACTATTAAAACTGAAGAAATAAAAGATTTATCAGTAACACAACAAACGGTCACAACTGAGGATATTTCTAAACCTGATTTAGATAAATCTAAAAAACATGTGCAACAAACTGTTGAAAAATCACTTGTAGAAGATACCACGATCATAGAAGACTCAAAGGTAGAAACTAAATCATGGCGTAGAGGAAAAGAGGCGAAACCAAAAGACGAAAAATCTGAAGGAATATTGGACATTCCAGAACAAGTACCTGATAAATTAGATGATAAGGAGACCAAACCGCAGTTACTTAAACAAAAAACTGTACCTTCAGAAAAGCAAGAAGAACCTGTTCCATGGAATAAACAAGACATTACCCTTAAAAAGACACAAAAAATAAAGAAAGAAGAAATTAAAGAAAAAATTGAAGTCCAATTGAAACCAACAATAAAACCCCACAGTGATATAATTACGACAGAAGAGGCAAAGAGGTTATCAGAAACGGAACAACCATTGAGATATCTAGAAGATAAAACTCTAATTGATGATAAGGAAACAATAGTTACAGAAAAAACTAAAATAGAGCCTAGTAAAGTAGAAAAACCAGACGAAAAAATAATAGAAAAACCAGATGCGAAAATAATAGAAAAACCAGATGAGAAAATAATAGAAAAACCTGTACAATATACCGAAGATAAATCTATTGTGAAAGATTCAAAGGAAGTTATCGAAGAAACACAGTTAGAAGTCAAACCATGGCGTAGGGGAAAAGTACCAGAAGAAAAGCCTAAAGAAATAAAACCTGAGTACGAAAAACCTAAAGAGGAAGTACCCAAAAAAGAAAAGCCTGAATTAATAGAAGTACCTCAGAAGTCAGAAGACGAAATTAAACCACGACTACCGAAACAGAAGGCTCTTCCAATAGATCAAAAAGAAGAGGTGATTCCATGGAATAAGCAAGAAATTACTCTTAAAAGAACACAAAAGCCTAAAAAAGAAGAAACCGAAGAAAAAGTTGAGGAGGTTCATTTGAAACCGCTGAAGCCAAAAATTGAGACAACAAAAACAGACGAAGTAGACGACACTGATCTGTCATTAAGACATATAAAGGATGAAACTATCATTGATGAAAAGAAAACAAAAGTTGTTCACGAAACTAAGGTAAAAGATGATAAAATAGTAAAACCACATGATCAGGAACCAGAAAAACCATTGGAAAAGGTTGAAGATAAAGTTGTAGAAGATGTAAAGGAAGTCATCCAAGAAACGGTAGAAACAAAATCTTGGCGTAGAGGAAAGGCACCCAAAGAAGAAAAACCGGCAGTAGAGAAACCATATGATCAAAAACCAGATAAACCATTGGAGAAGGTTGAAGATAAAACAGTACAAGATGTGAAGGAAGTCATCCAGGAAACGGCAGTAGAAACAAAATCTTGGCGTAGAGGAAAGGCTCCCAAAGAAGAAAAACCAAAGGAAGAAAGGCCGGCAGAAGAAAAACCATATGATCAAAAACCAGACAAACCATTGGAAAAAGTCGAAGATAAAACTGTACAAGATGTGAAGGAAGTCGTCCAAGAAACGACAGTAGAAACAAAATCTTGGCGTAGGGGAAAGGCACCCAAAGAAAAACCGGCAGGTGAAAAACCAGATGATCAAAAACCAGAACAACCATTGGAAAGGGTTGAAGATAAAGTTATACAGGATGCAAGGGAAATCATTCAAGAAACAACAGTTGAAACCAAATCTTGGCGAAGAGGAAAGGCACCCAAAGAAGAAAAACCGGCAGAAGAAAAGCCGAAAAAAGAGAAACCAGCAGAAGAAATGCCGAAAGAAGAAAAACCCAGATTAATTGAGGAGGAAATAACTGCGGACCTAACTGAAACATTGGAACAGGTGGATATTAAACTGCAATTGCCGAAGCCAAAGACAACGCCCATCGAAAAGACAGAAGAGTCAGTACCATGGAATAAGCAAGATATTACTCTGAAAAGAACACAGAAAGGAAAAAAGGAAGAAGTTAAAGAGACCCTCGAAGAAGTTCAGTTAAAGCCATTAAAACCTAAAGACAGTCAACCATTGACACACTTAGAGGATGATACTATTATTGCTGAAAAGGAAAAAGAAATAATCAAAAAAATTGAAAGAAAAGATGAAGTAGTAGAAAAACCTATTAAACCAAAACCAGATGAAGAAATTTCTGAAGAAACAAAAGTGGAGACAAAATCTTGGCGTAGAGGAAAAGCACCTAAAGAAGAAAAGCCTACAGAAGAAACTAAATTAATTGAGAAACCCTCAGTTGAAGTACCTGACACAACAACAATCAAGAAAACAGAAGACATCAAAAAAATTGAAATAGTAGACGAAGTAGTAGAAAAGTCTGTTGAACCAAAACCGGATAAAGAAGTTTCTGAAGAAACAAAATTGGAAACAAAATCTTGGCGTAGAGGAAAGGCTCCTAAAGAAGAGAAGCCTAGAGAAGAACCTAAATTAATTGACGAACCTTCAGTTGAAGTACCTGAAACGACAGATATCAAGGAAATTAAAGAAAGAAAGGCAAAACAGAAGACAGTTTCAGTTGAAAAGGAAGAAGAAATTCCATGGAATAAACAGGAAATTAACCTGAAGAGAACAAAAAAAGGAAAGAAAGAAGAAGTTAAAGAGGAACTTGAAGAAGTCCATTTGAAGCCATTAAAACCACAAATAATTGATGCTAAAGAAGCAGAGGATACCACTTTAACTCAAACAGAAGACGTTGAAGACAAAACTACCATTACTTTAAAGAAAAAGGAGAAGCCCGCTAAGCCACTGAAATTGAAAGATAAAGTAACATTTGAAGATATTAAACCTAAAGAAGACGTACCCGAAACGGCTTCTGATAAACCAACTGATATTCCCGATAAAATCTTTACTGAGGAAATTAAAACACAAACACCCAGTGAAAAACTGAAAGATAAAGAAAGTGTTGAAACCATTAAACCCAAACAGGAAGTTATTACTGAAAAACCTGAAGGTAGTGAAATATCAGGTTTTGAAGAAATTAAACCAGACGCACCCAAACAGAAAGAAGTGCCACTGGAAAAGGAAGAAGAATCTATACCATGGAATAAGCAACAAATAAAACTCAAAAAAGCCACCAAAGAAAAGAAGGAACTAGAACAAGAAAAGATTGATGTTCAATTAAAACCAGTCAAACGTGACAGTAAGGAAATTATAAGTAAACAAGCTGAGATAGCAGATTTAACTAAAGTAGAAGATATTCAGTTGCCTACTCAAGAACAGCCCGAAGAGCAAAAGGAAACCGTAGAAGAAAAGGCAGAAGTACGATCTTGGAGAAGAGGGGGAAAGCCTATTCAACCAAAGGAAGATGAAACACCAAAGGTAATAAAAGAACTGGAAATCCTAGAAGATATAAAGCAACCTGAAGTAATAGCGAGCAAATCAGAGATTATCCAGCCACAAATACCACAACCAGAAAAAATAACAGAGAAAGTTAAACCAGAAAAAGAAGTTAAACAAGAGGAAATAATTAAACCTGTTGGCGAAGTTACTATTGAAGAGGAAGAAACAGAAAAAATTCAACCCGAGGAGAAACTCGTTCCATGGACTGAGGAAGTTGTTAAATTGAAGAGAACTCCTAAAACTAAGCAACCGTTAGAGAAAGAAGAAATAGAAGCTGTTACGCTTAAACCTTTCAAAAAGACAAAAGATGTTGTTGAAGCAGAATCTGAAACTTCATCGGAAGAGGAGAAGGAAATAAGTGTTGGGAAATTGAAGAAGAAACGAAGAAAGAAGAAGAAACCGATTAAACCGCAATTGGAAGAAACTCAACCAGAAAAAATTGAGTCCGAGACAGTAGATGAGATTCCGTCCAAAGAAATAAGTAGAATTCCAGAATCAGTTATAGTAGAAACAGTCACCGAGGTTGAAGACACAATTGTGTTAAAGGTTGACGAGGTAGATAAAAAGAAACCTATGCTTGCTAAAAAGATTCTGGAAGAAGAGACCCAACCAGAAATAATAAAATTAAAATCTGTCCCTAAAGCGGAAAAAGTTGAAGAACACGAGGATGTCGAAAAAATATCCTTAAAGCCCGTAGCGAAACCAGAAAGCGCTGAAATTAAGGAAACTAAAGAAAAGAAAAAGAGAGTGAAGAAACCTAAAGAAGAAGAACTTCCTGAAATTGAAGATGCCGAAAAGTATGTTCCTGAAGTTGCTGAGAAAATAGAATTTGAAGAAACTCCAAAAGAACAGGAAGAGAAACCGTCTACTCCATGGAGACGTGAGGTTAAACCCAAAGAAGAGAAACCAGTTGAAGAGAAACCATCCCTTAAAATAGGGAAAGGTAAAATACCAGAAGAAAAAGAAGTTAAGGAAGAAATCAAACTTAAGCCAGTTAAAAAGGATAAGATACCAGAACAAGATATACCAGAAGTTTCAAAGCCAGTCAAATTGCCTGAAAGTGATATTAAACCTAAAGAATACGAAAAACTTTTGATTGAGCCATCTCCTAAGGAGAAGGAAGAAATGCCAGTGTCTAAGGAATTAGAAGCGGCTATCATACCAGAGGAAACGCGCAAAGAAGATGAAACTGTACCAGAGGAATCTGCGCCTTGGCGCCGTACACCTAAAAAGAAAGAAGAGGAAATTCCAGAAGTTAAAGAATGGCCTAGAGGTAAAAGAAAACCTGTACCAGAAGAAGAAAAAGAAGATATTAAACTTAAGCCTGTCCCCAAAGAAAAACTAGAAGTTCCAGAGTATAAGACTGAAACCGAAGAAATCAAACGTGAATGGGCCACCGAGGTACCTGTTACTCAATATGAGGATGAAATTAAAATAAAACCAATAGAGTCAGATGAAAAATCTGAAGATGAGAAAATTAAACGTAAACGTACTAGGCCCAAAACCAAAGAACACCCAGAGGAACCCGAGGAAGTACACTTTAAACCTACTCCAGCTGAAGCTGAAGAAAAACCAAAAGAACCTGAAGTTAGAGGGTGGAGAAGAGGTAAACCGAAGGAAGAAAAGCCATTGGAGGTAACAAAAGATATCGAAGAATTACAAGTGCCAGAAGAAGAAAAACCGGAGTTGGTACCAACTAAAATAGAGGATACAGCTGAGGAGATTCCTGAAGTACCTGAAACTGAAAAATCTGAAACGGAAATTAAACTTATTGAAAAGAAGAAAACAATAAGAAAATTACAAAAGGAAGAAGAAAAGCCATCAGAAGAGGAAACAGTACAATTCCAAAAAGAAATGGATGTACAAATTACATCTAAAAAAGTTAAAACTGAGAGGAGAAAAGTAGTGTCGTTTGATGACAGTCAACCGATTCCAGAACTGGAAATAATTTCTCAAAAACGTATTACAGAGGTAATAGATAAAGTACCGGATGAAAAACTTAGAGAAGATGTGGATGTTCATGAGAAAACTACAGTGCATAAATCTATTGTGCATAAGACTATAGGTGAACGGGTAAAAACAAAAAGAGTTGCTCCAAAATTCATTCAAAGGGTTGAGCCTGTAGTTGCAGAAGAAGGTAAACCTACGCGCCTGATATGCAAAGTAGAAGGAACGCCCTTCCCAGATATTATTTGGTATAAAAATGAGGCAATCTTTCATGCCACTGAACGGGTGTTCATTAATATCGTTGAAAATACTGTTACGTTAGAATTTTCTAAAGTTGAACCCCAAGATGTTGCCATATATTCGTGCAAAGCGACAAATCCAGCTGGTGTAGCTACGTCGACAGCAAATCTTGTTATTTTAGGTATATATAAATTTGTGTGTTCTGAGAGCTCGCAGCATTCATTTAAAAAATTGCAGCAAGTAATGGCGAAATATAAAACGCTTTTTTGCTTTTTACAATGCAAGCTTATAAAATATTTATTATTGGTGTTCTAGATATGTTCAGCGAGCTAAGTAATGCCACAGCGCATGACCTGTGTTATAAAAAAAACCATAGGCAACCAGGTGACATTCCCCTTAAAGCTTTTAATTTCAAATCTTTATGCTACTGCAAAAAAACATTTAAACATGATGCAATACTTAATAAGGGTGTTTCGTTTGGTTACCCAGCTTGTAAGATATATAATTTTAAAATAGGATTGCATTTTACAGAAAAAGAAGAAACCGGCATTGCCCCACACTTCATTCAACCCTTGAAACCCCAAATTATAGAGGAAACTTCAAAAGCTACTTTACAGTGCACTGTTCTTGGCCAGCCCATTCCGAAAGTTAAATGGTTTAAAGGCAAAGAAGAAATTAGGTCCAGTCCAACTAAGCAATTGAGTTACAATCCTGAAACAGGAGTAGCCACTCTTGAGATTTTAGAACCAACCCAGGAAGATGAGACTGTTTATAGCGTAAAAGCTGATAACAAGTTTGGTCAAGCTGAATGCCGTGCAAACCTTATAATCTCAAAATCTGTGTCGGTTACCGAACCACTTGTAATGTACGCTCCTAAAATTACAAAACCTGTTAAAGCAGTTGTTGCCACAGTTAACGAAGACATTGTGCTTGAAGCTGACTTCGAAGGAGTTCCAAAACCAGAAATTACGTGGTTAAGAAATGGGAAGGAAGTGAAACCTAGCGAGAATTATGAGGTAGAGATAAAAGAAAATAAAACAATCCTGCGCATTAAGAAGAAGACGAACAAGAAGCAAAAAGGTGGAAAATACGAAGTTCGAGCAGTTAATCCTAAAGGAGAAGCACGATCCTCAGGTACAGTGGTAATAACTGAAGAGGTTACTGAAGCACAACCTCCTCGTTTCATAGAACCAATAAAGCCACAATACGCCACTACAGGTGAAGTAGTTATCTTAGAAGCGGTGGTGGAGGCTATTCCGAACGCCACGTTCCAGTGGTTCCACGAATCAACACCTATCACTTCGTCTCCCGAAATGAGAATTGTGACGCAAGATAACAAATCTACATTATTAATTAGTGAAGTAAAACCTGAACTTGCCGGTACGATAACGTGTAGAGCGGAAAATGCTGTCGGATCAGTGACGTGTACCTCCACGTTAAATGTTGTGGAAGAAACTGAATGGGAAGAAACTAGAGAAATGGTATATCCAAGGTTTGTTAAGCGTATTTCTCCGATACGTGTCATGGATGGAGAGAAAGTTACATTCAGTTGTGTTGTAACCGGCAAGCCGATACCGAAAGTTGAATGGTATCATGATGACATGCCTGTAAAAGAAGCCAAAGATGTGGTCATTTCTCAGGATACCGAAGGGGTGTGTACTCTTACTATATCAGAAGTATTTCCTGAGAATGCTGGCGAATACACATGCAGAGCTCTAAATAAAGTCGGAGAGGCTATTTGTAAGTCAGCTCTTATCGTAGAGGCTTATGAGTATGTCTCCGATTACGAACCAGGAATCATGACCGGATCCGATGAAGACATTCTAGATAAGGTAAAACTGTAAAATAATTACCTATCGATTATCACTTATTTACTTTTGTTCGATTCCAGACTATTAGCGAGACTGAGTTCCAATCTGGTGACAGTGACGTAGAATGTGCACCGAGAATAATTAAGAAACTGCCACAAGTGATTTCAACAAAGGACGGTGATGTCACCCGGTAACTATTCTTATTTTACAAATTAAATCGTCGATGACGTTAGCCTCGTTTGTACAGAAATAATTAAAATTCAAGAATCATTGTTTAGGTTTATTCAAATTAACCAGAACCATATTCTCCATATTTTGTTGAGTGAGTATTTTCCCTAAACAATAAGGAAAAGTCCGCTGTGGCCAAATGTCCTTTTAGTTTAAGCGGTACGCATAAAAATCTGACGAATAATGCAGAAAGCAAGTCCTTTGGCATGTATGCTTTGTATATTTATAGAAGTAATTTGACCCGCAGCACTTTGACCCCTGACCTCATAGACAAAAATGGCAGCCATTTTCAAAAATTCGGGTAAAATGTTTAAAAACAAAAGAAGAATATATCCAAAGACTCTTATCAAACTGTAAGTGAACGCTTTAAGGTTAGCAAATGTAACAAAAATAGTCACAGAGCAAGAATAATTGAATTTGTTTAAAAACTCGGCGGCTATTTTAAACTTTAACATTTTTTTTAAATAATGCAATATGTTATGTGATGTATCGTTTAAGTATAATTTGAGGTCGCTGATTCCAATGGTGATGTCAAAAAAATAAAATTCTAAATGAATTATAACAAAAATACAATTCTGAAGTTAGAAAGATGGCTTTTATTAACAAAATGGCTTGTAATTAAAAAAAAAGAAATTAACAAAAAAGTATTTCAATAAATGTAGAAGGCCCTATACCTTTTGATGCTACATTTTCCTTTGCATTTCTTGCACTTAAGGGTGCAGGGGAAATCATTTTTTCTGCATAGGCAACGCATGGTATTACAATCGCTTGAACAACCGCATTTTTCTAGCTCTCTACAACCTTGCCAGATTCCTGGCAATTTGGACCAGATGGGCTTCCATCCATTTTCAATAATTTTCCATCCCCATTCACTTGACTCTGGTGGACTTTCCAAAACATCAGATCTGTCCTAGATTTGACCTGCTTGATATGCTGCTCTAAGGGCCAGTTTTACAATACCAGGTTCAACGTAGATTCAACTGAGCCACGGCTCAAGCTGAACCGGAGCTCAGGTATATTCCCGTTCTGTAAAGCGTAATTCATCCGGGTTCAGTAGTGCTAGGTTCTGTTACTTTCAAATGTCAGTTGGTAGTGTCGGCGTTTGCACACTGTAGATTTTGAAGAATTTGTGATGTGACATTAGCACAAACTAGTGGGTAGTTTGTGGACATTAGACATTCGGCATTCATGATAGTTACCTGTGATTCATATTCAAGAGTTTTACAATACAATCGTGAACTTTAGTTTTTGTTTTGAGAGAATATGGATGATAGAAAAAGATCTGCAAACTTTCCTGCCAAAGAGGAGTCTATATTAATCTCCTCGGTAAGAAAATATAGAAATATCGTCGAATTCAAGCTTTCTAATTCCCAAGCAAATTTCCAGAAAGGAGAGACTTGGCGAAAGATATAAAGTGAATTTAATAGTATTTCTGGAGAGAATTCCCGTAATGACAAAGTTCTAAAAAAAACTGTCTCAAAGTCAAAATCAATCAGGAAATTGGTGAAAGTACAGTCCGGCCATGATAAGGGCAAGTAAGTCTAAAGCCCTTAAGTAGAATACTCGATGCAAGTCTGAAGCTGCAATTAGCAGAGTTTCCCAGTGGGCAGATGCAAAATCTGCTGTAGAAGCAGCAAAGGCACGTTTTATGGAAGAAGAACAATGCCAAAAACTCAAATTTATGAGAGAAAAGCATGAATTGGAGATGATGAACATGAAGAGGAAAGCAGATGTGGAAATAAAGCTTATGAGACAATATCATCGAGCAAAATTGAAAATATTAGAAATTCAAAAGGCGACGTTACTTAACAAAAAGTTATAAACTATCTACAAATTCACCTCTTATAATTGCAGAGGGCCGTGTTCTAGAAAATTACCTCTATTTTACACGTTTTTATTATATCAATTATTTATTTGTATTTAGGTACACATTTTATACGACATTAAGTAAAAGCTAAGTTTTCTTAAAATAAAAAATTAATTTTTAAAATATTTCTTTATTTTTTACACTCACGAACAAACATACTCGTCACCATATGATGTACAATGGTTGTTAGGAGCGTTTATAACCTAAAAGACTGTTACATAACATTTTTCACAGAAGTCCATTAAAATAGTTTATTAACTGTAATGTGACTGTATCATTGCCAATCACCCTGTTATCCCCCATATTCTCCACCACCACTTCATTGACATTGTTAATAGTTTCTTGCTGTTGGTCATCAACTGGTGGTATTATGCCGCAAACATGCTATATTGTGCAGTATGGCAGTTGCTGCAACAATGGCTTCTACTTTCGATCTTCAGTCGAATCCCCAAGGAAAGAACAGGAAATCGCATTTTCCAAACACCGATGCACCTTTCAACTGGATTTCTTGTTCTTACTTGGGGCTCGTTAAAAAGGTGCTTTGGAGGAGGGAATAATATTTATTCGTTCGGTAGGGGGTAGACCTGGGCTTGCAATATACTCAAATGCTTCTATTATATCATCATATCATCACCCCAATTATAACGCAATTTTTACATCGTAATAAAAGTTACTTTTTTACAAATTGGCCGCCATTTTGGATTTACATGTCCGGAAATCGAAGTGCTGCGGGTAAATTTAATACAATGAATGTGTACAAATCACATGCAAATTTTCTTGTTTTCTGCATTAACCGTCAGATTTTGCCGATTTTCTCGATGTACCGCTTAAACTATTTGGTGCGGCTCTGATATTCAATAACTGCCTATGTTGAGTTTTAAACAAGATTACTACAGTATTAAAGGTGAAGCGAGAGAATATATAAAATAATATATTTATTCTCAGAGGTACAATAGTGACAAAAAAATTCTCCGAAATAAGTACGGTATAAAGAGCAAGAATAAAATGGTTTAACTCGATTAACCTATACTGGGTGTCAACGAGATCACTTTCGAGACGCCATTTTTTGACATTATTTTAAAGGATCGAGATGAAAATTGCGTTTCTATGACTTCCGTTATTATTTTTTATTTAATTGTCTTATTTATTTAATGGTTTTTAGTGGAGTAGATCTGGCAGAAAAAAGGGGGTGAAAAACAAGTGCCTTTTTTCAAACAATTTTTTTTCCAACTTATAGAAGACGACTTCCCCCACTTCCCTGACACTTTCACATCCGAGATCTGGGTGGTGCGGAGGGAGGGGGAGCTGTTAAACATATGGAAAATCAGTTTTTCTCAGTTTGCGCGCGACCGGGGAGACGGACAAAAAATGTATCAGATCAAAAAGAAAGGTCTCCCCGAGGCGCGTAAACTGGTTTTTTTAAAATCGGCCAATTAGGGCCGGAGATATGGCCGTTTGAAGGGATTGAGTTTCAGGGTAGGAAAAGGGATCGGACCGCAGGTATGAGGGGTGTTTAAGAGATAAGGGATGGGTTTAGGATGGTCATTTTTTTTTTCTGTTGTGGGTGGTTATAGGAAGAGGTCAAGGCCACGGGGGGTGCTCTCTAGGGCAATTAGGGAAGAAGAGGGAGGGCGGAACGTGCAAAAAGGGAAGACGTCTATATCTCCGGTTCTAATAGGGCGATTTAAAAAAATCAAAATGGGATTTCTTCCTTTTTTGATCGCTATAATGTTGGATAGGTAGGAAATAATTTTCGCCGAAAATGTAAAAATAGGGGGCAAAAGAAAAAAATTTTTTTTTCAAAACGATTTTTATTATGAAGGGGGTGAGTGGCGGGGATAAACTGCTCCTAAAAGACGGGGATTCTCATCCCCTTTAAAATGAAAAAAGAATGTTTCGAATTCCTTTATTACGACAGACAGGGCGACAACTTGAAGCTTAAGCCCTACAGAAGGGCAAAGGAAAGTCCTACGCCCTTCTGCCAGGGTTCAATTTAAAGAGAACAAATTCCCCTTTTTATAAAAAAAAATCAATTCGATCGGACAGTAACTTGCGCTACGCGCGCGAGTTATACTTATAAATTTATTTCTTTTGAATCAGCAGCTGCAGCGGCGGGAGAGTAGGCGTGGCCTCTACCCTCTCTACTCTCTCGCCGCTCTCACTTACACACACACACAAAGGGAAATCGAAGGTCAGAAAGGTAAGTCTGACATTTTCCCCTAATAAAAAAAATCGTTTGAAAAAGAATACATTTTTTCTTTTGCCCCCCCATTTTTACATCTTCGGCGAAAATTATTTCCTACCTATCCAACATTATAGCTGATCAAAAAAGGAAATAATCCAATTTAGATTTTTTTTAAATCGCCCTATTAGAACCGGAGATATGGCCGTTTTCCCTTTTTGCACGTTCCCCCCCTCCCTCTCTTTCCCTAATTGCCCTAGAGAGCTCCCCCCGCGGCCTCTACCTCTTCCTATAACCACCCACAACAGAAAAAAAATACCATCCTAACCCCATTCCTTATCTATTAAACACCCCTCGCACCTCCTGTCCGTTCCCTTTTCCTACTTTGGTGGTGGAGGAAGTCATCCTTTATAAGATGATAACAAATTTTTTTTGAAAAAAGGCACTTGTTTTTCAAATGCCAGATCTACTCCACTATTTAATTTAGTTCGTCAAAGCATAGACTACATTTTCATATTACGTATCTAACAGTGACTGCAAAGTAAAACGTGGGTGAATATTGTGTTGCAATACATCATTCGATTTGTACCGAAAAATTAAATTTAGTTGTAATATGAAAGTGATATATGTTCAAGAAGGCGTGAAAAATTAGCAGCCGCAGTCTTATGCATAATGCCCTCAGATTACAAAAATGCAAAATTATATAGGGTGTCCCATTTAAAATTAAAAATTGGGGTTACTCTGATGAAATCGAAGTCATACACACTTGGCAGATGGATTAAAAAATGTTGTTTTGATATCAAATGTGCCAAGTCATGATCCGTTAAAAAATAGAGACTTGACGACCAGAAAGTGATCTCGTAACACCTGGTATACCAAAATCTATCATAACCGAACCTGTTATAGTGAAAATTTTTGTTTTCCTCGGAGATCGTACGAATTAAAATTTTAAAATTTCAGTTAAGTATGTGTATTATATTTCAAATGTGACTTTTATGAGAAACATCCTATAGATATATGAACATAATCTTTATCAACTCTTCAAATGAAGTGACAGAATTTTCCATAAATAAAAAAAAATCAGATGGGTGACAATTTTTTACCTTTTTCAGGTAAAGAGTTGATAAAAATGTTATTTTTCTATTAATGATTATTTTCTGCGAAACTATAGCTTTTACAATAAAATGTCAATGAATCGAATATGTCAATTATTGTTAAAAGACCTTCATTTTTTATACCAGTTTAATTTTACGATAAATAATGTCTATTATCCTAATTTTAATTGTGCTGAAATTCCGGTGACATTGAGAAAACTACCAAAATTCCAACTTGTGGTCGGAATTTTTTTCTTTGCAGTAAAATTCTCCACGATGTACAAAGGGTCACTAGTTACACAATGTACATAATGAATTAAACTACTAAGATTGACAATGACAATGATCGAGGCTAATGATCAAAGATAAAGGATTTCTTTTAGATAATAATATCCCCTACAATTTTGCTTTTTTTCTTTAACTGATCAAAATCACAGTATTTTCATAAGACAAACTTTTATGTTTCATTTATGGTTGCAAGAACGACATTTAGTTCAAACTGTTACTGTTTACTTTAATCAGTAATTGTCCTATTGTTAATAGATTGGAAGTAAAAGCTATTGGCAAACCTAAACCAGAAGGAAAATGGCTTAAGCACGGATCGGAAATTGTTCCCTCCAATGAATTCGTAATAGAAAACTTAGAAGATGGTACTTCCATCCTAACTATAACTGAAGCATATCCAGATGATTCTGGAGAAATAGTATTCGAAGCACATAACCCACTTGGTGTAGCTGTTACCACTACGGAGCTAGTCATTGAAACAGTTGAAGGTAATATTCTATGGCTTTTCTTCACCATACTCATAATTATGTTTTATTATTTCAGCTACCAAAGTTATTTTCCCAATATCCCAACCTTTAATCTCAAAATATAACATTTAACACGTCCATACTTAATACATTATACAGCATCTACTGACCACACATTTGACTGGTTGTAAAACTAATAAATATGCATTTCCTTAGGTATCGTCGGTACCAAAGAATACAGGAAGCCAGAATGGGTGTCACATATGGAAGAATTGTCGGCTGCATTAAAAGGTAATTCAAGTGAGAGATGTTTTTTGCCGCATGCTTGTTCGTATGATTTATCTTCTGACAGCTTGGAAACTATACCGGCAACGAAAAAACGTAAACAGGAAGGTAAGATCGGGACTGTCTGTGGAGAAAAAGGTTCAAGAAAAATTGTACCATTTTACTTGAATGAATCCGGCATGAATCTACCAACAACTACTTCGCACACATCAGTTCATAGTGAACCAATATGTAGCAAGGCAAAAACTAAAAATGACTTTGTCAGTTCGGCTATGACAGATTACTTGAACTCCCACAGACATTCCTTAAGTTCGGTGATGGATTTAATAGACTCGACTGCGCGTTTTGTTCCTGAGGAGGCACATTATGAAAGTTTCGATATCATAGATACTGATTACAGTCTACAACAAACCAAAACATGTGGTGACGAAGTTGAAATGTACGAAGAAATTGATACTCGGCTTACGCCTGAGCCGTTTTATATATTATCTCCAATCGAGGAAAAAAGCGAACCGTCCACGAGAAGCAGTAGCCTAAAAGGGAGCAACGGATCTGAGAAGCGGAAGTACGGGTATGACGCAATGACAAAATATTCTAGTTCTTGTAATGCAATCTCTTGCAGTCCGATAGATATAGACTATTTGCCTGAAAAATATCAAACGTTTCCTAGAGTTAAAAACGAAAGTTCATCTAAAGATAATGACGTATACAAGAATTATTACAATAAAAACACCATGTATCCCTTAGAACCAAGAGAACTAGATCCTAGTGCATTTTTCCAGTTACATACTGCAGATAGTCAAGAGGAATTACAAGAATTTTTGCTTCTCGAAAGTGAATGTATGGGTGACAATAACAGAGGTCGAGGATTAGCTACTGCATTCATTTCCCCTACCGATGAGACCTCTTACACATTTTCTTCATCAACTAAAGGTAACCTAACACTTAATTTGTGTGCTGCTTACTAATTTTGTGTGATTTCTGCATTTTGTACAGACCAATAAAATCTCCCACCAGCATGGCCAGGCAATAAACATTTAAAACAGGTAATATATGTAAACTTATTATCTCATTCACCTCATTATTTACCGTGATATAAAAAATCATCTTGGACAAAGATGATCATGGAATTGAAAACTACTGTTAGGGTAGGGACATGCCAAAGATGCCTCCCTCGATAAGCATGATGGAGGTCGAGGTCGCGATCGCTACATCGATGTCACCTCTTTGCAAGACAAATCTATACAGCAAAGAAACATTCACCAATTCCCCTCGCCGCTTACCACGCGGTTTATATCGTTGTACATAGCAAAACAAAATAGTTTGTTTTTCTATCGAGGTAGAATGCAAGCTTATTGGTCCATTTTAATCACGTGTTATCATTCAAGCCGAAGAAAATCGATGGCGAACGGCAAAGAACTGATATTAAACCTCTCCGGCATGTTCCGGTTGTCTTTGTCTGCCACAATTCACTACTGAACAGAAAAAAAGCATTTTCGTAATTCTTGCAAATGAAAACAGCGGTATTATAACATTCACACTTCAACAACACAGGAACCCAAATGAAAACAATAAGTTGTCTGTCCTCCACACAAAATGGCGCCAACAGCATGAAGTCAACCGAGAATAATCAATAGAGTAGTAGCACCATATGACTAATATAATCTCAAATTTTATCCTCATGTTTAATGTTTTTTTTCGCATTTCTAGATTGGGTCTAGTGAAACATTTATAAACTCTCTCATATAGAATAAATAATCTCGTTGAATATTAAACACAGACTGTTAATTATAGGTTGGATTTCCATCCTGTAAATAACAGAATACATTTCTTAAAATCAGCACTATTAATTAATTCTCTTTATAATATCTTTTTATTAATGTTACACTGGACACGATCTAGAAATTCGAATAAAAACATTGTAAGACTCGAGGTTATGTTAGTAATATGGTGCGATTACCAGCACATCAGTTCGAAAGTAAGCTTCAATCATTATTATAGTGCATTCTGTGAGTCGGATGGAACCTCAAAAAATATGATTTTTTTTTAGACTAACAAAACTATGCCCCCACCCCCTCCGTTCTCAAGGATGCTGAACACGATGGTGGTGGTTAAATCTCCTTACGAGGTCACCCCACCCCCCAAACGGCCAAAAACTACTTCCGAAAGGGATAAACTGCGGATAGGTCATCTCTTACCAACCAAACCTGTGTTACCCCCCCCCCCCCGTTTTCGAGGAGGATGCTGAGCTGGATGGTGATGTTGCTGTTTTCTCATGCTCAGCATCCTCCTGAGCATGAAAAACAACATCACCATTGAGCTCAGCCACCTCGAAAACGGGGGGTAACACGGGTTTAGCCGAGAGAAGACGGCCTATCCGTTTTTAACCCCTTTCGGATGTAGTTTTCGGCAGTTTGGTGGATTGTGCAGGGTTGGCGGGGATCGAGGAGCGGTTTCAACATCACCATCGTGCTCAGCATCTTCGAAAATGGGGGTAACACAAGTTTGGCTGGTAGGTGACGGCGGTTACGCGGTTTACCCCTTTCGGGGTTAGTTTTTGGCCGTTTGGGGGGTAGGGTAACGTCGGAGAGAGATTTAATCACCTCGATCGTGTTCATCATCCTCAAAAACGGGGGTAGGGGGTCAAGACTTGGTAGGCTACATATTCCTGTCCAACTAACAGAATGTACTATTATGTATATTTTGTGATCTGTGGTGCAAACTATAATAATTAAAATGAGTCAAGAACTGATTTCAAGATTAGAAGAGAAGCAAAACTTTAACAGAACTGCTTGTCATATTTTGACAATCAAAAATGATTGACATAACCATTACAAAAGGATGACATAAGCTAGAACAGTTTCTCATTCCATCATCATCTTTCACTAAAACAATTTTTGATATCATGGTCCACATCCACTTTAATTTCTTATGTGTCAGTCTTTTAAGTATTGAACTTTGATGTAATTTTTCTTGTGAAGTTGCATTTTGTGCATTAGCGACCCGGATTGAAACGTCCACCTTTTTAATCTCTCCTCATATAACTCATTTCACATTCCACTTAATTATATAAAATAAATATCAATGTCGTGTATTTATTACTTTTCTATTCTAGCTGCTGAAAGTGTACCCACATTTGTGCAAGAGATCACTGATATTCGAACAACTGAAGCTGAAACTATTAAATTTGAATGCCTATTTTCTGGAACACCTACACCAGGTAATAAATATTAAATATTATAATTAATTAAGGACGATCGTGCAAAACCTCGTTGACGAATTTGAGATCGATACTTAATACTTTCGTATATTCACTCTAGCATAATGTATTTAACGTTCAAGCATTTCATGCCAAAACTGCCATTCGATACCGCCATATATATTCAATTTGTTACTGAATTATTAAGATCAAAGTTTGAAAAACGTCAAAAACAGTTATAACTCGATACGCTGCTAAAAGAATTATACATGATCACAAACTTTCCTGCAAAAATGCCCGCAGCAGCATACCTACATAGTTCAAATATGACAATTAGCGGTCCATATAAGGATATAAGTTATAAGTCAAAATGCCACAAAGTGGTATCTTAACTGCTAGTATCTGGAAAACTATACATTTTTGACCTCGGTGCCTATGAGAACTTTTTATCCGGAGGTCCAGGGGAACAACATCAATTCCTAGGCCAGTTGAGATAGAGATATAAGGGTTTTTTTCGACGAGAAAGCTGATTATTTGTGTACAACTAGTAAAAATCACAAATAACAACATATATTTTCCCGGAACTTCAAATCGTGGAGGTCGTTGTTTAAAACCCGATAAACATGTGATTTTAAAGCCATTTTTGCGTTTTTCGTTTATATGTTTTTCTCTTTGATCCCACAGAAAAATGATTTAATACTTTTTTGTTTGTTTTCAATAGATCTACAAAACAAGACTAACCGCGTTTGAAAATATTAGTTAGATGAAGAGCAATTTGCAAAAAAACTTTTGCATTACCATTATTTCGTTAATTTTCATATAAACCATGTATAAGTTAGTTATTTGAAGTATTCTTTGCTATAGGCAAATTATGCATGTCAAAGCTGGAATGTATCGGTGAAATAGTTTACGACTTATAACCTTATAAACAAATTAGCCTAGTGTTTTTTTTTTAATCGGTCTGTACGAGCCGAACTCTTACCCAAACTGGAACTAATTCTTTTGCAGATATGTTTCATACCAAGGAACCACAGTCCACCAATTTTTAAGCAAAAAACTAAATTTTGCAAGTAAGGGAATTTTTCGAAAATTTTTATTTATATGCAATTTAAAATCTACCATATTGCCGACATTTTTTAATAACTTAGCTTCATGTATATTGAAAGTTCATAAAGAGAGCTCGAAGTTGACGAAAAAAAAGTTGAGATTCGTTTGAAAACAACGGAAAAATAGGCTGCCAAAGTTGACTGCTTGTTCAACAATATAACCGAGTAGCGATAAAAAAATTGTTTATAAATGACAATTTTCGAAAAATTCCCTTACATACAAAATGTAGTTTTTTGCTTAAACATTGGTGGACTGTGGTTCCTTGGTATGAAATACATCTACGAAAAAGTTAGTTCCAGTTAGGGTAAGGGTCCGGCTCGTACCGATTGAAAAACAAACACTAGGCTAATTTGTTTATGAGGCTATAAGTCGTAAACTATTCCACCTATACATTCCAGCTTTGGCATGCATAATTTGTCTGTAGCAAAAAATATTTCAATGTAATATGAACGCGTTATATTTATAATAACTTACTTGGTTTATTCGAATATTAACGCAAAAGTATTTTGCAAATTGCTTTTCATCTAACTAATATTTTCAAACACGCTTGTTTTGTAAATCTATGGAAAACAAACAAAAAAGTATGGAATCATTTTTCTGTGGGATCAAAGGGAAAAATGATATGAACGAAATGGCTTTTATCTACAATCGTGTAAAAAGTAATAGTTTTTTACATCATTTCCAGTGTAAAAAGTGGCCTTTTATAAGAAACTGTGCAATACAAATTTTTATTGCCCGCTTTTATTGCACGATTTTTAAAAATTTATCAGTAAGGACAACAGTAGTTTATTCATTATTAATTTTTAATAATATTTACTTCTACTTTGCAATTAGCACAATTTTCTATATGAATTCTAGGTAACTCGTGACTCCTTGATGTAGTAGGCAGTATATCATTAGCATCAATGGCATCATTTTTTAAGCTTGCTTTCTCAGATAGTTCTTTTTGCAAAATTTGATGTTATACCTTAATTTTGTTTTTAATTGATCCTTCAACGTAAGATTCGGCCAATCATCACAGATTTTCAGTCACGACCATGAAGTTACATAATTAGAATGGCGACTTCAACTACAGCTCGAATAATACTAACTGTCAAAGTGACATTCACAAAAGGTTAATAGTTTTACAAATATTCATGAAAAATTGCCAATTTCTTACAATAATCGGGACGATCGAAGATAAAACGTTGTACAACACAATTGTAAAAAGCCTTTTTATTGCACTCATGGCTTTTAAAAACACTCGCTTCGCTCGTATTTTTAATCTAACCAATCAATGACCTACCACGATTTGAAGTGTCGGGAAAATATATGTTGTTGTTTGTGATTTTTACCTGTTGTACACAAAAAATCAGCTTTCTACTCAAACGATGATTTTCGGGTTGTCCCTACTGGCCTATCCAGCCAATTTCAGCGGCGACCACTTCCCATAAGAAGATCGGGGTCCTTTGAAAAAAATGTCTAAGATCAACTGTTTGTCGACGATTCATACACGCGCATAGACTAGTTTGAAATAATCATATTAGAGAGTTGTCCTTGAACAGAATAGAATACTTTATTGATGCCTTAAAAAAAATTCTTACATAAGTCACAAATGAACATGAAAAAAGTTACCTAGGTACTAGTTAATAATGGGCCATTCTATAAATATTACAAGACTGGGCTATTCTCTATCCCCTCTCCCCCTTGTAACACCTTGTAACATTTGTAAGACTCATTCCCCTTACATGAACGTTCATTTCCCTACTCCCCTCCTCCTCACATTCAAAGACAAAAATTATTACAAAATTATGACAGTTTTAAAAAATACATTCCGTTAGTTTACCATGAGCGAGCGAAGCTAAATTGTTAAATATAGTTATTCTCTAATCATTTTTTCACTTTCATATCCCCAACACAGTTAATTTCGGTAACTACCTCCACCCCCCACAAAAACAAACGTGTTTGTTGAATGGTTCCTAAATTTCACACCCAATTCAGGTCTAGAACAAGAGAAATGGTCCGCAAAAACAGTGTTCAAAATATTTCTAATTAAACTACTCGACGGGTCCCTATGAAATTCAATATGCTTCCATTTTGATAGTAGAAGAAGCGATTATGGGGATCCATTAAGAATTGTAATCTGTAGAGTGTTTCCGTACGCCAACAAAACTGAACGTTGCCGGGCAAAGTGAGAATAGAACACAACACAACGAGTTGTGCACAATTCAAAATTAAAATAATAAGTCTTATTCTTAAAAGTATTACTGTCAAGAGCTCTCACACTTAAAGGTAGTTTATTAAAGAAGTTTTGTACTCGCTAATATTGTTTTAAGTTCTGAATAGAACAAATTCTTAATCGTCAATTATTAGTTATCATTCGATCTTATTAATTTCGAATAATTTTAGGAAACTTACCTATAAAAAATTATTTGGCTTAATTTTCGCCCTGGTGTTCCGGATTCGATTCCCGGCCGTGGCACTGAGATTTTTTTCAAAAGAAAAAATTGATCTCAGTATACTGAAATACTGAGTGTATCCCTTGTATCTAAATGTGCAGTTTCTCACCCTCAAGACTCTTTAAGAGCCTTCAGAGAGAAAGAGGGTCGATGGTGTTATTACAACATTTAATATTGATATTTCGACTATCTGTTGGCAGTATTGGAAGAATTCAAAACACCCGAACAGTTAACTATGCATATTGATACACTTATTTGTAGGAACTTTGATGCTCCAGAAAAAATGGTCATGTGCAATTTATCTCTATCTGGCTAAATAAATGAATAAAATGGTTAGGTATAGCAAGTGATTGAATCGTCTCCCTCTCCCCTACGTAAAATAATTTAATAAAAATACAATGAAAGATATTTTATATGAACAATATATAAAAGTTCAACAATTAGTGCAATATTTCTGTACATTATTTTTCTTATTTCAGACATCATATGGTATCACAATGACAAGATAATTCGCAATACAAAAAGAATCAAAGTACGAATTGAAGACAATAAGACAAGCGTGACTATATCTGAAGTAACCAATGAAGAAGTTGGAAACTACGTTTGTAAGGCCGTCAGTAAGTTAGGCGTTGCTGTGACTAAAGCCAAACTATATGTACAAGAAATACCGGAATACAAGAAACAAGAGGTTTTGTTAAGGAAGGCTAAGGAAGAGGAAGAAAAAGTGAAACAAGAAAAAATTAAAGTTACCAAGAAGAGAGTGGAACGTAAGAAGGAACGAACTTCTGTTACAACAGAAGAGGAAATCAAGCCCTTGGATGTAACTGAGGTACAAGCTATTGAAACGACTGAACAAATCATTGAAACAAAGAGAGACACGGGTAGAGCTATCCCAAAATTAGATATACAAGAACCGCTTAAGACCGAGGCCGTTGCTAGTTGCAAGAAAATTGATGAATCGCCGGAAGAAAAGCCCCAAGAAAAAGCTACAGAAATATTATCTCCCGTAGAACCTACTTATTCTGAACAAATTCTCACTGAAGAAATTATCAAGGATATTGAGAAAATCATTCCAAAAACTCGTAAAGCAAGACCCGACGTACAGACAGGTGTATCAGAATTTGTCGATATTACTGAAGTAAAACTAGAACAAATTATAGAACGCTGCGAGAAAATCATTCGCAGAGGTGAGCTAAAAATGGCAAGGGAAGTATCGCAGATTCTAGAATTAATCAACGCAAAGGAGTTTGGTCCAGGCGAGAAACCACTTCGTGAAATTGCCGAGATTGGGTATCTAGTAAGAAACGGAATAACAGTCAAAGAAGTTACAGTTCTTTACGATGAAAATAAATTCCCGTCTTTAAAATCTCCACAAGCGCAATCGGCTATGGTAAATGTGGTAGAAAGGAAAGGTCACGGTGCTCTCATTTCGGAAGTTCTGACAGAGGAAACCACCATCGACGAAAGCCAACTCGCAGCCACTGTTGGTTTTAGAGCATTTATGAAAATGGTCGAAGCCAATTATGTAACAATTGAGGAAGTTATTACTCATTTCATACCGGAAGATTTTATTCAACGCGCCTGGGAGTCCACAGAGATAACTGAGGTACGTACACAGAATCAGTTAGTTTGGATATAAAGGTAGGCAGTATTGAGATAAACGTCCCTAATATACAGGGTGTAATCAGTTTCATGTCATTAAAAAAAACTGGTAATGGGGACCGACTAGACAAACAAAAAACCTTTATGACTTTTCCCTCTAGGGGCACTTTGAAAACCACTGATCTAGGTTAACATAATTAATATTATGGTAGACAACTATTGAGAACCACTGCTTCTCTTGGTCGATGGATTTGTACTTCCCAATTATACAACTCTTAAATTGTCATAAAAAAGTGCTGGCCGGCACACGCGGTGTCAAAGGATCATCGATCGCCTTTGATGTACCGCCTCAACTGAACTGAGGCAAGTATAAAGAGGTAAATAATTCGTTCTCTCTTCGTGCACAATTGCAAGCAAATAATGGCCATATAGGTTTAAACAGAGCATTTCTTTACATGTGTGTTTTTTTAATTTGGAACAAAATATTGGATTGTTTATAATTTAGAAAATTTAAATGAGGTTTATTAACATTTGTAACAAATGAGTGTCCTGCGTTAAAAGCTTACTACCTACCTAAATGATTCAAAATCTCTGCATCTGTTCGGTACGTCGAATTAAGTACATACGCACTTCGTTCAACACTAAACACTAAACTATCAACTAACGTTGTCAATGAAGAAAAATAAAATAAAAACTTGGTACAAAAGCCAAAAAGGAATATAAAAAGAACGAACAAGTAAGTTGTGTGTGTACGTAATCAAGAATTTGACAACTTGAACGGTAACTCAATAAAATAAATCTTAACTATAAATACACAATAACGCAAAATTCAAAAATAACAAAAACAACGAACGGCGGCGGGTTGAACGTGTGTACATAACGAAACACCGACATGACGGTAACTAAAATATTGCACAAGGGAGAGCTAGAGTATAGTTTTTTTCAGATCAGATCTAGATCTAAACCTACCTCAATATTCCAGCAGTTCTCAAAAAAAATTATTGAAAATTTGCGAAATTTTTGTTTATTTTTTTTCTCCAAAACTATGAGCTTTAGACCCCATGTTATATAAGCTTTTTTTGTTTGTCTTGTCGTTCGCTACCACCAGTTTTTTTAATGACATGAAACTAATTACACCCTGTGGTTCCCTAAAAATCCGGTAAATTCGGGTAATTCGTAAGTAAGGGGTCCATAGAACAACAGTGGATTTCTGATATTAAAATAGTGGTACTTTGCAATATTCGGTAAAGCGTGACTTCCTAGCGGAGAATGTCTTTCACAAAAGTTGTAGCTAATGAAAAGATATAAAACTTTCATTTTTCAACCTAACCTCAAATTTTCCGAGAAAATGGCGGATAACCGATTTTTCGGTTTTTTATTTTTTCGTAAAAATAATTCAATTTACATGAACTTATGTGAAAGTACTTTTGCATTGAATAAGCATATTTTTTTTGGAATCTGGGAAACAAATAGTTTTCGAGGTATTTACAGTTTTCGAGAAGAAAAAAAACGAAATCTTCCACCGAAAACTATTAATGTTTTTTTCGATTTAAATATTCTATCAGGACTCATTTTAACCGTTGAAATGACTACTATAAAATTGTCTAATGTTGATGGGTTAGTATACTCTTCGCAAATACAAAACGAAGAGTATGCACATTTCTAAAACCGGTAATACCTATTGCTCGTAGAGAAAAAAATTTTCATATCACTGTGTTGGTGATCGAGTACTGAACAACTTTCAAAATATCCCTCCATCCGTCGGTCTGTCTCTCTGTCTGTCTGTCTGTCCATATGTCTGTCCGTCCGTCTGTCTGTCCGTTTGTCCGTCCGTCACGTTTCTTGTAAGCATGATAACTTAAGAAAGAAACGTCCGATTGTATTGAAATTTGGACAGTAAGTTAGTGTTAGCTAGAGGAAGAACCGAATTGTTTTTGAGCAAAATCGATCGATAAATAAAAAAGTTATAAATTTTTTTAAATAAAAAAAAATATATTTTTTTACATATTTTTTTTTATGTTTTGTAATTAAACTAAAAATGTGTAAAACTAATATTATTTGCAAAAAAACTGCGAAGAGTATCCTATAGAATGTGCAACAATTATATAAAAAGTGCAGTAAATCGGCGAAGAGTATAACGGTTAACTTGTTTTTCATGAAACCGCTTAATTTTTTTTTTTTTTTCATTTATGTAAATAATGAAGAAAGTTGCCGAAATCATCATAAAACTTAAACGTAAATAAATAACAAATTAATAAAAAAATCTTTTAAGGTATGCATATAAACGTGGTACAAAAATTTACAAAATTATAAATTCGGAAATTCATATTAGAATAGTACCTACTTGGAATAGTTGCTTATAAAAGGTTCAGCTCTAAAGTGGACGGAGGGAGAAGGGGGGGTTGGTTAAGAGCAGTCGAGATCGTTTTGGATTAGTACCTATTCAGTCATCTAGTTGAGTGATGATAGAGTATATTAATTAAAAAATGTAACAGAACAACTACTTATCATTAAGAATCAGCAGTCGTCATAAAATAGCAAGGTAAATAAATTATTTTAAGGTAGTATTCCTTTGTAGCATTCTAAACTGTAAACGCCGATGAATTAATTATAAATACTGCAGTTGAACTAGCAAAACACGATGATAAAACTGTCGTCGCCATGGGTCAAGATATTGACTTACTAGTATTTCTGGGCAATGAAAAGGATTCATTTTATACATCTAATTGTTTCAAACACGAATCGTACACAAATATAATAGCATTTCTTCACTCTTTTTCGGGTTGCGATACAACTTCCGGTTTCGCTGGAAAAGGAAAAAAAATAATAGTAAATTCATTATTGAGCAACAAAAATTTATCAAGCCTAGCTAGTATTTTTTTTTAAAAGATGGAGACCAAATAACCATTGCGAAACATAGATCTCAACTTATAGCCGGTATTTACCAAAGTAAAAAAATTCACAGATTTCGCAATCCTTGCAACCATCAGGACATTGGAAATGACACCATACATAAAACATAAACTTTTGCAACTTTTGCCTTTGGAAACAGCACGATCCACTACACCGCTGTATTTCCACCTTAAATCCGAGTTTTACACTCACATTGACCCCCCCTAAACTTCAAAAGAATAAAATCTAGTCCTACCGAAAATGCAAGGTCAATGTAACATTTCAATGGACTATATTGCAAATTCGGGATGTCTGACTAAAAATAGATTACTTTTGTTCAAAACACTTTTTCTGAAATTGTAATGTTTTTAGTTATTCGGCGAGGAAAAATCAAAGTTTTAAAGCTTTGCGGTTCTTTACTCGAAATAGAAGTTTGGACAAAAATTGCAAGAGGCAAAAAGAGTTTGGAATATTCCCGGGAATACCTATTCTCAATTTTTTTCGGAATTTTCCAGTGCCCTTTTTGATGCTCTTTTCTACAAAGGGAATCGGACGATTCCGAAAAAAATTTAAAATATTCCCGGCATGATTCCGAACTCTTTTTGCTTCTTGTAATTTTTATCCAAATTTCTTTTTTTTTTTTTCAAGTACGAAAATCGCAAATTTCTTAAATTTTAATTTTTCCTTTCCGGATAACTAAAAGAAATGACTATTTCAGAAAAAATGTTTCTATTTTTATTCAGACAATCCGAATTTGTAATAAAAAAATCGGTAAAGGTATTTACACAGAGCATCCCTCTTCATTTGGGCATGGCGGTCACTCTAAAAAATTAAAAAATTAATAACTATGAAATGACATAGAAAATAATAATCGGAATATAGTTATCACTTTTTTTTTCTTACTTTTTATTGGGTATTTTGCCACTGAAAAATATTTAAAAATTTTAATGAAAGACAATAAATATATAGTTATCACTATTGTTACAAAGAAAACCTGATAAGTTTTGGTCAAAAAAATTGCAGAGTGCTCATCCAACAGCAAAAGTTCAATACTAAATAACAGGTGCCAAATATGGAAGGCTTCCGCAAATACCTTTACAAATGTCCACCATGACTGAATTATTTCTTGAGATGACGACCCTGTACATTTTACAATACAAGTATAATAGGTGCATATGCCAAATATGATTGTCATCTGTCACATTTTCAATTCCACATTCACGCAGTGGAGTGGAAGTATAGTGGTGGTTAAAAATTTTTTTTTTTTTAATTTTTAAAAAATGTTGGTAAAAAAATTTTCTACATTTTTTTCTTCTGAAATAGATTTAGAATGTCATGAAACGTGGAAATTTTAAATTTGAGCACAAAGGAAAGTTTCCTTCTATTCTATAGTAGTGGTAAAAAAATTATATATTTTTTTTAGATAGGTTTAGAATGCGATTAAATGTGAAAATTTTAAATTTGAGCCAAAAATTTTTTTTTCCATCTATTCTAGTGGTAAATTTTTTTTCCAAAATGGTAAAACATGTTCCAATTTTTTTTCCGAAATAGGTTTGGAATTCTATAAAACGTGGAAATTTTAAATTTGAGTAAAAAAATGTTCATCTATTCTATAGTAAGTACCTAGTGATAATCAGATTTTTCAAAAAAATTTTTAAACATTTAAAAAAAAAAAAAATTTGTTTGAATAGGTTTAGAATGCCATGGAAAGGTCGAAATTTTAAATTTAAACAAAGAAAAAAATGTTCCATCTATTTTAGTGGTAAAATTTTTTCAAAAATGGTAAAAAATATTTCTAAAATTGTTTTTTAATGGGTTTAGAACTCTGTGAAACGTGGAAATTTTAAATTTGAACAAAGAAAAAAAATCCATCTATTTTAGTGGTAAAATTTTTTTCAAAAATGTTGGTAAAAAAAATCAAAATTTTTTTTTTTTTAAATAGGTTTAGAATGCCATGAAACGTGGAAATTTCGAATTTGAACACAGAAAAAAAAATTCATCTATTTTAGTAGTAGAAAAATGTTCAAACATTTTTTTTCTGAAATAGGTTTAGCGTGTCATAAAACGTGGAAATTTTAAATTCGAGCAAAAAGAAAAAAAAATCATTATTTATTCCCTTTAGAAGGTTCATCCTGTATATTTTCCAGTGAAAGTTTAACCATTTCTTCGCTGACAGTAGGTTCAACTACCTACCAAATTTGACTGCTCTCCATCAAGAGGTTTTTTAGTTAATACATCAACAGACAGAGAGACAGAATTGAAAAACCTATATTTTCGTACTCTACGTGATCTGAAACGTTTAAATCCGAAAAAATCTCGGAGGGTGATTTCTTCTCGAATACAATACTTCCCTTCGGTATGCGAGGGAAGTAAAATAGGGGTTCCCATTTAAAAAAAAATGAATTTGACCTAGAATGACCCTTCCATGTAAACAAAAAATTTCAAAAAAGTAGCAACGATTCACTATTCCACATTCCTTTCCAAGTATTTTGATTGATTGATTTGCCAACGTAAGGTGAGCAATGCTGCCTATTCCGGGCATCCATGGAGGTTCATTCGAACACGCAGCTTGGTCCTCCGTCGAACACGCCCAACGGATGGCCAAACCGCGTGCCGGAACCAAATCTCGGACTTTTATATGCCGCCGGACCAGCTGCATACGCTGGGTTGGGCATGGGACATGCTTGTTGTCAGCAGCGAGAGCCACATGACGCATAATCCCTCCACCCTGTATGTTAGTTTGTTTCTACAGTAATTACCTTCAACTGCCGCTTTCTAATTCCGGATATTTTCTATTTCAATTGCTATATTTAATACTTTCTCATTTTTACTTTAAAATTTTTGTCTGTTGTGTAATAAACTGTCCTGTGACAAGGATTGATAAACCAATAAATAAAATTTAGAAATAAATAAAAATAAAACTTATCTTTCATCCTTTTCTTATGTTACTGTTTCCACTCGTTAGATACCAGTCCGTTGCCTTTCACTGATGGTGTATTATGTTACCAGATGTTTACTTTAACACACAACCACTTGAGATAAGGTGCTTGGTCGTCTTAGCATAGGTACTAGGCATTTACACTTGCTTTATTTGGTACGAATTTTGTCCATTCTGCCACAATGTGTGGCGTCCGAGCGATAATACCGAAAACACAGCTTGGATGTCAAAGTGACACTTCGCACCTTCCGTGCGAAGGAGACTGTAAAGTACGTCACAAACTTAATACTGATACTAAAGTAATTTCACAAATCCCAAAACATTACTACATAGTGTTGATGGAATTTAGCCAAGCATCTCGGCAATGCCCTGCATAATCCTACATCATAAGTTACGATGATAATTTTTGTTGTACTGTGTATGTATCTCATTTTTGTTTCTATTCTAGGGAACCACGAAAACGGTGACGCAAAAGGTGACAATTTCGGAGGAGGTTGAAATCTTGGAGGGTGAGTTTTGTGTGTTAATGCAGCATGAACTGACAATTTAATTAAGTATTATTAAGTTATTGCCGGTCAATGTTTAATATTTTACTGGAGTATGTGTCATTGTTTTGTACATTATTTTAATTAAAATATTCCTTTTAAAGTTGTGTTTTCTTTTAACTGTAGATTCTGGAAAGATTGTTAGGAAATCAATCAAAAAGAAAGGAGATACTGAGGGTAAGCCCACTGAATGTTAGTGTTGTCAGTGAAATAAATTCGCTTATATAATACTTTTTACTTTTTCATTTTCGTACTAGCTCTGTTGGTAAGTACATCTAGTACGAATTTAATAGTCCTCATCTGAAGGACTAAAAAGTATTTTGAACAAATGTATCTAACAGGCGCATTTTTTCGGGTATATAATACATATTAATTCGCAAAGCTAATATTAAGTGCTCCATTGCATTTATTTGCATTTATTGCGTAGTCGCAGTGTTTGTTTAATCCCAAGAAGCATGGCTTATTAGTGTTATTAGATGCGCTTAAGGTGAGTTTTCTGTTTCTATTCTTAGTTTCATTTTATTTACTGACACAAAAAACTTAGTCACTCGAAAACTCTTTAACGCTTCCATACCTACTTATTTACACCAATGTTTGTACTAAGCACAATATTATTTAAGATAAACAACACACAAAACTATCATACATACACTTTCACAGAAATCCTTGAAGTTGAAGAAGATATTGAACGGACCGCAAAAGGTGCAGCCCGACATCCTAAGAAAAAGCATTCCGTGGAAATAACAGATATAACTGAATTACTCGTTGATAAAAAAGAACCAGAACTAGAGTCCACTGCGATAATCAAACAAGACACCAAAAAAGAAAGCGACGTTGAAATAGAAATAGAAGAAGTAGAGGAAATTGACAGAGAAGGGAAAAGGCGGAAAAAGATCAAAGCTCACAAACCTAGATCGAACGAATACTTATTTTCTGAAGAAGATACCGATAAACTTACTCCATTTGACATGCCCACCACAAAGGAAATCCCATTAAATACTTCAAACGTTATTTCCGAAACAATTGGTTTAAGAGAGGTAGCCGAAATGAACAAAAGCGTGACGACATCTACTGCAACAATAGACATCCTTCCTCATACCGCTCTTGTAGAACAACATACAATTGTTCAAGAAAATGAGGAACTTCGGAAAGAAATACCCTCTACACCGGCTACCGCGAATAAAACTATCGATACGAGAGAAGCTATAGAAGTTTCAGAACAAAATACTCAGAATATTCCAGCTCACTTTGAGGATACATTTAAACCAATTTCATCTACCGCTTTGGAAAATATTTTAGCCAACGAAAGTATCTCCGTTCAGGAAGTTACATTAGGAGATACTCCTTCACATTTACCTCAAGATGAATTCAACGAGAGCAAAGCGCAACTTACCGTGTTACCACAAGAAGCCAAAAGTATATCGGAAACTGAGGCCTCTACAAAAGAACAAGATTTACTACCATTTGAAATGGTAACGCAACAACCGTTTTCCATAAATACGACAGGTTCATATTCTGAAGCTATGTCGATGGGTCAAGTAACCCAGATAAATCAAGAAGTAGAAAAATTAACAGCTGAAGTGGACATAATTCCACATTCAGCTATTGTAGAAGAACACACTCATATAGAAGAGAAGGAAGGTGAACATACCAAAACAGAATCTACTACCTTCTCAGCCACAAAGATATTAGACACAGTTGAAGCATATGAAGTGTCAGAACAAACAGTGCAAAATCTAACGGGACAATTCGACAGCCAATTCAAACCCACTTTTTCAAATGCATCCACAAATGTAGTTTCAAGCGAAAGTATTTCAGTTCAAGAAATTAATTTGGGTGACATTCCTTCAATACTTCCAGAAGAACATAAAGTGGAGGACACAGCATCCGTTACATTACTTCCTCAAGAAGCTAAAAATATCTCACAGGTAGAAGTATCCGATAAAGAAAAACCACTTGATGAATTTATCACCCCCAAAGGTGTTCAGGCTACAGGCGCCTTTTCCACAAAGGAAAGTATAAACGTTGAAGAAACATATCAAGGAATGTCAGAGGAAACACTAGACACTATTAAACCAGCGACAGTAAAGCCCAAATATAAAATAGACTCAAATGAATCTGTTCTTGTAGAGGAAGTATTGTCTGAAGTTAAACCAGGAAAATTCTTACCTGAGGCATTTGTTGCAACGGAAGTAGCCTCAAAAAATATTGTTCCTCAAAAATCAATTAACCAACTAGAAATGGTCGCACCTGAAACTGAAGGTGAATATTTACCTGGCAGATTACCCCCTGCACAAAAAGCTGATTTTAAATTTACAACTGATGAGAGCATACTTGTATCGCAAGTTGATGTGCCTGAAAGGGGGAAATTCTTTGAGAAAGCATCCAGTCCTGAAAAAGGACAAGCTCTGGAGGATATGATATTATCAGAAGGTATAACTGTAACATGCACCGTTTCACAGCAACCTCAAACTGAGATAAAACCAGAAGAAGTTAATCAGCAAACAGCCAGTGTCGACATTTTGCCAAAGGAAACAGTAATTTCCCAGACTACAATTGCAACAGAGTCTGAAGGCAGCTATGATCAAAAAGAAGAAACATATCGAAATGCAGATACCACAGTTATTTGTCTAGAAGCTAGTGGTAAATCAGAAGTTACCGTTCAAGAGTCCGAGGACATTTTATCTCCTGATAAGCAACCCACCAGAGTGTTGGCCAGTTCAAGTTACTCTCCAAATGAGTCGATTACAGTTGAAGAGGTAGAAACAGGCGATACGCCTGCTCAGTTTGAGGATTACCCTAAAATGCTAACAGATCAAGCTTCTTCGAATATTGAAACTCAGGAAGCTACAAATATAACAGAAACTCAAGTGGGTGAATCAGAAACATCATACGAACAACAGCAGCCGAATTATATTAATATAGAAAGTACACTTACTAGGCCACAGGAACAAATTGAGGTTAACGAGTCACGAATTCTAGAAAGTGAGAAAAGTCTCGGTAATTTTGAATTTCCCGATTCTCATAAAGGTAAAGAAGTTACATCGCATGCATTACCAGCCGGACTCACTGAAGAGACTACTGTCGAATACAGCACAGACACACTGCGGGAAGATAAAATTCCGGAAAATAAGGCAGGTTTTAGCCAAGGTTTCTACACTGAAACAGTAATATCTGAAACGATAGTTAACGAAGACTTAAACAAACTGGAATCAGATAAAGCAGTAAGCAAGCAAGCAATACCGACTTTACTACCACAAGAAGCTGTTAACGTGTCTGAAGTATTAGCAGATGATAAGGAGAAGCAATATACACCAGGAGATTTACCCAGTGGTGTACAAGCTACGTTTGATATAGACACCCAGAAAGTGGCAAGTAAAGCCATTATTCAACCGAATTACGCCACTGAAAATCTAGATATCGTAACACCGTTAAGTGTTGAAGCAAATACCGAACAAGATACTTTAGAAACTCTCCAAATTACTCAACACGAAATAGCGGAAAAAGAAGGGGAGCATATTGAAAGTCAACCAGAAACAAAACAGGCGGCAATTAATATGGCCGAGTCACTTACTGGGGTGAACATTTCGCAAGTACTTTCTAACGAAAAGGAAGACAAGTATCAGCCACAGCCTAAACCATTACAAGTACTTGCTTCTTCTGCGCTTACTACCCAAGAAGTGGTCGTAAAATCTGAAATAGAAACTGTAGTCCACGCTGACAATATTGAAGAGGAGGAACCGTTAACTGGTAGGGCCAAGAAGTACGCTCGACCGTTTACTGAACTTATTGTTACTGAAACAAATGTAGTAGATGTTGAGAAAGACCTTGACGCTGATATTTTTCCCTATAAAAAGCAAGCAAATATAGATATTTTACCAGGCCAAGCTTTATCTATTACGGAGACAGTAACTGATCATAAGGAAGAAAAACTAGTAATACCTGAAACAGCATCTTCACTGGCTGACATAAATATTACCGAACAACAAGTAGCAGTTAAAGAAGAAATTCAGTCTAATTCATTACCAGGAGATTTAATTGAAAAATCACCCGAAATGTTCCTAGCAACTAGTCATCAAGATATTTCACATTCCGTGATACAGCTCCAATTCACCCTCGGAGAAAAAGAAGGTGAGAAAGAAACTGATGTAAGACCCGATACAAAACAAGTAAATGTCAGTTTTACAGAAACAGAGAGTGTGAATGTAATTGAAGTAAATGTGGATGATAAAGAAAAGGATTTGCCAAAAGAACAATTGCCAGAGAGCGCAAAAGGAGAATCTTCTGTACCATCGCATGTCACAGCATTAAAAGAAGAAGTTGTATCTCAGGACTCAGTTAAAAATTTCGAGCAGCCAGAACATCACACCCAGAAGGCCACAACTGACTGCACATTATTAGACAGTTTTATTACAACCGAATCGGTTATAATTGAGGGTGAAACTACACTAAGCGAAACTAAACCTGACTCAAAAGTAGCTCATCGTGAATACCAACCTGCAGAAGGAATCACAATTACATCCGTAACATCAGGTATCAAAGAGGGAGAGCTTGATAAGGATGTACTTACTCACGAAACTGCTTCTCCTTCTATACTTCCTCAAGATGTTGTGGAAGTTAGGGAAACAGTGCCAAGCGACACAACAACTGATTTTGACCGAAAATCACCAACACGCGTTACTGCTGTCAAAAGTCAATCGGAACATAAAAGTATTATCGGCACGGAAGCTGTCGTAGGCGAAAGTGAAGTATCTCTGAAGGAATCTCTTAAACCTTCTGAACAAAAGGCAGACGTTGAATACGAAAGTATACGAGCAGCTCAAGTTTCAGAAACAGTTTTAAATGAAAAAGAAGATATACATAACGCTACCGAATTTGTAGAATCAAAACAAGCAACTTCATCTTTAGATGTTCAGCCAGTCGCTGAAACAAGTGTTACCTTCGCACAAGACAATACTTCCGATGTTCAGAAAGATATACCTGCAAGCGCACAAGCCAACGTCGACCAATCTCTATTTGAAAGTGTTATACAAACCGAATCTAACGTCCAAGAAAGCGAAGAGTACTTTAAAAGGGCACCTATAGATACTAAGCAGGCTAATGTGGAATTCAGAGAAGGCCAAAGTGTTATTACCACACAAATAACTAGCAACGAGGCAGAGTCTGCTTTAGATGTCAATCAAAAGCCGGAAGAGAGACATGCTGCTATTGATATTGATGTACGTAGAATACCTGTAAATACCGAAATTGTTACTGATGAAACAGTTAATGATTACAATGTCTTTAAACCTACAGTAACAAGTGCTCAACCAGAAGTATTCCCCTTAAATACTGCCATAACATTTGAAACAACCCTTACGGAATCAGAAGTCGAAGGAGTCGTATTAGATAAAGTAGAAACTAAACAGCTATCAGTATCCTTCAATGAAGATCAAAGCGTAATAGTTCAGTCAGTAATATCAAATGATAACGAAACGGAATTTATAGAAAAACCCTTGGATAAAATGTATGCTGAATCTAGTATTAGTGATACAAAATCTGTTGCTTCACAACTAGAAACTCAGGTTGATGATAGTCTCAAACAATTCGAAACATTTAAACCAGAAGAGAATAAAGCGATTGAATTTGCTATTCCCTTTGATTCAGCAGTAACTTCTGAACAAATCGCAATAGATACAGAAACTGAACTTGCTGAAAGCAGTAGAGCAAGAGAATTATCAGCTAGTGTCGGTATTGAGCCTTCAGAAGGAGTATCCACAACTGAAATTTTTACAGCTCAAAAGGAGGACGATCTAAATGAATTTAAATTGCCTAGTCTTAAAACTGCACAAAGAGCTGTAGATGTTACACATAAAGTAGCAGAATCAAATATCACTGATATTTCTGAGGATACAGATATATGCAATATAACAGTGCCGGAGAATCAAATTGCCTCTGAGAAGAAAGACACCTTTGACAGTCTTATTATTACCGAGAATGTATCAGAAGAGAAAGAGAACATATTTGAAGGGCAGTTTAAACCAATAACAAGCAAAGGTGAGGTATCTCTAGAACAAAGCAAACATAGTATAAATGTTAGTGAAATAGTAATACAAGATAGTGAAGGAAAATTTGATAAAACTGAGCTACCAACGCAACAGATGGCTACAATGGAATTTGATTCTATAACACTCCCAGAAAAGTCTGAAACGTTTCCACAAGACAGTATAGATGAAAGAACTTTCACCACTGACGCTATATCAACAAAAGCAACTTTAAAACATAGTTCACATGAAGAAATAATACAAATGCAACCTCTAATACAAGAAAGAGAAGGTATTTTCCAGGAAACGGATAAACCAGTTATGAAAAATGCTGAATTTGTTGTTGAAGAAACTAAAGTTGTATCAACTACAGAAATTATAGCAGCAGAAATTGAAAGTACTTTGGAAGAGGCCAAAAAGCCAGATAGTAGTACTGCTGAGTCACATTTAACCACTAATATAAGTGCTGAAACCACAGAAGTACTAGTGAATTTGAATACAAACAAACTAAACATTGATAAGCCCACATCTGCAACCGCAGCTCCACTCCATGATACGCTAACTAGTTTGACACAAAGTATACCTGCTGTTATCGAAGGTTCGGAAGAATTTAGTGACAAAATAAAACCAAAAACTGAAAAGGCTGAAGGAAAAATTGATAGCCTCAACGAAATCACTATTAGCGAAATATATACAGAATCCACAGCTAACGAATTCAAAGATCATACAAATAAATTTGAATCAGCTGTACCGCAAGTAGATTCTGTCAGAGCAGTTCAACAATCTGAAGTATACACATCAGAAAATATAAATGATTTAAAAACTGAAAGCAAACCATTATCAGCTATTAACATAGAGCAAGATACCTTTGACAGTATAATGCTCACAGAAAATATTGTACACGAATCTGAAAAATTATTCACAGGAAGCCAAACACCTGATTTGAGAACAGCTGATGCTGTTGTGGATAAGATTACAGGTTTGAGCGTATCTGAAGTTGTTAGCCAAGAAAAGGAAAAACCATTTATATCTGAACGACCAATAGAAGAATTTTCTACTACTACGGTTTTGCCAAACATACCATTAACGCAATCTGTAATACTTTCACATGAGAATATAGACAAGTATGACATAAAAATACCTACTGAAGAAATAGCACAGTTGTCCCAAAGTAAATATGATAGCTTGATTGTTACATCGAAAGAGGTACAGGAAAGAGAGGTACCATTCGATGATCAACCAACAGAATCCAAAAAAGCGGATATATCACTTTTACCAGAAGAGCATTTATCTGTTACCGAAACAGTAAGCACGGAGCAGGAATCCACCTTTGCTAAAAAGGAAATGCCAACATCTGTCGCTGACAAATCAATTTCCCCCCTACAGGCAACTCAGGTCTCGGAAACTAGATCAGATCAGAGTCCGGCAAATTTAAATACCGAATTACCAGAACAGGGTAAAGCTAGTCAGGAGCATGTACCTCACCAGACAATAAATATTACTGAAACTTTAATAACAGAAAGTGAATCTAATCTGAAAAAGGACCAAGAACCTAATTTTACAACAGTAGATGTAGCATTAGAAAAGCCAGGGAAAACAGCCTCAGTTGCCGAAATACTTACAAATGTACATGAAACGCCCCTAGTAGAAGGTAAACCTAAATCTGATGTAGCAACTCAACTAATTATTGAGCATAAGGTTGTAGAGGGGAGAGAGACAAACATATTTGAAGGATTAGTAGATTTACCTGAAAGTAAAAAGGACACACCGCGAAAGGCTACCTCTCAAAGGGATACCTACGAAAGTATAGTTGAAACAGATATCACAATACACGGTGATACGAAAAACATTGAGCTAGAAACACCATCTCCCAGAACTGCAAACATCGACATTACAACGAAGGAAAGTATAACTATCACGGAAATTACAACACAAGGTCAAACGGGTAAAGAAATTATGCACGTTTCTGCCAAGGAAACGACAGCACAAACGGAAGTGGAGCAGAGACCAGTGGTGGTTAATGAAGAAATAATTCCCTATCAAAGTCATGATACATTTAAATCCGAAAAAATAAATGCTATTGAAGGCCGACCCGAATATATAGATATCCACCAGCATGGGCTCATAGTAACTGAACAAAAATCGACGGGTAATCTAGGTTCCTTAGAATTTGAAGAACCAACATCCAAGATTGTTAAAATTGTCATGGACGAAATATCACCAAGTTTGCAGATAAGTGAAGTTCAGCTACATGAACTAGAAGGTAAGTTAAACCACAAATTAATAATAATCACTTTGGTGGTAGGTGAAGCGTAGTACATTACAAACACACACACAAGTACACAAACACAATAAAATTGATAGTGCATTTTAAGATAACCCAATAAAATTACAGGACCACTGGAAGAAACAGAACCACACAAAACACGAGCCAGAATTACACAAACAAGCACCGAGACGTTCACTGCTGAACAACACAAAACTGATATTCAAAAAGATACAAATACAGAAGAAACACACGAAATAATAACTAAATTCAAAACTACACCTGACAGTGATGAAACAACTAAAATAATAACCAAACGTACTATTGTTAAAAGTAAAACAAAAACAGAAGGTGATGGCGACGTTGTAATAGAAGAAATATTAGACGAAATATTACCTGAAAAAAGAACTAAATCTCATGTGGATATTACTGAAATTGAGGTTCCCGAAGAAACTGTACATGAGCAGCCAATTATAACAATTGAGGAGATGCCAGAAGAAGTTGAAGAAATTGATGAAACTACAAAAGATGGAAGACACAAAAAGGTGATTAAAAAACGGGTAATTAAGAAAAAAGTAGGAAGAAAACAAGAAAACACAGAAATCATAACTGTAGAAGAAGAAGGCATGAAACCTGAGACTACTATAACTGTAGAAGAAATTGACATTCCCGACGAAATTGTACCTGAGGAACCCATATACAAGATTGAGGAATCACCCGAACAAGTTCAAGTAACAGAGGTAATTACAGATGACGGTAAATCAAAGAAGAAAGTAATAAGAAAACGTGTAATTAAGAAGCAAACTGGAGATAAACAAGAAAAAACGGAAATTATAACTGTAGAAGAAGAAGGGAAGAAACCACAAACGACTGTCACTGTAGAAGAACTTGAGATTACAAAAGACATCGTACCAGACCAACCTACATACACAGTTGAAGAGTTGCCAGAAGAAGTACAAGAAACTGAGGTATTTACAAAAGATGGTAAATCTAAGAGAAAAGTTATCAGGAAGCGTGTAATTAAAAAACAAATTGGAGATAAACAAGAAAAGACGGAAATTTTAACAGTGGAAGAAGAAGGTAAGAAACCAGAAACTACTGTCACTGTAGAAGAATTTGAGGCCCCTAAAGAAATCGAACCAGAGCAACCTATTTATAAAGTTGAAGAGTTGCCTGAAGAAGTACAGGAAACTGAAGTAGTTACAAAAGACGGCAAACCTAAAAAGAAAGTTATCAGGAAACGTGTAATTAAAAAACAAATCGGCGATAAACAAGAAAAGACGGAAATTTTAACAGTGGAAGAAGAAGGTAAAAAACCAGAAACTACTGTGACAGTAGAAGAACTTGAGGTTCCTGAAGATACTGTGCCAAAGCAACCTACATATGTAGTTGAAGAGTTACCTCTAGAGATACAAGAATCTGTAGTTACAAGGGATGGTAAATCCAAAAGGAAAGTTATCAGGAAGCGTGTAATTAAAAAACAAATTGGAGACAAACAAGAAAAGACGGAAATTTTAACAGTGGAAGAAGAAGGCAAGAAACCAGAAACTATTGTCACTGTAGAAGAATTTGAGGCTCCTAAAGAAATCGAACCAGAGCAACCTACTTATAAAGTTGAAGAGTTGCCTGAAGAAGTACAGGAAACCGAAGTAGTTACAAAAGCCGGCAAATCTAAAAAGAAAGTTATCAGAAAACGTGTAATTAAAAAACAAATCGGCGATAAACAAGAAAAGACGGAAATTCTAACAGTGGAAGAAGAAGGTAAGAAACCAGAAACTACTGTGACTGTGGAAGAACTTGAGGTTCCTGAAGATACTGTGCCAAAGCAACCTACATATGTAGTTGAAGAGTTACCTGTAGAGGTACAAGAATCTGTAGTTACCAGGGATGGTAAATCCAAAAGGAAAGTTATCAGGAAGCGTGTAATTAAAAAACAAATTGGAGATAAACAAGAAAAGACGGAAATTTTAACAGTGGAAGAAGAAGGCAAGAAACCAGAAACTATTGTAACTGTAGAAGAATTTGAGGCTCCTAAAGAAATCGAACCAGAGCAACCTACTTATAAAGTTGAAGAGTTGCCTGAAGAAGTACAGGAAACCGAAGTAGTTACAAAAGACGGCAAATCTAAAAAGAGAGTTATCAGGAAGCGTGTAATTAAAAAACAAATTGGAGATAAACAAGAAAAGACGGAAATTTTAACAGTGGAAGAAGAAGGTAAGAAACCAGAAACTACTGTGACTGTGGAAGAACTTGAGATTCCTGAAGATACTGTGCCAAAGCAACCTACATATGTAGTTGAAGAGTTACCTCTAGAGATACAAGAATCTGTAGTTACAAGGGATGGTAAATCCAAAAGGAAAGTTATTAGGAAGCGTGTAATTAAAAAACAAATTGGAGATAAACAAGAAAAGACGGAAATTTTAACAGTGGAAGAAGAAGGCAAGAAACCAGAAACTATTGTCACTGTAGAAGAATTTGAGGCTCCTAAAGAAATCGAACCAGAGCAACCTACTTATAAAGTTGAAGAGTTGCCTGAAGAAGTACAGGAAACCGAAGTAGTTACAAAAGACGGCAAATCTAAAAAGAAAGTTATCAGGAAGCGTGTAATTAAAAAACAAATTGGAGATAAACAAGAAAAGACGGAAATTTTAACAGTAGAAGAAGAAGGTAAGAAACCAGAAACTACTGTTACTGTGGAAGAATTTGAGGCTCCTAAAGAAATTGAACCAGAGCAACATACTTATACAGTTGAAGAGTTGCCGGAAGAAGTACAAGAAACAGAAGTAGTTACAAAAGACGGCAAATCCAAAAAGAAAGTTATCAGGAAACGTATAATCAAAAAACAAATTGGAGATAAACAAGAAAAGACGGAAATTTTAACAGTGGAAGAAGAAGGTAAGAAACCTGAAACCACTGTGACAGTAGAAGAACTCGAGGTTCCAGCAGACATGGTACTAAAACAACCTACATATATAGTTGAAGAGTTGCCTGAAGAGGTACAAAAATCTGTAGTTACAAGGGATGGTAAATCTAAAAGGAAAGTGATCAGGAAGCGTGTAATTAAAAAACAAATTGGAGATAAACAAGAAAAGACGGAAATTTTAACAGTGGAAGAAGAAGGCAAGAAACCAGAAACTATTGTCACTGTAGAAGAATTTGAGGCTCCTAAAGAAATCGAACCAGAGCAACCTACTTATAAAGTTGAAGAGTTGCCTGAAGAAGTACAGGAAACCGAAGTAGTTACAAAAGACGGCAAATCTAAAAAGAAAGTGATCAGGAAGCGTGTAATTAAAAAACAAATTGGAGATAAACAAGAAAAGACGGAAATTTTAACAGTGGAAGAAGAAGGCAAGAAACCAGAAACTACTGTTACTGTGGAAGAATTTGAGGCTCCTAAAGAAATTGAACCAGAGCAACATACTTATACAGTTGAAGAGTTGCCGGAAGAAGTACAAGAAACAGAAGTAGTTTCAAAAGACGGCAAATCCAAAAAGAAAGTTATCAGGAAACGTATAATCAAAAAACAAATTGGAGATAAACAAGAAAAGACGGAAATTTTAACAGTGGAAGAAGAAGGTAAGAAACCTGAAACCACTGTGACAGTAGAAGAACTCGAGGTTCCAGCAGAAATGGTACTAAAACAACCTACATATATAGTTGAAGAGTTGCCTGAAGAGGTACAAGAATCTGTAGTTACAAGGGATGGTAAATCTAAAAGGAAAGTGATCAGGAAGCGTGTAATTAAAAAACAAATTGGAGATAAACAAGAAAAAACGGAAATTTTAACAGTGGAAGAAGAAGGTAAGAAACCAGAAACTACTGTGACCGTGGAAGAACTTGAGGTTCCTGAAGATACTGTGCCAAAGCAACCTACATATGTAGTTGAAGAGTTACCTGTAGAGGTACAAGAATCTGTAGTTACCAGGGATGGTAAATCCAAAAGAAAAGTTATCAGGAAGCGTGTAATTAAAAAACAAATTGGAGATAAACAAGAAAAGACGGAAATTTTAACAGTAGAAGAAGAAGGTAAGAAACCAGAAACTACTGTCACTGTAGAAGAATTTGAGGCTCCTAAAGAAATTGAACCAGAGCAACATACTTATACAGTTGAAGAGTTGCCGGAAGAAGTACAAGAAACAGAAATAGTTACAAAAGACGGCAAATCCAAAAAGAAAGTTATCAGGAAACGTATAATCAAAAAACAAATTGGAGATAAACAAGAAAAGACGGAAATTTTAACAGTGGAAGAAGAAGGTAAGAAACCAGAAACCACTGTGACAGTAGAAGAACTCGAGGTTCCAGCAGAAATGGTACCCAAACAACCTACACATATAGTTGAAGAGTTGCCTGAAGAGGTACAAGAATCTGTAGTTACAAGGGATGGTAAATCTAAAAGAAAAGTTATCAGGAAGCGTGTAATTAAAAAACAAATTGGAGATAAACAAGAAAAGACGGAAATTCTAACAGTGGAAGAAGAAGGTAAGAAACCAGAAACTACAGTCACTGTAGAAGAATTTAAGGCTCCTAAGGAAATTGAACCAGAGCAACCTACATATACAGTTGAAGAGTTGCCTGAAGAAGTACAACAAACTGAAGTAGTTACAAAAGACGGCAAATCAAAAAAGAAAATTATCAGAAAACGTGTAATCAAAAAACGTATTGGAGATAAAGAAGAGAAGACGGAAATTTTAACAGTGGAAGAAGACGGTAAGGAACCAGAAACCACTGTGACAGTAGAAGAATTTGAGGTTCCTGAAGAAATTGTACCAAAGCAACCTTCTTATATAGTTGAAGAGTTGCCTGAAGAAGTACAAGAATCTGTAGTTACAAAAGATGGTAAATCCAGAAGGAAAGTTATCAGGAAGCGCATAATTAAAAAACAAATCGGCGATAAACAAGAAAAGACGGAAATATTAACAGTGGAAGAAGAAGGTAAGAAACCACAAACCACCGTGACAGTAGAAGAACTTGAGGTTCCCGAAGAAATTATACCAAAGCAACCTTCTTATACAGTTGAAGAGTTGCCTGAAGAAGTACAAGAATCTGTAGTTACAAAAGATGGTAAGTCTAAAAGGAAAGTTATCAGGAAGCGTGTAATTAAAAAACAAATCGGCGATAAACAAGAAAAGACGGAAATTTTAACAGTGGAAGAAGAAGGCAAGAAACCAGAAACCACTGTGACCGTAGAGGAACTCGAGGTTCCTGAAGAAATTGTTCCGAGGAAACCTACTTATAAAGTTGAAGAGTTGCCCGAAGAAGTACAAGAAACTGAGGTAGTTACAAAAGATGGTAAATCTAAGAGGAAAGTTATCAGGAAGCGTGTAATCAAAAAACAAATTGGAGATAAACAAGAAAAGACAGAAATTTTAACAGTGGAAGAAGAAGGTAAGAAACCAGAAACCACTGTGACAGTAGAGGAACTTGAGGTTCCTGAAGAAATTGTGCCAAAGCAACCTACATATATAGTTGAAGAGTTGCCTGAAGAGGTACAAGAATCTGTAGTTACAAGGGATGGTAAATCTAAAAGGAAAGTGATCAGGAAGCGTGTAATTAAAAGACAAATTGGAGATAAGCAAGAAAAGACGGAAATTTTAACAGTGGAAGAAGAAGGTAAGAAACCAGAAACCACTGTGACAGTAGAGGAACTTGAGGTTCCTGAAGAAATTGTGCCAAAGCAACCTACATATATAGTTGAAGACTTACCTGAAGAGGTACAAGAATCTGTGGTTATAAGAGATGGTAAATCTAAAAGGAAAGTTATCAGAAAGCGTGTAATTAAAAAACAAATCGGTAATAAACAAGAAAGGACTGAAATTTCAACAGTGGAAGAAGAAGGTAAGAGACCAGAAACCACTGTGACAGTAGAGGAACTTGAGGTTCCTGAAGAAATTGTGCCGAAGCAACCTACTTACACAGTTGAAGAGTTGCCTGAAGAAGTACAGTTAACCGAAATAGTTACAAAAGACGGCAAATCTAAAAAGAAAGTTATCAGGAAACGTGTAATCAAAAAACAAATAGGAGATAAACAAGAAAAGACGGAAATTTTAACAGTGGAGGAAGAAGGTAAGACACCAGAAACCACTGTCACAGTAGAGGAACTTGAGGTTCCTGAAGAAATTGTGCCAAAGCAACCTACATATATAGTTGAAGAGTTGCCTGAAGAGGTACAAGAATCTGTAGTTACAAAGAATGGTACATCTAAAAGAAAAGTGATCAGGAAGCGTGTAATTAAAAAACAAATTGGAGATAAACAAGAAAAGACGGAAATTTTAACAGTGGAAGAAGAAGGTAAGAAACCAGAAACTACAGTCACTGTAGAGGAATTTAAAGCTCCTAGGGAAATTAAACCAGAGCAACCTACATATACAGTTGAAGAGTTGCCTGAAGAAGTACAAGAAACTAAAGTAGTTACAAAAGACGGAAAATCGAAAAAGAAAATTATCAGAAAACGTGTAATCAAAAAACGTTTTGGAGATAAACAAGAAAGGACCGAAATTTTAACAGTGGAAGAAGAAGGTAAGAAACCAGAAACCACTGTGACAGTAGAGGAACTTGAGGTTCCTGAAGAAATTGTGCCAAAGCAACCTACATATATAGTTGAAGAGTTACCTGAAGAGGTACAAGAATCTGTGGTTATAAGAGATGGTAAATCTAAAAGAAAAGTTATCAGAAAGCGTGTAATTAAAAAACAAATCGGTAATAAACAAGAAAGGACTGAAATTTCAACAGTGGAAGAAGAAGATAAGAGACCAGAAACCACTGTGACAGTAGAGGAACTTGAGGTTCCTAAAGAAATTGTGCCGAAGCAACCTACTTACACAGTTGAAGAGTTGCCTGAAGAAGTACAGGAAACCGAAATAGTTACAAAAGACGGCAAATCTAAAAAGAAAGTTATCAGGAAACGTGTAATCAAAAAACAAATAGGAGATAAACAAGAAAAGACGGAAATTTTAACAGTGGAGGAAGAAGGTAAGAAACCAGAAACCACTGTGACAGTAGAGGAACTTAAGGTTCCTGAAGAAAGTGTGCCAAAGCAACCTGCATATGTAGTTGAAGAACTGCCTGAAGAGATACAAGAATCTGTAATTACAAGAGATGGTAAATCTAAAAAGAAAGTTAGCAGGAAGCGTGTAATTACAAAGCAAATTGGAGGAAAGCAAGAGAAGACGGAAATTTTGACTGTAGAAGAAGAAGGTAAAAAACCTGAAGTTACTGTGACTGTAGAAGAACTTGATGCTCCCAAAGATATTGTGCCCGAGCAACCTACATATACAACTGAAGAGTTGCCTGAAGAGGTACAAGAAACTGAGGTACTAACAGAAGACGGTAAGACTAAAAAGAAAGTAATCCGAAAACGGGTAATTAAGAAACAAATTGGAGGAAAACAAGAAAAGACAGAAATATTAACTGTAGAAGAAGAGGGTAAGAAACCTGAAACTACTGTGACAGTAGAAGAACTTGATGTTCCTGAAGAAAGTGCACCAAACCAACTTACATGCACAGTTGAAGAGTTGCCTGAAGAGGTACAAGAAAGCGAGGTGCTTACAAAAGACGGTAAATCTAAAAAGAAAATAATCAGAAAACGGGTAATTAAGAAACAAATTGGAGGAAAGCAAGAGAAGACGGAAATACTAACTATAGAAGAAGAAGGTAGGAAACCAGAAACTACTGTAACTGTAGAAGAACTTGATGTTCCCGAAGAAACTGTGACACAGCCTACATATAAAGTTGAAGAGTTGCCTGAAGAAGTACAAGAGACCGAGGTAATTACAAAGGATGGCAAACCTAAAAAGAGGGTAATTAGAAAGCGGGTAATTAAAAAACAAATTGGAAATAAACAAGAAAAGACAGAAATTCTAACTGTTGAAGAAGAAGGTAAGAAACCTGAAACTACTGTGATAGTAGAAGAACTTGATGTTCCTGAAGATAGTGTGCCAGATCAACCTACATATATACTGGAGGAGTTGCCTGAAGAGGTACAAGAATCTATAGTTACAAAGGATGGTATATCTAAGAAGAAGGTAATCAAGAAACGGGTAATTAAGAAACAAATTGGAGGAAAACAAGAAAGGACAGAAATACTAACTGTAGAAGAAGAAGGAAAGAAACCAGAGACTACTGTGACTGTAGAAGAACATGATGTCCCCAAAGACATTGTGCCAGAGCAACCTACATATACAGCTGAGGAGTTGCCTGAAGAGGTACAAGAAACTGAGGTACTTACAAAAGACGGTAAAACTAAAAAGAAAGTCATCAGGAAACGGGTAATTAAGAAACGAATTGGAGGAAAAGAAGAAAAGACCGAAATCTTAACTATAGAAGAAGAGGGTAAGAAACCTGAAACTACTGTGACTGTAGAAGAACTTGATGTTCCTGAAGAAAGTGCACCAAAACAACTTACATACACAGTTGAAGAGTTGCCTGAAGAGGTACAAGAAAGCGAGGTGCTTACAAAAGACGGTAGATCTAAAAAGAAAATAATCAGAAAACGGGTAATTAAGAAACAGATTGGAGGAAAGCAAGAGAAGACGGAAATACTAACTATAGAAGAAGAAGGTAGGAAACCAGAAACTACTGTGACTGTAGAAGAACTTGATGTTCCCGAAGAAACTGTGACACAGCCTACATATAAAGTTGAAGAGTTGCCTGAAGAAGTACAAGAGACCGAGGTAATTACAAAGGATGGCAAGCCTAAAAAGAGGGTAATCAGAAAACGGGTAATTAAAAAACAAATTGGAAATAAACAAGAAAATACAGAAATTCTAACTGTAGAAGAAGAAGGTAAGAAACCGGAAACTACTGTGACTGTAGAAAAACTTAATGTTCCCGAAGAAACTGTGACACAGCCTACATATAAAGTTGAAGAGTTGCCTGAAGAAGTACAAGAAACCGAGGTAATTACAAAGGATGGTAAACGTAAAAAGAAGGTAATCAGAAAACGGGTAATTAAAAAACAAGTTGGAGATAAACAAGAAAAGACAGAAATATTAACTGTAGAAGAAGAAGGTAAGAAACCACAAACTACTGTGACTGTAGAAGAACTCGATGTTCCTGAAGATAATGTGCCAGAGCAACCTACATACATACTGGAAGAGTTGCCTGAAGAGGTACAAGAATCTATAGTTACAAAGGATGGTATATCTAAGAAGAAAGTAATCAAGAAACGGGTAATTAAGAAACAAACTGGAGGAAAGCAAGAAAAGACGGAAATACTAACTATAGAAGAAGAAGGTAAGAAACCAGAAACTACTGTGACGGTAGAAGAACTTGATGTTCCCAAAGATATTGTACCAGAGCAACTTACATATACAATTGAAGAGTTGCCTGAAGAGGTACAAGAAAGCGAGGTACTTACACAAGACGGTAAATCTAAAAAGAAAATAATAAGAAAACGGGTAATTAAGAAACAAATTGGAGGAAAGCAAGAAAAGACGGAAATTTTAACTGTAGAAGAAGAGGGTAAGGAACCTGAAACTACTGTGACTGTAGAAGAACTCGAGGTTCCTGAGGAAATTTTGCCATCGCAACCAACATATACAGTGCAAGAGTTGCCTGAAGAAGTACAAGAAACTGAGGTACTTGCGAAAGACGGTAAATCTAAAAAGAAAGTAATCAGGAAACGGGTAATTAAAAAACAGATTGGAGGAAAGCAAGAAAGGACGGAAATTTTAACCGTAGAAGAAGAGGGTAAAAAACCTGAAACTACTGTAACTGTAGAAGAACTTGATGTTCCTGAAGAAAGTGCCCCAAAACAACCTACATATACAGTTGAAGAGTTACCTGAAGAGGTACAGGAAAGCGAGGTACTTACAAAAGACGGTAAATCTAAAAAGAAAATAATCAGAAAACGGGTAATTAAGAAACAAATTGGAGGAAAGCAAGAGAAGACGGAAATACTAACTATAGAAGAAGAAGGTAAGAAACCAGAAACTACTGTGACTGTAGAAGAACTTGATGTTCCCAAAGATGTTGTGCCAGAGCAACATACATATACAGTTGAAGAGTTGCCTGAAGAGGTACAAGAAAGCGAGGTACTTACACAAGACGGTAAATCTAAAAAGAAAGTAATCAGAAAACGGGTAATTAGGAAACAAATTGGAAGAAAGCAAGAAAAGACGGAAATATTAACTGTAGAAGAAGAAGGTAAGAAACCAGAAACTACTGTGACTATAGAAGAACTCGAGATTCCTGAAGAAATTTTGCCATCGCAACCAACATATACAGTTGAAGAGTTGCCTGAAGAGGTACAAGAAATTGAAGTACTTGCAAAAGACGGTAAATCTAAAAAGAAAGTAGTCAGGAAACGAGTAATTAAAAAACAGATTGAAGGAAAACAAGAAAGGACAGAAATTTTAACTGTAGAAGAAGAAGGTAAGAAACCTGAAACTACTGTAACTGTAGAAGAACTTGATGTTCCCAAAGAAATTGTGTCAGTGCAGCCTACATATAAAATTGTAGAGTTGCCTGAAGAGGTACAAGAAACCGAAGTACTTACAGAAGATGGCAAACCTAAAAAGAGGGTAACTAGAAAACGCGTCATTAAAAAACAAATTAGAGGAAAAGAAGAAAAAACAGAAATTGTAACTGTTGAAGAGGAAGGTAAGAAACCAGAAACCACAGTGACTGTAGAAACAGTTGATATTCCTGAAGAGGAAACTATTTTAGTTGAACGTCCAAAGTTTTTGGTGCAGGAGTTGCCGGAAGAGTTATACACAAAAGAAGTTATTTCGGCGGAAGGAAAGTCTAAAAAGCAGAAGATTAAAAAGAGAACAATTAAAAAGCAAATCGGGAAAAGGCAGGAAACGACAGAAATCTTAACAGTGGAAGAAGAAGGAAAAGAACCCCAAACAACAGTTACTGTGGAGGAATGCGACAATCTTGAGGAAATCGTTCCGTCAGAAAGTATGCATGTTATAGAAGAATTACCTGAGGTAACAGTGGTAAAAGAAGTACTTAATGAAGCAGGCAAACCTACTAAACAAGTAACTAAAAAACGAATAATTAAAAAACGCAAAGGTGCTAATCAAGAAATAACAGAAATTTTGACAGTAGAAGAAGAAGGTAAGGAACCTACTGTCAGTGTTTCTTTAAGAGAAGTACCTATAGAAAAATTACCAATAGAAGAATTGCCAATAGAGGAAGTACACAAAAGAAAACGTAAATCCAAATCTAAGGTAAAGTCAGAGGAACCTACCGACACGGAAAAATTTTTATTTGTTCCTACATTGGCTAATAAAGAGAAAGGTAAATCGGATGATATAATAGATCTTGTTCAACTCGAGATTCTTAAAAAAGCCATACGGCCACTTGAGACAAAAACATCAGATGATTTGGATGTCAATGCTTTTGAGCCTGAAGACATAGAAGAATTACCAGAGGAAGTGATCATTACCGAAGCAGTTACTAAAGACGGTAAACCTAAAAAGAAAATTGTTAAAAAGAGAGTCATTCAAAAACGCAAAGGAGGCAAGCAGGAGACAACTCAAATTTTAACGACAGAGGAAGAAGGGAAGGAACCAGTGACAACTGTCACAGTAGAAGAATTTGAAGTTCCCAAGGAAATTGCGGAAATAGTGCCTATACAACCATCGTATATAGAAGAATTACCCGAAGAAGTCATCACCGAAATAGTCACTAGAGACGGAAAACCTAAGAAAAAAGTTGTCAAAAAGAGAATTATACAAAAACGCAAAGGAAGCAAGCAGGAGACAACTCAAATTCTAACGACAGAGGAAGAAGGGAAAGAACCGGAGACAACTGTCACAGTAGAAGAATTTGAAGTTCCCAAAGAAATTGAGGAAATAGCACCAAAACAACCATCGTATATAGAAGAATTACCCGAAGAAGTCGTCACTGAAATAGTCACTAGAGATGGAAAACCTAAAAAGAAAGTTATTAGAAAGAGAATTATACAAAAACGCAAAGGGGGCAAGCAGGAGACAACTCAAATTCTAACGACAGAGGAAGAAGGGAAAGAACCGGAGACAACTGTCACAGTGGAAGAATTTGAAGTTCCCAAAGAAATTGAGGAAATAGCACCTAAACAACCATCGTATATGGAAGAATTACCCGAAGAAGTCATCACCGAAATAGTCACTAGAGACGGAAAACATAAGAAAAAAGTTGTCAAAAAGAGAATTATACAAAAACGCAAAGGAAGCAAGCAGGAGACAACTCAAATTCTAACGACAGAGGAAGAAGGGAAAGAACCGGAGACAACTGTCACAGTAGAAGAATTTGAAGTTCCCAAAGAAATTGAGGAAATAGCACCTAAACAACCATCGTATATAGAAGAATTACCCGAAGAAGTTGTTACCGAGATAGTCACTACAGATGGAAAACCTAAAAAGAAAGTTATTAAAAAGAGAATTATACAAAAGCGCAAAGGAAGCAAGCAGGAGACAACTCAAATTCTAACGACAGAGGAAGAAGGGAAAGAACCGGAGACAACTGTCACAGTAGAAGAATTTGAAGTTCCCAAAGAAATTGAGGAAATAGCACCAAAACAACCATCGTATATAGAAGAATTACCCGAAGAAGTCGTCACTGAAATAGTCACTAGAGATGGAAAACCTAAAAAGAAAGTTATTAGAAAGAGAATTATACAAAAACGCAAAGGGGGCAAGCAGGAGACAACTCAAATTCTAACGACAGAGGAAGAAGGGAAAGAACCGGAGACAACTGTCACAGTAGAAGAATTTGAAGTTCCCAAAGAAATTGAGGAAATAGCACCTAAACAACCATCGTATATAGAAGAATTACCCGAAGAAGTCATCACCGAAATAGTCACTAGAGACGGAAAACCTAAGAAAAAAGTTGTCAAAAAGAGAATTATACAAAAACGCAAAGGAAGCAAGCAGGAGACAACTCAAATTCTAACGACAGAGGAAGAAGGGAAAGAACCGGAGACAACTGTCACAGTAGAAGAATTTGAAGTTCCCAAAGAAATTGAGGAAATAGCACCTAAACAACCATCGTATATAGAAGAATTACCCGAAGAAGTTGTTACCGAGATAGTCACTACAGATGGAAAACCTAAAAAGAAAGTTATTAAAAAGAGAATTATACAAAAGCGCAAAGGAAGCAAGCAGGAGACAACTCAAATTTTAACGGTAGAGGAAGAAGGAAAGAGACCTGAAACAACTGTCACTGTAGAGGAGCTTGATATACCGATGCAAATTACTAAAGAAATACCATCACGGACAGAGGAATTACCAGAAGAAATATTTGTCACTGAAGTAATTGAAGACGGTAAACCTAAAAAGAAAATTATTAAAAAGAGGATCATCAACAAACGCAAGGGTTCCAAGCAGGAAACGACACAAATCGTAACAATTGAAAAAGAAGGAGAGAAACCCACATCTTTCGTTGCTGTTGAAGAAATTGATATTCCAGAAGAACTTTCAGAAATTCAAGATCAACAGCCAACATATATAAAAGAAGAGCCTGAAGTAGTGTTTATAACTGAAACTGTTGGAAAGGATGGAAAACCTAAAAAGAAAATCGTTAAGAAAAGGGTAATACAAAAGCGAAAAGGGAATAAGCAAGAAACTACAGAAATTTTAACTGTAGAGGAACAAGGTAAAAACCCTGAAATTACTGTTACAACAGAAGAAATCGATCTTCCTAAGGAAATTGCACTAGAGGTGCCTGAAGAACCATCGGACGTAACAGAGCTACCAGAGCAAATTCTTGTTCTTGAAACTATCTCCAAAGATGGTAAACCTAAAAAGCAAACTGTTAAGAAAAGAATTATACAAAAGCGTAGAGGTGGCAAGCAAGAGATTACACACATTGTAGAAGTAGATGAAGAAGGAAAGAAACCAGAATTTACTGTCACAGTAGAAGAAATTGAGTTTCCTGAAGAAATTTCTGAGCAACCGGTTCAAGTAGAGGAATTCCCTGAGGAAATTATCGTTACAGAGGCAGTTGGTGAACATGGAAAACCTAAAAAGAAGACTATTAAGAAACGGGTCATTCAAAAGCGTAAAGGAAGCAAACAAGAGCTAACACAAATTATTACTCTTGAAGAAGAAGGAAAAGCACCTGAAACTACCGTTACTGTTGAAGAGTACCAGAGTACAGAAGAACCTGAAAAAATACTCTTTGTTCCAACATTAGCTCAAGAGAGAGACATTGCCACTCCAGAAGAAATAATAAAATTGTTGAAAATGGAGATCATTAGAAAAGTTTTAGCCCATGTCTTACCAGATTTACCTGCAGAAATGGATTTTCCTTTAGAACAGTGTTGCATACTTCATGAGTTTCCTGAACAAGTCACAGTAACCGATTTACCAAATGGAGGTCAGGAAGTTAACAGAAAACGTATAATTAAAAAAGACAAAGGAAATAAAGATGAAATTATTGCTATTTTTATATCTGAAAAGCCCGATGGTAAGCCAGACAGTCACGTAATAATCGAGGAATTTACAAAGCCTACTGAAGAAATTTATCCCGTAACATCTATACTCGAACTACCAGAAGATGTAGAGGTTATAGAAATCAGCACTAGTGATAAAATACCGAAAAAGAAAATAACCAAGAAACGAACACTTCTAAAGAAAGTTGGACCCAAAGTGGAGGCCACTGAAATACTGACCATATTAGAGGATGGGAAAGAACCTCAACAAATTGTTCGTATAAAAGAGTATCCAGATATTCCACCTAAGAGAAAACTGAAACCGAAATCTATAAAACCTAAAGATTCTCCAAAAACAAAAATACCACTGGAAAAGCAGTCAATAGAAGTAGTTGAAGTTAAACCTAGCAAAGTTAAAATAGTAAATAAAGATGAATTGCCTTTGCTCGGTCAAATGAAATTAAAGAAACCTAAAATTGTACAAAAGAAGCCAAAAGAAACTAAATTTCCAAAAGTACGCCTCACAAGTAGAATTCGTCCCATAACATTTCCTCCAGAATCAGAAGTAGAGAAGAAAGCTACAATAACTACTCTGCCGCCATACGTAAGGGATAGCGGTATATTGTCCAGAAATATTAAAGAAGCAGCGGAAGTCTTGAAAAAGAAGAAACCCAAAAAATTCAAAGATATTGACAGAAGTTTGCCTGATTTGGAGAAATTAGAAGAATTTGAAATGCCAGAAAAACCAGATAAAGAAACAGTAGACGAAGAGTTTAAGTATAAAAAGAAGGAGAAGAAACCAAAAGAGAAAACTGATGAACCCACAAAAATAAAATTAGGCAAAGGCAAATTACCAGAAGAGGAAGAGTCTATAGATAGTGTTAAACTGAAAAAGATACCTCAAAAGTCAAAAGAGGATAAAACAGACAAAGATCAAAAGATTAAACCGGAACAAACCGATAAAGAAAAAATAAAGGAAGACAGAGAAGAGGAAGACACCGAACCTCTAGAATTCAAGCCGTATGATATTGAAAGAAGTAATTATGATCTAGAAGAACCCGAAAAAATGGATTTTGAACCTAGAGAAAAAACGAAGAAAGATAAAACTAAGTCATATACCCGTAAACCTAAAACTAAAAAGGAACCAGAAACAGAAGAAATGTTGATAAAACCGGGAATTCCTAAAGATACTCCTGTACCTGAGGAGGAAGACAAGAAGTATAAGATAAAGCAAAAGGATTTACCCGAATTGCCCCCAGAAAGCATAAAGTTAAAACCATTTAAGAAACCAGACACCGAAAAGGAATTACACGTGGTAGGTGAATCTATAGGTAGGCCAACCACTTTAGGAACTCAAATTTTTGAACTTCCCGAGGAAATTACTGAACTAAAAGATATATCCCCTGATGGTACACCCACAAGAAAAACTATTAGGAAACGTGTCATAAAGAAGAAACGTGGCCCAATTCAAGAAATAACTACTATCGAAACAACGACACCTGAAGAGGGTTTACCTGAAGTAACGTTTAAAGTAGAGGAAATAAGTGCAGAAGACGTAGAACCACTAGAAGCAGTTGAAATTATCGAACTTCCTGAAGAAACAGAAATAATAGAAGAGAATGTACAAGGAGTAGTAAAACAGAAAAAAATTAAGAAACGAGTAATAAAGAAACGAAAAGGCAGTCATATTGAGACTACAAAAATACAAACGGTAATCGAGGACGACAAGGAACCTCAAACAACTGTTACAACATACATAGAAGATGAACTTGAAGAAACACTTACATTTATGGATAAAATCAAACCTAAGAAAGCCAAACCAATTATGGTGGAATTGCCCGAGGAGATTAAAATAACCCAAGTAACATCGAAAGAAGGGAAACCGATTAAGAAAACAGTTAAAAAGAGAACGATAAAGAAACTGTCGAAACCGGAACATGAGATAATTGAGATTATAACTACCGAAGAAGATAACAAGAAACCTAAGACGAAGGTCACAATAAAAGAAATACAGGAAACTGATTTGCCTCTAAAAGAAGCTACTGTTGTGGTGGAACAACCTGAAATAATAGAAATTCTTAAGCAAGTTGAAAATGGTGAAGTTAGAGAGAAGAGAATCAAAAAGAGAATTATTAAGAAAAATGTAGGCGACAAAACGGAAACAACAGAAATATTAACAACAGTAGAAAATGGAAAACCAACTCATTCAGTTACGACGTACACCTCAGAACTAGAACCTATTTATGTAGAAGAAACTGAACCATTTGTCGTAGAATTGCCCGAAGAAACAAAAACAATACGCAAAAAAGGACGACCACACAAAACAATTAAAACCAGAAAGATCCAGAAATTAATTGGTCCAATAGAAGAAATTACCCATATTCAAACAACTGAAGAAGAAGGAATAAGTCCCATTAATACAGTCATAATCGAGGAAAACGAAAACATTTACAAAATGCCTAAAATCATTGAAGCAACTCCTATAATAGAATTGCCAGAAGAAACCGAAATTATAGAAAAGGTCGAGAAAGATGTAACCAAACAAAAAAGAATTAAAAAACGAGTACTAAAAAAGACTTTAGACGACGGTAACCAAGAAATCACAGAAATCATTACCACTGAGGAAGAAGACACCAAACCTCAAATTGCCGTAAATGTATATATTTCAGAGCTTGAAGATATTGAAGATGAATCCATAATACCTACAGATTTTTCAACTAAAATAAGAGCAATTACACCAAAAATTACACCACATACCGCCACAAAAACAATTACAGAAGTACACACATTAGAGCATACACAGGATACATCTACAGGTAAGAATACTCATATACCAATTTATACAAATTCTTACTTACTATACTATACATATATAAAATCTGTAATACTAATATATAGAAAATATTCACATTATTAATGTTTTAGGTCCGCTAATTCCTGAAATGACCAAAGTAAGAGGAACTCTAGTTCAAGATATTAAAGAATCTATTATTGTTCAAGCAGTTCAGACACAGAAGCCTATTGAAGAAGTGTCAGAAAAACAGACATACGTTGAAGAACTACCAGAGGAAATACAAGTTATTGAAACAGTATCAGAGGCGGGCGTGCCTAGTAAAAAAATTATTAAAAAACGTGTTATTAAGAAGCGTAAAGGGGATAAAGTGGAAAAAACCGAAATTTTAACTGTTGAGGAAGAAGGTGAAATGCCAAAGTCCACGGTTGTTGTAGAGGAATTATTATTACCTGAGGGTGATTTGGAAGAAGTACCTATTGTAACACCAGAACGGCCAAAGATTATTCAGGAACTTCCGGAAGAGATTACAATTACACAAGTTGAAACAAAGGAAGGTCCCAAAAAACAAATAACCAAACGAAGAGTAATTAAAAAACGAAAGGGAAACAAACAAGAGTCCACCGAAATTGTTACCGTTGAAGAAGAAGGACAGGAGCCAGTATCCACAGTAAGAATAGAGGAAGTCGAATTGCCGGAATATATTACAGATGAACTGTCGACAATAAAGCCAGATCAAACATTGTTTATCGAAGAACTACCAGAAGAAGTAACTGTTACTGAGGTAGAAACAGATAGAGGCCCTAAAAAACAAATTACTAAAAGAAGGGTGATTAGAAAACGCAAAGGAGGCAAGCAGGAATCGACAGAAATTGTTACGGTTGAAGAAGAAGGAAAGAAACCCCAATCAACAGTGACCATCGAAGAAACAGAGCTACCAGAAGAAGTCCTACAGGAGCTGACTTTTGTAAAACCAGAACAGACTACCTTCCTTGAAGAACTTCCTGAAGAAGTAACAGTTACCGAAATCAAAACAAAAGAAGGGTTGAAAAAGCAGATAATTAAAAGAAGAGTCATTAAGAAACGCAAGGGTAGCAAACAAGAATCTACAGAAATTGTTACTGTGGAAGAGGAAGGAAAGAAACCACAATCCACAGTCACTATAGAAGAAATAGAGTTACCAGAAGAAATTACTAAAGAACTACCAACATTAAAACCAGAACAGAGTATTTCCATTGATGAACTCCCAGAAGAAGTGACTGTAACAGAAGTTCAAACCAAAGAAGGACCTAAAAAGCAGGTCATTAAAAAAAGAATTATCAGAAAACGTAAAGGCAGTAAACAGGAATCAACAGAAATTGTTACTGTCGAAGAGGAAGGAAAGAAACCACAAACCACGGTGACTGTAGAAGAAATAGAGTTACCAGAAGAAGCACTCAAAGAACTACCTGCTTTAGAACCAAAACAAACAACCTTTATCGAGGAACTTCCCGAAGAGGTCACAGTGACTGAAGTCAAAACTAAGGAAGGACCTAGAACGCAAATAATTAAAAAGAGAGTTATTAAGAAACGCAAAGGTAGTAAACAAGAATCAACAGAAATTGTTACTGTCGAAGAGGAAGGAAAGAAACCACAAACCACAGTAAGTGTTGAAGAAATCGAGTTACCAGAAGAAGTACTCAAGGAACTACCTACTGTTGAACCGGAAAACAGTATCCTAGTCGAGGAACTTCCGGAAGAAATCACAGTTACCGAAGTAGAAACCAATGAAGGACCCAAAAAGCGGGTTATTAAAAAGAGGATAATTAAAAAACGCAAAGGCAGTAAAGAGGAAAATACAGAAATACTTACTGTGGAAGAAGAGGGAAAATTACCTGAAACATCAGTTGTAGTAGAAGTGACTGAGTTGTCGGAAAGTGAGAAAAACAAAATTATTAAGAAAAGTAAGAAACCTAAAGCAAAACCAGAAGAACAAGTTCTAATAACAGAAGATAACATACTCTTTGTGCCTACTCTTGCCGAAAAGAAATCTGATTCAGCAGATATTATAGATCTCGTAAAGAAAGAACTTCTTAAAAAGGCACTTTCTCAGCCAGTAATCGAAACGACTGAAGCTGAAGAAACTGAAGTAGAAACAGTAACTAAGAAACCCAAGAAGAAGAAGAAAGACTTACGGAAAGAGGCGCCATATATTGAGGAACTGCCTGAACAAATTCAAATAATTGAAAAAGAAACAGACGATGGAAAACCTCACAAAACTATTATCAAAAAAAGAGTAATAAAGAAGCGAACAGGAGACAAGGAAGAAACGACACAAATTGTTACAGTCGAAGAGCAAGGCAAGACACCACAAACCACAGTGACTGTTGAAGAAATCGAGTTACCAGAAGAAGTGCTCAAAGAACTACCCTCTGTAAAGCCGGAAGAAACAATTCTTATTGAAGAACTTCCAGAAGAGGTCACTGTTACTGAAATTAAAACACGGGAAGGGCCCAAAAAGCAAGTAATTAAGAAGAGAGTTATTAAAAAACGTAAAGGCAGCAAACAGGAATCGACAGAAATTGTTACTGTCGAAGAGGAAGGAAAGAAGCCACAAACCACAGTGACTGTAGAAGAAATAGAATTACCAGAAGAAGTACTCAAGGAACTACCTGTTATAAAACCAAAACAAACAACCTTTATCGAGGAACTTCCCGAAGAGGTTACAGTAACTGAAGTCAAAACTAAGGAAGGGCCTAAAACGCAAATAATTAAGAAGAGAATTATCAAGAAACGCAAAGGTAATAAACAAGAATCAACAGAAATTGTTACCGTAGAAGAAGAAGGAAAGAAACCACAAACCACGGTGACTGTAGTAGAAACGGAGTTACCAGAAGAATTACTCAAGGAATTACCATCTGTACAACCAGAACAAACAACGTTTATTGAGGAACTTCCGGAAGAGGTAACAGTTACTGAAGTTAAAACTAAGGAAGGGCCTAAAGCGCAAATAATTAAAAAGAGAGTAATTAAGAAACGTAAAGGTAGTAAACAGGAATCAACAGAAATTGTTACTGTCGAAGAGGAAGGAAAGAAACCACAAACCACGGTGACTGTGGAAGAAATAGAGTTACCAGAAGAAGTACTCAAAAAACTACCTTCTGTAAAGGCAGAAGAGACAATCCTTATTGAAGAACTTCCGGAAGAGGTCACAGTTACTGAAGTCAAAACTAAGGAAGGGCCTAAGACGCAAATAATTAAAAAGAGAGTTATCAAAAAACGTAAAGGTAGCAAACAGGAATCAACCGAAATTGTTACTGTCGAAGAAGAGGGAAAGAAGCCACAAACTACAGTGACTGTAGAAGAAATAGAACTACCAGAAGAAGAACTGAAAGAACTACCGTCTGTGAAACCAGAAGAAACGACCCTCATTGAGGAACTTCCGGAAGAGGTCACAGTGACTGAAATCAAAACTAAGGAAGGGCCTAAAACGCAAATAATTAAAAAGAGAGTTATTAAAAAACGTAAAGGTAGCAAACAGGAATCAACAGAAATTGTTACTGTCGAAGAGGAAGGAAAGAAACCACAAACCACAGTGACTGTAGAAGAAATAGAATTGCCAGAAGAAGTACTCACAGAACTACCTGCTGTAAAATCAAAACAAACAACCTTTATTGAGGAACTTCCGGAAGAGGTCACAGTTACTGAAGTCAAGACTAAGGAAGGACCTAAAACGCAAGTAATTAAAAAGAGAGTTATTAAAAAACACAAGGGTAGCAAACAGGAATCAACAGAAATTGTTACTGTAGAGGAGGAAGGAAAAAAGCCGCAAACCACAGTGACTGTAGAAGAAATAGAGTTACCAGAAGAAGTACTCAAAGAGCTACCTGCAGTAACACCGAAACAGACAACCTTTATTGAGGAACTCCCCGAAGAAGTCACAGTGACGGAAGTCAAAACTAAGGAAGGACCTAGAACGCAAATAGTAAAAAAGAGGGTGATTAAAAAACGTAAAGGTAGTAAACAAGAATCAACAGAAATTGTTACTATCGAGGAAGAAGGAAAGAAACCACAAACTACAGTGACTGTAGAAGAAATCGAGTTACCAGAAGAAGTACTCAAAGAACTACCTACTGTTGAACCGGAAGATAGTATCTTAATCGAGGAACTTCCGGAAGAGATCACAGTTACCGAAGTTGAAACTAATGAAGGACCGAAAGAGCGGGTTATTAAAAAGAGAATAATTAAAAAACGCAAAGGCAGTAAAGAGGAAAATACAGAAATACTTACTGTAGAAGAAGAGGGAAAATTACCTGAAACATCAGTTGTAGTAGAAGTGACTGAGTTGTCGGAAAGCGAGAAAAAGAAAATTACTAAGAAAAGTAAGAAACCTAAAGCAAAACCAGAAGAACAGATTCTAATAACAGAAGATAACATACTTTTTGTGCCTACTCTTGCCGAAAATAAATCTGATTCAGAAGATATTATAGATCTTGTAAAGAAAGAACTCCTTAAAAAGGCACTTTCTCAGCCAGTAATCGAAACGACTGAAGCTGAAGAAACTGAAGTGGAAATAGTTACTAAGAAACCCAAAAAGAAGAAGAAAGATTTACCGAAAGAGACGCCTTATATTGAGGAATTGCCCGAACAAATTCAAATAATTGAAAAAGGAACGGACGATGAAAAATCTCAAAAAACTGTTATCAAAAAGAGAGTAATAAAGAAGCGAACAGGAGACAAGGAAGAAACGACACAAATTGTTACTGTGGAAGAGGAAGGTAAAAAGCCACAAACTTCTGTAACCGTAGAAGAAACAGAAATTTCGGAAGAAAAATTACAGGCTTTGCCAGAAATGAGACCAAGCGAAGCAAGTATAATAGAGGAACTTCCTGAAGAAGTAAAAATAACTGAGGTACTAACACAAGAAGGTCCTAAAAAGACAGTAGTTAAAAAGAGGGTTATCAAAAAGCGAAAAGGCGACAAGCAAGAAGAAACGGAAATTGTTACGTTAGAGGAAGAAGGTAAAACACCTCAAGCCACTGTTACTATAAAGGAAATTGATCTGCCTGCAGAAATCAGTATGTCATTAGAAGATTCTGTATACATCGAAGAACTTCCAGAAGAAATAAAAATAATCGATGAAGAAAAAGAGGAAGGTCCACAAAGGACCATCATTAAGAAGAAGGCAATTCGAAAACGGAAAGGAAGTAAGCAAGAAACTACAGAAATTGTTACTGTAGAAGAAGAAGGTAAGAAGCCGGTAACGACAGTTACAATAGAAGAAATTGACCTTCCCGAAGAATATGTCACAGAAATCCAAACTAAGAAACCGACTGATGCGATTATTGTAGAAGAACTTCCCGAAGAAATTAAAATAACTGAAACCATAAGTCAGGAAGGTAAACCGAAGAAAACTACTGTTAAAACACGAGTACTCAAGAAACGTAAAGGAGATAAAGAGGAAGCAACAAAAATAGTTACAGTTGAGGAAGAAGGCAAACAAGCCGAGAGCACTGTAACAATAGAAGAGATCGAAATACCTGATGAAATATTGAAGAGATTACCTTCGCCAGCATATGAGGAACCTAGCTATATAGTTGAACTTCCTGAGGAGGTAAAGGTGGTAGAAATCATTCCAAGAGAAGGTTCTCCTAAGAAACAGGTAGTAAAGAAAAGAGTAATAAAGAAACGAAAAGGTAATAAGGAAGAAGCCACAGAAATTTTAACTGTTGAAGAAGAAGGTAAGCCTCCTATATCCACCGTAACTATTGAGGAAATAGAAATTCCTGAGGAATTAATACAAGAATTACCTACTCTAAAACCGTCTGAGGCAACATTTATTGAGGAACTTCCGGAAGAAATTACCGTAAGAGAAGTTACAGAAGACGGCAAACCTAAAAAGACGGTTCAGAGAAAGCGAATAATTAAAAAACCAAAAGGCACAACAGATGAAATAATAGAAATTATTACCGTTGAAGAGGAGGGAAAGAAACCTGAAACTACCGTAACCGTAGAGGAAATTGACATTGCTCTACCTGAGCCTTCAAAGCCAAAACATAAAATAATCAAGAAGAAAAAACCAGTAGAAAAACCTCAACTTGAGGACGTTCCTGATGAACAAACTATAATCGAACAGAAACCGAAAGATAAACGAAAATTGAGAAGAGAAGTTTCGGTACTCATGCCAATTGAAAGAAAAGAAATCAAACCACAAAAGCCGAAAGTCGTTGAGAGTAAAGACTTACCACTTTTTGCTGATATTAAACTTCGGAAACCAAAAGTTTCACAGAAAAAAGAAGTAAAAACAAAATTACCGAAATTTTTACTTAAGAGCAGAATTCAACATATTGATTTTCCTCCTTTAGGTGAAAAGGAAACCTTACCCAGAATATCCATACTTGAACCAGTTTACAGAGATAATGGTGTGTTATCGCGAAACGTTAAAGAGGCTGAAAAGCTTCCTAAAACTAAAAAGAGAAGACTCAGAGACAAAGATTTGAAATTGAAAGATTTAGAAAAATTAGATTTAGAGTTGGATGAATTAAAGAAGAAGGAATTAGAAAAAGTTGATGATGAATTTAGATCTGCAAAACAACCCAGAAAGAGTTCCGTGTCTGACGATGTACCCAAAAAATTGGTAATTGGAAAAGGCAAAATTCCCAAACCGGAAGATGCCGAGGAAGTCGTAAAACTTAAAGCCGTTCCCGAAAAACCGAAAGAAGAAATAGATGAACCTAAGGAAACGCAAAAGAAAGAAGAACTGCCAGATACAAAAAAAATTAAAAGAAAACCCAAAAAAGAGATTGATAAAATTGATTTCAAACCATATGATATCGAGAGAGAATCCCCGGAAAAGGAGGATTATGAACCAGCTGAAAGTGAGGAAGTTGAAAAAGAATTACCAGAACCAGAGAAGGTAAAGGTGCCAAAGAAGAAAAAAGTTAAACCATCACCCGAAGTTGAGGAAATTAATTTAGTCAAAGGTAAACCCAAGCCTGAAGTTCCAGAAGAGCAACCCGATATTAAACTGAAATACAAACAGAAACCTAAACCAGAAGAACAGCCAGAAGACATTACACTTAAACCATTTAAAAGAGAAAAATCAACTGAAGAATTAAGTGCAGAACCAGAATATGATTTAAAACAGTCAACAATTCCGTCAACTGTTGGTGAAGATGATGACTTTGAAAGCAAACCTACTGAAGATAAAATTATTAAGAAAAAGAAGGTAATAAAGAAAGTAAAATCTAAAAGAATCGAATCTCCAGAATTCCCAACAGAGGAACTAATTGAAGAAATACCTTTTGAAGAAGCTCCAGTAGTAGAAGATATTGCGCTCGAACTCACAGAGGAATTACAAGAAATACCAAAATATGAGGAAGAGAAACCGGAAGATATGCCTGAAATAGCGATAAAAACAATTAAAAGAAAGCCCATTAAGAAAAAGAAATCACCTGGAGAAAGCTTAGATGATACACCTGAAGCAGTTCCGACACAAGAAACTGAGAAACCTAAAGATAGGACTAAAAAAGAAAAACCCGTGTTAATGAAAATAGAGCAAGAAACCATGAAACCACAACATGCTAAAGTAACATCTAAGGAAGAAGTGGTTAAACTTGCAGAAATTAAACTGAAGAAACCTAAATCTGTGCCAAAGAAAGAAATTAAATCAAAGATTCCCAAATTCTTACTTAAAAGCAGAATTACTCACGTTCCCTTTCCTCCAGCCTCTGAATCAGAAAAGATTCCTATTATAACTGATCTTCCTCCAGTTTATCGAGAAAACGGCATTCTTTCTAGAAACATGAAGGAAGCTGAAAAAGTACCCAAAAAGAAACGAACTCGTGTAAAGGATATTGAGAAAGACATAAAGGATCTCGAAAAGCTAGATTTAGAAGTAGAGGCACTTAAGAAACAAGATCTAGAAAAAGTTGACGATGAATATAAATATACCAAACAACCAAAGCAAAAACCAGAGAAACCTGACGATGAAGTAAATAAACTTAAAATTGGAAAAGGAAAACTACCTGACAAACCTGAAAGTGATGAAATCATTAAACTCAAGAAAGTTCCTGAAAAGCCACAAGAAGAAGATTTAGTCGATAAAAAGAAAGTACCCAAAGTTAAGGACATTGATAAAGTTGTACCTGAAAAGAGTGAAAAAGAAGCACCTGCTCTAAAACCTTTCGAACCATATGACATTGATCGAGAAACGCCTGAAAAAGAAATATATGAACCAGTTGAACAGGAAGATAAAGAAGTAAAGCCTGTAGATAAGAAAGAACCGGAGAAACCTAAAAAGAAAAAGAAAAAAGTAGAACCAGAAACACTTGAAAGCCAAATTGTTAAAGGTAAACCAAAAGAGAAAGAAGAAGATGACACACCAGATATCAATCGTAAATACAAACAGAAAGAAAAACCAGAAGATATTCCAGAAGAAATTAAATTAAAACCATTTAAAAAATCAGAAGAAAATAAAGAATATTTTATACAAGAAGAAGTAATTTTAAAACATACTGCAATTTTAACGGGAGAATCAGAACCAGAAGTTCCTACAGAAACGCCACATAAAATTAAGACTAAAAAAGTGAAGAAACCAAAAGAAAAACCTCAACAAAAAGAGGACGAAGAAATACTTCCCTCAGAACCAGATCTTGAGGAGAAAGAAGTGGAACCAGAGTCACTGGAGGGTCCCACAGTGGAATTGAAAGAACAAATCCCTCAAATAAAGGATGTTCCGCAGGAAGAATTGCCTGAATATGACAAGTTGGAAGAAACGCCAGACGATGAAACCGAAATAAAAATAAGGACAATTAAAACGAAATTAATTAAGAAAAAGAAAAAACCTGTAGAAAAATTAGATGAGAAACCTGAAGATGTAATAGAGGAAGTTCCTACACAAGAACCAGGGGAAATTAAAGAAAAGCCAAAAAGAGGAAAACCTCTGTTGATGAAAATAGAACAAGTATCCGTCAAACCACAACAGGTTAAAGTTACGTCCAAAGAAGAAGTAGTTAAACTAGCAGAAATTAAACTGAAGAAATCCAAGCCTGCACCAAAGAAAGAAATTAAATCTAAAGTGCCAAAATTTTTGCTTAAAAGCAGAATTACTCATGTTCCATTCCCACCAGCCTCTGAGTCAGAACGGATTCCTCTTATAACTGATCTTCCTCCGGTTTATCGAGAGAACGGCATCCTCTCGAGAAATATTAAAGAAGCAGAGCAAGTTCCAAAGAAAAAACGTACTCGTGTAAAGGACATTGAAAAAGACATTAAGGACCTAGAGAAATTAGATTTGGAAGTAGAAGCGTTGAAAAAACAAGAACTTGAAAAAGTCAATGATGAATTTAAATATACCAAACAGCCAAAGAAAAAGCCCGAGAAATCTGATGATGAAGTAAAGAAAATTAAAATTGGAAAAGGGAAACTACCCGAAAAACCTGAGGACGAAGAACCTATTAAACTTAAAAAAGTACCTGAAAAAGCACAGGAAGAAGAATTAGTCGTTAAGAAAAAATCACCCAAGGTTAAGGACATTGAGAAAGTTGTACCAGAAAAGGATGAAAAAGAAACACCTAAACTGACACCTTTCGAACCTTTTGACGTTGATAGAGAAACACCTGAAAAAGAAAAATATGAACCTCTTGAACCTACAGATGAAGAGGAAAAACCAATAGTTGAAGCAGAACCTGAAAAACCTAAAAAGAAAAAGAAAAAAGGAGAGCCAGAAACACTTGAAAAGGTGTTGGTTTTAGGTACGCCAAAAACGAAAGACGAAGATGAAATACCAGATGTAAAGCTTAAGTATAAACAGAAAGAAAAGCCAGAAGCTGTTCCTGAAGAAGTTAAACTTAAACCGTTTAAAAAACAGAAAGAAACAAATGAGCAAGTTGCACAGGAAGAGACTGTCTTGAAACATACGGCAATTTACACCGGTGAAGCAGAATTTCCTGCAGATGAACTTTCTACAGAAGTTCCACAAAAAATAAAAGCCAAAAAGGTGAAAAAACCTAAAGAAAAGGAAAAAGAAAAAACTGAAGTTGATGCAGAAATTCTTCCTACTGAACAAGAAACTGACGATATTAAACATGATGAGGAGAAACTGGAACCAGCGTTACCGGAGAAAGATGTGGCGAAACCTAAAAAAACTGATAAAAAACCAAAAGACGTACCTTTAAAACCAACTCAAGTGAGTCAAGAAGAGGATACATTAGAAGGAGAAGGCCTTGAGAGCCCAACTCAGGAAACAGAAGAGACAGAAGAAATTAATCTAGTAAAGAAAAAGATTATAAAGAAAGTGCCTAAGAAAAAGCCAGCAGAGTTGTCCGTACAGGAAGTCGAAAAGGAAAATATTGAACCTGAACCTACAACTGAAAGAACTGAACCTATTGAACAGGAATCTACACCTGACAAACCTGAAGTTATACAGGAACCTTTACCTAAGAAGAGTAAACCAAAAGTTATTCCGAGAAAAGAACCGAAACCGGTAAAACTACCTAAACTTAAAAGTAGAATTATTCACGTCGATTTCCCTCCCATCGCCGAGGCCGAGAGAAAACCTCAAATTTCTGATTTAGAACCTGTTATAAGGGATAATGGTGTTATTTCCAGAAACATGAAAGATGCAGAAAAAGTAATAAAAACCAAGCGAAGGAAATTGAAACCAGTAGATAAAGACCTAGAGGATTTAGAAAAATTGGATTTAGAATTTGAAGAATTAAAGAAAAAAGAACCTGAAAAAGTAGACGACGCATTTAAATATGAGAAGAAATTGAAAGAGAAGACTGACAAAGATACAGAAGAACCGAAGGTCATCCGAAAAGGAAAAGGTAAAATCCCAGAAGCACCAGATGAAACTGAAAAAATAACACTTAAAAAAGTCCCTGAAAAACCTATCGAGGCTGATGTTCCTGAAGAACAAAAGCCAAAGGACCAAATTGCTGAAGAAGTTAAATTAAAAGATAAGGACACAGAAAAAGAGGATGAATTCCCCAAATTTGAACCAACAATAATTAACGACGATACAGTTCAAAAAGATACATTCATGCCTTCACCCGAGGAAGACGTAGGAAAGAAAAAAGCAGATAAGAAAAAACCAAAACATGAGAAGAAAGAGAAAGATAAACCAACTCCGGAAACTGTTGAAATTAAATTGGAGAAAGGAACACCCAAAAAACCGGATTCCGAAAACGAGGAAGATATTAAATTTAAAATCCCCCAGAAGGACATAAGCGAGGAAGAACCCGAGCAAGTAACTCTTAAACCCTTTAAGAAACCGGTTCCAGAAGCTGAAGAAGTAAAAATGGAAGAGGAGGCTCCTATAAAACTGAAAATTCCTAAAAAATCTGAAGATATTGAAGAAAAGATATCTAAAAAGAAAATTCCTAAGCACAAAGGTGACAAGAAACCAGAATTGTCAAAGATACTATTAAAAAGCAGAATTCGGTATATAGACTTTCCTCCATGGTCAGAAGCTGAGACACTACCTTTAGTAAGCATTTTAGAACCAGTATATAAAGATCAAGGAGTATTATCCAGAAATGTTGAAGAGGCAGAAAAAGTTAAACCGAAACGTAAGAAGATTAAAAAGCCAGACTTAGAAAAGCTCGATAAGGAATTCGAGGAACTGAAGAAAGAACCTGAAAGGGTTGACGATGAGTATAAGAAGAAACCTACAAGACCTAAAAAAGAGAAACCAGTACTTATGCCAATTATTAGAAAAACGGTTATTTTCCAAAAAGCAAAGGTTGTTGAAATCGTTCCTGAGACAATAAACTTGGCAGAAATAAAACTTAAAAAACCTAAAACTCCACAAAGACCAGAAGTGGAAAGTGTTAAAATACCTAAATTCAAACTAAAAAGTCGAATTGTTTATGTAGATTTTCCGCCAATGTCGGAAATATTACAGTCACCACAAATTACGTTTATAGGAGCGAAAAAGGATAACGCGGAGATTTCACGAAATGTCAAAGAAGCAGAAAAACTTATTAAGACGAAACGAAGAAAACTCAAAGATGTAGACAAGGAACTTGAAGATCTGGAGAAACTAGACCTAGAATTTGACGAATTAAAAAAGAAAGAACCCGAAAAGGTTGATGACGCATTCAAATATGAAAAGAAACCCAAAGAGGAACCCGAAAAGGCCGAGGATGTAACTGTACCTCTGAAAATTGGAAAAGGCAAAGCTAAAGAAAGACCTGAAGACACAGAAGAAACCGTCCAGTTGAAAAAGAGGCCTCAAAAAAGAGAAGAACAGTTACCTGAAGATGTTGCTAAAGAAAAAGTAATAAAGGAAGATGTAAAAGAAGCCAAGGAAGTAATACCCAAGGATAAACTTGAGGGACCTCCATTCGAACCTTTTAATATTGAAAGAGATGAACCTGAAAAATTGGAACTTGAATTGCCGGAACATGAGAAACTTGAAACTGATAAACCGCCAAAGGAGAAAACCAAATACAAACCCAAAAAGAAAGAAAAACCAGCTCCAGAATCTGTTGAAATTCCTATTGAGAAAGGTGTGCCTAAACCACCAGAACCAGAGGAGGAAACAGATGTTAAATTCAGAATTCCACAAAAAAATAAACCAGAGGAAGAGCCAGAAACAATTACACTAAAGCCTTTTGAAAAAATAAGGGAACAAGAAACAGTGGAAGTGCCAGAAGTGGAGAAGCCGGAGGAGCCAACTTTAAGAGAAGAAATTATTCCCAAACCTGAGGATGAAACTGAAAAACGTAAGGTGAAGAAGAAAATTCCCAAGCAAAAGGAGGAAGCACAGAAAGAAGAAATAGAAGAAAAACCAACAGAACCAGAACCAAAAGAAATAGAGCAGCCTAAAGATGAGGAAATAGTTGAAACTGTTGTTTTAAAAAAGAAAAAACCAATAATACCGGATGAAGCACCAGATTCAGAAATTAGAATTGAAATTAAAAGTGCAAAACCCATAACTCCAGAAGAGAATCAATCTGAGGTAGAAGAGTTCACAATAACGAAAAAATCATCAAAACCGCAACCTGAAGAAGAAGTGGAGGCAGAAATAATTGTAAAACCAATAGTTGAAGAAACGATTATTGAAGAAAAGGAAGTAATTAGAAGGAGAAAAACGAAAAAACCGAAGCCTGATGCTGAAGAAATTGATATAAAGAAAGAACCTGAAACTGTAGAAAAAACTGAAATTGAGATACTAGAAAAACCTGAGGCTACTGTAACCGAAAATGAAAAACCATCTATTATTGTAGAAGGAGCACCAGAAGAAGAAATTAAGAGTGAAACTATCCCAGAGGAAAAACCTACAGCTGTAGAAAACGCACCAGAAGAAATTATTTCAGAGCCAGTCGAAGTTAAGGATACAATTCCAGAGAAACCTTTCGAGGAGAAAACTAAAGAGGTTATTAAGAAAAAGAAGGCAAAGTTACCTGAACCTGAAGTGAAGGATCAGCAACCTGAAGCACCAAAACAAAAGGAAACTACAAAAGATGAGGAAACCGTAGAACAGTTCGTTATAAAAAAGAAAATTCCAAAGAAACCTGAAGAAGATGAAGTTGAGGAAAAAATTGTATTGCATAAAAAACCGTCTATTCCTAAAGATGATACTGAAATTAAAGTTGACGCTGTAATAAAACAGAAAGAAGAAATCCCCTCAGAAGTTCCAGACGAACCTGAAGATGTAGCTGCTGAATTTACTATAATTAAAGAAGAACCTAAAAAACAAGAGAAGGAAATACCTGCCACAGAGGAAGTAGTAGAAAAGGTCATAATTAGAAAGAAAAAAGAAAAGAAGCCTAAATCCCCTGAAAAAGAAGCTGAAACAGAAGCAGAGTTTACAATTACAAAAGATAAACCTATCGAAGAAGAAACTAAATATTCTGCTGAGGAAGTCGTTGTAAGAGTGAAACCAGAAAAACGTGTAGAACCTGTATCCGATGAAGCTGAAGCTGAGATAACTATAAAGAAGGAAGAATCACCTGGTCCAGTAATAGAAGAAATTGAAGAAATTGAAGAAAAGATATCAGAAAAGCTGCCTGAAGATAGCAGTGTACCTCAAATTAAACCGTTAGAAGACACGACAGAGGTAGTGACTATTAAGAAAACAAAGAAAAAACCAGGAAAGCAAATTGTACCTGTGGAAGAACACGAAGAAACGGAAGTAACCATAAAGCCATTGCCAGAGGATAGGTCAGAAGAAGTGACTATTCAAAAACCTAAGGAGAAACCCAAAGTTCCCGATGAAGGGGAAGATGAAATTAAAATTAAAAAATTAGTGCCTGTTGCAGACGAACAACTGGAAGAAGAAACTGAGGCAGTAGTAAAACCACCAAAAGAAGAACAATCGGAGGATGTAACCATTAAAAAACCCAAGAAAAAACCAGAGATATCTGATGAAGGAGAAGCTGAAATAACAGTGAAGAAAATTGTGCCTGTTCCAGATGAACAGCCGGAAGAAGAAACTGAAACAACGGTAAAACCACCAAGAGAAGAACAATCAGAGGATGTAGCTATTAAGAAACCTAAGAAGAAGCCGGAGATTTCGGATGAAGGGGAAGCCGAAATAACAATTAAGAAAATTGTACCTGTTCCAGATGAACAACCCGAAGAAGACACTGAAGTAACAGTAAAGCCACCACCTGAAGATAAGTCGGAGGAAGTGACTATTAAAAAATCTAAAAAGAAACCTAAAGTCCCTGATGAAGCAGAAGCTGAAATTAAAATTAAGAAATTAGTACCTGTTGCAGATGAACAGCCGGAAGAAGAAACTGAAGCAACGGTAAAACCACCAAGAGAAGAACTATCTGAGGACGTGACTATTAAGAAACCTAGGAAGACGCCGGAGATTTCGGATGAAGGAGAAGCCGAAATAACAGTTAAAAAAATTGTACCTGTTCCAGATGAACAACCAGAAGAAGAAACTGAGGCAACGGTAAAACCGCCAAGAGAAGAACCGTCAGAAGATGTAACAGTTAAAAAGACAAAAAAGAAACCTAAAGTGTCTGACGAGGGAGAAGCTGAAATTACAGTTAAGAAGATTGTGCCTATTCCCGGAGAATCCGATGAAGAAGGTGAAGCCGTAATCAAAAGAAAACAATCTATCGAGCCTGAGTTACATGAAGACACAGAAGCTGAATTTACCATCAAAAAGGAGGACGAGCCCACTGAAGAGGTAGTTGAATTTAAACTGTCCAAAAAACCGCCTTCAAGAAAGCCATCCGTTGAGGAACAGTCTGAGGAAATTACTATTAAGAAACTACGCCCCGTTAGAAAGCCTTCTAAGCCAGAAATACCTGAATACACGGAAGTTGAAACTGTGACATTTAGGCCGAGAACAACCAAAACTAAAGAAGATGTCGAACAAGAGTTTAAAATATCTTTGGATTCATATGCTGAAGAAGAAATTTCCATGTCTACTAAAGTTAAACTGAAGAAACATAGACCACTTACTTATTCTGAAGAAACTGCAGAAGATACAGTTAAAATAACACAAGAAATTGACGATGAAGGTCCTGCTATTGAAGAAATTATTGATGAAGGAAGCGATGCTGAAGAATTACCTCTCGACGATGATGAAATATCGGAAAGCTTCCATATAGCATTCAAGAGAAAACCTTCACGAAAATATTCTGTATTGGATGAAGATGAAGAAGAGATCAGTTTTAAAAAGCCTTTTGAAAAAGTCGACTTTGAGGAACAAACCTCAAACCTTACTCTAAAATCCAAAAGAAAGGAATCGGTTCCCACGTTCGAACAAGGTAATTTTTTTTTATAAATATCTATTGTAAATCTATGTTTTACTAGGCATTTCATTATAACTACTTTTTAAAATGAAAATTATAAAAAAATTTGGCAATTTAATAAGGAATAATTCTGAATATAGTTTGATAAGTTTATCATACTAATACTAACGTCATTTAACAGTTCTGGAAATATACAGTATAAATGAGAAAAATTCCCCGAGAAAAATCACCGATAGAACTCAGGGCTCCAAATAACGCTAAATATTTTAAGACCCAAAAGTCAAAGGTATTTCGAAATATATAGAAAATTGTGTCCTACGTAAAAATAAACTGGTTTTAACATTCTCCAAATTATCTATTAAATTCATAAAAAAATTAGTAGAACGTAAATATTAGAAAATATATATTTTTTTATATCAGATGTAAAACTTTCGAGATATCTTCTAAAAAAAGTGAATAAGACCATTTTGCAATAGGCTCGTTCTATGATATTCTTTTTATATGGCTTTTATATGTTTTTACATAGTACCCGATATTCTTATTATGCACTTAAATTTCATATACAATTTTTCCGTTCTCGAGATATAAGGGGTTGAAGTTGCGCCTGTTTTTGACGTCACTATACGCCACTCGGAGATCTACCACTAACAGCCGTTCAGTAGTAAATAAATACGTGGAATTGAGGGCCGTTTTAGGTGTCTAATTAAAGAAGAAGAGTGGCGTTTTGTTGTGATACCAAAGTGAATGGGCAAAACCGGAAATCCGGCTTGGCACGGGCCAAATAAAGATGGTTTTTCTGTTAAAAATTGAAAAATATCGAATTTTCAAAAATTCAGAACTAAGTAAATACGTTGAATGGACGTCCGTTCTAGATCTCTATGGAAAGAACAAGATTGGCCCTTTCTCCTGATACCAGTGATACCAAATTGTACAGAGAAATTCGGAAATTCAACTCTGCAAGAGCAAGAAAAAAATCGAATACCTACAAACTTTTTAAACGCTCATATTTAAGTTAATGCTTGTGGTGACGGGTCGTTTTTGGTCTCTATTTATAAAAGCTTTATCTAATCGAATTGGTGATGTGGCATTATTGATATCTATTGCTTTATAAAGGAAGATTGGCATTTTGTCCACATCGTAAGTGTCACAGTGGAAATCGAAATTTCCGCTAGGTCTGTGCGACATAAAAATGGGTATTTTCGTAAAAATTGAAAACCGTAACTAATTCAAAAATGCATAACTAAACAAGCTAACCGTTATACTCTTCGCCGATTACTGCACGTTTTATATAATTGTTGCACAGTCTATAGGATACTCTTTGCAGTTTTTTATAAAAAATATTAGTTTTAGACATTTTTAATTTAATTACAAAACAAAAAATATGCAATTATTTTGTTTTTTTATTTAATTTTTTTTCTATTTATTGGCCCTAGCTAACACTAACTTACTGTCTAAATTTCAATACAATCAGACTTTTCGTTCTTAAATTATCGTGTTTACAAGAAACGTGACGGACGGACGGACGGACAGACAGACAAACAGAGAGACAGACGGACGGACATTTTGAAAGTTGTTCAGAAATTGATCACCAACACAGTGATATGAAAATTTTTTCTCTGCGAGCAATATTACTGGTTTTAGAAATGTGCCGATCGAATGCAATATACTCTTCGTATTATATTTACGAAGAGGTAACAAAGAATAAAAAAGAGAAAGAGGATAGGTACAAAATAAAAATATGATGGTGAAAAGTGTATGATAGAAAGAAATTTCGGTTAGATGTGAACTCGTGTAGTAGCCGCGTTTCCAACGAACTCAACATGGCCGCTCTTATATATACTCAGTATGTCAAATGATGTGGCGGTGACATGTAAGAAAAACGTCACGCGCCACAGAGCGCATATCAACACGTTTATTATAGTTCTCTTCATATATTTAAAGCAAATAGAAAATGTCGGGGTATTTGATCTTTACCGTAAAGTCAAAGGCGCCGACACTTTTTATGTGCCTTAAGTATATGAAGAGAACTAAATACAGATAATAGTCCGGGATAGTGCATTCTGTGAGTCGGATTGAACCTCGAAAAACACAAATATTTTCTAGCCTAACGAGACTATGTCCTCCTCCCGTTATCGAGGGTGCTGAACACGATGGCAGTGGTTAAATCTCTCTCCGAGGTCACTCCACCCTCTAAACGAGCAAAAACTACCCCCGAAAGGGGAAAACCGCGTATTCACCGTCTCCTACCAGCCAAACCTGTCACCCCCGTTTTCGAGGATGCTGAGCACGATGGTGGTGTCGAGACCCCTCCTCGACCCCCGCCAGCCCCCCAAACGGCCAATAACAACCCCGAAAGGGGTGAAACGCGGATGTTCCGTCTTCTCTCGGCTAAACGCGCGAAAACCCCTCGTTTTCGAGGATTCTGAGCACGATGGTGTTGTGAAGACCCCTTGTCGACCCCCGCCAACCCCTAAACGGCCAAAAACCAATCCCGAAAAGGGGTAAACCGGAGATAGGCCATCTCCTACCAGCCAAACTTGTGTTACCCCCCGCGTTCGAGGACGCTGAGCTCGATGGTGATGTTGGATCTTCTCCACGAGATCAGTCGTGTAGGCAATAACAGTAACTGAGTTCTTGTTTTTATGCCAGTGGACGCAGAGGGGTCTTGCACGTGGGCCAGCTACAGTAAAAGTGTCGACGCGAAGAGGCTAAAGTAAGAATGTAATTATATTTTTGTCCGTTTGGTGAGCAAGTCAACTTTTCAAACGTAAGAACTGAAAAATAGGGCGACCGGAGACCCGTTCTATGTCTCTATGGCGAGGACAAGGTCGACAATGACCGTATAACGTGAATCGCGAGGTGAAAATCGAAAATTGGGGCCGGCAGGACAGAAGGCGAATCGTAATTTTTTTGACAATTCGTAACAATTCGAAAAACGAAATTTTCGTCTATCTGTTTTTTTGATGTTCAATTCTTTTCTCATTTATGCACCACTAAGAGTTTGGTAGAATTGCATCTTCATTATAGATACTATCTACACTCTGTTTGGAAAAAAATCTAGTTTTATAGATATTAACGCAAAAAATCTGTCGCTGCCTCGAGGTCTATAATAATAACAACTAAAAAGCAACGAGTCGACTGAGATCGCCGAGTCTATGCGTATAGTGACGTAGCACCTGGCCACGCAGCATTTCTGCGAAGTGGAGGTTTGCAATTATTTTTAAGAAATTAAACGTGTAAAATTCTGATGTTTATTTGCAGATCCATTATTTTATACTTGCACTTTAGATTTATGAAATAAAAGAAACGCTGAACAAGCCCATTGTTTGCAATATCGCAATATTTTTAAGTCGCCAAGTTCGAGCCCTGAAATCTACCAAACGCACCAATTCTTTTCTCTATGCATTTTTCTTATGTAAAAGTACCTGTTAGCGGGCCCTTTAATAAGATCGATAACTATTACTTTAAAATTTTTATTTTTCATTGCTTCATCAAGATTCAGGACATTACATGTTCATTAGTTTAAGGAATAAGTACTTGAAAATATTCGATATTTAATTTATATTTATATTGAAAAGATGAAGCCTAGTTTATTGAATTCATGTATTTCTCTACGTGATTCTATAATTCCGAAGTTATTTGTTCTGAAATCTTTTGTCAATTCCACAGAAGCTGTTTCCCTAAGCATAACAAAGAAGAAAGATATTTTCGAAGATGACTTTGAGGTTATTCACGAAGGTGAGGTAGAAAAAGGAGACGTTTTCTATTCAATAACTATTTACGATGCCGAGGCTGATCAGGCTATAGACCTAGTCGAAGGTGAAAAATTATATGTAGTTGAGACACCTAACGCAGATTGGTGGTTCGTTAGAAAGCACTTAACAGATGAAAGTGGATGGGTTCCAGCCAAAATCCTTATGGACGAGACTCAGTACGTCAAATACGTGCAAAGAAAGCTCAACGAGAAAATCGACAAACTTCCTGTATTTGAGAGTAAGTTTAATATTAAATTGTATTTTTAATAGGATTTCGCAAACAGCAGAAAAGAAAACTATGAAAGTATTGATTTCCAATTCTTGCATTCCTTTGGCAACCTCTGGGTATACTAGAAATTAAAAAACTTCTAAAACGGATTTATTTACAGGGTGTTTCGTGAGGAATTGTACATACTTCCAAGGGCGGTAGAGGACACTTGGGTATTCAGAAATGGCCATGAAATTTTCCTGTCGTTCTTAATTTCGGAGATACAGGATGCTAAACTGATTTTGGTATAAATTTATTTTTACCAGAACGTCTTTATTATCGGATTTTGTTTAAATTTTAGACACTTTATACACTTATCACAGTTTATAGATTGCTATTAATTTTTTTTTAAATTCCAGTGCCGGACTTTTTAATTTCATTTTTCCTATTCCTGTAAAAAATATCACCCTGTAATATTTTTTTAACATTCAGGTGCCAATTATAAAAGTCCATACATCACTGAACATAAGCATGTAATTAGATTTTTTGCCGCACCTTTGTTGATTTTTTACAAGCCATTGAATTTGGCAAAAGGGGGAATTTGAAGAAAAACAGCTTTATTTACTTACATTAATTGTCCAAATAATTACAAATGGTCAATTTAAATAATATTCAATATTGACAAAATATTTAAAACGAAAGTTTTTATAATAGGACTCATTAGACAGTTTTCTTTTTATTATTACATAATTATTAGTAGTCCTAGATAGTTTGACCTTTCTTATTTGTTGTCATAAACAGCAGAACTCGTGTATAGTATTTACGAACTCAATTGAAACAGCACGGCCCTAGACCTGTCAATATATCGCTTCACATTGAATGAGAGAGCACAGAATTTTACAGATTTATATTCACCACTCCTCGTCTACAGACCACGTGGACTTGATTCGCCTGTCACATAGAAATATAGGTGGGATTAGATGCTTTGCGAATTTGATTTGTCAACACCAACCTTGTTCACAGTTTTTGCATGCCATAATATATAAAACAAAAAATACGTAGGAACTATTTGTATCGTATGATCTGTACGAGGCAGTGCAGTACAGCCACGCAGCGTTATAAATTACTTAATTCTAGTGAATATTTGAACAAATTATTAGTTTTATTACTGTGTTTGAGCGGTTTTTTTGCAATTAATTGTTTAAAATGGCATTTTGGACAGGGTTGGCAGTTTTAAAACAAAATGTTTTAAACAAATGTTTTTTAAGTGTTTAAAACACAGTAACCTGTTTTAAACACATTTGTTTTAAACACGTTTAAAACAATTGTTTTAAACATGATTTTTTTAATGCGTTTTTTTTAGTGTGTTTGAAGGACAATTTTTGGAACACGTTATATTTGATAAGGTAAAAAAAAATAATAAAATACAAAAATATGAACTTTTATATAATGCAATAAAACTAGTTATAATAATATAGTAGTATAAGTACAACGAACAAAATATATTACTATTATATAGAAGATATACCTGTTATTATGTATTTTCTTAAGTGTTCATTTTAAAGCGATTAGTAGCACAGGTACACACAAAAAAAAGTCGAGTGCGGGAAGGTAGATCTATGTATTCCCATGCATTTAGACCTGCTGAACACGAATCCGATGTCCGTTTTGCCTAATTGGCTCTTGTATTTTTCCTAACCTCAAAAAAAAACACCGTAAGAATGCCCGAGAAAATGAAAGTGTAGCTAAAAATCTGAAAAAAATCAGAGGTACGTAGAATAGCGAGAGAAATCGATTGGCGCAAACTAGAATTCTACAGCTTTTTTGGTTTCCGATATCGAGCCTCGAGAAGTGCGAAAAAAACAAGTTTTTTCCTTCCGGTGACTTTGAGCTGGTCTATCTCGAAAACGAAGGACCGCAGGGATGTCTGGTTTGCGCCATTCGATTTCTATCACCATCCTATCTACCTCTGAATGTTTTCAGATTTTTAGCTACATTTTCATTTTTTTGGGCATTCTTACGGCGTTTTTTGAGGTTAGGAAGATACAAGAGCCAATCGGGCAAAACGGACATCGGATTCGTGTTCAGCAGGTCAGAATTCATGGGAATACTTAAGTCTGCCTTCTCCCACTCGATTTTTTTATGTGCCTGTGTAGTCAATAACCAATCACCAAATAATTATTGCACTATTGCACAACTTGACGTATTTATTACACAGAATTGGCCGAGCCGTTGTCAAGTATCGTCCTCGTCTTGTTCTGATGCAACATGGGCATGGCTTATAGAATAAACAATGTATTGGGTCGACGCGCCCGTATAAATTTAAGTTTAAAAACATATTTTTTATTGTTTAAAACATGTTTTTTTTCAACAATTAAAAATCCATGTTTAAAACACATTGAATTGTTTTAAATTAAAACTACGTGTTTTTTGATTAAAATTAAAAAAACACCATTTTTGCCAACCCTGATTTTGGAGGCCTTTCGAAAGCAGTGACAACGAAACGGACGATTTTGATACAGAGGCTATACAAACGGAACTCCAAGGGTTATTTTGAATATTTACTCGTATTTAAAAGGCGAAAATATTGATTCTTCATATAATCAAATTGTGAAGAGGATTTGTGTATTAACCAAATTTAGCCGTACAATTTATAGGGTTATTAGAGCCGGGGGGGCGTGGTGTAGTTGATCATTCTATTAAACGGAAAAGAGTTGAACAAAAACCTAAAAAACTTAATAATGCGTCCAAAGATGTCATTCATCGATTTGTGTTTGATTTTTACAATGAACACAAGATGCCCACACATTAGAAATGATTAGGGATAAGTTACGCGACTATCCAGATTATAACTATAAATCATTAGTTACTTTGGGAAACGTTTTGCTCGATTACGGATTTAGGTACAAAAAATTGGATAAACAAATGGTAGTTATGGAATCAGCACGCATCGTTGATCATCGACACGAGTACCTGCGTGAAATAAAAGAATACCGAGATGCAAATAGAGACATAATTTATCTTGACGAAACATGGCTTGACACCCATGATGTAGTTCAATACGGTTCGGTAGATAACATCATTGAATTCATGAAAGGTAAAGGCTTGGAAGTACCAGAAAAAAAAACACAAAAAAGACTTTATTAGAACTGATTGGAAAGCAAACTTTTAAAAAGGAACATGCCATTGAAAACATTTTTAAAGCACACGATGATAAAGTTGCCTTCATATTTCTAAGTCACATAAAAAATTCCCGTCAAAGGAGTCCGCGTGGCGGTATCATTGAATAGGTAAAGATGCCGCCTGCCCGCTTTGTAGTTACCGCATTTTTTATATGCCTTGAAATTATAAAGACTACTATACATAGTATTTTACGTCTGCCTCCATATTATTGCGTTTTTAACTCCATTGAAATGGTGTGGGCTGATGTAAAAACAAGACTACGTCAATTTAATCAATCCCCACAATTGAGTATGTCTTAAAGAATATAAATAGTAGACGAAATAGGCAAAAGCGATATATGGAGGAAGTGTGTGATAAAAAAGGGAAATGAATATTCTATATTAAGACCTATTAATCCAATTATTATTAATGTAAATACTGATTCAAGTTCTGAAAACTCGGATAGTGACGAATGAAATATTGTTTATTTAAAGTTCATAGACAAAGCTTGTTTGAAATTTGTTTATTTAACGTCGACCTATTTCCGCTACTGAGACCAATTACCGATGCCAGGAAACGAGTTCCCCATTTAAAATTTTGCAGAGTCTTTCCTTTATAGAATAGTAGAAATTTTCTACCTGCCTAACATCATGATACTGCAAAGTTCATAGTATCATGGCCTAACATTTAATAAACAAGACAGTCGCTGCTTTACGCCCCTTCGGAAGGATTACATACCGCCTACGCAACTCTCACCTAAGATTACATAACTTTGCCGTTAGAAGATATAACGAGAGGTAGGTCACCAAATAGACGCAGCCTTAATATATCATTTATCTGACTTATCAAATGTGATAAACATATTTTTTCATTAACCACTTCTATTGAATAAAGGCATTATAGAAATCCCTTTCTTTAACAATTAAAAAATAATCATTTAGTATTCAAAGCATTTTTACATTTCTACCGCCGCCGCGCTGCCTATGTCCCATAAAGGAGATTCCGACTTTACTCCGAGTTTTCGTTTTTATGCTGTCCCAATTGAGATCATATATACTATACTTGGTTAACTTAGTCTGCAAATAATCATGCATTATAAATTTACAAATGATGAATATGCCATATTATTTTTGGTTATGGATTTTGTGATAGTAACGGTAGACAAGCCGCAGAGGAATACAATATTCGTTTTCCTAACAGAAGAACACCAAATCATCAGACATGTTCAACTGTGTATCGCTATGCAAAGGAGCACGGCAGTTTTCCATCATCAAAAGTGAAACGAAATATTGTTTAAAACGTTGAGGATCAAGAAAATATCATTAATGTTGTTGAAGAACACCCTGAAGTAAGTACCCGAAGAATAAGTGTCCAATTAGGAGTTCCTGGTGTGCGGGTTTGGGGGACTTTAAATAAAGAAAGATTATAACTGTATCGTATTCAGCAAGTGCAAAGGCTTCAACAGGGTGACAATGTAAATAGGATAGAATTTTGCCAGTGAATTATTGATCACAGACGCCTCATATCGAACATTATTCACAGACGAGGCCCAATTTACACGGGATGGCGTATTTAATTCAAGAAATTCGCATAACTGAGCCGAAAACAATCCGCGTGCTATAATAGAAGCCCATTCTCAACATAAGTTCTCGGTAAATGTTTGGTGTGGTATGATGAACAACAACCTAATTGACCGACATATTCTCCCGGCAAGACTAACTACAGAGGTTTATTTACATTTCTTATAAAATATTTTATCTGGTTTAACGCAAGGTATTAATGTAAGAAGACAATACTTCCAGCATGACGGAGCTCCTCCTCATTTTGGTATAGAGGTTAGAAGGCATTTGGATAGTGAGTATCCAAATAGATGGATTGGACGTGGGGACCTCATCCTTGGCCGGCTAGATCACCATATTTCAACCTCGTCGATTATTTTTCATGGAGATATCTCAAAACTGAAGTCTACAGTGTCCCAATAAATACTAGAGATCAGTTACTTCAGCGAATTTTCCTCTGTAGTGACCAAATTAGAAGCAATCCTGCGCAAATTAGATAATCTATTGGCAATTTAAATAAACGCCAACAAAAATGTATAGAAGCTGGAGGTTCTTATTTTGGACATTTGCTCTAAGTATTTGTAATATTTTAAAATAATTTTTGTAAATTACACAGGCACACAAAAAAAAAGTCCTGACACAGTAACGTGAAGTGCCTTCTGGTACGTTTTTCGGTGTGCTAAAAACAAATCTCAGGTCAGAACTGGCCCATCACCCTTAGATTTCACCCCAGCACACCCTAGCACCCCCCAAATGGTCAAATTTTTACAACGTATAAAAATTCAAAATAAATATCTCATTCTACGTTTTTCGGTGTGCTGTAAACGAATCTCAGGTCAGAACAGACCCATCACCCTCAAATTTCACCCCAGCACACCCTAGCACCCCTCCAAATGGTCAAATTTTCACATCATATAAAAATTCAAAATAAATATCTCATACTACAGATATCAATAAATTTAAAATGCTTGGAAGATCTACTGTATTATCGGTGTCAATATGTGACCGTAGGTAATTACCTACATATTGACACCGTTAATACAGTATATCAAGCATTTTAAATTTATTTATGTGTTTTAATATAGAAGCATTTTTTTCTAGGAATGATTCTGATTTCATCGCATGGAAATGAAAAATTGTCATATCCTAATACTGGTACAACGTTACAAAGGTCAAAATATAACCATATGGTGAAATGGTGAAGGGGGGGGTGGGGAGATATAGCAAGATTAAAGCTATTAAATTACATTGAAAAACGTAGAATGAGATTCTTATTTTGAATTTTTATATGATGAAAAAATTTGACCATTTGGGAGGGTGCTAGGGGGTGCTGGGGTGAAATCTAAGGGTCATGGGTAAATCATGACCCCAGATTCGTTCTTAGCACACCGAAAAACGTAGAATGAGATATTTATTTTATTTTATTTAATTTTTATATAAACTAACATTATTTTCACACTTTGGGGGGGTTCTGGGGGGTGCTGGGGCAAAATCTAAGGATGATGGGTAAATTATGACCTCAGATTCGTTCTTAGCACACCTAAAAACGTAGAATGAGATATTTATTTTGAATTTTTATATGATGTGAAAATTTGACCATTTTGGGGGGTACTAGGGTGTGCTGGGGTGAAATCTAAGTGTAATGGGTCAGTTCTGACCTGAGATTAATTTTTAGCACACCGAAAAACGTACCAGAAAGTACTTCACCTTTCTGTATCAGGACTTATTTGTTTTTTTTGTGTGCCTGTGTTAAAATGTGACCATTTTTAATTGTTTGAACAATAATTAATGTAAGCAAATAAAGCTGTCTTTCTTCAAATTCCCCTTTTTGCCAAATTCAATCGATTGTAAAAAAATCAACAAAGGTGCGACAAAAAATCTACTTACATGTTTATGTTTAGTGATGTATGAACTTTTATAATTGGCAGCTGTATGTTAAAAAATATATGACAGGGTGCCCTTTTTATAGGAATCGGAAAAATCAATTTAAAAAAGTCCTGCCCTGGAATTAAAAAATATATATATATAATAGCAATCTATCAACTGTGATAAGTGTATAAAGTGTCTAAAATTTAAACAAAATCCGATCAATAGTAAGGACGTTCTGGCAAAAATAAACTTAGACCAAAATCAGTTTATTACCCTGTATCTTAGAAATTAAGAGCGACAGAAAAATTTCAGTGGTCATTCCTAAATACCCTATACCACCCCTAGACAATTTTAGTGCATCAGGAAAGACATTGTTTACAATATACAAATTGATTAGCTTAGCAAGGGGGTAAATAATTAGGTTCATTATGCACTTGATGAGTTTTACATTAATACCATAAGCGTCTTTGCTTTAACTGTTTTTAAGATTAGTTATTGTGCGGACTTCATCATATTTTCGAAATACTTCTTTCATTATTCATAAATTACTGTAGCTGCTGTTTGCGGAATTCTACAGAGTATTTTTTACTATAACTATAATCAAACAAAAAATTATTCACTTTGAAATATGCACTGACTTGAAATTCGCAATTTTTTTCAGAACCTAAATCACAAGAAAAAGCAACCGCGCCTAAATTTACAGAAAAACTAAAACCGATAATTACTCCTGATGGATATACCGTCGAATTTCAATGCAAGGTCGAAGGTTTTCCAAGGCCTCAAGTCACATGGTTCAGGCAGACGCATATAATTAAAACATCAACTGACTTCCAAATGTATTATGACGAAGATAACACAGCAACCCTTGTCATTAGGGAAGTCTTTCCAGAGGATGCCGGCACGTTTACGTGTGTCGCTAAAAATTCCGCTGGTTTCGCATCCAGTACAACGGAACTGATCGTTGAACATCCCTTGTCATCTCATGGATCAGACTTAACTACGATTTCAAGAAAGAGCCTATCACGTACATCTTCTCTAGCGGATATCCTCGAGGGAGTACCACCCACGTTTGCTAAAAAACCAAAACCCCAATGTATTCCAGAAGAAACAGACGTTGTGGTTGAGAGTACGTTAGTTGGGTACCCCGAACCTGAAATTAAGTGGTACCGCAATGGTAAACGCGTTTCAGCTAAGGGTAATGTAACAATAACTTCTACATCCGAGACACACATATACACGACAACTTTGAAGATTAAGAAAGTTGAAAAGAAACAAGAAGGTAGATACAAAATTGTGGCCAAGAACAGAGAGGGCCAGGCGTCAGTTGAATTTACTCTAAAAGTACTAACTGAAAAGAAAGAGCCGCCAGAAGTATTAGAACCATTGAAATCAATCACTACTCGAAAGTCAGAAACGATAACTCTTAGTACCACAATTGTCGGTAATCCAGAGCCTACAATCGAATGGTTCAAAGATGGTAAACCAATCACTAGACCAACACCAAAGAAAGATGGAGACACATACACCTTAACCATCAGAAATGCCAAACCAGACGATACTGGAGAATATACAGTGAAAGCAAAGAACCCTCTTGGTACTGCAGAAACTACGTCTCAATTAACTGTCGAGGGTAAAGATAATAACTTAGTATACATATTTATTTTCATTTTGCACTAACATTTATCTGCATTTTTTCAGTAATCCAATAAATTGCTTTGTTCCGATAGATAACGAAATGATGAAATACCTGCATTTCTTAGTTGCTTTCTGCTGATACACTATGAAGAATAGATGAAATCGCAATAACATACTGCCTCCTTTTGTTACATTTCTGTTATATACTGCTTACTTTCAATAAAGCTTCTTGTATTTTTATTTATTTATTTCTTTTAATTAATAAACCGCTTATTCTCTCCAACTAGTGCATTTTATAATACGGCTATATGTTTCAGAATTCCCTGAAAATGAGGAACCACCGCTATTTGTAAAACGTTTCGAAGAGCAGACGATACCTGAAAAGTCAGAGTTGGTGCTTAGAGCCAAGGTTATCGGAAATCCTATTCCTGAAGTCACTTGGTTACGTAATAATGAACCTTTGGAACCCTCTGATCGCGTCAGAATTTTATATGACGGTGAAAATATCGAACTCCAAATTAAGGAAACTAATTCTGAATTTGACACTGGGGATTACAAATGCGTTGCTATTAACTCCGTGGGCAAAGCCTCACATGGCGCCAAGGTCTCCATCGAAGTTGATACTGTCAAATTTACAAAGAAACTCAAGAAACTATATGAAACATCAGAGAGGGAAACTCTTGAACTTGAATGTGAAACATCACATTCCGTACGAACCAAATGGTGGTATAACGAAACAGAAATTTTCGGTATGGATCACCGTGTGGTAATTCAAGATGGACGTACGCATAAACTCGTCATTAAAAACATTTCACAAAAGGATGAAGGAAGCTACAAATGTACCGTAAAGAATCAAAAGACTGAAACAACCGTTAAAGTTCAGCAGCGGAAACTTGAATTCGTAAAGAGATTACAAGACTTGGAAATAACTGAAAAGGACACTGCTATACTTGAAGTAGAAATCACTTCAGATACGGCAGACGTTGTATGGTATAAAGATGGAATTGTATTAGATGATAACGATGATAAATTTGAGGTGGAAAAGAATAGGGGAGTGAGAAAATTACTAATTCGGTCCACTTCTATTCACGATGAGGGTGAATACACATGTACCCTTGTGGATGAAGAGTGTAAAGCTGAAGTCACTGTTATCGAACTTCCTCCTGAAATAATTACTCCACTTCAAGACAAAACTGTACTCAAAGGCGACAAGACCGTATTTGAAATAGAACTATCGAAGGGTGATGCGCTAGCAAGATGGTACAAAAACGGAAAAGAGATACAATTCTCAGAGCATATGCAACTTTCAATCGACGGCAAGCGGCAGAAACTGAAAATATATAACACCGAACCTGAGGATGAGGGCATCTATTCCTGCGAGGTAATAATTACAATATTATTTTATAATTATGTATATAATAAGGACGTACGTACATTACACAGTGTTCTACCTGAAACAACTGTTTTCAACAATGTAGATATTACAAGTGATTAATAAGTAGTAAGAATAATTATCACTGTTATACAGGGTGTAATTAGTTTCATGTCATTAAAAAAACTGGTGGTAGGGAACGACAAGACAAACAAAAAAACCTTATATCACATGGGGTCTAAAGCTCATAGTTTTGGAGAAAAAAAATAAACAAAAATTTCGCACCTTTTCGATAAAAATTTTTGAGAACTGCTGGAATATTGAGGTAGGATTAGATCTAGATCTGACCTGAAGAAAACTATACTCTAACTCTCCCTTGTGCAATATTTTAGTTACTGTCGGTGTTTCGTTATGTACACACGTCCAACCCGCCGTTCGTTGTTTTTGTTATTTTTTTAATTTCGCACCATTGTGTATTTACAGTTAAGATTTATTTTTTTCACTTACCGTTCAAGTTGTCAAATTCTTGATTACATACAGACACAACTTACTTGTTCGTTCTTTTTGTATTCCTTTTTGGCTTTTGTACCAAGTTTTTATTTTATTTTTCTTTATTGACAACGTTAGTTGATAGTTTAGTGTTTAGTGTTGAACGAAGTGCGTATGTACTTAATTCGACGTACCGAACTGTGTATTAATACAGATGCAGAGATTTTAAATCATTTAGGTAGGTAGTAAGCTTTTAACGCAGGACACTCATTTATGTTACAAATGTTAATAAACCACATTTAAATTTCCTAAATTATAAACAATCCAATATTTTGTTCCAAATTAAAAAAACACACATGTAAAGAAATGCTGTTTTAAACCTCTATGGCCATTATTTGCTTGCAATTGTGCACGAAGAGAGAACGAATTATTTACCTCTTTATACTTGCCTCAGTTCAGTTGAGGCGGTACATCAAAAGCGGTCGATGATCCTTTGACACCGCGTGTGCCGACTAGCACTTTTTTATGACAATTTAAAAGTTGTATAATTGGGAAGTACAAGTCCATCGACCAAAAGAAGCAGTGGTTCTCAATAGTTGTCTACGATAATATTAAATATGTTAACCTAGATCAGTGTTTTTCAAAGTGCCCCCTAGAGGGAAAAGTCATAAAGGTTTTTTGTTTGTCTAGTCGGCCCCATTACGTTTTTTTTAATGACATGAAACTGATTACACCCTGTATATTAGTACCAAGCGCTGTAGTTACAAGTATGGCGAGAGTAAATGGCACTACAAGTCTAAAGCTACATGTATAATTATTATTTTTTTACATTCATTGAAAATGATTCAAAAGAAAATCTGATATGTACAAGTCGCTAATGGACTTTAAAGAAAACGTCTTGTAACTTAGACATACACACAGGGTGTCCCACGAATATAAGACAATACTTCGGGGAAGTATAGTATGCCTGTAAATTTCTCCATATGAAGCTTTGTTTAGAGCTGTCTGTCTTTAAAAGTTAAATTTTCAAGGTTTTTGTGCTCATTACTTTCAAATTACTATATCTATTGCAATGAGATTAGGACAGTATACAAAGTACAGTATTTCTATTGTCAATTGAAAAATTCATGCAAAAAGCGTTACTACCAGGATAAATCATTACAAAGCCCGATGTGATAGAATTACAACCGAGACTGTGTTTGAATATTGCAAACGATATCCGTTATATGAATATAGCTAACAAAATGTGTTATGAGCTCACCTCGAATGAAAGTAGTCGATTGTTTACCTGGCTCACTATTACAAGTCCCTTATAAGATCTTGGTTCATTCTTAATATTGCCGGCAGCATAGCCGTAGGTTAAATGATACGTATTTACTTGTATTGAATTATTCATGTAGTTGTTCATTAAAGTAACATCAATTATTATAATTAAATAATGTATTATAAATAAATAACTTACATTATGCCTATCAATTAATACAAAGTAGTAAAACAATATTTACAATAATTAAAAAGTGATACTAAAAATTTTCGTTCGATTTTCATGACATATTACTGACTCGTATTACCAACTATTCCTTTTTTATGCTTTTCAAATTGACTTTAGATAAACTATAGGTATGGTATTTCTAAAGTCAGGTCGAAAACTATCAAAAATGTCCGACAAACGAATTGTCTATGTCAAAGTTTAGGTGTAAAGAACATTATAGGAGTATTCCACGTCAAACTTTCTAAACAAGACATGAAAAGCACCATATTTCTGAATTACCAATACTTTATTATTCCTATTGCACACTTTTTAATTAACAATTTTTTAAAATCTACTCAATGCACTCGAAGTGGTTCTATTTCCACTACGAACTGTAGGGCATCGTCTCTATTTACTGAGATTAGACATCCTAGACTACCCAGTTATTACGATGACATGAGAGACGGTTACACACATTTCTAAACATTTTTCGAACAAACATTAATATGGCCAACTGGTTATATAGTTTCTAAATTTATAATGTATTTTCTCTGATGTATCTAAGTAGCTACAAGAATATTTATTAATTTATATGATATGACTGCTTGGTTGACACGCACACTTGACTCGCATCCTGGAGTCCCGGGTTCGATTCCTGGCCGTGTCAATGGGAATATCTCAGAAGTAATTAATCTCAGTATACTCGGATACTGGGTGTGTGTCCCTGGTCTTTAAATGTGTAGCCCCTCCTGCCCAAAGACTTTTCCAGAGCCTTCAGGAATAAGAGGGATCATATTACCTGCAGTGTTATTCTTTACTAATTACTTTGTATCCTGGGATTTTTCGGTCATTTTTAAATGAAAATTGTTATATTTTCTTACGTTTCGGTTTTATTAACCATCGTCAGAGAAAAAACTACAATATTTATATTAACGTACAATTATTTTATGTGATTTTACAAATTTAATGTTATTACTTACAATTTAAGAAATTTTTTGTTTACACTATATTAACATTTTACGTTTATTTTTGTTGAAAGTTTTAATGCAACTAAATGCTGAACAAAAGTATTGCCTGCTTTCTGGTCTGTGTTATCTCACTATTGGTACAGTTTATTTAATTTATGGATGTTAGTTATGAGGTTTTCTCTAAAGGCTGGTAGTGTGAAATATGATATTTTAAGAATTATCTTGCGTACTTGATGGAACGATGTAAAAATATATGTTGTTTAATAATATCCCCTTTTTAGTTAATTTAACAAATTAAAGTATGTTTCACTTAAATTCTCTATATCAGTGCGGTTGTTTATTGCGTTGTTATGTCTTTTAATTTGTAACATTTCATGTATTGTCCTTCGATGATAATTTGGTTCCTTTTGTAAAATTTTTGTATTGTCAAAGTTAAAGCTATGGTTATGGTCTAAAGCGTGTTTGGTAAGAGCTGTCGAGTTTTGATTTAGTGTTCTTATATTTGTGTGTATATATTCGTTTATGCAGGTATTGTTTTGTTTGGCCAATATATGTACTATTACAATTATTACAGTACATTACAGTACAGTACATATATTGGCCAAACAAAACAATACCTGCATAAACGAATATATACACACAAATATAATATAAGAACACTAAATCAAAACTCGACAGCTCTTACCAAACACGCTTTAGACCATAACCATAGCTTTAACTTTGACAATACAAAAATTTTACAAAAGGAACCAAATTATCATCGAAGGACAATACATGAAATGTTACAAATTAAAAGACATAACAACGCAATAAACAACCGCACTGATATAGAGAATTTAAGTGAAACATACTTTAATTTGTTAAATTAACTAAAAAGGGGATATTATTAAACAACATATATTTTTACATCGTTCCATCAAGTCCGCAAGATAATTCTTAAAATATCATATTTCACACTACCAGCCTTAAGAGAAAACCTCATAACTAACATCCATAAATTAAATAAACTGTACCAATAGTGAGATAACACAGACCAGAAAGCAGGCAATACTTTTGTTCAGCATTTAGTTGCATTAAAACTTTCAACAAAAATAAACGTAAAATGTTAATATAGTGTAAACAAAAAATTTCTTAAATTGTAAGTAATAAAATTAAATTTGTAAAATCACATAAAATAATTGTACGTTAATATAAATATTGTAGTTTTTTCTCTGACGATGGTTAATAAAACCGAAACGTAAGAAAATATAAGAATTTTCATTTAAAAATGACCGAAAAATCTCAGGATACGTCAAGTTAATTTGATATCAACGGTCAAGAAAATACAAATATTTATTTACTAATTACAATATTATTGTGTTAGGTTGGCAAGCAATCCTCCCGAGCAACATTGACAGTAGAAGTGCCTACTTGTACATTCATCAGGCCTCTACCAGAACACACAGTCGTTCCTGTCAATACAGATGCCGAATTTCTCGTCGAACTGTCCAGAGAAGACGTAGAAGTAACATGGCTAAGAAATAACAAGAAAATACAGAAGTCTTCAAGATACACAATAACCGAACAAAACGCATTTAGAAAATTAATTGTTCATAAGACGACACAAGAAGATGAATATGAATATTCCTGCACAGTTGAGAAATATCAACTTAAAACATCATCGAAGCTAAAAATAGGAGGTATGTTTCTTTACTGTTTGAAATCTATAGTTATAGGCTAATCAAACTATAAAATGAAATTGAAAAAACTTCTACAGATTAAAACCTTCTAAAGTGCAGGGTTGGCTGTCTTCAATATCAGGCAAAAGTTGATATTGACGATTGATTGGGAAAAATATCAAGTGATATTAAGTAGGTATTTTCAATGTTAGAAGAAATATTTATTATTCAATTTAGAAATTCAAGATTTATAAAACAAATATTTTACTACCAAGATCAGAGCGAAAGGCGGAAAATGCAATTTTTTGACAATATCTCGAAATATAACCATTTTGAACAGGTCTTTTTTACAGTTTATGAAAATTTTGTTTGTCTGAACCTCAGTAGGTACATTTTCGATAAAAATTAACTGAGACACCATTTTGAATTTATTGCCATTTTTAGCTCCGTTAAAGAAATTTGTAATTTACTAAAAAATCATAAGCCAACATAAAAAATACTCGATATAAAGTCAGAAGCATATTCAATTACATTTCATTTGAAACTGACCCCAACCCTATATGACAGAAAGTAGGCAATATATTGCTAAAACTTAGCAAAACTGCAAGTTCATGAAAATTCAACGTTGCTGTTTTATAATTAGTCCAATAATTATAAATTTCCACAACAAAAAATATTAGCCGAGATTTTTCTTCAGTAACTGTTAGTGGAGGTATTATACATCACAAAACCATAAAAATCAGTTCTAGTGGTATTGTGCAACCCCCCAAAAAAACCACCCCTTCGGTGAAATAAGCCTTATTTTACTGTTAACTCGTCAACCGTTGAAGATGTAAAAAAACTGCTCATTATAAAAAAGAAAGCTTGACTAATCGCCTAAAAAAATGTCCTCTTGTAATTTTCTTGTATATGCCATGACATTTGTGTTTATAAAGTGCATGAATTTTCGGTAATTTAAAATTTTTCCCAGCGGCCAATAGAAAAAATTGAATTACTCGAAAACCAAACATGCTAGGAAGAAAAATCAAAAAGGGTAAAGGGGATATAAAATACTCTTTTGTGTTTCCATTTTTGATGGCTATTGATATCTATTAGTATATAGAAATAACAATATAATATAGTTATCTCTTGATTTTTTGCACTTTTAACTATTTAAAGGCCCATAAAAAACAACTGACTTTAATATAAGTTATAATTACATTATCTTTTAGTTCAAGGTAGTAGGTACTTCATTGCAGAAAAAATTAGGAATAAAAATATTCACATTTACAAATTTACCAGCATATTGAAGTTAGCCAAATTTTGGACAATTTTTAATTGTTTCCTAAAAATAAAAGAAGAAAAGACCCAAACATCTTGAAAATTTAGCTCAAAAAAATGTTTTTCAGTTTATATATCAGATAACTATTGTTTCTAATCATTTAATAGTTAAAATATTGTATTAAAAAAATCATCAAAATATTTAATATGCGGGCTTTTGGGATTTTTTTTTTTTTTTGGGTAACTTTAACATGCTGCTAAATTCGTAAATGTGAATATTTTTATTTCTAACTCTTTCTGCATTGAAGTACTACCTTGAACTAAAAGATAATGCATTTATAACTTATATTATGGTCAGTTATTTTTTATGGGCCTGTGAATAGTTTGATGCACAAAAAATCAAGAGATAACTATATTATATTGTTATTTTTATATACTATTAAATATCAATAGTCCTGAAAAATGGCAACACAAGTGAGTATTCTATATCCCCTTTCAAACCCATTTTGATTTTTCTTCCTTCTCTGTTTGGTTTTCGAGCAATTCAATTTTTTCTATAAGCCGCGCGCAAAAAATTTTAAATAAGTGAAAATTCGCGCGCATAAAAAATACAAATTTTGCATGTTTGTCAATATCGATTTTCTCGAAAACCATGGCATATACAAGAAAATTATAAGAGGACTTTTTCCTAGACAATTAGTCAAGCTCTCTTTTTTATGATGGGAAATTTTTTTATATCTTCAACAGTTAACGAGTTATCAGTAAAATAAGGATTTTTTCACCGAAGGGGTGGTTTTTTTGGGGGGTTGCGCGGCACCCCCAGAGCTAATTTTTGTGGTTTTGTGATGTTTAATCCTCGCACTAACAGTTAGGGGAGGAAAATCTCAGATAACATTTTTTGCGAGCTTCTGGTGTATTTTTTACTTTACCGACTGGACTATAATGCATTTAATGAAAATAATTAATGTTGTTTTTTTTATTGCTTTTTCGAAGAGGAATATGCAGTTCTTTAAAACGTTACTTTTAACCAAATGAATTTCAAAGATTTTGGTGAGTTTTGATAGGCGAAGTAGGTACTTAGGTGTCTACAAATTAAAATATCGAAAATTTTCATTATCCACAAAAGTTTAATTAATTATCTTTGAACGTCGCCTACTAAGTACATCCATGTACCTCAATTACAGCTTTAGAAATAACCATATGAAAGTAAGCGAAACTTAAAGATGTCAAAGTGTTATAATTTTCGCAAAAAAATGGTTTTAATGATCTCTTTGAAAACAATTGATGTATTAACTTGAGCCACAATATTTTAGCTATAGAAAGTTCGAGTTTTAACATTTTTTTTGGTATATTTCAAAAACTCATTTTTGGGAGTTTGACACCATTTTGTTTTATGCTGCAACAACTTATGAACCTTTTTTTTACTTTTCTAATATAAAAATTCTAGTTTTAAGCAAAAGCTGACATAAGAATTATTTCATCAAAACTTTTGCCATTATTTTTTCTGTAAGGATTAGCCTTTCCGAATTTTTTTCTGAAATATTTTCAAAAAAAAACATTTAGGCCCATACACTTTTAACATACGAGGAAAGACAAATCAGTTATAAATATTGTTCCAACTGCGATCTAATTTTACTGTACTGTATGTATAACAACGCAACCCAAATTTTCAGATAAACCATCTCCGCCGAGGGGTCCTCTGGAAGTTTCTGGAATGTCAGACACTTCATTCACTATCCAATGGCAGCCATCAGAAAGCGATGGTGGCTCACCTATTATCGAATACATTGTAGAAATGAAAGAGGCAACCTCCAAGAAAGGATTTAAGAAAATAGGAGCTACTAAAGGAAGCGCCACCGACTGTCCTGTAAATTACTTGGAAAAAGGCCATGGCTACAAATTCCGCATTACAGCCAGGAATTCTATTGGTATCAGCGATCCCTACTTACCAGAAGATACTGTAGTTGCTGGTTCTAGAATAAGTAAGCTATACTACTTTAATAATTAAGCACCTCACAATTGACCCTTATATGCCGAACTAATTTAGTTTTTAAATGCTTTAGAGTGGCATTAGGCATTATTTAACGCTTATGCTTTTGCTTTAGGGATTCACTATCAATTTGCAAAAACTGATGAAACGCTTTATTGCTTATTAGGGATATTTCCTCCAGCTAAACTTGGCACAAAAAGTAAGTATCTGCTTAAATTATACCAAAAATTAGGTTAATTAATGTTAAAAATATAAAAAAGCCACTTTACATTAATGCAATATTGCACCTTGCATGCAATTTTTATTGCGCGCATGCGTACATTGAGCTATTTCGATCCGCTGATGGCAATATTTTTCATTGCATTGAATTAGCGCGTGTTCTAATTTGATTGCATTGCAGATGCAATATAGTTACTTTATTTGGGAATATTTGGGTTGCCAACCAAGCATTAAAGGAACTGAAGCAACAAACATAACTTATTCTGTAATTCTTTTGAGAAATCAGTATTATCACTTTATTCTCTCTTTCTCTTCATAGTGATTCACTAATTGTAAAGTAAATAAATAAACAATAAACATAATCATAAAAGTTTTTCTTCTCGTCTGGTTGGTAGTCCCAAAAGATTTCAGAAAATATTGCAGTAGTGTAAAGTGTATTTGACATGCAAAAATTATCATGCAAAGTTTTGCATGCCATCCATTTCATTGCATTGCATAAATGTAAAGCCGCTTTAAAAGATAATATACCTACCAAATGCTTTGACGCTACACCAGCCATTTCACCCCACCATCAAAAAAATTACTCTATCATTTTTATTACAAATTTATATCACCAAAATTAATTTTACTAGGGTTGCTAAAAGTGTAAGGCATGATGCAAAATAATTTTTGGTGGTGGGGTGAAATGGCTGGTGTAGGTAACTTCAAGGCACTAACATAATAGGTACATAGAACAAACGTTTTATTTATCTGTACCAATTCAAAAAGTAGTACAAAGTAACAGAAAGTACAAAACAATATTATATACTTGCTTATAAACACATTTCACACGATATATACCGCGAGGTTCATAAGTAACGGATAAATTCATTACCTACGTAATTTACAATTTATTAATTCTAAAATGAAATTTTTTTACCATAATTTCATAACCCCCCCCCTTCAACCCCCTTGGAGTGACAACAGCCCCGTTAAAAAATTTTAATGGAGCGAGGGTGCGTGTGATAGCTTATTTGAAAGGTTTTTTAATTCTCTATCCAACAATATAAGATTTTTTATTGAAAAATATTACATTTTTAATGTTACTAAGTAAACAAAAGAACATGAAACAGTTTAAGTCAAATATTCAAACTGGGCACCTGTTGCTTCTTGACAATAATGGAGGCATTGCTGAAATTCTTCTAAAACATTTTGTATCGTTTCCGGGCTGATTTGGTTAATTTCTTACCTTATTCTATCTCTTAAAATCATCGACGTTATTTGGTCTGTTGAGGTAAACTTTCGATTTTAAGTAACCCCATAAAAAACAGTCAAGGGGGTCAAATCGGGAGAACTAGCAAGGCACTCAATTTCACCGCGTCTACCGATCCACCTATGGGGGAAAACTTGATTGAGATAGGCTCTTATACCATGCAAAATGTGGCATAGCTCCGTCCTGCTGCTACCAACTATTTCTTTCAATTTCATTAGGGTTTTCATCATCTGAAAGAGAATGTCATAACATCTGAAGAAATATGGTCCGATAATTTGAGAATTTATAATTCCAGCCCAAACATTCACCTTCTCAGGATATTGAATATTAGCCTCCATCATCCAATGTGGATTTCTGTATTCCAGTATCTATGGTTCTATTTATTGACCGATCCATTTAAGATGAATGTTGCCTCATCAGAATAAAAAAATGTTTTTTATAAATAACGGATCATCTTGGCATCTATTTGCCATGATTTCACAAAATTCCAATCGGCGATCAGGGTCAACGTCGTTAAGTGCTTGAATCAAATGAGTTTTATGTGTGCGGAATTATAAGTTTGGATAGAAATAAAAAAAAAATTCTAATATGTGAAAAGAAACCCTTTTTACTTCTTACTTTTTATTGGGTATTTTGCCACCTGCATATCAGAAAAGATGTACATTTAAACTGAGTGTTATGACGAAATTAATTAGAAAAGTTAGATTTGACAGATATTTGGTAGCGTCGTTGGCAAAAAAAAATAAGACAAGTCGTATAAGGTATTTTTTCTAAAATCTAGTTGTGTACATCTAACTTTAATTTTTATAACATTGTCAGTTAGTTGTCAAAATTCATCGCAAGTGTGTCACTTGTTAACTATATCCGCTCTCATTTATCATTTTTTCCCTTTTCACCCACCCCCCCCCCCTAGAGGGATGGAGAGGGTGGTTTTACTATTTATTCATTTGTGGGAAATATATCACATTTTGTTCTGCTCGCAACATCAAATGCATTTCGCTCTCAATGAACCATTCCCACATCCACCCCCTCCGGCCTATAAAAAAATCTCTAGATGATCATAAGAAATGAAAAGATCTCCTGAGAGGGCGGATACAATTAAAAGGGAGTTAGTGTGGTAATGTGGCATTTTATCAAGCAAATATAAGTTTGAAAGCGATATATCTCACCAAGAACTCTGTTAGCAAGTGATAGTATATTAAGGATTGAGAAGGGGCTAGGGGGTGGGGGATCGTCTGTTTAGGGTAAAATCGACTTATTATTGTTAGTAGGCATTTAAAAAAATGTTTTCTGATTTTTTCATCCAAAAATAATTTTGGCTAAAAACCGCCCAAATCGACCCACCTGATTTTATGTTTATTTATTTAAGTGTTTCAATATCCTACAGATCATGCATCTACATAATAAGGGTAAATATATACACAGATAATAAAACATAGAATACAGACATAATAAAAAAACAAGGTTCATTGCAGATTCATAAAATTATCATTAACATACATATTAAATACATCTATATGAAGAAAATACACATAAAAATAAATCTAAATTCATAATTGTTTAATAATGTGGATGTAAGTATTATTTGGTTTGAGTATTTACATTATTATAATTTGAATATACAGGGTGATTCACGTAGGCCATTCATTAGAAGTTTTTCAACTTGCAGTTGGATTAGAAACTTGAAATTTGGTATGCAGCCATAATCTATCATGCCCATTCTATCTAAAATATTTTCAGTCCTCCAACTATACAGGATGTGCCAAAAATTGGTACCAACTTTCTTATTTTAAATGGAAACCTATATTTTTTTTACATGGTTCGATTGGTCTTCTAATTATGAGTTTAGAGAGCCTAAGTTATGTTAACTTATCTATTACAATTTTAGACATATGTCCAATTTTTTGAAAAAAATTGCCGCTGTAGTAGTTTACGAACAAATTTGTATCTCGCAAACCTTTCAAAATTATGAAACCTAATTTGTGAAGCAGTTAGCTGGAAGTCCAGGCTAACTTTTGATGTACCATCGGTGGTCCCATTTTGTACCATATGGGCGCAGTCGATTTACAAATGTCGCAATCAAAAATTGTCAAAAAGTCAATTTTTTCAAATGGCACCTACTATTTTTTTTCACACCATTCGAAAGAAAATTGAATTTTGGGGTGAGTTACTTAAGCATTCCCTATACCTAACTTCACCCCATATCGAGTTATTCAATAAAAATCAAGAAATACCTTATCTTGCCGAGAGATTCCTTACTTCATCAAGTATGCCATGGAAACAAAAGACAGTTGTAATAATTTTTAAAGAAAAATGTGGATTCTTATTTAATTACACACAACACCAACAAATTATTATTAACGAACAAGAACAATGTTGACGAAATTCTGTCAGTGAAAACGGTGCACACATTGAGCATTTGTATTGAAATAATTATTTTGTTAATCTGTTTATTTGTTGTTATTATTTATTATTGCAATACGATTTTTGAATAAAAATTAAAATGAAATGATTGTATCCAAAGTCTACTACCCTTGAGAAAGAAAAACAATATTTTTTTCAAAGAATGCCAATAACTCAAAAACGACGGTAGATAGACATACACAATGTTAATAAAAGTGGCCCTAAAATTCAATTTTGCATTGATTTCTGGCGTAAAGATGTGCTACGCAATCTGTTGAAAGTAGAATAATAGAATATTTGAACAAAAATATGGTGGTCACATTGAACATTTACGTCAGAATTTCGTCAACATTGTTCTTGTTCGTTAATAATAATTTGTTGGTGTTGTGTGTAATTAAATAAGAATCCATATTTTTCTTTAAAAATTATTACAACTGTTATTTGTTTCCATGGCATACTTGATGAAGTAAGGAATCTGTCGGCAAGATAAGGTATTTCTTGATTTTTATTGAATAACTCGATATGGGGTGAAGTTAGGTATAGGGAATGCTTAAGTAACTCACCCTAAAATTCAATTTTCTTTCGAATGGTGTGAAAAAAAATAGTAGGTGCCATTTGAAAAAATTGACTTTTTGACAATTTGACATTTGAAAATCGACTGCGCCCATATGGTACAAAATGGGACCACCGATGGGACATCAAAAGTTAGCCTGGACTTCCAGCTAACTGCTTCACAAATTTGGTTGCATAATTTTGAAAGGTTTGCGAGATACAAATTTGTTCATAAACTACTACAGCGGCAATTTTTTTTAAAAAATTGGACATATGTCAAAAATTGTAATAGATAAGTTAACGTAACTTAGGTTCTCTAAACTCAGAATTAGAAGACCAATCGAACCATGTAAAGAAAAATATAGGTTTCCATTTAAAATAAGAAAGTTGGTACCAGTTTTTGGCACACCCTGTATAGTTGGAGGACTGAAAATATTTTAGATAGAACGGGCATGATCGATTATGGCTGCATACCTAATTTCAAGTTTTTAATCCAACTGCAAGTTGAAAAACTCTAATGAATGGCCTACGTGAATCACCCTGTATATGAAAAAAGAGAAAATGTATTAGTGGGCCCTTACAGAACTCTCCGTATTTGCTCAATATCTAAGTAAAGGCAATTTGTACTACTTATATTATCAGATTACTTAAATTCAAGTAAACCTTACTTAAGCTTTGCACAATTCTCTTAACTTCTCATCTAAATCAGTCAGAAGGCATTGGCGAATCTTGCTAATAAAGTTCAAAAATATTCGCTTGCAATTACTACTCCAACTTTGCCATGTTAAACTTATTTCAAATTCACCCTACCTACTAAATGTAAACTGAAACAATTAATGTATCATCTGAAATTTCCAGCTCCTCCTTCACCGCCAATTAATCTGAACGTGAAAGATGTCACAAGCAGAAATGCTACATTAACATGGGAACCACCACTTAATAATGGCGGATCAGAAATAACAGGCTACGTTGTAGAAAAGAAACTAGAGTTCATGCCTAAATGGGAAAAAGTTTACACACTGGAAGCATTCACTCTTGAATATACATTCGAAAATCTCAAGGAAAAAAGTGACTATCAATTCAGGGTGTACGCTGAAAATTCTGTTGGACTGAGTCCTCCGGCTACTTCTGAAGTCGTTAAAATGAGAACTCATGCAAGTAAGTATCAACAAATAGTATAAGTGGGGAATCAACCACCAGTGGTTTGCAAATCAATAACAATAATTTAAAGATAAAGATATATGCCTATGAAATAATTTTGACAAACACCAAAACATTTGCACAATACTCCTAAGTACTATCATTCGACGCACTTTTCGACAAGCATGTTGGCATCGTCTGGAGATGTTTTACTTTTAATCGCTTCCAAATGGTGGAAACTTAAGGTTTCAGTTGCCTCCAGGACAAAGATAAGCGAAAAATAAATGATAAAAGCATATTTAAATATATTGTGTGTCCTAATTTAATTTTAAATATAGATCTTTGAAAAGTGCATTCATGTGGTACATTAAATGTTATAAAACATGGAAACTCAACCTACTGTGATTTGTTTTTGGGGCAGAAAATTATGAAATGGCATTAACTATTCTCTTACTTCAAATCTGAGTGTACACCACTTGATTTGGCAACCCCTCAAATAGGTTCGTACTAAATTGTGTAAAAGACATCGTATTTGGATTATTCCAGAGAGGAATAAAAATTCTGATATTGCCCGTGAAAATTCATAGTTATCCATGGGATAACTACGAAAGTATTTATTTAAAAGAGTGCCTTGACTCAAACAACTGTCAAATGAACATTTCATTGTCAATTTGTCAGTTTTGTTTGCTAAAGTATCTGCTTGTAATAATAATACTGACAGCAACTATAAAACAGAATTAGAGAAGCTTCTCAAGAAATTAACTTAATAATGTTATCTGTAATAATCGTCTGAGGATAGAAAAGTGTATAGCAATTGAAGGCAACTTAGTAGTGAACCTACATTTGACTGTTTTATTTGTTTATTTATAACATTTGTTTTGTAGGTGTACCTAGTACTCTCTCCAAATTAGGATAAATTAGAGAAATTTGGGTTGCCATGATTTTCACCCCCCCCCCCCCCCCCGCAGTTCTAAAAAGGGTGGTTTTTGAGAAACATATACCTACCCACCGAAATTCGAAAAAAGCGTAAAAAAACGTAGAGACAAAATTTGTAGGAAATGTTATGCTCTACAACTTTGCTATCCTGATATTTTTCACCAAAATGTATAATTTTTTCGCGGCCTCTAGCGGCGAAACTATACGGAATTCGGACAAAAGTGTAAAGACAAAGTTAGTAGTAAATTTTATGCTGTACCACTTTGCTCTCCTGATATTTTTCAACAAAATGCATAGTTTTTCCTCAAAATAGAAAAAAAGAGAAAAAGCACTAAAATTCGTATATATATGTATATATTACTCAAAAACCACCCCATTTTAGAACTGCGGGGGGTGAAAATCATGCTTGGGCAACCCAAATGCTTCACTTTTTACAGGTCTCATAGCTGTAGGATATTTTTCCAGCAATTTTTTAACTAATTTGAAAGGACAATAGTTTCTTACACATTTTAAAATTTGCACGGTTAGTGACAATGTCAAACTCCTTTGATTTGCTTTTTTATTTATTTGTTTGTTTAATTAGTGCATATTATTATAGTCTCTTGAAAGAATTTCAACTATTTGATAATTCATAAATTCAACGTTAGTATTTGTTTTTCTTTTGAAATGTAATACAGTTGAGTTCCATTGGGACTTTCAGGATTTTTATTTTTTAGGAAAAATCCAAAAATACCAATTTCCTCATGAAATATGGTACAAATCATTTGAGGGGTTGGCAGATCCAGTGATGTCCTCAGTTTTGAAATAGAAAAATCGCTAAGATTTCATTTCCCAATCTGTAAAAAACATAGTAGGTCTAGCTTTTATGTATCATAAAATTAAATGTATCGCAAGGATGCCCTTTTCAACAATCCATATCCAAATTACAAAAAAGAAAATGCATTTAAAACACTCTTTAATAAACTTTTTGGAAGGGCGATTCGTAGCAAAATGGGACACGTATTTAATTACACAGATTTGCTGAAACACATTGTGTAAATTATAATGGGACACTTATGTTTAGTGTGGTATGTTACCGCCGAATGGATATGTGTCAGCTTTTGGTACTCTGACAGCAGTTAGGGTTTTTGTGATTTAATTACACTCACATTAATTAAAAATGAGTAATTTTGCCGAGTTAAAAGAAAAAGTGGAACCTTTAGCAGCTAAAAAAATAGAAAATAAAGCTATTTTTGAATTGAATAATTCAATCTACAAATGATACTTTTCTGGCAATTTTGACATAATAATTTGGCATTTTAATAATAGAGCCTGCAGTACTCAAACCTGATGTAGATGTGTCTTACATTCAATTAATCTAGTCTTACACTAGTCAGGCACATCGTTAAGTTTAAAATTTTGCTCAAATAAGGCACTGGGGGAGTAGTAAAAGTTCTTGATCTTAATATCTATATTATGAACATCAGTATGTCAGGAATATGTTGTCATGTAGATATGACGATTGCCTAGTCATAATTATTGTATGATAGAAACAGATATTATATACTTCGCAAAGGTCATTCATATTAAAACAATGTAACATTTTATGTAAGATAATAATATCTCCTTATGCCAAATATGAAGCTTAAAAATTCCAAAATGGAAACAAAATCAAGTTTGGCTATCAAAACTGTCTGCACATTTTCAATTTTAATTTGATCAGCCAATTTTTTGAGAAATTCAATAACAAATACAAACTAGTGAGCAAACTTCCAAATTTATTACAGCTTACATCATTTTGGGGAAACTGTCTTTCATATAAAAAACGACGGCATCTAAATCAGCAGACACATAACCCCTATCTTTTGGTTGGGGTCAAAAATAACGGTAATATCGCTAGGTGAAAATTTTCAAAATAAACTTGAAAAATTAATTTCATAATTACGTTACAATATACAACATTCATTTACAATGTTTCTTCTATTTTTCAGCTGTCCCATCTCCTCCTACGCCACCACTGGAAATTAGAACCATAGGACCAAACGCCATAGTGATAGAATGGGGTATACCCGAATCTGACGGCGGTGCCCCTCTATTAGGTTACAACATTGCCATTAGGGATACCAAGAAAACAATGTGGATGGAAATTGGTAGAGTTGGAAAAGGGGTTCAGAAATTCACCATCCGGGATTTACAAGAAGATCATGAGTATATGATTAGGATATTTGCAAAGAATGAAATTGGTTTAAGTGATCCATTGGAATCCGATGAGCCGTTTAAGGTTCTTCCATCTGGAGGTAATAAACAAAAATATTTATGTTTTAGTGAAGTTAATCTATAAAAAACAATTTACTGCAAAGGGATATTGTTGTATATAAAGCTATAATTTGTCTCGGCCATTAAAATACAAACATAACTTGAAAATTCATTCAATAAATGTCGTTTCGTCCACCTTGGTCAATCATTAGTTTCAATCATATATTATACATACAGTTTTTTACGTCAGTAACCATATAATAATATAATATAATGAAACATATAAACTAGACTTTGCATTGACACACGTCATACATTGATCTTTGATGTATTATGATATTTAATAAAACTGAATTGAATTGAATAATATGCACATCTCCTACACAAGTTGTATCCAATGCTTTAACTAAACTCAGACACCAAGCATTTTGATAGCATGTATAAGTAAATGTTACAACAGTGCAGTCTAAACTTTATAGAATCATGATAGACCAATTTTATTTTCGTTTCATTCATAAAAAGGACCCCTAGGATGTACCTCCGAATATCACATATTACTCATTATATCAAGTTAAAATTATAGCCATTGAGTTAACCACACACAGTAAAGACTTTTTTGATATCCTACTATAGGTCAAACGTTATGAATTTACCTGATTTAACTGATAATTAACTAAAGTTAGAATGAATGCACGAAATTTTTAATGATTCTATATTTAAACATTATCATTATCATGTTATCTTGGAATTATTGCATTTAAATTAAAAGGAGATATAGCTTAACCACAGGGAAATAAATATAAACATCCCATAGTGGACTATTGCATGCTTCAGAAAACCTCCAACTATGCACATTTAACTAAAGATCATCCACATTTTAAACCACGCCTTCCCCCCAATATTTAACAAACTTCACTTTTAAACCTCATAGGACTGGTAGATACCAACTGGAATTTTTTTATTCCCCTGTCTCTTGCTGAAACTCTATCACATTCCTTTTTCCAGAAAGTACCATCCCTAATCCTTTATCATGTCCATCCACCTTTGTTCCATGCCACGTTACCTTGACTGTAATTTGGTGCACTTTCACAGGACTGTACGTTGTACATATATTTATGTAATATTTTCTGTTATCTGGTTTTGAATGTGCACGATTTTAGATTTCTGATATTTATTATATAAAAAATGTGAAAATTATTGTATAAATTACTAAAGTTGGGTATTTCTTAAAAATATCTTTTAAACTTTTTATTCATGACAATAAACGATTAAGGTGAAACAGGTGAATAGTCATGGTTTAAAGGCACAGGGGTGAGGGTATTTTGGAACATCTGATAGCCTATACTTACCATCCCTCAGGCAAAATTATTTGAATGTGTATTTCTTTAATCTAGGAAATGCATGTGAAATTATGAAGTGGCGGCATCCCTGATAAAGAAACTTTTATTTCATCATACTGCCACAAATGTCCAGAAAATTTAGACAAATTTTTATAAACCTCACGAACATAAGAAACCAATACTAAAAAATAAAATTATCAGGATGTATTAACTCAACATTTAATATCATGTAACTATCACACCACTGAATTGTATGAATGGCCTCCAAAATATGTTTCCTCATTGACAAAGTATATCATGTGTTAAGGCTATATAGAAAAATTCAGTAAGTATACAGTGTCCGCCAAAAAAGTCTGCACCACATGGAAAACTTTCTTATTCAATTATTTTTGGACTATTTGTGGACTATTTTCAGTAATTCTGAACCCTTACTGAGGAATTTTACACGATGATGGGCTTAAATATTAAAGAAAGGATTGTTTATTTAAATCAAATTTGGACAACATAAATAAAACTCAAAATTCCTATTAAAATTTACCTCAAAAGCCTTAAAAATGAATAATATGGATTTATTTAATGTTACATATTTTTGGAAACAAATTAAAAAACTAAAACATTGAAATTTGCAAACAAAACTACATATTTAGATTCTTAATGTATTTACAAACAACTTTTCCTTATGGTACTTTTCTATATTTTGATAAATAAGGGCATTTTAGGCCATTTTAAAATTTCTAATGACATTTCGGAGGTGTCATCGTTGTGACATATCAAATATTTTTGGTAATTTTGTGGTTATTAATCATGCTGAAAACTGTTTAAAGAGAAACGATTAAATAAAAAAGTTTTCCATATGGTACAGACTTTTTGGCGGACACTGTTGAAAATGTATAGATAGATGTTTAAAAGAGAATTATTTATTATTTGTTTGCTTATAGTACGGTATGATAAAGAATATGTTTCGTGTAAATGTTGCCAAATATGACCAAAGTATTGGCTTGTTTAATAACTATTTCCATTATTTTTTAAAATAAGTGTGCTAATAGATGAACCAAATAAAAAAAATAGTTATTTTTATTTCTCATTTAAAGGTGCAATCATTCTTTGTCGATGAATAAGATTCGTAATTCTAAAATAATTTTTAAAAAAAACTTATTCTTAAACTTAATTCTAATTTAGAAACTGATCAAGATGACTTCCGAGAAGCCACTGACAGGGAACCAACTTCCTACAGCACAGAGACGTCAACCTCTTGGTTGAGAGACAACAGTATGGATGCTGATATTCATTCATACTCCAAGGGAACTCTATTAAAGAAAGATGAATACTTCTTCCGAATATGGTGTTACGCCACGAAATTATTTAAGTAAATCTAATTATATATTACAGAGGAATTTTCCTCTTAAGTTGTATATATTTCCTGAATTAAGACAAATTATTATTAGTGTTTTATATCTGACAATGACTTTTTCACAATTATTAGATTTTTATAAAAAGCTCATGTTAAAATTGTGTTAAAATAAGTCAATTTGCGAACTGCGAGCTATAAGGAATCAATACACATAAATTTGTTATTTTAACACAACTTTAATATAAACTAAGATATTTATAAAATGATTTTTTATAAGGATACTGTGATACTGATTATGATTTTATAACATGAGTGAGTTGTGTGCCTCACAAACGATTACGAATTGTATCAATGAATGAATTTTTGCTATTTATGCCATATATTTAAAATATATACGAACTACGTTTTTGTTTGATTAAATAATTATTTATGGATATTTATACTGTTTATGCTGTGCCTAATTTATTTTTAAACTATTATTGTTATTATTCTGCTAACAAGTTTTGGTTAATGAAATTACTTATTTTAGAGAGAAAATATAGGTGCATATAAAAAAAAATTTAAGAAATATTTAATTTCATTAACTTTAATTTGTCCAGTTATTCAATAAACGACTATTAAAATTATATTAAACTTTTTTTATCAACACATACCTTTCAAAAGATGAAAAATATAAATACAAGTCATGTTTCCACTCTATTCTCAGTTTCAACATTTAGATGTGGCATATAAAATTTCCCAGGGAATCTCAAAATTCCACATTCCAGATATTTTGATAAAAGAAATTATCGACATGAGGGAAAACCAATTATACAGGGCTTGTCAAAAAGGTCAGTGATTTATTATCTATTGTCATAACTATTTAAAGTACAAATGAAGTTCTGGAGTGCCAAAAATGCCATGTCTTAAAACTATTTGCAGCTAGCTAGTAAATAATAATAGTAATATATCCCAATTCCTCAATTAAGCACTTTTTCATCAGTTTGTTCTCCTCAGGAGTTTCTGACTTCCCATATATAATATATCTTTACTCATCCAAGAGATCACATAATAGGATATAGGACATGTCAGAAAAGAAAAAGCACATGGTATTACAATAGCAATAGAACAGAGGTACAAAAAAAATACAATTATTGCAGATATATATGCGATAAGTATTCATCTATAGAGTAGAATGAACTTTGTAATAAAATATTTTTTAACAGTTTTAACAAATTTTGTTGTGCTTGCATATTTAATATTTTCAGGTAATTTATTGTATAGGATTACACCTATATAATAAGGATTTGACTTGTATAATTCTAATCTATGTAGGTTATATTGTAAATCATTTCCATGCCTAGTTGGATAATTGCAAAATTCATTTTGAAACTTAAAATTAGTATTGTCTTGCTTAACAAATTTTAACACTTCTAGCATACAGGGTGGACCATTAATACTAGCCCATAGTGCAGGAGTAGATGCTTTGGGCCAAACTATGAGGATATAACCAAATATGCTTTAGTAAAATGTTGCTGTGGAAAAAGATACAGGGTGTCAAAATATCAAATTATATTTTCGTTTTCTTGCAATAACTCAACAACCTCTTGACTGATCTTTGCCAAATTTGCTAGAGGAACTTTTTCTATTCTAAGAAACTATAATTTGTGTATTACATCACGTTAGATCATAGAAGGCGCCGCAAGACCTGTATCTGATGATGAATTTTTTTCATATTTTTTTGGACGAAAAGTTGTGGTACTTCTAACCATAAAATCTGATGAGGGGTCATTTCCACGTATAAAAAGTACACTTGGTAGAACTTGATAACTCCAACCGTTTTCGAGAAAATTGCCGTTAAACATTTGAATAATAAATTCAAATTTAATGACACAAAGTGTATTTATTGAAGAGAGTACAAAACGTAAGGGAAAACAAAATCGTAATAACAATGTAAACTCTTTCTCACTTTCTTATGAACCAATGGAGTATTTTCATGGTATTGAGATAAATACATAAATCAAAAGATTGTGTAAAATAAGGATCTCTAATCTTATTAGAAGACCAAAAAATAACATAATAATTGACTTAATGACATTAGTATGCAAAAACCCCATTGCTGCAACTTAGAGTCAACTTGGCTGTGTTTTGTATTTTGTCCCACAGTTCTTCTCTTGAATTGATAGTATTTGCATAGACTAAGGACTTCATATGTCCCAACACATAATAATCCAAAGGATTATAATCAGGACTCCTTGGTGGTCAAGCAAACTCACTTCATCGACAGATCCATCTGCCTGGGAAAGTTTCATCAAGATAATTCCTGACTTCAATGGAGAAATAAGGGAGAGCTCCATCTTGCATAAACCACATTCTGTTCTGTATGTCTAGCATGAAAGCATGTAATATATCAGCAAAACTATTTTGAAGAAAAAACAGATAAGACTGTCCATTTAAAATTGGAGGAAGAACAAATGGTCACAATAACTGATCGTCGATAATACCACACCAAACTTTAATCTTAAATTCGTGCTGAAATTGCCTATCTTTAACGGCATGAGGATTTTCTACTTCTCAGTAATGGGTATTTCTCCAGTTAAAAACGCCTCAGCGAGTAATAGACAATGTCTTTAGTAACTTTAATGTAGATCAAACGAGTAGTGAAAATATCCATTCTCTTCTTTCTGATCACCAAATGCAAATGGTGCATTTCCCTCTCAAATTATTCAAAAATACAGTGTCCTATAATCCTAAATACATAAGGAATTTTAAAAAGCCCTCAAGTTTACAAAACTTTAAGACTTTGATTGAACAAGAAAATTGGAAGAAAATAAGTGAGGGCAAAGATGCAAATGGAAAATTTCATATATTTAACAAAATATTTTTAGAAATAGTCGAAAGGGCATTCCCCCTTGAACTTAAAAAAGATATCGCAAAAAGAAACAAATCTAATGATAGCTCTTGGTTAACTCCAAATATAATTAATGAGGGGAAATGCCTGAGAGATATTTACAAAATGTGTAAAGAAGTTAATGACGACAAACTGTGGCAAGGTTATAAAACAAGGTTGGGAAGACATAGACAAACAATAAGACAGAGTAAATATGCATATAATGACAAGTTGTACTTAAATAGTTAAAATAGGACTAAAGCCACCTGGAGGATTATCAAAAAAGAGGTTAATCTAAAGTACAGAGAACCATACCCCCAGACATTTATAGATGAAAAAGGAAGCAAGATAGAAACATGGGAGGAAGCGGCGGACAAATTTAATACATACTTCCTAGATTCCCTAAAAAAAGATTCTTTAAAACCTATTTCACAACCAGATAAAGATTCAATTGTAACGTCATCTAAAGCTGACTGTTGTATGTCTATGTTCCTCTCACCAGTTGAACCCGGGGAGGTGGTAGATATTATCAGGGATATTTCAAAAAAGGATTGCGCAGGAATTGATGGTATTCCATGCTCTTTGCTCTTGGAGATTGCCGAGTCAATCGCCCCGGTACTAGCTTATTTAATCAATGAATCATTCAGTGAAGGAGTATTTCCATCCAACCTGAAGGACTCCATTGTTATACCTATTTACAAAAAGAATGATAAGGAAAGGCTTGAAAACTATAGAGCCGTCTCCTTGCTTCCAGTTTTCTCAAAGATCTATGAGAAAGCTTTTTATACCCGTTTAATAGACTTCTTAAATCAAAATACATTGCTGTTCAATAGTCAATATGGATTTCGTAGAGGATTATCAACTCAAGATGCGATTTTAGCTTCTTTAAATAGTGTAATAAAGAGCATGGACGATAAATATTTAGTAACGGGCCTATATTTTGACTAAACAAGGGCTTTTGAAACAGTGAATCATCACCTGCTTATGGCAAAACTGTACAAATATGGAATAAGAGGACGGCCCTACAGCTGGCTTCAGTCATATTTAAGGGGGAGGTCACAGAAGGTTGTACTAAGAGCTGGGAACAGGGAATGCACCTCTGATTTATGTAAAGTCGAGACGGGGGTTCCACAGGGAAGTGTGCTCGGCCCCCTATTGTTTTTACTATTTATTGATGATATTAAACATTCCAAGCTAAATCTAATGAAAAACCTAACGCTGTTCGCTGACAATGTCTCAGGAATAGTAGAGTCCTCAAAGGTAGAGGACTTAAGTGCACAGGCCAGTAGGTGTGCTCTTAATATGCAAGAATATAGCCATAGAAATATGCTTTTCCTAAATTTATCTAAAACTGAATCTATGCTTTACTCAATCAAGGAAAACAATTACAGTATATTAATAAAAACAGAGAATGGCTCTATAAAACAAAAAACAGCGATAAAATTTTTAGGAATACAATTCGATCCGCAATTATCATGGCACAAACAAGTAGACGACATCCTCAAAAAGATGGCGTTATATTCTTTCATTATATGGCAACTAAGATCACACGTGTCTCAAAACATCCTGATATCGTACTATTATGCACAGGTCAACTCTACGCTATCATATGCAATTGTTGCGTGGGGTAACTGTAACAGAATGAATGAAATATTAATTGCTCAAAAAAGAATAATAAGAACAATATTGTTCAAAAGACCCGACTACTCCTGTAGAGAACTCTTTAAAAAACTCAATATATTGACCGTCACCTCAATATACATATTGCAATGTGCCCTTTATGTTAGGAAAAACATTTCAAACTTCTTAACACCAAAGGATATGCCACATAACTATGCATTAAGGGAAATAAACACTTTAAGATTGCCACCTCACAGATTAGTACACACAGCCAATAGCAGTTACGTAATGCCAATTAAAATATATAATCAGCTGCCCAAGGATGTCAAACAAATAACCAGCCACATCTTATTCAAGAAAAGAATTAAAGCCATACTCTTGAAATATAGTTTCTACTCATTGGGAGAATTTTTTTCATGCAACTTCAACTAACATGGGTCGTACCCCAGCTATTCTAGTTACCATTGTAGCTCTAACGTTGCCAATCTGGATGGATCTACCTAGTAATGGCTCGTAGATTTTAAATTTTAACTTTCTTTAAATTTTAACTTATATTTTATTGTCTATAACATTTGTTTATTGTTTAATTTTAATTAATTACTAGATTTAGATTAGTTACCAACTTGTACGAAGCTTATATCCTTGTTTGTGATCTGACAGTGAATTGTTAAATAAATAAATAAATAAATAAAAGTTGCTTCGTCGGTAAATAAAATGTTCTTAACAAAATTTCGATCCCTGTTGTGTTTATTTAGAACAAATTGACAAAATTGTAGCCTTTGCGGAAAATCCCTTCGAAGCAAGTTTTGTACAGGAGTGAAGTGATATGCAGAAGTGTTGTTTGCGTAAGACTCTTAGAACAGATTGTTTACTCACCCCTGTTGCTGCTGATAAACGACTTGAGTTCTTGATCTGGAGTAATTCTTTTCGTTCGTCCTACATCATTTTTATGGCGAAATGAACCCGTTTCTCCCAAACGTCGAAACAGATCTAAAAAAATCTTATGGTCTGGATGTATTCTATTTGGATATTGAAATAACTATCTCTTTGCTAAATTTTTTTGTACGTAAGCACATATCATATGCCTCATTTCCCTATTTGAAAAATTATTATGTCGAGGCATTTTAAATAAAGACGTTAAAGAAATTAGCTCTCATCAGATTTTCTGGTCGTCCAAAAAAAAATATGAAAAAAATTCATCATGAGATACAGGTCCTGCGGCACCCATAAATTATTATTTCTTAGAATAAAAAAAGTTCATCTGGCAAATTTTTTAAATTTTGACACTATCTTTTTCCACAGCAACATTTTACTAAAGTGTATTTGGTTATATCCTCATATTTTGGCCCAAAGAATCTACCCCTGCATTATGGCCTATTATTATTGGTCCACCCTGTATAGATACATGGTAGTGTTAGCATTCTCTCTTAAATAAATATTTTACAGGTTTCTCGAAATTTCAGTCCTCATATACATCTAATTGCCCTCGTTTGCAACACGAATATTCCATTTGCCTCTGTTGAATTTCCCCAAACAAATACCTAACAATAGATTCAAAATTTGAATGATAAAATATTTATGATGTTTCTTTACCAGTTATCTCGTGTAATCTTTTCAATACAAAAAAATTTTTTGCACATTTTTTTTACAAGTAGTCTACATGGCACTTCCAGTTTAAAGATAGATCTATATATATATATATATATATATATATATATATATATATATATATATTTATCTACACGGCCTTACTCAGCCTCCGGTTCATACTTGGCCTACCAAAAGTCCACCTATATACACGGAGTATTTAATTACATACTCTCAACGATCAATTCAGCTTCCATTACCTCCATAGGTCAACTTGGTATCCACTGTATGTGTTTTGTACTTGTTTATGTAAGTGAGCCTCCTTTTAACAGTAATATAGATTTACTGGGCCTCCAAGCGGTGTTGCCACTTCCCCTTGCGGTAAATTGCCCTTATACTATGCAATTGAAACAGATAAATAACTCTCTTTCTATTCTTGTTTGTTTGATAAAATACATATTAAAATCACTAGGTAATAATATTTTAAGAATAAATATTTTGAAAAATTTATTTTTTATTTTACTACGTAAGTAAATGAAAAAAAACATATATTAAAAACATTATCTTTTTAATAAAATATATTCTTTATAAGATTTGGCAAACAACAGAAAAAACTCTTTATGGGAACTAAAAAGAAAAACTATTTGTAATAGTTGTTTATTATACTAGTGTGTAATTACGCACATATTAGTCACTCAGGAAAAAGTTAGCCACGAGACTGTTAGGAATTACACACGTGTGCAGTAGAAAATTTTATCCAACACTTAACGAAATTTTTGAAAAATATATTTTTAAATTTGACGTCCATTTGACAAATTCATTTTTATATTTGCAAATATTATAAATGGGAACTTCATGGAATGGTTGGTATGATGTTGATTGTCATTTATTGTTTACTAGTTTATACACACAAACAACAAATAAAGGTAAAAAATAATCATTAGTTGTGAAAAATTGATGAAAGTTGGTAAGTATGTCTCGGAAAAAATTAGAAAAGCAAATAAAATTTGTTTAAACAAACTGCCTAAGAAATCCCAAGCTTCTTATGACAAGGAATTCGGCGAATATTATTGGGCAAAACGTAGAGGTGTTACTGATGCAATGAGGATGCAACGAGGATGTAACTCTAGCTTATTTTCTTATAGTCCAGTTAACGGCGCGCGCTAATGATCAAAATCTCTAATTTGAGTTACTTTGAGTGCTAATGAATGAATTTTTATGAAATCTTGTGCAATGTATTTGTAATGACGTTAATAAAAAAGTTAAAAAAAAATTAGAGTAGGCAATGATCGGAAGGGGTAGAGAACACTCCTTTTATCACGGGTTCTGTAATTTGTAGAATTAGGTCAAAAATGAAATAAAACCTTAATATTTTGGCCCAAAATGAGATGTTTTTATTTTTGTGAATTTTTCAAAAAATGCATAGTTTTCGAGATGCGGCTACTCGAAAATTCCTAAAAGTTAGAGGGAAAATGCAAAAGTTGAAAAAAAACTGAAAAATTTCACGTGAATGTACCTTTGAAATACAAGACTTATTTATTTGCAACTTTTCTGTAAAGTGCGTTTTCACGGAGTTTTTACGGAAAAACATGAAAAACTACCCCTTTCCTTGAAAATGTAGCGTTTTAAAAATATTTAATTTAAGAATTTCAAAAAATTCAGACGTATGCATTGAGATCTTCCAAACATTTTTTATCTCATTGAATTTTTTTATTACTTACCAATTTTCCGAGTTACAGTCAGTTTTTTACGATAAATAATGTACTATATTTGACATTAAATACACGAAAATTCGAAAAATGAGCATGATTTATATATATTATTATAAAAACATATACAACTTATATAGTCAAACCATTTTTAAGGGTAAAATATAATTTTTTCATTTACAATTACATTTTTAGATTGATAGTGTGAAAAAACTGTAGAACATTACTTATCGTAAAAAACTACCCATAACTCGGAAAATTAACAAATTACAAAAAAATCCAAGAGGCAAAAAATGTTTAGAAAACCTCAGTGCATACGTCTTTTTGAAATTTTTAAAGTCCATATTTTTAAGGCGCTACCATTTCAAATAAAGGGGTAGTTTTTCAGGTTTTTACGGAAAAACCGAGTGAAAACACACTTTACAGAAAAGTTGCAAATAAAGAAAAGTCCAGTATTTCGATGTTCACCTGATTTTTTTCAGATTTTTTTTTCAACTTTTACATTTTCCCTCCCCAACTTTTAGGAATTTTCGAGTGGCCATATCTCGGAAAAATTTACATTTTTCGAAAAAATTTACAAGAGTAAAAACATCTCATTTTGAGCCAAAAAAGGAAAGTGTATTGTTTTTTTTTTCATTTTTGACCTAATTCTACAAGTTACGGAACCCGTGATAAAAGGGGTGGTTTCTGCCCCTTCCGATCATTTCCTGCTCTAATCTTTTTTTAGCTTTTTTCTTAATGTCATTACAAGTACATTGCACAAGGTTTTATCAAAATCCATTCATTAGCACTCAAGTTAGAGGTGAAACCCCGTTGACTGCACTATTAGCCAAACAGAAAAAGTGTGCAGCTTCTTTAACGTGGAAAAAGTGTTCAATGTTAAAAGCAACTTTAAAGGTTTATGAAAATATGGATATGTCTGAATATGGAAAACTGATTGCTTATTTAAAGAGCAAGTCAAGAACTTACAAACCAAAAATAGCTATTTTTACATTCACTCACAGGTGACTTTCTGAATATTCTCTCACTAGTGTAATACATCACATTTTATATGTAAAATTACCAAAGCAATAGCCGTATTTTATGCCTGTGTTGGATAAAAATATTAATTTCCAATCTTTATAGTCTTTCGGTAACCTGAATTCTGGTAAGAGTCTAGGTTAGGTGCCCGCGTACAAAAAATGAATTTATACATATCCCCTTGTAATTTCTTGTATAGTTTAATTGAGCCTAATCTACAACTTTTTCCGCTGCGAAAATTTTCGAAAACGCGGCGTTCCTCCTCCACTTCTTCCGAAAGATTTCCACGCATCGTACTGGAAAATCGGGAAATTTATTTCGTCGGACAATTCGAAAATTGCATTCTACATGTTACTATTAAGCAGTCTTGAAAAAATCAGCTGGTTATCAATAAATTTGTAAATGTTGTTAATTCGGAATTTTTATAAAAATATACAACTTTTACAAATTTATTGATAACCAGCTGATTTTTTCAAAATGTGACAGAAACATGTAGAATCCAATTTTCGAATTGTCCGATAAAATAGATTTCCCGATGTTCCAGTACAGTGCGTGGACATTTTTCGGAAGAAGTGGAGAGGGAACGCCGCGCTTTCGAAAATATTCGCAGCGGAAAAAAGTTGTAGATTAGACGTAATTAAGTCATACAAGAAGTTACAAGAGGATATACTTTCAGGATCTTATTTTCTTGGTAAAGGGAGTCATTTGACACCCATAGAGGTTAAAAAGAACGATATTTAAAAAATAGATACATATATTTATACCCGGTGATTTTTCTAACCCGAAACTTTAATATCTCTCGAGTAATAAGCACTCTACGAAAAAAATGTTTGAAACAAAAGTTGTAGAATTAGATGGGGGCAGTTCGGCGGTATATGTCACTTTGACTTAGGGTGGAAGGATTAAGGTCTTTCAAGGTCAAATTTGATTTTTATTGCAAATTCGGATTTTCTGATATTTGTTCTAAACACTTTTTCCGAAATAGTCATTTTTCAGCGAGAAAAAAGTTTGGAAACCTCCCAGAAGTACTCTCAATTTTTTTCGGAATTTTCCAATGCAATTTGCAGAAAAGAGCTTTGTGGAATTTTCAAGTGCATCAAGTATATGCAAACAAAAAATTTAATAATAGCCGTAGTAACTCACTATTCCAGACTCCTTTCCGAGTATTAAAAAAAAGACTCTAGATATTTCAAAAATTGAGTCTTAGAGCGAATTTTGTCTATTCTGCCACACTATGCTGCGGATTAAGAAGAAAAGATTATTATTATTATTTAATTCATTGTAAGGTAATAATTTATTTTGCCATAAAAATATTTTGAATGAGGAGGGGTTGAAGCTAAAAATGAATATTTTTTTCGTTATCAGCGACCCCGGAAACGGGGGATGCGCGTTTGAATCGAAACATTTAAAAAAATAAAATATTTTCCACCCCTCGAGAGGGTTTAATCAAACCCCTATAGGCAAGGCGAAAACCTCGCCTTCGTAAGAGAAAAATGTCCCATATGATTTTTTTGCATATTCACGTTCGGGACTGCCCCTGAATAAGAATCAAGAGATTTCCGGACAAAAATCTGGTCCCAATTTGATTAAACTAATTTTTTTTAAAACAAATTGCAAAAATCTTTTTTTTTTCACCCAAATGAACTTTTTTCTGTTATTTCTTGGTCACTTCAAACAAAAAAGGTCTCCTGTCATTTCTTCGTAAAGTTGACCGTTTCCGACTTATAAATATATTAATGTTTGAAAAAACTCAAAAACGACCATTCTCAAGATTGAAATACAATATTATAAAATGAATTAGATGAGTTCACCAAAATTCTTTTACAATCTTTGAACATTTATTAACAAAATCCTGAAGAGTAAGTGCAGATATTTTCATTCTAAAGCTTAAATTTTTAATTGTTAAATAGACGTTCTTAGCCGGGCGCGCGCTCTTCATTTGTATTATAAGTCGGAAACGGTCAAGTTTACGAAAAAATGACAGGAGACCTTTGTTTAAATGACCAAGAAAAAAAATCATTCGGGTCAAAATTAGCGATTTTTTAAATTGATTACAAAAAATTATTTTAAACAAATTGCAAAAATCACTCTTAGGTTTTCTTGGCCATTTTAAACCAAAAATGGTCTCTTGTCATTTTTTCGTAAAGTTGACCGTTTCCAACTTATAAACAATTGAAAAAGCGCGCGCTCGGCTAAATACATCTAACAATTAAAGATTTAAGCTTTAGAATGAAAAAATCTGCACTTACACCTCAGGATTTTGTTAATAGATGTCCAAAGATTGTAAAAGAATTTTGGTGAACTCAAGATAATGCAGCGCGCAATAAATACCTAAATATTATAGTGCCAGTTTCGTAACCACATAACTGAACTACAAATGTCTTAAACAAATAGAATTAGTAATCTTCAAACGCTTTTCGGCGTTGCCAAAGTTGCGGATGCCGAGTGAACCCCTACAAGTAGAGGATTTTAAACGGCATAAGATATACAGCAGGCGCTTTTAGCGCACCTTGGCGGCGAGCGGCTTGCACTAAATTTTATACGGCTTCCAAAAATGAGGCAAATTGAGCTCCCTCCAATTTTAGCGGGAAAGTGTTCCTAGCTATATTTATAACCCTATTTGACACTTTATAATGGATTGTCACTGGGCGTCCGTATACCGGACGCCCAGTGACCACGGAGTCCCAGTGAACCGCAAATTTTACATGGGCGGACGCCCGCTTGTACCCTAAAGATATATATATATATATATATATATATATATATATATATATATATATATATATATATATATATATATATATATATATATATGTCGGATTGCGGAATGTGGGATCAGTTTTTGTATATACATGCGGAATGTGAGATCATGAGATCCGATGCCCGGATCTCAGATCGTAATTGTCTATTACTTGGTGTATTTAAGGTGTCAGGATGCTATAGGCAACATATTATGCGGAGCTCATTTTCCTTGTTTTCTCCCATGTATAAAACCGTAGCAGTTCTGTGTTTGACAGTATGGTGGCGCAGATGCTACTTATGTATTTAGCAAACAGGTACCTTTTAAGATCAAACGAGATCCGAAATTTGGCAATGCTGTTTGGATTTATTTGTAGCAGCAAATACCTTTGCTTTTATATAAGTACATCAGCTTTTAACCAAATAATATTAAACGCAACGGATTTTAAATTAGAACGAGTGCAATGATAATGGAAACTTGAACACGAAGTAAACGACATGTCGATTTAGCGTTAAAACAAGGAAGTAAAAGTTTGCGTTACTAGGCAGAATAATTAATTTCTATATGACACAGAGTGTGTTAATTATTCAGTATTGTAAGGTGGTTTAAGTACTTTGTGGAGAAACTTGCGCGAAGTCTCGAAAGAAGACCTCGTGTCCGTGACTTCCCTTGGATTTTGTTGAAAAGGTCTATTTAAAAAAAATAAATGTTTACGTACCTACCTAATTAATTTATTAAATTAGGACAAAATTCTAACGGGAACGTATTTGAAAAATAATTACGATTTTTGGTTATATATGTGATTGCTTCGGGTTTGGGTACAAATAAAATCTAATTCTTCTATTACTTAGGTATAACACAAAATGATTTATTTTTACGCTGCAATTTTAATACACTTATAATACGTAAGCTTTAAACATTTCCTAAAAAATTGCTAAATCCGAAAAAATTAACCAAACTGACACCAAAAGTTTCAAACCCTTGGTAAAAAATATTGAATTTATCATTTCTGAGCATTAGTGGCATAAATATTTTAAAAAATCATAATAAAAGTGATACCCGAAACAAAGCATTACTTTTGCCCTTTCCAAGATTTGTTTGCCTAATATCGCCTTTTTATTTTATTTTAATGATAAAAATTGTATCTGGGACCTTGTGTATGAATTGCAATTGGGTATGGCTCTCTATACAGTTTTAATAGGGTAAAAGATATTTATTTTATAGATACATAGAAGGCAAAAACCATTGACTGATACATTCATTACAGTATCTCCATAATAGACCGGGAGCTATGCGGTCTTTTTGAAAACTCATCGTTGCGTGAATTTTGTGTGCGTTAATTAATTTTATCGAACATAATTCATGTCAAAATAGACTTAATGCATATGTCAGACCCGTCAGTTTGGTTATAGTCCAAGATAACGTGCAATTCGCTATTTTTATTTTCATTCATTTTATTGTCATTCAAAATTTGTATTAACTCCTGTATCAGGTGAGATCGAACTCCCCTGATGTTTTCATCTCTTCTAGTTGACAGTTGGTGTATTATTTCCATATTTGTTGGTTTCCTTGTAAATCAAAATTTAATTTTTGATAAAACTTTAATATATTTCATGTTTCGTTTGTGCTAATTATGGCCGAGTTTTCACCAATAAAAAATAGAAAAATATTGATGAATTCCAGATATCACAATACAATATTCCCATATATTTTGAACTGCTGGACACGAATTTGAGGTGCTAATTGTTAAGTTTCTCACCATTTTTTTAAATCGCGAAAAACATCGTATTTAATGCCTAAATATGTTTGTCGCGATTTAAAAAAAATGTGCGAAATTTTGCAATTTAGATCCCAAATCGTGTTCGGCGGTTTAAAATACATGGGAATATGGTATTTTAATCTCTGGATTTTTTATGTACGTCTATGAATAAATCATTTAGATAATAAAGTACTTCCAAGTATTTTCTAACATTTTAAAGTAAATTATTTTCTGTTTGCATATAGGCATAAAACATATTCTTTATATATAGAATTTGGCAAATAGCAGAAAGCAATTCACGGAAAATAAAAAGAAACTCTATCTAAAAATATTGATTTCCAATCTTGGCATTTCATTGATAATCTGCATTCAAAAATGAATTGGTCTATTTCTTATATCACAATTCTTATTGTAACACTAGCATCCACATAGCCTTTCAATAGTGCAAGAATATAGCATTTCTAGTTTACTTCTGTTATTAAACAAAATAATAAAAATAGAAATATGATTTTTTTTCAAATTGACACAATTTGGTTTTTAAGGATGGTGGTAACATTTCCTTAAATCCCTATTTACTTAAAAAGTGACTCCATTTTTCCGCTAATTCTATGGAATAAATTAAATAGGTTTATGTGCTTTCAATTATCTTGAAGAGATGCACAACTTACCTAAGTTTCAAATAAATCGATTAATTAATAACTGATTCACGAAGGTATGTAACCATGAAAAGTGTAGAACTAAGCAATTTAAAAAACCGCTGCCTAAGGGATCACCACTTCCACATCCAGATTCTCCATCCAAGTCTCTTTAAACGAAAGTATTTTGACTATATTTGCACTTTAGCATGTAGAAATAATTGGTCATAAAACTTTAATAATATTTGAGGCAGATATCAAAAAAAATTTGAAATGTTGATTTCTAGGATATAAGCCAAAAATTTTCTGGACTCTTATTAGCTTCCTCCACCTATTGTCCCCAATACACCCCCCCCCCCTTTAACGGAATCATCACAATATATAATCTAGTTCCAGATGTCGTTATAATACCTACGCGTACCAAATTTCAAGTGAATATGTCAATTATATTTTATCAACCCCTTTAATAATGGTGTGGAGGTAGTGGAGGGGTTCAAACATGTTATAAAAAAATCTGAGGCCTTGGCTTCTAGTACATACATCAAATCCTAAGTCTTTGTACTCTTACCAGCTTGTTTCACTTATTTCCCCATATTCACCCCTATTTAACCCCCAACCCTTCAACGGAATCACATCAAAATGTAATCAAGTTCCAGATGTCGTTATAACATATATGTGTACCAAATTTCAAGTCAATATCTAAATTTTATTTTATCAACCCCTTTAATAATGGAGTGGGGGCCGTGAGAGAGTTAAAAAATATTATTAAAAAATTAGAGGCTTAGTATATACACCAAATCCCAACTTTTTGTACTCTTACCAGCTTGTTTTACTTATTTTGCCATATTCAACCCTATTTAATCCCCAACTCTTCAACGGTATTATTTCAAAATATAATCTAGTTCCAGGTGTCGTGTACCAAATTTCAAGTGAATATCTCAATTTTATTTTGTCAACCCCTTTTTTTGATGGCGTGGGGTGGTGAGGGGGGTATGGAAATTTTATGAAAAAATCTGAGGCCTTAGCTTCTAGTATATACACCAAATTTCAAGTTTCTGTACTCTTACCAGCTTGCTTTACTTATTTTCCCCTATATATCTCTATTCAACCCCCAACCTTTCAACAAAATCTTCTCAAAATATAATCTACTTCTAGATATCGCTATAATGTATACGTGTACCAAATTTCAAGTGAATGTCTCAATTTTATTTTATTAACCCCTTTCATAATGGAGTGGGGGGCGGTTGGTGATGGAAATATTAATAAAAAATCTGAGGCCTTGGCTTCTAGTATATACACCAAATCCCAAATTTGTATGCTCTTACCAGGTGGCTTTACTTATTTTCTCCTATTTACCCCCACTCTTCACCGAATAAGTTCAAAAAACAATTCAGTTCCAGATCTCGTAGTACATATGTGTATAAAATTTCAAGTCAATATCTTTAACCCTTCCAGAGATATCGTGCGCACAAAAAAAAAGTTACAGACCGACAGACAGAATTTTTTTTTTTTCGCTCAAATTTAACATCTCGACACTTCATGATATTCCAAACCTATTTCAACAAAAAAAAAAAATTTAAATTTTTGTTACGATTACTAACTATACTTCCACTCCATTATGTGGGTGTGGAAGTAATTATATATTTCTACCCAAGGCAAACATATAACTTTCTAGCCATAGCACGCTAACAACAATTTACTTACGTAGTAGTTCTTCATACAATATAGATATTAGTTTTATATAATATATAATTTACACTACTTGTTAAGCCGACTTTTTCTTTTTGTTAAATCTAGTCCTCTCACAAGGCAATAGCTTAACACGCAACCGCGATTGATGGCGCGGTGCTGTTAAATGTACCATATAGTAAAAAGAGGCCGACTAGAATAATGATTACATGGGTCATAGAACGTCTGTCTTGATGTTGTGTTAATATACCGGATGGTCCACTTTTGTAACTTTTCAATTGACGAGGGAATTATTTTGAAATTTGGTACAGTGAGATATTTAACATTAATTGACGCAAACGATCGATTTCCGGTTTCGATGCAATTTACAACAAAATCAAATTTTTAAATCGTACAACCTTTATATTTTTGCAGCTGTGGATCCTACTGGCCTAAACACATATGATATATATTTCGATTTTATATTTTTTTTTTGTTTTAGTACCTACAAGTACAGCGATATTAGTTTCTCATTAAGAACTATATCTTTTTTTGAATGGAACTTTTGTGTTAAAATTTGTTATTCAATTAGACTATTAATTATTTTGAATTACTTGGCCCTGAGCAGGTTTAACTTATCAAACCCACTTAATATCACTACAATAAATCTGAAATAGTCCACTGATCCATTCAAAAGTTACAAGAGTGTTCGCATGGTCTGTGCCACCTGGTATACAACTGCTTTGTATGAAGTATTTAGCAGACTCTTTTAAGTTTAACCAATATTTTATAACAGCACATCCCTGAAACAACTTATAGACAATATATACACTGAGTGTAAATAAGGTCATACTATAACAAAAAGAGATCCGTAAAGTGGGCAACGTTGCAGGATCTCGCGTGTCGCAAAATTACGTAGATATATTTTTGTATTTCCCAACGGATCCCATATTATTCTATTTTACATGGATCTCGTAATGTTGCAATTCACCTACAATTATAACTTTCACAATAATGGATAAATCTTACCCCTCTTATTAAATTCTAGAGACTATTTTTGCCGTAATTAAAAGCCCACATTGTCTTGTCTCTAACTAATTTTTAACGGGTGGATCTCAGGTTGTCCATGTATATCATGGATCTCGGATTACTCTTTTCGGAGTATATATATATATATATATATATATATATATATATATATATATATATATATATATATATATATATATATATATATATATATATTTATCTACACGGCCTTACTCAGCCTCCGGTTCATACTTGGCCTACCAAAAGTCCACCTATATACACGGAGTATTTAATTACATACTCTCAACGATCAATTCAGCTTCCATTACCTCCATAGGTCAACTTGGTATCCACTGTATGTGTTTTGTACTTGTTTATGTAAGTGAGCCTCCTTTTAACAGTAATATAGATTTACTGGGCCTCCAAGCGGTGTTGCCACTTCCCCTTGCGGTAAATTGCCCTTATACTATGCAATTGAAACAGATAAATAACTCTCTTTCTATTCTTGTTTGTTTGATAAAATACATATTAAAATCACTAGGTAATAATATTTTAAGAATAAATATTTTGAAAAATTTATTTTTTATTTTACTACGTAAGTAAATGAAAAAAAACATATATTAAAAACATTATCTTTTTAATAAAATATATTCTTTATAAGATTTGGCAAACAACAGAAAAAACTCTTTATGGGAACTAAAAAGAAAAACTATTTGTAATAGTTGTTTATTATACTAGTGTGTAATTACGCACATATTAGTCACTCAGGAAAAAGTTAGCCACGAGACTGTTAGGAATTACACACGTGTGCAGTAGAAAATTTTATCCAACACTTAACGAAATTTTTGAAAAATATATTTTTAAATTTGACGTCCATTTGACAAATTCATTTTTATATTTGCAAATATTATAAATGGGAACTTCATGGAATGGTTGGTATGATGTTGATTGTCATTTATTGTTTACTAGTTTATACACACAAACAACAAATAAAGGTAAAAAATAATCATTAGTTGTGAAAAATTGATGAAAGTTGGTAAGTATGTCTCGGAAAAAATTAGAAAAGCAAATAAAATTTGTTTAAACAAACTGCCTAAGAAATCCCAAGCTTCTTATGACAAGGAATTCGGCGAATATTATTGGGCAAAACGTAGAGGTGTTACTGATGCAATGAGGATGCAACGAGGATGTAACTCTAGCTTATTTTCTTATAGTCCAGTTAACGGCGCGCGCTAATGATCAAAATCTCTAATTTGAGTTACTTTGAGTGCTAATGAATGAATTTTTATGAAATCTTGTGCAATGTATTTGTAATGACGTTAATAAAAAAGTTAAAAAAAAATTAGAGTAGGCAATGATCGGAAGGGGTAGAGAACACTCCTTTTATCACGGGTTCTGTAATTTGTAGAATTAGGTCAAAAATGAAATAAAACCTTAATATTTTGGCCCAAAATGAGATGTTTTTATTTTTGTGAATTTTTCAAAAAATGCATAGTTTTCGAGATGCGGCTACTCGAAAATTCCTAAAAGTTAGAGGGAAAATGCAAAAGTTGAAAAAAAACTGAAAAATTTCACGTGAATGTACCTTTGAAATACAAGACTTATTTATTTGCAACTTTTCTGTAAAGTGCGTTTTCACGGAGTTTTTACGGAAAAACATGAAAAACTACCCCTTTCCTTGAAAATGTAGCGTTTTAAAAATATTTAATTTAAGAATTTCAAAAAATTCAGACGTATGCATTGAGATCTTCCAAACATTTTTTATCTCATTGAATTTTTTTATTACTTACCAATTTTCCGAGTTACAGTCAGTTTTTTACGATAAATAATGTACTATATTTGACATTAAATACACGAAAATTCGAAAAATGAGCATGATTTATATATATTATTATAAAAACATATACAACTTATATAGTCAAACCATTTTTAAGGGTAAAATATAATTTTTTCATTTACAATTACATTTTTAGATTGATAGTGTGAAAAAACTGTAGAACATTACTTATCGTAAAAAACTACCCATAACTCGGAAAATTAACAAATTACAAAAAAATCCAAGAGGCAAAAAATGTTTAGAAAACCTCAGTGCATACGTCTTTTTGAAATTTTTAAAGTCCATATTTTTAAGGCGCTACCATTTCAAATAAAGGGGTAGTTTTTCAGGTTTTTACGGAAAAACCGAGTGAAAACACACTTTACAGAAAAGTTGCAAATAAAGAAAAGTCCAGTATTTCGATGTTCACCTGATTTTTTTCAGATTTTTTTTTCAACTTTTACATTTTCCCTCCCCAACTTTTAGGAATTTTCGAGTGGCCATATCTCGGAAAAATTTACATTTTTCGAAAAAATTTACAAGAGTAAAAACATCTCATTTTGAGCCAAAAAAGGAAAGTGTATTGTTTTTTTTTTCATTTTTGACCTAATTCTACAAGTTACGGAACCCGTGATAAAAGGGGTGGTTTCTGCCCCTTCCGATCATTTCCTGCTCTAATCTTTTTTTAGCTTTTTTCTTAATGTCATTACAAGTACATTGCACAAGGTTTTATCAAAATCCATTCATTAGCACTCAAGTTAGAGGTGAAACCCCGTTGACTGCACTATTAGCCAAACAGAAAAAGTGTGCAGCTTCTTTAACGTGGAAAAAGTGTTCAATGTTAAAAGCAACTTTAAAGGTTTATGAAAATATGGATATGTCTGAATATGGAAAACTGATTGCTTATTTAAAGAGCAAGTCAAGAACTTACAAACCAAAAATAGCTATTTTTACATTCACTCACAGGTGACTTTCTGAATATTCTCTCACTAGTGTAATACATCACATTTTATATGTAAAATTACCAAAGCAATAGCCGTATTTTATGCCTGTGTTGGATAAAAATATTAATTTCCAATCTTTATAGTCTTTCGGTAACCTGAATTCTGGTAAGAGTCTAGGTTAGGTGCCCGCGTACAAAAAATGAATTTATACATATCCCCTTGTAATTTCTTGTATAGTTTAATTGAGCCTAATCTACAACTTTTTCCGCTGCGAAAATTTTCGAAAACGCGGCGTTCCTCCTCCACTTCTTCCGAAAGATTTCCACGCATCGTACTGGAAAATCGGGAAATTTATTTCGTCGGACAATTCGAAAATTGCATTCTACATGTTACTATTAAGCAGTCTTGAAAAAATCAGCTGGTTATCAATAAATTTGTAAATGTTGTTAATTCGGAATTTTTATAAAAATATACAACTTTTACAAATTTATTGATAACCAGCTGATTTTTTCAAAATGTGACAGAAACATGTAGAATCCAATTTTCGAATTGTCCGATAAAATAGATTTCCCGATGTTCCAGTACAGTGCGTGGACATTTTTCGGAAGAAGTGGAGAGGGAACGCCGCGCTTTCGAAAATATTCGCAGCGGAAAAAAGTTGTAGATTAGACGTAATTAAGTCATACAAGAAGTTACAAGAGGATATACTTTCAGGATCTTATTTTCTTGGTAAAGGGAGTCATTTGACACCCATAGAGGTTAAAAAGAACGATATTTAAAAAATAGATACATATATTTATACCCGGTGATTTTTCTAACCCGAAACTTTAATATCTCTCGAGTAATAAGCACTCTACGAAAAAAATGTTTGAAACAAAAGTTGTAGAATTAGATGGGGGCAGTTCGGCGGTATATGTCACTTTGACTTAGGGTGGAAGGATTAAGGTCTTTCAAGGTCAAATTTGATTTTTATTGCAAATTCGGATTTTCTGATATTTGTTCTAAACACTTTTTCCGAAATAGTCATTTTTCAGCGAGAAAAAAGTTTGGAAACCTCCCAGAAGTACTCTCAATTTTTTTCGGAATTTTCCAATGCAATTTGCAGAAAAGAGCTTTGTGGAATTTTCAAGTGCATCAAGTATATGCAAACAAAAAATTTAATAATAGCCGTAGTAACTCACTATTCCAGACTCCTTTCCGAGTATTAAAAAAAAGACTCTAGATATTTCAAAAATTGAGTCTTAGAGCGAATTTTGTCTATTCTGCCACACTATGCTGCGGATTAAGAAGAAAAGATTATTATTATTATTTAATTCATTGTAAGGTAATAATTTATTTTGCCATAAAAATATTTTGAATGAGGAGGGGTTGAAGCTAAAAATGAATATTTTTTTCGTTATCAGCGACCCCGGAAACGGGGGATGCGCGTTTGAATCGAAACATTTAAAAAAATAAAATATTTTCCACCCCTCGAGAGGGTTTAATCAAACCCCTATAGGCAAGGCGAAAACCTCGCCTTCGTAAGAGAAAAATGTCCCATATGATTTTTTTGCATATTCACGTTCGGGACTGCCCCTGAATAAGAATCAAGAGATTTCCGGACAAAAATCTGGTCCCAATTTGATTAAACTAATTTTTTTTAAAACAAATTGCAAAAATCTTTTTTTTTTCACCCAAATGAACTTTTTTCTGTTATTTCTTGGTCACTTCAAACAAAAAAGGTCTCCTGTCATTTCTTCGTAAAGTTGACCGTTTCCGACTTATAAATATATTAATGTTTGAAAAAACTCAAAAACGACCATTCTCAAGATTGAAATACAATATTATAAAATGAATTAGATGAGTTCACCAAAATTCTTTTACAATCTTTGAACATTTATTAACAAAATCCTGAAGAGTAAGTGCAGATATTTTCATTCTAAAGCTTAAATTTTTAATTGTTAAATAGACGTTCTTAGCCGGGCGCGCGCTCTTCATTTGTATTATAAGTCGGAAACGGTCAAGTTTACGAAAAAATGACAGGAGACCTTTGTTTAAATGACCAAGAAAAAAAATCATTCGGGTCAAAATTAGCGATTTTTTAAATTGATTACAAAAAATTATTTTAAACAAATTGCAAAAATCACTCTTAGGTTTTCTTGGCCATTTTAAACCAAAAATGGTCTCTTGTCATTTTTTCGTAAAGTTGACCGTTTCCAACTTATAAACAATTGAAAAAGCGCGCGCTCGGCTAAATACATCTAACAATTAAAGATTTAAGCTTTAGAATGAAAAAATCTGCACTTACACCTCAGGATGTTGTTAATAGATGTCCAAAGATTGTAAAAGAATTTTGGTGAACTCAAGATAATGCAGCGCGCAATAAATACCTAAATATTATAGTGCCAGTTTCGTAACCACATAACTGAACTACAAATGTCTTAAACAAATAGAATTAGTAATCTTCAAACGCTTTTCGGCGTTGCCAAAGTTGCGGATGCCGAGTGAACCCCTACAAGTAGAGGATTTTAAACGGCATAAGATATACAGCAGGCGCTTTTAGCGCACCTTGGCGGCGAGCGGCTTGCACTAAATTTTATACGGCTTCCAAAAATGAGGCAAATTGAGCTCCCTCCAATTTTAGCGGGAAAGTGTTCCTAGCTATATTTATAACCCTATTTGACACTTTATAATGGATTGTCACTGGGCGTCCGTATACCGGACGCCCAGTGACCACGGAGTCCCAGTGAACCGCAAATTTTACATGGGCGGACGCCCGCTTGTACCCTAAAGATATATATATATATATATATATATATATATACATATATATATCCCTAATCCCTTAAAGTTTGTTACTTATACTATAGATCTATTATTTAATTTAATTAATGGACTTTGGCAGCGGCGGCATGTGAAATTTTGGTGAGCTATAACTTACTAATGGAGCATGGGATCCATGCCAAACTTTAAGGTCAGGATCGAAATGTCAAAAAGAGTATATGTGGTTGCATAAAAATCATTAAAATTCCATCAAATTGACACTTGGTATTTCATAAATAACTTTTTTATAAGTAATTCAAACGAAGTTTTAAAGTGGGCAGTATAATAACAGAAGTCGGTCAAATACAACTGACCTGTTTGTTTCTTTTTTAAGTGCACGATAAATTCGGAATAAATTTTTAAAATTGCCTAATTATCAGACGATACATTTGTAGCTATATTAGATAATCAGAGTTATTTAAGTACATTTAATTAGGTCGTATTCATGCGTATTACAGTCATTATATCTTATCTGTGTAAAAAATTGCATAAAATTGCTTTTGTACATTGTAATGTATGAAACTAATTTTCGACACAAATCTATGAGTCATCAGAATAATTGTAAAGAATATTTAGAAGTTCATCATGTAACTAGAAGATGGCGCCAATAGCCTTATGAATGAAAAGGAGTAATGATTTTGATTTATGAATGAAATGAAAAGTGACAAATTTAAATTTGTTAAATACACTAAACAATGAAAGTATTATTAAATGGTCAACAGTTTGCAACTGTATTCAAGCACTAAAATAGCACTATATTCCAAGTATATAATATATATATATATACAATAAATTCTGGTAATTTTTGTAAAAAATAAGGTGAATTTTCAATGAATGTAAATATATAAATTAGGTTCGAACCCTGAATATGGTTCATGGCATTGGTGTTTTAATCAACTGTCCATAACTTTATCTCGTTTATGCTTCCACAGAAAAGAGTATCTTATATTTCATTGTGTGACTGCTTCACCGAGAGGAAACAATATGTAACCTAAACCCTGAAGTTACGAGTTCAATCAGCCAGTTTTGGCAAAATTTTATTGTGTAAGAATGATTAACCCAATATAGGTACTTACTCGGATATTGGTTAAGTTCTTTTCTTAGATATGTGCAAAAGAATGTTAATTTTTTTGGAAAATAGGATAATGATACACTATATCTAGAGGTCAGGCAAAGATTAGAGACCTAACAAGATAGGACAGTCAGACGGAGAAGACGAAGGCAGTTGTGTACTCCAATTTAAAGGGACACGACATCCAGCGGAAACAGTTTCGGGATTTGTCGGTTATGCATTAAACGAATTTGACCAAGCTTACTAAAAGATAGGTTGGCTCATCAAAATCGACAAGTGCTACGTCACGTATAGACCTCGATGACAGCTGTGTGTGGCTGTTTTTTCCTCATTTTATAGAAAAAAGTTTCAAAATTATTCTTTCAATGTACAATGGACACAATTAGTTGTGACGTCACAAGTTAGGCAACCTCTATATACTAGTGTCATGACACACGGGTTGCCTGCCAAGCACACTGGAACTTGAGCCTTAATGCATATGTTTATAAGGCGACATTTTCGAGAATAGAAACATGGCATAGAACTTTATTTTATTTCTCCTCTGGAAGAAATATTTAAGGACTTCGAATACCTATTTCACATTCAAAAAATATGTTAAAATGTATATATCTATGTATGAGTTATAAAAACTTTATTTTAATTTTTGTTTACAGTTTTTGTAATACTTTATACTTGTGTATGTTTACCGATACCTTGTCCATGTAATATGATAACTGAAATCTCTTAAATATTTCTTACACGGGAGAAATAAAATAAAATTGTATGCTATGTTTCTATCCCCGAAAATGTCGCCTTATAAACATATGCATTAAGGGTCAAATTTCAGTATGCTTGGCAGGCAACCCGTGTGTCATGACACTAGTATATAGGGGTTGCATAATCATGTGACGTCACACTAATTGAGTCCATTCTATCCTAACCAAATAGATACCTTACATATAAACATAGAAATACTTCGTGTGATATATATATTACTAAGCAACCTGGCTTTTAGTGACCTTGGCTATTGACAGTCAGCTGAATCGGTCGTTCTATCAGGAGACAGTGTTGTTCAATTTTCACTATTGGCGCGAAAACTCCAATTTAAATGTCGACGTCAATGGCGCCATTGCTAAAAGATACAAGGTTTTCCGCTGGCTGTCCTATCTTGTTAATTCCCTAATCTTTGCCGAAAGTTCGGAGCTTCTAGCATGCGCATTACCTTGTAAATGTGTAATAAATTCTGCAAGTCGAGAAATTGTCAAAATTGAAGTATTTCGTGTTATTTTGTGAAAAATAGGTGGGGGGGCATTTCTTTATCCGCGTCGATTATACTGCCTGCGGCGCTAATAATTATTATAACAATTAGATATCAGAATAAAAACCTACTAATCTAACCTAAAGAAATCACACGAAATGAAATTATTCTAAGCAGAATAAAAACCTCTAACCTAACGTAAAGAAATCATAGAAAAGAATTAGTGAAAAAATATATTAATCATTACAAAATTAAAGAAAAAAAAAATTCAGCGGACGCAGGAGTTTGAACCCGGGACCTTCCATGGTTTTATCTTTTATCTACGTGCTAGCCACTCGGTTGACGGTGAACGCTAGAACAAGGAATAAATAATATTAAATAGTCAGATAAATGAGCGCAATGTCGAAGCTTCGGACTTTTGGTGTACCTAGACGTTTCTCTCACACACACACACACTACGTTCAAGGACATATTTACAACTGTTAGGTAGAATAAAAATTAGATGATGAACAGTTGCCAAATTTAAATACATATTGTCTTTGCCATTTTCAATAACTAAAACTTTGATGTGTTCCCATAATTTGGATAAAAGGTTCTTGCTGTTTAATTCGAAATTAATAATGTGATATTTCATTTTAAAATTTAAACAATATCTCTATATGATATTAGTTGTACATGGCATAAATTATGCACACCTACATTTTAGAATTTACCTAACCAGATACTAGCTATTTTACGACTATTTATGTAATTGGGTATTATTTATAATTATAAATTTTATTATATTTTATACTAAAGAAATTTTTGTACGTGTGGCAATGCGGGCAACATTCTGACAAATATTGAAACTTGCAAGATACACACTGTGCCATCTAGGTATGTTATAAGTACTAGCTTACGAGTTTTTGACATTTCGCTCCTGTCCTTAATGGATCATTATCAATGTCAAACGAAGACGTTTTGTGGAAAAAAATATTTGATTGGAATTTGCAATTTTTTTTTTTTTTTTTTTAAGTGCACTGCCCACCCGAGGACCAGGAAAAGTACTTGTAAGGGTATTTTTTTTCGGACAAGGAAGAAAATATAAGGATGGGTTTTTAATTTTATCAAAAAATCTTCATTCTTTATAAAGTTACATCATTTTGAAATTTTATTTTACACTGATATTTAATTTATAAAATTTCAAAAGGTTGTAACTTTATTAAGAATGAAAATTTTTGGATAAAATTAAAAACCTATCCTTATATTTTCTTCCTTGTTCGAAAAAAATACACTATAGATATTTTACAAGTACTTTTCCAGATCCTAAGATGGGCAGTGCACTTTTTGAAAAAAAAATTCACATATTCCAATCAAATATTTTTTTCCACAAAACATCTCCGTTTGGCCTTGGTTGTGATCCATTAAAAGTTTGGCATGGGTCCCATGCTCCATTAGTAAGTTACAGCTTACCAATAATTCACATTGGACTTTAGGTGCAATTTGCTGGATGCAAATATAAATGCAGTGTGTTTTAGTTGGATTCATTATACTAAATGATTTAAACCAAAATAGTCATTTATATATTTAATGTTGTCATTCATAAAGGCAGTGCCGGTTTTTGCACTACCAGCGCCCTGGGCAAGATTTCTACAGCGCCCCCTATCTGTTTCTGAAGAGGCCCAACCAACCACGCCCTACTCTAATGCCCCTACAGCATTTAGGATATCATTTCACATTTATCTTTATGAAACGATAGTAACGTGGTGTAAACCGCAAATGCAGTATGAAATATAGATATGTAGTCAATATCATTGCAGTACAATGAAAATAATAGTGGGCCCAAAAACACTTCCTTGTGGAACACCTGAACTAACGTCTACTTTATCTGAATTTTCTCCGAAATAGTGTACAAATTGTTTTCTGTTCAAATAGTCACTGAGTAAATATTTACAATTTCCACATCAGCCAAATCATTCTATTTTTTCGATAAGAATATCGAATATATAAGATTTACGCAGTCAAATGCCTTAGAAAGATTCACAATAAGATCAAGAACTTTGTTATTTTTATCTACTTGTATGTATACAGTATCCAAAATCTTTATTAGAGACGACATTGTAGACTATTTTTCCCTAAATCGATGTTAATGCGGTGAAAGAATGTTATTGTTTTCGAGAAATGATATAATTATTTTACATATTTTTTCAAATTTTTTTTAAAATATAGATAAAAGTGAAATTGGACAATACTTTGAGATTTGTTTAAGATTATCATTTTTGAAAAAGGAAATAACTTAAGATTTTTAAGGCATTAGAGAATTTACCCTCAACTATACATAAATTAGCAATAGAACATAATGATCTGACAAGGTATTGTATACATTGATTAATAATAGAAGTAGAGAAATTGTTGGCACTTACATTTTTAGCTCTCGTGCTATGTTAATAATTTCAGTTTCACATACTTCATTGAGAAACATTGTTTTTCCTGTAAAGTTAGATTGATTGATTTTTGTTTGATGGTCGATAAAGAATTTTTACTTAAAATATCATTAGATAATTGACAAAGTAAATGTTATATGTATTGGTGATTTCTATTTTGTTAGTTACTTCGATGTCATTAACCAATATAGTCTATTACTCTCAACATTTTTAATCTTAAGAGTAGAATTTATAGTATTCCAAATTTCCATGAATACAAAACTCAAATGAAAACTAACACAAAGGAATTTTACAATTGGGAGAAAAATAAAAAGATTAAGATATAACACTATATTAATATGAATATATTTCTAATATATTTTAATAAAACAATAAAAATATACTTAACTTACATTATCATATATTTTGTGTAGGATATAAACACAAAGGATACTTAGACACATTACCTGAATCACTTCAATATTTTTATACTGATAAACCAGCTTTTTGACGGCACTTCTGCATCAAAGCACGCAGCATGAATTGTTTTCTTGACAAGGTTCTCACTTGTCTCAGAAACACGTCAAGATCAATTACACCACATCTTAACGCCTCACCCATGTAGTAAATAGCATCCTCCAAAGCGGCTTCTTCAGCAAAGGCAGTCAATAATCTGAAATTAACATAGCAGATGCCATTAAATACAGATAGCTGCAGCCAAGTACATACACGGACAAATTAATGGGTATCTAGACATTTCATATTCACAGGTGCTAAGCAGACTGAATACACAATACAAAGGAATGTAAATGGTGGGGGCTCGATCGAAACAGCTGCGGCTTACAGCATGCTATATGAAGATATTTACAGAGAGAGAATAATATTTATTGGATAAAATATTCCAAAAGGCCAGCGACCGAAGTCTTTCAGCCTGTCTTACAAACTTTACATATCTAATTATTTTTAAATATACATATATACATATATAACAGTGAATTTAACAATTAGGTATTTCATTGCTTTATTCTTAATTGTTGCCCTCTGTAATTGCCTCTAACAGTGTTTTTTCAGGATTTCTTCTTCTGATAGTATCTTCTCGTAGTCGAATTATAAAGGGTTGAATTAGGGTAAGGAGGTTTTGGGATTGTGAATATCTTTTTGTAAGGTCTTTGAAGTGTGTTAGTATAGGTTGGATACCAGTTTTTTCATACAGTAAGTTATTGGATATGTTATGGAGAGGATTATTTGGATGACGAAATTTGGTTACTTTACGTAGACTGTTTCTCTCTGCCACTTCTATATTGTTCAAGGCTGGTCTTCTGCAGGTGTTAAATAGGATGAATCCATATTCCATGATGGGTCGACAAATCATTTTGTAAATTTTACTTGCTGTGGAAGTATTGAGATATTTACATTTAGTCCACTTTGAGCTGAAGTATATTAATGTCTGCTTTGTAGAATATTTTACATTGTTAATTTAATAAAATGGATGGTTATCGGGTTACCAAAAAAATCTAGATAATTAAGTGGTAAATAAATAAATAATAATGAAATGAGGGAAACAATGGTTTTGGCCACTGTTAATGAAAATCCCACAGACAATATCACATGAATGACATTTTGTGAAAGTGTAATGGAAAAGGCAAACCATGATGAAAATTTCATCAAAATTATTGCATTCGCTGATGAATCGACATAATCCGTCAATCGTTCGTTATTAGTCTCGGGAAAATCTGCATTGCGTTCTTTCATCAGTATCCCCAGAAATTAAATGTATATTGTGGTATGCTGGGGGATCATATGAACGGTCCATTTTCCATTGATGGTACACTAAATGTACTTAAGTAGTTAAATCTATTGCAGTAGCACATTGTTCCAGAAATTAGATGGTTAGCAGGCCGAAGACTTAATGAGATGGCTGTCGCAGTTAAGGATTTTCTGAACATTACATTCCCAAGTCTTTTATTGAGTGGACAGGGAACCATATTGTGGCCAGCTAGACCTCTGAATCTGTCTCCAAACGACTTTTTTATAGATCAATAAAATTTCAAATTTATGACTTCCAAGGGAACAGGGCTAATAATCTCGAGGAGTTGCCATTGACAATCACAAATGCTTTTAAACAAATTAGCCCTAACATATCGTTAAATGTCAAAAGAAATTTTTATAATCGATTAGGTTATTATTCAGCTCAAGAAAGGGGCCTATATGAAATTTTATTAAATAGAATTCTAGGCACTATAGTCTGTTTTTTAACCAGGAGGAGTAAATATGGAAGTTCAATTCACATCATAAAAGTAACCAAAAAATACACTAAAACATTTTTGGCGTTTTGGGCAACCAACAATACACGATTGCAGCGTTTTTGATTACATTATATACTGCATCGTCCTCTATTTGACCTCTAAGTATTTTATACATCATCCATATGATTTATGCCTTATAGAGGCACAAAGTAATTAGCCACTTTTACCTTCAGATTTATACAAGATTGATTTAAAACTGATATTTAATGTGCAACGATAAAATAGAAATTATAACCAAATAATTTATGACCTGAAATTAAAATTTTTACAATATGTCCAAATTTAGGACTATTGCCTTGTGTAAAACTGGCGAGGGTGTATCCAATCACAGATATATGATTTAAATTAAAAACGCTCCTCCTGGTTAAAAAACAGACTATAGTAATATTACATACGATAATAATATACTGCTTTGAGACAAGCTCAGTCAAACATATTTACAAGAAATAAATATAAAATAAATATTTATTATATTTACAGAAATGTAAAACTTACTGTTTATATAATGGGGCAGTTGTAGTCACAGCATCATCTACATCTATTGCTTCTTGATTACTAATTCTTTCTATGGCCTTATTCAATTCTTGTTCCTTATCTTGTAACAACGTAATATTTTTGTCCAAGTCGTTCTAAAAATATACAAAGATTATTTCAAAAGACATTTACAAGACGTTTATTTAACGTCAGCTTATTCCGCAACTAAGGTTAATCACCGACTCTAGAAGATGTGATACGCCCAACCTAGAAATTTTACTGACCTCTCCTCCTCTCATAACAAGAGTGGGAAATTTTTACTTACTAGAGATCTTTACGTTATTTCCAAAGGATGGTATAATCACTACACAATTCTCGCCTAATATTGCATAGCGTCTGTCTAAATACTAATATATAAGCCGCTAAAAGATAAGGTAATTGTATATCCTGGAAAGTCATCCTTCCAAGTATGTGACTAACAATCAAATATTCAAGAATCAATCTTTGTGTGCTCCATTTGGCACAGAGATATTTTTCACTTAGTTTAAACATATTTTTCAGTACAGTAAACCACGCCTTGTCGTAGATCAACGCAAGGCATTGGTATTCGTTCATAGCATCACCGCTTGGCCTCGTCGACGGGTCGATAATCCCTTGCATTCTGCTTTCAGTAGCCTAACCGTAAAGACGTGGGAATAAAATAAATTAATCTCAATTTCGATAAAATGCCGGCTGTTTATACAACTGCAGAAAAAATGCAAATTGTGAAGTGGTACTTTGGGCGCCATTCCAACTTTGTGCAAACGTTACCCCAAATCAACTCAATGATATGAGAGATTCATTGTATAATCGGTTTGGCTATTGTTTGGCATAAGAAGGTGGTTTGTTTGAACCCTTACTTCATAAATTTATTTTTTGACAATTATCAGTTATTTTAATTTCTGAGAGATATTTAATTTTATTTTAATGCTTTATTTTTATTTCATTTTTAATAAGAATTATTATTTTATTCCCATAGCCTTTATGACTAAAAAGGAATCTGCAGAAATACTTTCAATAATAATAATAATAATAATAAGCTTTATTGACTAACAGGAAAATCCCATTTACAAGACAATTAAGGAGGACAGTACAATTTAGAAATGATTTGTCAAAAATGTGACAAATAACTTCCAGGCTTTTGATGAGATATTAGTCTCATTCCGTGTAGAAATTATTAGCAACTTACCCCATGCTCAGTTCATGCCGTACTAAATTCAATGTCAACTCGATTACTTTCAGAACCTGCGTTCACGAATTATGGGGTGGGGTTTATTCCCTATATCACGAATTAAAATTTCCGAATCTGTATATTGGTAATGTTGCTCGACTTTTCGTATTGAGATACAAGTACCCCTATTTTGTCAGTGATCCTGAAAATATTTAATAGCGGTAGCTGGTTACAAACATCTAAGGAGCCAAAGCAGGTTATCCAAGTTACGTAAACTTCTTTGTAAACTGGACAAATTTGGAATATCTGAAGATTTACTTCAACTTCTTGAGAGTTACTTAACTAATAGAGTTCATATGGATACAAATCTTTTAAATACCGCACCACGTCACGAGTACCCTAGGGATCGATACTTGGACCTCTTTTCTTTCAATATTTTTATTAATGACATTACTAATCATTTAGATGTGTATTTATTAATATCTGCTGATGACGTTAAGATGCTGCACAGGATTAAGGATTCTACTGACTGCGAACAACTTAAAAACAATATAACTAAGTTATCGGCTTGGTGCAATTAAAATGATCTTCACCTAAATGTTGGAAAGTGGATTGTTGAGTTATACAACCAAGGAGTCCCCAATTATAGTGTTAATGGTGACATGCTAAACAGACCATCTACGTTCAAGGACCTAGGTGTAATTTTTGATAATAAATTAATCTTCACTAGCCATACAGATAATGTAATTTTGCATGCATACAGAATGTTAGGCTTCTTCCTGCGTAAAAGCCATGACTTTAATGATGCAAAAACCTTAAAGATGCTTTATTTTGCTTTCTCGCGATCTAAGCTTGAGTATGCCTCACTTGTCTGGCAATCTGGTTATAACGTTAAATTGGAAAACGTCGCTTCCTGAAATTTTTAAACTTGAATACTGAAGGTAAATGCACCAACCGGGGTTCCTCAAAATTAATTACTTGAAAAATTTAATGTTACTAGTGTTTCCAAAATGCGTCAGTCCTTTGTTTTGTATTTTTTAGATAAAATTGTGCATAATAAAGCAGATTATAGCGAAATATTAACTCAACTGAACTTTTATTATGCATTAATTCGAGTCATTCTCATAGCTTTTATTTATACACCCCTAGATCTAATGAGTTAAAGTTTTCTCCTCTGTTTAAGATTTGTACCAGTTATGAAACTCATTGCAAAGAAGTGGACATATTTGTCTAGCTGCCGGAAGTTTTATTTAATTTTATCGACTTACAGTCTAAACGTTCTCATAATTTCTACTTGTATTTCTTAGTTAGGTTAGGTTAGATCAAGTTAGTTTAGATTCCCATTCTATAAATGGTTTTGTACAGTTGAAAAACTAAATAACTAATCTTACCCATATAGTTTCGTCTAATAAATAAATATATAAATAATGAAATCTAACTTATTTGTTAGATCTTTACGAAATAATTGTATTAGTGGCCCTGAATAAAAGACAAAAATTAACCAAGAGTGTATTGGGCCAGCACAGTGGGGTTCTGTAGCCGTTACAGAATTGAAATGTGCATATTTAATTTGTCATGGAAACCGCTGTTTTCTTCATCTTGACTACATTTTGTTAGTTCCTATAGTAGTCCAAGAGGTAGCCCCCATTTGATATAACCGGAAAGATCTAATACAGTTACGTCTACTACTCAAGTCTGGAGCTAGCATGAAATAGAAATCTGGCGGTCTGGCAGTCCAAGGCGGTCGGACGTTAAACTGGCGGCGTTTCTAATTTCGAAAAACTTTACTTCAATTTAACCGGGAAGATCTATTTTTGTTTCAGAGTTTACTTGTTAGATTACTACCTCCTGAATAAATTCGAGCTGGTCTGCCATTCGAAATCGATCGCAAATTCGCCGCCAGACCAATCCATAGTTAAACAAAATTGAAGTCAATTTAACCGAAAGTATCTAATGTTTATTTTCGAACCAAATTACAGCTCACTGAATGGCTTTCATGAATTGTTAAGTATGGCAATCAAAAGCAGCCGGATACTGGGTGCCAGATCAAATTTCTTGCAACGATGCATTTCATTGAACGACGAATAACGTACAAATCAATGTAGGGGAGGGCGGGTTGTAGAAAAATGTAATATTGTTTGTCACTTCCCCAAACCTATGCAATCTGGTAGAACAACCCGAACTCAAAATATGTTCACATTTAACATAAATGTATCAAACTTTAATATGGGCTAAGGCCGAATATTTTTATAAACATAATTTTGTACCTGCTCAGTAAAATAACAATTTGTTTTATCTGTCTAAGCAGTGACCAGTGAACCTCACTAACATGGCCAGTGTACCCCGACTGCGGGGCACACTGGTCATATTTTCAAAGAAATTTTATTTTGTTGTCATATGTAAAACGTTTGATTCTGAAAGTGGTGATATACGAAATTCCTCTAAATACATGTTACTTTAGTCTTGCACAAAAAAGTTGCAGAAATGTTAACAGTGCCTTAAAAAAATAATAAAATGCAAAGAAGTGACCACTGCGCCCCACTCTCCCCTACTCGGAAAGCGAGTAATGACAAGGTGCAGGAGGAAATTATTAATAAAAATTATTCGCAAGGATGTTGGACTTATCATCATAGCACAAAATTGATATTGCTGAAGTGCTAAAGTATCCTTTGACGGCGACTCATAGGGCTTTCATTCATTCAGATGGAATTTTCAATAAAACCGACAAATCGGCACTGATGAATCATTTAGAAAAAAGATCGTAGCAGAAAATCCTGGGTCTATTGATGTGGCCATAATCGATGGATTCTTCTAAACTTCACACTATTGGAGAGGTGCCTCGAACTTTGGGTATAATATGTCGTTAATTTGTTCAGATGGTCACGAAACATAAAGCGAAATGTGATATTCGACCAATATTTTAATCCAAGTTTTAAAGATGCAGAAATTCAAAGGAGAGTGCAACATCTAGAGCAACAAGTTAATGCAATACGCGGAGCCGATCGGATGAAACCCACAAATTTTATAAACTGCCCAAGAAGCAACGAATTCAAAGAAAATTTCGTGGAATTTATTATTAACCACTGGCAAGACCCTTTTATATCTGATTTTTTTAGAAACAAGACGGTCTATGTCAATGGCAAAAACTCATGCTACCAATTCACCAGTTCAAATAATACGATCATCAGAGCTATTTCCGATGACTATTCTTGCAATCACGAAGAAGCGGACACGAGAATATCGTATCTAATATCTAAATTCCAGTTTCCAAATAATATTGTAGTGCGATGCAATGGCACTGATGTATTTGTTATTTTATTGGGTAATTTCCACAAAATTAATGCTGAATCCAAAATTTTGATGGAGGTTGGATTTTATAACAACAACTCAGTTCGTTATTTAGACGTAAGGAAATTGTTCGTCGAACTCGGTCCTGATGTATGTCTTGCCTTGCCTGGTCCGCATATCTTTACAGGATGTGACACAACATCTTGCTTCTATAAAAAGGGTAAAGTTACTCCTTTTACACAAATGGAAAAGAGCTCCGAATTTCAAAAATATTTTCAAACATTCTACCAAGATCCGGAACCAGATTCTGTTCCCATAACTACGGCGGAGAAATTTGTTTGCTTCATGTATAATCTCCCTAGGTGTCCAACAGGTAATGAGGCAAGGTACAGAAAATTTGAGATGGCTTACAAGCCCAGAAAAATGAATGAGCCTCTTATTAAGAGCTTCGGCACATTTGATTCCCTATCAATTCCCCCGTGTTAATCATCACTGCTGCTGCATGTGAAAAGAAGTATATTTTAAACATATATATGGATGAACGCCGAAAAACAGGACCTGATGCAGCCATTAAATTCCGAAGACTATGGCTGGAAGATAGGTCCTTCTGGGATATACGGACCTGTGTGGTTTCATGCAGACGTTGCTCCACCTGTTGTTATCGACGCAATTGCGGAGGCTTCAGGTATGTTGCATACAATATAGTAATAATTACCTAATTTTTAACTCTTTTTAGACGACGAAGATACCAATTCTGATTTCCCTTCGGAAGGTGACGGGGACAAAGACGAAGAATAACAAAAATATTCGTGGCGTGGTAGAGAACACAAAATATTACAATATTGGATTTTATAGCATCACTGACAAATCGAGATTCAAGCTATATTTTTATTAAATGTCAAAACTAATGTTGACAAAAAACTTATAATTCTTTTCATACAATAAAATTACATTTCGATCTGGCATCATGGATCCGGCTGTTTTTTACTGTCAGACCGAGCAATTCGTAAAAGCCACGCACTGACCTGTAATTTGGTTGAAAAATTAAAATTAGATACTTTCGGTTAAATTGACATCAATTTTTTTAAAGTGTAAGTTGATCTGGCCGACATTTTACGACCGATTTCGAGTGACAGACCAGTTAAAATTAATTTAGGAGGTAGTAATCTAACAAGTAAACTCTAAAACAAAAATAGATCTTCCCGGTTATAATTGAAGTATTTTTTCCAAAATCGGTGGGTCGCCATTTTAATGTCCGACCGTTTTGGAGTGCCAGACCGCCCGATTTCCATTTCATGCGGACAATACTCGAAACTGTAATATTAAACAGAATTAGATCTCTCCGGTTAAATCAAATGGGAGCCAGCTCTCAGTCTATAGTGTTTCTCACCTCTCGTATCTTCTTCAGTTTTTTTTTAATTTTTATGGTAGGTGTCTTTCCAGGGTTATAAAAAATTGTATATGGGCCATTTTCCAGGAAAATGCGATCCCATTTCTCAAAAATCGGAGCTACAAAAATATTGTTGCAAGGCATGGCAAAAATGTCTACAAATTTGAGTGGCGAAATTTATAGTTTTATGTTTTATGGGTGATTCAGTCTTAGAAAGGCAAAAAAGTTTTTCAAAAAAATGTTTGACGTTGAGAAAAATGATAAAAAATTATTATTTTTGGGACGGCATCTTATTTTTTGAGTAGAAACAAAAAATAAATGTCTCTTGAGATTTTTTCTAAAAAGTTTACCTTTTCCAGTAAAACTGGCTCAAATAAATCTTCATTTTAAAATTATGAGAATTTTTTACTTCAAAAAAATGCACTTTATGAAAAAAATTTATATAACAAAAGTGTTTGTAGGGAATCAAGGAATAACTGTGAATTTTTTCAGAATTTTTTTAATCAATTTTTGGAAATATCTAGCAATAATTGCGATGGAAGAAAAAGGTCAAAAAATTAAAATTTCCAAAAATTGATTAAAAAAATCAGTTATTCCTTGACCCCCTACAAACAATTTTTGTTCAATAAATTTTTTTCATAATGCATTGTTTTGGAGTTAAGAATTCTCAAATTCTTAAATTGAAAATTTTGTTCGAGTTTTACTGAAAAAGGTTAACTTTTTAGAAAAAATATCAAGACTTTTTTTTTGTCTTTACTGTTGCTCCAAAAATAAAATAATAAATTTCTGATCATTTTTTTCAACGTCAAACTTTTTTTTGAAAAATCTGTTAGCCTTTTTAGAGCTGAATCCCCCATAAAACATAAAAATTATAAATTGCACCACTCAGATTCATAAAGTAGACATTCTTTCAGATCTTTTCTTGTCCCGCGGCAAATATTTTTGTGGCTCTGAATTTTGGAGAAAGTGGCCCATCTATATACGTTGAAAGAGGCATTATGATTCGAATAAATTACCTGTTCTTTCTCAAGTCTACCAAGGATACTATCTAACTTTGCTTTTCCTTGTTTTAATTCCTCCTGCGTACGTTTAAGAGTTTCCAGTTCAGCTTGATTCTGTTGAAATTGTTCCTTCATTCGTCTCATGAGCTTCTCCTCTATAGCAGTTAGCAATGACTCTCGAATGTGTTCATCTTTGATTGTGCCTGTGCCAACTGGTGGGGTGGGAGTACCAAAACTATTGTTTGGATATGGAGGATAAGGAGTTGAATAGGGTGGATAGCTAGGAAAAGATGTATTACTTGTTGGAGGATAAGGGGGATAACCACCGAACCCAGGTGTGGACGGTGGATAAGACGTTGGAGGGTATGGCGCCATATAATTCCCAGATGGTTGCGGCATGAATGCTAAAACAAGTATTTTATATCTAGAGTGTTACTTAAGGCGGATATTAATCTAAACTGCTGGCCACTCGAACTTACACATAGAGACTTTTAGGCAAAATTTAAAGTTCAATATTTTCAACAGGAATGCAAATTTTTGAACGCGGCTTGCAAATTTTAAGAGCTAGTTTTTTTCGGATTAAGCTGCATGACGTATATTTATCGTAGGACCATAAGTTTATTATATACGGGGTGATCAATGAAGTCATGCAAAAAATCAAAAAGTTTGTATGAGTGAAATTTCCGCAAAAAATTTTTTTGGTCGTTGCAATATGGTTCCTTACTAAGGTAACATCAATATCTCTAGACAGTTTTGTCAGTTTTTGGATTAAGGCCCTTAGGTAGATAGATAGATAGATAGATAGATAGATAGATAGATAGATAGATAGATTTATTCATGTTAAAAAAAATTTAAAAATTTGTACACACGTCAAACATTCTTATTACAAAACAAATTAAAATAGTAAAATAAAAACAGTACAGTAGCTTTACAAAATTTTGTCAATTTGGACAAAGTTATGGTACTTAATAGGAATAAAAACACACGTAAAACAGGTACATATAAAATCATAAAAATTAAATGTTTGTATGCAGAACATAATTTGTGGGAGAAATTTAGGAATCCCTATCAGATGTTTAAAATTTCCCTCTCTATATCTTCGTATGAAAAGAATGCGTTTTTTTAGGCCTTGTACACACTACTCAACATAAAATTTGGATACCGAAATCTTTAAAATGCTATAACTTGACATTGGATTGACGGTTCTTGATTATTTTTGCGGATTTGGAATCCTTATTTCACGTCGATTTTCTATGGTCTAAGCATTTTATTTGAGGGTTGAAATTTACACATTATACCGGGTCGATAATAAACAAAAACGTAGCGACAAGAACAAGTTTATTACATTAAATTCTACAATATACAACATTGCTTAACAACGACCAAAAATCAATTTTTAAAAAATTTATAATTCTAATTCTAGTAATTTTTAATAACTGAAAAAAAATTTAACTAAAAAATTAAAAATTAATTTAATTTAAACTTAATTTAAAATTAAATTAAAATTACCTAATTAAAATTAGGTACATTAATTAAAAAAAAGAGAAGCTAATATTTTGTTGGTCCTCCTGCTCGGAATATTACTTCCCGACATCGATTTGGTAGAGTATCCACAAGATTATTTATAAAATCTTGTGGAATATTCTCCCATTCTTCACGAATGGCCTCACTGAGCATTTCTAAGGTTTCAGGGGGTACATCAATTACTTTAAATTTTAAATTTTAAATAAGACCAAACGTGTTTGATGACATTAAGATCCGGAGACTTTGCAGGCCAGTCCATCCTATTGATGTTTTGTGCCTGCAAAAACTCTGTGATCCTTCGCGCTCTGTGAGGTCGAGCGTTGTCATCCACCAATAGAATTTCTGGGCCGTAATGTCGAGCAAAAGGAACAACAATAGGTTCCAAAATTTCCTCCTGATAAACAGTAGCATTAATGATTTGGTTGGTAATGAATAGCTCGGTTTTACCATGTCTTATGATACCTCCCCACACTGTAACACCTCCGCCACCAAATGCTTCTTGAGGGGCCATATTTTCCTCCAAATATCGCTGACTTGGCCTTCTCCAAACTAACATTCGGCCATCGGAGTGAAACAAATTAAATCTTGTTTCGTCAGTAAATAAACAATGGCTCCACTCTACATTACCCCAATTCGCATGCCGATTTGCCCATGCCCACCTATTCGCTCTATGGCGTTGTAATAACCGCACACATTTTGCTCTGCGACGGGCTCTATAATTTAAAATGTTTGGCATTATGTCATGTTTTAAAAAAAAAAATCTCACCTCAAGTTGTTTTTATTTAATGTTCTTCTCACTGTTCTGTCCGAAACTCTCACCCCAGTTTGTTGTCTTAAAGAGTCATTTAGTTTTCTAGAGTTCTTTGTTCTATTCCGCATAGTTTCTGTCATTAAAATTCTTTCGGTTCTTTGGTTTATTTTTTTTGTATGTCCACCCCCATGCCCATAATTATGATCACCAGTAGTTTCGACGCGGCGGTTCAAATTATAAATTGTCTTTCGGCTGACATTGTAAATGTGCGCAACTTGCTGTTTTGACATTCCTTCGTTGAGAAGTCGAATGCAATTTTCCCTTTCTGCCGTGGTTAAACGCCTCATATTAATTAAACCTTACAAAATTATAACATTGAAATATGTCAGATTATTTCTAAAATAATGAAAACAGTTTTTAATTCCATAGCAACAAATTTGTTTTTCCAATGCCTACTTTGAAATTGACGCGTCGCGTAGAAATTACACCCGATCATAATTATGGGCATGGGGGTGGACAAAGAACTCTGTAAAACTGAATGATTCTTTGAGACAACAAACTGGGGTGTGAGTTTCGGACAGAACAGTAAGAAGAACATTAAATAAAAACAACTTGAGGTGATAATTTATTTTTACAAAAACTTAAATAATGCCAAACTTTAGAGCGCGTCGTGCCCTACGTTTTTGTTTATTATCGACCCGGTATAATGTGTAAATTTCAACCCTCAAATAAAATGCTTAGACCATAGAAAAACTACGTGAAATAAGGATTCCAAATCCGCAAAAATCATCAAGAACCGTCAATCCAATGTCAAGTTATAGCATTTTAAAGATTTTATGTTGAGTAGTGTGTACAAGGCCTAAGGGCTTTAATCCAAAAACTGACAAAACCGTCTAGAGATATTGATGTTACCTTAGTAAGGAACCATATTGCAACGACCAAAAAATTTTTTTGCGGAAATTTCACTCATACAAACTTTTTGATTTTTTGCATGACTTCATTGATCACCCCGTATATAATAAACTTATGGTCCTACAATAAATATACGTCATGCAGCTTAATCCGAAAAAAACTGGCTCTTAAAATTTGCGCGTTCAAAAATTTGCATTCCTGTTGAAAATATTGAACTTTAAATTTTGCCTAAAAGTCTCTATGTGTAAGTTCGAGTGGCCAGCAGTTTATAAGCCAGAAAATTTAGTTTGTTATCTTTAAGTAATAATATGACTGAGTTTAAAATAAACCTTGGGACTTTCATTTTATACCAGCATTGTGAGTTATATGTGGAGTATTTTCTTTTTATTTAAGTACTATTGGATATTTGATTTTCATCCATTCTAATTTTGTGTATGAAAAAATTATTTAGAGTAGTTTCAAAACCTGATAAGCCACGAAATGTGCAAAAGCACATAAATACATTTTGAAAACATTGACTGAGTGGATACAAATTTTATATACTTACAATTGGGTGGATAAGGCATATCGTTGTCTTTAGCTCTAGCAAACACCGGTGGCTGTTCACCAAACGTAACAATTAGTACCTGGATAAGTCCCAGTAAATCCGATGAACTCTACAAATAAAAAATATAAATATTTAGATATCAAAACCACAATATATTAATAAAAGGTACATTTTACTTCTAAATCCACGAAGTGGAGTCGAAATATAATAATCGTAAACCAATTATATCTATAAAGACTGACAAAATTATACTCTCCACCTAACTTTGTATAACTTCATGTAAGTGTTGTTTCTTATAAATAACATAAGTAATAGTTTTAGGACCGGTTTATCAACGCTGGGTGAAGTTAACTTATCTGACGGATAGCGCCTATCTAGAGGTTAGTCTGTTTATCAATGAGTAGTTAAGGTAAAAGTGGTAGCCAAAGTGCTGGATAAGATACTATAACTTGGAAGCGGTAGATAGTGATTTAACCGAAAGATAAGAGAATAATGCAAACGCAAAAGAACAGATAACTTCAATTCATTTTATTATTCGTGCAACGGTCACAGAAATAGTTGTTTTCGGACCTAGTTTCTGTAATGAAAGTAAGCTTTTCTGGGACTACAGTACCGAAAGTAATTTCTGATAGAAATGTTAATATTGCCAAATATACAAAAGCAATGTTTCTCAAGGAGTTTTAAGCAGGGTTCAAATTGCTAAATTACTTTCAAGTCCAACCTTTTATATTCATAGGTTGAGTAATTTATTTATTTATTTGATACACTATTCAACAGGTTAAAAAACCCAATTACAGAATAGGAGATAAAAACTAAAATAAAAAATAGTAACTTGTGAAAAATACATATACACACATAAATACATGAATACATGTGAATTCATCCAAGAGACAACTAACTAAACTAAACTTATATAATACATTTTAGTATAAATATACATATACAATATACATACATAAAAAATATACAGCTTATACAAGAAGTATAGTACACGGTGAGGCTACTTGTGTCAACAAAAAGGAACAAAATACAAAATTTAAGTTAAAGACAGATTCTTTATGTCTGTAAGACTACAAGTGAATATATCTAATCGATTATTCAAATTATTGTACATACTGCACATCTGCTGGATACATGAAATTTTTTTTTATATCTTGAGAAAGGCAAGTGAAATAAATTGTTGTGTCTAGATGCCGGTCTAGGAATTTGAAAATTAAGCATACTTAAAATATCTCCACAGTCGATGTTATTGTGTAAAACATTGTATAAAAAAGTTAATTGCGATCGGTGTCTACGGATCTCTAGACTATCTAGGCAAAACCTAGAGAGCAATTCTTCATGTGGATAACCAATAGCTGGATAAGTCCCGTCAGCCTTGAAAGTCGCATGTTTTAGGAAATGGCGTTGAATTCTTTCCAAATTTTGCATGTGTACATTATAGGTTGGACACCATATTATTGAAGCATATTCAAGGTAAGGTCTAACAAAAGTAGTGTAGAGTTGCTTTAATGTGCGTACATTTTCAAAATGTGCGGAGTTTCTAATAACAAAACCCAGCATTCTATAACTTTTGGTGACAGCAAGTTCGATGTGGTTTACAAACGTTAGTTTTTTATCAAATGTCACACCCAAGTCCCGAAAAGTGTCTGGCCGGAAAAGTATATGATTGTCTAATTTGTAATCGTACAGGATAATATTTTGCTTTGTTGTAAATGTCATAACGTTACATTTTGTTTCATTCAAGGGTAATTTGTTTATCACACACCATGTATTAACACGATCAATATTGTTTTGAAGTTCATAGCAATCTTTTTCACTTGCAATATTACAAAAGAGTTTTAAATCATCTGCATATAGAAGGCAGTTAACAGTTAGACCTAAGTTTGAACCTTGGGGGACTCCTGACGTGGCTAAAACCTCAATAGATCTAACACCATGGTATACAACATATTGCTTTCTATCAGTTAGATAGGACTTAAAAAGCTCAATAAGGTTGTCTGAGAAGCCATAACATTCAAATTTTTGTAAGAGGATACCGTGATTCAGTCTATCAAAAGCTTTGGAAAAATCAGTGTATATAAGTATATAACGTCTGTTTGTACACTCCTGTCAATAGAATCAGAAATAAATTCTGTAATATTAATTAAATTGGTGACTGCTAAACGGCCCTTGAAGAACCCATGTTGAGCTATTGATATTTGATGCTTTACGTGGTTAAACATATAATGGTGTAGGAAAATTTCAAATGCCTTGGCGAAATTATTTACTATTACTATCGGGCGGTAATTAGAAATTTCAGATCTGTCACCCTTCTTAAATACTGGAATTATTTTTGATAATTTCCACCGTGACGGAAATTTGGAGGACCTTAGTGATAAGTTGAATAATATAGTAAGGGGTTTAGCAAAAACAGCAGCACAGTCGCGTAATATGAATGCGGGGATACCATCTGGCCCAGAGGTTAATTTAGGTTTGATTTTCTTTAAAACATTCAATAATTCATCTTCTGTAAAACAAAGTATATTTAAAGGTGAACTACTCTTAACAAACGTAATATTTTGGGTGATATTTTCAGATTCAGAATAAGATTGTTGAAAAAAATTAGCAAAAGAATTAGTAATTAGTTGAGAATCAGACATATATTATAATTCATGAAGTTTGGCAAATCTGAGGAACTTCTTTTATAATTAATAAATTTCCAAAATGAGGACGGATCACCAACTATATTTTCCTCAATATGATTACAATATCTTCTACAAGAACTCTCTGAATCTATTTTCACTTTTTGCCTTAATCTTTTAAATTCATTCTGAAAAGTGACATCACCTGTCTCCTTGTATTTATTCAGCGCCCTTTGCTTTTCTTTAATAGATTTGATTAATGGATAATCAATCCAGGGTGGATATAATTCTTTTTGAGGTTTTAGACTGAGGTACAGTACCTATTAACAAATATTGAGCTTAAATTAGAATAGAACTTATCATAAGCGTCATCAATGGTTTCATAATTATTTAAAAATTCCCAATTAGTTTCGGCTAATTTTTGATACAGAACTGGAAAGTTAGCCTTCTTAAAATTAAGTTTATAGTTAGAATTAAATTTAACTTTATAACTTTCACGATCTTTTATGATACTAAATGACGACATAAGAGCAGGATGATGGTCATCCTCTGCGATGAGAACATCACTAGCTTTTTCGGCCAGGCAGATTTTATTGGATAGAAGTAGGTCTAGTAATCTGTTATTTCTATTTCTTATTGTATTAAATTGCTTTAGGTTAAGAAAATTTTGAAAGTTTATTAGTGGCTGAAGGGTACCCGAAGTAGGTGCATTGGTTGTACAGCTGCAGTACTCAGGTACATTAAATTCACCTAGTATTAAAACGTCAGAATTGTAAATAAAGTTCGAAGAGCAAAATGCATCGAACAACGCATGATATGTCTCCACAGATGTTCTAGGAGGAATATAAAGAGTAAATATATAAAAAGAGTAGTGATTTATAGTTATTTTAACGCCAACAATATCGACAGAGCGTAAATTTTTAAACAAGGTGTTACTTAATTTTAAGTCAACAGCCATTAGTGAGTTATTAACCGCCAACATAACTCCACCTCCCCCTTCACGATGAGTTTCTAACAAATTTCTATCCGCTCTAAAAATATTAAACTGCTGTTCGTTTAGTAACTCTGGATTTTGTACGTTTGATTCCAAGTTAGTTTCGGTAAAAGCTAATATACTATAATCACTGCTTGCTGCATTATTATAGAGGACATTAAGCTTGGTAGTCAAACCATGCACATTCTGATAATATACAGATAAATGTTGAGAATCGCCGGAGTTTGTGCTTATATGAGACAACTGGTTAGTAGAAGCGTCAAGTAAGAGTGGAGTCTCTATTTGCTATTGATGACCTAAGTCCGATTTTAATTTCAAAACCGCGTTTAAATATGCCAAGCATTGTTTATAATTCCAAGCGGCGTGATCTGTGGAGATATTCAACTGTTTGCTTTCTTTTAGTACAGTACAGTACAGTTAATACATTTTGAGCTGTCTGCTTTACAGTCCCCTAAATTATGATTTTCAGCACATCTAGGACAATTTATCTCTTTTTTACAGGTATTTTTTGTATGATTTAAACCGTTGCAATTAAAACAGCGCAAAATGTTCACGGCGTCATAATACTTTGCATACATCCAGGCCTACCAGTAAAAATGCGTTATTTATTACCTTATCATATGTCACGTTATTCAGTTGCAAAATTGCTTGAAACAGATTTTTGTTCTTTTTTGTTGACGAAATATTAATTATTTTACATTCAGCATCATTACTAAAGAGATCTCCGTTTTGTTTTAAGATGTATCCATGTAGGGTGTCAGCATTAAAGTTTTCCGACATACCAACCACACGTATTCTTGGATGAACTGCCCTAACTTCTCGAATTTCGTAATTAGACGATAGTTTTTCCTGTGCCTTTTTTTTAAATTTCGAAGTACCTTCAGTAGTACTACAACCGCCATCCTTTATATGTTTCACTTTGTTGAAATTTGTGTCTGATTTAATAGGGTTAAAATTCAGGAGAATATCAGATTTTGTCTGCTGATTGGTTTGCGTAGTTTTCGGTTTCACAATTACAGCCGGTTGAGTGTTGTTACGCAATACAGATGCATATAGTGGTTTGTTATTATTACTGTTGGTGTTTGAACAACAACATGAAAATGTTTTCTCTGAGTGACATTTACATTTAAAAATGTACTGAATAGTACTGATCAAATGCAATATGCTCTTCATGTTAAAATTTGCAGAGTACAAAAATATGTTAAAATTCGTTTAGTTTTTAATGCCATCATGTGAAACCATTAATTGGTTTCACATGATGATCCAGTTAAAGAATTATTAGAGCTGATAAAATTTTATCGCAGTTAATTGCTCACACTATCTTCAGAGTTCTAAGCACAGTTTTCAAGATTAGTTGGGAGTAAGTGAATGTTTTGCAAGTGAGAAATAGGTATTAAAACCAGACCTAGACAGGATCACGGAATAAATCAATGTCTCGATGCCTGTAAAGTATCTAATTTTGATAAAGCTATCAGCATATATAAAAAATATTAAGATTGCTTGATATGGGTAGGCAGATCTAAGATAAATGAATTTTATTATTGATTTCTTTCCATTAAAATATACAGTTAGTTACAAATTGGTGAAGGTATAGATCATTTTAATAGTTATTTCTATAATATGAAAATGGATTTTCTTCCACTGTTTACACATATGTTATGTTGTCTATGTCCTGATGGATCTGTTGGGTTGTTTTCAGTACACTTTCGATAGATTTAGGGAACAACAATAAATATGTGTTAAATATAAAACTAGGTACTTACGGGCAACCAATCATGTAAGTATGGTAAATATATTTTTCCATTTTGATCAACATACATAGAAACTTTTATAGACATATCTGGAGTAGGTTTAACATAACAAATAGGTGCATTTTTAGGATGTGTATCTATAAGCCAGATACATATTGGTATATTATAAACTGATCCTCTATAACGTACTGGAATTGTACCGCTTAAATTCACTAGCTCCATCCGTGTTCCATCATTAAATGCTAAAAGAAGGACATTCCAACATATTTGAAAATATTATGAGATCAATATTATTGTCGGCAAATGTAAAACTTACTGTATATATCCTGTTCGGGATGTAAACCTCTATATTGATTAGTAACACTTACAATTTCTCTATATGCTACATCAGGGTTATGATACTAAAACAAAAGAATTAAAATATAATATAATATATTACTTACACTAATTTACATTAGAAAGCCACTGTCTTAATCTTTCATTGTCAACCATTTTAATTACAATTTATTTTTTGTCTACTTATGATTAAAAGATTAATGATTAATAGCAACAAACTGAGTCAAACGTCACTTTTATTAATTGTAATGACCTTTGCTTGTTTGCTTTTGTTGATTCTTCGATTCTTGATTCTTTCCAAGTTGACATTTAGTATTTAGGCCATTTTTCACGACGTACCAAATACCAGTTGCTTCACAATACTTTTAAAACAAACAACATCCGAAAAAGTAAGATAGTGATGACGCCTAAGCATAGGATACGAAAAGCTAGAACGCTTGCCTACGCATACCCTCGTATATCTTCCTTATATAGTGTGTTTCACATCAATTTCTAATTTTAGTCAGTTATGCAATCAACAAAATTAATTCCTTTTTTGCTTAAAAAAAAATTACCTCCTCGATCCATATGGCCATTGATTAAATAGAAATAATCAATGATATGGCCTACTGAAAACGTTTAGAGAATATGAAAATTTAAAGAACCATATAGCACTGTCGTGAGCAAAAAAAATAGGACACCTATTCATTTCTAATGTAAATCTGTCTATTTGCATTTGGAATGAATTTTGACAACTAACTGACTGTCACAAAAATTAAGGTCAGATGTACACAACTAGATTTTAGAAAAAAATACGTTATAAGACCATTGGCGCAACTAGAGAATTTTTCTGGGGGTGGCCAGGCCCCTTATGTTTGTAACGCAAAATTTAGTGGCGGCTCGTGCATGAGAGACTTAGGTGTTCTGCAGATATATATACTTATGTACAAGGGACGGTTGTCACTTCAAGGTCATTTACTGACCTTGACAAAAAAAAGCCATCGTGCTCTGGCATCGCTGGCCAAAAGGCGAACTGGCCATTGAACTGTCGATGCTCGGAGCCACTCCCTGGAATTAAAACAATTTAAACATAATTACGATCGATCCGTCGTCGACTCCCTGAATCCTAACCTGCTTCAACACCTAATTTTGTCTAATCGAAACAAATCGCTCCGAATATGCTATAATTTTCTTATACACTCACTCCGGCATGAATGACAGAACGAAAGAGATACAGCAGTCAAGTCAGCCAGCAGACAGGCGCAGACTCGCACGCTAACGCGCATAGTTTAAAAACAAAACGGCCGAGCTGGCACTCCCCAACATTACCATTATAATCGACGGGAGAAAATGTTTGACCTCACTTGTGTCAAATTAGTATATAGAAGTCGGGGATGGATTTCGAATAATTTAGTGCGATACATTATTCGATAAATTTAAATTTTTTTGCTAATTTTTTTCTTTCCTCTGGGGTAGGCCGTGGCTGGTTTGGGGTGGGCCCGGCCCACCCTGCCCCCCCCCCCCCCCTAGTTGCGCCAATGTATAAGACTTGTCCTATTTTTTTGCACACGACAGTACCTAGGCTTCAATTCAAAAAAATTTTTTTGGAATTGCAACTTTAGCCCAGGTACAAATTTTTGGGACAAAAATAAACATTTTTATATTTAATTTATTCGAGTAGTAGTTAAAAATATCAGTTACCTTTAATGAATTTGTAATTCACTAATTCTATCAAGAAATTAACAAAATTTAATAAAAAGAACTTAATCAGCTTCCATTAAACCACCATCCAATATAACACATTTATTAATTATTAAGCTGCTTTTTCACATAGGTATTCAATAACTTTTCAGTTCTTAACGAAATTATTAGAATGTTTCCCAATTTTTTTCCCCAAAAATTAATAAATAGGTATAAGTTTGCAATTCTGGACATTTTTTTACTTCCCTCGCTTACCGAAGGGAACTATTGTAGTCGTGAAGAAGTCACTTTTCATAATACGGATTCTTATATACGTTTCAGAGTGTGTATGTATATTACGAAAATTATGGTCTCTCAACTCCGTCAGTCCATCTACTGTCGGTCTGTTGGCGATATAACTAATAAGAAAATATTTGGTAGGCTATTGACACCACTGCCAACAAAGAACTTTTGGTACACTGCTTTAGTGATGGGCTGCTAAATAGCAGTCTGCTATTTTTTAACTGCTATTTGGTTCGAAGCAGTAGCAACTGCTACGAGCTCTGCTGCTATTTTTATAGCAGGTTGAAATTACTTGCTGAATATGCCAACGCGCCCATACACAACACAAGCAAGTGGCGTCGGTCTAATAGCACTAATAGCAGTAGAGCAGTATGCACATTCATTCTGCTAGAGCGAGCAGCTAGCTTGTTCACAGTACAGCACTTATGAATGGAATACCTATGTAAATCGTGTAAAACTATTTTTTAATAACCTATAACACATTTTTTCCTTTGTTTCCAAAAAGCGAAATATATTAATTTTTAAACTATATGTACCTATAGTTTACGTAAGAATCGGTCAGTCAATTCAAATCAGCCGACATGACATGTCTTCAAATCTTAATATATTGTTGTAATATGAGCCACCTATCATTTATTTAATTTACGACGTCGAATGTAGGTATTCACCGTCAAAGTAGCAATACAATAATTTATATTTCATTTAAAATTAATCACATTTAACCTCTCTATACAACGAATGCATTAATTTTTTATTTCTGCTATATGGCTTCAGCGTGGAAGGTAAAGTTTCATTTGCTATCTGCGAATTCTGCTAATACGCTAATACGCTCCATTTAACCAAATCAACAACTAGCGCAAAAAAAAGCTGCTATTAAAATAGCAGCTATTTTTAACTGCTAAATGAAATTAGCAGTAGCAGAATTAGCTGCTACACAAAAATAGCTGGTTCGACCCATCACTACACTGCTTCGACCAAAGATTAGAGAATTAATAAGCCGGCGGAAAACCTCTTGTCTTGGCGCCATTTTTCGCGTAGGTGCCAAACAGACGGAGAAGGTAACATTAGAAAGAGAGGCCAATAGTGACACATGGACAACACTGTCCTGATAGAACGACACCGAACTCAGCTGACTGTCAGTACCCAAGGTCACTAAAAAAACAGGTTGCTTTGTAATATATGTCACATGAAGTATTTCTATGTTTATATGTAAGGTATCTATTTGGTTAGGATAGAATTGTACATTGAAAGAATAATTTTGAAACTTTTTTCTATAAAATGAGGAAAACAGCCACACGCGCGCATCTGTCATCGAGGTCCATTCGTGACGTAGCACTTGTCGATTCTAATGAGCTATCCTATCTTTTTGTAAGCTTGGTCAAATTCATTTAATGCGTACCCGACAACTCCCGAAACCGTTTCCGCTGGATATCGTGTCCCTTTAAATAGGAGTTCACAACTGTCTTCGACTATTTCGTCTTCTCCATCTGACTGTCCTATCTTGTTAGTTCTCTAATCTTTGGTTACAGTTTAATTTAAAACAGCACTGCCGCCAACCGGCCAATCATGATAGAACAATTCCCTGCCCCAAGTCAGCTTAGTTCGGAAATGTGATGTGATCGAATTACAATTGCACAGATTCACCACACCTTTTTGCTCGTCTTGTCGTACCAACACTACATCACAAACTATCAATGACACACTATCGATTAATCGATATTATTGATAGAAAGCGCTTACTATCGATACATCGATAATTACTATCAATAAATTTTCGCAACCCTATAAGAGACCCGCGTCTCGCGGCAAATCAGCGATTTGTCTCCTCGAGTTGTAGAACTCTGTCAATGAAATAATGATCAATATGTTACCAATGACGATTTGTTTGAAAGCCATCTCTGACAAGTTACACATTTTAATAATATACAGTTCGGTCACTTCCCCTCATTTTTGTCCATGACCCCCCCCCCACTTTTGCCATCGTCGCGTAGACTAGGTGTACGCTCGGTACGAAACAAGTTATAGTTCTCGATTATAGCGCGCGAATAGGTCAATTGTTCAAAAGTTGCAAAATAGGATTACCTGTTGTATCTTATTTGTTTTCGTAGAAAATTTTGTAACCACCGCTATAGAATATATGATGGAAAAAAATCTTTGGAAAAGGTATTGATCCTAAAAAAAAAATGAGTAGGAACTTATTTGTGGGAAATTTCATGTAGTTCAATATTGCATATAGACACTTTTTCGCTAAAAGGCGTGGCTTCAAGAAAAACGTTAAAAGGGGACCTTTGAAGTAACGCCCATATCAGACTACTTATTCACTGGAAAGCAACTGTGGCTTATATTTTTACTTCCCTCGCATACCGAAGGGAAGTATTGTATTCGAGAAAAATCACCCTCCGAGATTTTTTCGGATTCTAACGTTTCAGAACACGTAGATTACGAAAATATAAGTTTTTCAATTCCGTCAGTCTGTCTGTCTGTCTGTTGGTGCATTTACTAAAAAACTACTTGAAGGATAGCAGTCAAATTTGGTGGATAGTTGACGCTACTGTCAGCGAAGACATGGTAGAAATTCTAAACGGAATAAACAGTGAAAAAAATTTTTTTTTGCTCAAATTTAAAATTTCCACGTTTCATGACGCGCTAAACCTATTTCAGAAAAAAAAAATTTTGAAAATTTTTTTTGCAACATTTTTGAAAAATTTTTTACCAAGATGAAAAAATTTTTTTTTGCTCAAATTTAAAATTTCCACGTTTCATTACGCGCTAAAACTATTTCACAAAAAAAAAAATGATAATTTTTTTCACCAATTTTTAAAAAAATTTTACCACTAAAATATGAGAATTTTTTTCTTTCTTCAAATTTAAAATTTTCACGTTTCATGGCATTCTAAACGTATTAAAAAAAAAAAAAATTTGAAATTTTTTTTACCATTTTAAAAAAAAAAAATTACCACCAAAATAGGTGGAATTTTTTTTTGTTCAAATTTAAAATTTCCACGTTTCCATGGCATTCTAAACGTATTAAAACAAATTTAAAAAGTTTTCCGAAAAATTTTCTTGAAAAAATTTATGTATTCATCACTAAGTAGGTACTTACTATAGAAGAAAATATTTTGTTTGCTCATATTTAAAAATAAATTAAATTTTTTACCACCACTATACTTCCACTTCACTGCATGAATGTGGAACTGTCTAATGGCAATACTATTTGACATATGCTATTATACTTTTATTGGAAAATATACAGGGTGGTCATCCCAAGAAATAATTTATGGGAGACCTGTTATTTAGTATTGAACTTTTGCTGTTGGATGAGCACTATTTTTTTGACCAAAAGTTATCAGGATTTCTTTGTAATAATTACAATAACTATATTTCCATTATTATTCTCAATGTCATTTCGTATTTAATATTTTTTTAGTGATCGCCATGCACAAATAACGAGGTAAGTTCTGTGTAAATACCTTTACCGATTTTTTTAAAGTTTCATCAAAATCGGTGCTGTTGTGGGTTTCGGAACCGTCATCGACTGGACTACGTAATAAGAAGAGGTAATCAAGAATTTAGCAAATTTTTGTATTTACATTTATGTAACTATTAAATACTGGTAAATATAATTAGTACTGAAAATTTGAGATAATTAATGAATGATATATGATGATATGAGGAATTGAATTGATCGAATTTGAGAAACGCAATAACAATTAAGTATATAAGCATAGAGTTGAGAAATTTTTCCTTTACAGAAAATATTAAATCAGGTTTTTATAATAGAAACCATCATAATAAATTTGTTCTCGATATATTTTTTTAATTCCATCAGAAATGTGTCATAACATGTAATCAGATTTCTATTTTCATTCTCATATATTCCATAAATTTTACAGGGTGTTGCCTTAATTCTGTATTAAAGATGATGAAACTCTCCAAACATCTCTGTGGGTATTTATAGGGGGATGTGCAGAGAACTTGCAGTTTTTACACATACTTTTAGGAATATAGTATATTTAATGCCACTTGAAGTTCAAAATATTTCTTCTTCAGAATCGCTTATTTTGAAACAATATTTCGAGTTGTTTGGTAGAAACCAATCAACGTTGATCTTCACAACAGATGTCGTCGTTATTATTGCAGCTCTACTAGAAGCATTTAAAAAGAAATGAATTTTTCGCTGCTCTTGCTGCTGTTCTCATCGACGCTCTTTATCTTTAATCACAGCTCCAACATAAACATACCCTAACACCGATACTGTGACTACATAAAGATAACAATAATTAATTTCCTAGGATTAGGAATAATTTTAAAAATCTATGGTTACGATTAACATCATGCCGATTTTGCTTTAAACTTGGTTGATACAAACCAAACTAAAATCACGTCCCTGCTCTGCGCATGTAAAGCTATGACCAAAATTATTTACATATTTCTTTATTTATAAATATACCTTCAATGTGATCAAAGTTTTATTATAGGACTTTAAATATCTAATCCACATAAAGAGAAAGAAAACTAAGTGCCAACTAGCATTTATCCTTTACCAAAGTTACCTACCTCAAACTTAGTACTGCTGAATATATAATAATATAAGTACATATAAAGAATTATATTTATTGCCTTTTTTAAAATATACAACATATAAACTACCAATATTATTAAAACTATTTCAGCAGAAAAAAGCCATACTGAATTAAATAAACATTAAAATTAATAGATTCTTAGACGAACTTAGGGTTTAAAATGGGTATTTTCATCTCTTTTGCAAGTTTTCATAGGGATGTGTTCAACATAGTTATAAGACACTCTGTTCGCTGCAAAAAATGACAGGTCTGGAGGGGGGAACAAGGCTTACTATTTACAGGTGGTGGAAGAGGTCTTGTAACCTGAAAAATTCAAAATGAAATTTCAAAAATGTTGGGACTTCTTGCTTGCAATATGATATATGTTTCAAGATGTCGAGAACAATCCAAATATGCCCCTGCCAGCATTTTCTGTCGTTAGGTTCGGCTCTAGGCCCAACTTCCCAAAATTCCGGGAAAATGGCTCTCAAATGGTGAGGATTTTCAAGGAAATTTGGAATATATCTTAAACGTGGTTTTTCTAAAGCTAAGGTGCTATTGCCAACATTTTTTTATGTCACCAAAAAGGTTAATATGCAAAAAAGGGTTTCGCAACTTAGTCAAAAGTGACGTGGTTTTTGTCAATGGTGCAAAATCGGAACAACAGTAAAAAGACGAATTATTCCTCTAAAAATGTTTGTATAACTTAAGTAATAATATTATCCTTGCAAGCATTTTTATCCAGTAGTTTTGCCCCATTTACCTTTATATTCACTCCAGGCTTTAGTGAAAAACATTTCAAAATAATCAAATTTATGGCCATAATTTGTTCAAATTAGACACTGACTGGATAAAAATGTTTGCAAGGGTAACACTATTAGTTAAAAGTCATACAAACATTTTTAGAGGAATAAAACCTATTTTTGACTACTGGTTCCGATATTACTTACACCCTTGGTGAAAAACACCTTACTTTTGACCAAGGTGCAAAACCCTTTTTTGCATATTAACTTCTTCGGTGACGAAAAAATGCTGGTAATACCTAGCACCTTAGCTTTATTTAAACAAACCACTTTAAAGATATATTCCAAAAAGTTTCACCTTTGCACCATTTGGCCAAGACCCGTTTTGCCGTAATTTTCGGAAGTTGGGCTTAGAGCCGAACCTGACGACAGAAAATGCTGGCAGGGGTATTTTGGGATTGTTGTCAACGTCCAGAAACATGTATCACACTGCAGGCAAAACGCCACAACAAAACATCAAAATTTCATTTTGAATTTACCAGGTCACATGATCGCTTCCACTGCACGGACATACCTAAGCCTTGTTCACACCTCTGCCTTGCACCTACTGCCCAAAAGCAAGCTAAAAGTTTAGATCAATCATTTTTTGCAGCAAACGGAGTGTCTATATTTGCTATTACATTAAATATAGACCAAATATTGCAACGCAAGTTAGAGTTCATTTTCATCTACAACACCATACTGGGATACACCGAAAGGTAGGTATACACATAGGATATATCTGTAGGATTCGTATGGTATATCCAAGATATATTTCTGTTCTACACAGTAACAGTGCTTGTGCTTTTATTGGAGTCAGAATAATTATGCCTGGATTTCTTACTATGCTTCGATTTTTTATGTCTGTGTTTTTTTGACTTTCTTACATCATCGTCGCTAGCATCACTACTGTCACTATCACTACTATTGTCTTCACTAGATGATGCATGTTTTCTCTTAGATTTTTTTGTGGACTTCTTTTTGCGTTTCTTTCTCTTCTTTTGTTTCTTCTGTTTTTCCTTTAATTCCTTTTCTCGCAATTCCGTCAAAGGGGTAAGGTAATCCTGATCTGTTTCACTACTGGTACTACTTACATCTAGAACGATTTCTTTGTTAGGATCTACTTTAACAAAATTCCTACACTGAAATGTTAAATGTCCAGCATAACCGCACTTTTTACACGCAGCACGAGTACTGTTTTCTTTGACAGGTGGTAAAAGACGAGATCCATATTCATTCATTCTGTCTGCCTTGAAAACTTTGTTAAAACAAATTTAAAATTTAAGTAGCACAAAATAACAAAAGTTTACGACTATTTCCGCGGAGCAGTAGTCATCGTAAGTAAAAGTAAACAAACAATGAAAATGGAAGGCATTACTGGCAATCTAGTCAGTGTTGCCAATAGGTTAACACAAAATTACAGGCAAATTTTTTTCGTATTCCTTGCAATTCCTGGCAAACATAAAAATTACATTCTTACTGAACTATGGCGTATTCATTTAACACTATACTATCGACTGATTATGATTACTGATAAAAAATAAAACGATGATGTCATGACGTGCGGAAGATTTTTCACGATCCACGGTTCGCATCGCCGATTGCTATTCTGTTTTTGTGTGCATAATACCTGGTGCAGTAGGGTCAATTCCCCTACCAAGTGTAGTCCATGCGTCGATAGCCTTACACCTGCTATCGACGCTTGGAAGTGACCAAACTTAATTAAACTTATTAAACTGTGATTTAACCATAGGATAACTTATCCTTGCATTGATAAACCGGCCCTAAGATTTATAAAGGTGCCTACACACGGAGACATAAAACTGTTGAGAGTTGTGTCTAGATTGCTCTTAGATTACTCTACAGCGTGTTTACGTTGTGCTGTACAGCACCTAGAGCACAATGTGAACACGCTGTAGAATAATCTAAGAGCACGATATGAGAAGGAAAACTACTTTGTTTTCTACCACTAAAATTTATTGTAACATACACGTTACTGCAGTTTCGGTACTTTAACGTACCATTTTCAAACGTTGATTCAAATGAATGAATTTACAAAGGGTTGTGTTAATTTATACTAAGTACCTAATTACATTATTCTGGGTATTAATTTATCAGATATTAGAAAGCAATAAATATTAAGAATTTTGAATAAGTAATAAATTATGTAAATAAGTTTATAAGGGATTATTTTAATGCATTATTAAATTAAATATTAAGAATTTTGAATAAGTAATAAATTATGTAAATAAGGTTATAAGGGATTATTTTAATGCATTAAACAGGGTGGATTGATATAGGTCCAACTGGTCATTTAGAAGTTTATTTTCGGGATTTTTGTTATGTTTGATAATTTCTATTGATTCTAGTAAATTTAATTTAAAACCTTTATCTTTCACATGTAATATCTTTAGGTCGTTTACATCCGGAAATTTGTGATTTGTTTCTAAAATATGATTTGCAAAGTTTGAATCTGTTTTTTGGAAATTAAAACACCGTAAATGTTCTTTATATCTAATTTCGAATGAACGACCAGTTTGACCTATATACAAGGCATTACAATCTGGACATGTAATTTTATAAACTCCTGATTTTTTTAGAGGATCGGTTTTATCCTTAGCATTGTACAAAATATTGGATAATTTGAAAGCTGGTCTAAAACTAACTTTCAGGTTATGAGTTGACAAAATGTTACCAATTCTCTCAGATATGTCACCGTAGTATGTTAGGGATACGTATTTTTTACTGTTACTACTTTTAATATGTGGGTATATACTGGAACAAGCTAATTTAAATTGTTTTTTGTTAATTAAGTTTACTATTGTTCTTTCCTGAAAACCGTTATTTAGGGCTATTGACTTTATGGTATCTAATTCTGTTCTTAAATTTTCTTCTGAAAGAGGTAATGATAAAGCTCTATGAATCATGGAATTATATGCTGCTAGTTTATGAGATTTGGGGCTACGTGAATAATTTGAGATTGTAGTATCTGTAAAAGTTGGCTTCCTATAAATATTAAAGTGAATTTTATTTTTGTGCGTTAGGGTTAGATCCAGAAAATTGATTTTATTATCTTTCTCTGTCTCCACTGTAAATTTAATAGTAGGGTGAATGTTATTTATGTAATTTAGAAATGTACTTAGTTGTCTCTGTGTACCTGTGAAGCAGGCTAATATATCATCTACATATCTAAACCAAAATTTTATATGTGTTTTTCCTAGCTGAGAATTGGTAATTTTTTCCTCTAAGTGAGACATAAAGATATCTGCCAAAAGGGGGCTCAATGGAGATCCCATAGCTAACCCCATATTCTGAATGTAATATTTATTGTTATATTGGCAATAGTTTTGGTCAATGCATAAATCTAAAGCTAATATTAATTCGTTTTTTACTATTGGATTTATCTGTGATTTATCTAGAATGTCGATTATTAAAGATTTACATTCGGCAGTGGGAATATTGGAAAACATATTTGAAACATCAAAAGATACTAACTTGCTATTTTCTGGAATCACTTTATCGTGTAATAATTCCGTGAGTTCGATAGAGTTTCTAACCGCGTGTTGTGCTTTGAATTTAGTGAGATTTTTAAAAATTGAATTGACTTTTTTACCTAATTTTTCTGTAGGGCTATTAATATACGAAACTACTGGTCTTATGGGTGCATTTTCTTTGTGATTTTTAATAAGGCCGTAGAGTTTGGGGGGTCGCGGGTTCATGTGTACTAACTTAAATTTGTCTGAGCTACTGAATAAACTATTATTTTCCGACAGAAATTGTTTCGTTTTTGATTGGAAGGTGTTTGTAGGATCTTTTTTAATTTCTTTTAATTCGGACTGAATGAATAGTAACATTTTGTCTTCATAATCGTTTTTTGGAATAATGACTGTCGCATTTGATTTGTCCGCCTTTGTTAGAATTAAATTATTATTTTTGATTTTATTTTTAATAGATTTGAGTGCCTGGGTATCCGCGTTTTTATGTTGAGAAGTATCATGTTTTTTAATAATATTTGAAATTTTTGATTTGGTGAACTGAGTATTTTCTAAAGTTTTTAAAGCTTGTTCCGTCTCCGTTATAAGCGTTTCTACCATGGAATTACTATTAACATGTGGGGAATATTTCGGACCCTTGTTTAAAATTTCTAGTTCTTTTTTGGAAAATTGAATATTGGAATAGTTAATGATTCTGTCACTAAAGTGAAATTCTTGAACATTCGGAGTAGTATTTTTATGTTTATTGAATTGTAAATTTTCTAAGTGTTTTAATTTCTTGTTTTGTGTAGTGAATTTTAGATGAATCAATCTACTTACTTTATCTCTAACATAGTCATCGAACAAATCAAATTCTACAGGATGGAGTTTATAAGTAAGTTCAGAGTGTATTACCTTGATATAATGGAGGACAATATCCCGTCTTCTGAAGAGTAACTTCACTTCTTCTCGTAACCATATTTTTTGCGCACTGTCGATAGCTTTCTTGGCCGATGTTGAATTGCACTTTGTTTTTAGTGAAATGAACTTCGGGATGATGTCTCTTCTTAAACACTCTTGGTTAAACCAAATATTCACTACACAAAACAAGAAATTAAAACACTTAGAACACTTAGAAAATTTACAATTCAATAAACATAAAAATACTACTCCGAATGTTCAAGAATTTCACTTTAGTGACAGAATCATTAACTATTCCAATATTCAATTTTCCAAAAAAGAACTAGAAATTTTAAACAAGGGTCCGAAATATTCCCCACATGTTAATAGTAATTCCATGGTAGAAACGCTTATAACGGAGACGGAACAAGCTTTAAAAACTTTAGAAAATACTCAGTTCACCAAATCAAAAATTTCAAATATTATTAAAAAACATGATACTTCTCAACATAAAAACGCGGATACCCAGGCACTCAAATCTATTAAAAATAAAATCAAAAATAATAATTTAATTCTAACAAAGGCGGACAAATCAAATGCGACAGTCATTATTCCAAAAAACGATTATGAAGACAAAATGTTACTATTCATTCAGTCCGAATTAAAAGAAATTAAAAAAGATCCTACAAACACCTTCCAATCAAAAACGAAACAATTTCTGTCGGAAAATAATAGTTTATTCAGTAGCTCAGACAAATTTAAGTTAGTACACATGAACCCGCGACCCCCCAAACTCTACGGCCTTATTAAAAATCACAAAGAAAATGCACCCATAAGACCAGTAGTTTCGTATATTAATAGCCCTACAGAAAAATTAGGTAAAAAAGTCAATTCAATTTTTAAAAATCTCACTAAATTCAAAGCACAACACGCGGTTAGAAACTCTATCGAACTCACGGAATTATTACACGATAAAGTGATTCCAGAAAATAGCAAGTTAGTATCTTTTGATGTTTCAAATATGTTTTCCAATATTCCCACTGCCGAATGTAAATCTTTAATAATCGACATTCTAGATAAATCACAGATAAATCCAATAGTAAAAAACGAATTAATATTAGCTTTAGATTTATGCATTGACCAAAACTATTGCCAATATAACAATAAATATTACATTCAGAATATGGGGTTAGCTATGGGATCTCCATTGAGCCCCCTTTTGGCAGATATCTTTATGTCTCACTTAGAGGAAAAAATTACCAATTCTCAGCTAGGAAAAACACATATAAAATTTTGGTTTAGATATGTAGATGATATATTAGCCTGCTTCACAGGTACACAGAGACAACTAAGTACATTTCTAAATTACATAAATAACATTCACCCTACTATTAAATTTACAGTGGAGACAGAGAAAGATAATAAAATCAATTTTCTGGATCTAACCCTAACGCACAAAAATAAAATTCACTTTAATATTTATAGGAAGCCAACTTTTACAGATACTACAATCTCAAATTATTCACGTAGCCCCAAATCTCATAAACTAGCAGCATATAATTCCATGATTCATAGAGCTTTATCATTACCTCTTTCAGAAGAAAATTTAAGAACAGAATTAGATACCATAAAGTCAATAGCCCTAAATAACGGTTTTCAGGAAAGAACAATAGTAAACTTAATTAACAAAAAACAATTTAAATTAGCTTGTTCCAGTATATACCCACATATTAAAAGTAGTAACAGTAAAAAATACGTATCCCTAACATACTACGGTGACATATCTGAGAGAATTGGTAACATTTTGTCAACTCATAACCTGAAAGTTAGTTTTAGACCAGCTTTCAAATTATCCAATATTTTGTACAATGCTAAGGATAAAACCGATCCTCTAAAAAAATCAGGAGTTTATAAAATTACATGTCCAGATTGTAATGCCTTGTATATAGGTCAAACTGGTCGTTCATTCGAAATTAGATATAAAGAACATTTACGGTGTTTTAATTTCCAAAAAACAGATTCAAACTTTGCAAATCATATTTTAGAAACAAATCACAAATTTCCGGATGTAAACGACCTAAAGATATTACATGTGAAAGATAAAGGTTTTAAATTAAATTTACTAGAATCAATAGAAATTATCAAACATAACAAAAATCCCGAAAATAAACTTCTAAATGACCAGTTGGACCTATATCAATCCACCCTGTTTAATGCATTAAAATAATCCCTTATAACCTTATTTACATAATTTATTACTTATTCAAAATTCTTAATATTTAATTTAATAATGCATTAAAATAATCCCTTATAAACTTATTTACATAATTTATTACTTATTCAAAATTCTTAATATTTATTGCTTTCTAATATCTGATAAATTAATACCCAGAATAATGTAATTAGGTACTTAGTATAAATTAACACAACCCTTTGTAAATTCATTCATTTGAATCAACGTTTGAAAATGGTACGTTAAAGTACCGAAACTGCAGTAACGTGTATGTTACAATAAATTTTAGTGGTAGAAAACAAAGTAGTTTTCCTTCTCATATCGTCATGATTAACTATCACAAAGTAACGGCTTCCACAATCGATTTTTTAATCTAAGAGCAATTTAGGACACAACTCTCTACGCCTTTGTCTCTGTGCGTAGGCACCTTAAATGGCAAATTGCTTGTATTGGCAACACTAAAATTAAGTCTTCATTGGAACCACGGAAACAGTGATATCACAGAACAACTACTATAGAACTGAGACTGCAATGGTAGGAGACAGAATTATCTTCTCAACGACAGAAGCGCGACCGGTGGTTGACGACAAAGAATTTATATAAATAGAAGCAGATACACATTTATAAGTGTGTTGTCAACATCTCGTACTCAAGTTCAGACATTACATTTTAAATTTACAAAACACGAAAATAATTTTGAGGTTAGAGTAGTTAAAAGAGACACAGTTCTTAAATGACTAAATTCCACATATGTCTTTGATACACTCATACCACGGTCTTGGAGTACTTGCAACAGAGATAGCGTTATAGGCAATATTGTATCTTAGAACGAAATGGCGAGAAAAAGGTATGTTGGACATGATGGCAACAGTATCGTATAACTTTTACACTTTATCTCGGCTTCTATTTATATAAGGTTTGTTCATTTGGGTTGATATAAAGCAGCTTCAAGCAGTTAAATAAAGATAGTGCTATCATAAATAATGTGAGTGTGAGAGAGATAACGTGTTTCTAAGTTGCTTTAAATCAACACAAATGAACAAACTGATAAATTCTTTGCTTGACGAGTCAAATATTGAACCAACTATTAAATAAAAATGCGGGAAATTTGAACTCATTTTAATTTTTAAATAAAGCGGAATTGAAGCGTTTACCACAAGAGTGACCTAACCAACAAATTTTAAATTGATGAATTGAAAAACCATTTTAATTAATTCATATTCCAATTTCTTGTGTGGCTGTTTAATACCAAACTTAACCAACAAATATAAAAAAATGGAATGAGTTTTACCTTTGTTTTTCATTTCATTAATTTAAAATTTTTCAGATAGGCAACTCTTGTAGTCAACGCCTCAATTTATCTCAACCTCCTAAAAAAAAATATGTCTAAACATAATCAGGACTGAAACAAAACAAACAAAACTGACATTAATATCACCATTGATTAAGTAGAAATAGATACTTAACCAAAGAATTTGTACTGTTAGTTCCGGTCTTAAACTCATAGATGTCGTGTGACTTTTCGAGTCGAAGTTCAAGCTGGTCTTTGCAAGGCGGGTAAATTAATTCATGAATGAAATGAAAGGTTGGGCGGGCGGGCCCGTGGGGTGTGGAGGGAGCTAAACGACCTAGCAACTAAGACAGCAGTGCAACCAGCGTTGCCATAATGATTCGGCATGAGATTCACCTACGCGCAGAAAATTATCCGATTTTGTAAGAAATTATCCATTCTTGGCGTTTTGTACTTTTAAAAATAGCATGGAAAATACTTACATGTGTATATATTGCTTATAATACTATAATCGACTAAAAACATTATGTTTCATTAGTCTTAGAAATTATTTTACGAAGAAGAGCTTTTTTATTGTTTTGTCTTTATGCAAAAAGAATAGGTAGCTAGGTATATGAAATTTATTTAATAGGAATGAATAAAAGTTTTTTTTTTCAAGAAAATACCAGGAAGAAAATAAAATATGTTTTATATATAAGAGAAATATAAATACAATAACAAAATCACAAATATTTGGCAGACATCACCATTTATTGTATAGCTATAGGGTTTATTCCAAATGTACCCCGAAACGAAAAATGAAACATACTTCACGTATAAAAATTGATTCATATGTAAAAGAGGCCAAGAATATTGAATAGCATGCTTTGGCAACACTTTTTATTTAGTGCCACATTGTTTAAATAATTCGCAAAGTTGAGAAAATCAGTTTTTCGTAAATACCCAAAAAATGAAGAATTTTAGAAAATAATGTTTTACAGGACAAATGTTGCTACTAAAAAGACCTACAAAACCCAATAATAAATTTTCCAATAGGTTAATTTGTTTATCTGCAAAATAAAAAAAAACGTGAAAATGGCCTCTTATTTCAATTATTAATAACTTATGATAAATTAAGCCTTGTGACATCGAAATTATCGGAAGTTGTACGTCCCAATTTATATACTTTAAAAATGCTAAAAATTTCAAATCGATATCTTTTAAGGTTTTTTGCAAAAAGTTATTTGTTTATTAAAAACTTGCTTTCGTAAAATTGTCGTAATTTTTTTTTTAGACATTTTAGAGTTACGGATCAAAGTGGATTCACATTTTGACAAGTTGTACTATCATATACATATCAAATTGAATTGATTGTCGCAAATTTCTTTGTTTAAAATCGAGTTCGAAAAACACGTGCGTTTTAAAGTTATAAACAAATTGAATAATTTATTTATTCTTAAGGGTACGTCGTTCGGGCTAGGATCATTTTAAAGCTACGATTTTTCTGCGAATTTAAAAATAATAAATGCTCCAAGTCACTTGGGAACTGAGATAATTTTTTTGTAAAATTCTTAGTTTTTTGGTATTTACGGAAAACTGATTTTCTCAACTTATTATTCTATTCTCTGCGAATTATTTAAACAATGTAGCATTAAATAAAAAGTGTTGCCAAAGCATGATATTCAATATTTTTGGCCTCTTTTACATGAGCCAAATTTTATACATTTGGAATAAATCTATTACACTAATGTAAATTTTTGTCGCAACGGTAATTTAGCTCAACATGTTGGAGCGCTCGGACGTAGTTGTACGGTTGGCTCCGAGTCTCGATCCGGGGAGGCAATTTCCTGTATTAAAAGAACTAAATAAATTTGTTATGATGATGACATAAATCCGAGGGTCGGGGGATCGATTCCTACCCAACACGACTTTTTTTTTCCTTAAAAATATATAAATATTGTCATATAATTAAACTGCATCATATATTCATTTGAAATTGTCACACAATGCAGAGCAGGTCTTGATCTACTTAATGTGTTGATTTTAAATACAAATGCCAATAAGTGAATCAGCTATATGAGTAAAAGAAAAATAAAAAATTATCTCAGCTCACAAGCGGCTTAAACATTCTTTTTTCTTTTAAAATTCGCAGAAAAATCGTAGCTTTCAAATGGTCCTAGTCCCAATGGAGTACGATTAAAAATAATTGAGTTAGTCTATTTGTTTATAACGTGAAAATGTACGTGTTTTTCTAACCCGATTTAAAACAATTAAATCTGCGAAAATCAATTAATTTTAAATTGTACTTGATGGTACAACTTGTAGAGAAGAGAATCCATTTTTGGTCATTAGTCTACGGTGCCAAAAAAAATTTGGACAATTTTACGAAAGCACATTTTTAATAAACAAATTACTTTTTGCAAAAACCTTAAAAGATATCCGTTTGAAATTTTCAGAGTTTTTTAAGTAAATTGATACGTACAACTTCCGATAATTTCAAAGTCACAAGGCTTAATTTATCATTAGTTAATAACAGTTGAAATAACATGCCATTTTGACAGTTTTCTTGATTTTGCAGATAAACAACCGATTTGAAACTTTCTTACTGGGTTTTGTAGGTATTTTTACTAGCTACATTTGTTATATAAAACATTATTTTCGAAAGTTCTTAGTGTTTTCGTTATTTACAAAAAATTGATTTTCTCAACTTTGCGAATTATTTAAACAATGTGGCACTAAATAAAAAGTGTTGCCAAAGCATGATATTCAATATTCTTGGCATCTTTTACAAGAATCAATTTTTATTCATGAAGTATCTTTCATTTTTCGATCAAACCCTAATTCGATTACACTATACTAGGAGCAGTTAACAAAACAATGAATATAATAGTACATTATACACTAAGGGAGAGAAACGTCTTATTTTTCCTGAGGTGCAATTTGAGGCCCGAGGGCGAAGCCTGATCGAGGGCAACAAATACATCGAGGGAAAAATGGCGGTCTCTCCCGAGGTGTATATTTAACAATATTCTGAGTTCAAAGTCGGAATATAACAAAATTCCGACTTCAAACTCGGAATTTAACAAAATTCCGAGTTTGAAGTCGGAATTTAAGAAAATAAAATATAAAATTTATTGTGGCCCTTCTACGCTTTTATGATATACTATTCCTAGATGCCTACATTAATTTTAATATTTGAAAATATAATAATCCAATAATGTTTTTTCTTTGATGTAAGCTTTGTTGAACCTAAGTTCAAAAGTTACAATAAATTTAGTGTAGCGCGTCTGAGGCTGCCCACGCTACGCGGGCGTACTGTCGTGTCGCCGCGTCGTGCGTTAAAGAAAATAAAGTGGAGCCTAAATTTTTGATCGTAGGAAGAACTTCGAACTTCATACTTTCGAATGGCGCTATTAGTTTTTTTTAAGAAAAAAATATTTTAAGAGATTTTTGACAAAAAATAATTTGCAACTAATTTGTTTAACCAATGAAGGTCAAGGATTATTGTTGGTAACTTTTATGTTGTCCCTGACATGTTCAGAGATGTTTTCTCAAAAGTTACCGCTTCCCGGAATTTTTCCGAAGTGAAAACCTCTATCGATTCCACTACACTTAATTCTGTAAAAGAACAAAAAAATAATTTCATGTAGTAAGTAACTAGATGAAAATATTCGATCGACCTAATTTATAATCACTTGAAAATTATTTTACTCAAAGGCAGCTTTTTACTGTAAATATAAATATGTTTTGACATGCCATCTTCTGATTGTATATACCCTATGTACCTATTTACATGTTTAAATGTATACACAGAAATTGATGAAAAATACGTTTTAAATATATATATACTTACCATTAATCAATACAGATCCAATATGATTATCACACGCTTACTCCCCAATTGTATTGATTTAATGTAAGTATATAGGTTGTTTTTGTTTTTAGTAATAAAAACTTAAAATACATTGGACTTATTTGGTTATTTGTTAATATTTGATGTACCTAGATGTAAAAAATTGCTCAATGTCAATATAATTCCTTTAGCAGAAAATCAAAAATATTGACGAAATTAACTAAAATACATGTAAGCATCAAGTCTATTTTTGTTGTTAAATTGATTCCTTTAAGAAATTATCATAAATATAAGCAGCAAGTACAAGTTTTATAAACCGTTTGTAGGTACATTTATTTGTGAAAATCACTGAACAGTGATCACTTGACGCTAAGAAGACAGACACGTCTCTCTCTTCCTCTCTGTGATGAGCGTCCACTGGATGTTTTCAAAGATTAGTGAAAGTATTGATAATTATTGAATTATCAATGGTAGCAAGACGTGGCAACACGTAATATCGCGTACTACGGTAGGCGGGGCTTACCCGAGGTCGACGTTAGCGATAGAGTAGAACGAAATTCAACTGTTCTGCCGAGTGCCACATTATTGTGGGATTACGTTGCTTCGGACATTCATCGATAGGTACCGCCACTCTCCAATAATTACGGGAATAATTATCTATTACTACTTAATCAATGATATCACAGAACAAATTCTGTCACTCGTGGCGACATCACTTGGTTGACGAACAAACTACACTCCAACATAGGCAACTGTAAAAATATGTTTCCAAGTCGGTCAACCCCAGTCTCAGTTCTATAGTAGTTGTTCTGTGAGTGATATGCAGTTTGTTCATTTGTGTAGATTTATAGCAACTTTGAAACACGTTATCTCTCTCACACTCTCATTATTTGTGATAGCACTATCTTTATTTAACTGCTTGAAGCTGCTTTAAATCAACACAAATGAACAAACCTATTGATCTGACAAAACTGACAACTGACAAGTGACAACAAACAACAAAGTAAATAAAAATAAAAGCATGAGAAACAAAAGTTTACATGAACATTTTAGTTAATTATTTAAACTTTTGCGCTAATGGTTTGATTTCCACTATTGACAAGTCATTAGGTATGTTGATATTTTTACAAATAATTTTTGTAGTTGTCATTTTATACTACAGGTACCACTTTGGCGCTTTTTTTACGTTCGTAATTGATATCAATAATAAATAATATCAGAAAGATGAAACCTAAATATAGTACTGGATATCTTACACCACAAACCAATAGAGTTAGACAAACCACAAAACCTAGACTTTCGGAATCGCATGAGAACTTGGCTGGTACGATGGACATAAACGACAGTCTCTTTGAAAATCTCATGAGTTGTCCGATAAAACGCCAATTGGTTCTGAATCTAATTGCTTCAGAAAAGGATAACATTGAAAAGTTTAAGAAGAAAGAAGATAAAAAGAAAAAAATGTGTAATGAAAGCCCTTTATCGAAAGTTCAAAGAAGGCATCTGTGTGAAAGCCCAACAGCTTTATTAAGACGTAGAGCCCTTGAGCAGCAGGATCGCCAGTCGCCAGTTTCAGGAAATCAGTCGGATGATAAAAGCAGATCTAGTTCACGACAGTCTGATGTCTTAAGTGCTCCTTCTCCTATTCCTTTTAATAAACTATTAGACGGAGTTACAGCTTACGTAGAAATTAAAAGTAAGGATGAGAAAGATCGCTCCAAAGGTGCAAAAGCTCTTCTGCAGTCAATGGGAGCTGTTTTGAGGGATAAATTTACCAAAGATGTTACACATGTTATATTCAAGGTACCTACTTAGATATGTTTGTTATCCATAATTTTATTTTATTATATAATTAGTAAATCACAACAGTGAACATATAAGAAATTTGGGTCTGGTACACTGTAGTTGCCGATGATTTTGAAAATTTACTAAATGGTAATGAGTTAAAAAAATATGTTAAAAGAATTATAATATAAAGGCAAGTTAGTTTGGGAGAAAAATTATCGATAAAATTGAAAAGCAAAGTGGTATTTGGGGAGAGTACCTACCTATTTCACAAAATTAAATTAAATTCATTTGTTGGCATTTACTGACCTTTTCTTACTATAGAAGTGAAGGTTTTTATTTATGGGTTTTCCATTTTTATATAACTGACCTATTATATTCATCAATTCTTCGAAGAATACAGTAGATATTTCTTACTTTTGCTGTACCCACCCATTTTGTCGTGAAATACGAACCTTTAATGCGCTGACATTGCATCTCTTTATTTCTTTATTTACAGGATGGTTCCTTTGCAACGTATCAGAAAGCAAAGTTGATGAAAGTTCATTTAGTATCTGTTCTATGGATAGAAGCAGTCCGGAGTAGCAATACCAAAGTATCAGAAAAAAAGTTTCCAGCTTTAGGTACAGAGGCTTATGACCACAATGTCTCATCGCTGTGTTCGGTAAGTTAATGAATCCTGAAAGAGGTGTTATAATTATAATAATACTAATATCACTTTATTGTATTCGCGAAAATCAAACAAATGAACCCAAGAGGGATTTACCGTCGATACACACAAATTCACCAATACGTGAGAGCGATTTAGATATTACGACTTTCCGCTGTTACTATACAAACTTTTCCTTATAGGTGAATTCCCTTGTATCGAAGGTAAATCCCTCTTGGGTTCATTTGTTTGATTTTCACGAATAAAGTAAACAATACAAAAGGATAAAAGACACAGACCGTGATTCCCACTCTACTCTTCTCATTTTAAAATAATTCAGGTACCTACAATTCAGTATCTAGATACTGTTCTTGAGGTAAACAAATTACTTAGTGACTAATAATACTACACATGTGTATAGGAACTAAGTATGTTAGACATCATGTAATGAATAGATTCATATTTATACAACATTTTAGCAATACACTAAAATTTGTGCAAAATTTAATATTCTACTGGCTCTAATGTGGAAGATCCTAGGCATACTGTCGGGTTGAGATTTATTCTTATTAAGTTTACTTTATATGGTATACCAATGTGCATTAAGTAGCTGAGTTATATTTGGATTAATTGAGAGTTTATTGCTTTAGGACCACTTCAGAATGTTTTCTAGATCATCTTCTAATTTATTTAGCGAGTAGCTACATCCCGTTCCGAGTTGAGGTATAAACTCTAAGGATTCAACAAAATTTATTTCATTACCGGTCTGTACTGGTCTTGCAAAATAAATTAAACAGGTTGGTATTATTCAAATGTTCCGGAATTTCTATATGGTTAGAGTTACCTACAGCTCCCCAACTTTTTTGAACCACATTTCTTTGTTATTATTAGCCTTTGTATTGATAAAGTTGATAAAAAATTGCTCCCTTTCCTCTTTTAAAGCAAAATTGTAATAATTTCTAATTCGGCAGAAGTATTGCCTGTGTGCTGTTTGTTTTGACTTCTTTTTAATCCAGGCCTTTTGTTTTAATCGGAATATCATATTTAGAGTAGGGGTATACCAAGGTTTATTAGGTTTATTATTCTTTAATTTCGTTTCTTTAAAAGGAGCATATTGGCCAAAAAGTAGCTCTAAAGAACCCTGAAAATACCTTTTCGTCTATGTTTTCTATTTAATGCCTATATCGTATTCCAATTAATCATACTGGTATCATTGCAAAATTCTACTACATTGAAATTACTATAGTCCCTAAATATTCTGTTTATGGGAACCTCTTTTTTCACTTGAAGGGGCAGGGCAGTTTGCAGATCACATGTAATTATTCCTGCCTCATTTACCGGTATCATTATTTACCATAATAGGTCAATTAATGAGTGAGAATGAAAGGTAACCCTAGTTGGGTCAGATATAAGTTACTTTAAGAGAAGATCATTGATTAGGTTATTTATGAAGGTTGAATCTTTTGAATGTTCCAATACATTGATGTTAAAATAACCAAGTAAGTACTATCAAGTTAACTATACCTGTTCGCATATAGGAACCGTGTCATATTTTCCATGTCCACTAACTGCTCTTATGCTTGAGAAGGAGGTCCATATACCACACCAATTGTATATTTAGTGTTTTTATACTTCAGCTCTATCCACAGTTGCTCCAATTGAGGATTTTGTTCCAAGGGTTCTAGAGCTTTGCATTTTAAGTCAGCTTTTAGATAAAGAGCTAGTCCACCCTCTCAACTACCCCTATCCCTTCTAAAAATATATCCTGCAATAGAGGTAGTTGATGTTGGTATGTCTGAATTTAAATATGTTTCACTTAAAAGAAAGATGGTAAATGAGAGTTGTATTAATAAAGAATGAAAATCCTTCAATTTTTTTGTCAGTGACCAAATATTTAAACGCTCTATCATAAAGTTATCACATTGTTCATGCATACTAACGGACACATAATTATATAAAAATTTTAGAAAAAATCTCTTGATTATAATGCTTAAATTTTTGAAAATCAAATCGTTTGAATCCTACACCTTTCGGCCAGAATTTTGGGTCGTACATTTCTTCTTGTTTGTGAAAATGTGCACTTACCATGAAGCACTTGTTTGTCCCCTCACCTGCAGTTAATACTTTTACTTGAAGTTCGATGTCCTTGAATGTAAGTTTTCCTTTAATAAATTTATATATTTTCTCTTCTGTAACGTGTTGTTTGCAATGATAGATATACAGCCACGCTTTCTTTTCCACTCCATCAAAGCCTGCATGATCTTCCATATTTGTGCTACCAGTTCCGAGCACTTTCTTTTACCTTACTAAATTTCTTTTGTATGTCATGACTTGTCTTCTTTGTGATGAGCATTGCTAGCTTTCTCTCCAGAATGAGCTTCGTGAAATTGAGGGTGGGTATATTTATTAGTTTACACCTTGATGACCTCTTGGTTTACTTGCTTCAAGGTTATGTTAGTTTTTCTCCCTTGTTTAAGGTTATCGATAGTTTTACTAGTGCTCGAGTTTAAAGAGGTGTAGTACCCAGTGGCAGTTATTTTGTCGGCTACTGCAAGAGCATGCGTATTATTATCTTTGGATGTTGTCACCACCTCATTATTGGATTTTCTTTTCCATTGATTAAGTTCTTCAAGCAATTTGATTTTATGATACATTAGCTCCATTTTTCATCTAAGTTCAATGATTATAGTCCGTAAATGTTCATTATCTGATAGGATAGATGTAAATTCTAAACTCTTTTCAGCTATCTTTTGGCAAATTTCACACCAGAATTTTAAAATCCTGCCCTTTAGCTCCATATATTTGGCTTCTGAGGCTGTCAGCCCTGAGCAGTTTATGCATATTTTTTTATTACAGCTATCACGGGGCTATAGCGAGTTTTACTTTCGTTAATCCCACAGTTACTACATTCTGACAATCAATTGTATTTGGGTACATTAGAAGTACATTTGCCAGAAGAGTAATACATTTTCTAAAGCTGGCCCTGTTTGTTCACTCACACAGTTTTTCATACCCATAAGTTGTAGATAAGTTTTTATTAATATACAAAAAGGAAACTAGTTGTTGAACACAATTATTTAAGATGCACTTTTCACAGCAAATTACAGATTTATTGTCAAAGTAAACAATCTGCAGCTATAAAGTGTATATGAGCACAATTGAAATCGTATAAAAACTAAAAGCTGGCAAAAACAGTCAGCAACTCTTTTTTTATTAACTTTTATTATCATTTGTTCATTAGATAGGCTATTTTTGTTCATTTATCCAGTAACATATTTTTGAAGTATTGTATCAGTTTTAGATATAAAGTCTAAATATTTAAATTTATTGGGTTTAGTTTTAAAGTTATCCCATACTATATTGAAATATGTTATTTCACGGAAGGAATAACGAGAAGGTATGAACATATCCTTGCCGGGATGAGGGAATGGGACAGGTTAGATTGGCGAGGGGCAAGGATGTTAAATAGTAAAAATAAAATTTAAGTTTCTTAACCAAAGCAAAGAATTAGTACAACAAAAATAGATACTTGTATAGATAAAACATAAATAAAAACAAAATTAAAATATGCCTCTAGAATAAAGTAACTTAAATTAAAATTTCTTGTCAACTAAATAAAATATATTCCAAGAAATGTAACAATAAAAAAGTAAACTTCATACCTAATATAATAGCTAAATATTTTGTTCTGAAAATATGTATTAAAAAAGTTAAATTCTAAAAGTTGACGCATCCGAATCTTCACTTTCTGAAGAGGAATCATTATCCGGTTGAATTATAATCGGCACAATGGGGGGTAGTGTTGGATATTGATTTTCTTTTTTAATTACATGCTTAACGCAATTTTGCCTTAAATTAGTATTGTCGAGGCCATTTCTTACTTCTCTTATATGATCAACTACTACCGCGCTTAACATTGGAGAGTCATTACATTTTCGAAAACAATCTTATAAAGTTGCTCAAACCATCTCGATAGGATTAAATATGCATAGTACGGAGGTAACCGCAAAAGTTTATGATCGTGTATATTGGATAAGTTATCAATAACATATTCCCTTTTATTCATTTCAGTCCACGCTGCCGTGCTAAGGCTAATGGGCGTATCTGCATTTTTACGAATTTTTGGGGGCGTAATTGTCATAATTCAAAATCCAGAAAAAACTTATAATTTTCAACAATTCCATTCAATTCCTGAGAAAAAATCATTCAGATTACTATCTTAACCTTTTCGAAATCCTATTAGAAATAGTTGGCATTAAAAAAAGAATAAAATCGTAAATATCTCAAAACTAATAATTTGCAGATATGCCCATTAGCCTTAGCACGGCAGCACGTTGACTAATGACTGATATAACTCAAAAGCCGACCGACCAATCGGACTGAGGAATACCCGGGTGCCAGCCAATCTTCGCCATCCGACCTCAAACCCAGGCCAATAACAGCACATCTCACAAGTGCTCATTGACTGCTGAGAAACGATTTACAAGTTTTTTTTATGCTAGTGGACCTGTCCGTTTTATTATCTTTAAACCACTGCAGTCATAGATGGTTCATTCAGGCTGATTACATTGCCAGTCTTGGACTCGCCTGCACAGTTTCAACTACTATTCGATTCTCGATACCATTGTTAAATACATAGGACAAAATATCAAGTTAAGTGCGCACGGTCCTGTGCTTTAACACTGACCAGTTTCAATTGACTTCGTAAACACTATACCACCGAATACATTGAACTTTAAAGTTTATAAATATAGTGTGAAATTTAGATTTAAAAACTCTATTTTCCAATTGGAAATCGTAATTAAATGTGGAGCAAATCACTAAGATGTTGACTTTGTCACCTTCAAATGGTAATGGTAATTATAGTTTAAATTTTTCATAAAGAAAAACTTTTTTCTCTTAAGTTTATTTATTAAGAATTATTAAATCTAAATGTTTTTATTTATTTTACATATTTTTTTTACACAAGCATTAAAGGCATGGTTTAATATATAATTGAGGAAATAACGACCTGCCTTATTCCGCATCTGCTCCCCAATATCTCTTGCCGCTACTAGAATGCAAGTAATATTATGCGTCATATAAAACACTCACCTTGAAATCCGGCTGTGGGATTTGAACCGTGGACCTTACAGTTGATAGTCCAGTATGTGTTTCTCTATTCTATTTTCCTCCATACAAATGTAACTTTAAAGAACCGTATTTAATATTTGCAATTGAATATCCGGTTAAGCATAATACTCGCATACAGCCTTAACAGCACAATTTGTGGTTTAAAAAATAGAGTGCAATTTCAAATTTCTATATAACACTTATGGTGCGAAAAGTGAGTGGTGCTCATTTGATTTAAACAGTTGATACAATGTTCACATGGGCATTAAAAATTATTTAATAATATTCTTTCTTGAAAGGGAGTTGAATATTTTAAAATTAATGTAGAAAAAAGTTTGCTTTCATTTATTATTAGTACCTACTATAGTGGTGGCAGGTTGCCATGTTAATAATCGTTTTTCGTTTAATTCACCCAACGCTTTGAAATACATAGAGGTATGTTGAGCTTAGGGGAAATGCAGGTCAACTATCGGTTGTCTTTACCTCAATATTTTATTTCTATGAGCTTTTGTCACACTTTCAACAATCAGTATGCTTTTTAAACGACACTGGTAAAAGTATATTGACGATCAACTCTTGGATGTCTTGGTCAGTGGAAAAATATCACACTGAGTTTAGTTATCGGTGAAACTTAACGTCACTTTCTTTCATTCTTTGGTATTTGTCTCCTCCCAGTAATCTATGGTGCTTGTCTTTTCAAAAATACAGAATAAAGAAGTATTAATATCAAATGATTACACAGCCACATAAAAATAAAAAAGTGGGGTATGCTTTTGATGCGATATATCATATCCACTGTATTTTTGCCTGCTGATCACGAATCCGATGTCAGAATTGGTCCATAGCATCCTCATTCATTTCTAACCTCAAAAAATAGGTGAAAATTAGTAACAATCGAGAAAAATGCACTCGTAAAAATGCAAAAAAAATATTCTTTATATCTGAATCTATATTCTTATGTATTTGAATTCACTTAACTCAAATCCACTGCCAGAATTGGGTCAGATCATTTTGTTTCTTTCCTAACCTCAAAAAGTTAGCTGGATATCATGATTTTTGAAAATTCAACCGATTTTTACCAAATTTAGTACCCGGGGGTTTTTGAGGTCGCTGATCGCGAATCTGGGGTCAGATATGCAAAATTTTGACAGTATACAAAAGTAACAATCATTTTCACTGTAAGTTCTATTCCATATTGCTGGTGTGGTATATTTGATGGCCTTCTTATTAGTACGGAACAACATTATTTTGCAAGAACTGCAAATGATGTGGGGAACCAATTCTGTATCCTGATGTAATAACTCAATACCAAAACAATCCTTATACAAGTTTTTAATCTTATCTGTAATGGGTAGTACCGACTTACTGAATACGTATTTACAACAAATATAACAGAACACATCACATTCTTTACCACAGCGATGAAATTTCTTTGTACTGTGAGACTGTTTTCTTGTAGCATTATACCCTACATGAGCCAAGTCACCTACACATGAAGAGCTACGGTTGCATGATGACGACGATTGCGGGTCCGCTTTCCCACCCTGACCAATCGTCGATACTGGGTTTCCGAGTCCCTGCATCGTAATTCTTTCCCTTCTCCCTGCCATGACGGCATGAAAGCCATTATCCACGGACTTTACCGGATAGTGGAACAACTCTGTTTCCCACCGTCACCAAGTGGATGCGCCCTGGAAGCAGGCAGAATAAAATGCAGAGAACAACTTATACAAAAAATACCCAAGATCTAGAATAAAAGTTGAAACATTGGACAAATGGACTTAGTCCAAATCTTTGGATTTTTATAACTCTTGGATCTGCCATCTTGAATTTTGCAAATCTGACCTCAGATTCATGTTCAGCGACCCCAAAAACCCCAGTATATCGAATCTGGTGGTAATAGGTTGAATTTTCAAAAATCATGATATTCAGCTATCTTTTTGAGGTTAGGAAAAAAACAGGATAGTCTGACACAATTCTGGCGGTGGATTTGAGTTAAGCGGACTCAAATACATAAGAATATAGATTTAGATATATAAAATGCATTTTTTTGCATTTTTACGAGTGCATTTTCCTCGATTTTTACTAATTTTCACCTATTTTTTGAGGTTAAAAAAAAATGAGGATGTGATGGACCAATTCTGACATTGGATTCGTGATCAGCAGGCAAAAATACACTGGATATGATATATCGCATCAAAAGTATACCCCACTTATTTATTTTTGTGTGGCTGTGTTATTACTAAATAACTATAAACATTTTCTGTGACATGACAAACCTCAATTGTAGTGACATCTGGCAGTGGCTTATTACAGTAATTATACAAATCTTTGACAGTCATATATCTCGAATGTATAATTAGTTTTATTGTCGTTATAAAGGTTTATTATATAGGATGTTAAAAATATAATGTTCAAAATGTTAGCCAAAATGGCTGACAGTGTAGACACACAAGTGATATCTCTCTGCAATTATTGCAGTAGAAGGGTGATAAAGAAAGTGGAATGTGCTAATTGTGGTGCATCATTTCATAGTAGTTGTGCCGCTAGAAAAGTTTGTTGCAGTAAACAGGTATTTACTCAGGAAAAACACCAAGAAAACTTGGGTGCAAACTGTGAAGATGAATCCACCACAGAAATAATTATAGAATCACTGAAATATGAAAATAAACTGCTTATGGAAATAAACAAGGAACTAAAAGACTCAAATCAACTTTTGAAAGATAAAATACACTCCCTTGAGAAGCAATTAAACAGCTGCAAAACAAATAGTATTCCTATACAACAACAAACTTTCTTAACAGAAAGTAATGAGGAATCCTTAAAATCTTTTTTAAGTAGGGAATTAAAATACTTTTTTAAACATAATTTAAATGATCAAGATAATAAATGTGAAAACATTCCTATCAGTGAACAAAAAATCAAACAAAAAATAAGCACTCATGTAGCAGATAAAAATAGTAAGGCATCACTAAATCATAACTCAAATCTAACAACCTTGGAAAGTACACAAAAACATTTAATGCAAGAAATTATTAATATAGAGAAAGATATATCACCCCAACAAACAATTAGTAAAGGCCATAATGAGAAATCAAAACCGATCTCAGATCCATCTGTACATGGTAGACCTGGGTTAGTCAACTCTGGTAATGCATCTAGTTGTGATGAAGGTTTTATTTATCCAAAATACAATAAAAAAAGGAGAACTAGAAATTCCAATGTTGGCAAAGGGGCTCCCCTTGGTAATTTCCAGGGTTTGAAGAAAACAAACAAAGAGGACAAAAAAATTTGGCTCTTTTTATCACACGTAAAAGACATAACTACTGAGAACGATATTAGAACCTATATTGAACAGAAAACCAAGTCCACAAACGTTACTATCAAGCTTTTAAAAATGAATAGTCCAACACCTGATAATCAACGCTTTATGGTGGGTGTGAATCCATCTCTCCTTGATACAGTCTATGACGTGAACTTTTGGCCTGAAGAAGTTCACTTCTCAAGATTCAATTTCCGGATGGGTCAACGATTCCTAGATAATGCAAGGGAAAATAGTCCAAGTCAATCTACCAAAATGAGCAAGAACAATCCAGCAAGCTTCCAAGATCTCAGCGCCGGAAGTATTCTGAATAACCCAACAACATCGCATGAGTCCCAACCTCTTTTTTTATCACAGACAAAAATACGTCCACAAAAAATTTAGCAAATAAATCATCAATTAATGTTATTAACTCATCAGTGGTGGGAACACAATTTTTTACCCTACTGCATCTTAATGTACAATCTCTAGGGAACAAATTTAATACTATAGAATTATTTTTAAATGAACTTAACCCCTCTTTTGTTTGCCTTAGCGAACACTGGGCTAAAAGCGACCAAATGGAACAGGTGAGCCTTTCGGGTTATCGCAAAGTCAGTAGCTTCTGTAGGCAGAATAAACTGCACGGTGGTACTATCATTCTTACTAAAAATAATTTAATATCTAACTGTAAGGATCTACCTAATATTTGTAGCCTGTCTCAAGAACTATCCTTTGAATGCTCAGCGATGTCATTTGATAAAGATACCGCAATTATTTGTATATATAGATCGCCTAGTAGTGATATCGACTCTTTTACCATGAGACTATCTTATATGATGACCTTATTAGTTAGTACGTATAGAAATATTTTTATCTGCGGAGATTTTAACATTAACAAATCATCTTCCTTTAATTCGGTCCTCCTAAATGATATCATAACATCCAACGGGCTAACTTCGTTGTTTGAGGAAGCCACTAGAATTGCATATAAGGGAAACATCCAAACTAAAAGTAGCATAGATTATGTAATAACAAACATTAATATGGAAAATTTAAATTTTGAAAACTTTGATCCAGGTCTCTCCGATCATTTTGCGCAATTAATTACCTGGAAAATGTCTCCACTGTGTAAGAAAAACAACCAATTGCAGACTATCACGTTCAGGAAAATTAACGAATTTTCTCTATCAGAATTCACCAAACTCTATCTATCTGATTTAACATTTTTCGAAACTTTGTATCAGAATACCTTTGCTAATATTAACGAAGCCTACAATTTTTTCTGGGAGCATCTCCATTGGTGTATGGAAGCTGCTTTCCCTATCTGTACAAAAAAAGTTAGGACTTGTAATAGCAATAAAAATAAAATTAAATTCACTTCCACTTTGTCAAAAAAACTTCAGGATTTAAAAGACCTAAATAATTTAAGAAAATTAACTAATTCTCCTGAGCTCAATGCTAGGTACAAATTTCTAAAAAAAGAGACGGAACACGAGATAAAACAGGAAAAAAGAAGCTATTACTCCAATAAAATATGCCTGTCTGAAAATAAAGCAAAGACTCTATGGAGTATAATAAATGATAATGATTGCAAAAGGACCAGGAAACATATTGAATTAATAAACAATAATGATGTCGTAACTGATAGTACAGCAGTTTCGGAGCTTTTTGGTAATTTCTTCTCAACAATAGTAGCCGATAAATTGAGGAATCACTTTCAGGGTAACTATTCGGAGAACTGCACGACATGTAAAAATGTTATATCGAATATGTTCTTTACACCAGTAACTGAGCAAGAAGTTCAGAGAGTAATTACCAACTTACGTAATAAAAAATCTACTGGGGATGATGAAGTTTCAATCAAAGTAGTTAAAAACTGTCGTGACATCTTATCGGGACCCATAGCGCATTTAATTAACCTATGTCTTATACACGGTGAATTCCCAGATGCTTTAAAATTGGCCATACTAATACCAATACCGAAAAATGACTGCTCATCAAATATCGAAAACTATCGTCCTATCGCGTTACTTAGTGTGATATCAAAAATCATAGAAACGATAATCTCTCAAAAAATTAATGAATACTTACATAGATATGGACTATTAACTGACAGTCAACATGGTTTTAGGAAATGCTATTCTACTGAAACAGCAACTAGGGATTTCATTCAACATATTAACGATAAAATAGATAATAACGATATCGTTGTTGGAATATTCTTCGATTTATCTAGGGCCTTTGACACCATCCATGTAGACTTTGTATCTGACAAATTAAACAGTTTAGGAATTCGCGGTAACATAAACAAACTTCTCACATCATACTTATCATACCGTAAATTTTACGTTAGACAAGGAGATGGTAAATCAAAACAATATAATGTTGATATTGGCACCCCACAAGGGAGTGTTCTTGGACCTCAAATCTTTATTCTCTATGTCAACGATCTTCCAGAACACATTAGTGAAGGGAAGACTTTTATGTATGCAGATGATACATCAGTCATCATATCGCACTCTGATCCAAAGGAAATTGTAAATAAAGTCAATATTACTCTACGGCAGTTCTGCGCATGGTGTAATAAAAATCGCTTAATAATAAATGCTGATAAAACTGTTATCATCCAGTTTCATACAAGATTCCAAAAACCTTACAACTTTAACTTCTCTTTGTATAATAACACAATAAAATTCGAACAAAAAACAAAATTCCTTGGATCAATGATCGACAATCACTTGACTTGGGAACCACAGATTACCTTTTTAGCAAACAAACTAAATAAAGCATACTATGCTATTAATCAGCTAAAGAATAAATTAAACCAAGACGCTCTATTGCCGGCTTATTACGCTCTGTGTTACTCAGCCATAAGCTACAATATTATAGTCTGGGGTCAGTCTGTTCATGTTAAAAGAGTCTTTATCCTACAGAAACGGATTATCAGGCTGATTTATACACTGAGAGAAAAATTTAATAATGATAAATAAAAATTTAATTGTAGCAAATAAAAAGTTGTGTACTATTTGGGACAAGAGAACACTTTAATTGTACTAGATAAAATGGAGTTGTTGATCCTGTTTAGTTGTCATAAATAAAACATACCAAGTGAAAGTAGTTTTCTATTGTAAATAAATAATTTATTAGTGACAAATAAACATATACTTACTGTGGTAGGTAAATAGTATATTTACAGCAAGTACATAATTTAAGTATTATTAGTAGTTTTACTAGCTGAATTTTATAAATTATTTAAAGCTATATTTTCACTCGATTCCTAAAAATAAAGATTCGATTTTTTTGTGGCATACCGTAGAATTGTTTGAAAGTCTAACAAAATTATCATCTTAATCAATGTTGATCAAAGTTAGATAATTTTTTTGATTTTTGCGAAAAAATCTGTTGGGTGCCACCAAAAAAATCGAATCTTCAATTTATGAACTATCAGTATAAATTTCTGTTAAACTCAATTTAAAAATAATATGCAGGTACATTTTATTATGATGAGCAGTATAAAAATTATTTAGTATTATTTATTATTTATTTATTATTAGTTTTAAGTTACGTATCTATCAGGTGAAAATAAAGTCTCCAATGATTTACAAAATATAGCTACTAAAACTACTATATACAAGTAAAGCTGCAAGTATGCTATAGACTTACCTAATGTAGTAAATGTATTTATAAGTAATGCATGAACAGATCGGTCATTATGCGTATAATATGCATTTGATTTTTCTATTTGAAATGTTTCATGGTCTCTATATTGCATAGGTTTTCCATTTGGGGAAAATTATATATCTTCCTTTAGCGAAAACTTTGTATTTACCTGAAAATGGTTAGGTAATCATAATGATTAAAACTATTTTACAGTTTAACAATATTTATTAAAACTTTTTAAATGACAAAACACACAAAAGTAAAAATGAATAAAGCACTTTTGCACCTTTACGTACAGAACCACATTAACAAATGATGAATTCTCATATTCTGTAAGACGAAATATGCACTCACGAGTCGATACCGAACGAAACTCGAAGATGCACGAATCAAATGATTTAATAACCACAAGAAGTCGAGTATTTGGATTAAGAAAAATGTTGTTTTGTCACAAATAGTAGGGAAGTTCTTACTGATATATATTTTTAGAAAATTTGCTTTAATTGTGGTAGCCACATATTTAATTATTCCTAAGCACAGTTTAATTGGAGCAATTATTATTAAACACATTTATTACCTGTTTATTACTTATAGAAGAGTACATTAATAGGAACAGGTATCTGTTTTTAGAAATGTCATTTTATTTATAAGAATTGTTACATCAACTTGTCCGAATTAAAAAAATAAGTGTTACAATTAAATTATTGTTAGCAAAAAAATGTACCTAGCCGGTTTTTCTCAGTGTAACCTTGATATTCATACCTCGTGCAGAGATACTTTTAAAAATAAAAAGATTTTACCTCTAGCATGTATCTACATATTAAAAACATTATTATTCTGTCATGAAAATAAGAAAAAATTTTTAACACACGCAGATGTACATAGTTATGATACGAGACATAAAAATAATTTTTACTCAAATCAACACCGTCTCACTTGCTACGAGAAATCTCCTTTCTATAGTGGATCTCACTTGTACAATCTACTACCAACAAACCTTAAAGACTTACCTGTCCATGCTTTTAAGAAAACCATAAAAAATTTCCTAACCTCCAACTCATTTTACACCATTGGTGAGTTTATTTCAAAAATTGAAACCGAGAAGTCAGTTGACTAGTCTAAATAATTATTTTTTATTCTTTGTGATATGCTTTTATTGTATCTATATTTTTAATGTGTTTTATTTTTGTATTTTTAACATTTTTTATATTATATTGTAATACCTCTTATACTTTATATTATTATATTATAAACTGTAATATGTAAGTTCCAACTTTATACTTTTGACTTATCTTATCTACTATTATTGTAGCCACAAAGACCAATAAATGTATCTATCTATCTATCTATCTATTATAATAGATTGATGGAAACTAGTTTCTATGTTTTAGATGGAAATATTTTTTATATCAAAATTAAATTTAACAAAAACACTGAAGTTTAGAATTTCACAATAATATTATTGTGAAGAAATAAACCACAGTGTTATCCTTAAATTTAGTTTTAATATGCACTCTCAAGTAAAGGCCAAATTAATCAATAGTATTTATCTTTAATCAAAATTTACCAAACAAGGATGACATATTAAACAGACTAAAAATTAAAAAATATGAATACGAACAGCTCCTTCAAAAAATAAAGAAAGAAAAAGCAATAAATGAAATATCAAATTCTGAAAATAAACAAAAAACTATATGGAAACTTGTAAATGAAAGTAGAGGCAAAAAATGTAATCATTAATGAATGCTCTGTATCTCCAGAAAATTTCAATCACTACTTTACTGAAGTAGCAGAAAACATATTAAAAAATATACCAGCTCCCAATAAAACCTATCAGCAATACTTAGGAAATTCTAAAATTGACAACAGTCATTCATTTTTTTTTCTATCCTGCTACAGAACAAGAAATCTTACATATAATTAAAAACCTCAAAAACTCAAAGTCAACTGATATATATATATATAATCACACTGTTAGTATGTTCAAAGACAACTTAACATCCCTTGTTGGCCCAATTACATATATTGTTAATTTAATACAAGAAAGTGGAACATTTCCTGATAAATTAAAAATAGCAAAGATCATTCCGTTGTTAAAATATGGAGATATAAATGATGTTGCCAACTACAGACCTATTGCTTTACTTCCTATTTTAGCTAAAATAATAGAAAAAATAATTGTACAAAGAATAACAGATTATTTTGTATCAAATAACTATTTTTCCCAAAGGCATTATGGCTTTAGGCAAAACCGTAGTACATCTGATGCTGTACATGAACTAGTGAATTTTATATGTGAGGGATTTGAAGAGGGCAAACAAAGCCTAGCTATTTTTATTGATTTAAGTAAGGCATTTGATTGTGTGTCACACGGAGTCTTACTATCCAAATTGCAGTTTTACGGGGTTAGAGGAATTGCACTAAAATTAATGAGCTCCTATCTCTTGAACAGATACCAATCAACACTCTTTAATAATGAGTTAAGCTCAAGTTTGAAAATCAAACATGGGGTCCCGCAAGGAAGTGTCCTTGGGCCACTGCTTTTCTTAATTTATGTAAATGACTTCTCCACATCAAATGTCTTTTTTAACATACTTTTTGCTGACGACACTACCCTAGCTGTAAATATTGATAAAAACGTGAATACTGACCGTATTAGAGAGGAAATTATTGAGACTGCTTCTGATTGGTTCAATGCAAATTATTTATGTCTTAATAGAAATAAAACTCAATCATTAGAGTTCTCACTAAATTCAAAAACAAATGACACTGTAAAATTCCTAGGACTTAACATCAATCAAAATTTAAATTGGCAAAGTCATATTGACAATCTTTCGAAAAAATTGTCATCCATCATATATGCTATAAAAAATATAAAATATAAAATAAATATAGATGCAGCTCTAATAACATATCATGCTTTATTCCACGTACGGATTATTAAATCGGGGAACTTCTTGCCATATACAAAAAATTTTCATCCTCCAAAAAAGAGCTATTAGAACATTAGCTGGTATTCCAAATTATGAAAGTTGTAAACCGTGGTTCACTAAGCTTAACATATTAACTCTGCCTTCTGCAATTATTTACTTAAATTTAGTTTATGTAAAAGAAAATTTGAACAAGTTTGCTACTAATATGGAATTTCATGATCACTTGACCCGGTCACGGACAAACTTAGTAATTCCTTTACACAGATTAACAAACACAAATAAAACATATATGGGTATAAAACTCTTCAATAAACTACCAATAACTGTGAGAGAGGCACCACTGACTAGGTATAAATTAATCACAAAGAAACATTTAATTGAAAATGTTTACTAGGATATAGATAACTTTAGTTTTAGGTAAAATTTTAAATATAATGTATTTTGTTGCATGTTGATATACTTACACATTTTATTATTTGTTGTTTGACTTTAGTATATTTTTTGTACTGTGTGATATATTTATTTTATTTTATTTTATAATAATTGTTTACCTAATATGTTTTTTATATATCTATGTATCTTTGACCTGTCTAAGCACTACGGTGTAAGAAGACCAATAAATGATCTATCTATCTATCTATTATCTACTGCTTATTTAAGTAAGTTTTATTTATTTTCTTCTGTAATTTATAGAAGTTTTATTTATATAATGACTTTGAAAAGCCTCGTCATTACATAGAATTTTTTTTCTAGCAAATGCAAAAAGACTATGAAGAGATTATTAGAGACGAACTGCGTCGAAGTTTGGCCACTGGAACTCCTCTACCTTCAACACAGTCTTTTATTGACCGACGTCGTACAACAATGACCCCAATGCCTTCAACATCTAAGTTTTGCTCGCAAGAATTTCAGTCATCCCAAGACAGAGAAGTTTATCAAATTATGCAGCATAGAAGAAAAACTAACAATTGTGATGAAGCAGGCGCAGGGAGCCCTCTTTTATCACACACATCTCCTGAAATAACCGATGATGAGTCAGACTTGACTCCGTTCATTAATGGCTCTATCATAAATCGTAAGGACGGCTCGCAAATTCACATTCCAATACAGGCACAAGTCATTATTAATACAGTTGAAAATTTAGGTGACTATAGCACGTCAAGTATGGAACTTACAAATACAGACAGTTCGAATTCTCCCGCAAGCGGCAGATTGACTGCCGGGAAAGGCAAAAAACCTGAAGCATGTGGAAGCAGTATGGATTTGACCACACTAGGTGGTCGTTTAATTATTGATGAATCAGATGACAGTACAAAGGAAAATGACCTGCCAAATACCTCAGATGACAGTATATATTATAAAAAGACTCCTAAATTAAAATCAAAGAAAAGTTTAGGGACAAATTTCACGCCGAAAAAATCTACTGACAACTCAGTTAATAATCCAGACGACAGCATAGATAAAAGACGAACTCATCAGTTACGAAGTAATGTTGACATTCTATCAGATAACTCCACAAATGTGTCCAGTGAAGTGTTTTTAAAAGAAAAATCCGATCACTCTTTTCACAGTGCCATGTCTACTTCACAACTATCACATCAGGTGCAGATTCTCAGCAAGAACGCTTGCACCACAAACACTGAGCCTCTACAAATGCAAGAGGATCTTGTTACATCTTCCATACAGGTTTCTACCGAAAAACTTAGCAGTATTGCGGAGAAGTCAACTAGCACTAATATGTCATCTTCTCATATTTCTGATGGTTCTAATAAGGATAAAGAGAGTACAGTTAATAAAGTTGCCGAGAAATCATCGAGTACGAATATGTCTTCCCTTCAAATTTCTGATTCTAATAAGGATAAAGAGAGTACAGTTAATAAAGTGGCAGAGAAATCATCGAGTACGAATATGTCTATGCTTTATATTTCAGATTCTAATAAGGATAAAGAGAGTACAGTTGATAATGTGGCAGAGAAATCATCGAGTACGAATATGTCTACGCTTCATGTTTCTTCTACTTCTAATAGAGATAAAGAGGATATTAATAAAGTTGCAGAGAAATCATCAAGCACCAATATGTCTATGCTTCTAATTTCATCTGATTCCGTCAAAGACAAATCTAATAGAAGCAGTCATCAAAGTGAGACTGAGAGTAACAATAATTTTATAAAAATAAATGGTAAAAATAAGTCCAATAATAAGACTTCTCTAAATAAAGTTAAACTAAATCTGTGGAATAGTTCCAATACATCTGCTAATAATTCTTTTAGCCCTTTAAATCCTGATATTATTAAAGACATTTTCGATACCTTGGAAGAAAGCCCATTACCAGATCACAACGTGACACGGCGACGTGGACAGTATTCTGCTAATAGTAGCATAACAAATGTTCCTGGAAGGAAGACCGTCCAACCTGATGATAACATTACAGACTCTACTAGTAGTAGAAAATCTAAGAAGGTTTTACAAGAGGAGGCCAGTCCTTCAAAGAAACTCAAAGCTGATTCTAAATCTGAACAGGTTGCTACCAAGACACCCAAAAAGGATTCAAGAGGTTCTAAAGGTAATACAAGAAGATCACTTAGAACACAAACATCCAGCACGAAGAGCGAGCCAGATTCTAAATCGAAGAAAGCACTTGAGCGTAAATCCAGAAGTAAGACATCCTCGAATGATTCACAGAGCGCGACTGAGTCGAGTGGAAGTGATAAAAAGGGTAAAAAGTTGAGGAAATTGTACAACCCAGACAAGTCGATTGAAGATGTTATTGACAGTGACGAACAGGAGAGGGAAGACAAGAGAACAAAAGTTAGAGAGCAAAAATCTGACAAAGGTGTGTTCCTCAACCCCAATGTTGTTTGCGTCTCTTCTAATATTTTGCTAACTGCGAAGGCTAAGGCATTTGTGGATAAGAATAACATAGACGTTGAATCAGTCTTAAATAAGGAATTGGATGATTCCAAACAAGATAAGACTTCGGCCAAGGCAAAAAACAAAGACAAGGGGAAACGAATTAGTGTTAATAGTGATGCAGATGAGCAACAAGAATTAGCCGAGGAATTTATCAACAAGAAGAAAAATAACAAATCGAGTAGTGTAGCAAAAAAACTTATCAGCAACGAAGGCAAGGTAGTTAAAAGACGGCAATCTACGAGACTGTCACAGCATCCAAAGAAGAACATTAATTTAGACAGCACCATATCTAGTCCTGATGAGAAGCTGCCTAAAGGAAGGAAATCTGCAAGATTATTGCAGCATCCAAGAAAAGAATTAAACTTTAACAGCAGCACTTCTAGTAGTGATGAGACCATTATTCCGATTATTCCAGTTGTTAATAGAAGGAGCACCATGGAGTTTCAGACACTGTCGCAAACGAGTGCGAAGAAAAGGTTAAAACTCGATAAGAACAAACGGCCCAGTATTGTGTGCACCAAAATGCACAGAGATCAAATTCAACTTTTTAACCAGATTGTCAGAAAGCTTGGTGGATTTGTAATTGAGGATGAAGTTAGCTGTAAAACAACACATTTAGTAGCTGGAGAGCCCAAGAGGACAATAAATATGTTGAGGGCGATAGCTATGGGTTGTTGGATATTGAAACATGAATGGGTAAGTTTACAGTAATACAGGGTGTTGCATCATGAGAGGGACATAGCTTAATAGGAGGTAGAGAACATCAGTGGTAACCGGAACCTCCCATAGAAATGTCTCATTGGGCCTTCACTACGAAATTACAGGGTGTTAAATAATTTTTGGCCAAACCTGTTTTTTGTCATAACTTTGACAGGAAATGAAATAACGGATTCATATTTGGTACGGCTAATGTACAAACGAGCCCCAAGAGGTACATGTATAAAAAAATATATATCCAGGTCTGGACTCACTATAATTTATGTTTCTTCTTTGCATCAATAAAACATCACCCTGTATATATTTTTTTGAAATTTCGATATGATATTCGAAAAGAGCAAGAAAAAACAAACAAAATGGCCTATTTCATTTTTTTGTTACACCTTCGTGGTTATTTAAATACGTTGTTAAATGTGCAAGAAAATGGATTACAGAACCCTATTAAATGAGAGGCACGTGAAATAAATAGTTTTATAACTAAAATTTGCAAAAATTCTATTGAGCCTAGGTGGTCTGGGTGAATCCTAATTCCGGCACGTTTTAAAGGTCCATTTTGGTAAAAAACTGTGGTCCTAATAAGTAATCGGGTATGAAATAACAAAATTTTTAATCAATCACAGTAGGCTTGTTCAAAGAATAAAAGTGACAGATAATTTAAACCATTTAGGCCTAAGCAACCAGTTACTTTGATCAAGAAAATCATCAACATTTTATACTTAATAAAAATTGGAAGAGAACAAACTAAAATCTAAATAAATAAAATATTTTCCATTCAATTAACAATAAATAACAAAACAATAACTAAATCTGTTTAAAAATAAAACGTAATTGACACTAAAGTAAATTTTCAAAATGTCCTCCCCCAAATTCTGTGCATTTTCTTGCGCGTTTAGAAAGGTCACCAATTGCTCGACGTATCATTTCTGGATTATTCCGTATTTCGTCGCAGGTTGTAACGATGCGCTGGATTAAATGTTGTCTACTTTCAATTTCAATGCTATAAACCTCGTTTTTTAAGTGGCCCCATAAAAAGTAATCACAAGGGTTACAATCAGGAGATCTTGGTGGCCATTCATGTGGACCCCCGCGTCCAATCCATCTATTAGGATACACATTGTTTAAGTGTTCTCTTACTTGAAGGTTAAAATGTGGTGGGGCCCCATCATGCTGAAACAACATGCCTCTTATACCGATATTTTCTAACATATTCGGTAAAATGTTTTGAAGAAAATCAAAGTAAATTTCACCATTCAATCTTTCTTCAAAAAAATGTGGCCCTATCAAATGTCTATTCACAAGTCCGACCCAAACATTTACAGAAAACCTGTGTTGCGAACGGCGTTGGCGTACCGCATGTGGGTTTTCCTGTGCCCATTTATGATTATTTCGTGAATTGTTTACTCCATCCCTTGTAAATTGTGCCTCATCCGTAAATAAGGTTCTGTAAATGACTGGGCGATGATTAGACAACCAACGACAAAATGCCAGGCGGGGGATATCGTCGCCTTGTTGAAGACGCTGTACCTGCTGGATATGATATGGATGGTAACGTTCTCTTTTTAGGGTTCCCCATACTCGCCAATGAGGAATACCAGTTGCCAAACTGATTCGTCTAGTGCTCATATTTGGGTTTTCTTGAACTACGTTTATAATATTGTTTTGTTCCTGCACACCTTGTTGTAAAACACGCTCCACAACTGCAGAAGTAGGAAACTTTCCGTGTTGTCTTGCATACTGGAACACCGTACTAAAGGTTTTATGATTAGGGCATCGACGACCAGGAAAACGCAGCCGATATTCTCTTTCCGCCGACCTACCATTTCCATTACAGAAACCATAGATGAATATTATGTCAGCATATTCCCCGTTTGTAAATTTTACTGGCATAGTTAAAATATTTTCACAAGTTTTCACTAACTAAATGCGGATTATTGACACATTAAATTACTAACAAACAATTATTCAACTGTTTAGGAGATTTCTTTTTATTATCTGTCACTTTGAACAAGCCTACTGTGATTGATTAAAAATTTTGTTATTTCATACCCGATTACTTATTAGGACCACAGTTTTTTACCAAAATGGACCTTTAAAACGTGCCGGAATTAGGATTCACCCAGACCACCTAGACTCAATAGAATTTTTGCAAATTTTAGTTATAAAACTATTTATTTCACGTGCCTCTCATTTAATAGGGTTCTGTAATCCATTTTCTTGCACATTTAACAATGTATTTAAATAACCACGAAGGTGCAACAAAAAAATGAAATAGGCCATTTTGTTTGTTTTTTCTTGCTCTTTTCGAATATCGTATCGAAATTTCAAAAAAATATATACAGGGTGATGTTTTATTGATGCAAAGAAGAAACATAAATTATAGTGAGTCCGGACCTGGATATATTTTTTTTATACATGTACCTCTTGGGGCTCGTTTGTACATTAGCCGTACCAAATATGAATCCGTTATTTCATTTCCTGTCAAAGTTATGACAAAAAACAGGTTTGGCCAAAAATTATTTAACACCCTGTAATTTCGTAGTGAAGGCCCAATGACACATTTCTATGGGAGGTTCCGGTTACCACTGATGTTCTCTACCTCCTATTAAGCTATGTCCCTCTCATGATGCAACACTTGTATAATTAATGTCTGAAAATTTATAATTATGTTTAGAAAATCGTCTTTATTTATACAAGGTGGTCACTCCAAAAAATTATTAATTTACAAACAACGTATGAGAATAATACTCGGAATGTAGTTATCACTACTGCTACAAAAAAAAAACCTGATCACTTATGGTTAAAAAATATACAGACCGGTATAGATAGAAAAAAATTAGTAATAAATACATGGTGCCTAAATATGTAAGGTTTGCGTAAATACTATTACAAATTTCCACCATACTTTCCATACTTTATTTCTTAGAATTACCACCCTGTATATATTTCAATAAAAGTATAATAGTTGTCTTCGTTGCCAATAGGCTTGTTCGGTATTTTTTTTTAAATTTCATTGAAACGTAATAATTTCTTTAGGGAAAATAAAACGAATCATTGAATTTAACTTACTTTAATGATTTACACAAAATACACAAAGCAGAGCAATTTGACATCAGGGCGGTGAGTAAACTTTACAAAATCTTTCGTCAGAATAATCATATAAACGAATCATTAGTCCATCTGACATAGAACAAAATACAAAGCAAACTGTACACAATAAGAATCCGTATACGGCAAATAATTAAACTAAACTAAACACGATCTGGCCAGAGCGGTAAAACAAAGAATTTTTACGATAACATAATTAAGACACACAAAATGAAAATATTACTAACTGTATATAAAGTTAATAACAAAAAAATGGCCCGACAATTAATATTTTCGATATAGACTGGTTCGGTAGTCGTACATTAGGTTTTTATGCCCAAAACACACGGGAGATGTCTAAAAACAGGGCTATAAGTTACGCAAACATAACGTTCACATGAAGTTATTCACGCACTATTATAATCTTCTCATGGGGTAAGAGAAGTCTTTACTGGACGGTAACACTGGATACAACAAAGAATATTACTGGCCAAACGTTGAATGAGATGTTCAAAGCCGTCAATAATTCTGCATTTTCGCAGTCGGCTTCCAAACAGGAACATTAGCATCACGAGAGGCATACATAATATAAAAGTCTGTACTTACAGCTAATTCGACGAAAACATTGCTTTACTATAGTTATGGGCAATGGAGCACAATAACACAGAACAGATAAACTATAATAACGGCTTTACGGCTTCTATTCGCAGTTATTCATCACTATATACAGATATTTGCAAATATATGGCAGCTTTTAATTCTTATGGCCATACATGGCCACCAGCCTCTACACCATCTTTCTCGCGTCTCTTTGCCAACTAGGCGTAGGAATATGCCCGCTTACTACTGGCTAACTTGGTCTACAAGCTATTACGCTATTGGTCAAGCTTTTGTCATGACTAGCTGATAATTTAAACACGTATAATTTAAATTTAAATATTAAATAGAATAGTCGTGCGCTTTATCTAATTTGAGGTACTGAGTGTTCTTACAAAACATGTATTAGTTTTAGAGTTGGAGTTTTAGACATTTTTAGTTTAATTACAAAACATAAAAAAAATTATGTAAAAAAATTTATAACTTTTTTATTTATTGATCGATTTTGTTCAAAAACAATAGGGTTCCTCTAGCTAACACTAACTTGCTGTTCAAATTTCAATCAAACTTTTCGTTCTTAAGTTATCTTGCTTACAAAAAACGTGACGACGGACGGACGGACATTTTGAAAGTTGTTCAGAATTCGATCACAGTGATATGAAAATTTTTTTCTCTACGAGCAATATTGTATAATACAAATTGGGATTTTATTAACAGTATGCACCCAATAAATGTTGATGAAGCCTTTACAAATTTTTTGGAAATTATAATGAATAAATTAGATGATTCGTTTCCTCTTGAGACTAAGCAGATTACTAGCAATTACAATAATATTACAAACGCAAAAAAACGGGTTACGCCCAACATCAAACGTGAAAGTGAATACCTCAAAAATTTGCATTGGCTTATCCAACGCTATAGCTTTCCTGACCTTGTTAACCTCAATAAGTGTACAAAACGTGAATACAACAACCATATAAGAAATGCCAAGCATGAGTATTTCTCCAATAGAATTTTAAATGCCCAAATTCCACAAAGGTAATCTGGAGGCTCATCAAATCTGAATTACGTACCAACAATTTTTCTCCAGCTGATGTTGAATTAAACATAAATGGTAAAGTCACTGACAATCCTAATGATGTTGCAGAACATTTTGCAAACTACTTCACTTCAGTCACTGTAGTGACTCTAGTAAAAAATCACTTTGGTGCTAATTTATCACATACTTGCACTTCCTGTGCACTCAGTGATCAATCCATCTTTATTTATCCAGTTACACCAGATGAAATAAGGCAAATTATATTTGAATTAAAAAATAAACAAGCTCTCGGTCCCGATGGACTCTCCACTAAGTTTATCATGTATGCATGTGATTTCATCATTGAACCATTGTGCATTTTGATCAACACAGCTTTTAAATCGAGTGTTTTTCCATCCGTCTTAAAAACAACTACTATTATCCCAATATTTAAAAAAAAAATGATTCTTTGGAACCAGAAAATTACAGATCAATATCCATCTTAAGTGTGTTTTCTAAAATAATGGAAAAAATTGCATTTAATCGAATAATGGCATTTTTAACTCTTTCAAAATACTGACGGATTGCCAACATGGGTTTCGTAAAAATCATTCTACTGACTCTGCTACAATTCAGCTTTTGCAGTTTGTTTACAATGAAATGGACAAAGATAACCTCATCGTGGAATTGTTTTTTGACCTATAACGAGCGTTTGACTCTCTCAATCTGTCATTTATGAAAGAAAAATTATTTAACACGTTGACGGACACTGACGTCATATCGAATAAATTGTAAAATATGCACAGGAATCAGACAGAAACGCGCCAAACATGGTCTCTAGATCGCCTGACCAAATTCTTTCATCGCCAACAAACTATTAGAAATTTTATCATTATTTTTTACACAAGGTGCCTAGAGGGATGCTTCATACCCTATTACATGCAAAATTTATGTGATATGACGACATGCATATCTAGAGCGCACAAAGTTTTTGCGGCATATAACGTCAGTGTCCCTAAGGACACTGTGGGCGATGCGGCATATGCCGGCAGTGTCACGTTAAGCACATATCAATAAAAATGAGTGTCCGCGAATGTGTTAAGCTAGGCATTCGAGGAGTTTTTTTACAGTGGATCACATCATGTAAAAACTCTTTTAATAGTCACAAAATATTAACGGTACCATCCATTTTTTCAAGGGAGGTAAACAATTTTAACAAATACAAATCTAGTCTCAAACAACTTTTACTTGAGAAATATTTATTCTCTTATAATGAATTTTAATCTGTATTTGTGTCATATTTGTTGTTTATTGTGATTTATATTTAATTATTTATTACATATTGTCCCACCTTGTATACCGATCTATGCATTTTTTCTTCTTATTGACTTTCACATCTGTATTGTAACAGCCTAAGTGATTATATATAAATAAATAGATAGTTTTTAATTTTTTAATCCAGATTTTATCTTACAAACTAATTAATAATTGTATTACTTAGCTTCTGGCATCTCTTGAAGAAGGAAGATGGTTGCCTGAGGAAGACTATGAGGAGATTGATTTTTCATCCGCAGTACAGGTAATTTTCAATTTTTTATTTCCAGTAAAAGTTGGTTATAATAAGTGCCCGCCGACATAAACTGCAATTTACATATATCCTCTTATAACTTCTTGTATGGTATAATTGCGCCTAGTCTACCACTTTTTTCTTCTGCGAAAATTTTCGTAAAAGCGGCTTTCCTCCTCCCATTTCTCCGAAAACTGTGCATTTCCCGTTCTATGAAAAATTTATAGATACTGTACTTTTACAAAATGTATATCTACAAGAATCACATGAGAAGAAAGGTTACTTTAAATCGGTTACACAATTTAAAATATTTATAGACTTAGCCTTTCAGCTTGATTTAATGAATGTGGACTGGGATTCAAGTATAACAAATGTTGATGAAATGGCAAGCAACTTAACTGAAAGTGTACTGAAAACTTTAGATAAACATGCTTCTGTGGTTAGTATATGGATGAAACCAAATGGCGAACCAAAAGGTTGGTCGTGTGAAGAATTAGGAAACATATTATTGGAAAGAGACAGATTAGATAGATAGATAGATACATTTTATTCGTTCAGTTGTATAAGAGATACGTAATACTCTAGCGAGTGTTGAACATGTCAAATAAGCTAAACCTAGTCTAAAATGACAGTAAAAAATAAAACTGATTAGAGATATATATAAGTAAACAATACACATTAAAAGTACTATATGAATAATAAAAATGTTATTTAAAATTGAAACATTAAAAGGTTACACAAAAGATGAACCATTACAAACGAGAGAGAAGATTGGGAAATTTTTAAAACAAAAAGAAATGAAGGTGTAAGCTTATTAAGAAAATGTAAAATGGAATATTACAAGAGTAAAATAGATGACTGCAAGGGAGATTCTTGCGAAATGTGGAAAACACTAAAAGAATTAGAAAAGGAGAAGCCAGAAAAATTGAAAGAATAAATTTGAATAACGATGTAATTGCAGAAACAGATTAAATATGTGAAGAGTTTAATAAATTTTTCATTAAATCAATAGAAGACATTAGAGGAAATTTACCTAGAAATGACACAAATAACAATCATTTAGGGAACGTAGAAACCGTACAAATAGAAGATAGTACTTGGGAATCTTTTGAAATGTGTAATTTTCCCAAACTTAGAGACACTATAAACAACATGCCAAATAAAAAAAGTAGCACTGATGGTATCACAGTAAAAATATTAAAGCTAGCGTTTGAAGCAATAGGAAACAGATTCCTTGATGTAATCAGTATGTCGCCTCAAAAAGGTATGGTACCAGAAAACTGGAGAAATTCTACTGTTGTTCCTAACGAAAAAAGGAAAAACACTATTTTGTGCAACGAATTCCGTCCACTAAATATGCTGCCTCCGTACGAAAAACTTTTGGAAATCATTGTGAAAGATCAGTTAATCAACTTCATAGAGAACAACAATATTTTAACAAAACGTCAAGCTGGGTTCAGAAAGAGTAACTCTTGTGAAACAACACTACAGTCGGTACTTGTAAATTGGAAAGGTGCAGTGGGCGATAAGAAATGTATCGATGTGGTATTTCTGGATTTCAGACACGCATTCGAGTCTATAGACAAAGAAGATAAAAAAGCTAGGATTAAAAAGAACAGTGCTATGGTGGTTTCCATCTTATTTGTCCAATAGTAGGCAATCAGTTAAGTTTCGTAACAGTACATCAAGCTTGGGAGAAATTCAATATAGTGTACCTCAAGGTTCTGTATTGGAGCCCATAGTGTTTATTCTATATATTAATGATATAATTAGTGTAGTACAGAAATGCCAAATTTAACTATTTGCAGATGATACGCTCCTTTATTATGTAGGCGATGATATTAATTTTATAGAACATACTTTAAATATGGAATTAGGAAATATTTAGGTAAAAATAGTTTAAGTTTGAATTTAGAGAAAATCAAATGTATGTTATTAAAATCCAAATACCGTGATAACCAAACATTAAATATTTTATTTGAGGGCCATAAAATTGAAAGTGTTTTACAATTCAAATACTTGGGTATTATCATTGACAATAAATAAATAAGTTTTCCTAATCATTGGGAATATTTATGTAAAAAGGTATCAAAAGAGGTGTCGTTCTTTTCTAGAATTGGAAAATTTTTAAGTACATCGACAAAATTAGTGATCTATAAAACAATAATTGTGCCACATTTCGATTATTGTCCGACAATTATGTTTATGTTCAGTAAGAAGGAATATTACAGCCTACAAGTGATTCAAATTCGAGCTTTAAGATGTATATTAAAATGTGACAGGTATACTCGTATTAAGTTATAGAATATGTTGGATAATTTAAAGTCTTATCTGTGCAACAAACTGTAATGTTAAATGTTTTTATTTTTATATACAAACTATTAAATAATATGCTACCCAAGCATATATGTTGGAATAGGGTCGTTCCTTCAACAAAATTTATAAAATATTATTATACCATCAAAATATATACTAAATATATATTTCATATATCATATTAAAGAATGTCCTAATAATCACTGCAAGAAAAAATTGGTTTTCAAAGTAACAAGGCGGTAAATGATGACGTATGTAATGAGAATTCAATTTTAGAGATTTTCATGTTTTCTCTATCATGTTGGCGGTAATGCTCATTAGATTTGTTGTTTACATTGTGTTGATTTTTCAGTAAATTATAACCTAAAAACTTTAAATTTTATTTTCTATTTTAAAACATATCTGCAACAGTATATTGTTAATAGAAAATCATTTACATACTTACTTTAGCTTACAGTGTACTTCATATTTTAATCAAGTTAAATCCTAATAACAAGAACAATAATAGTTTGAAAACAATTAATATGACAATGACTCACGTCGGTACATAACCACACTGCTCTGTGCTATAACAGTAAACGTACGAGGCCCGTCGATTATTCCTCTATTTGTTAACTGTGCATGTTCTTACATCTGATGTCACCATAGATGCCAATTCAAAATTTCGTAATTTAAATAATTAATTTCACTATTAAAATGAATTTGGAATGTAAAATAAAAAAATACGGGTCAAATAAAATTTTATAAATTACTTGAATATAAAATTTTTAAAAAATGGTCGACCACCCTATTCTGTCGGATATTCATAACTAAGATACTAGGTCTCAGGGCAACTTCTATATTCAAAGAGCAAACACTCTCTATGAAGAAAATCAGTTGTTTATAAAGGGACTAAAGATGTATAATGAAATACCGAATGATGTAAAAAATAGTGTAAATGTTAATATTTTTGAGCATAAAAGTATAGTGTACGTTAAAGAAAAACGGCCCATGTGATAATTTAATAGACTATAATGTTTTCTTTGTATACAATTCATTCTATATGTATGTATTTAAAAATCTAGTAATTTAAGTTATTGTTTATAATTGTATCTGTATTGTGGTAAATCAGTTACTGATGTATTTGTTTTAGCTAAGCTAATAAAGTAAATTGAATTGAATTGAAAATGTAGTCGCATGAAAACTTGATGAAACTCGCAAGAAGAAAATTTTCCGAGAAAAATTTCGGAACGTTAAGAATGTCTACCACCTTAAACATGCCGAAATAGTGGGACAGCAATAGTGTTTATTGCTGCGATTTTGTTCTTTGCGTTTATCACGGTCTTCAGAACTTGCCTTATTGTTACTAATACCAATTTATACTAGAACACATACGCCTATAGTACCGCTTCTAGCTACTGCTACACCTTGAATATGAACTAATAAATAAATATTAGGTTTTACAATACTCTTGTAGCCCAGAGTCGCGGGCTCTCGGGTTATTATTATTTATTATGCTTGTACTTACCTCTATATTTCCATACAGCAATGTCGGCTGCAGCGCCAAGCATTTGGGCCATCTTATTCCATGGACATTTTTCAACACTGTGAACCGATTTATGTAGCAAAAGGAAGTATTCCAAGGTGTTCAGATTTAAAAGAACTAGTCATTTTGTGTAAAGGAACAATTGTGACGAGTATAAGGAATGCGGGAATAGTGGTAGGAGAACTTGTACGAAATGAAGGTGTGCAGTGTGTGAAGGAAACATGGTTACTAGACTCAATAACGTATAATAAGAAAATGCCTCTGAGAAAGTATGTTATTCCTACAAACAATAATAGCCTTATAGTATAACTTATGGTAAAATATTATATTGTTGTATTTTTTATATATTATATATTATAGTACAGGGGCCAGCTTGCAACTACCTGACACATTTGTTACAGCTTGAGATATTATTAATACAGTTGCTTAGAGCTTGACAGACAAGAAAATGATATGAGAAATTTCTTTAGTGGTGGAACTTCACTAGATAATTTTTGAAACTCAACATGTTGTTGCATGTATTTATATCAAGCTGATATTTTTTTTTGTCGATTACTTGTCACATATTAAGTACAAAAATATGATTGGCATACATATCGCTTGGTACGTTTCCAGAGGCAAAAATTGTTAACCTGTGATATATTTCACGGGGCATGACAAATTTGTATCAAGCTGATTTTTATATTATCGATTAATTACTACTTGTTAATTATGAAAATATGATTGTCGTACATATCGGTTGGTGCATTTCCAGGGGCAGAAGCTGTTAACCTGCAAGGTATTTCACAGGGCATGACTAATTTGTATGTTTATGCCAATTGCTTACAAATGTATGCTACGATTGTGTTAGTAATCTAATTGTATTGGTAACGAAAATAGTGGTGCCTAATTGAAGGCAGAAACATTTTTTTAAGACTATCAGCAATCGGGTATATTTAAGTTCACCATTTGGGGTCTCCAGGTTGTAATCTTTGTGCAGTTCTATTTTATGAAATTTTGGCTCATTCTAATATGGAAGTATTCTTACACGTTTACTTCTAAAATGATTTCTAAATATATTATTAACCATTGTAATTAAAAAAAAAGTTTCAACATTGTCACATTTTTTTTAAACTTCAACTTTTCTCGGACAGAAATCGACTTTGCTTAGGCTGCATTTCTTTAAACTATTCTTCTGGCTTCTCTTGTTGTTAACGTACCAATGTCGGCCATATCTCTCATCTGGGATGTTTGCAATAGCGAAATTAAAACATAATGCGAGAATGAAACAAATCGATTTTGTGAAATGTCAAAAATTATATTTTTCTTTCATATCTGTCGGCTCGAATGTTCGATTTCACTCATGTAAGTTACGATGCCATGAAAATGCCAATTTCGATCTTTCGATATCGTCATTGGGGAGCCTTCCGAGTGCGGGTGAACTTTTTTAATTTCTTTTGAACTTTTTGACTGATATTTCTTATTCTAAAATTGCATTCCATTTATTTCTGTGCGACTAATGTTTAAAAGCTATAGAAAAGTAAAACTATTTCATTAATCGTTTCTGTCTCATAGGAGAGGGGAGCACCAATCTACCTGCTTATCGAAACGCAACATTTTCTAAGGAATGTTTCGATGGATATTTGACAAAAATATCTGTCATTTTCACTGTTGTATTTGTTGCATCGTAATAAATAAATGAAGAAAAAAAATGAGCTTGAATTCTTAATTGGCTTCCTACAGATAATACATAGTTAATGAATTTCATAACATCAGAGGCCTATATTACAGTCGGCACTATTAAAACTGTATGTCAATATTATTTTTGTATTTGTTGAATTTAAATGAACTATTAAAAAAATTTACTTGGTACAAATCTGTAATGCTCAGAGAAGTATCTTACAGGTTAACAGTTATTGCCTCCGGAAATGCACCAACTGATATGTATGCTAATCATATTTTCATAATTAACAAGTGGTAATTAATCAATAACAAAAGAATCAACTTGATACAAATTTGTCATGCCCCATGAAATAATATAATAATATAATAATAATCTTTATTAAATCCTTGGTTGCCAAATACAAAGAAATGGAAAATAGATAAAAAAAATACAAAGAAGGCCAGAGTCTAAGTTATTTTGTAAAAAAGAAAACATAGAAACATTTACATTATTACGTTTACGCTATAATTCAAACCTTTACATAACAATAACCATCCAATGTGCTATAGAAGATATGGTAATGTACATACAATTAGGTATTATACAATGGGTCACATTCAGGAAACATTCAATATAGTTGAACAAACGAGAAACAAAAATAGATTATACCTAAAATATAGTTAGGCAAGGATTAAAAATTCTTACATACTGCTTTGAGTAAGATACAAAACAGTTTTCTAATGATAAGGATTTTAGCTGGTTTTAAATCTAAACAAAGGGCATGACTTTCTAACTTCTCCAGGTAACATGTTAAAGTATTAGGGTCGCACGTAATCCGGATGTTTCTTATAAAATGTGTGCTTAAAGCTATAAATATGAATGTTGTCCTTTTTGCGCATTGGACGGGAATGGAGATTACTATTTTTTAAGAAGTTCTCTATGTTATCTATATTTTTATAAGTATGCTGTAATAATTTAAAAATTTATATTCCCATAAGAGTTAGAATTTTCTTACTTTTAAATGTATTCTGACATGTCTCTTTGCACACAAATGTCTTGCTGGTTAATAGTTTTTAGCTCTGGAAATGCACCAACCAATATGTATGCCAGTCGTATTAATTATTGTTCCCACTATGGAATAGGTAATCGATGGAAAAATATATCAGATTGTGAATATCTAGTGAAGTTTCCACCACTAAAAACAATCTCATATCACATTCTTGTCTGCCAAGCTCTAAGGAACAAGATTTATAATGTCTCTAGCTTGTCAGGTGATTACATGCTGCCTCCTGTACTATTATGCTTTGTACATAATATTTTTTTATATATTTAGGATTTCTATTATTTATTTTTGTAAGTTTTACATCCAATATATTTTAATTTCTAAATAACTGTTATTTATGTTATGAGTGTAAGTAAGAAAGAAGTCATCACCCATCACTATTAGTTTTAACTTCTATATTGTAAATTCCATTGCCAAGCCTCTCATAGACATTTTTACAAGATTTGGCCCAGCATGAACCTTTTACGAGATGAACAGTTTGTGCAGGTTCAGAATGCAAAGATGAGTGTTTTATATCTTTGATATTTTTTTATGCATATGATCATATGAGCCTGAAATGGTTTTAATAGTAAAACTAATGAATTTTAATAATCTTCATATGGTACAAAATAGTTGGCAAAATGCCCCATCAAGTGTTGAGTGTAGAAGTCATCCTAACAGAAGTGTTAATATTAAATATATTAGATGTATGTTTCAAAGAGATACAGAATGTTTTATTAATTTTGGCGAAATCTTTCTTTGTTCATAACTATTGAACCACCCAGTATAATTGGTTCATACTTATTTTTCTTGATAGAACTTCATAATAAACCAAAGAGAAATCCGGGTTAGGCTTAATAAAAATTGACAATATGTTGTATGTCAAAATCAACGCGTATGACAAAATTTTGTAGATCTGTTTCGATATTCGGAAAAAGCGGAAAAAATTGAATAGAGTAGCTCACTTAATTTATTTGCGCATTTCATTCATCAAGCTTGATTACTTGCCGTAAATCCAATTTCATTAAAATGGTCGAGACAGTTGGAACTTGAATATCTATTTCAGGGTTTAATTAACAAAAAAATTTAACTTGCAGCAGTGACAATTCTTACACTTCTAGACTAGGTAAGTGAACTATTGTAAAATAATTTTAAGAACAATGTAGTTCACCTGATAATCTATCAAGGAGGATATGTGGCCCAATCAAATGATTGTTGAAAATACTGCACCAAATATATACATATTAACAGCAAATCGATGTTGGGATTTATTCAGTCTTATAGCATGTGGATTCTTTTCTGTCCAAACATGTGAATTTCTTAAATTATAAACACCATCTCTTGTAAATTGTGCCTCATCTGTAAACAGACATATGTTAAGAATGCTTCGATTCCAAATAACCCATTTATTAAAACTTAAGACATGATTTTATAACATAGCTGCTTTGTCGTCAAGTAGGCAATGCTGAACATTTTAGTATGTGACACTTTATATTTACTGATTCGACATACTTGCATTTTATTATTCTAAAATATTTGTTATTTGTATTAATATTACCCACATTTCAAAGTACATGATATGCCTTATCAATTTTCAAATGGTGAATATGCAGATATAATATATCTGTATGGAATTTGTGATGGCAATGGACGGGTTGCTGTGAGAGAATATCAAAGAAGATTTCCTGGACGCCGAATTTGTGATCTTAAAACTTTTGCTAGAATTGTCAATTATTCTAAAAACCATGGTCAGTATCCAACGGCCACCTTAAATGAGCATCAAGTAAGGCAACCTTTAGCTGTAGAAGAGAATATATGAAATATTGTTGCAAATAATCCAAAAATTAGCACAAGAAGAGTGAGTCATGCTTTAGGTGTTCCACATGTCCGTGTTTGGAGAACACAAAAAAATAAAATCTATCCATTTCATGTTCAACAGGTTCAGAGGTTAGAGGAAGGGGATGAAGTTCATCGGTTAAATTTTAGTAACTGGAATTATTCGGAATCGAAGAATTCTTAACAGATGAGGCACAATTTACAAGAGATGGTGTTTATAATTTAAGAAATTCACATGTTTGGACCAAAGAGAATCCTCATGCTGTAAGACAGAGTAAATCCCAACATCGGTTTGCTGTTAATATTTGATGTGGTGTTTTCAACAATCATTTGATTGGGGCACATATCCTCCCTGATAGATTATCAGGTGAACTTTATTTAGACTTTTTGCAAAATTTTTTATCCCTGTTATTGGAAAATGAAAATATTGCGGGAATGTATTACCAGCATGATGGCGCTCCACCCCATTTTAGGAATATTATGAGAAATTTCCTAAATGACAATCTTCCAAATATGTGGATAGGTCTAAATGGACCTCATCATTGGCCTTCAAGGTCACCGGATTTCAATCCTGTTGATTATTATCTCTGAGGACATTTAAAAGCAAAGGTATATGATGTAGCCATTAATAGTAGAGAGGAACTTTTGGAACGCGTTAATAACGCTTGCGCAGAAGTCCGGAATAATCCAGATATGATTAGACGTGCAATTAGAGATGTTACTACTAGAGCAAGGAGATATATTCAACGAAATGGAGGCCACTTTGAACAGATATTGTAGTTATGTATTTATTACTTTCACCTATTTATTGTTATTGTACATACATGCATTAAAAATAATATTAATTTTAAATGTAGACTCACAAAATTAAGTAGTATTTTGATTTATGTGGGGAAATCTACATTATTTTACAATAGTTCACTTACCTAGTCTAGAAGTGAAAGAATTGTCACTGCTGCAAGTTAAATGTTTTTGTTAATTAATCCTGAAATAAATATTCAAGTTCCAACTGTCTGGACTATTTTAATGAAATTGGATTTACGGCAAGTAATCAAGGTTGATGAATGAAATGCGAAACAAATTAACTGAGCTACTCTATTCAGTTCTTTCCGCTCTTTTCGAATATGGAAACAGATCTACAAAATTTCGTCATACAGGGTTGTTGATGTGATTAAGCTGGACCTGGATTTCTTTTTGGTTTATTATGAAGTTCTATCAAGAAAAATAAGTGAAACATATATTTTAAGTATGAACCGATTATATAGGGTGATTCAATTGTTATGATCAAAGAAAGATTTGGCCAAAATCATCAAAACATCCTGTATTTCATAGGGAAGGATGATGAATGCATTAATGCCGGGTAATTTGGAACCACCAAAGTGCCCTCTATCCACAAGTAACGTATGTACCTTTAACTTTGAAACGCCCTGTATAAAATAAAATTATCAGAGACACCCTTTTGTGATTGCAATGGATAACTGGATGATATAAATCATTGGATTTTTCATTGCCACCACAACGCACGTGCAACCAGTTTATTAATGCAAAAACTAGTATATAATGATATTCCATTGCCACAATGCAACACATCTCTTTGTTACCTCATTGCACAGTAATTCCACCCCAATATAAAGGTGGTCTTAATTACTTAGTTTGGTGACACGACTTTTAAAGATTTATTTTTAAGATAAGTGTGGGTGTTTAGGACATAAGAGAGGACGTTTTGACACCCAAGCATTAGTTTTCAAAGGGTTATATACACTGTATTAGAGGAAAATAAGGTAAGTACGAAACAAAACAATTATTTAATCAAGTCCAATAATATACTTAGATAATTCTAATATAAACGTTATACACAATTCATAGTATTATAACACAATCTACTTATTTTGCAAGGTCTTATTGTAATATAAATATAATAAACATTGCGCATTACTACAAAAAATATATCTGGTTACACTTAAAACTAATAATGTAGTTATTTACGTGCGTATTTTAATTATGTAGATGAGTCCGTTAAAAAACATCTAAAAGGCTTTTTACTGTCTGAGATAACGCTGACTGCTCCTTACGAGGCAAGATTCGGAGACTAGTAATTAATGGATCCGAGTTAAGAAGTCTATGTAGAGGGTCAGTATTAGTAACAAGGCGTGACATTTTTCTGGTGTGGTCGCGTCTAAATAATTTAATAACTTTGTTTGTTGATTCTGCAACCTCTTCAGATAATTCACCTATAGATAATGCGTAACCAATTAACTCATATTCATGAATTAATACCTTGTGAACCGAATCAGAAAGATTGTACCAGGGATATTCCTGAATTAGTTGCCTGACCGTATCTAACGCCAAGTCCATAAACTTTTTCTTATTTTTATTGTAGCCTGATGATAAGCAACTGAGCAAGGTACCACACCTGTCAATTATATTTTGGTCAAGCCCAGTAATTTCTGTGAGTAGAGAATTGAAAAATAAACAATAAAATGTAAAAAAACATACAGGGTGTCATTTAAAATTTTTGAGTTAAGAGTTGAATTTTTAAGGGTGGCTTTCTTATAAACATTTTTTTCACTATAATTTTAAAGCGCGTTGGCGATGTCGATGGCGGACGCAAATTTAGTTCCAAAACAGAAGCAAAATAACTTAGTATACAGTTGTTGCAAAACTCGAGCATGTTCTGCAATAATTTGTGTTATTTGTGGGGCAGCTTACCACAAAAGTTGCTGCACGAGATTCAAGTTTACAATGATAGATGAGTCAAGAATGAAATGTTGTGAAAGTGAGGTTATGTCGGAAGACGAACATGTGGTAAATAACAGTCAAATAAATAAAAATGTGAATGTGGACAACCTAAAGCGTGAAAACCAGCTGTTACAAAACCTCTATTGGCAAACAGAAGAAAAGAACATTGTCATCAAAGAGAACAACGCATTACTATTGGAAAAAATTGCAGACTTAACCGCCAAATTAGCGACAAGTCAAAAAGATTTAGCATTGGCTTTATCCCAACTGCAAATGTTAAAAACATCTGATAACACTGAAATCAGATCAAATAATACTGCTCCAACTACACACAGACAAGCAAATACAGATATACCTCAAAGAAATGTGCAAACAGAAAATAATGAACAGAAAACAAAAAAGGATTGCTTGATACCAGAGCACGAAAGGGAAGCCACCTCAAGTTCTGCTTCAAAAGCAAGCTTGAAATCAGAAAGTATCTCGGAGAGTAATAAGTCACAGGGATCAACATGGGCTGAAGTAACAAAAAAAGGCAGTCAAGGCTCGAACCGGGCAGCTACGAAACAAAGAAGAATCTATAATCATGATGCATCTTGCTATGGGACAGGAAAAAATACGGTAAATAAATCCAATAAGATAGTTGGAGTCAAAAGATTGACGTGGCTATACATTGGGAGTGTAACCGGCTCAGATATAAGTGTTGAGGATATGAAAGAATACTTATCAGATTCTGATACAGCGGAAGAAATTCAAGTTATCAAACTAAAAACGGCAGGCAAAAACTCATCATTCAAGTTAGGGGTACCAGAGAATTTGGTAAGCGCAGTAAAAGATCCTGATTTCTGGCCAAAAGGTGTATGTATACGTGATTTTGAATTTAAAAATTCTTTTTTATCGAAACCGACTCCACAAAGAACTGGAAATCCAATACCGACAAACGCAACAATAACCTAAGTAGTCCACCAAAAATGCGACTACTAGCGGTAATGCATCAAAATATTCAATGCATTAACAATAAGATACCTGAAATTGAAGTATTCCTAGATGAACATAACTGTGATATTTTATGTCTAAGCGAAACATGGCTCCAGCCCATGCAAGCAAGTTCAGTCAAAATTGAAGGTTACAGCACCGCAACCAATTACTGCCGTAAGGAGGCAATACATGGTGGAGTAATGATATTAGTCAAAGAAAGTATAGCTTATGAGGAAATTAATGTCCAAGAATTTAGTGTAGAAAAAGTTTTTGAATGCTGTGCCATAAAGTGCCAAATCCGTGACAGTATTTTTATAATAGTGAATGTTTATAGAAGCCCTAGTAGTCATATCGATGAGTTTTTGGGGTGTCTGGGCAACTGTCTGTCTTACTTGCAAAAGCCAGGTAAAAACAAAAATCTCATTATTACAGGTGACTTAAATATAAATTTGTGTATAACAAACTCTGAAACCTCAAAACTTATTAATACCTTAAATATGTTTAATGTTAGTTTAACAATATCTGAACCTACTCGTATCACGGCAAATACCCAGACCTGTATAGACAATATAGGAATATGTTTTAATCAGATGTTTGACAGTCAGAGTAAGGTAATTCTTTCTGCATTAAGTGACCATACAGCACAATTATTAGAAGTATTTTCTGAAGACATAGCGCAAAGAAAAGAATATAAATTTATTAGACAGATAAATAAACAAAATATACATACATTTAGACATTATTTAAGAAATGAGGATTGGTTAGAAATTTCAAAAGAAATAGAGTTCAATGACAAATTTGATACTTTTATGAGAATTATCAGGTATTACTTCGAAATGGCTTTTCCTTTAAAAAGAACAAGCATTAAAACAAGAACAAATGGTTGGATAACCAGGGGAATATCAATATCATCAAAACAGCTAAAGGTATTGTATTATAACACATTTTCAGGAAATGACTATGACATTGATTATTATAAACGGTATAAATCGATATATAAGAGAGTACTGGCCAATGCTAAACAGCTACATAACACAAAATTAATAAATAATTCTAAAAATAAGACAAAAACCGCGTGGAATATAATAAAGCATAACACCAGAAGTAATAGTGATAAACCTGATGAAATAACTAAGATAAAGGTAAATGGTGATATAGTTAAAGATGCAAAAATAATAAGCAATCAGTTCGGTCAATATTTCCACGATATCCCAATGCAAGTAAAAGATAATGATGAAAAATCGCAACCCAAATTAAACTATAGAAATAACAAAACATTATTTTTGTCACCAACCAATGAAAGCGAGATTGTAGATATAATCAAATCACTAAAGCCATCAAATTCAGCTGGGATAGACGAAATTAGTTCTAACTTGTTAAAAAGTGTTGCAGACTTAGTTAGCAAGCCGTTGGCTTATTTATTTAATATATCACTGGAAACAGGTTTGTTTCCAAATAGGCTAAAAATGGCAAAAATTAAACCTATACATAAAAAGGGGTCGAAATTGCTTCTGGAAAACTATCGGCCGATCTCTCTTTTGTCCAGCTTTTCTAAAATATTAGAGAAAATCATAGCAATAAGGTTGTCAAGTTTTTTACTAAAATCAAATATATTGTGCCAACAGCAATTTGGCTTCCGTCAAGGTTTATCAACTGCTGACGCCGTGGTAGATTTTCTAAATGAGCTCTATGAACATTTAAACTCTGGTGATAATGTTATAGGGCTGTTCCTGGATCTGAGCAAGGCGTTTGACCTTGTGGATCATAGCATTCTTTTAGCAAAATTGGAGTGCTATGGTGTGCGAGGTGGGCCCTACAATTGGTTCAGTAGCTATCTCAAAGATAGGTCATGCTATGTAGAGGTGAACGGTGAGTGTTCGAGGGCTTTTGAGAACACTATAGGAGTACCACAGGGGTCTGTTTTAGGACCTCTGCTGTTTAGTATCTATATAAATGACTTACCTCAATTTATGGAATTTGGAAAAATTGTCATGTTTGCGGATGACAACACTTTTCTGGCAGCAACTGAAAATCAGGATGAGACTCGGGCAAAGATATCTACTGGTATTGCACGTTTAAACGATTGGTATGTTGGAAACAAACTTTCATTAAACAATAACAAAACTGTATTTGTCAACTTTGAGCTGAGAAATGGATTGGACAAAAGTCTGCTAATAAAGTTTAAAAATAAGAGCTTACAGCAAAAATCTTGTCATTGCTTCTTAGGGCTAAACATTGACAGTAGTTTAAAGTGGCAGAATCAGATAGATAATGTTTGTAATAAAATATCCAAGTTATGTTTCACCTTAAGACAACTCAGAGCCTATGTTAATGAAAGTGTGTTAAAATCATACTACTTTGCCCAGATTCATTCTGTTTTATCATATGGCTTAATATGCTGGGGAGCTGAAACAGACTCCTCTAGAGTGTTCATAATGCAAAAGCGTGCTATAAGATTAATTGTAAATGCTGATGGCAGATCATCTTGTAAACCGTTTTTTAAAAATCTTAAAATCCTACCGCTTCCATGTGTATACATCCAACAACTACTAATACACACACACAAAAATATCGCAACATTAAAAAACTTGGTGAATCCCATACCTATAACACACGTAATGGAGAATTGTTGGAAATTCCAAATCATAGGATTAGTGCGTATGAAAAAAGCCCAAAGTATAAAGGCATTTTACTGTATAATAAGTTGCCCAGGCATTACAAAACTATGTCTGTTAACAAATTTAAAATCAAAACAAAAAACCTACTTCTACAACACAGTTTCTACAGTGTTGCTGAATTTTTAAATTGTGACATGTTAACTTAAGTTTTAAATGTGATTTTGTTAAAAATTAGTTTTAAAGTGTGATATGTTTACATAAGTTTTAAATGTGATACTGCAAAAAATTATTGCAAGTAATTTATACTACTAATTTAATATTTTATTGTTTATTATTATTATTATTGTTGTCATTATTCTACATGTATTTGATATTTGCTCTGGTATGTGTTTCTAAGCTTTATGCCACTACTCAATATCTGATGTATCCTATGTCTCTGTGATCCTTGGATGAATAAAGTATTATTATTATTATTATTATATTATTATAAAGCACCCGTATAGCTAAATAGTATATTTTTTGTCCCACTGAAATATCTCGAATAGTTTAAGAAGTAGAGCCTGGCTAACTCAGTTTGGGTCACCCTATATACAGGGTGTTCCATAAATGGACGATAAAACAAAGATGGATGATATGAGTGGTCATTTCGACTCATAATAACCATATGTGTTATACATTTGTTGATGAATTAAAGGTTGTTTGAATTTTTGTGTTTCTCCCTAAAATCACATACTGGCGTCACTAAAAGAAAAATTTTAAAAATATGTGAGTTGAGTTGTTTCTTTTTATAAGTAGAGTTTAAGTGGATACACCTTTCCAATAGTAGTATTTTCATGAACTCTGTTACTTCTGTTGAATTAAACCAATGCTTTTCTGAAAAAACTTAGTCGCAAAGAAATTTAGTTCATTTTAGTGACTGGCAGAAAAAAAGTGTATTACAGAAAGTTTACCAACTATTAGAAAAAGTTGTCTATTTTAAGCAGATTCTGATATGATATAACACATAGAGCTATGCAGAACAGATAATTTTTTTACAAGAAAGTCGTGTTTGTTCAAAAATACATTTTACACAATTTCGACAGCCAATATAGCTGATTTGTTAGAAATAAAACAAAATGAGTAAGATAATAATTTTTATTATTTTGTAAATTCTACAACAAATGTCAGAAATTTCTACTATGGGCCTTAACACATAATCTACATTGCTGAATAAAATTTCACTTAATTTGTAAGAACTCCCATTCTTCGTTAAAGTGAACTTACTTTGAGAATATACTGTACGTCACAATGCACACAGACCGATATCGCTAACGTGTGCCCGTTGTCTAGGTAATACATTTTTTTTTTTACAATTGCAGTGGTGTTGCATGTCTGCGTTAAACAACTGTGCTGCTCGTTATTCGAAAAATATATTTTTTAATTCCAGGTCTCGTTATGATACATTCATGTACCAAATTTCAAGTCAATGTCTTAAATCGTTCCAGAGAGAAAAGTTACAGAAAGACCGACCAACCGACAGAATTTGTTTTCGCTTAAATTTAAAACCTCCACGTTTCATGACATCCTAAAACTTATTTCAACAAAAACAAATTTCTAAAAATGTTGACGTGAATGACGTCTAGAAGTTCAGGCTAGATACTGGGTGACACTTCCAAAATCTTGTTGTAATATTTTCATGACGATACAAAACCATCGAATAACTCCGAAACTAATAGTCCGACAGGGATGGTTTTGATATCACTCTAATTATATAGTTCGGTATGGTTTGTGTTAGCGAGCTGGATTTGGTCTTAAAATATAGCGCTCGATTCTATTTACGAGGCAAAATGAAATCATTCAATCAGTATTAGAGAGTGAAACACCATTGCCACAAACTACGTGACATAGATTTGAAATGACTTCAAGTCAATCCCTCCACTGTGCATTCCGACAGTCACACCCGTTTTTTTTACGATTACACAGGCCTACAAAAAAAAATGTCTGCGCCATAAAGCAGACTATGGATTTCTTATGTTACAGAGTGTGCAATATAATCTCTCGGGCCTCTTTCTCATAACCAATCCGCCATAAAAAGCTCTTTTATCGCGAGATAGGGCACTTCCACCATAAATGGATATTTATCTGTGGAATGATTAATAAAAGAAAAAAAAGGCTTCCTGCGGCAAGCGAATGCATGTATGTCTTGGCAGACAAACGAAGTGAACGCAAGCGAGCAGAAGGAGGTGCACAGTGCTAGATTCAGAAACGGAAGACTTGGAGGAAGAATAAGTAAGGAGATGATGATAGATGGAAACTTAAAAGAATCATAGAAACTAAGAAGAAGCTTCTTGCAAACGCCTACACTTCTCACCCAATGATGACAGATGGAAACCAAAAAAAGCATGGAATCTTAAAAGAAACATCTCACAAACACCTATACTTCCCATCCTATATTCCTACCCCATCCGTCATGTGGCTCTCGCTGCTGACAACAAGCATGCCCCATGTCCAACCCAGCGTATGCAGCTTGTCCGGCGGTATATAAAACATCCAAGAGTTGATTCTGGCATGCGGTTTGGCCGTCCGTTGGGAGTGTTCGGCGGACGACCAAGCTGCGTCTTGGAGCAAACTTTCATTGATTCCCGGAATCAGGAGCAATGCTCACCTTACGCTGGCAAATAAATCAATCAATCAATCAAGAAAACCAAGATTCTGAGTAGTCATTTAACTGTACAAATCTTTTATTGACTGCTATCAAGGTAGTGTCCAAAAGTTCAATTTCAAATTTCTTTTCTGGAGTTTGGACAGGCTCGTCATGGGCAATTTCACCAACCCCTTCACCTCTGGAGCGCCCTTAGCGGTCGCCCAACCGCACCCTACCCTATCGCCACTACTGAATGTTCCACAGGACTTCAATCTTAAAGCGGCTTTACATTTATGCAATGCAATGAAACGGATGGCATGCAAAACTTTGCTTGATGATTTTTGCATGTCAAATACACTTTACACTACTGCAATTTTTTGTGAAATCTTTTGGGACTACCAACCAGACGAGAAGAAAACTTTTATGATTATGTTTATTGTTTATTTATTTACTTTACAATCAGTGAATCACTATGACCAGAAAGAGAGAATCAAGTGATAATACTGATTTCCCAAAAGAATTACAGAATAAGTTATGTTTGTTGCCTCAGTTCCTTTAATGCTTGGTTGGCAACAAAAATATTCCCAAATAAAGTAACTATATTGCACCTGCAATGCAGTCAAATTAGAGCACGCGCTAATTCAATGCAATGAAAAATATTGCCATCAGCTGATCGAAATAGCTCAATGTACGCACACTCGCAATAAAAATTTGCATGCAACGTGCAATATTGCATTAATGTAAAGTGGCTTTTAAAAGCCACTTTACATTAATGCAATATTGCACGTTGCATGCAAAGTTTTATTGCGCGCATGGGTACATCGAGCTATTTTCCATCAGCTGATGGCAATATTTTTCATTGCATTGAATTAGCGCGTGTTCTAATTTGATTGCATTGCAGATGCAATATAGTTATTTTATTTGGGAATATTTGGGTTGCCAACCAAGCATTAAAGGAACTGAAGCAACAAACATAACTTATTCTGTAATTTTTTTGGGTAATCAGTATTATCACTTGATTCTTTCTTTCTGTGCATATAGTGATTCACTGATTGTAAAGTAAATAAATAAACAATAAACATAATCATAAAAGTTTTTCTTCTCGTCTGGTTGGTAGTCCCAAAAGATTTCACAAAATATTGCAGTAGTGTAAAGTGTATTTGATATGCAAAAATTAACATGCAAAGTTTTGCATGCCATCCATTCCATTGCATTGCATAAATGTAAAGCCGCTTTATCGAAACGCATTGTTGAAAGTTGTTCATCAATATTTAGTGTTGTATACAGATTCGGAAAATGCAGTTTAGGGTATAGGAGTAACGATGTAATTGACCACGCCCCGCTAGTTCCATAGATCGTGAAGGCAGAGACACACAATGAATTGAATTTAGTACAGCATGAACTAAGGATGGATGCGGACGTAGGTAATAAACGAGAAAATATCTCTTCGTCAAAAGCGAAGAAGTTATTTGTCACATTTTTGACAAATAATTTCTTCTATTGAAAGCATTTCTGCAGTTTCTTTTTTAGCCGTAAATGCTATGGGAATAAAATAATAATTCTTATTAAAACCGAAATGAAAATAGAACATTAAAATTAAATTAAATAACTCCTAAACTAAAATCAACTGATAATTATTAAAAAATAAATTATTCTTATTAAATTACAAAAACAGAACATTAAAATAAAATTAAATAACCCTCAGAAACTAAAATCAACTAATAATTATCAAACAATAAATTAATGAAGTAAGGATTCAAACAAACCACCTTCTTGTGCCAAACAATAGCCAAACCGATTATAGAATGAACCTCTCATATCATTGAGGTGATTTGGAGTAATGCTTGCACAAAGTTGGATAAGTTTTTCCCGTAATTCAACTAAGTTATTGGCTCATTCAAACGCATGCTTGTACGCGGTTTCCTTTAAAAAGCCTCACAGAAAGAAATCATGGGGTGCTAGATCAGGTCACCTGGGGGGCCATTTTATCATTCCCCTCGTAGCTATTAAACGATTGGGAAATGTTGTTTCCAGAAAATTAATAACAGTTAAGGTATTGTTTCTTGGGCAGCCGTCTTGTTGAAACCAAATGTCGTCAAAGTTCACAGGAAGATTTTGAACTGCAGGAATTATTTGATTTTGTAAAAGCTCTAAATATTTATTGCCATTTAAATTGCCATCGATTAGCAGTGGGCCTATAATATAACTTTTGAGGATCTGAATTCGCACAGCAACACTCAAATGTTTATTTTTTCGAGACCAATATCGTACTACGGATGGATTGTGTTTCCTATGTAATGAAAAGGATGATTCATCTGTAAACAATATATTCTTTAAGTTTTCATTCTCATTCACTTTATTTATCATGATTTCACAAAATTCCATCCGTTTGAAATTGTCCTCGGGAAATATTTCTTGCGTTGTTTGAACTTTAAAACAACTGTACCCATTTCTTTTCAAAATATTTCTTACAGTTCTTTCCTTCATGTCAACTTCATCAGCAATTTGTCTGCTAGGACAAGGTTCACTAGTTTCAACAAGTTAGGTTGACATGTGAGTGGGCTCTTGTCAGACCGTCCACTGCGATCATCAGGTCTATTGTGGCTCCGTTTCGACAAGTCCACAGACACAGACATTAGTTTCGCGAATTTCGCGTTCTTCGCTCATTTGTTGATGACGGGGTTCGAGTTGACAGCATTTTTTACAATAATTCACAACACACCCGAAATTCTCAATTTTTTAAATAATGTATGAAATTATGCTAGCTGAGGGGATTAGTCTGTCTTGATATGCCACAGTAAATAAATTTATTGTGTCATCAGTGGAATGGCCCCCGAAGTACCACTTCACAATTTGCTCTTTTTCTGTAGTTGTATAAACACACGGGATTTTAATAACGAAATTGAGATTAATTTATTTTATTCCCACACGTCTAAGCAGCTACGCTATTAAAAGCAGAATGGGTGCGCTCGCGCTGTTCTCAACTCGTCGCGGTCAAGCGATGGACCAATGCCCTGCATTGTTCTACGACAAGGCATGGTTTATCTATGCAGAAACAAGTTTACGTACCTAAAACTAAATTTGCTGAATCTATATACTCCCATCAAATAGGAACAAATTTCATTGTTTGATGGAAATAATTGTGAAAGTTTTGAAACTTGGCAAAAGATGTTCATTACGGTGTACTATTAAACATACCAAAAGTCCCCATCCCTAACTGTCGCGCTTAAGCTGCCATCTTGAAAAAATGGTGCTCAAATTGTCCTTTTGCCTATATCATGCTAACCATTAGGAATATTGAAATTTGCACGTGATTTACTTCTCTTTTATTAACAAATAAAAATTAGTGGTAATTCGGTACATACCAAATTGAAAAACATTAAAACTGTATATAAGCAATTTATTCTTACACAGTACATTCAAACTTACATATTACATTTCAGTACCCCTGCATCTCTATAATAAAAGAATAACAGTTGATACAATAACATTTTGAAACCTACAGATTTCCTTAACATCTTATACATGTGCGATCGAGAAACAAATATAAATCGCTTATGTTTTTTATTTTTGTATGAAATGTGTATGTTTCGTTATGTTTATAAATATTCAAAGAGAGTGGTAGTTATATATATTATATTTATTTTATTATGTGCACGAACGAAAAAAAATAAAAAATGATTTGGATATTATGATATATTTTTACTACATCACATGTCAAATTAGATAATGTTAAGACACATGAGGCAGTCTATTAGTCGCTATGATGGGCAGTTAGATCTCGGCTGTTCGGCTTTCTTGTACCAAGTAGACTTGGGAGCCGGGTACCGAGCTGGTGGTGACAAATGTGCGGTGCTTGGCGCGGATTAGGGACAAGTTTGATTCGGCGGTTTCGGCACGGTCTTCAGCTGCTTCCAATTCTCTCTGGAAGCGGCGCACGCGGGTGACACTCTGGCTGGAAACTCCCTCCTAAAAAATATAATAAAGTATTCAGTGTAACCAAGTCATGACTATTTAGTACAATTGCCATTAAGCTGTTTCATGAGTTGTAGAAGGCAAATAGGTTGCGGCAACGTTACAGCAGGAAAACTATTTGAACTATGAAAGACTTTAAGATTTCAAAGCCAAATTACAGCTAAACGGCGGTCATAAAGTTTTTGCAGCCATTTAGTTGTAAAAACTTAGAAGCATGGCCTTTTAAGCCTGTTACTTGGGTTCTAGAGGGCGAAATTAATGTATTACAGTAACATACCACTTCTTGAAGTTGCCTCTTGTACAATACAATCTTTTGGTTAGATTTGTCTAGAGATTCTTGTAGGAGTGCGATGTTCTTTTGGTCTTCCTCGCACTGGATCATGACTTCCTTGACGGTACGTTCCTTCTTGCGTAAAATCTTGATGGTTTCGGCGTGGCGTCTCTTTTCTTCATCTAATTCAGCTTCCAAATCGCGAAGACGGGATTCCAATTTGCTGATAATACGTTTTCCTCCAACAATAGCATTGGCTTCAACTTCCTCAAGACGAATGGACAAGTTCTTAACTTCAATTTCGAGACTCTTCTTGATGGCTTCAATCTTTACTACGCGTTCTTGTTCTTCGTGGAGAATTTCAACAGTGTGTTTCAATTCAGACTGAAAGTTATACAGAATAATGAATAGATATAGAAAAATATATGTATAGAGTTAAAAAGCAGTAATAGTCCAATATATTTATATTTTTGTTTCGGAAATTCTCTGATTTAAAAAGAATTATGTGCGAAGTAAACATTAGGTACATTTGGAGACATTTTATCATCGGTAATGGATGTGTTTTGTTGCATAAGTCATATTGATTGATGCTTTGTTATTGTTAAAATTTAAAAAGAACCTAATAATAATCACCTGGACACGTTGATAACGTTCATCAGAAATGCGAAGTTCCTTAGTGATTTCATCATAGTCGGCAACAACTGCAGATAACTCTTGTTCAATCTTGCTCTTAGCTGAGGCAATGTTAACATTGATGGTAGTAAGTTCATTGATGCGAGTGCCAGCTTCTTCGTACAACTGTTCAGCTTGTCTCTTACCACGGAGGGCCTAAAAACAAAATTTTTGATATATAAGTAAATTGTAAGCATATAAAATTGGAACATATAGGTCGTTCATATCAGCTCTATTTTCAGCATTTTATATAACTTAGTATAGTTGATTCACTTTAAAAATGATGCGTTGCAGGGCCGTGTAGAGCGGCTGTGTGAGGTGCACACGTCCGTCTATTTTTAGAGGGCAGCGGTGCGGCGGGCGACCGGATAAAGGAGCCGTTTTTCAATAGGATTAGGTCAGAGCAATTTTATATAATTAAGTTTGAAATTGCCGCTAGTTGGAAGTAAATCCGCGTTAATAAAAATTTAGTAAGCATATCATATAACAATTTCCAAATCTAACAGTTGCTTTAAGAATTTTACTGATAATGTCAGCATCTGTAACATTCTAGAAACTTAAAGTCATTGAAAATTATTTGAGATCGACAATGTCGCAAGAAAGACTCTCCAATTTAGCAAAATTATCAATAGATTTTACATTATTATATAGACACTATATTAATATAACTGATTTGATTAGAGATTTTGCTAAAGGATTTTTTTTTTATTATTTAAATATTTTAACAAACATGTCCACTAAACAAGTAGTAACAAGTTTAGATATATAGCCACTATAAATAGCTAATATTATTATTGACAAATACTTTTGGTGAATATTTACAATTATTTCTGGGTTATTATTTTCAATATCGACTGTGTATTTACCATATTTTTATTATTCATTTCTATTTTTGTCACTATATTAATGTTTAGTGTTATTTCTAATAATGTTTCGAAAGTATGATTCTAATTCTTATAACAATCGTAATCGGTGCAATCTGTTTATGAATGCTAAACGTCTTCTTTATTGTTTTATGATAAGAATCTTTATTTTGTTTGTTGTTATAACTGAAAATTATCTTTTCTTTGTTTTTATATGTACTGATATATAATATAGTTACATATATTAGAAAATTATAGACTATTTTCTGTTTTTTTTAAATATAAAATATCTATACTAACTTATGTTGACTTTTTATGTTATAACACACCAAGGTTTTTGGTTATAGTTACTTTGTTATTTTTGGAATAGGAGGCGGTATTTTTGATTTTCCACACTAGCGGCCAATCTCGAGAAACGGCCCTGTGCGTTAGTTTTCGATAGGGAGCTATTTTCCAGCTTCTCATTGACCAAAACGGGAATAAGTTCATACTATAGTCTTGCGACCTTTTTCACGGTCTATGGTCAGCTGGTCCGGTCTTGATAAATTCAACATTATATGAATTCTTGGAAAATCGCAAAAAACTACAAGAAAATTTCGACAATAAGTTGAACTTTAACAAATTGCTAGCTATGGGATCTTAGATGATTTTGGAAAATTTTAATATATTATTTATATCTAATTTTTTTAAACTTTCTAGTATAGATTTATTGGGTCTTGTCTGAAAACAGAATTTTCAGGGAATTTGTTTCAAAAAATACCTTGTAATTTTCCAGTTAAACAATAGGCTTTGTGAGGAAACACAAAATAGAAAAAATGTAATTCAAAATAAAGAATTCTAAAATAAATTAACAATATAATACATAATTAATTCAGCAGCAAAATTTTTGGAAACACATATTATAAAAAAATCAAAATCTCTAACAAATATTGAAATGCCCTTTTTCATGCACTTGAAAACTCAACAATGCTGTTTTCTACAAAGGGCATTGGACAATTCCGAAAAAAATTGAGATTGTTTCCGGAATGATTCCAAACTCTTTTTGCCTCTTGCAATTTTTGTCCAAACTTCTCCTTTTTCGGTGAAAAAAATCGCAAAGTTCCAACATTTTGAGTGTTCCTCGCCGGATAACAAAAAAATGGCAGTTTCAGAAATGTTTTGAACAAGAATTGTTTATTTTCAATCAGACAATCCGAATTTACAAGAAAAAGTAGGGGTTCCCATTTAACAAACGGATTTGACCTTGAATGACCTTAACCCTTCCATTAAAAGTCGAAGTGACATCCGCCGAACTGCCTCCACCCAATTCTACAACTTTTGCTTGAAACCTTTTTTCGTGGAGTATTTAATACCTACTTCGAAATATCTGAAACTTTCGTGTTAAGAAAATCACCCGGTATATATAACATATTCAGGTAAAATTCGCACTTAGAGACAATGACAGGAAGAATTGTAATAATATTATCAAGTATATACGAAAACAGTTCGCGGGGGAAAAGTTTGAAGTTTGAACCCAGGGGGTTGTTCTCTTCCCTGCGTTACATTAGGTAGATTTGCCCCTATATTTTTTGTCCCTATCGACCCTTCTGTGTGTAAGTTTGATTATATATGTGGGTGTACGCGGATGTCTATTCACACATCCAAATTCACAAAGTTCCGACAAATTAGAGAAGAAAACGTGAAAAACCCCTATTGCGGCTTTTCAACGCGACGGAAAATGTTTTTTCTGGAAACAGCAATGTAGAAAACGTCCGTTCAAAGTTTTTTTATGTATGTCTAAATCCTACCAATTATTTAATGAAGGAAACGGGCGTGTCGCGATACCTCGCGGGAACTGAAAAAAAATACATTTTACAAGTTACGAGCAACGATCAAATAGTCCGTTTTTATTTTTTCATTATTGTTTCGCACGAAAATCCTCAAATAACATCCCATACAGCACAGGGACACCCTCAGAACATACTGGGGACAAATTTTCAGGACATATGGGATATCCTGGGAAGATCTCATTATCACCTTAGGATGTCCGTAGGATATCCAAATGGGACAGTCCGGGCATTGCTGATGACGTCCTCAGGACATAAGTATGGGTGTGTACAGGACATCATCAGCTCTTATATGGGTTATGCCTGGGCTTTATGAACAACCTGAGGACATTGATTGGACTCTATATAAGGCATCCCCAGTTCGTTTAGGGTTTATTGGATACTTTTAAAGACAGCAAAAAAATACATATTATTTTATGATCATTACTTTTAAACTGAGCCAATAAGCGAAGACAAAAGAATACAAGTTTATATAATGGCAGAGGTAAAATGACTAATAAAAATGTGATACATATATGTACAACTCCATACACATATTTGTATCTATAAATTGGCTTATACCGCTTTAAAAGTAAATCTACCAAACTAATAGAGGTTATATATACTTAGTCCAATGAAATAGGTCGACAAATCAAAATTTTAAGGTAAATACTTGAATTTTTGATATGTTACTTTGAAGTATTTGAACACGAATAATGAAAGAATTTTTTTTTCAACCCGGGAGGGGGTCAAAAAAAATATAACAGCGTTTTTTCAAAATTACTCAAAATGTGTAAAAGATAGTAAAAAAAGTTTCAAATAAAAATTTTAAAAGCTTGAAATATTACATAAAAATGATCTCTTGCCTTTTTTTTGGTATTATTAAAATCAACAGAATTTAGGGTGGTTAGAAGTTATAAGGGATCATATGTACAACTTTAAAAAATCATAGCGTGCTGAAAAGTTATAATGAATTTAAAAAAAAATCTATTCACTCAGAAAAATATAAAGCATTATGTATCTGACAATAACATCTGCGGACAATAACCAGTCACATTTTCCCCTTTTAGATGATATAATAAATACAAGGATATAACATAGCATTATATTTATGAAATATTTAACGTAATCTTATTTGTCGAAAGAACTTTAAAATGAACGTGGAAAAGACATCAACGCCCGGCGGATTTCTTAGAACTTTCGACTTGTCACAAAAAGGCGGCTAATTCAAAACACAGTAAATGTATTAAAACCAAATTATAAATAACTGCTATTTAAATAAGATATACATTTTTAATGAATTATTTGTACTGGAGGGGATTTTCAAATAGAACAAACAAATAAGTTTTTAGAAGCAAATTTTACCAACCCATAAAAGACTATAAATAAATATCCTCAAAATAATATATATACTTTTCATTATTTTTGTTGTTGAAATCTCTTAAATAATAATACCTATAATAAATAGGACGACTCTAGGACTTGCCCAATGCCCAGGATGATATTTCCACAGTGGATATTTTGTTAGGCTTCTAATATCTTTGCAGGATATTACTAGGACATCCTGCCAGGATTTGTCTAGGACATCCCCATTTGGGACATTATCAGGTTGTATGTATTTTATTGGGATATCCTAAGGATATCCTGAGGAATGTTGTCCTCGATTGGGATATACGGGACCAAATGAGGATATCCTAGGGATGTCATCTGCTGTATGGGATAGGAGACGGCGGACGTGTCGCGATGACAAAATTTTCCACTTTAAAATTTATTTGGAGATTTTCCAATTTTATCTTCACTCGCCGCTTGCACAAGGTGGAAAATGTCCAATAAAATTTTTATTAGAGTTCCATACATCCTACTTCAACTCAGAAACCAGGAAACGGACGTGTCGCGATAACAATTTTAGTCAATTTTTTTACATGTTCATTATTGTTCTTCGATCGTTTAGCAACCTTGAAAACTTCGTCATAAAGGACTTTTTGCTTAATTTGGGTATAAACTGTCCCGTACTATAACTTTATTCATATAGAGAATATCATCAAATATGTGTTAATTTCTCTCCGTTGAAATTTTAGGTTACTATTAACCAATACGTACTACGTACTACGCCTCTACCTTAGAGAGTGCGTATTACTTTCGCATGACTCGATTACTCTTAGCCGGGCCCGCACAAACCACACCGCTCTGTTGATTAGTAAAAGTACACACTTAAAATGAAATAACAACGGAGAATGTGTCGAGTTGAACACCGACCAATTTAAATTCAAATTGCGACATATGTGACTGTGTTATCCGGGCTTAGGAGTACTTCATTCTTAAACTGAATAGACTATAACAATTTAAATTAATGATTTTAGAATGAATCGTCAATTGTTTTCAAACAGCAAGAATAAGTATAAAGGAAACTTACAGATTCATAGTTGCCCCTGATCTCTTCGGCTTCGGCGGTAAGAGCCTGTACTCTTCTTTGAGAGACACTGAGTTGATCCAAGGTGACTTGCAATTGGCGTTGGATTTCATCATAGTGTGCTTGGATTTCGGTAAGTTGGAAGGATTGTTTCTTGATGGTCTTCTGGAGGTCAATGTTGATCTTGTTGGCGCTGTCCAATGACATTTCGAGCTCGGTAATTTGGATCTGCAACTTCTTCTTGATGCGTGTAACTTCGGTCTTAAGTCTGGTTTCAGCTTCAACAACGCGAGCATTGAGCTGTTCAATTTCAATGCTGGTGGCCTTGCTGCAAAAGATAAAAGCCATGAGTAAAGAAAACAGGTTAAAATAATCTCCGAGTTTTTCTAAAATTTAGATGATGCTCAAGGCCCTTTGTAGAGGTTTTGTGTAATAATTCTAATGCGAAGGGAAAGCCATTCTGTGCAGAAAATGCATACTTGTACTTGTACTCTGTTATTATTGTTATGCATTACACCCCCTAGAAAGTCGAGACTGATACGCCCATGACTAATAGTGACTGTTCTAGAAATTTGTAAAAAGAGAACGAGTTTTCTGGAGTGTGGTGGGAGAAGATTCTCGATTGTGTTCTAGATAACTGTAGAGGCAATTTTAGAGTATATAAGGTCTATATTCCTGGCGGAAGAAGTTGAAAAGTGACAACTCTGACAAGTGAGAGGTTAGAAATCCGAGGTGATAGAAACACAAAATAGTAAACATTGTAAAGATTATTTTAGACTGTTAAAGTGCATTTTAGTTGATTAAAAAGTATTGTGTAGTTATCAGTAAATTATTGAATAAAATGTTAGTGTTTATCCTTTGTTGAAATTATTTGGAATTCACGGATCTTGAAAGTTGGTTTCAGGGGTAAAAACACGCGACATTATTCTTTTATTTTCCTTTGTAATTTCGAGTATCGGTATGTCAAGTAAACCGTATACATATATCATATAAATTATAGATTAAATTTTAATTGACCGATCCTGTTAATGGTGCCTAGCATTTCTTTGCTGGATCTTTTGATTAATAAAAAAAAAATGTTGAAAATTGTATTTTTTCGCAGTTTTATTTTTTAATATCTCCAGTTATATAGCTTGTATCGCACGAAGAAAAACTAATTGTTTTTACTAGTTATTATATTGTGTGTAAACACTGTGTACCTTAACCCCAGTCCCCAGATAAGTGTCTATAAATCTTTATTATTACATTGCTTTTTGCTTTAATATAAATGCACCTTAATTTCGTTTTTGACTGTTGCTTTAGTCATTGCTGTGTAATATATTTTTTCTACGACATCCTCGAAAGGCGTTCGTTTCATGAGCGTAAAGTCAATCATAAGCAACTACATTTTGTATAAAATTTCATTTCGAGACGGTTGCTAGGCAACAAATGCGATATGAAATATTTCGTGTGAGGGCTGCTATAAACTGAAGGTTCTATACCACTCACTCTTTACTGCTTTGCAGCAACCTCAATCTCTCCCGCCGACTTATTCTCCGTTCTGAACCCAGGAGGAAATTACGCGTGGCTAGATACATATTTCGTGGAGATATTCTTCGGAGTACTCCGGTTATAAAAGTACAAAAGTCGGCTATCTCTGTCGCGTTGTCTAGATTGCAAAAATATCCATTTTTGGTTCACTCATGCCGAGCTGAATTTTTTATTTCTCCAGTGCAATATACGATGCCGACAAAATGCCAATTTCCGTTTTTCCATAGAGACATTATACAGCCTCCAGCCCGAAAAAACAGCAACAATTTATTGCATATTTCTTACTGTTTTTTGAGAATAGAAAGGAATTATGACACGATGAGGCTAAACTGACACCGGATTCGGATTCAGCCAGCCAAAGTACACCGGAAAATGATTGGTCTGGTCCGTGAAATCGACAACTTCTTTTTTGTGTGCCTGTGTAATTAGTTAATTAATTTCAGTGTGAATTAAATTGTGTTAATCAAAAACTGTGCGTCTGACGAGAAAAGAAGCGCTAGAGGCCGTTTTTATGTAGAATTGACCACGCTACTCAGGAAAAATATCCACATGGAAAAATGTCAGTGGCGTACTACTTTTTTGGTAAAGAAGATCAGAGGACGTGTTCGCAGGTACACCACTGATGGAGCGATTAAATAACTTTTCTAACTAAAATATGCGGTTTTATATGCTATTATAGTCCAGTCGATAAAGCAAAAAATACACCAGAAGCTCACAAAAAATATTATCTGAGATTTTCCTTCCGTAACTGTTAGTGCGAGTATTGAACATCACAAAACCACAAAAATCAGTTCGGGGGTACCGCGCAACCCCCCAAAAAAACCAACCCTTCGGTGAAAACAGCATTATTTTACTGATAACTCGTTAGCCGTTGAAGATATACAAAAATTGCTCATCATAAAAAATAAAGCTTTACTAATTGCCTAAGAAAAAGTTATCTTGTAATTTTCTTGTATATGCCATGGTTTTCGAGAAAATCGATATTGACTAAAATTGCAAAATTTGTATTTTCAATGCGCGCGAATTTTCGTTTATTTGAAATTTTTGCGCGCGGCCTATAAAAAAAATTGAATTTCTCGAAAACCAAACAAGCTAGGAAGAAAAATCAAAATGGGGATATAAAATACTCTCTTCTGGTCATTTTTGAGGGCTATTGATATTTATTATATTTATTAGTATATAAAAATATAATATAATTATCAATAATAAATAACAATATAATATAGTTATCTCTTGATTTTTTTGTGCATCTAACTATTCACAGGCCTATAAAAAATAACCAACCATAATATAAGTTATAAATGCATTATTATCTTTTAGTTCAAGGTAGTACTTCAATGCAGAAAAAGCTAGCAAGAAAAATATTCACATTTACAAATTTAGCAGCATGTTAAAGTTACCCAAAAAAAAGATCCAAAAAGGTTGCATATTTAATTTTGTGATGATATTTATTTAATACAATTTTTAACTATTTAACTATTAAATGATTAGAAACAATAGTTATATGATATATAAACTCAAAAATAATTTTGACCTAAATTTTCAAGATGTTTGGGTCTTTTTTCTATTTTTAGGAAACAATAAGCCGAAATTTAGCTAACTATAACATGCTGGTAAATTTGTAAATGTGAATATTTTTATTCCTAATTTTTTCTGCATTGAAGTACTACCTTGAACTAAAAGATGATGCATTTATAACTTATATTAGAGTCAGTTATTTTTATGAGCCTGTGAATAGTTAAAAGTGCAAAAAATCAAGAGATAACTACATTATATTGTTATTTTTATATACTATTAGATATCAGTAGCCATCAAAAATGGAAACACAAAAGAGTCTTTTATGTCCCCTTTAAAACCCATTTTGATTTTTCTTGTTAGCATGTTTCGTTTTCGAGATTCAATTTTTTCTATAGGCCGTGCGCAAAAAATTTCAAATAAACGAACATTCGTGCGCATTAAAAATGCAAATTTTGCAATTTATTTCAATATCGATTTTCTCGAAAACCATGACATATACAAGAAAATTACAAGAGAACTTTTTTTTAGGCAATTAGTCAAGCTTTCTGTGTTATATCTCCAACGGTTAACGAATTATCAGTAGAATAAGGTTTTTCCATTGAAGGGGTGGTTTCTTGAGGGGCGTTGCGCGGTACCTCCAGAACTGATTTTTGTGGTTTTGTGATGTATAATCCCTCCCCTAACAGTTACTGAAAGAAAATCTCAGTAAACATTTTTTGTTATGGAATTCTTTAAAATTATTGGACCATTAACCAAAATTGAAAATAGTATCTAAAGAACCCTTTGAGAAATAAAAAAAACGATTAAAAAAATCCCTGTAGCAAAAAATTTAAGCCGTTGCGGACATATGAACTTTTCTTCATAAAATAACCTAAGCAATCGCACCCTGAAATATTAGCACGTATAAGGAACACCATATAGTTCACTAAAAATTTATAATTTTTCTATGAAAAATCCGTTTTTACTAAAAACTAAATAAAAAAATTAAAGAACTTGCAGATATATTTTGAAGTAGGTACTATTCCTTACGAGCATTTAAAAAAAAATGATTACAAAACGATGAAAATTGGAGAGCAGAGATAAGTTTGTCCACATTTGTAGCACTTCCTATCACTGTGCGACGTGACGTATATATTTAGTTATAAACGTTTAAATATTTAATGTTTTAGCTTTTCCCATGTAGTTATTTGAAATTTAAATCGATAATCCGCGCTATCCCATCCTGTTAAACGTCGACTTCCATTTCAGATTCCGAGCGATCTTCTCGCTTCGAATTCCATATCGGAACACGTTTTTTAGTTTCTATTGAACTTTTTGGCAGATATTTCTGATTATGATATTACCTCGTATTTATGTCTACTCGGCTATCGTTTAAGAATTATAAAATTTGAACATTCAGCCTCATTTTTCAACGCTAAATGTCATTAGTTCATTTTTGTCAACATTTTCCTATGTACACTATTTCTATTTTCAATTGAAAAGTTCAGTCTAATGCGTTGCTATCGGCATAAATCATTACAAAGCCTACTTGTGATAGAATAACACCGAGATTTGTAATGGGGAGCCAGGTAAACAATCGACTACTTTCGCTTGAGATAAGCGTATAACATTAATATATCTGGTTTACTATATTCGTATAGGGATATTGTAATATTCAAGCACGGTCTCGGTGTTATTCTATCACAAGCAGGCTTTGTAATGATTTATCCTGATAGCAACACTTTAGACTGAATTTCTCAAATGAGAATAGAAATAATATACCTGCTCTTGGTTCATTCTCAATATTGCCGGTAGCATAGCCGTAGGTTAAATGATATTTATTTATTTTTATTGAATCATTTACGGAGTTGTTTATTAAACTAACATTATTTATTATATATAAAGATTGTATTATAAATAAATAGTTTACATTATGTCCATCTAATATTCAATTTATTACAATAATTAAAAAGTGATTCTAAAAATTGTCGATCGATGACATCGCTGGTATTATGAACTATTCCTTTGTCGGTCTTTTTTTATGATTTTCAAATTGACACTAGATACACTATAATGGATTGCTGTGCTAGTTACTACATTTTGAAAAAAAATGTAGTATACGTTTAGCATTTTTCCGGTGGACCGTCGAAACCCGAAAAAACGTCGGATCGATGTGAAAGTCATATCTATCGATTCGAGAGCGAATTTAGAAAATTCCGTCCGTCGGTCGGTCTGTCTGTCTGTCTGTCGGTCTGTCACGCCCAGTCCCCCTAATCCATTTTCGGATTGCGATGTAACTTGGGTGGTTAATAGGAGGTCTTTAGAAAACCTTAACGCCGGAAGCTCGGCTCCGTTCGGAAACCGGAAGTACCCGATATAGACGTTTCGAATTTTTCGGGAAAAATTGAATAACTCGATAACGGGTAGTCGGATAGATATATTTCAAAAAAGAAACAGTGCCGCTGGCAAAGCTCTACAAATAAGTATACCAGGGACTATGTCGAAAAACAAACGAAAATTGATTTTTTTGCAAAAAACTGGTTTTCTCGAAATCGGGCTAGAAACCACGATAACTGTCCAGAACATTGATCGATTTCGATGAGACTTGGTGGGATCAAAGGTACCCGGCCACAAATGAAGCCTATTGCTGGCGGCCCGAATCCGTTGACCGCAAGTATGTTTTCCAGAGCCGAGTATGATTTTTCAAAGAAACGAATAACTCCCGAACCGAAGGTCCGATTTTGATTTTCAAAAATGGCAATTGTAGGGCTCGATTAGTTCTATTAGTTGACGTTCGTGAGGAATTTGAGAAAACAAAAGCGAATCTACAAATCCTGGAAAACTTGATTTTTTTGATAAATTCTACAAATTCCGAACAGTTTCCTAATAAAAATCGAAAATTAACTATTCCGTCGATCGATCTCTATAACCAGTTTTTGGGCAAAAAATCTAAAATAGAGTTTTTTCAAAAAACTTAAAATAAACGAGTTATTTACGAAAATGCATTCCATAGAATTATTTAAAAAAATATTACAAATTGATAAATTCTCCGTGCGATAGAGGTGCAAAAAAATAATGTAATGTTATATTTAAAATATCATCATTCATTTCCTTATTTTCATTTACTAAATAAAAATAGAACCGATGCCCTTTCCGTGTTTCAAAATGTAGTTAGCTTTTACTTTAGTCAATGCAAAAAAAAGAAAAATAAAACATGTCAAAGCACTGAGTCATCTTGCGACCCTCTGCTGGAAATGTAATGAATCATCCCAACAAATTGGACAAAAAGCATATCAAAATGTAGTTTTTTTCACTTGTTACATAATAATACTATTTAAACTTTATATACTTATTAAGTAAAGTGTATATTTCTCTATGAATAATTACTTTTTTTTTATTGCGAAATGAACTATACAGACAAAAATATTTAAGACAAACCGCGAAGGAGCACAATTATGTATTATATGTTTTGACATTCCCTGAAACCATCATTTTTCCAATGATATGTACATGCATCAATCTGTTTATTTCTTGGTCTGTGTGTTTCCACTATGACTTACAATATAGTCATGGAAAATTAAAGAGAATTAATATTTATTATTTCTGTTAATGACTTGATAGTTCTCTGGTGAAAGCCAAAAAATGAGGGCATTCAGTAACTTTTAACCTTTTTTGTACCATATTTGAACTGTTTATCGCAAAGGGTTCTTAATTCTACATCCATTTTAGGTTAATTTTACACACAACAAAAAACTATAATCACTTGTTTCTGTTTCATCTACCCAGTGACTGTCCTGGTACATTTTATCTTGAACATCAAATTATTTTTGTGCTATACTCTAACAGTTACCATAAAGAAAATCTCGCTTCAATAAGTGACACTGATTAAGTATCCAGACTTCAAGGGTATACCAAAATAACGATTAAGTGAATTCTAATGATGCGTCACTTTAATCATAGTTTGCTAACGATATTTAACTCACAGAGCACCATTTTGTTGCAAAATACCACCAAGTAGCTGTTAACAACATGCTGTGTTTACCCAGTGATAATGATAACGAAACGGTCTTTATATAACAATAAATCACTTAAAACATTTTGAGAACGTTTTAGCCTCCATTAAAGATGGACGTAAATAATATTGGCAGATGTTTTATTACCGCGGGGTAATCTTAATGGCTTTATATTTATAGACGGTAAATGTCCGTTATGCAAATTAATTGCATTTGCTATTTCTGATTGTACTCACTTTGTAAAACAAGCAACCACAAAACATTACATTTGTCACCTTTGATCAATGTAGAAATGCGTAGACCTTCTATCGAAACATTTTAATTCAGCACTTAAATTATCAAGCGGTTCGATGAAGCTATCCTCAAGCTGGACTTGCATCCTTTTGTCCATTAATTTAACATGCTGACGATAGCCATGTTGGGCCTGATGTACCTGTCTGCTTTGTACTTGCACAGTGTCTTGCTTAATTCCTTCGGCGATGGTTTTTCTGCTTTCCGATAACAGTTGAGCCTCGATTGCCTTGGCGGATTTTCCTCTTAGGTATTTTTGAGATTCCTTTAGTTGCCGTTCGATTTCCTTATTTTTATCTCGACTGTATTCCCCAAAGTCGTCGTACATCTTAGATTTTAATTTCTTTATGTCTCTTATGATAGTTTTTTTCTTCCGCGTCTCAGTTTTCACTTTCTGAGTTATCGAAGCCGCGGACACCGATTTAGTCAGAATAAAATTAGAACTAGCACTGGACTTAAAGTCTCTTAACTTTTCTCTAGCACTGGCTTCCGTTTTACGCGATATTCTCGAGAGGTCATCATGAGAGTAGCTTTTAATTTTCGTGGGATCGTATTGGTCTAAGCCCAGTTCGTCAGACCAAGGGAGGTGGGGGTAGCGCGTTTTTCTTCCTCTGTCTTTTTCTTCTATGTAGTCGACCATAGGCTGATAGAAATTTATGCCAACACCGTAATTATAATCGTAAGTTGCTGTTGAGGGTCGCCATTTAATTCTCCTATCACAAGACATTTTTCATCAATAATTCTCTATCGACTGGTATTTAGGTTGATTAGAGATGCTTTTTATACCGGGGACAATTAATCTCGTATGCCAAACCAATCAACGGTTGATAATTCAGGGTTACATATCTTTATAGGTGCCAGAAATATATTAGCAAGGGACTAATGTTAATTTATAACTGTGATTTGTTTTGCCAAGGGCAACAATGAGTACATCTAACTCTGTTAATATAGACATTTTTGGATAAGTGATATTAGAAACCATAATGTGTAGCATTAAATCTATTGAACAATTCTGGCACAATATTTTACACGTCCAACAATTTCAGTACTTGGTCCCAGATTATAAAGGTCAGTTAGATGTGTTTTACCTAGTTTAATTTTGGTTTAATAGTTTTTATTTCTCTTTTAGTAATATTGCCAACATGTTTTATGCCAAAAGAAAACAATTAAGCTAGCATTTTTCATTTGAACAAAACTACAACATGATGAAAAATTTCCTTGAATACTTAGATCACCGAAAGTAACAAATATTTAATTTAAAAAGTGCCAATATTTTCTAATTAAGTTTTAGTTCTCCCTGGATTAAAGTGCTTTTAAATAGATTGCTAGTGTTTGTTAACAACATTATGATTGGAAACTATGCCAATTTGTTTGTCTTTTAATACTTGTAAATAGAAAATGCAAAGGTTGAATTTCTTTTTAAACCGTAAATGTAAATAGTGATCTCGTGTAGGTACATAATGAACATTTTCTCGTTTTCCTGGTCATTTTTATAAGTATATTAAAGGCTTAAGCGAGCAAAGAAATTATTAAACTTTGAAATTTTAGTCCTATAATGTTATCAAACAAGTTTCTAAATAGTCCATGAAATAGTTGCAAAAAGGGGTAAACTTGAAATGTGCTGTGACATTGACGAGACCTGAATATCCCCCCCCCCCGCCATTTTCGTGGGTGCTGAATACGATGGTGATATTTTTAGGTCTCTCACCCCTAAACGCGATAGGCCACCCCCTTTTAGCGTTTCGTCCATTATAGGCATGCGAGGGCTTCTCGGATTGGGTTTTTCTGATAGACCGTATAGAGACTAATCAGCCAACATATTCTTAACCCCTGGGGTTGAATGTACCCTCTCCCTTGATACTAAAATCTCCCCAAAAATTTCAAAATTGATAAATATTTGTTTCTATTTGTTTACAAGGGTGCTCAACACGATAGCAACATTCATTTCTCCCCTACCCTCCACTAACCACCCCCCAAATCCCCGAAACCATCCCCTTTTTACATTTCTGGATACTGGGTACGTGGGGAATCGTTGAATCGAGGTTTTTGGCAATATTTCGGTATTGTAAAGCATGTTGAGTGCCGAGACATGCAGTCATCTCCGGGATTAAAAACTACCTCCCCTAATACTAAAATCTTCACAAAAATTCAAACCTTGTGTGAACTGTTTATTCCCGTTTTTGAAATTGCTCAACACGATGGCAACATAATTTCCTCCCCCACCCTTCACTGAACCACCCTCCAATTCAAAAAACTGCCCCCTCGTAATCTTTTCCATAAATCCCCGATCCAACAAGTCCCCACATGCCCAGTAGCTATAAATGTTATGAGGGGGTGGTGTTGGGGATTTGAAGGTGATTCAGGTGGGGGAGGAAATTGTTGCCATTGTGTTGAGCACCCTCAAAAACGGAAATAAACAGTTTCCATAAGGTTTGAATTTTTGGGAAGATTTTATAGGGGAGGGGGTAGTTTTTAACCCTGGGGGTAACTGCATGCCTCAACACTCAACTTGCTTTACAATAGCAAAATCTTGTCAAATACCTCGATCCAACGACATGGTCAGTAGCCAGAAATGTAAAAAGGGGATGGTATCGGGGATTTGGGGCTGGTTAGTGGGGGGTAGAGGAGAAATGTATGTTGCTATCGTGTTGAGCACCCTTGCAAAAGAATAGAAACAAATATTTATCAATTTTGAAATTTTTGAGATTTTAGTATCAGGGGAGAGGGTAGTTACAGTCCTGGGGGTTGATAATATGTTGGATGGTCAAACTCTATACGGCCTACCCCAAAAACCCTAACCGACAAGCCCTCGCGTGTCTAGAATGGAAAAAACGCGAAAAGGGGGTGGTCTTTCGCGTTTAGGGGTAGTTCCCAAGGAGTGGGAGCCCTAAAAATATCACCATAACTTCTTAGTTGATACCTACTTGTCCTCAAACATTAGTCGTTATGTGGTAATAAGCAAAATTTTGTCTGTCAGAAGTCTGTATTTATTTGATTAAGATTTGTCTTAGTTTTGTGGTATTTGTGTGTTTTCTAAATTATTGTTTATTTTAATAATGAATCACAAAGCTGACAAATATGAAAACACAATACCTACCATAAATAAAAAAATATGACAACACTATTCAGTTGCAAAAGTGGACGAACTATCTTATTGGCTGTTTAACTGGCGCTAAATTTGAACTATGCTGGAACTATATACTCTTTTTTTTAAGGAATTGTATTCATAAACACATCAAACTTTCAATATAGTGGGGTATCCCCATTGTTGATAAGTCGTGTGACGTTTTCAAAAGGAAATCTTTACCTGTAATTTTAGATATAAGTTTTATATTGTCAAGATGATACCTGTTTCGTTCCAAATACTTCTGAAATCTATACTCCAAATAGCTGAAAATCCTTAAGGGCTTGATTACGGCTCTAATTTGTTGCATTAACTTGTTCAAAATAGATGAAACGTAATGCACTTAGCTTTTTAAATATACCCACAAAAGAACATGTGGAACAGAGTCTGGTAATCTAGCTGGCTAGTTAATTACCCCATATCTGAATATTATTTATTTGTTTCTTTGTACAACCCTATTGGTATTTGCAGGGGCCGTCGAAACCATATTTCATTAATAATACCACTAAATTTCGGACAGGGAAATTCGTCAATCATGGCATACTAATGGGCACTTACTCGTATATCATTGAGAAAATACGGTCACATGATTTGAAAGGATGCTATTGCACACAAAATCGTAATTTAGTGCTGTACAACATTATCTGACACTTATCTCCTGGACCCACTGGAGACCTACAACGCTAATCGCGCTTGTTTAGAGTGCCAGCCAAGTAACAGTAATAATTGTCATTGAGGAAAGTGTTGTTATATCAAGTAGTTGGACATTGTTTCTGTGAAATAGGTCTATTACCAGACCCATTGCAAGCACCACATGGATAATGTGAAAGTGGAACTGAAAATCTCTTTTCAAATTAATGCGAGTGTTTTGAGAATGTACTGTGCGGGAGTCATACCACAGGAGCGTGCGTATGTTCAAGAGTAGTTTTATATCACTTCCGGCGTGGTATTTTTTTTGTTTTTATTAATAGCTGATACTGTCTTCCTAAACCTTTGATCTTCTAGTAATGGCGCCATTAACCTCCTCCCTTTAAATGGTAGTTATCGCGCAGTTGACTCAATATGTCAATAAGACGGAGAAGTTAAAATTAGAGAGAGAGAGAGAGGGAGAGAGGGGCCAACAGTGAAAAATCGAAAAACTCTGAACGAGATCAGTTTATTGTCAGTATCATTAACGACAAATCTCAATACCGTTTCGGCTGAATGTCGTGTCGCTTTTATCATGTCCCTCTAAGTTGAAATTATTGAAATAAAGTAAAAGACAATAGATCAATTGTTTCAATAAAATAAATGACTAGTTTTTTGTCGAACAGGGATGACGACACTGAATTTGAAGTTACTATCTATCTTCGTCCAATTTCAAGTTCTCTGTCTTCTTTTGTCAATTCTCTCTATTCATTGCTTCTACACTCACCATTTTAACAAATTTTTGCTTGGGCTATTCGTCACTCTTCCCAACAGTTACCGAGTTATTTCTATTTAGAAAGGGAAGATCATTATTGAATGCGTAGTATTTTTCATATAAAGCAGAGATGCAGGATAATTTATTAAGAAGTCAACAGATTTAAAGAATTGTTCTAAAATATGCTAGTTATTCGTAAAAGTGGGAAAGTATCAGAAAAGATGAAAAGGAATACTGATGAGAAATTAATTAACAGTATCTTAAATGAATTGAATAATGTCATACTGTTTGGAAGAATGCTGTATTAGAAATAAGGACAACATGTAGAAAAATTAAGTTTTAATCGTGTCCCGATGATGCTAATGTGGTCAGCGAAACGCACGTCGAGTGGCGCTCAAGAGTTTTGGTGTTTGTGAAAACTGAAGATTTCACCCTCCTCCAGGAAGGAGTAAATGATTAGTGTTTAAATAAAATGTATGCAAGCTGCATAAGACTTCTAGAGTTCCAATTTCTCAAGCATAAAATCAATTTCATTCGGTCTGTCTTTTTACTAACATGCAACGAATCATTGTTAGTCATTCTCAGAAGTAAACAAAAGAAATTTCTAAATTTAAATCTGTGATAATCGTTTCTTGTTTTTGCTTCCTTTTTACAAGTAAACTGTATCAAATTTTTCTGTGCTAGAAATATTAAGTTAGTATTGGATACTTGGAAAAATCGTCTGTAATTAGTGTTGGTAAATCACACCAACAATGTTTACTAAATCGCTTAAAAAAAAAAAAATACGGGTTTAGCATACTTTCTTGAGGTGCCGTAATGCAAACCTTTTGTAAACAGATGAAATTTAATTCAGTTTACTTCCCATCTGTTTCTTTTAATTCTGGACCATGGCATTCCTCACATTTGCAAATTTTGGAGTTTTTATTGCAACAAACATTCTGTTCCTCAAATTTAAATCTGAATGACAAAAAAACTAAAATGTCAAATATTTAAAATTAAATATGTTGTTAATGCACAGGTTGATATATTCGTATTATTTTAGTCATGTCATTAAACAACTGCTATTTTCGAAACAGTTAGAACCAAATTATTTGTGTATTATTTTGCAAAATAGCTAAGTAAATCAGTTAAAAGAGAGTTATGACAGATATGCTTACCGGATAGCTTCAATTTCTTCGTCCTTCTCTTGAAGACGCTTTTCAGCTTCATGACGGAACTGACCGAGTTCAGCAGAAAGACGTTGGGCGCGTTGTTCTTCAGCTTTGCGACCCTAGAACAATATTTACGATTACATCTTAACGGACAACTCCTAAAAAAATACAGTTTTTATTGATATTTTATTATATTGTACCATAAATATGCTATGGATAACAATATCCTTCCTTAGTTGATAGACTCGACCTTTACTTGGTGAAAATCCATTATCACTAATGAAATAAAAAACACTAACTGTTTTTCACGTTTTCACATGTATTACGTCAACATGACGATCGTTTCGCTAAAACATTAGCTTCATCAGATGAGCGCACTGTAACACTACTCACAAATTGAACTTATTGAACCTTAAATACATGAAATTGAATTACCTGAAAACTAATTTGCATAAAATTGTGATTATTTACTTATAATATAAAATGTACTACTAGGAAATGGAATTAAAATAGATTAACAAGTGGAGAATTATTTATGTCTAATTGATCGTTAAGTAAAATATTATCGTTTTTATACCTATTAATTTCTAAGCTCTCAAGTAACGACAACTTTGATCCCTTACTAGCTGTATGAAGGATATCAAAATCGTCGTTAAATAAGTGCTTTTCTTCCAGAAGGTGATTTGCAAAGGTAGAATTATTTTTATTATTCAAAAAAGATTTTTTATGTTCCATTATCCGTTTTTTAAAATTTCTACCTGTTTGTCCCACATATATCTTAGGGCAAGTCCCACAAGTTAGTTTATACACTCCCGACAACTCTTCTTTTTTATTCTTATCTTTATTGTTTTTAATGATAGAGCCTAAAGTATTATTAGTTAGATAATAATAGATAGATAATACTTTAGGCTCTATCATTAAAAACAATAAAGATAAGAATAAAAAAGAAGAGTTGTCGGGAGTGTATAAACTAACTTGTGGGACTTGCCCTAAGATATATGTGGGACAAAAAGGTAGAAATTTTAAAAAACGGATAATGGAACATAAAAAATCTTTTTTGAATAATAAAAATAATTCTACCTTTGCAAATCACCTTCTGGAAGAAAAGCACTTATTTAACGACGATTTTGATATCCTTCATACAGCTAGTAAGGGATCAAAGTTGTCGTTACTTGAGAGCTTAGAAATTAATAGGTATAAAAACGATAATATTTTACTTAACGATCAATTAGACATAAATAATTCTCCACTTGTTAATCTATTTTAATTCCATTTCCTAGTAGTACATTTTATATTATAAGTAAATAATCACAATTTTATGCAAATTAGTTTTCAGGTAATTCAATTTCATGTATTTAAGGTTCAATAAGTTCAATTTGTGAGTAGTGTTACAGTGCGCTCATCTGATGAAGCTAATGTTTTAGCGAAACGATCGTCATGTTGACGTAATACATGTGAAAACGTGAAAAACAGTTAGTGTTTTTTATTTCATTAGTGATATCCTTCCTTAATATAACGGTATGTATATCGGGAATAAAACAAAATGAGAATAATAACTTTTTGAACTTTGTGAACAGACCAAAACCAGAGAGCAAAAAAAACAGAGATTAGTAACAATATGAAGAAGTAACAGAATTAAGTAAGGACAGACTATAAGAACCAAAATATAAACAACGAAAGGAAGAGTAAAATATATTAAGAACGAAAAGGTAAGAACAAAAAAAATTGATAATGAAATGAGAACCAAAATAGGCATTACATGTGTCTATTAGAAAAGCATATGAAGTAAACATCTGGTCATTGTAGTCAGTGCTGAGGACTTCATGCAACAGCAGTATCTGAGAACGAATATAGCCGACTATAGAAAAAAGGAAGAAAAAGAATGCGCAGTAGAAGCTTCATCATCCTCATACTCAAATCATTGCTGTAAGAAAAAAAAAATGGTGACTTATAGAAAAGTACATGCAGTTCAGTTTTCGGTCAGTGCTGTTTATAAAAGAATGGTTCTGAACTCCAAAATGGGTAAAGAACAAATAAGTGGAAACATCCTTTTGCACGCCTGCAATTCTCAATGGCGACGGATTTCTACCGATAGAAAACAATTGTAAGTTTCCATGTGAAGAATTTTTTAAAAATATGGTGACGTCATACCATTATGACTGATGAAATCGAAAGAATAGTTACAAAAACCTCCCGGCATGCCTCTGGTGACACAAAAAACAAAAACTCGTTATCAATTTGTCTTGTTCTCAATGTTGTTCTCGCTTTATCAGGGCCGTCTGTAGATTTCTGGCAGCCCCGGGCAAACTGTAACATGACTACACCCCCCCCCCCTCCCGCAGTATAAAAGTTTCTTTAAATATTTATAAACAAAGAGAAAAATGTAATATAAAAGATCACCTGATGAAACCATTCATAAAAAATCTAAACTCAATTAAGCTTTTTTCATAATATAGGAATTCTTGAACGTTTACATAGAGATTTGAACGTTTAAAATGAAACAATTAAAAAAATATCTGTTACTTATTGAAAAAGAAATTATAAAATAAAATTTTAAACTAAAGTTTTAATGCTCGGGTTTCAATTTATTTCACGAAGTGCTTTTAGACAATTATTGAGTCATTTTATTGATGAATTATATTGGTATTACTTATAAGTCGTAAATATCTTAATAACTTACAGCTTCAGCTTCTTTGTAGGCGGCAGTGAGTTCGTCACGTTCATTTTCCAAACGACGAAGTTCCAAGTCCAGTTCGTGAAGACGACGTGTGAGTTCAGTAATTGTGACCTTGGCATCAGAAAGGTCGTCTGAAATAAGTAATAATAATGAATATAATGTGTATCAGATACGAACTAATATTATTTATTTAAAAAGTATCTAGGATAGCGTGATGCTATCAGACGTGCCAACTATAATAATGCATTTAACACGTCTGTTAAAACGTGATGAATGAAAAACTACTTAAAACTGTTCAATAAAAGAGGGAATATGTCTGCTCATAACATTCAGGGATGTGCTGAAAGTCTATTGGAACAGTTTGTAGATATTGATATGGACCAAGAACATTTATTTAAGAACTCCAGGCTTGTATGGAACAAATGACTGCAAAACTTCTAAAAAAACTTGCAGTGCAGAAGGTATTAAATATATAATTTTATCATATATTGTTGAATATTTCGTATCCACGAGATTACTAATGGCACAGAAAAAAAACATTCATTCATCCCTACAAAATGTCTGTGCAGGGTACAATAATTATTCCACCAGGATGAAGTGAACAGGGTAAACTACTGTCACAGGTTCGATGCGATTTAAGAAATAATGATGTATTGGATGTAATTGTGTTCTCTGATGAAGTATGGATCCACCTTTCTGGATACATTATTTCCTAAAATTATAGAACATAGTGTCCATAAGATTACGTTTTTAGAACCATGTGTCAACGACAAAATCATCAGTAGTGGCAGATGGCCCCCTCGATTGTCGGGCCTGGCATCTCTATTTTATTTTCTGTTTTGTCATTATAATACAATATTCAAAAACATCATTCATACTCTCGAGAAATTAGAGGTGGATATCGTTTATGATGTGAAAAACATGACACCAGATATAGACTGTCACAACATCCTAGGATGCCTTCGAAGGTCCTACATTGATCAACTACGAGCTGCCCTTTATCGTCCTGTTTCGTGGAATAGATAAATGAAATCGGAATAAAACTGACTTACAAAGGGCAGACAACTATTGGTTCACGGACAACACCAAAACTCCTGAAGGGATTAGAACCGGAATATGTAGACGCAACCCGAAGGTGAAAACAATCTCAGACCTGGGTGATAATGTGATTATTTTTCAAGTAGAAATCGATGCCATTGAACTGTACGTACGGAGGCTGGAACCAAGCAACTCTTAAAGCTCTTAGATCATGCGGCTATATTCTAGAACGATACGTAATTACCAGAAGGCCGTGACCCAACTGGGTAAAAAATATTGCTGACCCTTTGGCCGGAAAAAATGACATCTGGATTTATAGCATCAGAATCAGCAATTGAGATATCTGCAAATTCTGCCAAGGCATGGAGTTCATTACATATCCTTTGAAGTCAAAAACTAAAAAGTTCTTAGAGTTAAATAGGTAACACCTAAGAACTTAGATCGGCCTATATACTGAGCACTGAAGACTAAATCATCAACTACGCAGAATCAAACTAGCGGAAAACGTTAAATACCATCTCTGTCTAGAGATTGGTGAATCAGCAAAGAAGCTTCAATACCTACCCTGTTGCAGAATAATCCGGGTCTGACTATTTGGCAAATGGCGACTGTTGCCAGAGGACCTGGACGGTTTCTCACGCAACGAGATTGTCGAATTTATAAAAAAGTTGTTGGGTGAGCCACAATAGATGCTCAGATCTGACTATAAGCCTAGTTACATGTCAACCTAACCTAACGTTGGTAACGTCAAATATTTTTAATATAACCATTTCTCTTTTGTCACTCCGAAAAATATTGCCAAATTTGGCGTTAAGCGACCCACGTCTGTAAATAATACTTGACGAGCAATAAGGAGGGAATAATCTATTTTTGATATCCTAGTACTTTTCTCTACCTATACCAATTAATTAGTTTATTGGTTTGTTAATTTTTTAAAATCCATGTATTAACTTACCAGCCAATTTCTTGTTTTCGCGGGCAAGTTGATCCTTGAGTTCGCGGGTCTTGTCCAGTTCATGAACAGTGCGTTGGAGTTCAGAGACTTTAACGCGGAGGTCACGTTGGCTTTGCTCGTATAATTGAATGGTTTCATCAAGGCGGGTCTTGAGATCAATGTTAATCCTTTCAAGTTGTTCGACGCGTTTTTGTAATTCCCTAGCGGTGTTGTTGGCCTTCTCCAAATCGATAATGAGAACTTCAACTTCGGATTGGAGGCGCGACTTCTGTTTTTCAAGGTTGTTGACTTTTACCAAAAGAGCTTCGATGTGTTCTTCTTGTTCCTGGATTCTGGCGTTGAATTTGCGACGGAGTTCTTCTACTTCTTCGGCACGAGCGGCGGCTTCGGTTTCGTACTTGGATTTCCATACTTGAACTTCACCTTGGGACTTGACAAGTTGACGTTCAAGGTCAAGACGGGCTTCGCTTTCTTCCTCAAGTTGGACACGTACAGATTCTAGCTCAATTTCGACTTGGTGTAAGTTGGCCTCCAAGAGGGAGCGCCTCCTTTCGTCATCTTCAGCGCGACGGCGGGCGTCTTCTAATTGGCCAGCTAATTGGGACTTGAGGTAAATAGCGTTTTCGAGGTTGACCTTGATGTCTTGTACTTCCTTGGTCAGTTCAATGTTCTCCTGAGATAGGCGAGTTTTGTGTGAGGTTATGTCAACGATTGTGCGGTTGAGTTCCTCGATCCTGATGCTGAGTTCATTGATGGTGATTTCCAATTTTTCGGAGTGTTTGACGGCTATTAAACGTTCTTTGGTGACGCTTTCTACTTGAGAGAGAAGTTCGTAGACTTCGGATTGGAATTTGCTTTTTTCTTTTTCAGCTCTGCAAACAAAAAATATGTAGTGCGTCAGGTACATCATGATTATTTTTACAAAAAGACATATACATTAGGGTGGCCAAAATTTATACTTGTGAAAATGATCTCCAAGTTTGAGTAAAATCGGTTAATATTTACATATGCTTCCAAGACCATGAAGTTTTCTATACCCACGTCCCCTCTTGTAAAATATGAATTAATAATTTCTTTTGGAATTAATCCCCTGTAAGACCCCAAAAATGGTCCCATAAAAGCAAAAATAGAGTATCGCATATATTTGACATTTATACTCTTCGCAATACGAAACGAAGGGTTCATTGCATTAGATCGGCACATTTATAAAACGGCTAAGATCGCTCCTAGAGAAACATGTTTTATATCACTGTGTTGGTGATCGAATTCTGAACAACACAGAATGTCCGTCCGTCTATCTGTCTGGCTGTTCGTCTGTCTGTCGGTCCGTCCGTCACGTTTCTTTTAAGCACGATAACTTAAGAACGGATTGTAGTGAAATTAGGGCAGTAAGTTAATGGTAGCTAGAGGAAGAACCCTATTGTTTTTTAACAAAATCGATCAATAAATAAAAAAGTTATTAATTATTTAAATTTAATAAATTTTTATATGTATGTTATATAATAATGTTACATTGCAGAACCGGCTAATTAGGCAATAGTCCCTAATGTTTATCAACTTAACGGCAATAAATCTGTCACAAATGCGATAAGATTATGGACCAAGCTTAGGCGGCTTTCATTCATCTCACAGTTATACAAGGCCGTTGCTCGTTTATTTAACTGCGAAGAGTATCCTATAGAATGTGCAACAATTATATAAAAAATATCGTAAATCGGTGAAGAGTATAATGATCATGATCATTATTATTTGTTGGTGATTTCTGTCCACAAATTATTACTTAGCGAGATTCTCAGTTTATGTTAATATTCAGAAGTCTTCACACAATAATAATTTATTTAAACAATTAAATTTTGCTATGGCGATTTAATTATTATTTATTAGTATCTTTTTTCAGAATAAAGCTATGGAGTGGTAGTTTTTTTAACTTCTGTCTTTTCATCGACTCTTAGAAAACTTAGAAAATACATTTCGATAAAGAATCTAACTTTGTCTAAACAATTATGGATTGTATAAGAAATGTTCTATATTCCATATGAGCAGAAAGTCGAAGAAAGTTGGAAAGTTTTTAAAAGCTGCAACTCTTTCTCTTTATTCTGAAGAAAGATAATAAACAATAATAAATTTTTTAAATAATTTGCAGGTTCCATTAGCAAACTCAGGCAACAAAATGACTAATTTTTGAAATAGAAAAAGGTAATTGTTTATATAAATTATAATTGTTTAAGCTATTTGAAAACAATAAAATATTAACATCATCAATAATGTGGCTAATTAATAACAACTTGTACAAAATAAATCTCAAATAAACAATAATAAACTTAATAAAAAATATGCGATACTCTTAATTTGCCCTTATCGGTTCATTTTATATCCCTATAAATGGGTCTTGTGAGGGCTTAATTTAAAAAGAGGCGGCTTCTGTACAATTTTTATCTCACTAGATTTAGTGCATTCTGCGAGTCGGATGGAACCTCGAAAAACATGAATTTTTCCTAGCCTAACAAGACTATATCCCCCCCTTGTTTTCGAGGATGCTGAAAATAATGGCGGTGGTTAAATCTCTCTCCGAGGTCATCCCACCCACCAAACGGCCAAGAACTACCCCCGAAGGGGATAAACCACGTATCCGCTCTCTCCTACCAGCCAAACCTGTGTTACCCGCGTTTTCGAGGATTCTGAGCACGACGGTGATGTCTAGACCCCTCCTTGACCCCTCAACCCCCAAACACCCAAAAACCACCCCCAAAAGGGGTGAAACGCGGATAAAACGTCTTCTCTCAGCTAAACCCGTGTTACCACCGTTTCCGATGAAGCTGAGCAGGATGGTGATGTCGAGACCCCTCCTCAACGCCCGCCAACCCCCCAAAATGGCCAAAAACTAACTCCAAAACACCACCGAGTTCTTGTTTTTGTACGAGTGGACGCAGTGAAGGAATCTTGCACGTGGACCAGCTACAGTAAAAGTGGCGGCTCGGGATGATGTGTACCAGATAACATCTCTGTGTGTACTCTTCGCCGCCGCGTACTACATTTAGTAAGAAGTGAGAAGACGGCCTATCTGCGTTTCACCCCTCTCGGGGGTGGTTTTTGGCCGTTTGGGGGTTGGCGGGGTCGAGGAAGGGTTTCGACATCACCATCGTGCTCAGCATCCTCTAAAAAGGGGGTAACACAGGTTTGGCTGGTAGGAGACGGCGGATAAGCGGACACCCCCTTTCGGGGGTAGTTTTTGGCCGTTTGGGGGTGGGGTGACTTCGGAGAGAGACTTAAGCACCGCCATCGTGTTCAGAATCCTCGATAACGAGGGGAGACATAGTTTCCTTAGGCTTAGAAATATTCATATTCCTGTCTGACTTACAGAATGCACTAATTTTAACGATTCTACCGCAAAACGAAGACGTGAATTTTACCCAAAAGAAATACACGGGAATCATCATGGTCGAAGATACGTGTTATTATACTCTTCACAAGTACAAAACGAAGAGTATACTGCATTCGATCGGTACATTTCTAAAACCGATAATATCGCTCGTAGAGAAAAAATTTTCATGTCATTGTGTTGGTGATCGAATTCTGGACAACTTTCAAAATATCCGTCTGCCTGTCTGTCTGTCCGTCCGTCACGTTTCTTGTAAGCATGATTAAGAACGAAAAGTCCGATTGTATTGAAACTTGGACAGTAAGTTAGTGTTAGCTGGAGAAAGAAGCCTCTTGTTTTTGAACAAAATCGATCTATAAATAAAAAAGTTATTAATTATTTAAAATCTAAAATTTATATTGTATAATATTGCTACATTACAAAGCCGGTTAATTAGGCAATAGTCCCTAATATTTATCAACTTAACAGCAGTAAGTCTGCCACAAATTCGTTAAGATTATGAACCAAGCATTGGCCGTTTTCATTTATCTTACAGTTAGACAAGGCCGTTGCTAATATAAACAAATATTATTTTTTATTTACTATTAAATTCGGAGAGTATATTATAGAATGTGCAACAGTTATATAAAAAGTGCAGTAAATCGGCGAAGAGTATAATGGTTAGCGTGGTTCATTCGATTTTAGCCTAATTTGAAGGAGATATTATTTTTAGGATTTTGAGCAAATCTGGAGAGTGAGAAAGAAAAATACATACATGTACAAATTTATAGAGATACGTACATAAGCATACGTTTAAATCGCAGACCAACAAATATTAGAGAAACTTCGGAAGAAATACGGAGGTATTTCTAGATGCATACTTTTTGTTAAAAAATATACGACCGGTTATAAAGACAAACATTTAGGATGATTCGCTAGAAGTCTAATGAATATGTCTTGTTGAATGATCCAGCGACACATAAATCGGGGTTCATACGTTATGAACATTATGAATATTGGGAAATTAAAAATGGCGGTTCCAATATGGCGTATAGTAGAGTCAAGCTATGATTTTTACAGAACTTCGTAGCAGATGGCTGAAATATTGCTGTGTATATAGACCAATCAAGCAGAAGAAGATCGTCTTTTAGAAGTAATTCCCACTAGAAAAGAAAAGCAAGGATCATATTTAGTACATGTGAGATATCAATTTTAAGCCAGTGCATCCAAAATAAAGTTGCAGAAACAAAATGGCGGACATTTTACGTACGAGAGAATGGGAAAAACTCGGTTTTTCTCGTATATCTGCAAATGTAACTTTTTCATCGAAAAAAGTTTCAAACAATAGTTGTAAGCATTTAAAATACCTGCAAGGTGGCGCCCGCTAAATAAAAATCCGATTGTTAGATTTCTCTGAAATTAAAAAAAAATCGAAAAATTACATTTTTTAATTGTGCAGTAGTAACTTTTTCAATAATTAATTTATGGTATCAACAATCAGAAAATATGAGCCATAATGTGCTTAAAAAATGTCCGTAGCTCGAATTCCACGGATGAATAGTTTCCGAGACATTCAATTCGATTATTAGAAGAGTGATTTTAGTAACATTTGAATTCCCCAAAATGAGGCGGTCCGATTTCAATTTTGCAAAAAGATTTCTACTCTCCAAGAGTTGTACTATTACTGAGCTCAAAGCCGAAGTCAAATATTTCAATTAAGTTGCTTAAAAACGCCGTTGAAAATGGTGCGTATTTCTTCGGTATAAACAAATGTACTTAATAACTTTGTCAATTGTTCGTTTCTCGAAATGTAAAGTGGATATTCGAGTAACTGGCATTTTTATACGAATTTTTTAAAAAATGAACTTCCTCCGATCTTTGGACGTTGGAAACTATTCATCCGTTGGAATTCAAATTACGGCCTTTTCTTAAGCACATTATGGCGCATGTTTCCTGAGATTGTTGATACCATAAATTAATTATTGCAAAAATTACTGCAAAATTAAAAAATGCCATTTTTCGATGTTCCCTTAATTTCAGAGAAATCTAACAATCGAATTTTCTTTCAGCGGGCGCCACTGAAGATATTTTATATGCCTACAACTATTGTTTGAAACATTTCCGATAAAAATGTTACATTCGCAGATAAACGAGAGAAACAGACTTTTTCACATTTTTCCTTACGTAAAATGTCCGCTATTTTGTTTCTGCAACTTTTTTTTGGATAGTTACTAGTTTGAAAATTGATGTTTCACATGTACTGAATATGATTCTAGTGTTTTGTTTCTGGTGGGAATTACATTTAGGAATTTTCTTACTTTGGTCTAATAAACAAGATACAAATTATACGTACTTTCTGTTGAGTATTGAATCTCATTTAAAGTTAAATACACTCAGTAACCAGCTATTAGACATTTTCAAATTCTTTTTGCTTTCTAGTACCATAGGGATTCGAATTTAGTGTTACTATCAGATCCTTGCATTAGCTCAGAACCATGCCTGTTTCAAAACATATTGTTTACTACTCTTTATAGTACAGGCAATAAAGGCAAAATGTTGTAAAAACCTCGCAAAAATTAATAAAAGAATCATCTGTGGGATTTAAGTAGTTAATAACCTGTAGAATCGAATGATGCATTCTTTGCACTTCCAAGTTACGGGAAAATTCAAAAAAATTTGGAAAAACTTTTTGATTTTCGGTTTTTTTGCTCTAAAGGCTAAAATGATGAAAAAAGTTTTCAACAAAATTTGTAGCTCGCCCCTTTCTCTACAAAATAGGTCTTTACAAATGTTTGTCTTACTTAAGCCGTTTAGGAAATAAATCCAGTTTTCCAATTATAGTTTTGAGCCGCTCCGAAATGCGCGGAAAATGAGAATTCTCTGGGACCGGACATATCGATCGATAAATATTACAATTTAGAGCCGCTAAAAAAATTAAAACAACGTAAAATGTAAAGAAAAGTCTCAGCTTTAATGTGGAACTAATCACAAAAATTCATACAAATTTTTATCATAGAGAAAAAAGTGTTAGAAGACGGCTTAGTAAACTTTATACTTTTATTCACATCTTTGAGTTTTATGCATCCTGCCTATTTCTCCCAATGCACAATGGGTGCTTTTTCACTGCATGGATTCAATTCCATGCACTTTAATCTATATTTCATGAAAATTTCATTGAAGAATATTAAGAAACAAAGAAGTTGTATATGTTTTACTGCATAATTATGCGTTTTCTGAACGTGTATGAATAATGTACACAAATTCAAAAAGTACTGCGCGCTTTTAAAAAACTCTAAAGTCATTCGAAAGAATATGTTTTATTGTATTTATAATCCAAATATTAAGACTGTGCTGTTATTATTACTTGAGATATAGCGAATTGAACTCCAAAATTTAAAGGTGATCGATGAGAAATATACTCTCTACTTTGATCGCAAGGCATATTTTTCCAACAAAAGTAATTGTAATAAAATGTTGATTGGATTAATATATCATTATATAAGAATATATAAGCAAAATGAATTATCATTCTAACGACTCCCGGCAAAGATATGAATAAATCTGTGGATCAACTGTACAAAGTTCACTAAACCATCTTCTGACACTTTCTCTCTTTGATAAAATATTTTATGAATTTTGTGATTAGTTCCACATTAAAGCTGAGACTTTTCTCTACATTTTATGTAATGGTCACTTTTTTTTTGGGCCTCTGAATAGTAAGAATTACCGATCGATGAGCCCGGTCGTACGAAACTTCTGGAGAATTCTCATTTTTCGCGAATTTCGAAGCGGCTTAAAACTGTAAGTGGAAAACTCGATTTATCTTCTAAACGGCTTAAGTAAGACAAAAATTTGTAGAGAAAAAGACGAGCTACAACTTTTGTTGGGATCTTCTTTCTCTATTTTCATTATTTTGACCGATAGAGCAAAAAAGAGAAAATCAAAAAGTTTTTCCAAATTTTTTTGAATTTTCCCGGAACTTAGTGCAAAGAATGTATCATCTCATTCTCCAGGTTATTACCTACTTAAATCCCAGAGATGATCCTTTTATTAATTTTTGTTACCCTAAATTTTTAATTTGCCTGTACTATTAATATTTGAATGGGAATATTTTTATTGGTAAAGTAAGTAATAAATCTCTATACTATTGTTTGTTATATTTCAAAATCAATTCGTTTTATTAGTAAACGTTTTTGCTATTACACATTTAGTTTTTCAAGAAATTAATTAAGTACATAAGAAACAAATTAATGTTGAGGTTTATCTCATATTTTTAAGAATATTTAATGAATCCTTACTGAATTCCTTACAAATCGAACTTTTACAGTGATTAGTTTGGACAAACTAAATATACAAAATAAATAATGAGACAATTTGATGATATATTTAATAATTTATTTTATAAGATGTTCTCTATTCCCAAGTTTTATGTTGTATGTTGATTCAATTTTAAGCGCATAATTTTATAATTTATTCATAGTGATGAAATATCTTTACATTGTATTTGAAAATTAAAACCAGCAGCATTCTCACATAAGTTGGAGGTGACTTGAATATCTCATAAACATTCAGAAATTATTTTTAGTAACGAAATATGCTTGTATATATCTGTGCTCCAAATTCTTCGGTTTTGAAATGATTATTTTTAGTCGATTTAAAACACTGTCTATTACCAGCTTGCTATTTATTTTACGAGTAGCATAATTCATCGTCTTTGTATTCCTCCCTTGAATATGGTGGGTACCTGTTAGAAAGGTATTTGTGACAACTATTTCATTTGTAATAGTAACGGTATGATATATAGAACGTTGATTTGCCGAGACAAATATGGCAAGGATACTTGGTGGAGTTATTTATATCAATGCGAGGCGAGCCGGCAGTAACCGAGTATCAAAACTGTTATCTAATCTAATATTTCCCTCAAGAAAATTTTAAAATATTACTGTGCGTTTCTAAAGTTAAGATTTGATAGAGATAATTATGGCATATTGTAGATTGGCAATGTTAGGGAAGTAATTGGTTTTCACGGAGATGTTAGCGACATGTTCTATTTATAATGTACCTACCCGATATTATTAGGGTATGATTCACCAGTCATCGCCTCCTCTTATTTTTTAAATTCGTTAACTTATATTTCATCAAGAGTGTTTAATAGGTAATAAAAATAATCTATATAAATAAATCTGTATTTGTGTAGTTTTGTTCTTACTTAGTACTTATGTTCCAAATTTTCGAAAGTTTATTTAACAATGCTAAAGTCTGAAAATTTTTTATCAGAATTTTCATTTATCTGTCTGCCTGTATGAATGTTTGTTCTATCATAATTCGAAGACGGCTTAATATGTATTAATAAAACTTTGTACACACCTTTCCAACTTAAATAATACCTAGGAAGGTAGGAGAAAATGGTGGAAATGCGTGCTGAGGTGGGGAATGATAGTTGCAATGTGGGACGCAGTGGTGGGAAGGTAGAAAGAGGAGGTGGTGGGAGTGTAAGGGGAGATGGCGAGAAGATGTGTAGGAAAAAGGGGACAGGTAAAGAAAAATAGCAAGATTCAGGGAATGTAGTGGGAAGCTGGGACACAGTAGTGTGAGGGTGGGGGGTAGTGGGAGAGATGTGGGATGAGAGAGATGTAGTGGGAATAAAGTAGAGATATTTGCGAGAGCAGCCGCCACCATTACTTATTATTTAATATAAAACGTTGGTGGAGTTACCTAAAATCACGATTTTATTATACTCATATTGACACGATTGAACGGTTGAGAGAAAAAATCAATCAAGAGTTTACAATGCTACGGAATGATGAAGGAATTTTACGCGTTCCTTAAAAAAACGACTTAGATTGTGCATAAGTGAATATGGAGGACATTTAGAACTTTTGTAATTACAAATTACTTATTCTCTATGTTTAATAACATTCCAAAGCATTCTTTATGTGTAAAAAGAATTATTAATTCGATGTTTTTTAAACAAAAATTACTCGAGGACAGCTTTGTTTATCGAAGTTCAATAAGAATTCCTTTTACGTCCCCATCCACTTAGTGGAGTGGAAGTGTAGTGATTGAAAAAAAAATTAAAAAATTGTTCTTGCTGAAATAGGTTTAGAATGTCATGAAACGTCGAGATTTTAAATTTGGGAGAAAAAATACTTATGTCTGTATATACTAGAAGTCAAGGCCTCAGATTTTTTTGCAATATTTTTCATCCCCCATCACCACCCCCACTCCGTTATTAAAGGGGTAGATAAAATAAAATAGAGATATTCACTTGAAATTTGGTACATGTATATATTATAACGACATCTCGATCTAGATTATATATTGAGATGATTCCGTTGAAGGGTTGGGGGTTAAATAGTGGTAAATAGGGAAAATAAATAGAGCAAGTTGATAAGATTACCGAAATTTGGGATTTGGTGTTTATACTAGAAGCCCTTCACTCCATTTTTAAAGGGGCTGATTAAATTAAATTGACATATTCACTTGAAATTTAGTACAGGTATGTATTGTAATGTTGTAAAGATTATATTTTGAGATGATTCCGTTGATGAAGGGGAGGGGGTGTAAATTGGGGAAAATAAATAGAGCAAGCTAATGAGAGATCAGAAACTCATTTTTTTATGACGTCTGCTAAGTAAGAATAAAGTAGTTTTATTGTCCTGAACTTACGAATTTCCCACTATTATTTTTATTCAAGGATAGAATTTGCGTATGTATACTGTTGGATTGTCTATGTATTATTGTATATTTTTGCATTCTATGATTCATAATATCTTGTCGCTACATCAACTACGGCTTTATTATTTAGAGTGAATATTTTTCAGTGGTATAGTAGCAAATTAGCTGAAGCTATTTTTCCTTTTTTGAATTTAATAAAAATTATTTATTATTATTATCTATGGATAAATTTTACTCGAATATTTGCATCAGACATACTTTACGGTAAGATGTAACTAGTTCATTTTGAATCGAATCGCTCGAGATGAGCATCAAATTCGAACCATCATAACTTTTAAACTAGGTACTCAATATAATTCGATAATTCTTTTTTGTATTAATTGTTGTGACTTCAATTTGGCTTTGACTTTTAGTTAAACTCCTACTCTTCGTTTACTTCTTAGGCCTTTATTTGCATTTTTTTAAATGCGGCAAGCGGCAACGAACTTTCCCTAAAACACTTTTTAGTTTTTGAACATCTGAAATACCGTTTAAGAAAAAAAAAATCCCTAACGATAATCGAGTTACATCGAGCAGTATTACCTCCAGATGGTACCAACTTGATTGGTGAAATCATCCAATGGTTAGGTATATACTTATGTGTCTAAATTGTTAGTCAATTAAATTTCGTGTTGTATTATAATCAATTACTTTTCTTCTTTTGTCTTATTTAATAACTCAGTATCTTATAATTACCAAAATGTTACATAAACGTGTTCACTGTAAATACTTGAATGAACCGACGCGGTCGGATTACTCGCATGAGGTTGACAAGCACAACGCATATTTAGCATAAAATGTCAATAAATTCAAATTAATTCAGTTTTACTATTTCAAAAGATAATTTTTATAATATTAGTAATACCATTCGGCATCGTCCGAATGCAATCATTAATAGTTTATTATCAAAATGTTATCATCTTATGATATGTGTCAACAACAAATAGGACCACAGATGGAATCTATCATTATTTGAATTTATGGCGAATGCGCTAGGTAAAATCGTTAATAAGTTGTATTTTAATATAAATTTTACCTAAAACACACATATTTCAACTAGGCATATAGTAATAACCTAATATTCATTTAGAATTAACTCGATCTACCATCGGTCACGTCGAACGCAAAAGATTTACAATATAATATACTGCTCAATTTCCAAAATAGAATATAAAATACTCCAAAAATATACCATTGTGATGTTTTCTAAATTTTTTATTTGGAGTTTTGTCACATATTATTCCAGGTATTCTAAAATACAATAAATAAATATAATAAGTCTTCTGAAATATCAAGGAAATATCCAAAAAGTATCTGTATAAGACTATAAACTAGTAAATATTATACTTCGCAATATTCGCTGATTTATTGGACATTTTCATTTTATATAATTTTTGCACATTCTCTGGGATATTCTTCTCAGTACTTTTGCAAAGAATGTTAATTTTAGACATTTTTAATTACCAAGCATAAAATATACATGTTTTTTTTTAAGTTAAAACTCATTTATTTATTTATCCATATTGTAAAAGCACTAGATCTCTTCCTCTACCACTAATTTATTGATCAAAATTCAGGGTAATCGGACTTTTCATTCTTAAGTTATGGTGCTTACAAGAAACGTAACAGACGGGCGGACAGACAGACAGATAGACGAACAGATATACGTACGGATATGTTGAAAGTTGTTCAAAATTCGATCAGTAACGCAACGATATGAAAACTAAAAAGAAACACAGAGACATAGACTAATAAAAAATGAAATAACTTTTTTATTTGTCGATTGATTTTGTTCAAAAGCAATGGAGCTCTTCTTCTAAACAATACTCATCTATTTTCCTAATTTTGATACAACTGGACTTTTCCTTCTTAAGTTAACGTGACGGACGGACTGTCAGACGGACAGACAGACAGACGGATATTTTGAAAGTTGTTCAGAATTCACCAACACAGTGACATGAAAAATTTTTCTATATGATCGTTATTACGTCTTAAAGTAGGTGTATAAAATGCACCTTTATTGTGAATATAGGAGAATCTAAATAAAATATTGGAGAATATAAACAAGCCAATTTAAACTTTATTGAAATGAATGTAATTAATGAACGAGATTTCGAACTCTAATAAGAGAAATACCATCAAGCAGTGACACCTAAATAATATAAATCATTTCAAGATGTCAGAAGTTAATATTTTATTGCAGAATTACAAAGAATCTTATGTGCAATATGTCTTTTGTCACTTGTCCTAATTGCCCAAGTCACTACTTTCGTTGAACATTTACGGCTCGTGAAAAAACACTTATATATTCTTGCTTAAGCGGCAATAGAGTACTTTCATTCCTAAAATACAAATAACTATTTTTGTATAACTTCTATACCGATGCTAAAAGAAGTAAAATTAATATTATTTAAAATAAATATCAACAGTTATGTCTAAGGATATGACATAAACACATGATCTGAATGAGTATATTTAAATGTTTTACAAGAGGATTCATTAATATTTAAGATAAGGGGACAGATAATATTTCCAAAGCACCCAAGAAATATATTGATATTATTTTGATTTATACCGTAACGTAAAATTACAGGCATATAAGTCAATTACGAGTATGTGCTGGATAATATTGTTATTTTTTAGTTCGATAAGAGAACGAAGAAAAGTATAGAGGGCTCAGAACATGTTTTAGTCTATTATATGTTGTAGATGTTTCTGTTTTATGACATTTGTATATTTACCTGGATTTGGCTTTGGCAAGTGAATCGATTTGTTCTTGGAAGTCGACGACAATTTCTTGGTGCTTCTTTTTGAGGATGGCGGCAGTTTCTTCGGATTCCAAATGGACATCTTCCAAAAGTTTGCGGAGTTTCAACAGCTCTGTGTCGCGTTTTTTGTTAATTTCGAACTAAAATATCAACATACTTTGTTAGAGTTAAACGGAACAACCACATTACTGTCTCTTACCTGGCTCTCAGCACCACCTTCTGCTTCTTCCAAACGTTCAGATAATTGAATTACTTGCACACTGAGATCTGCTTTTTCGCGTTCAATCTGAAAAATACAAAACAAATGAAATTAATTATTATTAAAAATAGATTTTGCTGAAATGTAAAGTAGCATATAGCAGCGCAAGCATTTGCGATTTGTGGCTGGTTAAAAATTTGTTTCATTTCAATTATGTCTTTTATTTTCGGTAGAGTCGAATAAACTTTAACTTGTCTTGTGTATGAGGTAAGTGAGAGTACAATTTTGTTTTCTCCTAACACAAAGTTAAAGCCTAAAAACATTGTTCATGTATGTCGAGAAAGCTTAGTTCAGCCGACGAATCGCCCACCCTTTGGATCGGCCAAGTTAAAGTATACTGGAGTATAGGCATATATTTAATAAAATAAATGTAAATTGACATTTTTATGTAGGTAGTAGGAGATAATTTAAAATACAAACTTATTTATTGCGCCATCGTTATTTAATTAATAATAATAACTTTATTTATAGCTTATAAAAAATACGTAACAATTATTAATAAGATAACAACTTTGGGACAATTGTAAACGGCTTTTATATTCGACACCTAAGTGACTAAACACCTGTATGTGTCGTGAAAGGTGTAAATTAAAAAGAAGCAATAAAATAATATAAGCTTAATACTAAAGAATGAGAGTTCTCAACAATGCATAAACCTATTCATACACATATATAAAAATAGGAAAAAATAAGATAAATCATGTACAGTGTATAGATAAATTTTGAGTTAATGTTTTTATAACTTAGAGGCATTATTAGGTGTATTCATACGTAAACTCGTCAAGAAAAATCTTACCACAATAGCGTCAAAATCGAGTTGTTGCCCAATGTCGAATAATTATAATCATGTTGGGAAAAACTTAAATACTCATTTCAGAATTTAAATATCTTCACAGGAACCACCATTTTACATTAATTATTGTTATTTTTTGAAGAATTCTTACAACCACTTTATTTCTATTTTCAAATATCTTTACTAATGATATAAATAATTTTGATATTGTTATGGTAAAACATATTAGTCTAGAAAGTAGGTACTTTCGACCACCAATGCTACCGAACCTATTATTTAAAAGATTTATTTTGGAAGTTAGAAAATAGCTATTTAAGTCCAAGACGTCGTCTAAAAATAATAAATTTAATTATTTATTTATTTATTTTTAATGGTCTTATTTGAATTAATTGTGTTTAACCAATTCACCACTCAACCAAGACACGCACACACAGACAACGACACAACAACCATTTCCTTCGACATTGCGACCTGCCGTAGGATATATGTTAACGTGAGATTTTATTTTGCGAGGAGAAAACTTTGGTAATATTAAAATAGACTGAAGGTGCTAAAAAGTGAAAAAATAAACAAATATTTAACATTTTAATATATTCAAGTAATTAAATCTATAAAATATCAGAGTATATCAAGTTTGAAATTTGCAACAAAAGCACACAACAAACTCACTGTAACTGAGGTACTTAATGAAAGTTTGTTTTAATGACGATGACAAACAACTGCTCTAACTAGCTGGTGAATTTCACTCGTCTAGCGTAAAATGAATAATAATCAAGAAATCAGACGGATTGCGATTGAAATTGAGGATGCCGTTAAGAGAGCTACTTTAGAAACTACCTACAAAGACGAGGCAACAGCACCAGATTTCTTATAATGGTTTTTAGGAATGATGCAATCTTAAAAATGTTTCTGACAAATACAGCGAGAATATGTTTCTTGTGTACTTCGAGAAGTTCAGGATATGAAAGTAGGTAACGTTTTTGACCAATTGCTCTTTGACAAAAACGATGATGACCATAACAAACGAACAAAATGTAAAAAAACATTGAAAGATTATTTTAATTTTGAAACAAGAAGGAGAAGGACACCAACCCAAAAATCTAAAATCTAAAATCTTGACCAAGGAACAAATCGATAAATTTCTCGCAGATGGCCAAGATGAACACTATAAACAGTATGGAGCCATTCAATAAGGGCGTTCGCGAAAATGAACTATCCTTAACTCCCCTCCATTTGTAAGTCTTTGAAACATATTTGAGCCATCCCCTTATAAGAACGTTCGTTTGCAAACTAAAATAAAAAAATATTCTGCAAAAAGCGTTACACAAAATTTTGCTAACGAACGAGGTAAAGAATACCAAAGTCAGTTATGCTAATTAAACACATATTGTGATATTGTTTTAATGATTGAAGTAGCGGGGTCTATAAAAGACACGAACTCACTTAATTTGTGCCATTTACTTTTCAGACACTCTATATGCAATATTCCCAGCAACTTTTCAAAATTTAATTTTTGGACTCTTTCAAATTTTCCTTGACAATTTCCAACTTTTTTTCCTGGTGTAATAAAGAGACGCTTTTTAGTGTTTAATGAAATGCTGAAACTTGTAATCGTTTTAGTTTTAAAATTTTTCACATTTCCTGATTATGAAAATTGCTGAAATTCTCCAAGAAACTCTCCAAATCCTCCGACTTTTTCACCTTCATTTTCCCTCACTCTTCCAGGCCTCTTATTGATTTAGTATTCATATATCCCGGTTATAAAAAAATGGAATTGTTTTACACTACCATACTCATTGTAAGGTAAGTACTCCCCAGTTTTTCCGGGTTAAATAGTTATTGTCAACAACAGCAATATAACAAGCTAACTATGCTCTTTACTGCAAATTCTGTAGGATACGCTTTGCAGTTTTATTGTAAATAAAAATAATGTTAGTTTATGTTGGCGAGCGACCTTGGCCTTATCTGCTGCGAGGCCAATTAAGCCGCCAAGCATTTGTAACAAATTTATTACTTTTAAGTTTATAAACATTATTGGAATCTATACGTTGGCTGTATTGCAATGTAACAATATTCATATCTAAACGTTAAAATTCTCAATGCTTTTTTTCTAATTTTTTTTAACAACCCTCCCCAGAGGGGTGGGATTGTTTTCGTTTTAGACATTTTTGTTTAATTACAGAGTATAGAAAAACAGGTTTTTTAAATTTAAATAATTAACAACTTTTTTATTTACTGATTGATTTTGTTCAAAAACAATAAGGTCCTTCCTCTAGCTAACATTACTTCACTTTTCAAATTCCGATACAATCATAGTTTTCTTTCTTGAGTTATCGTGTTTACAAAGAACGTGACGGACGGACAGATGGACATTTTGAAAGTTCAAGAATTCGACCACCAACACAGTGATACGAAATTTTTTTGTTTACGGGCGATATATCCGGTTTTAGAAAAATACCGATTAAATGCAATATACTCTTCGTTTTGTATTTGCGAGGAGTATAACGATGAAACTTTTTATGCTTAAGTTACTAACATCACTCCTTGCTTTTTCTTATTTGTTAATATATTAATTTTTGATAAGCGGAACTCGTTTTTCATTAAAATACGTATTTCTTACCTCGTCCGCACTATTTCATGACTTGGCGCTTAAATAAAGAAATCAATGTCTCTTCTACAAAAAAATTAATGAATATGTTTTTCTTCAAAAAATTCCTCGGAAACAAGATACATATCACGCAAGCCATCTCAGATGATATCTAAGATCCGAGAACTGCTAGAAGCCGTGACAATACAGAAATGCCAATTGTTTTTATTTACATGCCAGCAACATAAACAAAAATGTTCAAAGATTAATTGTGTCATGAAAAGTAATTTTTGGAGTGCAGAAATGACGTGGGATTTTTTCATATTTTTAATTGCTATTTTAATAGCCAAGAAATATCAAAATATGAAACAATGATGAAAGAAAAGCGCTTCGATACCCCAATTTCAGATTTTGAAACCAGGTACAAACTCAACAATCAATGATATCGGTTTCTTTTTTCGCTATAATCGTTACTTTTAAGGGTTTTATGATCTGCAAAAATTATATGCACATAGTGTTTTGTCAACCCTGTGTTTATTTTACCTTCTATCCGTGGTCTTAATCCTGTGTGTCTTTATAAATGCCCTGATGGACCCCTGGGCGAGAAGAGGGTGTCCCTGTTTACGTCCTTGTTGTTAGTCTTCAATTATTCCACTACGTTGTTTAGGTTAGCTTTCAATATATGCAACTTTCTAATGGATTAGGTCCAATGCCAAAAAAATAAATAAAATTGTGTTTTGTCATATATCGTTTCATTTTCGAAATAATAAAAAAGTAGTATAGAAGTCGAATTATTTTGTTGCTATTGGCTTTTTAATGTTAATAACCTTTTAGCCCGGAATAAAGGGAGGGGCGGCGGGGCGGTACATATAATCAAAGTAAGCAAAGTAATCCGAAGCAATTCCATTTTTTATAACGGCGACTTGTGAAGAGTAATGTCCACAGGTACCTCTCGAATCTAGTTAATATGCTTGAACTATTTATATCCAATTAATGTTCTAAATTTACCTTCTAATACGATTAAATCGTTATTGATAGCGATAATTATTAATTATAACAAATAGTTCTACTGGCAATGTAAAGCATTTCAAAGCAGGTGTTAAAAATATTTAACCCAAATTTCTATTTTACACGACGTAAATTGAGTGTACTATAAAATTAGCCATGCCTTTAGTCTTAAAATAACAACGAGTTTTCCCGAATTAATTAATTACGAAGATGCTCGATTATATTTCTTCGAAAATATTTAACTTCAAAATATGACACGTAAGTTCTCAGAAAAATGTTTATTTTAATATCCTATTTCAAAGGTGTGGAATATCAATCAAATTATCATCTATTTTGAGGTTTCTTGAAATACGTTCAAAATAAAATTGCGATTTGACTTAAATTAACTCAATATTATCAATGCATTTATCTAGTATGCAAAGTCTCTCAAGGCATGGGTTTTACTCCAGGTCAAATAAATCAGGATTGAACTAAAATAATCGTATTTTTCTTCCTGTAACTCAGATACAGAACGATGTATTGGCCTTGATTGTTTACCGTATTATCACTACAAATTTGTTAACAAAATGTGTTAGTATCAAGGTCAAATTTAAATAAGTGTGAGAATTTGTAGGGGTAAGTGCAAGCGGAAAGCTTTTTAATCTTTCGAAATAGATACCAAATATATTGAGAAAGAATAAAGATGAAGAACGGAGGTACCTTCTTTTGTGATACTTTATTCTAGGCTCAGTAGTTTTCAAAGAAGTCGCATGTAAAAATACAGAGAGCCCTCGCAGATGAAACGGTGCAGAGCACTGAGTAAAGTTAGTAGTTATTGAACATAAACTTGTACTCTCTCGCTGACATCCACCGCAACGTTGAATGTAACGAAAGTAGCAGCACTGTAATCGTATAATGATTTAATGTACTAATAGATCATTCTTTCATGTTTAAATGCATTTTACATATTTCCTTAATATTTAATAGTGCCACTTTTTCACTGTTGGTTATACGCATGTGCCCATTACACCGGTTTGATTTATTGCTTACGCGCAACATTACCCAAATCAGAATGCATAATGCCCCTTTCCAAATCAAATACCCATTACCATACCAGGCGTTGCCTATCTTTTGGTAACATCTGTAGTCAAACTCTTTTCTACCCAAACTTCTATCTTACACTTTTCACCACCGTCATTTTATTCTGCACCTATCTTTTCTCTTTCTTATTGTTTGTAATCTGTTTGTATTTTTGTATTTTTTGTTATTTTGTCCTTTTTTGTCTGTAAAAATTCATCTTAGACCGAAAAACCTTGTAAAAATTCCAACTTTTCTTAAAACTCAATCTTCCTTTCTAATTACCAAAACTTCCCAACGGCGAGCAGACCGTTGGGGCCAATTGCTTCGAACGAGCCTTTTCCATTGAGTTTATTCCCATCTCAGCAATCAAAATTCCATCAGTGAAATAATCAAATTATTAAAAAGTGTTAGTTTTACAGTGTCTTAGAGTTTAAGTTTTAAAAATGTATAATTTTAATGACAAATTTAATTAGGCCGCCGCAGGCTGTAGGATTTTTGTCTATTTTAACTAATTTTATTGAGCCGAACCGGTCGCGACGTGGTTGTGCTTTTGGCTCCGGATTTCGATCCGCATATTTTAATCATTGAGTAAAATTTGTTAGGAAGACGGTTTGATCAATTCGTAAAGGAATAATAATATTGAACATAGATTTGTATTCATTTTCACCAAAGGGGAAAAATATTTGATAAATCTTTCTCTTAATATCCTGGACTTGAATATCGATAGGAAAAAATGTGCCTATGTATTTGTCTATCTCGGTATGTATAGACCGTTTATTTTAAATAACAGCTCTTGTTAGACTTTGTTGCCCATCTTTGTTATATTTCTTTGCTGATATAAATCAAAAGAAACATCAATAATTTGGGTTACGATGATTTAAAACTTTAATATATTGCCGGGGTACCCAGTCAAACATCCACGGCGTGTAGCTCTGTGGCAATTGAGAGGCTGTACAGGTAGGCCTGGCTAGGCTTAAAAATAAAACTGAAGCTTATTCCATTATAAAAGCGAATTAGAAACAGTAATTACATATATAAGAATCCAAAAAGGAGGATGTAAAACCCTTAAATATGTTAATTCAAATACTAGTATCTAGTGAGAGTTTTCATCAACTTCTCACATTTACTGCTCTTGTTACTGCAACAGGGCCAAATGTATGAACTTCGATACTATCTCAATAAAAATGGGTCGTTGAAATGGTGCTACATGCTACAACAAAGATGGCAAAAATCTAATTATTAGGTAGTTGTTGGTCTGTCGTCATCACGTTCTTGAAGCAGTTGTTGCTCACGAACTTGATTTCCATAAGTGACCTATGGTCATCCTATTATGGTAATCATGGTTGTAGAAGTAGTTCTTGCGCCTTTAACTAGACTAGAGATCGTTTTCAAAAAACTTAATATTCAGAGAATACAATTATGCACACCACTTCTCAACCTGTTACCTCTAAATCAATTTGAACTTCGAGAGGCGAACAAGAAATTGTTCAACTTTACTATCATATTTCTAATAGTACCTAGGAAACAGTGGAAGTTGACCTCTTGGTCATTAATTTTTTGAAGGCGGAAGCCAAAGGAATTTGAAAAATTTGTTCGTTTACGTAAAATATTGGTTCCAAGCAGTTCCAGAATGTCCAAAGTTAAATAAAGCGTTCAAAGCCTCCATGAAGAAGTCTCCTAACACCTGTAGTAATGTCTGAAGAAGTTAATGCATTTGCTGTTTTTACGCCTAAAAGAAACAATGAAGGAATAGAGTGTACTTTGAAACGTATATGCTTAGCTCCTTATTTTATCAATAAGAAGAACTTAAAAGAATATGTATCTAGTAGCATTAGGGGGATGTTCAGTAATTCCATCGGAGCTTTTAGAGAAGGTTGAAATTTGGAAACAAGAAAATGTTTATAATACAAGTAGGGAAAGTGTGCATAATATGAGGGTTTCCAAATATATTGCTGCATGGAGAAGAGTATGTAAGTATTTAATATTATGAATAAAGAACTGGAACAGTACTTGTTATTTGCAAAGAAGTACGGTACAAAAGTATTCTATTACACGGAAAAGCTAATCTACTCTAATATATTTTCTATAGTTATATAAAGTACTTTTGTACATTATTATATTGCTTAATATCGTTTTTAAATAACTGCATAAAATAAATCAGACGTGTAGAGAACTACTTTATATTTCGAAGCGCACAAGAATCAGTCACATTAACGTCCTAGTTCTCTCCATCTGTTTTAATGTATATGAGACATGAACTGTCAAGGAGACAAACAGATCGCGTATTGATAATTTCAAGATGTGGGTATGGAGACATTTGTTGCGAAAGCCTTGGATGGCATATCGTAACAACTTGATTCTCCAAAATATATAGCCTCCAAAACAACATTCCAGCATTGTTTTCTCCGAGGAAGATGGACCATTAAATGATAAGAGGCAAAGGAAACGCCCTCCGAGACGTTGGGTGTTTAAGTCACCAAGGAACTGATGGAATGGAACTTTGATCAGATCGTACGCGTAACAGGTAATCACGACGCATGGCGTAATACTGCTAAACATATTATACAGCAGAGACGGGACAACTAGAATACATATATGAAAGAGTTGGGAATAATAAAAACAGAAACTACTTTGTATTTTCCAGTGGTACCAATTTTCAAGGACTGGTAGCAATCCTTAGCATTTATGTGAACATGGTAGTAAAAAAACTGCATTGCTTTCTCGCAAATATAAACAAAATGGAAGGGCACTTCCTTACAAAATATACGAAAAAGCATATTTTGTACATTTTGTATTAAATAAAATGGGAATACGGTCTACGTTTTTAGAAGGGAAATTTGTTGTATCAGCATTATAGTGTGCTCATTGAATTATGTCTGACATTTTTTATTCAGTTACACTTTGAAAGACAGATTCAAGGTCTAGATGTTACACATGGTGCTGGTAAAAGAAAAAATACGGAATTGTCGGTATCTTGAGGCCTCGTGTAGTTGGTGGCAACTGCACGACGTCAGTATTTTTTCTTTAGTTAACGAATAGATAAATGACTTAGTGTATATGCATTTACAATTTCTTGTGATATAGCTGTCAGAGCAATTTGGCTTTTTCCCATTATTAACATCCGCATAATGTAAAATTAAATTTGCTTAAGAAAATGTCTAAAAAATATACTTGATTCGATGACTAAACGAATGGTTTCCGAAACGAAAACAGCCAAGATTTAAATAAGACAGTCGATTTATTTTTAATGCTCTAGCATCTGGAGTAAGAATTGAAGATAGATAATCGAACAATCGAGCATCAAAATGAATGTAACCTTGATTAAAGTGTTTTTAAATGTATTATAAAATGTTTATTATATCTATTTTGGTGTTTTGTTAAAATTTGTAAATTTGCAAATACATCCTTGTAGGATAGTTACTCTATCACGTCTCTATGTGATTGTTTTAATCTTTAATGTTATTTTAAAGTTTTTCACTTGTTTCTACTTTGAAGAAAGCTATTTAAGTTTACATTTTTTGTCTAAGAAATTCGCAATTTTCGAAACTATGTAGCAATACAAAATTATAAAGTTATCTGCAAACCAATCATTCTGTATTTATACAAAATACTTAGGCGTCGGTTATTATTCATTTTTGAACAGTAAACCCGTAAGCTACATATTTTGGAACGCTCCCTCGTTTATTTTTAGAACAATGAAACAGAATAGCTTGAACTAGATGAACTAAATTGGGAATACACCTTGCCAAATTTAAAATAGATGAATTGTAACCTAATTGAATCACTTTTCTAAAAGCAGAATTTGCGCAATATATTTTTTGAATGAACAGCATGAAAGGCATCCTGTACTGTCTGGTATAATACTATTTCAATTGTGACTAACAAGGTGTAAATCTTTAATTAGGCCAATTTCGATCTAATTTTACGTTTGAAATAGCTCACTAGTCGTTAATATTTAATTTTAGCTATACCGCATTTTTGTTCTAGCAGATTATTTGCCGGTATTTTGAGTACGCTATGATCATTAGTCCAATGTGCAACACTCTTTGGAAAAAATGCGTACCTACGTAACGTATGTTTGCAAAATTGAAAGATTTGTTTTATTTAAACTAATAGCAACAAGAAAATTAACGTACTTATGTTTAATTAAAAACAATTAAAAAATTCATTTGTAAATAAATAACTGTTTGCTATTTAAGCATAAGTAATTTAATTGAGTTTTCATATATTAATATGAATAAATGTATTAACATTTAAAACTAGTGGACAGGAAAAACTTGACAGCTCTGGCACAAAAAGCTCTAATCTAAATTTTGTTACATCTCGTGCATTTAATGCATGGGCCTAATGCACAAAAAATATACGCCCTAAGCATCACTTTTTCTTTTCTTGCAAATATAATACTAGTCTTAAAAACAAATAAAAAGTTTTCTATATATTAGCAATACTGAACTGGACCCATTACATTTTTGAGTGCTCATATTTGGAGCTCCTTAGAGATATTTCCTTCAGATTTGGTACAGAGAGAGCTCTAAGAATACCAAATAATATATTATTAAATTGTACATAGAAATTTACACTTATTCTTGGAAAAGTCGAGACTAATTGGTTATATACAAATATTTATCCTGGCGGTATAATAGTACGGGAGCTAGCTTGCAATGACCTAACATTTGTGTCAGTTAGAGACACTAGAATCCTGTTCCTTAGAGCATGGCACACTACGAAAGTGAAATGAGAATTTTTCCTATCAGTGGAAACTTCACTAAGTAATTCGTGAAATCCGAAATGTGTTTTGTAATTGCTGCAGGTATTTGTACCAAGCTAATATTTTCTTATCGATTACTTTCCTTTTGGTAAGTACAAAAATACGACTGACATACACTCCGGTTACTTGAGGTCCTGAGGCAGAAATTCTGAACCTGCAAGCTATGTCACTGGGCATGAAAAGAAAGTACCAAGCTTGGTATCGATCAATTAACCACACAAAAATACGATCGGTGTAACATTTTGAACCTGCAAGTCATGGCTAATAAGTATCAAGCTGATTTTTTTTAACTACATAATTTAATATCCACTGACTGATAAGAGAATTCCACATATCACTTTCGTTGTTTGCCAAATAAACAAAATATAAGAGTGACGCTAAGGAAGATGAATACGGCATATATGAACGACTAGTCATGTTTGAACTAAAACTTATCCTAAAAATGTATATTACGGGAAATGCTTGAAGTGTATGTCGTAGATGGAGATAATTGCTGAATTTTTAGTACTACAATATTTTTATATTCCTGTGATATGCAAAAATGTTATTCCTAATTTTTCAATTTAATTCTTTTTTAACAGAATGCCACAATTATATACATGAGGTAGAAAGTCCCAAAAAGAAGAATAAACCCTTAAAGTTATTTGAGTACACCGGAACTATTTCAAGTTGTAATTGAGCAGGCATTTTTCGTTACGCCAATCACAGCCCAGAACCATATCGGTTCCGAGTCGGTTACAAAACTGATTCGGCAACCTGATGCTAGCGGCAGCCACCGACAAATGCAGGCAATTTTTATTTTGTTCACGAATGCAATTTTAAATTCTCTAATAGTCACTATTAGCAACTTCTGAAATTGTTAACACCAAGTAATTTTCAAATATTAATATCTGCAAAACGTGTTAATATAAAGGTATTGAGTACTATGTCGGTGAAGTTAAAGCAGGCACATAATTATCTTTGATATAGTTAGATATACTGTTAGTGAGTGCTGCTTATTTGTATTAGTTCATAGAGTGACTTTTTGTTTCTTTGGCTGTTGAGGCACGAGTTTGGGTGGGTTGTAAGTCTTGGTGGTCATGTTTTTATAATTTTTACAAAAGGTGGTTTGCAAAATATATGAGAGAACTTATGGAAGTGGTAAATTTTAGAGAAATAAATATATTTGCTTAGATAATTTGGTTATTTTGTAACAAACAAGTAGCCTTTGATAAGCGTAAAAGCGGTTTTACAGCAAAAATATGTACTCACTCTTGATCTAAGTTCTCTTTCAATTTCGAGGTCATCTTGAAGTAGACGAATTTTGTCCTGTAAAAATAGTAATTTTTAGATACTTCTTACTAGTTTTGAATTAAATTGACTCGATTTTAAGTACGTGAAGTTGTGGATAAAAATACTACTATGTCTGAGTTTGTATGGTATAACAAGACAAGTAAATTGTTTATTTTTGTGATGTGTATGTTGGTTTTGATGTAAAAAGAAAACACAAAAATATCGAAAAATCACAAGATTAAAGTTCCTTTTCTCGATTCAAATCACTGTCAAAACACTTCACACGATCACAAAAATATCACAAAATTGCACAGTTCTTAAAAAATCGTCGAGACAGACTCAAGTAATTCGATCCGTCTTGAAGATGTCGGAGATTATTTTTACCTCAAGCCTAGAAAGGGCTGTCAGATCAGCACTGTATTCAATGCTAACATCGGCACTACCACCGGCAGCTCCGGAGGAGCGGTAAGAATACTTGGAGCTCCTCGCCACTGAGGAAGACATTGTTTCTGGAGGAGAGTCTCTTTATCGTTGAAATGCACTGACCGTCGAAAATTTCAGTGTTGAAACCCGCGTGCTGTCGCCGCCTAACAGTGGTGGCTAAGTCGTTCGTATGAGCGTCGCGACGTTGAATATCAGAATAAAGTGATCGCTCGGATACGCGCTTGCGTGTTATACGTTGAATTTTTTTAGTAAAATAAGTCAGCAGCGCACCCACTTGCGCATCTGACTCAGTTATTCGTATTTCTGGAAGGACGTTATGAATATTTTTAATGTTTGTTTATGCATTTTTATGCATTCGACAGAATCCTTTTAGTTGATCTAATGAAATACTTAGTTTATTGTAGACATAATTATTTTAAAGATATATGTAGTTTCATACATTTCTCCACCGTTGAAGATAGTGTTAAAATGAAATAATGAAAAAATAATTCAATCCTTAGGTACTATTACCTACTATATGAGTAATTTGTTTTAAGATATAGTACAGGCAAATTAACAATTTAGGGTAACAAAAATTAATAAAAGGATCATCTCTGGAATTTAAGTAGGTAATAACCTGGAGAATGAGATGATGCATTCTTTGCACTTCCAAGTTCCGGGAAAATTCAATTCATTTGGAAAAGCTTTTTGATTTTCGGTTTTTTTGCTCTAGCGGCCAAAATAATGAAAATAGAGAAAGAAGTTCCCAACAAAAGTTGTAGCTCGTCCTTTTCTCTACAAAAAAGATCTTTACAAATGTTTGTCTTACTTAAGCCGTTTAGAAGATAAATCGAGTTTTCCACTTATAGTTTTAAGCCGCTTCGAAATGTGCGAAAAATGAGAATTCTCCAGGAGTTTCGTACGACCGGGCTCATCGATCGATAATTCTTACTATTCATAGCCCCTAAAAAAAATTGAAAATAACGTAGAATGTAGAGAAAAGTCTCGGCTTTAATATGGAACTAATCACAAAATTAATAAAAAAATATATCAGAGAAAAAGTGTCAGAAGATGACTTAGTGAACTTCGTACAGTTGATCCACAGATTTATTCATATCTTTGCCGGGAGTCGTTAGAATGATAATTCACTTTGCTTATATATTCTTATATAATGATATATTAATCCAATTAACATTTTATTGCAATTACTTTTGTTGGAAAAATATGCCTTGTGATCAAAGTAGAGGGTATATTTCTCATCGATCAATCACCTCCAAATTTTGGAGTTCAATTCGCTATATCTTAAGCAATAATAATAGCACAGTCTGAATTTTTGAATTATAAGTACAATAAAATATATTCCTTCGAATGACTTTAGAGTTTTTTAAATGCGCACAGTACTTTTTGAATTTGTCTACATTATTCATACACGTTCAGAAAATGCAAAATTATACAGTAAAACATCTACAACTTATTTGTTTCTTAATATTCTTCAATGAAATTTTCACGAAATATAGATCAAAGTGCGTGGAATGGAATCCATGTAGTGAAAAGCACCCACTCTTACGGGAGAAATAGGCAGGATGCATACAACTCAAACATGTGAATAAAACAACTCTATAAAGTTTACTAAGCCATCTTCTAACACTTTTTTCTCTATGATAAAAATTTGTATGAATTTTGTGAATAGTTCCACATTAAAGCTGAGACTTTTCTCTATATTTCACGTTGTTTTTTAGCGGCTCTGAATAGTAATAATCATCGATCGATATGTCCGGTCGTACGAAACTCCCAGAGAAATCCGCGCATTTCGAAGCGGCTCAAAACTATAAGTAGAAAACTGGATTTATCTCCTAAACGGCTTAAGTAAGACAAAAATTTGTAAAGACTTATTTTGTAGAGAAGGAGACGAGCTACAAATTTTGTTGAAAACTTTTTTCTGTATTTTCATTATTTTAGCCGCTAGAGCAAAAAAGCCGAAAATCAAAAAGTTTTTCCAAATTTTTTTGAATAAAATTTTTGAACTTGAAAGTGCAAAGAATGCATCATTCCATTCTACAGGTTATTAAGTACTTAAATCCCAGAGATGATTCTTTTATTAATTTTTGCGAGGTTTTTACAACATTTTGCCTTCATTGCCTGTATAATAGTTAATATGTTCATTATAAAAAATATGTACAGGGTGGACGGTCAATATATCCTCAATCTTTTGAAAAAGCGCTGCCTAAGGAATCACTACTTCCACATGCAGATTTTCCATCCAACCTTCATTAAAGGAAAACATCTTGACTGTATTTGTACTTGGAAATGATTGTTCATAGAATTTTAATAAAAGGGCGTTGCCGAATGCCAGCCAAGCCTCCAGAACTTCCGGGCGCTGCCGAATCCATATTAGGATGGTGTCAAATCCACATCTGGTTGCTGCTGAATACCAAAGCAACTAACTCCAAATTAGAGCGCTGCCAAATCTGGGCGCTGCATAATTCATATTCGGGCGCTGCCGAACACCAAGGTGATTTCTTGCGCTACCGAATACCAAGGCAATTTTCAGGCGTGACCGAATCCATATTATGAGGATGCCGAATCCATATTCGGGCACTGCCGAATAGCAAGGCAACTTCCGGCCGCTGCCGAATCCAAATTAGGGCGCTTCGGAATCTGTATTTGAGCGCTGTCGGATATGTATTCGGCGGTGTCCTACTCTCCAGGATCAAATTTGATTGCAAGATTTGACCTTAACATACTAACATATAAAGCATGTTGGTGGGAGTTAAAAATGTTATAAAGAAATCTAAGGCCTTAGCTTTTAGTATATACAGACTGTCTATTTTACGAGGGCCACACCAAATATCTCGCTTAATATTTATTGTAGAAGAATAAAGTTTTAGAAACAGTTATCCCATTTTTTGTGAGCTATATTTCAGTAAAAAGAAATTTGGAATCCATAGCCTACTTTATGAGATATATTACAAAAACCTGAAAAATAGGAAAACCACAAACGGTTATAGCTTCCTTATTTGAGGAGATACGAAAAAAGTTAAAGGAATGAAAGTTGACGGCAAAGACAATAAGAATAATAACGTGTAACAAAAAAATCGAAAAATGCAGTTGGCTTTGACATACGCTATTGTGCAAAAATGAAAAATACATATCTCAAAGTAGGCCATGACGCCATTAATTCCGTTATTTTTTTTCTCATTCCAACGATATAAAACATGTCACAGAAATTTTAACCGATAGTGTCAATATTTAATATTTTACGAATACCACAATTCATATAATTGAATCGTAACAATCAGCTGTGCCATATTTAGTGAAAAACAATGTATACAGTTATTAATAAATTTGACAGATTGTCACTGTTGTATGTTGTATGTTGCGTTGTCGAGTTCTAAGACAAATTTTATATCAGTAATTATGGTGTACACCAATAATAACAAATTCGATATGATTAACATTTATTGTCAGTGCAATTTTGACGCTGAGATGGCAGTCACGGTTTACGGAGATAGATTTCCAGATGCTCCGCAGCCAAATCGAACTATGTTTAGGAAGTTAGTTCAAAATCTAAAAACGCACGGTTCATTTTCAAAAAAAGTAGTAAGGCGAGCGCATGTTGCGGATAATGTAAGAAAAGTGAATAGAGTAATGAATTATGTTAACCAAAATGAGGAAACCTCTTTGAGACAAATTCAGAGAAACTGTCGCATAAAAAAAGACAGTGCAAGAAAAATATTGAAAAAAAACGGATTTCGATGCTACAAAATGAGGAAAGTTCAACATTTAAATGAGGGAGATAAGCCAAGGAGAGTAAGATTTTGTAGATGGTTATTAAATAAGAAAAGGAATGACGCGCTGATATGTAGCAAAATTCTTTGTTCGGACGAATCAAATTTTTCTAATAATGGATTTTTCAATAGAAATATGCATTATAAGTGGACACGAGAAAATACACATTGGTGCAGAGAGACTGCTTTCCAAGAAATATTTTCTACGAATGTTTGGTTGGGTCTTTTAGGGACTAAAGTAATTGGACCTTATTTTTATGATGGCAAATTAACCGCTCGTAGATACCTTAATTTCCTGCAAAACGAATTTCAAGATTTTCTTTATGAATTAACAGTGGCAGAAAGATTAAATTATTCATATTTTCAACAAGATGGGGCTCCACCTCACACTGCTGTAATATGTACAAATTATTTAAATCAAGTTATGCCAGATAGCTGGATAGGCACCTATGGACCCATTCTATGGCCAGCTCGATCACCAGATATTACTCCCTTGGATTTTTTCGTCTGGGGTTACATTAAAGACAAGGTATTTCAAACTGCCCCTGAAAATATTGAGGACATCAAAACCAGAATTCGAAACGCATGTGAGGCAATTACTCCTGAAATGCTCCAAAATGTAATGCGTGACGTGTCTCGTAGAGCACGTTTATGTGTCAGAATGCATGGTGCACAATTTGAGCATTTGTAGTTAGAAAAATAAATACACACAATTTCTTTTCAATATACTAGTAGGTAGTACTGTTATACACAGTTTTTCGTTTTTTTATTTGGATGTTCGTTTTGTACTTGTATTTTTATTTATGAGATATTTATTGGTTTGTATTAAATTGTAATAAATAATTACGGAATTATAATTATTATAAAGTGAATTTTTACTATTATGGCACAGCTGATTGTTACGATTCAATTATATGAATTGTGGTATTCGTAAAATATTAAATATTGACACTATCGGTTAAAATTTCTGTGACATGTTTTATATCGCTGGAATGAGAAAAAAATAACGGAATTAATGGCGTCATGGCCTACTTTGAGATATGTATTTTTCATTTTTGCACAATAGCGTATGTCAAAGCCAACTGCATTTTTCGATTTTTTTTGTTACACGTTATTATTCTTATTGTCTTTGCCGTCAACTTTCACTCCTTTAACTTTTTTCGTATCTCCTCAAATAAGGAAGCTATAACCGTTTGTGGTTTTCCTATTTTTCAGGTTTTTGTAATATATCTCATAAAGTAGGCTATGGATTTCAAATTTCTTTTTACTGAAATATAACTCACAAAAAATGGGATAACTGTTTCTAAAACTTTATTCTTCTACAATACATATTAAGCGAGATATTTGGTGTGGCCCTCGTAAAATAGACAGTCTGTATACCAAATCCCAAGTTTCCGTACTCTTACTAGCTTGCCTTACTTATTTTCCCCTATTTACCCCTGTTTTGCCCCGAACCCTTCAACGGAATCATCTCAAAATATAATCTAATTCCAAATATCGTTATAATACATACGCATACCAAATTGTAAATATCTCCATTTTATTTAATTAAGACTTTTATAATAATTTTTATATCTATTGAGACGAAATTGGGTATACAGACGGAAATTGATGATGCAAGAGCAGAAATGAAGAAAAATCGTAAAGAGGTTTAGCAGGTCTCAAATTAATCGCAATTAAAAACCCAAAGAGGCATTTTTCTTGGTTTTTTGAAAATATTCAGGGGTTGAAATTTAAAGAATATCAATAAATCTAAAAACAATTCTATTTCTACTATTTCTAAAAAATGTATTTTAATTATGTATTTTCTATGAAGAAAGGTTAAGAATTCACCCCTAGACCCTCGAAGAGGGTGAAATCATCCCCAAAATATCAAAAATATTTTAAAACTCCTGATAATAAAATATTTAAATGTTTCAAGTCATGAAATGTGGAAAAAATATTTCTCGCCAGTTTTGATGAAAGAACAACTACTACGAACGATAAAACTATCCCCAAACACGAAAACATGAAAAAAATCATAGCAATTTTTGGAAACACTTTTTTTTTTCTAGAACTGACATTCAGTTAGCTGATTTCACCCCCTTCGAGGGATTAATTCCAATGGAAACGGTTAAAAATGTATAACATAAGCTAACTGAATGTCAGTTATAGAAAAAAACAATGAATACAAGAAGTGTTTCCAAAAATTGCTATGATTTTCTTTCATGATTTCGAGTTTGGGGGTAGTTTATTTTTTTGATATTTTGGGGATGATTTCACATCCTTCGTCGGCCTATGGGTGAATTTTTAACCCTTAATAGAAAATACATAATTTACCTTTTTTAAGATTGATTTAACAGAGATAATACAAATAGAATTTTTTTCAGTTTTATTCATAATTTTTAATTCTTTTTAGGATTTGGGGTCATTTCAACCCCTGAATAGTGGTAATTACTGAACATTTTGGTTTTTACTGATGATTAATTTAAGACTGCTAAACCCTTTTATGATTTTTCCCAAACTCACAATCAACTATGCAAAAACAGGCTAAAAAACAGCTTTTCTTGCAGTCACTCTTTGGTATACAAACGTAAATTGATGATTCAAAACCAAAAATGATGAAATTCTTGGAAAAAAGTTCAATCTTCCCATACAGTGAAAAGTGAACCCGAAAACAATTGATCCTTACCCGATCGAAAGGGATGTCGTTGGATAGATCTCCTAAAATGCAACAAGAATGTTTTGTCACCTTAAAACTTTAACTCTTCAGTCACGAGATGTTTGCTTTCAAATTCGTTATCGATACACTGCCCCCCCCTCTAATTTTTGAATTATTGATGTAAAAAAACTAAACAAATTCCCGAATACAGTTTTTAGTTAGGACTTTCAATTTTCATATCACTGTTTTTAGAGAAAGAGCTAATTTATCACGGTTAAATAGCTCTTAACACGTAGGTAAATAGCATAAAGTTAGAGAGTGTGGCTACGAACCCTTTCATGTACGTGTCCAACACATACTTGGCTAGTTTTCGAACTTACAGTGGGATATTACCATATTATTCTTTTATCCGAAAAAAGAAAACAAAATACATTTGCAGCGGTCAAATGGTCAAAATTAAAATCTGCAAAAGCGTATTTTCATAAATCTTACCGTCGATTCACCACTAGTACCAGATCCTGACTGCTAGTCAAGATCTGGCACTAATTTCCAGGTCTCTCAGAATTGAACACAATTCTACAGGGTGTTCAATTTTACTTCCACATCCATGTAATGGAGTGGAAGTATAGTAATCGTAAAAAAAGTTCAATATTGTTTCTGTTGAATTATATTTAGAATATCATGAAAAGTCGAGATTTTAAATTTCAGTGAAAGAAAAATTCTGTCTGTCTGTCGGTCGGTCAGTCGGTCAGAAATTCTGTTTATATGCACGATTACTCTGAATCGATTTAAAATATTGACTTGAAATTTGGTATACGTATTATTATAACGAGATCTGGAATTAGATTATGTTTTGAACTTACTCCGTTGAAGGATTCGGGGTAATAAGGTTAGATGGGAAAAACACTAAAGCAAAGTAGTAAGAGTTCAGAAACTTGGGATTTAGTGTATATACTAGAAGCCAAGGCTTAAAATTTTTTATGACATCTGCCACCAACACATCACTACCTCGAGTGAAAGTAATGATTCAATGGGGCGCGGCTTTTACGTTTTTAGAAGGTCATAGAGGAAGATTTCTAGGCTATTGAAGTTTATTAAAACAAGTGTAGAATGCCTAATTACTTAATTATTACAAGATAAACGATAGGCATATAATTCAAGTCATTTTTTCCATGAAACATATTCTTTATAGGATTTTGCAAACAGCGGAAAGAAAAACTATCTATAAGAACTACATATAGTTGATATGTAAAAATATTAATGAAATCTTTGCATTCTTTCTATAACCTGACTTCTGGTTATGCTAACAAGTAAAATTCTTATTTGCCATTCTCATCATATCACTAGCATCCAACATAGTCCCCTACGACTAGGCAGATTAAACTAGTATCTACATGATCCCCTACGATATGTAAATTTAGTTAAAAATGAGAACAAAGGCCTGAAATTTATTTATTTACCTACCTTGTCTTTAAAAATTTTTTCATTCTAATGAATTACATTTTCATAAAATATCATTCAGTTTCTTAAAAATGCTTAGCCTTTGAAACGTCTTTCGTCCTTATTCTGGACCCATCAGAATTGGGGCTTTTCTGGTGAGTCCAGAATAAGGACGAAAACCGTTTCAAAGGCTAAGCATTTCCAAGAAACTGAATGAGATTTTATGAAAATATAAGTCATTAGAATGAAAAAATGTTTAAAGACAAGGTAGGTAAATAAATTGATTTCAGGGCTTTGTTCTCATTTTTAACTAAATTTACATATCGTAGGGGATCATGTAGATACTTGTTTAATCTGCCTAGTCGTAGGGGACTATGTTGGATGCTAGTGTTATGATGAGAATGATAAATAAGAATTTTTACTTGTTAGCATAACCAGAAGTCAGGTTATCGAAAGAATGCAAAAATTTCATTAATATTTTTACATATAGTTTTTCTCTTAGTTCTCATAGATAGTTTTTCTTTCCGCTGTTTGCAAAATCCTATAAAGAATATGTTTCATTATTATAAGTAAACAAAGAATAAATAATTCACTTTTAAACATGCACAGAGTATATAGGCTCGAATACTAGTTTGCTAATAGATAGGTGAAGATCTGTTGTTTTTTATCAATCAATGTCAAATATAAATATTTCATACTTATTCATGGATATTGCCTTGGTTTTGCATGGAACATCGTTAAGAGTGGCTTTGGGCTTTTCTGATGAGTCCAGAATAAGGACGAAAAACGTTTCAAAGGCTAAGCATTTCCAAGAAACTGAATGAGATTTTATGAAAATGTGATTCATTAGAATGAAAAAATTTTTAAAGACAAGGTAGATAAATAAATTAATTTCAGGTCTTTGTTCTCATTTTTAACTGAATTTACATATCGTAGGGAATCATGTAGATACTAGTTTAATCTGCCTAGTCGTAGGAGACTATGTTGGATGCTAGTGTTATGATGAGAATGGCAAATAAGAGTTTTTACTTGTTAGCATAACCAGAAGTCAGGTTATCGAAAGAATGCAGATTTCATTAATATTTTTACATATTGTTTTTCTTTTAGTTCTCATAGATAGTTTTTCTTTCCGCTGTTTGCAAAATCCTATAAAGAATATGTTTCATTACTATAAGCAAACAAATAATAAATAATTCACTTTTAAACATTTTTTCCATATCCATAATAACACGTCAACATAAATTTCATATCTTCCACAGTCAAGATCATTAAGAATCTCTATGCATCTCCAGAATATTTTGACAAAAGTCTCATAATATGACTAGTATAAAATTTCACACTTAGTTTACGACTTTTGTATTTATATTTGTGAAGATTTCTTTGAACTATTGAATATGAAATATTTGAATCTCTTGAAACATACCTTAGGGATTTTTTTCGGTCTTCATTAAAATAGAACAGAAAATTATTGCAAGCAAAAAAGTATCCTTATCGCAAATCGCCAAACATAACAATTTTTGAGAAATTCATATATTAAATTTTCAATGCAAATGCTTAATCAAATATATTTGGATTTCGCTTTTGTAAACTATCACAAATCATGTGTAAATAAAAATAGTTTATATCTAGTAGGCACATGTTACACATGTCAAAACAGGAAACTGATATAAGCGTTACGATTGCTTTTAGCAATTATTTAATATACTGCGACATAAAACAATTTTTCTTACACTGAAATGAAAAATGATTTGTGTCTACATACAAGAAAACGTTAGTAGACGTGCTACTTGTATTAATTGACAGATTATTTTAAGCATGACATTTTAAAAAGTTTGTTTTAAGTTACGTAAAATCTGAACTAATAACTTTGTTTCGAAGAAATTTTAGAAAGTGGTAATTACAACTTAGAGTCGAGTAGTACTTATTTATTATGTAACAATGCAATGGCAGTTACAGTCATCAGGTACCAATTACAAAGATACGTATAGTGCATCATCTTAAATAAGGTGAATTAAAAGAATATATACGGGTATCGAAAAACAAGTATTGACTATAAGCTAAAAAAATCGGTAAGGTTATTTACACAGAACTTCCCTTTTTATCTACATAGTACGGTCACTCTAAAAATTTATTGAAAAAAGAGGTATGACAATAATAATAGGAATGTAGTTATCACTATTACTACAAATAAAACCTGATAACTTTTAGTTAAAAAAATATACAGAAGGTCCATCCAACAACAAAAAATAGTATAAAAGGTTCCAGATATGCCTAAATACCTTTACAAATTTTCACCAAGGTTGAATTATTTCTTAAGATGACTACCATCCTATATATTTTTCAATAAAACTGTAATATGTGTCTTCCTTGCCAACTGTATAAACTATACGCCAGATATTATTACCATCTGTCACATTTTTACTTCCAATCCACGTAGTGGAGTGGAAGTATGGTAATAGTACAAAAATATTCCATTTTTTTGAAATCAGTTTAGAATGTCATGAAACGTTAAGATTTAAAATTATAGCAGAAACAAATTTTTTCATTATCTATTTAGACGGTCTATCCTGTATATTTTCCAGTGAGAGTCTACCCATTTCTTCGCTGGCAGTAGCATCAACTACTTACCAAATTTGAGCGTTCTCCGTCAAATAGTTTAGTTACAATGTCGACAGACAGACAGACTGACCGAATTGAAAGACCTTCATTTTCGTAATGCACATGGTCCGAAACGTGGACATCTTAATAATTCTGGGAAGAAAATATTTAAAAAAAAATTAAGCCACTCTTAAAAAAGGGCCATTAAAATGCTGTAATAATATTTCATGTTCCGTTAACCTGTGTCTAGTGTAGGCGAGCTAGGTTTTACCCTCAGACTAACCGCAACCTCAGCAAAAAATACTCACATGTAGTTTACAAGAAGATGACATTATTTTGGAAAAAGAATTTTTGGTGGAATTTACAGAAAAGCAATGCGAAAAAAAGGAGAACTTGAATTTATACAAAAAAATATTCATTTAAAAAATGTGCGCAATAAAATCACGAACAAAATGAGCCCCAGTGTAACTCAAATTGGCCCGGTGGTTCCCTCGCAAATTGCAAAAAACCACTAAATTTGCACGTTTTTTCAAAAATTTATAACTCTGGTTCAAATACATATCAAAGGCTGTTTGCACACATTGAATTTTTAATTGTCCTTAAGCTACCCTCAAAATTTCAGTCGAAAATACCGTGTAGTTTTTGCAAACCGTTGCTTTTTGTAAAAAAGCATTTTTTGCACCGCGCCACGAAGGCCCTATGGCGGTCCAACTGATATTTAACCAACGCGGTTGTATTCTTCAAAGTTTACTCTACAACTTACTCTTCTGCCAAAACTCGATTGGAAGCATGCGAAAAAACGATCTAAAACCGTTAATTTCAGCACTGTGAAAGCGGCGAAGAGTGAGGGTACCCGATTTCCCCTTCGCGCACGCTACATCCACTTTTAGCAAAACAAAAAAAGAAAAAGAACGCGTTGAGGAGTAAATCTCGAAGAATACAACCGCGTTAGTTAAATATCAGTCTGACCGCCACCGGGCATTCGCGGCGCTGCGCGCTGTGCAAAAAGTGCCTTTTTTGCAAGAAGCAATGGTTTGCAAAAACCACACTGTATCTTCGATTGAAATTGAGGGTAGATTAAGAACTACTAAAACTCCAACGTGTGCAACTTTCAGCTTTTAATAAGTATTTGAACTGGAGTTGTGAATATTTGAAAAAACGTGCAATTTTAGTGGTTTTTTACAATTTGAGAGGGAACCACTGCGCACATTTTGTTTCGCATAAATTCAACTTTTCCTTTCGAAATTTTTCTTCAGCAAATTCCACCAAGATTCTTTTTCCAAAGTAATATCATATTCCAGGAGTCGCAAAGTACATGTGAGTATTTTTTTTTGCTGAGGTTGCAGTTTGTCTAAGATCTGGGTCCCTGAACAGCTAGATCGCCTACACTAGTCGGTTAATTGAACGTTATTACCTAATATTGATATTGAAGGCAGGTAAAAACACGTTCGCTTTGGGTATTTGTTCATGTTCATGATCTTGATATTAGTTTTGAATAATTTAATTTTGTTCTATTTTTTTCTCATCCTTTTTAGTGGCCTTTTTTGTATTTCTACAACAAAATAATGTATCTGTGGTTTCAAATGTTTAATCTTTACTTGTTATCAGTGAATTCTCATATTCCCATGTCCTGGAGGACTGAGATGATTAGAGCATAAAGGAACAGCAGTATTAATAAATTCACCATGATGACAACGTGGTTAGCGAATCGCGCATCGAGCGTTTGCATTCGAGTGTTGTGTTTCAGTGTCTTGGTGTTTATAGACATGATTTCAAAGGCATATCCCCACGTACCGAATACCAAAGTTCTTGTAGTTATGGCAACCGTACTGGATTCGCCATTTTGAATTTTTAACTTTTGACATTAGATTTGTTATTAACTACTCTGAAAATACCTAACTACCAATTTTAATACAATTCCGACGAAATCATTGTCTCCATTAGCTAAACTTCACTAAATAACTCAAAATGTCTGTTACAGTTGCTAAAGTATTTGCATCAGGCGAATTTTTTTTCTATCGATTACTTGCCACTTAATGAATACAACGGTATGTCACTGGGCTTGAGAAAGAACTATCAAGCCGATTTATTTGCTATCGAATAATTATCATTTAGTTAATTACAAAAGTACGATGGCCATATATCCCGGTTAGTGGACGTCCAGAGGCAGGCATACGTCCCAGTAATGGTGGTATAGTGGCAGACATTTTAAACCCGCACGGTGTCTACTTTAGCCACGATTAGTGAATGTTAACCTGATTTTTTTGAAATAATTTATTTCATTTATGTATAAGTTTCCACCACTAAGAAAAATTTTCATATCACCTTTCTTCTCTGCCATGCTCTAAAGCAAAGTATAGCTTACACAAATGTGTCAGACCTATTATTTGATTTTACCGAAGCTTGGGATATAAAGATTATCATTATTTATATTTCACTTTAAGGTCTTTAAGGTGGCCATTCCCTAGAAAGAGACATCCGATAGGGAAATATTTATTATTTTTGGCTATAGCTTTCTTTTTTAGTACATGTATTTTAAAAAACTATAAGACTATCTAAATAGAATCATAACAAGACTATTACTATGAATTTTCACTCAATAATTTTCGTGGTTTGCAAAATAGCTAGATTTAAATTTAAAAATTATGTTATTCTTCCTATTTTGTAGTTTTAAATCTATCTATTTTGCAAACCACAGAAATTATTGAGTGAAAATTCATAGTAATAGTCTTGTTATTGTTCTACTTGGGTACTGTTATAGTTTTTTTAAATATACGTACTAAGAAAAAAAAGTTATAGGCAAAAATAATAAATATTTCCCTCTCTCTTTTTAGAGAATGGCCACCTTAATGCAGTTTTTAAAGTTTAGATTTAAATTTTCCCACACAGCAGAAGGCTGTCTGAGGGATGTACAATGGCAAAGATCATTTAGGATTTGGGTTTGCCTATGGACGTCCGAATATCCCAATACGTATGCCTTTCGGCACTCTTTTGGTCATCCCAGTGTCACCACTTGGTATCGGATAAAAGTCATATGACGGATGTCCCAAAGGATATCTGATGCTTATAACTAGGGACGTACCAGGACATTCTACTAGGTACTACGAATGTGCATCCACAGGGACATTTTAGGTTCTACAGGCTACACACTGAAACGTCCCAGGATGTCCCAATATATTATTTTCTTATGTTTCGATATATTAACCATCGCCAAAGAAACCACATTTTCCAAAAATGGGAAACTAAAAATATTTTTTTATGCATGGACCGAAGTGCTGCCTAGTTATAATTATATATAAGTAGGTAGCACACAAATCCGCATATGTAATTCTCTGACGATGACTAATACACGACACATTAGAAATTATTGTATTTTTCATTTAAACTGGCCGAAAGACAAAAAATTACACACCAAGTTATTTGATATTAACGGTCCAGAAAATTAAAACACTTAGGAGATATAATAAGCCAAAGAAATGCAACATTTTAAAATAAATTCATTTGCAATGTCGAAAAGCTAACTTATTCGAAAAAATATAAAATAACACAAGTATATTGCACATAAGTCCACAAATATAAAATATTTTGTTATTTGCAAAATTTTATTTGTCGAAATACCCGAAAATGTTAAAAAATGTCTTAACTTTCATTTGAACTGACCGAATTATAAAAAAAAATTACACATCATGTTAATTGATATTAACAATCAAGAAATTAAAAACAGTTAGGAGGTATAAGAAGCTAAGTATATTTAATATTTAAAAACAAAACTCATTTGTAATATCAAAAAGCAAAGTTCTTAGAAAAATGTAAAATAGCATTATTTTTCAAACTGAATAATATAAAAACATATTTCTTTATCATGTAATGCATTCCTACTTCTCTACTCTCTTCTTTACCTCGCCTCGCTCTTCTTTTTGCCCTTCTCAGATCTTTTTAACAACTCAGCTTCGTATTTCATAATATTATACCCATTCATGGTTGCATACAAAATAAACATTTACTTATTATTTAAGTCAGTATTATCAACAAAAATTTAGTCTGTATGAAAACTGGGTAAGGTAAATATAATAGAAAGATCGAGGGGATACAGGTTTAAGATGAAGTACTAATAACAATAATTTGCTGTATTAGAAATGAAAATCCTCTATTACGACTTTGCATTTTAATGTATTTTACCTGCCTTCGTAAACTCTATCTACATATATAGGTCACATATGGCTGTGGCTACGAAGCCATTTGTACAACATCATTCATAAACCAATAATCGTTTTGTGACATTTACTCTCTATATATGTACAGATTCGGAAAATGCAGTTTAGGGTATAGGAATAACGATGTAATTGACCACGCCCCGCTAGTTCCATAAATCGTGAAAGCAGAGACACACAAGAATTGAATTTAGTACGCATGAATTAATGATGGATGCGGACGTAGGTAATAATTTCTATACGAAACGAGAAAATATCTCTTCGTCAAAAGCGAAGAAGTTATTTGTCACATTTTTGACAAATAATTTCTTCTATTGATAATAAATAATAATTCTTATTAAAACTGAAATGAAAATAGAACATTAAATCAAAATTAAATAACTCGGAAACCAAAATCAACTAATAATTATCAAAAAATAAATTATTCTCATTAAATTACAAAAATAGAACATTAAAATAAAATTAAATAACCCTCAGAAACTAAAATCAACTAATAATTATCAAACAATAAATTAATGAAGTAAGGATTCAAACAAACCACCTTCTTGTGCCAAACAATAGCCAAACCGATTATACAATAAACCTCTCATATCATTGAGTTGATTTGGAGTAATGCTTGCACAAAGTTGGATAAGTTTTTCCCGCAATTCAACTAAATTATTGGCTCGTTCAAACGCATGTTTGTACGCGGTTTCCTTTAAAAAGCCCCACAGAAAGAAATTATGATGTGCTAGATCAGGTGACCTGGGGGGCCATTTTATCATTACCCTCGTAGCTATTAAACGATTGGGAAATGTTCTTTCCAGAAAATTAATAACAGTTAAGGTATTGTAACTTGGGTAGCCGTCTTGTTGAAACCAAATGTCGTCAAAGTTGACAGGAAGATTTTGAACTGCAGGAATTATTTGGTTTTGTAACAGCTCTAAATATGTATTGCCATTTAAATTGCCATCGATTAGCAGTGGGCTTATAATATGGTTGTCTAAAATTCCCGTCCAAACGTTCAAATTTTGAGGATACTGAGTTCGCACAGTAACACTCAAATGTTTATTTTTTCGAGACCAATATCGTACTATGGATGGATTGTGTTTCCTATGTAATGAAAAGGATGATTCATATGTAAACAATATATTCAGTTTTCATTCTCATTCACTTTATTTATCATGATTTCACAAAATTCCATCCGTTTGAAATTGTCCTCGGGAAATATTTCTTGCGTTGTTTGAACTTTAAAACAACTGTACCCATTTCTTTTCAAAATATTTCTTACAGTTCTTTTCTTCATGTCAACTTCATCAGGAATTTGTCTGCTAGAACAAGGTTCACTAGTTTCAACAAGTGCACAGACATTAATTTCGCGAATTTCATGTTCTTCGCTCATTTGTTGATGACGGGGTTCGGGTTGACAGCATTTTTTACAATAATTCACGACACACCCGAAATTCTCAAATTTTTAAATATTATATGAAATTATGCTAGCTGCGGGGATTGGTCTGTCTTGATATGCCACAGTAAATAAATTTATTGTGTCATCAGTGGAAAGGCCCCCGAAGTACCACTTCACAATTTGCACTTTTTCTACAGTTGTATAATACACGGCATTTTAATAACGAAATTGAGATTAATTTATTTTATTTCCACACGTCTAAACAGCTACGCTATTAAAAGCAGAATGGGTGCGCTCGCGCTGTTCTCAACTCGTCGCGGTCAAGCGATGGACCAATGCCCTGCATTGTTCTACGACAAGGCGTGGTTTATCTGCGCAGAAGCAAGTTTACGTACCTAAAACTAAATTTGCTGAATCTATATATGGCAGCATCTCGATCAGGAGAGAAAACAAAAGGAAACAACATGTCAGGATCACGACAGATTTGCAAATTAACTGAAAGTCTATTCACACATGTTCTGTCTGATACATATTACCTTTAAGGGTGTAATGAAAGTTTCAAACAATTAGAGTAAAATAATTTTTACTTACCTATTTTCATACGCAATTCATCGTAAAACTTCACAACAGGTTCACATTTTCTCTCCAACCTGGCTTCGTAATATTCAATGTGCATTCAAATATTGGGCCAAATATATTTCATGGTCTAGTTAGTAGCCCAGTCGTCAGGGGTTTTAAGGCGCCACTAAATGTTATGTGGCTGACTTTTTCAGAATAAGTAGTTTTGTTGGTGTAGAATACGATAAAAAAAAGTTTACAGCTGTAAAGAGCCGGCGACCTCTAAAAAATTGTAAAATATTGGCCGAAATTCAGTTTTTGCCAATAACTCGAAAAATAAAAAAATATATCCAAAACTAATAGCACTAGGCGATAGAGGGGGAAATATCACATCAAAAATGTATCTGAATTTTTTTTGTACGATCAAAAATGTAGGCTCCAGATTTTTTTGTTTAATGTTCGATAATGGAACGTGCTACACATAAATACGGCTCACGAAGCGTGCGCGGTCTCGGACGCGCTACACTAATTTGTTGTAACTTTTGAACTAATTAATAAAATAATTCAATTTTCAATAGCTTCTCATATAGGTTATGTTATGTTTTTATATGGCTTGTACTTACTTTTTATAGTGTCGAACAAAACACTCAAATATAACAGATAAAACACAATCAAATGTGTTAAAAATATTTCCTACAACCACTAACAAGTTATATTATTTGATGTAGACAAATTAACTGATATTCCAAGCTTGTTTTGAGTTTACACTAAAGATAAAATAGAATGTCAGGTTTGTAATATTTCATATGGCCGCCGAAAATCGTAATGGTGCCTTATTTCAATATATTAAAGAAAGATATTGGGTCACAGTTTTAGGAGATTTAGGGCCCTTCACTGGACGTCTTTCTTTAATCCCGAGGTCAACTCACAGTTAATGTCAAAATGAAACTAATACAAGATATCCATCTTGACTGCTTTTGAAGGATGTCCATTTCTCTATCTACTTTACGTACTGGGATATATAGGTACTTGAATTTGACATCCCACATCCCGATTGTGCTGTACGAAATGTGCATTTTTCCGAGTCACATTTAAGTTTACTTTGTCACCAGCAAAGTTGGAAAGTCATTAAGTATAATTAAAGTTGAATAAATTGAAGTTGAATTGAGAAACCGTGTCAGTTTTCTCAAAACTATTCCTGGGTCAAAATCTAAAATCCTGGGCTGCACAGGTTTCAGGCGATTGTAACAACTTTGTCTTGAAATAATTGAAGCAGTGATTAAAACGTGAGTTAATACATTTATGAGAAAAATTATTTGCTATTGTCGAAATAATTTACGATCCTAACATATATCAAGAATGATTGATTCCTTATAAATTGAAGATCTTCGCCGTCAAAATATTCAAGGAATTTCAGCATTTACACAATAAACAGTCTTGGCACAAAACTACAACAAAGACGAAAAATAAGATAATTGGGTTAAGTGTGCTCTTAGAACCGATTTTAAAATACTTTCCTGTACAATAATGTGGCCAAAAATACACTGATCTAAAAATACTGTAGGCTACTATTACATAGGAATCAATATTTAAAAAAAAAGATCACAAATGTAAAACCATCCCCGCTCAAAGGGGGAAATTAAAATGAAAATACAATGTTTTATATGTAATGGATATAAAAAAGTCAAATTCACAATTACAAAGATTTGGAATGTTACTCATGTGGAAACTGAAAAACTTAGTGCCAACTGGGACAAGTGTTCACTTAAATAAGCCTAGTATATAGTAAAATATGAAATACTTACCAACCTACCTTACGCATTTATTTAGAGTCTTGATAAAATTTACTTGAGGTCCCACGCGAATCTAAATTTGTATGTTTGCAGATGGTGGAAATAAATATTTAAAATTTCATGATACATTTCGCAAATATTGTAATCTTTTGAACGTTCTATGAGGTTATTATTATTAATTTTAATAAAACTACCAAGTCTTTTATTGAAAGATAGTTTAAAAAATGATTTAATTTGTATCAAGTATAAAATATTTTTAAATGCAAAAGCGTTTCAAAGGCTAAGAAGCATTTCCAAAAAACTGAATGAGAGATTTTATGAAATTAGAATGGAAAAATTTTTAACACAAGGTAGGTAAATAAATAAATTCATTTTAGATCTTTGTTCTCGTTTTCAACTGAATCTTCATACCGTAAGGGGTCATGTAGATACTAGTTTAATCTGCTTAGCCGTAGGGGACTATGTTGGATACTAGTGTTATAATGAGAATGTCAAATAAGAAATTGGACAAATTTATTTGCATAGAATTTTTATTTGCTAGCATAACCAGAAGTCATGTGACGTGCTTTCTTCCAGTTGCCTAGCGCATAGGCAAGTGGAAGCGTCACTTTGGCGCTGAGCTATATTTCGGTTACATTCGGTAATCTCGAGCGCCACCTTTGCAATTTTTATGTGGGGCAAAGGGCCCACATTAGCCTCCTAAACGCAGCCTGTTGCAGTAGGGCTGGGATAGCTACAGTGGAGACACGGTATGTCCAGGGGTCCGGACGGCAGATTAGACTTTCACTCACATTCAACAGCAAAAGGCAGATGTCGGTAAATAACAAAGTTTATTAACACACAATGAAATTTTTACAAAACAATAAAAAACGGTTAGGTACCAAAATACGGAGTTTCTGATAAATACAATAACAAAAACTTAAGATATGTCATTTTAATTTAACTTGAATTAGGTAGGGCGCCATTTTGTGACGTACGGGTAACCAGGCGATGAGAAGCTAGTTAGCTACTCATTAATGCGGAAGCAAGCGGTGGTAAGCAAGCAAACGGTGAAAGCGGTAAAAAAAAACAGTAGTAAAAACGGTATTGAAAAAAACAGTAAACGGAAAAAACCTACACAAGTAAGTAATTTAAAAAACGGACAGCGTGCAGATACCAGGCAAAAGCAAGCGGTTATCTACAGCAATAATCATGCCTACATGGACGGTCAGAGTGTAAGTGTGAAGAACTTGGCAAAACTAAATAAAACTGATACCGAATAAATAAAACGGTTTTCGGATTCGGTGCGGTGTGTGACTTAAGTCACACTCGGATCGGAAAATAAAACGGTTATCGGATTCGGAGCAGTGTGTAATCTTGGTTACACTCGGTTCGGAAAATAAAACGGTTGTCGGATTTGGTATCAGCTTACGGCGGAGATTATTCTGCCTAGACGGACAGACAGTAATAATCAGAACGGTGGTATTTCGGTTCGGTTCGGATATGTTGAAATTACATCAACACTTGATGCGGTGTTTGCCAAGCGCCTCAAACCCCAGAGCTGGGTGCCTTCATTAAATGCATTTCGGTTCGGCCACGTGGTATCTTGTCGGATTTTATGCGGAAAATGTCTATGTATCAGAATATAATGTTAGTTAATTTATTCACGGTAGCCTAGATTTTATTCTCAATTCCCGGACTATAATAAATTTCTATAAATTATTTCAAAGTAAGGAATTTTGTTCCATTTCGTATCAATACGAAATGCTGGGAACAAAATGAACGGTAAATTAACAATAACACTACAATAAATTTCACAAAAATAATTTTTGCAAATACAGATTTTATTTTGCTACGACCTAGCTAAAATAAAATATACGGTAATTAAAACTTCTACCCATTTGGTAGAACAACATATTATTTTATCACAGTACCATCACAAATGGTCTGGATTAAAATAATATAAACGGTAAACGGTACACCGTTTTCTCTCGAAATATCATCCATGTTCTTTTTCCCATTTGGAAATTCTTGCGAACATGGCTATTTGGATAAAATCGGAGAAGTTGACATGTCCTAACTCGGACTCTCTTACTATATTGTAATAATTTAATAAATTTATTTAATTTCGGCTAAGTCGGGAAATAATAATTATATTCTGATACATTTAAACGGAATCGGTTTCAAATTATTGCTTTAAAACACACATTTTAGTGAATTGTTCTTATCGGTGTTAATATAAAAAGGTCGACAAGAAACCAGCGGCGGTGATAAAACGGTGTACTTACATGTGCTGGATATACGGAATAATACCCAACTGGGCTGTTTGACGGATCGGACAGAAGAGATTTCAAATGTGTTCTAATGAAACTAATTTACGCAGCTCTCTTGCTAACGCCCTCAGTATCAAATCTTGTAATTAATATTAATATTATAGACAGCCCTCTCACCGCCAGGTTTATCAAATTACCTATTTAAAGTAGAAATCTGTTTCGCGGTTTCAGCTATCTAAATTAGGAGAAATCTATAATAATAATTTACAATACCTATGATTCGAATGTAAGCGGAGCAAATAACGAAGTATATTGTTAATTTTAACTGCATTTTTGGCTACGGAAAATTTACCTCGTTACAGTCAGGTAAGGTTAGGTTAGGTTAGTCAGGTTATCGAAAGAATGCAAAGATTTCTTTAATATTTTTACATATAATTTTTCTTTTAGTTCTCATAGATAGTTTTCTTCCACTGTTTGCAATATTGTATATATTTCAGGTTCCAAACATTTTTTACATCAGATTTACTTATTTTAATAAATATATGCTGGATAGGTAAGCTAAATAAATTTTATATAAAAGTTATTGACGTCTCTCTCACGAATTTTGGAGCTAAATAATTCCTTTTTTAATGTTTGTAAAATAAAGAGGGTTCATTTAATCTTTAAGGTAAATTCCCTTGAGGCATCTTAAAGTACACATTTTAAGGTTCAAGAATCGCACTTAACAGAAATCTAATAATAGTATATTATGTAACAAGTTTTATAAACGTCATTTTAGTCACGAGTTTTATTAATCGCGAGCGACGCGTAGCGGAGCGAGTGTTTAATAAAATGGGTGACTAACAAGTTTATAAAACGTGTTGCATACTATACTTTTTCTACGACAGCAAATATCTAAATAAAAAAATTGGAAGTTATTTTAATATTTCATTTATTAACGTATCAATAACTCTCATTTTATTAAACACTCGCTCCGCTACGCGTCGCTCGCGATTAATAAAACTCGTAACTAAAATGACGTTTATAAAACTTGTTACATAATATACTATTTTTTTATTGTTACCCTATTTTGCTTATTTAAAGTACGCCTCAGAGTGTTTAAATCCAACTTTTAAAAACGCGCGTGTTTTAAAGGTTACCATGGCAACAACTACAACCCGAGTCAAAATGTCAAGTTTTTAATTATTAATCTGACAGAAATTTTTGCGGTATTAATCGCGAATCTGCTTTTCTATTTAAGTAATCAATATTAGAACTAATTTTAAAGCAATACACAATCAGTAACAACTGTAGTGACAATAATTAATCCTATGTGCCAGATTGCAAATTAATTTTTGCGTTCCTCATTTGACACTGACAGGTATCCTGATGTCATATCACGAATTCAACCATTTTACATTCTTAATTCGCGAAAATATAACAAATGAACTAAATGGGGATTTACCTTCGATACAAAGGAATTCACCTATAAGGAAAAGTTTGTATAGTAACAGCGGAAAGTCATAATATCTAAATCGCTCTCACGTATTGGTGAAAAGAATTATAAAGTTTTGGACCTAAATAAACGAAGCTTTTCTGACCTCTAGCCTTTTTCATAAGAGGTAATTGGTAAGTATTTTCTCTTTGTCTTGTACTGTACATATGATCTCTTTTTACTAAATAATTTTTATTATTGTGTTGTTTAATAGTGCAGTGATAGTACAACAACTGTCTAATAATCAATACACTGGATTCCTGAAATATTGCTACACTTGAGTATGTTTGCTCTTTTTTAAAAATTAGTATTTTTACTTCCCTCGCATACCGAAGGGAAGTATTGTATTCGAGAAAAAATCACCCTCCGAGATTTTTTCGGATTCTGACGTTTCAGAACACGTAGATTACGAAAATATAGGTTTTTCAATTCCGTCAGTCTGTCTGTCTGTCTGTCTGTCTGTCTGTCTGTTGGTGCATTTACTAAAAAACTACTTGACGGAGAGCAGCCAAATTTGGCAGGTAGTTGACGCTACTGTCAGCGCAGAACTGGTAGAAATTTCACTGGAAAATATACAGGGTGGACCGTCTAAACGGAATAAATAGTGAAAAAAAATTTTTTTTGTTCAAATTTAAAATTTCCACGTTTCATGACACGCTAAACCTATTTCTGAAAAAAAAAAATTGAAAATTTTTTTCACCAACATTGAAAAATTTTTTACTAAGATGAAAAAAATTTTTTTTGCTCAAATTTAAAATTTCTCCGTTTCATGGCATTCTAAAACTATTTAAAAAAAAATTAAATTTTTTTTACCAACATTTTTGAAAAATTTTTTTCTACTAAAGTGATAATTTTTTTTTCTTCAAATTTAAAATTTCCACGTTTATGGCATTCTAAGCCTGATTCAGAAAAAAAAAATTGAAAATTTTTTGAAATTTGTTTTTACCAACATTTTTGAAATTTTTTTTACCACTAAAATAGATGTATTTTTTTTACTTCTTCAAATTTAAAATTTCCACGTTTCATAGCGTTCTAAATCTATTTAAAAGAAAAATTAGAAATTTTGTTTACTATTTTTTTAAAATTTTACCACTAAGATAGAATTTTTTTTCTTTGTTCAGATTTAAACTATCCACGTTTCCATGGCATTCTAAAACTATTCAAACAAATTTTAAAATGTTTTTGAAAAATTTTTTAAAAAATTTGAAAACATTTTTAATCTATTTATCACTACTATAGAATAGACGAAAAATTTGGTTTGCTCAAATTTAAAATTTCCACGTTTCATGACATTCCAAACCAATTTCGGAAAAAAAATTTTGCTACATTTTGTTACCAGTTTGGAAAAAAAATTAACACTAGAATAGATGGAAACTTTTTTTACTCAAATTTAAAAGTTTCACGTTTCATGACATTCTAAACCTATTTAAAAAAAAAAATGTGTAATTTTTAAATCTTAAACTTCTTTTACCACTATTATAGAATAGACGGAAACTTTCCTTTTTGCTCAAATTTAAAATATCTACGTTTGACATTTTAAACCTATTTCAGAAGAAAAAATTTTAAACATTTTTTTTAACATTTTTGAAAAATTAAAATAAAAATGAAATTTTTTAACCACCACTATACTTCCACTCCATTACGCGAATGTTGGATTGATGTGACGGATGGCAATAATATCTGACATATACACCTATTATACTTTTATTAAAAAATGTACAGGGTGGTCATCCCAAGAAATAATTCAGTCATGGTGGAGATTTGTAAAGGTATTTGCGCAAGCCTGCCATATGTGGCACCTGTTATTTAGTATTGAGCTTTTGCTGTTGGATGAGCAATCTGTATATTTTTTTGACCAAAACTTATCAAGTTTTCTTTGTAATAATAGCAATAACTATATTCCGATTATTATTCTCAATGTTATTTCGTAATTATTAATTTTTTGGAGTGACCGCCATGCACAAATAACGAGGGAAGTTCTGTGTAAAGACCTTTACCGATTTTTTTGTTTATAATTTCTAGATTTTTTATGTGAGTTTTTGTATGTATATTTTCAACCTGTACTAAATGTACAACCAATTTTAGTGTTCTATGGGATTTATCATGCGAAACCCTGTAACCGTGCGATAAATAAAGTAATATTTTGCTTTCAAACATTGAAGTCAATGCCTGATTTTTTTTAGTGTTATCCTTAAAAGCTAGTTAGTATCTTCCTTAAAGAAGACCTAGAGGTTATCATACAGTTTTTATTCTTTTGTTCCACCGTAACTCGAAATCGACTCAACATGGGAATATGGGGAAGAGTGAAAGATGGTGGCAAAATTTCACATTCTTTTTGCTTTTTAGTTATGATTTCATATCTAAAATTTAAACACAAATTATTTTGTTACACGAATTTGATGACGTAGCAGATATAGTTTAGCATGTGTTGAACTTTGGAAGTAAAACATACTTTATTTTACACTTCATGGGATTTGGCATCAGCGACCCCAAAAACCCCCGCCTACCAATTTGTATGCAAATATGAACAAATTTGAATTTTTAGCTAGTTTTGGGGGATCTCTGGCCCACTGCAGGAAGGTACGGAGATGGAGATATTAGATGACATTCTTTTTGTAAAGGTGGCCCCAATTTTTAATTAAAATAAAAAAAATTAGATGCAATTACCACAGCACTACTTATTCAGCTCATTATTTTGAATTTTTTTGACATGATATTCAATATCAGCTACTTCGAAAATACCCACTACCAATTTTAACACAATTCTATGCCTGGTGCATTCGTCAAATTCTTGAATAAAAAAAATTACCGATTTTTGCTCGCCTTATACTTAGCCTTTTACTTAGCTTAATAAAACTAATAATGGACATCCACCGAACCATATTCTACATTTTGTATGTGATTTCCATAAAAATCGCTTTATCTGGTATAGTTTACTATTCCAGATAAATCACTGAATAGTCATAATGGAAAACAAATATGTGATCCTCCACCTTTTAAAAAAATTTAGAAATTCGTCCGCCTGTAACAGAAAACCCATTAGTGAAAGTTCCGACGACAGGCGTGATTAGTTACGTGACATTCATCCATTCTTGATGAGCTCATATTTTAACATAAGATTTATTAAAGCATATGAAATTAAAACGTCAGATTCAAGATAAACACGTACCTTCCAAGTTTATATAACGAAGTTAGACTGTATAATAATTAATAGTGTTTAATAAATATTTATTTCAATTTGCCAATGAATTGTAATCTTTGCAGATGATTTAACAGAAGAGAAATAGGGCGTTATGCTGAAAGATATTTCGAACTGAAATGCTTGTTTGCGTCTGCTGTTTCTAAAAATACGTTCCTTTATTATCATATAATTCTAATTGTGTATACTAAATGTTAGGTACAGGTTCTTGTAAAATGTATAAAAATGGGTAATTACGTAAGAATTGGCGATTTATGGTACTGGAAAATGAAGCGTGCCTTATTTTTTCAGGATTAGTAATTTTATGAAAACTTGGCAGGTGATATAGTTACCTCTATACAACCTACGCGACAAAAATATCTTGAAATACAACTGACATTTTACGAAATTGCGAAAGCGAGAGTACAGTAGTCAGTTAATACAGCAGACAAATTCAACAAATCATCGATGAACTGGTGGTGATAATTTTCCTTTAGAGGAATTTATTACTCCAGTCAAAATTGTTTAAACAGAAAATCAAGTTTTGAGGTTAAGTTAGGTGTTGGGAATTTAGAATGCTATGTCGTATGCACAACCTTTAGGACGTAGACTTTAAAAAATAGATTTTGCGCTTTTATGAAATTGAGCGCAAAATAGATATAATGTGGAATATTCTCTTTGCGAGAGAGAGAGAGAGAGAGAGAGAGAGAGAGAGAGGGTGGGAGACGTCAGTAAAACCGAAGGCTCGATATACTTACTACATACACTTCAGTTCACTAAATCACCAATTAGACGAAGACGACGTAATCTTACTCTCTGTTCTTGTTAATGAACCTTGTAAAATACTGAATTCAAAAGGATATAAATCTTTAAGAAAAAAACCGCTGCCTAAAGAATCACTACTTCCACATCCAGATTTTTCATTCAAGTCACTTTAAAGGAAACATCTTGACTAGATTTGCACTCTAATACGTGGAAATTATTGGTCATAGAATTTTAATAATATTTGGGGCAGATGTTATAGAAAAGCTTGAGGCGTTGGTTTCCACTATATACGATAAAAATGACGTTTCTAGTTTACCCTACTTATTTTCCCCTATTCACAACCTGCCACCTCATACCCCGTCAATGGAATCATCTCAATCTGATGTCATTACAATACATAATAATTGTCCTAACTTTCAAGTGAATATCTCAATTCTATGTTATCAATCCCATTAATAATGGAGCGGAGATGGCGGGGTTTGAAAAATATTAGAAAGAAATCTGAGGCCTTGGTTTCTAGTATATACACCAAATCCTAAATTTCTGTACTTTTACCAGCTTGATTTACTTATTTTCCCCTATATACTCCTATTTAAACCCCAACACTTCAACGGAATAATGTTAAAATATAATCTAGTTCCAGATGTCGTTATAATATATACATCTACCATATTTCAAGTTAATATCTCAATTTTATTTTATCAACCCCTTTAATAATGGAGTAAGGGTGGTGGGGGTGGTTGAAAAATATGACTAAAAAATCTGAGACCCTGGCTTCTAGGACATACACCGAATATCAAGTTTCTGTACTCTTACCAGCTCGCTCCACTTTTCTCCCTATTTACCTTTACTTACCCCCCACTCTTTCAACGCAATCATGTCAAAATATAATTTAGTTTCAGATATCGTTATAATACATACGTGTATCAAATTTCAAGTGAAAATCTAAATTTAATTTTATCAACTATTTTAATAAGGGAGGGGTGATGGTGGGGGATGGAAACTATTATAAAAAACCTGAGACCTTCGCCTCTAGTATATACACCAAGTCCCAAGTTTCTGTAGTCTTACCAGCTTGCTTTACTTATTTTCCCCTATCTACCCACTATTGGGTTGAAAATGTTAAAAATAATTTGATATCTTGGCTTCTAGTACATACACCGAATTTCAAGCTTCTGTACTCTTACCAGCTTGCTCTACTTATTTTGCCATATTTACCCCTATTTAACCCCCAAGCCTTCAACGGAATCATGTCAAAATATAACCTAGTTCCAGATGTTATAATACATACGTGTACCAAATTTCAAGTGAATATCTCAATTTTACTTTATCAACCCCTTTAATAATGGCGTAGGGGCCGTGGGGGGTTGAAAAATATTATAAATAATTTGATATCTTGGCTTCTGGTACATACATCGAATTTCAAGTTTCTGTACTCTTACCAGCTTGCTTTACTTATTTTGCCCCATTTAACCCTATTTATCCCCCAACCCTTCAACTGAATCATCTCAAAATATAATCTAGTTCCAGATGTCGTTATAATACATACGTGTATCAAATTTCAAATGAATATCTGAATTTCACCGAATTTCAAGTTACTGTACTCCTACCAACTTGCTTTACTTATTTTCCCCTATTTACCCCTATTTAACCCCCAACCCTTCAACGGAAACATCTCAAAATATAATCTAGTTCCAGATGTCGTTATAATACATACGTGTACCAAATTTCAAGTGAATATCTCAATTTTATTTTATCAACCCCTTTAATAATGAATTGGAGGGGGGGGATGAAAAATATTATGAAAAATTTTGAGGCCTTGGTTTGTAGTAGATACATCAAATTTCAAGTTTCTGTACTCTTACCAGCCTGCTTTACATATTTCTCCCTATTTACCCCTATTTACCACCAACCCTTCACCGGATATCTTCAAAAAACAATGCAGTTCCAAATCTCGTTATAATATATACGTGTACAAAATTTGAAGTTAATATCTTAAACCGTTCCGGAGAAAACGTGCGGACAAAAAATTTACAGACAGACAGACAGACAGAAAATTTGTTTTCTCTCAAATTTAAAATCTCGACGTTTCATGACATTCTAAACCCAATTCAAGAAAGAAAAAATTGAAATTTTTTTTGCTATTACTATATTTCCAATCCACTACGTGGATGTGGAAGTAATTAAATTTCGCCGACATCCAAAATTCCTCCTTTGAGCACCGTCGTTCGAAAGTACCTTAAAGTCTGTTCCGAAGGGCGGAAATCACAGTCAGGATGTAGCGAGTAGCTATTTCAAATAGCAAATTTTTGCCAATAGTTCATGGGGCGGTTTTCAGATAAAAGCCGCTAAACAATTTTTTTAATTCTGAAAGTGGCGGAGAATACCCCGAGTCCGAAGCACTAGAACGTACAATACAAATAGTCTCAAAATTCAAAGTCGAGGAACCGATTCTGACGGACCCAAAATACCTCATAGAAAGGCCTAAGCGGGCATTGCCATAAGGGTCGCTCAAATGCGACTCGACGGAGAAAAGGTATTTTTGGGTTCAATGCCGTTAGTACGTTTTTTCAAGCTGGAGAACCATTGAACTCATATATAGCTTCTTGAAGAATCCTGACAAAGATACAAGCAAAATTGAAAATTTCAGTGCCTAATATAAAAGTGAATAATTTTTCAAAAGTTAGACATACATTTTATTATCATATCTGACTGGAAGTCTGGATCTTTTTGTGCGGTCGATTGTTACAATACTCTCGCTGCTGAATGAGTTACGATTCCTCGCAACGTAACATCTTGCCACGCGTGGTGTTCTCTGCCATGTTGTTTTGTATACAATTAGCTTAGACTTGAACATTTCTATTTTTTGTATTTATTGCAGTTTACCCCCAATAAACGAAAATGTGTTTTGAATTTGATTTTGTTTTGATCCACTAGATCTAAAATTGACAATCTGCGTGCGATTCTGTGGCGTGAATCGGATAACTGTTTACCACGGGTCGACTTCGATCCCGTCAAGTTTGTGCAGCAATCCGAATACTCACAGAATCTATCAATGGTCTTAATAGTCTCAGAAGTGTTTTTCCAGTGCTAGTTTATAATATCTGATCAGACGTGCACCGCTAGACAACAAAATACGACGAATGGCAAATATAATCTTCTTCGTCTTCGATTTGGGGGGTCTAAAGAGTTACTAGGATCCCTTTTGAGAGTGGATATAACGATTCTGTGGCGTGAATCGGATAACTGTTTACACGGGTCGACTACGATCCCGTCAAGTTTGTGCAGCAATCCGAGTACTCACAGAATCTATCAATAGTCTTAATAGTCTAAGAAGTGTTTTTCCAGTGCTAGTTTATAATATCTGATCAGACGTGGAGCGCTAGACAACAAAATACGACGAGACAGACTGTAGCAATTGCAGTAAGTATAATCTTCTTCGTCTTCAATTTGGGGGATCTTAAGAGTTACTAGGATCCCTTTTGAGAGTGGATATAGCTGGATATCGTTACCTACCACTATTACTTGTAGATTATTCAATTTATTTCCAGCTCTATCTATACAGACTTTCAAATGCATTTCATAATCGTTCAAATATTCTCTTTTTACTCTCCCTATAGAACGGAGGAGTGTGTTCTTGTTTGATCATTGTATTGAACCACTCGGGGATGGGCGCTGCAGAAATAACAAAACCTAATAAAAATTAAATGATTTTAATGATATTCCCTCTAAACTTTAAAATAAATGCACCAATTTTGGAAACGTTAGAACAGGTTCTTAGATACTGTTCATCATTACGAACCACTATGGAGCGCGACAGTCCCAAGATCGTGTACAGTGCCCCCAAAAATGGGGAGGTACCCAGGTCTCTTCCTGGTCACAGCACTTTTGGACTTTTGATGTTTTTGCAACTTTTTCATGGACTATAATGATGGCTTCTAGACAACCTGTAGTTAGAGAGAAAATGCCGTTCATTTCACACTAGTTTTGCCTAGATAATTCTAGGTAACACTAGTTTAACCTACATTCAAGTTATGCTGGTAATGTACATGAGGCAATATTGATTCCGATACGGGTAAAATCTGTTTTTGTTTTTTGTTATTTTGTTCCAAATTTATTTTAGACCAAAAACATTTGTAAACACCAAAATCTTTTAAACTCTTTTAAACTTTAAACATTCTTTTTCCCTTTCCATATTTTCCCTGGTGGCGGACAGACTACTGGGACTCAATTCCTCGAACGGGTTTTTCGTTGAGGTTTTCCCGTATTAACGGCCAAAATTTCATTTAATGCGTCGTCTTCTAGTTGTTTACAGTACTAGCGTTAATTTTTTAAAATCTGCACAGATATTTTTTAATGTAAATGTTAAATTTAAGCCACCACAGGAGGCGGGTGTTTTAACTTTTTCATTTTATTTTGTTAAGCCAAACCGGTCGCGATCCGCCCAACCATGCGCATACCAAGACGCTGCGCACCGTGGTTGCATGGTTGACTCCGATTACGATCCGAAGAGGCAATAATTGTATTCTTAAATTTAAATACATTTGTTATGACGATGGTAAAATACTCAGGATCATTTGTACTCTATGTCATTAATTATAGCATGTACAGAGACATGCACATGCATTTGTTCAATTTTTTAGACAATTTGGTAGATTTGTAAGGTGCAAATACGTGATTAAATTAAACAATACATTTTTGATTTCATTCGCGTACATATATTATTATGTGAATTTATATTGAGAATTTCCCCCTCCACTACTCGCACATACCCAACACTACCGATTTGTATTCAGTAGACAGTTGCAGATTCTCCTTCATTTTCTGCGTTATAGTTTGTTTTTAGGTCAAAAGATCTAAACACATGTACTACCTTTCTCCAGTGCTACAAATAAAGCAAAAGATTTCATATTCTTATAGAATATATTTCCAGGAGCTGAGAAAAATTACAGCTCTTCGGCTCACGCCAAGTTCACCGTTTTAAAAATAGCAGAATTTAACAAATTTTTAGAACAGGAATTTCTAAAAATAGAACTCGTTAACAGGATTTTGAAATGGATCCGCCTCTTCATAAGGATTGGTTGTGTCCTTTTACAGTCTTGAACTTCCTTTTGTAAATATTGATGTGATGTACAATTGTACGGAATCAAGATAATTCGAATGATCTTAATGATACCAGATTCGTTTACTTTTCAAAAGCTGTAAGTGTCCGAGAAGGGGCGATATTATGCGAAGTTATATTTGTGCTGGCCCATGGAGACGCTAGCGACGCTTAGCTCAGGTTACCTGTAGTGGGGGGCGTCCTTTTATAGACACGTGCGTGTATTCCCGAATGTCGGCGATGTCGAGGGACTCAGCGTCCATCTACCTGGTGAAATGATTCTTTTTAACACTACCGGGTGTTTTATATTAGTTGTTTTCCTTACCTTACGCAGTCTCTATTGCAGGTTTCTGGAAATAACTTGCAAGTGCGTTCACCTAACGTATAATTTTGGACTTAGAAATGAGGAAATATTCGCACAAGTTTCAAATTATCGCTTACCTGCCTTCTTATTTACCTGAATTTTGAAACGAGTGCATTCCTTGCTGTAGAATTTCGCATAGTAACTTATTTTTAGCATTTTATATTAGAAAGCTATGCCAATTGTTTATTTCTTTATCCTTTGATTTCGTCCACATAATCTATAAATAACGGCGCAGCAGATAATTTATTTTTCTTTTAGTATTGATTATAAACATACGTTTTTTATTAAAAGTGAAATATTTTAAAGATTGATAATACAGAAATCTTTAATGGCGGTAATAATCAACTGATACTTGCGATTTTGTAAATATACGTTAGCCAGCACTATCACAACTCTCTTAATATATTTCATTAGAGTTGGGACAGTTTCCAAAAATAGGAAAAATTGTTCCACTACAAAAGAAAAAGACAATCCTCAGCTATTAGAGAATTATAGACCGATGATAATTCTAAGTTATACAGGGTGATTCGCTAGCAATGCGCCATAGAGCATTTCAAGGCAAGTCTAGATCAACCGGGAAACATGTTTTTGGCCAGTGATTAAGAAGATACAGGGTGTTTTATGTACTTGGTCTGAAAATTCAAAGAGCTATACCTCTACAACGGTTGGATGTAATCGAATAAAATTTACCAGTGACATTTCACAGCTGGGACTTGTCAGATTAGCCTAATTTATTTTGAAAAAATTCAGGGCCGGACTGGGAAAGAATCTGCCCCCTCGCATTTCTGGAAAACTACTAGCGGATTCGGAAAGTTCAGAAATAATGCTATTAGAATAACGATTCAATGTTGACGGCACACTTAAACCGTTTCAACAAAAAAATCACAAAACAATTTAGCGCATCAGGACTAATAAATTTTACCGAGCATTATTTATGGAACACTTTGATGAGTCCATTCAAATGCTTCAGATCCATATCCCTTCGAGGACTGCCCATAATACATGCGAATAACATACCTAGTAAGAAAAATACAGGGTCGTACTTGTGAAATTTTCGATTTGTTTTTTTTTTTATTTTAATGCCTTATTTATATTAACTTTCTGGCAAAGTTTAGCTAATTGCTACTCTACCACTTAACCAGGACGGCGAGATGAGATCCCACCAATCCAAGTGCCGAACTCAAGCAGCGAGCCTTACTCACTGATCGATTGCGCCACTTAAACCGGTAAACGATACCACACCTCCGAATTATTTTATGTAATCTAGATAAAATGATAAAATTTGAATGGATTATGGGTATAACATTCATAGAAAAAGATGCACACATAAATATCATAACCCTTTTAATAAACAAACAAACTTAACATCATAACATTACATAAGTAATGCTCCAAATCTAGTATACGAGGCTCTCAAAATGTCCTCCCCCAACTTAGATACATTTTCTGCACCGCACCAATAAATATCGTGTGGCTTTCCCGATGGTTTGTCACTGGTTCCTCATGTCATCAGATGCTGTCACTACCTGCTGCCGTAGTTTCCTTCTAGTGGTGACTTCTGCGCTGTAATCCGATTGTTTCATACATCAAACATAACAATCAAGAACAGTTAGGTCAGAAGACCTAGCTGGCCAAGATTAAGTGCCTCCGCGACCGATTCAGCGGATAGGAAACTCATTGTTGAGGTGGTCCCGGACCTGGAGTGAAAAATAAGGTGGTGCCCCATCATACTGGAAATGAAGACCTCCCCTCTTGACATTTTGCGCCAATAATAAATTGGGCAAAATGTTCCGGAAGAAATATAAGTAGATTTCTCCAGGTAATTGGCCTTCAAAAAAATGCGGTCATACCAATGAATTGTTCACCACTCCACACCATACATTAAGCGAGAACTTGCGCTGGGAGTTTCTCTGGACAACAGCGTGACGATTATTGTGGGCACAAATGCTTGAATTCCTAGAATTTCACACTCCATCTCTAGTGAATTGGGCCTCATCCATGTAAGTAATTCTGGGCAAAGTTCTTGGATGATGAATAATCCAACGACAGAACGTAAGGCGTGCGACTTCATCACCTGGTTCGAGACGCTGGATATTTTGGATGCGGTAAGGATACAGACATTCCGCTTTTAACGCCCTCCATACATGGCTTTGAGGAATACCTAGCGCGTGTGCTATTCTTCTAGTGCGCAGTAGTGCCTGTTAAAGGATTTCGCTCTGCCAATTCCACAATGTTTTCTTCTGCCGGTCTAACTACTCGTTCTAAACTTTTCTTTACTTCCAGGAAATCTAATATGTTCTCGAGAGAACTGGAAAACTCTGCTGAAGGTGTCGCACGACGGTACTCGTCGACCAGGAAATCTTCGCTGATATTTTCTTACGGCAGCCCTTGTATTACCATCGCAAAACCCATACACATAAATAATATCAGCGAATTCAGCGTTTGTAAACTTAGTTGGCATCTTTAAAATAAGAATGAAACGAGGTACAATTAAATAAAACACCAAATTGTCTAAATAATTATTGTTGTCATAGAGATAGTGATAAATATATAGATTACTATTCTTTTCGATTTCAAAATAAAACTGTACGGGTATCTTTCTTAATTAATAGATAGGTTATGTTCTCTTATTTATGTCGTGACCGAGTTTTGAGAAAGTCCTGATGCGCTAAATTGTTTTGTGATTTTTTTGCCGAGACGGTTTAGGTGAGCCGTCAAAATTTAACGAATTTTGACTGCATACCTAAACCGTACTCTAATAGCATTTTTTAGGAACTTTCCGAATCCGCTAATAGTTTTTTAGAAATGCGATAGAAGAAAGTACTTCAAAAACGAGGAGGGCAGACTCTTTAAGAGTCCGGCCCTGAATTTTTCAAAACCAATTAGCTAATCTGACAAGTTCCAGCTGTGAAATGTTACTGGTAAATTTTATTCGATTATATCCAACCGTTACAGAGATATAGCTCTTTGAATTTTCAGACCAAATGACTTGCCTTGAAGTGCTCTATCTGCCATTAGGCTACGGCGTATTGCTAGCGAATCACCCTGTATTTCAATAATAACTGAACAATCAGTACCCACAATATTATACAATTATCTAGAAAAATCAGCCATTTACTAATTCTCAATATGTAGGCCAGTAAAAATAATAGGTCGGCCTAAAACAAATTTGGGACAAGCTGATTTTAGCGTGATTGTGTTTCCTAGGGGGTACTATTTATGTGCCTAAAAGTCCTCAGTGATCCCCCTAGCCAAACTACCCCAAAACCACCCCCAAAGGTACATTTTTTTGTTTTTTGCGATTTTCTCAAAAACCTTAAACTTGAATTATTATTTGTTTGCTTATAATTGTATTGAAACATTCTTTATAGGATTTTGCAAACAGCAGAAAAATTAACTATCTATAAAAGAAAAACTTTGTGTAGAAATATTAATGAAATCATTGCTTTCTTTCGATAACCTGAATTCTGGTTATGCTAGCAAGTTAAAATCCTAAAATGAATTTGTCTAATTTCTTATTTGACAATTCTCATTCCAACACTAGCATCCACACAGTCCCCTACGGCCATGCAGATTAAACTAGTATCCACATAACCCCCTACGATTATGAAGATTCAGTTAAAAATGAGAACAAAGACCTAAAATGAATTTATTTATCTACCTTGTCTTAAAAAATTTAGAAATTGTCTTGGTTTTGCATGAAACATCTTTATGAATGGCTTTATGTCTTTCTGATGAGCTCCAGAATAAGGGCGAAAAACGTTTCAAAGGCTAAGCATTTCCAGGAAACAGAATGATAGATTTCATGAAAATGTAATCCATTGGAATGAAAAAATTTTTTAAGACAAGGTAGATAAATAAATTCATTTTAGGTCTTTGTTCTCATTTTTAACTGAATCTTCATAATCGTAGGGGGTTATGTGGATACTAGTTTAATCTGCATGGCCGTAGGGGACTGTGTGGATGCTAGTGTTGGAATGAGAATTGTCAAATAAGAAATTAGACAAATTCATTTTAGGATTTTAACTTGCTAGCATAACCAGAATTCAGGTTATCGAAAGAAAGCAATGATTTCATTAATATTTCTACACAAAGTTTTTCTTTTATAGATAGTTAATTTTTCTGCTGTTTGCAAAATCCTATAAAGAATGTTTCAATACAACCTTAAACTTTTCGACAAAACTTCAGGACACATTTTTCATAGAGCATAAAATTCCCTATCCAATGGTATATATATAGTATAAATTCGAGTAATTGCAAAGCCTCCTATAGCGCTTTGAAAATAAATAAAATTTAAATTCTGCAAAATTATTTTCGATTTCGCAAGTTCTGACCAATATTTTAAAACTACATTAACACTACTTGGGCTTTATTGTATTTTTATCATATCTGCGGCATTTATGTAATTCGAAATAATTTTTTATTAATAATATTAGCTATATTTATCTTTACAAATAATTTTAAGCCTGAGAAGATCCTGCGATTTGCACACAAATCTCCAAGTAATAAATAAGTTAAAAGTTAAAAAGTTAAAAAAATTGAATAATTTATGAACAAATTATTCATTATAAAAATAACAAAAATAAAACAATTGCAAAAAAAAACATAATACATTTTCATTAAAAGATAAATTAAAACATAAACAAAATTGACTAAAAATCCTCATCGTCCTCAACTAAAGACACATCTGATGCGACATTACTGCAATATTATTGTCCCAGACAAAAACTACAACTTGCAGTGCATTTTAAATTAAATTTGCTGCAAATACAGGACTTACTGGAGCAATTAGATTTGCATCCACAAAACAAAATGTTTTAAATGAATTCGGGTGCAATTTCTTTTGAATTCTTTTGCGGTTGTAGTGCGCCATCCTTTTTAATCCACCCCCAGTCCTCCGGGTTTAATTCGATGCCCATCCATAGCTGTACTTGTAAGTAAACTCTAAAAGAGTTATATTAAAAATATAAAGTTCAGCAACTTCAGATGAAGGTGGCAATGTAGCGAGCTAAAAATTTTGAAATAAATTTTGACGGAAAATTGTGTGACAATATTTATAACACCTTAATTCATTTAAGTTTTTGCTTTTGTGACTGCCATACCAATTTAAAATAAAATTTTGACCTGCTTTTAATAGATCAGATAGATTCGGAAAATTGCTTTTAAATATGGAAAGATCGTTGAAAAGAGCATTATTATTTTTTTAAATTGTTAATGCCGTTTTCTTGCCCTTTTTAAAAAATGCTGACGTTGTATCGCAACCAGTCATAGCATCAAGAAATAGTATATTTTGAAGAATTGGTTTATGTAATATATTTTGTAATGCGTATATATTTGTTAGTTTATTTGGCTTACAAGATGTACCGGGTCTCAGCATATAAATATTTTGAGTTGCACAATGTTCTAGAAGCAACACTATAATGTCTGTATCTAGCGCCACAACAATTACGGAATTGTTACTTTCTATGGCACAATCCACTGTTGTTTTAGCAATCATATAATCTGAATCAGTTTTTGCTATGCTCACTGAAATACCGACATTAACAAAATGGGCCTCTAAAAAATTAATGAACTTCTCTTTATTTGAAGAAACTGCTAAAAAATGATCATGGTTTATATTAACAGATGTCTCAGGTGTAAATTCAACTTATTGCCCAGTTGCGTTCTTTGCTTTAAGTTGGTGTTCTGTAAATTTTGTACTTAAATGTTCATTCCGCCACCAGGGCCAATTACCGACGCCAGAGGATAGGCTCATCAGGGCTTGTGTAAACACTGGAACCCCTAACCTGGAAATTTTGCCGAACCCTCACTTTATCGTCAGGTAGGGATTTTGGCCATAGGATAATAATAACATACCTGTTAATTTTTCTCTAGACACTCTAATAACATAAATGTTTAATAATATTATAATATATACACTTAAAAAAAAAACGGCTGTATAATTAATTATTGCCGACGCGCTTTTTACATCTAGTACAGGTAATAACTAAAAACTCAGGAATGCACTTGTCTACTTGGAACTCCGCGCCCGTCGTGTTGCCCCGTGCTATTACGCCATCCGCCAATTTTAAATGAAATTAAAAAGTGATTACATCATACCAACTTTAGTGTTATTGTAGTTTTAAAGTATTGGTCAGAACTTGGGAAATCGAAAATAATTTTGCTGAATTTAAATTTTATTTATTTTCACAAGGCTATAAAGGGCTTTGCAATTACTCGAATTTACACTATATGTACCACTGGATAGGGAATTTTATGCTCTATGAAAAATGTATTCTGAAGTTTTGTCGAAAAGTTTAAGGTTTTTGAGAAAATCGCAAAAAAACAAAGAAATGTACCATTGGGGGTGGTTTTGGGGTAGTTTGGCTCGGGGGATCACTGGGGACTTCTAGGCACATAAAGAGTACCCCCTAGGGAACACAATCACGCTAAAATCAGCTTGTCCCAAATTAATTTTAGGTTGGGCTTAAAATTCACTTAATTTTATTGGACTAATGGTTACCGAACAAAAAAGTCCACTGAATTAGCCAGCCTAGAATTTGTACAAAAATGTATGGATATTTGAACATGAATTATAAAGTAGTAGGATTATTATTTGACTTACCTGTAGCTTTTGACTATGTAAACCCTTTCTCAAATTAAAATTGAGTAATTTAGGAATTAGAGGCAAAATACTGAACTGGATAATGTCATATCTAAATGACAAAAAAATACTCGTTTCCATAGATTCAGAAATTTTCGACACGTATGACACGGGTATCGGTGTAGGGCAAGGGTCGATTGTTGGACCATTACTTTTTTAATATTATTTATCAATGACCCTCCATCACTTCTTACCGAACGAGACTTTTTTATGTACGCTGATGATACTTCGGTAGTCATACATGCTGCTAAAAGTGTATAGGAATTAGAATCTATGGCAGTTAAAACAATTAATAAATTTGAAAACTGGTGCCAGAAAAGTTCACTTATAGTTAATATCAGCAAGATAATTTTCGACTATTTCCCTACTTTATTAACTAAATCAGTTCCAATTTTAAACTGTGTGGAAACTAGTGATGAGGAGAAATTTCTAGGAACAATTCTAGACTCAACACTTGATTTCTCTAGTCATATAGACAATATGTGTTCGAAACTAGCTAAGAATACATACTCGTTAATAAATCTTAGGAAGATCTAGATGAACGTTGTTTGTTCGCAGCTTATTACTCCTTAGTCTACTCAAGACTTAGCTATAACACTATTACCTGGGGTCAGTCACAAGAAATCTTTAGAGTGTTTGTTACACAAAAGCGTATAATCAGAGTAATGCTGAATTTTCCATACAGACAGACCTGCCGTGACACTTTCAGAAAGAAGAGATATATGACAACACCCTGTATATATTGATCTAAAATTTTATGTTACATACACAGCAATCAGGAAACATTCTGTTCTAACATAGACATACACCAATATAATTACCCGCGGAGCAATTAAAATACACATTGACTATTAAGCTTAGTAAATATAAAGAACTCTACCTGTTACGCTGGTGCTTATCTATACACTTCCCGATAAATTTAAAACTGTACTAAAATTTAAATTGTTTCGAAGTGAGCTAAAAAATTACTTAACAGAAGACTCTTTCTACAGTATAAATGAATTTTGTACCTCAGCTCTTGACCAATGTTTGCAATCAGAGCATATTTTTTGTTTTATTTTATTGTATGAATGTTTATTGTTATATATTTTTACTATTTTATGTTTTATATTTGTATTCTTATTATATATTTATTTATTATATGATTCCTATGCCGGAGCTTCTGTGTAATTTTCACAAAACCATTTTTGTAATTTTTGACAATGTTGAAGGTTAATAAATTCTATTCTATTCTATTCTATTTTAAACACAGTTTGGTAAAAGGCAATTATTGATGATACTAATAGTACAGGTAAATTGAACTTCAATTAGAAATAACAAGGGTAGTCCAATTTTTTGTGAAAATGTCGATAAAAATCATTGAGTTAGAAGGTAGGGAGAAGCTGTCACGTGATCAAACACGGCATTATTTCGCCATCTTGTTACTACTTTTCCGTCAAATAGTGACAGTTTGTTTTCCATGTGATTTATGGTGATTTTTACTGATAGTTTGTTAAATTTTAGACAATAAACATTAAAAGGACTATGGTGTCGTGTGCTAAAAGAAGTTGCTCTTCTAGAGATGGTGTTGACAAGAAGAAATTAACAGGAATAACATGTCATAGGTAGTGTAAACAACAAACAGAGCCGTATTAAAAGAAATAGCTAATTAAATGTTTTTTTAATATACTCAGGTTATATATTTCGTAGAATAGAAACAAATGGTTTATTGTAGGATAACATTGCACATTTTATATATCAAGGTAAATAAAAACTGTTAAAACTCTTGCATTTATTGAATTGAACATTTATTTACGTTATCCAGATAGACCGTCTCATCGGGGTACAAATTTCTTGTATTATTTTAATTAGTCCGGGTCTGGCAAACCACCATATTGTTACTACATTTAGCCACGCCTACTGATGCCGTTTCTGTATAGGAAATATGTATAGGATGTCGTCTCCCTACCTTCTAACTCAATGATAAAAATACTTACCTTTGAAGAAACAGACGAGCTCGTAGCTACACGCTGGAACATACTATAAAAACCAGCCAGGTGCAGGTCGTGTTTGCACATTTAGTGTTCTGTATAATCTGTCAACCTACCTTTTTATGTAACAGAAAAAGTACCTAAGTTAATGCAATTCTGATAATTTTCGTTCAATCCACATCGTATTCCCAATGTTCGTGATTTTTTTCAGATTTTTTTAGAGCGATGCTTTTGGAGATAAGGTGAGGTGACAATGATTTTTAAGCGTCATTTCGGAAAAGTGTGGATGACTGGAAAAAAATGTCTTTACTTCCCATTTAAAAAAATGAAATAACCTGCAAAATCGAATTTCTACTTTTTGTAATTCACGCCTGTAATTGGGCCATAACTTCCTAGTAATTCGTATTATTGTAAATATCCAATGTGTAATGGCAGTAACAATTGAGAATTCTAATAACGCAAGAAATAAGCCCTAATAGCACATGGACGTCCCGAAAACGTCCCAAGAACGTACTCACAGGACATGAAAACGTCCCGAGGACGTACTCTACCGACGTAAGACGTACCGAGGACGTTTGAGGGACGTTCCGTGTCAGCAAAACGGGGTGTCCCGAGGACGTCCCACCCAGGACTTATGTGGGACGAATGTAGGTCTAGAGAGGACGTCCTGAAAACGTTGTTGGGACATACTATGCAAAACATATAGGTACCTCCCCTCCACCACTTTTAAGGTGAATTCACAGCAGAGGGTATTTATGTTCCTTTTTGAGTTTTCTAACCACATGCATTTCTTTCGAAATAGAATCCAGTGATTGGATTCTATTTCGAAGAGAATAAATGTAGTTAGAAAAGCCAAAAAGATAAAAAAATGACAATATATATGTAATTACCATGTAGAAAAATTATTCAATTAGATTGATTTTAAAACTTAGTACTTTTATTTATCAACACCGAATGACAAATTTATGCGAACATTTTATTTCTATTGTGCTATTGAAAAATAAGTTATGGCATTTGTATTTTTTTTAAATTAACTTCTTACTCAACAAATTCAAGTGTCAAATGTCAAAAATACAATTTTTATGGGATTTAAAAGTTATATATTATAATACCTAGTACAGTATAATATAGTTATATATACATTAAGTCATATTGAATATTATAAGAAGTAAGCCAAGTATGCAATAAAACGTAAGATAAATGTATATCTCACCTTTTCTTAACGTTTTGCACACTTCGTCTTTTTATAATTATCTTAGTTTATATTATTTTCTAATATTCTCTCTTTCTTGACAGTCTTGACACCCTCTCTGTTCTTTCTTTTGCCCTCTTCAATCACGATGTAATAGCCATTTCGGTGTCCTTCCAAGACTTTGAAGCGTTAGCGACTGCAGCAGCCCTTGTGCAAATAAAAGAAAAATTAACATTTCAGATGAAATCTTGGCAAAAAACATTAAGACTAATATATGCCACTTGATGGCAGCTTATATTTAAAATAAATTGTTATAATTTTCTTGGTGTCCTATTTAAAAAAAATCACAGTTTAAATGTGAACATTTTTTTGTTTAACTGACTTTTGCATTTGAAAGGTTCCCTTGTTCATTTAAAAATTTTAAGAACACCTCTTTATATGAATGATTGATTCTACAAATAATACCAAAGACCGAGAGAAGCAGAAATATATGTTGACTAATGCTACCGCAGATTAATAACATTATTATAAGTTTAACGTTATATTTTTTGGCAATATTATTACAGAATTCAAGTAAAGAAAATGGCTATGGGTTAAGATGCATTAGGATTTACGGTTAGAAGCAGGTTTATTAGGTTGAACATTGATGATGTATAAAAGTTTTTGTACGTACGTACAGCATAATTTCAGAAAAATTAACAAATAGGGCATATATAAGTTACAAATTTGTAAATTTTCCTCAAAAAGTACCTTTATTAGTTTTTTCCTTATATTAGTTTACTGAAATCCCTAAATATACTTTACAAGTTTGTTGATGTTTTCTGGCGAATGTTTTTATTACTCGATGTATCAAACCTTACCTATTAAAAGTTTCATCACCTCCACTTGTTCATCAGAGATGTCGAACCATATATAACACTTCGTTTAACACACTGCATGAGTAGGTACTTCTTTTCAATTTTTACTTCCCTCGCATACCGAAGGGAAGTATTGTATTTATAATGTTTAACCAACAATCTTCTTTTAAGTGAATAAGTTCGCTCCATGATAAACAACTAAAAACTACATACTCAGGTTCACAGGTGATCTCCCATAGAATTTTAACAGATCCAAATAAGGTGGGTGGTAGTATATTTATTATAACCTAGAAATAAGCCGCACCAAATTTATCTAGAATAAAATATCGATCTAAATACTTATATATTAATAAATCAATTAAATAGACTTACCTGTTTTTGGTACTTTCTTTTGTAGCCGTTAAAAGTGACTACTGCCAGTGTGTGGAAGAAATAAAAATGCAAAGAATTTATATAAATTCGTTGTAAAAATGACGCAATGTCTGCCAAATTGACGAATTTCCCAGTTTGACAGCAACTGATGAGTAACATTACAGCTCTGCTTAAATATTGCGGTGAAAATGGCTGTAATATAACCGAAACTCATGAAAAAAATAGTTGAAACGAATATAAGAATTCTGAAATTAGAAAAATCAAATCGACAAAATTTAAATGGACCATGAAATATGAAAATATTTTGTTATCAAAAGAAATTTTGTTAGTAAAACTTTTTAAGGATTGTAATTTCATTTTTACAGTTTTTAATTTCCTTTTTTAATCATATCCTCATCTGCTCAAAAAAAACATCACTCCTAGAGGTTATTTCACAAATGTGTTTAGGTTTGTCTCGACTAGACTCTAGCACGATGTCCTCAAAACGTTTTATTCAGAACGTTTTAGGGACGATAGCAAACGGACGTCCTTGGGACGTACCATGTAAACCCGGGACGTTCAGACCAAACGAGGACCTAAATGAACGTCCTGGGGACGTTTGGTGTTATCAGGGAGACTTATATTTATCAAGGTAATTGAGTTTCGTAAACTTTTTGTTTCAGATATCCCCACAAAAAGAAATCTAATGAAGTTAAGTCAGAGGATCGTGCCAGCCAGTGTACTGGATCACATCGTCTCCCACTGCTTAGATTTATTTCTGACAATAAAACTCAAACCTTGAAGTCCTCTACCAAACTATTTAAAAACATAGCCAGTAAATCCCACTTTTCAAATGATGAAACTTTTGTCTGAAACACGTTTCTCCAAATTTCTTCATTTTCAGGTTATTTGCATTTGCCAATTTAAATGGCCCACCCGTTATATAGATTGGTCACTATAGCAGCCCTACTTTGACAATAAGAGAAATGTGACATAACAATGAAATTTGGCACATAATTAACACAATTGGCAAGAAAGACATCTATAAAATTTTTAATATACTTTGAAGTAAAATCTATGTTTGTTCTCCTTTCCCAATTTAACTGATGATACACATTTTTGTGATGAATATTCATACAAGAATTTTTTCAGAAGATATCACTGCATAATTATAACATTGTTATGATCAAAAAATCACACCGAGTTTTGAAAAAAAAAACCTTTATTAGTGATGAAATAATACATTGTATATATTTTTTTCAAAAGTCAATATAATTTTTTGATTATAGCAGATGTAATTATTATGCAGTTATATTTTCTGGAAAAACTCTTGTATGAATACTCCCAAGAAATCTATCATCCTTTGTTAAATTGGAGAAAAGTAACAAAAATACATTTTATTTTTCTTTACCACGGCGCGGCGTACCTGTTAAATCGCATTGGCAAAAAATATGTTATTCGAAGAGCCTTAAAGATAAAGATAAATAGTTATAGCTTTTCTAGTGTCCATTAGAGAATCATAAAAAAAGACCGACAAAGGAATAGTTCATAATACCAGCGATATCATGAGGGCCGACCGACAATTTTTAGAATCACTTTTTAATGATTATAAATATTGTTTTACTACTTTATATTAATTGATAGGCATGATCTAAATTATTTATTTATAATACATTGTTTATTTATAATAAATAATGCTAGTTGATTGAACAACTCCATAAATGATTCAATAAAAGTAAATAGATATCATTTAACATACGGTTATGCTACCGGCAATATTAAGAATAAACCAAGAGCAGGTAACGCACATGTAATGGTGAGCGAGGTAAATAATAATCGACTAGTTTTGTTTGAGATAAGCGCATAAAATATCTGGTTAACTATATTGGTATACGGGTATCGTTTGTAATATTCAAGCACGTTATCGCACAGTGGGTCATTTTCAGACATTTCTGATCAAAACTTAAATGAACCCATTTTAACAGATTTGCCAGAAATGGGTAATAATCAAGCTTCTTGGTTAGGGGAACAGAGACCCCGAACCCTATAGCTTTGCATTCTACGGCTCGAGAACGAAACATACGTTACGTGTTAATGTTAGTTTTTTTGAATTGTAAATTTTCTGTTCAATGAATCGGCAATATCTGATACAGAACAAGGTAAGAGCTTTATAGTAAGCAGTTTGTTTACCATTTGGTAGGTACATTATAGCCTTTTATCGAGTGAGCGGTTTTTGCCGTAAACTTTGATGAAAATGAAAAGTTACGCTTTACTTCCCCAATATTCCGCCTTGTATTTTCTTTATGATATTGAATGCAGTGTTCAATGCATGTTCTGTGAATTGCAGCTGCCTATAGCTGCCTTTTTTTGAGTTAATGCTTTTGAATACGTTGATACAGACGAAAAACATTAAATTTCAAATGAAACACTAATTATATAATAATAAACGAACTTTATTTAATAAGCTCATATAAACACATATAATAATGATAAATGAAACAATTAGCACAGTTTAGCTTATTGTAATTAATCTGTAACAGTTACAGGAAAATTCCGTCTTCCAGGGACCCATTAAGGGCATGTAGAAACTTAAAACTATATTCTATCAAATATAACAAGATAATTCTAACAAAATTTAAAATATTCCAACACAGGACACACAGTAATTTTATAATATATTACATGGCTGGCAGATCAAAATAGACAAAAATGTGTATAAAACCTGATATGATTCATCAAATTAGGCAAAATAATTAATTGACATTGTTTGCAGCTCATTTTTAGATATTAAAATTAATATTTAAGTTAACGTTGAGTAGTCTATGTTTAAGATGCTTTGTAAATATATAATTGGTTTAAGATACTTAATCTCTAGAGGTAATAAATTTACAACTTTGCATACGACATATGAAAAAGACTTCTGTCTTATTGATATTGCAGGCACTGATTTTGTTCAATTCATGAATTTGTGCACTAATCACTATTTCAAGGTGCAACTTACTCCCAATACACATCCCTAATGTAGATCATCCTTTTCTTTTCAACCCCTATATTATATAAGTAAGCAGATGAAATTGGTCAATATTATAATGCCTCATCTCTTGCGTTTCTGAGATCCTAGCACCCATGTTCCATATTACAAGCCAAAGCAACTTGATTTATTCAAGATTTTGAGAAAAATCTGTAATTACCAGTGAGAAATGTCAATAAAGAATTTTGACCAATACATTTTTCTCCAAAAAATGAGCCGGAATATTTTCAGAATTTTTATGGAACATTTAAGCAGACCTTCGCATATGTTCACAGTTTCAATCGCCTCTAGATCAAAAAATCGAATTCGGTCGGACTGGTGGTCAAAGAGAATTTTAATCACGGGACCCAGGACAACATTTTCCCCAAGTTTCAGAACAATCGACTGAAACCCATTTTTACTATAAAAAACTGCGGGGTCCTTTTACAATTTTATAAAATTATTTCAATTTTCACCCCCTAAAACCCACCCCCATTTATCGATGGATTTTAAAAAATATTTATCCTGTAATCGCCAACTGATATAGGGGCGTTTCCATGAGTTTAAGAATTTTGGCTGAAAATTCTTAAATTTGTTCCTATGTATATCGGTGTTATTTTATCATAAACAAGCTTTGTAATGATTTATCGTGGTAGCAACGCTTCAGACTGAATTTCTAAATTGAAGAATAGAAATACTATACACTCTGCTTTGTATATAGAGTGATGTACACAATTATTAAGTAACCCGGTTTAGACAGATACCATTATTTTTGTAATTATTTACCTAAAACATGTAAAAACATAAAATTCGGTTAGGTGCGCTTTATTTCTTTTCACAATAATAATAAATATGTCTAAAAGTAGCACGGTAAATTTAGCATGATTGCTTTGCCAGGAAATATTTAAAAACATAAATTAGGAACTGGAGGTGTTGGTCATAAGTAGGTGTGTTTTCGTTTTCTGAAAAATGTGAACGTCGTTTTAAGACAGTTAGTATACTATCTTTTAAAAAAACATTGCCTCCGTGATGATAGAAAATTTCCCACAATGTTGTTTAACCTATATTTTGCAAATAATTTGCGTATAAATGCTATAACGCATGTTTGCATTAATTGTGTAAACATTATGTGTGGTTCCAGTATATACAAAAGTTTTAAGTTTTTACGAATAAACACGTGACATCGTTTTGACTGGAGGAGTTCATCTATTTTCCAAAGTACAACATTTTGAAATTAATCACAGTACTAGATACTTTTGAACTTATCAAGTGCAAGTAACTTTGATTTGGACATCTCAAACCATTTACACTATCACATTTTTGTCATAAAGAAATTTTTTTATACAGGATGTTTCTAGAATATGAAATTTCTTTCTATTATTTGTAGAGTTATATGACATAAATATGCATAATTTACTTAATTTTTTTACACTGAATAAAATGCACTAGGTAGTTCATTTTGAGTGACTCTGTTCGAGTAAATTGAGTATAAAAATATCCAAATTTGACAAATAAATGAACTAATGATACTGAATATCAATTTTCTGTAACAATGGAAAGCGCAGCCACAACGTTTGAGTTAATTCCTTATAAACTGTCTGTTTGGTTTTGCATAATTATCGTGGTGATCATCTAAGCTGTTGTAACTTTGAAGTGGAAAAATATTCAAGTTTCATTTGTTTTTAAAATATGTAAATGAGGAGACACGTAAATGTTCCTCAGGTTTGTAAAACGTTCACTATTTGAGAACATTATTTCCCTTGCACCTATTGGTCTCAACCCCCGATATCTCAACCCTCACCCATTTTAACCCCTTGAAGTCTCAACCCTCCGAAAATTCAACTCTGACATTCTAACTTAAAAAAACTTAATAAAGTGAATAGTGTAATTAGACTGAAAAACTGAAAATTGAAAAACTGAAAAATGAAAAATTGAAAAACAGAAAAATTGAAAAACTGTAAAACAGAAAATTGAAAAACTGTAAACCGAATAATAAAAAAAACTGGAAACTGAAAACTGAAAATTCAAAACTAAAAACTGAAAACTAATAACTAAAAACTGAAAAATTAAAATTTGAAAAACTAGAATCGAAAAAATGCAAAAAATAAATGAAATTTTCGCGTAACAGCAGACTATTGTTGCGTTGGTAATTTGTTACGTCAATAATTTTGACTGACGAGCACGTGATGATATCTCATCGGCAAATCAGAAGACACTAATCGTTGCACCTTTCGCTCATTGTCCGCAATGACTTATGAAATATTGTCATTCCCCACTCTTGGTTACAAAGTGGAATGAGTGGGTCCGAGGTGGAAATATCAAAGGTTAAATTTTTGGAGTCTTTAAATCTCTGGGGCTTAAACGGGGTTTGTGGGTTGAAATGCCATGATGATGACAAGAGTGCCAACATTGGTCTATAAATATCTAACTACCTTTACTTTACATCATTATACTCTTCGCAAATACCAAACGAAGAGTACACTGCATTCGATCGGTACATTTCTAAAACTGGTAATATTGCTCGTAGAGAAAAAGATTTCATATAACTGTGTTGATGATCGAATTCTGAACGACTGTCAAAATGTCCGTCCGTCTGTCTATCTGTCTGTCCGTTCGTCCGTCTGTCTGACCGTCTGTCCGTCACGTTTTTTTGTAAGCACGATAACTTAAGAACAAAAAGTCCGATAGTATTGAAATTTGTACAGTAAGTTAGTGTTAGCTAGAGGAAGAACCCTATTGTTTTTTAACAAAATCGATCAGTAAATAAAGAAATTATTAATTCTTGAATTAAAAAAAAATTGTTTTGTAATTCAACAAAAAACATTTCAAACTAATCATTTACAAAAAACTGCGAAGAGTATCCTATTGAATGGGCAACAATTATGTAACATGTGTAGTAAATCGGCGAAGAGTATGATGGTTAGCTTGTTTTGTTTTTCTTTGCCTTAGGGTTAAGTGTTAGAGAATCACACATAAAAGGTAAATTTGTTAGGCGATGAAGGAATTCAAATATATAATACGTTTGAATATGAACTTAGGCATTTTCACATACTTTTTCTAGTGTTAGTATTCCTATCTACCAATACTACTGATGCCATTCTGAATATTTGCTTCATATCTAAAAAATCCTCACTTTGCTAGTATCAGAATTAATTGAACATTTGCTTTCTGGTATTTCAAATATGTTCAGTTTGTTTTTATAAAGTTTACATATTAATAATTAAAGATCAAATTGAAAGTAAACAAATAACAGAAGAAGTACTTTCATGTGTTTATCTGATGTACTCGCACTTGTAATGTTGATTTTGCTTGTGCTAACAGATGGTTTCCTTCAGTGCTTGTAGTAGGTTGTTGAAGGAATTTTTGCGAACTATTTATAGTTAATTATGTCAATGCAAGAAAGTAGAAATTATTTTTAATTCGTATTCTTTTATTTAGTTTCAATTAAATAAAGAACCATGCTTCTAGAACTACTTGAAACTTTGTCTTTTAGAAACTTTTGGCAAAAAGTATGACTGTTTTGAGGATAATATTAAACTCAGCATAACTCAACATTAGCGCGACTGTATACGTACGAACAGCACCATATTTCCCTCTAAGCGAATGAGACACTAGTAGTATAAGCGGTACGCATAAAAATCTGACAAATAATGCAGAAAGCAAGTCCTTTGGCATGTATGCTTTGTATATTTATAGAAGTAATTTGACCCGCAGCACTTTGACCCCTGACCTCATAGACAAAAATGGCAGCCATTTTCAAAAATTCAGGTAAAATGTTTAAAAACAAAAGAAAAATATATCCAAAGACTCTTATCAAACTGTAGGTGAACACTTTAAGGTTAGCAAATGTAACAAAAATAGTCATAGTGCAAGAATAATAGAATTTGTTTAAAAACTCGCGGCTATTTTAAACTTTAACATTTTTTAAAAATAATGCAATATGTTATGTGAGGTATCGTTTAAGTATAATTTGAGGTCGCTGATTCCAATGGTGATGTCAAAAAAATAAAATTCTAAAGGAATTATAACAAAAATACAATTCTGAAGTTAGAAAAATGGCTTTTATTAACAAAATACAAAATAAAATCATAACAGTTTCCTCGTCATCGCTACTGGAATCATATGGCTTGTAATTAAAAAAAAAGAAATTAACAAGAAAGTATTTTAATAAATGTAGAAGGCCCTATACCTTTTGCATTTCTTGCACTTAAGGGTGCAGGAAAAATTATTTTTTCTGCATAGGCAACGCATGGTATTACAATCGCTTGAACAACCGCATTTTTCTAGCTCTCTACAACCTTGCCAGATTCCTGGCAATTTGGACCAGATGGGCTTCCATCCGTTTTCAATAATGTTCCATCCCCATTCACTTGACTCTGGTGAACTTTCCAAAACATCAGATCTGTCCTAGATTTGACCTGCTTGATATGCTGCTCTAAGGGCCAGTTTTACAATACCAGGTTCAGCGTAGGTTCAACTGAGCCACGGCTCAAGCTGAACTGGAGCTCAGGTATATTTCCGTTCTGTAAAGCGTAATTCATCCGGGTTCAGTAGTGCTAGGTTCTGTTACTTTCAAATGTCAGTTGGTAGTGTCGGCGTTTGCACACTGTAGATTTTGAAGAATTTGTGATGTGACATTAGCACAAACTAGCGGGTAGTTTGTGGACATTAGACATTCGGCATTCATGATAGTTACCTGTGATTCATATTCAAGAGTTTTACAATACAATCGTGAACCTTAGTTTTTGTTTTGAGATAATATGGATGATAGAAAAAGATCTGCAAACTTTTCTGCCAAAGAGGAGTCTATATTAATCTCCTCGGTAAGAAAATATAGAAATATCGTCGAATTCAAGCTTTCTGATTCCCAAGCAAATTTCCAGAAAGGAGAGACTTGGCGAAAGATAGAAAGTGAATTTAATAGTATTTCTGGAGAGAATTCCCGTAATGATAAAGTTCTAAAAAAACGATAATATTAAAAAGAGAACGAAAAAGAAGTTCCCTGATAAAAAATTGTATGTGCGAGGTACTGGTGGTGGTCTTTATCGAGAAACCAAAGTTACGATACTGGATGAGGAAGTCAAAGAAATTCTTGGCTCGAGCAAAATTGATGGAGACATTTCACAGTTTGATGGAGATACAAATAAGTTGATACAAATATACTTTGAACATATCTGTTTAAAAATTGTTAGTCTACAATAATAAGTTTCTTTTGCAAATCATTTTCAACATTTTATTCCAGCAATAATGGAGCAATCCGATGGACAGAATCAAGCTCTTAAGTCTGTTTCAAGCCAAGAAGATTTGAACGAAATAATTATTGAAGAAGCTGTATCTCTGGACGTTTTAGAAGACCACAGTAAGTTGTTCGCACTACTTATATAAGTCCATATTCGAGTTATTTCCTTTTCAGTATATGCCTGCACTTCAAGCGCATCGCAGCTCCATACTGAAGTTTTACCCGAAAACAGGAAAGAAATTCAGCCACAGATAGAAATTACAGTAGAAATTAGCAAAAGTAAATAATAGGTACCTACGCCACAGATTTTCTTACACTTTTTTTTACTTTTGTAGTGTTTCAAAGTCAAAATCAATCAGGAAATTGGTGAAAGTACAGTCCCCCCATGATAAGGGCAAGTAAGTCTAAAGCCCTTAAGTAGAATACTCGATGCAAGTCTGAAGCTGCAATTAGTAGAGTTTCATAGTGGGCAGATGCAAAATCTGCTGTAGAAGAAGCAAAGGCACGTTTTATGGAAGAAGAACTATGAGAGAAAAGCATGAATTGGAGATGATGAATATGAAGAGGAAAGCAGATGTGGAAATAGAGCTTATGAGACAACATCATCGAGCAAAATTGAAAATATTAGAAATTCAAAAGGCGACGTTACTTAACAAAAAGTTATAAATTATCTACAAATTCACCTCTTATAATTGCAGAGGGCCGTGTTCTAGAAAATTACGTTTATTTTATATTTTTTTATTATGTCAATTATTTATTTGTATTTACACATTTTATACGATATTAAGTAAAAGCTAAATTTTCTTAAAATAAAAAAACAATTTTTAAAATATTTATTTATTTTTTACACTCACGAACAAACATACTCGTCACCATATGATGCACAATGGGTGTTAGGAGCGTTTATAACCTAAAAGACTGTTACATAACATTTTTCACAGAAGTCCATTAAAATAGTTTATTAACTGTAATGTGTCTGTATCATTGCCAATCACCCTGTTATCCCCCATATTCTCCACCACCACTTCATTGACAATGTTAATAGCTTCTTGCTGTTGGTCATCAACTGGTGGTATTTCCTCATGCCGCAAACATGCTATATTGTGCAGTATGGCAGTTGCTGCAACAATGGCTTCTACTTTCGATCTTCAGTCGAATCCCCAAGGAAAGAACAGGAAATCGCATTTTCCAAACACCGATGCACCTTTCAACTGGATTTCTTGTTCTTACTTGGGGCTCGTTAAAAAGGTGCTTTGGAGGGAATAATATTTATTCGTTCGGAAGGGGGTAGACCTGGGCTAGCAATATACTCAAATGCTTCTATTATATCATCATATCATCACCCCAATTATAACGCAATTTTTACGTCGTAATAAGAGTTACTTTTTTACAAATTCGCCGCCATTTTGGATTTACATGTCCGGAAATCGAAGTGCTGCGGGTAAATTTAATACAATGACTGTGTACAAATCACATGCAAATTTTCTTGCTTTCTGCATTAACCGTCAGATTTTGCCGATTTTCTCGATGTACCGCTTAAACTATAGCAACATTTCAGAAGATCATCGAATATTGTCTTAACTCTTTAAGTGCTGATAACGTCTTAAGACGTCATCTCCCTACTACCGCTCAATGCGCATGACATCTTTAGACGTCATAACGCCCAAGGTGTCATGAACAAAAAAGTCTAAATTTCATAACGAGTGCCCATCAGTCCATCACGCCTTTGGACGTCATGTTTTTTTGTTTATTTTTACTTCCATTTTTTTAAGATTATATTTTAGGCAATATCTGGCCAAAACCAGTACACGTGCAACAGAAAAACAAGCTTGAGTAGGTTAGCCTCCAGGTCATACAGGCCTTATTACGTCAGCAATCAAAGTGTTAAACAAAGCCAACAACAAAACCAACTAGTATTTTATTAGCTAATAAAATACTAGTAGCTTTTACAGTTCCAGGAAGTTGCATTTGCATATAATTATATTGATAATAAAATATAAAAATAATTAATAAAATACTAGTAGCTTTTACAGTTCCAGGAAGTTGCATTTGCATATAATTATATTGATAATAAAATATAAAAATAATTAATAAAATACTAGTAGCTTTTACAGTTCCAGGAAGTTGCATTTGCATATAATTATATTGATAATTATCCCTTTACGGGGAATTTCCTATAATCTAATTTTAATTTTTAATATCCTGTTCTGGTAATCCTTTGATAGTTATAACACGAGTATTTGCTTACATATTTCAGTTGATTGTGAACTTTAGAAAAAGCCGCACCGAAGAGACATAGATGTCAAAACACGTGTCTGTGGATGTTCTAAAGTTTTGTGTTACTGCTATATCGGTAAGTGCTTTTGTTTTGATTGTCTTTAATAAAATACTAGTAGCTTTTACAGTTCCAGGAAGTTGCATTTGCATATAATTATATTAAATATGAATTATTCGCGGGAAGAAATGGTTGACATGATTTTTATTCTGGGGGAGTGCTCAAGGAACAGCCTCTTAGCATCCCGAGTCTATAAAACCAGATATCCTGAAAGGAGACACCCTTTAGAACCTGCATTTAGTAATCTTAGAGACAGATTTATCGAAACTGGTGAAGTGCAGTACAAACCTCATGAAGTTCCAGCAAGAAAAATGACTGATCCAGACAATTAACCTTAATATCTATGCAACTCCTAAAGATAAATACCTACTATGATATATCAATGGAAAGATAATTTAACACTTCATTAGATGACAGAACTGAAAATAGTACGTCCCATTTGAAAAAATTGAATTACGGCCTTTTTTATTAGCGAAACATTAAACTCAATTTTTTCAGCACTCTGTATAAGATTAATATTAATAATGTTTCTGCCCTACTAGCCCTTAATATGCTCAACATAACAGTATAAGCAGAATTTTGAAAACTCTCTTGTCTATGAAATCAGAGGTACTCAAAAACTTATCCGCAAACCTCACTTTTTGTCAAAAAATCTTTTTTATATCGTAAACGGTTCATTTTAAGTACCTACCACCTTAATAGAATTATGAATATAATTAGATGGGTAACTCGATAAAGGAAAAAAATATAGGGTGTTCCATTTAAAATAACGAAGTTGTTGCTCGGACAACGAAAACGGAGTACCCTGTATAATTGTACATATTTTCTGGTTATTCAGAATTGAAAATCAAGAAAATAATCTATAGACAATATATTTCCACCATTTCAAATACAGCCGTAATCGACCAAAATCAGAACTTTGGCGCACCCTGTATATTAGAGGCAAATGTCTCTCTACCAGCCCCACTCCGTTATTAAAAGAGTTAACCAAATGAAATTACCATATTGACCTATGGTACATACAGGGTGTTTCATGAGGAACTGTACACACTTCCAGGGGCGGTAGAGAACCACTTGGGTACTCAGGAACAGCCATTGAAATTTTCCTGTCGCTCTTAATTTTTGAGATACGGGGTGATAAACTGAAACTAACTTATTTTGGAAAGATCGTCCTTATTATTGATCGGATTTTGTTTAAATTTTAGACACTTTTAGACACTTATCACTGTTGATAGATTGCTATTATATATATTTTTTAATTCCAGTGCCGGACTTTTTTATAATTTGATTTTTCCGATTCCTGTAAAAAAGAACACCCTGTAATTTTTTTTAACATTCAGGTGCCAATTGTAAAAGTCCATACATGACTAAACATAAACATGTAATTAGATTTGTTGTCGCAACTTTGCTGATTTTTTTACAAACGATTGAATTTGGAAAAAGGAAAATTTTAAGAAAAACAGCCTTTATTTGCTTACATTAATTGTCCAAATAATTAAAAATAGTCAATTTAAACTCGGTAAATAATGTTCAATATTGACAAAAAATTTAAAACCGAAGTTGTTTTTAATTCTAAAGAAAGTGTAGCTAGGTACATTTTTTATTCAGAATCATTAAACAGTTTTCTTTTTATGAAACATATTATTTACAGGATTTTGCAAACAGAAAAAACTATCTATGAGAACTAAAAGAAAAGCTATTTGTAAATTTATTGATTTGCAATCTTTGCATTATTTCGATAACCTGAATTCTGGTTATGCTAGCAATTAAAATCCTAAAATGTATTTGTCTTTCTTATTGGACATTTCTCATTCTAACACTAGTTTTCACACAGTCACCTACGGCTATGCAGAGTAAACCAGTATCCTCTGCAGGGATCTCCCCCCTCCTTAGAAAGGGTGGCTCCAGAAATGGGGCAACCCTATCCCGTGGCACCGGAGAAGGCTCCTCACGGAGGACCTTCTCCAATCCCACACCTCCCACACAAGAGGGAATCTCCGTCTCGGGGGATCCCTCTACTTCGGACGTCGCTGGAGGGCTCAACCTCACGGATGGGCAACCCAAGCGACGTAATCGCAGTGGCGCGGCTCGAAAGAGAGCAAGGAAATTGCGGGTGGAGAGGACTTCTGGGGAGGGTACACCTCGGGCAAACGTTCCCAAAAGGGGACGGCCGGAGGAAGAGACCCCCCCCAGCACCTCTAAACCTACTAAAAGAGCTAGGCCTGACCTTTCATACAGTCAGGTGGCTAGCAAAGGGGTCAAGGTGGCGGTGGCCGCAGCTGGTTTTCCAGAAGAGCGGCTAACGGCTGCCCTGACCGACAGTTTGCAAGAAGCCCTCGACACTCGGATGGATGGGCTCCCCGCAGGGGGGCCTCTCCCCGATTTCGACGGCTTCAGGCTAACTGAGCAAGGAGTGGTGCAGCTGTTCTGCGGGAACGAGATGTCGCTGTCATGGCTTAGATCGGCCATAGGCGGCATCTCTCCTGTGGACGGCGTAACTCTCCAGCTCTTGGAAGGGGACAAGCTCCCCAAATATAAGAAGATGGTGGCTACGGTCCCGGGCAAACCCATGGACCAAGCCACCATCTTCAGTAGACTTAAGCGGCACAACCCAGAGCTCCGAACAGAGCTGTGGAAGGTCCACGGCACTCAGGTTGTCGAGGCCAAGGGGCTTCGACTCATTCTGGGTGTCGATGAGGCCTCCGCGGCGAAGATTGCGAAACTGGGTTACCGCGCTCAGGCGGGGGTGATCAAGGTGTCCTTCTGGGACCCGAAACATGCCCGGGGGGATTCAGTAGAGGCCGGCCCAAGCGGCGGCAACAACGCGCCGCCGAGCACGACGGACACAGCGATGGAGGGGCTGTCGGGCTCGGAGGAAAAGTAGGGTAGTTAGTTAAAAAAAAAAAAAAAAAAAAAAAAAAAAAATGGAAATACTCCAAATCAATCTGCAACACAGTGAGCCGTCCTCCGCATTAGTAGGACGACAGGCCGCTGCGGGACAGACACACATTGCCCTGATTCAGGAGCCTTGGGTTCGCCATGGCTCCATTCGAGGTTTAGACAGGCGGCATGGAGCCATTTTCTCCTCCGCACACAACATACCCAGAGTATGCATATATGTCTCGAAGGAGATTAAAGCAACAGCAATTCCCGAACTTTGTTCCAGGGACGCGGTTGCTATTAAGGTGAGTCTTAGGGAGGAAACCGACAGGGCAGAAATCGTGTTCGGCTCAGTCTACCTTCCCTACGACTCGCCAACACCGCCACCTTCAACCGAAATGGAGAAGATGGTTCAATTCTGTACTGATAGACGATTGCCTCTCATCATAGGATGTGACGCCAATGCTCACCACATTTGCTGGGGCAGCACAGGGGTCAATCCTAGAGGCAGTAGTCTATTACAGTACCTGTACACTACCGATTTAGAGATAATAAATCGGGGCAACACGCCCACCTTCGTTACCCAACGGAGGCAGGAGGTCATCGATGTCACACTGGGATCCAGACTAGCGGTCCCCCTGTTCAAAAATTGGTACGTATCAACGGAACCCTCATTGTCGGATCACCGACACATCAGGTTCAAACTGGACTGCGCTCCCTCCTCAGAGGAGAGCTGGCACAGGAACCCCAGGGACACCGACTGGGACGTCTATAGACGAGCCCTCTCGGAAAAAATAAACAGGGTTATTATACCCAGAAACACAGAGGAGATAGAATCCTCCGCCAAACTTCTCAATGGAGCGATCACTGCCTCATACGAGAGCAGTTGTCCTCTAAAAAGAAGCAAGGGTAAAAATAAAGTTCCCTGGTGGAACAGGGAACTTTTGAACCTACGCAAGGAGACACGCAGGCTCCTTAACAGGGCTATGCGCACTCAACTCCCAGAGGACTGGGACGACTACAAACGATCCCAACGCCTCTACAAAAGCCACATTCGTAGCAATAAGAGGGCAGCCTGGAGGAAATTCTGCGAAAGCATTGAAGATCTTCCAGAAGCCGCTAGGCTCTGCAAAGCCCTTAAGAAAGATAGACCTTCACGGCTGGAGGACTTGAGGCTTCCTTCCGGTAGACTAACGGCTACCAATGAGGAGCGCCTCAAGCACCTACTAGAAACTCATTTCCCCGAATCCGTAGTGGAGACGGAGGAAGCACCATCCCCTCGGCCCCCCCGCGCTGCTGTCACGGCAGCGGATTGGAGGACAGCCTCGAGGGTGGTAACAGTGGAAAGGGTCATGTGGGCTATTTCCACGTTTGATCCGTTCAAAAGCCCAGGACCGGATGGAGTGTTTCCGGCACTTCTGCAAGAGGGGAAAGAGACACTCATCCGTCCGGTGTATCATTTGTTGAGAACCTGCCTGGCCACGGGGTATATTCCTATACCCTGGAGGGCCGTCAAGGTGGTTTTCATACCTAAAGCAGGACGTACGACCTACGATACTGCCAACTCTTACAGAGCTATCAGCCTAACATCCTTCCTACTCAAAACTTTAGAGAGGTTGGTTGAAAGGTATGTCAAAGACGGAGCACTGGTCTCAGTACCTCTGCATCCGTCACAACATGCTTACCAGGCCGGCAAGTCAGTGGAAACGGCCCTTCATCCGATCGTTTTGAGGATCGAGAAGGCGCTGCACCACAAAGAACTTGCGGCCGGAGCCTTCTTAGATATCGAAGGAGCCTTTGACCATACCTCCTTCGATTCAATCTGCGCCGCCGCTGCATATCATGGCATCGAAGACACCATCATTAGATGGTTGAGGGCCATGTTGGCGGGAAGGCAAATAACAGCTGCCAATGAGGAAACGGCAGTTAAAGTTTCAGTAAGGAGAGGCTGCCCACAAGGGGGCGTCCTATCTCCTCTGCTATGGAACCTCGTTCTCGATGGCCTATTACAGGAACTCGAAAACGAGGATCTTTTTGCGCAAGGTTACGCAGATGACCTTGCAATTATCATCTCGGGAAAATTCCCAAATACGGTCAGCGGACTCTTACAAAGGGCCTTGCAGATCGTACAAAGATGGTGCAATGACCAGGGCCTTAGAGTCAATCCCTCAAAGGCGCAAATGGTCATTTTTACTAGAAGACGCAGGCTAGACGGTTTCGTCGAACCCGTACTCTACAACACAACTCTAACGATCTCAAGGACAGTGAAGTATCTGGGGGTCATCCTGGACTCTAAGCTGACCTGGAGAGATCATATAGAGAGACAGGTACAAAGGGCCACTACAACCCTATGGGTATGTAGAAGAACCTTTGGCAAAACATGGGGGCTAAACCCCAGGGTGGCTATGTGGTACTATACTGTCATAGTTAGACCAATGATTACGTATGCCTCTGTTGTCTGGTGGCCTGCCACAACCAGGTCAACCATACGACAGAAGCTAACACAACTCCAAAGACTTGCCTGCTTAGGAGTCACAGGAGCAATACGCACGACCCCCACAGCAGCTCTGGAGGTCCTTCTGGACCTTGCGCCCCTTCACCTAGTGATTGTGGCCGAGGCTCGGAAAGCGGCCTACAGACTGGAATGTGGAGGTCAGTGGATGAAAGGAGGAGAACAATCAGGTCACACTAGGGCCCTAACTGATGCGATAGGAGCCCACTCACTTCTGGAGTCCAGGAGTGACGACGTGATACCTTCCTTCTCCTTCGCACAACCCTTCGAGGTAGTCTTCCCGAAAAGGGAAGACTGGAGTCAACTCGAAGACATACTAAGGCCTGCAGATATTGTCTGGTTCACAGACGGATCGAGGCTTGAGGAAAGTACCGGAGCGGGTATATTTGGGGAAAGGCCCAAGGCTGAGCTTTCTTATGCCCTGGGCAAATTCGCCACGGTATTCCAGACCGAGATCTTTGCCATTTTGGTCTGCGCACAGGAGAATATCCGAAAGGAGTACTCTAATAAACACATATATATATGTAGCGATAGCCAAGCGGCCCTCAAGGCCCTTGCATCGAATCGGACCAAGTCAAAACTGGTCCAAAACTGTAAACAGGCCCTCTGCGAACTTGGCTCATCAAACTGGGTCAGGCTTCTCTGGGTGCCTGGACACAGTAACATTGAGGGTAACGAGCGGGCCGACGCTCTGGCCAGAAGGCCGTCAACCTCTGCTCGGTCCGGAGCCGGCTCTCGGCTACCCTAGATCCCAAGCCAAGAGGTTAATAGATAACTAGACTCGCTCCCAGTTCACTGACCTCTGGGATTCCTATCCTGGACTCCGGCAAGCGAAGCTCCTAATCGCAGGACCCTTGCCGGAGAGAACAAAGCAATTTCTGCGTCTAAGCAGAAAGCAAATTAGAGCCGTAACAGGCCTCCTGACCGGACATGGCTCTTTCAAAAAACACCTACACACAATGGGGGTGGTTGACCACCCCGATTGCGGGTTCTGTGAGGACGAGGAGGAGACTTCCATCCACGTTCTCACTTCTTGCCCAGGACTGATGAACCTGAGGCATAAACACTTCGGCACTGGATTTCCAATGCTGGAGGAAATAAGGAGCTCTCCCGTGGGAAGGATTTCAGCCTTTGGGCTGGAATCCGGTCTGTACGGGGGAGCTCCCTAATTTGTTAGCGGTAGCACAATGGGCCACAAGGCCTGAGTGCGGCGACCTCCAGGCGCCCCGCTAAAAGAAGAAGAAACCAGTATCCACATAACCCCCTACGGCCATGAAGATTCAGTTAAAATGAGAACAAAAGCCTAAAATTAATTTATTTACATACCTCCTCTTTACGTACATTGACAGAGTTTTAAATATACAAGAATAAAAGTGTAGGTAATTTATGTTAAAATATCACTTTCTTATTAAAAACAGAACACAACTAATAACCAGAAATAAATCTCTTAAAAATGTAACAACAAAAATTTACTGGCTATTCATGACTATTCATGAGCTACAAGTAATAATCAACCGTAATCTCCAATATTATCAGGTACGCTTCTTCTATTTTCTTCCTAAAAAATTGAGTTACTGCTGACAGTTAACGATAGCTGATGGAGAAGAACTGTGATGAGGTCGAAGTCTAACAAGATAGTAGTTGATGTGATGCTGTTAGGCGTATTATACAGTAAATAGAGGCTAACTGGGCCACAACACGTCTGCCAAGTCTTCATCAATAAGAATAACATTCACAAATCTTGCATCTTTCGAAAATACCAGATGCAACTATACTGCTCTAGGTCGAAGTCCTATAGGATCGTCTTATTGATATGCCTGCTAAATTACACCAAATTATTTTTTTATTTCATTTTTTATAAATATTATTTTTATTAATCATACTACGAAAAACTGAATAATTATATATTAAATACCTTCGATAATATATCTCTATAATATAGGTACAACCGCTAAGATAAAGAATTAGAAAGAAAACGGTCTTAGAAGGCAACGATTAAACAGTTATCGGACGAAAATCGACTGTATGCGTGCTCAATAGCATAAGGACGAGTATAGCAGGGGCGTTTGGTAATTATGAACCTTCCTCGCATGTCCGTGGTCGGGTCGGCGAGATTCGACAACGGCCCACAAAAAAATTCCCACAAATCAAACGGTAAATCCTATTATAAATTTGAAAAAACCAACTAAATCCTCGATAACAAGCGTACAACGTTTACTTCGGGGGTATTTTTCGAAAAATGAACACGCTTTGAGTTATGATGAGTTAAAGATTTGTGAATTGATACGTTTCAGGGCAAGCGTTAATTCATTAAGGCGCTCCATAAGAAAGCATAGTGCAAACAATATTGAATAATTAGAAAAAAATATTAAGTATTAAGATATGTACGTAATATTACGTGGTGTAAATTTCAAATTTACAACAATTTTTTTTTTTTTTACTTTTTCGGAAAATCGACCCCTGCAACCCTCTGTATAGGGCGATTTTTCCACGATCAAGTCAAATCTTCTCTTTTGATGGAGCATTGTTTAATATAGGTCGTAGCAACACATTGCAAACGGAATGACACAATACACACGATACAAGTGTATCGTGTTCTACTACAAGGCCGGCGCAGCGGCCTAGACAGATCTGTCGCTCTCGATACGTTTTTCGTAAAATGGGTCCTATATCATGCGCCCAGTAGGATTTTCAATAGTAATACTTCGAACGCTTTTAATATGCTTAAAACCTACGGAATTGTCATTCAAACTCTCAGTATACCAGATTACTTGCTATATTTTAAGCAGTAAAAAAATACGTCTGGGTTATAATATTATAAGTACTTTGCTTAGTAATTGATAAATTATTTATTTCACAATCTTGATTTTATAAGTCCAAATTTATTGTTGCTTGAAAAATATCTGTTTTAAGCTTTAGGCTGCCGATGCCGGCGTGATAGCGCATCCGGATAATGCGTGTTGTGTGTCTATTGTGAACTAAATTCGACCACCAGCTCCAGCACTGACAATGCCGATGGATAATTATTTACGTTTTTCCAAATGTGTAATCGCATTCCAGACAACCTTGACTTTGGATATGGGGTTTGTCTAATATATGTAAAGTGTTATGTTATGTTGTTAGATTTATTCCGCAAGACCTTTTAATGGGCATTGGTATTTGCTTTCATCACATAATTATTACTAGGCATTTTTTTCAAACAAAAATTAATAATGTCTCGCGGCAAAACATTCTATTTTTATACGCTTATAGGTACCAATTTTTCTTCAAGTCCCGTATACGTCTAGATTTACAGATTAATGCCAAAATTAAAATTGAATGTCAATATGCTCTATGCATACATCCTTTAAATTTATAACTCCAAATAAAATCTTACTAAAAGTATTATTCACCCGTGAAAACATTTGAGTCACAACCTAAATATTTTAACTGAGGTGGGTGTTGGATATTGGCCAAAGTCTCAAAGTGAGATTTAACCAACAGGAAATACTAAACTCCAAAGCCATGTAGCTCATGAAGTAGAGGAATACTTATAAATTCTTAAAAACAATGATCTATACGTACCACATAATTGTCACCTTAAGGAAACTACAGTGTAGATGCAGAATATTTTTTAAGAAATAATGAGAGATCTAGATTCTCTGAGTATTTCGCAGCGTCGCGGGGAATTATAAAAATAACGCTTCAAGTTTTATGATTCATATGCCTCACATTTCAAATCGTATGAAAACAATTATCCCTGCTATAACGTACGTAAGGAATATAAAGTAAATGAAATATTTTCAAGGTACCTTTAGAAAAAGCAATGTGAAAGTCTTTGTTATTTTCGGACACTGGACTTCTCTCTTTGAGTCGAGGTTTAATACAAAAATAGGCGAAACTTTCGAAAACTGTACAGTAAGATGGATCAAAATGCTGTTTTTTGCATTCGATTTCTTGATGCATTTATACAAATGGGAAATTGCACTTGTGCATCGAAAAAAATGCATTTTTTCGCGTGCATTTTTTGAGGTAATTAAAAGAATAAAAGAAACATTCATTATTCGGTAATCCATGGTGGAAATTAGCCCAATTTGGTTACTTGGGGAATTTTAGGGGTCGCTGATCAGGAATATAATGTTCAAGGGTTCCTCGATGTACCTGGAGCCTCAAAAATGTGCCTCGATTGATATGAGGACAAGGGCGCTCTTGCTGTCTAGGCCATCTGCGTAACTTTATTATAGTAAAAAAATTTGTATGTAAAAAAATATATATTTTCATTATAGAACATGGATAATATAATATAATAATATGTTTATTTTTAAAACAATAAATAAGTGATACAGTTGGCATAGTAACAAAATTATATAATAATATCTTAAATCTAATTTAAATAAAAATAAACATGTAGACTTACAAAAGTATGAATGTAAACTAAAATCCAAAATACAAGCAGCATTTGTGGCTTCCTTTATTATTTTTTTAAACATGTGTTCGTTTGCAAGCGCGCGACTCTCGAGGTGGCTCTTTTTGCGATGTAATTCTTAAGCTTTGAATATTTTGCACACAACTTTACTTGTGTGTAAGTTGAAGTTGGGGTAAAATACGTATGTACACACCTATACACATATTCATACATACGTATACAGATTCAGAAAATACAGTTTAATGTATAGGAATAACGATGTAATTGACCACGCCCCGCTAGTCCCATAAATCGTGAAAGCAGAGGCACACAATGAATTGAAGTTAGTACGGCATGAACTAAGAATGGGTTCGGACTTAGGTAATAATCTCTAATACGAAACGAGACAATATCTCTTCGTCAAAAGCTAAGAAGTTATTTTTCACATTTTTGACAAATAATTTCTTCTATTGAAAGCATTTCTGCAGTTTCTTTTTTAGCCGTAAATGCTATGGGAATAAAATAATAATTCTTATTAAAATCGAAATGAAAATAGAACATTAAAATAAAATTAAATAACTCTGAAACTCAAAATCAACTAATTATTATCAAAAAATAAATTATTGTTATTAAATTACAAAAATAGAACATTAAAATAAAATTAAATAACCATCAGAAACTAAAATTAACTAATAATTATCAAACAAGTAAGGATTGAACCAAACCCCCTTCTTGTGCCAAACAATAGCCAAACGGATTATACAATGAACCTCTCATATCATGGAATTGATTTGGAGTACTGCTTGCACAAAATTGGATAAGTTTTTCCCGTAGTTCAACTAAATTATTATCTCATTCAAACGCATGTTTGTACGCGGTTTCCTTTAAAAAGACCCACAGAAAGAAATCGTGGGATGCTTTAGGTTACCTGGGGGGCCATTTTATCGTTCCACTCGTAGCTATTAAACGATTGGGAAATTTTCTTTTCAGAAAATTAATAACAGTTAAGGTATTGTGACTTGGACAATTAATTATTCAACTGCTTAGGAGATTTCTTGTTATTATCTGTCACTTTGATTAAGGCTACTATGATTGATTAAATATTTTGTTAATTTATACCCGATTACTGATTATAGCTACATTTTTTACTGAAATTGATCTTTAAAACGTCCCGGAATTAGGAATCACCCACGCTCAATAAAATTTTTGCAAATTTTAGTTACAAAATTATTTGTTTCACGTGACTTTCATGTAGAGGTGTTTCAGAATCTCATGAGCCGCGAAATGCGCAAAAGGCAAAGTTTAATCTGAGTTATAAGTATGTTTTTGAAGACACTGGAGGCTGCCTTGCTGTATACATAAACAAGAGCTCGGGATAAATTGTAAACAATAAATACAATATTTTTAAGAAGTGTAACTGAGTCAACAGGACGGATTATGTCTCTGCGCATATGAAGGTCACAGCTCATGAGGTTTTAAAACACCTCTAATACCGTTCTGAAATTCATATTCTTGTACATTTAACACCGTATATAAATAAGGTGTAACAAAAAAGTGAACTAGGCCATTTTGCTTTTTTTGTGTTTTTTTTTAGAGATGCACCGACTAGTGGCCGACTAGTCGGGAAAGCCGACTATTCGGCCAATTTTGTAGTCGGCGACTAGTCGGTGACTATTAGGCGACTAGTCGACGAAAAAAATAAAACATACCTTGCTGAATTAAGAGGGCGTTTTTAATATTTTACTAAAGTAAAACAACGCATGTGTAAAATGTTGGAACAAAATGAAAAAAAAATACTATATTTCACTACATAGTACATACTACATGATACAAAATAAACAGTAAACATAATTTTGTTACTGATAACAAACGTTTTTATTTTAACAAATGCAAAAACAAAAATTAAACTTAAAAACCAACTCAGGAACCTGGGAACTAGGAACTTATGCTCTTATTCATTTTAAATATTATTTTAATCTAAACAAAATAAGAGGGATCAGATACAGTATAGAAAATATTGGAACAAAATTAAAAAAAACATTGTTCTAGTATATATTAATATGTAATTTAGTATGTAATGTATTACAGTATATCACATACCACAATTTTATATGATTGTTCATATTTGAGGTATTAGCTGCTTTTCCGCGGCCACCGTGAGAAATTAACGATTAGCATCGATTACACTTCACTTTATTGCCATTGTCTCCTTCAGTTTCATCAAAGAATAACCAAACACGTGACGTTTTTTTAATTGTTTTCGACATGTCTATATCTAATAGATCTGCAGCTAAAATTCAATCCAAAACACCCAAAAACTAACCTTAAAACAACCGGCAATCCAAACAATGTTCTAAGTGAATGAAGTGAAGTAAACAACAAAACAGAAAATATGTGTACGTGACTGTTGAGAGGTCCGTCGCGTCGGCCAGCGGCCTGCGACAGGCGACGAGCGATGGCACGCGAAGTTTATCGAAGTCGGCACGCGAAGAAATTGACTGCGTATTTTGCTGGCATTTAAAAATAGTCGGCTGGGTCGACTAGTCGGCTTTCCGAAAAGCCGATTAGTCGGCTACTGACTAGTCGGCAAAAACTCTAGTCGGTACATCTCTAGTTTTTTTCGAATAACTACAGAAATTCCAAAAAAATATATACAGGGTCATGTTTTTAGAGGTAAAGAAGAAACCTAAATTTTAGTGACTCCGGACCTGGAATTTTTTTAATGTCTCACATGTACCTCTGAAGGCTCGTTACTGTATTAGCTGTACAAATACAAATCCATTATTCCATTTCCTGTCAAAGTAATGACAAAAAGGAGTTTATGTCAAAAATGACAAAACACCCTTTAACTTCGTAATGAACGCCCAATGAGAAATTTCTGTGGAAGGTTCTGATTACCACTAATGTTCTTTACCTCCTGTTAAGCTATGTTCCTCTAGTGATGCAACACCCTGTATAAAGTTTTTTCCAAAATCTGACCTCCTCTGAGCTAGAGCAAAAATAAAAAAAGAGAGAAAAATACATTTCGTTTCATTTCATGGAAGTTTTGAAAATTTAAAAAACTTACTCGAAATGACTGCCAGCATTTTCAAAGCAACGCTCACACCTACGGTCGACATACTGAGCATCTGCACAGCACTCCGCTGGTGATTTCCCCGGCTGCTTGAACAATGCTTTCCGGAAGGGCAGTTTCGTCGTTGGCTGGCATCGCATAAACCTTACCTTTCATCATACTCAATACAAAATAGTCCATAGGAGTCATGTCCGGAGAGCGCGCAGGCCAAGGGTGGGGGCAGTCTCGACCGCGGCTGATCCATCTTCCCGGAAAATAGTCGTTTTTTGCTGGACGAGTCGCTTTGGAAATCCATCTTAATGTTGCATATCTACCTAATATAGTGAAAAGAAATGGGTCAGTAAATACCAAAAAATATATTTAATTAATTTGTTCGTGAAATATTCTCCCCAAATAACACTCGTGCTATCAAATTTTATCTGTCAATTTTTTTCTCAAGTTAAGGTACCAAAAAGTAATATAATTCGTGTAAATTGATAGTTTATTATCAAAAATTAAATCCCTGATGCTAAAGCGCGAAGGATTTAATCAAATAATAAACTGCCAATAAAAGAGTATCTTTTTATCGCTAGGCTTTTTCTCGAAAAATCAATAAATCTCGAGAAACAAAGGGTATTTTAAAAAAAGCGTGCCTTTGATAGCAAGCATTTAAACGTAAATTTGAAAAATATGCACCGAAAACAAGAAAAGCCGATTTTGACGCTTTTCTCGATATATCTCGAAAACTGTTATCGCAACTGATACTTCAAGAAATAGCAGTCGGAAGATCTTTTCAGCATCTACAACTTCCTCATTCAACTTTTTTGGATTAGTCATAGTTTTTCTTTATTTATGAAAAACTGTTTTCTTCAACTTATCAAATTTTTAAGGTTAAGTTCGCCACTTCAGATCGCGTCCATTGAATCACAAATCTTTCTCAGATTTTTTTTTCTATACAACCATATTTTTTGTTTCCGGGTATGAATTTTGGTATACCCTTCTACCTACTGATTGAGATACAGTTTTGGCAGCCCTATTGGACTTGCCATTTTTAATTTTCAGCTTTTAACACCCGAATCAGTATCAGCTACTATACTACACAATTTTATTCATGATGCATTCGCCATATTCTCGCATATTCTTGAATAGAAAAAATCTCTTTCGAATTTTGCTCACATGATATACTAGATACAGAGCATGATGAAACTGATAATGGACCACCACCAAGCCATGCTCTACAGTTTACAAAATATTTTCAGAGACATCGATTTAGCCATTCCAAGGTGATGATTAAACAAACATAAATAGGCATACGGCCAGCAATTTGAAACAGAATATCTAATATTCACAGTCAGTTACTTGCATAGTAGAGAATTTGGTCTCAATATCTTAAACACAGAAGAATAAAACATATATTATGGTTATATGTTATACAGGCTGTTTGGTGCATCGTGTGCCAAATTGAAATGGCCGACAGAAAGGGTTATCTGCTATCCTTTCAGGCCCCCTAACACTTCCCATGCCCTGCGGGATTTTTCATATCGACTTTTTATCTTTTTTATGAGAAAAATCCCAAATTCTACATTTAAATTCAAATTATAAAAAAGTATTAGGGGTAGACTGCGAATTTCATTTTTATTTTGATGTGTATTGTTGAAGAGTTTTTTTAAATCCAAAATTACTGGCATCAGTCATCTAGTTGTTTTTTTATTCACTCGCAAAGTTTCGGAATAGGTAAAATTGAAATTTAACCTTAGACTTTACATGGCAATAAAAAAAACTCAAAGCGACCAGGATCTTCCAACTCCCTCAAAAATTCTCTAGTCTATCCTCTTGTTAATGATGTGCCACATGTCATAAAAATCTTTTAATAACTTCGTGAATTCGCTAAATTAGTGAATCGGGTCACATAAGGCTAATATTCAAAATTCTGAATCAAAAATTATTTTTGCTTAAATTATGCATGGGAAACAGGTAAAATCTATTATCTCACTCTTGCGAAGTAAAATCTATCTTCAGTCTCTTTCTGTTTATGGGTTTTACTTGAAATAAAGAAACAATTACATTTTTATCATTTATTAAAAAAAATTAAAAATCTTGCTCAAAGTGTTGGCCTCTGTTGTGAATGTAGGCCCGACACTTGCTTCGTATTTCGACAGTTGTTGTATGAAGTCGTATTTCCTCCCTAATTGCACCGAAAGCCGTTTTTATGCGTTGGACAAGTTCCTCCTTGGTCGCAACCTCCGTCGCGTAGACGAGCTCTTTGGCAGGTCCCCAGACATAAAAATCCAACGGAGTTAGGTCTGAGGAACGTAGAGGCCATTGAATAGGGCCATCCCGCCCAATCCACGCATACGCCTATAGTTTTTAAAAAGGAGGATTGTAAGAGAATATCTAGACACGGTGTTCCCAACTGCGTGGATTGGGCGGGATGGCCCTATTTAATGGCCTCCACATTCCCCAGACCTAACTCCGTTGGATTTTTATGTCTGAGGGCGTGCCAAAGAGCTCGTCTACGCGACGGAGGTTGCGACTAGGGAGGAACTTGTCCAACGTATAGAAACGGCTTTCGGTACAATTAGGGAGGAAATACGACTTCATACAATGACTGTCGAAATACGAAGAAGGTGTCGGGCCTGCATTCGCAACAGAGGCCAATACTTTGAGCAAGATTTTTAATTTTTTTTAATAAATGATAAAAATGTAATTGTTTCTTTATTTCAAGTAAAACCCATAAACAGAAAGAGACTGAAGATAGATTTTACTTCGCAAGAGTGAGATAATAGATTTTACCTGTTTCCCATGCATAATTTAAGCAAAAATAATTTTTTATTCAGAATTTTGAATATTAGCCTTATGTGACCCGATTCACTAATTTAGCGAATTCACGAAGTTATTAAAATATTTTTATGACATGTGGCACATCATTAACAAGAGGATAGACTAGAGAATTTTTGAGGGAGTTGGAAGATCCTGGTCGCTTTGAGTTTTTTTTATAGCCATGTAAAGTCTAAGGTTAAATTTCAATTTTACCTATTCCGAAACTTTGCGAGTGAATAAAAAAACAACTAGATGACTGATGCCAGTAATTTTGGATTTAAAAGAACCCTTCAACAATACACATCAAAATAAAAATGAAATTCGCAGTCTACGCCTAATACTTTTTTTATAATTTGAATTTAAATGTAGAATTTGGGATTTTTCTCATAAAAAAGATAAAAAGTCGATATGAAAAATACCGCAGGGCATGGGAAGTGTTAAGGGGCCTGAAAGGATAGCAGATAACCCCTTCTGTCGGTCATTTCAATTTGGCACACGATGCACCAAACATCCTGTAGAATAAAACTTGTAAAAAATGTATTGTTGCATTATGCAACTTAATATACACCTACCTATGTTTTTTCTAATATATAGTGGGTTTCGCAAATGATGCGTATGTAGAAAACTTTTACTAAGTTGGCCCATTAGCTCAGTTGGTTAGAGCGTCGTGCTAATAACGCGAAGGTCGCGGGTTCGATCCCCCCATGGGCCAAACATTTTTTGCTTTTTTTAATAAGAACCTAAGTAAATAAAATAGAAAAACTGATAATTGACTGACAATAATAAGCCTTAAGTACGATTGCTATCATACCTACATAATTAAAGAGTAAATAACTTACCTGTAGAAAGTTCAGTCTGAATTATATGAGGAACCTTTCCTTTTAAATCGTTTATTGCCTATTAATACATTTCTTAAGCTTAAAACTAGGTATTTCAGATAGTTTATCAATAGGTACAAAGGAAAATGAGTTAAGTGCCGTCGTGAATAGATATGTTAGAAACACATCTATTCACGAAATGCTCTCTAAAAAGCGGTAGAAAAGCGATAAACACCCCGTTAAACTCGAACAAATTTCAGCCACCCGTAGATTAAGAAATTCGGCATGAAATGAAGCGCCTCAATAGAAAAACAGATTTCATATGGAATTAATAATTACAAGATTTTCTAATAATATTAAATCAAATAAAGCAAACAAGCTCATTTAGTGTCCCTACGTACATCCTAGACGACCTAACAAGATACTTTTTAAGTGGTTCATGGGCAATAAATAATACCATAGTCACTGTCAAAATGAGGGACATATGTTTACAAAGCAATATAGCTGTGTTGTGACCTAAAGTAATTGTATACAGTGTAAAGTTTTTAAATGGACAAAATCAACTCAACCCAAGAGAGAAAAGGAAAGGACAGCAATCACAAGACGCTGCAGAAAGATAGATAAGCTATAGGAGGCAGCAATGCCCACCTTACGCTGGCAAATCAATCAATCAATGATAAATAGGTACAAAAAATTATGGGAGTCGATGGTAAGACTGGGGACCTTGGTAAAGCTTATTATAATTGAAAAACTGCTATCAAACATTTCTTATAAACCTAAGTCTGTTAGTTTTAGATCTTTTGCTGCAATGGTTAAATAGTCCGGTGGTAGTGGCGCGGAACATAAATAATCTTTAATGCATATGTAGGAAAACATAAAATAAAAATCTACTTAAGAGAAATATAATAGTCCAACCGGAATAACACCATTGACGCGGAACAATTCACTATTTTAAAGCCCAAAAAACTTATCAACTAATCCCGTATTTCTTATGCTGATGTATATTTACCATTACATCCTGTGTTTTCTCAATTAAATTAGAATACGGGGTAAAAGAATCTCGAGATGGGTGCGTTGGTCTATGCGGATGTGGTTCCTCATATAATTAAGATTGATTTCCAACGATTTATTATTCTAATTATTAAGTAGTGTGTACTACTGCTGACGACCATTAAAGATGCAACTCTAATTCTAAGAAGCTGATAAAGAAGTAAAATGATTTCCAATGTAGGATCATTGGGACCATTGGAAATCCTTGAGGATCGTTAAAAATCCTTAGGATCATTGAGATCCTCAGCAATTTTAATACTTCATTAGCCTTTTACAATTAGATCTACGTCATTAATGGTCATCAACAGTAATAAAGAATACTGAACAGTGATTAGAAATAATAAATCGACATTATGATGGAGGCGCCAGTGGTAGCTGAACAGTTTGGTGTTTTCGGACTAGCTAATACTGAATCTGATGTAAAAATTTAAAAAATTCAAAATAGCGAATCCAATACTGAACCCTGTACTGAACTAGTACTTGTTTTCATTTAATGAAAAATATATCAATTTTGACTACTAATTATGTGCAGAAAAAAATATTTATATGTTTTCTTTGATTCAGGGCAAAGCATTGTTCCATTTTTTAAAATACATGTTTCTATAACAACACTCGTAACTTTACAGTTTACATCAGATCTAACGATTTAGCGGAAATCTTAAATTACGTTATATAAAAAAGTACTCAAATTTCTTCTGTTTTTATGACCACGTTTACATGCCATGCTGATTGGCTATTAAAAGTCGTTAGTAAATATAAATGTAAAATGCAATTAATAAGTAAATTGAACTCTGATAATATTAATTGCAATGATATTAATAACAAGGAATAAACGAAGCAGGACGTAACTTCGGAATTTTTTTACAAACTCTTATTCAACTGTACATGTTTGTCAGTTTATTTAGAAATCTTGCGAATCCATTTTGAACCACTTCCACTTGATCTATTGTTTTGAAATTTTGCATGCATATGTAGTACCGATGACAACACGAATATCTAATAATCATAACATGATGTTGCTGCCAGGATAGTCAGTTAATTATGTACCTCCTCAACGGTCAATGGTAAACACACTGTTGAATATTTCCACCCCTAGGAAAGACTCTTCAGGTAAATTCGTGGGTTTCAAATAATTTATAAGAAGGGATAAACACTAACGCTTTATTTAAAACTTACTGGAAACTTAACCATACTTTCTTTATCTAAAACACACTTTTACTGACTGAAATAACCTTTAACAATATTTATTACTTGAGATTTACTTCGTATCACCTCGGATGTCTGACCTTACCTTTCGCTACAAAACTACCCCTTTCCTGCCGTGCATCTTGCTGTATATACTACAAAAACGCCTCTAGAGCCAACTAGAACCTAGAAGTCCAAAATCTTCCACGCCGATCTAGAAATCTCTTCTATAAACTTTTAGAAACCGTACTAGTACCATCAGTGCTTCAGAGATGGCGGGCATAGGCAGCACACCACAGAAATGCAGTTTCCTTCCTGTCACCATAGTCACCCAATTCCCAGCTTCCACTTAGGCGCTATTAGCCCCCAAGGGGCGCCAGCGCGTAACAATACCGTGTCTAAAACGGAAATAATAAAACATAACTAAAACAAACTTGTTAAAAATAAGCTTTTATTAAAGGGTACTAAAACGAGGAAAATGCATATTGCTTGATTTATTTGGAACCAGACAGTAGTCTGGACTCAGTTCGGATGAGTGAAAAGTAAGTTAGAAACTATCGAATTAAACAAATAAAATTATTTTATTAATGTTGATGACTTGATCTAAAATTTGTCATGAGATAGGTATACATTAAAATAATTCTATTTCTGTTGAACTTATACCTATAAGCTTCTAGACTGGAGGTGTCATTGGTTCTTAATTTTCGAAAATAATTCTGATGCACTTACTATGAATGGAGTATGCTACCATAACAGGTAGTGGTAGATTTGGATTTCGTTGATATCTGGTTCTAGCAAGATGGCGCAATGTCCGACATGCCTTAAGGAATTCTTTTCCGCTCATTGCTAGTGGAGAACAACAGAAAGGTATCATTCTTTACTTTTTGGTCAGAGAATGTCTTTCCGTTATTAAATGAGCTAGAAATGCCTAATTCCTTTTTGAGATCTAACTTTCTTGAGCAGTGTAGCTATCTACTATTAAAAATTACCATATTTAATGAATATAAGTAATTATTTATATTGTTTTAAATGACAACATAATATTTTATGGTGTCGTAAACTTTTTCTGGTTTACCTACTTGATTAACTACAGAGTGTGTTCTCGAATTTTGAAAATTATGTTATATAATTTATTGTTATATGTTACACCCCCCTGGTAAACATCCCCAATACCGTGGGTTCGTAAACTATATATAACACGAGATACCCAACTACCCTAATTTCACATTAAACACCTTATTATTTGATACTTCACTTTTAGTTTACTTGGCATCACTTCGAACTTACTTGAATTTAACTCACTTCTCCATCGCTGAGTTGATCCTTAGAGATATACCCTTATGTACAGACATCCTTTCGAATATTCAGATCTCCTTCTGGAGAATCTCGAATAATTCAAACTTCTCTAGAGTACAAGTCTCGATTCTTCCTAGTGCCATCTCTGAAGTGGTAGTTGAACTCCAGTGCCAGTTTGTAATGAATACAGTGGCTTGCCATCTTTATTCCTAGTCGTACCTAGTTCACGAACGTCACTAGGATGGTGTAACATTACTGCCACAAGGTTTCACCCACATGTATTTTCACATATAAAGTTTTAATTCGGAAATTCTTAAATGAATGTTTAAAAAATTGAGTTAATGTCGGGTACAATTTATGCTGACTTGTGTCATAGCCTCTAAAACGTCTGAACTAAGATTTTGTTTGAAGCATAAGAAATGCCAGCAGTTCTCAAACAGTTCTTTCCTGTAACAGCAATGATGTCGATAAATAATTATAAAAAAAATGAAAAAATGTTGTCATAAAGGTTATTAATTTAGTAACTTCGTCATTTTAGTGGAATTCTGATTATACAGTGTCCGTCATACAGTTGGCTACATACGGGAAAGAATTGTATTATTGACATTTCTAAAAAACTCTATTGGGGATCCTTTTACGCATGTCCGACAACAAAAAAATTACACTTTGACACATGTCATGTGATCACCGGTTTGGCAGGACTGCAAAAAAAAAAGTTGACGGTGATACCGAAAAATGGGTTACATTGTTCAGATATCGGAAAATTTTATTAAGAAAAAGTGCATAGAATACAACAAAGATCCCATGTATCAATTGAAGCAGATATGAGGAAAATAAAAAAGTTCAAATTTTACCCTTACAATTAATTACTATATAAAAAACCGCTGAAGAATCACTACTTCCACATCCAGATTTTTCATCAAAGTCACTTTAAAGGAAACATCTTGACTAGATTTGCACTCTAGTATGTGAAAATTATTGGTCACAGAATTTTAATAATATTTGGAGCAGATGTCATATAAAAGTTTAAGGCGTTGGTTTCTACCAAATGCGTTAAAAATGAAGTTTTTAGTTTACCCTACTTATTCTCCCCTATTCACAACCTACCACGACCCACCTCTTCAATGGAATCATCTCAATCAGATGTCATTACAATACATCCGTGTACTAACTGTCAAGTAAATATCTCAATTTTATGTTATCAAACCCATTGAAAATGGAGCGGAGAATTAGAAAGAAATCTGGGGCCTTGGTTTCTAGTATGTACACCAAATCTCATATCAGCATGATTTACTTATTTTCCCTTATTTACTCCTATTCAACCCTCAACCCTTCAACGGAATCATCTTAAAATATAATCTAGTTCCAGATGTCGTTATAATATATACATGTCCCAAATTTCAAGTGAATATCTCGATTTAATTTTATCAACCTCTTTATTAATGGATTAAGGGTGGTGGGAGTTGAAAAATATTACTAAAAAATATGAGGCCTTGGCTTCTAGGAATACGCCTAATTTCAAGTTTCTGTACCTTTACCAGCTTGCTTTACTTATTTTTCCCTATTTACCACCAATTACCCCCACTCGTTTAACGCAATCGTGTCAAAATATAATCCAGTTTAAGATATCGTTATACGTGTAACAAATTTCAATTGAAAATCTAAATTTAATTTTATCAACTCTTTTAATAAGGGAGTGGGGTGATGGGGGATGGAAAATATTATGGAAAAATCTGAGGCCATCGCCTCTAGTATATACACCAAATCACAAATTTCTAAACTCTTACCAGCTTGCTTTACTTACTTTCCCCTATCTACCACTATTTAACCCCCAACCCTTCAAAGGAATCATCTCAAAATATAATCTAGTTCCAGATGTCGTTATAATACATACGCGTACCAAATTTCAATGAATATATCAATTTTATTTTATCAACCCCTTTAATAATGGAGTAGGGGTGGTTGAAAAATATTATAAAAATTTTGAGACTTTAGCTTCTAGTACATACACTGAATTTCAAGTGTCTGTACTCATACCAGCTTGCTTTACTTATTTTTCCCTATTTAACCCACAACCCTTCGACGGAAGCTTTTCAAAATATAATCTAGTTCCAGATGTCGTTGTGATACATACGTGTACCAAATTTCAAGTGAATATTTTAATTTCATTTCATCAACCCCTTTAATAATGGAGTAGGGGTGGTGGGTGTTGAAAAATAATATAACTAATCTGAGACCTTGGCTTCTAGCACATACACCGAATTTCAAGTTTCTGTACTCATACCAGCTTGCTTTACTTATTTTCCCCTATTTAACCCCCAACCCTTCGACGGAAGCTTTTCAAAATATAATCTAGTTCCAGATGTCGTTATGATACATACGTGTACCAAATTTCAAGTGAATATTTCAATTTCATTTTATCAACCCCTTTAATAATGGAGTAGGTGTGGTGGGAGTTGAAAAATAATATAACTAATCTGAGACCTTGGCTTCTAGCACATACACCGAATTTCAAGTTTCTGTACTCTTACTAGCTTGCTTTACTTATTTTCCCCTGTTTACCCCTATTTAACCCCCAACCCTTCAACGGAATCATTTCAAAATATAATCTAGTTCCAGATGTTGTTATAATACATACGTGTACCAAATTTCAAATGAATATCTCAATTTTATTTTAGCAACCCCTTTAATAATGAAGAAGGGGTGGTGGGGGGGTTGAAAAACATTATAAAAAAATCTGAGGCCTTGGCTTGTAGTACAACATCAAATTTCAAGTTTCTGTACTCTTACCAGCTTGCTTTACATATTTCCCCATATTTACCCCTATTTACCCCCCAACCCTTCACCGGATATCTTCCAATCAAGTTTCAGATCTCATTATAATATATACGTGTACAAAATTTCAAGTCAATATCTTAACACGTTGACTGCTGCTCTATATTTGGTGACCTACCCCTAATGCTGAGTTCAGACTGATTTATTGAAATACTTAGTCGTTAGTCTGGTTAAGTTTAAAAGCGCTCATTTTGGGTGAGACTTCGCCAATTCATTCTATTATGTATGAATATAATTAACTGTATTCAATTGTATTTAATTTTTTTTTTTTTTAAGAATGAATAAAGTCGCTTTATTATTATTATTATTATTATTATTATGTCGGCCAAAGCCGTCACGCGCACTACCTAACATTCACAGATGGCGGCCAGAGCCGACATGCGCACTGAACGTGTTAAACCGTTCCGGAGAAAGCGTGAGGACAAAAAAAGTTACAGACAGACAGACCGACAGACAGAATTTTTTTTTTTGCTCAAATTTAAAATCTCGACGTTTCATGATATTCTAAACCGATTTCAAGAAAAAAAAAATTGATTTTTTTTTTACGATTACTATACTTCCAATCCACTACGTGGATGTGGAAGTAAAATCATAAATTCTTGTGTCTATTTCACAAATACTTGATTAGTTTCGACAAAAACTTTATGTATTTTAGTTGAATAAAGGTATTTGCATGTAAAAAAAAGAAACGAACCCCCAATATAGTATTTTTTAGAAATCTCAATAATACAAATTTTTCCCATATGTAGCTAACTTTATGGAGGACATTGTAGGAAAATAGGCTCGGGCACAAATGAAACCGATAACAAAAAATTAATTGCCCAATTCAGTCCATAACAATGAGTTATCAGAAAAGGAAATGGGAGGTATGGGCATTTCTTGCCAGGAAAGGATAGGGTAGGATCGTTAGGGGAAATGCTGTTAGTAAAAATAAAGTATTTCACATAATAAAAAAAATCTGAGATCTCTATAAGAATAACGAAAATAAATTAAAATTAATAAATAGTCTGGTTGGCAAAATATATATTAAAAAAATTAACAATAATTTTAAAACAAATAAATTAAAACAATTCTGAAAGAACAACGCATTGGCACGTTTTCATAAACACTAAAACACTTGAACACTACACGTAACAATTTGCTACACGTTTTGATAAACAATACAACACTACACTTGAACAATTTATCTACTCGACACACGTTTCACCATTCATGTATTAATTTATAACGTAAGAAAGTCGATTGTATTATTAGAGATAAACACGCGCTAGTAGTAATAAAAGACACATTTTTGGGGAAAGTGAAGTTTTAACAAAACTCGCGGCGCGGCTTAATAAAATAAAAATTTTAGAAAGAAAATTATTAACTTTTAATAGAGCTTAAATAAAAGAAATAGAAGTGAGGATCAAGATCGAACCAACAACCATTTACATTTATTGGTGCTCGAGTATCTTACCGATTGAGCTACGCAATCCTATGTTCATTATATCCTAAAACGTGTAATATGTACATACTAGAAAATTGTAAGACTTAGTGGTTTGATATTGTTCGTTTGACGGATGAATATCCACTACTTACCACTAAAAGTAACTGAAATATTTCATTTAAAAACGTTTTTCATATTTAGAGTGGTGTTAGTTCACGGGAATAAATAATATTCGTCGTCAAACACACAGTTTGAGAATCGCAGAGCTTATGACTATGTTTCTAACTCCTCAGTGTACATTTCATATTTCCGTCTCAAAAGAAGTGGGAAAGAATCTTGGTAGACATACATTGACAGTGTCTTTAGGCTATTACTTTAAGTTTGTGTGCAAGAGATAGTGAAAACGTATGCGCAACATTAATTCATACATTGGTCATTTTAAACTGGACCTGACTCTATTTGAGTAAAAATAGGCTATTGTCTAAAAATGAGAAGCAAATGATATAAATTCGATTTGCAGTGTGCTGCCTCTTTTAAGTGCTCTTACCCGAGCTCTTACCAATCCCAGCATGGGGTGAAAAAATATAAGACGCACAAAATGAGTAAGATTTTATAGCTAAAAATTTAAATTTGATAATTCAAGTAGCAAACTGCCTCGACTAAATTCTAACTGGCATTTATTTTAAACATTCATAATGCATTTCTTTCGGTGGTAAGTACCAACTTTTAGTAACATTTTTCAATCCGCTAAATCCCACCATTTTGGATTTAAGAATTTACGAATTAAGACTCCAGAATCGTGATCACCGACTCCAAGAACTCGCAGGGGTAAGGAACACCTAGGTCTGCAGAGGTGGTTTCAAACCCCTTAAAAATAACATTATATTATATTTTTTAGGTACATTGTCTGTCAACCTACATTTAGATATTTGGAATTATCAACTACAAGGCTATGGTTTTTCATATTGTTTTGCACTAGTATTCGTTATTTTATCTTAGGGCTGGAATTAACCCTCTCATAGGTATGTGGATTTAATTTGCATATATTTCTTTCTAATGCTTAAAATTTTATTTGAAAATGATTCCTCAAAGTATTTTTTACAAATTGTTGCATTTCATTATAAAGCTTTACCTTATCCTCACTATTTAACTCTATTTTAGGGGATGTTCTTTTGCGTTTTACTAAAAATCGGTTTTTGGGCTGCGGATTCGCATTCAGCATAAAAAAATACACAAAATCTATGTACTCATGTCTCTCTCTAGTACAGAACTTTTTTTTCTGAGGCTGTGTTATTAATAACGATTTGGAGCTGATTCTAACGCTTTTGCGCCCTGTTCCTGATTTATTACTCAGTGCCATTTTCTCAATTGTACTAAAAGTTGCAGTGCGAGTTGTAATTTCAGGAAGATCTTCACTGCTCTGCAGTATATGGGCATTACCGTGGACAATCATCTAAAGATAAAACCTGAAGTGACCGAAAACAATTTGATTGTCTACGATGATATAGATTCTACCTTCCTTAGTACAATAAATGAAAGAATCCGAAATAAAAGGAGGAAAGTTAGAACAAACCTCTGAGGAAATTGACAAAACTCTAAAGGAAGTGATGAGCCTTAAGCAGTTGAGGAAGAGACAGACTAGTTTTCAAATTTCTTTTAGAGTATTAAATAATATCAATATTAACAACAATAGCACGAATATACTATTTAATGTGAATTAGGCCTACTGATAGACCACATAAAAACGCGCCCACAGCCCCGCGGTGGCACATTTTTTCCACGAACTGCAGACAATGAAACTTTTTACTCGACAACGATTAGTTACACGTAAGAGGTCAGGAAGCGACGACCATTTTTGCAGCAAATTTTACGGCCGACACAACAGCGAAAAACTAAATTTTAGCCTCTTTCACTCTGTATAATAATGTTTGCAGGGGTGCTATCGATGAGTATTTTGGAGATTTTGCTTAAAACATAAAAATAAAAGTTCACACAAAAATCACTTTTTTTAAAGGCGGATTAATTTTTATCACAATTTTTTTTACAGTTCTTAGTGTCCCTAAAATTTACTGAGCCTGCACTGCTAATGTAATACGTGTTTAATAATGAGGCGTGGGGGAGTACCTAAAAAGCAATATTTATAAATTTTGATTATTGACGATACTCTTTCCTGTTACTATCTATTACACTGCAGGTGAGAGTCATAAAAGATGGGATTGTCCATGAACCGTTGGGTAAACAAGGTTGCCGTGGTTACTGGTGCTAGTGCTGGAATAGGAAGAGAAATTGCCAAAGAGTTGGTTAGGCAAGGTCTTAAGGTAGATAAATCATATGTTTTTCTTATTAATATAGCATAATTTATTTCAACCGAAAGAAAAGAGAGTTATAATGTGTTGATAAATTCATATAAAATAAATACATAAATTATTCTAACGTCCGTGAAATGATATTTGTTTATAGTGGACAAATTACATAGATTTCTAATAAACTGAATTATATTTTGCTTTACATTTTCAATAAAAATAATTCAATAACTTTAATTTCTTTCTAAAATAAAAATGAGCTTTCACAAAAATGTTATACGCCTAAAAATCGAACAAACAAAAAGGATCAACCACGTTCTAAAACAGGTCACTAGAAATTATGAAACAAAATTTCATGTATTCACTCGATTAATTTATAGTCCATTGAAATATTAGAAAATTATGGACGAGTTATGTTCATTTTGGGCAGGATAAGATTTTTTTAATGTGGTGAGGGGGGGTTGGTCAGTATGTGTATAAAAAACAATTTTCGGGGTTGAACCCCCCCCCCCATTTGGCCGCCATCTTGAAAAAGAGGATGTAAGCAGGGGGTGTAAGGTGTAAATCTCACAAAAAATTTTCTAAGACATTTTTTGTAGAGAATTAAATTCTCTATAATCTTGGTCTAGATGCTTCTTACCGTAAAATTGAAAATGAAAAAGTTATAATTAAAAATAGACTAGACTAGACTAAAAATATCATTTACGGGTTATAACTTTTTTTGCAATTGATTTTATTGAAAAAATACATCGTTTTTTGTAGATCATTTTATTGATCAATTTTTCTACTTATTTTTAAATTTCTTTACTTTGGAGAGGTGTTAGGGCGCAACAAAGGGATCAAACCAAGTACTCCATTCAAAACGCGCGAAAGGATGCACGAAAGAACACCGGTCTGAATCTACTTTGACTATACGTTTTTTGGATCGCTGATTACGAAAATCGGGGTCCCGCAATCCTAAAATTTGGAGAACACCCCTAAAAACGCCAAAAACACCCCGTTTAGAGGGTTTTTCAATAAAAATCAAGAATGATATGAAATCCCCTTTTTTAATATTAATTTGCAGAGGTGGTTGATTTATACCAAATATAGCCATATTATATGATTAGGGATAATCAGAGAGGTTAAAACCACCCTTATTTGGTAAATTGGTAAAAAATCTTTTTTTCTACTATTTGCTTCAAATTAGGTTGAATGGGCATTGCTGGGCAAAAGTAAATTATTCTCAACCCTTAACGGGGCAAAACCACCTTTAATTGTCAAATTGGTAAAAAATATTTAATAACTTTAAGCTTCGGATACATGGGCTCTCTTAGACAAGAATAAAATATTGTCACTCTTTGAATGGGGTAGTTTTACAAAAAAAGCTTTAGAAATTTTTTTGTGAGACTTGTGGTTCTTAAGATATCTCGGAAAAACTGTTTACACCCCTTCTTCAAGATGACGGCCAAATGTGGGGACTTTCAACCCCGAAAACCGAGTTTTATACTCACACTGAAACCCCTACACATCAAATAAAAAATATTATCCTGCCCAAAATGCAAGGTTAATGTAGCATTTCAATGGACTATTATTGATATTGACGTCTGTTAAAAATACGTTTCGCTTTGTTACTTGTTCATTAGGTAATGGTCCAATTAACCCCGCGACTGAAATTTAATTTTAATAACATCTTGTTTGAAGACGATTGAAGTTTTTATTTAAACAATTACACCCTTTCTAGTATACAAAATTTATACATTTAACGTTAATACATATAACTTAAATATTTTAGGAATAACCTTTGTGTGGTGTGCTAAAAATCGAATAATTTTTTTCACAGTCGACAAATTGAATGTCAAATTAAGTTTTCATATGAAAATTAGTGACCTCGAAAAACTTCATGCACGTAAATCTACAAAAATTTTGCAGTATAGGTATCAAACTAAATTCGACATTTTTTATTTTCAAATTCTAACATTAGATCTAGTGTTATTCGAGACCACATTTTTTTACTCACAGCTTACAATTGTATACAGCAAAATAAGTATTTAGAAAGTTAACTGAATAGTTAAAAATACATGAAACAAGCAGGGACACATTAAAATATTCTTTTGCCAATACTTTCGCAAAATTACAATAGTAAATGTCATTCTTGCTAATGAATTCCTAGTATTTTTTCAATATAGCCATTCTGTAAAAAAAAAATGCAATAAGTAAACACACAGTACAATCAATATAAATTTCTTAAATTCTTATCATTCAGCTCTTCAGATAAATCTTTTACATCCCAATATTCCTAAGAAAACACCGCACCACATTTATTTCGAGCCCATTATCATTGTGTGTGTAATTTAGTTCAGTCTCATGTCGTGTGCAAATTCAGAATTTTTCCATTCAAAAAATGTTTTGATCATTTACAAATACTTACAGTTTTCATTAGAGAGATATTGCAACTTCGATTTACGGATCCTTTAATAAAAGTTTCCCTTAAATTGACATGTACGCATGCGCATTTAAAATAACGTTAAGCATTTTCCTTTAATAAAATACAGGCATCCTGTATTTAACTTTAATACGGGCAAAGTTTTCCTTTATTTAAGGTACCTTAATTTTGACACATTTAGGAACTTTTTGTCGAAACTTGCATCAGACGAAAATTCCCTAAGGAAATTGTTACTTTTGTTGGCGATAATGGCACAAGAAAAAGATAAAAAAACGTGTGAGATTCAAATATGAGGAGACGTAATTTCGCAGTCGTATTATATCCCATCTTTGAAAACGAAAATTAACTTCTATTTCATCGTCAGTCATATTATTTAAATCGAAGTTCACGCGGCCTACAGCGTTAATTTGTTCATTACCAATATAAATATCGATTATGTTATGCAGAAGTAACATTTCAATTTCTTCATCATTAACACCAGCTAGGAGAGCTACTTCTAATTATATTGTTCTTCCGTATTCATTTTAAACTAGAACAAATGATAATACCGTAAACAGGGGTTATTTTGCCAGCTGGGGCAATTTTGCCACACCGTGCCCGCCATGAATTAAAAATTCATTGCGTGGAAGATGGTAGAACTGAATTAACCGCGCATGTCTAACAATATTCTCGTATAAGTAAAGCAAACGTTAGTGCAGGTTTAGCACTTGTAGAAAAAATGTTCTCAGCGTTTTCAGAACATAAATAATAACTGGTATTTTTACCTATTCAAACATGCTGCTACGCTAAGGGGTATGTACCCTAATCTATTTAGATTTGAGAACTGTTGTTTGTACTGCTTATGTATGAACCTTATAACCATTTATTAATATTATTGTTGCTAATCTAGGCTATGGAAATACAATACTTTAGCCATTGGCAAAGTTACCTCTTAGTTCACAGATTTAAATTACTAGTTTAAGAGTTAAGTTTTTTAGTTTGGGAGTTATTCTTTTGTCTCGTTTTTCTATTAGATATAGATTTTCTATTCATACGTGTTCTGAATTATTCAATTCGAATAAAATCATAATTTCTTTCAGCAATGAGTTTTTTTTTTTACAAAAAAGCGAAAAGATATTTTTTAAAATGTCTAGTGGTAGAGCAAAGTAACCTGTTTGTGACATTTACCTTGCACGGAATAGGCGATTTCATGCTAAAAAGTCGATTGGCAAAGTCTCCCCGAAGCAGGGGCACCTTTACCGACACTTTGACACTTTAAAAAATATATTTTCCGTTGTCTTTTTGCGTTAAAAATTGGGGAGCACCCACAAAAAACATAAAAATTTCATATAGTTTGATATCAAGGCATTTCATGAAAATGCATCCAAGTTGTTTTCAGAAAACCGTGAAAATTGTGCAAAGTAACCCCTGTTTACGGTACCGGCAATGCCCAACTTTGATTTTTTAGGTTAGGGACAATTGTCAAAATAAAGTATCAACATAAGGTATGAGGAGGACACCGTTGCAATAACTCACTTTAAAAATGGATGATAAATTGGAATACAGGATACTTTATTTAAGGTTTCTTTTAATAAAGTCGGCCCCTTTTCGTTTTGCAATAACTCTCTATTAACAATATCGATGGTGCGTTATTAGCAGTGGCACATTTCATAGTGACCGTTTTTATCATTTTATTTTATTTCTTGATTACGTATTGTTATGAATTACACCCCCTTGGTAAAGGAGATGGTACGCCTATGCCTCCTAATTGTGACTGGAAGCCAAGAGAATAAAACGGACTTTTCTGGAATGTTGTTGGAAAGATTCTTGAATGTTTCTAGATGGATCTAGAGAGTCAAATTCGGGGTATATAAGGCGCGATTACCAGCGTGGAAAGGGAAGTTTTATGAAGGAAGCAGTTTATAAAAGTGAACAAGTAGAAAAGTGAAAAGTGAGGTTAGATAAATAGTAAATAAAGTGAATTTGAAGTATTGTAGTCAGTAAATAGTTAAATAAAGTGTTAGTAGTGTTTAATCTCTTGTTAAAATTATTTAGAACCCACGGATTCATACAGGGTGTTTCCCAAAAAGGTGGAAATCCGTAACATTTTGGTGTCGGAAGCGGAATTTTGACAAGAGGATTTTTCGGAAGTGTTCGAGAAGGTTTGGGACAGTATTCTCGGAGTAAGTGCTAACACAGGAAGGACTAATTTACTGGACATTGTTCGAGGATTATTTTCGAACAGAAAAACAGTGTTAAGTGCATTTTTGAGACATTTTTGGAACAGTTTATTTGGACATTAGAGGTTAAGTGACGAAGACTCTAGATAAGACTGTTTCGTGCCGTTTTGAGGTTTTTCTGGACAGTCCCATTACCGATAGTGACGTAACTTTGTTAAATTTATTTGATTTCAACATAGTCGTATGCCTGTAACAACCAGAAGTATGGCAACCGAAAAGCAAATACAGGACTTATTTGCACAATTCTAGAAAGTGTTGGAAGAGCTAGAAAGAAGGCATCGAGAAGAAGTAAATGAAGTCAAAGAGAAAATGCACCGGGTAGAAGAGGAAATAGACCTGCTTAAGCAACAGTTGAGGGATAGAGGATGCCAGCAAGTGGTATTATCAGATCAGCTGTTCGAACCTCCCTCCTTTGACGGCCAAAGTTCATGGACCATTTACAAGATGCAGTTTGAGGCAGCAGCGAGTGCAAACAACTGGAATGACGAAGAAAAGGCTATGGCGTTAATCGTGGCATTAAGGGGCCAAGCATTGGAAATACTCCAGACAATCCCAGTAGACCAACAACGGGATTTTAAAGTTTTAGAAGCTGCCCTAGATCTACGATATGGCGATCAACACCTTGCCCGAGTGTACCAGACCCAGCTGAAATCACGTGTTCAAGGGGCTGGGGAAAGTTTGCAAGAGTTTGAAGCTGCCGTGTGGAGACTGGCTCACCTGGCTTACCCGGATGTACCGAAGGAATTCCAAGATCAACTGGCAGTAGAGGCTTTTCTGGATGGTATACAGGATGATGAGATCAGGCGAGTCCTCAGGTTATCTCGATACCAGAACAGCAGCGAAGCGTTGGTACGTGCACTCGAGGTGGAAGCTGTCTTTCAGGATGCCCCGAGTCCAAGAGTACAAGCTGTGAGTATCGAAGAATCTCAACCAGAAAAGAAGAAAGAGAACCCTATCTTGATCCAGATACAGGAGGTAAATAAAATAATTAGTCAGTTACTGGCTCAATGGGATACTGCGGGAAGACAAGGAAAGCCAAGCAGGAGTACTAAATGTTACAACTGTGGCAGAGCAGGGCATATCAAGCAAGACTGTCGACAGCGGAACTCGAGGAATGTGAATGCTGGAAACATGGATGAGACACAGAATAGAAGTAGTGGAAGGCCAAGTGGACGGCGTATGAAATGTTACAGGTGCGGGGAACTAGGACATATCCAGCTTGAATGTCCACAGAGGAGCTTGGAGAGAGTGAAGGCCGGAGATGCTGTGAAGCCAAGGGGAAAACCAGAGGAAGCCGGTACCAGAGAGGCTGTGACAGATAACGAACGTGGTGCCCCTATAGAAGTGAAGATTTCCCAGCTTCGGAGCATTACAGAAAGGCCACCACTACAAGGATATGACGATAAAATTAAACCTGAGAGAAATGCAAACATTTCATCCGGAAGAAGGTACAAGGAAGGTTGCAAGCACAACCACTGGGAGAAACTGCAGGTCACGGGAGCAGTCAACACTGTCAAGGTGGAGGTGCCGGATGACAGGACAGATGAAGCGCTCAGACAAGAGCAACTAAACGATGTGGAAATTGGGCCTATATTGAGAGCCAAAGAAAGGGGAACTCGTCCAAAATGGCAGGATGTTTCGGACAAAGGAGTGGGACTGAAGGCACTATGGGCGCAGTGGGACTCACTGAAAGTCAAGAACGGGCTACTGCGGAGAGCATGGGAAAGCCCGGATGGAAAACAAGTGGTTATGCGTCTAGTGATTCCCAGGTGTCGAGTAGCGAAGGTGCTTCGGGAAGTGCACAATGGGACATCCGATGGACACTTCGGTGTTAACAAGACCCTGAAGAAAATACGAAAGCGATTTTATTGGATAAGAAGTCGTCAGGATGTGGAGGCTTGGTGTCGCAAATGCGAGATTTGTGCAGCCAGTAAGGGACCACAGACTGGGAGTAAGGGTGAAAAGAAACAGTTCAACGCCGGAGCTCCTTTCAAGAGGTTTGCTAACAATATAGCGGAGCCATCACCAGCCAGTGACCGAATGAAGGCTCGATACGACCAGAAGGGTAGTTCAGAAGGGTTCAAGGCAGGAGACCTGGTTTGGCTGTATAACCCACAGCGGAAAAAACGAAGGTCACCGAAACTTCAACCGCTTTGGGATGGACCGTATAGGTACTGTTATTACCCGAATTAATGATGTCGTCTATCGGGGGGCAGTGTTATGAATTACACCCCCTTGGTAAAAGAGATGGTACGCCTATGCCTCCTAATTGTGACTGGAAGCCAAGAGAATAAAACGGACTTTTCTGGAATGTTGTTGGAAAGATTCTTGAATGTTTCTAGATGGATCTAGAGAGTCAAATTCGGGGTATATAAGGCGCGATTACCAGCGTGGAAGGGGAAGTTTTATGAAGGAAGCAGTTTATAAAAGTGAACAAGTAGAAAAGTGAAAAGTGAGGTTAGATAAATAGTAAATAAAGTGAATTTGAAGTATTGTAGTCAGTAAATAGTTAAATAAAGTGTTAGTAGTGTTTAATCTCTTGTTAAAATTATTTAGAACCCACGGATTCATACAGGGTGTTCCCAAAAAGGTGGAAATCCGTAACAGTATTTATTTACGTTATTAATTGGGGCACGTTTAATTCGACTTATTTTGTGCAAGCACATGCAGTGGTTTGCTGAACATAACTTTTCAATTTCCTGCCAATTTTTATAAATTTCTTCATTATCCAATTAGTATATTTGTTGTAAGATCAAATAGGTTACAATCGCGTGAGAATTATTCACAAGTTCTCATTCTCAAAGAAAAAAAAAAAATCAGATTACACAGTTATCATTTAACCGGTGAGCTAATAAGGCTGTTGTGTCGGGTTATTAAATAATCTAAATTGACATTATGTTATGTGCCTTTTTCTTTTAAACTATACTAGTACATCTTGACTCGCCTAATAAGTTATTTACGTGGCAGGCCTAACAGTGGAAAAAAGTTTTCCTTGGTATTTTGTACAATTACACAAGTCTACAAAAAAAGGTCTTGTCATATGGTTCTGATCTAACTTTTCTGAAGTATTTTGACGCTCTGAAGCCAATTTCGGACACACACAAATTTTCCATCGTATCAGCTTCCCTTTTCAACACCCTTTTATCCCCTAGAAAGAGCAAAGATGAGGTTTTCCTTCAAATATCGATAGTTAGGTAATAGATTTTTTCATGATGATGTCGACATTATCAAAGTTTAAATCTTCTACCCCCTACCACCTCTCACTACCTCCATCGGGAAGTAAAAAACTGCATTGTCCTATATCAGCCGACATTTAATGGCCAACAAATATATTTTATTTATGATGTAAGTTTATGAGTATGTGATGATGTCGACATTACTGAAGGATGAATCCACACCACCCGTTACTACCCTTTCAGTGAGGAAGAAAGTATATTATCCTCTATAAACCGAAATTTAATGCCAACCGAAAATTATTATTTGCAACTGCCATATTAAATGTCAATTTAAGGATTTATTTTTTTCCCTTGGCTTAGGTTTGCAGTTTGCAAAAGAATTTTATTTTGGAAACTTATGTTCAACGTTTAGGTCTTTCTCCTCGCACATCTTCATATCTTCCCATTGGTTACTTGATTCAGTTACCTACTCGAAGTACAGATTTTGTAACTTTCACTTTGCAACCTCGAGTACAAAACAGCCCTAAATTGGCTTTAGATACACAGATTCTCTCTAGTATCTGTACTAAGATACTTTCATGCGCGGATCCAGCATTTTGTTGAGGGAGGGGCGACAATTACTTAATGGGTGAAAATAAAATAAATGCATTAAAATAAATTTATTTTTATATCAGATTATCTTATCTAAACTTTGCTTTCAGTGCGTTTGAACACAAATGAGCCTTCTTGACAGATAAAGTTAGACTGTAAGACTTATTTCTGAGTAAAATACGCGACGTCCACAGGTCCTATCGGTACGTGGATACCCATGAAGCAATTTTAACTCACTTGGCATACGAAAGGGTTCAAATTAATTACTTAATGAATACTCATCAAATAAAACATAATGGTAGAAAACAAAGTACAAGTTTATTAAAGAAAACACAAATGTAAACAAAGGTCGTACTTACATTTATTGCTAATTGTGGAGAATAACGGGGCTTTAGAATTTGCGCCGGCGCAAATGCCCCTTGCCCTGAATTTCTTTGTTGTGTTATGGCAGTTATGGCTGATCTGTCAAATAATGGAGTTCTGAATTCTTATAAATAATATTACTATTTATACTATGTATTATCATGAGATAGCAATTTTTTTGCAGTGCGTAAAAAGTGTATTGTTCTAAAAAGCACCTACATTGTGGATACGGGATCCGAATCGGCCGAAATCGAGGTGTTTTTGGTAATTACACTGACAAAAAGTTCGTGTTGCGGTGGAAAATTTCATTTTTTTTTTAACTATGCATTTGCATTGAAAACCGACTTCAGATTCGTGTTCTACGACCCCAAATTAGCCTACCCTGAAAAAATTACGCGAAAATTCCAATGCCCCGTTATTCTCCACAATTACCCATTTTTTACTACCCCTGGGGACGAAACCCTCTGGGGGAGGAGTTGGGCCCACGCAGTACCTGGCAGAACTTTATCTTGCAAAACTCAAAACCCAACTCGCTTTTTTATTACTCCACGGCACCGTTCCCCCTTTTTCCCGAGTCAGCATTTCCGCTCCACCTGGTTATAAAGTGAACTAGTTCAACCTTGCGTTTCGCTGACTATGACTTTCGCAATTTCAAAGTGAAACATGATTTTTCTCGACGTAAAAATACGTTCAACAATCTAATGAAACAAATCATATCCGTTACTAAAAACTGATGTATTGGGTGTTTAAAATAAATCTCAACACTGCGTGACATTATTGTAAGCTCTGATAGAGTTCAACAAGCTCAAGAACACGCGTTAGCTGTAATAGTAGATTATTAATTGGTTCAAGAAACTCCGAAATGTCCCTTATATTAAAATATTTGTATTTGGTATGTTATTACTACTGTGATTATATTTTGTATTTTTTGCACATAACATTCTAGGTAGTAGGGATTGCAAGAAGGGTGAAACTAATCGAGGAGTTAGCTGAAGAGCTGAAAAATGAAAGAGGAACATTATATGCACTAAAATGTGACGTGATGAAAGAAGAGGACATGCTAAAAACATTTCATTGGATAAAATACAATCTAGGATCAATTCATATAATGATCAACAATGCCGGAGTATTCACTAACACGAATTTAATAGAAGGTGATATAGAGTTGTGGAAAGAGGTTCTAGACACTAATATACTAGGGTTGTGTATCGGTACAAGAGAAGCTGTGAAGAACATGAGAGAAAATAATATAGATGGTCACATTATTCATATAAATAGCATTGGTGGACATATAGTACCATATTTTTATGCTAGTAATGTGTATCCGGCATCGAAGCACGCTGTAACGGCATTAACTGAAACACTTAGGAGAGAATTAATCACATTTAAATCAAATATAAAAATAACCGTAAGTATCATAGGCAATATTAACCTAAAATTACATTTCCCAGTTGATACTCATCACGTTAATAAAAACTTCATTTCAATCGAACCAGTAGTTTTAGCGTAATAAGACCACACATACATGCAAATATGTTATAAGCACGGATATATGAGCAAACACACAACCGAACTCAGAATCTCTATAAAGTTGGATAAAAACGGTATGCCAGGTTCTTTCAAAACCTACTTATGATAGTGAACAACTGAAGATGACAATAGGCTTGTTCATTGATATTCGTTTTATATTTCACCTGCATACTAGTTGCTTATTATACTTTGGATACGGTTACCATAAAGACGCTCATAACGACCACCATAATGAGCGGGCGTTATGGCCATAACACCCAGTTATATGAGAAGCAAAGAAAGAGTAAATGTTTTATATTCCTTATCGTATAATGGTTTGGATTTGATCGGCATTGCATTTTCTATGGCTTCTCCCGCATTGTTTTGGATATTTTGGGGTATTTCCATAATTTTTCTTTTTCCTATAACATCAACAAACGTCAAAATATCAACAACTGTCAGATACAGTTAATAAACGTCAAAGTATCAGCAAATGTCATAGACTACCAAATGTATTTAAAAAATGAAGTCAATTTTTCATTAGAAAAATATTGTATGCACCACGAGCGTTATTAGAATATAACTCCCATCAGGCAACAGGCATCCCACCGAGCGTTATAATCTATATAACGCACTTGGTGCATAAATAACTATTATAAGGTTTGCATACGTTTTTATTTTTCACCTGTATATTATTTGTTTATTATAACTTGGATACGGTTACCATAAAGACGCTCATAATGACCACGGGCATAATGAGCGGGCATTATGGCCATAACACCCTGTTATATGAGAAATAAAGAAAGAATAAGTGTTCCATATTGCTTATCGTATAATGGTTTGGATTTTATCAGCAATACATTTTCTGTGGCTTTTCCCGCATTCGGATATTTTGTGGTATTTCCATATTAATTTTGCTTTTATTTTGTTAAACGTATTATCTACGTACAAAGCAAAGCAACGTCAACAAACGTCAAAATATGAACAACTGTCATATCACAGACTACTTGGTAAAAAGGGTAAAAAGAAAAAGCTAGCAGCATTGCACTAGGTTACTAAATTTGAAAGAACACAACATACTGACAGATACTAGTTATTTATGCACCGAGTGCATTATATAAATTATAACGCCCGGAGGGTAACATGATGCAGCCCGAGGGCCTTTGTCTTCAGGGATGCATGTTACACGATGGGTATTATAATCTAATAACGCTCGTGATTTATACAGTATTTTCTTTTTCACGAAAAATATATTTTTTTAATGAAAAATTGGTTTATCATTTCTTTAAATACGTTTGTAGTAGTCTATGGTATTTGTTGATACTTTGACGTTTATTAATTGTATTTGTCAGTATGTTCTAGTAGTCTATGACAGTTGTTGATATTTTGACGTTTATTGATTATTTCATTGCTTTGCTTTGTACGTAGAAAATATGTTTAACAAAATAAAAGGAAAAATAATATGGAAACACCACAAAATGTCCGAAACAATATGGCAAATGCCACAAAATCTTTATTGCAAGCAAATCCAAACCAATGATAAGGAACATGAAACCTTTACTCTTTCTTTGTTTCTCTTATAACAGCGCGTCTAAATAAATACGTCGAGTGAAAGCTCGTTCTATGTCTCTACGGAAAGGGGAAGATCGGCGATGAATCGGCATCGTAAATTGCAGGGTCAAAATTGAAAATTCGATTCGACAGGAGCGAGAGAAAATCGTAATTTTTTGACATTTTGACATTTGACAATCGTACCCCCCTACAGTCTCTCCAATACCAGTTCCTAAAAATGAAAGGCGAGAGAGATAGCCGACTCTTGCGAAACACCCATTAGAAATACCTACGCCGAGTCCATCCTAATACAATTAACTAACTCCCAAACCGATCGGCACCGGTCCCGTCCCGAAAAACCAACCCCTCGAAAAACCACATTGCCCTACTCTTCTTAATTTTTTGTCGAATGGTAAACAAATCAATAATTTTCTAGAGCATTTCTACTTGTTTTTGTGCATTCTGGAATTATACAATACTTAACATTCTTTTTCCTTGTACTCATATTGAATTAAGCAAGAAGTACGTAACACAAACAATACTCCGAAAACACCTATAATTAACTAAAAAGCATCGAGTCGACTGAGATCGCCGAGTCTATACAAGAGTCCACTTACACCAATTTTGCAATTATTCGCGCATGAATGATGTACATTGTACGCGCTTTTGTGTTATTTTATCTACGACGCAGGGGCGCGTTTAGGCCTACGCGCACTAGGCGCGCCCCTAGGGCCACACTTTTCCAGGGGCCCCCATTTCCCGATTTATTAAGGTAAAAAAGCGATGTAAAAATTTTATTTCTTTGTTATGTCGTTATTTATTTTCGCTTTACCGATAGCAATAATGAGAATTACAACTATCATGAAATACATTTATTCCCTTTTACATATCGTCCTCATCAGATCTCAATTGCAACATAAATAACAAAATAAGAATGGTTCATGCGAGTATGTGTTCACGAACATTTGTCGTTTATTTACATTTTATATCATTTGAACTTGAAATCATGTTATAGTTCTTCCTTTGGATTTCAATTTTTTTCATATTTCAATGTAGAAGTCTATAGGAATTTATTGTTTGTGTTTATTGTGTTTGAATATTCTTGAATATTCATTTTTTAAATCTTTATTCACTGTATCACACTGAAAAAAATATGTTCGTAATATTAATGAATCGGTTCATCGACTGAAAAGTGATGAATCCGTTTATTAATATAATGTACGTTTGCATAGTAACACTAAATGTGTACATTATATTAATGAACATATACATTATATCAATAGACAGATTTATCAATTCTCAATGAACTTTCATTCACTGATTTCTCGAACATATTTTTTTCAGTGTATTAAAAAAAGATGCAATCAATTAACAGGCCAATTTGGCAATTCCTCAGACGTTACTATTTAAGTTTCGGCAGTCAGCACGTGCCAGATGACGAATCAGCTTTTTGGTATATTTCACATTAATGAAAATAAATCTACTGATAAATATGATGCGAAAATTCAAGAACCTGAGACAAACAATCTAGAAAACCTGAGAATATAACTGGTAAAATTTTGATTTTGAAACCAGTGATGAGGACTGCGAAAAGGAAGAACCATTAGGAAACGATTCTAGTGAATCTGGAGGTGATGAACAAATAGAAAAAGAATCTGAAAATAAAGAAAATTTGGAAAAAGAGTATGACGATGCAAAACAAGCTAATAATCAGTGCACTGCAATGATCAATGCATTAGCATCAACCTGTAGAGGCGACATAGATTCCGAGCTATCTCCAGATAAATTGCATCAATTTTTGATATATGTCGGCTTAAGTCGCCAGCTGAAATGTATAAAGGACCCCGCAGTTTTTTATAGCAAAAATGTGTTTCAGTCGATAGTTCTGAAACTTGGGGAAAATGTTGTCCTGGGCCCCCTGATTAAAATTCCCTTTGACCGAATTCGATTTTTGATCTAGAGACGATTGAAACTGTGAACATCTGCGAAGGTCTTCTTAAATGTTCCATAAAAATTCTGAAAATATTCAGACTCATTTTTTGGAGAAAGATAAATATCTTTTGTTTCTTGGTGTTTTTTTTTCAAAGTGCTTCCTTCTCCCTGAAAAAAATAAAACAGAAAAGAATAATTTTTTTGCAATTTTTTTACGGGAAAAGGAAGCACTTTGAAAAATAAGTTGAAGGGGCATAAGCTGATTATTTTTACCTAAAGACCATGTCTGAATATTTTGGGATCTTTCTGTAGAAAAAAATAAAATTTTAGGGAAATTCTTGGTCGAAATTGTTGTCTAAGAAATTCTGAAAACCGGTAGGTGTGTTCTTTGGACAAAAATAAGCATATTTTGTCTCTTGGTGTTTATCTTCAAATTGCTTCCTTTTCCCGTAAAAAAATACAAAAAATATGTTTGTTTGTTTGTTATTTTTTTCCGGGAGAAGGAAGCACTTTGAAAAAAATGCCAAGAGACAAAAGATGCTTATTTTTCTTCAAGAAATGAGCATGCATATTTTCAGAATTTTTATGGAACATTTACGCAGACCGATCGAAGATGTTCACAGTTTCAGTCACCTCTTGATAAAAAAATCGAATTCGGTCGGAATGGTGGTCAGAGAGAATTTTAATCAGGGGATCCTGGAGAATGTTTTCCCCAAGTTTCAGAACAATCGACTGAAACCTATTCTTACTATAAAAAACTGCGGAGTCCTTTATTCTCAATGCGTTGCAGGCGACATTTTTTAATGTTGAAACCCTTTTGTGTATTTACTTGACCATTCCGGTCAGTAATCCCTCATGTAAACACACTTTTTCGGCGCTCAAAATAGTTAATAACTACCTACGAAGTACTTCGGGGAAACAGCGACTTCAAAATTTGTCTCTTCTGTATACTGTATCAGAGAAAACACAAAACTGTGATATCAAACGTTCAAATTGACAAGTTTGCTAAGATATAAAGCCGGAAAAAAATAATATGATAATATGTATTTATAAAAATATACTTGCCTTCAAATCTTGCATAATATTTTTTTAATCGAGGGGCCCTCAAATCTCACAGCGCCTAGGGCCCCAATTTATCTAAACGCGCCCCTGCTACGACGCGAATACTGCCTGCGACGCTAATAACACAGGTTTACAAAAAGAAAAAAGTTTTCTGGATCTGGGGTCAGACCATATGTTTCTTATGTATTTTTCGATGCTGAATACGAATCTGTTTTTAGTTTTGAGACATTCTAACCTAGAAGTTGGACATATTTGAGGTTATGTAGCTTTGAGATTTTTTTCTCAAGAAACCAAGTGTGAAATCTTAAAGTACAACTCTTCACCTTTGAAATACCGTTGAGTTTGCTCAAATATCTTTTTTTTTCGCCGAGATATTGCAATTTAAGCAATAAGGTTTCCATACTAATTAAATGTAATTTAAGTATACAGTAAATTATGCTTTTTAATGTTTCAAAAAGTTTTATTGAAACTCTACACGTGTTTCGGCTTATTAGGCCTTTATCAAGAGAACACGATATTACTGAATAAGTAATATCTTGTACTCTTGATAAAGGCCTAATAAGCTGAAACACGTGTAGAGTTTTAATAAAACTTTTTGAAATATTAAAAAGCATAATTTACTGTATATTTAAATTATTGAAGAATGTTGCACAAGGAACCAACCGCAGAATCAACCCAATGTACTAATTAAATGTATTGGGAAAGATATGATATAAACAGACAATTTTAAAAATTCGATATCTCAGCGAAAAAAAAAAAGATATTTGAGCAAACTCTATGGAGTTTTAAAGGGGAAGATTTGTACTTTAAGATCCCATACATGGTTTCTTGAGAAAAAAAATCTCAAAGCTAACCTAACTTCAAATATGTCTAACTTTTAGGTTAGAATATCTCAAAATCCTGACGTGATAGAGCAAAACTAAAAAAAAAATTAAATTCAGCGTCGCAAAATACATAAGAAACGTATGGTCAGACCCCAGATCCAGACAACTTTTTTTTTGTAAACCTGTGTAATTATTGACAATAAGAATAAATACCTACTAACCTAACCTAAAGAAATCACACGAAAGAATGAAATGAAAAAGATGAAAGAATGAAATTATTTTAAACAGAATAAAAACTTACTAACCTAAAAAAACCTAACCTAAAGAAATCATAGAAAAGAATTTGTGAAAAAATATATTAATCCTTACAAAATGAAAGAAAAAAAAACAGCGGGCGTAGGAATTTGATCCCAGGACCTTTCGCATCATAAACTTCTTCTTCTTCTTAACAAATTTATTCTGTTTTTAAAATATAAAACATTGCCTACCCGGATAGAGATCCGGAGCCAACCGCACAACCACGTCACGCAGGGCCGTGGTGTTAGTACGGTTGGACGGATCGTGACCGGTTTGGTTCAATAAAACTTACCTTAAAAAGGCAAAGCTCCTGGTGGCTTAAAATTGCCATTTTTGTTCATGCTTAAAAACTTATACTCTAGAACATTTGAAATTAACACTTTTTTTTTAATTTGGTATTTTTCACTGATTAATTTTGGTTGCTAAGATGGGGAGAAACTCAATGGAAAAAACCGTTCGAGGCAATTGTGCCCCAACAGTCTGCTCGCCGTTGGGAAGTTTTGGTTTATGGAAAGGAAATTTGAGTTTTAAGGTAGTTAGAATTTTTATAAGGTTTATCGGTCAAAAGGGAATTTTAATAACAAAAAATGACAAAATTACAAACAGATTACAAACAAGAAGAAGGAAAGAGATAGTTAAGGAATAAAAATATGGTGGTGAGAAAGTGTATAATAGATAAAAGTTTTGGTAGAAAAGAGTTTGGCTAGAGAGGCACCAAAAACGAAAGAGTTAACTGTGCGCCAACCGACCGGCTGATGGCAGACACTGGGGCAAGGAATAAATAGTCAGATAAATGATATCATGTTTTGCGAATGCACGAATAATTGCAAAATTGGTGTACCTAGACGCTTATAGAGTCTATGCATATAGTGACGTAGCGCCTGGCCATTTTCACCAGGTGGAGGTTTATAATTGATTTTAAAGACACTAAACGTGCAGATCCATTATTTTACACATGCACTTTCGATTTTTGAAAAAAAATGCCGAACAAGCCTATTATTGATTTTCATACAATTTACAACATTTTGACAGCTGTTGATCAAAATTTTGAAAAAGTTGTAAATTTCCATGAATTAAGTGTTGAAATAAGGACTTGACTATTGTACAATATATCAAATAGATATTCGGCAACGTCCAATTATAACTTTCATTCGTTTCGTGTCATTAAAAACTCTAAAAAACACTCTAATCGGAGATTCCATAATTAATTTTTACTACGGCTCTGTGTATCCAGAGATGTCATACGACATAATGGTATGGGAGCAGCGACTGAGCATTCACGAGTTTTCATTATTTAAAAAAAGAATAGTACGTCTAATTTTTGGCCTAACACAGAGTCGTGCAGAGACATATTCAAAACAAAAAAACTGCCAACTCTTATTATGCATATTATGCTATCTCACAGGTATGAAATCATTACCATTATTTATAAGAAAAACATTAAAAAATGTTGTTGGAAAAATGCTTTTATAACTTAACAGAATTTGAAGAATGCTTTAGAAATTATGTATAATGTAGAATCTTTTATATACGCACGTCTAAATTATTTGTTTTTTACACAAATTGTAAATGAATTTATTATTATTTACTGTAGATATCGTTATTGTAAAATTTGAACACTATATTTACCTTGTTTATGTAAGAGTTCTACTTCTCCAATTGTATAACCTAAAATTCATTTCTGTTCTGTATATCATTTTGATCGTAATAAAAACAAAACTATATGCATGTGTGTGTCACTTTCATTTTTCTTAATTTTAATGACAAAAGTAATCCATAATTGTATGGCTACGAAGTTGAATAAAGAATTTGAATTTGATTTTAAATTTGATATGTCATCTAATTTATATGAAATCCATTTGAACCCGAGAAACACCATATGTTCCAGATTTAGTATCCTGTATACATACAAATTAATTATAATAAAATTGCAATGTTTTAGAGTATTAGTCCCGGCATCGTTCGTACTGACATAATGAAAAATTGTAATGAAAAACTCAGATCACTTTTTGCCAACTCACCAGGCCTTGAATGTGAAGACGTGGTTGATGCTGTGATATATGCATTATCAACAGGACCAAATGTTCAGGTAATTTATAGTATTCCCAATAGAGACAAAGTGCTCAACCTCCATTCAAAATTAATATTTCTTATTAACAGCAACCTTTTAATGTAAGGCGGTCAGGCTCGCGTCTAGGGCTTTGAGGGCCCACGTGCAAGCTCTCATTTGGTCCACCTTGTGGGGGAAGGACTCAACATTCCTGAACACTTTCACTAAGCCATGGCCATATAATTTATTGTACGCTATAGACCACTCGATTTTATTTATTTATTTCATTTATTACACTAACTTTGAGAAAGTCAGTGATCATATAAAATTTTTAATTGTAAGATTCTATGGCAAAGAGAGAAAAAAATGTATGATTTCGTTACCGTCTTCCAGAGCCATGTTTTCAATTAGTTGATAATACTAAGAATTAAAATTAATACCTGGCTAATTAGCTTTAACTACCGCGACCCTTTGTGGATCTACTGTGTCGTTCTTACTCTACCTTTATCCAGCTTTGACCTTTGCATCAATTTTCACGGCCTTGGTAAGAGCTCTTTCAGCCCTTTGTTTTCCTTTGTCAGTGAGCATGGTTTAACCACATCGCAAAAAGGTTCTAATCCCATTAGAGTCTTAGACGAACCTTCCCTGATCTGTACATCAGGTTTTTCATTATCTTTGTGATCCTGGTGTACCAGCACTCACACCACGGTCACTTTACTTACTTTACTTCCTAAAGTCCACAAGGGCGTTCATACAGTCCCACACTAGTCTTGAATCGACCTGTGTGAAACTGGTTGCAAAATAGCAATCAACTAGTTCACAGCTTCCCAGTCAGCACAAAAATATTTTAAAAATATTGTCAGAATAATTTTCTTGGATAATCAATTAATTTTAGAATAATCGGAAAAAATACTTATTATTTTAAGAATATTCTAATATTATTTGGGAGGGACACTTTTAATTCTTCTGAAATTATTTTAAACATAATTTTTGAAATATCTTGAGGGTATTCTGGGATATTCGATAATTATGATGAGAACATTGATTCTTAAAAAATATTATAATATTATCCATGGGAGAAATTAGAGTTTCTACTTAAAATAACCAGTGCATAATTTAGGAAAACATTTATGAAATTCTTCATATAGAATTAATATAAAAATATCCAAGGAAGAATTCAAAACTATTTTCAGAATAATTCTCGTAGATAATATTTGATTGAATATTCAGAAAAAATTGTTACTATATTTATATTATTAAGCAGAATTACGAATTGAGCAGGTATCTAACATAAAACTGTAAATCGCTCTAAAAAATTTGTATGGTTTATAACTGAAAATGAACACAATCAGCTTAGCTTATTGAAATTTCCTATAATAAAAAAACATTTTAGTTAAAACAAAATTTATTGGCATAACTTATGTAATATCTAATTTCCTCTTCATCATTTGGAGCACCTAAAAATAAAATAATTGCAAATAATCACGCCTTTATATATTTAAAGTCTTTAACTTACCACCATTATTTTTCTCCCTCGTTTGCCTTATTCGCTCTGTTGCTTTGGAGAGCCAAATTCCTATCTGCAATTCGATGCTCTTATGGGATACCTCTGGAAAAGTTTTCTGAACTGCATCTGAAAGATAAACCAAAATAAAAATACTGACAGAAAAGATAGCTTATTGTGTATTGTATGAAGAAGCTGCAAGGTTAGACTTTTATTACACACAGTTGCAAAAATAAAAGTAATTAGGTTATCAACAGAAATTTCAGCTGCTGAGCGAGTTCATTAATGATAATATTTCAATTTATTTTACTTCTTTGGTACCGACATTTAGATTTCAACACAAATATACTTATAGAGACATAACTTTTAGGTACACTATCTTTGTTAATACATTTATTATTTAATACTTATTACTTATAAAGAACACACTGGCTTCACTGGAAAGAAATTGATGAAAATATGTAAGGACCTCATTCAAGTATTAAATATTACACATTTCTGTATTTATAGAATCAAGAAAATAGATACATTATACTTAATAATAAATGAATAATAAACATCCATTATTCATTTATTATTAACTATAATACCTATTTTCTTGTTAATAACTGAAACAAATATTCCTTTTGAAACCGGCTAAAATAAGTTAGGTTAGGTTAATTGATTTTGATGATATACAGATACATATATATTTACTTAAATAAACAACAAATTAAAGGATTCACTTACCTTCTTTCATTGTTTTTAATTGCACAGAATCGCGAACAAATGATCAAACCCCAAATTGTCACTTGTCAGGCAGTCCAGGCAAACGGTAATTCAAAATGGTGATAGCGGATGACGCAATGAATGAAAGATGCAGACCGAAAGAGGAGATAAACCTTAGATTTACGCGCCTGCGCAACGTTTCGCGATATTTTAAATAAAAAAATCCCCACTGTTATTTATTTTATTTAAATAATACTTTCCTATGATAATTCAAATAATACCAAAAAATTCGAATTAATGCGGAACACTTATGAATATATATTAAACCTGCCCATCTAAAAATTTAGAAAGAAGCCTTATTATTTAATTTTTATTTAAAAAAACGTATATATACACACCCCATATAGTAATAATAGGTATGTACTTGTTACATATATAAGTTACATAAAGTATAAAATAATGGGCATAGGACGACTATATAAACATTATTTTCAAAATATTTAAATAGTGAAAAGATAACCTATTAAATTATTTATAAAATAATTTTAAAACATATTCTATACTTCTCATATTAAAATATTTTTATCATATTATTTGATGAAGTATTTTTAAAATAATAATCCAAAGATAAGTTCTGAAATTATTTATAAAATATTTTTTAAATATATTCCATGCATATGTGTTACAATTATACCAGTATTATTTATTAGAAGATATTCTAAAAATAATAATAAATTATATGGTTATTCCAAGAATAATATAAAGATAATTTTTTTAATTAATCAAATAATATTTTTTGGGAAGATTTACAGATTATTATTAGAATATCTTGTGCTGTCTGGGTTCTTGCCTAATTATTTCTTTGCACACCACTATTCTGCGACTACTTCGACCTGTAATGCTGTTGCGTATTTTCCCAGACTTAATGGGATACTTTTTGATGTTATTCGCTAGAAATCCCAGCTTCGAGCTCCTACTCTGTCTTGCATCGAACCGTATGTATACCAAACTATTTGTACTGACATTCTCTCACCAGTTTTCCCTGACTGCTATCTGGTATTTTGATTTGAAAATGTGTACAGAAGTTGTGCCTTGGGACTAAAGTGTCCACAGCCATTTCTTGAACGGAATCTGCCTTCAACTCTAAACATAACTTTTGATGCTCTATTTCGTGCTGCTACCTCATCGGCTTTGAGCCTTGCGTTAGCCTGTGCACCACTGAATAATCTTCTCCTGGAATAAATCTGTGTAGTAGTAGTAGGTAAAATAGGACATCCAGTGCAGCTGTGGGAGCAGTTTTATAATGTCTATGGCCCATTGAGAAGTAGTCTTTGTACGCCAATTTATAGCCTTACAGCTCTCAACGGCAATGTCTTAATATACCATGCCACTAATCCGTAGGTTAATAATAGCCATAGCCCTATTTTCAAGCACTACAATTAATTCAGAAATCACAATTCAAACACATTATAAGTCTATGACTATTCTCCTATTCTCAATGTGATTACACAACATAAGTCAGTGTATTGGAAGTGACCAGGTCTGTAACTATTTCTTCTGCGCGGAAGTTGGCCATAATAACAGGTTAATACATCTCTCCAATCATTCCTGTTTGCAGCCATTTCTTTCCAACTATCTTCTAGTGTACACCGATAGAACCATCTTGGTATTTAACTGCCAAGTTCTCCAACATATCTGCACCTTCCCAGCACAATTGTTGCTCTTTCCAAAAAGGATGTAGACCTTCCATGTCCATTTTTCTCCTAAAAATGATTTATTTTACTTAACTGGCGAATAAGCCTCATCATTGAGCAATAGGGGTTTGAGGTCTCCCAATGCTCGTTTGAATTTATATGAATTTATGATCATTACACCCCTCGTGGATAATATTTAGGGCTCCTTGTGAACGCCGCGCTGTAGTATTCGCAGATCGACCATTGACTACTATTATTAGATCACGTCAGCATATCCTAAACAAGAAAAGTCTTCCGAGGAAATTGTTTGGAGAAGTTGATGAACTTCTCCAAACAATTTCCGCAGAAACTGTTGTTGATGAACAAGTGTTGACCGCTTTAGTGGAGATAGTACTCCTTAGAGTTCTAGGCTGGCTTTAATCGTCTGATTGAGCACTGTTGTTTTTTTGTCATCTAATGATTTTGATAGTGGCCTATACTAACTATATTTATAATAATATGAAATGAAATGAAACTTCTAATAGGCCAAAGAAAAAGACAGCAAGCAACTTGGAATTATACCTACATACATAAGTATAAGATAGGACAAGAGTCTAGAGAGACCGAAATGCGAAAGCTTCGAGCATGCGCATTACCTTGTAAATGTGTAATAAATTCGTGCAAGTGGAGAAATTGAAATATTTCCTGTTATTTTGTGGTAAAAAGGCGGGGGGACACCTCCCGCACCCCCCATTTTTTTGTCTGCGACGCTAATACTGCCTGCGGCGCTAATAATATTAACAATTAGATATCAAAATAAAAACCTACTAACCTAACCCAAAGAAATCACACGAAAGAATGAAATTATTATATAAAAAGAAGGAAAACCTAAAGAAATCAGAAAAGAATTTGTAAAAAAATATATTAATCGTTACAGAATTTAAAAAAAATTTGTGCGGACATATGAATTTGAACCCGGGACCCCTCGCGCCATAAGCTAAAGTGTAACCTATGCGCTATCCATCTCGCTGGAAGTAAATGCTAGAGCAAAGAAGAAATAGTCAAACTAATGGTATCACGTGTTGGGCGTGTCGAAGCTTTCGCATTTCGGTCTCTCTAGACGCTTCTATAAGAACAACGCTTCTATAAGATAGGTACTAAAGTTCAGGACACTCGCCTAAAGTTAGCTTGATGTTAATTCATATCGATTGCCTCTGATTAATTTTCTTTTTAGGTGCATGAACTTATAATAAAACCATTACATGAGAAATATTAATGGTCCTGGATAAATGTATATGAAGACATTACTAAAGATGTATACGTAAATAGTAGAAGCCCCTTAGTTAAATAAGTAATATACTTAGCGATATTTTATAAAATGTTATTAATAAAATGTAATATTGTAAAATTATTACTGAATTAATAAAAAACTAATCGCTCATCAACACTGATTTTAGTTTTACCCAATGAAGTAGAGATCGAGACGTACGGGTAGTTCTGATGAGATTGATGATATTTGTAGGTTAGAAAAGGAGGTACCTATAATATATTTTCTTTAGTAATTTGACAAAAGAAAGAAATGTAAAATGTAGAATGTTTCTTCAGTAATTATTTCGATGGAGATTTGGCCAAAATACAGCGATGTTTTAACCAATTCAAGTTAAAATTTATCATAGGTATTAATTTCATTTGTGATTAACGGATTACCCCTGAGGTAATCCGATAATCACAAATGAAATTAATACCTATGATAAATTTTAACTTGAATTGGTTAAAACATCGCTTACCTCAGGGTACATAGGTACTTATAAGTGTTCATTTTGTGGTCATATTTTTCGTGAAACCAGAAAGAACTTGAAGTTATAATAAATGTTTTATTTGTGATAACCGCTGGAAGGTTCTTAAGGAGACATTTTTTAGAAAAACCGAAATGGCGTTGAAATAATGTAAAAGGGAAGTTAAGATAGACTATTAAAATGTTTTTATAGGATCTTGGGTTACCTACCTACTTATTCAACCGCATAGAATTAGAATCTCTGAAGATTCTGAAGGAAACATTTTATAATAAGAACGGAATGGTATATTGATGTAAAATGGAAGTTAAGATAGACTATAAAATTGTTCTTTATAGTATGTTGGGTTACCTACTTATTCAATCGCATCATGCATAGAATCTCTGAAGCATCATACCTACCTATGCAACTTGATATACAAATACTAAATATAACTGTAGTTAAAGGGCGATGGTAATAAGGTTAGATTCTGCATGTTTTACCATTCAATGTAAACATTGTAGTGAAATTATAACCTTTATGTATCTCCACAAATACTGGAAACGATTACTCGGTTAATGTTTAAAGAAAAAAATTAAAATGTAAAGATTTAATTTACTGTTATTTGCAAACAGCTGACAGTTGGCCCATTAGCTCAGTTGGTTAGAGCGTCGTGCTAATAACGCGAAGGTCGCGGGTTCGATCCCCCCATGGGCCATAGCTTCTTTCTTTTGTCACCACCTAGTAATAACTATTAATTAATACGTAGAAGAATATATACATAGTGATCCAAATACACGACATGAACACACGAGCATATATCTTGCACTAAAATGAAAAAGAAGAGTCCTGTATTTTATATCTTGTATGGGGCGGAAAGACAAGAGTATCTATGAGATTTTTATTTTTTAAAAATGTGTAGTATTTTCGAAAAACCAATAAAATGTTCTAAAGAGAAATTCATAAATATAGACAAAAAACTCTATAGTCTCTTTATGTTAAGATTGAAGTAATCCTAAGATTGGTTTATTTAAATCATAATAAAATCAAACCGAGACCACAGTAGTCGATCATAGGTTGCAAATAGCCAACTATAGTGTGACCTTCATTCTTAAGGTGAATGGTAAGTATATAGTCCTTAGAATTTTATCGGTAATTTTTTTTCTACAGAGTTGTGTCGTTGCCTATTAATACAAAGAGTGTAATAATGACATTAGATCGGTCTCAAAAATGGGGATTTAAAAGTGAAATAATAAAAAATAAAATATTAATTACTTCGAAAAGTACGCAAGTAGGGCAAAGAACTATACACTCCTTCTCGAAAGCAAAGGACCCCGCAGTATTTTATAGTAAAAATGGGTTTCAGTCGATTGTTCTGAAACTTGGGGAAAATGTTCTCCTGGGCCCCCTGATTAAAATTCTCTTTGACCACCAGTCCGACCGAATTCGATTTTTTGATCTAGAGGTTGACAACGCACAGCCGTCTAAATTTTAAGAAATGTCATGTTTTTCAGACGTTTGAAGAAAAAATAATATTCTTCCTATTCATGATTATATTTCAGATATAATATAAGTAATATTTGAAAATCAGAAGAGGAAAACTGAAGGAAATCTATTTCTTAATATCGACAACATATTTAAGGAAGAAATGAATGTTGTCTTTAACTACACTGTCAATTATTTTTTCTTCAAACGTCTGAAAAACATGACATTTCTTAAAATTTAGACGGCTGTGCGTTGCCATTAGCAACGGGAGCTGCATTACAAAAGAGATCGAAACTGCGGGAAAAAAAATTCATGAAATTTTATTAATTAGTTTAGGGTGAAAGAAGCGTTTTAGAGAAAACCGCCAAGAGTCAAAAGTTTCTCCAAAAAAATAAGTCTGAATATTTTCAGAATTTTTATGGAACAGATGTTCACAGTTTCAATCGCCTCTAGATCAAAAACTCACAGATCTTACATCTTTCGCAAGTATCTTAAGCGTATTGAAAATACCAGATGCAAGTATACTGCTCTAGGTCGAAATCCTATAGAATCGTCCTATTGATATGCCTGCTAAATTACACCAATAGTACAGGCAAAAACTCCGAAAAAATTAATAAAAGAATCATCTCTAGGATTTAAGTAGTTAATAACCTGTAGAATGGAATGATGCATTCTTAGCACTTCCAAGTTCCGGGAAAATTCAAAAAAATTTAGAAAAACTTTTAGATTTTCGGTTTTGTGCTCTAACGGCTAAAATAATGAAAATTCACAAAAAGTTTTCTACAAAATTTGTAGGTCGTCTCTTTCTCTACAAAATTGGTCTTTGCCAATTTTTGTCTTACTTAAGTCGTTTAGGAGATAAATCCAGTTTTCCACTTATAGTTTTGAGCCGCTCCGAAATGCGCGGAAAATGATAATTCTCTGGGAGTTTCGTACAACCGGACATATCGATCGATAATTATTACTATTCAGAGCCGCTAAAAAAAATGAAAGCAGCGTAAAATGTAGAGAAAAGTCTCAGCTTTAATGTGGAACTAATCACAAAATTCATACAAATTTTTATCATGTAGAAAGAAGTGTTAGAAGATGGCTTAGTAAACTTTATACAGTTGATTTATTCACATCTTTGAGTTTAATGCATCCTGCCTATTCCTCCCGTAACAATGGGTGCTTTTTCACTACATGGATTCAATTCCACGCACTTTAATCTATATTTCGTGAAAATTTCATTGAAGAATGTTAAGAAACAAATAAGTTGCATATGTTTTACCATATAATTGTGCATTTTCTGAACGTGTATAAATAATGTAGACAAATTCAAAAAGTACTTAGCGCATTTAAAAAACTCTAAAGTTGTTCGAAAGAATATGTTTTATTGTACTTACAATCCAAAAATTAAGACTGTGCTATTATTATTACTTAAGATATAGCGAATTGAACTCCAAAATTTGGAGGTGATTGATCGATGAGAAATATACCCTCTAATTTGACCGCAAGGCATATTTTTCCAACAAAAGTAATTGCAATAAAATATTAATTGGATTAATATATCATTATATAAGAATATACAAGCAAAATGAATTATCTTTTTAACGACTCCCGGCAAAGATATGAATAAATCTGTGGATCAACTGTACAAAGTTCACTTAGCCATCTTCTGACACTTTCTCTCCTTTATACATTTTTTTATGAATTTTGTGATTAGTTCCACATTAAAGCTGAGACTTTTCTCTACATTTTATGTTATTTTCATTTTTTTAGGGGCTCTGAATAGTAAGAATTATCGATCGATGAGCCCGGTCGTAGGAAACTCCTGGAGAATTCTCATTTTTCGCGTATTTCGAAGCGGCTTTAAACTAAAAAAATTTATTTTAAATTTATCTTCTAAACGGCTTAAGTAAGACAAAAATTTGTAAAGATCTTTTTTGTAGAGAAAACGACGAGCTACAACTTTTGTTGGGAACTTTTTTCTCTATTTTCATTATTTTGGCCTCTAAAGCAAAAAAACCGAAAATCAAAAAGTTTTTCCAAATTTTTTTGAATTTTCCCGGAACTTGGAAGTTCAAAGAATGCATCATCTCATTCTCCAAGTTATTACCTACTTAAATCCCAGGGATGATCCTTTTATTAATTTTTGTTATCCGAAATTGTTAATTTGCCTGTACTAAAATTATTTTTTGTACTTCAATTTTTATAAACATTATTTTTATTAATCATACTACGAAAAACTGAATAATTATGTATTAAATACCTTCGATAATATATCTCTATAATATAGGTGCAACCGTTGAGAGAAAGAATTAGAAAGAAAATGGTCTCAGAAGGCAACGATTAAACAGCAATCGGACGAAAATCAACTGTATGTGTGCTCAATAGCATAAGGACGAGTACAGCAGGAGCGTTCGATAATTATGAACCTTCCTCGCATGTCCGTGGTCGGGTCGGCGAAATTTGACAACGGTCCACAAAAAAATTCTCACAAATCAAACGGTAAATCCTATTATAAATAACCAACTAAATCCTCGATAACAAGCGTACAAAGTTAACTTCAGGGGTATTTTTCGAAAAATGAACACGCTTCGAGTTATGAATTTTGAGTCGAGTTGAGACAGAAATTTTTATGGAAAAGTCGGCCACATTGGATCAGCCATTTTGTATTATTACTTTTTGACATCAAAATCCATTTCAGCAATCTAAAAAAACCCAATGTATCGAGTTACGTCATTTTTAATGAAGTTTTTTTCTTAAAATTTCTTAACTCATAATAATTTTGTTTAAAATAAATTTTCGTTCTGTTTAAATAATTAATAAACAGTTTCCTCACAATTATATGTTTACAACTTTTAAAAGTAATATCAAAAGATTTTAGGAAAATCGAAGCTTCTCGTAATTATTCTGAAATAATGCATATTTTCAGCTGTATTTTTTTTATGGCTTTGGGTCATAGACCATACAGCCAGTCACAAAAGAGCAATTTATAATATGGTATACTAACACAAAACCTAACACAAAATGAGTAGAGAGAGATGAACAAAATGAGGAATTACAGGGATACACGCTTCTCGCCCTGGGGTCTATCAGGGCATTAAATTATAATCAACATTACAAGAAGGGCCACGGGAAGGAGGGTATAAACAAGAGGCAAGACAAGGGGAATTCAAAGCTAACCTATAACTTTATTTTATTTTCTACCAAAAAACCGATAATAAATTCATAAATTTGCTTAAAGAGGCTTTACATTTATGCAATGCAATGAAATGGATGGCATGCAAAACTCTGCATGATAATTTTTGCATATCCAATACACTTTACACTACTGCAATATTTTGTGAAATCTTTTGGGACTACCAACCAGACGAGAAGAAAAACTTTTATGATTATGTTTATTGTTTATTTATTTACTTTACAATTAGTGAATCACTATGAAGAGAAAGAGAGAATAAAGTGATACTTACTGATTACCCAAAAGAATTACAGAATAAGTTATGTTTGTTGCTTCAGTTCCTTTAATGCTTGATTGGCAACCCAAATATTCCTAAATAAAGTAACTATATTGCATCTGCAATGCAATCAAATTAGAACATGCGTTAATTCAATGCAATGAAAAATACTGCCATCAGCTGATGGAAATAGCTCAATGTACGCGTGCGCGCAATAAAAATTTGCATGCAACGTGCAATATTGCATTAATGTAAAGTGGCTTTTAGTGCCAAGAGAAAGGAGATTAACTAAGTTAAATGGAGCCATAGTGTTGCAACATGAGACAATATTTTTAATAAATATATCTGTAGCGTTTTTATTTTTGAAACATGAAAAGAAAACATGGTCAAGTTCACTAATAACACCACACATATCGCACAGATGTGATTTCAGCTGCATTGACTCCACTATATTGCTAATAACTTCTTATTGCTGATAAAAAAGCTTTATAAGGTATTTAACAGAACGTCCCTCTTCGAGTCGCATTAGGCAGATTTATTCGCAAATTGGAATTCTGACGTAAATTTTAATTCTTTTGGCCAACAACTTTTTTTAGTGACAATTTTTCATATCGCTAAAATTGAGCGTATTACGCAATTTTCAGATTTTTTAATTTTCTGAACACCCTGTACATGATATATTAACGTACTCCATGGTAACCATATTTTTAACGAAACTAACACTTTTTATGAAGACAAAATTTTCCGCGTAAAATGAGAAATAAAAAATGTACCCTCTTATCCACTCTATGTCCCTAGACATACTGTATAATTTTATTTTTCTACTTTTTAGTCTTTACTTAGGCAAAAACCCTTTCATTTGATGTCAATGTCAAGGGGGTTGTGACGAAAAAAGCAATACGCCTTCCTTGGGCATCCGCCATATTGGATTTAGAATTACGTCACATAGTTTACTATATCAAGGGGGTTGTGAAGAAAATGATAATCCGCCACCTTGGGGCGTCCGCCAAATTGGGATTAAAACGATATTAGATTATAATATACTATATTACATTAACACCGGAACCCGGAATTAAACACATGTGCAAAATTTTAAACCTTAATTAGAACTAGTTGAAATTTTTATTCCCAGATTTGTAGCAGACAGACAGACAGATAGACAGACAGACAGGCAGACAATAAATCAAGTTAAATAAAAACTTTTCAAATAAATAGTAACTTCCAGGGCCGTATTTAGGATTTGTAGACCCCTAGGCTGAACCTGTGGTGCGGGCCCTACTGCCCTACCGGGAGTGGGGGTCAGGGGGGATGTTATGGAATATCCCCAGTAAAACGAGGGCTCCGAGGCTCTCCGGAATTTTATTGAAAATTTACTTGCAAAAATCGCATTTTAGAGCAATGTTCTAACTAAAAAACTGAAAAGAGTAAAGGTTATTATTAAATTACAGTATTTAAAAGTTCATGAATTAATGAGATAAAAATGGAAAGAATAGAGAAATGATAATTTTGGACATTTTTACAGTTTTTTGTGTGGTGCGGGCCCCTAGGCTGAGACCTAGGTAGCCTGCGCGTAAATACGGTCCTGGTAACATCACATCAGTTTTCCCCTGGCTCTGTCAAACATTGTCACATATTGCGCCACATGTCAAATTTTGTTTTTTACCGATTACTGAAAATGTTTCTTTCAGCAACAAACAATTCTTTTAGTTTGAGAGCGAAATTACTTTCATACAGTCCATATTAGGTTTAAATGCCACTATAAATTCATAACATTTGCGAACTATGCCATCATAAAACGCTTCCAAAGAAATATTACACAAACGGAAGGAAACCAATATATGAATGAGAATAGCAATTGTTTATTATTAGTTTTAGCCCGTGCGGATGGATCTGATCAGTAACAGTGACCTGTGAATATTACATAACATATTTATATGAAGAAAATGTGGTACATATGTACAATGCAGTGATAAAATGAATAGGAGAAAAGTAATACCCGTAAGTCTTTCAACGCCGTATTTCTATCTATTTAAGATTTTCAGTAATGGTCTTAGCTAATACCAACGTGTGTTGAAAACTATGTTGCAAGCTGCAAATGTGTTTTAACATTTTAAGATACAAGTGTAACTTATTTGTGTAATATGTATGCTTTGTATACATGTCATTATTAAAGAAAAACTGCACATTTGCTCACATTTGTTATATGTATACAGAATTCCATGGTTTGCAACATGGACAGGGCCGGCGGAAGAGAAATATTAAGACCGGGAATTTGGCGCCCCTAATTACTATTAGGTAAAAAAAATACACGCAGATTATAAGCTGTTTTTACGTTTATTTTATGATATAAACTATCTAAACGCATATTTTTATACTTATACAGGTTGTAACATAATGGAATGTCATAAATGAAGGAGCGTATTCCTCGTACAAATTTAAGAATATTTTGTCATATAAACAATTGTCATTAGATAGATAGATAGATAGATAGATTCTTTATTAATTCCAAAGCCAATTACAGAAACTGGATAGAATAAGTCAAAAATTGTAAATTACACAAACATACAAAGTAATGTATAACAAATATAAACAGCACAGTATAAACTAGTTGGTGGAAATAAATAAATGATAATATGATATTACAATGTATATGATGTATACAACTAAACGAGTTAAAGTTACATACAAAAGTATTCATCCAGTCTATAAAAACATTTATCAGCCAAATATGTTTTTAACCGTTTCTTAAATTCAAAAAAGGTACTACTTTCTTTGATGTCAAGAGGTAAATTATTGTAAGCCTTGAGCCCAAGACTATTGGGGGAATTAGATGTTACATTTAATCTTCGAAATGGTATATGAAAAGAATTTTTTGCCTAGTATTAATAGCGTGCACATTTTTCTTATACAAAAATCTATCCTTATTTTTGAATATATACAAACAAAGCTCATATATAAAAAGAGACGGCACTGATAAAATTTTATATTCCTTAAATATACTCTTACACGAGTGAGTATTTAATATACAGGTCATGCATCTTATAACCCTCTTTTGAGCTATAAAAACATTATGTGATGAAGTAGAGGCGCCCCAGAAGCATATTCCATAACGAAGTTTTGAGTCGACTTGAGCGTAATATAATTTTAGCAACTGATCAATATTTAATACATTTCTTATACTTCTGAACTGAAAGACTATGGAATTTAATTTGGATATAACACCTTCACAATGAATCTTCCAATTTAGACATTCATCCACGTGTATTCCTAAAAATTTTACATGCTCATCTTTACATGACAATATCTGAGTGTCTATTTGCAATTCCAGATTGTCACATGTTTTTTGTCTGTTGTGAAATCTCAGTACCTGAGTCTTATTAGTATTAAAATGAAGACTGTTGTGGCTAAACCATTCGTTTAATTTATGTAATATTGTGTTACATTTGATTTTTAACGATTCTTCATTTTTGTCAGATATAATAATAGATGTATCGTCAGCGTAAATGGTGAAGTTAGCGGAAGTTGTCAAGGCATCAAGATCGTTCATATAAAGCAGGAATAACACCGGGCCCAAGATTGAGCCCTGTGGTACTCCTGTCCTAATATCGACATACTCTGAATTAACATATTCAACAGTGCTGGCTTCGTTATCAATAAGTGACACATATTGTTTACGATTAAGAAGATAACTCTTAATCCATTTCAATGATATGCCTCTTACACCATACATAGACAGCTTGGTGAGTAGTATTTCGTGATCGATGCAGTCGAATGCCCTGCTAAGGGCCACAAAAGATCCCAACGGGAGCACTCGCCTGCCTCGATATATTTTATTACTTCTCCATAAAACGAGTGAACAGCAGTTATGGTAGACTTCCCTGATAAAAATCCATGTTGATTATTTGAAACTATATCATAGCTATTTAGAAAAGACAATAATCTGTTCAAGAAACAATATTCAGTAATTTTTGAGAAACCTGTAGGGATGGTTATTGGTCTGTAATTTTCCAGTGTTTGAGTATAATTTTTTTATGAATAGGAATCACTTTTCCAACTTTTAAACATTCAGGAAACGTTCCAGTTGAAAATGATAGATTTACCAAATAAACTAAAGGTAACGCTATAACATTTAGTATTCGTTTTATTAAGAATACAGGTACATCATCATACCCTGAGGAGTGTTTATTTTTAAGTTTTTTCATCAACAACTCGCATATTTCCGTTTCAGTATACGGTTTTAGTACTATTGTGTTTAGTTGTGGCAAAATATTTTGTGTAATTGTATTCTCAATATTATTTTGTGGAATTTGGTTTAATACATCTGTGGGAGAATTTTTAAAATACATGTTAAGTTTGTTGGCAACCTCCATTTGGTGTTCTATAACGTCACCATTATTTTTTATTGAAATATTCTTTAGATGTTTTGTTTTATTAGAGAGTTCGGAAAGTATTCTCCAGGCTGACCTTGCCGGATCGTTAGAATTATTTATTTTATTTTGATAATATAATTTCTTAGTAGTTTTGATTAAAATATTATGTTTAATTTTTTCTGTTTTATAGACAGATTTCAATTCAGGGTATGTATTTGTTAAAACGAATAGATCTTTCAATTTTTGGCTTGATACCTTAACCTCATCACTAACCCACCTTTTATCTTGTTTATTATTTATATAATACTTACGTTTCGGAAAATACACATTAAAATGGAATAAAAAATTATCGAGAAAAAAATCAAATGCACCATTTAAGTCCTTGATACGATAAAGCTCAGACCAGTCTTCATTTTGAACAGAACTTCTAAAATTGCAAATAGCATTTTCATTAAATGATCTTTTTATATAGCATTTATTACCAGTCTGCAAATTGTTTTTATTTAAACCTAGATCAAGCAGAATTGTTCTGTGGTCAGATATATTATTATCAAATACACATAATATGTTATTTAAGTTACAATTACTAAATATTTGATCAATCGTTGTAAGTGTGGAAATTGTTACTCTGGTGGGCCACTCCACCATATAATTTAGATTAAACGTAGATAAAACGTTACATAATTTTTTTAAATCATTGGATGGTTGATACGAGTCCATATTAAAATCACCACATAATAAAATGTTAATATTAGGTTTAAATATAAAGTTTAAGACATTAACAATTCCATCGAGAAAAATATTAACATCTCCTGAAGGAGACCTATAGCACGTCAGAATTATTGACGTTTCCCCTGTGCTCATTTCCCAAGCCACTGGGCAAATTTCTAGCTGCTTGTCAGTACAAAATTTGTCTAAATTGATGTTTTTTACTCTTAAGTTATGTTTAGCAAATATTGCGACCCCACCGCCTTTAAAAGTGGTTCTACAATAACTACCTCTCAACATACAATCAGGTATATGGAAAGATTCGACTGAATTTTGAGATGCCCACGTTTCTGTTAAACATACAAAATTTGGTTATAGTTTAATATATCAAGGTACAATTCATTTAATTTGTCACTATTTAAGCACTGCACATTTAACAGCAGAATGGCAGGATTAAATATTATGTTTCTGGAGTCGTCGCTTTCTTCCTCATTTCTAAAAAACGGCTGTATTATACAGGCTCCGTATGGCCAAACCTCTGCATTCATTGCCTTTCCAAAATCTTCTTCCAACATCGTAACCTTAAAGGATGAATATATTTCCCTATGTTTGGATATTATTTTTTCGCATTTTAACTCTTGAAAATTGTTCCTTAAAAGAGTGGTAAGTTCATCGGCCGTTGTGTTCTTATCCACCCTGTAGACATGTAGAGCAGCAAGTTTAGGCACTCCTTTGATTAAACTGGACTCTTTATTATTTCCCACAATTACTTGGCGTTTTCTCCTAGTTCTTGTGACTATATTCCATTCATCATTTTTTATAGTTGATTTGGTCTTGGGCGTCGTCGGTAGGTAAGTATTATCGTCATTTAAATTAATGTATTTGTTTAATTTCTTTTCAGTTTCCACATGCATAATTTCTAGTGCAACTTTATCTTTTGTAAACAGAGAATCCCCTTGTTTATTTACATTTAAAGAGTTAGTCACATTGTTTTTATTTATCACGACTGAGTTTTTGCCTTTAATTTCTTGGTTTGTATTTTTAGGTGTTTTTATACTGCTAGTAGTTTTTATTTTATCTGCCTGCTGTTTTTCGATATTAGAATTATGATTTACTGTATCTAATAAATGTATTTGTTTATTCAAAAGTTCAATCTTATCACGTAATTCCTGTATTATTAGGTCTTTTTGCTTAATGATGTAGCTAAAAATACGTGTATCTACCTTATTTTCAGAATTTAGTTCCTCTAGAGCATCAAAGAAGCCATTGTCACTTTCACTAACCGTTAAACTTTCACAACATAATATTTCACTATTGTTGATAAATTTGACATTGGTGCATAATTTTGCACAGCTTATATGATAATGATTCTCACAGTTTTTGCACTTTATGGCATTAGTTGTATTCTTTTTACATCTTTTACATGTAGAGAGAGCTGCATGACCACTTTGCCCACTCGCCATGTTTAGAACTTGAATGAGAGCCTTCGTTTACAAGATACAGGGCGTTGTAGCTTTCGAAAATGCAATTGTTTCCCTATATATCTTTTAAACAAATATAGATATTTACCTGAAATTTTGTGTGTAGAATACATGATTAGTATTGTATGTAAATTTAAAAAATGAAGCCCCAGCTTTAACCAGTGTCAAATGTAAGAAAAACAAAGTCATCAGAAATTTTAATTTTTAATTTAAACAAAAATTAGCAAAGATAAACGAAACAAGAAATTAATGCAAAAACTTTACAAGAGATGTTCGAAGTGACGTCCATTTGTCTCAATACACTTTGGGTACGTTGTCTCATAGATGTTCTTACTCTACCAAATATTCCAGGATTCTGGCGAATTTGCTGGCATCCTTCTTCTATCCTGTGACGAATAGTTTGTTCATCGGGAATATGAACAGAATAAACATATTGTTTTAAATGACCCCATAAATAATAATCTAGTGGATTCAGGTATGGGGAGCGGGCTGGCCATGCTATAGGTCCTCCACGACCTATCCATTTGTTGTGATAAGTTTCATTGAAAGATGCTCGTACAATATATAGGGAAATAATTGTATTTTTGAAAACCATAACGTTCTGTATCTTGTAAACGAAGGCTCTAATGATAATTGTTCATATGACAAAATATTCTTAAATTTTTACGAGGAATAAGCTCCTTCATTTATGACATTTCAATATGTTACACCCTGTATAATATATATTTATGAAAAACTGCCTTTCAAGCCATCGCGTCGGAAAACTCTTTAATGATGCATTTGTAGTCAATTTCACTTAATATGTCGTACTCGATCGACATCATCGCCAGCGCAACTAAGCGATCTTGTGACATTGAAGACCGCAAATATTTTTTTACTAATTTTAATTTAGAGAAACTTCTTTCCCCCGATACAACGCTTATGGGCAATTTTAATAAAATACGCAGGAAAATTCTCGATTAAATAGTTTTTACGTTATAAAATTTAGTACACCAGTTGGTGAACTTCCAGGGCCAGGGGAGACTAATGAAGACAATACCGTAAACTCCTGGTAAAGCTGTAATCCATCAGTATCTCGATGATTACCATCTGTTAGTGATAGTTCAAAATCTTCTCATTTTTCCAATTACTCTGTTGTTCATTTCACTATTAATATTGTACGTTGCATTTTTGAAGCTATTCAAATCTTTCTTCGAATGAATTTTTAACTATGTCTAATATGGAAAAAATTAAGTTTATCTTAAACGACTGTTTTGGTTCAACTACTGGATCATCTCCACTTTCACAGTTGAACTGGTGTTTTATTTTTCTTGGGCGAATTCTTGTGGACTGCTCAAATTGTGGTTCAATTTCTAAAATTTCCGCTAAACCTCTAGCGTCCGCTAAAATGTCTTCAAATTCTTGATCTGATAATAATTTCTCAAAAATATCTTGTCTCTTGCTGTTTGTATGTATTCACAATCCGTCTTTCTCTGTAGGGTTTATTTACTAACGTTTTACTAACTAGGGAAATTCCGTTCAAGCGATAATAAAGCAAATAAATTTGTAGCTCTTAATTTTCTTGGTCAAGTTTGGCACAGTATCTTTACCAAAAGCATCAATCCTATTGTCATTGGAAGCCTCATGTAGAGCATCATATATTTGTCCAATTTGAGATAACGTAAAGGAGTGGTTGCGTTAATAAGGCTCTTCCAACGGTTTAAGGATTATCAGCTTGATATGAGTAGAATGGATAATACTGTTTATGCAGATTTTAGAGCACTTTGTTCTGTAACTGCTAATATTTTAATACGAAAATAACGAAATACAAATTGGTATTTTTAAATATTTTAATATTTGTCGTGTGGTGCCCCTTTCACAGAGCGCCCCGGGCGACCGTTTACAATTCATCTGCATAGTATTAAAACATATTCTTTACAAGATTTTGCGAAGAGCAGAAAAAATAACTATCTATAACTAAAAGAAAAACTTCGTGTAAAAATATTAATGAAATCTTTGCATTCTTTTGATAACCTGAATTCTGGTTATGCTAGCAAATTAAAATTCTAAATTGAATTTGTCTAATTTCTTATTTGACAAGTCTCATTCTAATACTAGTATCCACACAGTCTCCTACGCCCATGCAGATTAAACTAGTATCTACATAACCCCCTACGATCATGAAGATTCAGTTAAAAATGAGAACAAAGGCCTAAAATGAATTTATTTACCTACCTTGTCTTAAAATCCAGTCTAAAGCGTTGCTACCAGGATAAATCATTACAAAGCCTACTTGTGATAATATAACACCGAGACCGTGCCTGAATATTACAAACGATACCTGTATACGAATATAGTTAACCAGATATGTTACGTACTTACCTTAAACAAAAGCACTCGATTGTTTACCTGACTCACCATTACAAGTCCATCGCCTGCCCTTGGTTGATGCTCAATATAGCAGTAGCTTCATGCCTACCAATTAATACAAAGCAGTAATACAAAATTCAATTTATTACAATAATTAAAAGGTGATTCTAAAAATGGTCGGTCATGAGATCGCTGGTATTATGAATTATTCCTTTGTAGGTCTTTTTTTATCAATTTCGAATTAACACAAGATAAAGTATACAATCGAAAACCATGTAAAACTAGTATTTCATTTGCTCGATCGGTTATTTTGAACAGCTAATGTTTGTGTTTCCAACAAAAAAGATTAGGCGAGTGTTAAAAGTTGTTAAAAAATGGAAGTTTCACAATTTCTTCAAAATAAACAAACAATAAATCGTAATTTTATCGAAAATGTTTTATTTACGGATGAAACAACTTTCACCCGAAGAGGAGTAACTGGAGCAACTCTCATTACTGAGATGTGGAATCAACATACACCTAGGGAATCACATTTTCAACAAGAATTCAAAGTTAATGTTTGGTGTGGAATTAAGGGAGATCAGTTATTGGGGACATATGAATTACCACCAAACTTAAATGGTGCTTTATATCTGAACTTCTTGCAAACAGAACTTTATGATGAAATTAATACATGGCCCAGAAACATAAGACTGAATTTATGGGTTATGCAGGATGGAGCTCCATCTCACTATTCCCTTGCAGTTCGCAATTATTTAAATTTGCAGTTTCCTCATAGGTAGATTGGAAGGGCAAGTTAATTACGATGGCCAGCTCGTAGCCTTGATTTCAATCCTATGGATTTTTACTTTTGGGAACATATGAAGACATTGCTTCATTCCCAAACAATTAATAAACAACAGGAATTATGGCAACATATATAAAATGCGGCACAGTTTATTCGAAATCAACATGTCATCTTTTTTAAAGTTAGACAATCTTTAACAAAAAGAATAAGGAAATGTATCGATGTTGGTGGAGCGCATTTTGAAAATTTATTAAAGTAATTATGTAATACTGTGATGTAATAAGATTTATTTTGTTGCTGTAATGATTATTCTAATTAATCAAGTACTGTGTTTTTACCTCTTTAATGGTTAATATCTCGGCAATTATCCACTTTATGGGTTCTTAACAAGAGTGCATATGTATAAGTCATTGGAAAATATGAATTAATTAGTTGAAATTGATATTCGCACAGTGGCGTAATATGCAATTTAGAGGGGTGAAGGGGTTTATCATTTATGTTGTACGCCACTGGCAGAAGCGATTTAACATATCGTTTTTGTTTTAATCAAAGCCTACTTTGAAAAATCGTACATCCCTAAATCATAATGTAAACTGGTTGCATTGAATACTTTAATACCAAATATCTCGAAAACGGTTACTCGTAGCGACATTTAGAAGGTATACCTTTTTTTCGTAAAAGTGACACGAAGCCAGGAATTTTTATTTAATTTTTTTTTTTAAATCGCCAAAAAAATATAACGTAGAAACGACACGCAAACTACCGTAGGTGGCGCCCTCAACAAACAAAAGCAAAACTATGAAAAGATTTGAGTCCCTCTCCTCAAAAAACCCCCAATCATCAAATTTTGTTAAAATATTTAACTTTTTAAAGAAATTATTTTAAAAACCAAAGAAAATAAAATTTACTTTGACACCCTGTATCTCTGTTATTAATTATCAACTTTTGCACTAAGGTAGGTTTGGTTAAATCGTAATTTATTGAGGTATGGAATCTGCCATTGCTCTGTGTACAATTACTTATGGGACACCCTGTATAGGCAATAAAATAATTAATTTGAGTGTCTTGTCTTTAATACGCTGGATAATTTTACAAGACAAAAATGTTGTCTCTTACACTGTCGTAAAAATTGTAAATGAAAGTTTAATAATTTTTATTATTATTTTTCATATATTTTTAAAATTTTATTAAGGGTGCTATAAAAATTTTACTTATTCACCGTAACTAAAAAATTTTTATTTCTCTTTAAAACACCAACATTTGAAAATGCATTTTAATTCCCAAGCTCAAAAAATTACCAACTTATTAATGTTTGAATATTTCATTCTTCGAGGGGGTGCACGGGGTAAACAATATGTGTTTGGGGTGGACAAGAAGTAATTTAGTGTTGTATATTAGACCCCTTATCGAATTGCACAGGTCTTTTGTTTTCATCATTATCAGCACAAGAAATTTCATTAGCCTGCCTACTAGGCTATACGCCAAACAGGCAACCGTGACACATGCCGTGATACTGTCAGTCGTGTCATACAACAAAGGAAGACCGAACAGAATAATACATAGGTTACAAAACGTTTGTCAATGTGTTGTAAACAAGAATAAGTAAGAATAATTTTATTGATTTTGTGCACGTATAACTTTCAATTCATTATTATTATTATTTTAGCAAAAGGCACAAGATATATAAAAACACATTAAACACCAAACATCTGACAGTCGTCTAATAAGAACATATTTAAACCAATAAAATTAATTTAGAATTAATAAAATGTATTTTCGAAATTAAACTTGTGTTCTTTAAATAGTGCTATCGGCTATCGACGTATTTTTTCGACAACGCTCGACTCGACGCTGCAGACGCTTAGCGCCGTATCTTAAATCACTGAAACACGTTGTTAGTGGTTAGAATAATATAGTGAGCTACTTAGTTTCCTTTATGTTTAATCATAGTGGTAAAATGTGAGCAAACATTACACGAAATATTTTACAATTTTCTTTTATTCAGATATTTTGCTAAATGACAAACCGTGCAACTTGCCTCTGTAAGGCAATTGAGACAGTGCCGTAGATAATAGAATGCAATTGTTTCATTTGTTGTTCAATGAATGTAACGATCTGTGGCATATTTAGTAATTATTCACTATAATTCATACAGACGAACGCACTGGGACGTTTCTTTGAACCATTAACTACCACAATTCCATGATTTACATTTGAAAAACAAATTCTATGTTTACTGCAGACGTCGTCCTGTAGTGTCATTTAAGTTCATTGCCTAAATTGAATTTGTAACTCGTTCAACTATGATTTGTTCTGTTAAAGAGAGCACTGTACAATATTTCGTGTAATATTTATGCACAAATTCCAATAGGTGAATATCGTGTGGGCATTTTAGTTTTAAATTGAAGACATTAGTGGACCTGGAGAGTGTGTGATTTATGCATTTGTTCATTGCAAGCCGGCAAGCTATTTTCAAATTATGAGTGGCTATAGAAACTACGTAAGTTTTGTTTTCTTAATTAGTTCTAGATTCTAGATCTAGATATTTTCCTGAAATAACTTTACTGTGTATCGTAAAATTTGGCTTTTGCAACTGTGTGCAACTATGTGTGTAATTTAGATACATTTGTTTTTCGTGCTCATGTTATAGCTAAAATTATGGAAGACAATGGTACTAAAATGTACTACCGTTTTATCCTTGAAATTGTAAAAACAAAAAGTTAAATACAGAATGTATTCGAACAGGTTCCCTGGCCTAGATTTTCTTTCAAAACTGTTGTTGTTTTTCGGTATTAAACAAGTTTTATTAAAAACCCGCTGCCCAAGGAATCGCTACTTCCACATCCAGATTTCTCTTCCAAGTCACTTTAAAGAAAACATCTTGACTATATTTGCACTCTAGTATGCGGAAATTATTGATCGTAGAATTTTTATATTTGGGGCAGATGTCATAGACAAATTTGAGGCATAAGTTTTGACCATATACGTTAAAAATGAAGTTTGTAGCCTGCTTTACTTATTTTCATTATTTCAATCAGATGTCATTACAATACATATATGTAGGTACTAACTTTCATGTGAATATCTCAATTTTATGTTATCAATCCTTTTAATAATGGAGTGGAGGTGGGGGAGTTGAAAAATATTAGAAAGATATCTGAGGCCTTGGTTTCTAGTATATGCACCAAATCCCAAGTTTCTGTACTCTTACCATCTTGCTTAACTTATTTTTCGCTATTTACCTCTACTTATCCCCACTCCTTCAACGGAATCGTGTCAAAATATAATCTAGTTTCAAGTGTCGTTATAACACATACGTGTACAGAATTTCAAGTGAAAATCTCAATTTAATTTTATCCACCCTTTTAGTTGCGAAGGGATGGATGGGGGGGGGGGGGGGATGAAAAACATATTTTTTAAAAACTAAAGCCCTCGCTTCTAGTATATACACCAAATCCCAAATTTTTGTACTATTGCCAGCTTGCTTTTCACTTGCTTATTTTCACTTATTTACCCATATTTAACCCCCAACCCTTGAACGGAATCACCTCAAAATATAATCTAGTTTCAGATATCGTTATAATACATAATGTACTAAATTTCAAGTGAATATCTCAATTTTATTTTATCAAACCCTTTAATAATGAAGGCTGGTGGGAGGTTGAAAAATGTTATAAAAAAATTTGAGGCTTTGGCTTCTAATACATACACCAAATTTCAAAATTCTGTACTCTTACGCTTGCTTTACCTATTTCCCCCTATTAACTCCAACCCATCACTGGATATGTTCAAAAAACAATCCAGTTCCAGATCTCGTTATAATATGTGTATAAATAAATTTCAAGTCAATATCTATAATCGTTCTGGAGAAAACGTGCGGACAAAAAAAAAGTTACAAACAGACAGACCGACAGACAGATTTCTTTTTCGCTCAAATTTAAAACCTCGACGTTTCATGACATTCTAAACCTATTTAAAAATAAATTTGATTTTTTTTACGATTACTATACTTCCAATCCACGTGGATGTGGAAGTAATTAAGTATTTTCATGGATTGCATAAAATAGCTTAGCATTGATTTAAGAAAAGATTAACTTTAATCTATCAAGTTCAAGATATTGTCTAAATGTTATTTGTGGCATTACCTTAATTTTTTTTCACTTCTTTGGGACTTCTTGCCACATGTATTTTTTTCTCTTTTTAAAAAGAGAAAAAAATGCATGTGGCAGGAAGTCTCAAAGAATTGAAAAATAATTCAAAATATTTTTTAAAACTGTAAATACTTTCAGATAAACATTAATTTAATATGTGAAATAACACCGGGTCCTTCGCCATTTCTTAGAATACAAGATACACAACAACATACCCAATTTCCAGGAAACGTGGCTTTTGAATTAAAAAAACCGCTTTGAAATCGGTCCAGCCGTCTTGGCGCTAGGATGCCACAGAAAGGCACACACACATACACACACACAGACGAAGGCTGCAAACTTATACCGCCCTCCCCCTTCTTGCGCCGGGGGTTAAAAATGATTAACATCAGTTAATAAAGCAGCCGTACGGTGTATTCGGATTCAATTACTTCCAGATCCACGTAATGGAGTGGACCTATAGTAATCGTAAAAAAAATTCAATTTTTTTTTGTTGAGATAGGCTTAAAATGTCATAATCGAGATTTTAAATTAAAGCAAAAACAAATTTTCTGTCTGTCGGTCTGTAACTTTTTTGTGCGCACGTTTTCTCAGCAACCGTTTAAGATATTGACTTGAAATTTGGTATACATATATACCATGACGAGATCTGGAACTAGATTATATTTTTCTCCGATTCCGGTGACAGGTTAAGGGTTAAATAAGGCCAATAGGGGAAAATAAGTAAAGCAAGCTGGTGATACCACAGTAACTTGAGATTTGGTGTATGTATCAGAAGCCAAGACCTCTGATTTTTGTAATAATATTTTCACCCCACCTCCCCTCTATTTTATTAAAGAGTTTAATAAAATAAAATAAAGATATTCACTTAAAATTTGGTACATGAATGTATCATAACAACATCTAGAACTAGATTTTATTTTGTGCCAATTCTGGTGAAGGGTTGGGGGTTAAATAGGGGAAAAAGTAAAGGAAGCTGGTAAGAGTACAGTAACTTGGGATTTGATGTATATATACCAGAAGCCAAGACCTCAGATTTTTTTGCAATATTTTCAGCCCCCCCCCCCCCCTCTCACCATTATTAAAGAGTTTAATAAAATATAATTGAGATATTCACATTGATGAATTTAATCGTTTACGATCAATAATTAAAATACAAATTAAATTTTGTTATGATACATACTTGACGAATGGTCAATCATCTATTAATACCGACTCTGGGTACTTTTGGTTTTTCATTCATTCTAAAAAACAACATTCAAGGATACCTAGTAAAATGACTCACGAAGATGTTCAATATGAAGATGAACAAGTAGTAGTCGATATTTCTTTTCAAATTTTTTAGTAGTATTACTTAAAACCAGAGATAACTGATGCTATTAAGAAACTTAGAAACAAAATGACGTCTGGTTTTGACATGATTCCATCTTTCATATTAATTAAAGATTGTGCTTTTGTATTTGCAAATGTATTACAAATACTATTCAATATGGCCTTGAACACCGATACCTTTCCAAAGTCTTGGAAATTTGGAAATGTTTGTCCAGTTGTCCACATGTGTATCAAATCACCGAGCTATAGCTATACTTTCGAATTTCGCTATAGTCTTCGAGACAGACTTGTATTGTATAATCGAATCTATTCCAGTGCAAGTCAACAAGTTTCTCTTTCCCAGCATGGTTTTGTAAGTAATAGATCTACAGTTAACAATGTAACAGTTATCTCACACTATGTATCTGATCATATCGACAAACTTTGACCGGTGGATGCGGTATACACAGACTTTTCAAAGGCTTTCGACAAAATTTATAATTTATTATTAAGTAAATAAATTACAAAATTTTGGGTATAGCACACGTCTCACATAATTTTTCAAATCTTTTGGTATTCCACAAGGCTCCATCCAGTCTTGGACCTTTTTACTTTTTATCAAATTATCAAATTAACTATAATAAACTACTTTTTGCTGATCTCAAAATATTTATTAGTATAAACTCGAAGAACTAGCTTTGTTTATGATTATGGCATTAATAGCACTATTTTATCCCGATGCACAGATAGTAAAGATTTAGGAATAATTTTCGATTATCAACTTTCATTTAAAAAGATATTAATTCAAGAACATCAGAAGCTATGAAAATGCTTGGTTTCATAATGAGGAACTGTAAGAATTTTAACAATTTACAAGCACTAAAAGTTTTATATTATTCATTTGTCAAAAACAAACTTGAATATGGTTCCATAATCTGGAATCCAATATACAATTATCAAAAAAATGCTGTGGATAGAATTCAGCGAAAGTTTTTAAAATTTCTATCTTTTAAAATTGATGACACTTATTCTGCTAGAGGTACTGAGTACACAGTCCTACTTAATAGATTTAATTTTCATAGTTTGGAATTGAGACGCACTGTTCAACTTTGCCATTCATACATAAACTGTTACTTAGTGAAATTGACTGTCCTTAGATTCTTGCACAAGTCAGTTTCTTCGTACCTGGACTAGAATTAAGGCAACAATGCATTTTCTATTACAATAACTCAAGAACAAATGTACACTTGAAGTCACCTATTACAAATATGTGTCACAATGTTAAGAAAATTAGCAATTATTGTAATATCAATACATGTACCAAAAACAAGTTTTAGATACGGCCATAAGAAATTTATAAATTAAGTTTTTAAATTGCAGGTTTTTTTTAAATTTATTTGTGTAATTTTTTATCTATATCTATATTTTTATAACACTTTATATTTACATTACTGTAGTATATGTAATAAGTTTAGACTTATTTATTTGTATACTTTGTCTTGTAATTGGGGTTATTCTGTTGACAAATAAAAATTGTTATTAGTATTATTATTATAATTCAAATTTGGTACACGTATGTATTATGACGACATCTGGAACTAGATTATATTTTAAGATGTTTTCGTTGAAGATTTGGGGGTTAAATAGTGGAAAATAAGTAAAGCAAGCTGGTAAGCGTACAGTAACTTGGGATTTGGTGTATATACTATAAGCCAAGGCTCACTTCCATCACCACCCTCACTCCACTATTAAAACGCTTAATTAAATAAAATTAAGATATTCACTTGAAATTTGGTACAGGTATGTATTATAATGACATCTGGAACTAGATTATATTATGTTAAGATGATTCCGTTGAAGGGTTCTGGGTTAAATAGGCTGGTAAGAGTACATAAACTTGAGATTTGGTGTATATACTAGAAGTCAATATCTCAAATTGTTTTATATTTTCAATCCCCCCACCACCCCTCACCATTATTAAAGAGTTTAGTAAATTAAAATTGAGATATTCACTTGAAGTTTGGTACACGTATGTATTATAACGACGTCTGGAAGTAGATTATATTTTGAAATCATTCCGTTGAAGGGATTGGGGTAAACTAGGGTAAATAGGGGAACATAAGTAAGGCAAGTTGGTAACAGTACAGAATCTTGGGATTTCGTGTATATACTAGAAGCCAAGACCTCCGATTTTTTAATAATATTTTTCAAGCCCAACCCCCACCATCTGTACACTTCATTATTAAAAGGCTTAGGTACTTACATTAAATTGAGATATTCACTTGAAATTTGATGTACGTATGTATTATAATGACGTCTGGAACTAGATTATATGTTGAGATGATTTCGATGAAGGAGTGATGGAGAGTAGAAGGAAATACGAGAAAATAAGAAAGCCAAGCTAGTAAGAGTACAGAAACTTGGGATTTGGTGCTAAAAGCCAAGACCTCGGATTTCTTTATAATATTTTTCAACCCCCCTGCCACTTCCACTCCATTATTAATTCATTTCCATTTCTCCATTGTTAATAATTTTATGAACCTAAGCGGTTGATAAAACAAAATTGAGAGAGAGAGTATGTATTGTAAGGGCATCTGATCGAGATGATTCCGCTAAAGGGGTGGGGTGTGGGGGATAAATAGGGAAGTAAAGCAGGCTATAAGTGTCCAGATACTTAATTTTTGGTGTATATGTCAGAAGCCAACGCCTCAAGTTGCTTGATATCATCTGCCTCAAATATTATATTATTAAAATTCTATGACCAATTATTTCCACATACTAGAGAGCAAATATGGTTAATATGTTTTCCTTTAAAGAAGCTTAGTTGGGAAATCTGGATGTGGAAGTAGTGATTCCTTAGGCAGCGGTTTTTTTATATCAGGTCGGACTCATGATGTAGTGCATGTTACTGCATATTTCTCATATTTTCTCAAATTATGACCTGATTGAGTGGTAGAGTAGCTGTGACTAAATTCCGCCAGGACATTAATATATAAACTAGGCGACTGAATAAAATTGCAACAGAAAACGTCTTTTTGTTGTAAGAAATGTTTGTTGATTCTGACTACTGTTATACTTAATAATAACAATAACAACTATGTTAGTGTTAAAATCCAGTCCTTACCATTGGGATACCGTGTATAAAATGTTAAAACAAAAAAAAATCAGTTGTTATACAACGCAATATATTCTGAAACTAATATGTACCCATCCATCATACTTTGATCTGTTTATGTGTACCCATTAAACTAAATTAATTTAATTGTCTAACGTTCTAACGTTACAATTACGTTTGAAAACACACCAATCAACCCATGGACATGTTTTCAAAACTAATTTTTAATAATAAATAGGTTAGACTTGCGTTTTCACGTGTTGTTACAGCGTTTCCAATATGAATATGTAACTCCACATCAAAGCCATGGAAGCAGGTATTTTGAGACCTTTTAATTTAGTTCCAGCAGACTGTCACTTCTGCGTTCACATATTTTCTCGTCTGTACAAAAGAGACATACAAAAGTAGTATCCTCAGAAGTGAAATTTAATACATTGCTACTAATTTGACAAATACTTCTCTTTTCTCTAGAGGTTTGATTAATTACAAGTCTACGTTTCTAATATTTGTTGTATTAAACCTGTGAAAGAGTATATCAAAATAAATATTTATCTCACAGCTATGTTTTATTTACTTTTTTCATTCATAACTCTACTTGAGATTGACTAAGAACATCTATTACATTTTTCAAAACGCTTACTCAATATGCCACGGTGGCCACGAGTCAATGTACGCCCCCAATTTTGGTTGTTTTTGTATTTAAAAATTTGGTTTTCGGTACAAAAAAAATTAGACAATAATAGGCTACTTTTAGACTAACAGGCATGAAAATATCACTTCCGATTGAACCGGAAGTGACATCAACTTCTTTTTCTTAAATGGAATGACTATATTTTTTTGATGGCTTCTCATTAAGCATTAATTTCTAAGTGCAACAGTTTTTCCAGATGTAAAAAATTCCAAAAAATAAGTGAGATACGAACAATTTTTTAATTTTTTCAAAATGACCGCGTCAGATGAACGATGTAAGAAAATTACTAAGTAGGCTATGAAAATTATTAGTAAGGTTGTAGACTTGTCTGTAAAGCAGAAAATAGTTGTTTGAATTACTGATAGGTACCAGTATTTTTAGTTTTTTTTTTCAAAAAAACGGAATTTCATTTTCATTTCAGTAGGGGTCCTATGGAATTTTTTTTAATTGATCTATGCTATTTCTTATATTAATCATAAATAATGATTCATAAACTATAATTTTTTCGACCTTTATCATTTCTTAACGATGTCTATCGTAATAATAGAAGTATTTTTAAAAAGTAAACATAAATCAAACAAGAAATAATTTTAATAGGTATAACGTTACAACCATGAATAAATTACCAAGAATAACAAAACTATTTAAAACCTAAATTATAATAAACCATTCTAAAAATTGTTCAAACTGTTCACCGTTATGATTAATACACAGAGTAGCGCGACTTATCGTTGCACGCCTAACATTCTGTAATTGTTGAGGTGTTATTTGTGCAATTTCGTGTCGAACTCTTTCTTCCAGATCTTGCTTTGTGGTTGGAGCAGTCATGTAGACTCTATTTTTCAAAATGCGCCCAAATGAAAACATCGAGTGGGGTTAAGTCAGCCGACCTTGCAGGCCATCTGACTGGACCATGGGTCCCAATCCAACGATCTGGAAATAATTGATTCAAGTAATCCCTAACGATAATAGCATTGTGTGGTCCAGCCCCGTCTTGTTGGAAGTAAACCTCGCCAATATTGGTATTGGGAATTTGATTAATCTGTGAAACTATTATATTTTGGAGAAATTCTAGATATTTTGGTCCAGTTAGAGTTTCGCTAAAAATTATTGGACCTATGATATGGTCGCCCAGTACGCCTAACCAAACATTGAAGCCAAACCGCTCCTGAAACCGCCCCTGTCTCATGATGTGAGGATTATCAATTGCCCAATATCGAGTGTTGTTTCGATTAAATAACCCAAGGTTTGTAAATCTCGATTCATCAGTGAAGAAAATGTTTTTGATAAAATTCTCATTTCTTAATTAGCGTAACTGTAACCAATTACAAAAGGTTATTCTTCGTTGATAATCATTCTCATACAAAAATTGATGCAATTGATATTTATTAGAACCATAGCCGTGTTTCTTTAACATTTTTCTGGCTGATTCTTTGGAAACTGGTAATTCATATTCAATTTGTCTTATCGAAAGGGTTGGGTCAACATGCACTAAAGCTAATACATTAATTTCAGTTTCTTCATCCACAATAAATCTTTCTTCAATTTCTACATTAGGTTCAGTTCTAAATTGTTGCTCCAACCGGGCAAAATAGTTTCTCGGAGGTTGTCTTCTTTCTGGATATCTCCGTCCATACAGACTGTGCTCTAGTTGCATTACGTCAAGTCTCTCCATAAATAATGATCATGTCAACTTTTTTATCTCTTGAATAATTTTCAGCCATTTTATATTAATTTTCTTGTTTATAACAACTTTAATACACTTGCTTCAGAAAATTAGTGAGTAAGTCAAGACTAATTCAATTGTTGCGAATGTCTGTCATTTTCATGGCTATTTGCAATTTTGGATTTAAATGTAGATAGGTACCTTATTAAAATGATTTGTTGGCGCTTACATTTTAAAAATACTTCTATTATTACGAAGGATATCGTTAAGAAATGATTAATGGCGAAAAAATTATAGTTTATGAATAATTATTTCTGATTAATAAAAGAAATAGCACAGTTCCATTAAAAAAAATTCCATAGGACCCCTACGGAAATGAAAATGAAAATGAAATGAAAAATTTTTGAAAAAAAAAAATAAAAATACTGGTACCTATCAATAATTTAAACAACTATTTTCTTCTTTACAGACAAGTCTACAATCTTACTAATAATTTGTATAGCCTACTTAGTAATTTTCTTACATCGCTTTCATCTGACGCGACCATTTTGAAAAAATTAAAAAACTGTTCGTATTTCACTTATTTTTTGGAATTTTTTACATCTGAAAAACTGTTGCACTTAGAAATCTATGCTTAATGAGAAACCATCAAAAAAATATAGTCATTCCATTTAAGAAAAAAGAGTTGATGTCACTTCCCGTTCAACTGGAAGTGATATTTTCATTCCTGTTAGTCTAAAAGTAGCTTATTATTGTCTAATTTATGTGTACTAAAAACCAAATTTTTTAATACAAAAACAACCAAAATATTTGGGGCGTACATTGACTCGTGGCCACCCGGTATAGGAAGAAAAATCGCTGAATCATTACTTCCACATCCAGATTTCTCATCCAAGTCTCTTTAAAGGAAAACATTTTAATACAATATTCGCACTCTAGTATGTGGAAGTAATGTGTTGGATATCGTTAGCCAAAAGGTAGTAATTGGGGTGGGTGATATCAAAAATTGTTTTAAGAACTGTTGTTCTCGTACATAGAATAGAATACATTTATTAATCCAAGTGATCCTAAAATGACATAGGACAAGTCAATAAAGATATTAGTAGATAATAATTAAAGTACATATATATTATAACCTCAGACATTCACTCGAAAAAAATTTAATACTTTAGTTAATAACAATAATTTCGTTATTATTACAATTTTCATTAACAAATGCCATAGAAACCAAACAATAATTGACATGATTTAGAAAATCTTCCACTGAATAAAATGCACTGGCTACAAGAAATGTTTTTAAAGATGACAAAAATTTATTTACATTTACAATATTTTTTATATTTACACCTAATTTATTGTATACTACTGTTCCCATATAGTATGGATAAGATTTGTATAATTCTAATCTGTGCATACGTATTGCAAATCAGAGCCATGGCGTGTTAAATAATTGTGAAATATATTTTGTGGATTAAATTTATCTATATTTCTCTTTACAAATTTTAATATTTCAAAAACGTACAGACTAGGCAGGGTTAAAATTTTATTTTGGACAAATAATGATCTACAAGATTCCCTTATATTCATTCCAAACATGGAACATATAGCTCTTTTTTGTAATACAAATACTCTGCTCGCAGATGCTGAATATCCCCAAAAAATAATTCTGTATCGAATTCGAGATTTAAAGTTACAAAAATTAAGAGTGTCTAAACCGGCGATATGGCGTAATCGTTTTAATGCAAAACAATTACTTGCGCAATTGTTGCGATAGACAACACGTGTTTTCCAGTCTAAGGATAGATCTATATGAATTCCTAAAACTTGGTGATGTTACTTGTTGAATTGGTTTATTGTTGTGCTTAATTAATACACTCGATATATATTTCTTCCAGTAGGATGAAATTGCATAAACAAAGTTTTATCCTGGTTTGTTCTAGTTCTTTATTGCTGAAATAATGAGATAACGCGAGTAGATTTGAGTCAAGTTTGCTAGTAGATAGTTTGTTTGCTTATCACTTGCAATAATAGTAATGTCGTCAGAAAAAGCACCATAAAATGTGGAAAACTAGTTGTCTAAATCATTTGTATAAAAAATAAATAAGAGCGGACCCAAAACACTACCTTGTGGTACGCCAATATCGACAGGCAGTTCCTCAAATTTAGCCCCAAGAAAATCTACAAACTATTTTTTGTTGTTTAAGTTGTTGTTGACCGATGTTCTCTAAATCCATGTTGATTTGAAGATAAAATGTTACCAGCTGATCCTAAAAACATTTGTTTGCGTTTGGACAATAACTTTTCGAATATCTTGGAAAATACCCATAATATTGAATGGGCAGGTAATTACAAAATTTTTTGCTGTCAAATTTTTTGTATAAGGGAATAACTTTGGATAATTTTAACAAAGTTGGGTAGGTCTCCTGCTTGAAGTATTGATTGATGACATGTGTTAATGGTTCGGCTAACTGGTGGGCGCAAAGCTTTATTATTTTAATAGAAATACGCTAAATACACTAAATCACAGTATTATTTTGTTAGACCTCTTAATAATGAAGTGGGGATGATGGTGCGGGTGGCATATGTCATAAAGAAACTAGTGAACTGTGCTTTTAGTATATACAACAAATTCCAAGTATCTGGACTCTTACTAACTTGCTTTACTTATTTATCCCTATTTACCCTTCAACCCTTCAATGGAATACGCTCAAAATATAATCTAGTTCCATATCTCGTGTATACCAAATCAATACCTTAATTTCATTTTGTTAACCCCTTTAATAGTGCAGTGGCAGAAGTCATAAAAGAATTGAGTTCCTCGCTTCTTGGGTATTCACTTTAAATCTAAAGTTTCTGCACTCTTACGAGCTTGCTTTGTTTACCTCTATTAATCCCCAACCTTTCAGCGAAATATGCTCAAAATAATAAAAACAAGCTAACCATTATATACTCTTCACCGATTAACTGCACTATTTATATCAGTCTATAGGATACTCTTCGCAATTTTTTTTTTATAAATAGTGTTAGTTTTAGACATTCTTGTTTAATTACAAAACATAAAAAACAGGTTTTTTTTTAATTTAAATACTTAATAACTTTTTTATTTATTGACCGATGTTGTTCAAAAACAGTAGGGTTCTTCTTCTAATTCTAACTTACGGTCCGAATTTCAATACGATCGGAAATTTCGACATTTTGAAGGTTGTTCAGTAAGGAAGTAATTACCTCGGGTTTTGTTTGATTTGAAAATTTCTAATGATTCTAATAAATTTAATTTAAAGCCTTTTTTATATTTGTTTTGTACGTGTAATATATCAAAAGTATTTACATCTGGAAAATGATAATTTGATTCTAACAAATGGTTTGAAAAAACGGAATCTGTTTTTTGGAGTCTGAAAGAGGGTAGATGTTCTTTGTATCGTGCTTCAAAGGTTCGACTAGTTTGACCAATATAGAAGGCATTACAGTCCGAACATGACAATTTATAAACTCCTGAGTTTTTGAATTTTTCTATTTTATCTTTTGCATTATATAATAAATATGACACTTCTGTTTGTGGTTTAAAAGCAACCTTAAGAAAGAAACTGAAAGTGAAAAGAAACCAAAGTGTCACATTTATTATACAGTGTGTCCCACTTTTCACGGTAACACCTACTCAGCTATTAATAAATCGATTTATTTTAAACTTGGTTAAGTTATATACCTCTTGAAGGTAACTAAAAGCGCATATACCTATTAATTTATTCCATAGACGTGTGGACTAAGGGGGTGAAGATGGGGTAAATTTTCAGGTAAATTGTATTAGGGATTTTTTTAAAGGTAACCACCATCTCATTGGGCATCCTTTATAACCCCTTTGTGCCAAATTTTGTTAAAATACCTCTAGTAGTTTTAGAGGTATAAACAGGTACATATGAACGACCTTTAGGTTATGCAATGGATTACACTAATTCCAACAAAGTGGGGCATTGAAAAAATGATCAGAATATTAAAACGGTTTTAAATTAACATAAAATAAAACTTCTTAAATTTTTAACACTAAAGATATGTTTTTAATTGAGTGTTCTATTATTTAATTGATCAATATCATATGTAATACACAAACTAAACAAAAAAATACATATTTAAATTGTTAATAGCAAAATGATTTAAATAAATGTTTGATAACATAACTAAATGCTTGTTATTTCTACTAAGCCACCATTTAATCTAATACACTTTTCTAATATTTTTCTTTTATGATTTAGAACTCTGCGTAATTGTACTGGTGTCACCTCTCGACAAGCTACTGTAATCTTCTCACAGAATTCTTGTTTGTTTTTCCGACGGGTTTTGTAAACGCAGTTTTTAATTACTCCCCAAAAATAAAAGTCCATTGGCGTGATATCTGGGGACCGCGGGGGCCACTCATGTAATGGACTGTTCCTTCCAATCCACATTTGAGGAAAATTAAGGTTCAGCCAATTTCTAACAATTGAATTGTGGAGCCGGTGCCCCATCTAACTGGAAAATTAAATTTACCATTTGCAACAGTGGAAGGTCCATTAAAAATCCATCAAGATAGTTATTTAAGAGATTGAAAAAAGTTTCGGCATTTAAATTTTCCAAAAAAACGGGACCCAAAATTTTATTATTCAATATGCCACACCAGACATTGACTTTGGCTACGTATTGGTCCTTGCAATTTATTACCCAATGCGGGTTTTCAGTCGCCCAATAACGAGTATTCTGTGGCGACACAACCCCATTAGTTGAAAATGTGGCTTCGTCGGTGAAGATGATGTTTTTAATAAAAATCATTCAAATATTCCCCTTGTAACCACAAACAATACTCTACCCGTATTTCCTTATCATCATCTTTTAGAGTGTATAAAAATTTCGGCTTGAAAGCTTTTAGTCTGTTTCTTCTTAGACAACGCCAAATTTTTACTAACGTTTAAAATGCGAGCAGCTGAGCGAATACTGGATGTTAGGTCATTTCTGAATGCCACTAAGATTCGTGGATTGTCAGCATATCTATTATTTAATATTTGATTTTTTTTTGTCAATGCTTCTTAATGTAACCAGTCTCATTAAAAAGTCTATTAATACTACATACAGTTTTTGCTGCTATGGGATTTCTTCAATCTGGATGTCTTGTATTGAACATTCTGGCCACTCTCCTATATGAAATTATATTTTCACCCACTATCCGAATTAATTCGACTTTATCAGCTACAGAAAGATATATCATTTTAAATATGAAACTGAATAATAATTTAAACAACAAATAATGACACAAGTAAACTACAAAAACTGCCATTACTGTCAAGTTAATAATTTTGTTTACGATTTTAATAAAGGTGACTAGATTTAAAACAAGTAAACTGTATAGGGCCCATCTAAATGGGTAGAATTTTCTTAGCGTTTTTGGCGACTACGAAGATATTTTTTATTATTACTTGAAATTTGTAGCAAAAAATGTGAAATAACTTTGTTTCTAAATTCACCTCGTCCCGACTTAAATGCCATTAATCCTTAACAAAACGTGATGTGTACCTGTTTATACCTCTAAAACAGCTAGACATATTTTAACAAAATTTGGCACAAAGGGGTTTTAAACGATGCCCTATGAGATGGTGGTAATCTTTAAAACGAAAACCCTAAAACAATTTACCCCATTCTCACCCCCTGAAAATTTAACCCATACTCACCCCTTTAGTCCGCACGTCTATGGAATAAATTAAATAGATATATGCTTTTAGTTCTTCAAAAGGTGTATAACTTAACCAAGTTTAAAATAATGTTCGGACTGTAATACCTTCTATATAGGTCAAACTGGTCGAATCTTTGAAGCACGATACAAAGAACATCTACGCTCTTTCAGACTCCAAAAAACAGATTCCACTCAAACCATTTGTTGGAATTAAATCATCATTTTCCAGATGTAAATACTCTTGATATATTACGCGTACAACATAAAGGTTTTAAATTAAATTTATAAGAATAATTAGAAATTTTCAAGTCAAACAAAATCCCAGGTAATTACTTACTTAATGACCAGTTGGACCCATATAACACGACCCTCTTTAATACATTTCATTCATAATCCTTCAATCCCTTTATTACTTTTTATCCAGTTCTGTTAATTTTAAATCTCCTAGACCGTAGTAATAAAACTAGGTAAATGTAAATTATAAATAGCTTAGGTTTTCTCTTGTGTTCATTCATTTACTTGAGTCGCTTTGAAGATGGTACGTTGAAGTATCGAAACTATTGTAGCGTTAAGTTACAATAAAAAATACAGTGGTAGGAACAAAACAAGTGTTTTAATAAATCATTATGATCGACTCCACAAAGTAGCGGCGAAATCCATCAATTTCTTTTTTAATTAATTTCATTTTATTTCATTAAAAAAAATTCTGTTTACGCAAGAAGACTGGAAAAATTCTTTAGGTTAAAATTTCTCGAAACCGATAGGTCTTACGGCGTTACAACAAGATAACCTTTTTTAAGTATTTATAGCCAAGGAATCCGATGAGACAGTCATAGAAAATTCACAAAAAAGAAATTTGGGGGAAGAAGTAAGTCCTCGCTTTCTAATTTTGTGCACCCCTGATTGAATTCAACCTTGGTGAATAACATCAGATAATGACCTTTATTGATATCGAATCACGTGCAAAAACTAGTCACTGTAGCTCAAAGGGTTCCTTAGATATTAAATAAAATGTCAATTTTGGGTGCCCCCTTCAGAGGCCCGCAGCACCCTTGAGAGGGATTTCCGGACCCATTGTTTATATGAACTTTTTTTCATATTTCTTTGCATGGAATCATGCCTAGAAATGGATGACCGCATACCCGAAACACCCTGTATAATTTGACATTGACTCTCTTGCAGAGACCTTTGTAGACAAATAGTAAATGAGAAACTTTTTAATTACTTTTAAATTTTTAATCACGCATATTAATGAATATCTGCATATTCTCCGCCCTCTAGAGTAAATACGTGTATAATTTTTCATTAAATTCACATTTGACGTTTCCTAGTTTCGGTGAGTTCACTGACTGTAGAACTACAAAGTAGATATTTTTATAAAACGCTATTAAAACAGTCAGAAGTTTATAAATAGTGTTTAATTGATTTATCATAATATTTTTCTAAAAATATATTACCACTTGTAAAAATTACGGATTATTTTTTGATAAAATTCTATGAATATGTGTTTATACGTCACTATCATCATCCAGTGTGGATTAATTCCGTACCATCATACAACGAACTGGAAATTTATTGCTGTAGTGAGAAAAATATCCCATTATTGTTGTTATTGTCAATGTTTCTATTTTAAGATAACTTTGTGTACGTTGTTTTGTTTTAAAAAGCGAAAACTATTTATTTTGTATCATCGTCAATATCAGTAGTATCTTAACCCAAAAAGAATTAAATTAATGTTAGTTATATGAACGGGTTCATAGTACTGAATACAATTATGTTAAAAGTTAGGTTTCTCTGAAATTTTTAGTAAGAGATACTATTAACAGAGACGGGGTGTAAAAGTGGTTGCCCTTTATACCTGTTTTCTCTAATATGATTGAATATTCAACGAAAAAGTCAGAAAAAGATCCTGTCACTTCTAAATATGTGATAACATTCTGACTTAGTGGATTTTAATGGAAATATTCTAGTAAGTGGCAGATTAGAGTACGCTGCATTACGGTTGTGGTAGCCTTTCTAGATTCGCCATTTTGAATTTTTATTTTTGACATCAGATCCCCTATCAGCTAATCCGAAAATAGCTTACTATCAATTTTAAAGCAATTTCGACCAAATTATCTTTAGTGCATTCGCCAAATTCCCGACAAGAGGAAATTTTTCTGATTCTTTCTTTACTTTATAGTAGACATGACTTGATGAAACTAATATGAGACCACCACCAAACCGCAATCTACAGTTTGAAAAAGATTTAATACAAATTGCTTCAGTCACTGTAGAGTAAACGTTAAACAACCATCAAAGAAACATGCATATGGGTTGAACTGGGAACTCCCCCCTTTTGAAAAATTTTCAAAATCGGATAAAAATGAAGTACCGTAGAAGAAAAGTTCATTGGTGTACTTACAAATATTACATATTCTATCTATAAGATAATTGTATTCCAAATATACGCAATTATGGATATAGTAAAGTCATCTATTATTATTATTATTATTGTCGGTTTACCCGTTGCCGGACAAGGCTTGCGTGCTTTGCGACCGATGCCATACGGTAGCCGCGCCGGCGATACTTACAGTCACTCCCCACAGCCTGTGGGGTTAGTGATGGTAAATTTCTGAATCGTGTGCCCTAAGTATTATTATTATTATTACTATTTTTTTCCTTCGGTTTCCCGACGCTGGACAGTCTTTCCGTGGCCTCCAACATCACACGGAAAAAGCGCCATTATTATTATTATTATTATATATTCATTGACTTATTGCCCCTTTATACAATTTCACAATGTGCTTTATAATACGACTTATTTTCGTAGATATGTTTCCAAAGAATTTAATAAAATAACGGAAGGAAAATATTTGTTTTGGACGTAGAAAGTTACATGAAAATATATTTATATTCTCGATTAACGAGGAAAACTGAAAATAATCAAGTTAACATATTTATAAACGCCTGTGTTTATATTTACTTCAATTATAGTCCATAAAAGTATTCTGTGTGTGTACGAATCGGAACATCCGCATATTTTATTTATTGAAAGGTTGGGTGGAGCCGTCTAGTATTATGTTATAATTAACATTTTCATTAATAGCAACCAGCCCTTTAACATGTGATAGAACACACGTGTGGAGGCTCATAAAATACGTGTATAACAGAACATGTGTCTCGACTCTAGGCGAAACCATAAAAAATAAATGACCCCTGAAAGAAATGGACGGTGTAGAGACGAAAGCCATTTAGAGCTTATGTTAATTTGCATTAAAAATAGCTGCAGATTTGTAACTGTATGCAGCGCAATGTATTTATTTCATTGATCTTACAATCAGAGGCGCCTTTAGGCCTAGGCGCACTAGGCGCGCGCCTAGGGCCCCACTTTTCCAGGGGCCCCATTTCCCAATTTATTGAGGTAAAAAAGCGATGTAAAAATTTTATTTCTTTGTTATGTCGTTATTTATTTTCGCTTTACTGATAGCAATAATGATATTTACAACTATCATGAAATACATTTCTTCCCTTTTCCATATCATCCTCATCAGATCTCAATTGCAACAAAAATGACAAAATAAGAATGGTTCATGCGAGAATGTGTTCACGAACATTTGTCGTTTATTTACATTTTATATCATTTGAACTTGAAATCATTTTATAGTTCTTCCTTTGGATTTCAATTTTTTTCATATTTCAATGTAGACGTCTATAGGAATTTATAGTTTGTGTTTATCGTGTTTGAATATTCTTGAATATCCATTTTTTAAATCTTTATTCACTGTATCACACTGAAAAAAATATGTTCGTAATATTAATGAATCGGTTAATCGACTGAAAAGTGATGAATCCGTTTATTATAATAATGTACGTTTACATAGTAACAATAAATGTGTACATTGTATTAATGAACATATACATTATATCAATAAACAGATTCATAAATTCTCAATGAACTTTCATTCACTGAACATATTTTTTCAGTGTATTAAAAAAAGATGCAATCAATTAACAGACCAATTTGGCAATTCCTCAGACGTTACTATTTAAGTTTCGGCAGTCAGCACGTGCGAGATGACGAATCAGCTTTTCGGTATATTTCACATTAATGAATATAAATCTACTGATAATGATGATGCGAAAATTTAAGAACCTGACACAAACAATCTAGAAAACCCGAGAAAATAACTGAGAAAATTTTGATTTTGAAACCAGTGATGAGGACTGCGAACAGGAAGAACCATTAGGAAACGATTCTAGTGAATCTGGCGATGACGAACAAATAGAAAAAGAATCTGAAAATAAAGAAAATTTGGAAAAAGAGTATGAGGATGCAAAACAAGCTAATAATCAGTGCACTGCAATGATTAATGCATTAGTATCAATCTATAAAGGCGACATAGATTCCGAGCTATCTCCAGATAAATTGCATCAATTTTTGATATATGTCGGCTTAAGTCACCTGTTGAAATATATAAAGGACCAGTCGATAGTTATGAAACTTGGGGAAAATGTTGTCCTGGGCTCCCTGATTAAAATTCCCTTTGGCCGAATTCGATTTTTGACCTAGAGACGATTGAAACTGTGAACATCTGCGAAGGTCTGCTTAAATGTTCCATAAAAATTCTGAAAATGTTCAGACTCATTTTTTAGAAAAAATAAACATCTTTTGTTTCTTGGTGTTTTTTTTTCAAAGTGCTTCCTTCTCCCGGAAAAAAATAAAACAGGAAAAAATAATTTTTTTGCAATTTTTTTACGGGACAAGGAAGCACTTTGAAGAAAAAATTGAAGGGGCATAAGCTGATTATTTTTACCTAAAGAACTTGCCTGAATATTTTGGGATTTTTCTGAAGTAGAAAAAAATAAAATTTTAGGGAAATTCTTGGTCGAAATTATTTTTGTCTAAGAAATTCTGAAAACCAGTAGACGTATTCTTTGAACAAAAATAAGCATCTTTTGTCTCTTGGTGTTTATCTTCAAAGTGCTTCCTTTTCCCGTAAAAAAATACAAAAAATATTTTTGTTTGTTTGTTATTTTTTTCCGGGAGAAGGAAGCACTTTGAAAAAAATGCCAAGAGACAACAGATGCTTATTTTTATTCAAGAAATGAGCATGAATATTTTCAGAATTTTTATGGAACATTTACGCAGACCTTCGAAGATGTTCACAGTTTCAGTCGCCTCTAGATCAAAAAATCGAATTCGGTCGGACTGGTGGTCAGAGAGAATTTTAATCAAGGGATCCAGGAGAATATTTTCCCCAAGTTTCAGAACAATCGACTGAAACCTATTCTTACTATAAAAAACTGCTCAATGTGTTGCAGGCGACATTTTTTAATGTTGAAACCCTTTTGTGTATTTACTTGACCATTCCTGTCAGTAATCCCTCATGTAAACGCACTTTTTCGACGCTCAACGAAGTATTTCGGGGCAACAGCGACTTCAAAATTTGTCTCTTCTGGATACTGTTATCAGAGGAAACACAAAACTGTGATATCAGACGTTCAAATTGACAAGTTTGCTAACATATAAAGCCGGAAAAAAATAATATGATAATATGTATTTGTAAAAATGTACTTGCCTTCAAATCTTGCATAATATTTTTTTAATCGAGGGGCCCTCAAATCTCACAGCGCCTAGGGCCCCAATTTTCTTAAACGCGCCCCTGCTTACAATTGTGTTTTGACAGAACAGTAGATAGAAATGTAGTATATAACAGATATAACAAAAACAATGGTTACTGTAAACCAAAAATCAACAACCTAAATAGTATACAAGAGTTACAGAACATAAATAAATCATAAACAACACAAACAACATTATCATACATTGAATAGGATAGGATATAAGTTTACAAAATTAAATGGGAAATATCAATTAACAGGAATTTCTCAAAATCATGAAATGTATTATTAAAAAGAAATATTTAATTACTGAATTGAAACGTACACAAAACTTGGATACCATTCGAAAATACATCGAAAAACAAAAAATACATAGGAGCCTGGCCCATTTCTAGTTTGGAATATCACCATAATTATGAGTTGAATAGGAGTGTATCTTTCATTTGTTGCATTTAATGCGCATAATGATTAGTATTAGTTATTTCTCTTCAAATAATTTACAACATAATTTCAAAAATCGAGTGATTTGCCAACATTTGGAATTTGTCTGATATACAGGGTGTTGCATCATGAGAGGGACATAGCTTAATAGGAGGTAGAGAACATCAGTGGTAACCGGAACCTCCCATAGAAATGTCTCTTTGGGCCTTCACTACGAAATTACAGGGTGTTAAATAATTTTTGGCCAAACCTGTTTTTTGTCATAACTTTGACAGGAAATGAAATAACGGATTCATATTTGGTACGGCTAATATACAAACGAGCCCCAAGAGGTACATGTATAAAAAAAATATATCCAGGTCCGGACTCACTATAATTTATGTTTCTTCTTTGCATCAATAAAACATCACCCTGTATATATTTTTTTGAAATTTCGATACGATATTCGAAAAGAGCAAGAAAAAACAAACAAAATGGCCTATTTCATTTTTCTGTTACACCTTCGTGGTTATTTAAATACGTTGTTAAATGTGCAAGAAAATGGATTACAGAACCCTATTAAATGAGAGGCACGTGAAATAAATAGTTTTATAACCAAAATTTGCAAAAATTCTATTGAGCCTAGGTGGTCTGGGTGAATCCTAATTCCGGCACGTTTTAAAGGTCCATTTTGGTAAAAAACTGTGGTCCTAATAAGTAATCGGGTATGAAATAACAAAATTTTTAATCAATCACAGTAGGCTTGTTCAAAGAATAAAAGTGACAGATAATTTAAACCATTTAGGCCTAAGCAACCAGTTACTTTGATCAAGAAAATCATCAACATTTTATACTTAATAAAAATTGGAAGAGAACAAACTAAAATCTAAATAAATAAAATATTTTCCATTCAATTAACAATAAATAACAAAACAATAACTAAATGTGTTTAAAAATAAAACGTAATTGACACTAAAGTAAATTTTTCAAAATGTCCTCCCCCAAATTCTGTGCATTTTCTTGCGCGTTTAGAAAGGTCACCAATTGCTCGACGTATCATTTCTGGATTATTCCGTATTTCGTCGCAGGTTGTAACGATGCGCTGGATTAAATGTTGTCTACTTTCAATTTCAATGCTATAAACCTCGTTTTTTAAGTGGCCCCATAAAAAGTAATCACAAGGGTTACAATCAGGAGATCTTGGTGGCCATTCATGTGGACCCCCGCGTCCAATCCATCTATTAGGATACACATTGTTTAAGTGTTCTCTTACTTGAAGGTTAAAATGTGGTGGGGCCCCATCATGCTGAAACAACATGCCTCTTATACCGATATTTTCTAACATATTCGGTAAAATGTTTTGAAGAAAATCAAAGTAAATTTCACCATTCAATCTTTCTTCAAAAAAATGTGGCCCTATCAAATGTCTATTCACAAGTCCGACCCAAACATTTACAGAAAACCTGTGTTGTGAATGGCGTTGGCGTACCGCATGTGGGTTTTCCTGTGCCCATTTATGATTATTTCATGAATTGTTTACTCCATCCCTTGTAAATTGTGCCTCATCCGTAAATAAGGTTCTGTAAATGACTGGGCGATGATTAGGCAACCAACGACAAAATGCCAGGCGGGGGACATCGTCGCCTTGTTGAAGACGCTGTACCTGCTGGATATGATATGGATGGTAACGTTCTCTTTTTAGGGTTCTCCATACTCGCCAATGAGGAATACCAGTTGCCAAACTGATTCGTCTAGTGCTCATATTTGGGTTTTCTTGAACTACGTTTATAATATTGTTTTGTTCCTGCACACCTTGTTGTAAAACACGCTCCACAACTGCAGAAGTAGGAAACTTTCCGTGTTGTCTTGCATACTGTGATTGATTAAAAATTTTGTTATTTCATACCCGATTACTTATTAGGACCACAGTTTTTTACCAAAATGGACCTTTAAAACGTGCCGGAATTAGGATTCACCCAGACCACCTAGGCTCAATAGAATTTTTGCAAATTTTAGTTATAAAACTATTTATTTCACGTGCCTCTCATTTAATAGGGTTCTGTAATCCATTTTCTTGCACATTTAACAACGTATTTAAATAACCACGAAGGTGTAACAAAAAAATGAAATAGGCCATTTTGTTTGTTTTTTCTTGCTCTTTTCGAATATCGTATCGAAATTTCAAAAAAATATATACAGGGTGATGTTTTATTGATGCAAAGAAGAAACATAAATTATAGTGAGTCCGGACCTGGATATATTTTTTTTATACATGTACCTCTTGGGGCTCGTTTGTACATTAGCCGTACCAAATATGAATCCGTTATTTCATTTCCTGTCAAAGTTATGACAAAAAACAGGTTTGGCCAAAAATTATTTAACACTCTGTAATTTCGTAGTGAAGGCCCAATGAGACATTTCTATGGGAGGTTCCGGTTACCACTGATGTTCTCTACCTCCTATTAAGCTATGTCCCTCTCATGATGCAACACCCTGTATACGTCCAATATAGAAAAGTGGAATCCGTCGTGATATTAACAACTATAGACCTACCACTATTATTTATAATTTCTGTAATTTGTTTGGTTTTATGAAGGTTCTTTTTTGTAGCCACTAATCTTACACATATAAGTCAATTTATATCTCAGTACCGATAATCAAGGTCAAGTTTATACAAAAATTTCTCCAAGATCTTCGACATATTAAATAATTCTGTATTGTTGGAGTCTAGATTAATTCCTTGAAGCACTAAGTTTTATTAACCTTATACAATCATATTTCAATATAAGCACCATAGAGGCCACGAATCTAAAACATGCACGTGTTTTCAGGTATACCTCAGGGTTCTATTTTAGGTCCGATGTTATTTAATATTTTTATCAATAATATTTCCATTCTATTTAAAAATTACAATGTGGAATACTTACTGTATGCGAACGAGATAAAAATCTACCTGCAAATTCAATCGGTAACATATTGCTTTCGATTAGTGTCTTAAGTCTAAAGTAGCTAATTTCAACAAATATATTATTATGGCTTACACTAAGAAAACAGATTACGTAATTTACGACCAGCATTTCAACTTGAAATTTTGCACTATAATTTAGCACCTTTAGAAACACATTTTCCTAAAGTTTGGTAAAACCTATACATTGTTTTTTTCTTCACTGCGGTACGAGCTGCACAACTAGAGCTATTTAAGGAAAACTGCGAAAAAATACAATTCTGAACATTCCTTCTTTAAACAAAAGCCTTTCGGGACTCGAATTTAATTCAATACTTTTTATTATACTTGTATAATTATTACATATTCCATTAAAAAATCGCTACAGTAAAACAATTCCCTACAAATTTTGGTTTTACTCCACGAATGCGTGTAAACTACACAATACTTAATTGTGCCATTTTAATAAAATCACAACCATTAATTTAGAAATATGGATGTTTAATAGTAGAGTAATAGCACTAGTAACCCTTGTCGGCCATTTTCACACGCTTTGGCGGCTTATCGGTAGGCTTTTCGACGATTCGCCTTACTCTCCTGGCCTCTCCAGAGACGATAATAAAAAAAGTGGAACGCATTTTTTAAAGATCTAAACTTTTAGAAAGGATAGTATTTATCGTGGCAATAGATACTTCGCGTTTACTTTACGAAAAGGTGATACAACGGCGGGAAGAGTATCACTTCCGATACTAATTTTAATATAGTTAGGGAGGGAGTTAAAGTTTGAAACTAATATCGAATTGTACATACGTCGCAAAGAGCTTCATTTTAAGTATACATAGTTTTCATAACAAATCTTGATAGAACCTATTGGCCACCCATATTTTCTTCTTTCTAGTTACCACCCTCACTGAGTTAAAGCATTAAACTAACACCAAATTAAAGTTGAAATTCTCCACTAACAGAAAAAAAATTGGTTGCCACCTTTTACATTGATGGCAATACCTGGAAACCGTTAGTGGGGTTCCCTCCGTCGCGCGTCGTTGGACCAGGTTTTCGTAAGGCAATCGTGGTAGTGATAATCTAGTGTCACGGTAAATACTATATTTTCTAAAAGTTTCGTTCTTTAAATATGAGCTTCACTTCCTTAAGGTCGCCTCTCAACAATACTATATAGAAACTTCTTGGCCACAGTGACAGATTTTATCTTCAAACCTTAATTTGGATATCGGAAGGAAATATTAACTCCTAAAGTCCCTGGTTTTCTTAGTTCATGCTGGAAAAAAATAGGTCAGATTTTTTTCTTCACTTTCAAGACGAAGAAGGATACCTATGAATTTTAATTATCGTCTTTTATTTCCTGTATATTTCCCTCAACTTGATCTTCGCCTCAAAAGATTGCAAATGTTAAACTAAGCGAACTACTGCAAACACAGTTGGCTTTATTTTTCATACAAAGAACTTTAATATTATTTGCTACTTTTAACATACTTTCTTGCCCGCCTACTGTCAATCTACATTACATTGTAGTTTTGCCTGTGAAGAGTCATATTTAATTAACACCATTTAAAACTAGAACCATCGCTTAAATAGAAAAGCGTCTAGCCCCCGGGAAGCAACTTTTATTCCCAGGAGTGCATTCAAGGCGCGTGTTATATCATTTGTGTGAGTATTTATTCCGTGCCCTAGTGTTCGCCATCAGCCGAATGGTTGGCGCATGGGTAACGCTTTCGCTTATGGTAACGGGTTTTTTAGTTAATAATTTTCCCGTAAAACCTATTTTATTCATATTTTATGCCTTTTATACCACTTTTATATTTATACAAATTATTTAAAATTTACGTAGGTAGATAAGTTTTCGTTATTACTTGCCTTTTAATTTACTTTTTGTACTGTTTGTCATTTACCAATAATTTTTTGTAATCCTACCTGACCCCACTCCATTAAGCTCTTTAATTACTATGGAATTTCTCGTTGTAGATATTCGGCTGGCTCCGGACGTGAGTGTTCGGGTGGGGTTGATTGTACTCTGTTAAATTTGAATTTTGATTGTTTTTTCTTTCGCTTACATGATGAGAAAGGTCCCGGGATCGAACCCATATGCCCGCTGAATTTTTTTCTTTAATTTTGTAACGATTTAAATATTTTTCACAAATTCTTTTCTACGATTTCTTTGGGTTAGGTTAGTAGGTTTTTATGTTGCTTAAAATAATTTCATTCTTATGTGTGATTCCCTTAGGTTAGGTTAATAGGTTTTTATTCTGATATCTAATGGGCTTGTTCGGCATTTTTTTTTATTTCATAAATCGAAAGTGCAAGTATAAATTAATGGATCTGCAAAAAATCAGAATCTTATTCGCACGTTTAGTATCTTAAAAACTATTACTTTTCATCTCGCGAAAATGGGGCGTGGCCAGGCGCTACGTCACTATACGCATAGACTCGGCGATCTCAATAGACTTGATGCTCCTTATTGGTTATAATTATAAGTGTTTTCGAAGTATTGTTTGTTTTGCTTACTACTTGACAGTAGGGGAGTACAATTTGGTGAAATGTCAAAAAATTACAATTTTCTCTCGCTCCTGCCAGAACGAATTTTCGATTTCGACCCTGCAATTTACTATTATAATTCATCGCCGACCTTCTCCTTTCCGTAGACACATAGAACGAACTTCCACTCGACGTATTTATTTAGTTACCAGCGTTTAAAAATTCCATGTTTTTCGACTTTTCAGGTTAAATTTGAAATGTCCCAGAAAGCCATTTTTCTTACGTCACTTGCATATAGTGACGTCACCAATGGGCGCTCGGTTTTTGCAACTATTACTAATTTCAACTCCTTATATCTCGAGAACGGAAAAAGTTAATAATACGAAATTTTAGGTGTATAATGAGAAAATCGAGTACTATATGAAAAAGTATAAAAACCATATAAAAAGAATATCATGGAACAAGCCCATTATTAATAATTTTTTCACAAAATAACACGAAATATTTCAATTTCTCGACTTGCAAAATTTATTATGTCACATTCCTCTCTCTGGGAACAAAAGTTGCTTCCCGGGGGCTAGACGCTTGTTTAAATAGTCCTACTCTGAAGACAATAAATAAGTCGTCGATAAGCTATCAAGCTTGTGTTACGGGTTACATTGTTTATCCAGCTCCTTTTAACTTTAGGTTACTTCATAGAAGACAATATAATCTATTAAAACTTCAGTTAAATTTATTATTCACCACTTATAACAAAGTAAAACCCATTAAATAATATAAATGGAATTAATTAATACAATTAATATTCACGTCATAGATCAAGTTCAATAAACTTAAATCTTCATCTCTTCCTTAAAATTCCTCACAGTTTGTTGAATGTTTAATATAAGAAATCAATAATTTTGATTTAACGTTTGACAGAAATTGTTTTTCGACAAATAATAAACTAAAACAATTTGTTAAGTGTCTTGTAATCGTCATCTTCAAATGCAGTCTTGTCATTATCCGTATGAAAAATTAGAATTCATAGAGATAATTGACAGAAATATTTGTTTAAATATTCTGCCCTCTGGAAGCATACATTTTGATATTGAGCCTAATTTGAGAAAAAAATATCGGCGTTTTTAGGCATTATAGTCTCTATACCAACCATACTGTGTGAAGAAGATCGTTCGTGCGAAAAAATGTGTAAGACCTTCTTTGTAAAGAATTTACTGATCTTAAAGAAATGTCAACCAATAAAATACGCAGGTTGGTGTTTAAATATATGTTCATTAATATCTCACATATTAAGCGATTTAGAACGCACTCATAAGATATTAAGAACGTATACATAAGGTCTCCCATACATTGACGATTTTCTGTTGTACAATAGCGAATATTTGTCCTCACTATACAAGTATACAATCAAAAGTTGTACAGCTGAGCCTCGTGCGCTCCCCCAGATTTTCACCACTGTAGTTTAATTATTTTTAGAATTATTTCTATATATTTTTCATCAAAAGTAAAGCAGGTTTCTTCGTTAGTAGTATCAAATATTATTATTCTTATATTAATAAAACTTTATTGGTATGATATACACAAAATATTTACACATGTCAGATTATAGTATAAGGAAAGTAAAACTAGATAACTAAGTTACTAAGTAAAATAAACAGGAAAAACTAGGTTAAAACAAATTCCTATATTAAAATTAAATTTGAGGGCACAGTTTCTAAAATTTTAACAAATAATGAATAACTATTGACAAATACCAACAATCACCATAACAATTACCAGTTAATAAAATCTCCCTTCATGAATTCCTCAACTGAATAAAATGCATTTCTCAACAAAAATTTCTTTATGGAGATTTTAAACTTGTTCAAGTTAAGTTGCTTCACCTGCATTGGCAGAACATTGTATAAAAATATATTTAAAAAATACCATAATGATTAATTCCATTGTGTTTTCTTCTTCTTCAACCCATGCGCGTCCACTGCTGAACATACGCCTCCCGTAACTGTTTCCATGTATGTCTGTCCTGTGCTATATGCATCAAATTTGGATGAACTTGTTTTAGGTCATCTGTCCATCTGGTTGGTGGTCGTCCCCAATTCCGAAGAGCGTCTTGTCTCGGTCTCCATTCTAATATGCGTTTCGTCCACCCATCATCCTTTACTTTTACAACGTGTCCCGGCCCAGTTCCACTTCAGATTTGTTATTTTATCAATCTGATTGTGTTTTATTTAACCCTAAAAAGTTGACATTTATTTTATGCCGGTTTCGTGTGGGTTACTGTGAATTTGACTTTGGATAGTGAATTTGTCTTCATTCTCTTTTACGTATAGGAGTGACTGCAAGATGAAGGCACACAGTAATGATATTATGTTCTTAACATATTTAAATGATTTTGTTACGGTTGTACCATCAAAGAATAGAACAAAGTTTGCATACAGGGCAATGCTTAGCAGATCATGTATGTACATCAAAAATAGTGTTGGCCTTAACACAGATTCCTGAGGAATACCGTATTTTGTTGGAAAAGGATAATTGAAAGGCCTAATTTTCTTATTCTACATAGCCTCCAACATGAAAATCTGGTAAATCTCAGAGTCTGATTTTTTCACAACTACATAAAATACTTCTCTACGGTAAGCAAGGGAAGCAAAAAATAAATGTTACCCCACTTTTTTTTCTATGAAAATGTTTATCTTTACCTGGTCATTTGTCTTCTTAGGGATTATTCCTAAATATAATCAGCATTACTATTTGAATTAATAGAAAACGTTCACGTACGATAGTGTTTTTATATTCTCTTGAACTTATTATTCTTGAACTATACCTCAATATATTAATATAATTAGTAAAAGTGGCGACGCACACATTTGTCTCAAAGTAAATAAGCTGTCAATTATTTATTATTTCGATTACAATCACGTATCACTGAATACCTTTTAATAACTTTCATTTTCTCACAAGCTATTTTAAATAAATCATTAAGTATAACTGAGGCGCTCTTCTTAAAATATTATATAACATTTAAGGGGCGGTTTTTGCCATGACGAATTGACTGAAAAGGTTCAAGTTCTAACTAGATGACATGGATGTCATCGTATAATTTGCTGATAATCAGCGAATCTCTAATAGTACCGTCGATAAAGTAAAAAATACACCAGAAGCTCGCAAAAAATGTTATCTGAGATTTTCCTTCCGTAACTGTTAGTGTGAGAATTAAACATCACAAAACCACAAAAATCAGTTCTGGGGTGCCGCGCAACCCCCCAAAAAAAAACACCCTTCGGTGAAAAAAGCCTTATTTTACTGATAACTCGTTAACCGTTGAAGATGTAATAAAATTGCTCATCGTAAAATAGAAAACTTGACTAATTGCCTAAAAAAGAGCCCTCTCGTAATTTTCTTGTATATGGTTTTCGGGGAAATCAATATTGACGAAAATTGCAAAATTTGTATTTTTAATGCATGCTAATTTTCGTTTATTTGAAATTTTTTGCGCATGGTCTACAGAAAAAATTGAATTGCTCGAAAATCAAACATGCTAGGAAGAAAAATCAAAATGGGTTTTAAAGGGATATAAAATACTCTCTTGTGTTGCCATTTTTGACTATAGTAAGTTATAAATGCATTATTTTTTAGTTCAAGGTAGTACATCAATGCAGAAAAAGTTAGGAATAAAAATATTCACATTTACAAATTTAGCAGTATGTTGAAGTTAGCCAAAAGAAAATCCAAAAAAGGCTGCATATTCACTGTTTTGATGATTTTTTTTAATACAATTTTTTAACTATTAAGTGATTAGAAACAATAGTTATATGATACACAAACTCTAAAAAAAATGTTGAGCTACATTTTCAAGATGTTTGGGTATTTTTTTATTTTTAGGAAACAGTAAAAAATTGGCCAAAATTTGGCTAACTTCCACATGCTGGTAAATTTGTAAATGTGAATATTTTTATTCCTAACTTTTTCTGCATTGAAGTACTACCTTGAACTAAAAGATAATGAATTTATAACTTATATTAAAATCAGTTGTTTTTAAGGGCCTGTGAATAGTTAAAAGTGCAAAAAATCAAGAGGTAATATTATATTGTTATTTTTATATACTAAAAAATATCAATAGCTATCAAAAATAGAAATAAAAAAGAGTATTTTATATCCCCTTTAAAACCCATTTTGATTTTTCTTCCTAGCATGTTTGGTTTTCGAGCAATTCAATTTTTTCTATAGGCCGCGCCCAAAAAATTGCAAATAAACGAAAATTCGTGTGCATTAAAAATACAAATTTTGCAATTTTTTTTCAATACCGATTTTCTCGAAAATCATGACATATACAAGAAAACTACAAGGGGACTTTCTTTAGGCGATTAGTCAAGCTTTCTTTTTTATGATGAATATTTTTTATATCTTCAACGGTTAACGAGTTATCAGTAAAATAAGGCTTTTTCCACCGAAGGGGTGGTATTTTAGGCGGGTTGCGCGGTACCCCCAGAACTAATTTTTGTGGTTTTGTGATGTATATTCCCTCCACTAACAGTAACTGAAGGAAAATCTCAGATAGCATTTTTTGTTATGAAAATCTTTATAATTATTGGACTATAACCGATGCCCATACATTTTACCCTTAAGGTTTGTTTGGAAAACTTGCGCTTTTGAGAATAGTTTTAGCTATCTTTCGCCAATTTGCCAATTCTCTACAACAATTATTTTATGTATAACTGAGACGCTTTTCATTATAAAATATTATACTACATTTAAAGGGCTGTTTTTGCCCTGACAAATTGAATGCAAAGGTTCAAGTTCTAACTAGATAATTAATATCACCGTATATTTTACTGATAATCGACGAATCTCTAACCGATGCCCATACGGAATAAATGAATTTTTCAGCATATTGAGGGTTGATGTTATCCTTAAGGTTTGTTTACAACCCCCCCCCCCCTCCATTCCAAAATAGCTTGAGCTATATTTCTTCAATTTTTGTCAAATATTATTTTACATGTATCTAATGCTCTTGCCCGTTACAGTATTTTAATTAATTTAAAGGGCGATTATTGCTCTTATTAATTAACTGTACCTTTAAGAGACGCATGCAATGAATCATCTTCACATTTTGCAATGCTAGAGAATTCCTACATTCCGAACTTCACCGTATTTTATTCAGCTTCGAGATAAGTATTTCAGTTAGGGTAAGGGTCAATTTGTTCTTGAGGGTTGTTTCCTCATTTATTTAGATGTCTGCAATATCTAAATACAGCCATAATTAAAGGTAACTAAAAAATTTTTGTTTTCAGTTGAAATGAGATATAATCCCATTCGGATGTATTCAACTAAATCTACTGCCATCTTTTACTGCTGCTTTCACCTAGGAATAATTTTTATATATTTTATTAACTTGATGTATACCTGGGATTTCTCGGTCATCTTTAAATGAAAATTCTTATATTTTCTTACGTTTCGGTTTTATTAACCATCATCAGAGGAAAAAAAAATTAAAAATTTTTGTTTGCAGTATTTTACCATTTTACGTCTATTTCTGTTGAAAGTTTTTGCAACTCAAGTTGCATGGTAAAACAGTGTAAACAAAACATTTTATTTTTTTTTCTCTGGCGATGGTTAATAAAACCGAAACGTAAGAAAATATAAGAATATTCACTTAAAGATGACCGAAAAATCCCAGGTATACATCAAGTTAATTTGATATCAACGGTCAAAAAAATACAAATATTTATTTATATTTTCTTACTTTTTATTGGGTATTTTGCCACTGAAAAATATTTAAAAATTTTAATGAAAAAACCTCTGCGCCAAACGGATCAGACAGAGGTTGGTTCTTGAGTACTTAACTGTTTCAAAAAGTCTCACACCTAAAAATATATAAACTAGAACAGTGTTATAAACTACAAACTCAAAATCAAAGCTATAGGTAGTTAACGTTTCGGAAGAGAATCTACTTCCGTTCTCAAAACTTTTTTGGCCGTCAACCATGACAGTTCTTTGTTTGTGTATTTCCATAGTCACGTGAGACATTAAATTATATTTATCTTATTTTTACTTACTTCGTCTCTAAGGATGGGCAACCAACTAGTACAAAAATCTATTGAATAATTAGAAAATCTATCCTCGTTTAATAAAATAATCGCGGATTCTTTAAGTTTTCTTTTAGTTCCGTTGCTCTCTTTTTCCAAAATCTTCGCCGAGTCCCATTTAATTCTATGATTATTATCCCACGCGTGTTCACAAATTTTTGATTTTTCAAATTCTCCCCTTCTAGCGTAATTTCTATGTTCACCAAGCCTTACGTTGAAAGGTCTAGATGATTCACCTACGTAATGTTTTCCGCACTCACACGGAACACTATAAATACAATTTTTTGAATTTTGAACAATATTTGGAGGTTTGGCTCTTGATAAAACCGATCTTAGCGTGGAGCCCGTTTGAAAAACCGTTCGTACGGAAAACCTATTCCCAATTTTTCGTAATTTATCCGATAAACCATGTATATATGGAATTACTGCCATTGACCTAAATACCTCAGGTTGTGATAGTATATTCTCTCTACTATCAATGTTCAATCACTGACTATCAACAAAACTCTCAGGATATTGATTATTTAATAAGACAGTTTGTTCCAAATTCAAAAAATTGTATTTATAGTGTTCCGTGTGAGTGCGGAAAACATTACGTAGGTGAATCATCTAGACTTTTCAACGTAAGGCTTGGTGAACATAGAAATTACACTAGAAGGGGAGAATTTGAAAAATCAAAAATTTGTGAACACGCGTGGGATAATTCATAGAATTAAATGGGACTCGGCGAAGATTTTGGAAAAAGAGAGCAACGGAACTAAAAGAAAACTTAAAGAATCCGCGATTATTTTATTAAGCGAGGATAGATGCGTTTCTAATTATTCAATAGATTTTTGTACTAGTTGGTTGCCCATCCTTAGAGACGAAGTAAGTAAAAATAAGATAAATATAATTTAATGTCTCACGTGACTATGGAAATACATAAACAAAGAACTGTCATGGTTGACGGCCAAAAAAGTTTTGAGAACGGAAGTAGATTCTCTTCCGAAATGTTAACTACCTATAGCTTTGATTTTGAGTTTTTAGTTTATAACACTGTTCTAGTTTATATATTTTTAGGTGTGAGACTTTTTGAAACAGTCAAGTACTCAAGAACCAACCTCTGCCTGATCCGTTTGGAGCAGAGGTTTTTTCATTAAAATTTTTAAATATTTTTCAGTGGCAAAATACCCAATAAAAAGTAAGAAAATCTGAATATGCCACAAATAAACAATTACAGACAATATTTATTTATATATTTTATTAATTGTTACATATCCCGTTTAAAATACTATTTGTCAACCTATTAGTAAAGTATAACACAAAACAACAGTTTCCTGCAGAGAAAGGAAAACTTCAGTTTACTTATTTTAGAGCTTTTTCCGATTTCATTGAAATCGAATACCCCGTTTGCTTTGACTGCACTTAGCTATTGCTTATTTATGTGATCTTAACACTTCTATTATAGACGGGTGCAGGTTGTTACTCCTTTGCTATTTCGAGATGATTCTGGGAGACTATTTTTAAATATAAAACACAAAATACTCGACAGATAAATCTGCCTATTCAATTTTTATTCGTAATAACATGACCACGCGGAAGTAATTACTGCTAAGCATTTTGGCAGTGTTGCAACAATTAATTTTTTCAAACTAATTCTAATAATTATTGACCCAATTTCGGGGTAAGTAAATAAATGAAATCTGCATGAGCGACCCACTTTTCTATTCTCAAGTTGTCGGAGTTGTGCCGGTTTGCTTAACTAAAATATTAAACACACCCGGCAGAGGTCACAATAATCCGGAAAGTGTTCCATTTTCAATATTTACATGAAGCAATAATGTTTATTTTGAGTAATTTCTAATCAAGTGCTCCTTAAGAATCATTCAATAAATTACAATCTAATTTGGGAAATGAAAAGGCAATATGACATAATTAAGATGTTATAGTCCAGCACCTAGAGGTAAAAAGGGTGCAAAGTTTAGAAATCATATCATATGTAAATATAATGTCTTCTATCGGCGATTCTGGTAGTTAAATGTATCATCTTCAACTTGCCCAATGCCCATGGACATTGCAGTCCCAAAGTACAACTTCAATTAGTATTTCAAAATTAGAATACCAGACAGGGAAGACTGGACAAACGGTCCTCCAATATAGGCACAAACAAAATAGATAAAATAGGCCAACAGAAGAAGCCTGAGAAGAGCTGAAAGGGACATTATCCAACTGCTAGCAAAAACAGGAAAACCACAAAAAAGACAGAAAAAGTCAACATTACTAGAGGGAAGAACAATAATCAAAAGAATAGAATCATACGCAATGAAATACTGGGGACACGTCCAAAGACGGGACTCGACACACCTACTAAAGAAAGCGCTGCGAATGAACAGCAACAAACTGAAAATAGGGAGGCCATGCTACACATGGATAACAACAATCGAGAGGATTATGAATAAGCTAGGAAAGGATTATACACACTGGGAAAAGTTGGCATAACAAAAAATGGAATACAATAAAGAAATATCAAGGATATACACACTGCCAGACTCAGAAACAGAAGAAACAGAAAACTCAGAAGTAGAATAGAAGAGAAGATGATCACAGACAGAAACTAAGAAGAATCATATCACAAGAACCTGAAAGTAAAAAGAATCACGAAAACCTAAAAGAAGCATCACTTTCCATCCGATGAAGACAGAAGGAAAACAAGAAGAAACATCTCACAAACACCTACACGCTCCATCCTATACTCCATGCGTCATGCGGCTCTCGCTGCTGACAACAAGCATGTCCAATGTCCAATCCAGCGTATGCAGCTGGTCCGGCGGTATAAAAAAGCACCGGGGGTTTGTTCCGTTACACGGTGGGATGATCGATGGGCGATCGGGCTGTGTGGTGGAACAAATATCCATGCACCGGAATTGGCAGCAATGCCCACCTTACGCTGGCAAATCAGTCAATCAATCAATCAATCAACAGTCTGGTATACAGACGACTCTAAGACACAACAGGAAGTCGGAGCTGGAATTTACGGGATAAGGTCAAAAACGAAAATCCCAATAAGTCTAAGAAAATACGCCACAGTATTCCAGGCTGAAGTGGCCGTAATACAGTAGTGCGCAAAGGAAATTATAAGACAAGGAACTGTTAATCAGTTGATTGCCATTTTTTCCGATAGTTAGGCTGCGCTAAAAGCAATCGGTTCCGTGCAAGTCGAATCGAGACTTGTATGCGACTGCATAAATGCCCTTCCAGACCTAGGAAGTCAGAATAAAGTGACTGTGGCGTGGTTACCAGGACACAAGGGACATAAAAAATGAAAAGGGTGATGAACTGGCCAAAGAAGGCGCGTGTAAGTCCCTCATAGGACCCGAACCCTTTTGCGGTGTGGCCAAGCCATGAATACGAGCATCCATTGACAAATGGATGCAAACTAAATCTCTAGAATGGTGGGAAGGTGCCCTACGATAGAGACAGGCCAAGGAGTTCATTAAAGAACGATCGGCCTAATTTAGGCAGGACCTATTATGCCAAAATAGAAAGGCCATTAGAATAATAGTGGGTCTTCTAACCAGTCTAATAGACATCTGAGTCTAATGGGTCTGACAGAGGACGCAACATGCAGATTCTGCCAAGAGGCGGAGAAAACCCCAGTCCGTGTATTATGCCATTGTGAAGGCCTTGCTAGACTGAGATTCCAACTTTATGTCGAGGAAAAACCAAGAGCTGATAGCTGTACTAATCAGCCCATATCAAGGCTGTGGAGTCTGATACAAAGGACAAAGCTAGATAAGGATAACAAACAGGCTCACCACAATATCCATGGGGGTCGCGGTGGTCAAGGCCAATCAACCAGCTCCTCCTTTCTAAATCTAAATCTAAAAATCATCTTCAGTTTCTAAATGGCTCCGACACTTGCTCCATTCCTAAATTGAAAAATGTTGTGTTTGAAATGGTATTGTCTGAAATCGAAATTAAAAACATCAACATGGTTTCTCCATTATAGAGGATAGGATTTTTTTCTAAAGGAAGTATTCTAATCGGACCAAAAAAATTAAATATCTACTTAATGCTATAACTTACCGAGAAAAAATATTTGACATTTGGCTAATTACATTAACACAATACCCAACTAACAGTGATTGTATTATGATAGTTATAAGAACATCTATATCACTATTGCATAAGAGTAAAAGCTATATAATTAAAATTTGAGAACGTTCTGTCAGTATCTATATGTCCTCTATATACCTAGAATGGGCACAGCTTTATTCTATAAGTGATGTTATTGTTTAAAAAGACTATAGCAATAGCCACACAACCATTCACCATTCCTTAGTCAGATTCTAACGGCATCTATAAAGTATCTTAAGGTGGCCATTCCCTAGAAAGAGACATCGATAGGGCAATATTTACTATTTTTGGCCATGACTTTTATGTCTCAGTACGTATATTTAAAAAGACTATAAGACTACCTAAGTAGAACCTTAACAAGAATATTACTATGAATTTTCATTCAATAATTTCAGTGGTTTGCAAAATAGATTTAAATTTAAAACTTATGCTAATCTTCCTAGTTCTTAGTTTTAAATTCAACTATTTTGCAAACCACTGAAATTATTGAGTGAAAATTCATAGTCATAGTGTTATTATGATTCAACTTAGGTAGTCTTATAGTTTTTTTAAATATACGTACTAAGAAAAAAAAGTTATGGCCAAAAATAATAAATATTTCCCTATCGGATGTCTCTTTCTAGGGAATGGCCATCTTAATAATGCGATTTGATAGCTCATTGATGCATCAGTTATGAAGTGCTTAAAAAGTTTCCTCATTTTATACAAGTTTATAGATTTTATTTATAGATTTTATGAACTAAACATATAAAATTTGGAAACATTTAATCGCTGTTTCGACTTTTCTACCAGATGTGTGATTAAACAATTTTTTGTACGTTAAAATTTCTATTGTCGTGAGGCTGCTAAAGCTAAACTTACTTTGTTACTTAAATCTTACTGTTAAAATATGCTCTATTTAATGAAATAATAATGCCCATCTAAATTTCGCAAACTAAGTGACTGATTAAGGTTCATGATAAAAATGTTCTTCAAATTATTTATTTTATTGTAGCTAAAACTGTTCCTAATTTACATAAATCAATTATTTAAAACATGATATAGCTTTTTGGAGATGACAGCCATTACAAAGCAATTTTACTCTAATAAGACATAACGAACTTATAAAAACTTATTGGTTATCTTTAGGTACCATTAAATAGCTTTTATAAAACTATTTGTTTTATAACAGCTACTACAAAGCTCTTCTTTTGCAAAATATCTTAAAGAATAATTCAGTTCTGTTGGCAGTAGTTTTATATACATTATTACATGTTCCAACTTTTTATTGTATAAATGCTGTAAAAGATTGATTTACAGAAAACAATTCAACTAATTTTTTATGTAGTCATTATATACCGACAAATGCTTTATATGGTATGAATGCCGTAGTTTCTCATTTGAAATTTGAACTAAATACTTCGTCTTATAAGCATAAGCGGATTTACACAATTTTCCACATCATAGATTTCTAGTCTATGCGGTAGAAAATTGGCATGATAGGTTTAATCCTTGGAGCCGATTTTTTTTTGTAGACCTATGTAATCCTGTTGCATTTGTGAATTGCTATAAAACTTGATAAGTATTAGGAACTATTGCCTAATTAGCCGGTTTTGCATTGTAACAATATTATACAATATAAATGGGGCATTCTCTGGAAAAATGCGACACTGTCTCCAAAATTCGGAGCTTCAAAAATATTGTTGCAGAGCATAAAGAGATCGGAAAAAATGTCTACTTTACGAATCTGAAGTGGTACAATTTATAGTTTTTATGTTTTATAGATGATTCAGCCCTAAAAAGGCACTTTTTCCAAAGAGTTTTTGACGTTGAAAAAAATGATAAAAAAATTATTATTCCAGTCTTTGGGACAGCATCTTTTTTTTTGAGTAGAAGCAAACAAAACGTCTTGAGATTTTTTTCTAAAAAATTAACCTTTTTCAGTGACACTGGGCCAAAAAATGTACAATGTTAAAACTTTAAAAATGTTTAACTCCATAACAACGCACTTTATGAAATACTGTAAAGGACAAAAAATGTTTGTAAGAGGTCAAAAATAACTGAATTTTTTCAGGATTCTTCTTATCGATTTTTGGAAATTTTCATTTTTTAATTTTTTTTCCATTGCAATTATTGCTACAAACTTCCAAAAATTGATAAATAATTCTGAAAAAAATCACAGTTATTTTTTGACCTCTTACAAACATTTTTTGTTCTATAGAATTTTTTCATGAAGTGCGTTGATTTGGAGCTAAAATTCTCAAATTATTAATATTGAAGATTATTTGACCGATTCACTGAAAAAGGTTAACTTTTAGAAAGAATCTCAAGAGACATTTTTTGTTTGTTTGTACTCAGAAAATAAGATTCCGTCCTAACAATTTTTTTAGGGCTGAATCACCAATAAAACATGTAAATTGGGTCAATCAGATTCGTAAAGTAGACATATTTCCGATCTTTTCATGCCTTGCAACAATATTTTTGTAGCTCCAAATTTTGGAGAAAGCGGGGTTGCAATTTCCCAGAGAATACCGCAAATACATAAATTTAAAAAATCTAAATAATAAGTACCTAATAACTTTGTTATTATTGATCGATTTTGTTCAAAAGATGTCCTTTATCTACTCATATTAGATTACATATTACTTATTCAACTGCCTCTGAGCAAGTAATATACCCATAAACAAATAGCGTGATTTATAATAACTCACAAGTGATTTATTATAAATCACTGCGTACAACCAATCACCTTTAAATTCATGCCTAACCTGTTCAATCGATGTAACCCGCAAAATAAAATAGAATGTTCCATTATTATTGAGGGGAGGAAGGTGATTTGATATATTTGAGTAGTTTGGACGTTGTCAAATCAAGTAATAATTGTGCCAAAAATGATGAATTCGGTTAGTGAGGATGAACTACTGTCATTATTTATTGTTATAATTGCATAATGTACTATAGTATAGATAGATAGATAGATAGATAGATAGATAGACAGATAGATAGATAGATAGATAGATAGATAGATAGATAGATAGATAGATAGATAGATAGATAGATAGATAGGCGTTTATTTGACTACTTTACATATACAAATACATTTGTAGCAGGTCATTACATTCTTATTGCCTATGAATAATATACACATAAATAAAGATGAGTCGTATACAATGTGAAATAAATTAATAAACAGACATAATAAATAAAAACCGCCTAGAGGCGTACTGCGTAAGTTACACAGCATGTTATATAACAGTTATGGGGGTAGTCATAAAATCTTCAGTTGTATAAAAACAAAACTTCAAGGTGTGGTTTCTAATGACAGTTTTAAATTTGTGAAAGTTATGTTGTTTTATATTTTCGGGTAGTTTATTATATAAGTTCAAGTTTAATGAGTTTTTAATTGATTTTGTTAAGCGATATTTAGGAGGTTTTAACAGATTGGCTGACCTTGTGTTATGGTTATGTAGCTCAGATGGAGTTACATACAAATTCTTGTTTTTATGAATCTCTAAAAGAGAGTAGTAAATATATAGGCAAGGAATGGGCATTATACCATATTTAATAAATAGTGGTTGACAGTGTTCCCTGAAACCTGCTCTTGCTATGATTCTTATAGACTCTTTCTGTTGTCGAAATATTTTTGCAGCGCTGATTGAGTTCCCCCAAAGTATTATCCCATAACTTATGTGGGAGTGGATTAGTGAATAGTATACTGAGAGCAAAGTGTGTAGTTGTAGAATTGTTCTTAATCTTCGTAGAAGAAATAAATAGCTTGATAGCTTGTTGCTAAGTTGTTGTATATGATGGCTCCAACTTAGAGTATCATCGATAACTATACCGAGTAAACTGACACTATCTCCCTTCGTTACGTCATACCTAGTAGAAAAAATTAGTCTTTGTGTTTTGTCACGATTTAGTTTGAGTGCATTAGCATTATACCAAAATTCCGCTCGACTTTCAGTTTCATCAATGATATTTTGTAGACTGTTAATATTTTTGGCACTATCTGTAAGAGTTGCGTAGTATAGTATCCAACTTGCGATAATGATAATAACTCACTTGATCAATTACAGCACGGGCCGCAGGCGAGTGCTACAAACTTCATCTGCGTGAGTTATTACTTCCACATCCACGTAGTAGATTGGAAGTATAGTAATCGCAAAAAAAATTTCAAAAATTTACTTATATGATCGTTCTTTAAATAAATATACTATTATTATGCAGTTATAAGATATATCAGTATTTATTCATTCATTTATTTTGTATCATACTATTATAATTAATGTATGTCTTAACACTCATTGTCAACACCCCATCAATAATTTATTGATATAAGCGGCGCCGCCTAAACTTTGAGACTAAATTAAATTACACAAAGTAAGGCAGTAATTAAATCAATATCTAAAATAACCTATCTCTGAAAGTCGGTAGCTCATAAAACAGTCAACGCGTGTTCACGATTTCAATGTAATCTATGCATTTTTAGTTATTTTTAAAGGCGGATCGGAGTACCGAGCACATTTTAGTGCCTCTCATGAGAGTGGTGTCAACCAACTACACAGAATATGAAACACCTTTAACTAACGTTCAGCGTCGTTCCGCCGTATTTCTATTAGCTACTTCCTGTCTGTTTTAGTATCCGGTTCTTATTTCGGATCATCACTAGAAATGCCTTTGTGATTATACTAATTACATTAAGTATGTTTCATCAAGTATATTTAAATATTACCCTGCATATAAGCCTAAAGCTTAGGAAGTGTCATTGAATTTATTTGATTGTGATATCACGTACAGACTCATTTAACTGCATATTTCGCTACAGGTATTTAAGGCACATAAAAACCGACCTTAAATCACTATCTCGTTAGGAAAGGGGATATCCGACAGAGCCGGACTTAATATTTTTGTGCAAAATAACAGTAGGAATTTACCAAAGTAAATAAATATAATTATTTGGTACAGTGATAATTAAAAAAAAACTCTGTTTTGGTTATTTATTTTTTATTTATATATTTATTTAGGTACATCATCCAACAGTCAGAGGCCAGTTACTAGATGAGAAGAAATGTCAATAATTACATGTCACTTAGACTAATGATGGTGTAATTCAGAAATTATAGAAATAATAAAAAGTCACACAAAAAATTAAAAAAGAAATGTAAGAAAAACAGTACACTAGCGTATCTATATAGAAACCAAAAAGTAAATGTAAGGATATATATACAGGGTGTCCCGAATTGCACAGGCCAAACTACACTAAGTAACACAACTTTTCAAAATGTTGATTATTTTTCATTTGTTACAAACATTACAATCACGGCACACTCCTGCATACCAGGAATGCTGGTAATAATGGTTACTAATTAATAAAGTTCAGATAAGATTTACTCAAAAACTGATAATATTAGAGAAAAAACACAAGAGACTTTTTTTTGTGTAGAAAACTTCAAATTTTTAAGTTCTGCTCATAAATTAATTTAAAAGTGTCACACAATAAAGTTGGGGCTAAATTATACCTAGGCCCCCCCCAGTTTCACCCGCTCCTGAATGATATTCGTACATAGTTGTCATTTTTTCTTAAAAGCATAAAAAGTTAAATTCCTGTGTAAATTATCATTTGTTTATCTTTAGACCTTTCGAAAATATTCATAAAAATACATTTTCAGGAGAATTACTTGAACACCCTGTATCTTGGAAACTAATCACTTTCCACCCATGTTTATACAAACTTTTTTTCTTATATTGAAAAGTTGTATTATTTAGTGAAGTTTGGCCCATGCAATTCGGGAGACCCTGTATACATATATACAAAAAAGTCAAAAATAAATAAATGATTTAAAATATATGTGTAAAATATGTATATACAAAGAGGAAGAAAATATTAGTCCCATTTTTTTTTATAGAGCAATTAAATACATCATGTCTTTCTTGTAGGTAGTTGTACGTACTGCACATAAAATACTGGGGGGAGAATGCTAAAACGTTTGTTCGAGGTGTGGTAAGATAAAAAGTTGTATGATGTCGTGAACCAGGATGTAGCACATTAAACCCTAGATTTTCAAGTATCACAGAACAGTTTATGTTATGAATTATCTTATGCAAAAATACCAATGTTTGCTTTTTCCTGCGGCCCTCCAAACTCTCTACTGAGAATCTACTGAAAAGTACGTCTTGAGAATATCCAATTGGCGGATATACCCCATCAATTTTATAAGATATTTTAAAAAACGTCTTTGTATGCCTTCGAGTAAGTTAGAATAAGTATTATACCCCGGGTGCCAGATTAAGGATGCATATTCTAGTTTAGATTTAACGAATGTATTAAATAAAAGTGTTAAAATGTGATTGTCAGTAAAGACAACCGAATTTCTAATAACGATACTAAGATTTTTATTAGCAGATAAAACTATATTTTCAACATGCTTATTAAATGATAGTTTGACGTCAAATAAGACACCAAGATCTTTTAAAAATTCAGCTCTTTTTAGTGTTGTGAAATCTAGTTTGTAGTCATATAGCACAGTTCTCGTCTTCCTAGAGAATCATATAACATTACATTTGCCAATGTTGAGAGGCCGACCGTTTTGATTACACCATCTTTGTATTCCTAAGATTACTTTGTAGTCTTTGACAATCGGTTATTGTATTTATGGCACTGAAAATTTTTACACCATCAGCATATAACAAGACATCTACATTCAACTCAACAATGATATCGTTAATAAATAATACAAACATTAAGGGGCCTAGAACTGACCCTTGGGGTACACCAGAAGTTCACGATATTCTACATATTTTACGTTCTATTGTTAAGACGCGAGTTAAAAAAATTAATAAGTGAATGTATCCAGCAGTTTGGAGTTTATGTAGCAATATACCGTGGTCAAGTTTGTCAAGATAGGAATAATACCTTATATATTTGTGGAGTATTGATAAATTCGATATTTCATGATACACTGACAACATTAAGTTTGACTCGGTCGAAGGTAGGGTTTACATACCTGCTGTAAACCATTACATGCTAAAATAATTTCGGTAGGAGAGAGTCGGGTAAATTATAATTGAAACAGGTGTGTTTTCGTTAATTTCTTATTTTATGCCAGAACATACTTGTCTTTACATGAGAAAATGTTGTTTTATGTAATAGGTAATACATTACATTTATGATGTACCATTTTCTACGAATATATAACATGCCCTGCGCTCCCATCCATTATATACAGGGGTTAACAAAATAAAATAGTGATTTAGTGTGTGTACGAGCACAAAAGTTCTCAAAAAAACGTATTTGCATCAGCCGCCCGCATTACCACCCTCACTCTCATTAAACGTCGCATTGGTTAGTCGGCCGGTCGAAATGGTATTGAAGTGGCACATCGTTTTATTGTTTTTTGGGGTTGGTGATTTTAAATATTAACTAATTAAAATTCTATTAACAATTAACTCCACATACATGAGTGCAAATATTGTATCAAGTTATTTTTGTTTAAAGAGACTTGGATGGGAAATCTGTTTATGGAAGTAGTAATTCCTTAGGTAACGGTTTTTTATTTTAGAGATAGAAGAATGGTACAACTGCAAAAAGCGATGTTTAAAGGTCAAGAAAATTTTTGGAACCAATATCTCTTTTTGTTGGTGTTTAGTTTAACTGATGTAAAAGAATTGTTAAAAAATTAAATAAGAATTTGTTACATGTTAAATATGAAACAGACATTATAAATAATACATTCAAATGTTTTATTTAAATCAGATAGTAGAAGTATTTCATGTTCACCTAAAACGTTGGTCAAACATATATTCATATTCGACTATATCCGTGCACATTTTTTATTAATTCGATTTAACTGGTCAATGATTTGACTAGTATGAATAAATCGTTTTAAGATATTGTGCTAGTTTTTCGTAAGCTGCAAACTGGAACATAAATATTATGTCATATTTTTAATAATGACTGTTTGTATTGGACCCATGCCATTAATTTTATTTCGTTGGCATGCAATAATAGTCTCTGGTTTTACAGAAATCATTGTTAAAAATTATTTTCATGGGTCATGATTTTCGGAAATTTTCTACAGGCGTTTTTACAACCAACATGTCTGGATTTATTAAAGCAACTAGTGTTGAAATGCGAAGAAAGTTACCTTTTTATTATTCGTCAATACATTTAACATAAACCTGAAACAGAAAAATAACTCCACGGAAGCGATTCTACTGACAGATTTCATCCAGTTTAACAAGTAGAAAAATTATTTATTGTTGAAAAAGAATTATAAGCCTCGCCAGAGTATTATGGTGCCTTTATCTATTGTCATATGTAGCTTTCTGGAGAAGCAAGAAGCAACATCAGGGTAATTCAAGCTATGCACACGTTACAGCAAGTGGCGCCGCTCTAGATAGTTTTGTGTATAATGTATACGATTTTGTATACGATGTAAATTGCAGAAAATAAATAAATAACAACTAAAACAAATTATGGAAGCACGACCCCTACAACCGCACACCCGTTGGATCTACTTTTCACTTTTTTTGAACCCACTATAGGAAAAAAGTTTCTAACTTACCAGACTTTACAATACTCTCATATTTTTGTACCATATGTAATAGTTTCTACATTCTTTATAAAATATCTTGGCAGAGTAGTTTCACATCACATAGCATACAAGAAGAATACAGAGGATTATGTTTATAATATTTGAGATCAATACCTCTAACAACACTGGAGGTAATGGATAGGCAATAAAAACAATACATACTTTCATGTTTTTCCAGTTATGAGGAAAAAAGAGTTTTTTTAATCTAATTTCGCAATTCCGAATCAACTGTGGATTTCGATTTTGGTAAAATAATTCACGTAAGAATCTGTTTCTTTTGTTTTATATCCTTTAATCGCCTCACTTTTAAAATGCATGCAATCGAGCACTATACAAAGGCCAAGAATTGTTGTCACTTGGGCAAAAATCAGCGGCATTCTGGTCAAAAGATAGTAGCTGCTATGTAACTGTATGTAAATTTAAGCGGCAGCTCGTTCTATTTATAATCCCACATAATTCAGAGAAATATATTAAATTTTATCCGCCTATCAGAGATAAAAATCACGACTAGGTTATTATGTGTAATTGGTACAACCGATCAAATAGAAGAAATGTTTGAATGTAGTGCCTTTATACCTAATATTTTGTTCAACTACTTTGCAATTTGCGGAATAATTGTAATAAACGAACTTCACGAGCCCATCCTCCGCATTCAGTGGCGCCGCATATGTATTTACAATAGTAACGGTTTCAATGCAACGGGCGAATATTTGCGGCTGCGCTGCTCTAATATGTGGAGATAATGTTGCCAGATTTAAGTATAATATTTTAAATTTAAGACGTATTGTAGCTCATGCATAATTAACAAAATCGAATCGAATAACACGTGCGAATTTAGGAAATTCGTAAATCCTCACACCCCTGGCTCTACTGACTAGACTTTTTGGTCCTACTATAGGCTCTCTACTATATCAGCGGAGTACCGCGCTAGGCCACCGTCCAGTTGGCGGTTGCAATAGCGTCGCCCACCATCACCCAATTTTCCTACTATACCTAGACATATAAAGTTGTGGCCACCATGCAGAAAATGAGGGCGTGTTTAGTATCACTAGTTCTTTTATTTCTTTTGTTTATTTATCAATAAGATTGTTACACTTTGTTACACATCGAAGCAGAAAGATGCTGATTTGGCCAAAAAATATTCTACACGTTTCTGGCAGATAGTGAAAATTTTCTGAGAATGATGAAAAACTATGTAAAACGTCAAACGACAAAGGCATAAAAATGTAGAATTGAGCTGAGTCTTAGCCTCTCAATATTTCATGTAATTAGGAGCTTGTCTGAAGATGATGACCTAGAGGTTAAAAAATATCTGTACCAAATGCGTTATGCAACCTCGAACGGTAACTTCTCCTTATATTTATCTGAAATAGACCCTGTCAAACTTGCTTATTCCAGGTGGTTACCCAGATATTACGACTTTATATTGGCATAAAGAATCTGGCTTCCGTTCCAATTTCAAAGGCTTGATTGACAGTTTATTCAAGTGGTCTACGCACCAATGTGGTTTGGGATAGAGTTTAACTCATCATACAAAAATGTTGCCATGTCTGGAAAACAATTCAGCTAAATCGATACTTCAAACTAGAACAGAGAACTGTCGTTGATCCAGTGATACAACGCATTTTGTCATTCGCCCCGAAAATCTATCAATGGTATGCTTCCAAATGAAAGAATACATGTCCAAGAACTGGTATTAAGAAGTATACTAAAGGCTAGAATGACCCGTGTGATACGCGAAGAGAACCCCGAAGAGAATATCCATCATTGTAAAAATAAATTTTGAAACGAGCGATTATGTCGACTTTACCAATTAGCCCACGGAAATTAGATAAAAAACGAGGGAAACCTGGACAAAATTAGGAAAAATCTAAATTTTTGTGCAGACGTTCTTTCATGTGTCCCAAACCCAAATCCACAAAAGTCACAAAAATCCCAGCAAGGCTACCCAAGATTGTGAAGGTCAAAGTTTTTTGCAAATATCTCAAGCGAGATATTTGCGGAAAGAAGTTTTCTTTGGAAATTTGACCTTGAATATATCGCCAAGGGCGAAGTTTTGGAAAAAGCGCAAGAGATCAATTTTGTAGATGGTTCGATTCTAAACAACTTTCACATTGACTTCATGTACGTCCGATGCATAGGAAGCGAGATATTTGCAAATAATCGTTTTTTAAACTTCGACCTTGAATATCTCGAAAAAGGCGAGGTTTTGGGAAAAAATGCAAAATACCAATCTTGTGGACAATTGAGTTCTATGCAACTTTCATGAAAACTTTATTGCTCTCTGAATTTTTTTGGCGCGAGAAAATCGCGAAAAATCATGTTTTTGAAAGTTTAACCTTGAATATCTCGAAATGTTGTGGGAGGTTTGGGAAAAAATAAAAAGGGTAACGTACAGATAATGGGCTTGTTCCATGATATTCTTTTTACATGGTTTTTATACTTTTTCATATAGTACTCGATATTCTCATTATACACTTAAAATTTCGTATTATTAACTTTTTCCGTTCTCGAGATATAAGGAGTTGAAATTGGTAATAGTTGCAAAAACCGAGGGCTCATATGTGACGTCACTATACGTAAGCGACGTAAGAAAAATGGCTTCTGGGATCTTTCAAATTTAACCTGAAAAGTCGAAAAACATGGAATTTTTAAACGCTGGTAACTAAATAAATACGTTGAGTGAAAGTTCGTTCTATGTCTCTAAGGAAAGGAGAAGGTCGGCGATCAATTCTAATCGTAAATTGCATGGCCAAAATCGAAAATTCGTCCCGGCAGGAGCGATAGAAAATTGTAATTATTTGACATTTCACCAAATTGTACTCCCCTACTGTCAAGTAGTAAACAAAACAAACAATACTTTAAAAACACTTATAATTATAACAAGTAAGGAGCATCAAGTCTACTGAGATTGCTGAGTCTATGCGTATAGTGACGTAGCGCCTGGCCACGCCCCATTTTCGTGAGATGGAGATTTGTAATAGTTTTTAAGATACTAAACGTGCGAATAAGATTCTAATTTTCTGCAGATCCATTAATTTATACTTGCACTTTCGATTTGTGAAATAAAAAAAAAATGCTGAACAAGCCCATTTAATTTTCTACAACTTTCACTTTAACCTCATGGGCATTCGATGCATAGGACGCGAGATATTAGCAAAAAACTTTGACTTTCAAATTCTTGGGTAACCAAGCTGGGATTTTTGTGATTTTTGTGGATTTGGGTTTGGGACACCTCAAAGAACGTCTGTGCAAAAATTCAGTTTACTAATTTTGTCCAGGTCTAACGCTAATTTCCGTGGGCCACAATTAGCAAGCTGCTAAGTTAACAACCCCACTCACTCTCATCTAATCTCCCGATGACGAAATTAAAAGCTCAATCAATAGTAAAAAATTGGTACAGATCATCCCCTTTCCCTGTAATACCCAGGCGGTGGAAACATATGACTCAAGGGTTTGTGAAAATATAATCGGCTTCGAAGCTCTAGATGACTTTATTAGAGTTACTTTTTAATCCAGGGCAGTAAAGTGGTTATGGGGTGGGTGGAATGAGACTCATTTGGGACACAGTTTCGTGGTGAATTCTGGGTTGATTATTTAGCTGATAAAGCAAAAAACTGCTTCCTGAATTCGTTTCGCATTGGTTGTTGCCAATTAATTTTTCTCAGTTTCACCTATATTTTAAGGATGCGTAGAGGACAGAAGATATCGGATTTTTCAGAAAACAAGCATGGTAATAACTGAACTATAGTGAACAGCGCATAAAAATATGACTTTATCAAGATATTGAAAGTCGTTGGAAAAATATTCTAAATAAATGTTTGATTGAAAGCCTTATTCTGACCTCGGTATGTACCTCGAAAATTGTTTGAAATAGTTTGGATGCCGATTATTTTAGACACTGCCAGAGATATTTTTTCAACTGTGACCTTGTTAAGGGAAATTCAAACTTATGTCAGGTAGAACATCATAATAATAAGTGAATCCAAAACATATTTTTTAAATTAAATCTGAAATAACAAAGCAATTTATATATAGCATCGGGTTTCACAACGCCTTTCTCTGAACTGAACTACTAGAACAAACAATCAAAATATTTATAAAATTATATTGTAATTGTAATAAACGATGTAAATAAAGTATTGCACGTTGCAGATATAATAAAAGGACTAAAACATTTTAGTATTATAAGCAATATTAATAATAAAAATAGTAATAAACCGAACTTAAGGAAATTATGGGGTGAGCTTTTTCATATCATTTATATATTGTAATATAGTACCTAATAATTTCGTTGATTGGGTATTTGACTCAAAGCTAACATCGCTTTCTTTCTAGTGTTTCTTTAAATTATCTAACGATTCTACGACATATTCTATTATACAGGGTATTTGGTAAAGCGATGCCGATCCTGAACAGAGAAGTATATTACTAAAACATTATCTTCATTAGGTGAGCGTACTATATTACTGATTTAATTGTTTCGTCCTGATATGTGATCAGGTAGGCATTTGGTGCACTCTTCGCCTATATGCCATATAGGTATAGTACTATGTATTAAATTTAAATTAAATCTGTAAAATTAGAAATGTTGGCAATAAAAACATTATTATTATAATTATTTGGAAGGGCGTACCTTGGAATTTATTAAGAACGTAGAACTACAGGGCATAGGACTACAAGGACTAGTAAGGTTTCTTCTCATTTTACAGAGTCAAAAGATCAGTATTCGTTTTGGACACTCGAATAAATAAATGGCTTAAGCAAAGCAAACCGTTCTGAGTTTTTCCCCTACACTTTTCATAACTAGACGATTTGCATATTGTAAACAATTTCTTGCTGTATTTACCATTGCATTTTTTTCGCAGTACACAATGGAAGCTATAATGATCAGATTGATGAGTCGCTAATATCCAAGTGCCCAGTTCCCCATTCCGAATTTTTATAATTAATGTTAGAATTTCTTATTTAAAAATGCTAACAGGTAAAGTTTGACATCAAAACTGTCCAAAGCAAATATGAGATTGCTAAGTTACCTTGACAATATTTTAGAATCCTGAAATATTTTTGTCGTGGGCTTCATTTGACGGTCGTTGTGAAAATCTCAGCTTAATTATTTCTCCACTAATTAGTCTTTCTTGAACAGGTGCCTATTCGAAGGTACTTAGAATTGTTTATTTCCTTTCCTAACTGCGCAAGAAAAATGTAACCCCTTTTTTCACAATATATTTTTTATTATTGTTTTATAGAAGAGTTAGGATATACCCTTTCTTGTGTGTATCAATTTAAATAAAAAAGTAATTTTCTACAATCGTTTATTAACAGTGAGCAGTTTTTGATTGTTATTTTAATTCCGAAATGACCGAACTTTTACGCACTAGTGTTGAAAAGTGTCATTCTTTCAAGCATTGTACATAACAGCAAGAGAAAACAAAATTACATTTTTTTTAATATTCAATTACAATAATTGCACGTTGAACATTTGAAATTAAAAGTCAATTTATTTTTCGCGACTAACTTCAATGCACGTGGAAATTGATACATACAGTCGCCTGTGTTTCAAATGTATATCATTTTGAAAACCGGATTCAATATTATTAGTAAATGTAAGATAAATATCTATTTTAAACGAGTGGTAAAAGAATCTTGTATAGAACATGTACTTTAAGCACTTTATGCTAACCGTTGACGTCATTTCTTAATGGATGGTTTTATTATGCATTACGACGCAGTTTCCTATAGAAGTTCTTTCTAGATGGCGCCAGATATAAATCATTAACAATAAACAATCACTTATATTATGTTCCAATATTTTCACAAACACTTTTAATATGCTGTTAAGGTATATTACATATTTTTGGTATGAAAAGTTGGCAATGATGGTTGTCAGGTGGTTGGTTTTGTTTCTGACAAAGTAGAATATTTTTGGAAATTTTCAAAATAAAGGTGTTGAAACAATCCAGTATAAACCACACATGAATAAATAAATATTGTCTAAGTAAGCATTTTTATATCCTAGAATTAATAGGCCCCACGTTGGGCGCCAAATGCAGCAAGCATCTCTGTACTACGCGGAATAAAATGGCTTGCTTACATAACATCCTCGACTTAATAGTAATTGAACTGCAAACTTCATTTTGAAAACATTAAATAGAGATTTATATAGAACTAATGGTCGGATTGATGATCATCATCCTGTGATAGAACCATGATGTCACAAAATCCACCTCATAGTTAATTGATAATTCAATCAACTAGGTACATGGCGGCTATCAGCAACTCTAGAGTCCTTGACGATTACCTGTCATTTTAAACTAGATTGGAGGATCATTTTTCTTAAGTATAAACACTAATTTATTAAATCTACCTTAGACATGGTCAGATAAATGGGACATATCGTCAATCTAACCTCACTAAATAACTTTTGCGGACTGTCACATTAGGTCATCATATTTCATGTCATATGTAACGTCACATTAGTGATAAAGATGAAAATGTTGGCATTAGAATGATGTGACCATGTTGCCTAATCCATCGATTGTTTAACTCTATACTTCAGAAGCGAAGTTTCTAGACACCATTTATTGTTATTTCGACGTAATGAATATGCTCCTGAATTGTGGCTTTCACTTTGGAACATCCTATTTATGACTAATCTACAATATGTTTTATTTCTGATTACATAAGGGGAGTTTAATCCGTGAATTATTACTGAGGAAATATCTCTAAATTGCCAGACATATCATAAAGCTTACTATGTTCAAATGCTAGTGGTGTGAAATGGGTTCAATCTGTGAAGTATGCCAGACCATAAATTAACCACCTATTATGCTTTTGTTATCTAATTTTGCGTCGATTCCTAACGAACAGTGAATTTTTATTTTAAGACTAAAGTTACACCACTAAAATTTTAGTGACTCACTTGTTATGGACATAACTTTTTATTCCATTTCTGTAATGGCGTTGTGTACTAGTAGCCATATAACCCCATACGGAGCGGGCAGATTGGTTGAAATAAATTTGCATTTTACCTTGCTTGGAAGTTTTTCATTATTTGGGACACATTCCAACATTTCTTTTTGTTTGGTCGTAATACCTATTACATAATAAATAACTAGTCTGCACCAAATATACCGTAGATAATATGACAATGATAAAGTAAGAACAAAATCCTTGAAAACTAGTTAGGATGTGTTCCAACATTTGCTTTGTTAGTTGGCGCAAGACCCATTGAATAATTGATAAGTAATTATTATGAACCAAATAAGCTGTAAATAAAATGACAGTGATAAAGTGAAAACAAAGTTTATTCCTGCTTAATTCTAAAAATATTCTTTACAATGAAATAAATTTTATAATCCGCGAAAAGGTATTTCCAAAGATATTTTCAGAAAAACATTTTTCAAAATAAGTTTGTGTATTTTAACAGACTATTTGAAATGCTTGGCAAATATCGCAGGTCCCACCTCAACGCAAGGTTGCCAAGGTATCGTCCACTAGATCTAATGCTGAATGCTGTGCGCTGTGTCATCTATTTGATGAATTCACGGGTAAAAGAACTAGCGGTTATTTTTAGGCATTTAAAGTTTATTTAATGAGAATAAAATGAATCTGGCATGCAGTTTGCATTAAACTATTCTACACATTAGATATACTCCAAGACAGGTCTGGCCTTAAGACAGCTTTTCTATTGAAATGACAAATTTTCACAAAAAGTAATGAAGTGAAATGTACAGTTCAGAAATAGAGGTGGCAGTGCTTTTGTATGCGTATTTTAGTAAATATCGCTCTAAATACCTATTAATTTTTACCCAAAGTGTAAAAATGGTGCTTTATTGTAGATAAGTAAAATTATCTTTAATTTATTACAGATATTTGAATAAATTCATAATGTTTATAGCCTTATTATATTAGAAAATATCACCAGATTTCTTTTATTTTGTTTCCTTACGATGAAAACTGCTTATTCTACGATAAGATATAAAATATCTAATTGTGTCTTATCAACTAAAAAAAACCGCTGTCTAAGGAATCACTACTTCCACATCCAGATTTTTCATCCAAGTCCCTTTAAAGGAAACATCTTGACTATATTTGCACTCTAGTATGTGGAAATTATTAGTCATAGAATTTTAATAATATTCGGGGCAGATGTCATAGAAAAGTTTGAGGAGTTGGTTTCTACCATATACGTTAAAAATGCTATTAAAAAAACCTGAGACCTTCGCTTCTAGTATATACACCAAATCCCAAATTTCTGTACTTTTACCAGCTTGCTTTACTTATTTTCCCCTATATACCCCTATTTAACCCCCAACCCTTCAACGGAATCATCTCAAAATATATAATCTAGTTCCAGATGTCGTTATAATACATACGTGTACCAAATTTCAAATGAATATCTCAATTTTATTTTATCAACCCTTTTCATATTGGAGTAGGGGTGGTGGGGGGTTGAAAAATATTATGAAAAATCTGAGGCCTTAACTTCTAGTACATACACCGAATTTCAAGTTTCTATACTCTTACAAGCTTGCTTTACTTATTTTCCCCTATTTACCCCTATTTATCCCCCAACCCTTCACCTGATATCCAAAAAACAATCCAGTTCCAAATCTCGTTATAATATATACGTGTATAAAATTTCAAGTCAATGTCTTAAACAACCGTTCCGGAGAAAACGTGCGGACAAAAACCAGTTACAGACAGACAGACAGGCAGGCAGAACTTTGTTTTTCGCTCAAATTTAAAATCTCGACGTTTCATGACATTCTAAACCTATTTAAAAACGTATTATTATTTGTTTGCTTATAATTGTATTGAAACATATTCTTTATAGGATTTTGCAAACAGCAGAAAAAATAACTATCTGTAACTAAAAGAAAAACTTTCTGTAAAAATATTAATGAAATCTGCATTCTTTCGATAACCTGAATTCTGGTTATGCTAGCAAATTAAAATCCTAAAATGAATTTGTCTAATTTCTTATTTGACAATTCTCATTCTAACACTAGCATCCACACAGTCCCCTACGGCCATGCAGATTAAACTAGTATCTACATAACCCCCTACGATCATGAAGATTCAGTTAAAAATGAAAACGAAGGCCTAAAGTGAATTTATTTATCTACCTTGTCTTAAAAAATTTTTTCGCCGCTGCCTTCACAGCTTCTATGTTTAAAAGTAAAATTTAAAAAATACATATTTTTTGAAGTAAGCTCTGATGACGATTGTATAATACATATCTTAACCAGCAGATTCCCAATATGCCAAATACACAGATTGTCTCATTTTAAAATTTGATTTTCATATAAATTGCATCGAAGTCGATCATTCTGGCTGTTTACATCACATAATTGGAAATTTAATCTGAAATCATCAAATTTGAAAATAATTCATCCCAAGAACAATATTCACAACACTTTTAAAGCCCGGACCTGGTTTAATTTAATTTAATTTAGTATCTGAATTTGGCGCGTGACCAAAATATAATAAATAGTAATTCCTCAACGTAACCAAAGTTGTAGCCTCGTTTAATAGACTAACTGGTATTTAATTCTTTCTAAAATAAGTTTGGCAAAAGGTCACTTGCAGTTACCGCGTTATTAGAATACTCCAAGTTATAAGAACTTAATTTTTCAGGTGGTTCCATGGAATAAACCTAGTACAAGTAGTTACACAGGCACCCTAAAAAAAGAAACTCCAGGAGGAATTCCAAGAGTGAGTAAACATTTTTACACTACTTCCAAAACTGCGCAAAAAATAAAACATATTTTTTTAAAATTCATACACCTGGAAACCAAAAGCTTTGGGGACGATCATATAGCACTATATTGCATAGTTACTTTGCTCAATTGACCGTCTCCAAAGCTTTTGGTTCCCAGGTGTATGAATTTTAAAAAGTTATTTTTTACTTTTTAATAGTTTTTTAAAATAAAAGCTTTTTCTTAAAAATATTTTTTTATATATTTTTTTTTTACATAAGCGCACTTTACTCTTGAACGGTTTGCATATTTTTTGCCCTGCCTTGTATACTATTTAACTTGAAGCTATTCTAAGTGCACCTGAAATGGGTATCGGACATGCAATAACTATTGGCGGTATTTATACTTTGGTCGTGCAACTAATAAAACACTTTTTGGCGACTTCGACCCTTCCTACCCTTCCTACCCTTCCTACCCTACTTACCTTATCCTCATATTTGTGTTCAGCACCGTCGAAAACGGGGGGAGGTGGTTATTTGTAACCAAATCGCTTCAAACGTCCGACTCATTGACTTCACTATTATAGGTACTAATTGACCAGAAGTTTTCAACCAATTTTATTTCAATTTCTTTCTTCTAATAGCTAGACCACATGTTATATATTATAGCGTTTTTTGTTTATCTAGCCGCTACTCGCTTTACTTTATCAACTCCCCCGCCTTGTGGCTTTGAGCAAAGATTTAGTCGCTACTCACTACCATGTGTTTTAATGACTTACTAATAAGTACAAGTACACCCTGTATATTAATGAACTAATTGAAATATTTGAAAACGGAGTAAGGTGTGAAAGTGTTTTCCTTTTGAAATACAACGATATCCAGATGTCCCAAAAGTGAATTCCATTTAATATGCTGCAGCCAGTACAATTTTCTATTTTCGTATGACTTTAACGCAAAATATTGAGACAGCGTAGGTTCAAGTTCACCAGTAAACTGATTCATTCATATAGAAGGAACATCTAGGTACTTATATTTAATTCACCTCGAGAATTCCTTATTCATAGTTGAGATTAAATGAATTATTGAAATAATGAATTATTGAATTCCCTTTTATATTTATTAGTTTTCCAGGTATTAAGGGATGGTATTCGATTCTTTTTTAATAAACTTTTTATCATAAAATCAATACAACAAATATCACATTGAAATTAAGTAGGAGTATGTTTTAGAGATCAAAAAAATGCAATGAAGATTATAAGTAGTTGTCTCCATTTGTTTAGTGCACATAAAAAAAACATAAAAACCGTCCATCAAAATATCAAAGTCGACTGAAGACAAGAGTACTACAGAGCCGTACTACAAAATTTTGCTTATTAGAATGAACAAAATAATACTAGAGATTTAATAATCGGGTTTTCGGTAGAAACTTAATTACGTTTCTAATAAATCTTACTCTGTTTTGCATCAATATAGGAATATCTTGGCGCCAACCAGGAGACAGGACCCACATAACATCTCATGGAGATGTACATCAATAGCATATGCATTAGATGTTACAATTTAAATATGTGTTGTTAAATATACATATGATATGAAATGTATATTCAGCTACTGACATCCATCAGTGTCATATACAGTATATATTGCTGGAGGTATATACATAACGGTTTATGCATAACACGTCCATTAAGGTATAATTAAATTATACACGTACACGAATTTTATCTCATTATCTGATGCGCATGCGTTAATGATTTATGGCATAGTACGTCGGCGCACCACGCGGATTGTAGTTCACAACAGCCGGCATCCATTAAACCCTATAGTGTTGCGTGCATAGTGTTTATGTGTGATGGAAGTTAACTCTTTCTCATTCTCTGGATTTTATATTTGCTTATTGCTATATTATGCTGTTACATTTGCATGAAGCTCTCATAATGTAAGAGTATATTTATTATAATGCAATTCTTTAGATTTGTAAATACATACTCTTTTAAGGTTCGAAAATTTGCATGTTTCATATTTAACTGATTGTGGCAGGTGTGTTTAATTAAGATGGCGCAAAGTGACAGAGGCCTAAAAATTTGCTGTTATGTCAAGTCATAGTGAATAAAAATTACTTACGTTCATATTATATAACTTACTGATAGTTGAGAATGTTTTATCATAGTGAATAAAAATTACTTACGTTCATATTATATAACTTACTGATAGTTGAGAATGTTTTAAACACATATCCTAACCTAAAAATCGTTGCACATGTGCGTGAATTCTTAGTCAAAGAAAAAGTCAAATAAATGTTATACAGGAAAAAAAACTGATCATATAACGAAAATTTTGGTTAAAAACTGTCAACTGAATTAAGATTGACAAAGAAAATCGAAATTATAATTCTGAAATTTGAAGTTAATAAAATGTGTGGTTATGAAGCAAGACATAAAGTGCAATTATTAACATAAACAATATGTCTTTATGTAAAAATTGTAATAAATCGGCGCTAAAATTCGCCTGCTGCGATAAGTGTAAGAAGCTGCTATGCAACATTTGTGCTGAACTACAAGAAACCGAATGGAGATGCGTAATCTTGGCAAAACGCAAACTGAAATATCTTTGTGATGACTGTGATGATAATGAGTCAAACATAAACATAACTGAACAATCAATTAAAGAGGATCAAGAACTACCTGAGGAAGAAACTTGCATATGTAAACACCTCCAAAAGGAAAATAAACTATTGCACAATACTATCATTGACAAAAACGTGATAATAAATGATAAAGAAAAAATTATTGTAGTTCTAGAGGAAAAAATCTCTGATCTCAAAATAACACAAAAAGCAGTAGTAAGAAAACCAGAAATTGCAGGAATAACAGAAGATGGTGATGAAATTAAAAACAATAGATCAAAAAAATCACTAAATAATGAACATCCCCTTGAAGATCTTGCTAGAAAGCCAGTAGGAAACTATGCTGAAGCACTTCAGAAAAATAAACAAAATAGTTCACGTGAGGCTAGTGGTGACGTCACTGTAGACGAAAATAAATTTGAGACAAAAACATACAAAAAGGAACTTAAAAAAAAATCTAATAAAGCATCACAAAAAATCTACGGAAAAGGACAGTTGAATGGCTTATTAGTAGCTGCCCCAGAGAGAAACTGGATCTGGCTGGGTGGGTTAAATGACTCAATAACAATTGATATGGTGCAACAGTACATTAAACTTAAATTTCCCGATAAGGATGTAAGCTGTTATGATCTTAAGTCAAAATTTCGCAAAAAGTACTTTAAAGTGGGTAGCAGTGAAATGCAGCTAGAAGACCTCTTAGATCCTGAGATGTGGCCAGCAAAATAATTTTAAGACCCTTTCAGCAAGGCTCATCAGGAAATCAGCATTAAACGATTGGTGTCAACCAGTGAAGTAAATACTGACATACATTCAAAACTAAATGTTGGACATATTAATGTACAATGTCTCAGAAATAAGCTAAACAATCTGGAAATTTTTGGTTATCAACAAAATCTACATGTCTTATGTATCAGTGAACATTGGGCTGACGAATCTGAGTTAAATAGTTTAAATATCCCAAACTTCACACTAGTGAGTGCCTTCTGCAGGCTGAACCATTCACACGGAGTTGTAGCTATATATGTCAATAATAATGTTAAGGACACTCTTAAACCAAAAGCCATAAAGTACATAAAGTTCCTTACATCTGAAACAAACATAGAAATTTGTGCAGTTTCACTCTGTCATGAACAAAACAAAATAAATATAATGACAATTTACAGACCCCCCAACTGGCAGTTTGGATATATTTTTTGAAAATCTATCTCACTCGTTACAATTTATCAATAAACAGAACCCAGTAGTTATTATTTGTGGTGATTTTAACATAGACTTTTTAAAACCATCTGCAGAAAAAGATATTCTAGATGATACATTTGAATGCTTCAATCTTACATCGTGTATCAATGAGCCTACACGTATAGTAACAAATATAAATCAAGTAACATCAAAAACAGGTATTGATTATTTAGCCACAAATTTATCTGAAGATAGATACCTAGCTCAGGTCTTAAATCCATGTATAGCAGACCACCTGGCTCAAATAATATGTTGCAAGGATTTGAAGCTAACTGAAGAGAATAATAACAAGTTTTATCATGTCAGGCATTTCTCGGAGGAAAACATAGAGAAATTTCATTACATGCTTAAAAAAATAAGCTGGGATACAATCTTCATTGAGAACATCGATGAGGCCTTTCGAAACTTTATTGAGCTGTTCATAAACTGTATTGACAGTACATGTCCTCTAGTAACTCATTGTAGTAATAAATTTAAGAAAACTGATTGCAAGAACTGGTATACCAGTGACTTAGATAAAGACAGAAATGAATTACTTAACTTGTATTGGCTAACTAACAACCTAGGTGATCCTAATTTAAATAAACTAACTATACAAAGAAAAGAAAAAACAATATACCAAAAACATAAAAAAAAGCAAAAAAAGAATATTTCTCACATCAGATAAATACAGCAACAAACAGTTCTAGAGAAACTTGGTGCCTCATCAATGAACAACTCAATAGAAGTGCAGACAGCAAAGTAATGAAAATAAATATTAATAATTTACCTACAACAAACTCTCAAACTATTGCTGAACATTTTGGAAGTTACTTCTCGAATGTTGCAGTAGAGAAAATGTCAGAACATTTCCAAAATAATATTTCGACAGTATGCACTGGCTGCTCTTCTATTGAGCACACATTATTCTTACAACCTACAACACCTGAAGAAGTTATTGACATCATAAGAAAACTAAAAATAAACCTGCTACAGGTGTAGATTGTATATCAGCTACAGCCCTGAAATTTGCTTGTGAAATAATTTCAGTTCCTCTAGCATATCTAATCAACAAATGTTTTGAGCAAGGTACTTTCCCCGAAATCTTCAAAATTGCATTGGTTCTGCCAGTGTTCAAGAAGGGTGATGAACTCGACCATGAGAATTATAGACCGATCTCTATATTATGTGTAATTTCAAAAGTTATAGAAAGGATTGTTTTCAATAGAATTATGTCATTTTTAAACAAGCATAACTTAATAACAAAATATCAGCATGGGTTTCAACAAGGTAAATCAATTGAAGCAGCCACCATCCAACTCTTGCAGTTTGTATATGGTGAGATGGATAAGAGAAATCATGTCGTGGGCTTATTCTTTGATCTAAGCAAAGCTTTTGATATATTGAATATTGACTTCATCATGTGCAAGTTGCAAAGATTAGGAATTAGAGGGTTGGCATTGGATCTTATTAAATCCTTTATAACAGGTCGAAAATTACATGTAAAACTATATGGCTATACGTCTGAAAATTACGATATTAACCAAGGGGTTCCCCAGGGCTCGGTGCTAGGACCATTAATATTCCTATTATTTGTCAACGATCTTCCTGCAATTCTGCAAGAAGAGTTAGTTGTAATGTTTGCAGACGATACTTCCATGCTGATTTCAGTACGTGATCCTATAGAACTCCAAAATAAGACAAACAGAATATTACAAGTTTATCAAAAATGGTGTCATGACAATACGCTTATCTTGAATATTGGTAAAACGGAATGTATATATTTTTCACAACGAAGATTACCTTCGGAGGACTTAATTAAAATACTACCCACTGAGAACTTCTCAGAATCAGTTAAATTTCTGGGGACAATGATAGACAGTAAGCTATGTTGGGATCACCAAATTAAACACATTTGTAAAAAAATAAATTATGCGTACTATGCGCTAAGGCAGTTGAAGTGTGTTCTTAACATTAAATCTCTGACAAATGTTTATTATGCACTTGCATACTCACATTTGTCATACAATATCGTGTCGTGGGGTGCTGCCTCAAACATAAACCGTGTGTTCATCCTGCAGAAGAGACTCATCAGATTATTATTTGACATAGCGCCCAGAGAATCGTGTAAACCTTATTTAAAAAAAAATAACATTTTGACCATCCATAGTATATATATCTTAAGCACTATTAAATTTGTAAAGAAGAACTTAAGAAACTTTGAAACAAACTCAGATACTCATCCATATAACACAAGACAAGGGCATGTATTAAAAATAACCAATTGCCACCACATATCAAAACTATAAATTCTATAAATAAATTTACTTCTTGTTTGAAAAATTTTCTATCTGTAAATTGTTTCTAGTCAGTTGAAGGGTACATGAATCATGAGCCGCGGTGATGCTAAATTGCCTCACAGCACAATCAGTGACATTAGAGTTAGGTTAGGATTTTAATTAGTTGTAATTTTCAACTATTTTATCCAAATTTTGTATGTTTTAACTATTTTTTAAAATTTTTGTATATTGTGACGTTCATATATATGCAATGTATATCAAATATGTGATGATGAAATAAATAAATAAATAAATAAATATGTAGGACATGAGTAACTATAGTATTATACCTACATATGTTTACAATTTGTTAAACTGCCGGAAGGTAAAGAAGTATACGTAAATATTGAAAATTTTAAATATTGTGTAATAATTTAGGTTATTTTGTAAAGTTTGTGTATATTTAAATAATTATTATATAAAAATAATAATTATATAAAATACATTTCTTGTTACACTATCTGTGATTCATTACGTCTTCTATGGATACCTCTGAAGTAGTTCCCACGAACTTCAAAACACTTTCATTCGATGTGTGCTGCACCAATCGTGTTGGTATCATCGAGATGATTAAAACTGTTCGTTTTAATCATTTCCCGATGATACTAACATGACTGGGGCAACACGCGTCGAGTACAATGTTCAATAAGTGTTTTGATGCCCGTGGAAACTACTTCAGAGATATGTAATGTATATTCATAAAATATGCGATTGTGTATATGACGTGTACATGCTAGGAATGTTAATTCCACATCCAGTAGATGTACGTTAGATATGCTTTCTCCATCTTATGGATATACATATCCATAGATTGAATATACAGTGTATGGACATTGCTTATCATTTTGTTAAGTGGGGAATATCTTATGCATTGGTGAACGCATTGTCCATCCTTTACGATAAGATAAATTCAAAGTACAGCTCTGTTCCCAGGGTATGACGTTCTAGTTAGGAGTGATTCGCGTAACTATATCACAAGAGTTAGACATTTTAATTAAAAGAGGCGTGTTTCCGTTTATTGCTTATCTTAATCATGCCACAACATATAGTCGAGGAAATAAAGCATTTAACCCCAACATGAGACTACTCCGCCCCACCTGATTTTTAAGTAAGACAGTGCAAAATGTTCCTAAAGATGTATAGAACAAAGTTAGGGTCATGGGAACTGGTGCTAATGGAAATGGAATTAATGGTGCTTTTTCAATTGCCGGTCGTAAACTGGGACAGAAGTTCGCTATTTCTGGTCACCATCTTTTTTTTTTTAAGTTGGACAGTTTTTCAGATATCGGGGCTTGCAAAGTCGACTTTACACCTCCGACATCTCAAGAACTGTGCATTTTTCGACCTTGTGTCCAGGAGAACTTTATATCAGGAGCTCGAGGAGAATAACATAAGTATATATAAGTATATAATAACATAAGTAAGCAGCGAATTTCACCGGAGGCCACTTCCAATGAGAAACGAGCATCCCCTTTGCATCCCCGACGTCTGGAAATCTGTCCATTTTCCGATCGTGAAAACTTTCAATCAGGAAGAAATTATGACCTGCCAGAGTTCATTAAAGATGGGGAAACATTCATGTACGCGGATGACACATCTGTTATAATCCACAGTGACAGCACAAAAGAGTTAGAAACTAAGACAAACAGGGTCATTGAGCAATTTGAAGATTGGTGTCATAGAAATTCTTCAATTATTAATAAGAATAAAACGGTTTTTTTTATATTTCACAAATGTAACATCTGATGACATCCCAAAAATAGAGTATGTCAACACCAGTCAAGAAACTACAATTTTAGGCTGTGTAATTGACTCTACTTTAAATTTTGCCCCTCAAATAGACAGCATATGTTCAAAGCTAGCAAAAACAACATTTGCAATTTTAAATTTAAAGACGTTAACACTGGAGGTTTAATAACGTGCTACTATTCTCTAGCATATTCCGTAATAAGCTATATCAGTATATGGGGACAGTCAGTTGAGGCAAATAGAGTCTTTGTCATGCAGAAGAGAATCATTAGGATACTGTTTAATCTGAACTACAGGGAATCATGTAGAGATACATTCAGAACAAAAAAAATTATGACGGTTACATGCATTTATATATTGAAAATCTCCTGTTTTGTTCACAAAAATTTGCATAAATTTAAAACTAATAGTGCCGTACATAACTACCACACAAGAAGGGCGCCAGAAATTCATATAAAAAGTTTTAACCTCAGCAAGTATAAGAAATCACCCTATTGTGCCGGTAGTTATATATACAATAAACTTCCTTCAGAAATAAAGTCACAAGATTCTTTCAGCCTATTCAGAAATAAACTAAAAACATTTCTAATTCAAAATTGCTTCTATAGCATGGCGGAGTTTCTTCAGCAGTAAAGGATGATAATTTTTGTTTCTTGTTTTTTCTTCTCGTTATTTCATAGTATCACTACATAACATGTAAATTATGCATATGTACCTATATACAGTATATTGTTTTACACATCTTGTTTAATAAGTATATGTTTGTTAGTCTATCTGTAACCCTGTTTTCGTTTTATACATTTTATTTATTTTACTCTGACAAAACCAATTTGTTCATGTAACAAGATTTTACGGTTAATAAATTTATTATTATTATTATTTACAATATACTCCGATTTTAGCTGATTTAGCTGGGAGCCATTTTTCATAAGAATTGTGCGGGGTCCATTAAGAAACTGCATTTAGATTCGTGCAGCATCAATGATTGGTTTAAAGCTTACGGCAGTAGAAGTGGAGGCGGTAGTGTTAATGAGCTTTTAATTAATCACCGGAAGTTAATTATCTTATCTATGAATAATGTGTCATGACGCAAGTTTTTGTGTCTTATCACCTCATAACATCCTGCATATTTTAATAATATCTTATTACGTCATTATCAATTTCCTGAGTAAAAAATAATTTTAAATAGTGGAAGTAAAAAGTTTCTAACAATGCAATTAAGATCCGTGTGTCACCGGAATGTCATAGACTGCAGGATGATTTTCTACATATTTTAACTTATATATAAAACACAATATATTTTGTATTTTACTTCATGCGTTTGTTAAATACTATTTAATAATATGTGATGTACAGAACGTACGAGGTTCGGACAGATTTAAAAATTTCGCGATGTAGCATTGGACGCTGACATGAGAGCATGTTTAATTCATATCTACAGCAGCTCAAAGAACAATATGATATAACCATACCTAAATGCTGCGAATATCTGAATAGTAAAATTACCACTAACGAATTTTTGTTAATCACCGGAGGATAATTATCTAAGAATAATGTGCCGTGACGCAAGTCTTTGTGTCTTATCACCTCATTATCAGTAAATTTTCTACATGTTGTGCTTAATATGTGATTATGATGGCACTATGTCTTATCACCTCATTATTAGGTTAATTTCCTACATATTTTAACAAAAAAATAATGCTACAAAAGTGGGAAGTAAAAATGTCTATGTCCTTAAGAAGTATAAAATCAGTGCAGTTTTAGAGTCATGTACAGTATTCTATAAATCTTTTAAAATACAGCTACATAAGTATATTTTAGCCAAAAAGCAATATTACGTAGCGCCTGATTTATTAGATTGATTTTCTACATATTTAACCTATACGTAATGTATAGATCGTACGAAGACCCAACAGATTTAAAAAGTGCAGTAGAGGTGCTAGAGGAAAAGTTTCGAGATATGGTATGGGATGCTGACCATGAGAGTATTTATGGTGATGGTTGGTTTAACAATACATATATTCAACAGCTCAGAGAACAGTATGGCATAGCCCAAGATAAATGTGAAGAATATCTGGATGGTAAAATCACTATAAATGAATTTTGCCGAGAAATAGTTGAACAAAAATTGACGGCATATTTGTTCGATATTAGAATGTTTTTACCATTTGATATTGTAGAAAAATATCATCTATTTAAGCTAGAGGTTGATTCAGAGACGGAAGAAGAAGAACCAGTATGTGAAAAACATTAATCCGTTTTAATCCGAGTTTAAGAATTGTCAAACGTATATTAGATATAGGTGTTAAATTTAATGTTCAAACTTTTACAGATTTTATTAGTGTTCTACCTAATATTTTAAATAACATGCAGCTAAAGGCTTGTGATAATAACAGACAAAATACATTTGAATTGTTAGAGTATACCATAGTTATAGTTTCAGATATGATTAAGTTTGTACCCAAGTTAGGTGATAAATTTCAATTGTATCTAGGATCAGTATCTTTACAGCAATTGTTAAAAATGAGTAACTTTTTAATTAATAAACTAGGTAAAATAGAAAAACAACTAATACTTCAGGAAATTGGAAGTTCGACAGCTTACTTAACAATATAGGTTGTGAAATTATTGAGAAAGGGGCATGTGAAACATTTAATGATGATTTTATTTTAAAGTTTTTAGAATCAAGTAGTGCATATGATGAAGATGTTAGGTGTCTATATACAGAATTATTGTTTAATTTTAATAATTTTTACATGAGTCTATACGAAAGGCTGTGACCTGGATGTTAGAGACGAACCAATTTTACATGCTTCATTTGAATGTTTAAAAATAAAATTATTTATAAATTATAACTGTTTTTAATTACACATATATTACTTAGGGGATATTATATATATATATATATATATATATATATATATATATATATATATATATATATATATATATATATATATATATATATATATATATATATATATAATACAGCTACATAAGTATATTTTAATCAAAAGCAATATTGCGTAGTGTCTGATTTTATTAGATTGATTTTCTACAAATTTAACCTAGTCAATAATACGTAATGTATAGATCGTATTCAAATGCCTACAGTAAAAAGAAGAGACGTGATGTACAGGGTGCGAGAAAAAGTAAACTATATTTAAGAGTGGTCGTTAGTGATTATAAAAGTAGAACTATACCAGAGTTAAAAATGAGGCTAGAGAAACACTGCAAAAACTTGGAAGAGTTGAAAGAACTCATACACTTTTACGAGAATATACAGAGCATGTTCTCCAGTTTCTCAAATAAAATGTACGTGGTTGATTAATGGATGTATGGAAAAAGTTTCAGAAATATTTCAACACCTGACCTGATTTGATTCACCGCATAAGATCCTACAGCCTTATTAAAGTTACATGTGTTTATTATATTATAGCAAATAAGAGAAAAGGAAATATCCTTGTTATATATTTTAAATATCACTCATATGCATCTTTGAAAATGAATGTATTAACTATTTACGAATAAAAATGGCGATCTAGATATGTATTTTTATTAACGAAGAAATAATCTCGGGCAAATTTTAACACCAAAAATGATTAAGGAGCTCTATTATACAACTAATACATATTTTAATGAAAGCATTTTCTACACTACCAAACCGAAAAACATGTATTTAAAACTTTCCAATGTGGACCCGTTTTACATCGTAACTAAAAATAATACCTAACCAGTAAAAATTTAGCATGAATATATTAAAGTATGAGTATCTTTTAACACGTTGAATACACTTAAATTCTATTGATGAAACAGCGGATGAGTTTGCATTTTAGAACTTTCATTGTTAACCCATATATTTCTGTTAGATGTTAGAATATTAGAAATAATTTCATCGACAAAATTTTAGGTATAAAACTTTTAGATAAAACTTTAAAATATCATCTTACCATTTTACAAATGTATATGAGCTCGAATCTTGTTTTCATTAACATGCATTTCAAATATACTTTATCAACAGTTAAATCTGAAATGTGTTTTGAGTTAAAAAATTTATTAATCTTAGCAATACAGTGCAATAAGGATTTTTGAAAAGAACAGTTATAAGTATTTTAATTACAAATAATATGTGCCTTACTTGCAGTTAATAAAAAATTTTATTACAAAAAACTTTAAACAGTACTTGACGATTTAATTAAATTTTTCAACCGGGCTAATTGGAGAGAATAGAGACAGAATTTTTTCCTCTCAAGTTTAAAATCTCGTTTCGGCATAGAAACAATGAATTTTTCCATAAAATAAATTTTTGAAAAACTCTCATAAAACTTAGCTGAATGCTTGAAGCTCCAACGTTAAATAAAATGTTAGATGTTCATTATGTAATACCCATATACTAATTTGATTGTTTGGTAATAATTTCAAATATTCCTCTAATAGTAATTTAATTGTGGTTTTCACCTTGTGAAAGTCTATAGCAGTATACATAGAAAATTTATTTAAGATAGGTGACAAAGTTAGTCATATTTTTGCTATACATATTTCTGTTTTATAGGAATAACTAAAATATTGGTTAAATTTTGCTTTTAGCATATTTTTCTGTTCCCACAGCCTTAAAACCAAACAGTACTTTTAAAAAATACGTCAGCTTGTACATATCTTTTAAAAGCTCAAAAGGCTGAAAGTCACTAAATAATAATTACCAAAAATTATTCTTATTCATAGCTTATAAAAATGTAGATAACTGTTTGATTTGTAATTATAGTAAACTATATCCGAAATGTTTACCTTCTATGATTCGGATTATTATTTAAATTATGTTTTAAATGTATGCTCATATCCAAAACTATTCGTATTTACCTGATATTGTGGCAATAAAAACAAACGAATAATGCAACTTTATCTTAACAATAAATGAAAGTTTTAAAAAATGTGTTGTTTTCTGCGACTTCTGAAAAAATATTTCTTCTAAAGCTTTTGACTTTAATTTTGATAAAGTAAATTATAGTAAAATTACCAAATACTTGAAACATTACTTATGATTAAGATATATATATATATATATTTTTAAACCATCGATGTATAAGGAAAAAACACCTATACTTATTTACCGCTGCATTTTGAAGCAGTCGTGTTTGATTTTCTCATAATGCGTGTATTTTTCATGTGCAAGCAATCTTCTTCCCAACGAATAACTTAGTAAATAAAATAATGAAACCACAAAATATCAACAAAAAATAGCAGGAGGAATTAGAGAATCATAAAATTAAAATAAAAAATGACATGCTGATAACTTATTTTTAAATAAAGCACACACACACACACACACGCGCGCGCACAAAAAGTCTTAGTTTAAAATTTTTTAAAGATAAAAATGAAACATTTTTGTAGAACTTTCTTTAAGAACGATTTCAAATAAATAAAATACAACAGTAATGGATTAAATATTGCTACATAATTGAATGTAAAAATAAAATGTTTCAATTCGTAAGACCAAAACATGAGTTTTAAAATAATAACTTAGTAAGTAAAATAATGAAACCACAAAATATCAAAAACACAGCAGGTGAAAAAAATTAAAATTGAAAAAAGTGACTTCCACTATTTTTTAAACACTATCAAGATTGGTTAATAAAAATGGCTTCATAGTAGAAACTTTTAGTAGGCTATGTGTAAATATTACAAAAAACACTACTCGACTTTTTAACTTAATGGTTTTCTAAGTTGATTAGTTATGATGCAAGCAGAAAATTACTTTCTCAAGAAACAATAACTGAAAAAATCTCCCAATAAATGTTTGTACTTTCTTTTTTATTCTTATTATAGTGCATACACCCAAAAAATTATACTTCATCTACAAACATTATTTGTTAATCAAAACCGATTACAATAGACAGTATTTGATTTTTAATTGTTGATTTTTCTAAACTTAGTTGGTTGTGATACAAGCAAAACAAAAAATACTTTATTGTTATAAAACGATAGTTGAAAAACATATCTTAAATCAAATACTCAATAAATTTTTGTTCTCTTGAAAAACTATGAACGATACTTACTTAATATTTTTTTTTAAATAATAAAAGCATAACTTTTTTACAAACGTAAAATTACTTTATCATCAAACAATAATTGAAAAAACCTATCTCAATAAAAAATTTTTGTTCTGTCTTTATTATTATAATGCATACACTTAGACACACTTCTAACACTATTCGTATTTACCCAATACTGTGAATGTAAATACAAACGAATAATGAAATTTCGTCTTAATCAGAAACGAAAATTTTAAAAACTGCAGTTATTTTTCTGCGACTTTTGAAAAAGAATGTTTCTTCGTTAATAAAAAATCATATCTAGGTAGCTATTTCATGTAATTATATTACACAGACTACAGAAAATTTCTGTTCGATGTTCAAATTCAACTAAAATCTCCAAATTATTTACTAGGTGCCTTTATTGTCATTAACTGTTATAAACCACATTGAGAATCAACCTACGATATTGTTTGGAAAATGCTACTTATGCTGTTGTGACTTTATTTTTCATACAGATACGAACTTTATTAATTCATAAAAAATGGTTTTGCGACCTTCATATTTCAACAAAAACAAATTTTTGTTCTCTGTTTTTATGTTTTACTCAAGATACTCAAAAATTATATTTCATTTACAAATATTATTTGTTAATCAAAATTCGATCAGTCAATTCAGATTCAACATTAAATGTTTTAATTAATGTTTTCCTAAGCTTGACTAGTTATAGTGCAAACAAAATTACTTTATTATGAAACGATAACTGAAAAAAATCTATCTTAAATCAAATACACAAGAAATTTTGCTCATTTTTATTTTTATCACACTGCTATACTCAAAATTAAATTTCATTTACAATTATTATTTGTTAAACAAAATTCGATTACAAAAAGTTCAAACAGTACTTGGCTGTTTTAATCGATGGTTTTCTAAGTTGACTAGTTACGGTGCAAACAAAAAATACTTTATTATGAAACAATAACTGAAAATATCTATCTCAAATCAAACACAATAAATTTGTGTTCCTTTTTTATTTTATTATTATACTTCTATGCGCAACAGTTATATTTCATTTACAAATATTATTCGTTAATCAAACTCGATTACAAAAAATCTTCAAACACTATTTTCCTATCTTAAATCAAATACCCAAGAAATTTTTGTTCGTTTCTATTTTATCATACTGTAATACTCAAAAATTATATTTCATTTGCAAATAATATTTGTTAATCAAAATTCGATTATAAAAAAAGTTCAAACTGTACTTGGCTTCTTAATTAATGTTTTTTTAAAGTTGACTAGTTATGGCGCAGACAAAAAATACTTTATCATGAAACTATAATTGGAAAAACTAATCCACAATAAATTTTTGTTAGTTCTTTTTAATTTTTATTAATATACTTCTACACTCATAAATTATATTTCATTTACAAATATTATTTGTTAACCAAATTCGATTACAAAAACTTCAAACAGCATTTGGATTTGGATTTTATAAGTTTGATTGGGCATGATGCAAACAAAAAATTACTTTATCATGAAACAATAATTGAAAAATCTATCTCAAATCAAACACACAATACATGTTTGCGATCACAAAAAAAGTTCAATCAGTTCACATTTAACACTAAAACGTTTTCATTAATGGTTTCCTAAGCTTGTTTAGTTATCGTGCAAACAGAAATTACTTTATTATGAAACGATAACTGAAAAAAAACCTATCTTAAATCAAATACACAAGAAATTTTTTCGTTTTTTATTTTATCATACTGTTATTCTCAAAAATTATATTTCATTTGCATATATTATTTGTTAATCAAAATTCGATTATAAAAAGTTTAAACAGTACTTGGCTTTTTTAATTAATGTGTTTCTAAGTTGACTAGTTATGGTGCAGACAAAAAATACTTTATCATGAAACTATAATTGAAAAACTAATCCACAATAAACTTTTGTTCCTTCTTTTTAATTTTTATTATTATACTTCTAAACTCAGAAATTACATTTCATTTACAAACATTATTTGTTAATCAAATTTGATTACAAAAAAGCTTCAAACAGTATTTGGATTTTTACATAATGATTTTCTAAGTTTGATTTAGCAGTTAGGTTGGTCACTGCCTGACCGGTTAGGGTAGGTAGAGTGGCCGCGCTGCCACTCTACCTACCCTAACCGGTCAGGCAGTGACCAACCTAACTGCTAAATCAAACTTAGAAAATCATTATGTAAAAATCCAAATACTGTTTGAAGCTTTTTTGTAATCAAATTTGATTAACAAATAATGTTTGTAAATGAAATGTAATTTCTGAGTTTAGAAGTATAATAATAAAAATTAAAAAGAAGGAACAAAAGTTTATTGTGGATTAGTTTTTCAATTATAGTTTCATGATAAAGTATTTTTTGTCTGCACCATAACTAGTCAACTTAGAAACACATTAATTAAAAAAGCCAAGTACTGTTTAAACTTTTTATAATCGAATTTTGATTAACAAATAATATATGCAAATGAAATATAATTTTTGAGAATAACAGTATGATAAAATAAAAAACGAAAAAATTTCTTGTGTATTTGATTTAAGATAGGTTTTTTTTCAGTTATCGTTTCATAATAAAGTAATTTCTGTTTGCACGATAACTAAACAAGCTTAGGAAACCATTAATGAAAACGTTTTAGTGTTAAATGTGAACTGATTGAACTTTTTTTGTGATCGCAAACATGTATTGTGTGTTTGATTTGAGATAGATTTTTCAATTATTGTTTCATGATAAAGTAATTTTTTGTTTGCATCATGCCCAATCAAACTTATAAAATCCAAATCCAAAATGCTGTTTGAAGTTTTTGTAATCGAATTTGGTTAACAAATAATATTTGTAAATGAAATATAATTTATGAGTGTAGAAGTATATTAATAAAAATTAAAAAGAACTAACAAAAATTTATTGTGGATTAGTTTTTCCAATTATAGTTTCATGATAAAGTATTTTTTGTCTGCGCCATAACTAGTCAACTTTAAAAAAACATTAATTAAGAAGCCAAGTACAGTTTGAACTTTTTTTATAATCGAATTTTGATTAACAAATATTATTTGCAAATGAAATATAATTTTTGAGTATTACAGTATGATAAAATAGAAACGAACAAAAATTTCTTGGGTATTTGATTTAAGATAGGAAAATAGTGTTTGAAGATTTTTTGTAATCGAGTTTGATTAACGAATAATATTTGTAAATGAAATATAACTGTTGCGCATAGAAGTATAATAATAAAATAAAAAAGGAACACAAATTTATTGTGTTTGATTTGAGATAGATATTTTCAGTTATTGTTTCATAATAAAGTATTTTTTGTTTGCACCGTAACTAGTCAACTTAGAAAACCATCGATTAAAACAGCCAAGTACTGTTTGAACTTTTTGTAATCGAATTTTGTTTAACAAATAATAATTGTAAATGAAATTTAATTTTGAGTATAGCAGTGTGATAAAAATAAAAATGAGCAAAAATTTCTTGTGTATTTGATTTAAGATAGATTTTTTTCAGTTATCGTTTCATAATAAAGTAATTTTGTTTGCACTATAACTAGTCAAGCTTAGGAAAACATTAATTAAAACATTTAATGTTGAATCTGAATTGACTGATCGAATTTTGATTAACAAATAATATTTGTAAATGAAATATAATTTTTGAGTATCTTGAGTAAAACATAAAAACAGAGAACAAAAATTTGTTTTTGTTGAAATATGAAGGTCGCAAAACCATTTTTTATGAATTAATAAAGTTCGTATCTGTATGAAAAATAAAGTCACAACAGCATAAGTAGCATTTTCCAAACAATATCGTAGGTTGATTCTCAATGTGGTTTTATAACAGTTAATGACAATAAAGGCACCTAGTAAATAATTTGGAGATTTTAGTTGAATTTGAACATCGAACAGAAATTTTCTGTAGTCTGTGTAATATAATTACATGAAATAGCTACCTAGATATGATTTTTTATTAACGAAGAAACATTCTTTTTTCAAAAGTCGCAGAAAAATAACTGCAGTTTTTAAAATTTTCGTTTCTGATTAAGACGAAATTTCATTATTCGTTTGTATTTACATTCACAGTATTGGGTAAATACGAATAGTGTTAGAAGTGTGTCTAAGTGTATGCATTATAATAATAAAGACAGAACAAAAATTTATTGAGATAGGTTTTTTCAATTATTGTTTGATGATAAAGTAATTTTACGTTTGTAAAAAAGTTATGCTTTTATTATTTAAAAAAAAATATTAAGTAAGTATCGTTCATAGTTTTTCAAGAGAACAAAAATTTATTGAGTATTTGATTTAAGATATGTTTTTCAACTATCGTTTTATAACAATAAAGTATTTTTTGTTTTGCTTGTATCACAACCAACTAAGTTTAGAAAAATCAACAATTAAAAATCAAATACTGTCTATTGTAATCGGTTTTGATTAACAAATAATGTTTGTAGATGAAGTATAATTTTTTGGGTGTATGCACTATAATAAGAATAAAAAAGAAAGTACAAACATTTATTGGGAGATTTTTTCAGTTATTGTTTCTTGAGAAAGTAATTTTCTGCTTGCATCATAACTAATCAACTTAGAAAACCATTAAGTTAAAAAGTCGAGTAGTGTTTTTTGTAATATTTACACATAGCCTACTAAAAGTTTCTACTATGAAGCCATTTTTATTAACCAATCTTGATAGTGTTTAAAAAATAGTGGAAGTCACTTTTTTCAATTTTAATTTTTTTCACCTGCTGTGTTTTTGATATTTTGTGGTTTCATTATTTTACTTACTAAGTTATTATTTTAAAACTCATGTTTTGGTCTTACGAATTGAAACATTTTATTTTTACATTCAATTATGTAGCAATATTTAATCCATTACTGTTGTATTTTATTTATTTGAAATCGTTCTTAAAGAAAGTTCTACAAAAATGTTTCATTTTTATCTTTAAAAAATTTTAAACTAAGACTTTTTGTGCGCGCGCGTGTGTGTGTGTGTGTGTGTGCTTTATTTAAAAATAAGTTATCAGCATGTCATTTTTTATTTTAATTTTATGATTCTCTAATTCCTCCTGCTATTTTTTGTTGATATTTTGTGGTTTCATTATTTTATTTACTAAGTTATTCGTTGGGAAGAAGATTGCTTGCACATGAAAAATACACGCATTATGAGAAAATCAAACACGACTGCTTCAAAATGCAGCGGTAAATAAGTATAGGTGTTTTTTCCTTATACATCGATGGTTTAAAAATATATATATATATATATATCTTAATCATAAGTAATGTTTCAAGTATTTGGTAATTTTACTATAATTTACTTTATCAAAATTAAAGTCAAAAGCTTTAGAAGAAATATTTTTTCAGAAGTCGCAGAAAACAACACATTTTTTAAAACTTTCATTTATTGTTAAGATAAAGTTGCATTATTCGTTTGTTTTTATTGCCACAATATCAGGTAAATACGAATAGTTTTGGATATGAGCATACATTTAAAACATAATTTAAATAATAATCCGAATCATAGAAGGTAAACATTTCGGATATAGTTTACTATAATTACAAATCAAACAGTTATCTACATTTTTATAAGCTATGAATAAGAATAATTTTTGGTAATTATTATTTAGTGACTTTCAGCCTTTTGAGCTTTTAAAAGATATGTACAAGCTGACGTATTTTTTAAAAGTACTGTTTGGTTTTAAGGCTGTGGGAACAGAAAAATATGCTAAAAGCAAAATTTAACCAATATTTTAGTTATTCCTATAAAACAGAAATATGTATAGCAAAAATATGACTAACTTTGTCACCTATCTTAAATAAATTTTCTATGTATACTGCTATAGACTTTCACAAGGTGAAAACCACAATTAAATTACTATTAGAGGAATATTTGAAATTATTACCAAACAATCAAATTAGTATATGGGTATTACATAATGAACATCTAACATTTTATTTAACGTTGGAGCTTCAAGCATTCAGCTAAGTTTTATGAGAGTTTTTCAAAAATTTATTTTATGGAAAAATTCATTGTTTCTATGCCGAAACGAGATTTTAAACTTGAGAGGAAAAAATTCTGTCTCTATTCTCTCCAATTAGCCCGGTTGAAAAATTTAATTAAATCGTCAAGTACTGTTTAAAGTTTTTTGTAATAAAATTTTTTATTAACTGCAAGTAAGGCACATATTATTTGTAATTAAAATACTTATAACTGTTCTTTTCAAAAATCCTTATTGCACTGTATTGCTAAGATTAATAAATTTTTTAACTCAAAACACATTTCAGATTTAACTGTTGATAAAGTATATTTGAAATGCATGTTAATGAAAACAAGATTCGAGCTCATATACATTTGTAAAATGGTAAGATGATATTTTAAAGTTTTATCTAAAAGTTTTATACCTAAAATTTTGTCGATGAAATTATTTCTAATATTCTAACATCTAACAGAAATATATGGGTTAACAATGAAAGTTCTAAAATGCAAACTCATCCGCTGTTTCATCAATAGAATTTAAGTGTATTCAACGTGTTAAAAGATACTCATACTTTAATATATTCATGCTAAATTTTTACTGGTTAGGTATTATTTTTAGTTACGATGTAAAACGGGTCCACATTGGAAAGTTTTAAATACATGTTTTTCGGTTTGGTAGTGTAGAAAATGCTTTCATTAAAATATGTATTAGTTGTATAATAGAGCTCCTTAATCATTTTTGGTGTTAAAATTTGCCCGAGATTATTTCTTCGTTAATAAAAATACATATCTAGATCGCCATTTTTATTCGTAAATAGTTAATACATTCATTTTCAAAGATGCATATGAGTGATATTTAAAATATATAACAAGGATATTTCCTTTTCTCTTATTTGCTATAATATAATAAACACATGTAACTTTAATAAGGCTGTAGGATCTTATGCGGTGAATCAAATCAGGCCAGGTGTTGAAATATTTCTGAAACTTTTTCCATACATCCATTAATCAACCACGTACATTTTATTTGAGAAACTGGAGAACATGCTCTGTATATTCTCGTAAAAGTGTATGAGTTCTTTCAACTCTTCCAAGTTTTTGCAGTGTTTCTCTAGCCTCATTTTTAACTCTGGTATAGTTCTACTTTTATAATCACTAACGACCACTCTTAAATATAGTTTACTTTTTCTCGCACCCTGTACATCACGTCTCTTCTTTTTACTGTAGGCATTTGAATACGATCTATACATTACGTATTATTGACTAGGTTAAATTTGTAGAAAATCAATCTAATAAAATCAGACACTACGCAATATTGCTTTTGATTAAAATATACTTATGTAGCTGTATTATATATATATATATATATATATATATATAATATCCCCTAAGTAATATATGTGTAATTAAAAACAGTTATAATTTATAAATAATTTTATTTTTAAACATTCAAATGAAGCATGTAAAATTGGTTCGTCTCTAACATCCAGGTCACAGCCTTTCGTATAGACTCATGTAAAAATTATTAAAATTAAACAATAATTCTGTATATAGACACCTAACATCTTCATCATATGCACTACTTGATTCTAAAAACTTTAAAATAAAATCATCATTAAATGTTTCACATGCCCCTTTCTCAATAATTTCACAACCTATATTGTTAAGTAAGCTGTCGAACTTCCAATTTCCTGAAGTATTAGTTGTTTTTCTATTTTACCTAGTTTATTAATTAAAAAGTTACTCATTTTTAACAATTGCTGTAAAGATACTGATCCTAGATACAATTGAAATTTATCACCTAACTTGGGTACAAACTTAATCATATCTGAAACTATAACTATGGTATACTCTAACAATTCAAATGTATTTTGTCTGTTATTATCACAAGCCTTTAGCTGCATGTTATTTAAAATATTAGGTAGAACACTAATAAAATCTGTAAAAGTTTGAACATTAAATTTAACACCTATATCTAATATACGTTTGACAATTCTTAAACTCGGATTAAAACGGATTAATGTTTTTCACATACTGGTTCTTCTTCTTCCGTCTCTGAATCAACCTCTAGCTTAAATAGATGATATTTTTCTACAATATCAAATGGTAAAAACATTCTAATATCGAACAAATATGCCGTCAATTTTTGTTCAACTATTTCTCGGCAAAATTCATTTATAGTGATTTTACCATCCAGATATTCTTCACATTTATCTTGGGCTATGCCATACTGTTCTCTGAGCTGTTGAATATATGTATTGTTAAACCAACCATCACCATAAATACTCTCATGGTCAGCATCCCATACCATATCTCGAAACTTTTCCTCTAGCACCTCTACTGCACTTTTTAAATCTGTTGGGTCTTCGTACGATCTATACATTACGTATAGGTTAAATATGTAGAAAATCAATCTAATAAATCAGGCGCTACGTAATATTGCTTTTTGGCTAAAATATACTTATGTAGCTGTATTTTAAAAGATTTATAGAATACTGTACATGACTCTAAAACTGCACTGATTTTATACTTCTTAAGGACATAGACATTTTTACTTCCCACTTTTGTAGCATTATTTTTTTGTTAAAATATGTAGGAAATTAACCTAATAATGAGGTGATAAGACATAGTGCCATCATAATCACATATTAAGCACAACATGTAGAAAATTTACTGATAATGAGGTGATAAGACACAAAGACTTGCGTCACGGCACATTATTCTTAGATAATTATCCTCCGGTGATTAACAAAAATTCGTTAGTGGTAATTTTACTATTCAGATATTCGCAGCATTTAGGTATGGTTATATCATATTGTTCTTTGAGCTGCTGTAGATATGAATTAAACATGCTCTCATGTCAGCGTCCAATGCTACATCGCGAAATTTTTAAATCTGTCCGAACCTCGTACGTTCTGTACATCACATATTATTAAATAGTATTTAACAAACGCATGAAGTAAAATACAAAATATATTGTGTTTTATATATAAGTTAAAATATGTAGAAAATCATCCTGCAGTCTATGACATTCCGGTGACACACGGATCTTAATTGCATTGTTAGAAACTTTTTACTTCCACTATTTAAAATTATTTTTTACTCAGGAAATTGATAATGACGTAATAAGATATTATTAAAATATGCAGGATGTTATGAGGTGATAAGACACAAAAACTTGCGTCATGACACATTATTCATAGATAAGATAATTAACTTCCGGTGATTAATTAAAAGCTCATTAACACTACCGCCTCCACTTCTACTTACGGCCGATCAAAGAAAAGTGAAGATAGGACAAAACAACAAATGTCCGTGGTGATAAAGAATCCTCAAAGTAGGCGAATCTTGCGGGAAAACTGTAAATTCTATGAAAAAAAAAATGTAATAGATCTTTTTTAGGTAGAATTGTAGTAACTACATTTTTTTAATATCCTCCATTTTGATATCTCTAAGCGTTCTTGAGTTCCAGCCAAGTAATTATTTTGAATCGACTTTTCCACTTCCCATCATCACGCATTGCCATCGTGACCCGGAAAACCAAGAGTTTTATACGGGACATCGAAATGAACATGTCCGTAAATTTTCAAAACTTCCGGATTGTTTTAACTATTATTAATTTCATACAACTTAATTTATTTATATTTACCCTGTAAAATAATATTATTTACATTTTATTGATATAAAATAACATTTTTACAGTACGAATCGAGCTTTGGCAGAACTAGAAATGATGCAAGTAAGAAAACAGATGATGACAAAACCGCAACGTCAAGAATTGCTTCAAAGTATGGCAGCGCCTACAGCACAGGCTACCAACGTGACACCTCTGCATCTAGAGACACAGGTAAAGTATAACCAAAGGTTACGGTTAGATGATATATGATGAGATTAACGCAGTCGTGCTGTATCTTGTTTTAACTAAGTTTGAAAAGAACATATTTTTCTCTGTTAGAATTGTTATGTATAATACTTAACAAAAGAAATACATAAGTAGTTACTATTTTTAATTTGATGTATATCCTGGAATTGTTCTGTTAGTTTAAATGAAAAACTTTTATATTTCCTTACGTTACATCTCGGTTTATTGATCATCGTCAGAGAAGATCACTATTGTTATTCTGAAATATTTCTACACTATTGCAACATTTTTTATATAAACTGCTGGCCACTCGAACTTACACATAGAGACTTTTAGGCAAAATTTAAAGTTCAATATTTTCAACAAGAATGCAAATTTTTGAACGCGGCTTGCAAATTTTAAGAGCTAGTTTTTTTCGGATTAAGCTGCATGACGTATATTTATCGTAGGATCATAAGTTTATTATATACGGGGTGATCAATGAAGTCATGCAAAAAATCAAAAAGTTTGTATGAGTGAAATTTCCGCAAAAAAATTTTTTGGCCGTTGCAATATGGTTTCTGACTAAAGTAACATCAATATCTCTAGACGGTTTTGTCAGTTTTTGAATTAAGGCCCTTAGGCCTTGTACACACTATTCAACATAAAATTTGGATACCGAAATATTTAAAATGCTATAACTTGACATTGGATTGACGGTTCTTAATGATTTTTGCGGATTTGGAATCTTTACTTCACGTAGATTTTCTATGGTCTAAGCATTTTATTTGAGGGTTGAAATTTACACATTATACCGGGTCGATAATAAACAAAAACGTAGGGTACGACGCGCTCTAAAGTTTGGCATTATTTAAGTTTTTGTAAAAATAAATTCTCACCTCAAGTTGTTTTTATTTAATGTTCTTCTCACTGTTCTGTCCGAAACTCACACCCCAGTTTGTTGTCTCAAAGAATCATTCAGTTTTACAGAGTTCTTTGTCCACCCCCATGCCCATAATTATGATCGGGTGTAATTTCTACGCCACGCGTGAATTTCAAAGTAGGCGTTGGAAAAACAAATTTATTGCTATGGAATTAAAAACTGTTTACATTATTTTAGAAATAATCTGACATATTTCAATGTTATAATTTTGTAAAGTTTAATTAATATGAGGCGTTTAACCACGGCAGAAAGGGAAAATTGCATTCGACTTCTCAACGAAGGAATGTCAAAACAGCAAGTTGCGCACATTTACAATGTCAACCGAAAGACAATTTATAATTTGAACCGCCGCGTCGCTACTGGTGATCATAATTATGGGCATGGGGGTGGACATACAAAAAAATTAAACCAAAGAACCGAAAGAATTTTAATGAGAGAAACTATGCGGAATAGAACAAAGAACTCTAGAAAACTAAATGACTCTAAGACAACAAACTGGGGTGAGAGTTTCGGACAGAACAGTGAGAAGAATATTAAATAAAAACAACTTGAGGTGAATTTTTTTTTTTTTAAACATAACATAATGCCAAACATTTTAAATTATAGAGCCCGTCGCAGAGCAAAATGTGTGCGGTTATTACAACGCCATAGAGCGAATAGGCGGGCATGGGCAAATCGCCATGCGAATTGTGGTAATGCAGAGTGAAGCCATTGTTTATTTACTGACGAAACAAGATTTAATTTGTTTCACTCCGATGGCCGAATGTTAGTTTGGAGAAGGCCAAATCAGCGATATTTGGAGGAAAATATGGCCCCTCAAGAAGCATTTGGTGGCGGAGGTATTACAGTGTGGGGGGGTATCATAAGAAATGGTAAAACCGAGCTATTCATTACCAACCAAACCATTAATGCTACTGTTTATCAGGAGGAAATTTTGGAAACTAAAGTGCTTCCTTTTGCTCGACATTACGGCCCAGAAATTCTATTGGTGGATGACAACGCTCGACCTCACAGAGCGCGAAGGATCACAGAGTTTTTGCAGGCACAAAACATCAATAGGATGGACTGGCCTGCAAAGTCTCCGGATCTTAATGTCATCGAACACGTTTGGTCTTATTTAAAACTTAAAGTAAGATCTCTTGATGTACCCCCTGAAACCTTAGAAACGCTCAGTGAGGCCATTCGTGAAGAATGGGAGAATATTCCACAAGATTTTATAAATAATCATGTGGATACTCTACCAAATCGATGTCGGGAAGTAATATTCCGAGCAGGAGGACCAACAGAATATTAGCTTCTCTTTTTTTTAATTAATGTACCTAGTTTTAATTAGGTAATTTTAATTTAATTTTAATTTAAGTTTAAATTAAATTAATTTTTAATTTTTTAGTTAAGTTTTTTTTCAGTTATTAAAAATTACCAAAATTAGAATTATAATTTTTTTAAGAATTGACTTTTGGTCGTTGTTAAGCAATGTTGTATATTGTAGAATTTAATGTAATAAACTTGTTCTTGTCGCTACGTTTTTGTTTATTATCGACCCGGTATAATGTGTAAATTTCAACCCTCAAATAAAATGCTTAGACCACAGAAAATCTACGTGAAATAAGGATTCCAAATCCGCAAAAATCATCAAGAACCGTCAATCCAATGTCAAGTTATAGCATTTTAAAGATTTCGGTATCCAAATTTTATGTTGAGTAGTGTGTACAAGGTCTAAGGGCCTTAATCCAAAAAATGACAAAACCGTCTAGAGATATTGATGTTACCTTAGTAAGGAACCATATTGCAACGACCAAAAAAATTTTTTGCGGATATTTCACTCATACAAACTTTTTGATTCTTTGCATGACTTCATTGATCATCCCGTATATAATAAACTTATGGTCCTACGATAAATATACGTCATGCAGCTTAATCCGAAAAAAACTAGCTCTTAAAATTTGCAAGCCGCGTTCAACAATTTGCATTCCTGTTGAAAATATTGAACTTTAAATTTTGCCTAAAAGTCTCTATGTGTAAGTTCGAGTGGCCTGCAGTTTATATATTTCTGGTGAATGTTGGGTAATAAATCGAAACATAAAAAAATATAAGAATGTTTCACTTAAACTTTTAAAAGTCAATTTATTTCATAGTCTTTCAGTCTTTCTCACTGAACTAAAATGATTTTCTTTTCCTCTAACGTTTCGGTACATTAACAAAGAGCAATTATTTGAAATCAGAATTCTCCGAGACGGCCTCGCAAGACACGCCTCGGAAAGTTTGTAAACACCTCTATATTATGTAATATATAAGACCTTCTTTAGATTAGGTCCGTAATGAATGACTAAAATATCCCCAAACCTAACCCTTAAACTCGCTCTATCATTTTTGAAAAACGAATTAACCTCATGGGTTGTTGCAAATATCTATGACTGAAAATTGAACATTCATTAAAAACTGTAGAACATTAACTATAACTTATATACGTATATAGACGCAATGGCTTAGTATGCGAAATATAAAGCACAAAGTCTGGAATGCTTATTGTTGTTGTTGCTGGGAAGAAACGTAGTCCTTACTGTTCTGTTGGCGGTTGTGACAACTAAGAAAATATGCTCACATAAATCAGGTAAAGGCAAAGCAGGAAAGCCATGTGTTTTTCAACCAGTGTTTCAACCATCAAGTATTACAACCATATCATTTGTTTATCTGCGTATTTACTGGTTGCGATTCTACATCTGCTACAAAATACCACACAGTAATTGCGGAGGTTTCTTCAAAGCCTCCTCAAAGACGCAGCAACAGAAAATTTTAAATTTATATGTCGGTCCTAAAAAGAAAAATCGTTTTAATAACTACTGCTTCAATTGCTTCAAAAAAAAATGTTCGTGTATAGAAAGAAGCACTACTTGTCTTCTCTACCCTTCGAAGCTGTTACTTTACAACATAACTTTAATATCAGGTGCATGCAGGGTTAGGAATTGAACAAAGGTAAAAAGGTGTTGTTTAGTAACAGGAAAGCTTAAATCCTGAACCTTTTCTGATCATAGATTATCCGACACCTAAGCATCTCTCAAAAATTTTTTTTGTTCGTTTAATGTCTGGTTTGTGTATCATCATGTGGATGTAGACGGCATGATTGAAGCACATCAATATTTGTTTACACTGTAGTGGGTAGGTGCTTCAAATCTTATGTTTTTGTACAGAAAATGGACGATGGAGCTATGTCCATAACGGCTACCGTTATATGTATATCCTATGTAAAGAACTATTAAATAAAGTTAAGTTTGAACCAAATGTAAATAAAGTAACTGCTATAGAAAATAGGCCTACAATTCTTTTTGATGTGGTATCCACACCAAATAGGAATGCGCAAAGTACTCTTCCTCCTAGTAGGTGTGGAATCATAAACACTATTTCATATTTTCTCCACTATAAAATGCTACCCACAATACAGCAATTATACTTAGTCAATCCATAGTTAGAATGTCAGGTGGGTAAATTGATTATTTTTAACTTTATATTGTATCGTAATCTTTCATAATAACGGTTAAGCCATTGCAGCGATTTCTAAAATGTATATGCCAATTCTGAAGATGAGTTAATATTCTACAATTTTTAATAAAGATCTCGTTCATTTATGTGCCAAAGGTTCCGAGACATTTGAAAAACTGTAGCGCTTCACTTACTACCATTAAGTATTTTATTCCATTTTCAGTATATAGTATTATCTAATTTTCTATTTATTTTAGGATATATTGGAAGATCTGAGTCCTCCAGGATAAAGCCAGTATTGGATAAAAAGGATACAAGTCATCCACCTGTCAGCTACAGACCACTGACTCGTACCGGATCTCGATCACGGGATCCTAGTCCAATAGACAAATCTGAGAAAAGTTCATCTTCTTCGTCTAGTTATAACTACAATAGACTATATCCAAGGCCATACCAAAGATCAGTTAGTCGAGAAACAACCGATTCTACCAGTTCCGCAAGTACAATACCAAAATACACTGGAAGAACATCTACTGGTAGAGATGAAATACCAAAGTATGCGGGCAGATCTTCCTTAACCAAAGATGACGTTCCTAAATACATGGGTCGGTCTTCAATATCCAGTCGATCCTCAAAAGAAGATCTTTCATCTGGCTCCCAAAAATACATTAACAGTAGATTCTTACCAAAGAATTCAGTTGAAAAAAGCTACACAGCTTATACAAGACCTTCAACAATAAGAACTAATGAAACTAGTAGAAAAAATAGGGAACTATTAAGTGTTCTACATGCTCAACAAGAACAAGATAAACTTAGTAGATCATCTAGCAGATGTTCTTCCGTAGCCCCAGAAGATTCAGTTCCAAAAGAGCAATTTCACGATAATCCCAATCCTGAGCCACCTCCCAGGCAAATAGAGATGGAAACTATTACCGTTGTAACACGAGGAACCTCGCCAACACAAGCAACACAAAATACTAGTTATCTTAGGAGTCGACGAATAGAAATAGCAAAGGTTGTAGAAAAGCAAATCACTAGACCAAAGAGAAGAACGCATACTATGATTGACAAGGAAATACAATCAGATAGATTAGACGATTCTACTAAATCTTCGAGATTTGCCGGGGCATCTAGAATATCGGCCACACCATGGTCTTCCTTTTTAGACATGAAATTTTCTAGTCCAAATGCAAAACAAAAAACTTTAAATAAGTCGGAAAATTCTAGTCAAGAAGAAGATAAACACAAGGATAACTGTGATAGTCCTAAAAGTATGTCTAGAACTAGTTCAACCAAAAGCATTAGCTCTAAATCGGATAAGCCAAAAGACGCGAAAAAATCGCCATCTCCGTCCAAATCGAGAATTGTTCCACCTAAGCAAATAACCAACGACAAGAAATTACCGCCACAGATCCCAAAGAGCGAAAATTCATCAAAATCAAATTCATTACATTCCTTACTGCCTACAAATAAAGACTTTCGTAAATCTGTATTAAATATGAATCCAGATGGAACATCAAAAAAGAAAATTGGTCGGCGTAGCAATTCTGCTAGTTCTGCTGATTCAGATGCAGGCGATGCTGATGCTACAGATGTTTCAGAGAACTTAGCTAGTTGCAAATCATACCATAACACTTCTTCTTCGAAGTTACCTCAGAAAGTGTCTTCAGATAAGTCCATACAGAGAAACAGAAGGTCACCTAGTTCGGATGCAAGCACCTCTACAACTAGTAGTAGTGAGGACGATTTAAAAACGAAACATGAAAAGACTAAACTAAGCGCTGGATCCTCAAGAACTTCCATAATTATATCATCAGCGGATGAGCTTTCCTTGGATAAATCTCCCAAACCCCCACAAAGTCCAAGACAGAAAGCAGATGGCGTAAAATCTGAGGCCGAAGCGAAATCATTCTTAATGAGAGCTTTAGCTCCAGTTACAAACTTATTTAAAGTCAATAAGCACCACGATTCGACAGAAAAAATTCACTGGATGGATCCAAGCTCTGAGAGTAATAACGAAAAGAGTAAAATATCTCCTCCAAGTACGGCTAGTGTTGCGACTTCAAACACTCCCAGCAATGAACTGATACCAGCTAAAATAATTATACACAGGGTTGAATCAGGTGACAAATCTTGGTGGGTTGACGAACCGTCTGAAACGTCTATTCCAGATCAAGACCATTCTCTAAGAACGAGTTCGCAAAAAGAAGGGAGTCTCCAGAAGCCAATTATAAGACATGGAGATTCAGGGGAAATACCTTGGTGGTTGGATGAAAATGCTGAAGTGCCTGAAGGTGTTCAGACTTATCCTAATTGGGTACGAGAAGACGGTACAACTGAGGATGGGAGAGTCATTTACAAGATTCGCAAGAATGATTCAGGTAACTCGTCTTGGTGGATAAGTAGTAGCGAAAAGACAAACACTGATTCTAGTAAGAATAAACAGCCTAATATAATGGATTCTGAGTACTTAGAACAGCATAAGATAAGACACATTGATTCAGGGGAGAGAGCCTGGTGGTTGGCTAGTTCGGAAAACTTACCTGATATGGTACAAGCCAAGCAAGAGATAAAACAAAATAAACCTAAATTTGCAATACGTCATCAGGATTCCGACGAGAAACCTTGGTGGCTAGCGCAAAATAATAATGAAGAAAGTAGAGATTCTTATAATGAATTTGACCATGAAATACCGTTGGGAGACAGAGCTAGTCCAGAGGGTCTAGAAATGCCGAAAGATGACGAAGGTCGCCAAAGCCCCTACGACAATGTACCAAGTATTCAACACAAAGCTAAAAGACCAACACAACTACCGCTTTTCATTTCAAAACATACTAATATTGATGAAATATTGGGTGGTTCAACACAGATGTGGAGCCCATTAATGGACAAATTTTACAGTTATGAGAGAAATGAGAAAGAAGACTGCAGAGAAATTAATCCAGCACAAGTCATTATCCACGAAGGTTCAGCGCACAGGACCTTCCCTCAGCACCACAGGATGTAAGTATATGTACAGAACTTTCAGATATTAAAAAAAATATCAGTAAGAACAGATTTAAGAAAGCTGAAAGTTAATAAATATGCCGCTATTGTAATATTTAACCATTTAAAATTCGAGGATTAATACTAGTATTCCACAGATACAAGTTCGGTTAAATGAGGAAAGTTTTAACTTCATGACAGAACCATTGACGAAAATTTTTCGCCTGCTATAGATCTTGGATTTTTTCTCCTTATTCGTAATGGCAGACGTTTTGTGCTCAATGCATTGTTCTAATTGGCTTTGCTATATGGCACGACTGACAGCATCACGCCTTCTGCCGAAGTTATCCGTAACGCAAAACGTCTTACCTTCCAACTCGTTTCGATTCCTTGGTGAGCTAAGCCGAATGTTCCGGAAGGCGTCCTCTTCAACTCTTACCATCTAGTTTTTCATGAGCCATTAACCCTACTACACTGTCCTATCTCTGATTAAAGTGGGCAAAAAATTAAAGGATTCGCGACAAAACGATACAACGAGAGCCGCTTTGGGCGATATATTTCTTTGGAATCGAATTGTTGATGCGATGGGAATTCGTAGTAAACGTCTCATTGTCAGACCTCGAAAGTATCAATACGCCGTCTATTTACTTCCATAATACTAATCCATATCTCAGACGCAAAGAAGCATGGCAAGTTAGGGTGTTAGCAAGTCTTATCTTTTAGAGTCTTGTGATATTTTTGTCAACTGGTAAGTTATTGATCTAATCTTCTGTATTCTTCGCTGAATCATATTTTGCAGTTTCCCACAACTATTCCATCTTGTTTACTATCTACAATCATAATATTCGTTTTATTGTAAATCCCACCTAAACTGCGATCGGAGTTTATTGATTAAAGGTGATTCATCAGGTGAATGAGTTAGTACTCAGTTTCGTCTACAGCTACTCCACCTTGCCAGTCCTCCACGTTGCATTACGTGTTTACTGTAGATGTTAAAGAGGAGTGGCAAAAGAACGCAGCCCTGTCTGACGTGTTTGCCAACATTATATTTGTCGGAGTCGATTTTCGCCAAAGCAAAATTTTCTTCATACACTCGGCAAATAATAAATACGGTAGTATTCGAAAGAAAGGTATATACCTAATATTCTCTTGCCTTTTAGATAAGTTGTAAATTCAATATTTTCTCTAGTATCAAGTCCTTTAACAAAGCCACCTTGCTGAGGAAGTTTTTGCCAGAGCATATAGTGCTGACCTGTGGATTGAAGGGTATATAGCATTATTTTACTGCCATGTAAATCAGCAATCTGCAGTTATAGCAGACATCTATCGTTCACTTCTTATGTACAAGCCAAGTGACAGAAATTCTGGGGCCCGGTACATGGGACCTCTCCACTTTTCTCAAAAAAGTATAGCAATTTTTTCAGTTATAATTAAGGAACTCCCCTTCATCTTCAAACCGAGAACAGATATCCCCTAGACCCCCCCAGCTCTGCACGAAAATTGAAATTCTCTTGACATCAGATGAAAATACTGTCTCCCATATTTTTGGCATATTCTATCAAAGATTTTCGCTTCATCTTCGTCAAATAACTTACGGCCATTACTTTCGGTCTCCATTAAACTTTAACTTTCTGCCGCGCCAATATCCTCGACTAAAGATGACGGTCTCGGGTGATTAGGGGTCGAGCTTGAGCTCTTTGCCCCAATCATCGCTGTAGACCTGGACCGGCCTCGTAAGGGGTGGGCCTGCTTTTTCGCCTATCCCTCTCGCAAATGCGGACGGTATTGGCGACGTTAGCAAACCTTCCTTGGTCCTGGCTGTTGGACCCTGCCAGCAGGGTCGTTTCTTCTGGCGCTCTTCTGTCTTGGTCTTCTTTCTTCGCTGGCATGTATAGGCTCCCGGGAGCGTCTTTCGTCTGTCGTGAGAGGGAACGGCTGTTACCGAGCCCTCTCGGAGTTTGAAAGGGATTTGGGGGTGTTGACTAGTCGGAAGCCCAGGGTGCCAATTGGCATCATGTGCTCCGATTTCGTCGGAAGGAGGTGTGAACTGTGTAGTTCAGGATTGTGTTCGGCCAGAGACGCTTTCTTAGCGTCAGAGGCCGGAAACTTTCTGCCAAATTATTTAAAGTATAATTATTTCCATGGTAACTGAATCAGTTTGACCGACGGCTTATATTTAACAGAGACCGAAATTAACGACCTTTAAACGCCTCATCCGTAGCATTGTCAGTTTCTAGGTTAGGTGGGTTTTTAGATTTCAGTATTGAAGGTTCGCTTTTGAAAATGTTTTGGCAGTATTGTGGCCAAACTCAATAATCTGATACTTGTCAATTCTTAACGTACTGATTTTTTCAAAAACATATGCTCATTTTTTATTTTTAATATTTAAATATTATTCTTTGAGTCGAAAAGAGAAGAAAACTTAGGATTCGTTTGAATTTGAAAGATATAGTTTATATGCTTCACTTGAGCTCAGAATTGTTTAACTTTTTTGGCTACGTAAGTAGTACCTGACTTTCTCAATCTATTAAATAATTATTTTTCAATTTCATATTGTAAAAAATTTTCCAGTAAAACTATCATGATTATCTGATTGGTGCCCTTAGTTCTATGTCTTGCATAGATTTGGTCCAATTTCGACAGTTTTTATATTTCTTACATCTCTAAAATTAACAGAACTTTGGCTTTTGAGTATTTATTATTATAGAAGTGAAGTTTGGAACTGATCTGAAAGAAAATAGTACAGTGTGAATGTCAATCAGGAGTTATTAGCGTATATCATAGAAGTAAGGAAGAAGTAGGTACTAGAAAAGCAAAACACTCTGTACGAACTGCTGTATTCCCCAAATATTATTATTAATGTAGCATTTGTAAGATTACACAAAATCGCAATTGGTCATAGCTCCTAAATTTTGTACAAATATTATCTAATTGATTTTTGCTGTTTTATTAATAGGTTACTAAGAACCTAGAATTAACTAAAAAGAATATAGAGATTATTGTATGCTTTGACCGTTATAAATTTCTACACATACCTTTTGGATGATGTAAGATACCATTAATACTCTCGAGAGTTAATGATTTGGCAGAATTGTAGTATAACTGACTTGGTCGGGAACAGAATTTTTGACTCCAGGGCTGTGTTTGGTGGAACAAAGGAGGTACACGTACTAAAAGTTTCCGAAGCTACGAGGTGAGCGTGCTGCAGGAGGAGACGCAGAACGTCGTTATTTTTTGTTCTTGGTTTATATCTCGAAAACAGTGCATCATAGCGAAAACGTTATTTTATTCGAAAGCTGAGAAAATTTACTAAAAAATTATTAGTACTAATTTTTTTGTCTATTTTCAGTAGCTTTCGAGATATCCGCTAGCGAAAATCGCAAATTTTCAACCCTTAGTGTTATAGCAATACCCTCACAGTAAAAGTTTTGGTGCATTAAATTTCCTTCGAAATGAGTTATTATTTATTATATTATCTTCAAGTAATCAAAAGTTATAGCAATTTGCAATAAATAGCAACAAAGTTAGTAAGTAATGACAAATGGTTTACTTTTACAGGGACAACACAGGATTTCCAAAAACGTTCACTTCCCATGGAAAGGTGAGTAATGTTTGCATAATATGATTTTAATGTTTGTATTCGCAAAAATTACTTATCTTTACAAGAATGTCAATGAATTAAAATTATTTAAGCGCTTGTCTGTTCCACTTAAGTGTTTAAAGATGACTGTTTTATGTGTTTATCTGTGAAACTGGAAATATTTTCAAATAATCTAATTAGATATTTAAATGTCTTAAATTAAATTTAAATTAGTTGAAATATAGCCAAATCAATTATTCTATAAGAAAATATTATATAATTTAGACCGTCATGATTATTTTGAGCACACTAAAACTGTTTGAAATGCAAAAATATAAAATAAAAATAGAGAAAACATAAATATTGTCTAAAAGTTCTTTGTGGCAATCTTTCAAATTTTCTTTTACGTCCACATTCACGTAGTGGATTGGAAGTATAGTAATCGTAAATTTCCAATTTTTTTTTTCTTGAAATAGGTTTATGTCATGAAATGTCCAGATTTTAAATTTGAGTAAAAAAAAATTATGTCTCCGCAACAGTTTAAGATATTCACTTGAAATTTTGTACACATCTATATTATAACGAGAGAACTGGCTTGGTTTTTAAACATATCCAGTGAAGGGTTGGGGTAAATAGGGAGAAATAAGTAAAGCAAGCTGGTAAGACCACAGAAACTTGAAATTCGGTGTATGTACTGGAAGTCAAGGCCTGAAATTTTTTTATAATATTTTCCATTCCCGCACCACCCCCCACTCTATTACTAAATGGGTTGATAAAATAAAATTGAGATATTCACTTGAAATGTTGTATACGTATATATTATAATTACATCAGGAACTAGACTATTATTCTGTTGAAGGGTTAATAGGAGAAAATAAGTAAAGTAAGTTGGTAAGAGTACAGAAACTTGAAATTCGGTGGATGTAGTAGAAGCCAAGGCCTCGAATTTTTTTAACAATATTTATCAACCCCCCCCCCCCATACCCCTACTAAACGGGTTGATAAGATAAGATGGAGATATTCGCTTGAAATTTGGTATAAATATGTATAATAACGACATCTGGAACTAGATTATATTTTGAGATGATTACATTGAAGGGTTGGGGGTTAAATAGGGGTGAATAGGGAAAAGTAAATAAAACAAGCTGGTAAGAATACAGGAACTTGGGATTGGGCGTATATACTAGAAACTAAGGCCTCAGGCCCCCCACTCTTACCATCTCCGCTCCATTATTAACAGGATTGACAACATGAAATTAAGATATTCACTTGAAAGTTAGTACACATATTGTAATGACATATGATTCAGATGATTCCGTGGAAAGCGGCAAGTTGTAAATAGGGAAGAATAAGTAGAACAAGCTAGAAACTTCATTTTTAACGTATATGGTAGAAACCAACGCCTCAAATTTTTCTATGATATCTGTCCCAAATAATAAAATTTTATGACGAATAATTTTCACACACTAGAGCGCAAATATAGTCAACATGTTTCCTTTAAAGTGACTTGGATGAAACATCTGGATGTGGAAGTAGTGATTCCGTAGGCAGCGGTATTATTTTGAAATTTCCTACCACATTTATTGTCCTAGGTATAAATAAAATTAAAGTAATCTAGAAAATAATACAATTTAACTTTAACATTAAAGGAAGAGTTAAAAAGCGTATTTGACTATAATATACGGTGTATCTGTTGTAAGTGGGCCACTCTATTTATCTCCGTTGCAATTTCAGATATCAAAATATTTTCGTACCAGTTATGTAGTTCATTGGATAGGGTATTCTGTGGTAGAAATAAAAACCGCTGCCTAAGAAATCACTACTTCCACATCCAGATTTCCCATCCAAGTCTCTTTAAAGGAAAACATCTTGACTGTATTTGCACTCTAGTATGTGGAAATAATTGGTCATAGAATTTTAACAAGCTAACCATGATTCTCTTCGCCGATTTACTGCACTTTTTATATAATTGTTGCACATTCTATAGTATACTCTTATTTCGTCGTAAATAAAAACTAATATTTGTTTATATTATCGACGGCCTTGTCTAACCGCGAGATGAATGAAAGCCGTCAAAGCTTGGTCCATAATCTTATCGCACTTGTGGCAGATTTACTGCTGTTAAGATGATAAACATTGGGTAGTCGGCTTTGCAATGTAGCAGTATTATATAATATAGATATGATGAATTTAGTTAATTTAAATAATTAATAACTTTTTTATTTATTGATCTATTTCGTTCAAACACAGTAGCGTTCTTCCTCCAGCTGACACTAACTTACTGTCCAAGTGTCAATACAATCGGACTTTTAGTTCTTATCGTGCTTACATAAAACGCGACAGACAGACAGACAGACAAACGGATAGATATTTTGAAAGTTGTTCAGAATTTGATCACCAACACAGTGATTTGAAAATTTTTTCTCTACGAGCGATATTACCGGTTTTAGAAATGTGCCGTTCCATGAAATGCAATATACCCTTCGTTTATATATATATATATTTAGATATTTCCTAAAATTTTTGGAATAGAAAATTGAAATTTTGAGGCCTTATTACACGACTAAAATGCCATCTTTTCAATAAAAAATCAAGTTTGGTGCACATCCGGTTTGACCGGAAATGCCTACAACTTTCGATTTTTAAATGGAACACCCAATATATTTTTACATTTTTGGCATCTAGAGGAAATTTTGAATACAATACATCTATTTTGGTCACTTTTTGATAAACATTAAAAATGTTATTAAAAAATCTATTTCTGAATCCAGAGTGCTGTGGTGCCCAAAACATATTTTAGTTTGTGTGCTACATTACTATAAAAATAAAAAGAGCAATACGATTGCATTACTTAATTCTCTAGAGGCGTTTAAAATTTTTAAATGTGATTTTTACCCACTAACTCGGTTTTTTAAATGGGAATTTAATCGTTCACCAACATTTTTAAATACCTCATTTTCATACGAATCTAATGATACCAAAATTTTGAAAATCCGCTCAGAAATATTTGAGATTTCAGCCAAAATACAATGCAACCAAGCCTTTAGAAACATGCGGCTAATAGATAATAGATTAGTGGGCTTTGGAAACTAAAATGGCACATTTCTGTGTAAATCTGGTAACCTAATAACATTGGAAAAATCATAGTAGCCATTGAATGTAATAAAACAATATCAGCTGTCAGACAGACTCGTGTAGTTATAGGCAATCTTGAGCTATCAAACATTTAATAATTGTGAGCGCAAAGAACGTTACAATTAAGTTTAGCATAGGTATGTGGAAGTAAACACAATTACATCCACAAGGACATTTGCAATAGAATGCGACATCAGTTCAGTTTTCAGAGTTTTATTTAAATGAACATAAATATCGGGTCTATAAATAAATAAAAATCAATTCCGTTTGAACAATTAAACTTAAACTAGGTAACAGTAGGTATCTTTAAAATAATTAATATAATTAAACCATAAATTGACATTTATAGATATTGTTCAAAATGTCCACAATTTTTTTCTATACACAATTCGGCTCTGCGTACAGTTGCTTGAATGGCTCTACGCAATTCAGCCGGCATTATTTCATTAAGATCCCGTACAACTTTATTTTGCAGCTCTTCACGGGTATTTGAAGAAGTTTTATAAACTTTATTTTTGAGAGTGCCCCATACATAATAGTCGAGGGGTGTTAAGTCAGGTGACCTAGGAGGCCACCTGATATGACCTTGATTTGCGATAAGGCGTTCACCATGCAAGTTGTTTAAATATTCCATCACTCTTCTGGAATTATGTGGGGGAGCACCATCTTGTTGGAAAAACAGATTTTATAAATAGGTAAGAGGAAGTAAGTCAAGAAATTCTGCTGTCTGGTTTTGTAAAAAGAATAAATATCGTTTGCCAGTAAGTGTTCCATCAAAAAATATGGGTCCAATTATTCGATCTCACAGTACTCCAAGCCAATAGTTAAACCCAAATCTTTCCTGAATATTCCCCGCCCTACCAACCTCGGATTTTCTTGAGCCCAGTACCTAGTATTATTTCTGTTAAACATACCTTGGTTCGTAAATCTACTTTCATCTGAATATAAAATATGAAAAGGAAAACCTGGGTTTTGTTGTACTGCATTTAAGAACCAGTTGCAATATACTAGCCTCCTGTCGTTATCATCTCCATAAAGATGTTGGTGTATTTGGTATTTATAAGACCGAAATTTATGTTTCTTTAAAATTCTGCAAACCGAAGACTGACTAATGTCGCATTCCATTGACAATTCCCTTGTTGATGTTGTTGGGTGTACCATCACAAATCCTAATACATCAATTTCTTTGTCCTTACTTACAATAAATCTTTGATGGTCATCTTGTCGATTGGGTTCGTTTCTTAATTCTTGTTCCACTCTGGCAAACAAGTGTCTGCTTGGATGACGTCTGTTGGGATATCGTTGCTGATACAGTTCTGCAGCTGCAGTTGAATTTTTGAGACGCTCTCCATATATCAGTAACATATCGACCTTTTCATTTCTACTAAAATTATTCATTTTCTTTAATTTTTACTCAAAGAGATTTCCGCAACGCTTTATTTTGTATTGCCTGACAGCTGATATTGTTTTATTACATTCAATGGCTACTATGATTTTTCCAATGTTATTAGGTTACCAGATTTACACAGAAATGTGCCATTTTAGTTTCCAAAGCCCACTAATCTATTATCTAATAGCCGCATGTTTCTAAATTCTTGGTTGCATTGTATTTTGGCTGAAATCTCAAATATTGCCGAGCGGATTTTCAAAATTTTGGTATCATTAGATTCGTATGAAAATGAGATATTTAAAAATGTTGGTGAACGATAAAATTCCCATTTATAAAAACCGAGTTAGTGGGTAAAAATCACATTTAAAAATTTTAAACGCCTCTAGAGAATTAAGTAATGCAATCATATTGCTCTTTTTATTTTTATAGTAACGTAGCACACAAACTAAAATATATTTTGGGCACCACAGCACTCTGGGTTCAGAAATAGATTTTTTAATAAATTTTTTAATGTTTATCAAAAAGTGACCAAAATGGATGTATTGTATTCAAAATTTCCTCTAGATTCCAAAAATGTAAAAATATATAGGGTGTTCCATTTAAAAATCGAAAGTTGTGGGCATTTCCGGTCAAACCGGATGTGCACCAAACTTGATTTTTTATTAAAAAGATGGCATTTTAGTCGTGTAATAAGGCCTCCAAATTTCAATTTTCTATTCCAAATATTTTAGGAAATATCGGGGCGAGCGCAATTCGTGACTCACCCGGTATTTAAGGCAGATGTCATAAAAAAATTTAAGGCATTGGCTTCTAGCATATAGACCAAATATGAAGTTTCTGGATTCTTATTAGCTTGCTTTGCTTATTAGATGTCACTAGTTAAATTTAATACTTGTCGAATTCAGTTTTTAAAAAGAACTTTATTAACTATAAATTTACAAATATTAAATGATTCAAAATACAGAGCCTTCGGCCACAAGTAACAAAGTATAAATGAATGTCTTATCTAGAAATTGTCTGGTATTTATAATAATAATTAGTGTGACGTATGTCTACAAAAAGGGAATAATATTTACTAAGTACTATTAATGCTATGACAAAGTTTATGTTTATGTTTGTTATTTACTCCTAATCTAAAGTTATCTTAAATGACTAATGGCTACATAATTCCTCCCTCACAGGTTCTTGACGTCCTCGTCAGGAGATAGTGTTGTTTGAACTGTCTTCAAATCGATAGAGTCGAGTTGAAAAACCTGTCTTTTTGCACAAAAGAGTTGATAAAGTCTTAGCCTAAAAATACATAGGAATATAATAATACAAATTATGCAAATCGTGGTAAGAGCCGTTGTTGTTACATGAGTAACATTGAAGACTGGGTCGTCTAAGAGCAAATCCTTTTCTAACGGCCGTAGGTCCTCTCTTAACTTTGATAATTTATCCAGGTGGGATGATTGTAGATTTAATCGGTATACCGGACGTGGTAACGACAGCGTAGGTACATCGTCCAAACTTATATTTATTTTTGGATGGTGCGTGTTGATTAAATTATTATCAATGATAATTGAACATTCTGAACTTATTAGGTTGTTCAGGTGAAGCGTATGCCTTGAGATAACATTTTGACATTTTTCTATCACTTCTTTGGGCTGGGAAAATATTGTTAATAATCCAGAAGAAATGAGTTTATAGGCGTCTGAGTTGGTGGTTTCTGCAAATTCACAGGATGTTTGTTCCTTAAGTGAGCAGTGGGCGTTGACTAAATCTTGACACATATATATACCAACAGTGCTTTGGCATGAGTCTGTCCATCTGTCTTCTATGTGATTTTCCAAGTAGTACTTAGCAGGCGGGATAAGAGAAATATGTTTTTTGTTAGGAGTTGGGTAAATTTTTGAGATATTGTAAAGGATGGGATTAAGGATAGGTACTTTAAGAGCCATTACTAGTAAATTGTTAATTGCAACTATTCCTAATCGAGAGTTTTGTAAAATTTCAAATGGATGCGTTGTATCGCAAGAAATTAACATATTTTATCATAGTCGATAAGTAACTCATTTTGAATGTCTTGTAATTCTTTAAATGTAATTATTTCTAAATTGGGGATTTCCTTATTTGTAAAAGTGATAGTTCTAATTAAGATGTCTATATGATTTTCAAAAGTTTGTAAAGAGTCTTTTTGTTGTTGTAAAAAGAATAATTTTTCGAATTGATCATTGTACGTATCAATAATTGAAACAATGTGATTTTGATTAACCTTTAAAGTTTCAAGGGAATTGTAAAATTTGTCTGTAATTTTTGAGAACAAAGTTACAGTTTGTGACACTCTCTTGTTAAGACTTACTTGATTTTCCGATAGTAACTTAATATTATTGTTTATGTTATTGAGGTCGGATTGATCTAAGTTTCCAGTAATAAATCGTATGACGTGTCCTAAACCGTCAATTAGTGATCGTTTTTCTCTTGGTGTGTTAATTAATTTATTTAATTTATGATCTAGGTTTGTTAATTTTCCTTTTATCAAAAGTTGAAGTTGCATAATTAAAGTATTTTTTGGGTCGTCACATTTTAGTAGTAGTTGAAGGGTGTTAGATTTTATTGTTATGAAATATTCGTAAATGACTTTTAAATTGTATGAAAAGTATATTTTGTGGTAAAAGTTAAGCGTTTTTGCTGTTCCCAGGGGTTCTTGGTAGAATCCGGTTGTCTTGATTGGTTCGACCTGAAGTGCTTGGGTTGAGCTCATGGCCAATCTGAAAAGATGTTTTTTTTCTTATCCTTTTTATTTTTGAAATATTTCTAGCACTTAGATTATTTTGGTTTAAAATTGCGACAGTATTTTCGTCTTGATTTACTATTTTTGCTTTTTGAAAAACGGGTTTATGTTTACTTTGTCTTTCAGGATTTTCTACATACACATCGTCTTTGTTAGTAAGATCTATTGATTGTTCACGTTTTTGATTTTGTTTGTTTAATATATGTTGTTCTCTGACTAACATTTTATTTTGAATATGTTCTAGAAATGGTCTTAATTCGTTTCGTCTTTTTAAGTTATAATTTTCGTATAAGTCTTCCGTCATTGAAAAGCTTAATTCATGTTCGTATGGTCCGTATAAAATACAAAATGGCGAATAGCCGGTAGAATTATGAATTGATTGATTATATATCCAGACAGCAGTTATCATTTGATTGCCTGGTTTTTCATTGGGGTTTTTGATATTTATGACTCTTAATTTTTCTAATATTGTAGAATGAAATCTCTCTATAAATGAGTTGGAGTTCGGGTTGTACGGGGTTGTAAAATGCAATTCGATTCCTAACATATTCAAATATTCTTCAAATGTTCTATTTTTAAATTCTGTGCCTTGATCGCAAACAATACGTTTCGGGCGGTCATGGTGAGCAATATAATGCCTTAATTTGTTTAGAATTTCAGGGGCTGTACTTGTTTTTATTAGATATGCTTGTGCATATTTGGAGAAAGAATCTATAATGGTTAGAAATTTTGAGGTTCTATACTGAAATACGTCTATACATATGGTATCAAAGGGTTTACTAGATATCATCGGTCCTTTGAGTTGTGGCTTATAGGGTTTTCTCTCATATTTTGCTTGTAAGCAAATATCGCATTTGTTTATGATTGATGTAATAAGTTCTTGTAATTTTGGAAAGTAATATTTTGTTTTAATTGTTTATACGTTTCGTTGATGCCATTATGTGTCTCGTTGTGGTATTTAGTTATTAATTCCTTTTGAGCGTCAATCGTCGGTATGTCTGTAAGTTTTATAGGTGAAATTAAAAGTTTTACAGAGTTATTTAAATATTGTTTGAATAATTTTAGGGTTATTTCTTTTAATTTTTCGTCAGGTATAAATAGGCAAGTAGTGATATTCGGATTCATTTTATTTTTGCATATTTCGGACATTGAGTTTTCAATATTTTCAGCGGGTATTTTTATGGTCAGTCGTATTTTTGTTTTGTCAAAGAGGTAGTCTCGCAAAGTTGAGATTTCTTTAGCATCCTTATCTAATAAGATAATTAATTGATTCTTGAAGTGATTTACAGGGTGTTCTGTGATAGGAATAATTAATCCGTTGTCATCGTTACTTACTGAATGACAGGTTTCTATAAGTTCGTCTAGAACTTCATCACCAATAGGGGACAATTGCGGGTCAGTGGACATATTTTTAATAATTTCATCAAGTTCATTTGGGTCAGGGTTATTTTCGCATTGCGGGATGATAGATTCATTTTCATTTAAATTTATTTCTACTCGTGATAGAGCATCGGCAACGAAATTTTCCTTTCCTTTCTTATATTTAATAGTGAAATCAAATTCCTCTAATTTTAACCTCCATCTTATTAAACGTGAATTTGGCTCTTTAATTTTTGATAACCAAACTAGAGGGTTATGGTCAGTTTCAATGGTGAACTGTTTCCCAAATAGATATGGACGAAAGTGTTTTGTGGCTGCCAAAATACTTAATAATTCTAACTCTATAACGGAATAATTCTTTTCAGCGGAATTTAATGTTCTCGAATAAAATGCTACTGGTTTATCTGATTGACTTAAAACTGAACCAACAGCTACTGTGCTTGCATCGGTTGTTAAGGTAAAGGGCTTTGAAAAATCTGGATATGTTAGTATTGGAGCATTACATATTGCTTCTTTAGTGACTTCAAAGGCTTCACGATAATCAGGATCTGATGGATTTATTTTTTCATTTTTTCTAAGACATTTAGTCATGGGTTGTGTAAGTTTTGCAAAGTTAGGTATGAATTTTCGGTAATATCCGACTAGTCCTAAATAAGATTTTATTTCTTTAACTGTTTTAGGTATAGGGTATTTTTGAATGGCTTCAATTTTTATAGGGTTAGGTGAAATGCCGTCGGGCGTTATTACATGACCTAAGAAGTTTACTTCTTTTCTTAAAAATTCACTTTTATCTAATTGTACTTTTAGATTTGTTTCTTTTAATTTTTGAAATATTTGTTGTAGGTGTATTAGATGGTCTTGTAAAGATTTTGAAAAAATAACAATGTCGTCCATGTATACGAAACATGTTTTATATTGATAATCGCGCAGTACGTTATCCATCATTCGTTGGAACGTGGCTGGTGCATTTTTTAAACCAAAAGGCATTCGTAAATATTCGTAATGGCCATTGTTAACAGTGAAGGCAGTTTTTTCAATACTATCAGGGTGCAATTCAATCTGGTGGAATCCCTGGGCTAAGTCAAGTGTACTGAAATATGTACATTTACCTAGATTATCTAGTATTTCTTCGATTTTAGGTAGCGGGTATTTATCTTCGACTGTATTTTCATTAAGCCGTCTATAATCTATAACCATGCGGTATTTCTTTTTTTGTGAAGCATCCACCTTTTTTGGTACTATCCAAACTGGGGAACTATATGGTGATATACTGGGTCTTATAATATTATCCTTTAAGAGTTTAGAAACTTGTCTTTGAATTTCGTCCTGCATATTGTGAGGGTGTCTGAAGGACTTAGTGAAAACAGGCTCGTTATTTACTGTTCTTATTGAATGTTTGACTTGATTTGTAAATGTTAGGTCACAATTTTCTGAATAAAAACAGTCTTTGTATTTATAGCACAAATCGATCAGTTTTTCTTTCTCTTGTTTATTTAAATGTGGCATTCTAAGTTGTTCTGAGAATTTTAGTTTAAGAGTTTCCTGTTGTGGACTTTCTACATTAAAATATTCACAAGGGATGACATTCACTCTTTCTTGGAAATTTATTTCGATTTGTTGTGGATTGAAAATTGGAATTTTTGCTATACCGTTGACGGTATTTGCAAAGCATTCAGGGAGAGTAATTTCATCGCATTTTTGTTCAGGGATATAAATTTCTCCCTCCTCTATGGATGTGGGTACTAGTATGAAATCTGGGTCTGTATTATTAATATTTACTTGTGTATTATTGTATTCGAAGTAAAAAGGTATTACAATATCTTTGAGTCGTAAAGTTTTATCCTTATAATTTATGTTTGCTTGAAGTTTTAATAAATCTTTTGATCCTATTAAAATATCAAAACGTTTGTGCCAAGGTATTATTCTTACTTTTATTTCATTGTTAATGTCTAATTCCTCAAATAATTTTAATTTTAGGTTTTTGTTAGAATGGATAGTTTTGTGTAGTCCAGTGACATGAAAATTTTCAAGAAATAAATGTTTTTCAAATTGTGAAATCTTATTCGGGTTAATAATAGAATCAGTAGCACCAGTGTCTATTAATACTTTCAGATTTTTTTGGGGAAGAAAGAAAAATGGGAGTTTCGATCCGTAGTTGATGTTATTTAGGTCGATAAGGGGGGGCTCGAGGCTAATCTCTGAAAATTTTTCTTCCTGTGTTTCAGGGAGATTGTAATGTGAATATTCTTGTGTTTCAGATATATTGTAATTTGTATAATTTTGTGTTTCGGGGGGATTATGATATGAATATTCTTGTGGGTAGTATTCATAATTTTCGTTCGAACCTGTGTATTGTTCGTAGCTAACATCTGTCTGTTCTGAGTATGTTGGGTCAATTTCAACGTTATGCAATTCTCGTGAAATAAAATTTTGATTTGGTTGCGTGTGTTGTTTAGATGCTGGACTTGGGTTTACACTTCGGGTAGACATAGGTGTTGGTGTGTAATTATTTGAAGTTTGTCTCGAAAAAGTTGGTCGTTGTTGCCCAAAAACTTGGTTGTTAGTCGGAAATGGTCTGGGGGGTAGAGGTTTGTTTATATCTCCGAAAGGTCGTGGTGAAAATTGGTTTGAATTATTTTGTCTTGGAAGAATGGAAGAACTGTTGAAATACTTTGGTGGTGTAAACTGTGTTATATTTTGTCTTGGCATAAAAGTATTATTGAAACGTTGTTGTGGTGGATTAATTTTCGTTGGAATAATGGGTTTTGTGTTTTGAAAGTTGTGCAGCTGGCGTATAGCTGTCTGGTCATTGTCATGTTCGTGACATTTTAATAATGCTTCTTCTAATGTTCTAGGAGGCACATATGAGAGTATGGTGCGGTAGGGTTCTCTAATTCCGATTCGAAATTGTTCTAGGCTAGCCAGTTTGATTTTTTTTATTTCATACTCAAGAATGTCTGCGTTATTTAGGTGCAATTGGGCGAATTGTATTAAAGAGTTCTGAGCTTCAATTATTTTATGGTAAAACTGTAAAGTGGTCTCATTCAACAAATGTCTAGTCTGTCTAAGGTTTGAATTTAAAAGATTTTCGTTTCTGTGGTCTCCGTAATATTTAATTAGTGCTCGTTTTATATGCGGCCAATCAGAGGTATTTTCTAAAAATATATTTGTCGCGGCTTGACCTTTTATTTTGCTTAATATTGATTGGTGAAGAACTGATTTTTGGAATGGTAACAAAGTAAATGACTCCAATGCTTTAATTATACTTTCTACTTTAGTTATAAAAAGTGGTAAATTATCATCTGCATTAAAATATGGCAATGTTTTTAGAAGTTCTGAGATATCACTAGTTGAGACACTCATATTGAAATTTGAAAGATTTAAAACTGTATTTTCTGGTAGATTAATGGGTTCTGTGTCAAAATCGCTTGTTTCAAGTATTGGTTTTAAATTACTTTGTTTTTTTTGATATGGTTGAAAATGGTGACTCTTTTTTTCTATTATTTCTACAGTAAACTTTTTACTCATTGATTATAACATGAAATGAAAATTATTACACTAAATTTGATTTGTTTGGCTCTTAAGATTAAAGGGTTAAATATGAGGTGAAATTGTACTTACAGGAAGGCAAGGATGAAGTACATTACTTTTCCAGGTAGTCTTCTGCTCGTATAATTTTCTTCTCGTACTCTCAGTTGAGTCGTCCTGGTTGAAATGATCGTCTGTTGATTTTTCCACCAGGTGTTCAAGGAATGAACAAAGCCTTTTCGATAGTGCTTTAGGAATTGAAATTCTCCGTTGCAGTGAATCTTGATGATTTTCTTCAACGTAGCACTATCCTGTTCGCAGCGCCAGTTAAATTTAATACTTGTCGAATTCAGTTTTTAAAAAGAACTTTATTAACTATAAATTTACAAATATTAAATGATTCAAAATACAGAGCCTTCGGCCACAAGTAACAAAGTATAAATGAATGTCTTATCTAGAAATTGTCTGGTATTTATAATAATAATTAGTGTGACGTATGTCTACAAAAAGGGAATAATATTTACTAAGTACTATTAATGCTATGACAAAGTTTATGTTTATGTTTGTTATTTACTCCTAATCTAAAGTTATCTTAAATGACTAATGGCTACATAATTCACTGCAATACATACGTGTATCAAATTTCAAGTGAATATGTCAATTTTATTTTATCAACCTCTTTAATAATGAGTGGAGTGGAGAGGAGGTGGTGAAAAATATTATAAAGAAATCTGATGACGGAGTCATCTCAACCAGATGTCGTTATAATACATATATTGTGTGTACAAAATTTAAAAAGTGCAAATTTGTAAACGCCTGTAGCTCTGTTATTTGACGAAATATTAAAAAGAGGTTGAGGTCGAAACTGACTGCCAAAATGAGACGAATAAAACTTCGAAATTAAAAATGTCCTACGTGCTCAACTTTTTGAAGTACACTCTTGTACTTTAACAAAATTTTTGCAATTTAAAGTTACCTATGGCACCGTTAGATAGACATTTTTATTGCTTTTTTAATAATGCCCCCACAGTGCACCTTTCATTTCAAATCATGGCCAAAAATTTGAAAAATAATAAAAAAGAAATTATAAATAATTTATTTTAAAATAATATTACAGTGCCTTGAACACACATTCACCCAATTGGATTCTAGACTAAGAGTCAACACTACGTAAGGCTAGTGGGGGGGGGGGGGGAAGGGGAGATGAAGCGTCAGTTGAGGAGATATCTCCCTAATAATCAAATTTTAGCCTTTAGTCTTCAATAATTCTGTGGTATTTATTTATGTACAACTTACACTTATTTTCAGTTAAATAACATCCCCCAATTTGTAAAAAGCAGCTTATTGTTAATCATTAAAATTATGATAAGTACATAAATAAATACTACAGGATTGTTGAAGACTATTTTTGGCTAAAATTTGATTATTACGGAGATATCTCCTCATTTGGCGCTTTATCCCCCTCCCCACTAGCCTTACATAGTGTTCACTCAAGGTATGGTATCTGTTTCTGGGGAACCTATTCACTCTATCATAGAACTTTTTTATTGCTATATTGACATAGCAAGTGTTTCTAGCACCCATTCTTGTAAAGAGGTGTTTACAGATTATAAGATTTTAACCTTGCTGTTTATACATTTTTGAAATATCTGTTTATGTTTATCTGAACGAGAACATATTTGCCCTGAATAAAACTATTCATAATGTAACGCGTGTAAGTACACGCGTAGTAAGGAAAATTTTCTAATACTATACATATATGCAAGAACCAATATAACTTGTAATTGCCCAAATTAAATTGGTTTAAAATGGATTAATAATGTACCTGCAGAATGTAAAATAGACATAAAACAGAACTATAAAAATAAGTTAAAATTGTTTTTTCTGTCAAAATGTTTTGATTCTGTACATGATTGTTTACACAGTTTTCAAGATAATAACGCATATGCTTGTAACGTAACTAAAAAACTATTCCTATTCCTATACAACTAATATACGATCCAAATGTATAATGTATTCGCCTCTCACTTAACCGCGAATATCTCAGAAACGGAGGAGGAGAAAAAATTGAAAAAATTATGTGTTTATTATGAGTCTGTTCTAAATAAATCACTGAAATTTGAATAATGTACATTGGACACTTCTGAAGTTCTGCTAAGTTATATTGAAAAATGTCCTACTTTTTAAGGAAATTTTGACAATACCAGTTTTAAATCCATTATATCTTGGAAAATATACATACTATCCCTAGTAGCACAAATATTGCACCAAAATATAATCCATATAGGACCAATATATGAATATTGGTTCAATATTTTTCCAATATTTTGTGCTACTAGGGATGTAAATGATATTTTAGACACCGATAAAGCACGGCATTTTTTGTATGAGGAAATTTTTTCATAATTTTTTATTTTAAAATTTTGCAGTTGTTCTCAAAAACGTGACGTCATGTTTATTCGGTTATTTATTAATGTATTTAAAAAAAATTTGACGAAATAGTCAATTACATAAAATGTAAGCGTTTTCAGAAAAAATAGTTAGTATATATCAAATATTAATTTAGTTATCAAGCGTAAAGGATAATATCACTGCAAGTTTGCAATATATTATCTATGACGCTTGATAACTAAATTAATATTTAATAACATACCAGTTATATTTTCTGACATTGATAAATAACCAAATAAACATGACGCCACGTTTTTGAGAATAACTGAAAATTTTAAAATAAAAAATTATGAAAAAATTTCCTCATACAAAAAACACCGTGCTTTATCGGCGTCTAGAATATTATTTACATAGTATGCATATTTTCCAAGATATAATGAATTTAAAACTGGTATGGTCAAAATTTTCTTATAAAGTAGGACATTTTTCAATATAACTTAGCAGAAGTTCAAAAGTGTTCAATGTACATTATTCAAAATTCATTGATCTTACTCCAAGAAATAAAGTTTTTAGACTTTCCCTCGATAATCCCCATGAATATATCAAGGTTAAACACAAGAGTACAATACAAATGCATTAATTTTACACGTATACAAATTTCTAAACAATCACATTCATTATTCTCACTACAATATTTACCCAGAATAATTCATTAACACAAATTGTCTGTGCCAGATAGCAATTAATTACAAACAAAATTTGTGTATATTCATGGTTTCTCTTCAGCAGCTTTTAATTAACTCCGGTGTAGTTACAGAAAGTGAGTCTCATTATTCTGAATTAAGTAATACGCAAGTTTCGCTTTGAACGCCTCCTGAGATTTACTTCCACCAAACAATATTTATAAAGTTTAAACATTACAGAAATCTGATAATCTGATATATTCGTTATAGAAAAAAAAAAAATAATTCGCCACTAAGCAAGCTTCTGATATATTAGAAATGAACGTAGTTATCGTGAAGGAAATAAAACACCGAATCACTGCTACATAAGTCAGTTTTATGAATACAAACGTAGATACATTAACCACTTGAAACATATGACAAGATTATAATATCATCTCCTTTACACATTTCCTATGTATCCATTCACTCTACGTATAATATTCATATTTCCAGCCCTACTCTCCAAATTACCAAACAACTCTGAAAACCGCACAACCGCATAGGTACCCCTTAAATATATTTGCTATCATCTACCAAGTTATTTTTATTTTCTCGCCGTTGAAAACCAACCACATATTGACTTGTCACCCCTATACATAAAAATAAACCTTACCCTAACTGTCCCAGAAAACGTAGCTTTCACGATGGGGTAGGTGTATTTTTCTAGGCTGTGTTGTGATGGGGGGGGGGGGAGGATCAAACTATTTTTTTAGCAAAATCTCTGCATTAATGTTCTTGTGTCTGCGCATGTACCAAATTAAATAAATATAAACATGAGAGAATGGGAGGGTGTGACATACAGACGGACGGACGTGCATACCGAAACTATAACGGTTCCTACAGAAACTTAAAAATTTACTTCATCAGACTGAGGAAAAAACATAAAAAAATGTTTTATAAACCGATTTGAATATCAGCCATCAAATTGTTATATCCTGCTACTAATTTATATGATAACAAGACATGTATAGATATATCTGCAAATTATCAATATGTATATTTTACGTTTCTATCCAATAATTCACATAATTAGTATAAATCACTTAATGTAAATTTCATAGATTACGTCAAGGTCAAAATTAAATTAAATTAATAATATTAAAATTATTATACAATATTGTTTTGTCGTGTAAATGTAAATAATGCAAATTTTATTATTTGTAGCAGATATTTAAATAGCTTCTCCACGATTAAAATGCTTTGACCAAAAGTAAAAAAATGAGCAAAGTTGTAATACATGTTGTCCCATCATTATAATGAATGTTAATTACATACAGAAATTTCATTTTGGATATTTGCAAGGTATAGAAAACATTGAATTTACTATCATCACATTCTCCCGGTTTTAATTGTCGCGGTTTAAATTCATTCGGATATGAAATTGGGGAATAAAGTACTCGCTCCATACACGAGTCCAGAAACTGTATTTTTTGAAATTACGGAAAAGCATTTGAGAAATCGCTATTGTTTATAGCGCATATCGTAGGAAATTTTCCGCTTAAAATTTTTGACTCTCACAATTTTTTCGTAAAAAAACACCCTTTTTGAGATATAAGCAATTTTCATTAAAATTTGATACGCGTATATCAAGTGTTCCAAGACTTCAGAAAAGTACTTGGAATTGGAATTGGAATTTATAGTATCATGGCCTCGTAGAAAATTTAACTTTGAACGCTTTTTCCTTTTGCACGACGCTCTGTTTCAAAGTTGTAGGCGAGTCTGCCTGGGGTAAAAAAGCACATTTTACAAATTTTGTATACCATTTGAGTTAGCAACGGATTCTTATAGGAAAAATTCCACTGATCAAGATTTTCTTACGAAAAATTTTCCTAAACCGCGTGCTTCATGGTCAAATAATCGTTTAAAGAAAATTTCTTTCGTTTTTATTTAATAAAATGAAAACGGTTTGACGGATCCGAAAAAATCTTGAGTTGGTTTGAAGTCGATCAAACTTTCGAAAAAAAAGTTATTTACTAATTAACAAACTATGCCAATTGTTTAAACAATCAAAAAATATTGAAGATATCTAGCCAAAAAAATATGGTGTATTTTTTGGTATAAAAGGCTTGCTTTTTGAAAGAAACAATATCCCGACCTCATTAGTTTCGGAGTAATCAATTTGGTAATTAAGAAATTTATTTTGGCTATAACAAATGAACGGGTTGACAAAATGAGTTGTGCCTAGCGCCAAACGACGCGTATTGAAAATATCTTTCGACTAAATTCAGATTTTTTCGGATCCGTCAAACCGTTTTCATTTTATTAAATAAAACCGAAAAAAAAATAGTTTAAACAATTATTTGACGATGAAGCTCGCGGTTTAAGAAAACTTTTCATAAGAAAATCTTGTTCAGCGCAATTATTCCTATAAAAATCCGTGGCTAACTCAAATGGTATAGAAAATTTTTGGGAAAAATCCCAGGCAGACCCGCCTATTAGTGGTGAATTTTCGTTAAAAAACGTGGAAATTCGTAAGTATATATATTAGGGTAACCCAACCAAAAACGAAATCTCGAATGTTATCTGCACCTATGACGATTAGTTTCTATTTTGGGTTCACATGAAGTCCTGAAAATTTCATAAAAAATATTAAGATTTAGAGGTCGCTAGTGTGAGTTTTTTAAACTCATACAGTCATTTTGACTCTTACGGTTTGAATTCATTCGGATATGAAATTTTCGAATAAAGTACATGCTTCAGACAGGAATCTTTATGTTTTTGGAGCCGCTGAACAAGATGGTCATGGTTAATTCTCTATACAGATGCTGCATCTCTTCGTATTAGGCAAAGTGTGTTGGAAAATATCAGAAACGGGCAATAGTTTAAGCTTAAGTGAGGTAAACTCTAAGAAACCTTTTTTTTTTCTCAAGCTTAAACTAAACAACATTGTAGTGGGAAAACATACCGAAAAATTCCGGACAGGCACGATGGTGCCGGATTTTTTTTTTTTTTTTTGAAGAATTGAGCGAGAGAAAAATGATAAACTTCTGATAACGGGCAAATATCTATGCTTGAGTGAGTAGAACTTCGAACATCCATATTTTCCTTTCTCAAACTCAAACTAATCTACATTGTAGTTTATACTTTTGGGGTATAATTTTCAGATGGAATATATAATACCCAATGAACAACTTTAAAAATGAATTATTATTTGTTTGCTTATAATTGTATTGAAACATTCTTTATAGGATTTTGCAAACAGCAGAAAAATTAACTATCTATAAAAGAAAAACTTTGTGTAGAAATATTAATGAAATCTTTGCATTCTTTCGATAACCTGAATTCTGGTTATGCTAGCAAATTAAAATCCTAAAATGAATTTGTCTAATTTCTTATTTGACAATTCTCATTCTAACACTAGCCTCCACACAGTCCCCTACGGCCATGCAGATTAAACTAGTATCCACATAACCCCCTACGATTATGAAGATTCAGTTAAAAATGAGAACAAAGACCTAAAATGAATTTATTTATCTACCTTGTCTTAAAAAAAATTTTCATTCCAATTGATTACATTTTCATGAAATCTATCATTCTGTTTCCTGGAAATGCTTAGCCTTTGAAACGTTTTTCGCCCTTATTCTGGAGCTCATCAGAAAGACATAAAGCCATTCATAAAGATGTTTCATGCAAAAGCAAGACAATTTCTATGAATAAGTGTGAAATGATTATATTTGACATTGACTGATAAAAACAACCTCACCTATCTATTAGCTAACTAGTATTGGAGCCTATATACTCTATGCATGTTTCAAAGGCTAAGCATTTCCAGGAAACAGAATGATAGATTTCATGAAAATGTAATCAATTGGAATGAAAAATTTTTTTAAGACAAGGTAGATAAATAAATTCATTTTAGGTCTTTGTTCTCATTTTTAACTGAATCTTCATAATCGTAGGGGGTTATGTGGATACTAGTTTAATCTGCATGGCCGTAGGGGACTGTGTGGATGCTAGTGTTAGAATGAGAATTGTCAAATAAGAAATTAGACAAATTCATTTTAGGATTTTAATTTGCTAGCATAACCAGAATTCAGGTTATCGAAAGAATGCAAAGATTTCATTAATATTTCTACACAAAGTTTTTCTTTTATAGATAGTTAATTTTTCTGCTGTTTGCAAAATCCTATAAAGAATGTTTCAATATGAACAACTTTGCTCACTAAAAGTAACTGTTATTTTTATAAGTGGTTTATTAAGATTGTGAGTTTATAAAAGTGGTTTATAAGATTACTAAAGAGTTGCGAAGTTGCATAGTAGGTATGTAAAATTACTAAAAGTTTTAAAACCTTAGGTTTTATAAAATGGCAACGGAAACATTTCCATCACAGACTTATAAAACTTTTAGTAACTGTTACTACAATTTATATAAAAAGTTTTTATATAAGTTATAGTCACAAATTTATAAAGCTAATAGTTTTCAATTCCTATATAGGGGTTGGCTTTGATGGATATAAAACAATAATTGTTAACATAACCCCAAATTCTACGTTTTTGTAAGCTTATTTTCCTTTTCAATGTTTTTATTCGCATTTCTAAACTAGAATCAGTGTGACATTCATAAACTCTCATATAGTATACACATTTTTTAAATATTGTTGATTTTTACAGGTTGGAAATTCAACTTATAATTAGCGTTCAGAGTCTGAATTTTCTTGGTCATTGCAGGGCCGGATTTCGTTCTACTGCTATTTAATTATACTTAAGTTACTTTTACCCCATAGTAATGATCGAGATAAGTATAACGATGAAATAATTCACAAAACTTAATTACAAGAAATATCTAAAATAACCCGGTACTAACGCAATCTAAAAGCTGCACTTTAAAGTTACACCTAACCACATGTGTCTTTACGTAAATACCTATAAGTAGGTAAACCTGGACATCAGTCTATAAATGAATACACACTTTAATAGCATTTGAAATTGCAGCATATCTGCCTTTCTGTTTGTGAGCGTCCAGAAAAAGGTCGACGATTTTTCTGCCATTTTAATGAGTATAACCAATATTTCATCGTGTTGTCATATGATTCGTCAATCCATAAAGTTATATTTGTAGCAGGACCGCTGACATTACATATTTTTGTGGAAACGCTTTAATAAATTAATTGAATTTTGATAAATTTTATTAGATACTGATAAATTTATTCAAGTCCACCCCTGAAATGTTCAGGGAAAAATCCAACCACACATGCTTGGTTATATAGAGGCACAGAAGTTCTATAAGAATCCCAGAAGTGTCTTTTCAGATTTATAGTGTCCCTTTGGTATTTTCAATGTGGATGCCGTATTTTCGATCCTGTCAGTGGACGCCATATTGATACTTTAAAAAAAACTGTTGAAAAACAGGTTAAATAATTAATATACTCAGCTAATACTACATTTTATGTAAATATAAATATGTACCACAAGTTAAAAAGTGCAGTTTTTTTATGAAGAATCGAATGTTATGACAAATTTACAAAAAAAAATTTTGGTTAAAGTTTTTAAATATATATAATTTCGGTGGCGCTTTTAATTTTTCGAGGTACAAAGGTCAATTTTACAGTAAAGATGCATTTGCATGAAAATTTCAGAGGCATATTTGCCATAAAAGTCAAGTATAATATATTTCTAACTGAAGTACGCATATTTCATATACAGAGTAAATGTCTCCATATTGTTAGAAAGAAAGATGTAATAATTTCATCATCAACTAAAGAAAGGGAAAGAGGTTTGTGGTGAAAGAAAGAGCGAGAAGGAGAGGTTCTGTATTTAAAGTTTATAAGAGTAACAGTTCCATTTCTATTACTTCTTACTATAAAACTTGGAGATAGGTAATGGTGACCCTTATAGAGCGCGCCATTTAAGCTCTTTAAGTGGTATAAAGTGGTAATTGAAAAGTTTTCACGGAAAATATACATTAATAAAGTTTTTATAATTCGGTGATGGTGATATTCAGAGTACCTTTACAAAACAAAAATTGTTAATTAGGTATACATACATATATTAGTAGACTAGTTTGAGTTTGAGAAAATAAATGGATGCTCGAAGTTCCACTCACTCAAACCCAGATATTTGCCCGCTTTTAGGAGTTCTTTATTTTGCTCTCGCTCATTTCTTCTGGAAAAAAATCGTGCCTGTCCGAAATTTTGTTTTCCCACTACAATGTCATTTAGTTAAAGCTTGAGGAAAAAAAATGATTTCTTATACAATATCCTGACCTCATTAGTTTCCGAGTAATCAATTTGTTAATTAAGAAATTTATTTTGGCTATAACAAATGAACGGGTTGACAAAATGAGTTGTGCCTAGAGCCAAACGACGCGTATTGAAAATATCTTTCAATTGAATCAAGATTGTTTCGGATCCGTCAAACGGTTTTCATTTTATTAAATAAAAACGAAAAAAATTTTCTTTGAACAATTATTTGACCATGAAGCCCTCGGTAGGAAACTTTTTCATAAGAAAATCTTGTTCGGCGGAATTTTTCCTACAAGAATCCGTTGCTAACTCAAATGGTATAAAAAATTTGTAAAATCACCTCTTTTTCTCCCAGGCAGACTGGCCTATAACTTTGAAACAGAGCGTCGAATCAAAAAGTGCAAAAGGAAAAAGTGTTCAAAGTTGAATTTTCTACAAGGCCATGATACTATAAATTCCAATTCCAATTCCAAGTACTTTTCTTAAGCCTTGGAACACTCGATATATACACGTATCAAATTTTCATAAAAATTGCTTATATCTCAAAAATGGTGGTCTTTTACGAAAAAATTGGGATAGTTAAAAATTTTAAGCGGAAAACTTCCTACAATATGCGCTATAAACAATAGCGATTTCTTAAAGTCATTTCCGCAATTTAAAAAAATACCGTGACTCCCCCATTGATTTAAAAATCCATTAATAACTTGGGAAAATGGAATTTTTATTGCATAGACATAGTTTTCGGGCAAATATTTGAATATCAAATTGAATGAAAAGTATTATGTACTATAGAGGGTAAATAATGCAGTAGATATGGCCTACATTGGAATCGATTTTTATAAATAGCACATACAACATTCAGTGGGGCATCACATTAAATTAAATTCAGAAAACATAGTCCTAATAAAAATTGTTAGCATGTTTTCAATAATACTTAAAGAAATTGAGAAAACAATTTAATTTAAAAAATCCCTTATGCTATTAAAGTAATTTTTTAACAGGAAGTCATTACAAATCTTGTTAAATATTAGTTCTGCATATAAAGTAACATCAAAAGTAATAATGCAATAAGGAAGTTGCATGATAAAAATATTATTTATCATATACTCATCTCGTTACCATGTAATAAAAAAAATAAAACTGCAATGTATGACTTTGACATCGCGAACCACATGTGAAATTGTTTAGAATATTTCTAATTTTGTCCTTCAAGGATACGTTCAAAGAAAACAATTAAATGTTCTTGAAATTGTGTAGGAAGTGTAATGTGTGCATTATTTCTGAAATAGACATAACTTTTCGTCATTTTATTGGGTAGTTATTAAAATCGAGATGTTAACTAATTTTAAGATCTAAGACCAAGCAAAATCACTGCCTGTTTGTTTAAAGTATATCGGATGCAATCGTTGTCCTATATCGCTACAACCTTCCCTATTAGGGTAAGCTGTGGTGTCAAATTGTATGAGAGTGTCTATGTGAATAGAATTTAACGAGTTAAACTTATAGTTAGTCGTGGCCAATTGATTACACATTTGAAAAACACAGACAACATCCATTACCCACCGACATTGCCAGTCTCGCGGCTGGGAATTGACAGTCTGACTAAGCGCACTTGCAATAACACAATTTAGTCGGTGGGTTGAGTCGTGAGTGGATAGATGAGTTAACCCTTCAGTTTATTGAATTGTATCATGGCGAACCTTGTCCTATTTTAATGAATTGTTGTCATCTACCACCGTATTTTCGTACAAGGTTTCTTAATTTTCATTTTAGAGTTCGATTGCACATTATAATAGCTATATGCACAAGCTGCAACAGCGACAACTTCAACGATGTCCATATGCTGGTCTGACGTTACTACTGTAGGGTGTTATTCCAGAGTGTGGATGGTAGCACTGGAGTTCTTTGCCTCCCAAATGTCTTGACGGAATGCCTCGGCGACAGTAAAGTATAGAACTTGTTACAGTTCTGGCACGGAATTTCCTGTATTTCTTGACTTTCTGGAATTTTGGTATTTGGCCGTTGTCCTTCTCACGTACGGTATAGATACGCCTTCGCCATCGATTTCTTGAAGATCCTTTAAGTTTTTTTGGTATGCTTGGTTCTTGCGACTGTCTGCCAAGTGCCAGCCTCTGGGAGCATGTCATGGGTACATTTACTGACTTTAGTGGTACTGAATGGTGGTGTGATCCTATATTTAGATATCGGTCTATTGGGTAGGTTTTCTCTATACAGCGTGGACTTGTTTACGTTCAGAAATCTGGTTTTCTATTTCTACCTCTATCCTGGACTTAATTTTGTCATGAATACTGTTCAGGTGGTCTAGGAAACTATTAAGATGTTGTCGTCCATAAGAGCAGATTACAAATGAGACACTGACGTATCTTAACCAAAGCTTTAGTTTGAATGTGGTGTTTGTATTGCTCGAATTTCTAAGTCTTCTGTGAAAAAATTGGCGATGACAGGACATAAAGGTGAATACATTGGCACTAATTCCTTTTTTGTGGCTCTGGTTGCTGTATATGAAGTAAAAGTTGTTTAAACAATGTTGAATTGTATAAGCAAACAAATAATAATTCATTTTTAAAAATGTTGAATTGTTGAGTGAGAGCAGGGCCGGATTAACTTGAATGGAGGCCTGTAGGCAAAGTTATGGAGGGGGCCTGTAGACAGAGGCAGAGTTATGGTGGAGGCCTACTTAAGGCCAGCGGTATCGGAAATTCAAGGCAAATGGAGGGTTTTCAATGAATTCAATCAATGATGCTTTTTTAAATATATATATTGTTTAGTAAGAATGTTCATTATTTCAATATAACACTTACAAATTACTGGCTTTTTTAAAACTGGGGTGCCAGGGCCATCGAGAGAAAATCGGGGCCCGGGACAACTACCAGCAATCTTCAATATAAATTTCAAAGAGCGGGGGGTGGCAACTATTTATCTATCAATAAAAACTTCAAACAGCGGAGGGGTGATGTGATATTCCCTAAAATTGAATATTTACCTAGATAGAAATTTTGAAGAGCAGGGGGGTGATACTCCTTACAACTGAATATTTTCCTCAATCGAAATTTTGAAGAGCGGGAGGTGATATTCCTTAAAATTCAATATTTTTTATCTCGGTCGAAATTCTAAAGAGTGGGGAGGGGGGCAATTTCATATTTATCTCATTCTAAACAATAAGTCATTCAGAACTCATTGTTATTTACATCACACTAATCATTTAAAAATATACCTCTCTCATTTCGCCTGATTATAGGGAAACACCCCCACCCCCCCTTCTCGGCAAACGTGTCAGGTGCAAATAATCGAAAGCACATCTATATTTATCAATAATCTTCAAACAGTTTTATGTTTATAATTTTCTGTAATCGCAGGATAACGTAGGTAGATGTTTTACATTTTGCATGAGATCTAGATATTATTTTCATTTCATAATTCTCAAAAATAATTCTAGGCAATATGGTCGGGGGCCCATTTTGGTGGGGGCTCCGAGACAATGCCTCACTGCCTCGGCCCTGAGCGAGAGGTTGAGAATGTGTTGTAGTGAGTGATACTTATGTTTGACAATTTCTAGTGACTTTTCCACTTGAACGTTTATGAACAGTGATACGACATTAAAGCTTACTAGATTATGTTCTGGTTGGACGGTCTCGTAGTAAATGAAATATTGTGCTTTCTTTCTATAGGATATTATTTTTTCAGACAGAGATTCTAGTTTCCTTGACCAAATTTCTTGCTAACTTCTGCAGAGGTGATCCTACGAAGTTGACAAACGGTCTTGTGGGGCTTCCTCTTTATGAATCATTGAAAAACCATAAAACTTAAAACAATATGAATACCTATTTCTGCCTAATATAACCACAACAAATCATTAGTCTAGTGAATGTTAGAGATTGCTTATCTAATGTACTGGTGTCGATGTTTGTTATTATTTGTGTTTAAAGTTCTAAGATATAATTTTGCAAGCCTAAACCAGAGAACATATGGTGTATGTTCTCTGCATAAACTATATCTGAAAATTTAGGAAAACCGTCGATTATTAAAGAATTAATTTTCTCCTAATATTGACTATACTTTTACTATTTTACTACTGAACTGTATAAATAAACCGAACGTTATCAAGAAGTTCACAATTACAATTATCTTAAATATAATTTATTACATCCTTATCAGTAAGTTTGAAAACTCTTTGTTTTATGATTACTTAGGCCTATTGGATTACCGAATGGCATGTTGGCGTTTCTGAAAATGGATTTTTCTCCAGTAGTATACAAGTCAAGATCTTTTATTTCAAAAAAAGGAAATACTTCAAAAATTGTATATTTTACTATAAAAAATACAAGATCTAAGAATATTTAACACCTAACTGAAAATTTTTCAAAAAAATAAAATTTTGGTTTTCTAACATATTTAAATATTTTTTATTTGAAACGCAATAAGTTATATGGAAAAACAGTTTAAACAAAAATATGTACAATTTAATGCTGAATGCAACGATATATAGTTTATTGAGTACTGGTTAAACAATAATGCTCTAAAATTTAAAAATCATGACGCGCTACAGGTATTGTGGAAGAATATTTCGGTGCGCAAGGTGAGTTTGGTCGGGCACATAGTTAATTAATGGGATGCGTATAGGATAATACAGTTTCTCTAAGTTAAAAACCGCTGCCTAAGGAATCACTACTTCCACATCCAGATTATTCGTCCAAGTCACTTTAAAGGAAACATCTTGACTATATTTGCACTCTAGTATGTGGAAATTATTGGTCATAGAATTTTAATAATATTTGGGGTAGATGTCATAGAAAAGTTTGAGGAGTTGGTTTCTACCATAGACGTCATTATAATACATACGTGTACGAAATTTCAAATGAATATCTCAACTTTATTTTGTCAATCCCATTAATGGGGTAGGGGTGGTGGGGGGGTTGAAAAATATTATAAAAAAATCTGAGGCCTTAACTTCTTGTACATACACCGAATTTCAAGTTTCTGTACTCATACCAGCTTGCTTTACTTATTTCCCCCTATTGACCCATAAATAACCCCCAACCCTTCAACGGAATCATCTCAAAGTATAATCTAGTTCCAGATGTCATTATAATTCATACGTGTACCAAATTTCAAATGAATATCTCGATTTTATTTTATCAACCCTTTTAATAATGAAGTAGGGTTGGTGGGGGTTGAAAAATATTATAAATAATCTGAGACCTTGGCTTCTAGTACATTCACCGAATTTCAAGTTTCTGTAGTCTTACCAGCTTGCTTTATTTATTTTCCCCTATTTACCCCTATTTAACCCCCAACCCTTCAACGGAATTATCTCAAAATATAATCTAGTTCCAGATGTCGTTATAATACATACGTGTAGAAAATTTCAAATGAATATCTCAATTTTATTTTATCAACCCTTTTCAAATTGGAGTGGGGGTGGTGGGGGTTGAAAAATATTATTAAAAAATCTGACGCTTTGGCTTCTAGTTAGACATCCATATAATACATACGTGTACGAAATTTCAAATGAATATCTCAACTTTATTTTATGAACCCCTTTAATGGGGTAGGGGTGGTGAGGGGTTGAAAAATATAAAAAAATCTGAGGCCTCAACTTCTAGTACATACACCGAATTTCAAGTTTCTGTACTCTTACAAGCTTGCTTTACTTATTTCCCCCTATTTACCCCTATTTAACCCCCAACCCTTCACCGGATTTCCTCAAAAGACAATCCAGTTCCAGATCTCGTTATAATATATACGTGGACAAAATTTCAGGTTAATATCTTAAACCGTTCCGGAGAAAGCGTGCGGACAAAAAAAGTTACAGACAGACCGACAAACAGACCGACAGACAGACAGAAATTTTTTTTCGCTCAAATTTAAAATCTCGACGTTTCATGACATTCTAAACCTATTTCACGAATAAAAATTTTAGAAAATTTTTTTGCGATTACTATACTTCCAATCCACTACGTGGATGTGGAAGTAAAATTGCATTCAGGCCATATCAGCAATGTTTTAAATTTTTTAGTGACAAAGAATTACAGCTTTTTCAAAACGGCGGAATAAATAAATGCGTTTTAATTATTAATATTGCTATGTGTTTTCACCCTTTTTGGAAACACCCTGTATGAATCCATGGGTTCTAAAATAATTTCAACCAGAGATAAACACTAACATTTTATTTAATAATTTACTGACTATACAATACTTCAAAATAACCTTTACACTTTGTTTACTTGATATTTAACCTCACTTTTTTCGCTACCTTTCACTTTTATAAACTTCTCTTTAATAAACTTCTCCTTCTGCGCCGGTAATCGCGCCTTATATATTCTGAAGTTGCCTCCAGATCAATCAAGAATCTTCTCTCACCGCATTCTAGAAAAGTCCACTTCTTTCTACTAGTTTCCAGTCACTCACATTTAGGCATAGGCGTATCAATTTCCAGTTCCAAGGGGGTGTAATTCATAACAATATCATAACATCATAAAATAATAGTTTGATATAATCTTACATAATGTAACGACCTAAATTACATTTTTAATTGCCTTCTTCCACTTAAAATTATTCTTAAGTTATCTTCATGTCATCATCTTTTAAAAAATGTTTTTGATTATTCGCAATATGTTAAAGTAAAAATGCCTCAATTTACCTGATTTATCTTCATATTCTTTCATGATCGATGAAGTTACTAAATCTGGGGTATTGGCACAAAGGAAGTTTCTTGCAGAACACTGACAGGCTTCTATGAAAATTATTAATTTTTTTGCAGGAACATATTGTTCGCCTTCTTACAGCTAGATATGGCAAGGTTAGTTTTACAGCTCTTGAGACGTGTGGGTTAAGCATGGAGACTGGTTCTAAATATTCATTACTTTTCCTCCATCCACAAAGACTAGCACCTGACAAACTTTGGATATTTTCATTCGCACTTCTTTATGCTGTTGTCCTACAATAAAATAATAATCAACCCCAAACCCATCAACTGTGGGTGGCAAGTTATCTCCTTGATTTTTGGTGGAAAACACCAGTCTGTTACCTTCTTTATTAATTAATTTTTATAGAGTAAACATACTAAATCGTGAAAATTGTCTTTAAGTTTTGTGGTGAGTTCTCAACAATGCAAGTGATTTCAGTATTGATGATGATTCCTGTAGATTCAAAAATACTTTAGTACAAAATTCTTGCTAATTATTGAGAATCTACCGATTATATTTGTCCAAGAAAAAAAATGGAAAAAATGAATGATGCATGTGTCCGATACTTAATGATTTGACGACTTTTCCTATATCTATTTCTTTTTCAGTTTCTCCTCGACTGGTTACCATAGCCAAGCGGCCCTCAAGGCCCTTGCATCGAATCGGACCAAGTCAAAACTGGTCCAAAACTGTAAACAGGCCCTCTGCGAACTTGGCTTATCAAACTGGGTCAGGCTTCTCTGGGTGCCTGGACACAGCAACATTGAGGGTAACGAGCGGACCGATGCTCTGGCCAGAAGGGGCTCTCGTGAGCCTCTGCTCGGTCCGGAGCCGGCTACCCTAGATCCCAAGCCAAGAGGTTGATAGATAACTGGACTCGCTCCCAGTTCATTGACCTCTGGGATTCCTATCCAGGATTCCGGCAAGCGAAGCTCCTAATCTCAGGACCCTTGCCGGAGAGAACAAAGCAATTTCTGCGTCTAAGCAGAAAGCAAATTAGAGCCGTAACAGGCCTCCTGACCGGACATGACTCTTTTAGGAATCACCTACACACAATGGGGGTGGTTCATCACCCCGATTGCAGGTTCTGTGAGGACGAGGAGGAGACTTCCATCCACGTTCTCACTTCTTGCCCAGGACTGATGAACCTCAGGCACAAGCACTTCGGCGCTGGCTTTCCAGTGCTGGAGGAAATAAGGAGTTCTCCCGTGGGAAGGATTTCAGCCTTTGGGCTGGAATCCGGTCTGTACGGGGAAGCGGGGGGATGTTTATCAGTGGAATATATGAAGTTACAACATGCTTAAATCTTTCTCAATTCCGAACTTTCTTGGCGAGGTATTCAGTGAGCTTCTTTTTGGTATTTGTGATGGATAAAAAATCTTTAAGGGAAATGGTTTTCATCAATGATCCATTTGAGACACGATACGATGCGCTAGAGTACTTTTAACTTTGTGCTTTTTTTAGCGAGTCTTTCTTTCCTGTCCCACATGTTAGCAACAAGACTCGTTGTCTAAAATTAAATCTTTAGTTGCCAGTTGCTAGTTGCTTTTAAAAAACCTATTTTTATTATTTTGTAATTAGATGAAATGTCTAAAACTAATGTTATTTACGATAAAGATGCGAAAAGTATTCTACAGAATGTGCAACAATTATATAAAAATTTCAGTGTAAATAATAACAGATCGAAACAGCTATTCAAGAAAAAACGTATATGCCTATACTAATTGGGACGGGTCGACTCCCAAGCAACATTTTTACAACCGTGTTACAACCCTTTTATGACCCGATTTGGACGGTTTGAAAAGGGTTGTCACGACTTTTCATACAACTTTTATATGATTTAATTGGATGTCATAAAGAAGTCGTTACAAGGTCATGAACCTTTATTAGGACCTTCATACGACCAAAAAGTCTTAAGGATTGAATGCGGTATTGTCGCATAAAGGTTGTTATACAGTCATTATAAGATCACAACAATCTGATCTGACTTCGATTTGACCTATGGTCTGATTCTGTACGCATGCGTGTTTGTGAATTTCGTTCAAACATAACAACAGAACATAACGAGTCAGCATGTACTGTAAATATTTTGCCTATACGTATGTCTTGTACTAATTCGTTTACAATACGGAAAATAAAAGCTCAACAACCAAACTGCTAAGTATGAAACATGAGTTATTTAAGAAAATGTTAAATATTTAAATCGATTTCTAGCAATGTTATGATGCCAAAACTGCTGGGGATTAATTTTTACTGTAAAAGTGTCGAAGATACCCCAAAAAACACAACGCGCCCTCAGAATAATGAAAATAAAAAAAATTTGAGAATTCAAGAAAAATAAAGGATTTTTAAATATTAGTTTCAATGGGCTACAATGTGTACACATTTGCAGAGAATAACAGAAAATATTAAAAAACACATTTTCTAGTCAAACTTATATGTAATAAGCCTACAAACTAAATTTTAAGTTTTAGTATTTTTGACTGTCAAAGATGGACGCCAAATTTGGTTGAAATTCCAACAGAAAATATGGCCGACACTGCTTATGACCTAATAGTTATAAATTTGTATGTGAAACTACCAAGCAGATATAAGACTGTTTTTAAATTACTCTGAAGTTATTTTATATTTTAGATACGAACATAGAGTCTTATTCACCATAGAGTAGTAACGATAGACACACCGTTCGCGTTCTCGTCGTTTCATATGATTATATTGTCATTTTGCATGCTTTAAACTACCTTATGTTAGTCTGTTAGTAAAAGTAGGAGAGTGAACGTCTCTTACTCTTATAAAATTTAAAGATGAATGTTACAAGAGATTGGTGTAAATATAAACAGCCAGGGACCTATAGAAGGGCAGTTAAAAGAAGTGTAGATAAAATGCGCAGTGACAATGTGGTTACACAAGAAATCTTTGAGAGAAACTCGGTTGTTGGTCTAACTAAAAACAAACCAAATGAACCCGCCTGTAGTGTTAGACAGTATCGATATTTTTTATATTGATATTGATATCGATACTTGAATTAAGAATCGAATAAATATTTGATAAAACTAGTCGCTATTTTTGTTTTGTTTTAGTCTTGAATATCGATCAATACCTAATCGATTCTATTTATAATACTTTCTGACCTTTTATGCAATTATCAATAATACCGAATCGAATAGAATAATTATTTCGAATATAAGTGTATTTCAAATAAGCGCTAATATTGACATTTGATATTTTTATTCACGAATCGTATCGAGGTCGTATGAACCTCTATTACAACTGTCACTTTTTTAAGTGTAGTGTTTATGTTTATGGGTCGTATCGAGATCGTATTGATTATTGGTATAACTTTTGTTACTATTATCAATATTTGGACGCCATGTTTTCATTTGTAGGTCATATGGAAGTCGTATTCAAAACCAATATAACCTACTTTATGACTCCCCTCCATTTCAGGTACTATCTCCTGTCAAGGTCCTATTAAAGTCTTATGATGTTTTTTAATGATTTTTGTATAACTATATTCTTACAAGGTCATCATGAGGTCACGTTATTTTATTTAATGGCCTTTATACAACTATATTCATTAAGTCGTGTTAGGCGTTTTATTGTAGATGATATCAACCTCTTTACAACCTCATAACGACCTGTTAGAGACCATTCACCGTAACGTCTAATTAGTCGTCTTATACATAGCATATAACTGTCATGCGACGTGGAATTTTGATAGTCGCGAGTATAACATTATAACGACCTTCATACGATTTACAGTCGTTAACATTATTTTAAAAACCATTTTACGACCATTGTACAACTAATTGGGCATGTAGACTAAAAACTATAATTCAAAATGTTGCTTGGGCTCAATGGTGCACATTTATAGGGTTATTTTTCAACCAATACGTATAAATCTGTATATCATTGGATTCAGCATAAAATTCTGCACATTTTTTGTTTCAAATTTTATTCCATACGGGGCCTGTTGTTTTCAAGATAAAAAGTGATAAATAAAATTAGAAAATAAAAATGTCTGTGTTTTGGGGATATTTCATTAGGTATTAAATATTTTTAACTCTAGTATTTTTTTTTCGTAATTGATATTTTTTTATAAGCATTTTACTTTTTTGAAATTAAGAATTGGTCAATTATTACCGAAGATATGATTTTTTGATAAATCGGCCCGGTCGCCATCTTGAATTGTGGATTACTGGAGAAAAATCAATTTTCTGAGATGTCAACAAGGCATTTGGTGATCCCGTTGGCTCACATTTTTATAAAATAAAGCGTTTTAAAACTTAGCAAGACATCGACGCGAGCGGTCGTTTTTGAGCCCTATGATAATAGACTAGGACGTCTATGACACCCACATTTCATTCTTCGTTAAATTGGTGAACGACCAAAAGACACATTTGCTACTATAATCAGTAAATAAAAAAATGACCATTACGGATTATACTATTCTGTATCACAAAATAAAAACAATAGTTAAATATTGCAAATTATCATGTTTAACACGCCTTAAAACATTGTTCCGCATTTTTCTATACTTTTTAATTTCAGGAAGAGCATAGCCAGAGAGCACATTAATAACATTTACCGTAAAAAGCACTAAAATTTAAATTTTTACTGTAAAATGTTACCCAGTTATCAACTCATCAATTATGTACGAGTTGATTAAGCTGAATTACTTACTAGGTATATCTCAATTATTTTTTATGGGAATTCCGAAGTTCTACACCAAAGTTCCATCACGCTGTGTACTGTTTTATCGTCCTTAAAACCAGTAATAAAGAAATTCATGGCGAAAAATAAATTAAATTACAATATAAATGAAAAAAACAATGAACCCAATTTCGGCAGACAACCAAATTGTGGTGATAAAGCATGCATGATCCAGAATGGATTACGCGCTATCCACGGTCTTCAGTTTTTAACCTTATATTTATGAACATGAAACTCATGTATGGTGCATTAAGCATTCAGATATACATACAGAGAGCTTTTTTAGTAGCATACATTAAAATATATATTTACCAGTGTGTTCTAAAAATTGATTTACTTATTACTTAGTGACGCAAACATGTAGGTATTAACAATTTAGTATTTATGATGCCAATATTTTACTTATTTTTCTAAACTGGCCTGAAACATTTTATATGATTGAATATTTGATTAGTACCTGTCTTGTGCTTATTTCAAAATCACTGTATATAAAAAACATAATTTTAATGGAAAGTGGCGTAAAATGAACCTGTAAATTGTTAGTGATTGTATGGCATTATTTTTATTTAATCAAGGCATATTGTTACTTTGTGTATCATTCAATTCGGAGATTGTATGTAACTTGTGCGATTCAGGATGTACTGATTATACACGTATTGTTACGCCTGTGAATTAGATTTCTGTAAACTGCAGGTTAAATTTATTATTTAAACATGGTATTGTTAAGTCTAGAATATGTATTTTATCGCATTCTTCACCTTCCAATGTAAATATAATAAGAAAAACAAATATATGTACTATATTTTCTTTTAACTGTAAACAAATTATTGTATTGCATTTTGTTAAATCATTTGTAAAATCTACATATCGTCGTAGAGAAACAAAAAACATTCAGTAAATATAACAAATACATTGTTCAAAAGTGAATTATTTATTATTTGTTTGCTTATAGTAATGAAACATATTCTTTATAGGATTTTGCAAACAGTCCATGTCAATTATAATTATTTTATACTTATTCATGGATATTGTCTTAGTTTTGCATGGAACATCGTTATGAGTGGCTTTAGGCTTTTCTGATGAGTCCACAATAAGGACGAAAAACATTTGAAAGGCTAAGCATTTATATTATATACTATATATTAAATATATGTGCTTTAAATACGTATGAATGTGTGTGAGCTCATAGTGTAAGTTTTGTGTATTTGTGGTTAGGTGTAAGTATTTTTGTATTTTATTACGTACTATTTTTTTAAACTCTTTTTATAGCGCTTTCCACTCGCTACACTTTTGTGCACTGGGGGGGTATCTTATTCTTTCTAAGGGTATATGATAAAACAGGTGCTAAAATGGATACATCGAGTGCGCGGGGGTGTGGTCGGTGGAAACGCGATTATTGTCATCCTCCGCACAAGGTTTACTTTAGGAGGGCTTTCTTGTTTATTGTGGCACTGAGTCTTATCTATTCTGTATAAAATTCTATCATATTGCAATAAACATTATTATTATTATTATTATTATTATTATTATTAGTATTATATTATTATTATTATTATTTCCAAGAAACTGAATGAGATTTTATGAAAATGTAATTCTGTAGAATGAAAAAAAATTTAAAGACAAGGTACCTACGTAAATTAATTAATTTCAGGCCTTTGTTCTCATTTTTAACTGAATTTACATATCGTAGGGGATCATGTGGATACTAGTTTAGCCTGCTTAGCCGTAGGGGACTAGGTTGGATGCTAGTGTTAAAATGAGAATGGCAAATAAGAATTTTTACTTGTTAGCATAACCAGAAATCAGGTTATCGAAAGAATGCAAAGATTTCATTAATATTTTTATATATAGTTTTTCCTTTAATTCTCATAGATAGCATTTCTTTCCACTGTTTGCAAAATCCTATAAAGAATATGTTTCAAATACATTGTTCATCTAGAAAAGAATCTCATAATGAAATATTTACAAAAAATATATATAACATGCTCCGATTCAAATGATCAAAGTCATCATGTAGATTATCATTCAACCCATTTGAAAATATAGATACATATACAAGAATAGATCGAACATGTGTATATAGTATTTCTAAACCAGATATGTTATGCGCTTACCTCAAACGAAAGTAGTCGATTGTTTACCTGGCTCACCATTACAAGTTCCTTATAAGCTCTTGGTTCACTCTTAATATTGCCGGTAGCATAGCCGTAGGTTAAATGATATGTATTTACTTTTATTGAATCATTTATGGAGTTATTCATTAAACTAACATTATTTATTATAAATAAAAAAATGTAGTATATATAAATAATTTACATAATGCATATCATTTCACATAAATTAGTTAGTAAAACAAGATTCACAATAATTAAAATGTGATCCTGAAATTTGTCGGTCGAGGGTCATGACATCGCTCGTATTGTCAACTATCCCTTTATGTCTTTTTTTATGATCTTCAAATTGACTTATATAGTATAGTATACTATACTAGGTATTGTAATATATAAAAATATTTTCTTTTTAAAGACTGTTACAGATATTAAGTAATGACAATTTCCATGCTGTTCGGTATCAGTCTAATAGAAACAAACTATTTTATTTTTAATTTATCCTGCACATTCGTTTGCATGTGAAAGAAGAAGACGAGAGGGAGGAAAATCGAGAAGGAGGTTATCTGTCTCCGCCTTATTTATGAGATTATAAACAAGTTTCACGCTCATACACGAACTTCATAAATTAAAATTAACTCGATATTAGTTAGTTATATTGACAATGTTGGCCGCCATGATAGGTCACCAACGCCAAGTTTATGTTAAATGAATCAAATGTAAAATTATAAGGTCTGAACGATCAGCTGGTTCGGCGAAACAGTGACGTTCTATTGTTCGACTTCTGTAGTCAAAAGAGTTACTTTCATCATTGCAATTCAAGCAGTAAGTCAAAACAAAGCACATATTGGGTGTTATCAGATTTCATCTTCCCGTTGCTGTTGATAGATAAATTATTGTTTAGTTTGGGAAACAATGTAATTAAAACTAAAGTATCAAGGCGTATAGTATTTCTAGTATTAACTTGGAAATTCAGTCTAAAGCATTGCTACCAGGATAAGTCATTACAAAGCCTATTCGTGATAGAATAACACACGAGATCGCGTACTGGTGCATACTTGAATATTGCAAACGATATCCGTATAAAAATATAGTTCACCAGATATGTTATGCGCTTACCTCAAACGAAAGAAGTCGATTGTTTACCTGGTTCACCATTGCAGGCCTTCTGCCTGATTTGATTTATGCCGGTTGCATAGCCGTAGGTTAAATGATATTTATATTTACTTTTATTGAATCATTACGGAGATGTTCATTAAACTAACATTATTTACTTACTATAAATAAATCATTTATATCATGCTTAACAATTAATATAAATTAGTGAAACAATATTTTCAATAATTATAAAGTGATTCTAAAATTCAGTAATTATAAATTGTGGGTCTACGCTCGGGTCTATCGTGAGGAAGTATTTCTTTGTCAGTCTTTTTTATGAGTTTCATACTGAATTTGGATGAAGTATACTCCTTGTGATATCTTATTGCTATAAATGTTTTAATAATCTCACATTTTTTAATTAATTTTCTGTTTATAGTTTATTGGAGTAGCATTTCTGGAGAGAAGTATTAAAGTTTAACGAACATATAATACATTTGCAGTATGTCGCAAAATAACAACTATGTCTGGATAAACAACATTGTAGCAGTTAATTACTCTTGAGGTTGCTTCGTCAGCTGTCAAATTGTGCACGCATTCTATTGGTTCTTGTCAACCTCAAATAAGTTGACGTCCTATCATGTCGACCGTGGTTGGAGGTGTCGTGCATTCTCCCTCTCGTCAGAAGAGTAACTCAATCTTCTTATGGTTTTGTTCTCTTTTGGTCGGATTAACGGCGGCGCCTCATGTCATGCATATTTCTATAGATCTATCTTTGAAATATTAAACATAGTTGCCCTATTACAGACGGAGCAACTAATCTTACACAGCTTCTATAGAGAGTAAATTTGGTAAACTGCCCAACTAGCAATTCGATATTTTATAAAAGTTGTAGGAATCTTCTTGACACAAATTTTATAAAACAATGTTACTCTCAGAAATACTTTCATAACGTTTTCACAGCAGCTATAAATGCAAAATTTGCACAATCTCATAAAATATTTCAGTCGCTGTTGATATTTTGTAACACCTGCTGAAACCATTACAAAATAATTATATAAACATTTCCAGAAGCCTTACGAAAATTTAGCACCATCATTATATAGTAGTTTTATTAAAGCTTCTTTTAATTGTACCATAAAACACACTTCACTGTTTGTTAAATTACTGCTATAAAACAACTAAACAACTGTTTTATAAGAGCTTTTAAATAGTCATTATTTAAAAAAAATGCTGCTTTGTATACACTAATAAAATAAAATGATTTCTAAAATGTATCCTAAAAGTTTAAGAAGTATTTCTGACACTAAAAGCATATGGCATTGTGATTTAGTACTCGGTACCTAATAACCTATAATCATTATTTAAGAGACTTGTTCTGGCTTACATCGACTGTAACTTTTGATGTGAAGAAAATTTTACTGTGAACTATGGCCATATTTTTAATATATTTTTAACGGGCCTCACATTTATTGATGATTTCTAATAATTTTTGAAATTTTATAAATATCGATTTTATGAATTTGAGTTTTTTTACAATGTGACTTACACTAATTTGTTTTAGTAGTCATAACAGTATAGTTAGCACGTTTCTGACTCCATAAATTCTAATAAACATTTGATATTTTCAATTTTCATAAATTGTCATATGTACCATCACGAATGCTGGCCTTTCAAGATGGCCTCCCTCTATAAAATACTTTTGTGTTAGTAGCAAGCATTTCACAATATTTAAATTATGAGATGATTCCTATAAAACATGTATAAAATAATGCGCCTTAGTGTAACTTTTTCGTGAATCTTATAACATAGATCACTAATGAAATAAAAAACACTAAACTGTTTTTCACGTTTTCACAAGTATTACGTCAACATGACGATCGTTTCGCTAAAACATTAGCTTCATCAGATGAGCGCACTGTAACGTACAGTGCGCTCATCTGATGAAGCTAATGTTTTAGCGAAACGATCGTCATGTTGACGTAATACATGTGAAAACGTGAAAAACAGTTTAGTGTTTTTTATTTCATTAGTGATAATGGATTTTCACCAAGTAAAGGTCGAGTCTATCAACATAGATCACTCACTTTCGCGATACTTTTGTAGCTCTTATGATAAATCTGTTAGGACTGAGTTGTAAATGCAACGATCGAACGAGAATTGGTTCAATTTCCATAAATATAACCTAGAAATTAGTAGCAGTAAATCACCTTATTTTTAGAGCTGTGTATTTATGATTTATTTATTGCCAAAAACACGTAGTTAATTTTACTATAGTGGAATCAACAGTACTTTGGCATATGGCATGATACGTTAACAGTGCAGTGAGTGAAATCGTCGTTTTACAGCAGTGTAAACTGTATCCTACTGCCAAAACCACTACGCTGTTAATACATGTACCTAATATTTTTAAAACCACTTTTAAGTTTCTCCATTGTCCTAAATCTGATGTTTATAGTTTGGCCGTTATATGATCTTTTAAGATCTGCACCGTTCTTGTCAACGTTGGTAACCAAAATTTTGGAGAATAATTTTCTTATAAACTTGTCTACTATAATTATGACAAATTTTCATTAAAAGGCAGACTTTAATTATGACTAAATATAAATACACAGCTAACGCAGGAAATCAATTTTCTCAAATATGTTTTAGTGTATTGTTAGCCACCACTTTTTATGCTTAAGTAAACAAATTTGTTTTATAACGACTTTGTTGCTGTTTCCATATTACAGTAAATACAATGCTATATAATCATTATATAACATGCTCTGGAACAACATTTATTCTTAAAAGCAAAATTGTCACAAATAGATCTTTAATATAACTGTTTTGTAAGATGATAAGAAATAACTATAAAATAATTCGAGCGTATATTTATAACGGTGCTAAAAATGCTGCTGAACGATACTAAAAAATCGTTATAAAACGATTTAGTTTTATAAGCTGAAATATTTTATAACTTAGTCACGAAAACATTTATAAAATAATTTCTTAACTCCATTATAAGGTATTTTATAATTTTGCTGTAGAAACATTTTAATAATAAATTTATAAAATAGTTCAGTTGCCGACAACAAAGTAGTATTTTCTGGAACTCTAATATAATCAATCGGCATTTAGAAGCATTAATAAAATAGCAATAAAACAAAAGAATCGTAGAGCATTTAAATTATAAAACTTTGCTGGTTGGGTGGCTGGTCAAAAAGGATGATAATGTTGCGTTCTTGCGCAGTACCTTTGGTGCTAAGGTATCTTCTCCTAACAACTACTGTATGACGTCAGGCAATGTTCAATATATTTTTTATTGTCCGGGACCATATTTGAGAAGGTACGATAGAAACAAAAGGTGCAAATATCGTTTTTGCTTAGTACTAGATTTTTTATCGGCACGGTGGCTTGGTCGGCTAAGCGTCTTAGTGGCGAGCGCGCTTGGTCAGACTGCCTAATGTGTACTGGGTTCGATCCCCAGAACTGGCATGCGGCACTGGCGATGCTGGTAATGGATGTTGTCTGCGTCTCTTCAAATGTGTAATCCCCTTCCGGACAGCCCATGAGAGGCTTTGGATTTGGGGGTTGTCTACTATGTGGGGTGTGTTTACGTATGTATGTTATGTATTTTAAAGACAGCTTTTCTGGTCAAGTCTGAGTCTTTCAGTATTTGTATGTATATTTGTATGTAAGCTTCAAAACTACTGATCCGAGTTGAGTGTGGTTTTCATCAATATAACAGGTATTAGTTGAGAAAGTGACGATACAAAAAATTACAATTTTGATGAAACTTTCACTAAAAGAATCTTGATGTTCAGGAAAAGGTTTTACAGGTCAGGCGTTGCCACCCACAAAGTTGAAAAAACAATGAACTATCTTGAAAAATAAAAAATTACTAAAAATTATTACATAAAAGTTTACACTGTCACGGGTAATTTGTTTCTTTTTTTATTTCTGTTTAAAGCAGGATTGTAGCCAGGAGATGCGTGGCATCCTCTGGGAATATTTGAGCACAACTGGAGAAATTCCAACATTATATTTGGGAATATTTTGTATATTTTCGTAAATTGTAAAGGTCTAAATTGGTCTCTCCTGAAATCCAATGAACACCCCCTACAATTTATTTCTTGCTACAGGCTTGGTTTAAAATCGACGATCACGTTTATGAGTAATTTCTAATGCCCATCACTTTCTAAGAATATTTATATTTAAAAATATAATTAGCAAAGAGAAAAATATGCTCTATGTGATACGAAATTTCAATCGGAATTCTAACAATCTTTACCACGATTTACGACAACGTGCACTTTGCTAATCTATTCCAAATCAATAAGGTAATAGCTATACTCATAAAAGTCATAAACTACTTAAATAATTACCTAAATGGAATTCAAACTAATTAATACATTTGACAACTTTTAATTTGTCTCATAATGGTTTTAAAAATTTTGTACTATCTTATGTCATTACTACTGAAGGATCTTTTAACACTAATGGACATAAAGATAATTACCTACTTCATCTTTTTTTAAATTACTTTTTACAATTTTTATAGTTACAGACATATAGGGGGCACTCAACAAATGCTTTCGCTAAAATGGGCTAACTCTCTAACTCTCTCTCTTTATTTTTATCACCTTAACATTTATGAGCCACCCCCCCCCCCCCTGATACGAACGTTCGTCTTTAAAGGAAAATATCTTCACCACATTTGCATTCTAGCATGTAGAAATAACTGGTCATAGAATTTTAATATTTGAGGCAGATATCATAAAAAAATTTGAGCCGTTGGCTTCTAGCATGTGCGCCAAAAATGAAGTTCTTGGACTCTTATTAGCTTGCTTTACTTGTTTTTCTTTATTTACCTCCCCCACCCCTTCAACGGAATCATCTCAGTCAGATATCATTACAATACACACGTGTACCAAGTTTCAAGTGAGTATCTCAATTTTATTTTATCAACCCCCTTAATAATGGAAAATATTATAAAGAAATCTGACGCCTTGACTTCTAGTATATACACCAAATCCCAAGTTTCTGTACTCTTACCAGCTTGCTTTACTTATTTTCTCCTGTTTACCTCCACTCGGTTAACGAAATAATCTCCAAATATAATCTAGTTCCAAATGTCTTTATGTTACATACGTATGCCAAATTTCAAGTGAATATCGCATTTTTATTCCATCAGCTCCTTAATAATGAAGTAGTGGTGGTGGTGCAGGGATTGAAAAATGTCATAACAAAATCTGAGGCTTTGGCTTCTAGTATATACACCAAATCTTAAGTCTTATGTACCTACTCTTACCAGCTTGCTTTACTTATTTTCCCCTATTTAACCCCAACCCTTCAACAGAATAACCTCAAATATAATCTAGTTCCAGATGCCAATATAATACATACGTGTATCAAATTTCAAGTGAATATCTCAATGTTATTTTATTAATCCTTTTAATAATGTAGTGGGGGTGGTGGGGGGTTGAAAAACATTTTAAACAAATCTGAGGCCTTGGTTTCTAATATATACACCAAATCCCAAATTTCTGTACTCTTAGTAGCTTGCTTTACTTATTTCCCCCTATTAGCCCCTAATTAACCCCAACCCTTCAACGGAATCATCGCAGAATATAATTTAGTTTTAGATGCCATTAGAAAACATACATATACTTACCAAATTTCGAGTATCTCAATTTTATTTTGTCAGCCGTTTTAATCCACTACGTGGATGTGGGAGTAATATTCTGTTGATTTTTTCTGAGAACGTTCGCTGTTTTGTGAAGACCCTTCACCCCATCGTTCACTTTGTCACATTCTCTGTAACCCCCTCCACCCCTCTAAAATCATAGATACACATATTTTTTGAATTGCCCCATTCTGATATGAGTACTGGTGATTGTAAATGGCCATGATAAATAGTATAGTACACCAAACAGTATTTAACCGAAAAAAATTACAAATTGCAAATATGTAGTATTTTGCAATTTAATATATCGTTAGTTATTCTCAATAAAAATCTATCAGTTATTGATGAAAACTGAACGATTTCTTCGTGAATGAAGTAAGCAAAATACCCAAATAAAATAAGTGGAATTAGAAGCCTTCTATCATGTTAATTATTGCGTTACCGCCTCCTGGTTTAACATAATAACCATCCATCCCGGAGGCAATGGCAAAGGTTGGCATTAGATTGTTCATTGATTTCTTCCATGTTTTTCATATGGTTGATCATAAACTACTCTTAAACAAATTGGACAGATATGGAGTCAGAGGGATTCCATTAAACCTTTTCCATTCATAACTCAATAATAGTACCCAAATTGTCAGGCTATATCATGTGATGAGCGATGTATGTGAAATACGAATACTCAAGGATCTGTTTGAGTTCCTCTGCTATTTTATATATACGCGCATGATTAGATAACATATTGTTCCGTGTTTTCCACCTTTTTGGAAACACCCTGTATGAATCCGTGGGTTCTAAATAATTTCAACAAGAGATAAACACCACTAACACTTTATTTAATAATTTACTGACTATACAATACTTCAAAATAACTTTGTTTACTTGGTATTTAACCTCACCTTTTCGCTACCTTTCACTTTTATAAACTTCACTTTAGTAAACTTCTCTTCCTGCGCTGGTAATCGCGCCTTATATACTCTGAAATTGCCTTCTAGATCCATCGAGAACATAATCGAGAATTTTCTCCTACCACACTCTAAAAAACTCCACAAGTTTCCAGTCACTATTAAGCATAGGCGTATCATCTCCAGTTTCAAGGGGGTGTAATACATAACAATATTTAAGTGGAGTATCAAAAGTCCATACCATATGTTATGCTGATGACACGAACATTTTATCATAGATAGTATAGTGAATTGAATGCAATTAAAAATACTGCTAAACCAGTGTATTCAAATAAAATCAAGAGGTCGGTAGAAAATAAGTTCAATTTTATTATTCACTTTGCAAATAAACAAATATTTGTCTCTCCGGTAGTAAAATAGAAATCTGCGAATATGTAAAAATACTAGGAATAATTTTCGACAAGCATTTGCGGTGGGAAAATTATATAGACATTCTGTGTAATAAACTGTGCAGTAGCTGCTATGTCGAAAAAAAAAACAATAAGCGTGATGTAAAGAAAAATTAGGATGTTATTATTTTTTTTTAATTTCACGACGCGTCGCGGTTTATTCAGTATTTATTTCGATGCTGTGAGGCGCTATGGGTTACGATTTATGTCTATGCGTTGTAGCAATGAGGTTCTTTTGAGTCTCTACTATGCAAATATTAGGTAATATTCGATTACTGAAGAGAATCACTGACAGTTAAAAACTGCCAATTTGACCATGTTCCCATCATTCTCGACAAATAATGTCATACTCGTCTTCAGCAAACAAGAATTAGTTGTTTCTTTCTGCATTTTTCTCTGACTGCACAAAAAAATCTGTTTTTAAATGCTTTCATTTAACTTGCATTATTAGTGTGTATGTTTGTTTAGGTCAAATCTTGCAATCAAAGTCTCGACCAGTTCTAATCAAGCTAGAGCTTTGAAATTTGGCACACATGTATAAGTCCGGTGACAATGCAATATGGTATATCTATTACCATTCTAAATCCAATATGGCAGACGTCCCAAGATGGCGGATTACCTTTTTTTCAGATCCCCTTAATACAGGTATCACCATTAAAATAATAGTGGGTCTTCTAACCGGCCACTGTCGATTTAATAGACATTTGAGTCTAATGGGTCTGGCAGAGGATGCAACATGCAGATTCCGCCAAGAGGAAACCTTAGTCCACGTATTGTGCCATTGCGAAGGCCTTGCAACTACTTGGTGAGGAAAAACCAAGGGCTGATAGCTACACTAAGGGGCCCTTATCAAGGCTGTGGAGTCTGATACAAAGGACAGAGCTGGATAAGGAGCTCTAAGGGAAACAATCAGGACACCACAATAGATCCATGGGGGTCGCGGTGGTCAAGGCCAATCAGCCAGCTCCTTCTTCCTAATTTAATTTAATATGGGAATCAAATGAAGGGGCTTGACGAGTGAAATACGAGAAACAATGCGACGTCATTCTAAATCCAATATGGCGGACGTGCAATAAAAATGTCGACTATAGTTATAATTAAACTAGAGCTTTGAAATTTGACACGAGTGTATAAGTCCGTTGACAATGCATTTTTATGATAGGCATGACCTAATTCTACATCCAGGATATACAGTGTGGTCGATGAAGTGTTTAACAAATGGAATTTTTCTTTTAGTTGCACAACCAAAGTATAAATACCGGCAAAAGTTATTGCATGTCCGATAACCAGTTCAGCTGCCTTCAAGTTTAATAGTATACAGGGTAGGGCAAAAAATATGAAAATCGTTCAAGAATAAAGTGCTTATATGTTGAAAAAAAATTATATAAAAAAGATTTTTAGGAAAAAGATTTTATTTAAAAAAACTACTAAAAAGTAAAAAATATAATTTTTAAATTCATACTCCCGGAAACCAAAAGCTTTGAGGGCAGTCAATTGAGCAAAGTAACTATGCAGTAGTGCTCTATGACCGTCCCCAAAGCTTTCGGTTTCCAGGTGTATGAATTTAAAAAAAATATTTTTTACTGTTTATTACAGTTTTTTTAAATAAAAGCTTTTTCTAAAAAATATTTTTTTATATACATTTTTTTTTAACATTATACTTTGCAGACAATTTCAGGTAAAGTCTGCCACAAAATTGATAAACCAAATATTCTGATCCATTAATAGATCGAATTAAAGTAATTATGACCATAAATGTAAGTTAGGAGCATTGTTCATTAACTAACTGTAAGGCTCATTAAATTTAGAGTTGCACATGATCTACGCACTTTATCACATTTCCACGAGTCAACACAAGAAATGTTCCAGTTCTTTTTTTAAATATACTTATATAGACAGACTTCAGATCTATATCATTGCGTTTCTTCATGCCCTTGACCCAGACTATACTATTAATTTCCTGTTGAATCGAATCAATATTAATGTATTTATTTCTTGTAACTTTCTCACGTACAAAACGTAGTGGCTACATTTAATCAAAATGTTACATAATCTTGCAACGCATAATTATTTATGTACGTGTGAAAATACCGCAAAATCTTTAATGTATCAGTTACCAATGACTGAAATGTATTCTAATTAAATGACATTTTCTTTACGATACAGCAAAAATCGAACAGGTAAGAAATAATTACAGGAAGCTGCTCAACCAAGAGTTATAGCAACTGATTTTAAGAAGAGAGGAAGAGAATCTTAAGTAATTAAGGTAAATGTAAATAAAATGCCACTAATTAGTTTGCAATAAAATTTGCTGTTTGGAGTACCTATTTTAATGTACTGTCAATTTTCTTTGGTATCTTAATTCGGGTATATTAGTTTCTGTGGCAATTCATTAATATTGTAGAGGTCATTTTCCTTAACACCAATTTTACATAGATGCGAAGGAAATCTTCCATTATTAAAGTGTAGACGGGTAATTGTCGTATAATCATTTCTTTTTACCTCTTCATCGTCATACCATCGCTTCGAGGTAATATGTGGGTTTAATACAAACTAATTTTTCGGATGTTCTGCATATAAAAATCTTTTGTACTGTCGCGTATTTTCACCCCTGAATCAACCTTCAGGATCCGTGGGTTCCAAAATAATTTAACAAGGGGTAACCACTAACACTTTATTTAATAATGTTATGAATTACACCCCCTTGGAAAAGGAGATGGCACGCCTATGCCTCTGATGGTGACTGGAAAGGCTCTAGAAAGAGCCAAGGACTTTTCTAGATTATGGTTGAAGAAGATTCTGGATTGATCTAGAGCTAATTTCGGAGTATATAAGGCGCGATTACAAGCGCGGGAGAGAAGTTTTATTAAGAAGGAAGTTTATTTGAGAAGTGACACGCTCGGGAAAAAGTGAGGTTAACTATTAAGTAAACAAGTATTGTAGTCAGTAAATTGTTAAATAAAGTGTTAGTAGTGTTTAATCTCTTGTTAAAATTATTTAGAACCCACGAATTCATACAGGGTGTTTCCTAAAAGGTGGAAATCCGTAACATTTTGGTGTCGGAAGCGGAATTTTGACAAGAGGATTTTTCGGAAGTGTTGAGAAGACTGGGACAGTATTCTCGGAGTTTGTGCTAACACAAGGAGGACTAATTTACTGGACATTGTTCGAGAATTAATTTCGAACAGGAAAATAGTGTCAAGTGCGTTTTTAGACATTGTAGAACATTTTTGTTGGACATTAGTGGTTAAGTGACAAAGACTCTAGATAAGACTTTTTTTTGTGCCGTTTTGAGGTTTTTTTCCGGACAGTCCCATTACCGATAGTGACGTAATTATTAAATTTTGCTGATAATTATATGCCGGTAACAACCAGAAGCATGGCATCCGAACAACAAATGCAGGACTTTATGGCCCAAATGCAAAAGATGATGATGGATCAGGAAAGAAAGCGCCAGGAAGAGAAAGAAGAACAGGAAAGAAAACGCCAGGAAGAGAAAGAAGAACAGGAAAGAAAACGCCAGGAAGAGAAAGAGGAACGTGAGAGAAAACGACAAGAAAAAGAACAAAAACGCCTACAGGAAAAAGAAGAACAAGAACAAAAACGTCAAGAAGAATTAAGAAAAATTTTTGAGGAACAAGAACGAAGACGTCAAGAGGAGAAACAAGAAGAGGAGAAACGACATCAAGAAGAAAGAGATGAACTAAGGAAAATTATAGAAGGCCAACAGAGTGCCATATTTGCCGTCACTGAAGAACTCAAAAATAAGGTAGCGGAAGAAGTCAGTGAAGTCAAAGAAAAAGTAGATCGGGTTGAAGGAAAAACAGATAAGGTCGAGGAAAGAGTAAACAAGTTCGAAGAAGAAGTCAAAGGAGAGATTGACCAGCTTAAAAGACAGTTGAGGGAAAGAGGAAACCAGCAAGTGGTGTCATCAGGCCAACGATTGAAAATTCCCTCTTTTGATGGTCAAAGTTCCTGGATGACTTACAAGACACAGTTTGAGGCAGCAGCGAGTGCAAACAACTGGAATGACGAAGAGAAGGCTAAGGCATTAATCGTGGCTTTAAGAGGCCAAGCGTTGGAGTTGCTCCAGACAATTCCGGCAGACCAACAACGGAATTTTAAAGTTTTAGAAGCTGCCCTAGATCTACGATATGGCGATCAACACCTTGTCCGAGTGTACCAGACCCAGCTGAAATCACGTGTTCAAGGGGCTGGGGAAAGTTTGCAAGAGTTTGAAGCTGCCGTGTGGAGACTGGCTCACCTGGCTTACCCGGATGTACCGAAGGAATTCCAAGATCAACTGGCAGTAGAGGCTTTTCTGGATGGTATACAGGATGATGAGATAAGGCGAGTCCTCAGGTTATCTCGATACCAGAACAGCGGCGAAGCGTTGATACGTGCACTCGAGGTGGAAGCTGTCTTTCAGGATGCCCCGAGTCCAAGAGTACAAGCTGTGAGTATCGAAGAATCTCAACCAGAAAAGAAGAAAGAGAACCCTATCTTGATCCAGATACAGGAGGTAAATGAAATGATTAGTCAGTTACTGGCTCAATGGGATACTGCGGGAAGACAAGGAAAGCCAAACAGGAGTACTAAATGTTACAACTGTGGCAGAGCAGGGCATATCAAGCAAGACTGTCGATATCGGAACTTGAGGAAAGTGAATGTTAGAAACATGGAAGGGACACAGAATAAACAAAGTAGTGGAAGGCCAAGTGGACGACGGAGTATGAAATGTTACCGGTGCGGAGAACTAGGACATATCCAGCTTGAATGTCCACGGAGAAGATTGGAGAAACTAAAGGCCGAGGAAGCTGTGAAGCTGAGGGGAAAATCAGAGGAAGCTGGTACCAGAGAGACTGTGACGGATAAGGAACGTGGTACCCCAAGAGAAGTAAGGATTTCCCAGCTTCGAAGCATTCCGAGAAGTCCACTACTACCAGGACGTGAAAATAAAATGAAACCCCAGAAGGATGCTGATACGTCATCCGGAAGAAGGTGCAAGGAAGATTGCAAGTACTACCACCAGGAGAAACTGCAGGTCACAGGAGCAATGAACACTGTCAAGGTGGAGGTGCCGGATGACGGGATAGATGAGGCGCTCAGACAAGAGCAATTGAATGATGTGGAAATTGGGCCTATATTGAGAGCCAAAGAAAGGGGAACTCGTCCAAAATGGAAGGATGTTTCAGGCAAAAGAGTGGGACTGAAGGCACTATGGGCGCAGTGGGACTCACTGAGTGTCAGGAACGGGCTGTTGCGGAGAGCATGGGAAAGCCCGGATGGAAAAAAGGTGGTTATGCGTCTAGTGATTCCCAGGTGTCGAGTAGCGAAGGTGCTTCAGGAAGTGCACAATGGGACATCCGATGGACACTTCGGTGTTAACAAGACCCTGAAGAAAATACGAGACCGATTTTATTGGATAAGAAGTCGTCAGGATGTGGAGGCTTGGTGTCGCAAATGCAAGATTTGTGCAGCCAGTAAGGGACCACAGACTGGAAGTAAGGGTGAAAAGAAGCAGTTCAACTCCGGAGTTCCTTTCAAGAGGTTGGCTAACAATATAGCGGAGCCATCACCGCCCAGTGACCGAATGAAGGCTCGATACGACCGGAAGGGTAGTTCAGAAGGATTCAAGGCAGGAGACCTGGTTTGGGTGTACAACCCACAGCGGAAGAAAGGAAGGTCACCGAAACTTCAACCGCCTTGGGATGGACCGTATACTGTTATTACCCGAATTAATGACGTCGTCTATCGAATTCAACGAAGCAAAAAGTCCAAGATGAAGATCGTGCATTTGGACAGGCTGGCGAAATACATCGATGATTCTGAGTTGCCTGATCGGGACGATCTAGGCTTAAGGAGGGGGCAGTGTTATGAATTACACCCCCTTGGAAAAGGAGATGGCACGCCTATGCCTCTGATGGTGACTGGAAAGGCTCTAGAAAGAGCCAAGGACTTTTCTAGATTATGGTTGAAGAAGATTCTGGATTGATCTAGAGCTAATTTCGGAGTATATAAGGCGCGATTACAAGCGCGGGAGAGAAGTTTTATTAAGAAGGAAGTTTATTTGAGAAGTGACACGCTCGGGAAAAAGTGAGGTTAACTATTAAGTAAACAAGTATTGTAGTCAGTAAATTGTTAAATAAAGTGTTAGTAGTGTTTAATCTCTTGTTAAAATTATTTAGAACCCACGAATTCATACAGGGTGTTTCCTAAAAGGTGGAAATCCGTAACAATAACTTATTGAAACTAAGTACGCAATCTTTTCCTTAAATAAAATATACTTTTACTAAAATAACCATTAGCAATGTTTACTACTTTGTATTTATATCACCTCGGATTTCTAACCTCTCACTTGTCACTTTTCAACTTCTCCCTCTTCCGCCGTGAATCGTGCCTTACATATTCAACAGAATACATCAAGAAAAATCTAGTATAGACTCTTAGTGTTGTGTCGTATTTGTATGAATCGTATAATAATACGACTCTTTCCGATGATTCGTATGGTATGAATCTTTGCAACCGATACGGTTTCGTATTCGTACCAAATGTACATATTCGTACACGCAGGTACACCAAATGAGCTGCTTACCGATTGGGGATTACGCATCGGTGCGATTCATACCAGTACGAAAGAGAAAATTATTTCGTATTTGTCTTTGATTTGTATTATTGAGTTGGGGCAATGGTGGCTTTGTAGTATTAAACTTCTATTTCTATTCATTTTTAATAGTTAATAATTAGTTTCCGCGGCTAAAAGTAAACTAAACAATATAACCGATAAAGTTCAATATTCAAATGATATATGAATATTAATATTAAGTTTAGAGTATAAAGAATAAGAATAATAGATGAATAGTACAATAATTATGTGTGGTATGATTTGCATGCATGTAGTAGATCATGAGATGCGGTTAGTACGAAATACACAAAACTACTGGTACGAATCATTGATCTTTGTATACGGACAATACGAACGATACGTATTATACGAGTACAAGTTAAATTGTACCATAGTATAATTATTGTGTGTAGTCCGACTCTCGCGCATTTAGCATACCTAGCATCATGAGATACGTTTAGTACGAAATACGAATACGAAACTTCTGATACGACTCTTTTTGTATAAGGAGTCAGTACGATACGAATCTTTGAAAACAGTCGTATTGCCCATCACTAAAGTCTACCTTTTCGAGAATATACATCTAGAACATGCATAACTCTAGAGTTATGCATGTTCTAGATGTATGGCTCTAGAGCCATCTACAGGCTTCCAGAAAGATGGAGCGTATTTATTACTGGTTGCCTCACCATTTCTACTTAATTTTCAGCTTCTATTGATCATGAGCTACCAGTTCCAGTCCCTAGGGGGCGTCAGCGCCACAGTACATATCCACATTCCAGGATGATGTTTTCTTTCAGAGTCCTTATTATATCGCTATAGGGTATACAGTAGCATCTATAATTGTAGTCGGCAATTTCTGTCTTTCTACTTTCTCGTTATTTAGTATGCCAGAATGGGCCTTAATCCGCAAGTTATCTTATAACCAAGAACAGCGAGCCATACGTAGGATTTTAAGATGTCTATGAGTAAGGGGAAGTTTTTACGGTTATATGATTAAGTGCGCTAAGGGAATCAGACTAAATAATACATTTCCACCGTCCTATATTGATGTCGCATACAGTATTCCAAAAATCCAGATGTACATGGACCAATACCTTTACTAATGTATCACATGGAAGAGATGGTTCGCTAATAAATGTTAGATATTACTTGCATTAATCTAACTAAAGATTAGGTAGGTATATATGATCTTTGATGTAACAAACAAGTGCGATACAAATTGAAAAAGCAAGATCATTGCGATAAGTATTAGATATAATTTGAGATACGAACCAAAATTTATTTCAATGCGAAAGAATTTGTGTTTGTTCATAATTATGATTTATGAGAATATATTTCACATGTCAAAAATGTGGGAACACAGCGGAATAATGGCATACAAATATTTATCAAGCATATTCCTCTAACAAATACTTTCGTTAACAATTATTTTTAAACGCCCACGCGTGGATATAATTCAATCACCTTGTCATTGTTCATTTTAGTGTCAATTGAAAATTCGATCACGTATTTTCATGTACAGATAAATAACAATTACTTGTATTTCTTATTGTATTTGATTCACTTTACCTGAAGGTATAACCTATTCCTTACCATTAGATATACATATGTGTAAAACAGGTCATTTAAAAAGCTCATATCTAATAAACGCAAGAGCTAATTAAAATGTTTTACTAACCGTTTCTCAAGTCACCGAGTCATGTCACATACTTGAAAATCCAGGGATTTTGCGTTTGGTAAAAATAAACCAGGCCCTACAGTTTATGGTGGACTCCCAACCACTTCTTGGGGACTATTTTTAGGCCGTTAGAATTAATAAAAAAAGGTGATTTTCAAGAAGTTTCATCTCCAAAATATTTTATTGCATAGAATGCATCTTTTAGGTATAAAAACTTAAAAAATCATAGTCCGTAAGCACAGAATGACGGGGAAGGTACCTAAAAATGCATAATTATGCAAAAAAGTGCATTTTTTGCAGTTTTGTGCATTTTCAAGGGTTTTTCAAAGATATTCATTTAAGATTCATAAAAATCTGAGAAAAAGGGTTTGTTTTAGTATTGTACAAGCCCTAAGTAACATATTGGGTCATTTAAGACCCTTTATGGGCCGACTGTAGCCATTAAACGTATCCAAAAGTGCATAATTTGCATCCGTTTAAAAAAAATATTATTAATTGCTCTAAAATTAATAAATTATCGTCCAAATTTTATACTCGAGGGTTTTCAAGGTCACTAATTACGAATTTGAAGAGAAAATCGGAAAATTCAAAATGGCTGACTGATAATGGCGCAAAATTCGATTTTAAAAGTACATTTTTTTCCTTTTTTTCACATAAAATGTATACAAAGCAAATACCTACAAAAATGAATTTACGTCTTTTTTAAACTAAATTTTCAATTTTTATTTTTTTGTGCATTTTCCCCTCCACTCCGTTATTATTATTATTATTATTATTATTTGCAGAACTTGTTTTAAATTTTTTTTTTTTACAATAAAATTTGAAAATTTAGTTAAGAAAGACGTAAATTCATTTTTTTATTTGCTTTGTATGCATTTTATGTGAAAAAGAAGGAAAAAAATGTACCTTTTAAATTGAATTTCGCGCCATTATCAGTCAGCCGTTTTGAATTTTCCGATTTTCTCTTCAAATTCGTAACTATAGTAACCTCGAAAACCCCCGAGAATAAATTTGGACGATATTTTATTAATTTTACAGCAATTAATAACATTTATTTTCAACGGATGCAAAGTATGCACTTTTGGATGCGTTTAATGGCTACAATCGGCCCATAAAGGGTCTTAAATGACCTAATATATTATTTAAGGCTTGTATAACACTAAAACAAACCATTTTTCTCAAATTTAGGAATGAAAAACGAAAATTTAGTACTTCCCTATGGCTAATTGCAACCAATTTCGTTTTATTGAGCAATAATTACAAAATTCAAAAATAAACTTAAAAAGAGGTTTCTTTAAATAACTCAGTAGAAAAAATTATAATAAATGTTCCATATGTTGCCCATTTTGATCGACAAACATCTCTATGCGCTTTTGAAATCAGGTCCCCACTGTTCCTAAAACTGCCGGTGTGACAAATCTAAAGGCAGTTATTATTCTTTCCTTCATATTCTGTACTGTTGATGTGTCTCTGTAAACAATTTTCTTCACGTATCCCCATAAAAAGAAATAAATTTTTGTCAGATCTGGGGATCTAGCTGCCATTTAGTGGGTCAATTTCTTCGAATCCATTGATGAGGGTAGGTATTATTTAAGTGGTCTCTAACTGCATTTAAATAATATGGTGGAGCACCATCTTGCTGAAACCACATCCTATTTCGAATTCTTTTAGGGAGATTTACCAATAATTGTGGCAGACAGTTTTCTCAAAAATGAAGATAAATAGCTCCAGTCAATGTACCATCAAAGAAATGTGGCTCCATTACATGTTCTCCAATAATTCCTCCCCAAACGTTTAGAAACCATATGTGTTGGTTATCAACTTGCATAAAAAAGTGAGGATTTTCCGAAGCATAAAAATGGAAATTGTGCCTATTAACAAATCCATTTTTATGAAAAGTTGCCTCATCAGTGAATAAAACATTATTGAAGAAGTTGCATTTTACCTCTGGCTCAATTACAAAATTGTAGGTGCTTGTGAAAATTGTTATCAGATAATTCCTGGTGCATTTTTAAGATTCGATCTACAGACCGTCTACTTGTTCCTACTAATGAGCTAGTTCACTTCTCTTTGACTAACATGGGGATTCTCAACTGTTACCAGCACCACAGAAAACTCATTTTCTTCGTTCACAATGCGTTTTATTCTCGACATTTCCAGTTTCCAGAAATCTATCGAGAAGGTTGTGGAAGCTGCTAACATCAGGAATCCTTCTTTCAGGATAACATTGGTGATAAATTCTATTGGCAAGTAAACAATTTCTGTCTGACTCGCCCAAAACAAAAGTCACGTCTACAAGTTCTGCTTTATTAAAATTCATATTGTACAATTCCAAATATTTTAAATTCAAATAGGGAAGTACTTACAGAAATGTTCGTTTTTCATTTCTACATCACATCGTTAAAAATATGTAGAGTATATTCTACTTGAAAAAATTGAGAAAATTCAATTTAAAAAGTTCTTAATTGAAAAATAATTTTTGGCCACCCTGTACAGTTTTAGGAAATGAAAGTGATTCGAAAACATTAATGAGATGTTCGTAACTGGTATTCACATAAGTTTTTCTGAAAACCCGTAATTGTGACTGTGGTGATTTTTTTAATATCCATCTGCAGATTGTAATATTTCAACAAAAAAAAATCATTAAGTACATCCAAGTGGTTGGGAGATATTCAATGCTAATATAGGAATGAACAGAGCCTAGAAAGAGGCTTCAAAAAATGTACTGATATACATAGCATTCCATTTATAAAAAAAGGCACTTGGTCCTGTTATTTCGTCTTGGCCACCCTGTATGTTCGAAAATAATTTCTAGTTATAGACATTTTTTATCTAGTCCACTTGCAATTTTTTTAAAATTTCTAGCTATCACCATTGCCCCACCCTGTATACAAACTGAATAATAAAAGCAAAAAACATCAGGAGCAGAAATAAAATAAAAAGTAAAATCAGCAAATATGCTCTGGTAACGAGGCTAAAGTACACCTACCCGTATTTTATTCTTATCGGAAGTAAGAACTGTGTAGTGTAATGTAAGGCAAGCCGATTAGATACCTATAAACAGGTTATTAGGTGTTTCCCAACCATTTGAATGTAAGTCATTAACGACAAAGTATAAGTACAATTACCTATATCCTATATCAGCATATCAAACTCTTGAAAAAATCGCATGGGAGTGTTGGCCAGTTTACTTTTACTTATATTCATAAGATTACCGCCATACAACATTGGTAGCTATCCAATGTAAGAAACGATTTTCAAATTTCGTTGAAATAAGCGATTTAAAATTGATTTACCTTAAAGATGATAGATTACAAAATCAAGCGAACCAGGTGTAGCACAGGGTACCGACCGTACCTGGCGATGCTGTGTTGTGTAGCTTCTTTCTTTTATTTTGACTCTCTGCCTGGCTAGTTGTTGTTTATATGCGGTGGCGCTGCGAGCGGAACACTTGCCGGTATATAGAAAAGATGAAGAGAACAGTCGCCTCGCGTTCGCCTTGTAAATGGGACGTTGGACCCCGTTAAGCCATCCGCAGGTAGCCATGCATTCTTCTATTTGTTAGTTTTATGTATAAAAATGAAGTCAGACAGTGTTGGAATACTAGAGTTGGTTTTTACTCATCCATAATATGCGTATGCTCCGCCGATTCACTTTTATTGGCACTGTTTCGATACTTTATTACCGGTTTTCTTGTCACTTGACAGGTTCAGTTTTGATTTCAACGTTTATTTCAAGTTCAACGAATGTTTGTGGATGGGTCCTTTTGTGATATGAAAATTGCATATGTGTCTTGCACGCAAATAATGTTTTAATTGTGTTCGTGAAGGTGAAGTGTTGTTTGGACGGTTGAAGAAGACCAAGGGAATTTATCGTTGAGATTTTTAAATCGAGTCAGCTGATTGCGAGATTCTTGGTAACTTTACCCTCTCATTCTTTTCATTACAATTTATTTTATGCTAATTACCTACTGATAATGTGTACCTACACGATTGTTATTAAAGCCTGCAGCTAAATGCCGAATTTGTGAAGGATCAATAGTAAATGTAACTAATTGAATTAGTCTTGATTAGCAATCTTGACCTTCAGACACAGCTGATTGTATTGATTACCACTACAGAAAATATTTTAAAATGAATAGATTTTAGATTAAAGTTCGATAATTCGATTGTCCCAATTATTTACTAAATATAGGTGTATATTTCGTTCAGTACATACCTACAAGTAGGTATAAAAATTACTACAATAGGTACCTACACTACAGGTGTTAATTTCGGCTTCCCTTACAGACGCACACATTTTCTTATTTTTTGATACGGAACATGAAAAATATCTATTTGGAACACAGGTTGCTCAATGCTCATCAACTGCTCAACAATATCTTACACATATTTTTACAGACTACTTTTACCTTTTACTTCTATTGCTGAAAATTACAATGTGGGTAGGTAGGAACTTCTAAGATTATACATATAGTGCAGTAAAAAAGACCAAAAATACCATAAGATATGCATAGTTTTGTAACAGCAATTTTATGATTTTATAACTTCTAGGGCCAGCTGATGATAGATGATACCATCAGGAGTGCTTGTACATACCTTTTTTGTACTTCTACTTTTGTACTTGTTTTGAACTTCCAAAGCCTAAGTATTACTTTTTTTTATAAACAATTTTGTTTCTTGAACAGTGTTTTTTTAGGTAAAAAGTGAATATCTCCGGTTCTATTCCAACAAATCTGCGTCGATTTTAGGTCATTTGAGTACGTTCATAACTTACAAATTACCTATAATAAGCTAAAAAACGTTTTTTTTCCAGTTGTTAAAAACAAAACACCCTGAAATTTTGGTGCCCCAATATTGAACCTCATGGACACAAATGAATTTATCTGAAATTTGAATTGCCCGCCATTTTGTGCAATTAAGCCCAAAATGGATCATTTTCATTTCAAAATGTTAGATCTGGACACCAGCTTTCTGGTGACATTAAAAAAATTTTTAAAGTTATTTTGGCCACGTTTTTGGCATTTGTTTGTAAACCAAATAACAACAAATTGATATTTTCGTCCATTTCAGGTAGACGAAAATTAATTTTCTTTTTTTAAAATAAAAGTTGTCGCAATTCTCTTTCTTTTTTGATAAAAATTTTTCAAAAATGTTTTCAAAATGGCCGAAAAAATCCATTTTTTTTGTCGTTTGGTTCATAAATAAATGCCAAAAAAGTGGCGAAAACTACGTTCTAAGAATTTTTTTTTAATGTCATCGGTAAGCTGGTGTCCAATTTACATTTTGAAATAAAAAGATCAATTTGGGACTTAATGGCACAGAATGGCGGTCAATGAGCTGTTTTCTCTGTAGTTACCGAAATTCTAATAGATGGCAGCAGGGGTTAACCAGATTTATTTTGGCAGTATTATTTGAATTATTTGTTTTGTTTCATTCTGTCATTTGTCAACTCTCTGTGACATTGTTTTGCGGATTATTGGTTAGGTATCAGGTTTTAATAATAATTATTATTGCAAGAGAAGTCTATTAACTCTAATTTCTTTACATTTTGGTACAAACATTAATCATAAGTACAATGTTATGCTGTTATGCATTTTCACCAATAACGTTTCTACGAAAATTGCTTAACATGCAACATACATACACGAATACTATATCCTCAGACAATATGGTTTCTGTACTATTAAAAGGTCTTTGGAGGATTTTATAAGTTTTTATGAGGCCAATTATACGTTCAACATGTACCCTTTTGCTGGCGATTTTCCTGGTTTTCCTGAGCATGGCATTGCGAAGAGATCTTGGACACCTTAGCGCCTCGATTTTTTAATTCTTGTTTGAGGTCATTAAGTTACCAAGTTCCATAATCTCTGATCGTCAATGCCACTTCTGAAGCTGCATCCATCACAAAGTTTTTAGGGTTTCTAACAATTAACATGAAAACAAACTTATGTGGGTTGATTCTACGGTTGGTTCCTTGTGAAACATTCTTCAATAATTTAAATATACAGGAAATTATGCTTTTTAATGTTTCAAAAAGTTTTATTAAAACTCTACACGTGTTTCGGCTTAAGGACTAATAAGCCGAAATACGTGTAGAGTTTAATAAAATATTTGAAACATTAAAAAGCATAATTTCCTGTATATTTAAAAATTAAACTTATGTGAGGTTATCACCGATGATTGTGCACGCGAACGTCAAGTCAATCAGCCAACCTGAAATAATTAAAATCGATGTAATGCCAACCGAAATTTGGTAGTAAAACCTGGTTAGCCCCTGCTGCCATCTAGCGGTCCCGATAGTGCGAAAACAGCTCATTCAAATTTCACATAACAAATTCATTTGTTTTCACTAAGTTCAATATTTTGGCACCAAATTACAGCGTGTTTTGTTTTCAACACAAGGCATATTTTTTGAAAGTTTGAAGCAGATCGGTAATCTTGACGTCCCTGGGCGTTAAAATGAAAGAACAAAAAAAAGCGCTCTTCAGCTAGTTTATTCTAATTGGTACGTTATGTACGTACTCAAATGGCCCAAAACCAACGCAGAATTCTTGGGATTTTAATTGCGAAGGTTTTTGGTTTTTTGTTTGTTCCGATCGAACCTCTAGAACCGGAGATTCGCTTTTTTACCTAAAAAACACTGTTCAAAAAACAATATTGTTTATAAAAAACAACGTAATAGGTCAAAACTCAGATATATACTCCTCATGATACCCCAGAAGGTATGATATCATAAAATTGTTGTTACAAAACTATGCACATCGATGTCCTTTTTTTTTTTTTTTCCTTCTTCAATTCTTTGGGAATTTCACTGCCACATGTATGTTTTCTTTCTAAGCGGTGCTAGGGGAATCTACAAAATATATCACAATTAACCAGTATGTTACTGGTAAAAAAACCTCTACGCCCAGTAACATATTGGTTAATTGTGATATATTTTGTAGATTCCCCTAGCACCGCTTAGAAAGAAAACATACATGTGGCAGTGAAATTCCCAAAGAATTGAAGGAAAAAAAAAAAAAAAGATAATGCCACAAATAACATTTAGACAATGTCCTTTTTTTATTCCACAAATAGGTATCTCTTGCTTATTGCCAATATCCGTATTTCAGTCGGGTGTCAATTGATATTCTAAAATCGATTAAAATAAACAGTTTGATAAAGCCGAGGATAAAGCGTATTTGTCGAAATTACGAGCATCTTTGAGATATTTAAATTTTAATCACACGAAGATCAGCTGGTTACGGAGACTCTTATAATATCTTACCAAAAAATCTAACTGAAAATTTATTCCGGTTATTTAGGTATCTATAGGTATATCAAGTGACCATGCAGTCAGGAGACCTCTGCGTACAAACTACACTTGCTTTTTAGGTAGAGAGCCGGCTGTACAGAGATCACCTATGAATAAGATACATGAAAAACTTTGTATGAGTGAGTAAGTATTACCACAGACCTACTGGGAGCCACTTTTCATATAAGCAAATTTTGCCCGAGTCATGGAATTTTGCCGGAAGTGACGTAAAAAAGGGGGGATGTGGGCAAATAAAAAGAGGCACCCCATTATTTTTTTAATAACTAGAAGGAAAGTACAAACCTGAATGATTTTTTTATGTTAAAACATTTAAAAAAATCATTCATATACCTATTCGATGACTTAAGAACACACGTACAATAAATAATAGTTTAAAAAACTAAAAAACACGCTTTAATAACAAACCGAACTAAAAAGTAAAAATTAATACAATACAAAAAGCGTGGGGTGCTTTTATGAAATATTTATACCAGTTGATATCAAGCACCCTATGCTTTTCTTGTATTGTATTGTATTATTTTTTACTTTTTAGTTCGGTTTGCTATTAAAGCGTGTTTATTTTATAGATAATTTTAATCTGGAACCTCGATAACCCACAGCTACCGATTTTCAGTCGAATCCGACGATAATTGATAAAACCTATCCACCATGTTGACGCCGCCATTTTCAATTTTTAAGTTTTGATGACATATTTGTTTTCTACTTGTCAAGCCCTTTCCTTTGATACCCATATCAAGGGGGTTGTAAAGAAAATGATAATCTGCCATCTTGTGGCGGCGGCCATTTTGAACATACTATAAAATTGAGTATACTATATTGTATTGTCATCGGAGCTACACACAATTGCCAAGTTTCATGATACGACAATTAAAAGCGGGTGAAAATTACGTTGAAAGAGTCCGTTATATTGATAGATTGATAGATTAATAGATACAGTTGAAGCTAATAAAAGCGTGTTAAAAAAGACTTTAATCGAGGGTGTATCAGGGTTGCGGACAAATGGGCCTTTTCAGCATATTTTTCGAGATATTTTTTTTATTGCGGAATTATAAATTTTATGAAAAATTAAAATACCCGTATTTTTTCAATTTCTATTTTGATGCAGATTAGAGCCAGAAAAAAATAACTAAAATCACCTGTTTACAAGTCCAATTTAAACGATTATCCGTAACGCGCTATTAATACGTCAGCAATCCCAAGCCAATAGTGTAAAAGGCGACTCGGCAACGTTGTACAAAATCAGCATTCAATTGACGTTTGTAGTGATGGGCGATATCGCGATTTTCCAATCACTCCTTAACGGCGACTTATATTTTTCACTTCCGGTGGTTTTAAACTAACGCCATCACAATCTGCAAGCTGATATGTTTACCGTTCGCCGTAATTTGTTTGTGTGAATGTATGGCTGCATTAAGCAGCACTGGACAAGTATGAATTGAAAGTAAAACGATGTAAATTACACTTTATATTAATATTTTATATAATCACGGTGATTTAATCACGGTGATTTAATCACCGGCAGTGACGTATCGTTCTTGACTAGACGTTTGACAGCTTGTTGATGTTAACATTTTGGTTTTGAGGTTAGCGTAAATTGAAAGCCTCCGATTTCGATTAAAATGTCTAGCAAGCAGTGTTTTGTTCCATTCTGTGAAAATACGACCGAAAATGCCCCAGAAAAGACGACAGCTCAAATGAAAGTTTAAGGTTATCCGCAATCCGCACGCTCGGTGATCGCAGTGTTGTCGGTTTGCAAGTTCTTCTGTTGTGTCCTCGATGATGATTGGTGGGATTACGTGTGCAACCAAGGCGCGTGAAACTCGGGCGTTTGAAATACCCCGTGAAAGTTGTTGTTTTTCGCTAATTTATTTCTCAGAGATTGCTGTTCTAAGACTCCTCATTTTTAGATAAAAAATTATTTTATTTTCTCCAAATGACACCCACCATATTTAAATGTCAAAATTCGAATGTACTGTAAAGGCCCATTAAGCCTGGCACCCCACTACAACCTTATTGTACACCTCAAAACCTATATTTTGACGTAAGTTTTATTCATGTATTCGATGACACAAAAAATCGCGAAAGTGACACCAAAATTCCATGGACGCGGGCAATATTTGCTTATATGAAAAGTGACTCCCTGTAGGTCTGTGGTAGTACTCACTCAAACAAAGTTTTTCATGTATAATATCTTAGTCATAGGAAATCTGTACAGCCGGCTCTCCACCTATTTAGATAAAATTTAAAATATCGACACTAATGACAATATTTGATTTAACATACGTAAGTACCTACCTATACAGGTATAGGTACATAAAATCAAACGTTATATGACGTATTCACCAGATTCTCATCACTCGATTTTATCGCCACCACAATATTTTTAATTTAAAATTACTTATTCTCTAATATTTGTTATAAATCTCATTTGTACTTAAATTATAAAAAAAAATTGCGTGTGAACATTTATATTGATATTACCTATATAACATAATTTGTTAAATAGGTGAAAGGGGGGGATACTTGACGACAGTTTTGTTTAATTTAAAAAATTGGAAAAACTGTTTGTATGATTGGAATTAAATTACTTACTTAGATACATTGGAAACTTGGTATATAGTTATATATTTGAATCATTTATATTTAGAACGACCTTTAAAGGCTTGAAACAAATTATATTGTAGATTTTTAACTTTAATGTAATTTGCTCAAGTGTCCCCACTAGGTGGGATACTTGATCAGTAGGTAGGGGATACTTGATCACTGGAGGAATACTTGATCAATGAGTTTATAATATAAATATTAAAAAATTAAACAAACACTATGAAATGATAAAAGAACTATAATTGTATTGAATAATAAAACAAAATTTATTTTTAATACATTTAAGAGACATAAAATACATAGGTAAATATTCTTTAAATAAGTAGGTACCATAAGAAATGTTTATTAACGTCTCTCAAAGATTAGGTATATTTGAAAGGTTTCATAAATTTTAATATACCTAATCGTTCCCCTTTCATGAGAACATTCGGGTCGGGTGCTATGCCAATTCTTTCAAAATTTATGTCACAGATATCATTTTCGTTCGATGAAAATAACTTTCACGTATTATCTACACATTAGGATTAGAGAGAAGTTACCCATCATTTATATTATAGGTAACACACATGTATCTAAATGTCATGGTGTTTCATTTTCCGTTTCTAAGTCACAATGGCAAATTTTCTTTTTTTGAGGTGATTGTATTTGGGGGTAAGAGATCTTCAAACTCTTCTTCATCTTCCAATGGATCGTCTGTTTAATCAAAGACACACTTCTTCACTTTCAGAAGATAGCGCAAGAACTTTCTTTTCACACTTTCTTAGTAAGTTTGGCAAGAAGTCTTTTATTCGCATTTTTTGCTTTCTTTGGCTTTTTCTCTTTTCTTAGCTTTATTTCATTTTAAGTTATTATTTTTACCATAAAATTGTCGATTCTGAAACATTTGTCGTTTTAACTGAACAATGTTGAATATGATCAAGTATTCCTCCTGAGTACCGCCCCTCTCCCCTACTTACCTAAGTATATTCCAAGTCATAATTGACTTTCTTATACAAGTCTCGACGAGAATATATCTATCCACGGGATATTAGGTATCCACTTGAGAAAAAATTATATCGTGTACTACAAATTGCAAATTACAGAAAATTACATGAGATTTTAAAGTATTTCCCAGGAGTAACCCGCCAACAAAAATCATGCACACACCTACTTAGGTGCTTTTCATAACGTCATCCACGTACCTCTACAAAACATCTTTATTCGGTCCCCAAACATTCACTTACTTTTACGTAAAAACCTTCCCCATTGTCTTCCTTTAAAATTAAAAAAAGAAAAGCAATTGACTTCAGTTTTTCGCGTTGTGCGTGATCAAGGTGACGATTTTAAGTGTTTTCTAAAAAAAATTACGTAAATTGGTGGATATTTGACCATTGTGGTCCAACTGTCAAGGAAAAATAAGACACTGGGTATATTAATTATTATAGTGGATGGTTCATGTTGAGTTTTAAAAAGATCACTTGGAACAGTGATACCTACTTAAGTTTTTTTTTAACGGGCACTGGAACGGAACGCTTTGTTTAATCGATGCTCTATATGATTTGTCACAATGGCCCAGACGTTTCAAGCTGCCTGTATAAAAGAACGGTATAGTTTATCTGAAGTCAGTTTGAAAATCTAAAAAAAGACCTACAAAGGAATAGTAATGTAAATTATTAGTTTAATTATTCAATAAATAAATATCATTTAACCTACGGCTATGCTACCGGCAATATTAAGAAGGAACGAAGATCATGTAACGGACTTGTAATGGTGAGCGAGGTAAATAAATAATCGACTACTTTCGTTTGAGGTAAGCGCATAACACGAGGCATAACATTTTTGGTTAACTATATTCGTATATGGGTATCGTTTGCAATATTCAAGCACGGTCTCGGGTGTTATTCTATCACAAACATGCTTTGTCATGAGTTATCCTGGGAGCACTAGCAACGTTTTAGACTGAATTTTTAAATTGACAATAGAAGTACTATACGAAACTATAGTACAACAGCTGGGTGATTTTGTGATTCGTTATCATTCATAAAATGACAAAAATTCATGATAGAGCATAAAGCGATGACGTGCCGAAAAAACCACCCAGGTCCTATATTATATGGAATCTATAGCTAAGTAATGTACTAGTGAGTTAAAACACCTTGTAGGTATGTACAATTTTTTTCACGAGATTTTTCTTTGCGTTTTATTAAAAGACAGTATGTTGAATCTTTGACCTTGTAAGATCGAGAGTTTGACAATACTGTCAGTAATATTTGGTTAGAGGCTGGATAACATTTACAAAATTCTCGGCATTTTGTTGAGCATTTTACAATATCTATTCAACAATCTTCTTTTTCTTTCATAATGAGGCTCGCGAATCAGACTTCGCTTCTTGAATGACCTTGTGTTCATTGATCTTATGAAGGCCGTTGGCAGATGTTGAGTATCGAGTTAAAAATATTAGTTTTTATACCGTAGAGTAGGTCCAACAAGTTGAAATAGGAAAGTAATTTATGACTTCTAGTTTTTAAATTGACAGTTCATCTGAAAGTTAATGTTTCTCCACAGTCATATCAATAGGTAACTCGGAACGGTTTATATCAGTAGATGTCTAATGTAAATCTTATAATCTTGGGTGGAATTTTCAATGTTTGAGTCGATATTTCACCACATTGTTATATTCTTGGCTAAATTGCAACAATTTTGCATTTGCCGTTAATTGATAGTAAGTATTTCTAATTATACGTGCGTATAGTTGTCTCCGTTTGTTCAGTGCACATAGGAAAGGCCATAAAAACTGGCCATCAAAATATCAAAGTCGACTCTATTACTGCTGACAAGAGTACTACAGAACCGTACTTCAAACTTTTGCGTATTAGAATGAACAAAATATTACTAGAGATATAAACATCGTGTTTTCGGCAGAAACTGAATGACGTTTCGGGTAAATTAAAAAATATTATTCTGTTTTGCGTTGATAGCAATATCTTATGCATTGGTGGACGCATTGCCCGACCTTTATCTGTTCTCTGGGTACCTATAACGTTCTAGTTCGGGGTAACTCACGTTACTATATCACAAGAGTTAATAATCTTAATTCAAAGAGGCGTGTGTTCGTTTATTTCTTATCTTAATCATGCCAAAATATACCTACTTTATATAAGACTAATGATGTTTTATCTATTAAGTAATACCTACATTATATTTATTATTTAATATAGTGTAGAAAAAGAAACTCCCCGCTTATATTTTCTCGGTCGGCAGCTTTGAGTTTTTTTATGCATTGTATAAATATGGAGTGAACTCTATTTTCTTTCCGATTTTGAGCTCCCGCTGAAACATAAAGTACCAATGAAAACAAAATTTGTGATGCCGTTCAGCTGTTCCACTAAACATTTTACCCCCTTCTTTTTATATATAAAAAAAGTTGATTTAATTTTTTTTAAATACCTACGTGTTTCTAAGATCATTTATTTCTACTTTTTCTCGAATCACTTTGAATTTTAATTTAGCGAAACATCATGTGGTATGAACCGCTAACGAAAAGCGCACAAAATACATGTCCATCCCCAATTGAATAAAAAATCCACATACCTCCACCAGACTGCCTCAAATGCTCACCAAACTTGAAAATACTTTTACCCAGACTTACATGAAAATCAGCCATATTAAATGTGAAAGTAGAGTTCGAAATTCAACTTATTTGCACTCTACCTTGCGAAGGTGATGATTTTTCATTAAAAAAGATAGGTAAATTAGGTGAAATTTGACAATTGCGGAAAAATTGTCAAGAAAAGAAAACACCTGGTGTGTTAATTACGGTTGTGAATTACCCGAGACAAGTTTCTAAAAGATTCCGTGCTAAATTAAACTTAGAACCCAGTTTGGGTCATTTGAAATAATGATCAATGTTTTACATGATTTGTTATAACTAGGGCCATTCTTAAGACTTGCCGCCCCGTACAAAAATAAATGTTGCTGCTCCACGTACAACAGTAAATTTCCCCAAAAATATAGATATAGTATAGATGTACTGTATAATATATTCTATAAACACGGCGTCCTCCCAATTTTATAAAAGATGCATCCTTCTAACACCATTTCACAACTAAAATTTGTCTCGGAACAAGTAGCCTTCCAACACACTGTTATGGAATAATACCGCACGGCTTTTGACAAATCACAAGCCGTTAAGCCACCTTTAATGATTCGGTTGCTATGGTTACGTCGAACAAAAGGTATTCATTTGTAGCTTCGCATTTGACGTTTTAAACACCTTTGAAGTTTTTTTGTATAATTGTTAAAATCTTGTCGGAGAAAGCATAGTCTACAACACGTTTGGAATGGCATATTCCACACTCGTGAACCGTACATAAACTTTTCGCTCCTGTGGAATATGGGCCATTCCAGAACTTAGAATATACTATTTTCTAAATCAGATATGGAAATATCTCTCGCCGGGAATGGCTATGTGACTGAAGTTTCGATCGTTTAAGTTTAACCGCGAAATGAAAAAAATTCGTTACTTAATGTCTAATTAGGGTCACCTAGTTTTCGACCAGACGTGTCCCTGACATCGTTCTCTATGGAAACCCCATAGTCTCATCTACCCCCGAAGTGCAGAACCCATAGGTATTTTCAGTTGTGCCTCCAAAGGAAAAAAATGTCAAACTCGAATTTTCGTTTAGGGTCACCCAATTTTTCAATAAATATGTTTTGAACAACGTCTTCTATGAGACCTCCCTAGCCTAATCCACGAAGTTCGGAAACCATATTTTCATGTATGCTCCCAAAATGAAAAAAAAATCTTCAAAGTGGAAATCTCGTTTAGGGTCATCCAATTTTTTCCATAAATATATTTTGTATAACGTTCTCTGCGAGACCCCAGAGCATCATCCACCACCCCCGAATGTCAGAACCTACATTTTTCATTTTGTCCCACACGAAAGAAAAGTCGAAATTTCGTTTAAGGTCTGACAAAGTCGTACTGCACCTACTTATTCGCATACGCCCCCGAAATACGGAACCCATATTTTCACTTTTGCCCCTAAAAGAAAAATATTCGCCGATGTCAAAATGTTGTTTAGGGTCACCCGACTGTGCCATAAACATATCTTACACACCGTCCTCTATGCAACCCCCCCACAGTCACATGCACCCCCGAAGTGCGAGGCCCATATTATCCCTTTTTACGGGTTCGATCAAGTTTGATCGATCGAATCACATGAATCGCTCAGGTATAATCTCCTAGACGTCTCGAGTTGGTCAATGAAAAAAAAAAAAATAAAAACGGGACAAAAATTCCTGAGAAAATAATATTCCTTATTAATATATCTATTATTTGGACCACCTCTACTTAAGCGTCATCGAAAACCTAGTGAAAATCGGATATAAAATGAAGGAGACTGCCGGTCACTTAGTATCCTTATTCACAATGTCTCCGCAGACGCTTGTGATTTGTGAAATATAGGTACTAGTTGATCTCATTTTGCTGTAGGGAAGGTCTCGCATCTCGCACAGCATCGCGCCATTTATCGCGGTTGTCTGCTAGACGCATCGCATCACCAACGCTCATTAGGATCCTAGGATTCAAAAGAGATACAAAAATAAAGGTGATATTAGTAAATCAAAGATTTATGGTTTCTATGGGCCCGACGAGAGGGGTAGGGGACGATTTTGAGGGGGCCCGGGTTTCGCCCAAAGTTGGAGTTGCTTTTCAAAATGTCGACTGAGATAAATATTCAATTCTTAAGAAATGTTAGCCCCCCCCCGCTCTTCATAATTTCTATTGCGAAAAATATATTCAATCCTAAGGAATACTTCCCCCTGCTCTTTAAAATTTTTATAGAGATAACTAGTTTATTATTCTGAATGCCACCTCCTGCTCTTCGAAATTTATATTGACGATTGGTGGGAGTCGTATGTTACAACCCCCCGGGCGCCGATTTTCTCTCGGCGGCCCTGTTTCTATGCAAATAAAAAAACAAAAATATTATTTTTAAAACATCTAAAAGTCGAATCTGTATATCCATAAGAAAAACAGTCACATGCGTGTGGCTATACTACAAGGAACATACAAATGTCAAACTGGAACACAAGACGAGGTCATGCCCAGACATCATACGTACCACGTGACGAGATTTCAAATTCCATGATTTCGAAGATTTCGTTTAAGGTAGCGAGGTTTTCAGAGATTTCGCAATGATTTAAAATTGCTTTCAAGATTTCGAGATGATTTTTGGGATTGCAACGAAAATTTCGAGGCTATAATAGGTATATTTTGGGAATAGACCTAAATGCAGTAATAACAGTTGTTTTTTTTTAATGGAGTATACTTCAAAATATAAGTACGAGATAAAGCCCAGCTTATATTAGATTATAATCTCGAGATAAGTACGTTAATAGAATTTTAACATTTTATAAAGTTTTAGTACAAACTGTGGTAGAGACGGCTGATGTACATATAGTCATCTACGTATTTCAATAGGAAGTTATTCTTGATTTACTTTATAAATATTCCACGCCATTACCGTTTTATTATATAAATGGAGAAATACGAGATAGGAATAAATTAACCATAATTGAAAATAAACAGAAATCTCCTTTTGTTACTGTGATAAAAGTTGTCTGTTACATTCGACAAAAGCGACTTTAAATCCTGTTTTCCTATTTTGAATATGAATTTATCGAAGTTTAGAAAAATATACTGGAGTAAATTGCTTTAAAATTGTAATAAACTTAAAGCAGTTCGTCTCTATTCATGACCTGAATGGCCTGTGAGGAATTTTTAAAACTGACGGTTTGAATAGTAGATTATAAAAAAGTTTAAAAAATGGTTCTAATTCTAAGAAAATTGCATAACCTAACATGATACACGAAGTCAACGATATTAAGTAAAAATGACATCACTTTTGCAACCAAATTTAACATAACCGGGTGGACTTGGGATTGAATTACACATACACACACAGTTTATCTTGTGATTGTTGAAAGGTTGATTGGAATGTGAAATTGTTTAAAGCTTTTTTTATGGCATATGTTTTAAATAGCAACTTACGGTTATAATAAAGATAAACAATTCGCCAAATAAAGAACACAATTTGTCAGTGAATTTTTTTCCACAGACATGCCTTAAAGTATTTAATTTACAAGGATCCAGTGAGTCTGCAATCCCATTAAATTAGATTAAAACTATCCAGTCAGAATAAAAACCTTAATGATATTACCTACTGAAGATTAAAATTTTACAAAAGGTCAAAGACAAAAATCAGTTTTTCTTCAAATATCTCCGAAACTATCAACTTTATGATAAAAAACGTTATTTTATCAATTTATAGTCTGGAAAATTGGCTAAAAGATCCTATTACTTTTCAATGATAACATGTACCTATACAGTACCTTCCAACGTGATGCGAACGCATTGAACAGTTAATATGCGAAGAAATTGTACCAAGATCGTTAATGGTATGTACTACTGTTTTGTCTGAAAATAAAAACAAATTTTTCCATTTTCAATTTGTGAAACAAAAATGTTGCATTATTTTTTTCGAAACAGACAAGTAATTCTGCAAACATGAAATTCATTATCAAAATATAAATGAAGGATTTTAAGAAAAGGAACTAAATATTAAATTTAAATAGAAATTATTAGAACAGACGCTTATAAACATCCCTTTCTTGATGAATTATCCATAGCAAAAACTTCTCCTGACGTTTGACCATTGCACAAACCATTATTTCTAATATTTCTCACTCATGACAGGTAGCTCCTTATGTCGGGACAGGGACATGCATCCGTATTGTTCAAAATTTTGATCATTCTGTGTATTGTGGATGGAGAAGGTATAGTATTTCTATTGTCAATTCGGTCCAAAGCGTTGCTACAAGGATAAGTCATTACAAAGCCTGTTTGTGATATTGTAAAACCCGAGACCGCGTACTTGAATATTGCAAACGATGTCCGTATACGAATATAGTTAACCAGATATGTTATGCGCTTACCTCAAACGAAAGTAGTCGATTGTTTACCTGGCTCACTAGTACAAGTCCCTTATAAGATCTTGGTTCGTTCTTAATATTGCCGGTAGCATAATCGTAGATTAAATGATATTTATTTACTTTTATTGAATCATTTATGGAGTTGTTGATTAAACTAACATTATTTATTATAAATAAATAATGCTTTATAAATAAATAATTTACATCATGCCTATCAATTAATACAAAGTAGGTAGTAAAACGATATTTACAATAGTAAAAAAGTAATTCTAAAAATTTTCTGTCTAATAATCAACTTAGTATTCCTTTGTCGTTTTTTATGATTTCTAAACTGACTTTAGATGAACTATATTTGCGAATGTCGTTCACGCCTCTTCTCAACAATTTTAAGTCTCATCAAAATGGTGACTCAAAATAATCATGGTATCTTTTCAAGTACGTTAAAAATTGCCAAATGTAATTTTGCAGAAAATCCCAGAGCTCTTTTCTTAAGATACCGTCAAAAATGTTATTTTACAATAAGAAAACTCCAAATTTGCGAATTGTGTGCCTATATTCATATATTTATCGATAATATTTATGTTTAAATATGTACTCACACTTCGTATGTCTAGGTATATGTATATACATGTAGGAATATATGTATATGATAATTACCTCTCACTTCCAGGACGTGCTTCCAACTATGTTAATATTTTGATTTTAAAGCTGAAATTAGGGTACTTAATTTGTAAAATCTTTCGTAAATTTGGATTCTGCCCTGGTGATATCAATTTAATGCTTCTTGACGCCATAAAAAATAATAAAAACAAGTGCATGTTAAAAAAAATGTACTTTGCGTTTTTGGAAAGTTTTTCGTAATTTTCCGTATTGGAGAGCTCTAAAATGAGCTTACAACGACAGAAGCAGAATCTGCGGGACATTTTTACTTGGATCCGTGTTACGTATTAAAAATATTTAATTTATTTCCATATATTTTTCAGAAATTCCAGACACCGATTATAAAGAAAAAAATTAAAAAAAATTATTTAAATCAACTAGATTATTAAGTACTCATCAACAGTGAACATTGACTGAAAATAAAAACTAAGCATTTCTCCCTAAGCACCTACAAGAAAAAATAAAAAATTTTAAAAAGTGCAAAAATTCAAAAAAGACATGTTTGTGTTGAACGTATTTTGCAAAAAATCGTACTCAATTAACCATAAGTTTAGTAAGTAAGTTACATTTAATCTGTTTCCATCCTTGTAAGCCCACATTAGAGCTCTCCAATACGGCATTTAACGAAAAACTCTCTAAAAACGCAAATTTTTTTTTGAACATGCACTTGTTGTTTTTTATTTTTATGACGTCCGGAAGCACTAAATTGATTTCGTCAGGGCAGAATCGAAATCTACGAAAAATTTTACATTACCCCAATTTCAGCCTGAAAATCTAAGTTGTTAACACGGAAGCAAAATTGCAAAATGATTGATATGCTGTAGCAAGAAAATATGCGAATACTTATCCAAATCGAAGGCAACTTGATCGAAAATTATTCTCAAAACTTTTTGCACGATTAAAAGAAACGGGTTCTTGTCGTTCTAGACGCTCCCATGGACGCCCTGTAGTTCGTAGTGTCCAACAAGAGGAAGCAGTATTAAATCTTATTGAAGACGATCCTGAAATAAGTATTCGCCGAATCTCTGCAAATACTGGACTAACCCCTGGCAGAGTATCAAACATTCTACATGAGCAACAATTACACCAATACTATTTCACACCAGTACAAAATTTGTTGCTAGGTGATCGAGGGGTCGACCACTGGCCCAAATTTGTACAAGTATTCCAGGAATACTGTATTCCCGCAGTATTTCCGAGAATACTGAGTATTCCTGAGTATTCCCGAGTATTTCCGAGTATTCCCGAGTATTTCACATTATTCCGAGTATTCCAGAGTATTCCCGTGGTATTTCTGAACATTTGTACTCATATTTTCGGTAGTGGTTAACCCCTCAAACCTATCAAATTCACATTGATTAATATTTGTTAACCTGTTATAAGACAATTAATAATTACAAAACTAATGGTTCAAATCCAATACATTTACTATTTTTACCTCGATTTTAAAAAATATACAGGGTGCCCCAGATTTAAACGGACATACTCTAGTGGAAGGTAGAGCACACTCAGCTGAGTGCAAAACACCCCTATACTTACCGTTGAATATGAACCGTTTTTGAGATACGGGGTGTTTTATGGTTCTTGACCAGAACTTCAGTCCGCCATATTTTTGAAATGACTGCACTTATTTAGATAAAATTTGGTATACTCTTTTAGGTTAATAAAAAGCTTGATTGATTATGGAAAAATTCCAGGACTGACCTCCATTTTTTAAATATGGCTCTTAGGGACGTTAACATCACACTGTATATTAATTTTTGGTAAATGTTAGTAAACTTTTAAAAAGCCTACGGACCAGTTTATGAAATAATGTCATAATATTTGATGGCACGTTTATGGTTATTCTTCAATAAATTTTCAAAAGTATTGAAAGACCAAATCTGATTTTCTACAAATAACAATCCAGTTGATAACATCATTATTTTATTAATTTTAGCTAATACCCCGTAAAATGGGTTGTTATTTGTTTTTGGTTTGAAATTCAGTGTTTCTAAGCTTTTTTTTTGTTTAAATTTCATCCAAAATAATACACATTCCATTTCTTTCATCAAAGAAAACTAATGCTAGTGAAGAGGCTTGAATTAATAAGCACAATTTAAAAAAATATTAAATGCCTTGTAACACGCGGAATACTCGATAGCATCCTTTGTTACACTGTTAATAATTATTAGAAAAATTATAAGTTATCGGAAATATATTCCCACCAACCTTAGTACTAATAGAGTCCCTTACTGCTTAGACTATGATGAACGTACGTCATCTGTCGGTAGTTAAAGTTCGCAAATACTAGATCGCGCAAGAGCAATGGTATTTCAACTAAATAACGCCGTGTGAAACTCTTTCTTGTTGAACCATTGAACTAATAAGACGTATTTATAATTTCGTTTATATAATATTATAATTTATAATAGAATTTGAAAAACCTCGTGACGATCGCATGAGGTAAGGCTTTAATTATTATACCGGTAAATATCATCTAACATTTGAAATATTGTTTTCTTATAAGTTTTCTTATAAGTTTTTCTTACAATTTTCTGATAAACATAATTATAAATATACGTAACTTTTTCTTATAAGTTTTCTTATAAGTTTTTCTTACAATTTTCTGATAAACATAATTATAAATATACGTAACTTTTTCTTATAAGTTTTTCTTATAATTTTCTGATAAACGATTTTCTTTTACAAATTTTTTTGATGAGTATTTTCTTATAAAGAATTACTTCTTAATCAAATTTAATTACGTCTAATGCTATTAACGTCGATGTATTTCCACGTTATATTATTTGCTTTGAGCAAGATTAATACATTCAAGTTCTAAGACTTACTACGTTTCTACTAAGCCAGTAATATTCATTTGAAGTCAACCTTTCTATATTACATTTTGAGTTAGAATATACGAAAATATTCTGGGCGAAGAGATTTTCTTCATTTTGTCTTGGCGACAATCTTCTACGACTTCATAACCTCACAATGGGATTAAGGCGGCCACGTGTGAAATTAAACCCATGATCATCGGAGAATAGGACCGAATCTAGGAGTTCTCTCCATCAGGATAACAAAATAAAAGATAAGTACTTTTAATTGTTACCAATAAAAGGGATTATTTTCACATGACTGTTGAGCTATTAGAGCCAAAAGTGTCTAAATTTAACATATTAGATTCAAGTCAAATCTATTATATTTTTGGCCATTTGCATTTTAAACCCGTTGTTATAATTAAATCCATTGTTGTATATTGATTCGTAGTTGTTTGTATCTTGAATTTGTTGTCGCAAAAATACTTCGCCGTAGTATTGTTTCGTAGTTGCTTTTGTCGTGCTTCCTTATGATCAATATCTTATTGTAGTACTAAAATACACGTTTGTTAGTGATATCGTAAGTCGTGGTTCAATTTTTGTTGTAACGAGAGTGTCTAATGTGTATAAATTTTGAGATAAATTTACGAGACTTATCTTTTGTAATATAGTTATTTTGTGTCTCGTAAAAGATCTCAAGTTTATTTAATTTTGTTGTAATATAAGATTTTAGTGGTTGAGGTGAAAGTTACGAGACGTATCTTTTGTAATATATTTTTGGTTCTCGTACACACCTCAGATTTGCCTTGCCGTGGTGCACATTGTAATATAGTAACTTGTAATATAGTACTTTGTTGTCTTGTAATATACTTTTGTTTCATAATTGAGACAATTTACGAGTCATCTCTCTGTAATATATTTAATTTGGCTCTCGTAAAAGTCTCAAGCTTATCTTGAGCTTCGGTTGTTGTAATATAGTACCTATTTTGTTATATATTTCTGTGAGATATTTTGCTATACAGTATCGTTGATGCTGTGATAGTATATTTTTCTGTAATATAATATTTTTGTAATATAGTACTATTGTATATATGCAACTTCTGTCTTTTGTTTATCTTTATCTTTAATTTTCTTTGATTACCCTTAGTAATCAATGGCGCCCAAGCCTTGAACTCCACCCCCTTTTGCTCTCCGTATCTTTACTGTGCTAGCCAGGTTACACCAGTGACGCTAACCACGTCGCTCGTAGGGTGGCCCACACTTGAACACTTGGGCAAACTAAAACCTTCCAAAACAACGCCACAGCCTTTTGAGAATAACTTGAAAATATTAAAGACAAAAGTTAGCAATTTTATTTTGACAAAATAAATTTATTTAGAACTTTAAATAATTGAAGAAAAAAATTAAAAACAGTGCAAATAATTAAAACTATAACAGGTTTTCAAAATGAATGCCCCCAGCGCCAACACATTTTCGAGAACATTTTAATATGTTTTTCACTAACCTATCAATCATTTCCGGGTTATTTTATTATCACATACAATAATAATATTTTCTAGAAGCTGTTCTCGTGTATTGAACTCTTCATTGTACACCTCTGACTTGAGACGACCCCATAAAAAATAATCTAGAGGTGTAAGATCAGGAGACCTCGGCGGCTAGTTTACCGAACCTCCGCGACCAATCCATCTGTTGGTGTAATGCTGGTTCAGATGATCCCGGACCGGTACAGAAAAATGGGGTCCAGCACCATATTTTATTTTTAGCTCGAAGAAAAAACGCACAGAACCGAGTACAGAACACTGAGAAAGAACTGACGATCGACCGGAATGCGACCTTTGATATGTTACGCGACCGTTTCGTGCCCTATTGAGTGACGCACCGCGCTTCAAACACGTCTTTTAAAAGTCGTATATTTCGAGAACCACATATCGGATTCATCTAAAATTTTCAATATCGCCTGATTTTAAGTAACTAATACATTATGCACAACAACTACTAAATGAAATTTATTAAATGAGCCCATTAACGTAATACATATTGTTATACTAAAATACACAATACAGGTCATTGAAAAGTTAAAATAAATTTTATTTAATCCGACGTATTAGGCCAGGCGCGCACGGGTGACTTTTTGTCACGCAACTGTTTTGTCACCTACCTCGGAGTCCATCGAGTCTTATGGAGATGCGCTCACGAAGCGACGTAACAGTCACGTCGCTCGTGAGCGCATCTCCATAAGACTCAATGGACTCCGAGGTAGGTGACAAAACAGTTTCGTGACAAAAGTCACCCGTGCGCGCCTAGCCTTACACCAGAATAGTTTTTTCTCGAGTTTTTTTTACCTGCTGATTCCTATTTTAAGAAGTAATGGTCTATTGCGGCCGACATCCGCATATGAACCGAGGCGGTTTTAATATCTTGCGACGGTATTATGTATTACACATAGGCACTAATCATACCATCTACAGGGTGTAATTAGTTTCATGTCCTTAAAAAAAACTGGTGGTAGGGAACGACAAGACAAACAAAAAAAACGTATGTAAGATGAGTCTAAAGCTTATAGTTTTGGGGAGTAAAATAAACAAAAATTTCGCAAATTTTCAATAAAACCTTTTGAGAATTGCTGGAACATTGAGGTAGGTTTAGATCGTCGCGCGTGTCTTTGCCTTATACTCTGACTCTCCCTTGTGCAATATTTTAGTTACTATGAGTGTTTCGTTATGTACACACGTCCAACCCGCCCCGCCCCGCCCCGCCGTTCGTTGTTTTTGTTATTTTTGAATTTCGGGTCACTGTGTATTTATAGTTAAGATTTATTTTATTGACTTTATTGTTCAAGTCGTTAAATTCTTGATTACGTACAGACACAACTTGTTCGTTCTTTTTGTATTTCGTTTTGAATTTTGGACCAAGTTTTTCTTTTATTTTTCTTTATTGACAACGTTAGTTGATAGTTTATTGTTTAGTGTTGAACGGAGTACGTATGTCCTTAATTCGACGCACCGAACCGTGTATTGATGCAGATGCAGAGATTTCGAATGATTTACTTAGGTAAGCTTTTAACCCTGGACACTCATTTATGTTACAAACGTTAATAAATCACATTTAAATATTCTAAATTATAAACATTAATCCAATATTTTGTTCCTAATTAAAAGACACACATGTAAAGAAATGCTCTGTTTAAACTTCTATGGCCATTATTTGCTTGCAGTTGTGCAGAAAAAGATAACGAATTATTTACCTGTTTATAATTGCCTTCGGTTGAGGCGGTCCATCAAAGGCGGTCGATGATCCAAACAAAGCCTTTGCTTTGACACCGCGTGTGACGCCGAGGACTGCACTTTTTTATGACAATTTAAAAGTTGTATAATTGGGAACTTCTACAAGTCCTTTGACCAAGAAAAGCACTGGTTCTCAATTATTTTCTGTATTAATATTAAAAAAGTATTTAATATGTTAACCCAGGTCAGTTTTTCAAAGTGCCCCTAGAGGGAAAAGTTATAAAGGTTTTTTGTTTGTCTAGTCGGTCTCCATTACCAGTTTTTTCTAATGACATGAAACTGATTACACCCTGTATATAGACTATGAGCCGGTGCATATCCTTGACTATTTCCAAAGTATTCCGGAGCATTCCTGATTATTGCCGGGGTATTCCTGAATATTCCAGAGCATTGCCGGGGATTCCTTAGTATTTTTTAATTTTAAATTGTAATGTAATGTTCTTTACTTATAGGTTGTGTATTTTTTTATATACTTATTTATGTGTTTCTCTGCTTGTCCGAAATTTTGTGTTTTATATGTTTTTACACTTACATATTATGTGTTTTGTTTTATATTTACATTTTACTAGTTATGAGCTAAGTTTGTTTAACTGACCTGTTTTATACATCTGTCTAATGAAACGGAATAAAACTTACTAAACTTACTTACTTACTTACTTACTTACTTACTTACTTACTTACTTACTTCCCGTGTATTGCTGAGTATTCCCGAGTATTCTCGTGGTATCCCTGAAAATTTGTACACGTATTTCCGGCAGTGGTTGACCCCTCGCAGGTGATTTTCCTCGTCACATACAATTTTGCGAATTTATGTTAAGAAAGCAAAGAAGATATACAACTTTTTTAAATAAGGTTTTTTTCACGGATGAGGCAACGTTTACTCGAATGGGAATTTTTAACACACATTTGTGGGCTGAAGAGAATACAAGAGCCGCAAGAGTGAGACATTTTCAATATGAATTATGAATTTAAAATTAATATTTGATGTGGAATAATTGCAGATTATCTTGTGGGTCCTTTTGAACTTCCACGACTAGTAAATGGAGAAAACTATGTAAATTTCTTTCAAAATGATTTACGAAATATGCTGGATGAAGTGCCTTTAGATAACCGAGAAAATATGTGGTTTTTACTCGATGGACCACCTGTTTACTATCCTCTGATTATAAGAAATCGTTTAGATAATGTATTTCCTAGGCGTTGGATTGGACGCGGAAGTGAACATGCAAGGCCACCACGGAGTCCAGACCTAACGGCAATGAACTTTTTCCAATGGGGTACCATGAAAAGCCTTGTATACTCTCAAACAAGTAACACAAGACAAGAATTTGAAAATGAATTGTAGCAATCATTTTAATTATTATTTTGTTGTTTAATTTGACATTTCCATTGATATCGTGTTTGTTTACTTAACTGCTTAATTTGTAATAGTAATAAAACCTCTCTTTTTCTACATAACTGCATTTTAACTATCATTATTAATTATTTTACTGTCAGATTTAACCGTGTGCCTACTAGATTAAAATTAATATTTCTTATAATGAATTATGCAGCTGACTGTTACTATGCGATTATCTCGAAAACAGTCAATTCCTGGGGCTAATAAAAAGTATACTTTTCTCCGTCAAAATGATGTAGGTTCAGGATTTTTTAATAAAAGAGGCTGTAACATTACGGGTGAAAAAGTTAGGAGTACATTTACACCCTAAATATTGCTTATGTGGCGTCCTCCAGGATTTACACCAAAAATAGGAGAATATTTGAATTTCTCATATCAAAAAACCCTTATACACCAATTTTCGTACCAATATTTGAAAAACCTCAAACGTTATGTAGGAAAATTATAATATAATATAACATTAACTTTAACACCCTGTATCTCTGTTAATATCAACTTTTGGAACTGTGGAACTGTTCCTCTATGACCCATTCTTTAATGGACAGCCTGTATGCATATAATTTGCAAATTCGGAGTATTTGTCAATATCTTGAAAAAAGCAGCAGCTAGGATTTTCTGCAAAGTTGCATTTGACTATTTTTGATGTACTTGGAAAGATACCATGATAATTTTTAGTCACCATTTTGATGAGGCTTAAAATTATTGAGGAGAGGTGTGCGTTGCAAATAATTCTCTTATTTGGCTCGCCGTGTTGTTAATCAAATGCCTCTCCTTTTCTAATATAATTACGATATTTTGACCATATAAGTCGCAATTCTTCAGTTAGTCTAGAGGAGTGACGAAAGATGCATAGGTACCAAAGAACGTGACGGACGGACATTTTGAAAGTTGTTCAGAATTTGATCACTAACAATGATATGAATTTTTCTCAACGATTGATACTTACAGTTACTATAATAATTTCGAATAATTATGAATTTGATCATAATAAAAAATTTACATGTTTTTTCACAAAATATAAATGTATTTCTAGTTTTTGCCGAGGTTTTTGCCTTGTAAAAAAATTTCTCGCACTCTTTCAATTTCTTGAAGGAATGCTAAAATATTATTCGGCACAATAATATTTGCATCATGCGATAAAGAAATACTTTATACAAAATAATTCCAGAACTGGAATTTCAACACCTACGTATAAATAATTTGATATCGAACAGATTACATTTATTATTATGCATAGCTGTAGTTGATCGAAGTAAATGTAATCTGGCTTTTATAAATCAATCCAAATAATTAACATAATGATAACCAAGTAAAACAAGAAGAATTTTGCTAATATAAGCAGTGATCGGGAAGTTTATCTCGGTGCCAGAGACGGCTCTCATGTATACGTAATTACACACATTTACTGAAACAATCAGAGAAACGACGAAGTGGTGAAATATTTATTATTGCCAGCTACATTGTATTTTTGGTAATAAATTTAACATAAAAACGGTAATAGTTCTTACAAAAATAAGTAAAACATATCTAGCAAGTAAAAAGACAAGAATTAAACACCCACTTTCCTGTTTTGTTTAACGCGTGGCGTGTTTATTTCACTTTATGTTAATACATATAAACTACTTTTATTGGAAATCTACTACATTTGTGAAACGTAGTGAAAATTTCTTAAAAACATAGTTGATTTTTTATATTGGCAGTGTTAGAGGCATTCGACCCCGACCGAGTGTCAACAATAAATTACAGTTTACGGAGGTACTTTTATGTTTTTTACGGCTTTATCTCCTTTAATTATATGACGCCGCCGAAATTGTGAAACATTTGAAAGTCGCTCTTTACCTACACTGTGGCAATTATTGGCATTTACGTCAACATTATTTAATAAAGAGAAAGGGTAGATCATCTCAGGTCGCAGTTTTGCAAACCGTAGTATAAATCTAGCCATATGTACGTACTGTTAAGTACATCACTTCTTGGCCCTAGAAAAATTAACAATGATATCACCGGTTAAGGTGATAACCAAAGGCAATTCAACCAACACACAAGTAGTGACGGCGAACGGCTAGCTGATCTGTTGCGTGGCTGGGATTTCGTGGGTTCAATTAATATATATTTTTTTAAATCAGCCAGAATTTGAACCAATATTTTTGTGATATTTTACTAAGTTAGTTTGTTCCAACACTCAGAGGTAGCTTAAAATGATGTAAATATTATGAGCGCCATCCACAGAAAAATTTAAGAGTTACTGCTACCCCTGCGATGGTGAAACCAACCGCTGTGGAAAGATTTGATCTTATGGCGGACAGACAAACAGAAAAAATGAAAAATTGAATTTTACGATAAAATATACTTATTTATTAATAACTTAGAAAAATCGTCAGCATATGAAAAAGTCAACGAATTCAATCAATATAAAAATATAAGATAATTATCAAATAAAAATATTAAGTAATATTACCATAATTTTCAAAAGAAAATATTTGTAACTTAATTAACTTATAATTAATAGAAGAAAATACTTTATGCAATAAAAGTTGTACAATAAACAAAAAAAATCAATGAAATTCTCAGAATCTCACCAATCCTTCTGACGATGGATAGATAGTGGATGAGGGCTCCTGGTGAGTTCTGGTAGCTTTTCCTAACAGCCTCTCCGAACACAGACGGCTCCTCGACGTGGTTTGACGTCTTGTTAACCTGTGTAACGCTAGGGTTTTGCTGTTGGTTTGGATTGACTGGATTAAACGGGACTTGACTAAACGGAATTTCACTAGCCTATGCTGAACTTGACTAAACTGTGTTTGACTGGACTATCTGTCTTATGAAATCTAGCAGGCATTTAACCATCAAACGAAAGAAGTGATTTTCCTTCTGTAAATTATGTAAATTATTTAGGTAAATTATGTGGATAAATTATTTAGGTAATTTTATTTGGCAGCAAAACTCTACGTTTGGGAAGAAGAAAAAATATTATCAGCACGTGTTTCAGAATTATGGTTATGTTTAGTTAGCAGAAATGAAAAATATGGCTGAAGGCCGTTAAATACTAATGAGAGGAATCAATTAAATAAATGTAATTACCTTTTATTAGATAGATCACTAAGAGAAAGTTTGACAATAGCAGAAGAGAAACAAGTGTCTGACTGAATGATTATCAAAAACTTTAAGTCTAAGTATATGCTGCTACAGAATTGGCTACAGAAATGGCCAATTCTGCTATCAGCCAGCTAATAAAAGTGATATTCCCTCTCAAGTCTCAATTAACATATTACCATACTTCATAAACTAAAAATTACTAAGAATTTGGGTCCGCGTTGTTCTATGCAACCCACAATACTTCCTGCAGTATATTTGGTTTAACCAGTAATTAAGAAATAGGTGTTGTGAAATGCAGATATATCTACTATTCGATCGAAACCTCTGTGTTCTACGAGAGCTGTTAGCAAAAACTGGAATACAAAGAGAATTAAATGGTTGAAACATGACAGTATAATAAATGTGTGCATTCCTAAATTTAAACAGATTACCTACGATAATTTAATGTCTGGCGTTTTAGTTACTAGAGTATGGTAAATACCTGTACATATTTCTCAAAAATTCATTTTGTTTACTAGAATTTAATAAATTTACTTAAAGTTGCCAGATGTACGCAATAGTACGTATGTACCTACAAACTTGGTGTGAAATTATACAGAGTCGGCGGTATACAAAAATGTCTAGTGCTTCAATAGGCTTGTGGATTCGCGATTTCCCAAAACTGCAGTTTGATGGAACAGATCTTTATTGTAGTAGTTGCAACAAAACAGTTCTTGGGCGACATCTAAAACAAATGTCAATAGACATTCCTCACAAAATCATATCAGTGCTAGTGGCTCTACTGATAGTGACAGTCAACGCAGTTTTAATTAAGATATAGTGGAAGTGAGGGTGGGATGTAACATACCGTAGTCAAAACTAGATAATCCACGTTTTCTGGAAAACTGTATTAATGACAAATATAACAACGTTCAGGTGCCGTCGGAAACGACACTCAGAAAAAAATATTTATCAACGAGTGATAATGTTAGACAAAAAATTTCTTCTGAGCTTACTGGGAAATACATCTGGGTTAGTGTGGACGAAACCACCAATGCTTGTGGTGAGAAGGTAGCAAATGTTTCAGTGGTTACATTGGAGGAAAATTGTTCAGTGCGTGGACACTTGATTGCCTCTAGAGTTATAGAAACGACAAATTGTCGCATTATAGTGAAGGCAGTGAATTCAAGTCTACAAAAGTTATGGGGTGACAAATATGTAGAAAATAAGGACAAGGTCCTATTATTTCTTACTGATGGAGTGAATTATATGAAAGCTGCAGGACGAATTATGAAGGAAACATATCGCAATATGCCGCGCATTAACATGTCTAACACACGGACTCCATAGAATTGCTGAAACTATTAGAGGGTGCTACGCTAATGTTGATAACTTAATATCTACACCATTACCTTCAGCGCCCATTATAACACGGTGGGGAACTTGGCTAGAGGCGGCATCATACTATTTTTGCCATTTTGAAAACGTCTAACTAGTAGTACTGCAGTTGAATCCAGATGACGCAGTTGTTATTGCACAGGCTCAACATGCATTTATGGATCCAACTGTTCAAGAAGATCTGAAGACCATACACGGAAGTTTCTCGCGAATTCCTCTAGCCATACGGGACCTTCAACATATGCCAACATCAAAATTTACTGCAGTTGATGCAATAAACATCGTGTTCGATCTTCGGCAATATATTTTTCAGTTACCTAGAGAAATCGCCAAGAGGGTTCAAACAAAATTCCAAAGAGTAAAAATCAATCCCGGATTTTTAACGATGTCATCTGTAACAGACCTTTTAAACGGTAACGAAGTAGACTTTTCTACACCAGGCGCCAATACGGCGACTTTAAGAAATTACACATATTTTAAATATCATATCACATCTGTTGACGTTGAGCGGTCTTTTTCTCAATATAAATGGATTTTTAATGACAGGAGGCGAAGGTTAACTTCAGAGCATTTAGAACAAATATCAATATATAGATCGTGAAGAAATACTGTTATGTATTACACCCCCTTGAAACTGGAGATTCTCGATTGTGTTCTGGATGACTCTGGAGGCAATTTCAGAGTATATAAACCTCGATTACCGGCGGAAGAGAGAGAAGTTCTATTAAAGTGAAGTTTGGTAACGAAAGTGAGGTTAGAAGTATTCTCATTGTGTAATCAGTAAATTATTAAATAAAGTGTTAGTGTTTATCTTTTGTTGAAATTATTTTGAAACCCACGGATTTACTTTAAGACAGTGAAAAATACACGTGTATGTTTTAGTTCAATGTTACATCCCCCATTACCTCCTCTTCGAGTGGGTGTTTATAATAAACTGACCATATTAACTTTAGATATTACAGAATTCCTTAAAAGAAGTACAAGGTAAGATAAATTGTATCTGCATAAAAATCTTTCCGCGCCGGCAGAACCAGCCCTGACTTTTACGTTACCGAGATAAAATTTCCGATCTCTAATTATGCACTCTATTAAGTTCACACATAATAGTTTGCTGTTACATTTGTATTTTTTCGTTTAGTGTTGGCCTCCGATTTTTAAATTTTTATTCTAATTTAAGTGTCAACCCAACAAAATTATTCACGTTACCAAATAGGGTTCTACACCAAATAACAATGACAAAAAAATATCATGTGTACACATAACTTAAATTAGAAGCAACAAATTAACTTAACCTACATATGGGAAAAGTTTATAATTATTATCATTAAATACAGTAAATAGTTTCAATTATAATAAATTATATAATTGTAAGACAAGGAATCGTTTGACAAAAAAACGTTTATATGTACTGACCGTTTAACTGTCTAGTAAAGGAGGACGACGGAGATAATATCATTGTGATTGTAAAATGAGTTTATATATATTTTGTTGATAAAGAGCACAAAATTATGCAATTCGAAGCAAAAGCCTTTCTTACGATATCGTACTGGACAAATTACATAAGATTGGATTCACACTTACAGTGCTCAATTTTTTTTGCCGAATACCTTCAGCGGAGAACTTTTTACGTCAAATGCATGTCAAATAAAGTTAATACTTCATCAGTAGTGCCCCAAGGGTCGATCCTAGGTTCACTATTGTTTGATATATTTATAAATGATACGCCCGATGTTATTTTTAGAATATTCATACCTATCTCCTGTTTGCTGATGATATGAAGTTCCACATGGCAAAATAGAAAATTAAGTCAATAGTTTGCATTTCCAAAAGAACTTAGTGTCTGTAAATGGAACAGCAATACAGAGTTGTACACTAATATGGTCTCAATAAATCTAACATAATGTCTTAGTAACTTAACTGTTAAAAATACATTTTTCATTTACTGAGCGACTTCAAAACCAATAGGGTTTTTACCTCAAGTTAACACTAATTTACTTTCCAAATTTCAAGACAATCGAGTTTTCGTGCTTACAAGGACGTGACGGACGGACAGACGGACAGAATTCGATTACTAACACAACGATTCCAAATATTTTTCTCCATGAGCGATGTTTCCGGTTTTAGATATATGCAGAATCAAAAATGCAATACACCTACTCTTCGTTTTAGTATTTGCGGAGAGAATATACAGTGCGTGTAATGGTAAGCTAGGCATAGGAAATAAAAATTGCAACATCGCAGTGTGCCAGTCGGCATTGAATAACTACAGTATCGTTTACATGTTTCCAGTAAGCGTGCCAGTTGAAGTTGCCAATGACTGGCAAGTAAAGGCTGGCAAAGTGTAAACACCTTGTTGCCAGAGACTGGCAAGGCCAGTCTGCCAGTCGCTGTTGATGCCTGTGAAACAAATATATTTGTTTTATTGGCGCGTCGGAGCTCGCCCCCACCATTACTTGGGACTGGCTCCTCGCTGCTTGCACTGTGTAAAGAGGTCTCGCCAGTCGTGTTGTAACTCTTCAAATTGTTCTTGTACAAGCCTAATAACAGCTTTAAATTCCTGAGCGAGGGGTCAACCACCATCGGCAGTCGTTGTACAAATTCTAGGCAGTCTTTCTGCAGTCTAGTCGTCAGTCGCGGCAGTCTACTCGGCAGTCTCGGTGAAACACTAGATGAAGAAGAAAGTACAAAACGACTAGAAGAGGCTTTCGGGACGATTTTTATGAAATCAGTAAAAGAATCAAAGACAGGACAAAAAAATAAAAAATACGAAAATACCGATGAAGATGAGGACATGGATGAAGTACAGCTGGATGATGAAGATGAACAAGATAATTATATAGAATATGGTGAAGTTGAACTGTCTGATCCTGAAGACATCGATGACAGACAACACACAGCGCAGGAGTCATTGTTTTTCGCCACATTTGATAATTTATGTTTCAAAAATTATACCCAAAATGAATTAAAATGTTCCAAAAAGGCAGCCGAAGTGCATGCGAGAGTGCATGGATAAGGCGCAAAATAGGACTATCTTCCATAATAATAAAACCGAAAATACATCTAAACCATCTTTTTCCCCATATCTCAAAGTCAGACTGAAAAATAAAACAATAAGTGTCCGAAAATCGTCGCTTTGCTGGTTTTTCAGTGAAAAAAAGGGTAGGCTATCATCGGACAGACTTTTAAGGGTTAAAGGTATGGCGACGCGTGGCAATACTAGGAAAAGTAATAGAAAAAATAAGAAAAATAAATTGCCAGGCGACACAAAGAAGACTAATAAAAGAACAAAAACGAAAACAAATAAAAAATATGACGAGGAAGACGATTTGTCTTTATCCTCAAAGACGGACACAGACGTCAGCTCAGACTACTAAAGTGAAAGTGAAATTCCAACTGAGTCTTCGGCCGAGTCATTTTCTGAGAAGGAGGAAGAGGAAGAAATAGAAAAGTATATGATGCAGAGGGATATCAAGATTCAGAAAGAAAAATATTACAGCGTTTACTACGACAGTGGCTGGTACATTGGCAGGGTAATAGCCATCGTTGATACGAGGTCAAAGATGAAATTTTTGGAATCATATTTGGACAGTTTTTCGTGGCCCAAAGAAGACGACATACAAGATGTTGAAAATAAGTACATTATATATGGACCTATTAATTTACTGGGCCCGCACCCCTTCCAAATTTCACGGCAAGATCGAACTGACATCCAGATTGCATTCCGAAAATATCGTGCAAAACATAACTTATAACATTTTTTTTACGAGTTTACCATTTTGTATCAAAATATTTTACTTAATTCTGAGTCTTTAATAAATATTTTGTTTCATTCTAATGATTCATTATTTCACTCATTATTTTTTGTAATTTCAATTCCCAAAAGTCGTAGCAGTCTCTTCGTTAGTCAGAGCAGTCTCTTCGACAGTTAGGGCAGTCTGCTCGGCAGTTAGGGCAGTCTCTTCGGCAGACAGAGCAGTCTCTTCGGCAGTTAGGACAATCTTCTCGGCAGTTAGGGCAGTCTCTTTGGCAGTCGTGGCAGTCCCAAAGGCAGTCGCGGCAGTACTGGCAGATTTGAACAATATAGGCAGTCGCTGTACAAATTTTCACAGGTGGCTTACCCGTCGTTCCTGAGGATCAGTTGAATGTAGCTATCTTAGCATAGTTTCCGATTCTCCCATCCGTTTATTAACACAACTAAAGAAATCAAACACACTGATCGTTGAAGTATTGTCTATATGCACACGCCATTTTTTTTAACTGTAACGGTGGAGAGCTGCCTTGACTTGCACTATGTAAACGAATACTGCCAGCACATTGGCAATAGCTGGTATTAGCAATTAGCCAGTAAAATACTTTAACTTGAATGCCAGTTTGTAACACCGTATAAACAGTTAATTGCCCGTCCCTCACAGTGCCAGTGCTGGCATTGCCAGAAGTACCTCAACTGGCTTGTCAGTAACTGGCAACGTGTAAACGAGCCTTGGGATACTTCAGTGGCCGGCGTGGCCTTTTGCCGTCGCATAGGACGAGTTTGCTGCTGCTGGGTTGTCATATCTCTCGCACTATGTGAATATACATACATGTCTAATTCTTCGCTACACTCACTGTATATCAGTTCGATGCTATGTCAACTGTAAGTATTGACTTTTTAGTCTCATTACGATGTTTTTTAGATATTATCTTATTTTGATCTAATCAGTCCCATATAATTTTGATCAGCATACTTATATGAGTAATAGATACATTGACACACGCCTGTAACAAAAAGATCGGAACGGTGGAATAAATATGGTATTAAAAAAAAATTGAATCGCTTTAAAAAAAACTAGGTATTAAATTAAAAGTAAAATAAAAAACAACTCTTTTTCGTGTAACTCGCTTTTGATTCAAAAACGGAAAATCGTAGAGAAATTTTTTTAACCAATAAACTAATGTTATGTGCATAGTACTTGCGGGGTGTCCATTATTTGTTTTACCAACGAAACTAATATTGGAACACGTTGGTTTGGGAGGTAGTCTCCTAAACTACTGAACCAATTTTGATGACATTGTTCAATAATCTGAGATTTCAACAGTGTCATACGCTATGTATTATCACGCTGCGCTACATTAAATAGGGGCTAAGCGGTTGTCAAAGAGATACAACGCGGAGGCTGCTAATGAGCAAAATGCATAATTTTTTTAAACATCACAGATGAATAGATCATTAAAAAACATTATTTTGCCAGTATTTTATTTTTGTTTTATGTTCTAATTAAAGGTTAAAAAAATTATTTACTGCAGCTGTCAATTTAACTGCGTTTAAATGGAGAAGTTTCCGCGCTACTTGTGTGTGACGTCATAGGGCACATCGCACCGACGGAAAACGTATTGTGATTGGGAATGTGTACACATTATTTATGTTGTGTTATGGGAAATACAAAGAAAAGTAGCTATAAATATTGTATTGTGCCCAAATGTACAAATACTACAATAAAAACTCAAAAAAAGTTATTTTTTAATGTGCCTAGACGCGATAAAGTTAGGAAAAAATGGTGCAGAGCTATATGAGACGAGACGACCGAAATGCAGAATTATCGTCATCCTCAAGATTATATTGCTGCCAGGATCGTTTTGATGTAAATTTACCCATTAAAACTAATTATTTTATAATAATATTATGAAAATATGTACCTAGCCCTAATATTATTGTGATAATTTGTTTACATGTCATGGTGAATTTGGTCACTTTCCTAATTATAGGAATACGAAAGTTTACTAACTTCTGTTAATAGGAACCTTGAATTAAAATGTATAAATGTAGGTATAAGAGCGGTGGGAATAATGTAACTTCTCGACATTCTACATATTATCCAGTTATATATTTCCCCGTGTTCTTTTATTCATCGATGAGTCGTGCGCTTTCATCGAAAATTCATTGTATCTTTTGTTGTTCTTAAGGATAAACAAAGATAGAATGAATTTTCGATTAAAACGCAGGACTCATCAAAGAATAAAAAAACAGGCGGTTTATATATACCTACGGGAGGTATTTATTATATAAAAAAGTAAAGCATTCAAGATGAAAAATATTAATTAATATAGCATTAAAACATTGCCTTGTTTACCTATTTTGAGGTTAGGTACATAAATAATTTGTTATATTTAACTACAGTAAAAGGATAAAAATGGGCACAATTGAATTAATGTTTAGAATAATGAATGACACATACCTTGTTGCTTTAGTACCTCCAATTTCTGCACTAATAAAATCAGTATTAGTAGCAAAAAAGTTTGTCATCATAAACACATCAACAACAGGCAAATTGTCACTCTGGCCACGTAAAAACCCACTGTCCGTCATTTTTACCACTTAATAATTAAAATAAATAAATAAATGAATGATTTCTTTTATGAAAATATCAATACACATTTACAAAACACAAAACAATTTACGATTTAACCCCTTGGCAGATAGACGACCATTAGACATTATGCCGAATGACGTCAGACCAATAGCGTGGTGTTTTCAGTCACGTGGATATGTTCTCATAAAATTTTGAATTTCAAAGTCGTTTATTTAGGCTACACATTTTTTTTAAACCTTTTCTTCATTACTTTCTCAACTTATATAACATATATAACGAAAAAATAATAAATTATTGCATTTCTAAAATTCATGCATGTTGCTCATTTTAAAAACTGTTAATCATTAATATTAGTTTTCTATTTAATTTGTTTAGAACATTTTAATTTGAATATATCTTTTCAGTGTTCATTTTATCTAGAATGCCTAATTAATTTCTTTGCAACATCTAAGACCTTGAAATTCTGAGACAGTAGTAGATAGTAGATGTTTCAACGTATTATACCTACTTAGTTAAAAGTTTTAACACAGCTCGAAACGAGTTCTATATTGTGAAACAATAGACACATCACGTGCGTTTATCAATATTGCAACTATTATGTAAATCGATGCTTAAGGAGAATTTAACCTGAATTTTATAATACTGTTGCTAAATGCTAATTTCAGATTCAGATTCTAATAACCGACATCAATTTGGATCACTATCACTTGGAGCGATAACATTTTAGCTCGCATTTTAGCAAGCAGATTTTACTTTCTTAGGAAGAATTTCACCATTATTGTAATCTTGGCAAATATAAAACGAAGGGTATTGATCGGCACATTTTTAAAACCGGTAATATCGCCCATAGAGAAAAAAAAATCATATCACTGTGTTAGTAATCGAATTCTGAAAAAAAACTTTCAAAATGTCCGTCCGTCTGTCTGTCCGTCCGTCCGTCCATGACGTTTCTTGTAACCACGATAACTCAAGAATGAAAAGCCTAAACTAACACACTACCTATTTCTATGTTTAAAAGTGAATTGTTTATTATGTTTGCTTATAGTAATGAAACATATTCTAGTAATGAAACATATTTTTGCAAACAGCTGACAAAAAAACTATCTATGAGATCTAAAAGAAAAACTATATGAGAAAAATATCTATGAAATCTTTGCATTCTTTCGATAACCTGACTTCTGGTTATGCTAGCAAATCAAAATCTTAAAATAAATTTGTCCAATTTCTTATTTGACATTCTCATTATAACACTAGCATCCAACATGGTCCCCTACTGCTAAGCAGATTAAACTAGTATCTACATGACTCCCTACGGTATGAAGATTCAGTTAAGAATAAGAACAAAGGCCTAAAATGGATTTACCTACCTTGTCTTAAACATTTTTTTCATTCTAAGGGATTACATTTTCATAAAATCTCTTATTCAGACAAGGTAGGTAAATAAATCCATTTTAGGCCTTTGTTCTCATTTTTAACTGAATCTTCATACCGTAGGGGGCATGTAGATACTAGTTTAATCTGCTTAGCCGTAGAGGACTATGTTCTCATAGCCAGTTTTTTCTCCGTTGTTTGCAAAATCCTATAAAGAATATGTTTCATAACTATTTCTATATTTTCAGCAATGGTTAGGTGCGTTCTATTAATCTATTAACTTATTTAATACTACAATAATCACATATACTTTCTTATGGAGGTTCTTTCTTTTTTAAACGATGATGACAACTTGAAGGACGAAACTGTGGCTCATCATCGAACGTATTTGTTATAGTTCATAATAACAGAACAGACCTATTAAAATCATCGAGTTTCACAATAACAGAACGGACCTGTTAAACGCTGTACTTGCTGAGATCTGTTAACAACTTTATTCAGACCTCCAAAACCTGCATTCAGACCTGATAAAAGCTAGATTTGGACCTTTTAAAACCCGTTACAAGAACAGAACAGACCTGTTAAAAGCTATATCTATATACACCCAATGGTAAAGCACGGTTTCGCCCACCAAGTTGGCATTGTCGTTTAACTAATATGAAACGCCATAAGAAAAAATTGAGATCTGTCACAGCTTATCAGCTCACAACTTATTTAGACAGTTCCGCAATTTTTGTTTTCAATAGCGCTCATTGTATTAAGAGAACAATTCATTTTAGTTCAGTTTTCATTATAATGTAGTTGACTAATTGAAGATAAAAAATGTCACTGAAAATTTGGATGTTGTTTAGCAACTTTTTGGAATATTAGACCTACTATGATTGTAAAGGTTATGAAAATAACCCTTTGAAGGTGTACTAAAGCAAGCCAACATTTGAAATAAATAAGGAAGATATGGGGGCATGAAGGTGAGAAGAGAAACACATTGTATATAAAAGAAATTACAGCTGTACGCTCAACAGTTTCGAAAATACAGATACTTAATGTAAGGTCGTGATGATACACCCGGTATTGTCGATTACTTTTTGTCTTGGCTTTTTGACATAATGCCTGCATAATTCTCTTTTTCTATGAAACATAATTTCCGCCCATTAACTGCTCAGCTATATACTTTGCCTTAGATTAATTTTACTCTATGACTTTGCTTATATAGATCGTGACTTTCCCGCCATTCAAGCAAATAATTGTTGCAGAAGCGTTTGCAGATTATAAAAACTTGTTTATCAGCAAAGATTATATTAGGTGGTTTTATTAATATCAAACGTACCGTCAGTGCAGGAAAAATAAAGGATGAAATGACCATTTAGCACATTTTTGGTATTATAACGGACGACAAATATTAATGTGCGAACTGCGAACGTTGTTGGTACACTATTCGCCATTTGAGAAAGGTTAACTTTTCTCAAATGGCGAATAGGGCTGATTTTTTGAACTTTTAAGTGAATTTAGTGTATATGTTAAATCTCTAAGTAATATTAGTGTTATATGTTAAATTCCGAAAATATAATACTGATACTATTCACCACAACGAGATCACAACCAAAATTTGTATGCGATAGATTTTTCCTACAAAACTTTTTCTGGGTTCTTTAATAATGTTTTCGAGAATTTTTTTAATGAATAACATCAGCACTAAGAAAATATGTTTTTTAGAAATTTCATAGTTTCATAGTAAAAGAATGTTTAAGTGAACAAAGGTATAATAATAAACTCTATAATAAAGTAGTGATTAAACTAGATGAAGGGAACAACAGATGACGCTGAGGTAAGCGAAATCTTTAATAATTATTTCGTAGTAGTTGAAGTTTAAGTTTTAATTTCGATAGTGAGGCACTGACAACTAGAATTTTATAATTTGTTTTTCTCAATCGAACTACAGAGGCGAAAGTAAAGGAAAATTTAATGAAACTAAAATCCTGATGAGATCTTTCTAGCAAATTACCCTCGAAATTACCCAAATTAATAAAATTAGAAATTGCAAAACCATTATTTTATATATTAATTTAAGCTTTGTAGAAGTTTCCATCTAGGTATTAAAATTGTTTGAAACAAATATTTTCTTGCTTCTCAAGTCATCGAGGTAACTTTTTGTTGTTACCTAGGTAAACAGAAACGACGACGAAATATTACGGTTATGACTTCAATGTATGGAGTCAGGATCATAGGGAGCAACTACCAAACCTCTTTCACAATTAGTAATGTTGCAAAATTGTTTCAAATGTGTGTAAATTTTAATTTAACTTTCAAGTAAACAATATAGTTTTATTGAAAATATAAATAGTAAGGATGCAATATTTCAGATAACTAAAACATTTAACGTTGATAGGCATTTGATATGTCGCCTTATCATAATATATTAATTGATATACTAAACTACGATATATATAGAATACAAGTTGTACGAAATTATTTCCTCGGAACTATCTAACTGATTCAGAACGGTATGTTGAAATTGAGACCAAACAAGACATAATTATAAGCATTTGGAGTTCCACAAGGTACAATTTTCGGACCCATATTATTTGATGTTTATATTCCAATTGTATTTTAATAAACTTATATTGCATCAAATTCGCTGATACCCCACTGAGTTACTTCTTCTATTACTACTTTAATGTCTTAAATGTCTAAAACTCTGTACTTACCTGTATCTTTAAACATAAATCTACTAAGAACAGGTGTATGCTTTATACCAAACGTATTGTCGGTATGAAAAATGTCGGGTTATTTGTTCTTTACCGCTCTGTCAAAGGCGTCGACATTTTTTATACCCAGAATAAGTCTGAGATAAACTATAGAATATAACCACATTACACGACACAAAATCAATATAAATATTAATATTCCTCAATATAAACATTCCACAACACAACAGTTTGTTCGTTATTATGGCCTAAACTGTTATTACCACTTCAAGTTTTAAGCAACAAAAATAATGTAGACTTCTTTTTGAAGAAAAGTTACAACATATATGACAGACAATAATGCACCATGTACCCAAATCTTTAAACATGGCGTAAGAGGAGATAGATCTTCTGTGCTCTCCATCATTGTCAATCAATGCGTCAACTTATAAAAACTATAAAATGAGACATTTTACTTGTTTTTATTGAAAACAATATCGAAGAAAATGGCAAATATTAGAAAATATGTAATATTTCTAAAATTTGTCTCTGCGTAATAAATAGTGACTGGATTTATTAGGCTTGAAACGTGGCAACGTTGCATGATCGAACCTTATTTTTATATGGGCCATTCTGACCAGTTGATTTATTTTGTTGTTCTTTTCGAATCTAACCTCGTGTTTATGTATAATTTGGTAAAAAATTAAAGCAGAAAGAGAAATAAGACGCGATTACGATATAATAACCGTTTTACATCAAACAAATTAGTTACGGAGAATCGCTTAATGTCATTGTCGCTGTTATCCAATGAAATGAAGTGCGGATTCTACAGTGAATATTTAAAAAATGCCGAACAAGAGACAAAGTTTGGTTTTTCGTCGGTGTTTACAATCAGACGCAGCAAATGCCTTATAAAAAACGACGTCTCGAAAAGAAAAAAGAGTGTAAAATGGGCAATGGATACAGTGTGTATGAAACAAATGTACGAGCAGTATTAGGTATGTTAAATTGTTTTTTTCTGTGGAGGATTCGGGTTTAGTAATAAAAACGTTTTCGCTTTAAATTTCTTGAAGGAGTCCCGGTTAAGTAGTAACACAAGCAATTGGGAATTTCACGCGATAATCGAGACAGAACGGTGCTGCCCTTGTATCATGGCGGATAACACAGCTGTCACAATTGTTAGTGCAAAACGCAACGTTTTCAATAAAGTTCTCGATAAATACGCGGTCTGCTATGTGTGCATTGTGTAATTTTCATTGTATAATTATTTATTTACCTACCTGAAAAATTTTAAGTATGTTTGTCATTTCCATTCTACTTTTTTCTTCCCATTTATTGAGATCCATAAGATCCCATGTTAAACCCACGATTTATTTATTCAAATTTTCCAGAAATATCGCGGAAAATATCTTTGAGGCAGCCGTCTAGTAAACTCGATTTCATCAGATCTTGATGAACCTTTGGGGATCGAGAAAGTAAGTGGCCTCGAATACATGAGTAATGTTTCAGCCCCTTTTACCGCGTATTAATAAAGGTATCAAGCTCCAAAGTTGGGAAATTTAACATGGAGAGCATAGGGCAAATGAAAAAAACGAGCGTTAATATTGTTGCCAAAATCCGTAAAACCCATAAGATTTTTACAAAAAACTGACCACATGTATATGGCTAAAAGCCTGATAAATAATATGAGTCCTTGAGGAAAGCATTTGTCCATCTAATTCAAGATTTATTTAATAATAAAGATCAAAAACAGATGGAAGTTGGTAGCACTGATTCTGACATTTAAGATTTTTCGCCAATTCTCCGATGTTGACAATCCGGCGTTCGATCAACCTAAACGCATCTCTTTCTGTGTTATTTTCTTCTTTTTTTTTTACTACTTCTATCCTTATTCCGTTGAATTAATCTTTGTCTCTTACTTATCACTGACTGTTTAAGCAAATAAACCTCGAGAATCTGGAATTCTTTTCATTGTTGCTTCGGGAAAAAGGGAGCAGAAAGTAGCAGCAGACAATGCGTCACGTGCAGGAGAAACTGAAACTACCAACCTTTGCGCGATTTTAAAAAGTACCTAGGCGTCGACAGACGGTTAACTTAAATAATGTTCTCAAAATTTCATTGCCTTCTCTCATTTTTTAAATCTCAAGTGTACCTCCTTAAGAAAACAATAAAAAAAAATATCTTTGCTTGTGGTTGTAGACCAGAATCGTGTAATGGGCATGTGACTCTGGTGCACTATAGGTCCCTGCATTTGATGCCAGGAATCTCTGCACCAATAGTGCATCTACGGTAGATCAAGGTGTTAATTACATCGCCTGGACAAGCCACAATAAATCCATTGGTCTCTGCGTGAATATCACGTAACTTTACATGACATTTTAATTTAAATTCTTAAATATTCCACGCATTCGTTACTAAAGTACACGTCGCAGCCAAAGTTTATCTTGGTAATTTTTTTTCAACAGATCTGTCAGGACTTAATATAGGTATTATGCGTTAAATGAATAATGAAATGCGTGTTTTAGGCAGCAGTTGAGTTAATTTATACAAAAACTATAAATAACAGGTCCAACTCACATAACGACGGTAGATATAATAAACAATTGGCGGATATTTTAAAGGTAGGCGTTTTATTCCTTTGTTCTGGCTGCACAACTTTTGACAACCGAATCCTATCATTCCTATCCGCACCACAATGTGTTGTAAAACAACATAATTAATGAATTGTTTTCGTCGTGTCGTGACTCCGTTTTGGTAAAGTAATATTCCGAAATAGCTATAATTACCGTTACCTAATGCTTTAATTAAGACGATATGTATAGGCAAGTATAATAATTACCATTTTATTATGTATTCAATTACTATTAATCATTTAATTTCAATTAGTCTGAGAAAATTAATTAATTATAATCAAATAAGTATTTGGCGAATAGCGGATCTCTTATTCTGTCAAGAGTTTGATAGTTAACGTGTGTTACGGTTTTGAAGACAATTTTGTATTAATGTATTATTATAGGCTATTGACTATGTACAAAAGAGGATAGTCGTCTCCATAATTTTAAGTCGCATAGAAAAAGCTATAAAAACTGACCGTCAATTAGGATAAGAGATATCCCACAGAGCCACACTTAAAATTGTTGTGCTATCGTGCAGTAGATTTTAGGTGTTTATATGCGAATTAGCTTTTACGATATTATTAAAATGAAGTACGTAATGTATTAAAGCATTTCCCTGTATTTAAAAAGGAATCCGTCGTCTGTTAAATTAATATTTCAACAAATAAATAACATAAAATTTGAATATTTGAACAGCTACGCGAAACACGTCATTATTGGTGGTGACACTGGTGACGTCATCGATCACATCAAACAGTAATATCGCGTGTAGGTAGTATAAAAACATAGCATTTTAAAAACTTTTTGTACGTTTTTACCAGTGATTATATTCGAAATGGGTAATACAGGATTCGTAAGAGCTACTTTAGGAAATTTACCGGCAGTGGATGTGTTCACGATCGCGGAATTTATGAAGAAATTGAGCTGCAACATAAGTACTAAACTTGTTTATTCTCTTTGTATTTATCTGTTGTTACTTTAACGTAGTCTATTGATTCCTATATTATGATTATTGTATATAGTTGCTCAATGTAATATACATACAAGGTTGATATATAAACATAACCTATACATGTTTAAAAGTGTTTTTATTTCTTTGCTTATCATTGTATTGAAACCTATTCTTTATAGGATTTTGCAAACAGCAGAAATAAATAACTATCTATCAGAACTAAAAGAAAAACTGTGTGTAAAAGTATTAACGAAATCTGCATTCCTTCGATAACCTGAATCTTGGTTATGCTAGCAAATTAAAATCCTAAAATGAATTTGTCCAATTTCTTATTTGAAAATTCTCATTTTAACACTAGTATCCACATAGTCCCCTACGGCCATGCAGCTTAAACTAGTATCTACATAACCCCCTACGGCCATGAAGATTCAGTTAAAAGTGGGAACAAAGGCCTAAAATGGATCTATTTACCTATCTTGTCTTAAAAAAATTTCATTCTAAAGGACTACATTTTCTAGTGAAAATGTAGTCCTTGGAGCCTATATAGTTATAGGCTCCAATACTAGTTAGCTAATAGATAGGTATAGGAAGACCTGTTGTTTTTATCAGTCAATGTATATATATATATATAATTATTTCATACTTATTCATAGAAATTGTCTTGGTTTGCACGAAACACCTTTGTGAGTAGCTTTATGTCTTTCTGATGAGCTCCAGAATAAGGGCGAAAAACGTTTCAAAGGCTAAACATTTCCAAGAAACAGAATGATGGATTTCAGGAGAATGTGGTCCATTAGTATTAAACATTTTTAAGACAAGATAGGTAATGTAATATAGGGTTAGCTAGCTAGTTATTTATTATTTTAGACTAATACTCATGCATGATAATGAAGTTTTAAACTTACTTTGCTTACTCAACTTGCTTTGAAATGATTCTCATAGCAGAAAAATGCTGTCTAAGTCACTTTATTTTGCATTGTTTTTGTTTTAGTACTATCACGAAAACCTTTTCAGGTGCGTTCTTGGATGTATTTTGGCATCCTGGCACAATACACCACGTATTATCCATTATAAAACGTTAAGGTTTTGTAAAATACTGTGTATTTATAATACACAACCCAAGTTTGTTTACCAACAATGTAACTTCTGACGTCATCAGTGCGGGATACGATGACGTACAGTTTTTCGCGGTAAAATTTAAATTCAAATTTAAAAGGGCTTATTTTAAGGAATAATTAGATTGCTTGAGAAAATTCATTTTTTTTAACCATAATTAAGTATTATCCTCTTACAGTCAAAGGGATTTTAAAATTTGTGAAAACACCGAATTTAGAACCTATTACCTTTGGTATATAAATAGTTATTTGGTACAATGATAAATTAAAAACTTTGACTCCGTTTTGCTTGTATCAAGATAGGATTAATATCTTACATCTCTTTGAGGAGCATTGAGAAAATTCGATATTCCGTGAAACACTGACAATATTAAGTTCGACTCTGTCGAGTGCAGAGTTTACATACCTGTTGTAAACAGTTCTGCGGTAATATAATTTCGAGCCCAGAAGAGATTGTCCAACGCCTCGTCGTCTGTAATTCTTCTCCGACGACTGGAAAGTGTATGTTTATAGTTAAAACACTATAAAAGAAATACTTATCTTGCTGTAAAAATACATATCTCTATATAAAATATCTCTCTATATTTTCTGTTACTAGATTCAAGACTGATATTTTACAAAGTTACTTTTACTACACCCCAACAAAACAACCGGCAAATCGGCCCGGGGGTAAGCAGGGAGCTCTGCCCCTAGCACATCACATTAAAAAACTGTAATAAGCTCAGGAAGGTAGATATTATATAATATGTATTTCACTTCAGAAAAACACTGTTTATGTTTTGAGTAAAACCGGAAAAATCGCAAAAAATGGCGAAATATGAGAAATTTTCCAAACTATGAACAGCTGTGTCTCGGAAACTATTAGATCTACAGAATCCAGTCTTGCAACAACTTTTAGCAAATTCAGTCTGCTTTAAAAAAGTACTGAATTATATTTGCCAAAGTAGACGTTAGGGGTCAAAATCGATAAGAACTGAAAAAAGGACAAAAATCTCGCAGTTTTTTGGATTTTTAATCCAGACTCAGAGGTCTGCATAGGTCGTAAACTGGACTGGACTAAATTCCATATTTGATTTTCCGTAGTTTAAATAACTAATAACTTAATTACGGATTATTATTCGTCTCTTTCCTATTGATACTTAAAATGTTAGAATACATAAAGTAGGTAAAAATTAGCATATCATAAATTGTATTATTTTATGAACCAACTCAACTTCTATAGTAATCACTGACGCTTTAAATCCAATCGTACAACTGAATTGCATTGACTATATTGCCTATTGCGACAGGTGATTTATATACCATTCCGCAATTTTTTTAATGAACCTGTAAGTAAACGTTCAGTAGTTAAACTAGGAGTCGTGGGTTTTCTTTATAGAACAGTGTCAATAAAGGCTGCAATTACGTTATGATTTGAATAGAATCATGAAAGCAAAACTTCAGTTTGAGAGGAGGGGGGGGGGGGGACTATACCTCAATACCAAAGACATGTCATAATGTACACGGTGATTCTTCAAGAACGCCCCCTCTTTGGGCCTTAATATCGGCCTTATATAAAAAATATTTCAGTAACTATTCAATCATTTCGAAACGATTTTTTCTCAGGAATCCAAAAATTTTATAGAAAAAAAGATTGAACGTAAAATAAAAAAGTTATGGATTAAATTTATATTTTCTTAAATGGGACACCTATATATTTTTAAATATTCTGATGGAGTATTTTTTTCCGATTTCAAAAATATGTACTTATACCGGGTGAGTCACGAATTGCGCTCGCCCCGATATTTTCTAAAATATTTGGAATAGAAAATTGAAATTAGGAGGCCTTATTACACGAATAAAATGCCATCTTTTCAATAAAAAATCAAGTTTGGTGCACATCCGGTTTGACCGGAAATGCCCACAACTTTCGATTTTTAAATGGAACACCCTATATATTTTTACATTTTTGGAATCTAGAGGAAATTTTGAATACAATACATCCATTTTGGTCACTTTTTGATAAACATTAAAAATTTTATTAAAAAATCTATTTCTGAATCCAGAGTGCTGCGGTGCCCAAAACATATTTTAGTTTGTGTGCTACGTTACTATAAAAATAAAAAGAGCATTATGATTGCATTACTTAATTCTCTAGAGGCGTTTAAAATTTTTAAATGTGATTTTTACCCACTAACTCGGTTTTTTTAAATGGGAATTTAATCGTTCACCAACATTTTTAAATATCTCATTTTCATACGAATCTAACGATACCAAAATTTTGAAAATCCGCTCAGAAATATTTGAGATTTCAGCCAAAATACAATGCAACCAAGCTTTTAGAAACATGCGGCTAATAGATAATAGATTAGTGGGCGGGCTTTGGAAACTAAAATGGCACATTTCTGTGTAAATCTGGTAACCTAATAACATTGGAAAAATCATAGTAGCCATTGAATGTAATAAAACAATATCAGCTGTCAGACAGATACAAAATAAAGCGTTGCGGAAATCTCTTTGAGTAAAAATTAAAGAAAATGAATAATTTTAGTAGAAATGAAAAGGTCGATATGTTACTGATATATGGAGAGCGTCTCAAAAATTGCAGCTGCAGAACTGTATCAGCAACGATATCCCAACAGACGTCATCCAAGCAGACACTTGTTTGCCAGGGTGGAACAAGAATTAAGAAACGAACCCAATCAACAAGATGACCATCAAACATTTATTGTAAGTGAGGACAAAGAAATTGATGTATTAGGATTTGTGATGGTACACCCAACAACATCAACAAGGGAATTGTCAATGGAATGCGACATTAGTCAGTCTTCGGTTTGCAGAATTTTAAAGAAACATAAGTTTCGGTCTTATAAATACCAAATACACCAACATCGTTATGGAGATGATAACGACAGCAGGCTAGTATATTTACAACAAAACCCAGGCTTTCCTTTTCATATTTTATATTCAGATGAAAGTAGATTTACGAACCAAGGTATGTTTAACAGAAATAATACTAGGTACTGGGCTCAAGAAAATCCGAGGTTGTTAGGGCGGGGGAATATTCAGGAAAGATTTGGGTTTAACTGTTGGCTTGGAGTACTTGGAGATCGAATAATTGGACCCATATTTTTTGATGGAACACTTACTGGCGAACGATATTTATTCTTTTTACAAATCCAGACAGCAGAATTTCTTGACTTACTTCCTCTTGCCTATATACAAAATCTGTTTTTCCAACAAGATGGTGCTCCCCCACATAATTCCAGAAGAGTGATGGAATATTTAAACAACTTGCATGGTCTCATGGTGAACGCCTTATCGCAAATCAAGGTCATATCAGGTGGCCTCCTAGGTCACCTGACTTAACACCCCTCGACTATTATGTATGGGGCACTCTCAAAAATAAAGTTTATAAAACTTCTTCAAATACCCGTGAAGAGCTGCAAAATAAAGTTGTACGGGCTCTTAATGAAATAACGCCGGCTGAATTGCGTAGAGCCATTCAAGCAACTGTACGCAGAGCCGAATTGTGTATAGAAAAAAATGGTGGACAATATCTATAAATGTCAATTTATGGTTTAATTATATTAATTATTTTAAAGATACCTACTGTTACCTAGTTTAAGTTTAATTGTTCAAACGGAATTGATTTTTATTTATTTATAGGCCCGATATTTATGTTCATTTAATTAAAACTCTGAAAACCGAACTGATGTCGCATTCTATTGCAAATGTCCTTGTGGATGTAATTGTGTTTACCTCCACATACATATGCTAAACTTAATTGTAACGTTCTTTGCGCTCACAATTATTAAATGTTTGATAGCTCAAGATTGCCTATAACTACACGAGTCTGTCTGACAGCTGATATTGTTTTATTACATTCAATGGCTACTATGATTTTTCCAATGTTATTAGGTTACCAGATTTACACAGAAATGTGCCATTTTAGTTTCCAAAGCCCACTAATCTATTATCTATTAGCCGCATGTTTCTAAAAGCTTGGTTGCATTGTATTTTGGCTGAAATCTCAAATATTTCTGAGCGGATTTTCAAAATTTTGGTATCATTAGATTCGTATGAAAATGAGGTATTTAAAAATGTTGGTGAACGATTAAATTCCCATTAATAAAAACCGAGTTAGTGGGTAAAAATCACATTTAAAAATTTTAAACGCCTCTAGAGAGGTAAGCAATACAATCATATTGCTCTTTTTATTTTTATAGTAACGTAGCACACAACTAAAATATATTTTGGGCACCACAGCACTCTGCATTCAGAAATAGATTTTTTAATAAAATTTTTAATGTTTATCAAAAAGTGACCAAAATGGATGTATTGTATTCAAAATTTCCTCTAGATTCCAAAAATGTAAAAATATATAGGGTGTTCCATTTAAAAATCGAAAGTTGTGGGCATTTCCGGTCAAACCGGATGTGCACCAAACTTGATTTTTTATTGAAAAGATGGCATTTTAGTCGTGTAATAAGGCCTCCAAATTTCAATTTTCTATTCCAAATATTTTAGGAAATATCGGGGCGAGCGCAATTCGTGACTCACCCGGTAGTATATGTTATTTTTAACCGTTTTTGAGTAATTGGTATTTAAAAATCACATTATCATATTAAAATTATTGTTTTGAGTCGTGACCTACCCACAAAAATTAATGAATTATTTTTTAACAATGTGATTTTTAAATATTAATAACTCAAAAACGGTTAAAAATAACATATATAAGTGATATATTTTTGAAATCAGAAAAATATGTTCTATCAGAATATTTAAAAATATATAGAGTGTCCCATTTAAGAAAATATAAATTTAATCTATAACTTTTTTATTTTACGTTCAATTTTTTTTTCTATAAAATTTTTGGATTCCTGAGAAAAAATCGTTTCGAAATGATAAAATAGTTATTGAAATATTTTTTTATATAAGGCCGAAATTAAGGCCCAAAAAGGGGGTCCTTAAAGAATCACCGGTGGAAGCTATTTTAAAAATTGGAAACGAATGTGTTATCGTATCATAAATTTCAAATATGTGTTTTCAGTATTACCTATACAGGGTGTCTCAGAATTGAGTTCCCGGACGGGAACCTGTGATTCCTGAGTTCACATTGGGTCCCTATAACCCAACTTACCTTAGTGCCAAAATGCATCCCTGGTAAAGTACATCCTCTTAAAGTGAGACAGAATACATTTTTTTCCAATAATTTCCGTTATAGTGAAGATACATTTTTAAAATTTTCATGGTGTTCTTCGGTTTTGATATTTTTGCCTGTATCTCCGCACAGAGGCCTGAGAATTAATAATAATAATAATAATAGATTTATTGCCCAACAGATAAAAAATCCAATTACAGGACAAACATGAACAAAAGTACAAACTTAAAACTAAAAAAAAAAGAAACTATGAGAATTATACTTCATTCTCCATATATGAGGTGCATATCAGCATATTTTTCATTACTTAATTAATTCATGATGCAAAATTACAACCCAACTCGTTGCTGGTAGATTACCGAAATTAAACATATACTTGCTATTTTTTGACGTTACTAATGAATTAATTCTTATATTGTCATGATAGTAGAGTGCTCGCGTTGACAAACGTCGCTTAGTTTTCGATCCCGTTGGCACTTTTAGAGTAAAATGTATGACCTTGTCAGATATATTACTGATGCCCTGTGGATTACGAATCAACTTGTCGTCAAAGAATCGTCATGAATATAAGGGCGCAAATCAAAATTTTCTAATTAAGTACACCACGCGATAGAGTTAATCATGAAGCGTATTTTATCCAAAAATCATTAAATTCTCTGTAGAATTTCTATTTTTAAAATAAATAAGGAAACGAACTTTTGCATAGGCTTATATGGCAGTAAAAATCAAAAATCCTCATTTTCTCTGTTCGACTACGGCTGAAAATTAATTATTTTTCGTCTACTTTTCCATTCCCACGACGATATCTCCCAAACTATTATATTTATCAAAAAAAAATATTCTTTATAAAATATTTGCCATATATTCCAGATTACAATGGTTTTTAAATTAGATTTTTTGAGAATTTAATAACCAAAATATTTAATAATGTGTAGCGTGATATCAATTTTTCAAGCTTATCAGCGGCATGCGTTCGTTGCAAATTCTCGCTCTCCCACTCTTTAAAACTGTTTCAACACACCCCACTTCGCACCCGCTTGGGCCTACCGTTAGATAGATTGGCGCATATAGTAGCTCTCGTGGTTCATAATATTTTGAAGTTTATATCTTGAAAATGATTATTACTACGAAATAAATGTAAGTATATTTGTAGAATATTAATTCAGTGTCACATGGACTTACATAAAAATGATGGCCTGCCTAAAATTATTGTGTAATAGATTAACACATTATAAAAAACTCCCTATAGTTCACTGTTTGCAAGATACTTTCAGCTGGTATGTATTTTAAATTTTCTACCATATAGGTAACTGATGTATATGCTTTTTAGAAGAAATTAAAATGAAAAGTACTACTGATAGCACAAGTTCTAAAAGTGAGATTGAGAAAAATATAATTTAATGTAAAACAAATTCGTAATATATTAGCTTAATTTGTATGAAACCGGGCCCTGTAATTAAAGGTTTTGAGAAATCGTTTGCAACATTTACTGATTGTTTAAAAATCTATGAAAAAATAAGTAACCAAGGAGAAGATGATCTATATCCCAGCATTATGTCATTCAAAAAAACAAACAATTTTGACTGGTTTGGCACCGAAATGGCCATTCTAGTTTTACTAGCCAAAGAAATATAGAACATTTAAGAAGATAAATAGAGAAAGAAATTGAAAAGAGTTCAGATGGATCCAATGCCTGTCCATCTACTTTTTCCTATGTGTATTTTTGTAAAATAATTTTTTTAAATAGAGAAATGTACTTTTGTCAGAAGTACAACAGTAAAGCTTTCTCAAGTAATGACCACGGAACCAGAAAGAAAAGTAAGAATGCTAGCCCACCAGAATCCCATAATTTGCGAAAAAATTTGTGCTAACGATTTAATACCTATGGAAATTGAATATCATATTTCATGTTTCTAAAGTCGCTATATAAAATGCAGAGGTCTATCTAAGAATAAAAATAAAAGTGGAAAACGAACAGACGAACGGAGTTCTACTAAAATATGTAACATTCTTGAGAAACGGTTTTTAAAGCAAAAAGGGTATGGTATGTCGTCAATATATGATGAGAAGTATCTAGAATGGATAGATATAGGTCTAAAAGAAAGATCAGTAGACTACTTATAAATACATGTACCGGCAAAGGAGCCAAAATTGTTAAATCTACAAAGAGAAACGAAAAATATGTTAATTCAGAAAACGAGGCATTAAACTTTGCATTTTCTATTGTGACTTTAGAAATATTAAACATGATATTTAGTTTCTATAGCATTTAAATCGTTACCACAAATTCTTTAGAAAATTATGGGATTTTGGTGGGCTAATACTCTTATTTTTCTTTCTGTGTTCCTGATCATTATTTGAGAAAGCTATTTTATTGAAAAAAAAAATCATTTTGCGCAAGTACACGCCTAAAGAAGTTATTGGACATGCACTCCATCCATCTGAACTGTTTTTAATTTTTTTCTCTTTCTCCATTTTTCTCCTTCAATGTTCCATATTTCTTTTGCCAGTAAAACTAGAACAGCAATTTCAGTGCCAAACCAAACAGCCAAAATGATTTGTTTTTCGAAATCGCATAGTTCTAGAATATACATCATCTTCTCTTTGGTTACTTATTTTTTAACGGAGTTTTAACCAATCAATAAATATTGCAAACCATTTATCAAAACCTTTGTTTACAGGGCCCGGTTTCATACAATTTAAGCATAATATTTTACGAATCTGTTTTTCTTTAAATTTTATTTTTGTCTCAATCTCACTTTCCGAACTTGCGCTATCAGTAGTACTTTCCATTTTCATTTCTTCCTCAGTTACCTAAATGTAAAAAAATACATACCAGCTGAAAGTATCTTGCTAACATCGAACTGCCGAGTTTCTTATAACGTGTTAATACATTACACAAAAATTTTATGTAAGGCGAAATAACACTGAATTAATTATTAATTAAACAAATATACCTACTTATATTATTTATTCCATAGTAATCATTTCCAAGATATAAATTTCATTAATATGAACCACGAGAGTTACCATGCGGCCCATGCGCTAATCTATCTTACGATAGGCCATTGCGGGTGCGAAGTGGAGTGTGTTGAAACAGTTTTAAAGAGTGGGAGAGCGAGAATCTTTAACGAACGCATGCCGCTGAAAAGCTTCGAAAATTGATATCACGCTACAGATTATTAAATATCATGGTTATTAAATTCTCAAAAAAATTAATTTAAAAACCATTGTAATCTAGAAAATATGGCAAATATTTTATACAGAATATATTTTTTTGATAAATATAACAGTTTGGGAGATATCGTCGTGGGAATGGAAAAGTAGACGAAAAATAATTAATTTTCAGCCGTAGTCGAACAGAGAAAATGAGGATTTTTGATTTTTACTGCCATATAAGCCTATGTAAAAGTTCGTTTCTTTATTTATTTTAAAAATAGAAATTCTACAGAGAATTTAATGATTTTTGGACAAAATACGCTTCATGATTGACTCTATCGCGTGGTGTGGTTAGTTAGAAAATTTTGATTTGTACCCTTATATTCGTGACGATTTTTTGACGACAAGTGGATTCATAATCTACTGGGCATAAGTAACATATCTGGTAAGGTCATATATTTTACTCTAAAAGTGCCAACGGGGGGAAAGATAGAAATTAATTTGCACTCTACTATGACAACATGACAGGTTTTCTGTTTCACAAGCACCTATGACATACAGGGAAAAAATGATAATTCATGATTTTTGGTTGATATTACACAAAATTTTAAAAGTTTTTGTGTACTGAAACAGATGGACATTATGCGGAGCATTTGTTATGAATGTAATTTTTTTCAAATAAACTAAACTACTTTTCTGTTATTACAAATTTTTTTCTTTAACTGTAAATAGTGTTAAATACAAATAGAGGAAAAACGATAATTTCTTGTATTTTGATTAATGTTACAAAAAATTTTAAGAGTGCCTTTCTAGGTCTGCGGTTCATCATGATTTAAACGCTTAGAAAATGAAAGGGGGTACTAAATTTTTTGAAATGAGTAATATGGATAAAACCTTTTGGAATTAGTTCCTTAGATGTCCCTGACAGTGTTATGGAAAAATGTTTTCGATTCATGCGATTCAATTGTTATAAACAATTAATTTGTTCACTAAGAGAAATAATTTTTTTGCTGAAAGCGGCCGAAATAAACATTTTTTTTCTTTATGGTATTTCATAAAAATGCTTCCTAAAAAAGTTATGGCCAATTATATGTCGAAGAAACGCGAAATTCTCCGAAGAATTTTTTTCTCGTTCATTTTTACACATATTTTTTGTTTTTTGATTCCATTAATGGGAGCATGAAAAAATTTCGTTCAAAGAACGCGAATTTTTTACAGTGAATACTAAGTATTTTATTCAAGAGAGGTACCATTTTTCTAGCATGGCATGCACTATCATTTTACATTTTTTCAAATTTTTCTATTATTGAATATTTCTAAATAATTTTAATTGAGGGCTGCGAAAAAATTACAGTAGGTAGGTACATTCCATAAGAACTGTGTGGCAAAATTTCACGGAATAAATAACAAAAATTTCGAACGTGTGCAAAAAGTACAGCCGCTCGAGCAGCTGAGCGTTTTTTAAATAAAAATTCACGTTCTTCGAATGAAATTTTTTCATGCTCCTATTAATGAAATCAAATAACAAAAAATATTGCGTCATTCTACGGGATATTCTCTATAATTCTGCTTTTTGTTGTTTTTTGTGCGTGTAAAAATGAGCGAGAAAAAAATTCTTGAAAGTCGTAGGAAACATTTTTTTGAAAAATCATGAAAAATGAAAAGTGCTTATTTTGGCTGATTTTAGCTGAAAAAATTATTTCCAGTCACTGAAAAATTTTTTTTCTTAGTGAACAAATTAATTGTTCTAAGGGCCAAATTTCAAAAGGGTTTATCCATATTACCTTTTTTTTAAATTTAGCCACCCGATGAACGCAAAATTGCGACGAACCGCAGGCCTATTCTTGTAGCCTATTCAATGCTCTGCAAGAATGTTCAAGTATTCCATAATTTGGTTGTTCACATAGAGTCCTTATAGAGATGCAGCTCCCATCAAAATTTGAAAATTATATCTCCAATGTAACGGAAATTATTGGAAAAACATGTTTTCTTCTTTCTCATTTTAAGAGGATGTACTTCCTCAGGGATGGATTTTTGGACTAAGGTAAGTTGAGTTACATGGGCCCAACATGAACCCAGGAATTACAGATTTCCATCCGGGAACTCAATTCTGGGACACCCTGTATAATACATTGAATGGATTTTCAGAGCAGAAAATAAATGTACATTCTCACCTCACTTAGGAAAACCTACTTACTCTGAAAATTTGGCTTAAATCTTTTTGGTAGACCATTAAATAGGCTTCTCATTTTTTATAATTACTTCCATTGTCATACATTTGTTTTTGAGATACAACGAAAAATCATTTTGGAATACATTTTTCCCTCTCCCACCTACAGCGTGAACAACGCCATCAAGTTCGAAAAATGTCGAACTCTTATGGTTTGGGAAAAATATATACACTATCTGGAATGCAAAATACAGAAGGCGAAATTCTGTATGCAATGCAATAAACCGCAAGTAAATGCTTTCCAGTTTTTAAATTTATTGTTATAAATTTGTTAATTCTGTTTACACTGCATTTGTGAATTTACTTTTGCCATTTTTAAAGTATTTTTAAAACCACTGGTGAGCTGATTCCTTAAATTTCTGGAGATGTCAAATTATTCTTCAAATTATGGTTCATAAATTTTACGAAAATTATTTAAACAAAGCTTTGCCTTACCTTGCCTTGATACTGAAATGTACACTGCACTTTTCAGGTATGTTTCGTTTAAACAGTTTCTGTAGTATACAGGGTGTTCCTTAATGACGTGCTAATATTTCAGGGTGTGATTTCATAGGTCATTTTGTGAAGAAAAGTTCAACAGCTTAAATTTTTGCTACAGATGTTGAATTTTTTTAATCGTTATTTTTTATTATCCCAGAAAATACTCTAGATGTTATTTTAAATTTTGGTATCTGTTAATCTGTTAATATAACATAAAACCACATATTTTAGTTAGAAAGTTATTTTAAAGCTCTGCCAGTGGCGTCCCTGCAAACATATCCTCTGATATTTTTTACCAACAAAGTGATACGCCACTGACATTTTCCATGTAGACATTTTTTTTCTGATTAACCTGGTCAATTCTACATGAAAACGGTCTCTTTCGTTTTTTCCGTCAGATGCACAGTTCGTGATTAAAACAATTAAATTCAAATTGAAACGAATTGTTATTAACATTGATAATGAAGCAATTTGAAGTTAATTGTTTCAGTCAAGAACTGTGAGTGTGACAAGAGAAACGCAAGAGACCGTTTACATGTAAAATTGACCGGGCTAATCAGAAAAAATATCCACATATAAAAATGTCAGTGGCGTAGGTTGATAAAAATATTAGAAGACGCGTTCGCAAGGACGCCACTGGTGGAGCGATACAATACATTTTTTAACTGAAGTATGTGATTTTATATCCTGTTAACACACGCTAAAATTGGACACAATATCTAAAGTATAGTAAACGAAATACATATAGTGACACGAAGTGCAAAAAGATTGGCGGTGTCCTTTGTCGGTCGCTCTATCGGCCGCTTTGTCAGCTTCAACTGCTTTATCGGCATGCTTCTCGATGGCCATACTATATCTCTTACGTCTACTATATTTTCTGAGATTGATTTATTGATTGTTTTGCCAGCATAAGGTGGGCATTGCTGCCAATTCCGGGCATTCATGGAGGTTCGTTCCAACACGCAGCTTGGTCGTCCGTCGAACACGCCATACGGACGGCCAAACCGCGTGCCGGAACCAAATCTCGGATGTTATATATACGCTGGACTGGCTGCTTACGCCGGGTTGGACATTTGACATGCTTGTTGTCAGCAGCGAGAGCCGCATGACGCATGGGGTGTGAATATAGGATGGGAAGTGTAGGTGTTTGTGACATGCTTCTTTTAAGTTTCCATGCTTCTATGAAGTTTCCATCTGTCATCATCGGTTGGGGTGTGCAGGTGTTTACGAGATGCTTCTTTTCAGTTTCCATGCTTCTTTTAAGTTTCCATCTATCGTCATCTCCTTCTTTTTCTTCTTCTAAGTTTTCTGTTTCTTCTGTTCTTGAATCTGGCAGCTTTCATTTTTTATTTTTATTTTTTGTATTAACCGTTCCACAGGTAAATATCCATTTACAGTGGAGTTGCTGGGAAGAGCCCTATGTCTCGGTAACAATATTTTTTTTGCGCGTTATGAGTGAAAAGGGGTCCGAAGGGATTTTTGCTCACCCTGTATGTCGTTTCTTTGGGACAATTGGTTTCAATTTCCGCCTTCCAAATTAATAATAAAATATTATGTGTTGAATCAGTAAATCGAGCTGATAGAAAGACAAAATAGAATAATATCAATTATATCAGATAAAATTAAATAAATAAATTTATAGCTTATCTGTCTTTCTGCAGCGTCTTGTGCTTGCTATTTTATTTTATTTCCTTTCCTTTTCTTTCTTGAGTTCAATTGATTTTGTCCATTTAAAACCTTTGCACTGTATACAATTACTTTAGGTCACAACACAGATATATTGCTTTGTAAACATATGTGCCTCATTTTGACACCGCCTGTCCTATTATTTATTGCCCATGAACCACTTAAAAAGTATCTTGTTGGGTCGTCCAGGGTGTACGTAGGGACACTGCACTTCACTTGAGCTTGTTTGCTTTGTTTCATTTAATATTATTAGAAAACCTTGTAATTATTAATTCCATATGATCTTTGTTTTCCTGTTGAGGCGCTTCATTTCAAGCAGAATTTCTTAATCTACCGGTGGCTGAAAATTTTCGAGTTTAACGGTTTAACGGGGTTTTACCGCTTTTAAGAGAGCATCTTAAAAACACGTCTATCCACGACGATATTTAACTCACTTCCCCACGTCTACTATATTTTCTGAGATATTAAAAAAATTACGATAAAAAAAGTCAGTTTCAATTTGAATTTAATTGTTCTAATCAACTGTGCGTCTGACGAGAAAAACTCAAGAGATTATTTTAATGTAGAATTCGCCAGGCTGTCCACATGTCAGAGGCGTACCATTTTTTTGGTAAAAAATGTCAGAGGACGCGTTTGCAGGGACGCTACTGGTGGAGCTATAAAATAATTTTTCTAACTAAAATATGTGGTTTTATATTCTATTAACAGGTACCAAAATTGAAAATAAAATTTAAAGTTGGTGCTTTCTGAGATATTAAAAAATAACGATAAAAAAATTCAACACCCTGTAGCAAAAAAGCCGTTGCGGACATAAGTTCATATGAAGTTTGCTTCATAAAATGACCTAATATTAGCACGTCATTAAGGAACACCCTGTATATTAACCATAATTTAGTAAATAACTTAACATCTGAACCTAAAGAATAAGCTTTTCACGCGTTTAAAAATCTTTTAGAAATGTTCATAAATAAATAAACTTTAAATGTGGTGTTTACATAAAATTAACCAATATTTCAGTAATTTAAAAAAAAAGTTTTTACGCTCTACGTTTTGAGAAGCTAGTAGATTGATTACTGATGTAAAACCGCTCGTTGTATTCCACGCCGTCTGGGAACAGAATCATACAACGCTCCTTTAAATCTGTCTAATTTTTTTTTCAATTAGGTGTTTCCCGTTCAACATGTGACAAGCGACAACTTTCAGCTGTTATAAACTGTCGAATTGAGTTGTGTGCACTGTGGGGTGTAGTAGTGTATTTATGCATTGTTTGGTGAGGTGTGTGTTTGCATAATGTCACTGACATGTCGAGTTCAATATCTGAACGACATCGATCCATTCTCTTATACTACCAACTTCCCGGATCCAGCAAGACCGCCGCTACACACTTTCAGCGTCACGCTGCCGCTCATCAACCAGCTGGCCGCTATTCACCGGTTGCTGAAGTCTCCACACAGGGTAAGTGAAACGAAGGGTCAAAGTACATTGGTGGTGGTTTCAATAATAAGTAATAATAATCGCGAAATAGTGCAGCGCACTTAGACCCGACAAATAAAAATTCTCGAAACTCAGTTATACTGAATTTTAACAATTGCCGCTATTTCGAAAATGCGAACACAAAAAATAGAGCAATTATAAAAAGTATATACAGTGAGGTCCATTAGTAACGGCTAAATTCATTATCTACGCAGTTTACAATTTATGGGTAAAATCCTAAATCACGTCAATTTTTAATTCTAAAATGACATTTTTGAGTATAATTTTATACCCCCCCCCCCCCTTCAACCGCCTTGGAGTGACAGCTACCTCTTTCAAATTTTTAAATAGAACAAGGGTGCGTCCGTAGTGGAGTGGAAGTAGGTATAGTAATCGTAAGAAAATTTTCAAACATTTTTCTTGTTGAAATAGGTTTAAAATGTCATGAAACTTCGAGATTTTCGATTTGAGCGAAAAAAAGTCTGTCCGTCTCTCGTCTGCAACTTTTTTTGTGCTCACGTTTTTCTGTAACAGTTTAAGATATTGACTTGAAATTTTGTGCACCTGCGTATTACTATTACGAGATCCGGAACTGGATTGTTTTTTGAACATTTTCGGTGAAAAGTTGGGGAGTAAATAGGGATAATAAGTAAAGCAAGCTTGTAAGAGTACAGAAACTTGGGATTTGGTGTATATATTAGAAGTCAAGGCCTTAGATTTTTTTTATAACAATTTTCGACCCCTCCACCACCCCCATCCCATTATGAAAGGGGCTGATACAATTAAATTGAGATATTCACTTGAAATTTGGTACACGTATGTATTAGAACGACATCTGGAAATAGATTATATTTTGACATAATTCCGTTGAAGGGGTGGGCGGGTAAGTAGTGCTCTACTTACCCCCCACGCCTGCAATAGGGGAAAACGAGTAAAGCAAGCTGGTAAGAGTACAACAACTGAAGATTTGGTGTATATAGTAGAAGCCAAATCCTCAGATTTTTTTATAATGTTTTTCAATCCTCTCCACCACCTCCACTCCATTAATAAAGTGGTTGATAAAAAAAATTGAGATGTTCGCTTGAAATTTGGTACAAGTATTTATTGTAATGACGTCTGATTGAGATAATTCCATTGAAGGGTTGGACGGGGGGTGTAATTGCGGAAAATAACTGGAGCAAGCTAATAACAGTTCAGAAATTTAATTTTTGGCATATACCGGGTGAGTCACGAATTGCACTCGCCCCGATATTTCCTAAAATATTTGGAATAGAAAATTGAAATTTGGTGGCCTTATTACACGACTAAAATGCCATCTTTTCAATAAAAAATCAAGTTTGGTGCACATCCGGTTTGACCGGAAATGTCCACAACTTTCGATTTTTAAATGGAACACCCTATATATTTTTACATTTTTGGAATCTAGAGGAAATTTTGAATACAATACATCCATTTTGGTCACTTTTTGATAAACATTAAAAACTTTATTAAAAAATCTATTTCTAAATCCAGAGTGCTGTGGTGCCCAAAATATATTTTAGTTTGTGTGCTACGTTACTATAAAAATAAAAAGAGCAATATGATTGCATTACTTAATTCTCTAGAGGCGTTTAAAATTTTTAAATGTGATTTTTACCCACTAACTCGGTTTTTTTAAATGGGAATTTAATCGTTCACCAACATTTTTAAATACCTCATTTTCATACGAATCTAATGATACCAAAATTTTGAAAATTCGCTCAGAAATATTTGAGATTTCATCCAAAATACAATGCAACCAAGCTTTTAGAAACATGCGGCTAATAGATAATAGATTAGTGGGCTTTGGAAACTAAAATGGCACATTTCTGTGTAAATCTGGTAACCTAATAACATTGGAAAAATCATAGTAGCCATTGACTGTAATAAAACAATATCAGCTGTCAGACAGACTCGTGTGGTTATAGGCAATCTTGAGCTATCAAACATTTAATAATTGTGAGCGCAAAGAACGTTACAATTAAGTTTAGCATAGGTATGTGGAGGTAAACACAATTACATCCTCAAGGACATTTGCAATAGAATGCGACATCAGTTCGGTTTTCAGAGTTTTATTTAAATGAACATAAATATCGGGCCTATAAATAAATAAAAATCAATTCCGTTTGAACAATTAAACTTAAACTAGGTAACAGTAGGTATCTTTAAAATAATTAATATAATTAAACCATAAATTGACATTTATAGATATTGTTCAAAATGTCCACTATTTTTTTCTATACACAATTCGGCTCTGCGTACAGTTGCTTAAATGGCTCTACGCAATTCAGCCGGCGTTATTTCATTAAGAGACCGTACAACCTCTATTTTGCAGCTCTTCACGGGTACTTGAAGAAGTTTTATAAACTTTATTTTTGAGAGTGCCCCATACATAATAGTCGAGAGGTGTTAAGTCAGGTGACCTAAGAAGCCACCTGATATGACCTTGATTTGCGATAAGGCGTTCACCATACAAGTTGTTTAAATATTCCATCACTCTTCTGGAATTATGTGGGGAGCACCATCTTGTTGGAAAAACAGATTTTGTAAATAGGCAAGAGGAAGTAAGTCAAGAAATTCTGCTGTCTGGTTTTGTAAAAAGAATAAATATCGTTCGCCAGTAAGTGTTCCATAAAAAATATAGGTCCAATTATTCGATCTCCAAGTACTCCAAGCCAACAGTTAAACCCAAATCTTTCCTGAATATTCCCCCGCCCTACCAACCTCTGATTTTCTTGAGCCCAGTACCTAGTATTATTTCTGTTAAACATACCTTGGTTCGTAAATCTACTTTCATCTGAATATAAAATATGAAAAGGAAAACCTGGGTTTTGCTGTACTGCATTTAAGAACCAGTTGCAATATGCTAGCCTCCTGTCGTTATCATCTCCATAAAGATGTTGGTATATTTGCTATTTATAAGACCGAAACTTATGTTTCTTTAAAATTCTGCAAACCGAAGACTGACTAATGTCGCATTCCATTGACAATTCCCTTGTTGAAGTTGTTGGGTGTACCATCACAAATCCTAATACATCAATTTCTTTGTCCTCACTTACAATAAATGTTTGATGGTCATCTTGTTGATTGGGTTCGTTTCTTAATTCTTGTTCCACTCTGCTTGTATGACGTTTGTTGGGATATCGTTGCTGATACAGTTCTGCAGCTGCAGTTGAATTTTTGAGACGCTCTCCATATATCAGTAACATATCGACCTTTTCATTTCTACTAAAATTATTAATTTTCTTTAATTTTTACTCAAAGAGATTTCAGCAACGCTTTATTTTGTATCTGACAGCTGATATTGTTTTATTACATTTAATGGCTACTATGATTTTTCCAATATTATTAGGTTACCAGATTTACACAGAAATGTGCCATTTTAGTTTCCAAAGCCCGCCCACTAATCTATTATCTATTAGCCGCATGTTTCTAAAAGCTTGGTTGCATTGTATTTTGGCTGAAATCTCAAATATTTCTGAGGGGATTTTCAAAATTTTGGTATCATTAGATTCGTATGAATATGAGGTATTTAAAAATGTTGGTGAACGATTAAATTCCCATTTAAAAAAACCGAGTTAGTGGGTAAAAATCACATTTAAAAATTTTAAACGCCTCTAGAGAATTAAGTAATGCAATCATATTGCTCTTTTTATTTTTATAGTAACGTAGCCCACAAACTAAAATATATTTTGGGCACCGCAGCGCTCTGGATTCAGAAATAGATTTTTTAATAAAATTTTTAATGTTTATCAAAAAGTGACCAAAATGGACGTATTGTATTCAAAATTCAAAAAAATTTCCTCTAGATTCCAAAAATGTAAAAATATATAGGGTGTTCCATTTAAAAATCGAAAGTTGTGGGCATTTCCGGTCAAACCGGATGTGCACCAAACTTGATTTTTTATTGAAAAGATGGCATTTTAGTCGTGTAATAAGGCCTCCTAATTTCAATTTTCTATTCCAAATATTTTAGGAAAAATCAGGGCGAGCGCAATTCGTGACTCACCCGGTATACTAGAAACCAATTTTTTGGCTCAGTTTTTTTTATGACATCCACCTCAAATATTAAAATTCTATGACCAATTTTTTCCACATACTAGACTGCAAATATAGTCAAGAAGTTTTGCTTTAAAGATACTTGGATGGAACTTCTGGATGTGGAAGTAGTGATGCCTTAGGCAGCGGTTTTTTTTAACCGATTTACACTCCACTACTTACGTAGATACTTTGATGTTACTTTGAACAGAAAACATTTATGAAAGGAAATTAACAAAATAGTTAAATAATTGTCCTACGTGAGAACCATTATTTACACACAAGTCATTTTTCTGAACACATTTTCGAAGATTATTGTCATTGCTATGGTCAATTACTTCATTGATTTTTTCTTTAATTTGTCGGTAATATTAAATCTATTTTGTAAACTTCATTTTTATATAACCCCAGCAATCAAGTGACGTGAAATCAGGACTTCCAGGGGGCTGGGCCATTTTATGAGCCCGTATCTACTCATTCATTCGTTGAAATTTTAGTTCAACACTGTTAGATTTTTTGTATTTCGTTATGAGGCTCCACCACGCTTCCAGATAGTTTTACACATTTGATTCGGAGGAAGATTCTCTACGTGAAGTTTGATTATCTCCCTTAGCATATAAATATTTAACACCAGTTAATTTCCTTTAAAAAAACTATATTGCAGAACTCTGTTATTGATTGTAGGTGGAGAGTCGGCTGTACTGATTTCCTTTGAATAAGATACATGATGAAATACTTTGTGTGAGTGAGTAAGTACTACCACAGACACTTACGTCAAAATGTAGGGTTTGAGGTATACAATGAGATTGTAGTGGGGTGCCAGGCTTAATTTGCCCGCAACCCTGAGACACCTTCGATTAAGGTTTTTGTTTTTTGTCTTTTCGTAAGTCATCGAGTACATGCATTATTTTCGTTTTAAGTTAAAGTACAAACCTTCTAGTTATTAAAAAAATAGCCTTTTCTTATTTGCCCGCATCTTCCCATTTTGACGTCACTTCCGGTAAAATTCCATGACGCTGGCAAAATTTGCTTATATGAAAAGTGGCTTCCTCTAGGTCTGTAGGTAGTACTTACTCACTCATACAAAGTTTTTCATGTTACTTATTCATAGGAAATCTGTACAGCCGGCTCTCTACCTATTATGCCAGCCCACATTATTTAAAGTTCTCTGTTCCTTTTTTAAAATTCTCTAATCGGTCTAAAAAAGCCGGGTTGCGGTGATGGTGAGGGGCATTTATGGCTCAATATGATAACAACGGCAGCAAAACATTTTACATGTTTCTGATAAGCTGTAAGGATTCTGAAAGGTTTTTTGCTGAAGACAAAATCTTTTAAGATGTCTGAAAAAACTCATTTCGGCCTATATTACCCCACTTTTAACAATACAAAGCAATATACGATTGCGTCAAACTCCTCGATTTCTTGAATTGTATTTTAAAATATGTTTGTGAAAAAAGAAATAGTAACGAATTTAGTTCCTTATTTGACGAAATTTTTAATACAGGGTGTAATTAGTTTCATGTCATTAAAAAAAAACTGGTGGTAGGGAACGACAAGACAAACAAAAAAAACTTATATAACATGGGGTCTAAAGCTCATAGTTTTGAAGAAAAAAAATAAACAAAAATTTCGCAAATTTTCTATAAAATCTTTTGAGAACTGCTGGAATATTGAGGTAGGTTTAGATCGTCGCGCGTGTCTTTGCCTGATACTCTGACTCTCCCTTGTGCAATATTTTAGTTACTGTGGGTATTTCGTTATGTACACACGTCCAACCCGCCTCGCCGTTCGTTGTTTTTGTTATTTTTAATTTCGGGTCACTGTATATTTATAGTTAAGATTTATATTATTGACTTTATACCGTTTAAGTCGTTAAATTCTTGATTACTTACAGACACAACTTACTTGTTCGTTCTTTTTGTATTTCGTTTTGGATTTTGGACCAAGTTTTTCTTTTATTTTTCTTTATTGACAACGTTAGTTAATAGTTTATTGTTTAGTGTTGAACGGAGTACGTATGTCCTTAATTCGACGTACCGAACTGTGCATTGATGCAGATGCAGAGATTTCGAATAATTTACTTAGGTAAGCTTTTAACCCAGGACACTCATTTATGGTACAAACGTTAATAAATCATATTTAGATATTCTAAATTATAAACATTAATCCAATATTATGTTCCAAATTAAAAGACACACATGTAAAGAAATACTCTGTTTAAACTTATATGTCCATTATTTGCTTGCAGTTGTGCAGGAAAAGATAACGAATTATTTACCTCTTCATAATTGCCTCAGTTCGGTTGTGGCGGTCCATCAAAGGCGGTCGATGATCAAAAGCCTTTGCTTTGACACCGCGTGTGACGCCGAGGACTGCACTTTTTTATGACAATTTGAAGGTTGTATAATTGGGAACTACAAGTCCATTGACCAAGAAAAGCAGTGGTTCTCAATTATTTTCTACATTAATATTTAAAAAAATATATATATTTAAAATGTTAACCTAGGTCAGTTTTTTCAAAGTGCCCGTAGAGAGAGAAGTCATAAAGGTTTTTTATTTGTTTAGTCGGTCCCCATTACCAGTTCTTTTAATGACATGAAACTGATTACACCCTGTATATCTACTGTATCATAATTATAAATTAAACGTTTTTTCAACATTTTTTCTACGCGGAGATATTATTGATCATGTTTGTTTATTATTTTATGGTTTGGTATTCCCTTTCAACATTAACACATTTTTGTTTATTTTTCTAGCAACTAAATCATCTTAAATATTTGTTCAGGTATTAACAATGCTTTTTTGTTTATTATGTGATTTTATATGTGTATCTTAGCATGTAGTAAAACTACGTACAAATTGGTAATTAATGAAGTTGTTACAGGAGAAAAGAGTTTAAAACTTGCTCACTAACACCAAATTATGTTAAGATTTTATATTAACAACCTCGTTTGTATATTTTCTTGTTGGGCTTGTTTATTAAATTTTGCAAATACCCACTTTTTTAAATATGATTTAATCGATTAATTTAGATTCAGTTTCAGAACAGTGTGCGTATCTTGATTTAAAACATATAAGTTAATCAGGAAACAACTTGTAAGTTAACAGGAGACGTATTACACGTTTTTGTAGAAAATTCAAAAATTTTATCTTGGAAGCTTATAACTTCTTTCCAAATTTGGTATTAAAGTGTATTCAAGATATCCACGCCTAATTTGATAAATGAATTAAACATACAAATATTGAAAATATTGATAAATGACATTAAAATTACTAAAAAGAATGTCTCTTTTTGTGTTTTTTTTCAACATCATAAAATGAACGAAATAAACTTAAAAAAACAACGCAGTGTTGGAAGAAAAATGAACAATTAAGCAAAAGTTTCGATGTGATAAAAACAATGAAGATGTAAGTCATTCGGACATATACGTACTTCTTAACCCTGTTAAACCTCTTAAATTTTGTAAAACAAAACAAATCCCAAAAATATAAGCATATAAACAAATGAAAAAATTTTGAAATATAAAAATGGTTAAAATAAACAAAACCAGTTTTTCGTTAATACCAATCAAAAGAGCTTTAGACACCAAATTCTCCAAATATTTTATTTAAATCGATGCATTATTACGGGTGTACTTACTAAATTGTTTTAAGGGAGTTGCTACATGGACGCCGCGGCGGACATATATCATTTCATAGCTATCCGCCGCGCATGCGCATTCGCTTTTGCACGACTTATTGAACCGCCGCACAGAGAAATTAAAATGTTTTTATGCAATTTTCTGAAAAAGAAGGCGGGGGGACACCCCCCGTTTTTGTCTGCGACGCTAATACTGCCTGCGGCGCTGATAATTTATTAACAATTATTTAGCAAAATAAAAATCAACCTAACTAACCCAACTACCATCACATGAAAGAGATAAATTATTATATGAAAAAAAGAACATTTCTGTCGTCAAATCCAACCGGAATTTGTGAAAAAGGATATTAATCGTTACAAAATATTAAAAAAAAAAAGTCCAGTGCGCAGTATTTGAACCCGGGACCTGTCGCTCCACAACGCGACAATCATCAACATATTTATTAATTTTTTAAGATACATTTTATGCTTCCCCGGATCATGACCCGGAGCCAACCGTACAACCACGTCGCGCAGCGACGTGGTGTTAGTGCGGTTGGACGGGTCGTGACCGGTTTGGCTCAATAAAATTATTAAATGATAAAAACTCCTGCCGCCTGTGGCGGCTTAAAATTATCAATAGGTTTGAACATGCTAAAAAACTTAACTACAAACAATGGATGTAAAAACTTAAATCTATTTTATGGAAAAAACACTTTTTTAAACTTTTGTTGCTTAGATGGAGACGAACTCAATTGGAAAAGCTCCATTTAAACAAGTTACCCCAACAGTCTGCTCGCCGCTGGGAATTTTTGGTTGTAGGAAAGGAAGATTGAGTTTAAAATAGTTAGAATTTTTACAAAGGTTTATCGGTCTAAATTGAATTTTTAACAAAAAAGTACAGAATAACAAAAATTACAAAAATACAAACATATGACAAACAAGAAGAAGGAAAGAGATAGATACAGAATAAAAGATATGATGGTGAAAAGTGTATGATAGTTGGAAGTTTTGGTAGGATAGAGTGTGGCTATAGAGGTTGCCGAAAGATAGGCAACGCCTCCCTTGTTTTAAAAAGCTACATATTGACGTTTTTTTAAGGTTAAGTGCATATTTAATAGAGGTCATATATAGTGTGTTTTATCTCTCACCTACACCACCTTGTATCCTCAGTTTTTTTAGATCAACTTCAAATTTTTCTGTTATAGAGTCAACAAAATTGATAATTTTTTTGCGTAAAAAAAAATACTTCACCGATTGTGGCCTACTTAGAACGGTTAAAACAGTAGTCCTTGTTTAGGTAAAAAATTTCATTACGAAAAAATGAAACATATTACTTCCACATCCACGTAGTGGATTGGAAGTATAGTAATCGTAAAAAAAAATCAAATTTTTGCAAGCGGTAAAAAATTTTTCAAAAATGTTGGTAAAAAAAATTTCAAAAAAATTTTTGTTTGAAATAGGTTTAGAATGCCATGAAACGTGGAAATTTTAAATTTGAACAAAGAAAAAAAAATTTCATCTATTTTAGTGGTAAATTTTTTTTCAAAAATGGCTAAAAAAATTAAAAATTTTTTTTCTGAAATAGGTTTAGAGTGTCATGAAACGTGGAAATTTTAAATTTGAGCAAAAAAAATGTTTTCATTCTTTATTCCCTTTAAACGGTCCATCCTGTATAGTTTCCAGTGAAAGTTTAACCATTTCTTCGCTGACAGTAGCGTTAACTACCTACCAAATTTGACTGCTCTCCGTCAAGTAGTTTTTTTAGTTAATGCACCAACAGACAGACAGACAGACAGGCTGACGGAATTGAAAAACTTATATTTTCGAAATCTACGTGATCTGAAACGTTAGAATCCGAAAAAATCTCGGAGGGTGATTTTTTCTCGAATACAATACTTCCCTTCGGTATGCTAGGGAAGCAAAAAAAAAAGTATATATATTTAAAAGTTTGTAGCGAGATATAATGAAGCTATCGCGACAAGCTTTAAAAGTAGATGTATTATTTATTTTTATTCCCTTTTTAGTTCTAATTAATTTAAACAAAAGTTTGATTAAAACATATTTTTTACTTATATTTAATTTCGAAACAACGTGAAACATGACCAAGGCCAGTAATTAATAATGATAATTTTTGTACTGTTCAGATTAATAATATATGATTTATTAGGCTTCTGATTTTAATGTCACTGACATTTGCATTTGTTTTCGAACGCCCACAATGCGTTATATTGAAGTCACAATATTATTAGACAATCGCCTTTAAAAGTAAACAGATGAGGAAATGAATGATCCAAGGTAACAGGTAAATTATATGAAATAAAAACGAAATCTTTAGCGTTGTAAGTATTACATTATACTACATTACCAACATTTCATAATTACTTTATTAATGTAGATAAAATGATAGTGCAATTATTTTTTATGATGTGTAGATTTATTTTAATTTCTAGGTAGGTAAACTAGTTTTTCTACTGATAAATAAATCAATTCTGTATTATCTTATTGAAATACTAGTAGATATATTCAGTTTTGTTGATAAAGTTTTGTCGCATATTTTCACCCCTGAAACTACCGTTCAGGATCCGTGAGTTCCAAATAATTTCAACAAGGGATAAACGCTTTATTTAATAATTTATCTACTGATAACTACACAATACTTTTTTAATCAACTAAAATGCACTTTTACTGCCTAAAATAACCTTTACAATGTTTATTAATTGATATTTACTATTTCTATTTACTTCGAATTTCTAACCTCTCACTTGTCACTTTTCAACTTTCCACATTCAGCTTATATACTCTAAAGATGTTTCCAGAGTCATCTAGAACCAAATCGAGAATCTTCTCACACCACACTCCGAAAAACTCGATCTCTTTCTAGACATTTCTAGAATATCTATTGACTGTTAGTCATGGGCGTATCGGTCTCCACATTCTAGGGGTTGTAATGCATAACACTACGTATAGACAAGGCGAGAACCTCGCAATTGTTTAATTGTTTTGCATATTCACGCCCCTGAATCAGGATTAAGAGTTTCCCGGACGAAAATCTAGTCTCAATTTATTTTTTTAAACAAATTGCAAAAATCGCTGTTCTTGACCAGATTGAATTTTTTTTTGGGTTTTTTGGCAAATACTAAACAAAGAAGATCTCATTATTTTTTCGTAAAGTTGACCGTTTCCGACTTATAAACATTTTAATGTTTGAAAAACGTAAAAACGGCCATTTTCAAGTTGAAATACAATATTAAAAAATCGGTAAAGTTATTTACACAGAACTTCCCTCGTTATTGGGAATAATAATCGGAATATAATTATTGGTATTATTACAAAGAAAACCTGATAACTTTAACTTTTAAAAATATACAGAGTGTTCATCCAACAGCAAAAGTTCAATATAACAGGTGCCAAATATGGAGGCTTGCGCAAATACCTTTATAAATGTCCACCATGACTCAATTATTTATTGGGATGCCATTATTCAATAAAAGTATATAATAGGATATGCCAAATATTATTGCCATCTCTCACATTCTCAATCCCACATTCACGTAATGGAGTGGAAGCATAGTGGTGATTAAAATATAGAACAAATTTTCAAAAATGTTTTCTGTCTATTCTAGTGTTAAATTTTTTTCCAAATTGGTGAAAATATGTTGCAAATTTTTTTTTCCGAAATAGGTTTAGAATGTTATGAAACGTGGAAATTTTAAATTTGAGCAAAAAAAATATTTCGTCTATTCTATAATGGTGATAAATAGATTACATAAACATGTCATTTTTTAAAAATTTTTCTACAACATTTTTAAATTTGTTTTAATAAAATTGGAATGCCATGGAAACGTGGAAATTTTAAATCTGAAAAAAAAATTCCATCTATTTGTGGTAAAATTTTTTCAAAAATTTTTAAATTTTTTTAAATTTTTCTTTAAATAGATTTAGAACGCTATGAAACGTGGAAATTTTAAATTTTGAGAAAAAAAAATTCATCTATTTTGGTTTCAAAAATGTTGGTAAAAAATTTTCACAATTTTTTTTTTTCTTTTAAATAGGTTTAGAATGCCATGAAACGTGGAAATTTTAAATTTGAACAAAGAAAAAAATTTTTTTTAGTGGTAAAAATTTTTTCAAAAATGTTTGAAAAAAATTTTCAAAAAAATTTTTTTTCCTGAAATAGGTTTAGTCGTCATGAAACGTGGAAATTTTAAATTTGAGCAAAAAAAAATTTTTTTCACTATTTATTCCGTTTAGACGGTCCACCCTGTATATTTTTCAGTGAAAATTCTACCAGTTCTTCGCTGACAGTAGGGTTAACTACCTACCAAATTTGACTGCTCTCCGTCAAGTAGTTTTTTAGTTAATGCACCAACAGACAGACAGACAGACAGACTGACGGAATTGAAAAACCTATATTTTCGGAATCTACGTGTTCTGAAACGTCAGAATCCGAAAAAATCTCGGAGGGTGATTTTTTCTCGAATACAATACTTCCCTTCGGTATGCGAGGGAAGTAAAAATGAATGTTTTGTGTTCGCCAAAATTCTTATACAATCGTTGAACATCTCTAGTGCTTAAATTTTTAATTGTTAAAAAGACGTTTTTAGCCGGGCGCGTGTTCTTTCAATTGTTTATAAGTCGGAAACGATCAACTTTATGAAAAAATTACAGGAGACATTTTTTACTTAAAATGGCCAAGAAAACCTAAAAAAATTCATTCGGTTCACAATAAGTGATTGTTGTGATTTGCTTAAAAAAATTAGTCCAAACAAATTACAAAAATCGCTTTTTTTGACCAGAATTTTAGGTTTTCCTAGTGATTTTAAACAGAAAAGGTCTCCTGTCGCTTTTTCGTAAAGTTGACCGTTTCCGACTTATACACAATTGAAATAATGCGCGCCCGGCTAATAATGTCCATTTAACAATTAAAACTAAGCTTTAGAATGAAAAAATCTGCACATACCCTTCAGGATTTTGTTAATGGATGTTCAAAGATTGTATAAGAATTTTGGCGTACTCAAAATATCGTTGTATTTCAACCTTGAAAATGACCGTTTTTACGTTCGGTCAAATATTTAATTGTTTATAAGTCGGAAACGGTCAACTTTTCGAAAAAATGACAAGATACCTTCTTTGTTTAGAATGACCAAAAAAACTTGAAAACAATTCATTTGGGCCAAAAATGCAATTTGTTAAAAAAAAATTAGTTTAAACAAATTCGCCCGGCAAACTCTTAATCCTGATTCAGGGGCTTGTCCCGAACGTGAATATGCAGAAAAATCGTATGGGACATTTTTTTCATATGAAATCGAGGTTTTCACCTTGTCTAGTAAGAACCTACAAAAAGCAGGGTACCCTAGTATACCGGGAACTGAATCAATTGATATTGGGAAAAATATGTACTTCACAAAAATTTTTGAAAATTTTGAGAGTTACTAAAATCAGTGGACGTCGCGTATTCCACTCAGAAACAAGTCTTGCAGCCCTGAAGCATTTTCTACGTGACATGTTGTACCCAGCGCATCCACCATATGATACTTAGAAAACGCCCTCTAGGGTTGTAAGACTTATTTCTGAGTGAAATACGACGTCCACAGCTCCCATATTGCTCTGTTGCCCGGGGCCATATTGGCGGTACCCATGGCTAAAGCCACTTAACTCGCTTGGCATACAAGAGGATTTAATTTGGACGAATACTTTATTGAATAAAACATAGTAATAAAAAACGAAGTAAAAGTTTATTAACTAATATGAACATATAAGGAAAAAGGTGTACTTACATTTTAACTACCCCTGGGGAACCACTCTCGGGGAGGAGTTGGGTTTCGGTTTTGGTGACACGAAGTACAGGGCCTGCGTAGCCCAACTCCTCCTCAGAGGGTGGTTCCCCAAGGGGTAGTTAAAGTGTAAGTACACGCTTTTCTTTATATGTTCATATTAGTTAATAAATTTGTACTTTGTTTTCTACCACTATATTTTATTTGATAAAGTATTCATTCAATAATTAAATTAAACCCTATCGTATGCCAAGCGAGTTAAAGTGACTTTAGTAATGGGTACCGATATGGCCCCGGGCAATAGGGCAATATGGGAGATACCTGTGGACGTCGCGTATTTCACTCAGTAATAAGTCTTACAGCCCTAAAGGGCGTTTTCTACGTGATTATACTTCGCAAATATTATACATCATGGAAGTATTTGTATTGCGCAGCGATTATCTATAAGGTTTCTTCTCCGCTCGGTGCAAAAATTGTGCGTGGGGTGTCCCACTAAAACGATTCAATTATGTTCGTAGTTCAAATAGAGCTGTGACAAAAACGTTCTCACCATTCAGACGCCTTAAAAATAAAACGTGTAAGACCTTTGATTCACAACACCTGCATTATTAGGAAATGTCTCAACAACCAACCACCCTTAACCTGTTTAAACAACTTGCGTCAGCTGTCGTTTAATCTGACCTATCCCAACACCTGCATTATTAGGAAATGTCTCAACAACCAACCACCCTTAACCTGTTTAAACAACTTGCGTCAGCTGTCGTTTAATCTGACCTATCCCAACAAATCTTATTGTTCGATGCTAGGCACTACACTATGAGCCGTTGGGTTCAGGTGCGCCGCATCGTTTGGTCCTTAAGCATAATCTTTTATTATTACTACATCATTAGTACTTAGTACTTTTTATTTACCGTTTTAATGCCTTTTCTAAAATTAAATGTTGCAAAAAATAAATAAGTTATTATCTGTAGTGAGTAGTAGATGCTTCCGCGTACTATAAAAACCGCTGTCTAAGGAATCGCTACTTCCACATCCAGAGATTTGGATGGTAATCAAGTCCCTTTAGACGAAAATATCGTGATACTCTATATTTGCAGTCCAGTGTGTGGAAACAATTGCTTATAGGATTTTGGTAATATACAGAGATCGGAATTACCTTAAGTTCACAACTCAGGGACATTATATTATTGGAGAGGAACTAATATGGTCAAATTGTAGTAAAAAATTAAGTACACATATGCACCTTCTAAAATCTTGGCACCCACTCTAACAATAACTCGTTAGAAATAAAAAATATTAACATAACTACTTGAATAAATCGAATACAGTTGTCTACATATATTTAATGCCCATAAGAAGAACCAGGAAAACCCATAAATCTCTGTCTCGTTAGCATGAGTGATATCTCACAGAGCCGTACTTAAAATTTGTGTGCAATACAATAACAGTAGAAATGTTAGAAGCATTGTCTTTGGTAAATAAATAGTTATTTCGTACAGTGACAAGTTAAAAAAAATTACTCTGTCTTGCTTGGGTCAAGATAGGAATTATATCTGATATATTTGTGGAGCACTGACGAATTCGATATTCCATGATACACTGACAATATTAAGTTCGACTTTGTTGTGGGGAGAGTTTACATACCTGCTGTAAAACGTCACATCCTAAAATATTTTCGATAGGAGGGAGTTGGGTAACTATATCAAAATAAAGTTATAATTGTGTACAAATAGGTGTGGTCTCGTTAATTTCTTATATTATATTTATGCTTTAACATTTTCTACAAAAATAGATCATGCCCCGGTCTCCCATCTATACGTAAGCGGCAAAGCTTTGACGTTTTTTTATGTGCATTGTATATATGTAGTCAACTATACCAACCATGAATATTTTGTATATAGGCTAGTTAATAATTCTAAAAATTTTTTCTTAATGAAATTTTTCGGTTAAACAAAGCCTACTACTACGTTTTTAAAATTCTCATATTTTTTAACCGTTCTCGGAAGATTATGAACGACGAAGTCACTTTTTTAGACAAAACAATAATCAATTTCGTTAATCGCATAACTAACAAAATTTGAAGTTGATTTGAAAATAACTGAGGAAAATACGAGGGCGTTCAGGCGACAGGTGAAATACTAATATTAATACGGCTGAAAAAATTTAGAATGAAATATTTTATAGAAAAGTAATAGCATTTTGACCGGAATAATGAAACTGTGAAAGTTAGTGTATTTATTATGGATAGGTTAAATATACTTACTATTAATTTAGAATTGTTTAAAATGATTTCCCAAGCTACTAGTAAAATGTACCGTTATGAAATTATTGCTGTTTATAGGAAATTAATCTCGGAATTGCAATCAAATTATTTTTCCACTTAAATAACATATACCCAGATATAAATTACACCGATAGTAAACGTCAACAATTTCAGGTGCTTGTAAAATGACTGTATTAATTAGAATTAACGTATATTTGTCGAGCTTAATAAGATGTCCAAACAGACATTAATGTATTTTAAGAAGATTTACAGAACAGTCAGATTGCACAATTATTTTTTTGTTCTCGGTCAGTAGAAAAACAAAAAGTTGATTCTTGTCATTGATGATAAATAAAATATCAATTTTTAGGGGTATTTTTGCATATATCTAGCCAGTAAACATTCACCGATCTTTGGTATGTGGGAACCACTCTAAAACTGCCCCTAGAGGATACTTCTTTTTCAGTTTTAATTATATTTTAAACAAAAAATATGTTACCAGACACATTTTGGCTCCTAAAATTTTGATCTTGTTCTATGTTCTGTTCCTAGAATGAAGCAGATACATTACAAGAACATGAAAATAAGCATCAGCGAGTTAAAATTTTTCTCATCTTTGACAAAATAAATAAACAATTAAAAAATGTATAAAAACATGCTATTAAACATAGGCTTATACTGTTAAAAAATTTACTAAAAAGAAGAAAATAACTTTAATAATAACAATAATTATGTTAATAAACGTAAAAGCGGGGTGGCGCCCAATTTGTAATATTTTCTGTTATTAAAAAAATTAAGAAAGGAGAAAAATTTAATAGGCAGTACAAGGTACATCCCTAAAACAACACTGCTGGAAACAAAATAGTATAGTCAAATATGAGACACTAAAGATAATTCTCCTAAATTTATTTCTTAAGGTGGCCCATATTTTTTTTCTTAGTACGTATATTTAAAAAAACTATAAGAGTACCTAAGTAGAACCATAATAAGCCTATTACTATGAATTTTCATTCAATGGTTTCAGTGGTTGGCAAAATAGCTAGATTTAAAATTACGAAATAGAAATATTAACATAATTCTTAAATTTAAATCTAGCTATTTTGCAAATCACTAAAGTTATTGAGTGAAAATTCATAGCAATAGTCTTGTTATGGTTCTACTTAGGTACTCATAGCTTTTTTAAATATACGTACCAAGGAAAAAAAGTTATGGCCAAAAATAATAAATATATCCCTATCGGATGTCTCTTTCTAGGGAATGGCCACCTTAAGTGAATTTGGATTTAAAGATGCTGGACGCTGTATCTCACTAGAAAGAAAATAAACAGTATACATAAACCATCTTTTAATTGCAGATTTGTGAGGTGTAGGTAGTATATTTTCTAAATACCATGCTCATTTCAATACAAAACTGTATTATTAATTTAACAAAAGATCTTCGTCTATTACGGCCAGCGAAAACTACCCCTTGAGCAACCTTGAGCTTTATTTTAAGAAATCCCAAAGACTCCATACCAGGCCGTATACCATGCTCGTTAAAACATTAATCGCAAACAAAAAATTCCCGTCTTCCACGGCCATTGGAGTCTACCCCATCAGCAAAAGATTTCAAAATGCCAGAGTTCAAAACTACCCCGTATACTACACTTGTTTCAGCATGAAGAAATCCTATTCATTAGAACATTTTATCTAGTAAGTCCCCGCCTTTGACGACGATCAGAAACTACCCCTTGAGCAACTTTTTACATACCAAAATTCAATACCACGCTCATTTCAGCGCACGTGAAACTAATAAGAAAGAATTTTGTGAGGCCATACGCCTAATAGGTAGCCGACAGCTGGCGGGATTCTGTAAGACGTGTCGTACAGCAAACGGAGGTCAACTAGATTAATATGTCCGTAGGCGTAGAATAGAAGTCCGTCTATTTGATGAAATATCGTTTTAATTGTTCTTTTTTTCTAACCTTGTAAATCAGTCTAAATTTTTGATATTGCATTTACCATCAGTGGTGGTTGGATCGACTGGAAGGACGGAAGAATTTTAGAAGGCCGAACGGTTTGTGGCCGGCCTGATTCATTATTAAGAGATATTGAAAAATATATATCTATTGTAAAGTATATTAAGAGAGACGTTTTTTGCTATTGAGAAAAACTGGTCTGGGCCGGCCGATGTTTTTTCGGGACGATTTTGATGTTTTCCAGGGTCGGTTTATCCTACCCCATCCGTCGTTGTTTGTCATATTAGCAGTATATGAATGCTGAAAAAAAAATACTAGTAGTGTCTGCAGTTATAAGAATTTTTACTTTTAAACTTAAACTTTTACTTAGAAATAATTTTGCACGGAATATTAGTCCCTGAGGTACACCACATTCTACTGAATCACGATATGTATAACAGGTATAGAATTTCGGGCGTGTATAGCTCTTTCTTCATATAATCGTATTTGATGCGAAAAGCTAAGCAACGGTAGTCGGGTCTTATATTTGAATAGGTCACCACCAAATAAACACCCGAAGTAGAGGACTTAAGCCGGAGCTGGATACACCCCCCACCACTTTTCGTGACGTCATAGGTGGGCGGGGCCTATGAGGTGGGGTGGGGGGTAATTAGAGTGGTGGGGGGTAATTAGAGTGGTGGGGGGTAATTAGAGTGGTGGGGGGTAATTAGAGTGGTGGGGGTAATTAGAGTGGTGGGGGTAATTAGAGTGGTGGGGGTAATTAGAGTGGTGGGGGTAATTAGAGTGGTGGGGGTAATAAGAGTGGTGGGGGTAATTAGAGTGGTGGGGGTAATTACAGTGGTAGGGGGCAATTAATGTGGTAATTGCTGTGTTAACTGCAAAGGTAGTGGGGGGTAATTAGGACGTTACATACACTGGCGGTGGGGACATTGCATGGTGGGTGGTAATAAGAGTAATTGCATATGTGTACTTACTGTAATTATTGCAGTGGAGGGGGGTAATAACAGTAATTGCATAACGAGAGCACTTACTCTAATTATTGTGGTGGAGGGGGGTAATAACAGTAATTGCATAACGAGAGTACTTAGTGTAATTGCATAACGAGAGTACTTACTGTAATTGTTGTGGTGGAGGGGGTAATACCAGTAATTGCGTAACTAAACTACTCACTGTAATGATTGCAGTGGGGGGGGTAATAAGAGTAATTGCATAACGAGAGTACTTACTGCAATTATTGCAGTGGAGGGGGGTAATGAGAGTAATTGCGTAACTAGAGTACTTACTGTAATTATTGTGATGGAGGGGGGTAATGAGAATAATTACGTAACTAGAGTACTTACTGCAATTATTGTGGTGGAGGGGATAATACCAGTAATTGCGTAACTAGAGTACTTACTGCAATTATTGCAGTGGAGCGGGTAATACCAGTAATTGCGTAACGAGAGTACTTACTCTAATTATTGTGGTGGAGGGGGTAATAACAGTAATTGCATAACCAGAGTACTTAGTGTAATTGCATAACGAGAGTACATACTGTAATTGCATAACGAGAGTACTTACTGCAATTATTGCAGTGGAGGGGGGTAATGAGAGTAATTGCGTAACTAGAGTACTTACTGTAATTATTGTGATGGAGGGGGGTAATGAGAATAATTACGTAACTAGAGTACTTACTGCAATTATTGTGGTGGAGGGGATAATACCAGTAATTGCGTAACTAGAGTACTTACTGCAATTATTGCAGTGGAGGGGGGTAATAAAAGTAATTGCATAACGAGAGTACTTACTGTAATTATTGTGGTGGAGGGGGGTAATAACAGTAATTGCATAATGAGAGTACTTAGTGTAATTATTGTGGTGGAGAGGGGTAATAAGTGTAATTGCATAACGAGAGTACTTAGTGTAATTATTGTGGTGGGGATGGATAATTGGCATGGTAGTGGGGGTAATTAGAGCGTTACATACACTGGTGGTGGGGGCATCGCATAGTGGGTGGTGGTAATAAGAGTAATTGTATAAGTGTAATTACAGTGGTGGGAGGCAATTAATGTGGTGGGGGAAAGGAAAATTATTGTAGTGGGGCAGATCTATTACTATAAATGGTCTGTGATAGTATGACAAAAGTCAAATCTATCTCTGATTACTCAATAGTTAACAAGTGAGTGTAGTGCAACCACCTCAATTATTTCAAGTGAGCAATAGTTTTATATTACTTTTTGCGGTTCTTTCACTGTACACATCCATTTTAACCATGGAAATTTCGGAACAAGATTTATTAGCACTTAATGCAATAATTAGTGAGAGTACTGAGGTTTTGGAGCAAAAGCCTATTACATCATTAATTAAGGACAAAGCCTATGTCATAAAGAAAATGTCAGTGGTCAATACGCGGTTTGGAAAATCAATCATCGTAAATTTGTTTGAGGAAAGTACAATAACAACTTTCAAATCATTTTTACCCAAACGAGTTGTAGAAAATATAAGTGAAGATGTAATCAATAAGATTAATTCATCGGGTGGTAAATACACGTTGACATATTTAGGTCAGCGTCCTCCAGTATATGTGGGAGCGAAATCCAGTGCAATGATACGTTTAGGTTATTAATTTAAAAACAATAATTGTACTACTTACTTTTTAGTTCTTAGTTTTAATTTTCTACTAGATAATAAAATACAGTTAGAAAGAATGGTAGGAGTACTATAAAGCGTAATATTGCTATCTCATTCGAAAATATGGGAACGTTATTATTTTGGTTAATTGATTTGCACAATATAACTCCATCAGTTTTAAATAGCGCTCACACCCTACCTAAGTAAGTGAATAATTTAGGGTTTTCATATGCATTTCTAATATATTTGTTTCCTTTTAGTTTAACCGATACCAACAAAATATGTGGATGCAATATTCAGCTCAACGATGGGTGAGGGCAGAAGACATTAAATCAGCCATCGAAAGCTTGTCTTGTGAACTATGGGACCTAAGGAGGGATGCACAGCATTCGTTAGTCTACGATATAAATATTTGCTGGGATGTTGAAGAAGTTCGACGTGTTGAAGAAGCTTGTAATACATATGAATCTGGAGCAAATTTATGTGACAAATACTCTCGAGGCATTTTAAGTTTAGATGAATTTTGTGAGTCTATGATTAGAATGAAATTAAAACGCTTCCTGTATGACCTAGTGAAGTACCTACCAGTTGGAGTTGTTGAAAAACATCAACTTGATGATGAAGACAAATAATATTTATTTTAAGTTATATTATTGTAAATAAATAATTGTGTAATAAACAGTATAATATCTCATTGATATTTATTATTTTTACAATTATATCATGAAGTTAAATAAATAAAAACCACATTAAAAGATTATATTTATTTTATTGCCTATTTTTATTACATATCTAGAAAAATATACCTTACACTTAAACAGTCTCACTGTAATTTTATATTTAAATCTATAATACTTCTATTAAGAAAATGAGCATTTGCAAGAGCACAATGAGTAATATTATTGTACTGAAAATGTTCTAGACATTTTGGTATGTTCAATGATTTAAGGCTGGGAGCATGGGGCAAATAGTCATCTAAGTCTATAATCTTATTCCGACTTAGATGTTGCAGTAGAAAATTCCTCTTCATTCTGCCTTTGCATACAATTACGACATCCTCTAATAGTAATTGACATTGATAAATATTAACTACATTCTGGCAAAGTCGCTGAAGGATCAGTGGTAATTCTGTCAGTTGAATGTATCCGTGGCTCCATTTTAAACCATGGTATTTTTTCTCCAACCATTGGTATTGCATCTTCCTGTCACGTGCAAGTGATGAGAATGGATATGGTGGTTTGAAAAAGTAATGTGCTTGTTGTTCAGTATTACAGCACACAGCAGCCAATTCCTTCACTATGAACTCACTGTTTTTACATTGAAAACCTTGTAAGTCAACTATCAGCATAGGAACTGTATTTTTTGTTTGCTCCATAATAAATATTTTTTTTACTTAGCAGCAAGAAAACCGTTTTGAACTGAACCATCCAATGCACTGTAGCTTAAATATGTATCGTGAAGTATAAGTGCATATACACGAGTTTGTTCGGGGAACTTCGTCTTTCGGGTTTCAAATTCTATCTTTATGTCGACGGTGGATGATTTCATTGCATCCGGTTGGTGGGAGCAATCTATGACAAATAATGGAGATTTTCTGAATTCTGCAAGATCCATCATAGGTTCACTCATATCTTTATCATAATAACTACGCTGGAAGTTCTCATAGGCATAGTAAGCTGCAGAGTCCAATTTCTTATCAAAATCTAAGTTCCAGCGCTCATAAGGAAATACTTCGGCATTTAGATATAATCGAATATTATTAATATCTGCATGTATAAAATTTGTCACATCTTTGCTTCTATCATTGGAGTGACTATTGTTTTGAAATCCAATAATTATGTATCTAGGTCTCTCAAGACTGTTAGTGGTTTTAACGGCCCAAACATCAGAAGCAGTATCGCGCAGAGTAGGTAGCTCATAGAGATCCCACATACGATAAGCCATCTTAACTTTAGCATTATTACTACTTTTATTAATTCTGTTTAGTAGTTTAAGCTTTTGTCTATCCTCAGGCACAATATGTCTAATCTTCCATTCAATTTTGTTAATTTCTAAATCTGCATCAACTTCCCCAATGTAGGAATCTTTGAATGAGCGAGCTATTATTAAAATTAATTCCTGCTTGACATTTAAAATACCTTTGGTGTAGTCTTCTGCAAAACCCATAAGGTATTTAAGGGGTAGTCTACCACTAAACACATGACTAGTACTATCTAAAATATCTTGTTTCTGTTCGTTGAGGCCCCAACCCGTAGTTAATAGTGATCGCAGATGTGTCTGTCCATATGATACCATAGTCTTCATTGTGGTAGTGATGCCAGGCTTCCTAACTACAGCCACTTGCTCGCCACCCATTTCATACCTAATCTCTTCGAAGAGGAAAGCTAGAGCATTATTGGATAAATAACACCGCTTGGTAACATCGCTAGGTGTAAATTTCCCTTCTATATAGATGTAGCTTTCTGCAATGTCGAGTATAAGGTCATGAAAATTGATAGGGATTCGTATTTCATCAGAATTTCTATAATATGGTGACCCATATGGTTTATACGTATGCTCATGTAAACTGATAAGTGACTGATCAAACACAGGTTCGTCGAACACTTCAAGTTTTTCACTAGATGTAGTAGCTGTCATTATTATTTAATTTTCTCTCAGTTCTAACCCAATAGATTGAAGAAATGCGCGGTCCTTTACCGACAATCTATGTCTTAACTGTTTAAGAGGTATACGCTGAATGAATGGGTTTCTACAATCACTCTTCTTTTTATCGTTAAACACTTTATATCGGCAGTGTGCTAATCGTTCCTGATTATATCGAAAACCCATTTTTTTTTTTTTGCTCTTAATATTAAAATTGTTTCAATTCTAGCTTCACAATAATCTTTTCACCTCGAAAATTAATTAAATCTCCGTTGTCATCCAATATGCGTAGAGTAATGTTGTCGATAAACTGACGTCCTTCAGGTCTAACAGGTAAATATATTATGTTAGCTGGCTCCCTGGTAAGTTTGTATCCAGGTTCAACATCAATATCAAACTCAAAGAGTGTGTGGGATTTAAGAGCGTTCAGATACGCTCCGGAAATAATGTTGCAATCTACACGTATCATTCTTACTTTCATTATATCAATGGGGAGTGTTGACTCATGAGTCTTGTTTGGTTCTAAATATGTCGGCTGAAATCCCAACAGACTACCAATAGAGTTTGCTTGTGTAAAGTCAATTTCGTATTTTGATCTTATCTCGCATTTCATTGTGTTATTGTTTGCTCGCAGTCGAAATAATTTTTCTTTTTCTTCATTTTTGTTAGTTGGCATAGCTTTCAGTATTGCATTATATATTTCATCAATTTCATAGACTCCGTACGGTATGTGGAGAAATGTGGGAGCTGCTTTCGGTGAAGTCCTATAACAGAAACCATTGTTCGTCTCGTCTATATTAAATATAGAGTTGTATGAATAAAATCCGGTTAATCCCAGACCATATCGACTGCCTATATCTAGTTCAATCGGTGGATAAAACTCTGCACTGAGCACGCTTGAGCGGCTTGATAAAGTGAAAGTGTGTGACATGACTGACGTTTTTTGGAGATTGTTGCATGTCTTTATTGCGATTTGCAGCAATAGTCGTGGATTAATCTTCTTTTTTTGGGCGGTGATGGAGATATACTCACATCATTTTTTGACGCCACGTTCACCTCGTCCACTTTACAGTAGCAGCAAAATATTTTTCGAGGCGATGGACCATCGTTAACATCAATATTATTTTCGTCTTGATTAGAATAGTGTTCTTGACAGTACTGATATTTTAAAATATCAATGTCATCCTGAAGATGTTTGGGTAATTTATCCCACACTAATGCAATTTCATAAGGGACACATGCAATTATTACTTCTTTAGGCATATCTGAAAGTTGCTGTTTACTCATCTTCAGCAAGCTGCGTAGTCTAGAGAAAGCAATCAACGAGTGGCCCATCCGTTTAATTGCTTCTCGATCCATTGATGGGGTCACACATGCCATTTGAAGAGTTTTATTTAACTTTTGAAGAAAGAAACTTTAAGCACAAATGGCCACACCACACTGTGTTGAAATTTTGTTGGCGCTCATAATTATAGTAGATTTTATCCGTAAACCTTGAACCGTTGCGCAAGTACAGGACTAATTCTCTTGGTGGGGGCAAATCTCCAAAACTATCGAAATATGTGACCAAACTACCTCGTTTTTTATATGCCACCCAATGCGTTCCCGGACCATCTATAGTATCCAAATTTATGATGGCGGATTCATTACGATGCGGTCCGGAATTTGGTAAAGTGTCGCGCATAAATATACCTCGAAAATGGGGCACCTTCATCTTCTCAACATAATATTTGAGATCGATGTTGGTGAGAGGTTTTCGAGGTAGGGTGTCTAGTAGTTTTTTGAACTTTGTGATTTTAGATAGAGACCCAGTCCTTTACGATATGGTTTCAAATAAAGCCCTTTACCACTTTTCCCTATAGCAATTGCCTCCATATGTCTATTATGGCGGCTTTTTTCTGCCAATTCTTCTCTGCTAGTTTTCACATCATTTACAGCTTTAGCTATACCAGCTGCAGATCCTGCCAAGCTACCTAACGCCGATAAACCCGCAAAAATAGGTATTAAAGGTAGAATTCCACCAACTTTCGGAATCGGTATTATGCGAGGCGTACGAATATTTCGTTTTCCACCAACTGATCTCATGTGTCGCCGTGCAGCTTGAAGCGCTATTTGCATAACTTTTCTAGTATCCTTAGCTGCAGATCGCTTACCACCAGTTTTACGCAGATCATCACGAACCTTGCGTACTATCCCAGCACCAAAGGCTACCTTTCTAACGTTCTTCCTGTTTTTATTCTTCTTTTTAATTATATTTTTTCTTTTTGTACTACGAGATTTTGTTGATCTACATCCCATTCCAAGACGCTGTTTTCCCTTCATTATAGTCGTAACCAACCACGCGGCAGCCTTTTCTTTTAAACTTGCTTCTTTGGATTTAACTCGATTCCACGCAGCTTGTTCAAGTTGATAGTCTGCTCTATGTCGAGCTGATAAATCGCCCGAGTTTTGGTCGTATGCAATATCGTGCTGCTTGCATGCAGCGTCGAGCTTGTTTATACCTGGATCGCCTCGCGCTAATCTTTTTTTTAATTTGGTGCCTGGACCACAATACTGGTAACCACCGGGTAAATGCAGTTCAAATGGAAGCTTATTTATTAGGGAATTTACTACCCCCTTACCGACCTTTAAAAAACGGCGGTTCTTACTTGTGCGCTGCTTGACTGACAACATTTAAATAACAATTGTAATGCATAGATCTATTTATATAGTCTTCAACCGTGGTACAATGCGTATTGTAAAGCAGAGACAGAAGTTTCCTATAGACAATTTAGACGAAAAAGTAGGATGTGGATTACAAATCGAATCGCGCCATGGGTCACTACTTCCGTCAACTGTTCGTGGACTTCTAATTGGTCCAAGTAATTGTGGCAAGACGAACTTAATGATATCTCTAATTACTCACCCCCTTGGATTACGTTTCGCAAATATATACCTATATTCAAAGTCTTTAAATCAACCCAAGTATGAGTACTTGCGCAACATATTAACACCAGTTAAGGGATTGGGGTTTTACACCTTTAATAATAATGCGGAAATAGTGCAACCATCTGAAGCCAAGCCTGATTCTATATTTATATTCGATGATGTTATATGTGAAAAGCAAGACATAATTCGCACCTTTTTCTCAATGGGTCGCCATAGAAATGTAGACTGTTTTTATTTGGCACAAACATATTCTCGCATACCTAAGCAACTTGTTAGGGACAACGCTAATTTTATAGCGATGTTCAGACAGGATGATATGAACTTACATCACATTTTCTCCGACCATGTCTCACCAGACATATCTTTTAAGCAATTTCAAGAAATGTGTGCAGAGTGTTGGAAAGACAAATATGGGTTTCTTGTAATTGATAAGGATAGAGAGGTGAATGAGGGTAGATACAGGAAAGGACTTGATAGTTTCATATATCCGTAAAGTATTAGAATTAAAGATTCAATCGGCCTGTAGACAGCATCGAGATTACATCGGTGAGGTTAGACACTGGAAATGAAGATTAAACACAATAGCAATATCGATGGAGACATGGCAAGGGAAGTAAACCTCAAACGACAACTAGTTGAAGCTACTGATTCTGTGCGTAAAAAATTTAATTCACTGAAGCATAGAAATGTTGAGAGTCAATTAGCACTTGAAAAGGTTTATGAACCCATAACAAAACCTTTAAAAGTAATATCTGCCTCACAGGTAAAATCACATAACCAGGCGCCGCCAACACCGACACAAAAATCAACGCAATCTCAAGGTAGTGCAAAAGCTAGTACCAGTACGCTTAACGCGACATCTGAAGGTAGCAGTGAAGATGGGGAGAATAGTGCAACTGAAGCATATTATATGGAAACACCACCAAGATCGTCATTAATGAGTACCCCAGGTTCAGAAAGATCCGTTGGTAGTGGAGAAAAGAAATGTGACGTGATCAAACAACATTTAGATAATTTAAAGTCCGGTCACTATAAATATGACACTGTATACGGTGTACGTCTAGATCCCCATACAGGCAAACTACGAATGGGTAACGCCGAGGTGCGCTTTTCTAATGGGGGCATTACATTGTGGTATGGTACTAAGGCATTGGGAACGTATCCTGGCAGTCCTAAGTTGTACGATGTAATATTTATGAAGTATCCGTCAATACTACGCAGTGATGAAGTATCTATTGGTGACGAAGAGTATCAAATATATGGTGAAATATTAAAAAAGACAAGAGCGGCATATAAGAATTATGATGCAAAAAATGGTTTAAATAAAACTAAATGGAGGAAATTCAGTGATATTATAAAACCACTAACATCTTGTACAATAGTGACGAGATCGAGAACCGGTTTGGGTTTTCCACAAATGCCACTTCAGAAAATATACAATAGTAGAGGTGTCGATTATGTTTATTGGAATAAGCCAAAAGAGCTGGTAGATCGTCTACGTCTGCTGTATAGCTCAAAAATGGCAGGTAACAGTGGTGTTAATAATGAAATAATTAGTTTGTTGGAGGAAATGAGAGAAGAAAAAATAATCTATTAACAAAATTATAATGGGGAAGTATAATATACTGTGAAATGCTTAAATCAGATCAGATGTAATTAGAAATGCTACCTGGTCACAACACAATTGATAAATTTGGACGCAGAAGAGGCGGCGCTAATAAATCATTAGTCGTGCGCGGTCCACCAGGTCTTGGCTTTAAGCTCACTGCAGATAATCACTTCGATATTCAGAATAAACGTTTAAAGAACATTGGAGAACCGGTGGATAGTCAGGATGGTGTAACACGTAACTATGTTGAAGAGCGACTTACTACCTTCTTTGCAGACATCCGCAAGGCTATGGATGAGGCCACTAACATAATTATTACGGCAATGGAAAATTACGTTAATGGTCAAGTTTTGTTAGCTGTTGCTACTGCAAAAACTTATGTAAATGAGGAAATTCCGAAAAAAATTGATAAAGGAAATGTACGGGTTGTTGCAGAGATGAAAAAGTATATTAATGAACAAATACGAGCGGATATTGATAAGGAACATAAAACAGTGGAAAATTCAATTTCTCAGCAAGCTAGAGAGCTTCAGAAAATAATTGACAAAATTAATAAATTAGAAGAATTAACTTATTAGAAATTAGTCTATCGGCAAACATGTAACAGCTTAGTGTATTCTCTGCACACCCATTGAATCCAATAAGTTAACATGGAAATTAGTGCTACAAAGAAGTCCGTTGTGCAGGAACTGCACAGGTTACCCCGAAAAAATTTTCGTAGAAGAAGAACAATTATCAAGGGCTATGGCGATTTATGGCAAATGGATTTGGCTGAAACGCAGCCATTTGCGAACCTTAATAAAGGTTATCGATATATCCTCGTAGTGATCGACTGCTATTCGAAATATGTGTGGACAAGACCCTTAAGAAATAAAACGGGTATAGAAATTACGAAGGGTATGAGGAGCATTTTGCAAAAAATCGAACTACTCACCTAAGAATCTTCAAAGCGACCAGGGTACGGAATTTTACAACAAAAACTTTTCTACTTTAATGAAAAAGCATGCCATTAATCATTACTCTACATACAGTACGAAAAAGGCTGCAATTGTTGAGAGAGTGATACGAACATTAAAAAATTGGTTATATAAAGAATTCTCAGCTAGGGGTAAATACAAATGGCTCGATATTCTATCCAACATTACAAAAATGTACAACAATAAAATACATCGCACGATTGGTATGAAACCCGCTGATGTTAAGCCAACCACACGTTTGGATGCATATAATCACATTAGGATTGCTTTAAAACCCAAGTTTCATATTGGTGATGTAGTTCGAATAAGTGCATACAAAGGTGTATTTGAAAAAGGTTTTACAGTCAATTTTTCAACTGAACTTTTCAAAATTGTCAAAATCAATATAACTAACCCAACAACTTACCAGCTTGAAGATATGTATGGACAACCAATTAAAGGATGTTTTTATGAAATGGAGTTACAAAAAACTAAATATCCCGATATATATCTAGTGGAGAAGGTTTTGAAAAAAAAGAAAAACAAAATATTTGTCAAATGGCTTGGACTTTCCAAAGAACACAATTCTTGGATTGACAAATTGGATGTTGTATAATTTATTAAACTTTAAATAATGTAAAATATGTATAATCATGTTATTTACTTATGTATCAGTAATACAGAAATAAAAATATTTATACTACACTAATGTGCTTTATTTAAGTGTTTAATATTCATTATTGAAATATATTTTATTTGGAACAACAATAATACAATAACGATCAAACACCCTAATTAAATCCCTACCTCAAAAACTGAATTTCTTGATTACACACCCAGCATTTTCTATTGTGACCCGCTGAGGGAAGTGAGAGCAAATCCACTTACAGCCTCATGTACTCTTGTTTATCTTGTTGATGACTGATACTTTAAAAAATCGTCTGTAAGAAACTTACTACCTACTCTTGTTAATGTAGGGTTTGTTGGAGTGGGGTGCGTTAATATAAGAAACTCCTCGTCTCTTGAACCTCAGTAAAACTGCAAAGCTTGTGAAAACAAATGGCTTCCCAAGACAATGCAGTTAGTTCCAGCGATTCCACAGAGTCAACAACACCTTTTTGGGAATACGATGTGATGTTGGGGCTATCATATAATGGACAGGGCCCAGATAGTAGCAATTGGGTGGTACAAATGCACTATCTAGAAGATCTGGAACACGAAGAGGGTCCAGATAGTAGCGATTGGTGTGGGACATTACCACCAATGGATGCAGAGCCGCCGAATAGTCCATCCATGGAAGTGGAGCCACCAAGCAGACCCTCTTCTCCGTCAGCTTGGTCGCTGGAGACGGAGTCGATGAGTGCCAGTGACTCGGATTACGAGACTGATGAAGATTCTCCCGAAGAGGAAGAACTGGACGAATTTGTGTTATAAATTATTTACTATATTAGAGTTGTAAGTAAATAAATATATAGATTAGTTCTTAGGTTATTTCTCTTGTACATAATTTATATAAATGTTTTTATTATTTGTAAATAAATAGATCTATTTATGAAAATGTTTGTTTTTTTTACTTTCTATTTTAAGCGTAAAATAAAGTGGACGAGAAACTAGTATACTTCTCTTCATTTGAGTTTCTGCGTTTAATATGTAACTCTGTAACAAGGAAAAATTTTGGAAGGGGTGGTAAAGGGAGGGGTGAATGACTACAGTAATAAGAAAATACATATTTTAAAAATTAATTTATTGACAATTTTAATTATTTTACACACATTAATAATAAATAAATAGATAAAGTAATGATACTCACAACTAAATAGATTTTGTTGGGTTTTTTATTTTTCTATGGTCATTAATTTTTTTCTCTTTTATTATTTTTTTAATATTTAAAAAAAGAAATTTTCACACACTGATATTGCTTACAATTAAACAGATATAAGAACTTACACTAATGATACTTATAACTAAACAGATTTCTTTTGACAAAATTATATATAATTTTTATAAAAGATGTACCACTATCTAATAAAAAAAAAACCTAATAATTACTACATGTACAATTTTTTTTTTTTATAGAATTATAAAATATAACCTCTCTGCCTTTATTTATATGTTCTGGCCAAGAACTTTTAATTTATTGTCAAGACCTTCCAGCTCTCGACGGGACTTAGCCGCAGCGTTGCGGCGATTATTGACGCCCTCCATTATATGTTGGGCATCAATCCTCTCTGCATTTGCGCTAATGATAATTTGTTCCCTTTCTAAACTTAATCGTGTAATTTGAGATTGCAACCTCTCAATTTCCAAGTTTAAATTTTCAGCTTGCTGAAGCCGCTCTTCGACGTTGGCTTCCTGTGCCTTAGCCTGCTGTTGCAACAAATCATCATTAGCGCACGCCGCTACATCTTCATCGTACTTTTGTTTTTTTTGTGCCCTTAAATCTTTGAGATTTTTAAAGGCACTTCTAAACAAATGCCGGTCCGCCACCTGCGAAAGAAAATCACAATCCGAATCAGAATCTAAGGGATTCTGAATAGGTGGAACTGGTGAAAGGATATTTAATAATGCTTCAATTTGAATATCATCCAGTTCTGCGATTTCCTCCACAGGTTCGAGCTGTGGTACCGCCCCGAACATTATGTCAGAATGTGTAGAATTCTGACTTGGTGCTCGGTGTGGTGATGGCACCGATGCGTTAGAAGTGCCAGCTTCTTCTAACGCGTCGTTGCCACCTGAGGATGGTTGTGGCGGCACCGCATTAGAACAGCTTGGTTGTTCTAATGCGGCGTCGTCAAATCTACCGCCTAAAACCGGACTATTGGCCACGTCGCGATTTACCTCACCATTAAGGCTCATTAATCTACCCTTTCCTCCTACACCTCTGCCTACAGTTTTTATCACAGGCCTAGGAGGATCGTTGAGGATAGGGATTAACGGTTCGGGTAAATTTGTATTTAAAGCAACCATATTGTATTGAATAATATTACGTGAAGCGTCGGAAAAGTCCGGTGTTAGTGGAGTAGCCACCTTTCTTTGACCACGGCCTGATGCCGATGACAACGACTTTGTGTTGGGGTTTGCACCACGTCGACCCCTGCCCCGAACACTCCCAGATGCCGTCGATGATGACTTTGTTTTACGGCTATTAGATTTCTCTACTTTACTATTTTTTGCATTAACTTTAGGCTTAACAACAAAGTCACTATCGGAGTCATCGTTATGAATAGCACCCCTTTTGGGCTTTTTGATTCCTGACGGTTTCACAAAGTCGTCCTCAGAGTCATCACTAGTAACCAACGATATAGATGCACAAGAGGGTTGGAAGGTAACGCGACGCCCATCCTGACTCCTCGATGCAGAAGCTGTCCTTTTAGATGCTTTCACTTTTGCATCTAAACGAATGAGCTCCTCAGCATCAAGAAAATCGCTTTCACGATCCTGTAAATCATCTGCGAATTCGGAATGAATTCCTCTAGCTTCGTCGTCGGAGATATGAATTACAGGATGAATGTCCGCGTCAGGTTGGTTTACAGCGTGCCTCTGTTGACTGCCATGAACTGACCAATGAATACCAGTGCTAGTACTAGCGCTAGAGGTTGCATTAGGTGTGGCTTTTGAAGATGATGCGTTTGGAGCCGGGATTCTAATGTCGGAAATTATATTTATCCCCAATCCCGGCCTACCTGCTATGCTGTATGTCGAGCCCATACTTCCAGTACCAGGTTCTAGGGGTGTCGGACCTGCTGCGCTACCACTCGGTGTCAGTGTAACATTATTATTAGAAGACCCAGCCGCTGGAGCTGCAGCATATACAGCATTTGTTGTCGTTGTAACTGAAGCACCTACTGTGGTAGCAGGGCCCGATACGAAGTTTGTTAAGAATGCCACACCTTGTAGCATCCTCTGAGCATTACTAGCCTCGGACTCTTTGGTCTTTTTACGGCTACCACCAGAAACAGTATTTCTCACCATTATGAGATAAATGATCGGAATTGAAACAAATAAATGTACTTACAATTTAAAATTTCAAGTGAAACTTGGCACAGAACACAACAACACAGATCACACAATTGAACCAGTCAATAGTTGAAGGCAAAGAGAACTTTGGAAGCGTCCAGAAAGTATAAATACACCACGCTCACCCCTCCATTTCCACCACTCTTAGAGTAGGGGAAATTGTGGTTCCTGCTCATTGGTTGAAATGTATCACACCACCAGGCCAAGTGCCGCGTCATCGTAAGTCAAGCACCACGCTGGCTATAATTTACTTTCAAATAGGAATTCCGGTGTAAAGTATAATAGCAACACATAATTATTTTTTACGAATACTTTATTACAATAATAGTTACAGAAATTAAAACAGGGTTCCCATTTATTTTTAATTACATATAAGTACACATACATTATATAATTTCAATTACATGTTAAATGTGAAATTAACTTATGATGTTTTTTTTACATACATAAAGGTAACAACTTATAACACTTTGGAACTGAACGTTAATTAAATACGATTTAATGTTAAATTACTTGCCTAACAAAACTTAGTTTACAATATCTCTATGAAAAAATACATATACAAACCTAATTTAAAATATTCTGGACCTTTACGTTAAACAAACGTTCGTCTTTTAATCACATTACTGGCTTAACTCCGCTATTGCCGCAAGTAATTCATCCATCTTGTTTATTTCAACAGAACTACTTTGGACGTCATTAATAGCAGCCATTAACCACCGAACATTTTGTTCCTGCTCGGTTTGAAAAAATCGTATGTCAGAGTGACCCCACGGTAATGTTTTTGCTGTGTTGGGAATGACAAAGCGCTTATCATCACGATGAGACAAAGCCACTTTGTTCTTTACTTCGGTAAAAATATCATGCAATTGACTTTTAAATGTATTCATTTTTCTGAATATTAAGCCACCCTGTTCAACGATTTGTCTGTAGTCATCTATTGACAACTCTTTTTGAATAACGGATCTCTTCACACCTTTTGCTTTTTTTAGCTCATTACCCACTGATTTTACACAATAAGCTTTTGCTCCAGTGCCATAAAAACTAATTATTGGATCCGCAGGGAACTCATCTTTAAAATTACCTAAAATCGGCGGACCTTTAGGTACATTAAATGTATTACCATGCTGATAATTCGAAGTATCGAATTTGTCTTGGTTATCTATCATAAAATCATAAAAATTGTCTGTTAAAATTTTAATAATCAGACTATCAGTATCAGTATACAATAATGAAGCCTTATCTCCAAACTCTCTTTTAATTACATTATAAAAAAAGTTGTACAGCACCGTTTTAGACAATTCCAGGACGCAAAAACCAACAAAAATTGGTTTGGTGTATTCTATCTTTTGCTTACCCATATGGATCGCTACAAAATCTTCAGTGAATATCGAACATGTTTTAAAATTTGGACGAGCTATTAATGCATTTGCACCCATACTGCGCCTAATACTCTCCCAATGAGTAACCAACTTTATATCTGTTCTGTTTTCCACATTTTCCATCGTCTTACCAAACGCCGCGTTATTCATTAATTTATATTGATCTTTTTCAAATTTATTTGTCGCTTTATTTCTCATCTCGGTGTTTAAGTCGATATATTTCTTTAACCGCTTAGATTGATTAAATTTAAGAACTCTGTGGATTTTCGTAACCACCAACCCGTTATTAATAGCCTGCTTTAAATTTACGTAGTGCACCACATAGTTTATTTTATCATTTAAATTTGGTATTAACTTTGTTAATTTTGATTTTGATTCGGGGGGTACAATATTTTCAACTAAAAAGGGGAGGTCTGAGTGCAAATCATGTAAGTGTTCTGGATAATGTAAGTCCACCTCAAAGACGTACCCATGGGGGTTGTTATCCGAGATATCCATAATTTCTAAATCACCGATTTCCTTCTCAGACAACCACGTAAAGTCCCCCGTGGGCAACATCTGTGACATACTATGTCCGTATAAATTCGTGGCGTCTAGATATGTGATATATGACGATGGCTCATTGGGATCGTAATTAGGCAGAAACTTATTATTTGCTAAATGTTTTCTTTCTGAACACTGACTTACTCCACCCCTTATGCCCCTTTTAAAGAAATGAATCATATCGATATCCGTTAACAGTTCTAACTCTACTCCGGTTAATTTTAACATTGCGTCCCATGATAGTCCCGGCGCTGTATAATACTGGGCAGGATCCAGTTTATATTTGTCCAAAGAAATTCTCCGAAAATTTTCAAACACATCGCATAGAAGAAGCACGTCTGATTTCAAATAAATATCTGAATAATCGCCAAGACTGCGATATTCAAACAACCTCCAAACATCCTTAGCCCGCAAATAATCAACATCTGATATGGGCTCTTTATTTAAATTATCATAAAATTCCTCTTTAGATGGTAATTCAGTTCCATTCAATTTCTCTAAACTATCCATAAAACTATATGGAAATACCCCCTTCTGTCTCATTAAATTAAATGTATCATTATCACTATAAAAACTGCGCGTTGTTTTCAACTGATCGTCATCTAAATTCGCGCCTAAATTTTGTAATGAAGCCGACAAAAATTTAAAACTATCGATAAATCGTAACTGTAAATATTTTTTCTTTGTAATCCCCTTCTTATCAACATAATCATGCATATAAAGATGTTTCGTAAAGGATATGTATTTTTCTTTATTTTGTGCTATAACATCAACCTTATCCTTGTATTTGCACAACTCTTTGATGAACAGGTGACTATCGTATCCGCTCATATTGTGAAATATAATAGGTATGAAATTGGGTAACTTGTAATTCAAGTTACAGACAGAATGTGCAGCACCGAATCTTACTTTACCCGTTAAGTGACAATGGTCTCGAACTTTAACATCCTCCCCCTCGAAAAGCCCCCCACATATACCACAAACGGTCGCATTCTGAAAGTCTTCGTTTTCTTGCGCTGTGAGTTCAACCATTGGGACTATATTTTTCATATGTGTATTATATATATTCCTTAAGTCAGCCTCTATATGCGCTACAAAAACTTGAGCTGCATCAGATCCCCGATACAAATTAAATTTAGATAGAGAATTGTCAAAAGAGCACTTAATGTAATATGCAAAAGAGTAAGGCTCATGTTTAAAAGTCTTATTCGTGAAAGAGCGTTCGGGGTTTGGCTCACACGTATTGATTGGTTTCAAAATAGACTCAAAGTCAGCATATACTACGAATGGTACTCGCATTTCTCGATGTTTTCAAATTTTAATATATTCTCAGCAACTTCTTTCCCAAATTTATTAATTCGATATTTCGTTGTGGGTGTTGTTGCGTAAATATGGTTACAGTCATTTCTCTGGTGTTGAAGTAAGTGACGTTCATTATTAAAGTACAGTAAACAACCGTCACAAAAATGTTTCTTATGGTCGCTACCGGAAACTTGGGTGGAGACTAACTTAGATAAATCCTTTATCCAACAATAGTGACTATTAGCACAATCGTTGCTACAGCGGTGATTCTCATCCCCAACACATTCACTCGAAATTAGCAATAAATTTACGTGAGTATACAATTTTCTACCCGAGTAACGTAAAGGTCCAACAACTTCATACTTAATTCTATTATTTTCAAACATCTCTTCTAAACCATATACATTAACGGAAATATTATTCATTTCCTCAAATTTCGATATATCTCGTAATTTTATCGGAAAATTCATACCTGTTACATTTAATACTCTCGAATAATGTGGATATGATGATGTGTGTGATACATTGTGATTTGCGGGATATAACGCTGACGTCACAGCCCAAGCAAAGCAACATTGATCTTGATTCTGTACATTCACTACCGCCTTCTTATTTTCAATATATTTCGGTAATTTTATGTACGATGAGCCACCCAAAGGACTGTACTTGTTAACATTAATTTCAACAAAAGTAATTCGTTCGAGGGCCCAACCTAAAAAGTAGATAATGATTAGTAATTATTTTTTATAATTTAAAAAATATTAACATACCTGAATCACGTTCTTGGAACTCAGTACTTTGCATAACCATAGAATCCACAAAACTATCCAAAACATCATTCAGATTCATGGATCCATCCAAAATACTATTGGGAGTATTAAACGATTTCATTTCAATTAGATCTTGTGTCGGTAAAATGTACTTGGCGAACGTTTCCATATTTACTTTCACTGTTTTGTGAATCCTCAACACTTCCTCCAGCAGGTTTAGAATCTTTGGTCTGATTTCGTTGAAGAACAATGTAAAATCTAAATAATTATTTTCACAATGCACTCGATATGTTATAATTCTATTTTTAAAAGCTGATTGAACAATAGCTACACCATCTACCATAGGGGCACATGAATTTGTCCTATGCTGCAATGTTCTTCTATGCGATTTCATCTGAGTTGCTGTTAGAGTCACATTACAGCAATCACATGTTTGCATATTAGAAGATGTTGAAGGAGCTGAATCAACCCTGGACCGCTTTGCGAGAGGTCCATCATTCCTACACGACTCTCTTTCATGACGACGTAAACTATGGATACGAGTAAAGCTTTTACCGCAAGATGTACACGAATGCATAATAATATTTACAATAGGAGCCTAGCCTATTTAATGATCAAATGTTAACTCCTCTTTTGCCTTTATACGGATAGGGTTACCCCCACTCCCGTGAATAAGATTACAACGTCACAGCATTATGTTCTACTTACCACACAAATTACCCCCTTCCACAACAATAATTACGCTAAGTACTCTCGTTATGCAATTACTGTTATTACCCCTCTCCACCACAATAATTACACTAAGTACTCTCATTATGCAATTACTGTTATTACCCCCCTCCACCACAATAATTACAGTAAGTACTCTCGTTATGCAATTACACTTATTACCCCCTCCACCACAATAATTACAGTAAGTACTCTCATTATGCAATTACTGTTATTACCCCCCCTCCACCACAATAATTACAGTAAGTACTCTCGTTATGCAATTACTTTTATTACCCCCCTCCACTGCAATAATTGCAGTAAGTACTCTCGTTATGCAATTACACTAAGTACTCTCGTTATGCAATTACTGTTATTACCCCCCTCCACCACAATAATTAGAGTAAGTGCTCTCGTTATGCAATTACTGTTATTACCCCCCTCCACTGCAATAATTACAGTAAGTACACATATGCAATTACTCTTATTACCACCCACCATGCAATGTCCCCACCGCCAGTGTATGTAACGTCCTAATTACCCCCCACTACCTTTGCAGTTAACACAGCAATTACCACATTAATTGCCCCCTACCACTGTAATTACCCCCACCACTCTAATTACCCCCACCACTCTTATTACCCCCACCACTCTAATTACCCCCACCACTCTAATTACCCCCACCACTCTAATTACCCCCACCACTCTAATTACCCCCACCACTCTAATTACCCCCCACCACTCTAATTACCCCCCACCACTCTAATTACCCCCCACCACTCTAATTACCCCCCACCCCACCTCATAGGCCCCGCCCACCTATGACGTCACGAAAAGTGGTGGGGGGTGTATCCAGCTCCGGCTTAAGTCCTCTACTACCCGACCTCGCTTCATCTTCTAGCGGCTTGTATATCAGTGTAAGCGCAGAAGCTATGCAAACTTAGGCGAGGATTGCATAGTTGATATTAGGGTGGCCTTTATTTTTCGACTTTCATTTTTTTTGTCTCACCCCCTAAAAAGTTTACATTTGATATATGAATAACACCCGAAATTTCAGCCCCCTAGATGAACTCCGTCCCGTGCCTACGGGGGTGTAAAATTTGACAAAATACATGATTTGTACAAATTAAAACCCCAGCCTGTCATGCTGTTATGCATTACACATCCTAAGAAGTTACGTCTGTTATGTCCATGATTACTACTAGCTGAAATTAAGTAAGAATGGTTAGGGAAACAGTTATGCACGCCGTCTCTGAAACAGTAGTATGCTTTCTGGAAATATATAGAAAGAGATCGAGTTTTCTGAAGTGTAGTGGGAGAAGATTCTCGATTTGGTTCTAGATGACTTTGGAAGCGTCTTTAGAGTAAGGCGAAATCAATGGCGGGGAGTTCGAAATTCGGTAAAGGGAGTTGAAAAGTGACAAGTGAGAGGTTAGAATTCCAAAGTAAATAGAAAGTGATTGTTAATGATTATTTTTTGTCAGTGTATATTAGCTAAGAAAAGAATTCTGAAGTGTCAGTAAGTTATTTAATAAAGTGTTTATCTCTTGTTGAAATTATTTTGAACCTACGGAAATTGAAGGGGTGGTTTCTCAAAGGGGCGGAAACACGCGACAATATTTTCAAATATTCCCTTAAATTATTGTTTATAACCCCAAATGACTGTTATTTGGTATAAAGACAAAGCAGAAACAATATCAACCCCTATGATCCTTACCTACCCTTATCATCACAGGTTTCAAAGTAAAGAATATCTTTTAAGTAGTGTTTAATGTTCAAAATGATTAAAATATTAGCTTTAATGTGGCTTTCTTACAATCTGGATACATCTTACAATTTTGCACCCAATTGCAATTTTACACCCCGGTCGGCACGGGAAGGGTTTAATCTACTGGAATTTTGGGTGTATGATTCATATATCAAATGTAAACTATTTTGGGCAAGGCAAAAAAAAAATGAAAGTCTAAAAATAAGGGACAGCCCAGTGGATATACCATTATTGGAGGGAATGTAAAGCAGTAGATCTCTTGCACTAGGTGTTACTTAAGGAAAAATTCCAAAAGAGAGGTTCGAAGATGTCCTAGGTGGGGGTAGCTTGTCTCGTAGTTGCGGAACTAGACTGACGTTAAAGAAAGTTCAAAAGATAGTCGTATCTACAGTTTTAAATTGCTTAAAATTTGTGCAATGTGCATATTACATAATATTGTCATTTTTGTTCCAAAATGACGTTACGACAGAAGATTCGAAGAATAAGTTCCAAAAATAAACTATGAATTTTTCCGCTATTAAATTCAATTTAATTGATTAGTTACTACATGTGTACCATCATATACATAAGTCGCCCGAATTATAATTTAGATACAATCTAATGTTATTAACATGTTTAAAAAATGCTAATGTAATTACCAAGCAATTAAGTCACGGAATGAAATAAAATGTGACTGTTTAGAAAGGGAATGAAACCAAAAAAAGCGGCAACTGTAGATTTATAGTAAGTCGTGACATATTTAATGACAGATGAGTAAAAATGTTGATAAACTCCGTAACAAGTAAAGTCCCTCTTCGTACAGACGGTAACAGGCAACGTCTTCATTTGAAAAGACAGAATATATCAGAAGGCCGTGGGAATAATAGTACCGGAAAGGCGCTTTTCTTGACTTTTAACATACGGGACGGACATGTATAGTGTAATTTATTTTAACTTCGGTATCTTGATGTATCGCGCAATACAACTAATAATTCAATCTACTTATTAAGATAAAGGTATCCATTGCATTTTAATGGGGCAACTCATTATGCCATCCTCGCGAAAAGTATACATTTAAATAAATAATTATAGTTGGCCGCTGGCGTTTTTAGCAGCTAAGCGAATGAGATTTTATTTTTATATGGTTTGTACATTTATATAAACTCGAATGCCGTATTATGTGTAAAATAATCATTAACGGATTTTCAAATATACTCATAGAATGGTCTAGGGGATAAGCTAACAATTCAAGATTAGTAAACCAGCATTCTCGTAATCTTCTTATTCGAAACTAAAAAAAAAAAAATAGAAATCTTTTTCCACTAAAAATTTAAGGAGTCCCTAGATTTTCCTTGACTTAAAAGATTTGAACTGAACTTGTGGTAGGTACCTTGTGAAACATCTTGAAAATAATTGTTAGTAAATTAAACACTGCTTTTAGATGAATCAATCAATATATTATAAATACTCTACATATGTTTCGGCTTATTAGGCCTTTATCAAGAGTACTACATAGTGAATACTAAAGTTTCCGACATGCATTTTCAATTTATACCTAAAAGTATTTATGTCTTAATCTATTTATGACTTAAGCTATTTAAGATTTAATTTAACATCTTTAATTATTTGAATGTTTGGAGTGGACCTAAGCTGATTATATAAATCAAAGGATATTTCTTAACAATTGGTTTATTATAGAGGTGTTTAGGAAATTCTGCTGGTCATTTGTGGTACAAGGGTTGTACTTGAAAGATTTTTTGATTTCTAGTTGTTCTAGCAGATCTAAACGTTTACCTTTTCTTTCTGAATGAAGTAAATTTATGTTATCAGTATCTATGAAATGGTTCTTTTCAATACAGTGTGTTGACATTCCTGTATTTTTATTGTTATTTAAGATTGATTTTTTGTGTTCTTTTACCCGGTTGACAACGCTTCTACCACTCTGACCGATATAGACAGCATCGCAATCCTTACAATTAATTTTATATACACCTGATTTATCAATTTTATTTAGTTTTTCTTTGTTATTAACCAAAATGTTTCCTATATTTGTTTTGTTCACACTTATTGTAGAGATACCCAAATTATTCAATTTTTTAGAAATTTTGTTACTATATTTCGGAACATAATTAATTAAACTATATTTTGTAGGTTTGTTAGGCAAAGCGAAAAATTCTTTTTGAAGCATTTTGCGTTGTTTGTTTTTGACCATGTTATCTATTAGTGACTCGTTGTATCCGTTATTTCTTGCAATTTGTTTAATTATATTTAATTCTCTATCAAAATCACTTTGATCTAAAGGAAAATTCGTCAGTCTATGTATTAGACTATGAAAGGGTTCACCAATTTCTCCTTTGTTAGCTGAAATATTTATGTCAAACCTAGAAAATTTAATTTTTAATAGCAATAACAGTTTAAATACACATGTGTTTTATTGGACTCGATATGTAGACGATATTTTTTTTATATGGACCGGTACAGAAAGAAACCTAAGTAATTACCTTAATTTCTTAAATTCTTTTAATAGTAAAATTCAGTTTACAATGGAATCGGAGCAAAATAGTTAATTAAACTTCCTAGATATGAATATCAAAAAACATAACAATCAGTTGAAATTTAGCATCTACCGCAAACCTACTACCACAGATACAGTAATACATTATAATTCGCAGCAATCATGGCAAATTAAGATTTCACCCTTTCATAGTCTAATACATAGACTGACGAATTTTCCTTTAGATCAAAGTGATTTTGATAGAGAATTAAATATAATTAAACAAATTGCAAGAAATAACGGATACAACGAGTCACTAATAGATAACATGGTCAAAAACAAACAACGCAAAATGCTTCAAAAAGAATTTTTCGCTTTGCCTAACAAACCTACAAAATATAGTTTAATTAATTATGTTCCGAAATATAGTAACAAAATTTCTAAAAAATTGAATAATTTGGGTATCTCTACAATAAGTGTGAACAAAACAAATATAGGAAACATTTTGGTTAATAACAAAGAAAAACTAAATAAAATTGATAAATCAGGTGTATATAAAATTAATTGTAAGGATTGCGATGCTGTCTATATCGGTCAGAGTGGTAGAAGCGTTGTCAACCGGGTAAAAGAACACAAAAAATCAATCTTAAATAACAATAAAAATACAGGAATGTCAACACACTGTATTGAAAACAACCATTTCATAGATACTGATGACATAAATTTACTTCATTCAGAAAGAAAAGGTAAACGTTTAGATCTGCTAGAACAACTAGAAATCAAAAAATCTTACGTACAACCCTTGTACCACAAATGACCAGCAGAATTTCCTAAACACCCCTATAATAAACCAATTGTTAAGAAATATCCTTTGATTTATATAATCAGCTTAGGTCCACTCCAAACATTCAAATAATTAAAGATGTTAAATTAAATCTTAAATAGCTTAAGTCATAAATAGATTAAGACATAAATACTTTTAGGTATAAATTGAATATGCATGTCGGAAACTTTAGTATTCACTATGTAGTACTCTTGATAAAGGCCTAATAAGCCGAAACATATGTAGAGTATTTATAATATATTGATTGATTCATCTAAAAGCAGTGTTTAATTTCCTAACAATTATTAAAAGATTTGTTGTGAATTATCTTACAATTAGCTGTTGCCTACAAGTCCCAAGCTTTTTACACACTTGTGATTTTCCTGCGAGCTAATATTTCCATATTTCTTCAAGCATTAAATCCTCAGTAAGCTAGAGTACACAGCCTACTGATATATATTTCGAAGTCTGTGTTGCAATATCAGAATATCTGCATTCATTTTCGGCCTTGCCCATATTCTTAAGATTATACCTCTAGGTTCAATGGTCCGTTACCGGCATTTTCGAGTTTTAAAAGTTCACAAAATAATGCACAAAATCATTAGGACCCAAAAAATGAGGCACCAGATTCTTTTTTGCGAGGGAGTCAGGAAATTCTTACCTTCCTCTATCCACTCGATCATGGCATTCACATCAAGGCGAACTCTTTATTTTTTTGTCAGTTGCTTCTGAGATTGTCTGTGTTCCCAGACAATTTCAGATTCAAAGTGCATAACCTGAGAGCCTTCAACGTTGAAAGTATATAAATCCTTGCCTTTCGAATGTCTCTGTTTATGCATTCCTGGATACATAGATTATAGTATAAGCATTGAAGATGGATAGGTTCTTGCCTAGGGCTCTGGATAGCCTGCAAAATATACCTGCTACCCCACACGTTGGTGTGGGCGTAGCGCGTGGTAGTCGTCTTCGATTCATCTGAGCTTGCTTGTATGATGGCTCAGCATATCAAAGGAACAATCCTAGTCCTGCTTTATTGGTATTGAGTTAGTGGATTTGGAGATGAATTAGTTCCAAATTCCTTGTGACTTATCAGGTCGCCTGGTTTAAGAGCGAGTACCAGCTGCAGCCTTAGAGCAGTGGGTAAAGATGTAGAGGAATTAGATCTAGCATTGCTTCCATAGCTGCTCTGGTATAGGAGCACATTGTCCCTGTAACCAATTAACAGGCAAGATGTAAACAAATTGCAAGAAATAACGGATACAACGAGTCACTAATAGATAACATGGTCAAAAACAAACAACGCAAAATGCTTCAAAAAGAATTTTTCGCTTTGCCTAACAAACCTACAAAATATAGTTTAATTAATTATGTTCCGAAATATAGTAACAAAATTTCTAAAAAATTGAATAATTTGGGTATCTCTACAATAAGTGTGAACAAAACAAATATAGGAAACATTTTGGTTAATAACAAAGAAAAACTAAATAAAATTGATAAATCAGGTGTATATAAAATTAATTGTAAGGATTGCGATGCTGTCTATATCGGTCAGAGTGGTAGAAGCGTTGTCAACCGGGTAAAAGAACACAAAAAATCAATCTTAAATAACAATAAAAATACAGGAATGTCAACACACTGTATTGAAAACAACCATTTCATAGATACTGATGACATAAATTTACTTCATTCAGAAAGAAAAGGTAAACGTTTAGATCTGCTAGAACAACTAGAAATCAAAAAATCTTTCAAGTACAACCCTTGTACCACAAATGACCAGCAGAATTTCCTAAACACCCCTATAATAAACCAATTGTTAAGAAATATCCTTTGATTTATATAATCAGCTTAGGTCCACTCCAAACATTCAAATAATTAAAGATGTTAAATTAAATCTTAAATAGCTTAAGTCATAAATAGATTAAGACATAAATACTTTTAGGTATAAATTGAATATGCATGTCGGAAACTTTAGTATTCACTATGTAGTACTCTTGATAAAGGCCTAATAAGCCGAAACATATGTAGAGTATTTATAATATATTGATTGATTCATCTAAAAGCAGTGTTTAATTTACTAACAATTATTAAAAGATTTGTTGTGAATTATCTTACAATTAGCTGTTGCCTACAAGTCCCAAGCTTTTTACACACTTGTGATTTTCCTGCGAGCTAATATTTCCATATTTCTTCAAACATTAAATCCTCAGTAAGCTAGAGTACACAGCCTACTGATATATATTTCGAAGTCTGTGTTGCAATATCAGAATATCTGCATTCATTTTCGGCCTTGCCCATATTCTTAAGATTATACCTCTAGGTTCAATGGTCCGTTACCGGCATTTTCGAGTTTTAAAAGTTCACAAAATAATGCACAAAATCATTAGGACCCAAAAAATGAGGCACCAGCTTCTTTTTTGCGAGGGAGTCAGGAAATTCTTACCTTCCTCTATCCACTCGATCATGGCATTCACATCAAGGCGAACTCTTTATTTTTTTGTCAGTTGCTTCTGAGATTGTCTGTGTTCCCAGACAATTTCAGATTCAAAGTGCATAACCTGAGAGCCTTCAACGTTGAAAGTATATAAATCCTTGCCTTTCGAATGTCTCTGTTTATGCATTCCTGGATACATAGATTATAGTATAAGCATTGAAGATGGATAGGTTCTTGCCTAGGGCTCTGGATAGCCTGCAAAATATACCTGCTACCCCACACGTTGGTGTGGGCGTAGCGCGTGGTAGTCGTCTTCGATTCATCTGAGCTTGCTTGTATGATGGCTCAGCATATCAAAGGAACAATCCTAGTCCTGCTTTATTGGTATTGAGTTAGTGGATTTGGAGATGAATTAGTTCCAAATTCCTTGTGACTTATCAGGTCGCCTGGTTTAAGAGCGAGTACCAGCTGCAGCCTTAGAGCAGTGGGTAAAGATGTAGAGGAATTAGATCTAGCATTGCTTCCATAGCTGCTCTGGTATAGGAGCACATTGTCCCTGTAACCAATTAACAGGCAAGATGTTGCAGTTTCTGCATCTTTCCTTGTGTTGATTTTCTTCAGTTTTTGGCCACCACACACATGACGCGAAGGTCACAATGGGTCAAATAACCGAAAGATGAGATTAGTAGATCATTTTCGGTTTCAGACTAATATTACCAAACAGTTGGATTTCGTAAATGTTTTCTAGAGATCTTTGATCCAAGATTACTCCTAGATATTTAACTTCACTGAAAAAGTTCAGTACAATATTTAGGTTAAGGCAGTTATCTGTCTCTTATAGTAACGTATCCCTGGTCTTTAAAGCCAGAATTATTTTATTTATGGAGATATTCTGTACCAATAACTACACCAAGGGCGATAGAATTCCTCCTTGTGAAAAGCCCTTGACCACTATTACCATCTCGTTAAGTCTGTATGGATTTCTAAGTGTTGTCAAAACTCAAAAGCACCCTCTATATCTATGAATGGATCCATTCTTTGCCATAAATGTTTCAGTGTCTTTAACCGGGCCATTTATTGTTGATTTGCAAGCAAATTGTTTAGGATGAAGCGGAGCCTCTGCAAGTATTTCAATTCTAATATATTGACCTAATATTTTTTTATATTGTTTTTAGAAAAAAAAAGAAATTAAGTTAATGGGGTAATATGATATATAATCTGATAGACTCCAGCCTATTTTTGGAAAAAACACAACTTTAATTTCCCTCCAAGTTTGGGGGAGAAAGTAGCTTGCTTTAAATATACTTCTCTTGCATGAACATGACTACCTCAACTCCCTGTTTAAACAGGACAGAAAAAGTGTCATCCCTGCCCCGCGATTTAGGGGCTTGAAGCTAGACACCGCACATTTAATTTCATTAGAAGTGAATATTTTTTTCGCTAACCTTCTTCCTTCTCTGGTGAGCGATATGTATCCCCAGATAGGTCTGTGCTAGTTTATTTTCGGTAAAGCTGGAGTCAGGAAAGTGAGTACCTGAAGATAAGTTTAGCTAGTAGGGGCTTCAGATTAGTGTTCAGTGTCCAATAATAGTAGGTCCCCTATGTAGCTTTAGTGGAAATGATAAAAAATGATCCTGAATTTTAGAGAAGCTACCTTGGTGACTTGATGAGCAATTAAGAAAAACATCAAGAACGTTTTGGTTATTTTTAAAAAATGGCAAGTTTTGGAAACATTGTGAAATTTTGCGTATTACGTTTTTGGTTCAATGCCAAGATCTCTGTATAATAAAGTCCCTGTTATATTATTAATCCTGAAATTGTTTTATTCGTTATGTTGTACAACTGTAATTGACTAATAATGTAGCAACAGTGGTAAACTTATTATTTAATAGCTGATATTAAGTCAGTTAGTTCTTTGCAGTACGTCAAAGCGAGCAGACCTCTTCAGATAATCCAAAATATATCAATTAGTGACCGATAATAAACAATTAAAATACTTAATAGTAGGTAGATAGATTCATTCAACTCGATAATAACATACGTTTAAATTTTTAGTATAGGTATCTTTGAAAAGTATCATTATCAGTTTTACGTGTGCAAAGAGCGTAAATCCTGGGTTTTAATATGCAGTAGTACCTACTCGTCTTGTAAATAGCATGAAAATGCTTCCTATACTGATTAGGATTTGTAAAGGTGTATATGAGATCATACCCGGCTGTATACTATTTCGGACATGCCCACATCCACACCTATAGGCAACATGTACTAGTAAAGCACGTTAAGTGACATAACTGAACACATTAAATTGTTTATGAGTTTAAATATAAATAAATGTTTCTTATCTGAATCTTTGCAAACCATAGACGGTCCATCAAATTTCATTAACGACATAAGCTATTGCAAATTTGATCGTCCCACAACATGAAAGAGGTAAAAACATGATATTTTCTGTATATATTTAAGAGGTGTAAAATTAGTTGATAAATTGGTTTAAATGGACAGACTTTACCGTTAAACTCTTCCTTCAAAATAACTAGTAAAAATGTAACAAACATTTTTTTACCACTTTCTCAACTTATGTTTTAAAAATAATCCATCTATACGGCGCTCTGCTTAGTTATTCATGTCATATAAATTCGTAACGAACTAGATACAACCGTGAAGGTGATCTCAACTGAGATGAACAAAAGAATGAATTTATTTGAATATTGAAGATGCGCACATTTGACTATACTGCGTGTCTCAGCTTTGTGTCGCTCAAATATGACACTTATATCGAAAATTTTCAAAAACGGGGTGCTGGAGGACTCAAGGGGGTATAATTTAAAAATATTTTACAATGTATAGGATGATCCATTTAGGCGTGAACTTATTTGTAAAGAGAACACTTAGCATATTATTACTTATTTGAATTCGTCATGTAAAGACAATTCAAACGGAGTGCAGTATGATGAGTCTGTGATGGGGTTGGTACCTTATTGAATGAGTTTACGAATACATGTCAACTTTGTGAGATCGTCAAATTTCTGGAAAACCTGAAACCATATCTGGACATCTCTGGGATGAAAATAAACTGGGGAAGAATACAAATTAGGCGACTACAGCCTGAGAATCACGTACAGAATGAAATACTTGGGAACATATCTAACGAATCAGTTGAAAGGAAGGGAAACAGTAAAGGACAGAATCAAAACTGCCTACAGAGTCACAAGAGCTATACTAGTTTCATTGAGAAAAATAAACCACCTTGGTATTTGACAGAAAAATACCCTAGTAGCACCAATATATAATCTATATAGGACCAATATATGAATATTGGTCCTATATAGGACCAATATTCATATATATGGATTATATATCGGTCCAATATTTTGTGCTTCTCGGGTATACACGACCATCAATCATAATCCCTGCGATGATATACGAAGTCAAAAACGCGGTAATGACAAAAGCGAATTGAAGAAATCTGACAAGAGCTAATTACTTGTAAGATCAGGAAAAGCACAGAAACTTCAGAAAAGGTTAGCATTACTGAAGGAGAAAACAATAATTAAAATAACAAAATCATTCGCAATAAAATACTGGGGACACGTTCAAAGACGTGAGGGATACTACACACCTATTAAATAAAGCGCTAAGGCTGAGCAACAGACTGAAAATAGGGAAGCCATGCTACATGCACGTGGATAACAACAATCGAGATGACTATGAACAAACTAGGAAAGGATCATAAACACTGGAAAAGAAAGGCAAAGTAAAAGAAGGAATACAATACAAATTATCAACGATATACACACTGCCTAATTCAGAAACAGAAGAAACACAAGAGTCAGAAGAAAAATTGGCATGGAGATGATACTGACAATATCAAGGTTATACACACTGCCATATTCAGAAACAGAAGACTCAAAAAAAGAATAGGCAAGATAATCACAGACGGAATCTTAAAAGAAGCATCTTACGAACACCTACACTTCTCATCCCTCTCGCTGCTGGCAATAAGCACGTCCCAATTTCAAGCTAGCGTACGCCCGGTCCTTCGGTATATTCGGGAGTGGCAGCAATGTCTACCGTACGCTTGCTAATTGAACAAGCGATCAATCAAAATATGTCTACTTTGTGAGCTCATGTAACGTAACAGAGCAGTATTTGGAGATCCAGTTTATGCGAAAATTTGTCCAAGAATCTTCTAATTTGCGATACTGAAACGTAATAATTTCTTTAGGGAAAATAAAACGAATCATCGAATTCAACTTAGTTTAATGATTTACGCAAAATACACAAACAAAGCAGAGCAATTTGACATCAGGGCGGTGAGTAAACTTTACAAAAACTTTCGTCAGGGTAATCATATAAACGAATCATTAGTCCATCTGACACAGAACAAAATACAAAGCAAACTGTACACAATAAGAATCCGTATACGGCAAATAATTAAACTAAACTAAACACGATCTGGCCAGAGCGGTAAAACAAAGAATTTTTACGATAACATAATTAAGACACACAAAATGAAAATATTACTAACTGTATGTAAAGTTAATAACAAAGAATGGCCCGACAATTAATATTTTCGATATAGACTGGTTCGGTAGTCGTACATTAGGTTTTTTTGTCCAAAACACACGGGATATATCTAAAAACAGGGCTATATAGTTACGTAAACATAACTTTACATGAAATTATTCACGCACTATTGTAGTCTTCTCATGGGGTAAGAGAAGGCTTTACCGGACGGTAACACTGGATACAACAAAGAATATTACTGGCCAAACATGGAATGGAGTGTTGACAGCCGTCAATAATTCTGCATTTTCGCAATCGGCTTCCAAACAGGAACATTAGCATCACGAGAGGCATACATAATATAAAAGTCTGTACTTACAGCTAATTCGACGAAAATATTGCCTTACTATAGTTATGGGCAATGGAGCACAACAACACAGAACATATAAACTATAATAACTGCTTTACTGATTCTATTCGCAGTTATTCATCACTATATACAGATATTTACAAATATATGGCGGCTTTTAATTGTTCCGGCCATGCACGACCACCAGCCTCTACGCCATCTTTTTGGCGTCTCCCTTCCGACTTGGCGTAGGAGCAAGCGGGCATCGCTTGCTACTGGCTAAACTTGGCCTACAAGCTATAACGCTATTGGTCAAGCATTTGTCATGACCAGCTGATAAAATTTAAACGCGTATAATTTAAATTTAAATATTAAATAGAATAGTCGCGCGCTTTATCTAATTTAAGGTACTGAGTGTTCTTACAAAACGTGACTGTTACAATACTATTATCGGATCAAAAGTAATCTGCTATTTTATACAGGTAAATCAGTTGATTAAAATCTACTATTAAAATCATGATTTTAATCGTGATTTTTATTTAAAAAAATCAGGATTAAAAAAAGAACAAAATCAAGAGTTAAATATCTTGAAAATACGAAGATATTACAGTTTAATACGAAGTGTAGTTTCGATAGACAACATTTATTTGAAAAAATCAAACGTTGAAATACTTTTGATAGAAAAGATCAGAACGAATTAGTTAGTTACATGTACAGTGTCGAATGTATAACAAATTTTACTATTTATATTCAGACATTTTTTCATAAGCAACTGGACAAAACGCGATATGAAAAGTTGGTAAGAGCAGCTGACAAAAAAATATATTAGGTACTTGTAATTTATAAATAAGTATTTATGAACATAAACATAAAAACACAATATTGACATATTTAAGCCAAGATTGTCTGGCAGTGCACAGCGATACCTAATATAGGACTTTTTAGAAACCTTTTATCAACTCTGTTAATTAACCTTTGAATGCCCTAGAATAACCTTGATCTTTCTTAAAAACAATCTTATATTTTCGCAAGAAGGCCTTTATGGCCTTAAGCCCCCTAAAAGTTACACATCGTTAACAAATTATTCATACTCAGCTGAACTCATTTGTATTCATCTAGCATTATAGTTATGTGGGAGAAAAATAAGATCCGTCAACAAGGTTTCCCTCACGCATTAATTTTTTATGTAAAACTTAATATTTGTTCTGATCAGGAAGTTTACGTTGTTCAAATTCCGAACGACACCAACTGCCCTAGATTCGTTACATTATTATTAAACTAAACAGTTGATCTATTGTGACTTACCTGCAATAGTTAAATCAGCAGGGGTCACAAGAGATGTAGACAGATATTTCAAGACTGGACTAAGTGCACGATAAATCATGAGATAAAAAACCTATTTACTAATGTTAAACGGTTTATACGTCCCTATAAGGTTCAAACTTTCTAAAAACAGTACCAGTACAAAGTGAATTAGTTAAGGTTCCGGTCAACACAATTGTACGTACTAGGTCTACAATTTATGCGTTTTCAATAGGTACGTTTGTTATGATAATTACACCCAGTATTCCCATATAAATGCATAATTGTCTTCTTCGGAGCGGCCTAAGCCATTGTTTCACCTCAGGACCCCTAGAGGTTCAATAATATTGCGCCATATTTATCATTGTACAAAATTATTTATGCCTTTAAATATAATGTTACAACATATTAACAACTTGCAAAGTGAGGACAGAATTCATCAAAATTAAAACTTGATAAAGTAGATGTAGTTGAACTAAAAAAGGAGAACAACGACGATGTGCGGAAACTAATCAAATATATGGAATAAGGAGAGTAATTTAGTAATAACACAGCCACACAAAAAAAGAGTTCAGACCCATAAACTAGACCTACCCATATTTAAGTATTTTGACCTCCCAAATTCGATGCCGCCATCGTTGGGTTTTTTCTATCATAGATTTTATCTTTGAAATAGCAATTTGATATTGAAAAAGCTCTGCAATACGATTTATAACGGGTATTCATCAAAAGTTCGTAAAATCAGAAATTCTTTTACCATTTCCATTTTAACATTTTTATTTTATTTATCTATGTTTTGACAATACGTATCTTATTCTAGGAACATATGTATTTCATTGTACAATTTTATTTCAGGCATATATTTGTACACATAATATGCTGGGTCGATCTTAGACCAGGGGACCTGAAGATACGTTTATGATATAGCTGATACTAATGCACATTCCCAATAGTATATGCGTTAACTTTGCTACGTTTTTCATTAGAAAATTGAAGTAATTCCTGATATACCAATTATTAGCTGAGTAATTTGAGAAGTTATCTGATCCGCCATCGTTCGATGTTTTTTGGGCTTGATTTGTAGTGGGACGGGCTTCGGATGGTGATGGAGTGTTTTTGTTAGTCCAGGCGTTGGTGGTCGGTATTGGAGCTGGTTCATATTGAGGTGCTTGTTCTTGCGCTTGCGGCATATTTTTGTTGACTTGCTTTAATCTGAATTGGTAGACATCACAATTGATGTTGCTGGCAGTATGGTCTCCATTACAGTTGGCACACTTGGGCGGAGCTTCTGCATCTCTGTCACATTCGTACGTAAAGTGGGAGCCCGCGCATTTAACACACCTTGGGTTTCGGTGGCAATTTGATGTAGCATGCCCCCAGCCCTGGCAACGACGGCACTGAGAAATTTGACGCTCGTTATGCCGTCGTTCCCATTCTATACGTGTATATAGTACGTTTCTTATCTCCTGTTGTAAGTATTTTAATGTCACATTATTGGTTGTGATTACTAGGTAAAGCGGGTCGTATTGTGTTTTCATTTTAAATACGTTTCTGATTTCTATTTTCTGTTGAAGTTCTTCCTTCAATTCTTGTTCATCAGTATTGCCCTGTAGTCCTCTAAGAACGAACGCGTGAGTTTTGTCTTCTGCGGAAGTGTATGTGTGGAATTCTATATCATCTGTTTCGAGAAGTAGGGACTTATAATTTTTATATTCTGAGGGATCATTAATATACAGAAGTGTACTTTTAGGGGCATACTTGACGTAGAACCCTTTTTTGATGTCCCTTGAAAGTTCAGTAGTCAGCTTTTTGTGATCCTTGAATATTCATTTGATAACTATTGGCGGATTTTTATAGGATCTCTCGGGAGCTTTCTTATTTTGTGTGAGTGTAGTTGTGCTTGATTTTTGTGACTGTTGGGGTTGTGTGTTTTTCGGTATTGCTCCTGTTCCCCTAGAGGTGGAAGGTTGGTTGGTGTTATTTGGGGGGTCTTTGGGGGCAGTGGAGGCTTTGGCGGTTGCTTTTTGTGAGATCATTTTCTCACTTTCGGTGTTTGTTAAGTTGGAATATCTGTTGGATATTTCGGTTGTGTTTGTTCTAAGTTCCTTTTGTAGTGTGCCAAGTTTGACGGTTTTCTTTGGTTTGATGAAACTATTGCTGTCTTGGTTGGTTGATATGGGAGAAGTTTCGACGTCCATATCTATATCTTTTTCTGTCAATGGTATTGTGGGCGGGTAGATGGATGAAATGTCTACTTTCTGGTTTCCAATTTCTAAGTATTTGTCATGTAACACCATTCTTTTTTGTTGAATTAACGATGTTACTAGTTGTAGAGTATGTGCATCTACACCAGGGGTTATTTTGCTTGGATTAGTAACTTGCATGTTGGGATTGAGTGGTAATATATATTCCGGGTATAGAAGAACATCTGACTGTATGTTAATAGAGGTGGCCGGAATCACAGAGGTCCCCATTGCTTCTTGAGTTGAGGGCATTTCCCTGGATTGTCCCTGGGTCGAGGTGTGCTGAAAAGGCGTTTCCATGAAGTTCTCTGTTTCATATAATGAAGTAAATGGAGTTAATGTAGTGTCGGTAGCGGGTAGAGCTTCTGGTGTAGTAATTACAGATCTGGATGGTTGAAATTGTTGAAATTCTTTAGATGTTTCCAAGAGATTAGGATCGCTTTTTGTGATGTTTTTATTTGCTTTTTTAATAGTGTCTGATACTTTTAAAAAGTCTTTTTTAACAATATTGCTCACCGTTTCTAGCTTCGTGTGTGGATTATTGATTGATGTAAATATTCGAGACTTCACATTCGCGAATTTGTCTATCTTTTTCTTTTTCACACCGGTAGAAAGAGAGTCAGTCACTTTGTTTAGGAAGGACTTTCTGCTTGAATCGTTCACTATGTGGTGGAGGCACTATATTAACTGTGGGTACAAGAAATGAGGCGAATTCACTTACGCTTGCATTTGATTTTCCGTCTTCTTCGGGTGTACGAGATTTAGGTAATGTGTCTGTTTCACTTAGTTTATACGTATCACTCTTATTAGTTCTTAATTCTACGTTTGTGTCCTTTTCACTCTTACTAACTACATATGTGTCTTTATCACTCTTGGTTGAACTGGTGTCTGTATCACTGTTATCAGATGCACCTGCACTTTCACTTGTGGGAGGATTTCTAGCACTACGGCCAATTTTTTTACTGGATTTTTTAGATTTTATGTTCCTTCTTGAAGGTTTCAATTTATCTGGTGTTGCTGTAGATTTAATAAAATCGCTTCTCTGTAGCTCTCTCGGTCTTTCCATGTAGGCTAGCACGAACGAACTGACCTCTTTTACCAAAAACGATCACCAGATGGCTGTAAAGTTACGTAAAGTAAATTTTCTGGTAAAAAGCTTCATAGCGATATTACGAATTTCATCTCGCCTTTTTACTGTACCGTCAACCTCCCATTGTTCTAATTTTTTTGCTATGCGCTTGCTCTCTTATTTTCAAATGATCTACGTAAAGAAAGTCTTTTTTCTTAGCCAATGAAGGGATATCCCTTTTCAATGACCAGCAATAGTGGGCCATCATGTGGGCGTACCACCTCCCTTGATATGTCCTCTATCTCCCTTATGTTCTGGTGAAATAGTTCATTATGTTCCTCACTGAAATCTCCTAGATATAAGGGAGATAGAGGACAGATATCAAGGGAGGTGGAACGCCCACATGGTTGCCGACTACTGCTGGTCAGAGCGGAGGGATATCCCTTCATTGGCTAAGAAAAAAACCTTTCATTACGTAGATCATTTGAAGATAAGAGAGCAGGATATCATAGTAAAAAAAATGCAGAACAATTGGAAATTGAAGGTACAGCAAAAATAGGCGAGAAAACATTCGTATTATCGCTATGATAGCTTCTTACCTGGAAATTTAGCTTTATAGCCATCTGGTAATCGTTTTTGATAAAAGAATTGCTGATTTTATGAACTTTTGATGAATAACCGGTATAATTCATACCTAAGACAAAAGAAAACCAATGATAAAATGAAATTCTGATCGCGGCTTCAAATGTACGTCAAAGATTGATAGGTTTAGTTTCTGGGTCTGAATTTTCTTTTGTGTGGTTGAGTAATCATCACATGGACATCATCTACTGTTTGCCTATAATTGAAGTTGCCATTTTCACTCATAACCTTTGCAGCAGTATTTCAATGAATATTTCTTCAGTACAGTTTTCAGCACATGCTTTAATTACACCGGCAAACAAGTTGCTAGTGAGAACGACCAGAGTATCAAACTCCTATGTTTTTGAGGGTACTGAAAACGAATCTGATCTTAGTTTTTAAAAGTTAGATTTTGTTCTCCTTTAATTCACTAAAAAGATCCCGCCTCTCCTTTCGCACATTTTTTTTTAATTGTCTTATTTATTTTAACGTCCTGGCGAAGTTTAGCTAATGCTACTTAACCAGGATGGTGAAATGAGATACGGTCACCCATCCAAGATATGCACTCGACCGGCATGCCTTAACTTCTCCAATCGAGATCTCGCCGCTGAAACCGGTACCATACCGCACCTCACCGCCAATTTATAAGAGTACATGAATTTAGGGGCCGGGTTTCTGAAATAACAGAGGCCAATATTATTTCGCAAAATACGCCTTTTATTGTTACGACGTGTTACACGTGAACTTTACTTTTGAAAACTAACTAACAACTACTAAACTTAAACATGTACTTGATGACTGAACATTACAAGGAGTGAGTCGGATTAGTGGAGACGAATTCTATATGAATGTTTCAAATTTGAACGAATTTGACGCGCCGGGAAACCGACTACGAGAGTTGTCGGGTTGGTAGAAGAGGTCAGGAGAGGGGGTCGACCTGTCCCCGCCTTAATTAGGACGGCAGCGGAAAGACGGAAAGATATATAGATCTCCTCCCACCCCATTTTCCTTACATTTCAATCGATTATCGATCCACATCATCAGTTTTCTCGTAGCTTCCGCCAAAGCTTCTATTCGTATCGCTACTAATTAGTAGTAAAATTCGGACTATATATCTTCAATATCGGAAACTGCCAATTCGATAAAATCATGATCAGCGACATCATATAGTACTCCAGCAGCAATAGTTGTATGGTCTCTTTGCATTATATTCCATGCAATTGTGATAGGTCCTTGTCATGAACTCCACGAGCTTCATCATGATGTATAATAGGAACAAGAACAAGTTGAGGTGGCGATGGCATCAAAATCGTCGCCGCTAAATTTGAGATGATTAGATTGCAATGGCGGATTGAAGCCGCTATAACCACTTGAAGATACACAATTTCCGATCTTCTGTGTTTAACTGTAATTAATTGTGCGGTCTGGTACAGTAGCTCTTGCTGCATTGTTTGGAACGTCTTTAACCCTAAGAAGGAATATCTAATTGAGATTTTGTTGGTGGTTTTTTATATGGAATCATCTGTTAACAACTGTTGGGTTCTAAATAATTCTGTAAAATTTTCCCCAGAGATATCTATTGTACTTGAAGTCTATTCATGGTCATATCACTTGCATAACTGCTTAAAATTACTTGCCCTTTCCAAATTAAATATGCTGATTCCCCTTGTACATTGGTCGATTTGCTGTTAGAATGCTTAATAATTCCATAACTCTATGTTTCTACAGTAATTTCGTGCAGATTAAACACACCGATTACAGTAAGGTAAAGAGAATCCCGATGGGATTGAAGAAGTCATTGTGCTCACCGAAGCCGCACCGCACTAGTACACAAGATCAGCCCACTCCCACGCCAACTTATAATTAATAATATGCTATTGTTTATTTACACACAAAACGGTCGCAATTATTTAACTTAACTGCGTTACAATAAACTGCTATGCGTTCATTGAATTTTCTTTCTCACAATCGTACATAAACCTATAAGTATACTGTCATCCAATCTGCAAGGATTTATACTGCTGCAATTCAAATAAATTACGTGTTATCTAAAAGCCGAACAAATGATCTAGATGTCCCGCGGGTATTCGAGTTAGATCCCCTGTTATTTCAGTTGCAAGGTATTTTTCTCTTTCTTTGGCGTTAGCCATAAATCAAAACGTGGAAATTAATTCTGTTGTGAAGGAGTAATATACGTTACAGCGTATATTATTCAGTTAAGTAACCACTACCATTCATGCATGAGTCTTAGCTTCAATATATCTTTCAAATACAGGGTGTATCCCAGCTAAGCAGTTTGTATGCGATTAATATCAAGAAAAAACTGTTTTTTGACAAATTGACGTTCATCTAGACCTTTAGAAATTAATCGTCACAATGCATTCTGACATTTTCCTGGACATGTATGATTTTAAAATTATGCATATACAGGGTGTAATGAGTTTCATGTCATTAAAAAAAGTGGTAATAGGGACCGACTAGACAAACAAAAAACCTATATGACTTTTTTCTTTAGGGCACTTTGAAAAAACTGACCTAGGTTTAAAATTTGAATGTTAAGGTAGGAAACATTTGACAACCACTGTTTTTCAGGGTTGGTGGATGTTATAGTTCCAAATATTAGAAATAATAAAAAACTGTAATACCCGACTTGTGTTCCCGCCGAATGAAGTGCGGCACTTTGATGCGATTACTAGTACCGAACTTTTTATACCACTAATTATGAAAATGTAAATAATTCCTTCTCTTTCGGCACAACGCAAGCATAGCATGGCCGCAGGGGTTTAAATAGGATTTGTTTACATGAGTTTTTAATTTGGAACAAAGTTGTTGTATCTTTTATTGTCGTTTATAAGAATTTATAAAATTTAAAAGCGATTTATTAACATTTGTAACATTGTGTTCAAAGCTTAAAAAAATTGCAATTATTTTATCAAATTGGAAAACGAACCGTTAGACGTCCGAGATACGATAACAGAAAATAGTTGTGTATTTTAAGTTAGGAAAAAATCTGATTTTTTTAACGAATTGAGCGCATAATTTTTCCCAATCAGGTATCGAAAACTAAAAATCGAGTCTTTGGTCTCTATGAAAAATCAATGTAAACAATAATAAACAGATCAAAACAAGACAGTGAATACTAATAATAATAATAATAATAATAATAATAATAATAATAATAATAATTATCGTACCTTTAATGCCCAATAGGTAACACCCAATAACTGAACAATTATTTTGAATTTTTCACAAAAATTGTTCGAAATGACCTCCATCTCCACGTATACACATTTCGGCACGTCGAACTAAGGACATACGCACTCCGTTCAACACTACACATTTGGTAAATTAGGATCATTTTTTATGGTTTCTATGCACATTAAAATACGTTGTTGCAATTGTTCTAACGTGTCAATTGGATCACGGTAAACCAGAGATTTAAATGCCCCCAAAAATAAAATCGGATTTAAGTCGAGCGATCTAGCAGGCCATGGTACTGGTCCGCCACGTCCAATCCATCTTCGAGGAAACTTTCTGTTCAAAAAACATGGCGGTGTCCTCTGTCGGTCGCTCTTAACTACTCTGTCGGCATGCTGTTCGATGATCCCGTCGCAGCCTAATTATCTCTTAGGCTCACCATACTTATTTGCACGAATGTCAGAGTATCATGTGCGACAAAACGCGAGGCAATAAAGCCTACCCCAATATGCCAGTAGTTCTCAAACTATCCTATTAAGTATTTTGAAACTTTTTGTTTATTATTTTTCTCCAAAACTATGAGTTTTAGACTCCATGCTATATAAGGTTTTTTTGTTTGTCTTGTCATTCCCTGCCCCTACCCCAATATGCCAGCAGTTCTCAAACTATGTTAAGTATTTTGAAAATTTTTGTTAATTTTTTTTCTCCAAAACTGAGCTTTAGACCTCATGTTATATAAAGTCACTCTTAATATAAATTAAGAAATAAACGGACACACTTCTTTTTTCATTAGGATTTCTAACTCTTGTGATATAGTTGCGCGAATCACTCCAAACTACAGATAAACAGAGCTGTATTTTGAATTTGTCTAAATGTCGCGATGGACAGGCAATGCGTCTACCAATGCATAAGATATACATACCTATGTTGACGTAAAATAGATGTTTTAATTTACCAGAAATGTCATTAAGTTTCTACCCACAACGCGATTTTTTAATATCTAGTATTATTTTGTTCATACGCAAAAACTTGAAGTACGGCTCTGTAGTACTCTTGTCAGCAGTAATCGTGCTGACTTTGATATTTTGATGGCCTGTTTTTAGCATTTTTTATGCGCACTAAACAAACGGAAACAAGTGTACGTATGCTCCAGACACTCTGTATATTCAAAAATCCTAGATAAATTTCCCACCACCATCTACAAGTTTGTTCACGTATTATTACATAAAAACAATTAATTTTTGCCAACTGCGACATTTACGGTATCTGCTTTAAATTATTTGACAAAGATTGCAATGCAATAACAAAATCTAAACATAACACCAGTTGCGGTATTACTGATATATATTTTATTTAAGAAAAATACTTTAATAGCGGAATTGCAGATAAAAATGACAATAAAAAATCAATAAAACCGGCGGATCTCAAATTATAAAAGTGTATTTATATTAATTAACCAAAACATAGATTATAATTTGATTAGCTGTATAAATATACATCTGGCAAAATTATTCAAACCCACAGTTTTCAAAAGACTCCTGCAATGTGATTTTAGTGCATAAGAATACATGGATAAGTGAAGAATTTCAATAGTTTCAAAAAATGGTAATGCTTTTTTTTGTTTAGTTTTCAACCTCTCGGTATTTTTAGATGGTTTTCTTTAGCTTGAAATGTTATATATTTGTGTGTATGTATGTTCAAATCTGATGATCGAATTTTTGACTACTTCCCGATATCCAATCATGCTGAAATGTTGCACACAACATTGGTTCTGAAGACAATACAACATAGTGTATTCATTATTATGGTAGATTCCATATGGCGGCCATCACAAAATGGCGGATTACCTTTTTCTTGACAACCCCCTTGACATGGGTACCAAATGAAAGGGTATACCGGGTGAGTCACGAATTGCGCTCGCCCCGATATTTCCTAAAATATTTGGAATAGAAAATTGAAATTCGGAGGCCTTATTACACGACTAAAATGCCATCTTTTCAATAAAAAAATCAAGTTTGGTGCACATCCGGTTTGACCGGAAATGCCCACAACACACCTATATATTTTTACATTTTCGGTTTTTTTAAATGGGAATTTAATCGTTCACCAACATTTTTAAATAACTCATTTTCATACGAATCTAATGATACCAAAATTTTGAAAATCCGCTCAGAAATATTTGAGATTTCAGCCAAAATACAATGCAACCAAGCTTTTAGAAACATGCGGCTAATAGATAATAGATTAGTGGGCTTTGGAAACTAAAATGGCACATTTCTGTGTAAATCTGGTAACCTAATAACATTGGAAAAATCATAGTAGCCATTGAATATAATAAAACAATATCAGCTGTCAGACAGATACAAAATGAAGCGTTGCGGAAATCTCTTTGAGTAAAAATTAAAGAAAATGAATAATTTTAGTAGAAATGAAAAGGTCGATATGTTACTGATATATGGAGAGCGTCTCAAAAATACCTACTCTTACCTAGTTTAAGTTTAATTGTTCAAACGGAATTGACTTTTATTTATTTATAGGCCTGATATTTATGTTCATTTAAATAAAACTCTGAAAACCGAACTGATGTCCTTGTGGATGTAATTGTGTTTACCTCCACATACCTATGCTAAACTTAATTGTAACGTTCTTTGCGCTCACAATTATTAAATGTTTGATAGCTCAAGATTGCCTATAACTACACGAGTCTGTGTGACAGCTGATATTGTTTTATTACATTCAATGGCCACTATGATTTTTCCAATGTTATTAGGTTACCAGATTTACACAGAAATGTGCCATTTTAGTTTTCAAAGACCACTAATCTATTATCTATTAGCCGCATGTTTCTAAAAGTTTGGTTGCATTGTATTTTGGCTGAAATCTCAAATATTTCTGAGCGAATTTTCAAAATTTTGGTATCATTAGATTCGTATGAAAATGAGGTATTTAAAAATGTTGGTGAACGATTAAATTCCCATTTAAAAAAACCGAGTTAGTGGGTAAAAATCGCATTTAAAAATTTTAAACGCCTCTAGAGAATTAAGTAATGCAATCATATTGCTCTTTTTATTTTTATAGTAACGTAGCACACCTCGTAGCACACAAACTAAAATATATTTTGGGCACCACAGCACTCTGGATTCAGAAATAGATTTTTTAATAAAATTTTTAATGTTTATCAAAAAGTGACCAAAATGGATGTATTGTATTCAAAATTTCCTCTAGATTCCCAAAATGTAAAAATATATAGGGTGTTCCATTTAAAAATCGAAAGTTGTGGGCATTTCCGGTTAAACCGGATGTGCACCAAACTTGATTTTTTATTGTAATAAGGCCTCCAAATTTCAATTTTCTATTCCAAATATTTTAGGAAATATCGGGGCGAGCGCAATTCGTGACTCACCCGGTATAAAGTAGAATACAATAAGCTGTGTGATCTCACTCTAAATCCAATATGGCGGCCGGCACACAATGGCGGATCACCTATTTTTTCACAACCCCCTCGGTATGGGTATCAAATGAAAGGATATGACAAGTAGAATTGTAAATCCAGTATGGCGGCCGGCACAAAATGGCGGATGACCTATTTTTTACAACCTCCTCGTCATTCGTATCAAATGAAAGGGTATGACAAGTAGAATACAGTAAGCTCTGTGACGTTATTCTATATTCAATATGGCGGCTGACACATATTGGCAGATTACCTATTTCTTCACAATCCCCTTGATATAAAATAAAAAGTAAAAAATAAATAAATCATTTTTTTTTTAACAATGGTTTTCTTTTAAAAGTGAATTGCGCTAAAAAGTAGAAAATAATTTTTATTCTGTGATTAAATTACAAAATGATGATGAAAAGAAAAACATTAGCCGCATCACAAATAACTTATCTTTTAAATCCTGACAATCGTAAATGTTTTGATATCTATTTCCATGTAAAATAATTAAAATTTAAACTCAACCTAAAAAATACACTTGGTCCATTTCAATTGACAAGCAGTTTATTTTCTCACAGCATTATTTTAATTTTTGAAAACTTTTATATATTTAACTTGGCTAAATACTATTTTTAAAACTTTTATATACAGATTAATAGCGTCATGTAAATAAACAAACCATTAACATAAAACTTGAAAAAATTACATCATCAGACTTCTATTTGCTCGACTTAACCGTTCATAGTAAAATAAATATTTGTATGGTAATGATTAATTAAGAAAATTCGGTATATAAAATAGATCTGTCATACAGTAAAGTGGTTTTTCTATTATGAGAGCTTCCGGATGGGTTATAAATACATATATTAGTGTTTCCAGAAAAGCAAACAGTTTTCGCAGCCAGTGTTCCCATATAGTCACGTCATCAAGCATCTGAATATATCCTTATTGCAAAAGATTACTCATAAAGAAACAGAAGTCATTTCATACCTATGTTAGTTTCATAATATTGTATTTGGATAAATGATAGGAGATTTAAATTCAAAATAGAATATCTGACTATTTTGAAATCGAAAATTGCTAGGATGAAGTGACGCAAAGGATGGGTATTCATGACATAAGTATATTTTTTCTTAATAAGGAGTTTGGGTTTCTTATTCATGTATATGTTTATATGTTAACTAGGGATCATGTTACTCAAGAAAAAGGCAAACAAATCCAAATAGTTTAATATACTGTAACGATTCAAAGTCTTTACTGATCAAAGTAGGCAAATATATTGATTGGCTGTACGGACTCATGAGGCAAGGACGTATCGAATGTTCTGAAAATAAAACTGAACTTGAACTAATCTGTGGCAGTGATTTTTTATTACACTTACATTATTATTTTTTTGTTGAACCGGTAAATTCTTCAGCATTTGAACCTCTTATGTATATTATATTAACATACTTCCATGTATTTTAACCTATTTCCTATTAAATGCTCTAACCGTATCGCATCCTAACACAAATAAGGTTATGTTGCTAGTTCCTTTTTACTATGTAGTTATTTAGATACAAGTTAAGCCGAATAGATTACACACGTCTACAAAAAAAAATATCCTGTCTTTGCGATCAAACCTATCATTTCCTAAGTATTTTGGTGCGCCGAAACCAAATTTGGCAAAAAAAAAATTTTCTGCCTCGTCAATTTTTCTCTACACCCCCATATAACCCCCATAAACTCTTATAGAGATTTTTTGAAAAAAATTTTCAAATTATTTTTTATGACCTTTGTATTTGTTTTTTGGGTCGCTGACCACGAATCTGAAGTCAGAAATAAATTTCGACTTAACGACAGGTGTCAATGAGCCGTCAAATTTCACTAAGATGTAAAAGTTGATAACATTGGCCTACAAAATAACAAAATTTTCAGCTCCAAGGACTAAACCTATCATTCCTTAAGTATTTCTGTGTGCCGAGTCCGAATTATAAATTTAAAAAAAAATTCTACTGCGTAGATTTCGAGTAATTCGCGGTTTTTATTGTCAAAATGCTGTTTTGACAATATAAACCGCGAACTACTCGAAATCTACGCGGTGGAAAATTTTTTAAGTTGAAAATTCGGATTCAGCACACAAAAATACTGAAGGAATGATAGGTTTAGTCCTTGGAGCAGAAAATTTTGTTATTTTGTAGGCCAGTGTTGTCAACTTTTACATCTTGGTGAAATTTGACAGCTCATTGACACCTGTCATTAAGTCGAAATTTATTTTTGACTTCAGATTCGTGGTCAGCGACCCCAAAAACAAATACAAAGGTCATAAAAAAATAATTTAAAAAATATTTTCAAAAAATCTCCTCATAAGATTTTATGGGGGTTATATGGGGGTGTAGCGAAAAATTGACGCGTTAGAAATTTTTGTTTGCCAAATTTGGTTTCAGCGCAACAAAATACTTAGGAAATGATAGGTTTGATCGCAAAGACAGGACATTTTTTTTGTAGACCTGTGTTGCCATTTAAATGTGGTAATTTAAATTAGAAAATTTTATTTAACTTCGCTTTGATTTTTAAGCTGATGAATGTAAAACTTTCTTTAAGGATTTTTATTGAACAACCTGATTGGAAGGTTCACGCAAAATCCCATTTTTTTTTTTTTGTTTCAAAAAGGTAAACAACGGACAGACATTTTTAATTCTGGGGGAACAGGAGTAAGTTCTCTAGGTCCTGTAATTTTATTTGCGAAACAAACCTCATAACATCTAAGGTTTTTTCTTTGTATCGTTGACAATTGGCCCATTTCACATCTTTTGTCAACTTGCTTGTATAATTTGCTGAGCAATCATGATCTGAATGGTTCCTCATCGCTCCAAACTTTGGGAAATTTTTTACCAATAATTCAAACTGTTACCAGTGCCTTGGAAAATCCTTGGACCAAATTTCTCCAGCTCTTTTTGAACATAAAGTTGGCACTAAGAGTTAGCACCCCAGATTCACACTAGGTCTGAAACGGCAACGTATAGAGCGGCCGCGCCACCTCTGGCGGGGATGATCTTGTTTCAAGGAGTAGAAGAGGCCTGTCGAATCGAATTTTCGGATGTAAAGCGTGGCAGCTCAACGCCAAGTCGAGTTTTCCGGGGGTAAAAGAGTTTTGCGACCGTGGAAGGGAAGGGCCACGAGCCTACTGCGATTTTCTCTCTGTGGGTGCTTTTCTTTTAACAATAGGTACCTTTTGACCTATTTTCAGCGCGGCAGCTCAACGCCAACTCGAATTTTCCAAGGGAAAAGGTTTTTCCGACCGTGTATGGGAAGGGCCACGAGCTGCCGCGATTTTATCTCTGTGGATGCTTTTCTTTTGACAATAGGTATCCTTTGACCCACTTTCAGCGCGGCAGCTCAACGCCAAGTCGAGTTTTCCGGGGAAAAAAGAGTTTTCCGACCGTGGAAAGAAAGGGCCACGAGCTGTCACGATTTTCTCTCTGTGGATGCTTTTCTTTTAACAATAGGTACCCTTTGACCCACTTTCGCGGCAGCTCTTGGCCCTTCCCTTCCACCGTCGGAAAACTCTTTTTCCGCCCGGAAAACTCGACCTGGCGTTGAGCTGCTGCGCTGAAAATAGGTCGAAAGGTACCTATTGTTAAAAGAAAAGTATCCACAGAGAGGAAATCGCGGCAGATCGTGGCCCTTCCATTCCACGGTCAGAAAACCCTTTTTCCCCGGAAAATTCGACTTTTCGCTGAACTGCCGCACTGAAAGTGGGTAATAGGGTTCCCATTGGTAAAATAAAAGAATCTACAAAGAGAAAATCGCGGCAGCTCTTGGCCCTTCCCTTTCACGGTCGGAAAACTCTTTCCCCCCGGAAAACTCGACTTGGCATTGAGCTGCCGCGCTGAAAATTGGAGGGCGGTTAGTTTACACTGAATCAGGATGATTGCCACTAGCCATTAGAATAGCGGCAGCTCTTTGCATGTGCATTTCAGAGCCGGAAAATTTTTTTACATCGGAAAATTCGATCCGGCAATGAGCTGCCGCTTTCTACCCCCGGCAGGCCTCTTCTACTGCTTGAAACAAGATAATTCCCACCGGCGGTGGCGCGGCCGCTCGTTACGTTACCGTTTCAGATCTAGCGTGAATCTGGGGTGCTAACTTTGGGTGCCAACTTTATGCTCATCAGCTCTTTGGTACCCATTTTTTTTACTTTTTAACATCCAAGGAGGATGTTTCCAAATTCATTTTTTTTAAGGGCCCATGGGGCTTTCGGCCCCAGGTTGGCGACTGTGGGAAACCCCCCTCCCCCCCCCAACTGTTAATTTTTTACGACCTCCTTCCGTGGTCTTTCTCCAAGGAGGTGGAACTTCATGGACTTGAATATCACACGATTCTTATTCTAGTGATCTTCTGATGGTTTCAAACAATCTCCTTCTACCGCACAGTTTTTCAAGCAAGTAATAAGCTCTACAGTTGACGATGTTTGACCGTTGAATTAAAATAATTGAAAGATTATTTTCAAAATAAATTTTAATGATTTTGATGTGCTGGTTAGCCGTGAAATTTTCCATAATTATTGTTATGCTTAAGTGTTCTCTGTATAAGTTCTTTAGCGTAAAAAAATTAGAACAAAAAAGTTATAAATGTATTAAATCGTTTCCTGATTTGATGGTCATTTTCTTATTCATTAAGATGAATGTTTGTGCTAGCTAGCATGCTTAATGTTGCTTTTCTTCATGGTACAGTTGCTTCCTTTATTATACAAGGAAGGAAAAGTATTAATGATTTTTTATATGAATTCATTGTTATTTAGTTTAATTATGAATTCGATGACAAAAGCCTTGACAAAGGCGGGTATATTCTTAGATTTGTATGCGTTTCAATTTTATAAATATTTAATTACTTAATAGCCAAAATAATATCGAATTTTAAAATATCAAATAATTTTATAACTAGTACTTCAAGCTGGATTAGCACGATTAAATCTTTTTGATTTTTGATTTTTATCACTTTCTATAAAAGGTACTATTTGCACTTTAAGGCAACTCTATTTTATAGTGTAAACAATATAGTCAGTTATTATACATATTTGATTTAAATAAAGGTATATTTTAACCGGACAAATTTTTTTAACAATAATAATAATAATAGGTAATACTAATTTGATTGTCCATGACTATGCAAAAATGATATAGGACAAGTCAAACGACCAATATTAGCACAAAAAACATTCAAGGTATAAATAATCAATACTATAAAATATAAAATACAAAATACACATACATAATACGAACTAATTACATGAAAAGAATAAGTACAGAGACATACGAGCGTACATTTAAGATTCATGATTTAAATGGTCAGACATGGAATAAAAACAATTGTCCACTTGAACATCTTTTACAGCATTTAAAAAACTTTTAATTGAAATAATTAATGTGTTGTGGCAGCTTGTTGAATTGTTTTATCCCCATGTATTTGGGACTTTTTTGTATATCGATAAAATGTGACTAGGAATTTGTAAACCATTCTGATTACGAGATTGGTAATCATGGAATGTTTTTTTTTTTAAATCATCAAGGTGCAGTTTTACAACCAATACTATTTTTAATAACACGCGCGGAACTCTTCACATCGTTAGATCTTTAAATACATGAAGAATATTTGGGTGTGCCAACTGAATATCAAATTATTTGCATTTTAAATACTCTATCAACATGATGTGAGGATCCCCAAGAAATTATAGTTTTGGCCTAGAATAGAATTGTGCATAGTAAAACGAGAGTATGACGGTTTTATTAACAATACCTCTCGGCCGATATAATACAAAGGAAACAGATGCCAAATTACGTCTATTTGATACTCCCAGGTTAAAGCTACAAGTACTCCTAAAAATGTTGTTAACTGTACTTGTTCCAAGGAGCCGTCTATTTTTAATGAACTGCTTTGATTGTATTGCATTATTCTAGGAGTAAATTGTATAAACACTGCTTTGTCTTTATTTATTAATAATTTATTGTTGTAAAATCACGCTGAGAGTTTGTTTAACATATTTTGATCCGTCTCCCTTAGATTTACAATATCAGTACTCACACTTAAATAAGAAGTATCATTTACGAATAAAGTTAGATTACTACCACCGACAATTCCTGATAAGTCATTTACTAACAATATGAACAATAGAGGCCCTAGGACTGATTCTTTGAGTCGTCCACGAGACGTATTCATTGCATCAGAGAGGCGACCATTTATTGCAACTTGTTGTCTAAAACCATATTTATTTAACTTATTAATTAATAAATCATGATTAACAAGATCAAATGCTTTGCTTAGATCCATAAATATCCAGGGTTGGCAGTTTTAAAACAAAATGTTTTAAACAAATGTTTTTTAAGTGTTTAAAACATACTAACCAGTTTTAAACACATTTGTTTTAAACACGTTTAAAACAATTGTTTTAAACATGATTTTTTTCAATGCGTTTATTCAGTGTGTTTGATGGATAATTTTTGGAACATCGTTGTATTTGATAAGGTAAAAAAAAATACAATAAAATAAAAAAATATGAACTTTTATGTAATGCAATAAAACTAGTTATAATAATATAGTAGTATAAGTACAACGAACGAAACATATTACTATTATATAGAAGATATACCTGTTATAATTTATTTTCTTAAGTGTTAATTTTAAAGCGATTAATAGCATAGGTACACACAAAAAAGTCAAGTACGGGAAGGTAGACCTATGTATTCCCATGCATTTTGACCTACTGAACACGAATGCGATGTCCGGTTTGCCCGATTGACTCTTGTATTTTTCCTAACCTCAAAAAAAAACACCGTAAGAATGCCCGAGAAAATGAAAGTTTAGCTAAAAATCTGAAAAAATTCAGAGGTACGTAGAATGGCGAGAGAAATCGAATGGCTCAAACTAGAATTCTATAGCTTTTTTGGTTTCCGATATAGAGCCTCGAGGAGTGCGAAAAAAACAAATTTTTTCCTTCCGGTGACTTTGAGCTGCTCTATCTCGATAACGAAGCACCGCAGGGATGCCTGGTTTGCGCCATTCGATTTCTATAGCCATCCTATGTACCCCTGAATTTTTTCAGATTTTTAGCTACATTTTCATTTTTCGGGCATTTTTACGGTGTTTTTTGAAATTAGGAAGAATACAAGAGCCAATCGGGCAAAACGAACATCGGATTCGTGTTCAGCAGGTCAGAATTCATGGGAATACTTAGGTCTGCCTTCTCCCACTCGACTTTTTTTATGTGCCTGTGTAGTCACTAACCAATCACCAAACAATTATTGCACTGTTGCACAACTTGACGTATTTATTACACCGAATTGGCCGAGCCGTTGTCAAGTATCGCCTCGTCTTGTTATGATGTAATATGGGCATGGCTTATAGAACAAACAATGTATTGCGTCGACGCGCCCGTATAAATTTAAGTTTAAAAACATATTTTTTATTGTTTAAAACATGTTTTTTTTCAACAGTTAAAAATCCATGTTTAAAACACATTGAATTGTTTTAAATGAAAAAAAACGTGTTTTTTGATTGAAATAAAAAAAACACAATTTTTGCCAACCCTGTAAATATCTCAATACATGTTTTATTACTATTGAAATTTTCTTATAAACTATCAAGAAAATTAAGGATGGCTCATTGAATCGATCTGCCTTCTCGAAAATTGTGTTGTATATTACACACAAAAGCACAAAAATACGAATCTCAATCGTTTGAAATTTAAAAAAATGTAGATCGAGAATGTTTCACATAGTAATGGCAATGTAATACTTGTATTTTTCAAATGAAACACCGCAACTCGCTTAAGGGATTGTCAACTTGAGATGATACTTAATGTTCAGCTTACTGTGAATGTAAACTCCTCAATCTTTCAATAGCCCTCCGTATTTGATCCTTCTGGAATACCCGATGTTATGTATTTTTGTAGTACGGTCAGCCATATATCTCATTTATATTCCAGAGAAATGCTTGAAGTCTTCCTTTATTTCGAACCTGCTTATGAAAAGCTAGCAATGAAATCTGGCAAATAGTTAGTTCATGCAGCCCCTTCACGTGTTATAATTTGTTCGTTTTGTTTTATACCCAAATTAAATAAGTGCGGTATGGGCCGAAGATATATTTAAAGTTGGGCAGTGGCATGTCACACGTTGTTTAACACAAACAGTTACAGTTATGTACTGATTGATGTGTTTATTATACTAATTATGGATCTGATTTATGTTTTTAAATTTAAATGAACTTTTTACGTACAGATAAGCAAATTAGCATTAATTAATATATCAACCCAGTGTTTCTCCCCGAGAATACAGTAACAGTGAAAATGTTTTATTGACAACTTGATGATAAATTGGTCTTGTATGGGTAAACGATTATATTCTGTAAAAATTACGGTTAGATTGTAAAAGCTATTTGTAGGCAACGTCACCTGGCATGCATGTCACTTCCATTAAGGTTTAAGGCAAACTGGACTCTTATGTAGGTACAGTAATGCTGTAAAATGTTTTTTTGTAAAATAGGGACGAGACTGTAAATTAAACAATGATTTGTTATTAAACATATTGAAAATGAGAATTTAAAAATGCATGAAAAATTCACAGACCTTTTATGTTGCGCAAGCATATTGAAAATACCTGATAGAATTAATAGTTTTGTAATTGAAAGTTAATAAACATTTTAATTGTAATGTTGGAAATATTTTCTTATCTTCTTTAGTGAGGTGTTACAGCCACATTAATAAATATTTATAAAACCAAAAGTATAAACAACCGACGAGTGTGGTTTACAACATTTTTGCTTATTCGTTGCATGTTTATCCTTGAATTTGATTTATCGTTTCATAACTAGCAGGCCAAGAGATCTGTTGTGGCCTGTTGTATGTCGCTTCAATTCTACATAGACCTCCGTTGTATTGCCAGCCGAACAACAGATGTGTCGGATGTCGCTTCATTCATGCTTATATGGTACCTATATACACGCGCCAATAAGATTTTCAATACTAAAACAAACTGTCACGTATTGTATTCAAAGTTTTGGCAACGGAAATCGATTTTTTTCCCTAAACGCTAACAGTTTATAATTTTCATTTTCAATTTCAGTTATTGTTATTTAACCTTTCTTTTTATTTATATATTTTTAGGTGTGAGATATTTTCTAGTATTCAAACATATTTGAAAATCACCATCTGTTTTATCCATTTAACAAAGAGGCTTATTTCATTACATTTTTTAAAATATTTTTACAGAAGTGGCAAAATACTTTAAAGTATAAGAAAATCTCTACATCTGTTTACGATTGCACCACTTGTCCCCATTTTATAACGCTTTTCGAGTAGGTATACTAGGTGGCTAAGAATAGTCTTGTGAAATGGGCCATTCTTATTTAAGTGGGGTCGCAAGCATATCGGAACTTCTAACGAATAGGAATCAGCAGGAAGGACGTCGACCCAAGCTTTATGGACCTAAAAATATTGCTATTTTCGTAACTTTAAAAGATGTTCCTAACACCTGTGACATAGGGCTATTTGTATAACTCTCAGGATGCTTTATATTTCGCGACAAAATATTCATTCAATAAATAGTTCACTTTTTTAAAATAACATGAAATATTATCTTTGACGGCGCTGCGCTCTCCTATATTTATTTAATATACAGTATTATGAAATAGGTAATTAAGTAGTTCATTTTTATCATGCCATTTGATGACTGCCAAAAATACACCCAGTTTATTTTACAGGCAGTCGTAATAAAACACTAAATGCAGGATGTATATTTAGTAATACAGTCTTTAAATAATAATCTGAAGCCCTTCCAGAAGATGTATGAGCTTTATCCTCACTTGGTACATCAAAGGTGTTCTACGTATTCTTATACAGAGCTCCTTGGTATTGTATTCTTAGTCAAATCACATATTCGTAGTTACCTGCAAGGGCAAGGGCACTATTCTTTATTCTAATAAGGAATAGTACCTATCCTTGATATATTTGGGTGGTTATTATTTGGAGCTTGTTGTTTGAAGACTTCAACAGGTCTCTGTGGCATCATTTGCAAGATTCAAGCTAAAAATTTTTGGTTCAACCTTTAGCTACTCTCCACAGCCAGTCCTCTAGTACACAACGTACTACGTGTTCGCTGCAGATATTAAAAAGGATTGGTGACAACACAGCCCTTTGCCAACTTTAGATTGTGGGAGTTAGTAGTGTTTACCTTCACCAAAGTTTTCTTCATACGTCATCGAATATTAAAAGCCCGATGTTTAGGTGGCATCGTTTCCAATAATGCAGGCCCATTTGTACATTATCAAAAGCTTTACGGTAGTCCTCAAAACAATGGTACATGGGCACGTAACATTCTTGCTTTTTCGATAAGTTGTCGCAAATGCAGCATTACCTCTCTAGTGCCATATTCTTTATAATGTATTTGCCAAGACAGATAATACTGAAATTTGGATGGAAGAATGTATACGTATGTATAGCATTGTTTTACTGGCATATGGTACTAATTATTATCACCCCATACATTGATAGCGCTATTTCAAAAGGAACTAAGTGTTATTTGAAAGTTTGTAGTAATCATCATTTAATAGCTAATAAAAAATGTATAACTAGTTATTTGCATGCCAATTTACTATTGATAAAAAACTAAATTAAACTATTTGTATCTTATCAGATTTAAGGTACCGTCTTGGCAACATCTTGATGCCTTTTTCTTAAAAACTCCAGAATGGCGTTTGGTTCCTTTTGGAATAGCGCTATAAATATTTTAAGACATTCTGTGAAGAATTTCCATTAACAGAATATGCCAAGTATGCGCCACGGCCGTCGACCATAGTTGTATTACCAGTTTTTAGTTTTCGAGTTATGGTATAACAAATATTCGAACAGACGGACAAGCAAACATTTTGAAAATACAATTTCTGATACTGGTATCAAACAAACACGAAAATGTCGGAATAACTAGAACATCTACCATTTGTATAGATATGTACCAATGGTATAAGAAACGCACGTTTTATCAGCACATTGCGAATGTAGATGGCTCTCTATTTGAATTAGTCCATAAAATTGGGAGTATTAATAAGAGAGGTGCTAATATTTTTTTTTTGTTTCAGGTAATTAGTTTCTTCTCCCATTCCTGTAGTCACCTAATGGGTAAAGTACATTTTAGTAAAATTTATTAGTTATTTAACATTTTTTTTTTGAGAAACAATCGATATGCTATAATTATTTTTTCAAAGAGCTACTAATAGAGTGGCCAGCTAGATCTTCTGATCTAACGCATCTTGATCATTTCGTGACTCAATCATATTGAAACATTAAAATCAGGATGTCTACTAATCTGGAAAACCTGGGATTGTTAGGGAATTTATTTTAATCAGGGAAAACCAGGAAATATCAGGGAATTTGCTAAAATAAGCATTATAACCTAGAATTTGTACTTTCAGAGAATTATTAATAGAAACTATTGAAACGCAGAGGAAGATTGTGAACACTTCTTGATACAAATTTTACATAGCTATATTATATGAATGCGCGAGCGCACTTCTCCAGTTAATATTATACTCTTCGCAAATACAAAACGAAGAGTATATTACATTCGATCGGCACATTTCTAAAACCGGTAATATTGCTCGTAGGGAAAACATTTTCATATCACTGTGTTGGTGATTGAATTCTGAACAACTTTCAAAATGTCCGTCCGTCAGTCTGATCGTCTGTCTGTCCGTCCGTCCGTCCGTCTGTCTGTCCGTCCGTCCGTATGGCTGTCTGTCTGGCCGTCCGTCTGTCTGTCCTTCTGTATGTCTGTCCGCCCGTCACGTTTCTTGTAAGCACCATAACTTAAGAACGAAAAGTCCGATTGTATTGAAATTTGGACAGAAAGTTATTGTTAGCTAGAGGACGAACCCTATTGTTCTTGACCAAAATCGATCAATAAATAAAAAAGTTATAAATGTTTCAAATAAAAAAAAAATTACATACATTTTTTTAAATGTTTTGTAATTAAACTAAAAATGTCTAAAACTAATATTATTTACAAAAAACCCGCGAAGGGTATCCTATAGAATGTGCAACAATTATATAAAAAGTGCAGTAAATGGGCGAATAATGGTTAGCTTGTTTTTCATTAGATTTTAAATAGATGAAACAATCAATTGTTTTAGAATTATTAGTATCTATTATGTTTAATTACAAATTTCAAGGCACAGGCTTATGTAGCTTACCTTGCGCGCAACGTATCTGATTTAGGTCAAATAATGCATAATGCATAATTTATTAGAAATTACTATCACATTATTTGAAATTAATGGAACATGTTTTTTATTAGTGAATTATTTTTGAATTAATTATCTTGTGATCTGGCCCGTTAACCATATTATCAATATTTCGATATTTTCGAATGTATGAATAATGTTTTCTATCTTACACAGTATAGATGTGGAATGCATTAGCATATTATGTGACCAAACATAACACAAAAATTCATAATAACCATGGAAATGGTACCTGGCAAAGAAACAAACACTACAAAATTTTAATTCCACCTGAAAATTATGTTTATCGATATTAAAAGTTCGGTAATAATTAAAAGTATTCAATAATTTTGCCAGAAAGTTATGCAGTAGACTGAGGAGTTTTGATATCGTGCGATATTTTGAAAAGATTTTTTCTTATATATCGTTAGGGGTGAGATTTGTCAATATTTCGGTTATTTCCATATTCTCTACGCTAATTCTTTCATTATATAACTATACTATTATGCACTGTTTTAAAGAAAAGCTGTATTACTTCCACATCCACGTAGTGGAGTGGAAGTTTAGTAATCGTAAAAAAACTTCTCTTGTTGAAATAGGTTTAGAATGCCATGAAACGTCGAGGTTTAAAATTTGAGCAAAAAAACTGGATTATTTTTTTAACTTATCCGGCGAAGGTTTGGGGGGGGGGGGGTTAAATCGGGGAAAATAAGTAAAGCAAGCTGGTAAGAGTGCAAGAATTTGGGGTATATACTAGAAGCCAATTCCTCAGATTTTTTTATAACATTTTTCAAGCCCTCCACCATTTTTTTGTTTTAAGATTAAAATAATTTTTAGATTAATTACGGATTAAATGATAAATTAATTTAACCAAATTGTTTGAAAATTTATTATTCTGGCAATTATTCATCACCACCACTCTATTATTAAAACGGTTGATAAAATGAAATTAAGATTTTCACTTGAAATGTGGTACATGTATGTATTATAACGACATCTGTAATTAGATTATATTTTGAGCTGATTCCATTGAAGAGTTGGGGGTTAAATAGGGGAAAATAAGCAAAGCAAGTATAGTCAAGGTGTTTCCTTTAAAGTGACTTGAATGGAAAATCTGGATGTGGAAGTAGTGATTCCTTAAGCAGCGGTTTACTTTTAATGATATTAAGAATTAAAAAACTTGTTTTCTATACCATTGGTTTACCGTAGAATGAACAGTATTTTACAAAATAGTTATAGCTCTATTACTTGGTGATGAAATTTTGTAATAACTCAGAGGCATATGTGAGTTTAGCTAATTTTAAATTTTACCGGGTTGTATTATTTCTAATAGCCTTTAGAAGGATTTTATAAGACATGCTAAATATGTGTACATTCTCCTGTACTGTTTAGTTTATTAGTTATCGTTAATTTGTATAGTTAGTTATATATGTTATTTAATGCACTAAAGTAAACAGCGACTGTTAATTATGGGTCGTATGATAATTTTTAAAGAAAATGTCGCTTCCTGTATTATTGAACTTACATAATTCTCTAATATTAAATTAAAAAAAAGAATTGTTGAAATTTAAAAAAATACCTAGTGTTGTTTTTACTTCGTATATTTTATACCAGTTCATGCTTCCCCTCATTATTTGTTACTGTTAAAATAGGGTAAAGTGTTTAGTAGAAATAAGATACATCTTACGATTTATAGTTTTAAAAGTAAGAGAAATATTGACTTTTGTAAATGATCTTTCATTTTTACCCTTACGCCGAAGTCTGTGTTTTTGCCTTTTTGTCTTTTCCCTATCTTGTTTTCTCGTCTCTCTAACTTTACATCTTTGACTGTTTGTCCGTGTATCTGTTTGTCTATTATCTTTTATGTTTATAACCATTGAATCGATTTGGATACGATTTGGTATTTCTATAGAAAAATTTATAATTATGTAACCTTTGTCACAGAATGGCGGACTGGCGTTTTAAATGTGACGTTAAGAACAGAATAAGCAATTTTTTTGTGGGTAAATAAATCTCATATATATTTTTAATAATTCATTATACAATGTGTCCACGGAAAAGCGTTATTATAGGTGTAAATATCCATTTTTTTTTTACTATGAATACAATTTTCTGTATTCTGCTCTTGCTTGACCCAAAACCTATTTTCAGTAAGTTAGAATTTAAAAAATGTATATATGGCGCTGGTGGCAGCTTGAAAATGAAATTCGATTTTTTTTTTTTTTTACTATGAACACATTTTTTATGAATTCTGCTCTTGCTTGATCCAAAATCCATTTTCAGTAAGTTAGAAATTCAAAAATGCATAGAGGGCGCTGCTGGCAACTTAAAAATAAAATTCGCTTCAGGTAAACTGCCATTTCTGTGCTAAATATTGAAAAATTTTATAAGAAAAACTTGTTCAAAATTAAAAAATATGCCGTTTTACCGAATTTGATAACTATATGCATATTTTTGTATTTATTAATTTTTTTAATCAAATTATGTCGTGGAAACTAAAGCGAAACGTGAATCACTTTGTATAGTTATCAAATTTGGTACGTCATATTTTTTAATTTTGAGTAAGTTTTTCTTATAAAATTTTTCAATATCTACCACAGGAATGGCAGTGAAAGAAAAAAATGAAGCGAATTTTATTTTTAAGCTGCCAGCAGCGCCCTCTATGCATTTTTGAAATTCTAACTTACTGAAAATAGGTTTTGGGTCAAGCAAGAGCAGAATACAGAAAATTGTATTCATAGTAAAAAAAAATAGTTATTTACACCTATAATAACGCTTTTCTGTGGACACATTGTATATACTTCGTATTATCGTAATGCTCTTAAATCTAAATATAAAAATTACTGTGAAGGCTCATTATATGTATGAATGTGGGCTGTGCTTTTTTATTAGATGTAATTTGGACGTTCTAACATGATTATAACGTTCCAAGAGCATCCATTCCTCGAGGGATATAATTTTTTTTATTTTCAATCACCAAATATCAAATGAAACATTTCTCTTGGAAAAGATCATTTTAGTTAAATATGTATAATGCGCGTCGAGTAATATTTTATGGGATTATATCACGGAACTAAGCTACTTAACTTTTTACAGGAATCACTACGGTTTTTGCAAGGTTTACTTTTTATATAATCTTACTAAAGCTACAATTATTATTACTATTATATAAAAAAAATAAACCAGATTTAATTCAATGGCATTAATTTTTTGCATATATGCTAGCAAGTCTAATTGCCTAGTCGTAAATTGTTCTTAATATGTCTAAATTATAAGTTCCATGTTAATGATGGCATCTTCCTTATAACATTGTAAATGGAATGCATACCCAGGTGTATTAATATTCAAAAATATATATATACAGCGTGTAACAAAAAAATCGGGACTGTAGAATATCTCCAGAAATATATTTCCGATCAAAAAAACACATGTTTAATATTTTCAAGAGAGGACTCCAATTAACTGATGCCGCCCCTCCCCTTGTGGGTAGCAGGAATAACATCAAATGGGAACCCCTAATTTTTTAATGCAGATTCAGATTCTATGGAAAAAATGTGTAAATTTGTATTAAGCATTTTTTTCGATTCGTGACAAATGGCATTGTGATCGCAAAAAATAACTGCTGCGAGCATCTGAACAAATACTCTACCAATTAATAAGTCACGGAACACCTCGGGTTGATATTTTAGGATTCCAAAGGAGAATGAAGGTAGGCTTTTTGAAACAGAGGTGGAAGATGTTGAAAAGAGGCTGGAAGGAGCCTAAAGAGGTTAAAAAGATGTTGGAAATAGATGTGTAAAAATGTATTAATTTTTTAATTATTTGAAAGAAAATTATAGCTTAGTAATTTTCAGAACATTTCTGAAGAATATTGAACGATATCGAAGATTAAACTACCATAGTCGCAAAAAATAGTTGTCCCGACGTCACGTCACACACTGGGGCTTTTTACACGTCTTAAAACCGCCTAGAGCCTTCATTTTTTAATCGATTTCAGAGATAAAAAGACAGATCTTAGCAAAAATATGAACCAACCTCATGAGCTATTTTGAAAAATATTGCTAGAATTATAGGACATTTATTTAAAAGGTGCTTTTTTTTCATTATCTAATATTCCAGAATATATCATATACATACTGTATGGTCTTTGCCATTACTGCATTTATTCAACATATTTTATATTTTTGGACTCGCTGGTTATGAATTCGAAGTTAGATTCTCAAAATTCAAAATGGTGGATCCAAAGTGGCGCAGTCAGTCTCGCATTCGTATAACCAGCGAGCCCAAAAATACATAATATGTTGAATAAATACAGTAATACCAAAGATCATACATTGTATGATATGATCAATTCTGGAATATTTCATAATGAAAAAAAATCACCTTTTAAATAAATTTTCTATAATTCTGGCAATTTTTTTCAAAATGGCTCGTGAGGGATTGGTTCATAATTTTGCAAATCATATTGTATATAAATAATATGTGTTCTGAATGATGCGGAAATTTGGCGATCGGTGAAGATCGTACGCTGAAGTAAGGGCACTATTTTACGAAAATTTTCGCGGTCCGAGCAATCCCATTTCAAGATCTACTGTCGAACGCCCGTGACACGCTTCAAGGAAACGGGCGGGAGGTGTAAAGCATCGTGAAATTCCTGGTTCCATGTTCGCAAGTTATTTTTTGCGATCACAGCGCCATTTATCACGAATCTAAAACATGTTTAACATAAAGGTTACGTATTTTTTCTCCTATGATCATCTTTTTGCCTGTTTTTCTTCCGAGTCTTCTGTTTCAGAATCTGGCAGCGTGTATGTATATGTGATTTCCTTATTATTCTCTTCGTAAATATAAAACGAAGAGTAAATTGCATTCAATCGGCACATTTCTAAAACTAATAATATTGCTCGTAGAGAAAAAACAATCATATCACTGTTTTGGCGACCGAATTCTGAACAATTTTCAAAAAGTCCGTATATCTGTCTGCCTGTCCGTCTGTTTCATCACGTTTCTTGTAAGCACGATACCTTAAGAACGAAAAGTCCTTTGTATTGAAATTTGGACAGTAAGTTAGTGTTAGCTAGAAGAAGAACCTTATTGTTTATGAACAAAATCTATCATTAAATAAAAAAGCTATTAATTAAATTTAAAACAATTTTTGTTTTGTTTTGTAAAATAATTATCTAATACTAATATTATTTGCAAAAAACTGCGAAGAGTATCCTATAGAATGTTCAACAATTATAATAAGAAGTACAGTATAATGGTTAGCTTGTTTTCAATAATATGCTGACTTTCCATGTACATTTTTTTAAATTGGCTACATCTAGGACAAATATATTTTAAAAATGTGTCTTAACTTATGACATACATAATGGTGTCGATATTTTCAACAGCACACTACTTCTCTGAAATTATGCATCTATAGTCAATAATCATCATTAATCATTACAGTAAAACTTGTACTGTCTTATTTAAATACCATTATAATTATTTAAAACATTTTGGTTAGTTTCTTGGTGTATATGCAATTATTTATCTAAAATTACATTATTCTCCTATTTTAATCGTCTTTCTCTCCCATACCATCCCATCCAGTACATGTTGGGTAGTGTATATAAATAAATAAATCGATAAAATATTTACTGACCAATTAAAAAAACCTGTTGTTCTTTCAATCCAATCTCGAATTTTTCTGCTTTAAGTAATCCTGCTTACGACAAGGACCGACGAACAGACAGCTTTTGAAAATTGTTCGCAATTCAAAAATTAACCAGTGGCGTAGTTATACACGGGCAATACGGGCAGTTGCATATGGTTCCAGGCTTTTAACCCCCCGTCCCCCCCGTCCCACGAAACATAAAAATTAATGCAAAATAGTTAATACATGCATCCAATCTAGAGTGTTCAACATATTTTGAATTGGTGTATACCTATTACATCTGAGTATTATCTGAGCATTCGCAGCAGGTGTGATTTTCCTGAAATATTATATATATTATTGTGTTTGCATCCACAGCAGTGACGTAGCCGATGTTTTCATGGGAGTGTTATTGTTTTTAACATTTTCAGTATAGTATTTCTATTATTAATTTTGAAATTCAGTTTAAAATGTTGCTACCAAGATGTCATTTCAAAGCTTGATAGAATAAGAGCAGAGACCGTGCTTGAATATTGCAAAGGATATCCGTATAAAAATATAGTTCACCAGATGTTATGCACTTACCTCAAATGATAGGAGTCGTTGTTTACCTGGCTCTCCATTATAATTCCTCTGCCTGATTTGATATATGCCGGTCGCATAGCCGTAGGTCAAATGATACATATTTACTTTTATTGAATCATTTAGGAATTTTAGGAAAGAAATCATTAAATAACATTATTTACTATAAATTTACACCATGCCTATCAATTAATATAAAATAGTGAAACAATTTTTTCAATAATTACAAAGTGATTCTAAAATTCAATAATCAAAAATTGTGAGTCGACGCTCATGTTGATAGTAATGAAGTATTCCTCTATCGGTCTCTTTTTTGTGAGTTCCAAACTGACTATGGATATCTTATAACTGTGGCAAGTGCAGAACGCTCGTTTAACAAACTAAAGCGATTAAAGAAATATTTAAAATCTGTTAAGGGTCAGCAGAGATTAAGCCAATTGGCTTTATCAATCGAATCAGAAAGTACTTCCAAAGTGGATCTAACTGAAATTATAAATAACTTTGCCGGTGCCAAAGCTCGAAAAGAAGGCTCCGGCGCACAATGGTGCCAAACCAAACTATCTCAGACAAATTAATTTTCTGAAGGCACTTTCTGGCCAAACGAGCAGATCATTTTTTTAATATTCAGAACCAAATTCCTAATCGATCCCCCCCAGGCGGAATTTTAATTTAACTTTCGGCAACTGTCTACCTGCTGTCAAAATACAAAATCTGTGCATTTCTCGAACAATGGTATCTGAATTTCTTCGCAAAAAAGCTGATTTAACGGAAAAATCCTCTCTTAAGAAATTTAAAGAATGCGGATCACAAATCTAATATCATAATACAATCTTGACACTTGACAGTTGTGTACTTTGAATTTCTCCCCAGAAGTGGCCATTTTTAGAAGAACAACCGTTTTTTCGCTATCAATGTTTAATTACTAAAATTTTAACATATCTCGAGAAGTTAGGTCCCATTGCCTTGAAATTTGCACGAAAGATAAAGGCCAATTAGTGTCAATAATGCTCAAACCTTCAAGTCAAAATGTTTAACATCTGAGAAAATCTATTTTTGAAGAAAAATTTAACACTTTATTCTGAAAATTATAATATTTAAAATTTCGCCTGGAGGGATCGATTAGGAATTTGGTTCTGAGAATTTAAAAAAAAACAGCCCGTTTGGCCAAAAAGTGCCTTCAGCAGAAACGTTATTTATCCGAAAAAGTTCGGTTTGTCTCCACTGTGCGGCGCCCCACGCTTTTACGTTTACTAACATAATTATTGTTATTATCAACATTAATTTCGTGCATTTTTTAACAGTTTCAGTTTGTGTTTAAAAGCATGGTTTTTAATTTTTTTTAAATTATTCATTTTTACACGCAATATTAGTAATAATTAAGGTGAGAATGTATCTAGCTTTCATACATTGTGAACTACCACAATTATGCTAGAGGAATTTAGTACATATACATAACGAAGGTCGCACGCTCAAAAAACAAAAGCTCAATTTGAATTTTAAATTTATGAGCATAGTTAAATCCTTATCAACTCACTAGTAGGCTCTGACATGGGAGCTTACATAATTTACCTACCTTTTAATTATACTTTAACTTACAGTTTGTTTCCTATTAATGTGTATTCTTTAATGAGCGGTAGCTATAGCGTAATCAAAACCTTACTCAAATTATTCATAGCTAGTAAAATTTACTTAACTAGGTAGTTCTCATACGAAGTATACCATAAAGACAAGATAATTTGAACAAATGATAATTTTCTATATGAATGGTACAGTTATTACGAATATTATTAAACCTTATAATAATAATAATAATAATAATAATAAATGGTCTTTATTAGAAAAAAGAGATACAATTTCTTAATCTAAAGGGCGAAGTTTAGCTCAACAGCTATTCCACCACTTATACTCTTAAAAACATGATAACAAGATAGTTGCACTAAGTAGATACTTATATAAAACTAGTAGAATTCGTTCAAGTAACAAACAAAATAACAATTATAAAATGTGACAGAATAATTAATTGACGCAGAATTACATACACAATACAAACAGTTTTACACATATTACGTACACTGTTGGTTAAAAAAATATTTTAAATTTTATACTTAAATGTATTTATGGAAAAATGTTTCAAATAATTTTCAAGCAGATTATAATTTGATATAGCGTTGTAGGAGAAAGAGCGCAGAAAAATGGCAGTACTATGTTGTGGCATCGTCAAAATATCAGTGGATCTTATATTAATATTATGGATACTTCTTCGACTTACAAGTTTTTGCTTAAGATACTCCGGCACTGAAGTAGTAAGAACTCTATGAACAAACATCAGCAGGTGATATTTGTAGGTATTTTCAAGATTAAGCCAACCAAGTTGCAAACGTTTCTGTGAGACATGTTGAAATTTCTTTAATCCAAAAATATAGCGAATGCAGGTATTTTGAATTTTTTGTAGCCTATTTATTGTGCTCTTGTCGAGACATGAAAAATACACAATAATACCATAATTAAGAATAGATAAAACTAAAGATTCACACAGTTTTTTCCTTAGTTTATAATTAATTATATGTATATTGGCATAAAGAATTTTCAGTACAACGTATGTTTTTTGACCCAATGTGTTATAAAACTGAGTTTTGATTCAAATATGATACCAAAATTTTTTGAGTTTACTGCTGTGGGGGAATCTACTATTATCTAATAAAATATTTGTATTTTCACATAGCATTTGGTGATACATATTTTGACTAAAAATCATTACTGTCGATTTGTTTGGGTTAATTTTCAAATTATGCTTTGTAGCAAAATTAAAAAATAAATTATATGTCTTTTACCCACTGATGATAATGCAACAGTCGATATCTATTACTTTCCCATTACTAAAATTTCATCGATAAAAAATGAAATAGATCATGATCATACCAAAAGATTTTTTCACAAAAATACTCTCAAAAATAATTCTTTTCTAAATAGAGAACTTTTGTTATTATTATTTACACTTAATCAGTACACGTATGATTGTGTGTGGATGATTGTCTTGGGAATATTCGTTTACATCAGCTTATAAGCTGATGCATGTGGTAACTGAATGTTTTTATTTATATTACGATTCTCTGCATAAATAATAATAATAATGATTGGATGAATCACCAATGTGAGGCTATGATCAGGTATGACCACATAAAATAAAGTACATTGTCTTTAAATATTTCTGTAATACGCATACTTCAGAGAGTACCCACCGACCATATCGTTGAGTGGCGTGTATGTATTACTAGGTGATTATGTCATTAATTTTAAGGAACGATGTGTCCCTTTTTAAAAGTAAATCGGTATACAAGATATAATGAAGAGAAAACGGTTTACTATGGCACAGAGAACCGTAGCTACCATAGGAAGCACTTTCGAACATATGTGGATGGAACGGTAGCTCCATGGGTACAAAGAGCATGTTTTTGTCTATCGTGCACTAGGTTCGATCCCTAGTTATTACACTGGCAATGTCGGTGGGTAATGAATCTGTGTCTGCGTTTTTTCAAATATGTAATCTCCTTCCAGACAGCCTTGGCTTCGGATTTGAAAGTCTAATTTGTGTGATGTGTTTACCTTGTATGCTTAAGAAACTGTTTTAATATTGTTATAAGTAATATTTTTCTAATTTTAAATAGTTAACAAATAACAACATATATTTTAAATCTATTTAAAAAAGTAGTTAATTACTAAATAATAATTTGAGCGGGGCAGGTGGTAAATATTCAAATAGTTATATACTCCCTTTCGGAAAATGTCAAGTCGTTTTAACAATTCATTGAACACAGTTTATGTTAAAATCAATGGACCAGAGCAAGTCCAATGTCCTGAAACCAGGCCGATTAAATTTAAAAGTGACATCTTTTCTTTGTGTCCGAAAACCGAATCATAATAACTGCTTTCGTGCAATGCTGGGCTCTTATTTATCTTAATTTTTTCTGGGATATATAACGTAATTTACTTTAAATATTATTTCAAGCAACTTCCCCGAATATTGTGTATTATCAGCGTTACAATTATATGTTTTATTTTGGTTTATTTTCCTATATGATAATTTTTTTTATATATATGAAAAACAGTATCACAACTAAATATAGAAACCAGCAAAGTTCCGAAGCTTAGTTCTACATAAACCCACTTGCACAGGCGCCCTTCATAATTATCAGGAAAATAAACATTATGTTAAAAAAATAATAGTGTCCTGTCTGTCCGTCACGTTTCTTATAAGCGCAATAACTTATTGATTTGATTGATTGATTTACCAGCGTATTTTGGGCATTGCTGCCAATTCCGGGCATCCATGGAGGTTCGTTCCAACACGCAGCTTGGTCGTCCGCCGAACACGCCCAACGGACGCGACGCGACGGCCAAACCGCGTGCCGGAACCAAATCTCGGATGTTTTATATACCGCCAGACCAGCTGCCTACGCCGGTTTGGATATTGGACATGCTTGTTGTCAGCAGGGAGAGCCGCATGACGCATGGGGTGGGAATGTAGGATGGGAAGTGCAGGTGTTTGAGAGATGCTTCTTTTAAGTTTCCATGCTTCTATTAAGTTTCCATTTGTCATCATCGGCTGGGGTGTGGTGCAGTTGTTCGCGAGATGCTTCTTTTCAGATTCCATGCTTCTTTTAAGTTTCCATCTGTCGTCATCACCTTTTCTGCTTCTTGTGTCTCTGAATTTGGCAGCTTTTAATTTTTGTTTTATTTTTGTATTTTTCCCCTTTTTTCCCTTTCGTTTTTTCTATTTATTAACCGCTCCACAAGTGAATATCCATCTACGGTGGAGTTGCTGGGAAGGGTCCTATCTCGCGGTAACAATTTTTATTGCGCGTTATGAGAAAAGAGGTCCGAAGGGATAGTTTGCTCACCCGGTACGTTGTTTCCTTGAAACAATCTGTTTCAATTTTGGTCAGTTTTTCCATTTCATCACCTATGTATTATGTTTATTACCTATATATTATGTATAACATCTTTTCAATTTTGATCTCCATTTTTGTTTAAAATTTAACAAGGACATAAATAAGCTAATGCTAATGCTATATAAACAAAAACTTATCTGTTTCATTCACACATCTGGCGTTGCTTATTTTATGTGACCCACTTCAAGAAGGGACGAATCCAGGTATATATTTTTCAGTCAAGCACTCAAAAAGTACACTTTTCTCGCGTTGTTTATATACACTATTTTGTGTTGCTTTATTCAACCAACATAATTTAATTAAATATCAACTATATGAAATAGCCATACTCGCGGTAATTTATCAATCAGTACAGAATTGTTTTCACGCTTCAACTCAGTACAGTTTCGGCGTTTTGTTGTCGCTTTATCCGGATTTATCTCGATATCCCATAGGAGCCACGAAACATGCGTCTTTCACCGAACTCGACACATTTTGAACTCTTCTTATAAGCGCAATAACTTGTGAATGAAAAATCCCATTGTGTTGAACAAATTGATAAATAAATTTAAAAAACAAACATTTTTGTATGTTTTGTAATTAAGCAAAAAATGTCTAAAATGAAAATCATCTTTAATAAGAGGGTATTATAGACTTTCAGATGTATTGATTTAGTTATTTAACAGATAGCTCCTAAAGAATGTATAACCATTTAAAATAATTATTTCCCGGAAAAAAGCACATTTTTACTTGAAATGCTATTTTATCTTCAAAAATTGATCAAAATATATAATTCTTATCGGCTTACATTCTCAATAGTATATATTTTAATTTAATAATAGCGCAAACCGTTTTCCGTTTATCGACTTTCTAAGAAAACACTCGACAATTTCGAAATTAACCACAAAATTTCGAAATTTAACCTAACAAAAATGAAAAAATATTAAATGAAGCTAAAACTGTGTACTACATAGTGCGTAACACAGCTCTTAATTTCACAATTAACTTTTTTCACTTTTATGCAGACACGTCAAAAGTGCGTTTTTTTTTAAACATTATTAAACAGAATTTATGAATTCCAATGCTATCAATTCATAACAATCCAATTTGCCTGCTGCGGCACTGAGAGTGCTTATTTACCACGTGACATGTGACAAGAACCGAAAAATGTTTAAGGAAATATGTAATTTTTTTAAATTTTTCGTTTTTTCCTATTTTTGCAAAGATTTTACTCGAAATTACAATAATATAAAGTATGCTAAAATTTACAAGCTTACATACAGACTGTCTATTCTACGAGGGCCACACCAAATATCTCGCTTAATATCTATTGTAGAAAAATAAAGTTTTAGAAACAGTTATCCCATTTTTTGTGAGCTATATTTCAGTAAAAAGAAATTTGAAATCCATGGCCTACTTTATGAGGTATATTACAAAAACCTGAAAAATAGGAAAACCACAAACGGTTATAGCTTCCTTATGTGAGGAGATACGAAAAAAGTTAAAGGAATGAAAGTTGACGGCAAAGACAATAAGAATAATAACGTGTAACAAAAAAATCGAAAAATGCAGTTGGCTTTGACATACGCTATTGTGCAAAAATGAAAAATACATATCTCAAAGTAGGCCATGACGCCATTAATTCCGTTATTTTTTTCTCATTCCAACGATATAAAACATGTCACAGAAATTTTAACCGATAGTGTCAATATTTAATGTTTTACGAATACCACAATTCATATAATTGAATCGTAACAATCAGCTGTGCCATAATAGTAAAAATTAACTTTATAATAATTATAATTCCGTAATTATTTATTAAAATTTAATACAAACCAATAAATATCTCATAAATAAAAATACAAGTACAAAACGAACATCCAAAGAAAAAAACGAAAAACTATGTATAACAGTACTACCTACTACTATATTGAAAAGAAATTGTGTGTATTTATTTTTCTAAGTACAAATGCTCAAATTGTGCACCATGCATTCTGACACATAAACGTGCTCTACGAGACACGGCACGCATTACATTTTGGAGCATTTCAGGAGTAATTGCCTCACATGCGTTTCGAATTCTGGTTTTGATGTCCTCAATATTTTCAGGGGCAGTTTGAAATACCTTGTCTTTAATGTAACCCCAGACGAAAAAATCCAAGGGAGTAATATCTGGTGATCGAGCTGGCCATAGAATGGGTCCATAGGTGCCTATCCAGCTATCTGGCATAACTTGATTTAAATAATTTGTACATATTACAGCAGTGTGAGGTGGAGCCCCATCTTGTTGAAAATATAAATAATTTAATCTTTCTGCCACTGTTAATTCATAAAGAAAATCTTGAAATTCGTTTTGCAGGAAATTAAGGTATCTACGAGCGGTTAATTTGCCATCATAAAAATAAGGTCCAATTAAAGTAATTGGACCCTAAAAGACCCAACCAAACATTCGTAGAAAATCTTTCTTGGAAAGCAGTCTCTCTGCACCAATGTGTATTTTCTCGTGTCCACTTATAATGCATATTTCTATTGAAAAATCCATTATTAGAAAAATTTGATTCGTCCGACCAAAGAATTTTGCTACATATCAGCGCGTCATTCCTTTTCTTATTTAATAACCATCTACAAAATCTTACTCTCCTTGGCTTATCTCCCTCATTTAAATGTTGAACTTTCCTCATTTTGTAGCATCGAAATCCGTTTTTTTTTCAATATTTTTCTTGCACTGTCTTTTTTTATGCGACAGTTTCTCTGAATTTGTCTCAAAGAGGTTTCCTCATTTTGGTTAACATAATTCATTACTCTATTCACTTTTCTTACATTATCCGCAACATGCGCTCGCCTTACTACTTTTTTTGAAAATGAACCGTGCGTTTTTAGATTTTGAACTAACTTCCTAAACATAGTTCGATTTGGCTGCGGAGCATCTGGAAATCTATCTCCGTAAACCGTGACTGCCATCTCAGCGTCAAAATTGCACTGACAATAAATGCTAATCATATCGAATTTGTTATTATTGGTGTACACCATAATTACTGATATAAAATTTGTCTTAGAACTCGACAACGCAACATACAACATACAACAGTGACAATCTGTCAAATTTATTAATAACTGTATACATTGTTTTTCACTAATTATGGCACAGCTGATTGTTACGATTCAATTATATGAATTGTGGTATTCGTAAAATATTAAATATTGACACTATCGGTTAAAATTTCTGTGACATGTTTTATATCGTTGGAATGAGAAAAAAATAACGGAATTAATGGCGTCATGGTCTACTTTGAGATATGTATTTTTCATTTTTGCACAATAGCGTATGTCAAAGCCAACTGCATTTTTCGATTTTTTTGTTACACGTTATTATTCTTATTGTCTTTGCCGTCCACTTTCATTCCTTTAACTTTTTTCGTATCTCCTCAAATAAGGAAGCTATAACCGTTTGTGGTTTTCCTATTTTACAGGTTTTTGTAATATATCTCATAAAGTAGGCTATGGATTTCAAATTTCTTTTTACTGAAATATAGCTCACAAAAAATGGGATAACTGTTTCTAAAACTTTATTCTTCTACAATAGTTATTAAGCGAGATATTTGGTGTGGCCCTCGTAAAATAGACAGTCTGTATATTAATCGAATTTAAACAAGACAAAATAAAACATTTGTACAAATTTTATGTCTATAACTTATCAAATTTCGTTCTCCTCGAAAACCGTGTCTTAAAAAAAAATAGTGAGGTCTTTTTTCGTCATGGAATTTTACCAGAAGTGACGTCAAAAGAGGAGGATGTGGGCAAATAAGAAGAGGCAACCTATTTTTTTTAATAACTAGAAGGCTTGTACTTTAACTTAAAAAAAAATCATGTGATGACTTAAGAAAACACAAAAGAAATACTTGAATCGAGGGTGTCTCAGGGTTACGGGCAAATTAAGCCTGGCACCCCACTACAATCTCATTGTATACCTCAATACCTACAGTTTGACGTAAGTTTTATTCATGTATTCGATGTCACAAAAAATCGTAATCGGAAGTGACGTCAAAATTCCATGACGCGGGCCAAATTTACAAAAATGAAAAGTGGCTCCCTGTATGTCTGTGGTAGTACTTAATTACTCACAAAAATTTTCATGTATTTTGTTCATAGAAAATCTATACAGCCGGCTCTCCACATATTACGAACGCATCTGAGTACGCCCCTCATAAATTGTGAAATGATGCTGTGACATTCTAACTGTTCATCACAGAGAAATCTCCTATAGGTATTAGACCGAACAAATTTCTATGCATAGAGGAGATCTTAAACTTCAGTTGTTTTTTTACGGAGGTGTTATGAGATGCCAGTGAGTGATCCTGATGCATTGATGCTGCGCATTCAAAATTAAGTCTGACAAATTAATTAACAAAAATTGTCAGCCAGACAGGTTGTAGTAGATAGGAGAAATCTTAAACTTCATCGTAAAACAAAAATCAAGGTTTTTTTTCCTTCTTCAATTCTTTGGGACGTCCTGCCACATGTATTTTTTCTTTTTAAGCGGCGCTCGGGGAATCTACAAAATATCACAATTAACCAGTATGTTACTGGTAAAAAACGTCTACGCCTGTGACTTTTACGTCAAAGGATCAGTTAGAGGTTGCTTTTTTAAATAAACAACACGAATAAGTATAAAAACTTGAAATTAAATATTTCGCTGACGTTTAGGAAATCTAATCTGTTTCCTTTTTCAAGGCTTTTTTGAAAAATCTTTTTTGCTATATTTGATAAATACACAGCTCTAAGAATGTTTGTTATATTCAATATTCATAGATTCTATTTATATAGAATTGTTGATATAGTTCACAGTTTTTTTAGTTTTTATACAATGTTAAATTTTTGAAGATTTTCTTTTAACATTCGCAACCAAGTTGTACAGACATCTACGGAACAATTCGACACGCATCTATCCTCATTCAATAATATTATCGCGGATTCATTAAATTTTCTTTTTTAGCTATCTGCCTCTTTTGTTAAAATTTTTGCCGAGTCCCAGTTTATTCTATGTCCGGTCTCCGAAGCGTGTTCGCAGATCTTGGACCTCTGAATTTTGAATTTTGAATTTTGCTCGTGGTTCTTCGGTTTCGTCTTTGTCAGAATAGATCTTAAAGTGTAGTTTGTTTGAAATACCATCCTAATATCAAATCTATCACCGATGAGGCGCAACTTTTCGGATAATCCGCATACATAAGGAATTAAAGCTATGTAACGTTTTTCAGGTTTTTGTCGTACCTGATTGTTATTTTCAATATTTATGAAGGTTTTATGGACAAAACCTCCATCATTTATAAGAACATCTTTTATAAACCGCTTCTCATAGCAAAAAAAAGTAAAATCAAAGAATCCGCGATAATATTATTGAATGAGGATAGATGCGTGTCGAACTGTTCCGTAGATTTCTGTACAACTTGGTTGCCAATGTTAAATGAAGAAATTCATAAACTTAACATTGTATAAAAACCAAAAAAACTGTTAACTATATCAACAGTTCTATGTAAATAGTAAGTATCTATGGATATTGAATATAGGTAACAAATATTCTTAGAGCTGTGTATTTATCATACACAGCAAAAAAGATTAAAAAAAGAGCCTTGAAAAAGAAACAGATTAGATTTCCGAGACTTGGGCGAAATATTTAATTTCAATTTTTTATACTTATTTGTGTTGTTTACTTAAAAAAAGCAACCTCTAACTGATCCTTTGACGTAAAAGTCACAGGCGTAGAGGTTATTTACCACATACTAGTTAATTGTGATATTATAAAAATAAGATAATGCACAAATAACATTTAGACAAAAATCAAGGTGTTGTGAAGTGCACTTAAAAAATTTATAACAAAAGGACAGTCAGAAGACATTAACAAAAATTGTCAGAGATACATTTTTTCAAAAATGATTCATTATTTACCGCAAATTGCGAAAATTTGAAGGTGTTTTGAAAAATAGAATCTTTTTTTTTAAGATGAATTCAAATATTCATTAAAAATAAAAATAAACACATTTTTACTGGTCTGGCGGGCAACATGATTTTTAGATGTTTTGCAACCATTTTCACCTTTTTTGAGGTGTTCGATGGGGTACCTTTTTTGTCATGGGAGTTCGGTCTATGTGTACAACGTAGCAATACCACATCATTACTACCATAACAAACGATTCAGTTTAGGTGTTTTCCTAGTAGTTGCGTGTATAACAACGACTGTGCATTTTTATTGATTGACTCAATGTATCTGTGCCAGTAGACAAGACGTCTACAATATAATTTTCAATGTCGCGACAGGCGACTCTTGTATTTGGCATGCCACACTTGAAATGGAGATTCGAACCTTGATTCCTTGATTGATTCAATTCGTCCATGAAACGCGATAATTAGGTTAGGCTAAGTTCAGATTTAACTTCAAAGAAGAATTAAATTAACTGTAAAGGTATTATTTGTAATAAAAATTCCACTCACACTCCTACAATTACTGTTTTATTTAGATAAAAATGGAAATACTGGTTTAAGTACATAATTAAATCAAACTTGTAATTATTTGCTGTTTAAAAATAGTTTTACTTAGGAACAATGGCATTGTGTATCTTACGGCTATTGAGTTGCGTTGAACCATATTTCAAGGAAACTGGGGCACTTATTTTTTATTTACTTCAGGTAACTTGGCGTTTGATCGATCGATAATTTTCCTCGTTATTTCAATGGTGAAGTGGATGTAATAATGCGGAAATTATAATGACTTGTAATAGCTGACAGGAAATCATAATTTTTGCAAAATGTTGAAATGTTACTATTAAACGCCCTCTCGTTACTGTTGACCTTTTTAAAAGTAAATGATGATAATAACTGTTGTAAGTCTTGAATATATTAGTTTGCTTAAGGTTCTTGTTTTAAAGTTGGTCATCCGTAAAGTTAACAATAATAATAATTGATTGTGTTTCGCAGACACATTAATCATAAATATTTTTCAATTAAAGTTAACTTGATGCTGTGAATTTTCTCTCTGTCACTTAATGACAAATTATCATTAATTATTCGAGTATTTCTATAGTTTATTCTAAAATAATGTGAGCAAATTTTCACCATAAGTAGAGGGGCTCAAAACAAAAACGAAAACTCCGTATGTACAGTTTGCCAAGACTAGCTTGGCCCTAAAAATGCGCACAAGAGGGAAAGAAACGGTCCTGAATATCGAATACTAAAAGGAGTTAATTAATAGTAGTTGAGTGCAACTAGACACAAAAAGTAAGAAATCTCGGAACCCAGTAATATGGAATGGATTTTCATGATTTCTTTTCCACTGAGTTTCTAATACTGAATGCAAAAAAGTCTACTCTTTAAAAATCAACGCTTTTTACTTGGCGGTAGTGGCAGAAAGTGTAACGAAATTTTTTTTTTCGTTTAAGCGCCCGTGGTACATAAATTTGAATTACCCACGGAAATGCCGACTCAAAGTCAACAAGTGCGCATACGCGGTAGAAACAGAACTGAGGCCATTTTAAATATCATGCTCCTTTACTTTCGCTTTTGACCTGGGTGAGTTAAGATCGTTTACTTATTCTTTAACGAATTTTCACGTTTATTTCTTTAATCCTTTGATATTTTGAATATATTTGATTATTAAATGATGTCATATTTTTGAGTTAACGTTGCTGTATAGTTATTTTTGGAAATTAAAGGATATTCCGTGTAATAATTAATTTTTATTAACGCACATGTTTGTATGATTTCCGCGTCCATTGGACACATGTTAACTCATTAATTATCGCGGCAATTTTGTATTTTGCGGTCGCTTGAGATACAATACTGTGGTGTTTTGCCATTATTTAGATTATTGTGGACGAGGATTAAACTCGGAAATATTCAAGGGATAAATTAGAATCTTTGTTTCTTAATCGTGTGTAAACAATCTTATCTCATTAAAAGTAGAAACCTAAAGTCGTTTTGTCCCATTTAGTTAACCTCGTGTTAGTACAAGAGGTTAAGAGATCATTTTTTATTAGTTAATTTTTTTTAGGAGATTAAACCCACAAGGTTGTTTGCTATATTTGTTACAGTTTTCTTTCAGATAGTAATTCAGATATTTTCTCTCTAATTCTAACTAAATTTTATAACCTTTATTCAAAATTTAGTAGAGTTTTCTTATTTATTCATTTCATTTATTATATTAATCAGTAGCTTATTCATATATTTTCAGTAGTAAAGTAAAATTTTATCAATAACTATGCAGCAACGTTAACTCAATAATATGACATCATTTAATAATCAAATATATTCAAAATATTAAAGTATTAAAGAAATAAACGTGAAAATCCGTTAAAGAATAAGTAAACGATCTTAACTCGCCTAGGTCAAAAGCGGAAGTAAAGGAGCATGGATATTTAAAATGACCTCAGTTCTGTTTCTATCACGTATGCGCACTTGTTGACTTTGAGTCGGCATTTCCGCGGGTAATTCAAATTTATGTAGCTTAACTTATGGTGCTTAAACGAAAAAAAATTTTTGTTACAAAAGGTAAAATAGTAACCACCGAATCTGATATAGAATAATATTGTAAGAGAAAAAGGTAGTGTACAATTTTTCATGACAATATGTATTTTCTAAATTATAATGATTTGAAGAAGAGACGGTTTTAGCTTTAAAAAGCCAGATGTGAATGAAGGTAGATAAGTTTTTGTTTGTTTGTTTATTGTAGCATTAGCATTGGTTTATTTATTTATCTCTTTATTAAATTTTAAATAAGAAATGGAGATCAAAATTGAAAAGGTATTAAACATAATATATAGGTGATAAAATGGAAAACTGCCCGAAATCGAAACCGATTGTTTCAAGGAAACGACATACAGGTGAGCCCTTCCCAGCAACACCAACGTAAATGGATATTTACCTGAGGATTAATAAATACAAAAACAAAAATAATAAATACAAAAACAAAAATAATAAAATAAAATAAAAAATAGAAGCTGCCCGATTCAGAAACAGGAAAAACAGAAAGCAACCCGGCGTATTGAGCCGGTCCGGTGGTATATAAAATATTCGAGATTTGGTTCCGGCACGTGGTTTGGTCGTCCGTCGGGCGTGTTCGACGAACGACTAAGCTGCGTGTTGAAACGAACATCCATGAATGCTCGGAGTTGGCAGCAATGCCCACCTTACGCTGGCAAATCAATCAATGAATAGTTCTAAGAATATGAGTTTAAAAATGGCGCTCGAACGTTTATCAGTCGAGATTTAATGTTCAAATCTCAAATGTCAGAAACAATCAGTATAATGTTAAAATTTCACACAGGGTGTTCCTTAATAACGTGCTAATATTTCAGGGTGTGATTCCTTAGGTCATTTTATGAAGAAGACTTCATATGAACTGTTACGATCTAAAAGTAAAGATCCAACATTATGTCTATAGGATATGAAGCCACTATAGGTATCACAAATCCTATTTAGTGAGTGTGGAAAGGGTGACAATAAATAGAGAAACTGTAGAGAAAATATAATTTTATTAAATATTACACAATACACAGATACAGTTCACGATAATACAATTTAAGGCGGAAATATGTACAAGAGATAGTAAATTATCAGAAACTATACAGTAAAAGTATTTGTAGTTAACAGGAAAATTAATATATTAAGACAATTTACAATTAAATGACACCCCTGAAGGGTAACGTTATCGAGATTCTACAAAAATGCTTAAAATTACTAAACCAAATATAATAGATTTTTTTTATACCTTATGTTTCATCTATTTAATTCAAAATACTAAAGTTAAATTATATAATAAATGCTAAATGTTAAAAAGAAATTGAAAAATATGACTTGCTAGGAGAAAAAATCGTTATCTAAAAATGTATACAAAAGTAAGTTTTAAACCTCGGGATATCGCCAATATCAGGCGCTGTGGATCATATTATTATAGTCCTGCGTGGCGATGGAAAGACACCAGGGTACCAGGGAACTACAGGGAATCAGCTAGGTGTTCTCCATTTAAAGAAAATATGCTAACAGGTAGTCAAAAAATCTTAATCATACAACATGTGGCTCTCGACAAATATATTTTCTGCTTTTTTAACGCTACAGTTTTCACAATCTCATTTCCTAGCTATGGTTTTCTACTGTTCACTAGACTTACTAAAGTGTGGGGTTGACCACGTGGTTATGTACTTTTTTCGGGAAAATTGGTCCAATACAACAACAGAAATTATACCATAGCCAAAAATTATCCACGCCAAAACGTATACCATGCCAGAAACGTCTACCAGAATATCCGAACGTTAATCACTTGTTAATTTTAAAATCGGGATGATTGGTCTGGTCCGTGTAATCGACATTTTATTTTGTATATGTGTGCCTGTGTAATTAGTTTCAATATGAATTTAATTGTTCTAATCAGGAACTGTGCGTCTGACGAGAAAAACGCAAGAGACCATTTTCAGGCTAATCAGGAAAAATATCGACATGGAAAAATGTCAGTGGTATACCACTTTTTTGGTAAAATTATCAGAGGACATGCTTGCAGCGACGCCACTGGTGGGGCGATAAAATAATTTTTCTAAAACCTGCGGTTCTATATTCTATTGACACATACCAAAATTGAAAATAATATCTGAAATACTTTCTAGAGATATTAAAAAATAACGATTAGAAAAAAAACATTCAACACACTGTAGCAAAAAATTTAAGCTGTTGTTCATATGTACTTTTCTTGATAAAATGACCTAAGGAATCACCCCTGAAATATCACGTCATTAAGGAACACCCTGTATAATAGAAATTAAAAGGTTTGAAGTATTCTGATTGGAGTTTTCTTCTATCCGTACAGCTTGAAGAATAACGATGTTATGTGCAAAGCAATGAATGTTTTGTAATTTTGTTAAATAAAAACTTTTCCCGCATTACCCATAGAATGGAAATTTCATCAAAATCTGAAAAACTGATTTTTTAAAACTTTTTTTTGTTTGTAGGACATCAAAACGTAAATATCTCTCATATCAATTTTTAATTTTGGACCAACTGGTGTTTCCATGGTTAAGTAACAAATAGATTTACGTATTGCATTTCACTTCTATTTATTAGTAGGAATTTTAAATTCCACTTTGTTCTTCATTTATAAGTTCGAGCAAATATTTACTACAGATGTTACGAACTTCTTAAATAAATTGGTGGTTATAATTTTACATTAAATGTGCACGTAATAATAGCTAAATATTTATAAAGAAAGGGTAAAATAATAAATCGGTTTGAAAGTTGTTCAATACCAGGTGTGTCATAAAAAATAGAATTGCAAATTTCTATTGGCTATGAAACTACAATTTCAATTATGTCAGATCAATCTGAGGAGAATTATATAGTTTATCAACAATTTTATTTAATGTTGTTATGGTACAATAGATTTGTTCGTTCGTTAATGTTAATTATATTTATAAAAAGAAATGCAGGTAAATATCTGGATATGATTTCCACTATAATAATTTTAATAGTTATCAGATAGCCAATGCTGGCCATGATTGGCCAAACGACCATCGAGTAAGTGATGTGAATATTATCCGAAAATGTTTAGAAAATGTACAGCGGATCAATACAAATACTATAACGGAAGAAAATTGTAAAATTTTCAAAACCGCTTAAAAGTATTTGCCTACGCGCTACTGATATCTGGTCGACTGTATTCAAATAAAACCAATAAGAAGAGCTGATAGCAAAGCAGGAATGCAGAAAGTTCGCATAGACAAAACCGATAGCAGCAAGATTAACGAGAAAAACTTGACGTAACGCAGGTTAGATCAATTATTGTTATAAAATGCTTGGCTAATTCACAATTTGTTAAAAATTGTAAAATATTAGAAAATTGATGGTGCAAATACAGAAATAAGTTTAATCTACTCAACATAGAAATAAAGTTATTTCAGCCATCTTTTAAAAAAAAAATGCCATTTATTTATCCGTTACTTGTCACTGTGCAATTTTTTCGTGAAGAGTACTCTCTATTTGGCTTAGCTTGTTAAGATTTCATAGCAGGGAGTAGTTGCCATCTTTATGTCCCCTGATCAACGAGAGCCTGAAGATGGAAGATGAGTTTCTGCCGAAACGTCGTTCAGATAACATTAACCCCTCTAGGTTCGGAATTCAGTACTTTAACGAAGTACTTAACGCTGGATAAAAATCGCTATTCAGATGACTAAACCGTTCCAAATTATAATTCGGTTTTGTTAGCAAAAATCAGACGTGAGTGTACTTCTTAAATGAGCAAAGAAAGGTCGAAATCTAATTTTCAGTGTAGTTTATCATATTTTATCAGTAAATGAAAATTTTCTGTTTATCCGACAAACGAAAGTTTTTTAGAATACAAAATTTTGGACATTTTTCTGTCGTTTTTCATTGCAGTTTACAAAAAACATTACTCAGTCTGATTTTATTGATTTTGCTCTATAACAGCATCATCTCCATTTTTAAGGATGCATACGTTAAAATTTTCCTGCTAGAATCTGAACCACCTTGTAGTGAGCGGATGAGTTTGTAGAAATCGTTAGTGTTGTTAATTTCGCACCTAGTACTTTATTGTAAAAATATACAGTAAGCGCTTATAGCGGTTTTACTAAGATTAAGTTTGACTATGTCTAATACTAACCTTGTGCAACGTCCATCATAATTGTTTTTATTAAAAGATTTTATAAATATTTGTTTTTATATTGAAAACATGTACATTAACGATTATTTCAAGCAAGGTTACCTGTTTGAAAGATTAATTGTCTCCTTTCCATCCTGTTCACTAAAAAAATATTTTACAGGATTAGATATGTTAATGTTTTGCGGTGTTTTAATAATTTTAATACATTGGGTTGATTCTACGGTTGGTTCCTTGTGAAACATTCTTCAATAATTTAAATATACAGGAAAATTATGCTTTTTAATGTTTCAAAAAGTTTTATTAAAACTCTACACGTGTTTCGGCTTATTAGGCCTTTATCAAGAGTACAAGATAATACTATTTTAATAATTTAATTATCAGGGACAGTGTACTATAATTCAACGATTAAACGTGACATTTTCATTTTGTAAAAATTCATTATATTTTGTAAAAATATAATTCAATCTATCGTTGGCGAGTCTAGAATTCAGATTAAACCCATCAGAAACGCCAAATCTTCGAAACTGCGATCTTCGTTTTTCAACATATTTTTTTATTCGGTATGGGTTTGCAAAAACATACGTTTTGGCCAATCTTTTCACCCCCTCTCCCTCTACCACCCCCTCGCTTCCTTCGTGGTGACACTACCTCACAACATAATTACGTCCTTCTTTATATTCACAATGTCTTAGCAGAGGTGTTGTGTCCCGAGCACTATTCTGGTCGGCCTCCCTTTACTGCATGTTGTGTATAACAGCATCGAGTCACTTGTCATGTTGACCGTATGGCCCAATAGTATTCTTTCGAATCTAGTTGTTGATGCTATGGGCTCTCAGAGGAGTTCGTAATAAACATCTCTAAACGCACACCTCAATATCAATAAGCCGTCTGTGTGTCTCCCTAATAGTACATGCCTCAGGGGCATCTAGAAAGAAGGAGAAAATTAGAGCGTTAGCGGTCTGATTTTTACGCGTTACTCGTGTCTGTGAGGTCAAATTTCACTAAACTGACAGGTTATCGACTTTGCTATGTGCATTCTCCATCGAATGTGATATTAGAAATACCGGTATTGTCCTAGTCACACTTCAAGGAATACCTTCCTGTTGGAACCTCACACTCGCCTATCCTTAAACGTATTTGGATGGTTTTCCTTTGCTCCCTTTATAGTTATAATTTTCGTTTTATTGTACTTTATACTTAAATCGTACTTAAACCTTATTATCTGAAGATTGTCGAGCTCAGGCGTTTGCTAGAACTAAGTGCATGGTCACGCCGGCGCACCGTACATCGTACCGCACATAGCACATCGCACCGCACATTGCACATCGCACTCTGAAATTAAATAAAACCATATCGGCGACCCTCGCACATCGCATTTCGTACATCGCACAGTAAAGTTAAACCATTATTTTAAATGAGAGTGACCATATCGACGTACATCGCTCATCGCACGGGAAAACTAATTAAACTATGATTTTAAATGAAGAGTGACCAAATCAACAACTTGAGCGTCGCACATCGCACAACCTTTAACACGGACTATACCGTGTTTGTGAATTCCTATTTGCAACAAAAGAGATAAAAGTAGCTACAGCAGTCTGATTTTAATAAAATTTGCAGACCAGGTTGGATGTGCTCTGGGCGATGTGCACTGTGCGGCGCCACGACGTAGCAATGCACTATGGTAGTACTATTTGTTTTTAAGTTAGAAATCTTGCTTCCGCTATAACGGTTCCACCCTATCATTTCTCCATCACATGTAGTATTACGTATTCCCTGTAGGGGTTAAAATGATTGATGACAGTACATAACCCTGTCTAGTACCTTTGTCAAATTACTTCCACATCCACGTAGTGGACTGAAAATATAGTAATCGTAAAAAAAATTTCATTCAATTTTCTTGAAATAGGTTTAGAATGTCATGAAACGTCGAGATTTTAAATTTGAGCGAAAACAATTTTCTGTCTGTAACTTTTTTTTGTCTGCTCATTTCCTCCGGAACAGTTTAAGTTATTGACTTGAAATTTTGTACACTTATATATTATAACGAGATCTGAAACTGAATTGTTTTTTGAAGATGTCCGAAGGGTTGAGGGATAAATAAGGATAAATAGGGGGAAATATGTAAAACGAGCTGGTAAGAGCACAGAGGCTTGAAATTTGATGTTTGTACTACTGGCCAAGGTCTCAAAATTTTTTGTAATATTTTTCATCCCCGTACTACAACGCTCCCCCCATCACTCCATTATTAAAGGGGTTGATAAAATAAAGTTGAGATATTCACTTGACATTTGGTACACGTATATATTATAATGACATCAGGAACTAGATTATATTTTGGAATTATCCCGATGAAGGGTTGGGGGTTAAATAGGGGAAAATAAGTAAAGCAAGTTGGTAAAAGTACAGTGACTTGAAATTCGGTATGTACTAGAAGCCAAAGCCCCAGATTTCTTTATCATATTTTTCAACCCCCCCACAGCCCCTACTCCATTATTAAAGGAGTTGATAAAATAAAACTGAGATATTCACTTGAAATTTGGTATACGTATGTATTATAACGACATCTGGAACTAGATTATATTTTGAGATGATTTCGTTGTATGGTTGGGGGTTAAATAGGGGTAGATAGGCGAAAATAAGTAAAGCAAGCTGGTAAGAGTACAGAAATTTGGGAGTTGGTGTATATACTAAAAGCGAAGGCTTTTAAAAAAATATTTTCCATCCCCTTACCACCCCCACTCCCGTATTAAAAGAGTTAATAAAATTAAATTTTGATTTTCTCTTGAAATTTGGTACACGTATGTATTATAACGGTATCAGAAACTAGATTATATTTTGACAGGATTGTGTTGAAGGAGTGGGGGCAGGGTGTCTACTAATCTGGAAAACCTGGGATTGTCAGGGAATTTATTTTAGTCATTGAAAACCTGGAAATATCAGGGAATTTATTAAAATAAGCAGTATAACCTGGAATTTTTACTTTCACATAATTATTAGAACAAACTATTAAATCTGTTAGAAATGTCTCGCTGATGAAGATTATGAACTATATGGATAGATTTTTTATTTTTGCTAACTATTCCACTTCTATAATTTTTTCTATTGTTGATTCTGATTAATTTTAAAAAGAGTTTTTTAAAGACTAAAAAACAATGATAATCTGGATTGTGGAGTTTGCCGGGCGAAAATTTTGCCCCAATTTGCATAAACTAATTTTTTTAAACAAATTGAAATCATTTTCCTTAAACAAAAAAGGTCTCTTGTCATGTTTTCGTAAAGTTCCATTTCCGACTTATAAACAATTTAATGTTAAAAAAAACGCAAAAACGGCCATTTTCAAGGTCGAAATACAATATTATAAAATGTATTTTTTATGTTCACCAAAATTTTTATACAATCGCTGGACATCCATTAACAAAATCGAGTAGGTGCAGATTTTTTCATTCTAAAGCTTAAATTTTTAATTGTTAATTAGACGTTTTTAACGATTTTTGTATTTTGTTTAAAAAAATAGTTTAAACAAATTGGGACCACATTTTTGTCTGGCAAACTGTGTTGATCCTCATTTAGGAGCATGTCCCGAACGTGAATATGCAAAGAAATCGCATTTTTTTTTCACACAAAGGCGAGTTCTCGCCTTGTCTAATTGAGTTCTCGAAAATAAACGTTTTAGTAAAAAATGCAAGAATTTTTACTTATTGTGTAATAATAATAATAATAATAAGAAGAATGTTTTTATTTATGTAAGCCATTTTACAGGATAAGGACAATCAATACTTAAGATAACATTTTGAAAATACAGAATACATACAGGCATTCAATTTTACATATTAAAAACATACATGAAACTACAATAAAATATTATAGTGAAGTTAACTGGCTAACTCGAAATTCCTGTAAATTTTGTTTTGTATAAAAATTTGACAAGACTATAGAATTTAGTGAGAATATTAACCTAATGATCTTTTTTGAAGAATAGACATGCGTTGAAACTCACAGCTAGTTTTCAAATATATTATAAAATATTTCATGTGCGAGTAGGCCAGAGCAAAATAGATGTTTAATAGATATTTTTTATCCATAACACTCCTTAAGTCTCTGATGACAAGAAAAGCAGAGTTTAGTTTTTTATAATGTGTTCAATATGGGGTAATCAGATGAGTTGTTCATGTAAATACAGCCCCAAGAATTTCACACTTTGGACTGTATCTATTGTTGTGTTGTTTAGTTTAATAGAATTTATTTATAATTCTTTTGAGGTGAAAACATACTTTCATATTTGTTCGAGTGTAGGAAGTTAAAAACCTGGAATTTATATAAAATATTACCTGGAAAACCTGGAAAAGTCAGGGAATTTTAAGATTAAGATTTAGTAGACACCCTGTGGGGGGTAAGTAGAGGTAGATAGGGAATAATAAGTAAAGCAAACTGCTAAGAGTACAGAAACTTGAAATTCTGTGTATGTCCTAAAACCCAAGGCCTCAGATTTGTTAATAATATTTTTCAACCCTGCCACCACCCTTACTCCATTATTAAAGGGGTTGATAAAATAAAATTCAGATATTCACTTGAAATTTGGTAGACGTGGGTGATATTATAACGACATCTGGAACTAGATTATATTTTAAGATGATTTCGTTGAAGGGTTGGGGTTAAATAGGAGTAAGTTGGGGAAATCAATAATCCCAGAAATCTGGGACTTGGTGTGTATACTAGATACCAAGGGCTCAGATTTCTTTCTAATATTTTTCAAACCCCACCACCACCGCTCCATTATTAATGGGATTGATAACATAAAATTGAGATATTCACTTGAAAGTTAGTACACGTATGTATTGTAATGACATCTGATTGAGATGATTCCATTGAAGAGGTGGGAGGTGGTAGGTTGTGTATAGGGGAAAATAAGTAAGGTAAACTAGAAACTTCATTTTTAACGTATATGGTAGAAACCAACACCTCAAACTTTTCTATGACGTCTGCCCCGAATATTATTAAAATTCTATGACCAATAATTTCCACATACTATAGTGCAAATCTAGAAAAGATGTTTCTTTAGAGTGTCTTCGATGAACAATCTGGATGTGTAAGTAGTGATTCTTTAGGCAGCGGTTTTTACATTTGGTGTCCTCAACTCCAAAGCAATGTTTTCTTTATATAGCAGACAAAGAACGAAGATCAGATGTAGAGGTTGTACGATCTAAGAGCTTTACGGTAGTCCACCAAATAAACGTACATATAGGCACTAAATATTTCTAACGTAAGGCGTAAAATAGCAAAAATGTACCTGCATTTACTTTGCCTGTTAAATGAGTAATGCTTGTTGACGCTTATTGTATGTACGCATAAGTACACCACATAATAGATTTCCATAAACGACGCCCTACAATAAAGTGCCGGTGAGTCTAAATCATTCCATATAAATGCTCGTTATAACCTATGTCTGAAACATATATAGTCGCGGCACAATCTGTTTGAACCTAGACATTTTAGGTACCGAGCTGAATTTTTCAGAATATGTAGCCTACGATACGTACAATAACATACTGAAAGTCCCGAAGAATCCGAATTGAGCGTTAGCCGCCATGTTGAAAAAATGGCACGTGCGCGTAGACGGAGAAAACATTTTTTCTTTGCCTTATTTATTATCCGTCTTTAATATTCTAAACAGATAATTATAGCCAAAGAATGTGGCTTTAACATGTATTTTACACATTTTACTAAACTTTGTCCGTGTAGTAAAAAACTGACATAAACTGAAAATTAAAATTTTGGCAAATTCTATTTATATGATTAAAAAGAAAATTGTAGGGTTTATGAAGATATGTTTTAAGTAAAAGTTGTAGGCCATCGATAAACGAACAGAACGTTTTTTAAATCCCCTTTATAGCTTTAAAAATAACGGAGATAGAACATTTTAATTATTATAAAACCGTATATGTTAACATTGCAAAATCAAAATTGAAAAGTTAAAATGTGCACTTTTCGTCACGGCACACTTAAAAACGAACAAAAATGAACACTAAGCTCAGTTTTCAGAATTGGATGGTTTATAATAATAATAATGATAACAAATAATAATAATAATAAGGAAAAAAATTATAATTAATTTTCATCTTCAATATCGCTATCGGTTATAATTAGAGTGTTTGAATTAACACATCTTATGCAACGGCAATTACTGCACATGTCAGAACACTTTGTGTAATTGCAAGGACAATTTTTATTGCAGTCATTTTTACAGTTCCACATCGGTGATATCGTTTTTCAATTCCCAGCCCCAGTCAGATGAATTAATTTCGTTATTAAGCCATATTTGCACCTGAAAGTATACCCTATAAACATGCTGTTCAATAGCTTTGGAAGTAGGTGGTAAAACTGCTAAATCAAAATTTGTATTTAAATTTAAAAGTAAAACAATCCTTGTACAAAACAAAATACTAATTAAAAAATCAAACAATTCGTAAAAGAATAACGAAATCAAAAAGAAAACATAAATTCGATATGAAAATAAAATAAAACAAATATCCTGGAAAAAACCTATGAGACTACTAGATATATTTAAAAAATTTATGTATTCTAAACTCGATTAGAGACTTAGTAACTTATTTATATTAATAACAATGCAGCGCAAATGTACGTGTAGAGTGTTAGAAATATAATATCTAATACATCTAAAGAGCGTGTGGTAGTCGATAGGTATATGAATATTTCTGTAAACATATTTACGGCTTTCACTCTCTTTCCGCGTGTCCCTAAATATTACAAATTTCATATCTCAGCTATTTTTTAAGCTAGAGAAAAATTTCAAAAAACGTATTGTTTGTCTTTTAACGGCCTACAACATTTATTTAAAAAATATTTTTATAGGATGAGCGACTATTTTTTTAAATGAAAAAATACAAATCCTCAAAAAGTTATTTTTGCTATTATCTAATTGTTACACTACTAATAAACAATTTAATACAGTTTCTTAAATTCCTATCAAACTCACATTCTTTCGGTTTAATTTGTTTTTTTAAATATTAAAATCAATTAATAGATGAGGCAAGAAAAAAATGTTTTCTTCAGCGGCGCGAGCAAGCCATATTTTTAATGTCGTGGCTAACGCTCAACTCGGATTCTTCGGGACTTTTAGTATGTTATTATACGTATCAACAACTACATATTCTGAAAAATTCAGCTCGGTACCTAAAATGTCTAGGTTAGGCCTATTGTTTACAGATTGTGCCGCGACTATATACGGTTATTAAAAAGTAAAATCATGGTTTTATGATCATACTGACACATTAAATATGCAAAACAGCATGTGAATTACTTGCTCTAGTTTTTCAGCTAATCGATGTTTTAGTCACGACACTTTGCATTTAAATAAGGAAAGACAAGAGGAACAATCGATAGTATAAATTATGCAATAGAAACATTACACATTCTTTCAGCCAATTTCATTCATAAAGTATGCAAGCTCTCGGTGTGGGCACTTCAGCTCACGTAGAATTTTTGCGGTTTACTGGTTGTTACGTAATTTAGATGTACTAGAAGATAATATGATGGTTTCTTGTATCGAGTTGTCGTTTCGCACTAATTGTTAATTTGTCGAAAAAGTGAGGATGTTCTTGTCTTGGCTAATGATGTCTATTTTAAAACTTGAAAACCACATTCATTAATAACGTTTGAACAAAAAAAAAAAAATTCAACGTGTTTCACAAAAACGTCAACTTGACGGGCTTCATCTTGAAAATACCTACAAAAATTAGTAGAGGGTCCATGCTATTCGAAAGCCGTCAAAATCGCCAAGTAACCCATTCCAGCAAGGTAAATAAATTTTGAGCTCGCATATCGAAAGAGGGTCCTAATGGGCATCAGAAATGGCTTGTTGGACTTTTGTTGGCGCTTGCACAACTTCTCCAAAAGAAGAAAAGATGGCGGAACGTTATTTCAAGAATTTGTATTTTTAAACTTATGCCTCTCGCTAGAAAATTAACTACGTGCGATATTGATCTGATTTTTTGTATTTATATACTACTGGCATCAGCGCATATATCTGCACTGATAGAATTTCAAAATCACTTACAGTTCTTTTCTAAATAAATTCTAAATCACAGGAACGAAATTTGTGTGTTTGAAATTTCGACGTGCGAGCAACTATATTAAATGATTAATCTTTTTATATATTATATGCGAATGAAATATGGTCTAAAGATCAAAAAAGTTTTTGCAAATAAAATTAGCTCCATATCTTTTACAACTTTTGAGTTATAAACTTTTTAAATTAAACCATAATTTAGATCCGTGATACTCCTATTAGCATGCGGCTATTATCTGACGTACTACTATTTGGTTAATTGTAATGCATCAAGATAGTAAGCCAATACATTTTTGATATTATGTTATTATTATTTATAATTTTACAAAAATATTAATGTGTAAAATGAAACTCATTTGGCAGAGGATTTAATAGATCTATAGGTTATGAAGGTGGTGTATATGGAGATATTATTTATTAAGTATACCATTATAAGTAATAATAATAATAATAATAATAATAATAATAATAATAATGCATAATTATACACAGCTCAGTAAACATCAACAAAGCACTATATTACTACTAGTAATCACTGTCTGTTAAACACTGCTCTGTATTATTTCTGCCCTTAAAATTGTTAGGAAAGGCTGCACACGCACATGCAACAGAACATCGAGTGGACGTACATTTTTAGTCACACTCTACTTTACAATTCCACTTTTTGTTTTTTTTAAACCACTTGTGGTTTTTTTGTCGTCATTTGTGGTTTTATTTGGTTATTCTCTCTCAGATATCCAAATTTTCTGGGAGAGTGTGATTGATGTGTTTTTTTAACCGCTTTTCAAGTCAGTGAGGTAATTTGTTTAAAATCCAGGATTTTGTGTTAGGTAAGGCAAGTATAGGAGAATCTAAACCACTTTTTGTGAATAGGACTTACGACCATCTTCAATCACACGATAATCAATTGCATCGCAGTTATCTCCAAGATTAATCAAACTGTTTAGGTGACTTGTTTGCTTTAAGGTGGCCATTCCCTAGAAAGAGACATCCGATAGGGAAATATTTATTATTCTTGCCCATAACTTTTTTTTCTTAGTACGTATGTTTAAAACAACTATAAGAGTACCTAAGTAGAACTATAACAAGACTATTACTATGAATTTTCACTCTATAATTTCAGTGGTTTGCAAAATAGCTCGATTTAAAACTACGAAATTGGAAGATTAGCATAATTTTTAAATTTAAATCTAGCTATTTTGCAAACCACTAAAATTATTTAGTGAAAATTCATAGTAATAGTCTTGTATGTTTAAAACAACTATAAGAGTACCTAAGTAGAACTATAACAAGACTATTACTATAAATTTTCACTCTATAATTTCAGTGGTTTGCAAAATAGCTCGATTTAAAACTACGAAATTGGAAGATTAGCATAATTTTTAAATTTAAATCGAGCTATTTTGCAAACCACTAAAATTATTTAGTGAAAATTCATAGTAATAGTCTTGTTATGGTTCTACTTAGGTACTCTTATAGTTTTTTTAAATATACATACTAAGAGAAAAAAGTTATGGGTAAAAATAATAAATATTTCCCTATCGGATGTCTCTTTCTAGGGAATGGCCACCTTAAGGAAACTGTAATTGCTCATTTTTCCCCTTCGGAAAGGATAACTGACAGGTCACACAATACATAGACGGCCAATAAAGTTTTTACAATATTTTCTTCTTCATATTTTTCACCTAATTATTTATTGATTTCGTGAATACTCTAAAATACCCTTTGTTGTCGTATACCACACAACTATTGTAGTTTTTCTATTTTGGAAAATTTAAATAAGTACACCTTACGTAAATATTATTGTGTTCGTTTGTTCATAATTGCACTTCAAATTTTATGCTAGGCAGAAGGAATCCAAGTTCATATTGTTGGGCAACATTTGTCCTTATTTACACATATTCAGAAATGTATTTTAGATGATTGGCTTTACTTTTGATATTATGTATAACGTTATTCCAGTTTGGAATGGGAATTGTGTCTGTTATGGCGAATGCATAGGATTCTGATGTTTTCTTAAGTCATACCATACCTTCTTTAAATCTGAAGGTTCGGTAAATTTTTATTTTTAAAATGTATTTTATTAAAACTTGTTAACGATTTCGTAACGTATTTGCAAGTTTAGATATACTGTCCTAAACCAAAATGATGTAACTCAAAATTTTCTAAGCAAATTGGACATAAAGAGGAGCGTATACTGAAGTACGTCTTTTTGGCTTAGGACGGCAGTATATTACATGTAACAAATTACATCATAATTTATAACCACGTATTTATTGCACCGAAATAATTGTCTAATAATTTTCAGACAATGAGTCAAGAATAATATAACACCTAAATCAAATTAGGTGTTAGACTAATATGTATCTATCCACAATTGCACAGAACGAGCCCTGCCGTAGCTGTCACGTTGCGCGCTACCATAACAAGGCATTATTACGGTCGAATTTAAAAATCCGTATCTCGAAAACTGTATAAGATATCGAGCTAATTTTTTTTGCAAAAACTTTTTTGATCTTTAGACCATATTTCATTCGCATGTAATATATACAAAATTCGAACTTTTGATATAGCTGCCCGCACGTTGAAATTTCAAACACACAAAATTCGTTCATGTGATTTTGGATTTATTTAGAAAAAAATCGTAAGTGATTTTGAGGGTCTATTAGTACAGATAGATGCGCTCGTGCCTGTAGTATATAGATATAAAAAATCAGATCGATATTGCAAGTAGTTAATTTCTTGGCAAGAGGTAAACGTTTAAAAACATAAATTCTTGAAATAACATTCGGCAATGTTTTTTTCCTGTGGAGAAGTTGCGCAAGCGTCAACAAAGGTCCAACAAGCCATTTCTGATGCCCCTAAGGACCCTCTTGCTGAATTCGTTTCAAAAAATCATTTACCTTGTTGGAAGGGGTCATTTCAATTTTCAAGGCTTTGGACCCCTTACTAAATATCAACTGCTAATGTTTGTTGAGGCGTCAGTACCGAATTATCGTCAGCAAAAACTTGCAAATCAAAGAAATATTCGTAATGTAAATATAAGACAACATATACTGATATTTATTTAGTCGAAGCCCTAACATAGTACTGCTATATTTCTATGCCCTTTCTGCTAGAACGTTATGTCACATTATTTGCTTGAAAATTATTTAAAACACGTTTTTGTTATTACCGTTAAGGTGGCTATTGCCTAGAAAGAGACATCCGACAGCGAAATATTTATTAGTTTTGGCCATAACTTTTTTTCTTAGTTGGTATATTTTAAAAACCTTAAGACTACCTAAGTAAAACTGTAACAAGCATATTACTATGAATTTTTACTCAATAATTTCAGTAGTTTGCAAAGTAGTTAGATTTATATTTAAAGATTATGCGTATCTTCCTTTTTCGTAGTTTTAAATCTAACTATTCTGGAAACAACTGGAATTGTTGAGTGAAAAATTATATTAATAGTTTTGTTATGGTTCTACTTATGGTCGTATAAATTTCTTCTCATCTATCTAGGCGATGTAAAAAGTGTCGGCGCCTTTGATAGTGCGGTAAAGATCAAAGACCCCGAGATTTTTTATACCGGCAATGAGTTTGCAGTAAAGTATAGTTCTTGTAGTTTTATTCAACCAACAATTCTTGTGATTTTTTTTGTGTATGTAAATTGGCATGGTCCATAATATAGAAACGTTCATTTATATATTTATTATTGAATTATTTTAAAAAACTAAATTTTATTTATATGACGATCTTTCTAAATTAAACTAGTATCTACGTATCTAACTACGTAAAAATTAATTCAAATATTTAGATAGTGACAGAGGGATGTTCTTTGAGAAAAATAAGTTTACATAGCTCATGAAAACCTGTCATCTTAGGTATATGATAAATTATGACATGCCTAATTAAAGTTTCTGTATACACATACTTAAATTTAACTGTTCGTGATATGAAGCAGCTAAACATTTTGTCTAGTTGTTAAACACGATAAAAGGTGCTCATCGGCGTTGAGATTACTACCTTTTACAAAGAAAGACTAAGTAAATAGAACTATACTTCCTCGCAGTAAACCCTACCGTGATGTTTGTTTATTAACATAGGTTCACGTGCTTCTTGTACGGCATGTACAGTATTTAAATAATTTTTGTATGTAACCAATTAGAAATTCTTCTATCTCGTCTTTTTTAAACAGCTTCTCAAAATGAAATCCAGAAAACAATTTAATGATTGATGAATAATGTTATATTTAATATACACTATATATAAAAGATTTTTATGTTAGTGTCTTTATTTATAAATGAATATTGTATTAGTACTTGACACTCAGTGAGATATGTGGCAGGTAATGTAATAGAATTAATAAAAATAATCCAATCCACAGCTTTATATTTCCTTAAGGTGGCCATTCCCTAGAAAGAGACATCCGATAGGGAAATATTTATTATTTTTGCCCATAACTTTTTTTTCTTAGTACATATATTAAAAAAAATATAAGAGTACCTAAGTAGAACTATAACAAGACTATTACTATGAATTTTCACTCAATAATTTCAGTGGTTTGCAAAATAGCTCGATTTAAAACTACGAAATAGGAAGATTAACACAATTTTTAAATTTAAATCGAGCTATTTTGCAAACCACTAAAATTATTGAGTGAAAATTCATAGTAATAGTCTTGTTATGGTTCTACGTAGGTACTCTTATAGTTTTTTTTAAATATACGTACTAAGAAAAAAAAGTTATAATTAAAAATAATAAATATTTCCCTATCGGATGTCTCTTTCTAGGGAATGGCCACCTTAATATAAAAGAGCTAGAGACGGTGAAAAAAATCTACTACCTCGTCAAATTCGTATAATGGAATAATTTGTAGATACAAGGGTATAGCCGGATAAGAAGGGCGATCTGCCCCCGATAAGAACTGCCTATGATATCTATGAATGGAGTCGTGTAGGCAAGTCAATGGGTAAAAGATGTATGTAGGAATCTAGGTTCTTCGGTCCAACATTCAGCTGCTGCGGAGATTTTTTTAAAAATTGAAAAATTGGGCCTTTTTTCAAAAATTTATTTCTCGTATACTAGTTAATTTGAACAAAAAATGATTGAGACCTAACATTGTGAAGAATATTATGCAACTACTAGTTGCGTTAAACTCTTATATGCAGAAATAATAATAATAATAATAATAGAAAACGTATTCGAAGCCTACGTTGTTTCTATTGAGTGACAATTTTCTAAAAATTACCATAAATAGATCCTAATGCCTTCTTGTACCACTAGTAGCTTCATTAAAATCGAACACTTTCAAAAAATTATATATAATAATTGTGGTACCCATTTATGAATCGTCAAATCTGTACATACTATATATAAATTCGTATTTTCTGCCCCAGTTTGTTAATTTTCGTCACTCATCATTTATGACAACATTGGTATTGTTTGTGTTAAATATTTTACAAAGTATTTCAGCCGGTCTAAATATTCTTGAAAGATATATGTGAAACAGAAGCCGACAGTTCTATTACCATTAGGACAATCACAAGAATACCGACAAATACTTTTGTAGTCTGAACCGTGAGGGAAATATTCCAAGTAACAGTGGTAGGTTTTACTGTTTATGTGACGAGATCTCGATTCCATCTTTAGTACATTTGGCACTTCTGTAACATATCTAACTTGAGGATTATTGTCGTCTCCAATTAATTCTGCTAAATATGCTACAGCTTGTGATAATTGATATGATCAGGTAAAAAAAAAACATTAAGTCACGTTTACTGAGTTGAGGAAAATCTATTACATCTGCAGCCACTAATTGTCTAAATGCCTTCTTTCGTCGATTCCAACGTTTTGCAGCCACTTCTTCACTAAGAGTGTTTGGCACATCCATTCTGTTATTTATTCTGTCAATAATATCGTCACCGTCATCCGAATATAGTCTTTTTCCAAATGTGTTGTGCAAAGAAACAACAATTCTGCAAAGGAGTTTAACATCCGGAAGCATCTTATTCTGCATAGTGTTATGTAAAAGTTTATAGTTTTGAGCTATTGCCCCATGGACATCTTCGATAACCCGTCGTATTTCGGTAACCTTTCTACAAACATAAGATTTCTCTATTGTCAATTGTGGTCGATTACCTTTGTAGGTTGACATTATTGGATTAAAGCCTCTATTGCTGATATCCTCCAGAACATCCCTAAAACCTCGATCAAGAATGAAGGGAGTCATTAGGTTGCAATAACTGTTTCAAATCAGCAGATTCGGTCAATAATGTTTTCATTATCGTCACGTCATTTTGGGTGGCACAAAAAGGTCCGGCAATATTCACAATGTAACAATCCGTAGTACATATTGTAAATGGTTTACAAAGGGGTTGCTTTTTTTGACCGAAGTACGACTTACGTTGGTACTCATTGTTACTGCTTTTCCCGTGCCGAATATAAGAGCCGTCAAAAATCAGTGCCAGTTAGTTGTGGTCGGTAATTAACAATTTGGTAGCTATATATATCTATATATCTACTTGAAAACCCTTTAATATTTGTTTGTAAAACTCGGATATTTGTTGCTCTCGTTCTATACCAAAAATTATTCGATTTGAATTTCCGTTTGTTAACTTAAATAGAAATACAACTAACGCTTGCGTCACATTGCGAGAATCTGTATCTCTCATCGACGTTAACATATTTCTCAAATAACTAATGTTCTCCCAAGTCAGTCCAGTGAATGGTTTTAGTTTCTCTTCCGGTATGTTGCAGTTGACTAAACTATTGAAAAGGGAATTATCACAGTAAATCGAAGTAAGGTTTAGCAGGGCACTTATTTCGTTAACATTAACACGACTGGTGTTTAAATAAATACGGAGATTCGAAAGTTCATCTGCATAGAATTTATTAGCTATCAGATGAGTTTTACAGCAACGATCCCCCTCAGGTATAAACATGGTTTTCATTACAAAAGCTTGATGTCTAGCTTCACGAGGTACAACATGGATATTTACTTCTGATTGGCATATAATAACAATACTTATGTGTAGAAACGACTCACCTTATAGGTAACTCAACATAATTATCCCAATATATATGAAAGACAATTTCGGAATCAGTTTCGTTTTCTACTTCGTCCTCACTACTCAAGCTCTATTCTCTATTTTCTATTTCTGCCGGATATTTACTAGAACTGGAACTTCGATATGGATATTGTTAATCGATATTTATTACACAAAATATCGTCGACTTTTAATCAAAGAGAAATTGTAAGATTTGCATTTGGACGGCGATTTCGTTAAAGGTGTCTTCTTATCTTCTTACAAATTTTGAAGAGTGGGTGGGTAAATTTCTCTAAACATTTTTGTCCCCCTCCCTCGAAATTTTGAAGAGCGGGGGGGGGGGGGATTTTCGTATTATAAAATAGTCCGATAAAGTCTGAAGCATTAAAAAAAGTCCGATAATCGGACAAAAATCCGCCAATCGGCAACACTGCTCACTAGGTATACCTATATACGCTCTTCCTGGTATACCTATATCCGTCCTGTTGACTCAGTTACACTTCTTAAAAATATTATATTTATTGTTTACAATTTATCCCGAGCTCTTGTTTATGTATACAGCAAGGCAGCCTCCAGTGTCTTCAAAAACATACTTATAACTCAGATTAAACTTTGTCTTTTGCGCATTTCGCGGCTCATGAAATTCTGAAACACCTCTAATTGTATAGACATGCTTAAACACTTGTATAGACTTGTATATACACGCATTTCGCCAAATTGCGTACATCATATGAGGACGTTAACGTTATACCCACTTTTAAAAATATATCTTACTACCCTACATGCTGATAACTAGTATGACAATACTTTATAATAATTGCAGTATTTAAAGAAGGTATAATAATAATTTCAATATTATGTAAAGTACATTTGAACAAATCAGGGGCTTGTTTTTCAGATCGTGCAAATTGATTTCGAATGTTCATATGATGTGACTTCGCACGTCCGAATTCGTAATAAATAATAATTACAGTAAACATAATTCGTGCGAAAACCGATTCAAATCGATATTCTTTAACATTTACACAGGTCCAAGTATTTTAAAATTGTTAAAGACAAATAGTTTCAGTGTAGCTATAAAAATAGGTTTGATTAGTTTTAATAGGGAAGGTTGACAAACTGAGGCAGAAAATACGAATTATATACAGTATGTACAGATTTGACGATTCATAAATGGGTACCACAATTATTATTATATACATCTTTTTTGAAAGTGTTCTACCTCTTCGATTTTAATGAAACTATTGGTGGTACAAGAAGGCATTAGGATTTATTTATGGTAATTTTTAGAAAGTGGTCACTCAGTAGAAACCACGTGATATAATATAAGGCTTCGAATACGTTTTCTATTATTATTATTGCTGTATATAAGAGTTTAGCTAGCGCAACTAAGTAGTTACATAATATTCTTCATGTTAGCTTTCAATATTTTTTTTATCTCTCTAAGTAGTATACGAGATATAAATTTTTGAAAAAAGTCCCTATTTTTTCATTTTTTTTAATGTCTCCGCAGCAGCTGAACGTTGGACTGAAGAACCTACATAAATCGTTTACCCATTGACTTGCCTATACGACACCATAGATATTATTGGCAGTTCTTATCGGGGACAGATCGCCCATTCTTGTCCGGCTATACCCTTTGTTGTACAATTGCAATATTTAATTTAGAGCACATAGATGTATTGAAAATAAAAATGTTTCAATGCCCCATTGAATGGGGCGTAATATTAAATTTTCAATATAAATTTATTCACGTAGATAGAGTAATAATATAATTTATGTGCATGATACACAATCTTAGAATTGTAGTTGTGTCGATACTTATATAACGGAAATTAGCAGTAAATATTCAAGTTGGTAAATAGAACGAACTGAGATACACCGTCACGGAAATCTGGCTATTGTACTTTGAACGTATCCAGGATGTCCGGTAGAATCCTGCCAAGTAAATGTTTTTATATCAGTTGAAAATATCAACTTTATGAAAAAAGCTTATCGAACATTTCTTGTTGGAAATCGGCCAGAAAATATTTAAGGTCGTTTGAGATTTTCAGGTTTAAAGCTGTGTTAATTATGTTATTTTTTCTTTACTTACATATTTATCATTATTTATTTAAGTATTTTTCTCACTGTGCAACGAGATTACGATTTCGTAGCAATTTGTTATGGATTTTTTTTAAGTTCAATGATATTTCGACCCATATTTTTGCTTCGCAGGTTTTACACAGTATAGCCAAGCTATTGTAGTATTTCGATTATAACATCTACATCTACTAATCCTTTTTTTCCCAATAAACACTAATTTCTGCTACGTTTAAAATGGATGACTTGGGTATTTTTAGGCGTAAATGAAAAAAAGATTACATCTTATTACAAAATGAGAAAATAGATAACTACTTACTTACGAGTACAAATCATCGATTGATTTGAATCGATCTCTAAATAATTATTTTGTATTGTGTTTCAAAACTATATTTTTAGGAACCTTGTATCACTCACCGCGGGAAAACCAAGGCTGCATATACACACAAACATTGTACAATTTTTTTGAAACAGTTCCAACATTTTTCTATTCTACAACATGACTTTTGTGTTCAAGGAGGAGTATAAATTAAATTGTCAGATTTGAGTAACAGATTATTCTCTTTTAGAAGTAATTGCAATATTTATGTAGTAAAATGTTTAATATTTGCAATCATTTTTGAGGTTATTTCATATTTGCTTTAGCGCTTTGTTCAGATTAAAGCCAATCTTTGTTAACGGTTTTGAATGGGAAATAGTGAATTGCTGAGATAAATATGTGCTACTTAATGGAACTATCTATAGTTTGTGACTTCTCAAATTTTTATCCTTTCGAAAGTAGTGGTCGAGAATTTTTAAAAAGCACAACGAATGGTCGATTTCTTAACACTTTGACTGCTGACGTAATATGGCCTGTATGACCTGGTGGCTAACCCAATCAAGCTTGTCTTTCTGTTGCACGTATACTGGTTTTGGCCAGATATTGCCAAAATATAATCTGAAAAAAAAAATGGAAGCAAAAATAAACAAAAAACATGATGGGCACTTGTTATGAAATTTACACTTTTTTGCTCATGACGTCTTTGGGCGTTATGACGTCTACAGACGTCATGAGCATTGTACGATAGTAGGGAGATGACGCCTTAAGACGTCATCAACACTTGACGTGTTAATTAACTACATTTTAGGGTGACCACTGTGTATATTTTCTCTAAATATATAGCATGTTTCTTTAGCAATTGTGTTAGATCCATGACAACAGTCCTGTCACAGTGGCGGACTGACGCTTGTTGGTGGTTGTGGCGATTTGTACCGAGGGACGACGAGGGCACATGTCACATGTTCACGAAGGTTCTCAATACGTGAGGAGGGCGTTTACGACCGTGGGCGTTGTGGCGATCGCCACCGCGCCACCCACCATTGTCAGCCCGTCACCGCAGTCATATTTCTTCAATATTTTTAGAGCGTCCACCCTTTAAAAATTTTGCGCACGTATATATTATAACGAAATCTGGAACTATATTGGTTTTTGAACATATTCGGTGAGGGTAAATAGGGGAAAATAAGTAAAGCAAGCAATAGACTTCAGAAATTTGAAATTTGGTGTATATATTAAAAACCAAGGCCTCAGTTTTTTTATAGTGTTTTTCAACCCCCCACCCCTACCTCCACCATCCATTATTAAAGAGATTGATAACATGAAATTGAGATATTCACTTGAAAGTTAGTACATGTATATATACATAGGTGAATAGTGAAAATAAGTAGAGCAAACTAGAAACTTTATTTTTAACGTGTATGGTAAAAACCAACGCCTCAAATTTTTCCATGACTGCCCCATATATTATTAAAATTCAATGATTAATAATTTCCACATACTAGACTGCAAATATGTAAAGACGTTTCCTTTAAAGTGACTTGGGTGAAAAATCTGGATGTGGAAGTAGTGATTCCTTAGGCAGCGGTTTTTTGTGTTTTACAAATAGTATTTATTGTTAATTTAAAATGATAAAAATATACAATTAAGTACTAAACATTCCAAAAGGCATCCCTTTCATTTTGTTTCCTCATCTATTATAGTTCATGAGAAAAAAAAAGTTTGAAAGAAGCTTTATTTTTATGTATTTTTTATGATAACTCGGCGAAATGTAAATATTACGAGAAAATACCTACATATTTTATTTCCTCCTTCACTATTATAAGCTACATAACAGCATACATATCGTTGGATTTGATTTCTTGAGCAAATCACCTATGGCAATGGTAGACCTCATTTGTGGCAAAGTTTATTTTTTGCCACAGAAATATTCCTTCTTTATGAATAACAATTTATTTATTTGCGTAAATATGAAACAAACTATTCTTATCTATGTGAAGATAAACGAAATTTATTTTATATACTGAAGAGTCCGTCTCTGGAATGACTACCTCAGATCCAGGTGTCTGGTAATTAAAAAGAGATCAAATCGATTCAAGTGCCAGAACGTTTAAAAATTGCCTATGGTACCGAAATAATTAAAAATGCTTAATGTATTCTTAAACTGTCGATTTTTGATGTTTTTTACTTAAGACTATTTTCACCTCTAACGTTGCCAAAATTTCACTAATACACTAATAGCATTATTGATAGGATAACAGGACAAATCACTATATAAACTGATTAGTCTTAGTCTGATGATTTTATTTAATGGGGGGGCCGTGTAGGGCTTTGCTCTTCAATGGAACAGAGAGGAGTAAACAATTCGTTTCTACACATTCGATTTGTTTCCTTATACAACGGTTTACAGTTACATTTTTTTCTCAAGTACTTAAATATTCCAATATTATAATGGGTTTTATTTTCATCGATACAAATTCTTAATTATGCTCAGTTGCAGTAAACTAATAGACCCAAGAAGGAAGTAATTAAATAACCTAACAAAGCGGTAGTCATTACTGTTTTCTTTGGCTGTAAATTCCTTTTTTCCTTCTTTTAAATTTGCAAACAGTTAAACTTGAAAGTTTGACTAGAAAATGTGATAAAATAATTGTTCATCATTATATAGGTATACAGATTCGGATAATGCAGTTTAGGGTAGGAGGAATAACGATGTAATTGACGACGCCCCGCTAGTTCCATAAATTGTGAAAGCAGAGACACACAATGAATTGAATTTAGTACGGCATGAATTAAGGATGGATACGGACGTAGGTAATAATTTCTATACGAAGCGAGAAAATATCTCTTCGTCAAAAGCGAAGAAGTTATTTATCACATTTTTGACAAATGATTTCTTCTATTGAAAGCATTTCTGCAGTTTCTTTTTCAGCCGTAAATGCTATGGGAATAAAATAATAATTCATATTAAAACCGAAATGAAAATAGAACATTAAAATAAAATTAAATAATTCGGACACTAAAATCAACTGATAATTATCAAAAAATAAATTATTCTTATTAAATTACAAAAATAGAACATTAAAATAAAATTAAATAACCCTCAGAAACTAATAATTATCAAACAATAAATTAATGAAGTAAGGATTCAAACAAACCACCTTCTTGTGCCAAACAATAGCCAAACCGATTACACAATGAACCTCTCATATCATTGAGTTGATTTGGAGTAATGCTTGCACAAAGTTGGATAAATTTTTCCCATAATTCAACTAAATTATTGGCTCGTTCAAACGCATGTTTGTACGCGGTTTCCTTTAAAAAGCCCCACAGAAAGAAATCATGGGGTGCTAGATCAGGTGACCTGGGGGGCCATTTTATCATTCCCCCCGTAGCTATTAAACGATTGGGAAATGTTCTTTCCAGAAAATTAATGACAGTTAAGGGTATTATGAGTTGGGCAGCCGTCTTCTTGAAACCAAATGTCGTCGAAGTTGACAGGAAGATTTTGAACTGAAGGATTATTTGGTTTTGTAAAAGCTCTAAATATTTAATGCCATTAAATGGCCATCGATTAGCAGTGGGCCTATTATATGATTGTCTAAAATTCTCGTCCAAACGTTAAACTTTTGAGGATGCTGAGTTCGCACAGCAACACTCAAATGTTTATTTTTTTCGAAACCAATATCGTACTACGGATGGATTATGTTTTCTATGTAATGAAAAGGATGTCATCTGTAAACAATATATTCTTTAAGAAGTTCTCATTCTCATTCACTTTATTTATCATGATTTCACAAAATTCCATCCGTTTGAAATTGTCCTCGGGAAATATTTCTTGCATTGTTTGAACATTAAAACAACTGTGCCCATTTCTTTTCAAAATATTTCTTACAGTTCTTTCCTTCATGTCAACTTCATCAGCAATTTGTCTGCTAGAACAAGGTTCACTAGTTTCAACAAGTGCACAGGCATTAGTATCGCGAATTTCACGTTCTTCGCTCATTTGTTGATGACGGGGTTCGGGTTGACAGCATTTTTTACAATAATTCACGACACACCCGAAATTCTCAAATTTTTTAATAATGTATGAAATTATGCTAGCTGAGGGGATTGGTCTGTCTTGATATGCCACAGTAAATAGATTTCTTGTGTCATCAGTGGAATGGCCCCCGAAGTACCACTTCACAATTTGCACTTTTTCTGCTGTTGTATAAACACACGCCATTTTAATAACGAAATTGAGATTAATTTATTTTATTCCCACACGTCTAAACAGCTACGCTATTAAAAGCAGAATTTGCTGTATCTGTATGGTCGTGAAGCCTATGTTCAAAACATACAAAAACGTACAAAACATTAAAAATCTTTTTTTTTTATTTAAAGAATTAATAACGTTTTTATTTATGTATAGATTTTGTTAAAAATGGGGTTCTTCCTCTAGCTAACAGTAACTTACTCTCCAAATTTCAATACAATCGGACTTTTCGTTCTTAAGTTATCGTGCTTACAAGAAATGTGACGAACGGACGGACAGACAGACGAACAGACAGACAGACGGATATACGGACGGACATTTTGAAAGTAGTTCAGAATTCGATCACCAACACAGTGATATGAATTTTTTTTTCTCTACGAACAATATTACCGGTTTTAGAAATGTGCCGATCGAATGCAATATACTCTTCGTTTTGCATTTGCGAAGAATATAATAAGGCAATAGTAGCTGTTGTAAATATGTATAAAAATCGCTAGTCCAAAAGCAAAACATTCTAAAAATGTCTATTAATATTTCTCAAAAATTCGTTTCTATGCCCTCATATAACTACCGCTAGAAGTTTCTTAAGAGTACATTTAAGTGTATGTGATACATTGTTACAAAATATATTAAACACTGCATGTTATTTAAAATGCGCAAGACAATTGATGCAAGAACCATCAGCGGAAAAAATATCCTGTGTGGCGGATATTATTATACCATCCGGATACTGCAGTTTCTGTCTTTTTGGCCCTCGTCAGTACGGACTATTTAAGTGAGACAAATAGATATCTATTTTTTTTTCTTCATGCATATTCAGTAAAAGTATTCACACAAATTGCAAAGAGAGTCATCTCCCAACCACTTATTGTAATCAATCGGCGTTAAGAATAAAAAAACCAAAGCATGAGATATATAAATTGATTTTTTTTTTCTTTTAAAACTGAATTGCACTAAAAAGTAGAATGTAATTTTTATTCAGTGATTAAATTACAAAATGATCATGAAAAAAAACCATAACAGCAACAGCAATAGTTTATGAGCGCCCAATGGTTTTCTTCTTCATCATCATTTTGTAATTTAATCACCGAATAAAAATTATTTTCTACTTGTTAGTGAGGGTTCTAGGCAGCAAGCGACCTATTTCATCTGATAGGTGATCTAACATACAACACTAAATCACTTAGCCAACCGAAACACGCGCCGTTTATCCCCTACGGAGGGTAATGTATTCAACGTCTAGAACTCGCAACCTCTTTCTGCTGTCAGAGTAATTCAAAGATCAACGTCACTAATAAGACTGATATGACTATGACTAACATGACTGCTTGGTTGAGAGATAGTTCCCGGCCGTGAACTGATAATTTTTCAGAAGAGGAAACTAATCCCAGTATACTCGGATATGGGGTGTGTCCCTTGTCTCTAAATCCCTTCCAAAGCCTTCAGGGATAAAGGGGGCTGTATTATCTGTGGTGTTATTACAATTGATATTAGATAATAGGGTCCAATGAAATTGGCGACTGTCAGGTGTCAGTTCAGTGCGTGAAGTATTATTTTATAATTTTTGTTTACTTTTTTGCAGACGTTTCAATTGTTTATATTTTTTTTACAAATAGAAATCGATATATAATAGGTAAGAGTGACCCAAAGAAATCGACATTTTCAATGACAAATAACTTTAATACCTTTTCGTTAATCTTCATATTTTATTTTCAAAGTTAACCTCGTACACATACATGTAAATAATTTGAAACTTGATAGACAGTCGATAATGTTCCTGTGATGTGTGAAAAGTAAATTGGAATGTATTGTTAGATGTATACTGCTACCTACGCCTCCTATTTCTAATTCTATCCAATTTATTATGTCTTGTTTTACCATTGTCTGCTCTAGTTTTTTAATGGAATCAAGGATATTCTGTACAAATAATTTCACGTGATTGCAAAAACTATTATCTTTTCTCTATAATTTCTAAAGCAGTTGGCATTTGTATAATTAGTTTTTAATCAGAAAAGTATAATTTGCATGTATTAGTTTGACTATAACATATTACATTCTGAGACCTTTCTAAATTCTTATCAATTTTTATGTGTAAATGTCGCCAAGCCTGAGGGGAAGCACATTTTATAGCAAAATTGTTACTGCAATTCTAAACTTCATAATTAATTTTTTAAATGTAATTGACTTATAAAGGAATACTATACACAACAGTGTTCAAATCAGAGCAGTTCCAAGCACGGACGAAAAGCGCTTTGAGTACTCAAGCACACAAAAAAATACTTTGTTTAATAACAAAATGTTTTCAATTACGAGCATTCTTTTAAGTTGTAATTGTTGCAAAATATATTTTACAAATTTCGAGACTTACGGTAGATGATTTCTCAGAAGGAAAGCAGAATGCGTAAAATAAGGATTTTTATTACTTTTTAACCTATAAAAATAAGAGCTGTTTGTAGATAAAATAAAAAATCGCGTTTTTTTGGCTATCCGGAAAAGGACTAAAAAAATGAATAGAGTGATTAACATCTATCTACTGATCGTGTGAGCATTAAAAATTTGTATGATAAAATTACATAGTAGGTACAGATGATTTTTTATGGTGATTGCTTGTAAAAGGCCTAAGAACGGCCAAGATAACTTAAAAAATATATTATGCATTATTTCAAGTGTTCTATCAGTCACATGTATTTTTAGGACATTTTACTGTAGTGACAAATTTTATACGGGTATTACATGAGCAGCGTTGCCAGGTTTATAATTGTCAATACTCCTACCAACCTGACAAAATACCCGCTTACCCGCATCTCATAATGAAACTCCCCGTAATTTTATACTTGATATTTACGACTTAAAAGGGTTGAATTACTAAGAAGTAAAAACATTATTTTGGTCTCTTCCTTGCAAATTTTGAAGAGCGGGGCTGGTAGATTTCTCTGGTCCACATTTTTTACCCTCGCTTCGAAATTTTTAAACAGCGGGGGGGGGGGGGGAGATTTCTCTGGTACCCATTTTTTTTTTACCCTCGATCGAAATTTTTGAAGAGCGAGGGGGCGGCGATTTCTTAACGCATTTCTTTCCCTCTCTCAAAATTTTGAAGAGCGGGGGGGGAGGAGATTTTCTTTCGACGATTATTACACTTGTAATTATCCGTTTTTTATCCAATTTTTAACAGGGTGAAAAAAATATCCTCCGCATTCATACATTATCCGCAATTCGGATAATTATCCGCCAATCGGCAACACTGGATTGTCATATTGGCAACGTCATCGAAATAAATTTGAAAATTTGGCGTAGGCATTTCCAAAATCCCCGATTTTACCCTCTCAGTCATTTTATCCGCCAGATGATCTAAAATACCCGCATTTCGGGTAAAATACCCGACATTGGCAACGCTGTACATGAGAGAGGGGAAAAATTAAGGACAAATTTTAACTGGTATCACATAAGAAAAGAGCAAAATTTCATAAAACATTTATACTGGCATCACATAAGAAGAGGACAGACTATTAGGACCTCTTTTTCTGGTTTAAAAACGAATTAATTTTGAAACAACAAAGATATTTACCATATGAGTAGTGATTTTATATTTGAATACTTCAAATAATCAAAAAATAAGTTGTGTAAAAAAAACAGTAATTCATTATTGCGGTAAATTTGGGATTTCAAATATGAATGCATATAGGTACTTGTGTCCTTTCTGTGAAAAATCTAACAGCTGTTGGGTGGGGATATTTAATGCATGTTGCATCAAATAAGATTTGAACTGTTATACCTATTTGTTTACTTGTTATATTAATAATAGTGCATATTATCATATTTTATTCAACTTTTATATATGATACCTAAATCAGAGTAGAACATATACTATGTTTCATCTAGGCACATCGAGGTTAGCGTTTATATAGTAGTAAGTAATTGTAACTACTATAGATAGATTTTAATGGTGCTGTCAGCACAGCACTCTTAGTGCACTGGAAGTGCTTAGGTGAGCACAAAACCCAGTGCTTCGGAACAACTTTGGCTCAAACATAAATCAGCCTATATTAGAGCCATATATGAATTATGTTAATATACCATTGTCTATGAATGATTTTATGTCTAATGTCAAAGCTTTAAGTACTTCGATATAAACGTTGTGTAAAGATTTAAGTTATTGCAAATAAAAGGCATCTCATTAAAATAATTGCATCAACAGATTATTTATCAATATTAAATACCGATTCTAAATATTCTTCAAGACTTCTTTATTTGTATCAAAGGGTTTCCTGGAATCTGAAACTAAACTAAATGAAATTTCTGACCAATATCTCTCCTTTATGCTAATTAACCCGTATATGCACTAACCGTATCTAGCGTTATCAGAAAATATATGCGCCGTACTTTATACACTTCCTTGCTTATGTATTTGCATTTCGATCCAGACAGATCGCCGGCAATCACCGGTAGTTTTCTAGCGTCTCTATAAAACATATATAATATTAAAGCTATGTCCACACCAAAATAAACATACAAGCAACTTTTGGTTGTTAATGGGGAGTTAGCATGTTATGTAAATAAATACATTGAATGCAAAATGATAAATAAATCGATGTTTCTCAATCTCTTGAAATAATTCATATTTTCCACATAATTGAATGAATTAAGTTTCCATGCTTCTTTTTATTCTTCTTCTGAGTCTTCTGTTTGTTCTGTTTCTGCATCTAGCAGTGTGCATTACCTCCAGCCTACTTGCGTCCAGATATGGTTTCACGCATAGGTGCGTCCGTTTTGTTTGTCCGTTTTGTGATGCTATGTTCAACTAATATATTTTAATGAAATATCACCTATATGGAATAGCCAGACTCAGGCTAATTTATATCAATCAGTGTAGAATTATCCACGCTTTAATTCTACACAATTTCGCACGATTTCTCGCAGTTTTAATCGACTTTATTCGAGATTTTGTAGGAGCTACCAAATACGCGTCTGCCTCCGAACCCGACGCAATGCGAATTCTACAAATAAATTAATGCTCTTGTTTGTAAATTCACACATCTATTCAACTAAAGTACTAAAAATTATTTTGACAATATGCCACAACTAATAATAATAATAATAATAGACAAATTCACAATTTTTCTCTCTTTAACTATGAAGTAGATTGTTTCCATATGTCATTTAAGGCCCCCTTCTACATAATGGCCCATCACGATGGCTAATCATCGGTTAACGCCATGTTCGACCACTGTGAGCCATTCCTACCATCCACACGGTAGCTCATCTTCGAGTATCGAGGTAGTCGAGGATGGACCGAGACGCTGTAGTTTATTTACTTTGCAGATATTACTATTACTTAAGCATCACGGGATGGAGAAATTAAGGATAACCTTATTACACCTGAGGACCTAATGTCGACAATAAAAAGCAAGCAACTAGTAAAATGGAGGGAGGAGTATCTAAACAGTGGAATAGGAACATATTATAAATTCATCAACCCCACTCCAAATAAGAAACCTTGGTTCTCGGCTATACCTGCCAATAAATATAGGATTAACATGGCACAAAATGAAAACTGCGAATGCGGTAAAAGGGGAGATGCTGAACACATCATCCTAAATTTAATTTAAGACAGGACTCTGTGCAGGAATTTATGAAGAAAATTGCTAACAACCATTTAACACAGCCGTTTAATTTAATTGGTATATTAAAGTCAAATAATATAGAATCATATCTAATGTTATTTAAATTTATTGAAAAAAATTAAAGTAAAATATAGACTTAAGAACCATTGTAATATTAGAGAAGTTTCCTCTGTTCTTGTCCTATGTTCTAACTCCTTTTCTTTCCGTGGCTCAGTGTTGTGATGAAGATGCCATGACGGGCCCCTTGGCAAACTTGTTTTCCTCGTTAATATCCCAAAAAAAACCGAAAAAATATAAAACAAAATACAAAAAATCTAAAAAAAAACAAGAAGCAAAGAACAAAAAAAAACAAAAGAAATATTAAAAATGTATATAATAAAAAAAAAGAAAAAAACTTTAAAACATACGATTTTAATAAAAAGAAAAAGAAAAAATGAAAAGTAGAAAATATGAAAAAATTGTAATTTATAAATATAAATGATGATGTATGAATGAATAATTAAATATCAGAAATAAGTTAGCAGACAAATTGTGGTAGGTTTAGAGTAAATTTTTTAATACTAGGTACTTACCGACCTTATAGAGACACTCCTCTCTGAAACATCGGTGTTGTGCGAATGGCTTTGCAGCCACAGCCATAGATTATAAGTATAGATAGATAGACTATTACTTGCATGTGTACAACTGAAAAATAATTAAAAAGAAATAGTGAAAAAAGTGATGGATGTTAAGTATTGACCGCAACACAGCTGTTTATGTTCTGGATTCCATATAGCAGACTGATTTTGGTAAATTTCTATGATTTGAAACGTTTCGACGTTACTTCAGTTGGGTACTATTTTTGACGTTTATTCGACGGGCTCCAACTTTCCACTAAGTACACAATGGTGGACCATCGTATGAACACGTGTCAGCTACTATCCGCGGCATTCCTTTGATGTGTATTGAAAGAACCTATATAGAGACCATCGTCGACGATGATCCCCATGCGTCATCTTAGGCCATTGCGCCCTCTACACGATGACCCACCGTGATGGCTCATTATGATGGACCATTGTGTAGAGCCTTAGGAGCTAGAGACCGTAAAAAGTCACATAAGCTGCAAGATTCGCCAATTTTTAAAAACTGCGGATATTATCTGACGCGACATATGTTAGTGAACCTAATGCCAATACAGGTTGAATAATTATACTTATTTTGTTAATTAAGGTTTCTAAAATATTGAGTTTTATTCCAAGGCTTGACATATACTAAAATAAGTTTATTATGTCAAATTCTTGTAACAGAATAATCTGTATTTACGTTTCAAATATGAATTTATCAGAAACAAAAAGAACGTGAAATGTGAGACAAAATTGCAACAATATTTAACTTGATTTTATTGAAAACAGACTGTTCGATGCAAAGACTATAGTAGCGACTTATTTTTGAAAACAGAAACCTGTCAACAAGAGAAAGTAATCTGTTCTTACCAAATAACTCATTTTAGGCACAGTTTACCTGTGTTTCTAAAAACAGTCTGCTCTGTGTACATTGAAGCAATATGTTCTAGAACATTTTCGAACATTTTTTTTTTGCAGTTTTGTTAAAATTTTATATTTTTATAATTGTATTCTGCACTCTGAATTTATTATCTACATCCGTCGCAATGCTTAACTTCACCCATGAGTTGTGATTTCTATAAAGATATTTAATAATATGGGGGCATAACGTTCCCGTTTTCAATAGCGATCGCCTGTACACCAGTTAGTTTTCCAGAATGAAACTTGCGTACGATATATTTTGTGTATTGTGTTTATGATTATTAAAAAACATGCATTGACCAACTTCTTTTTTAAAGTTTCATATTTCTCCTCACAAAAATGATTAGAAAATCCTTTACTCTAACTACTCGCGAAAATTTGTGTTTATACTAGTTTTGAAGATAAACCATTGTGACACGTATGTTACACGTTCGTCTGTAGACACACGGGCGGTCAAACGAGGCATGCTATAAAAGTTGCCCTTTTCAGTTTTTACTAACCACACCACAAAAAAGTGTAGACGAACTGGAAGTTTGGCCCCACGTTGGGCGCCACTTTGTGTGAAATTACTAAAAATATATTCTGCCCAAGTTCAGTTTGTCTATACTTTTAGTAGCGTGGTTAACCTCACTGTTTAGTACTGCAGTAACATTTTCGTAATAGCCAATTAAAATCCTAGAAATGAAATAAAATATTAACTAAATTTGAATATCCCTCAAATATATACGTTCCATAAGGTTTTCCACTAATTGAATGAAATCTAATTTTAGCCTGTTGTATATACATTGCGTAAAAACATTTACTGACGTGGTTGGTATTATTTAATAACTTAATAGTAATTATTTTAGCAACTCTAGCACCATCTATGTTCGTATTAAAATAACTACATACTTATAAACGCAACGGACAGTTGATATTTAAAGATTAATGCAAAGGCAGGTTTTGAAAAATTATAAGGTAGATTATAAACTTCTTCAATAATTCCTTATCAGCAACGTGTAACGTAAGAAGGCTCTCAACTTCGAAACGATACAAACTGTAAAAATAATTTCATTTTTCGAACTCTAAAACCTCTCTTCCTGGGAGCAACTAGCCATACCATCTTACACTGGTAATGGTACTAAAGAACTGTCCATATGTGTAAAAATTTAAAATCTATCAAAATTATTAGTTTATTTCTCGGAAAAGAAATTAATTCCTACTACCACAGCCTCCCGCCCTGTTTTTCTCGGTGAGATTAGTTGCCATGACGAGTTGCGCTGGGAAAAAATACTTATTGAAACTGAGGAAATATCCTTATGTTAAGTTGAATAGAATCGTTAGAGCCGTTTTAAAGTAAAAATATGTTCCGATATTTTTACCGATAATTAGGGGTTCATTTTCCCGTGGCCCACATTTAAGCTAAACCCGATTTTCTTATTACTTCTCGAGGTGTGATGCTCTTGAATTCGTATGCGAAATTTGATCAAAATCGATACAGTGGTTTGAGTTCCAGGCGATCACAGACGGACGACAGACTACAGACAGACATTTTTAAAAACACCTTTTGAACAGTCTTCTTCCTGTTATATACGCTGTTAACGTAAGGCAAAAAGTCATAGGAGCACACATCAATAAAAAGTTCTATGTTTCTTTCAGTGTGGACGTAGCTTTAACATGTTGATGCACCCACCCATCTCAGATTTTATAATAAAATAAATTGCGATGATTAAATAATTATGGTTCTAACTTTCTTGTACCAATTAAGTAAACTAGACTTACATAATTATTTAGTAAGGCAGCGATTCTGTTATCAACAACGAAATCGATGTTTTAAGTGATGGGCAAGTGTAAATTTATTCATGAAGATTCTCTATGGTTAATAACGTGTAAACTGTGTTCGTTTTATTGCAATTTCGAGAATCATTTCCTTGATAAGATCTTTCTTCGCTTCTTAAAGTATCCAAAATATTATGTACAGTCATTGTATATTAAAAATACAGCTAGAATGGTGATATGGCGGAATGTGAATAGACTCTTGGCATTATTAGTTTATTTTGTGGTAATATAAGCAGTTGAAAATCGAATTGAAACATATTTATGGTAATATTTTTGTTTGCAATTTTATGTTGATTGATTGATTTGCCAGCGTAAGGTGGGCATTGCTGCCGATTCCGATATCCAATCTGAATGTTTTATATACCACCGGACCGGCTACATAAGCTGGATTGGACATTGGGCATGCAGCAGCGAGAGCCATATAATGCATGGGGTAGGAATATAGGATGGGACGCGTAGGTGTTTGTGAAATGCTTATTTTTATGTTTCCATGCTTCTTTTAACTTTCCATCTATCATCATCATCAGATGGGGAGTGTAGGTGTTTGCGGGATGTTTCTTCTAAATTTCCATGCCTCTTTTAATTTTTCTTATGAGTGTTCGGTTTCTTCTGTTTGCGAGTCTAGCAATATGTACCTCCTCTGCCCGCTTGCGTCCAGATATGATTTTATATGTTTCACCAGAAATCTGCGTTTTTCCTGCGCCAGTGTGTCCACCTCGTCCGCTTGCTATGGCATAAATCAGCTCGCCGCAAGAAGATTTTATTTATTAACCGTTCCACAGGTAAACATCCATCTACAGTGGAAGTGCAAGGAAGAACCCCTAGAGAGGATACCCTGTATACCGATCTGCCAAGGTAATGCAAAACAGGAAAATGAAATCTGCAAAAGCAGAAAAGAGCGAGAGAACACCTGAAGACACCGATCTGCCAAGGTAATGCAAAACACAAAAATAAAATCTGCAATAGCAAAAAAGAGATCTAGGACAACATTTGAAACGCTCTGTATATCCAGCAGATACCAACTATTTACCGTATACATCCTGTATACCGATCTGCCACCGTAATGCAAAATAGAAAGATTAAAGAATGAAATCTGCAAAATTAAAAAGATATCTAGGACGTCACCTAGGACGCCCTGTATATCCAGCAGATTCCAGCCACTCTGATATGAGAACTATTCTTGTATTCGTAAATAAGCTCAGTCTCCGTCACAACATGCTTACCAGGCCGGTAAGTCAGTGGAAACGGCCCTTCATCCGATCGTTTTGAGGATCGAGAAGGCGCTGCAACACAAAGAACTTGCGGCCGGAGCCTTCTTAGATATCGAAGGAGCCTTTGACCATACCTCCTTCGATTCAATCTGCGCCGCCGCTGCCTATCATGGCATCGAAGACACCATCATTAGATGGTTGAGGGCCATGTTGGCGGGAAGGCAAATAACAGCTGCCAATGAGGATACGGCAGTTAAAGTTTCAGTAAGGAGAGGCTGCCCACAAGGGGGCGTCCTATCTCCTCTGCTATGGAACCTTGTTCTCGATGGCCTATTACAGGAACTCGAGAACGAGGATCTTTTTGCGCAAGGTTACGCAGATGACCTTGCAATCATCATCTCGGGAAAATTCCCAAATACGGTCAGCGGACTCTTACAAAGGGCCTTGCAGATCGTACAAAGATGGTGTAATGACCAGGGCCTTAGAGTCAATCCCTCAAAGGCGCAAATGGTCATCTTTACTAGGAGACGCAGGCTAGACGGTTTCGTCGAACCCGTACTCTACAACACTACTCTAACGATCTCAAGGACAGTGAAGTATCTAGGGGTCATCCTGGACTCTAAGCTGACCTGGAGAGATCATATAGAGAGACAAGTACAAAGGGCCACTACAACCCTATGGGTATGTAGAAGAACCTTTGGCAAAACATGGGGGCTAAACCCCAGGGTGGCTATGTGGTACTATACTGTCATAGTTAGACCAATGATTACGTATGCCTCTCTTGTCTGGTGGCCTGCCACAACCAGATCAACCATACGACAGAAGCTAACACAACTCCAAAGACTTGCCTGCTTAGGAGTCACAGGAGCAATACGCACGACCCCCACAGCAGCTCTGGAGGTCCTTCTGGACCTTGCGCCCCTTCACCTAGTGATTGTGGCCGAGGCTCGGAAAGCGGCTTACAGACTGGAATGCGGAGGTCAGTGGAAGAAAGGAGGAGAACAATCAGGTCACACAAGGGCCCTAGCTGATGCGATAGGAGCCCACTCACTTCTGGAGGCCAGGAGTGACGACGTGATGCCTTCCTTCTCCTTCGCACAACCCTTCGAGGTAGTCTTCCCGAAAAGGGAAGACTGGAGACAACTCGAGGACATACTCAGGCCTGCAGATATTGTCTGGTTCACAGACGGATCGAGGCTAGAGGAAAGTACCGGAGCGGGTATATTTGGGGAAAGGCCCAGGGCTGAGCTTTCCTATGCCCTGGGCAAATTCGCCACGGTATTCCAGACCGAGATCTTCGCTATTTTGGTCTGCGCACAGGAGAACATCCGAAGGAAATACTCCAATAAACACATATATATATGTAGCGATAGCCAAGCGGCCCTCAAGGCCCTTGCATCGAATCGGACCAAGTCAAAACTGGTCCAAAACTGTAAACAGGCCCTCTGTGAACTTGGCTCATCAAACTGGGTCAGGCTTCTCTGGGTGCCTGGACACAGCAACATTGAGGGTAACGAGCGGGCCGATGCTCTGGCCAGAAGGGGCTCTCGTGAACCTCTGCTCGGTCCGGAGCCGGCTCTCGGTTACCCTAGATGCCAAGCCAAGAGGTTGATAGATAACTGGACTCGCTCCCAGTTCATTGACCTCTGGGATTCCTATCCAGGACTCCGGCAAGCAAAGCTCCTTATCTCAGGACCCTTGCCGGAGAGAACAAAGCAATTTCTGCGTCTAAGCAGAAAGCAAATTAGAGCCGTAACAGGCCTCCTGACCGGACATGGCTCTTTTAGGAAACACCTACACACAATGGGGGTGGTTGACCACCCCGATTGCAGGTTCTGTGAGGACGAGGAGGAGACTTCCATCCACGTTCTCACTTCTTGCCCAGGACTGATGAACCTGAGGCACAAGCACTTCGGCGCTGGCTTTCCAGTGCTGGAGGAAATAAGGAGTTCTCCCGTGGGAAGGATTTCAGCCTTTGGGCTGGAATCCGGTCTGTACGGGGGAGCTCCTTAATTTGTTAGCGGTAGCACAATGGGCCACAAGGCCTGAGTGCGGCGACCTCCAGGCGCCCCGCTAAAAGAAGAAGAAGAAATAAGCTCAGTATATGAACCACGTGACAGCTGCCCATCGAGACCTTCCTCTTGTTTAATAAACTAAACTAATACAATTGATAGACTAGACTTATCTTTTTTGGTCCCTTTGTGTTTATGTTGGCAGCTTTCTTCTGTAGTATTTCCACACTACTTGCACTAGTTTTCATCCTTCCTAAAAATCAGCTTGTCATTCACTGAAAGTTTTCTCATGAACATATTTTATCTTATCTTGCCAGATGTTCTGTCCCTTTTCAAGGTGTTTATATACACTTTTGTGATGTTATCTATGTTCAACTAATATAATTCAATCAATGATCAATCATATGGATTATCCATCCTCATGCTAATTTGTATCAATCCACTCTTTAATTCAGCACAATTTCGCGTAATTTCTTACAGTTTTAACCGACTTTATTCGAGATTTTGTGGAGCTACCAAATACACATCTACCTCCGAACCCAACCCATTCGGTGTCCCTTGCAAATTCATGTTTAATTTTAAAATACAGGGGCCAGCGCAGATACACCTTGACCATACCCGCATTTCAATACGAGAAGTTAAGCAGCGGTAATTGCTGTTAGTACTTGGAATAGTGGCCCTCCAGTGAAATACAACGATTTCGCCCCACCTTCTAACGGCTTAAGTAGAAACGTGGACGTAGAAGCTATGCTATTTTAGGTGGCAGTGGCATTTATAATGAACTTTTATTACTCTTCTCCATTCCAAATAGACTATAGTTATCTGTATACTGCCATTATCATTTTTCAAGCATATATTCCTATCTGTTTGATTCGAAAAATGTGGTTACTGTACTTCTTCATTACGAAAATCGCTGGAGTACTCTTTCTTGTTCTTTCTTGACTTGAAATTATATACGAAATTTGAATTGAAAGTTAACCATAGGTTAGAACTGAACAAGAAACAAACACGCTTTTAAAAACTAGTGCCTGCTTATAACTACTTATTACTGTAATTGGATAAGTATTTAGAAACGTTCTGTCCTGCGTTTACTAGTGCTTTTTTTTTACTTTTTGCACCTTTAAACAATGTATAATTTCAACAAGGTAGCAATTTTGAAGAATTTGTATCAATTTTATAAACAGTCGTAATATGAAGCCTGAAAGTAAAATTATTGTAATTTTTGAAATTCTGTAATTAGTAGCAAACATCTGCATAGTAATTCGTTGTTTAAGTAATGTGTACTTTTGTCATTCTATTAACCAGAACATTTTTAAACAAAATTAAAGATCAGTTCTTATTCAAATCGTCTTCCTGGATATTTCGTGATCCATGTACTATTCTAGTCTGTGTTCCTTTGTTGTATAGTATGCTTGACAGCATCATGCTATTTTTTGCTGTTGCCTATTCGAGAAGCAGCACCAGGTAGAGTTTTAATGTTAATCTCCACCGAGTTAATATCGTAATATAATCAGTCCAATTCGGGAATCTTCCAACGGGAAACAAGAGGGGAATTTTCATACATCAATATAGGTGTGTTTAACTGTACAAATTTTATAATTAAATGCTTTAAATTATTTGCAGAACGTGATTGATCTCACAAGAAAGTTTCATTCGTGGCATATTTTTATTTTTTCATATTTTTCACACCGATAAAGTGTGTTAAATGTTTGAAAAATTGTTTTTGCCTGTAACTTTTTCGTTTAGAATAAGTAATAGATGATATCCTTTGCCGTTTATTGTGACTGTGACTGAAATGACAACAAAATTTCATAATAATCGGATATAAAATTCGTCATGATTTATCGAACTAAACTGCGCTACAGGCTTTCTCACAGATTTTGGGTACCGTAGAAAGTGGATCTTTGTAGAAATTAGTATTTAGACCATCACCTAAATTTAATTAGATTTAATCTTGTGAGAATGTTCAGTAATAAAAATAGTTTCAAGGATTAGTAACAATAGTATGCGGTTGGTGATGCCAGATGTCATATTATTAACCTTAATTTAATAATGAATGCAATAAATTTGTAAATTTTAACCAAGAATGCGTTGTATAGATTTTGTCCCTCATTTTAAATACCTCACACAAACTTAATGTTTTCACTACGCAAATCTACTTTTTTGGTATTAAAAAAATAAAGTACTTACTTGTTGTATTAAAGAAGTTCCCGATATTTAAAACACATTTTATCGGTTATTGAATTAAAATTTCAATAAATAAATAGCGTAAAATGTGACTAATTGAAAGAGTATGCAAAACACGCCATGATTGTAGATGACGTCATCGATTGCATAAAATCGCGTTTAACTAGTATACACACAGCATTTTAAAGACTTTTTCTACGTTTTCCTTGTAATTAAATAAGAAATTGCTAATACGGGGTTTCTAAAAACTACTCCGAAAAATTTACAAGCTGTGAACGTGTTTATGTTGTCGATTTTATAAAAAGAGACGAACGTTTTTAACAGCAGAAGTGCCGGGATTATTTTAATGGTGTAGCACTGTCTAGACAGGATTCGAGCACTTAAGGTCATTAAAAAATCGTTGGTCAGACGAGCACGGAGCATGGTACAAAACCATCTGTTCCAAACAAGCCCATCTCGTCCGTTCCAAGAGCCACAGCGTGTTGTCGAAAATCCGCCGTCTGTTGAGAATGTCGAAGATTACTGGAAAGGAATCTACGAGTCCATTTGACAATGACACTCCAGCGATAACACACTTCGAGGCCCTCTGTCGCAGACTCTTAGAAGGGCAAGACGAAGTGTGCCCGGCGATCAATACGGAAGAAGTCCGACAGGCGCTTGTTGGTATTAAGAACTTCTCTGCCCCGGGCCCAGACGGCATAAACAACTGGTAGTGGAAAAAATTTCCTTCCACTCACCGCCGTCTGGCTCGTATTTACACGTATCTTGTACGCCAGGACTTTGAGGTCAGTTGAGCCTGTATTCCAAGAGATACACGAGCAGCGAGGCAGTAAAAAAGGTGTGGCAGGCTGCAAAGAGAACCTATTGATAGACCAGTTGTATTGCTCAGGATTCTGTGCAATACAAGCGTAATCTATCAATGGCGCGGATCGATTACCGTAAGGCATTCGATACATCACATGCATTATTGTTACACCTGCTCCAATGCCTTGCGGTACCCGCCCCAATAGTGAGATGCAATGAACAACTGATGCCACTCTGGAGAACCCGCTTCACCGTAACATCTGGTGCTCAGAGGATTTCGACAGAGCCGGTATTATTTAGGAGAGGAGTTTTCCAGGGCGACTCCCTCAGTCATCTCCTATTCTGCATCTCACTGCTGCCGTTGTCTGTAGCACTACGTCAAACCCGTGGATACCAATGTGGGATTTATTCTATGTGGATGACCTAAAACTGTACGCCTCCGAAGAGGGCGAACTCCAAAACTCTCTTAGGGTGGTCCCAGGGTACACGCGGGCTATTGGCATGAAATTTGGGTAGGACAAATGTGCAGTCGTCCACCTCAAGAGAGGACGATGCGGGCTATTCCCTGAAGATGCGCAGCTGGCAGACGGAAGCATCCTAAGACATCTGGATGCCGGAGAGACCTACATGTACTTGGGTGTGCAACAACATCACATCCAGGACGTAAAACAAATTAAGGACACTCTCCGCGGCAAGTACAGACACCGACTCCGAATGATTTGGTCTTCCGACCTTTCGGGAAAGAACAAGGTGTCTGCGACTAATATACTTGCCGTTCCGATTCTGCTCTACTCCTTTGGAGTAGTCAAGTGGACAGTAGATGAGCTGCGTCAATTGGATAGGGATACCCACTAGATGATGCATATTCACAGAATCATTCATCCTAGATCGTCCGTTCCTCGAGTGTACCTCCCACGTCAACGGGGGGGGGGGGGGAGGGGGCAGAGGACTCTTGAACCTGGAGTGCATGCATGGCAGAGTAGCGCTGAGTATGGCATATAACATCTTGAGGAGCTCAGATCCACTCCTGCGGTTAGTGAGAGATCATGAAACCGTAGAAGTGGGCGGATTTTTATTCAAGGCAGCAAGCAGAACCGCAGATGATCTCGGTCTCGTTTTCGACTTCAGGCGAGGAGGCAGGCGCGGTGCTGATGCACAGTCAGTAACTGAGCTTCCGCCAAATCGCCTGACAACCCAAATTAAAGCTGCCGAACAGAGAAATCTGTTCAGGCAGCACGTCGATAAACCCATGCATGGAGTGTTCTACAACAACATAGAGACACTGGGTTTATCGACAAAGCTGATCTTCGCATTCCTGAGGTCAGCAGGGCTAAAGTCGGAGACCGAGGGATTCATTGTGGCCTGTCAAGATGGTGTTATTAACACCTTGGTCTACCGCAGTCGTGTTATGGGTGTAGAGGTACCCGACCTAAATTGTAGGACCAGCCATCAGGCGCCGGAGTCGCTCATGCATTTACTATCTGCATGTCCGATTTACGCGACTTCGGCCTACATCCACAGACATAACGCGGCTTTACGAGAGCTGTATTACCATTTTCGGCACTCGTACGAGGTAGACCGAACACCAGTGCTGCCTTATGTTCCCGGAGAGATCGAGTCCGTTGTCGAGAACGAGAAGTGCCGAATTTATTGGAACTACTCGTTCCCGACCGTCAGGCTGATTCAAGCCAACAAGCCTGACATAGTCGTTCTCGACCACCAGACCAAGGTGATGTATGTCATCGAGTTCTCGGCACCTGCCCAGACAAACATCATCTTGAACGAGGAGGAGAAACGGGCTAAATACCCAGATCTCCGGTATGAGTTCCGAGCGCTATACCCAGACTACTCGGTCAAGATGGTCGTCCTGACGTTCTCGGTGGGATGAGGCCTACGCTACTCTCAGCATTGAAGACCATACCGGCCTTCCAAATATCAGCCGAATGGTTGGCAGGCCAAATGCAGAAGGCAGTCGTCTTGGGGTCCCTGCGTCTACTTAGGGCACACGATTCTGGAATCTACAACCTCTAACCCTGCAGGATGTGGGGAGTGGTTGTAGATAATTCGCTGGCGCTTCTCCCGTGAGAATATCGGAGACACGGGAGAACTGTCCAGCATCGCTAACGCGAAAAAAAATATACATATATATATAATAATAGCGCCTTTATTTTCGGTATGAAAGAATATATTCAATTACAAAATTGTTTAATACGTAAGTAAAGGCAGTAATGAAAATATAAAAACTTATAAAATTAGGCTGCTCTTCCACTTAACCTAATTCTCGAAGTACATTCAATGAAAATAAATTAAAAATAATAATCATACCTATGGTTAATACAATGAAAAGAAAACATTCAACTTAAACTACGGGGCTAATGACATTAAATATGTTAATTATGAATTAACATTTCAATTTTTTTCCTGAAACAGTTTACATTCATGCCTTTCGGGTAGAGAGTATATATTTTGCAAATGTGATACCTAAAAGAACGTTTAAATTGCTCTGTTCGACGGACAGGTCGGGTTAAAATGCCTTTGAACCTTAAATTAAGATTGTGTACATCGGAACGAAATTTTATTTTATTATATAAGTATTCAGATTTCTTTATTCAAATTTTATTATATAAACATGCTGAATGAAGTTGCCTGCGATTTTCCATATCCAGTCTTTTAACTCTCTCACGCCTGCGTGTACCATTAAGTAACTTGCTTAAAAAATTTTGACTTTTTTGTATTTTATTTTTGTAGACAGTAGTTAGTTCATTTTGCTGATTGCATGTACGGCCGATGCAAAATCTAACACAGACAAAACCAGGCTTTCACATCACTTAGTCAATAAGAAAAATACGATTGGCATACATCCCGGTTTGTGAAGGTCCAGAGGCAGGAATTCTGAACGTGAAAGTTATGTCACTGGGCATGACATACAAGTATCAAGCCTTTTTTTGGTTATCGATTAATTACTTAGTAATAATTACAAAAATACGATCGATACATGCAAGGTGTCTTGCTCTTAACCCATGATTAATATTAAGCTGATTTTTTAAATTAATTAATTTAATTTATTAATTCCACTGACATGAAAGTCTGCCATGTTCTAAGGCAAAGGATTAATCATGTATCCAGGTGATACAAAAATGTTAGGTAATTGCAGGCTAGCTCCAATAGTATAAAGGATTCCCACTATCAAATCAAATCAAAAAAGATATTGTCCACGTTTACATTATTTAGTACTTTTATAAATATTTGCAGTATTTATTAATAAAGCTAGATAGTAAGTATATCTGTGTGTGTATATCAACTTTGTTTTTTTAATGTAAATTCATTTACTTTAGTAAATCAACATTGACTCATTTAAAATAAGTCCTACAGAATATGTAGGTATAACAAAACAAAAGTGAATTCCGAAAATTATCCATCATATCAGGTTAAATTAATGAAATTAATAAATAATAGAAAATGAATTCGGTCGTTTATGTATTTGATAAGAAGGAGAAAATAAACTTTGTCTATTGTTTATTTGTTTAAATTTATATGGCAAATAATTGTAAAACTGAGAATCAAAAAATGTATAAACCTCGTTTATGTTTGTGCTTTAGTAATTACAGTACAAGGCATTAGTATTTAAATTCACTTCAATATGAGAACTGATTCGGTATATAGTCCAGTCGATAAAGTAAAAAATACACCAGAAGCTCGCAAAAAATGCTATCTAAGATTTTTCTTCTGTAACTGTTAGTGCGAGGATTAAACATCACAAAACAACAAAAATCAGTTCTTGGGGTGTCGCGCAACCCTCAAAAAAAACCACCCCTTCGGTGAAAAAATCCGTATTTTACTGATAATTCGTTAACCGTTGAATATATAAAGAAGTTGCTCATCATAAAAAAGAAAGCTTGACTAATTGCCTAAAAAAAGTCCTCTTGTAATTTTCTTGTATGGTTTTCGATATTGACAAAAATTGCAAAATTTGTATTTTTAATGCGCGCGAATTTTCGTTTATTTGAATTTTTTGCGCGCGGCCTATAGAAAAAATTGAATTGCTCGAAAACCAAACAAGCTGGGAAGAAAAATCAAAATTGGTTTTAAAGGGGATATAAAATACTCTCTTGTGTTGCCATTTTTGAGGGCTATTGATATTTATTAGTATATAAAAATAACAATATATTATAGTTATCTCTTGATTTTTTCTACATCTAACTATTCACAGGCCTATAAAAAATAATTGACTATAATATAAATTTTAAATGCATTATCTTTTAGTTCAATGCAGAAAAAGTTAGGAATAAAAATATTCACATTTACAAAAGCAGCATGTTTAAGTTAGCCAAAAAAAATTACAAAAAGGCTGCATATTCAATTTCTTGAAGATATTTTTTGAAAACAATTTTTTAACTATTAAATGATTAGAAACAATAGTTATATGATATACTTATAAACTGAAAAAAAAAATTGAGCTGAATTTCAAAATTTGGCTAACTTCAACATGCTGGTAAATTTCTAAATGTGAATATTTTCACTCCTGACTTTTTCTGCATTGAAGTACTACCTTGAAGTAAAAGATAATGCATTTATAACTTATATTAAAGTCAGTTATTTTTTGTGCTTGTGAATAGTTAAAAGTGCATATATCAATAGCCGTCAAAAATGGAAACACAAAAGAGTATTTTATATTCCCTTTAAAACCAATTTTGATTTTTCTTTCTAGCATGTTTGATTTTCGAGCAATTCAATTTTTTCTATAGGCCGCGCGCAAAAAATTTCAAATAAACGAAAATTCGTGCGCATTAAAAATACAAATTTTGCAATTTTTTCAACATCGATTTTCTCGAAAACCATGGCATATACAAGAAAATTACAACAGGACTTTTTTTAGGCAAGTAGTCAATCTTTCTTTTTTATGATGAGCAATTTTTTTATATCTTCAACGGTTAACGAGTTATCAGTAAAATAAGGCTTTTTTCACCGAAGGGGTGGTTTTTGTGGGGGTTGCGCGGTACCCCCAGAACTGATTTTTGTGGTTTTGTGATGTATAATCCCTAAACTAACAGTTACTGAAGGAAAATCTCAGATAGCATTTTTTGTTATGGAAATCTTTATAATTATTGGACTAATAACAATCACTCAAAACATCAAATTCACAAAAAAGATTTGTAATGTATTATATATTAATATTTTTTTATAGAATTATTATAATTAACCATTTCTGGATTATTTAACGCTTCAGTATTTGTTATATAAGTACTCCTACATATTAGTACATAACATTTCTGCATTATTTTTAACGTTTCAGTATTTGTTATGTAAGTACTCCTCCATATTAGTAATACCATAGTAAAGTTACTGGGGTTCGTCGTTATTACTCTAGTAGATATGACCCCATTTAAAATGGTTTCCAATACACTGAATCTAATGCAGAATAAATAATGATCATACATTTTTCCTATATTTTCAATTACTTTTTTCACTAGCCTTCATATACATTTATATGAAATACATAATAAATTAACATTATATTGTCTAATCTAGGTTATAACCTGTTTCTAACAATATATAAATGATTTATCTACAACAGACACTTATGCTGGACATTATTTTAATTACATTACTTTTTGTATCTTAGCATTCAGGTGCGCCTGCTATTCTCATAGAATAGCAATTAAGTTTTGAAATTTATCGATCCTGACTTAATGGTAGGTGATACAAGGTAGTTTTTGCCTATTGTATTGTAAATATCCATTATTTATAAGTTAAACAGAATAAATATAACGACAACTATCTTGTTTTGTAGACGAAATTGATCATTATCATTACTTATGTTTTAACACTAAATGAGTTTATTTAATTGATCTTTTAAGGCAATTTTGCTTAGTATAAAAATGATGTAATAGATATATATGTCTTAATAAATTTAATGTGGTTTTATCGATGTTCATAGAAACAATTTTCCATGGTATGATGACATATTATTTTTTAATTAATTCCTGCAGACTGGATCATGAATGTTTCTTGTATTTGACTCTGTTTTTTAACAAGATAAAATATGTTATATAATTTATATAATTCAATTTGAAAAATTATATAAAAAGTGTCGGTTACTAATGACGCTTAATAATAACCGTTAATAATTTATATAAAAACCGTCTCTTACTTCTTTTGTCCCCGAAAGGACTCCGCCCCATTCTTATGGAAAAAATCGGCTGAAGTCGCAGTGTATTGAAGATAATTATTTCTTCCTGATTAAAAGTTCTCCTGGGCACAAGTTCGGAAAGTGGACAGTTTTCCAAATATAGGGGGTTTGCAAAGACTTTGCACCCCCGATAATTAGAATCTATGACAGTTAAAGCAATTAATCAAATTGAGAACTGGTGCCTGAAACATTTACTTATAAGGTTAATACCAGCAAGACAGTTATACATCTCTACTTCGTTAACTAAATCGGTTCCAAATTTAAAGAGTAGAAATTAGCGATGAGGTGAAATTTTTGGAACAATTGTAGACTCAACACTTGGTTTCTCTAGTCATAATATAGACAATAGATAGACTTCCCGATTTTAAGACTATCAAAATTAAAATTGTTCGAATGAGCTAAAATAATAGTTGATAGAAGGCTCTTTCTCCAGTATAGATGAATTCTGTATAGTAGGTTCTGTATATAATTCAGCCATATGAAAAACTTGCAATTAGTTTTCAATTTAGGTACAACAGAGGCCATAAAGGGGTTCTTTTATTATCATCACAAAAAATTGTCGTAAGTATTTCCTAGCGAGTTAAGAACGTGGACCAATCTCACTGAATATAATTGGTTAAAATTTCTCCTACCAAATAGATGATTCGTTGAAATAAGTTATCTAGTCTGTGGATTTCCAGGGGCGGAGTAACTGCTTCTTTGTCATAAAAGTGTGATCTGCACGACTCCAGCGGTATACTAATCAAAAGCGGTCGGTCCCTTTTTTTGCGAGCTTTTTTGTATCACTGGATTTCATATGGAATCCAAGTTTTTTTATTTCAAAATCTGAAATGCCGTCAACTGTCTTCCATCGCCAATATTCTTGACTAAAGATGACGGTCTCGGATGATTAGGGGTCGAGCTTGAGCTCTTTGCCCCAATCATCGCTGTAGACCTGGACCGGCCTCGTAAGGGGTGGACCTGTTTTTTGCCTATCGCCCCCGCAAACGCGGATGGTGTAGGCGATGTTAGCAGACCTCCCCTGGTCCTGGCTGTTGGACCCTGCCAGCTGGGTCGTTTCTTCTTGCTATCTTCTGCCTTAGTCTTCTTTCTTCGCTGGCATGTCGGCTTTCGGGTGCGTCTTTACTCTGTCGTGAGGGAACGGCTGTTTCCGAGCTCTCTCGGAGTTTGGAGACGCTTATTTTAGCGTCAGAGGCCGGCCCGGGCTAGGGTACGGGTACCGAACTGGTTGTTTGCTTGGTACCCCTGGGATCGGGTGAATTGGATGTATTTGGTCATTGTCTCCTTACGGCTTGGCTGGAAGGTCGGGCTGAAACAGAAAAACGGTTAAGTTATACTTACCCGTTATCCAGAATCTGGAGCTTCGGCCTCTTGTGCCTCGGAGCATCGCGCATCGTTGGGGTCGTAGTCAGTCGCCTGTCTGACCAGCGGATTCCCATGTTCTGAAGCACGGGCGTATAGATTCTTCGCTCTGTCCCGGATGACTTCAGTTACCGGGGGTGTATTCCAGGTTTCTGAAGATGCCGACGTTTCTGACAAACCATGATGCATCCGCGACGCACCTAAGTGCGACCTTTTCCACAGCTTGTATCCTCTTCGGGTGAGTGGCTGCTTAATGTCCCCAGGCAACGGAGGCGTAGGTCAGAATAGGTGCAACGAGGGACCTGATAAGCGTGAGCTTGTTCCTCTGGTTGAGTTGGCTCTACATATCATAGGGTACAGTAGAGTCCTCCTCATCCTCACTTTCTGTATTATCGCTTCCGTGTTCTGTCTCCACGCCAGGCTTCGATCCATGATAACACCAAGGTACTTGACGGCATCGTGCCATTGGATGTTCTCGCCGTTCAGGGAGACGTGTCCTGTGGAAGTTTGCTTCTTGACTTTTTTGAAGAGGATGACTTTGCTCTTCTCCATAAGCGTCTGGAGAAACCGAAATGCGAAAACTTCGACCATGCACAAAACGTGATATCATTTGTCTGACTATTTCTTCTTTGCTCTAGTGTTTACTTTCAGCCAGATAGTTAGCGCATAGGTAACGCTTTCGCTTATGGGATCAAATTCCTACATCCGCTGAGTTTTTTTTCTTTAATTTTGTAACGATTAATATATGTTTTCACAAATTCTTTTCTTATTCCTTTAGGTTTCTTTCTTTTTATATAATAATTTCATTCTTTCGTGTCGCAGACAAAGAAACGGGGGATGTCCCCCCGCCTTTTTTCACAAAATAACACGGAATATTTCAATTTCTCCACTTGCGCGAATTTATTATACATTTACAAGGTAATGCGCATGCTCTAAGCTTTCGCATTTCTGTTTACCTATAGACACTTGTCTCTTCTCCGCGTTGATTTAATCCCACTTGTTGCCCACTCTTCCAGAAGGGATGCTGCTTCCTGGAAGTTGGGGGTGGCAAGTCTTGCACTCCTTGATCTTGTGATTAGTGCCGTGTCGTCTGTGTAGAACACCAAAGAGGTCCTTGCGGGTCTTGGCATGTCGGAGGTGTAGATGGTGAACAACTGGAGAGAGAGTACCGATCCCTGTGGTACGCCTGCTACCATGGGCCTGTAGTTCGACAGCTTGTCGGCAATCTTCACACAGAGTTGTCTCCGGTGAAGGTAGAATCTTACAAGCTTGACGATGCCGACAGGGTATCCCATCGACAACATCTTCACCAGGAGACCTTCATGCCAAATCCTGTCGATGGCCTTGGCTACGTCTAAGAAGATCGCTCCTGTGACTTGGCGGTGGTTGAAACCCTCCGTGATGTACTCCCGTTAGACGAAGTACTTGGAGCTTAGTGGAATGTTCTGTTCGGTAGGCGAACTGCTCATCGGTCAGGGTTTTGAGTCTCTTCAGGATAATCCTCTCTGCTACTTTACTATGGATCCATCATTCATAATAATAATCATAATATTTTGTAGTAAAATTTCACTCGTCTAAGTAATATAAATTCCCTCCTGTATTTACGCTAATAAGTTCTAATATAATTTTTCGGTGTACATTAAATTCCCCTCGTGTTAAATGATAAGTACCCACTGCCGCAGAATTATATGTCGTAAGTGATGTTAAACCAGGATATCCTGAAAATAAAAAGCACCGTTGAAGAAGCAATTATTTTATACCATCGTTAACAAACGCCGCGGTTTTAATTCCTCTCTTGAAACGTAATTGAATACTGGGGTCATCGTTAGTCAAGTTCATTGTTTTGGGTTAGGTTAGAGGATGTAAAATATATACTTTCGTTTTATAGTAGAATAGGAAACAGCGTAAAAAGTTAAAGCTGGTTAGAGAAGCGAAGTCAATGGTCTCCTGAAGGACATTCAGGCTAGGTGAAAGTGGAGAACCGTTGCCGTTGTTCTACCTATAGCAAGTGTGTTCATGAGCCGATCTCGTAATAAAAATAGTTACTATTACCGTGAAAATATCTTTAAAGGTTCACTCGCAGATTTATTTGCCAGAAGGTTTATTGCGGTTTTGCAAGGAAACATTAAATTTGTTGGAATATACATTTAGTGATACTTGTATGTCCTTTTTGGGTTTTATTAGATTTTTGATATTAAACGACTCTTTTTGCTACCAATAGAGTAATAAAAATAGAATGTATGTTTTCATAGTTTTTGTTAACTGCATGTACATTGTACAACTTATTTTTACTTCCCTCGCATACCGAAGGGAAGTATTGTATTCGAGAAAAAATCACCCTCCGAGATTTTTTCGGATTCTGACGTTTCAGAACACGTAGATTCCGAAAATATAGATTTTTCAATTCCGTCAGTCTGTCTGTCTGTTGGTGCATTAACTAAAAAACTACTTGACGGAGAGCAGTCAAATTTGGTAGGTAGTTAACCCTACTGTCAGTGAAGAACTGGTAGAATTTTCACTGAAAAATATACAGGGTGGACCGTCTAAACGGAATAAATAGTGAAAAAAAAATTTTTTTGCTCAAATTTAAAATTTCCACGTTCCATGACGCGCTAAACCTATTTCAGGAAAAAAATTTTTTTTTTAAATTTTTTTCAATCATTTTTGAAAAAATTTTTACCACTAAAAAAAAATTTTTTTTTTCTTCAAATTTAAAATTTCCACCTTTCATGGCATTCTAACCTATTTAAAAGAAAAAAAAAAATTGAAAATTTTTTACCAACATTTTTGAAAAAATTTTTACCACCAAAATAGATGAATTTTTTTTTTTCTCAAAATTTAAAATTTCCACGTTTCATAGCGTTCTAAATCTATTTAAAGAAAAATAAAAAAAAATTTAAAAATTTTTGAAAAATTTTTACCACAAATCGATGGAATTTTTTTCAGATTTAAAATTTCCACGTTTCCATGGCATTCCAAATTTATTAAAACAAATTTAAAAATGTTTTAGAAAAATTAAAAAAAAAAATGAAAACATGTTTATGTAAACTATTTATCACCATTATAGAATAGACGAAATATTTTTTTTGCTGAAATTTAAAATTTCCACGTTTCATAACATTCTAAACCTATTTCGGAAAAAAAAATTGCAACATATTTTCACCAATTTGGAAAAAAATTTAAGACTAGAATAGACAGCAAACATTTTTGAAAATTTGTTCTATATTTTAATCACCACTATACTTCCACTCCATTACGTGAATGTGGGATTGAGAATGTGAGAGATGGCAATAATATTTGGCATATCCTATTATATACTTTTATTGAATAATGGCATCCCATATATATATATGGCTATAGAACTTTCGTACACCTAATTCTGAAATGAAGACAAAAAATTATCTACGCTAAAGTAACTAGACTAGCATTAGCCTACTGTAATCGATAGTATATACAGTGGGTCCCAAATTGAGGCTGTGTGAATTGCTATCTCCATTATTATAATTGATAGTTAAATGAAGAAAGTTTTAGGGAATTGTTTTAGTACTTCAGTAGCGGTTTTAGATTTCACCAAGCTTTTTAATTTTTGGAATAACTAAGGAAAACCATTTTTGGTAACCCTTCATTTCCTTGATTTAAACTTGCGTTATTTTAACGTTTATCTGTTTTAAGATCTTTACTGTAAGAGTAAGAGACAAAAAATATTGTGCTTTGTTTTTGAGATATCGACTACCACTTTTATTTTTATATGGATTTTTTGATTTTTTGCGCGTTCGATAATACCTCTATTTCTCTTTTCAAAAGTATATCATACCATGACAAAATGAATTCTTCTTATAAAGTTTTCGGTAATATAAATCAGAAAGGTAAGGGTTAAGAAATAAAAAGATTAGAAAGCCCCGTTAAAATGTTTCTTACTTTGTTTTAATCTGATTTTTTTTTTCTTGGCATAAAGGCTCATAGTCATACAGCCAGCTACAATTTAATAAATAAAAATTAATAACTAAAATACTAACCTAACCAACTTTTTAATCTGATGATTACACAGATACACACAGAAAAAAATGTTTTTCCAAAGGACTGACCCGAATGTGAAAGATCTTAAAAGAAGTTTTTGGGTAGCTAGCGAAAAACTGAACGGTGAAATCTATATTTTTGTGCCTCTGTCAGAAGCACACAATTTTTTTTTCTCCAAAGGATTAACACCCCTAACCCTTATGCACTTTGACCTCCTAAATCCGAATTTTGCACGAAAAATATAGATTTCACTGTTCAGTTTTTTGCTAGCTGTCCAGAAATCACGTTTAAGATCCTTCAAATTCGGGGGTCAGTCCTTTGGAAAAACATTTTTTTTGTTTACGTATGAATTATTACAGATTACAGAAATTCTTACATTTTCTGTTTGAGAGCGTATGCAGTTTCGATTCAACGGTTGAATATAACGGCCGTTCGTCCCCTATTACATAGAGATGAAACTCACAATATTTTTAACATTATTTACTTGAAAATCTTGGCACCTACGAAAAAAACGCTTAGAACATTTTTTTCGTAAAATTTCCTCATCTCTCATTCTCCTCTATACAATCTTTCTTATATTTACTGAGATGTAATTAAAAAATCGCGTCGGGCTCATAAATCACCCCATCATTTAAGCATTTTCGGACAGAAAGGCTACTCTATCCTGGCAAACTGTTTTATTTTATTATATGCCCTTCATACTAGTTGAAAACAATAAAATATTTTGGTTATAGCCTAAGAGCTGGCCACCGAAATTAAAAATGATAAGGTGCAGTGACATTTTTTAAGAAAAACCCTCTTTACTAGCTGAAAAGTACATAGCTCTGCAGCCAGAAGTCCATCCCGGAGAGGGAAGCGTGGGCTGACGGTTAAACGCGAAAATTTTTAATCATAATTAAATCTTAGGGTGCAGCTCTGAAATTTTGTGTAGTTACAGTTTTTAACTGTAGAAATTGAGTAAAATTATTGCCAGAAGTCTAGGTCGGGGATTAAAAGTTGCGAGAAGTCGGTAATGTCGTAAGAAAATTGTTGAAATTATTAAAATTTGACATTGGTCAAGGTACAGTTCTGGCGATTTTGTTTTTATTTTTACAATCTCCCTATTCTTCCGGGTTTTCCGGTTATTGGTATACCAGTGATATTAATGGAACAAAAAACAAACAAAATTCACGAAATATAAAAATATGCTATTTTTCGTTCACTTCTGTCGTCTCGAATTTTTTATTTCGCCCAATCAATTAACGATGCCGTGAAAATGCCAATTTCGATCTTTTGATATCGACATTTGGAACACTTTCCTGCTGATGTATTTATTTAGTTGTGAACATTTAAAAATTTCATGTTTTGCTTTTTCCGACGAGACTAATTGATTTCAAATCCACCCAGATCGTAGCACATCGGGTTAAGTGACGACATTCACAGCGGATTTCTCGGTTCGAATCCTGTACGGGAGTAATTTTTTAAAATTTGTTTTGAACTTACTGGCTGATATTTCTTATGCTAAAATTACATCGCATTTATTTATTTATTTCTATAGTTAAAAACTATTAGGTGCACAAACTTTCAGAGCTGCACTCAAAGATTTTATTTTACAAAAGTTCGCTGCACCTTACCATTTTTAATTTCCGACTCTCCGTCTATAAGCTTAATCATTTAGGTTTTGATTAATTTTGTTCTTTGAAAAATGTACCTACTATGTTTATTTTACTCTTTTAAGTATAACAATTTAAATGCCGTTTTATATTTTTAAATAAGTCAATATTTTTAATTTATTATAGTGTCCCAAAAAAATACCTGCTCAAACGAAAGTTGTAGAAAAATTGCGACATTTGATCGACAGAAAGCTATATTGTCAGGATCAGAACGTTTTTTTCACGAGCCTTTGAATTTTTTCCTCGTTAATTTAAAATTGTGACGGCACGAAAGTGACAAACTAATTTTATTTTAGTCAAAATAAGTTGTAACCTTAAATTAAAAAATCGGTGAAGGTATTTACACAGAACTTCCCTTTTTATTCATACAAGACGGTCACTATAAAAAATTATTAATTAAGGGATGACATATGAGAATTATAATCGCCATGTAATTAGCCCTATTATTACAGAGAAAACCTGATAACTTTTTTCCATCATCTACTGTATAGGGGTGGGATTTCTTTTTAAAATTTAAATAATAAAAAATAAATAGGTTTTAAATTTTCAAAACAAATATCTTTGTTGAAATATGTTTAGAATGTCATGAAACGTGGAAATTTTAAATTTGAGCAAAACAGTATTTTTTTCCATCACCCATTTTATAAAAATTTTTCAAAATTTCAAAATTTTTTCTATTTTAAACTTTCATGTTATTTTAAAATAGGTTTAGAATGTCACGAAACGTGAAAATTTTTAATTTGAGCAAGAAAAAAATTTTCATCACCCATTTTATAAATTTTCTAAATTTAATTTTTTTTTTCTAAAATTTTCAAAATTTCTATTTTTTTTTTTAAATTAAAAAAAAAAATTTTTGGGTAGGTTTAGAATGTCATGAAACGTAGAAATTTAAAATTTGAATAAAAAAGTTTTCCACTATCTATTTATTCCCTTTAGACGGTCCACCCTGTATATTTTCCAGTGAAAGTCTGATCATTTCTTCGGTGGCAGTGGCGTTAGCTACCTACCAAATTTGACTGTCTTCTTCAAGTAGTTTTTTAGTTAATGCCCACCTGATCGACAGACAGACAGACTGACGGAATTGAAAAACCTATATTTTCGTAATCTACATGATCTGAAACGTGAAAATCCGAGAAAATCTCGGAGGGTGAATTATTCTCGAATATAATACTTCCTTTCGGCATGCGAGGAAAGTAAAAGACAAAAACATTAAAGTCTACCTAACGGTAATTGGAAAATATTAGAAAAAGGACGGACGAGGCAATTGCACATAATCGCACCAATGTCACGTGCATTGACCGAAAATTTTTAGAATAATTATTTAATTATTGAAATAAATTGAATAAATAGTGTTAGTTTAATGAACAACTCCAACTCCATAGATGATTCAATAGAAGTAAATAAATATCCTATGGCTATGCTATCGGCAAACTTAGGACCATTACTTTCGGTCTCCATTAAACGTAAACTGTGAGTTAAACCATGGAAACAATTGTACCAACTATCAATGATTTGCCAGACGGTTAAAGCGTAACGGAGACCGAAAGTAATGGTCCTAACGGATAAAGCGAGAGCAGGTAGGTGGCTTATAATGATGGTGAGCCAGGTAACCAATCGACTACTTTCATTTGAGGTAAGCGCATAACGTATCTGGTTGACTATATCCATATACGGGTATCGTTTGTAAAATTCAGGCATGGTTTTCATGTTGTTCTGTCACAGGCAGGCCTTGTAATGATTCATCCTGGTAGCAACGCTTTAGACTAAATTTCGCAATTGAGAATAGAAATACTATAATTAATTACATTTGCAAAATATGTCTTTATGTAACTTAGCCGAATAGTTCAATAACTGTGGCCCAATTTTAAATAATAAAGAAAAGGTTCAAAGATTCACAAAAAAACTAAGCCCTGACAATTTTGATTTTTTGTCGATCAAATATCCTTAGTACCATTCCACCATTTTCGTGTGGGCAGATTTTTTTGGGACACACTGTATATGCCATTTAAATTATTAATCCTCCATGTCGGTTATTTTATTTCGTTGTTTAATAATGAGATTAAGAGAGCAGAAAGGATTTGTTGATGGGAACCTGGGAACCGACTTGTAATGCGACAAGAGGTATGAACTTTTCATAATAAATAACACATTCACATAGACCACCTACACCGAGACCTACACAGTTTAGTGAGCAGAATTAAAAATAAGTTTATATACCTAAAAATGGTCGACCCGAAATGACCATAAAGTATAAAGATTGAATACATAAAGTCTGTGAGGGTAACGAGACCTATGAAAATACTAAACGTTTGCTTATAGCATTCATTAGGTTTTTCGTTGAAGCGCTTTTACTGATTTTCGTATTTTAGCGATGCGATGATGGATTTCCAAAAAAAAAAAAAAAAATGAAAACGGAATAGCTTTTTAACTGCACGCTGGCATTGGATAGTTTCTTCAAAGTATCACGGATAAATGTCATTCTAAATTAGAGCAGCCGGACCTTATTTATACATAAATTAAGAAAGTGTAGTAATTTTGATAGTGACTTTTTCCCATTATCAAAATTAAACTGGTATGTATGCTTTGCACTTTTCTGTCTTCTATCTGCCTTCTTATTCATAACGCTCTGCCAGACGTTTTGTGGTTAATACATTATTCCTATTAGTTTCAGTTATGTGCTATATTGCACGTCTGACAGCATCATGCCATGTGCCACGGTTACCTGTTAGGCGGACGACCTCACCAAATCTCCCATCAACTCCTTTGACATCGGCTCAAGGCCAAGGAGAGTGGCCTCTTGCCATCTGCTTTTCACTGAACTAAGGGAATTCGGGAGAAATTTCTTAGATAATCCAGCTAATAGTACTCAAAAAAATTTCATGGTACATCCAGTAGACTTCTTTTATCTTCATCTTTATTTAGTGTTTCCAGATGACCCGGAAACGACGTATGGTGTATACTTTCAGAATATAAAATCCAAGGAATTTGCAAAACAAAAAGATCACCCAGTATATGATTGGTAAGGGACAGTTAAAGAGTTTTTTTAACACATCCTAATGAATGTCAGAATATTTTCCCAGTCGCTTAGGTGTCTCACAGAGCCCCAAGTAACTGTGAGATGTTTATTCAATGCTTTCACAACCTGAGCCTCAACCTCAACTCTGATCGTAATCAATGATATTTGTCGTCTAGGGCTACAGTTATTTATTGATTCAATCACAATTTTCCAACTCTGATCTAATAATCAGGCTAACCTTGATCTGTTCAGTCGAAAAGTACCGAGCTGTTTACATGTAAGAAGTACATCTTAGGTAATAAAATCAAACATCAGACAAAGCACAACTTTTTAATTTTTGTATATGGCCTTTTAAAAATGGCTCTTTAACTATCAAGGTGTATACACTAATTCGCTCCGTTTCACAAGGATAAGATGACTCCCGCAACGTTTTTCAATAAATGAGTAAGGTTTGGAGGTATTAAATACACCTGGATATTTGTATCTTCTAAATGATAGATTTATTATGCTTCCTGGCGTCGTTCGAAACTGTTTTCAAAATAATCCCTGATTTCTTACATCAGGTATAGTGGACCTTTTCAACAGCAAGGAAGTAGACTTTCCTACACAAAAACTAAATGTAAAAAGTTTTTGATAAAGTTCCAGTATTTTATGTATGATGGTGACTTTCTGACAATTTATATGGAATTTTAACGAGAAGCACGAAATATTAACTTCGGAACATCAGCAAATATTAGTAAAATACTTTTACTCTTATGATTGTTATTTAAAAATATATGTGTGTGTGTATGTTAGTGTTATATTCACCAATAGTATATATCGTCAGATGTTACCGAATTTGCCAAAATAGTATCAATGTAGGATATTCTCTCATATATGCATGGATTTATTTACAGGTGCCATATCACCTGAAGCTAACAATGGTTTTTGACGTCATTTATCACTGCCCTCCAACCTCTGATTACAACATTACCCATCAAATTCATGAATTAAATCAAAATAATTTCTGTACGTTGATTTCTCCGTGAATAGTATCAATGGCTTCTCATTACGGCATCACAAAAATTCCTTATTAATTGATTCCAGAAGGCTTTGGATCAATAAACAATTTTTTTCGATTTCATGCTAATTTGATTGTCTATCGATTTATTTGATAAACGACCGAACAATAATAAACATTGAACTTCTTGTTGATTTGATTTGTCTCGTACAATTCGTTAAATTCAGCGTATGTACAAATTTTAATTCCAACGCCCATTGCGATGCCTTTTATTCCATCCTTTTAGAAAGCACTGTAAACAAATATAATATTTCATTGGATAACAATTTAGGCCACTTTATTTAAATCACTGTAATTCATTCGCTACACTTCTGTGCATGTTAAAATAACCATTTCCCACGCGTTTAGCTCGGCTCTTCGTATATCAAATTCACCTCGTCGTTTACTTTTTTTAAACACCCGAAGCTAGTAAAATGCAGGAAGTACATTGTTTAAAAGTTTTTCACTCTGTTCGTCGTTAAGATTTATCTAACTACCAGCCTTCCTGGGATCGATAAGCAATAATTGCTAGTTTAAGTAAAATTATAAATTATCCTTAACAACCATTAATTAAAAATAGTGTCAGGGAAGCACTTAAATGCATGATTAAATGTACATCGGGCAATTGTTTTATTGAGTTTTCTTAAATGGTAGGAAACTTAAAGGTTAATTAAATTATTATATTTGCTTGTATTTTACCCATTGAAGTACTAGTATTTCAAAACAAATGTCATGTAATACTTATTTGTCTTTCGAACGCTACTATATACAACTGATAAAATATTGTAAATGGCCAAGAATTAGATTACGGTTTTTGACGATTTTGGCTCTCCCAGGTACTGCAAATAAGGTTTAGAATAAATATTTGTGTATGTAATTCAAATAGAGCTAAATAAACAATAAGAAAACATTATTTTAAAAACCAACTGATACTGTTAAAAGAAAATATACGCTAAAAATAAGACAGTAATGTTATGCTTCTGCGTTTATAACGTTAAGTTAGGTTAGGTTAATATGTGAGTGGGCTCCTGTCAGACTCTGCACCGCGACCATTAGGTCTATTGCGGCTCACTCCTAGCTATAATTCACCAAACAGATTCGGCTTTTTAAAGAAGCTGATAATGTTGTTGGGTGAAAAACCGTCCTCTGTAGGGGTGTCAATCCCGGACCATTGTTTAAATTCCGGGATTTTCGAGACAAATGTCAATTAATCCCGAGATCCCGGGACTAAACCCGAAAAAATTCAAATGTTTAATTTTAGCGGTTTAATTATTATTTATTCATTTTAAAGGCAAAACGGAACAAAACACAGAAAAACAAACAAACGTGTATAAAAATTTTCAGGTTTTTGGAAAAAGATCACAAAGATATCAAAGCGTCTACACTAGACGCAGCTCAAGCATTCGACATCAAATTTCGTGCTGCCATGTTGCCAAGTCGCATGGTAAATATTAAAATAATGACATTAATTATATCTTAAAAAAAAAATAAAATAATTATTGCCATTCTAAGCTGTGTATTTTATTTTTTGTAACTTATTCCGAGATTCCCAGAAATAGGACTTTTAATCCCGGGATTCGAGATCGATTTTTGACCGGGATCCCGGGGTCTTGGGATTTCGGGACCCCGGGATTGGCACCCCTAGTCCTCTGGCTTCAATCGCACTTTGTCAAGCAGTGAGCATCTGGTTCTTTCTGCAGCAGGACAGGTACACTGTCACTGTCGTAATACTGAAATATTAAAAAGTGTTTCACCTGTGCGAACGGAGCTAGTTTTTTTGTTGGAGAGCATAGGACAGTGGATTTTAAGAGTGGTCATTTAAAGGGCGCCACCTGCTGTATACTAAATGTAGTGATATAAATAATTTTGCCAGCCAGAAACAAAATTAAGTTACTAGCATTCCTGCGATGGAAATATTAAAATTAACTAACAGTGTCAAAAATCTCAAAATCTAGGCAAATATCAGGTGCACTAGTGCATATAACAAGAACATGTAGACATTAAATATTTATCATGACGCAAGTGAGATGTACACAAACAAAAAAACTAAATAGAAACTTCAGATGTTACCTAAACGTGGTTCATACGCATTAAAGAAATTCGGTATACTTGATCTAATGAAACTTCACTGAAAATCAAACTTTACTTTCGAACTGAGATTCTCTGGCAACTACGACTTATCTGATACACAACTATGACTTCTAACTTACACCAGCGAATTAAAGATTTACTCTGAATTAAATCTGCAGCTCACCACTAAAGTATTAGGTAATAAACGAGATTTTATGAGCTAACAACTGCAATATTCGCTACTTACACTTAGATGGTAATGAATGTTCTGAAAGAAGTATTTTCTGTTAAAAATATCTCATGTGTAACATAGTAGAAGGTAAATCGGCATTACATGGTATTATACGCTGCCTTGCAGTAAGAATCTTAAGTATTTCATCATTCTGTACATAAACTTAGAGCTTAACTTATAGTTGCAAGATTGTGGTATAATTTACTTTAATAGATCTCTATCAAAATTTCCTGGGTGTTGCCAACTTGCGCACTCATTACACACATTTTCTCTAGCCAATGATAATGCGCCACCAAAGGACTTTTACAATCAAAAGACAGAATTTCACAAGTATGTAATAACTTAAATGCAAGAATATATCATTAACATCACTAACTCAAATTATACTTAAAGAAAACATGTTTACGCTCTGAATGTTAAGACTTTGCAGACATGCGTGACGCTATGCCCATTAGAGTAAGAGTGGTTGCATACCTCTCTATTCCAATAAGTGAAGTAACTAGAGTCAGTTTACTGCAAGCAAATATGAAATAATTCGTGTAGCATTTTCAAATGCTACAACACAAGACGTGCTCTGCTGTTTCATCATCCTCCAGACACAGACGGCATTCGGCCTCTACCATCAGTTCAATCAGTCCAATTCTATGTAGGCGATGATTTAATCTGCAGTGCCCAGTGTATAGGCCAATTAGAGTTCTTAGGTGTAGCCTATTTAACTGTAATAGTTTTTTAGTTCTTGAACTAATTTTGGTAGTTCCTGCCAGTTCTGGATTGTTTTCAATTCGCCGGTTCTGGTCATATAAATTTGATTGCCGCGACTTCTCTGGTCAAAGAATCGGCAACTTCGTAGCCTTCCATATCACAGTGGCCAGGTATCCAGATTTGAGACAGTTTGTTATTTCTGCCCAGTCGGGTAAGAGTTTCCTGGCAATTCCAAACCGTTTTAGGATTAAACGGCAGGATCAAGGACTTTAAAAGCCGCTTGGCTATCTGAAAATATTTTTATTGATCTGTGTTTAGGCTGCGTTTCTTCTAGCATCCGTGCACACAACTCAATGGCATAGATTTCTGCCTGAAATATATGCGCATTATCACCCAGGCTCGAAGTTATTCTTACTTTTGGTTTCCGACTATATAAATCAGCTTAAGTTCCCTTAGGAATTTAGGAGTCTACTCTGAACTAACAACTGTCTGCCCTTTGTAGATCGGTTTTGTTCCGATTCCATTTGTCTCTTCCAGGAAACAGGACTTTAAAGGGTAGTTCATGGTTGATCAAGGTAGGCATCACATCTAGGCATTCCCACGCGTTTATTATAATAATACTAATTATTTTCCTTTCAGTTTTCTCCTAATTAAACTAGTGTGCTTGTTCGATACAATTTCCCACAAATAAATGACAAAACCCATTCGTCATCTTGAAGCCACTATTTTGAATTCTTGAATTGTTAAATTCCGACCAAATATTTATAATCAGCAACCTCGGTAATCCTCAGATACCAATTTTCAATCGAATCTGACGATAAATGATAAAACTCATCAGCCGTATTAACGCCATTTTGAATTTTTGAATTTCGATCACATATTTATAACATTGCGACCTTAAAAATCCCTAAATACTAATTTTCAGTAGATTCGGATATCAAATGACAATGAATTCGGAGAATTTATTTTCATTTAATATCCGTCATTTTTATCTTGCAATCGCCATCCTTCATGTTTCTATTAAATTGTATTCTCATATGAACCATATGCACGTGCAAAATTTCAAGTCAATACGACATCTGAAAGTGGAGAAAATTGAGTTCCAGAATTTCCTTACACAAAAAGTTACAAACAGGTTAAGCTAATATAGTACGGTCAAACTATGCAGCTACGAAATTAACTTCTCTCCTGGTTTTCGAGGGCATTGAACACGGTGCTACCCTTCCTTTTGCCCGTAAAGGGCGGGAGGCCAATCAACTCCATTTTCTGGGTTTTTCTTTGGAGAAGGGCAGTACCACCCTCCCAAGAAGTGGAAAATAGTGTGTTCTTTTACTGTTTTAGTGGATATTTCAAGGAAAGCGTTTTGAATATGGGTTCATTCAGTTTGAATATGGGGAATAGTGGTTCGGACTCCACTATAAAATGGGCCTTGTTTCTCTTTACCTAACACAAAATCATTCTGAATTTTCAAGGAGTTACCTCGGTGACTTGAGAAGCGGTTAAGAAAACATTTAATATGTGTAGGGGATGATACCACTTCTCACCTCCTCTCACAGCAGGGTTAACTATATTTCCACGGAGCCCCATATATCATTCGTGATAAAAAACCACACAGTTGTAAAAAAATATATTTTCCAGTAGTATAGCTATGAGACCTCTTGCTCACAAACTTCTTCTAAATCTCCATAAGAACAAAATCATTTTTGTCTGATTTGGTCAATTTTTCCCTACCATTTTTTATTTTTAAACAGTTCTGTACAATTCTAAACACGGTCTGTACAGCTTTAAAACAGGTATACAGGTACAGGTGTAGGTATATAAGTGCAGACCTGTTTAAAAACCGTACAGACCCTGTTTAAAAGCTGTACAGACCATGTTTAGAGTCATACAGACCTGTTTAAAAACAAAAAGTGGTAGGGAATACACTGACCAAATCAGACAAAAATGTGCAGATTTTGCTCTTATGGAGATTTAAAGGAGTTTGTGAGACATAAGTCTCATAGCTATGCTACTTTTTCTCAAACTTAAATTTAAAAAACAATCGTCACCCTCTCGTTCAGTTAATTGAACTTTACCTAGTATCGATTTTAAGGTCCGTTAAAAATTCATTTGATTTTGTTTCTTCATTTTTACACCGCTAAACAATATTGTTATAGTTCATCTAAAGTCAGTTTGAAAATCATAAAAAAGACCTACAAATGAATGTATTATTATAAATATTTTTCTGCTACTTGATAAGCACGATATACATGATTTATTTATAATAATGTTAGTTTAAAGAACGGTTCTATAAATGATTCAATAAAAGTAAATAAATATCGATTAACCTACGGCTATGCTACCGACAATATTAAGAATGAACCAAGGGCTTATAAGGGATGGAGATCCAGGTAAACAATCGACTACTTTCGTTTGAAGTAAGCGCATAACATATCTGGTTAACTATTCGTATACGTATATCGTTTGTAATATTTAAGCACGATATCGGTACGTATACTATCACATCAGGCTTTGTAATGGTTTATCCTGGTAGCAACGCTTTAGACTGAATTTTCAAATTGACAATAGAAATACTATAAGGACTCGGTGGAGCCTTTATCATCTGTCTGTTTACAGTAATAATCTGGACTGAATGAATCTCCTAACTGATTTATTAGGTATCTTTCTAACATTGAATTTCACAATTGGTTAAAAGAAAAACTAATATTGGTGATGAGGATCCTCATTGCAGGTATAACAATGAAATAATTGTTCATATAAGTTCATAAATGAACAGATATATTTTTTTTCTACTCTCTTATGTATATTTCCTGTTTTCTGTACAGTCAATAGAATGGATAAATAGGCAATTCCAGTTATCTGAACGGATATATCTCATATCCTATCTAGGGTGGATATGAAACCGACCAATCGCAATTCGTGTATTAAGGACATAGCCAAATATTTGTTTTAAAAAATTCAAGTTAGTGCGTAAGTTGTCAAAGTAATTTTCGGTGTATGTGTTAATGTTTAATAAATCTTTCAAAATGTTATAGTTTTTTTCTTAAACTGGTCGTAGAAAAAGTTTACTTGACAACTCGATAGTATTATCCATATCGCACTGGAAAGATTTCGATATCATATCATGGCTATCGTACCCACTCTTGTTGCACAAACTACTGTTTAAATTACATTTTAGTAATAAATAAGAAATCTAAAAATATTTATTTAAAAATGGTTCCATCTGAATCCTTTATTTTATTTAGCAGAAATCCTTAAGAAATAATATATAAATGTGTTAATAATATTCATAATTTAATACATCTTGATTGAAAATTAATTATTATTTACATAATTTTTGTAATCTTAATCTTTTAGTGTTTGTGATTTTCTTATGATTACATGGTGCTGAAATATGGCATATTAAAATTGGACATGTCCCTTAATTACTTTTTTATTGTGGGAGCTGGATATACAGAATATACAGTCTTAAGTGTATGTCTTTCAAATAGCTGCAGTTAAAGCTTCATCATGCCCGAGAGAAGGAATATTTTTTCCCACGTAGATGCATCCGTGAGTAATTATAATAGAAATTTAATAAAAGTCAATGTTTCATGCAACTAGGGAGACGAAGAAAATTACCACGGTCTTCCAGATGATTTTGTTCACCTTACCGTAAACATGGGATAGTGCATTGTGGTCTCATTGTTGTCTGCTCGCCGACCCATGGAACTTCGAGGTCGTGTCACAAGAATATATGAAACTTTACATATATATTTTTTATATCGCTGGTGAAACAGTTTGATTTTCCGCTTTTCCGCGGCGTGTTGTGGCAGTTATTAGTAGTATCTAAAAACAAATAAAGTTATTTACACGTACAAGTGAGTGGTTTATATTAATCGATTACTAAATTGTAAATAATATTCACAATTTATGAGTGTTATGTTTGGAACTGACATCCTCGTAAGAAGTTGATGAATATTCTGTTTATGGGTATTGACATCAGGACTAGCATTGCAGTGGCAGTGGCCGAGGTATGTTTTAAGAAAATAATAAAAATCAAATCATGTGATGTAATACATATACAATGTATCTTAGTACCTACCCTTGACGTACACCGTCTCTACAGTCAAACTTTCAGTGACTGACTGAAGATATTTTCTAAGATATGTTTCTTAGTTTTAATATACGTTGTTAGGAATTTCAAATACACCAAAGCTTTGGTAAAGATTCGGTTGACTTCAATATACCCGATGATGAATTTTCTAGATCATGCTACTTTTTACAACCCCTATTTTGCTATGGGACAGCGATTACCAGAAAAAGTTATTGCTGTTTACATTTTCTCCTGTCTATACCGGCTTTCGACATTTTTAATATAATCGGCATACATTTACAGTTTTAAACCTAACATTTTTAGCGTAAACCTAAATCCAAAAATTCCTATTCCATATTGAACGCATCATTGACCATTTAATCGTTATTTTTAACTGCCAAGTATGAGTTGGGCAAAAATCGGAGAAAGAATTTTCTATGCAAAAATATTTGAAGTTATGCCGGTGGTATTAGAGCTGCTGGAGCTACAGTTGGGTTTAAAATATTAAGTAGGTGTTTTTGGAGTAGGTGATATCGAATCTGATGTCAGAAGTTAAATATTCAAAATGGCGTATCCAATAGGGCTGAAATATTCGCATAACTTTAGCTGATTTTGGGTCTGGTGCACTTTAGTTCGTTGTGATTTGAAAATTTTCTAAATGGTAATGAAGAGTATAAGATGAATAGAATATATTAAAAAAAAATTGTTGGATGAACCATCAATTTAAGAGAAAAAAAAATCGAGAGAGGCAATAAAAAATCGCGCAACAATCTATGTATTCATAGCAAATGTCCGAATTATTTCGAGTGATTTAGTGAAAAAAAGGCGGGGGGAAACCCTCTGCACCCCCCCTTTTCTTTATGTGCGACACTAATATAGTGCCTGCAGCGCAAATAAATATGAACAATTAGATGTCCGAAGAAAAACGTACTAACCTATCCTAAAGAAATCACAGAAAAGAATGAAATTAATTTCAAGTTATTTTGTGGAAAAAGGCGGGGGGACACCCCCCGAACCCCCCGATCTTTATGTAAAAAAGCAAAAAAAAATTAATTTAAAAGGTATATTTCTCTGAAATATGGGTCAATATATTGGTGAATCTTTCTGCAGCCGTGGGACCGTATATCGCCAACCACATGAACACACCAAGCCTAAATTCTAAATAGCATTCATTATAAGAAAAAAATTATATCAAACAGAAGTAATTCAGTAGATATTGAACAATGAACGCACTAACAAAATTATCCGTATAAATCCCCTAAAAATAATCTCCGAAATGATAACCGTAAACATCCGAACAAATACAATCTATGTAATCCTTGCAAATGTCAAGATAGAAATAACGACAATATCCGAAATAACCAACGAACATTTCCGAAGTGGTGCAATCTATGTTACAATGTCAAATGTCAACATGGAAGTCGTATTCAACATGTAAAAACAGTGTGAAAATATATAAAAATTTGTATATTTCAACCATTAATTATTGTGATCCTCATCCTCACCTAAAAATCCATTGTTATGGAACTCAAGTGAAAACACCAAATATCTTACTACGAACTAAAGTGCACCTGAGCCCTGATTTTATGTAGAAACTGGTCCACTAGAAAGGGTGGGGAAAACTTTTTTAAAATTGAACCACCGCGCGCCGCCCGGTGTGTCGTTAGTTTTATGGGTCAAAATTTGACTCCTTCTCTGTGATTTAACCAAAATCTATCTATTTGGGCTGAACATTTTCGTAATAATGAGCACTTTGGTGAAGAACTGTGAAAATTACAATCCAGCTTACGCACAACAGCTGTCACAAGCCTGTAAAATATGTGAAAACCCTATAAAGTCAGAATCTGGGCACTGCTATTGCCTATATAACTTCTTGGAAGTCCATCAATACAATTTATCATGATTTTTGACTTGCGAAATCTGAATTCCAAGGGTAATTTTAGAAATGACCATTTTTTGGCCGAAGTTGGTAATTTTTGGGCCCTTTTATGTATGTAACAAAATCTTAAGTACCACGTACTCTTTTATTTTAAGTTCTCTTATTCAGATTCTGCAAGTCAAAAAGCATGATAAAATATGACATTAATGGACATCCAAGGAGTTATAGAGTAGCGGCAGAATGACTACTAGCGCTTCAGTGGAGCATTTCCGAATTACTTCCTGTGGGTTTTATATTTATGTGTATGCCTTGTGTCTCTGTCCCGGGAATCCCGGGACGGGATTTCCCGGGAATTATGTCACTTTTTATCGTTCCCGTTCCCGGGAAATAACAGTCGGGATTTGCCGGACCCGTGGAAATAAAAATAAGTTTTAAAAATATTAAATTCGGTGCTCCCAAATTTTAGAAAGCGTTCGCATCGGACGGCATTTATGTTTTATTTGGTTATTGTATTATTTCCTATAGGTAGTGTTGTTGTGTCTTTTTAATTATAAATAAAACAAAACAAAACTGACGGATTTATTTTTTGACCAAAGAAAGAAAAGAAAAAAAAAACATTTAAAAAAATCGGTAAAGGTATTTACACAGAACTTCCCTCGTTATTTGTGCATGACGGTCACTCTAAAAAATTATTAATTATGAAATGACATTGGGAATAATAATCGGAATATAGTTATTGCTATTATTACAAAGTAAACCTGATAACTTTTGGTCAAAAAAATATACAGAGTGCTCACCCAGCAACAAAAGTTCAATACTAAATAACAAGTGCCAAATATGGAAGGCTTGCGCAAATACCTTTACAAATGTCCAACACGACTGAATTATTTCTTGAGATGACCACCCTGTACATTTTTCAATAAAAGTATAATAGGTGCATATTCCAGATATTATTGCCATCTGTCACATTTTCAATCCCACATTTACGTAATGGAGTGGAAATATAGTGGTGGTTAAAAAAATTTAATTTTTTAAAAATTTTTCAAAAATGTTGGTGAAAAAATTTTCAACATTTTTTTTTCTGAAATGTCATGAAACGTGAAACTTTTAAATTTGAGCAAAAAAAAATTTTTCCATCGATTCTAGTGTTAAATTTTTTTCCAAAATTGTAAAAAAATGTTGCAAATTTTTTTTCCGAAATAGGTTTGGAATGTCATGAAACGTGGACATTTTAAATCTGAGCAAATAAAATGTTTCGTCTATTCTATAGTAATGAAATGGATTAAAAATGTTTAAAAAAAAAAATAAAAATTTTTCAAAAACATTTTTAAATTTCTTTGAATAGTTTTAAAATGCCATGGAAACGTGGAAATTTTAAATCTGAACAAAGAAAAAAAATTTCCATCTATTTTAGTGTTACAATTTAAAAAAAAAATGGTAAAATAATTTTCTAATATTTTTAAAAATAGATTTAGAACGCTATGAAAAATAAAAAAATTTAATTTGAAAAAAGAAAAAAAAATTCCATCTATTTTAGTGGTAAAATATTTTTCAAAAATGATAAAAAAAATTTCATTTTTTCATTCAATTTCATTTCACGTGGAAATTTTAAATTTGAGCAAAAAAAAATGTTTTCATTATTTTTTCCCTTGGGACGGTCCACCCTGTATATGTTCCAGTGAAAGTTTAACCATTTCTTCACTGACAGTAGCGTCAAATACCTACCAAATTTGACTGCTCTCCGTCAAGTAGTTTTTTAGTTAATGCAGCAACAGACAGACTGACGAAATTGAAAAACATATGTTTTCGTAATCTACGTATTCTGAAACGTCAAAATCCGAAAAAATCTCGGAGGGTGATTTTTTCTCGAATACAATACTTCCCTTCGGTATGCGAGGGAAGTAAAATGAATATTTGGATGATGTGACATTTTGAAACAAAAAATTTGTGTTTTTCAAGAAATATATGAAAAATTTAGTATTTCCCGGGAATCCCGGGATTCCCGGGAACGACAAATTTTATTTCCCGATTCCCGGGAATGAAAAAATGTCGGGAAATCAGAAACCCTAGTATGCGTCGATCTGGTTTTTCCTGATTTTACAAAAACTTAATAATTTTTTGTTGCCGCGATTGTCATATACAGTAAGTACAAACAATTCCGTAGTGATTAAATGTAATGTGCGAGTGAATATTATTTTTTTGTTATGTTAAAACATTTTTTTGCGTAGGTGAGATGACATTTCATTTTTTGCAATATATTGTATATGTGACTAAACAATTAATTATTAATACTCAATGAAAATTTACCGTTGTTTAGAGTTTAACATTGACTTTTCTGTCGGGCCCATCTTTGAGTAACAAGATGGAAAAATTGATTTCGCGAAACTAGGGCTTAATGGATGGTCCGTTTTTGTATTATCTATAAAATGTGCAAATCTTTGAGCACTTATTCGGTTGCCATAAGGACCTCCTGAGCTATAAAATTAATCAACAAAATTAGTATTTTCTCAGAATATTTTGAAATGTTAACTACACACATATCTTGTATTTCATGGTTTGATCCACTTTTCCCTCTGCTCCAGTTTATACAGACTTGTTAAAGGAGATTTTCATTTCGGAAAAATTGCCCGATCGATGATTTTTGTTGAAACGTGTTCAGAAAGGTGTGGAGAACAAAATATCAAAATGCCACCGCGGGAAATTATGCAGCATTTCCAGCGTGAACGGGCGGCCGACGTAGCGCGAGTTGGAGCGTTAATTAACAAATTACTACACATATTATATATGTTTCTTTCATAAAATTTTGTGTTCTTTCCAATGGTTTTGTTAGTTCTTTCATGCAAATTTAATTCAAAAAGTTATTCATGAAGTATCGTATTGAACCTAAATTGTTTAATACAAAATTTTCCACACAATTTCTCGCGGTGGCATTTTGCTTTTTTGTTCTCCACATCTTTGTGAACACATTCCAACAAAAATCATCGATCGAGGAATTTTGCCGCAGTTTGGGTCTTTTTTGTCTAATTTGACTCCCCTATGTGGGAAATGAATAAAACTTTATATTTTTAGTATTATTCGATCTATTTCCACAGTTAACCACGCAACAAACATCTCCGCATGATTTTTCCATGATATTAGCCGTAGATTATGTTACACAATAACAAACACTAAACTGCTGATTTTTACAATGTCAATTGTAGCTGCGGCGTTCCCAATACTTCCCACTTTGGTGGCATTAAAGTAAACCCAGAGATTTGCGCGTTTTTAAAAAGCTTATAATAAAATATTTATTAAGAACAAGGCTTCTTCTGTTCACGTACGTGTAAACGACACAGGAATTAACTTTCTAGTTGGCCACTATGAGCGCTAGCTGTCACGTACAGATAAGCTCCGCCTTTCTGCCAGTAGTCTATATTGGAAATAACAGTATCTAGATTCTGCCTTTCTAGGCTTTTCACATTTTCTACATATTTTTGACAGCTGTCATGTGTCAAAAATAAACTGGATTGCAATTTTCGTAGTTCTTCATTAAAGTGCTCAGTATTGCGAACATTTTCAGTCCAAGTATATTAATTTCAGTTGAATTACAAAGAAGGAGCCGAATTTTGGTTTAAAAAACTCGTAAAGTCCACACTGCACTGTGCGCCATCACTAAAAATTATGAAATAAAATTCCAAAAACTATAGGTTATTATTGCTTGATGATGATTCCATTGTAGATTTATCATCAAGCTGTGACCAGTGCACAGCGGGCCGGGCTATCAAAAACTAGGCAAACGTCAAATCTCATTGGAATTGCATTGGAATTGGTATTTACGTATTTTAGAAATTTTATACCAAAAGTTAAAAATCGGCACAACAAAAAACGGAATACAATAAAGAAATATCAAGGATATACACACGGCCAGACTCAGAAACAGAAGAAACAGAAAACTCAGAAGTAGAATAGGAGAGAAGATGATCACAGACAGAAACTAAGAAGAAGCATATCACAAAAACCTGAAAGTAAAAAGAAGCACGAAAACCTAAAAGAAGCATTTCAAAAACGCCTACACTTTCCATCCGATGAAGACAGAAGGAAAACAAGAAGAAACATCTCACAAACACCTACACGCTCCATCCTATACTCCTACCCCATGCGGCTCTCGCTGCTGACAACAAGCATGTCCAATGTCCAATCCAGCGTATGCAGTCGGTCCTGCGGTATATAAAAGCACCGGGGGTTTGTTCCGGCACACGGTGGGATGATCAGCAGGCGATCGGGCTGCGTAGTGGAACAAATCTCTATGCACCGGAATCGGCAGCAATGCCCACCTTACGCTGGCAAATCAATCAATCAATCAAAAGTTAAAAATTCAAAAGACGAATCGAATATGGCTACCAGAATATTTTTGCAGATTTAAAATTTAATACATAAGTGTATTAGGATTTTCTTATACAGTGTTTAATACCTAGCAAGGGATCCTTGCTGTGTAGAAGCTCCATAAGACGCCACTAAAAAGGGTGAAAACGCTTTCTGAAAAATGAGATCGCCCTCCCTAGTCAATTCGATTTTATTACCTAGTATCGATATTGAGGTCAGTCAAATTAAAACCAAACGTGTTTTTGACGGTGATATATTTAATAATTTTAAGTAAGCGTTTTCTATTAAAGAGGGTGTAATTTTTCTCCAAAATATTTTTAACACTTCTTATTTTAAAACTAAATTAAAGCAGTGACAAAGAAATAAGTAATTCTTATTTTCCTGGAAAAATAACCTTCTTTTTTCACTTATTTAACGTCGGCCTATTTCCGCTACTAAGGCCAATCACCGACGCCAGGAGACGAGCTACCCCCAACCTAAAAGTTTGCCGGACCTCTTCTCTATCGAAGAGTAGGGATCTTTTACTTGCCTAACATTTAATGGACAAAGGGATCGACTGCTTTAAAGCGAATTTCATAGTTCTAAGTCAAATAAAAAATTCCCGACAAAGAGTGAACACGGCGCGAGACACCCAAAAAAAGGCCATAAAACTCGGCCATAAAAGTGTCAAAGCCGACGTAATTTATTGCGGCTCAGGACCGTACTTAAAATTATTGTGCCGTGAGTTACAATCTAATTAATTTAATGTATGGTTGATAAATAAATACTTAGTTATTTGTTACAGTGATAATGATAAATTAAAAAAAAAATTTCTGTTTTGCTTGTGTTTGCGGGGGTTACATAGTGGATATACCATCCTTCGGAGGGGATGTAAAGCAGTCGGTCCCTTGTCTATTAAATGTTAGGCAAGTAAAAGATCCCTACTCTTCGATAGAGAAGAGGTTCGGCAAAATTTCCAGGTTGGGGGTAGCTCGTCTCCTGGCGTCGGTGATTGGCCTTGGTAGCGGAAATAGGCCGACGTTAAATAAGTGATAAAAAAAAAAGATAGGAATAATATTTTATATATTGGTAGAGCATTGATGAATTGTCTTCAAAGTCCAAATTATGTTTTCGGAGAAATTCTTGAATATCTTTTTTCTTTGTTCCCGAATTTGGTATTTTCTCAATTTGTCGCGAATGATACGAAGCATTGTCTAAAACAATTACGCTGTTTTCTTCTATATTTGGTAGCATTGAAGTCTGAAACCATGCTTCAAAAATATCCGCAGTCATGTTTTGGTAATAGTCAACGTTTGATTCTTCCATTTTTTTCCCACTTAATTTGAGACCATTATGCACCGTAGGTACCTCATTTTTCATATACTTGCTATAAATTAAATCTCTTAACAATTTCACCATAGACGAATCTATTGCTCGTGCTGCTCCTTTATCCGATCTAACTTTTCGATTAGGTACCACATCCTTAATTATTCTATAGATAGACCGTTTTGAAATTTCTAAGTAGGCCGTTTTTTCCACGGGTCCTTTTTCGCCTTCACTTTCTTTTATATTTTTATAAACGTTTAAAACTACTTTTTTAGTATGTTCGCATAAATATTGTCTAGAACTTTTCTCTGTAATTTGCGAGCCATTACCATTTTTTTTACCATTTAAACTGTTTTATTTTATTTAACTATTTACATTTCAAGTTTTAACTAATATCATAACAGTGTACAGTTGTAAATCATAATATTTAATTTATACAAAGTATAAAAAACAATAATATGAGTGCCGATGGTATGGCAGAGGATCTTAGATGAACTTGTCTAAATATTTAGTTTATTAATAGCACACTTATATCTAATTTATGTGCATTTATTTTCCATATTTTTTTTTTACAATAAAAATTAAAATAATTACTATTTAAGTGGGGTGGATTAAGCAGTGAGGGTAATAATTCTAAACACCATTTCCCATATCTTCGTTAAATTATCTGCTGGAGCTAAGTTGAGGATCTTCCCAAGGCCTGAACATTATCACAATATTATTTTACCACAGCCACTAAAAAATGGAAAACACGTCGAATATTTCACCATCCGCCGGAATATTTTTACACAACTACATAAAATATGCTTAAACAAAGAGCAATTTCACTTATCTGTTAAAGTGTTATACATTCTAGGCACTCACAATCAAAATAAAATGTAAACACTGAACCACACATTGTATTATTGCATGAAGCACATAACCTATATATTCTAAATATAACACAACTCGTTCGTAAATATAACACAACTTCGTAGTGACCGTTAGATCGTAAAATATTTTAGGAGTGAGTGGCGTAATTATTAGAAATTATAACTGATACTGGCGAGTTTCCCTTAATTTCTTACTTTAATCCATGCCCCGCTCTATCCTAGTGGTAATAGGCGGCAAAGCTTTGAAATTTTTTATCTGACTTAGAAATATGAAGTTTACTTTACATCCCCTCCGAAGGATGGTATATCCGCTATGTAACCCCCGCCTAAAGTTACATACCTTCTACGCATGCGCTGATATACAAGCCGTTAGAAGATGGAGCGAGAACGCTGTGTTTCCCTGGAGAGGCTTAGCCATCCAAGTACTAACCGCACCCGACGTTGCTGCCTTTGCGTATCGAAATACGAGTATATGCAGACGTCTCTACGCGCGCTTCAATAGCCTTTTTAATAAACTATAAATTGGATTAGGTATAATTAAAATTCTGTATTTTATTTGCCATTATTTCTGTTCTTCTCATTAAGTATGATTTTTTCCATATTTCATATCATTATTGTGAATAAGCTCATCTGCATTTTTGAGTAACCTTCGAAGATGGTCTATATTGTTTATATCTGTAAAATCTTCTTTTTCTTTCTTCCAATAATTGAAGTTTTAACTTTTCCATTCAGTATTTACTATTTTCCATAATTTCGTGTAAAGGATATATCATTAGATTGTTTCATAGTATTTGGACACGTATTGTGTAGACAACATGCTCTTTTACATTATGCTTTTTTATATAATACAGTAACCTTTGTATAAGTTGACAATATGAATTAATTTAATCAGGTTATACCGTTCTTCTCCAATAAAATCGCAATTTTATGTGTAATAATTTGAACTTTAATCTGTTTTAAAGAAAGATTCGTTATCCGTTTGACATGTTATGCAAAAAATCTGAAGAAATAAGTTTGACGTAAATTTATCCGATAAAGTTAAAGAGATCATCCGAGCTTAACAAATATTTTAAATAGTTGTTTGTTGAAATATGGTGATCTGTTAACGGAACGCAAAACATTAGTAATAAAAACTGCAAAATTATCATATACAGACCATATTTCACATTTGATTAACATTTTTCTAGAGTAATAAAAAGTAGAATTTAATTCAAAGCATGAGCATTTCTTTAAAAAAGAAGTTACAGTAAATGGGTAACGTCGCCAATTTCTTCTGATAATCGAATATACAAACCAATAAAATAAAAGCAGACAACAATTTTTAACAAGCTAACTAATATACCCTTCGCCGATTTACTGCACATTTTATACAATTGTTGCACATTCTATAGGTTTTAGACAGTTTTAATTACAAAATATTAAAAAACATTTTTTAATTTAAAAAAATTAGTGACTTTTATTGATTTATTTTGTTAAAAAACAATAGGGGTTTTCCTCTAGCTAACACTAACTTACTGTCCAAATTTCAATACAATCGGACTCTTTGTTCTTAAGTTATCGTGCTTACAAGAAACGTGACGTACGGACAGACAGATGGACGGACGGACATTTTGAAAGTTGTTCAGAATTCGCTCACCAACACAATGATATGAAATTTTTTTCTCTGCCAGCAATATTACCGGTTTCAGAAATGTGCCGATCGAGTGCAATATACTCTTCGTTTTGTATTTGCAAACAGTATACAGGGTGTTGCATCATGAGAGGGACATAGCTTAATAGGAGGTAGAGAACATCAGTGGTAACCGGAACCTCCCATAGAAATGTCTCATTGGGCCTTCACTACGAAATTACAGGGTGTTAAATAATTTTTGGCCAAACCTGTTTTTTGTCATAACTTTGACAGGAAATGAAATAACGGATTCATATTTGGTACGGCTAATGTACAAACGAGCCCCAAGAGGTACATGTATAAAAAAAAATATATCCAGGTCCGGACTCACTATAATTTGTTTCTTCTTTGCATCAATAAAACATCACCCTGTATATATTTTTTTGAAATTTCGATACGATATTCGAAAAGACCAAGAAAAAACAAACAAAATGGCCTATTTCATTTTTTTGTTACACCTTCGTGGTTATTTAAATACGTTGTTAAATGTGTAAGAAAATGGATTACAGAACCCTATTAAATGAGAGGCACGTGAAATAAATAGTTTTATAACTAAAATTTGCAAAAATTCTATTGAGCCTAGGTGGTCTGGGTGAATCCTAATTCCGGCACGTTTTAAAGGTCCATTTTGGTAAAAAACTGTGGTCCTAATAAGTAATCGGGTATGAAATAACAAAATTTTTAATAAATCACAGTAGGCTTGTTCAAAGTGACAGATAATAAAAAGAAATCTCCTAAACAGTTGAATAATTGTTTGTTAGTAATTTAATGTGTCAATAATCCGCATTTAGTTAGTGAAAACTTGTGAAAATATTTTAACTATGCCAGTAAAATTTACAAACGGGGAATATGCTGACATAATATTCATCTATGGTTTCTGTAATGGAAATAGTAGGTCGGCGGAAAGAGAATATCGGCTGCGTTTTCCTGGTCGTCGATGCCCTAATCATAAAACCTTTAGTACGGTGTTCCAGTATGCAAGACAACACGGAAAATTTCCTACTTCTGCAGTTGTGGAGCGTGTTTTACAACAAGGTGTGCAGGAACAAAACAATATTATAAACGTAGTTCAAGAAAACCCAAATATGAGCACTAGACGAATCAGTTTGGCAACTGGTATTCCTCATTGGCGAGTATGGAGAACCCTAAAAAGAGAACGTTACCATCCATATCATATCCAGCAGGTACAGCGTCTTCAACAAGGCGACGATATCCCCCGCCTGGCATTTTGTCGTTGGTTGTCTAATCATCGCCCAGTCATTTACAGAACCTTATTTACGGATGAGGCACAATTTACAAGGGATGGAGTAAACAATTCACGAAATAATCATAAATGGGCACAGGAAAACCCACATGCGGTACGCCAACGCCGTTCGCAACACAGGTTTTCTGTAAATGTTTGGGTCGGACTTGTGAATAGACATTTGATAGGGCCACATTTTTTTGAAGAAAGATTGAATGGTGAAATTTACTTTGATTTTCTTCAAAACATTTTACCGAATATGTTAGAAAATATCGGTATAAGAGGCATGTTGTTTCAGCATGATGGGGCCCCACCACATTTTAACCTTCAAGTAAGAGAACACTTAAACAATGTGTATCCTAATAGATGGATTGGACGAGGGGGTCCACATGAATGGCCACCAAGATCTCCTGATTGTAACCCTTGTGATTACTTTTTATTGGGCCACTTAAAAAACGAGGTTTATAGCATTGAAATTGAAAGTAGACAACATTTAATCCAGCGCATCGTTACAACCTGCGACGAAATACGGAATAATCCAGAAATGATACGTCGAGCAATTGGTGACCTTTCTAAACGAGCAAGAAAATGCACAGAATTTGGGGGAGGACATTTTGAAAATTTACTTTAGTGTCAATTACGTTTTATTTTTAAACACATTTAGTTATTGTTTTGTTATTTATTGTTAATTGAATGGAAAATATTTTATTTATTTAGATTTTAGTTTGTTCTCTTCCAATTTTTATTAAGTATAAAATGTTGATTATTTTCTTGATCAAAGTAACTGGTTGCTTAGGCCTAAATGGTTTAAATTATCTGTCACTTTTATTCTTTGAACAAGCCTACTGTGATTGATTAAAAATTTTGTTATTTCATACCCGATTACTTATTAGGACCACAGTTTTTTACCAAAATGGACCTTTAAAACGTGCCGGAATTAGGATTCACCCAGACCACCTAGGCTCAATAGAATTTTTGCAAATTTTAGTTATAAAACTATTTATTTCACGTGCCTCTCATTTAATAGGGTTCTGTAATCCATTTTCTTGCACATTTAACAACGTATTTAAATAACCACGAAGGTGTAACAAAAAAATGAAATAGGCCATTTTGTTTGTTTTTTCTTGCTCTTTTCGAATATCGTATCGAAATTTCAAAAAAATATATACAGGGTGATGTTTTATTGATGCAAAGAAGAAACATAAATTATAGTGAGTCCGGACCTGGATTTATTTTTTTTTATACATGTACCTCTTGGGGCTCGTTTGTACATTAGCCGTACCAAATATGAATCCGTTATTTCATTTCCTGTCAAAGTTATGACAAAAAACAGGTTTGGCCAAAAATTATTTAACACCCTGTAATTTCGTAGTGAAGGCCCAATGAGACATTTCTATGGGAGGTTCCGGTTACCACTGATGTTCTCTACCTCCTATTAAGCTATGTCCCTCTCATGATGCAACACCCTGTATAATAATCATCGTAGAGAAACTTTGTACAAAAATCCATTTCATGCTGATATCAAATATCGAATAAAAATTCCTATATCTATATGTATAATGTGTATATTTCACTATACTTATGGCAACTGAGACTACTTGTTATGGCACGTGCTAAAATTATGGCAACTTATCCTCGTTGTCAGAATTTTCTGTTAATGTATTTCTTCATTTCTCAACTACATACATTTTAATATTGGTACAGATTTTCTATTATTTATATTATTGCTGAATATGAATTTAGTCGGTATTATTTCCTTATCTAGTTTGTCTAAATTACAAATTTGTAATAATCTTTGTGTTGCCACAATAACCTGTAAAGTTTATTTTTTATTTACCCTTTTCTGGTAACAGGGGTGTGGTCAGGCAGTGGTGCTCTGTTTAAGAAATGTGTACAGTTGCCATTTCAGTATACTCTTGGCAGAATTAACTATTTAAATATTCATTTGAATTGCATACTGATCTTACAAAAAATGGTGTTGAAAGTGTAGCAATGGCAAAATATAAAATATTGTGCCAAGACAGTATTGAATAAACAGTAATTATAATTTGTTAACATAGGGCAGTTATATATCAAAACATTTTCATGACAAAAAAGTCTAGCAATAAGCTGAATTTTGTTTGCGTTTTACCCATCAGAGAGTGTCTAACAATTTTTTTTTCACATGGCGTAGGTAGGGTATATTTTCTTTTAATTACAAACACTTGGTTCGGAAAGAGTGAAAAGTGCAATTGTACGGGTTTCTGTTTTGGTTGTTATTTATTGATTTAGTTTCTTCAATATGCGATTTACGACCGATTAGTGTTTCACTCATAATATCTTATGTACTTAAATTTTGCAACATTTCAGCTTCCTTTTTACTTAAGTGATTAAAAATCGTATATATAATATAAAAAACTACCCAGAGCGACGCTACTGTAAGACAAATCTTACTGGCGGAACGCCAATTAAATGTTATTGCCTTTATCGGATGCCTGTACACCAAGCAAATAGTAATTGAAGAACAAACAGTACGTTTCCTTTTCTTTACTAGGCGGCAGAATAATTTTTAATGTATATGAAACGAAATACATATAGTGTCGGAGAAGACGAAATAGACGAAGACAGTTGTGTACTCCAATGTAAAGTGACACGACATCCAGCGGAAACGGTTTCGAGATTTGTCGGTTACGCATTAAACGAATTTGTCCAAGCTTACTAAAAGATAGGTTGGCTGATTAAAATCGACAAGTGCTACGTCACGTATAGACCTCGATGACAGCTGCGTGTGGCTGTTTTTTCCTCATTTTATAGAAAAAAGTTTCAAAATTATTCTTTCAATGTACAAATCTATCCTAACCAAACAGATACCTTACATATAAACATAGAAATACTTCATGTGACATATGTTAGAAAGCAACCTGTTTTTTTTAGTGACCTTGGCTACTGACAGTCAGCTGAGTTCGGTCGTTCTATCAGGACAGTGTTGTCCATTTTTCACTCTTTGCCTCTCTTTCTAATGTTACTTTCTGATTGTCACATTGTGGCAACAGCGCGAGAACGCCAATTTAAATGTCGAGGTCAATGGCGCCATTGCTAAAAGATAAAAGGTTTTCCGCCGTCTGTCCTTTCTTGTTAATTCCCTAATCTTTGGTATAGGTTCAGTCGTTCAGTGAAATAAACCTGCTCCTTTGATAAAGTCGCTCATTTTTTGCTCTACTATTCACTATTTATGAACCTACCAAATGCAATAAAAGTATAAAAACCTATAGTTTCAATAATTTTAGTAAATTTCCTGACCTAAGAAACCGCTGCGAATCGTAAAATATATTTATATAAATGCGTTATGTTTTAACGAAAATATGAGGAAACATATTTTTAATATACAGACATGTTTATTTTGTTTTTGAAATATTACAAAGAGCAGCCATGAATTGCATTTTCGTAGAAATTTTGATCTGACTCTCATTTTTGGGCAAAGCATCATTTAACATTGTTTTTATATCGTAGATTTTTTATGTAATTGAGTTAAACATTTTTTTTTGTTCTTGGTTTTGTTCAAAAACGCCAGTGCTAGTTGCATTTTTTAACATATTTACTTTTGCATGACGTTAATATAAGCTTTAGGAATTATTAAAATTTAGAAGATACCCTTCTATGTTCTAATATAGCAAAAAATAGTTAAAAAGTCTGCTAAGTGTTTACATCTATACAATTTTATGCGGATCATTGACATCTGTGATGTGAAAAACAAAGTAACCATACGTTTGAGTGGTGGTAATGTGCGTCAAGATATTATATTACTATGAACATTCTTTTTAAATAGTTTATTAGCCAAATGAAAAATAATATAGTACCTCCACGTAGAGTCGGATGAGAATCCATATTTGCTATCCCATATAACTCGACATACATATTACCACAAACATTTATTTTTATTCCCTTAACTACATTCATAAATTTATATAACATAGCAACTAGTTAAACTGTTTATCGTTTGCAACCACTAGCACGGAGCTAAATTGTGCACCCTAGAGGCTAGAGTTACTAGAAGCTATCTTCGTATATCAAGGCAAAAGTTATAATAATGTAGTAATCGCGGTATGCCTGGGAATCAAATGCTTGTGCAAATCCATCATGGGACCACCGCTGGCTATAATATCATACGCTCAAACAAATATCAAAACAATCGAAGAAATTACCAGTTTGGTGATCAGTCATTTATAGAGCCGTAGCAGCAATCAGAGGCGTAGACATTTATCAACATTTTGTCTATCTTTTAGAACATAATGATAATAATAATAATAATAATACTTTATTAATTCATTACATGAAACAGTATTGATATAGAACACGTCAAAGTTAATTACAATTTACACATAACAATACGAAAAAAATAATAAATAAAGCTGTAACATTCATCCACATATTGTGTGTAATTGTTTATTTGTGGCATATTCAGATTTTCTTACTTTTTATTGGGTATTTTGCCACTGAAAAATATTTAAAAATTTTAATGAGAAAACCTCTGCGCCAAACGGATCAGACAGAGGTTGGTTCTTGAGTACTTGACTGTTTCAAAAAGTCTCACACCTAAAAATATATAAACTAGAACAATGTTATAAACTAAAAACTGAAAATCAAAGCTATAGGTAGTTAACGTTTCGGAAGAGAATCTATTCCGTTCTCAAAACTTTTTTGGCCGTCAACCATGACAGTTCTTTGTTTATATATTTCCATAGTCACGTGAGACATTAAATTATATTTATCTTATTTTTACTTACTTCATCTCTAAGGATGGGCAACCAACTAGTACAAAAATCTATTGAATAATTAGAAACGCATCTATCCTTGTTTAATAAAATAATCGCGGATTCTTTAAGTTTTCTTTTAGTTCCGTTGCTCTCTTTTTCCAAAATCTTCGCCGAGTCCCATTTAATTCTATGATTATTATCCCACGCGTGTTCACAAATTTTGGATTTTTCAAATTCTCCCGTTCTAGCGTAATTTCTATGTTCACCAAGCGTTGAAAGATCTAGATGATTCACCCACGTACTGTTTTACGCACTCACGGAACACTATAAATACAATTTTTTGAATTTTGAACAATATTTGGAGGTTTGGTTCTTGATAAAACCGATCTTAGCGTGGAGCCCGTTTGAAAAACCGTTCGTACGGAAAACCTATTCCCAATTTTTCGTAATTTATCTGATAAATCATGTATATATGGAATTACTGCCATTGACCTAAATACCTCAGGTTGTGATAGTATATTCTCTCTACTACCAATGTTCAATAACTGGCTATCAACAAAACTCTCAGGATATTGATTATTTAATAAGACAGTTTTTATAAATTGTCTTTCGTTCCTTAATATTACATCATTTGAAGAAATAATTTTAGCCCTGTCATACAAAAACTTAACAACACCTTTCTTAACACTAATATGTTGATTTGAATTGAAATTTAAGTATCTGTTTGTGTGTGTTTGTTTTCTATACACACTGGTTTGGTATGTGTTATTTAATTTTTTTAATTAAAATATCTAAGAAAGGTAATTCATTATTATTCTCTATTTCTATTGTAAATTTAATTGAAGGTTCTTTTTCGTTAATCTGATTCAAAAAATTACTTAAACCTTCTTTACTTTAAGACCCTATAGCAAAAATGTCATCTACGTATCTCCACCATACAATGGGTTTATAAGCTAGATTATTAATATTACTCGAAATTTTCCTTGAAAATGTTACTTAATATTGGAGATAATGAAGAACCCATGGCCATCCCAAAGTCTTGTTGATAGAAGTCATTATTTAATTGAAAGTATGTTGTTTTAATGCAAAGTGTAAGTAATTCCATTATAGTTTCAATGCTTAACTTAGTTCTATTCGCCAAATTCCCATCTTGCTGCAATTTGTTTTTAATTATTATTAATGTTTTATCTACATTTGTAAATAGGCTTACTACATCAAAACTGACCATTAGATGATTGTTGTTAAAATGATTTTCTGACAGCTTTTCCAAAAAATGTTTGCTATTTTTAATATAAGACTCGGAGGAACCTGATAAAGGATTTAGGATTTTTAATAAATATTTTGAGAGTTTACTGCATGGAGAATTAATTGAACTCACAATTGGTCTTAAGGGGATGTCAGGTTTATGAATTTTTGGCAAACCATAGAAATGAGGAGGCTTGCTGTGATGTGGAGTTAACATCTTTCGTTCAATATCTGTAAATTCATCCACACTATAAAAGGTATTATTAGTGAGTAACATATTTTTCATAGATATAATTTTTTAAGCTAGGTACTTCATTTTATGCTTATATCTAGTTTATTATAAATTCGTACCCACCTTGTGTCGTACTGTCTTCCAATTGCTAACGCATAGACAAGTGGAAGCGTCACTTTAGCGCTGGGCTCTATTTTCGTTAGATTCGGCTCTTTTCGAGCGCCACCTTTACAATTTTTACGTGGGGTAAAGGTCCCACACTAACCTCTTAACACAGCCTGTTGTAGTAGGGCTGGGATAGCTACAGTAAAGAAACCGATATGTCCAGGGATCTGGCAGATTAGATTTTCACTCGCATTCAACAGTAAAATGCACAAGTCGGTAAATAACAAAGTTTATTAAATATAACAAAATTGATAATAACAATAAAAATGGTCATGTACCAAAAATACAACTGCGGAGTTCATTATCAATAAAATAAAAAAACTTAAAATATGTCATTCTATTTTAATTTAATGTTTGTGACATACAAAGCTACGAGTACTAGGAACCAAGCAGTGAGAAGATAGTTAACTACTAGATCAGTACTATTAAAGCAATAAAGCGATAACAGCGGTACGCAGGCAGACGGTAAGAGCTGTAAAAAACAGTAAGAGCAGAAAAAAACAGGCAGTGTGCAAGTACCAGACTATAGCAAACAATTATCTATAGCAATAATCAGGCATAAATCAAAGGTCTTAGTGTAAATCTCAAGAACTTGACAAAACTAAATAAAACTGATACCAAATAAATAAAACGGTTATCGAGTTCAGTGCGGTGTGTAACATAAGTTACATTCGGAACGGAAAATAAAACGGTTTGTAATTGGTATCAGTTTACGGCGGAGATTATTCTGTCTTGACGGACAGACAGAAAATAATCAAAACGGTGTTATTTCGGTTCGATTAAGAAATGTTAAAGTTACATTTCAGTAACATTTACAATATATAGATTCGAATGTAAGCGGAGCAAATAACGAAGTATATTATTAATTGAATCTGCATTTTTGGTAACGGAAAATTCACCTCGTTACGCTGTTAGGATTATATTGTAAAATTATTGTGATGTATTTACTCGACTCCCTCCTACCAAAATTATTTTATGATGTAACAGTTTACAGCAGGTATGTTATTCCTATCTTGACACAAGCAAAACAGTAAATTTTTGAAATTTATACTGTACGAAATAACTATTTATTTACTCAAGACAATACCTCTAAATTTGTACTGTTATTGTGCACAAAAATTTTAAGTACGGTTCTGTGGGATTTCTCTTATGCCAACGAGACAATGATTTATGGTAGTTTTTAATGGCTTTTTTATGTGCATTAAATATGTGTAGTCAACTATATTCTATATATTTTCAATAAAGCAGGAGTAGTCTATACATTTTATTGTATTATTGCAACAGTATTGTCGACGTTAAATTTATTTATACTCAAATTTATTTATATATATAAATCTTATTAAAAAGGAGGGCATTAGGAAACAAATGATTCTTGAGTTATGGCCAAAAGAAATATTTGGCTACAACAACTGTATGTTAAATACATTAATTTTGGAGTGTGTATAATTTAATACAGCTGGTCGTTTAATAGCATGAATCAAGAACATTACTCCTGTATTTGCAATGCTTATTTCTGAGGTATGAGTTTAAAAACCTTTTTATTCAAAATATGAATTGTGTGGGCATAAATTCGTTGTGAAATTTTTCAACACATATACTTATTTGGTTATTACAACTTTAAGTAGTATAATTTAATAACTATTTTATATCAAGTAGTATGTAACACATATAATTAAGTCAAGCCTGTGTACTATAAAATGTGTGTCTCATATAGTAATTACACAAAATACCCTGTAAATGAGTGTACATGGAGCACTACACATCTACAAAAGTTGTAGATTTTTTGTAAAAATATGACGATATAACCTTTATGAGATATAACCCTGCAAACTTTCGGTTTAAATTTAAAAAATATGTATTGGAAATTGATATAAAATGTCTTAATTTAATATACAGATTCGGAAAATAGATAATAAAGGGTCTGCTAATGCCATACTGAGCAATAAATTAATTAAGACATCATTTGAAGTTATTGGACATGTGTGGCTGCATTTTATAAATACCTCTCTTGATTCAGGTAAATTTCCTGACGATTTAAAAACTAGCACAGTTATTCCTATAGAGAAAATTAACAACACTAATAAGTCATGGGAATTTCGACCAATTAACACGCTACCGAGTCCTGAAAAACTTTTAGAAAAAGTAGTATATAATCAATTAATTGATTATTTTAATGATAATAATTTATTCTTTATAAATCAGTCTGGATTCCGTGCAAATCATTCCTGCGAATCAGCCTTACAATTAACAATAACGGAATGGAAACATAACTTGGACAAAGGGAAATATACTGTTGCTGTTTTTCTAGATTTGAAACGAGCCTTCGAAACCATTGATCGTGTGATATTAATTAAAAAGCTTACTATGTTTGGTATTCAGGGTAGAGTTTTAAACTGGCTAAAGGACTACTTATCTAATAGGCAACAAATAACGAAAATTGGTGACAGAGTATCATCATCGATAGTTAATAATTATGGAATACCTCAAGGAAGTGTCTTAGGTCCCTTATTATTTATTATCTATATCAATGATATTAATGAGTTCCATGACTGTGATTTCTTAAATCTGTTTGCTGACGACACTTTGCTGTCGGTAAGCAATGACAATTTAGATTTAGCTATAAACAAAATGAACAATTCACTCAAAAAAATTTCGCAGTATTTAAAAAACAATAAATTAAAATTAAATATTTCCAAAACTAAAGCCATGATTATTACCACACCATATAAATATAAAAATATAAATACTAACCTAATTAGTTTAAAAATTGATGATAAAAATAGATGTGGTTACTGAAGTAAAATATTTAGGATTTATATTAGATAACCATCTACAATTCAATGCACATTTTGTATATATACAAAGAAAAATAGCAAAAAAATTATATTTCTTTTCTAGAATATCTCAAAAGTTATCAGTGACGACAAAAGTTACAGTTTACAACACCATTATCCAACCTCATTTCGATTACTGTGCCAGTCTATTGTATTCCTTCGATTTAAATAAAATAACTTCCCTTCAAAAACTACAGAATAGAGGAATGAGAGTGATTTTGAAATGCAACCGATACACCTCAATCCAACATATGCTTTCTTCTCTTCAGTGGCTGTCTGTAAAAGATAGATTGTTGTACATGGCTATGGTATTCATTTTCAAAATTTTGAATAACTTAATACCCGAGTATTTAAATAAATTTATATTTTTTACCAACCAAATACATCAATACCATACAAGAAATAACAACAAATTTTATATACCAAGGCAAAATTTAAGTCAAACTATGAAAATTTTGTTATACAAAGGCCTCGATCAATATAATAAGTTACCAAATGATGTAAAGGAATCTATCTCTCTACCAGAATTTAAACGTAAAATCGTAAAACATATAAAGTCGATTGATTAACACCACTTAGTTATATATTTCTCCTTTTTATTTATTGTAGTTTTGTATAATTGTGTATATATCAGTTTGATGTGTAAGTGCATGTATTATCTGTTTAGGTATAAATTATTATTATTATTTTTTGTAAATACATTAGAAAATGAATTTGTATATTAGGATTTCCTATTCAATAAACCTTATATTATTAAATGTTCGTTTAGGTATGGGTATAAGAGCAAGCGAGAGCGAAGCAACTAGGCTATTCTTTTTTATCGTATAACACATCGTACCTGCTTTCTCCACCACATGTGCGTGGGCAGCTCTGTCTGCGGAATTTCAATTCGTTGCCGTCTTTACGTTTTAGTGCAATACCAAAACCAACACTTTCCGATTTTGTATAATTTAGGCATGCGATAAACTTTATTGATAAGTTTGAGTTAATTAAACAGGGAACGAAATGTTTATTAGGAGGGTGGGTCACCCCTAGTAAGTCTTATCGTTTATACCGGAAACAGTGTGTTTTACAATAATACTCCAGAAAAAATAATGTAGCTAATGGTGTGCCTCAGAGTTCTATCTTGTGGCCACTCCTTTTTATAATTTATATCAGCTGTTTTATAAATTGTATGTTGCCAATGAAAGATGTATTATTTGCTGATAATACAAACTGCGAACATGATGATAATAATAATAATAATAATAATCTTTATTTCTCAATAACAAATATAATTAATTAATAACCATACAAGTAATTTAGGAGTGAGAAAATTCTAAGCTAATATGCATAAGCATGATTCAATTTAAAATATAAAATAAAATACACGTAAAATTGTAAGACATAACACTTACATATTAACAAACTACACAAAAAATGTATATTAACTCTCAATAAATAAATAAATAAATATATAAACGATCAGGCTGAGTAAAATTCATTAACGTCATACAAGCATTTTTCAATTAGTAAATTCTTTAACCTCTTTTTGAAAGTAAATCGGCTGTTACAATTTTTTAGATCAATGGGTAAGTGATTGTAAATTTTACAGACGTTGTAAAACACACCTTTTCGATACAATGTTGTTGCATGTTGATGTGGAATTAACTGATCTTTATATCTTGTTCAATAATTGTGGTGTGTTTGGTTAGTAAGAAAAGTAGATTTGTTTTTGAAACATAGCAACATATTCCATAGACGTATAAACAAGACAGAGTTAATATTGTTAAGGCCTTAAAAGATCCTCGGGATGTAAACTCTCCATAATTCTAATGACACGCTTTTGAAGAATAAATGCCCGACGAACATAAGTAGTACTCAATCCCCACAGCATAATTCCATAACGTAGATGAGGGTGTATGTTAGTGTAATAAAATGTCTTTAAAGAATCTTTACCGCAATGATTTTTTAAGTTGCGCATTGCGACGTTTGGATGTGTCACATATGTGGTACGTGGAGTTTTACTCCTTGATATGATAATATACCAGTTCAATAATCACACCTTACCAGTCCTCGGCTAGCTTCCGTCAATCTCAGTGTGAGTTCCCAGTACATACAGACGTACTGGTTGCCTTACTAACTGTCTAGGTACCTAAGTGAATAATAGATTAATAAATTGTTAAATTAATTTACAGTACGAGAAAGAAAACCCAATGAGTGGAGCTTATAACAAATTTGTTTATTTACAAAACACTGCATATACCAAGTCAATAATAAAGAAATACTTCAAATTTATAAGTATCAATTACTTTTTCTCTATTCGTTAGCAATATCAAGTGATGAATGAAAATGAGTTAAATCTAAAGGAATAAAATTTATTACACGTGAAATTCGATAATAATACCAAATGCAATTGCACGCAGTTTACACTTTTAAAATGGTGGTTATGGGTACAGAAAATTTAATATTATAACAAATACCTAGATCTGGACTATATTCTTTTCTAGATAGCCAGTTCTTGACTTTAATATAAACAAGGTAGGTATTTGAATCACATCAACTTATGAAATAATTACAAAACATACACATATATATATACAACAAAATTTATACAAGTTATGACTTACGGTTGAATTTTGAAATACCCCAAAAGAAAATATGAGAACGCTGAACTTCTCCCAGGAGTGGAAAGGTATGAGCGTTGAACGGTCTTCTTATATTCTAGGGTAATCGATTGACTCTGCAATATTTCACCTCGAACTATAACCAGTTACAACCATCTCGAAGTCATGAAAAGAAATCAACAAAAGAAACCAAAACCATCCATCATCGGTATAAGCTCCAAAATTTTTCAACTATTCCTTCCTATACTAATAAGTACATCTAATGATAATGCTTCTTAAAAAAACTAACGATAAAAAGCCTAAAAGTTTTAAAATTCGAATTAATATACTATTTACATTTTCCCAAATTTAATAACTCACCCTTTCAGGGCTTAACAAAATGTCGACCATGTGCTCGACCTAACACGTGCTCTGTAGCCATATATCCAGCTATCATGCTGATCAGATTTTTCACAAATCATTACTATTATTGGTAAATACGGAAATCCCACTTAATACAAATATTCAACAATAACCAAACGTGGATAAAGATTACTCTCACCAAATTTACCAAGCTACGATGCAACGTCTATTCGCCTCAACGGTCACGTCAAGAAGGAAGTACTAGAGAACCTCTAACCCCTTACAGGACAGGTGCCTAGCGCAGTCGTACTACGCCGACGAAACGACATAAAAAGAATAGAATTTTCATGATACCATTCGACCTTGAACAGAAGACCCGAAAGTAATCACAAAAATGATTTATTTGAAACATAAAATACAACACATCCGTAATTTGAATAGAATTCGAGAAGTTCTGTTACAGACGTCCCTTTCGATTAAGACAACCCCTGACATAGATCAACCTGTTGATCGGAGATTTGATAAGAAGCGATATAATATTACGACAATTCAACTATAAAAAATTATCCCCTTATTATTGTTTCAAAATGAATTTAACTGAAGAAATACTAACTTATTAAAGCAAAATATATTAAGTTAAACATTCATCGAGCTACTCCGAACAGTGCTGTTCAGTGAGCGAGTATTCGGTTAAGACTGAATCGAACTCGGCCAATCATCAGCTGATTACCGGTAGCTGTCAATTCCTATAACCTACTATGTTCGTTCTATTTATTATTATAAACAATTATTGAGGATGAAATTTAACAAGCAAATAACAAAAAGGTACTGAAGGTAAGTGATACATTTGAACTAGTCGTTTTTATAGACTGAACTACTAAAGTTATGGTTATGTTATAGGTTTGTTTATCGTTCCTATTTATTTCAGATACCACACTATGTATGAACTCTAGCAAATTACAAGGAATAATAATGTACCACACAACACTGTGATTGATGAAGGTAAAGTACTTATTTAAATATTATACTCGAAACATTTGTATTAAAATTTATGTTTATTTTTAGACACAAGTTAGCTGGACGACAGTCGATAAATGTGACAACTCTATTAAACAAATTTAAGAATCAAAAGGATTACTAAAGTATGCAATTGTGAATGGAAATACTATTAATATATGAAATTATTAACACAAGACCTTTTATTTATTTATTTCATTCTAAATGATGATATCCTTTTAAACAATGAACTACCTAAAGTTAACGTATAGATTTAGTGATTAAATTTTCATAGTTAAACATCTAACAATGCTGTATTTACACATACTCCTCAAGCCAAAATGACAAATTAAGTTACAACGTCTACTTGACAAAAGTAACCGTAACAGCATACCATAACAACCTTTACCGAGACCACACAGACTATCTACGTGAAATTTCTTTATTAAGTGTAAGCCGATTCTTCTCTGACTAAATTATAAGGTCTTTATATAGATCCTTATATATATTTTTTACTGTGTCAGGATTTTTCTGAACAACTAAGAAGATTGTGTCATCGGCGTAGCAAGTATTGTGAACGTTGTATTTGCTTTGAGTGTATAAAGCGAGATCGTTGGCAAAGATAAGGTAAATGAATGGCCCTAATATAGAACCTTGTGGTACACTGGCATATATTAGATATTTATTGCTCGTTGTTCCATACTTGGGCGCGGTTTTTAAATTAACACAGATGGCAAGGTCACCAACTTCCCAGTTGAACAAAATTTGGCGTGACAGGAATATCATCAGGCGCACAGACTTGTTAAGGCTTTAGTTTTCTCTATCTTTTTGCGCCTCTGAGACATGGACTATTAGGGAGGCGGGCAGATGGCGCGGCGAGTTCCTTGGACAGCCCATGGCACCAACAGCTCGATTCCTTAAGATATACGTCCCTCAAAGCGACTTTCCAGCTTCGTAAGATGCAAAGAAGAAGACTACCAAACGTTGATCTGATGCCACCAAAGAGCTTTGGTGCGGCCGTGCTCCTAACAGGTAGCTGCGATATATGGCGTACGGCTGTTGGACATGCTGCCAACTACAACTAGAACATTTCATGAATCACAAAACCTCTGCCAAGACGTGAATAAGAAAAAGAAGATACAACTGTAGCAACATTTGACAAAGTTCGTAGCGACCTGAAAAGTCAGGGATTTTAAAATTCGCATTAAAAGTCTGGGAAATATCAGGGAATTTCGAAAATAGTCGAACGAGTCAGGGATTTTCACAAATTATCTGATAAAATCAATGAAAAATGTTTCACATGCCATTCATTGTCTATTTCGTCCATGCAAAATTTGCAAAAATCCCAAAAGTATTACGAATGTAGTAGTACAACATCTCACCCTCCCGATTTAGAGCATGAGGAACACAACGCGACGAAACGAAAATAACACTCCCTTTATCAATTTTTCCGTACTGTAGAATTGTGAAGACTGGCCGGATCGGTTCTTTTTCAGACAATGTAGTCCAGGGACACCATCTTTTGACCTGGACAAAATTAGTAAAAATCTTAGTTTTTCCACAGACGTTCTTTGAGGTATCCCAAACCCAAATCCACGAAAGTCACAACATGACTACCCAAAATATTGAAGGTTTAAGTTCTTTTGCAAATATCTCGCGTCCCATGCATCGGATGCCCATGAGGTCAATGTGAAAGTTGTAGAGAATGACATTATCTGCAAGTTGTCCTTTTTATTTGTTGCCAACTCCCCCCTTGCCTTTTCGAGATATTTAAGGTCAAAGTTTCAAAAACATGGATTTTCGCGAATATCTCACGCCAAAAATATCATACAGCAATGAAGTTAGACAGATCCGCTGAAGTTAAGCAACGGCCGGAGCGGATACCGTTTCGATGGGTGACCGGACCATCGAGACACACCGCGTGCCGAAACCTTTGTTGGCATGAATGCGAGGAAATTCACTACAGACTCGCACGGGCCGATCATAGAACTATAGTTAACACTCGTAGGTCTATAGGGAATGACCGGCACGACATAAGATAAGACTGGGAAGTGGTACAATAAGCCTTTATGGCAAAAATTGGCAAAAATTAAATATAGTTTGCTGATTTTGTTTTGTTAGGCGATAATTAATTAAATTTTCAAGTTGGGGGTAGCGTGTATCCTGGTGTTGACTACCCTCGACCCGCTTTGGACTGGAAAATAGTCCGGCATTAAATAAATAATTTTTAAATAACATCTGTTAGGTCTAATAGCGAATTACTTGTTGGTTAATTGTTGAGTAAAGTGATGAAACTTAAGGATTTTATTAAGTTTCGCAAATATTCATATAAAGAATCCACACATTAGGAAAATTGTTAGTTCATCAACTATTTAATTTATTGACATCTTCCTCAATTTTTTGTTGAATAATTCCTCAAATGTAAGTGCACATAGCCGTCTTCTAGCTTGGGAATCTTGGGATCAAATACGGGAATGACTTATCTACGTTTCTTGTACTATTTTCAGAAACTGATTCAGTAAAATTCTGGCATGCATTTGCATGTTCCCAAACTCAAGTGGTTTCAGCTTCCCTGGATGTATGAGAAATCTGAAATGAATGTATTGTAAGAACACCAATAAATTAATGTTAACGAACTTTTGCACATGCTTCTCTAATGTATGACTGAGAATAATGAAACTCTTGAATTTATGTACAGTTTAAGGAATTTGTGTACTTTATTCGTAAAGCAGTAAATCTTGTAAATGGGTACGTTCTCACTTTTTGACTGTCTTCTGGGATCTCGTAAAATTGAAGGTGATTTAACGAAACTAATGGTTTTAGTGGAACCAAAATATGTAATCGGACGCTTCTTGGAACTACAAGCTACCCATTAAAATCTTAAAATATCTAAACTAGTATCGTTCTGAATAACGTCTCGAAACAAGATTTACTCTGATTGAATTTGTGTTCTCTTTACCGTTTTATTTATTTTCGTCTAAACTTCTTCAAGATCTTATCCATGTGGTAATTCAACTACGTTTACGACATAGCGTAGGTATTATGATAATGTTGATTACTTTCGCTGAACTGACGTGGGTTTGACAATATTCATTTAAAATCCACAATAAAAAATATCGTTTGTGCAATTCTATCGAGATGAGATGCATAATATGACACCTCTGAATGTAAAGTAGATTCCTTGGAGCAGTTCGTTATTACTTTTAAATAATTGCATCGGTGACGTGAATGACACGATCTTATTGTAAACCAGATTTACAATATTGCCGAGAAATCTAATAGAAAATCTATTTGCAGTATTGCTTTGCAATGGAAATACAGAAATTTTTATGATTATTACCAGCCTTAAGCAATTCAATATACCATTTCTGCTTCTACTATAGTACTTGTTTTTTATGCAAGAGTCCATCATGAGCTTACTTCGTCCGGCTTATTAAAGTCAATTGATTATTAGAAAGTTTCTATATAAAGAAATCCGAAAAGTGCATAATAAAATGGAAGGAAAATGCTCCATCACTTATTCAGTAAAAATGATGATGTTTATTTTATAGCAAATGTATTAATGCTGACAGCCTAAGAACTATTATATCCATTGTCATGGTAGATTTATGAATGAGCTATTTAAACGAGGCAATATAATATGTCGTGGTTTGGTCAACTAGATAGGTCTTTAATTTTCTTAGTATTTTAAGCATCCAACGAGTTTTGAAGAAAAGAAACTCATATTTAACTAAATATTAAACGACTGTTGTATGCCATGTCAATCAATTCCTGCTTCCTGCCCATCTACAAGGCCTGTTAATTATTTATTTTAAGCAGCAGTCACCTCAGCTTCAGAGATAAATGTCGAACCACGATCGCGGTTTTTAAAATAGTGAATGATATCGACTGTGTGTCATATGAGTTGGTTGTAGAAAACTAAACTTTTATCGCCTAAGAGATTTATTTTTAAATCTCTGCAATTCTTATTTTAACAGTAGACAACGTGTTGCTAGTGATAACTTAAATTTCTGACTTTTAACAATGGGGCACGGGTTACCTCAGGGCTCCGTACTGGGACTATTATAGTTTATTTTATATCTAAAAAATTTATTTTATGTCTCCAATAAAATGGTTTACCGATAACATCTCGATTCTATATTTCACTGCCAACATTAGTAACTTAAACAGCGACGACATGAGGTCCGTAGAGCAAGCAAGTGCTTTGTTTTCTTCAAATAATTAGCAAGCTTAATGAAGACGTTTTTTTAGATGTAACTTTTTGGGAAAGATGACAGTATACCATTCTTGGCGTCGCCTTAGATGGCACACTTAGCTGGATCAACTAAGTGAAAATAGTTTCTAGCAAAGTATTATTTTTCTGTTACACAGGCTAAAAAATGTATTGTCTTTTAGCTCCTTAAGGAATTATTATTTCTCTATGTTCCATTTTCAGGTTTTGTACTGTTCTATTTTACACTGTTTTTACTCTTGTTCTATATTTTGCTTTGTTGTTTTATACTTTGTGAGAGTGATTCTATATATTTTTGTTTCTGTACACTTACACTATATACTTGTCTTGTGAGTTGTATCTAGAAACATGCATCTGTTTTATGTTAGATCTATGTATTTATTTTGAAATAATTAATTACTACCTATTGTATACTTTCCGTAAATTATTTAAAATGGGAATAAATAGTATTATTATTATGTTATTAATACGTTTAGAATAAACTCTTACGTGTTTTTAAATGAACATTGTAAGATTTGCACACTGTAGAATCATAATAGTAGAAATATTTAAATAAATAAATAGTAGAACCTATCGTTCATGTTTTATAAAATCATAAATTTATCGAGTTAATTGTAATCGAGGTACATAGTCAAATATATCTAAAAGTAGTGGAGTCTTATCGGTATCAAGAACATTAAGCAAGAATAACATGATCAAAACATTGGCAAGTGTACAGAAAGACTTAAGGTTCAGTACATCTATTTTGACCATATCGGGATCACAAGACGAGTAGTTGTTGATAGTAAATAATACTTTGTCATACAGTACCATTCTACTCCATTTAAGATTTTACGGTATTAAAGAATTCTTTGTATATCAGGGGTTTCCAATGAATATGGATGAATTACATTTTTCTTACAGCACTTTTAATCACCAGTAAAGTCGACTGAGTTCAACCAATAGTATCATTATGTTATGTTGTTATGTAGGCGCTTACTTAGAGGACAGTGTTCTGCTTTCAGGTCTATCATTCGTTCTCAAGTAACTGTTTTACAGAAGACTCTGTTGACTGCTCATTTACATGAAGTCTAAACTCTCCATCCCAAGAACTTGAATCCGGTAGTTGCTGAACTGTTCCATGACCCAGTCTCATAGCGCTAATTGAATCATACTTCTTGGCAAACCGAAGACTAGCTCAGAGGTAGAGAAAGAAGTCTTACTGCTTCCCCCACCAAACGGTCTGCTTCTTCTTTACTTTCCACGCCACTGAGTTCGGAACCCCTTATGAGTTTGATTGACTCAGTTATGTGTACATATATTAATTAAAGCATTCCGGTGGTGCAGCGCCAGTTTGGAAGTCACTTTACTTAGTGCAAGAGCCCTAAAAGCCACCTCGTTGTCGCTGCATAAAAATATAAAATATTTGTTTAGGAAATTTCTTCTGATATTTTCACTTGCGTACAGATAGGTGGCATGTATCTTGGAGAATCCTGGACTATCGATCCACCTATGTACTATTTCAGACCAACGGGACTCCGAAGATACCTTTCTGTTCCTTAATCTAGTCATCTGGATTAGGGAATGGGACTGTGCATGGAATAGTGGATTGGAAGATCGGCCATATCTTGATGGTGTGATAAACAGTATAGCTAGAGCCTTTTGTGCCCCAGTGCCTTTTGTGCCATTGTCGAACAGTCTGTTCGCTACTTTCCCGACTTCCACCCCCACTTCAACATGAGTTCAAGACAGGCCACCATTGCAACTGGCCAAGTGGTCCTAATTGCTCCTAAACAGACTAGTCTGAATTTGATATCAGCAGAGCGCACTTGGAAGCGCCAGAACAATAATGCCCCTAATGCGTATGTTATGAATGTATTGATTCCTAAATAATTCAGTATTATCACCCCAATGAAATTTTATTTTAACATGGCTTAATAGCTCCAATGCATTTAGAAAAGATGGCAATATTATAGAATTTCTCCAAGCATTCAGTAATTTGGTAATTTTTAATGCAGCGGATGTCATTCTTATGAAACAGACCGAAAAGAAACAATAGCTCGGCTTACATTATGTACTGTTTTTGATACACTTGACATATTCACCCCAGAAAAATTTATTCGGCAATATCAGCTGTCAGACAGATACAAAATAAAGCGTTGCGGAAATCTCTTTGAGTAAAAATTAAAGAAAATGAATAATTTTAGTAGAAATGAAGAGGTCGATATGTTACTGATATATGGAGAGCGTCTCAAAAATTCAACTGCAGCTGCAGAACTGTATCAGCAACGATATCCCAACAGACGTCATCCAAGCAGACACTTGTTTGCCAGAGTGGAACAAGAATTAAGAAACGAACCCAATCAACAAGATGACCATCAAACATTTATTGTAAGTGAGGACAAAGAAATTGATGTATTAGGATTTGTGATGGTACACCCAACAACATCAACAAGGGAATTGTCAATGGAATGCGACATTAGTCAGTCTTCGGTTTGCAGAATTTTAAAGAAACATAAGTTTCGGTCTTATAAATACCAAATACACCAACATCTTTATGGATATGATAACCACAGGAAGCTAGTATATTGCAACTGGTTCTTAAATGCAGTACAACAAAACCCAGGTTTTCCTTTTCATATTTTATATTCAGATGAAAGTAGATTTACGAACCAAGGTATGTTTAACAGAAATAATACTAGGTACTGGGCTCAAGAAAATCCAAGGTTGGTAGGGCGGGGGAATATTCAGGAAAGATTTGGGTTTAACTGTTGGCTTGGAGTACTTGGAGATCGAATAATTGGACCCATATTTTTTGATGGAACACTTACTGGCGAACGATATTTATTCTTTTTACAAATCCGGACAGCAGAATTTCTTGACTTACTTCCTCTTGTCTATTTACAAAATCTGTTTTTCCAACAAGATGGTGCTCCCCCACATAATTCCAGAAGTGTGATGGAATATTTAAACAACTTGCATGGTGAACGCCTTATCGCAAATCAAGGTCATATCAGGTGGCCTCCTAGGTCACCTGACTTAACACCCCTCGACTATTATCTATGGGGTACTCTCAAAAATAAAGTTTATAAAACTTCTTCAAATACCCGTGAAGAGCTGCAAAATAAAGTTGTACGGGATCTTAATGAAATAACGCCGGCTGAATTGCGTAGAGCCATTCAAGCAATTGTACGCAGAGCCGAATTGTGTATAGAAAAGAATGGTGGACATTTTGAACAATATCTATACATGTCAATTTATGGTTTAATTATATTAATTATTTTAAGGATACCTACTGTTACCTAGTTTAAGTTTAATTGTTCAAACGGAATTGATTTTTATTTATTTATAGGCCCGATATTTATGTTCATTTAAATAAAACTCTGAAAACCGAACTGATGTCGCATTCTATTGCAAATGTCCTTGTGGATGTAATTGTGTTTACCTCCACATACCTATGCTAAACTTAATTGTATCGTTCTTTGCGCTCACAATTATTAAATGTTTGATAGCTCAAGATTGCCTATAACTACACGAGTCTGTCTGACAGCTGATATTGTTTTATTACATTCAATGGCTACTATGATTTTTCCAATGTTATTAGGTTACCAGATTTACACAGAAATGTGCCATTTTAGTTTCCAAAGCCCACTAATCTATTATCTATTAGCCGCATGTTTCTAAAAGCTTGGTTGCATTGTATTTTGGCTGAAATCTCAAATATTTCTGAGCGGATTTTCAAAATTTTGGTATCATTAGATTCGTATGAAAATGAGGTATTTAAAAATGTTGGTGAACGATTAAATTCCCATTTAAAAAAACCGAGTTAGTGGGTAAAAATCACATTTAAAAATTTTAAACGCCTCTAGAGAATTAAGTAATGCAATCATATTGATCTTTTTATTTTTATAGTAACATAGCACACAAACTAAAATATATTTTGGGCACCACAGCACTCTGGATTCAGAAATGGATTTTTTAATAAAATTTTTAAATGTTTATCAAAAAGTGACCAAAATGGATGTATTGTATTTAAAATTTCCTCTAGATTCCAAAAATGTAAAAATATATAGGGTGTTCCATTTAAAAATCGAAAGTTGTGGGCATTTCCGGTCAAATCGGATGTGCACCAAACTTGATTTTTTATTGAAAAGATGGCATTTTAGTCGTGTAATAAGGCCTCCAAATTTCAATTTTCTATTCCAAATATTTTAGGAAATGTCGGGGCGAGCGCAATTCGTGACTCACCCGGTATACCTACCTCAGCTTGGGTAATAGATAAAATGCTTGGGTTCAATAAATTCATTTTATTTTAGGCAAAAAAAAAGTTACATATTTTGATTTTATTTTATTTCTGACAACTGACGCAAACGTTACTAGATTCTCTTCAGTCTAACGCAAAATTTCCCAAACAGACGCTTAAATTGCAGCGTTGCCACGATAACTCCACACTTAACTAACTGTACTTAAAATTTGAACGGTGCAACTGCACGAAAGTTAAACCTTCCTTAAATTATTCCTAGCTTAAATACAAAACGGTGCGGACGGCCGTAAGAAGCTTAATAAAAGCGATCCAATAGGCTGCTATGTACCCATAAATTACGTATAGGATTATCAACAAAATTTACCTAGTGGGTGATTGTATCATTAGGACTATTATTAGTCGACAGAAAAATAAATATTGCCTAATTGAATTATTTGGATTTTAATGGAAATTTTTCTTTCAGGTAATTCATGGAATTTTTTTCCGTAGCTTTTCTCAATAGAAATATAAATGAAATTGACAAATGGCCTTAATAAGTAAATTTGTCTTTTACTGTATTGAGTTACAGTTAATTTTAACAAAATTGTGTGCTAAGATCTGTAATTATAAATATGCGTATTCGTTTATTAAATAAAATACTAGCGTACCTACTTAGAGAAATCCATGCTATACCTACACTACATTGTAAGTCATCTTCATGACTGTAATTATATTCATAATCTCATTCTAAGTGACACTTGAGCTTAAGTGTGTCTTCAACATTAAACACGTTTTGTTGTAATAATAGATCCAGGATCATGCAATTGCGTGCGAGTGCTTCATACTTAAAGATGGTTACTATGTCTTGCTGAAGTAGTACTTAACTAAAATTCTGTCAGTGTTAAAAAATATATATTGTATTTCAAATTATTGTTGTTGAAACAATTGAGCAAAGCAATAAAACGAACTGCGTGTTAAGTACACACTTATAGACAGGCTGTCGACCATCAGGTACATAAAATAAGTACGTGTCCTTTCTTTGTGTTTTTCCAGCGAACGAAATGGGCATTAAAATCTATACAATTTTAGGCACACGCTCGCAGTTAAGCAACAAAAGAATCTCTCACGGACGTTAATAGATTACAATTACACCCAAAGGTGCAATATTAACAGGATTTTATTAGCTCGACCTACTTTGTGAGAAAATCTTGCAATTCAATTTTCACCCACTTGTATATGTCTTATTGACTTGAAATTTTGCGTGTGTATGTGATTCACATGACGATACAATTTCACTTTTTTTTATATAGAAAAATCGAAGACGTCGTTTCCAGGGTGGTGGAAAGGTTATTATCATTTAATGTCCAATTCTAGAAAAAAATGGCGGATAAGTTTTTGTTTGATTCGACTGAAAATCGGCAGCTGAGAGTTATCGAGGTTGCAGATTATAAATATTTGGTCGAAATTTGACAATTCAACATGGCGGTGTCAATACGGCAGATAAGTTTTGTAATTTATGGTCTGATCGTCTGAAAATCCGTCGCAAATTATAAATATTTAGTCGAAATTCAAGAATGACAAAATTTATTTGTCATTTATGAGTAGATAATTGATTTATGTATTTGATCTGGGGTACTTAACTTTCGAATCGAACAAACACACTAATCTAAATGGGATGCAATTAAAAAGAAGAAAATTAATATATAATTGAAAGAAATTAAAACACACAGTTTTAAGAACCAGCTGAAACTGTTTAAAAAAACACTAAAAAGATGAAAATAATGTTAATACTATTTAAAATAGTTGTCACGTGTTTCTACCCCTTAGGAAACCTTTCTTAAAAGTGCGTGGTTTCTAAAATTATAACAAGAGATAAACACTAACACGCTTTACTGAAACTTCACAGTACTTTTATTAACTAAAATACACGTTTACTGACTAAAATAACCCTTAACAATGGTTATTACTTGATATTTACACTCTACTATTCACTTTGCATCACCTCGGATTGTTCTAACCTCAATTCATTAAGAACTTTCTTCCTGCGTGTTTACATTGGCTTATATACTCTGCAAAAGGCATCTAGAAGCATGCCAGCAAACTTCCATACATATCTAGTAAAGTATTGAATCATCTTCGTGCGGTAATCTAGAACATTGTAGCAGTTTCTAGAATAGTCGTATTTCTAGTGTCTCGTAGATGGAGTACACAATAGAGATGCGGGTATTACAGTTGCCTATCACCTAATTCCGGTTACCACTCATGAGCTATCAACATCAGCTCTTAGGACACGTAAACGCTTTTTACGTTTGTTAACATAATTATTATTATTAACATGATTTTCTACTTTTCAGTTATTTTTCTAACAGTTTCCGTTAGTTCTTAAAAGTGTGTTTTTAACTTTTTTAAATTATTTGTTTTTCGCAATAAATACTGTCTCCTGATACCTTCTGCCATATATTTTAAAGTAAAGTAGTTCAAAGCTTACCCACAAAATATTTGCTATCTTTTTGGGTCTTTCAGAAACTCAAAAAACACATTGCATACTTTCCACGCGAATTATTCCGAGATGATGGCCACTAGTTTCAGACTTTAAATTTTTAGTAGAAACAGCTAAAGCCAGGTAGCCCTATAACACCCCTACAACAACTTTTCTCTGAAACATTTTTCGCTATCAGCCATAACCTCGGAATGATTCGCGGAGAAAATATCAGAGGATTAATGTCTTATAATATACTCTCATTTATTGCCAGAGTTCATATTTGAGGATCTCGAAACGGACTATTTTTGTGGTCACCCTTTTATTGGACACTATGTACGAGAGTGTGCCATTGAGTTACATTTCGAAATATTTAGCTGTAAACTAGTGCAAACCGGCACATTCTCCGTCAAAAAAAAATATTTGACAGGTAGTTAGTTGTCGCTACTGCCGAAGAAGAAACCTGAAAAGTGGAAAATATCCATTGGATACTAAATAATTAATTTATGAATCAAATGTGATGAAGAGCCATCATTTTTTACAAGTAGGTAATATCATTACCAAGGAAGAAACATACTATACCTTTAGAAAAATGTATCGTGGGGTCACTTCAAAAACGTAATTAGTTAAAAACGATAGAGGAAAATTATATTTATAATAGTACGGCAGCCCGTAACCAAAATCAACTGTTGGCACCTAATGCTAATTTCGATCACCGGGTTATAGATTATTTATTACAATACAAAACCGATTTTCCTCTGAGAAAAACTCCCATAACGTAGCAGTAGCCGGAAAAACGATATGCCGTCCGGTAAAAAAAAGACGTTATTTTTTTATCTCCAAATGTCCGTTCTCGATGAATTCTTGTTATAGATGTCGAATAAAACAAGAATCAATACAGAAGAAATTTTATATGTTGCATAATTTAAATAATAAAAATTAAAATTGTATATGAAAATGGTATAAAAAAGTTTCTCTCTAATGGCTGAAACATTTTTTAAATTATAGAATATGGTTCAAATAATCGGAAAAAAAGTGAACAGACATTTCCTATGCTGTAGAGCTGCACGAAATACAGTGCGCTCGCATGTTGACGCGGTGGCGCGCGTACTTAATAGAGATGCTATATATAATAAATGTATCTCGACGCTATGGCGCGCGCTTCATAGAGATGCTGTACCCCTCTATTACCCATGGCTCCGACGTAAACATCTCTGTATTGACATCAGGATTTACCACCAGGGCGCAGGTATCATAGGCAATATGACCGCTAAGTTGTGCTATTTGTTTGCAAAACACAGTGTTATTGAATGGATACTCGTGTTTTTTTTTCTTTCCAAAATGAAATAGGTACGCAAATTTATTAGTAAAATGGCTGTAAAGCTCGATAAACTTATGAACTAAGTGCAGTGCAATTCTATGTCCCGAAACGTAGGAGAAAGACAGCAATTAATAGGTTTCAATATGTTGATATTGTATGGTGCAAGTGAGAAAAAATCAAATTGTTTTGTTTATGTCTATCTTTTTGAGCACTCGACATCTTTAACCAAAAATAAAATAATTGATAGAATTTGTTGTCGATTATTCTCTGATTCATAACCTGAAAACAAACTTCCCTTCTCTGAAATATAAAGAACAAACTTGAAGGGTATAAACGTGAATTATTATTCTCTTAAAACGGGATTTTTATTAATATCAAAGCGAGCATCGGTTTCCTTTGGGTTAAAAAAATAATTCCGTTTTGCACACTAACATCAAAAAATCAGTTTGTACTTCGACATTAATGAAATTCTCGTATCAATGCTGCTTTTTTACCCATAGGGGTGCGCCCAGGAGGGGGTTAAGGGTACTGAGACTACTGGCATTCGATTAAGCGCCCAAAAAACATAGGGAGCGAAGTATTACGCAGCTGTATCACCATAACTTGCGCTCTTGTTATTGAATTGCGATGGAAAATGATTTTTTTCAACATATCGAGTTGAAAATTGTCCGGGCATATTTTTCATACATGTTTTTTGATATAAAACATAATTTTGATTAGAGAACGGACATTAGGTAGTACCTAAATTAGCCTAAAAAAAGACGCAGAATTGAAATGCAAGTACTATGATATGCAACGATTAAAACGTCCGTTTTTATTTTCATGTCGTAGAAATTTTCAGAAATAGACGAGAATTGTCGGAACAGACATTTGGTGGTGACACAAATTCTCACCTGTTCCCAGTTTTCAGTATTTAACCCTTTATATCTTCACGCAGCACTCAAAATTTCCGTTTTCATGTTTTTCTCGAACTATACATATATATGAACACCAGGAAACAGTAAACGGACATTAGGTGATTACTCAGATGACCCGTTATTTTTTACATGTTGAAGGATACATTTCAACCCTTTCGCGACGCTAAAAATTTCCGTAGCTCTGAACTTTTTTTATCCTTGTTCAAAGAAATGAGCATTGACGCTAGAATTTAACATTAGGCGATAAGTCGAAAATTTTGGTTACGGGCTGCCGTACTATAAAGCAGTTGACACTATTACCAAAGAAGGAGACTTGATGTGCTTAAAGTGAAAGAAATATACAAAGTGACCACAACTACTTTTACAGATTTCAATTATTTTGTCACCGAATAATTTATGTTTTTTACAACATAATACAATACACGTAGACAATCCCCACAAACACGTCCTGTTGGGGGTTACCCATTTGAAAAAACGAGTCAGATGCGTACCCACTGATACTGCTAGTTTTAACACCGTTAATTTTGCTTTAGTAAAATAAAGAATAATGTGTTAATAGTAAGACAGATTGGGTAAATCAGTTAATTTTCTACCATCCACAAAAATGACCTATATTCTTTTAGTCTCACACCTATACTATCTCGCGTATTGTTGTTATTTTTTCTTAAATATTTTCGGTTCTTTATGTTTATAATAATTTGTATTTGTTAATGTATTACAAACTTAAGTTATTTTATTGTTCTATATGCGAAATTTGTATCCTTGACGGGCCCACTCCAAATTATATACGCAGAAATATCGATTTAATCAAAATTGTGACAGCAAAAGTATTTGTTATTTAAAAGTATCGTCAATCAATAACATTAACTAGATCGATTTAGCAACATTTTCTTGAGGTACCTACTATTGCCTATATATTATATAAGTCATAAATAACAATGTAATAAAGGGTAATCAATACCAATTAATTTATAAACCAATCGATTTGTATGCAACTATTTACGGGCATGTAATAATAATAAACAATTTTATATAATTGTAATAAATATTACAATGAAGCAAATGAAAGTCTTCTAATAACTAGCAAAAACACCGGTTTTTCGACTACACTGAAGTGCTTGGACAAGTAGTAGGTGTGATACTGAGTGTCCTTTTATGCAGGCGTTTTGTGCTGTAAGGTAACATGACGGCAAAAATATCGTATCAGTTCTATCATACAAATGGTTGGGAATTACTTTGAATATGTTTCTGTGTTGTCGGCATTTCGATTGCACAGATTTAAAAAAATAATAATAATTTTTGTAATCCTCGGATGTGGTATCCCAAATCGCTTTTTTTCCTAATTTCTTCCATAAACCTTTCAGAATTAACTACTCGTAGTTCCTCCATATTTAAAACACACTGTTCTTAAATCTTCACGCAGAATAAAATAATTTCACATTGCGTTTGGCAGCACTGATGCGGTCGGCACAAAATGCCGGGCTTGCATAAACGACCCCATAAGTACATAAGAAATATCGGGTGGCTTTTTGTCGTTGGCGTTTTGTAAAACGCGATGGCATGTTTTTCAGAACGCGACAGAAAGTGAAACGGGCGGCAGTGCATAAAATGACCCAATTGTTCCTTGTGATTTACAAAACGCGACCGTAATTGCCGTCGTGTTACCGACGGCTCAAAACGCCTGCACAAAAGGGCCCTAAAATGTATTCTAGTTATTACTTCCACATCCACGCAGTGGAGATTCATTGAAACTATTATCAAATTATTTGTGCAACAGAATACAAAAAGTAAAAATTGGTGAAGCATTGAGTGAATCAAGATTTACCCGAGAATCGCCATGGGGATAATACCACAAGGTACTGTGCTGGGTCCTGTCCTCTTTATTGTATACATTTACGATATTTGAAATTTATTGACAGATGGTAGTATCATCTCATATGCTGATGATACAGCTATATTATTTACAGGTGTGAACTGGCAGGATGTATACAGAAAGGCAGAGGTTGGACTCGGTAAAGTACAAACTTGGCTAAACTCCAGCATCTTGAGTCACAAACCAATTACGTAACATTCTCCATCTCAGTTGTTCACCAACCTGATATAGACATTTTAAAAATCCATGAAAATAACTGCTTGGCAGACGAATCAATAAATTATTTATGTGCAGGAATAAAAATAATAGTCTGTAAAATATTTAGGTGTAATAGTTGATCAGCATCTGAGGTGAACTGTGATTATGTAACGAAAAAAATTAGTAAATTATTTTACAAATCTTACCAAATAAGAGATATTTTAAGCAAAAACTACTTCTAATTCTGTATAATTCTTTGGTTGAGTCTATCTTACGGTACTGCATAGTTGTCTAGGGTGGGGCATATAACAATGCTCAACATGACCTTTCCATATGCCAAAATTCTGTTCTAAAGATTATTGATAAAGGAGAACGTAGATATTCTACAGCATTGCTTCACAAAGATACAGAGACATTAAACATTAGATCACTCTATGTTCACTGTTGTCTAAATTATTTACTAAAAATCAAATATTTATGGTAATATAATTCTGTAGAACAATTATTAATTATTACATATATTTTTCTCTAAGACCATTTCAGAAATTACAAATTCCACAACTAAAAATTGTGTCGGAACAAGTATTATTTCAACACACTGTTATGGTAAATACCGTACGGCTTTTGACGAATCAGAAGCTGTTAGTGGTTCGGTTGCTATGGTTACGTCGAACGAAATATAGCTTCGCATTTGAACAGTTATAAGTTTTTTTATATAATTTCTAAAATCTGGTTAGAGAAAGTATAGTCTACAACACGTTTGGAATGGCATATTCCATAACTTGTTATAGAATATACTATTCCTTTATATGGGTAACAAGTAATATTCTCATTCTTTCTGTAACACGATGACTTGCCTCTGTACTCCTCTAGCGCTATTATAGATCTTTGAGAAGGGGTGATCACAACACAGGCCTGATGTGTTTTTTAATACAGCATGATTTAGCGTGGCATCCCTTATCAAAATTTCTACATAGGAAAAATTCGTTTTTACTATGTTATGAACTTACTTAAAGTGTAACTTTGAAAATAAATGATTTGATTTAATTTGATTTGATTTTATTTGATTTGATACTTCTATTATTGCATGATAATACGCCCGGCCTTTTGCCTTAATTTTGCCTCAATAATATTTTAAGGGGATTATTTTTTCTTCAGTTGGAACCATTTGCAGGGGTGAGAGAGAATAAAAAATGTCGATTTCGGAAAAGATGGACTAAATATCTGTTATATTCGGGATCTGTAAGGTCATCTTTTTTAAACAAAAAATAACAGTGGCTGTTTTTAACAATTTGGAAAAATTTTACTGACGCGTTTATAATATAGACACATATTATTTTCAATACTTTCTACATTGTATGCTGTCAGACATCACATCAGCTTGAATGTTTATTTTTAAATTGTACAATTACCTAAATAATTTTTAAATTGGTTCTTTGATAATTTGTCTTAAATATTCCTAATGGTACAGCTTATAACGCAATAAAAAAACAGATTGTTCGTTATGAAATTGCGAAGAAAACTAGACCTGTTCTAATCTTTTGAATCAATTTGTTAGCTTACAAAAATAGAAATTGCGACTGGCCCTTTTTAAACAATTGAATAATAATGCATATATTTTAACAAAACTTTAAGAAAATATGATTCTATTAGAATTCAAGGATCATTAAAAATATTGAAAAGTCGAAATGTTTGTAGCAACGCCTGAAGTACAATACGAAAATTAAATCATCAATGGTTTAAGTGATTTGTAATCTATAGGGCGTAATATTTCAATGTCCACGGGCCGAAAGAGAGATCGATTTGCATGTCACTATAATGAACTCGTTCCCAGGGAGACTATTAATAGCACTAATAATTCCAATTAAATTTTAATTTTTGTATGAGTTTAATACTTGGTGTATAATTACGAAGAATATTATTATTATAATTGATGTAAAATATATACGTAATTCGCGTCTTTATAATAATACACTATAAACCGCATTAACATGTCTTATGCTCATAATTGGATTAGTCCTACACGTGCCTCAGAATCCTTGAATGAGAGCTGAACTATTTATATCATTACTTTTTTACTCAAAAGAATATTAACTAGGGGGCTGATTTACGATATTATAAAAGCATAATTCCATAATAGAAGATTGTCTGAAACCATGATAGAATAGCGTAAAAGAAGAGGTGGAAGCACCCGATATAGCTTCGAGCGGAAATAAAATTTGAAAATTTTATCGTCTTGCCGTTGGAAAGATTCACTTCCTGGAAAGTTTCGTTCTGAAAATCTTCTTTCTTAATGTTATCGTTATACATTCGACATAACTCAGGTTATCTGCAGTACCATTTGGCGAACATGTAAAACTACTATCACTTTATTGAACATTTACTAACGTACTGACCATTTATTATTTTGGTATTGAACATTATTTTACTGAACATTTATTATTTCAAATAAAGTAGTATTAATTTTTCTACTGTTCGTATTTCTTTTGAATATCATCATTTTGTTATTGTTCGCGTATGATTTGTATTAAACATACCTATATTATTATTATCATTTAACTAAATATCAATTATATTTGACCGTACACCTCACGTTGTTTTACTTTTCACCTATAAATTTATTATTTTGTTGGATCCAAGTCTTACTAAGCATTGGATGTATACTTTTTTCATTGTACATTTACTATTTTTACTTAACAGATGTCTTCTTGCTGAACCTGTATTACTTTTACTGATCGTCTACTTTTAGTTAGCTTTCATTGGCTGTTAAGGTGGTCATTCCCTAGGAAGATGCATCCGATAGGGAAATATTTATTAATTTTGGCCATTACCGGTTTTTTCTTAGTACGTATATTTAAAAAAACTATAAGAGTACCTAAGAAGAACCATAACAGCAAGAGTTTTTACTATGAATTTTCACCCAATAATTTTATTAGTGGTTTGCAAAATAGTTAAATTTGAATTTAAAAATTATGTTAATCTTCCTATTTCCTAGTTTTAAATCTAGCTATTTTGCAAACCACTGAAATTATTGAGTGAAAATTCATAGTAATAGTCTTATTATGGTTCTACTTAGATACCCTTATAGTTTTTTTATATATGCGTACTAAGAAAAAAAAGTTATGGGCAAAAATAATAAATGTTTCCCTATCGGATGTCTCTTTCTAGGGAATGGCCACCTTAAATCTAATATTTCTGTTTTCTTTTTGACCTACAGCAGTGGCGGCTCGTGATATTGTCTGCAGAGGAGGCTTGATATTCTGAAAGACAACTGATGTGCAATATGACTAAAATTTGTACATTTCCCCACCACCCCTGAGGTATTACAACGGCGCGTTACATTTTTTTGCCGTGGGTTGCTCGCCAGGATACCGATTCACGACTTGAGAGAATAGAACTAATAAAAGAATATAATGAAAAGGAAATAGAAAATATGATGAGATGAAAAAATCATTCTCATGAAATTCTCGTTCCTACGACTCGAGTATCGGTATCCAAAGGAGTCCTACTATCCCACTTGTAATTAAATTATATAACTTTTAATAAAAATAAAAATAGTTTTGGTAAAAAAAATTAAAGTGTTTTTCTACAAATAAATTGTATTCATTATCACTGTCAGGCGTGTAAAATTATAAGTTTTAATAGAAATTAAAATAGTTTTGAGAAAGAAGTTATATAAAAAAATATATAACCGCGGAACTCTATATTATGGAGAATTATGAAAAAATAGTTCCTAAAAAATAAATAACACAAATAAATATTTTTTCTAAAATAACAACTACCTATACTAATCTCTGCTTTAAAGCCTGGATATTTTTATAAATGAGTGGTAACCTGCGATTTTTGGAACTAGCAAAATGGTTGATTATTTCATCATAAAATGAATCGCGTTTCCTAAATTCTGACAAAAAACGTTTGTCTATTGAAATAAGCGATACATTTGAAAGAATTTTCTTGTGAAGATAACTATATAATGGCATCTATTAACCTCTTTAATATTTCCCTATTCTCACGGACCTTTTCGTTAACATTTTCTATTTCTCTCTTATGTGCAGAATCCAAGAAATTTACAATATTTTGTTTACCAAACATTTCGAATTTAATGCAAGATGAAATGTGCTCCTGGGATTTTTCGTGCCTTTGTAAACCTCGCGACAAATTTTGCAAATTATTAAATCCGGCCCTGCCCCAAATTGAGGATTGATCATTAGTAAATAATAAACATCTCCAACAATATAATTTGTTTCTAACTGTTGACGCCGTTAACCACTCGACTTTTTTTATAATTGTTATCACAAAACCCTTTGTTTTGTTTACCACTTTTAAAAATTAACGAAAGCATTGCTGGTGTAGGCCTGGCATTTCTTTTAATTCTTACCTTTTCGTCATAAATAAGAGTAGTAAATCCATTTAATAACAAATAATCCACCACGTCTGGACAACAAGACATGTTATTGAGAATATTTTCACCTAGAGCACTTATTTCTAGCCCGCCTATCAAATGTTTTATGTATTTATACGTCAAGTTGTTCTTATAACCGGCTAAACGCAACTGTCAGACGTCAGTTCGTTTTCTTTGTGAATCACCTGACTCTTGAATGACCTGTGCACATGCGCTATAAAGAACTGAGATCTGGAGGCTAGCCTCATATTTGGCTATTCCAAGTGTTGCTATTTTACACAGCGCAAAGAAATTCAAGGTCATTCATGTTATAAGTAAATGCGGTAAAGTTGGAAGCTATTTCGTATTAGCCTCCAGCGAACCGCAGTGTTCATTCAGTAAAAGACCGACCGACCGGTGCAAAAATGTTATATATAAACTGAAAATTAATTAATGAATAATAAACAATAAAAAATATTGAAAATTGAGATATACCTAATAGAAATTTCTTAAGATATTACTTTTGAAGATATGGTGGTTCTTCCAAGGGGAGGCTCAGCCTCCCCTAACGAGCCGCCACTGACCTACAGTATTCCAATTTGTAATTTAGAGTCTCTAATTTCGTAAACAAGGTACCCGAATTAACATTTTATAATTACTATCATATTTTTTTAAACGTTCTAGGGGTCAAGCCAATTATTTTGATACACCCAATACCGCAGCGTTTATGGGTTTCATGAAACTTTCCTGAATATTCTGGCCATTTATTCACACAATAATACAATCTAAACAAGATTAAAAATAACTTGTTTACTAAATCTTATATTTATGAGACTGCAAAAACACCGTTCATGTTTTTTAAAAAAAGGCATCGATATACATTCTGGAAAGTTGCTTGTTGTTTATTAGTTAAAAACAATGTGGTGATGATTAAATAAAATGGGCTCTACAGAGAATGTAAGAAGTCTAGTTTTTCTCATAGCATTTGTTCAAAACTTACTTTATGTCCGGGTATGATTTTTAACAGAAATTCATTGTTTAAACTCAAAGAAAACCGCTCGTGTAATACCCAAAGTAGTTAGTTATAAAGGCATTAATTCAACAAATTGCTCTGAAATGGCACAAATCTACATAATTTTTAGAATCGCTGTATTCGAAAAATACTACATAGCTTTCAAACAACGAAAGTAATATATTAGCTAAACGTATATTTTTTAAAGATCCGTATTGCTATCTCACCTTCAACCCTATTATAACTAAGGTATATTTTTAGTATATTTCGACCCTTTAATAAGGGTTGAAAATGGGGTATTTTCGTCAAAAAGTCCAAAAAATATTATTTCTTATTAAGAACACTCGTAAAAGGTGTTTTTTAAACATCATTTTGTTACAAAATGGGTATTTTAAAGGGGGTGGAAAGGGGGAGGAGGGGATGAATTTGACTGGCGACCTCACAAACTTGTTTTATATAGGTACCCCCAAGAATAAATAAGTGAGTTTTGAGTTTTAATATTCATTCCTTTTATCATAATACAGGCTTTTGGTTTATATGGGCAACATTCAATTATACAACGTTTGCGACAAAGTGTTAATTATATATTCCAAGATATAGATATTTTTAATATTACTTTCGAATAGTTGACGAGATTTTGCAAACATGATTTACATCTCTAATTAATATTTTCCATTACTTTTATATTTTTTCCCCTTTTAATTAGTATTGTTAGTATATATGTTTTCCTTTTACTTATGTATTGTTAGTATTTTTTTCCTTTTAATTGTGTTGGATTAATTATTGTCATGCCTGTTATTGGTAGTTTAAGTTTTAATGTTAAAAAATTAACATTTAAATTGTTTAACTCTCATTAATTTTGCATTATTATCAACATTGTACTATCTGGGTTTTTAACCTGTTATGTACTTGAATGGTAAATAAATAAACCTATGATAATTAGTATATTAATTATTGAAGCTACTCCATTATTATAGAGAAGTTCACATCATTTGAGTGTTCCGTAAGGATCACGCTTTCGAGTAGTTTAACTTATCAAAGGCATGTGCTTCACATTAATTAAAATGTGCTCTTATTCTATCCAACGTTCTTTTACTATAAATAGTGTTTCATTTGCCATCCGTTCGTTTAATCCTGTTAAAGCGATAAATCTAATTCGTGTGTATTTGCTAGTTTTTTCATACACCCATAGCAACCGAGGCAACACGCGATTGAAACAAGTTACGATTGAAATGTTATGACAAGATTATCCGTCATTTCATATTCATATGCATTTGTTGTCTAACTTAACGCCTTATATTTATAAGATATACCATGGCGAATGGGGAAGAAATGTTAAACTATATATGTGAAGAGCAAGCAGCAGGCAAGCAGGCATAGAATTGGCCTGACTAGGAAATGAAGAGATAAATGCGAAACTTCATTGGCTGAAAAATTGGACCAATGAGTGAGTAGTTGCACAATCTCATCCAAACGTTGAACGAAAATTGATATTCCACACCACTACATGGATATGGAAGTAAAGTATTTACCAGCATCACACATTAATAATGATATTTCATATTTTGTACCCACTATCCCTAATTTAAAAAAAAAAAAACATTTATGATTAATTCTGGTGCAGAAAAACACATGTTTATTCTAAATCCCGTTTTATTGTAGTAATGTTAAATACAATAATTATTTAAAAATGTTGAAATAATTAATAACCGCCAATTTGTTGGTACATTAAAAGAACCGGTTTGTAGACTTCCGTTCTTGAACCTCGATGTTCTGTCCTAATATCTGATTAAGTGCATCATCAAAAAGCAATTATTTGAAAATAGACTCTGGTGGCGTATTTAAATTTATCCATCCAAAATAAATCAAGTACCGATGTACAACCGACAAAACTAATATCCAACAAAGCAACTTCTTCGGTTGGCTATGTTTTTATCTGACCTGTTACAGCACACCGTCTCCTTTCAGCTAACAAAGGACGAGGATGGAGATAAACCCGTACATGAAATTAAATAGCAAATTGTGATTTCTTTTCAATACTATCACAAAAAATCGTGAAGGTCGCAATTACAATGCACTCTACAATGTTGCCGTTAAGAGGCAGCTTCTCTGCTATATCTTTACCTTTAATTTTGGTATTTTTTGTTGGCGTGCATGTGTGGATAACGAGTTTCGTTTCAGAATAAGTGCTCATATTTTTTTCGGACTTCTAGGAACGGTATCCGCTGAATGCAAAACTTCTAATTGATTTGTGGACGCCGTATTATTATATTATTCAGAAAGCGGTAATAGAGAATGGACCACGCGGTTTAAATATTACGTTTTATTTCGTCACCGTTCATGTGTATACAGGGTGATTTGAAATGCATCCATATATTTTAATCTCAGAGTCCTTGTGTGATGTGTAGACCAGTGCCACTTTGTAAATTTAAACATTTATATAAAAAAATATAGATATAGAAATTTATTTAGTTAAACTGCTGCAAACTGAAATTTACCATTATCAATATTTGTGTCAGCTTTTTTACATTGAAAACAAATTAGGCACAGGATTTATGATTTTCTTTAACAGTATTTAAAATCTGCATATCTGCATTCAGTACTAGCAGCCATAGATTGAAAATGTCCCGTAAATGTGGCACAGACAACACAAAGTATGTCCGTCACACGTATAAAAGGAAACGTATAATAGGAAACCTTTGCTGGTAACGTATACGAACCCGAAGTGCATTTTCCCCTGCCGCATCATAACAAAGCCCAAAGATTGTCCATTCAGTGTTTGTAAATCACCATTCTTAAAAAAGTAAAAACAACTAATGACCGTTATCACGTACGCGTAACGACCAGTGCATATTTTGATAGCAGTAAACACTACACTATTGATATCTGTTCCATTTCTTTTTACGCTTGGCACCGGCGCAATGAGAATTTGGAACAAGGTCAATTAGTTTAGATGTTTTTAGCAATACCAAGGTGCATTCTAGAAAATAAAATTTAATTTCATGTTTTGGTTATTCGTCATCTTGAATTTGAAAAAAAATTACTTCTGCCAACCCCCTCCTACCCAAAATAGAAATTCCCTTAATAATCCAGTTAAAATGCGAGTTTTGCTGTGAAATTGGAAACCAAAACGAGCTTACCTTACCGGTACGTTTTTTGGGTCGCTGAATCCGAAAATCGGGGTCCCGAGGGCTGGACTCTGTCCGTTCACCCTTAATTTGCAAAATACACCCCTTTTTAGGGTGTTTTTGTAAAATATTCTGCACTTACGTCATAAATACTAACAAATTCATGTATTTGAGGTCTCAGATTACATTTTTTGGGTTGCTGAATACAAATTTACGGGTCTCGAGTATTGCCAGCACCCTTAAATTTGAAAAAACTACCCTTAATTAGGGTATTTTTGCAAGATTCTTAGTAAACTGTATCCTACGTGTAAAAGTTTGTTGAAATACAGTTTACTAAGAATCTTGCAAAAATACCCTAATTAAGGGTAGTTTTTGCAAATTTAAGGGTGCTGGCAATGTTTTTTGGACTCGGGACCCTGAAATTCGTAATCAGCGACCCAAAAAACGTATCCTACGTGTAAAAGTTTGTTGAAATACAGTTTACTAAGAATCTTGCAAAAATACCCTAATTAAGGGTAGTTTTTGCTAATTTAAGGGTGCTGGCAATACTCGAGACCCGTAAATTTGTATTCAGCAACCCAAAAAACGTAATCTGAGACCTCAAATACATAAATTTGTTAGTAACCCCCTAAAAAGGGGTGTATTTTGCAAATTAAGGGTGAACGGACAGAGTCCAGCCCTCGGGACCCCGATTTTCGGATTCAGCGACCCAAAAAACGTACCGGTAAGGTAAGCTCGTTTTGGTTTCCAATTTCACGCCCCCCCCCTCGCATTTTAACTGGACTATAAATTTAAGGACGCCATTACGAACCTTGGAGGAACTTCATTTAAAAATTCAGCCAGACATTTCACATTCCAACAAAGGATAGTGAATCAAATGTAATTAAAGGGATTGCAAGAAACAATCGATACAAAGAGTCGTTAATAGATATTATCTAGGTATTCAAACAGAGCAAAATAAAAAAAAAATCTTTGCATTGCAACGCCACTTATACCTCAATTTGTAGAAAGATTTGTTTGACAAAAACACTAGCCGATAGCCTACATGCGTCGGGAGTAAAAATAGCAAATTCTTATTAACTTCGTAATGCTAGATAACAATATGAAAAGTAAAAGTTTAAGTAGGCTCTGGTTTTCCCAATACAGATAATAAAATGTAACGCAGGTATAAACCCGAGTTTATGAGCAGTCTTATCGCAAATAACAGGTAGAATTAGAATTCTAGGAACAATAGACATACTATACTGACCGTGCTAACTACCTACTTCGTTCTTTGTCACTAAAACCAATATTCATTCTGAGGTAGTCGTACTTGTACCTTGTGCATGAAGCGTTCATTTTCGAAAGTAAATAGTGCTATTTTGAAAATATGCCACGAGGTTGTGTAAATACACCTAACAACTTTTGTTACATTTATGGTGAAGTGACTTTTGCCCTTCAGAAACATAATTTTACTCCCAAAATTAAGAAGGCGTACCAGTTGTATTTTGGTTGTACAGTTGGAGATGAAAACAAAAAATGGGCACCTCATATATCTTGCAGCAATTGTGCGAACAATCTTTGCAGTTGGCTAAATGGAAGAGGACGTTCGATGGCTTTTGCTGTGCTCATGATCTGGCGAGAACCTAAATATCATGTTACCGATTATTATTTTTGAGTGATACCTCCTATTAGATAGGGTATTAAACAAGAAAAAAAGAATGGTAATGCAATTCCGCAATTTAACAGCTGCCATTCGCCCGGTTCCTCATAATGATGAACTACCTATTCCTATTCCACCTTAAGAATACAGTCTTGATTCTGACGAACAATCGGATGATAATGTAGATGACGACTTAGTCTAGCCATCAACATCACAAGATCTCGATTTCTCTGCTGAAGTGTCCGGTGATGAACCACTCAAAATTAAACAACGCGAATTAAGTGATCTTATAACAGACCTTGATCTGTCCAAGGCGAAAGCGGAGCTTTTGGCATCTCCATTGCAACAATGGAATTTACTACAAGAAAATGTTAAAGTTTTATGTATCGAAGTCCTCAAAAAGATTTTATACCTTTTTTCAAAATGGAAAATAACTTGGTTGCCTGCAAGGACATTGACGGTTTAATGAGTGCTTTACACATTCCCCATGATCTTAGCGACTGGAGACTTTTTATTGACGCCTCGAAACTTAGTCTAAAGGCTGTGCTACTCCACAATGCAAATAAATGGCCATCGATTCCAATCGCCCATGCTGTCCATGAAGGAAAATTACATGAATGTATTGCTACAAACTATAGAGTACAACCAGTATAAGTGAGCAAAAAATGTTACTGACATTCCATTAGCTGATTCACAAAACATAATACTGCCACCACTTCACATAAAACGGGAGCATATGAAAAACTTGGTAAAAGCTATGATGGACAAAGAAGGACGTGCTTTCAGTTATTTAAAACAAAAATGTCCCAGACTTAGTGAGGCGAAAATTAATTTTTGTGGGTCCTCAAATCAAGAACCTTTTCCAAATGCTGAATTTGACAACATTCTAGAAGGTAAGGAAAGAGCTGCTTGGAATTCCTTGAAAATGGTAGCAACACACTTTGTCGGTAACAAAAGCGCAGAAAACTATAGAGACCTTGTTGGGAATCTTCTTTCTTGCTACCAGAAATTAGGACGCAATGTCATTAAAAGTCCACTTTCTACATTCACATCTAAATTATTTCCCAGAAAACTGTGGTGCAGTAAGTGACGAACATGGAGAGAGATTCCACCAGGATATTCAGAATATGGAAAAAAGATATCAGGGCAAATGAACTTCTATGATGTTAGCAGACTACTATTGGACATGTATAAGAGATGCTCCAGAACTAACTTATAAGAGACAGGCTAAGAAGCGCAAGAAGAATAATTAATTTTAGAGCTTATATTCTAATTAAATGTATGTTATATAACATATATTTGAAATATATATCAAAATGGAAAATGTAATTAATTGCCTTTTTTATTAAAATTCTACCATATGTGAGTTAGGTCAGTTATTACATTTTTTTAGAGCCAACAAATATATTTTAGGACTATGTTAGACGTAGCTGGGACCAAAACAATACAAATAAGTGGTTTTGGTTAACGATACAAAATAAAAGTTAAAATTTGTCGGTTAGTGAAATTGAAGCCAATTCTAGCGAATGCTTTTTACATAATTCAGACATCTCTTTTAGTTATCAAGAAGGTGGCGAGAGTTTTAAGTGGGACACCTCGTATGGCCAGAGTGGTAGAAGTATAGATAACAGGACTAAAGAAGATGAGAATAACTTAATTTTAATTAGTAACAATAAAAATAATGATTTCAACAAATTGCATAGAAAAAAACCATTTTATACACAGATAATATAAGTTACATTCATGTAGAAAGCGAAGAGTAAACTTTTGAATTCTTCTTTGGCAATTCAAATATCCCTGAAAAGCAATAGGGGTGTTTGAATTTCTAATTATTGAGTTAAACATGTTTTAAGAACACCCATTTTAATAATTATTCGTTAAATTATTCATATGTATAATCAGGTTAGGCCTTATAATGTGGAAATTTCCAGAATTAATTCATAAACTTTAAGTGTAATAATAGTGGTTATTTTTTTCAAAATAAGGTATACCTGATAATAATATTAGAGTGATCATTGTGAGATATGACGATAATCTAAAAAGAACAGGAACATTATAAAAAAAATTACATTAAAATAGATGTTTACACAGGGTGTAATCAGTTTCGTGTCATTAAAAAAACCTGGTGATGGGGACCGACTAGACAAACAAAAAACCTTTATGACTTTGAAAAAAACTGACCCAGTTCAATAATTTTAATATTAAGGTAGAGAACAATTGAGAACTACCACTTTTCTTGGTCAATGGACTTGTAGTTCCCAATCATATAACTTTTAAATTGTCATAAAAAAGTGCAAAGTCCTCGCCGGCACACGCGGCGGTCTGCGGTGTCAAAACAAAGGAGTTGGATCATCGACCGCCCTTGATGGACCGCCTCAACCGAACTCAGGCAATTATAAACAGGTAAATAATTCGTTATCTCTTCCTGCATAACTGCAAGCAAATAATGGACATAGAGGTTTAAACAGAGCATTTATTTACATGTGTGTTTTTAAATTTTGAACAAAATATTGGATTATTGTTTATAATTTAGAAGATTTAAATGTGATTTATTAACATTTGTAACATACACGAGTGTCCTGGGTTGAAAGCTTACCATCTACCTAAATTATTCGAACTCTCTGCATCTGCATCAGTACACAGTTCGGTACGTCGAATTAAGGATATACGCACTCCATTCAACACTAAACACTAAACTATCAACTAACGTTGATTGATTGATTGATTGATTGATTTGCCAGCGTAAGGTGGGCATTGCTGCCAATTCCGGTGCAGGGAGATTTGTTCCACCACGCAGCCCGATCGCCCACCGATCATCTCACCGTGTGCCAGAACAAACCCCCAGTGCTTTTATATACCGCCGGACCAGCTGCATACGCTGGATTGGACATTGGACATGCTTGTTGTCAGCAGCGAGAGCCGCATGACGCATGGGGTAGGAGTATAGGATGGAGCGTGTAGGTGTTTGTGAGATGTTTCTTCTTGTTTTCCTTCTGTCTTCATCGGATGGAAAGTGTAGGCGCTTGTGAGATGCTTCTTTTAGGTTTTCGTGCTTCTTTTTACTTTCAGGTTTTTGTGATATGCTTCTTCTTAGTTTCTGTCTGTGATCATCTTCTCTCCTATTCTACTTCTGAGTTTTCTGTTTCTGAGTCTGGCAGTGTGTATATCCTTGATATTTCTTTATTGTATTCCATTTTTTGTTGTGCCAACTTTTCCCAGTGTGTATAATCTTTTCCTAGCTTATTCATAATTCTCTCGATTGTTGTAATCCATGTGTAGCATGGCCTCCCTATTTTCAGTTTGTTGCTGTTCATTCGCAGCTTTCTTCAGTAGGTGTGTCGTGTCCCGTCTTTGGACATGTCTCCAGTATTTCATTGCGTATGATTCTATTCTTTTGATTATTGTTCTTCCCTCTAGTAATGTTGACGTTTTCTGTCGTTTTTGTGGTTTTCCTGTTTTTGCTAGCAGTTGGATAATGTCCCTTTCAGCTCTTCTCAGGCTTCTTCGGTTGGCCTTTATCGTTGCTGCGTTTTTGACTCCATATATCATCGTAGTAGGCATTATGATGGTCGTGTATACCTTTTTGGTTAGGCACCATGGTGGTTTGTTGTCCTCAATGAAGGGTAGTAGAGCTCTTGTGACTCTGTAGGCTGTTTTGACTTGGTCCAGGACTGTGGTGAATAGTCGGGGGGATAGGGGACATCCTTGTTTGACTCCTATATTCTTCATTTTTGATTCCGTCGTCTGTCCAAACCATTGTATTGCAGTGTTTTCGTGTAGGCATGCTTTTATTATTCTGTTTATTAAGTATTGCGGTACTCCCCTGTTGAGCAAAGTGTTGACTATAGCCTCATGCCTTATAGTATCAAATGCCTTTTGGAGGTCAATTGAGACTATATATAGTTTTGTTCCTTCTTTCCACTTTTCTTCCAGGATCCGTCTGGTGGTGTACATGTGGTCGTCTGTCGATCTACCCTTGATAAATGCCGTTTGATAATCTGGTAGTTCGCCGATGTATTTTTCCATTTCTCTGAGGAGGAATTGTGCGTAGTATTTATACCCTACACTGCTGAGTATTATTCTTCTGTAATCGTCCACGTTTTGTGGTGATTTGATTTTAGGGAGCGGGTTGTCAATAAAATAAAAACTTGGTCCAAAATCCAAAAAGGAATACAAAAAGAACAAACAACTAAGTTGTGCCTGTACGTAATCAAGAATTTAACGACTTGGACGGTAAGTCAATAAAATAAGTCTTAACTATAAATGCACAGTGACCCGAAATTCAAAAATAACAAAAACAACGAATGGTGGATTGGACGTGTGTACATAACGAAACACCCACAGTAACAAAAATATTGCACAAGGGAGAGTCAGAGTATAGTTTTCTTCAGATCAGATCTACTAAACACTCAGAGAACGTCGACGTCTTTCATCTTTACCGCATCACTAAAGACATTTTATAGCTATCTACACAAATATTGAGTATCATAGGCAAATACATGCGCGACGATCTAAACCTACCTCAATATTCCAGCAGTTCTCAAAAAATGTTATTGAAAATTTACGAAATTTTTGTTTATTTTTTTTTCTCTCCAAATGAGCTTTAGACCCCATATTATATAAGGCTTTTTTGTTTGTCTTGTCGTTCCCTACCACTGTTTTTTTAATGGCATGAAACTAATTACACCCTGTATAATTCAAATAAAATAAAAATATTGAGATTTTGCTCTTTCAAAATTGGTTTCATTTATAACAACTTATTTTGCATTCATGTTTATGTTTATAGTTGGTCTGTCATGTTCCGTGTTTTAAATTTCTCCAACGATTATTATTAATTGTATGTTTTAGAAACGTACAAATTATTGCTTGTAATGTTCATTGATTGATACACAACCAACGACAGAGTTTCGTTTTTTTTTCACAATAACAAGAATAAATAAATCGCCGTATTTAAACAGCAGAAAATAATCAATGCCATATTAATATTTTTTTATTTGTAGATACCATTCGTTATTTATTCGTCTTTGTTGAAGTGACCAATTAACACATTTATTGGCATCATCTGGCAAATGGATTTCTAGTTTATCGTATTAAGTATAAAAGCGTTCAAAATTAAAAATAGACATTACCACACATCGTTTATTGTCGCTGTAAAACGATTTCTATATGGGTTTCACCATTTTGGGCAAATAATAAAAGTATGATAATTTACGATTGCCTAATTTGGATATTATATTTTCTGTGGTAGTTTGGTAAACTTCTCGTGTGTCTGTTATATAATAATATCCACCCACTAATGTTCATTTAAATATATGAATTGTAATGTAAAACCACATGCTGTTCTAGAAATGTTTAGTATTAATTACAGTGACATTTTTATTTATTCATTTGAGATTTATGGATATGTTAATGTATTTTCAAAAACACCGAAGGAGTTTATGGCAGGGTGATAAATTGGAACTAGTCTAATATTATTGAAGATTGTGTGATTTCAGAGGTTGATAAGCTCTATAGGGTGGTCTAATGCACGCCATAAATCCAGGACCATATTCGTTCCATCAAAATATAGTACAATGTATGAGTGGGAAGAACATGCTAATTTTTGCTACAGCTGCGAAACCTATCCCCCCGTTCTTTAGAGGGTGGAGAATACGAAAAAAATGGTCATAAGCCATCTCCCCGCAATAATCTGGCAATTCATGGGGGTTTAGTGACAAAGGAAGGGTTATGATAGGGAGCGGGCTCTAACAACCCTTTGGGATTGGAATAACCCTCCCAAGGGAGTGGAAAACTGTTTTTTTTTCAATCGGGATGTAGGACGGGAGGTGGGTAGAGTTTTGTTTGATACACCTTAAAATGTACATCACATTCAGAACTCTCGTCTTCTCCTTCATCACATTTATCTCTAAGAAACTAATACACCGGAAATATCGATTTTCAACCACTTGGGAAGGTAGGTAAATCTTCTTTGGGGGTGAATAATCGATTAATTACCACTGTACTCGTCTTCCGCACTATATCTCAGTTGGAAAAAAAATGTCCACCCCTTGGGAGATTTGTTTCAACCCCCATGAAATTCCAAACTATATCCCTCCAAACACGTATTACCGAGCACTACCACGAAACAAACAGTCAAAATAGTATATTAAGTATTAAGGTCAGTAAGTGTTCTTTACTGGTTGAGGATATGTTTGGAGATCGTTGTTCCCCAGTTTTGAAAACGGAAAAGTGGAACATGCGGGTATTTATTGGCTCCATTCGCACAATCATGTACCTTGTTAATGTTGACAATGCCGTACTTTTTGAAACTGGCCCTGCGAGTAAATAGCAGACTGCCTTGACGGTTCGAGTCATCAGCAAAATTCTGATGAAACGATCGATAAAGGAAGATAATTTCTCCCTGGAAAAAATGCCTGTGCCATGAATAAGTGTTCAAAAGGTATGCTTCATACTTTGCTATTAGGTGTTTCTAAATTATTGGAACTTTATCTAGTACTCGTGCCAGGGTTTTCTTTATTTTTTTCCAGGACGACTTCGTTGAATTTTGGGGTTCTTGTTGTTGTTCCTCATTGGCAGAAGCATATTTAAAAGAACCTAATGAAAAATTTGCATAATTACAAAAAGGAAATGATGTACAAAAATACTTATTTCTCGTAGTCAATGATAAATGCTCAAATAAGTTTGCTGTCAAGAAGGTGACAATTTGGAAAGGCATTCTACTGACTTCAATGATTATAAAATAAAACAGTCATTTGGATAAATGATTATAACATTCTTTCAAAGTAGTCAACGTATTAGCGTAAACAACACCAATAAATGTAGCGTAGAGCACGATAGGTTCTCATATCACGTCCTCCCATCTAGCAGTACCAATTATGTGTGTCCATTCAAACATATCTCTCCTAGAGCGTGATGGACCCTTCTCCTAATTTCCTCGAAGATCTTATATTGCACTGAAAATAGAACTTGTCATCTCGCCTGCAAATAGGCCGATCTGAAATTTAGCAACGTAACCTCCCATCCCTGAAGAATATATAACCCAATCCTCTACATATTAATTCACATGTCGGCAAATCCTCACCTAAAGATACGGCGTTGCCTTGTGAGTCGGGGAGTAGTGGCAGATTTCCTCCGAATAACAGCCAGATGTCTTGAAGCCTGCATACAGTGACATGTTCGTCTGAAGTGTCAAGAAACATTGTCTAGAAGAGTAGTTGTTCTCAGTCGGCCTTATCCTACTAACTTCGCATATCCACCTGTTCCTTTGTATGATGAACAGAGAGAACGGATATTAAGTTCAGAATGTATCTAGAGAGGTCCTATTCTAGATATTTTATTTGTAATGAAGAAGTCACATGTTGGTTCTTCATCAGTACTGCAATCCGCATATTAGTGCTCTTCGTCAGTCTGTTATGGCATATGAATTGATGGCTTGGGAATCTTCAGAATCGTGGTTTAGAATATTTAATTTACCAATAAAACTACTACGAATTTTAGATAAAGAAACCTAAAGAGAAAAGTCATGATTATTTTATCCAGTACAGAATATTAAGTTCTCCCTGAATCTTACGATGTGAAAAATAATATCTCAAAGTTTAACAACACCATTATGAAACAGGAAATAATACCATTTCCATGTCGACTAATCAAAAGCCAATAATGTCCGGATTATATTAGCTAAGTTGCAATTACGTTCAGGTTATTATAAGATGTTACCAACGAAACAGTTTTTTTTTAAAGTCAGAAAGATTTTCTAATACTGATGATATTCTATTCATTTGTATCATGAATTCTGTTATGTTGTTGATTATTTGTGAAATTTATTATTGTCTTGTATAAAAGTTTTAAATAACACGTTTTTATCAATTTATGTAAATGCTTGGTGAGTATACGAACACCAGTACAATATCTATCTACTCTGGATATGCTGGACATATTTATAACCAATATGTTCGCGACGTACCTCTCTCTTCGTCCAACTTTAATCATGTCAAATAGCAACCTGCCATGTCGCATCTTATCCACTAATTTCACAAACAGAGCCTGTGTGCTCTTGAAGTACATAAAATGAAATAGGCAAATTTTGACCGATTTATTACTACCTTTAAAAATACGTTTGGTTTAGTTGTTTCGTCATTCTTAATTCGACCTCAATATCTTTTCACTTAGTGTTATATTTCCATCATTTGAGGAATGTTGCAAAACCAGACATGTCCACTAATATCAGTTCTCTGTTATTCGCTGAAACTCATTCGCAGTTGTACTGTTTTGTTTACAATTTCTTCTTTTTTCTGCATACAAAGACATTTTGGCCCTAATTAAGATCACAAAAATATAATGTTGTTATTTCAAAAATTATGAAGATAAAGACCATAATTGTTTGGACATGTACGGTTTTGTTTGATCGAAATGGACGTATCTAATTTTGCTTGAACGTGATGATGGATATGTTTAATTTTGCTTGAAACTGTTGATACAGATCTACTCTTTTCGATCAGTTCATGTTTGAATTTTTAAAATTTTGTGCAATTATTAAGGTAAATAAAATCTGTGATGCAATAAAAGTTATCTTTATTAAAAAAGGACAAAAATTCTTAAACGATATTACAAGAAAACTAACAGTAAAGTGAATGAAGCATTTTTAGCAAAATATCCAATTTCTAATATTATTTTGAAAAATAATAATTAACCTCTAAATAATAAAAATCTAAATATGAATTTCGCAGTCCGGTTCAAGGCAATCGCATTCCTCTTCGCTCTCTTCTTCAGGAGCTTTAATTTCTGTACCATCGTCTCCATAGATAATGTCTTTGAAGAATTCCAAATAAGGGACGTCCTCCCATTTTATTTCGTCTTCTCCATTATTAAATTGCTTGGTAAGTAAGTAACTGTTCAATAACATCTTTCTTTTCTTCTGTTGAAATCCTATTTCTCAATGGAAGACAGTGCAACCTCACATCTTTATCGGTTTGCCCTCTCTATAGTCTATACCAAGGTTTTAAAATCAAAAGCTTCTGCTTGAAATCTGATAAATTCGTGACCTTTTAATTTAATTGTGGCAGTTTCCTTCAGATCTGCTAGACGCTTTCGTTCCTCTACGAGGTGCTTTCGCCGTCTCCTCATTTTTTTAAGGGCGATTCTTTTAAAACTTTTTACTCCAGTGAGATTGGTGAATACGTCAGAAAGTTCTTTAACATCGTGTGTTTTCCGAACTGTTGGACCGATCCAACTATAGAATATATTTCGTTATATTCCTCAGGATTGGTAAATGGTAGCCCTCCTCTTAAATATTTTCTCTGTTCTACCAAATACCCGAACTGCAGGAAGAGAACTGTGCCCTCTACCATATTTCAACTTTAATGTCCCAATGAAATTTAAAACGTAACAATATTTAAGGGACATGTCTAGTTTTGCACAAATTTATCCTGTAGGGGATATGTCTAGTTTTGAATGGAACTTTGCTAATAGAATACGAAATAGAAATTGTGAATATGTCTACCTTCGCCCGATCGCTCCATGTTTGGTATTTATTTTCATATGGTTCTGTTCGCTTTTGCTTCAGTCTGATTAAACAATGTCAACCAGTACATAAGTAAAATAGAAAACTACACCAAAGTCATTACCAACGTGAAGGCAGCCGCCAGAGATAGCCGCTGATTTTCCCGAAAGTACCCGAACTCACATGGACGTTCGTCAATATGGGTATTTCCGACTCCTCGCGATCACACGCCACGTGAAATATTGATATCGAGTGGCGGTGAAAAGGATAGTAGACTTAGTACAGATAGTTCCTATTGAACACAATAATCAGTGTCGAATAATTGTATGAATAATTTGGGATTTCCAAAGAACAGGACATCAATTTCAAATATTTGCGGAAAATAGTACACAACTATAAAATTGATAACAAATTCAATATCTGAAACAGTAAAAAAAATAGAGATATTTCAAAAACTGGACATATATTCGCCTTCGAAATTTTATAGTCGACAGTACATACAACTAATAAGGGTATGGCTCAAAAAAATAAACACGCCTTACCGTCGTTCAGACTGAAGAAAAATTTAAAACTACAATAAAATGGATTCAATAACTGAAAGTCAAATAGCAAATCAAGGTATTACCACTTTCAATATTTTGCGACTGATGGTACACCTAACTTACTAATAATAGTATGCCTAAAAGAAATCAACTCGCTCTACAGTTTTACATATTGAAAAACAATATATATAAAATATATTCAATATCTGAAATAATAATAAATAAAAACTAACATTTTTCAAAAACTGGACTCATTATCGCTTTCAAAATTTTACAGCTAATAGTACATACAACTATTAATAGTATGCCTTAATAAAATCAAGTCGCACTGTCATCTTTTATATTAAAAAAAATCAATTAAATAAATGAAACAGTCAAAAATGAAACCAACATTACTCAAAAACTGTACACATTATCGCTTTCAAAATTTTACAGCTGTTAGTACACAATCCTATTAAGAGTGTGACGTAAAAAAATCAAGTCGCACTGCCGTCCTTCATATTGGAAAAAAATAATATTCTACAATATAAATTCAATATCTGAAACAGAAAAAAGGGAAACTAAAATTATTCAAAAACTGGACATATTATCACATTCAAAATTTTACAGCCGGATAGTACACACAACTATTAAGAGTATGCCTTGAAAAAATCAACTTGCACTGCCGTCCTTCATATCGAAAAAAATTAATATTCTACAAGATAAATTCAATATCTCAAACAGTGAAAAAAGGAAACTAAAATTATTCAAAAACTGGACATATTATCACTTTCAAAATTTTACAGCCGATAGTACACACAACTAGTAAGAGTGTGACATAAAAAAATCAACTTGCACTGCCGTCCTTCATATTGAAAAAAATTATTATACTACAAGGTAAATTCAATATCTGAAACAGAAAAAAAGGGAAACTAAAATTATTAAAGAACTGGACATATTATCACATTCAAAATTTTACAGCCGATAGTACACACAACTATTAAGAGTATGCCTTGAAAAAATCAACTTGCACTGCCGTCCTTCATATTGAAAAAAATTATTATACTACAAGGTAAATTCAATATCTGAAACAGAAAAAAAGGGAAACTAAAATTATTAAAGAACTGGACATATTATCACATTCAAAATTTTACAGCCGATAGTACACACAACTATTAAGAGTATGCCTTGAAAAAATCAACTTGCACTGCCGTCCTTCATATCGAAAAAAAAAAAATTCTACAAGATAAATTCAATATCTCAAACAGTGAAAAAAAGAAACTAAAATTATTCAAAAACCGGACATATTATCACTTTCAAAATTTTACAGCCGATAGTACACACAACTAGTAAGAGTGTGACGTAAAAAAAATCAACTTGCACTGCCGTCCTTCATATTGAAAAAAAATAATATTCTACAAGATAAATTCAGTATCTGAAACAGAAAAAAAGGGAAACTGAAATTATTAAAAAACTGGACATATTATCACATTCAAAATTTTACAGCCGATAGTACACACAATTCTTAAGAGTATGCCTTGAAAAAATCAACTTGCACTGCCGTCCTTCATATTGAAAAAAAATAATATTCTACAAGATAAATTCAATATCTGAAACAGAAAAAAAGGGAAACTGAAATTATTAAAAAACTGGACATATTATCACATTCAAAATTTTACAGCCGATAGTACACACAACTCTTAAGAGTATGCCTTGAAAAAATCAACTAGCACTGCCGTCCTTCATATTGAAAAAAAATAATAATCTACAAGATAAATTCAATATCTGAAACAGAAAAAAAGGGAAACTGAAATTATTAAAAAACTGGACATATTATCACATTCAAAATTTTACGGCCGATAGTACACACAACTATTAAGAGTACGCCTTGAAGAAATCAACTTGCACTGCCGTCCTTCATATTGAAAAAAAATAATATTCTACAAGATAAATTCAATATCTCAAACAGTGAAAAAAAGAAACTAAAATTGTTCAAAAACCGGACATATTATCACTTTCAAAATTTTACAGCCGATAGTACACACAACTATTAAGAGTATGCCTTGAAAAAATCAACTTGCACTGCCGTCCTTCATATTGAAAAAAAATAATATTCTACAAGATAAATTCAATATCTGAAACAGAAAAAAAGGGAAACTGAAATTATTAAAAAACTGGACATATTATCACATTCAAAATTTTACAGCCGATAGTACACACAACTCTTAAGAGTAGGCCTTGAAAAAATCAACTTGCACTGCCGTCCTTCATATTGAAAAAAAATAATATTCTACAAGATAAATTCAATATCTCAAACAGTGAAAAAAAGAAACTAGAATTATTCAAAAACCGGACATATTATCACTTTCAAAATTTTACAGCCGATAGTAGACACAACTAGTAAGAGTGTGACGTAAAAAAATCAACTTGCACTGCCGTCCTTCGTATTGAAAAAAAATAATATTCTACAAGATAAATTCAATATCTGAAACAGAAAAAAAGGGAAACTGAAATTATTAAAAAACTGGACATATTATCACATTCAAAATTTTACAGCCGATAGTACACACAACTCTTAAGAGTATGCCTTGAAAAAATCAACTTGCACTGCCGTCCTTCATATTGAAAAAAAATAATATTCTACAAGATAAATTCAATATCTCAAACAGTGAAAAAAAGAAACTAGAATTATTCAAAAACCGGACATATTATCACTTTCAAAATTTTACAGCCGATAGTAGACACAACTAGTAAGAGTGTGACATAAAAAAATCAACTTGCACTGCCGTCCTTCATATTGAAAAAAATTATTATACTACAAGGTAAATTCAATATCTGAAACAGAAAAAAAGGGAAACTAAAATTATTAAAGAACTGAACATATTATCACATTCAAAATTTTACAGCCGATAGTACACACAACTATTAAGAGTATGCCTTGAAAAAATCAACTTGCACTGCCGTCCTTCATATTGAAAAAAAAAAATTCTACAAGATAAATTCAATATCTCAAACAGTGAAAAAAAGAAACTAAAATTATTCAAAAACCGGACATATTATCACTTTCAAAATTTTACAGCCGATAGTACACACAACTAGTAAGAGTGTGACGTAAAAAAATCAACTTGCACTGCCGTCCTTCATATTGAAAAAAAATAATATTCTACAAGATAAATTCAATATCTGAAACAGAAAAAAATGGAAACTAAAGTCATTCAAAAACTGGACATATTATCACATTCAAAGTTTTACAGCTGATAGTACACACAACTATTAAGAGTATGCCTTGAAAAAATCAACTTGCACTGCCGTCCTTCATATTGAAAAAAATCAATATTCTACAAGATAAATTTAAAATCTCAAACAGTGAAAAAAGGAAACTAAAATTATTCAAAAACTGGACATATTATCACTTTCAAAATTTTACAGCCGATAGTACACACAACTAGTAAGAGTATGACATAAAAAAATCAACTTGCACTGCCGTCCTTCATATTGAAAAAAATTAATATTCTACAAGGTAAATTCAATATCTCAAACAGTGAAAAAAAGAAACTAAAATTATTCAAAAACCGGACATATTATATATTAAAAATGAAACCAAGATTTATCAAGAGCTGTACACATCATCGCTTTCAAAATTTTGCAGCAGATAGTACACAAAACTAAAAGAAGTACGCCTTAAAAAAATCAACTCGCACTGCCGTCTTTCATATAGAAAAAAAATCAATAAAATAAAATCAATATCCGAAGCAGTTAAAAATGAAACCAAGATTTATCAAAAACTGTACATATCGCTTTCAAAATCTTGCCGCAGATAGTACACAAAACTAGAATGAGAACGCCTTAAAAAAATAATAATAAAATAAATTCAATGTCCGAAGCAGTTAAAAACGATACCAAGATTTATCATATTATCGCTTTCAAAATTTTTCAGCCGATAGTACACAATACTATTAAGAGTGTGCCTTAAGAAAATCAACTCGCACTGTAATATCTGAAACAGTTAAGAAAAAACTAAAATTTTTCAAAAACTTTACATATCAGCACTTTCAAAATTTTACAGCCGATAGTACTGGAAGTTACAGATGCCTACAATATCTCCACCAAACGTCAACTTCGGTGCCCGGTCCACTTTTCTGGATGTGCTCCCGTACTATCAGCTCATATTATTATAATGACATATTTATGTTCTTGTTTTAAATTTTTTTTTATTGGTTTCACAAGTTTAAAAAAGGACCCATCGTGTCGCATCATGGACAGGGAAAAAGGAAGATATTAAAGAAAAATACCACAGTAGAATATGTTGCACAGATGTGCAGAATTTCAATGAAGAGAATCATCTCTTCCAAAATAATTACTACGTCCTAGTACTGACGGCATAAATCGCAAATTCCATTTTTCAATTTCTCCATTGGCGTTACACCTTCCGCCATCTCATTTATGGCCAATATGCATTTGTCATGGTAGTATCTGTTACAGGCACTGCACTGAAGTGGTGAATTTTCAACAATTTTCCGTCCACAAAATAAGCAGTGTTTTTCAATCGTTGCATCAGCGTTTTGCAACAGGTATGCTTTTAATTCGTGTCTGTACTCGTCCATGTCTTTATAATCAGTCAATGGGGCTTTCTTTAAAATCTGTTCAAAAAAATAAAGTATGTAAAGACCACAGTTGTAAGAATCTGTTTGAGTGATGTGATTTGTTTGATTTATGCGCCACTTGTCCAATGTCAAAGTTTTTGTTTGAGAGTATTCATTATACTTTTGAATAAATATTTTGAATCTGCGCATATATTGTTTCTCCTTGAAGCTTGAACACCCAAAGGGATCTAAGAAGGTAAATTTTCGTTCTATAAAATCAACTAATATTAAAACAAAATGATTATTATTAATTAGTGTCGGCATTGCCAGTCGGGTTTTAACAATAATGCAACTTTTTACGAAATTTTCTGTTAAATCAAAATTTTGATCCATTATAAGACTGGCCTTTTCACATGGAAGTATTTGAAATTCCTTTTTATCATTATAAAGTTCCATTATCACATCTACGATTAATGAACTTAGCCACTGTCTGTTGTTTAGAGTAAGAAAGTCTTCGATGTATACTTCCTTTATTGGACCTTCGACCTTCTGAAAGCAACAGACAGGATAGCTTCTACCGTTAGCTAATAGCTTATAATAACAAGGATCATCTACTAATCCATTTTGGTGAAAATGTAATTTTTTAAGAGTTGTCCATTTTCGATCATCAAATTTTAAGTTGTTATTAGGATAGAGAATTTCGGGAAGCATATAAAATAAATAGAAATTTTTCAAAGCTAAAAACAGACATTCCCAAAATTTCCTGTCACGATTAATTCTTTGGATTTTTACCCCCTTTGACGTATAAATAACAAAATCGCACCATTCTCGATCAACAACTTCTAGGAGCCCCTGAACTTGATAATAGTAATTATGGGTTACTTTAAGTTTTCCCTCGCAGTCCAAATAATCAAGTTTGGCGAAATTGGGATCATCGTTTCTAATAGAATACGGGCATTTTATTTCGACAATGCCTTCATCTCCAACCAGTCTATCGGGAGAAGCCCCTAGGTACTCATAATGTTTATGTATAAAGAGTCCTGCAGTAGTTATTTTGACGTTTTGTATCAATTCGTACCTTGCAATGGCCGCCTGCTCGTACTGAATGCCGTGTTCAATAGCCTTAGAAGTAATGCTTTTATCGCTTGTAAGGTCTTTTGCCAGCTTAACTCGAGCCCCTTCATTTCTTGTTTTCAAGATTTTTCCAAAATTAGAAGCCGTTACTCTTATTTTCCTATGGTCTCTCCATGTGTTTGAATTTCGTTGTTCTATGGTGCTCTTTTCAATCATGTTTCTTTGAAACGTTGTTAATTTCAGAGAATTCAGGAAGGATTCATATTTGGCAACACTTCCATGCATTTTACCTACGTTTTCACAATTTATTTTACTTGAGTTATCACACCGATAACAGGTAAACGACCCTTCAAAAGTTTGTTTAGAAGTCTCGCATTTTTGGTGTACCCAGCCGTTACATAAATCGCACTGAACCCAATCGGCTGTCTCGTCTAAACGCCCATAACCACAATACACACATCTTAATTTCTCCTCCGAAATACTTTCCTCTTTAGTCGTCAGTTGTAAATTATTGAGTAGGTTTTTTAAATAGGATCCCGAAAAATGTGTTTTCATTCCCTTCGATTTTTTATTCCACCGTTCCTGAGATGTCTTTTCGTCCGTCTCATCAAATAAGCGTTTTGTCAATCTTTCTTTCCCAACTCCCAAACGACACTCTTTGTATAAAGCTAAAACATGTTCCCTGGATGCTCTTAAATATCTAGTACATTTTTGATTTTTGTGTCCTTCCATTAAGTTTTGTTTTACAAATCCAAAATAATTTTCTACTGGAGCATTGCTGATTCTCTTTAAATTCCAGTAAGTTAAAAGCATGCCAGTCCACAATGGACAAAAAGGCATATATTTTTTTAATATCAGGCTAAATAACTCTTCATTAAAATACGTATTTTCTTCTAATCCCACATCTATTATATTTATTCGATTTTTGATTTCTAAAAAGCGTTTATAGAAGGGACTGGTCTCATATAGGGTCTTTTCAGGATTGTTATCAAACGGCTCGTTGTTTGAGTTTTTAGGGGATATGCTGAATTCCATATCATCGCAGGGTAACTTCGTTAACTTAACCAAACTATCTTTTACATTGTCTGTATAGTATTTTGAACATAACAGTATGTAAATATTTTTGAACCAAACTTGAAGACTATCCATGTCATCCAGAAGAATGGAACAAGCAATGAGTTTTTTATAAAGAACTGTTTGTTTATCATTTTTGGATAATGTTTTTACGTCGTTGCATACCATTTTCATATAGTGTGCACAACACAAATGAATTGAAATAAAGTTTGCAGGTCTTTCTTTTTTATCATTTACAATATCGTAACAGGTTTGCAAATAATCTGGAAGAGTCTGAAAATTAAAAGCTCTGCAAAGGGCATGAATAGTTGCAAAACTGAAATCGCTGACAACACCTGCGAACAAAGGCCATTTGCCTTTTAGTTCGCAAAAATTTCTGAATTCATATAAAACTTTAAAGATGTTAATCGAATAATGCACGCTTGATATCATTTCCAAAACTGGAAATATCCTTTTACATTGCTTGGTTTGTACTATTGCCGTATATAAATATACCCTTTTATGGCCTTTTTGAGGTGGCCGCACAATGGAACCGGTAGCATCAAAATGAATGATTGGTAATTTATCATTATCACGTTGTTTCGACAATACATATAATTGCTCGATGCTGTAAATCTTAACATTAAAAGGAAATGAAACCTCTTTAATATATTCAAAGTGATCTTTTTGCATTTTGAGCAAATCTAAAATATCGTTTTTGTCACGATCATGTCGTGCTATTGCTTCCGATTTAATTTTGCGATAACAGGTGTCAGAATGTATGTCTTGCAAATTACCTGCTAAATCTACAAGTTTTGTGTTGGCTTCCAAAATGTTTCTCTTTTTTAATGCCAGTGGTTTTCGCCGACGAATCGAACGTCGAATAATAGACCTTTCAACTCCTTTGACATAAGATGACATTTTGGAGTCATGAGCGTAACCTTTTCTGTTAGAGAACACAGTTACTTCTTTATTTTTTACATATATCGCAAACTTCTTGCAATTATAGTTGTTTTGCTTACAAATGCCCAATATTTTAATTTCCCATTTTTTTTTAAGATATTTTATGTCTTTAAATACTATTATACATGTATTATTCACGTACTTCCTTATCCTGTTTCTAAAATAAAACGGGTAGTATTGGGTTTGCAATCGGTTATTCACAAAAATTACTTTCCAGACATCGTCACTAATGTTAAATTTGCCTTCGAATATATCGCATTTGCGTATTTTTTTAATATCTCTAGAAAATTCGGTATCGTTTTGTGAACCGAGTGGTAAAATATTTTGATTTTGAGAACATACCGATAAATTCATAAGAGGCCGAGGTATTGAAACACTCTCATTAATAATACTTTTGTTTAAAATGTCTGTATCTTTATATATTTTACTATCGAATGAATCACCTTCGACTTGCACGTTACTGAAGTTGAAACTAACTGGACTATCTTTTATAAATGTCTCGATTTTTGTGGTCGATTTGCTAATAATTTTATCCAAATCGGATTTAATCGGAGTAAGGTCTAATACGTCAAAATCTGCATCATAGTCATGATTATATTTGGGTGTAGATGCATGATACAAAGGAATATCATCATTTAAAGAAATGCAAGTTTTTGTGGGCTCAGTCGGGTTAAGATTAGGTATAGCAGAAATTTTCTTTTCGTCTTTCAACAACAACGAATATTTTTCGTCGATATCTATTGAAATGTTTTGCGTTTGAAAGTACGGTTGGATATTGTCCTTTTTATTACAGAACTGAACCATTTTTTGACGCATTAAAACGTAGCTTAACAGTCTGTTTTTTAAATTATTTTTTTTTCCTATTTTTTTGCATAATTCTCCATAAAGGGACTCCTTGGGCCTATAAGACACACTACTATAATCTGCTAAATTGCAATTTAGCTCTTTCAAAGTTCCTTCAATCTTAGCTTTATTTTTTCTGGAAGCAGATATTTCGGCCCCGAATAATTTTTTAAAAGCAGGTCTTTTTGTTGCACGATATACGTAACTTGGGTACCTGTACTTTGTATTAACAAGGCATTTTGATATATCTTTAAAAATTTTGTGTTCAGGTTTGAAGCCATCAATTTCTTCATAAGTTAGTGCACCGTATCTTTTAAACGCATCCACAAGTGCTTTATCTTGCAAATTCTCAAAAACCATTTTTACTTAATACTAAATATGAATAAAATATAACTGAAATGTTCGCTCTTTAAAATTCTAATAAACAAAATAAACCTGCAAATAATTTTCTTATACTAAATGATTTATACTTATAACACTAAAAGGATAGTATTACCTCTAGGATTAAAATTCTAAAAGATAAACCGTCACGTCGCCAAAACAGAAAATATAATATGTCCTTAAAATCTACTAAATAATTAAGAAATATTGCTTTAAATAAAATCAGTCGTTCTAATAAATGCAAGAGAAATTAAATTAAAATATATTCTAAAAGTGGTACATGAAAACTTTTTGAAAATTCAACGTTAGTAACATGCCACTGTTTGGAAAATAGAAGCGACAAAATGCTGACAAAGTAACACAATTTTTATAAGTACAGAATAATTTTATGAATCAGCCGTACAGATGAAGAACAACGCGTAGGTAGGGACACTTCGCTTAACGCAGATTCTGCCGAGTCAACTCGAGATTTAGATGGGTAAGGTAAGTAGGTATATGAATTTTAAAACGAATACGTATATTAAACGAAAGTAAATGTTGGATATTTCTTGACACGTAAATTTAAGAATAAAACTTATTAGAACATAAATTCTTATTATAATGTGTGTAATGGGAGTGTGCATAAAAAATCTATATTTTTATAATAATAATAATAATAATGTATCTTTATTAGCCCAAGAAAGCTACAATTTGATCATAACAATATACAGATTATAATCACATTAACTTTTTAATTCTATGCATATAACAGTAACTGTAAAATTATTACAAATCTATTTCTATATTGTAAAATTACCTAACCTAATCACAAGATAATCAAAATCTTTTTTAATATAACACATAATTTAATGAAAATATTTTATTTTTCACAGTATTTTATTTCCTTTGGCAAACCATTAAATAATTGAATATCATTACAAAACAAAGATTTCGATGCCTTATATATCTTACTTCTACATTCACGTGGTGAGTTGGAAGTATACGCAGTAATCTTAAACAAAATTTCAATTTTGAGCGAAAAAAAATGTTCTGTCTGTCTGTCGGTTGGTCTCTGTCAGTTTATAACTGTTTTTATGCGCATGCTTTCTCAGGAACGGTTAAAGACACTGACTTGAAATTTGGTAGGTACATATATGTATCATGATGAGATTTGGAATTAGATTATACTTTGAACTAATTGACAAGCGAGAATTGATTTTTTTAAGGCATACTCTTAATAGTTGTGTGTACTATCGGCTGTAAAATTTTGAACGTGATAATATGTCCAGTTTTTTAATAACTTTGGTTCCCCTTTTTTTCTGTTTCAGATATTGAATTTATCTTGTAGAATATTATTTTTTTTCAATATGAAGGACGGCAGTGCAAGTTGATTTTTTCAAGGCATACTCTTAATAGTTGTGTGTACTATCGGCTGTAAAATTTTGAAAGTGATAATATGTTCGGTTTTTGAATAATTTTAGTTTCTTTTTTTCACTGTTTGAGATATTGAATTTATCTTGTAGAATATTAATTTTTTTCAATATGAAGGACGGCAGTGCAAGTTGATTTTTTCAAGGCGTACTCTTAAGAGTTGTGTGTACTATCGGCTGTAAAATTTTGAATGTGATAATATGTCCAGTTTTTTAATAATTTCAGTTTCCATTTTTTTCTGTTTCAGATATTGAATTTATCTTGTAGAATATTATTTTTTTTCAATATGAAGGACGGCAGTGCAAGTTGATTTTTTTACGCCACACTCTTACTAGTTGTGTGTACTATCGGCTGTAAAATTTTGAAAGTGATAATATGTCCGGTTTTTGAATAATTTTAGTTTCTTTTTTTCAATGTTTGAGATATTGAATTTACCTTGTAGAATATTAATTTTTTTCAATATGAAGTACGGCAGTGCAAGTTGATTTTTTTATGTCACACTCTTACTAGTTGTGTGTACTATCGGCTGTAAAATTTTGAAAGTGATAATATGTCCGGTTTTTGAATAATTTTAGTTTCTTTTTTTCACTGTTTGAGATATTGAATTTACCTTGTAGAATATTTTTTTTTTCAATATGAAGGACGGCAGTGCAAGTTGATTTTTTCAAGGCATACTCTTAATAGTTGTGTGTACTATCGGATGTAAAATTTTGAATGTGATAATATGTCCAGTTTTTTAATAATTTCAGTTTCCCTTTTTTTCTGTTTCAGATATTGAATTTATCTTGTAGAATATTATCTTTTTTTCAATATGAAGGACGGCAGTGCAAGTTGATTTTTTTATGTCACACTCTTACTAGTTGTGTGTACTATCGGCTGTAAAATTTTGAAAGTGATAATATGTCCGGTTTTTGAATAATTTTAGTTTCTTTTTTTCACTGTTTGAGATATTGAATTTACCTTGTAGAATATTAATTTTTTTCAATATGAAGTACGGCAGTGCAAGTTGATTTTTTCAAGGCATACTCTTAATAGTTGTGTGTACTATCAGCTGTAAAATTTTGAATGTGATAATATGTCCAGTTTTTGAATGATTTTAGTTTCCATTTTTTTCTGTTTCAGATATTGAATTTATCTTGTAGAATCTTAATTTTTTCAATATGAAGGACGGCAGTGCAAGTTGATTTTTTCAAGGCATACTCTTCATAGTTGTGTGTACTATCGGCTGTAAAATTTTGACTGTGATAATATGTCCAGTTTTTTAATAACTTTGGTTCCCCTTTTTTTCTGTTTCAGATATTGAATTTATCTTGTAGAATATTATTTTTTTTCAATATGAAGGACGGCAGTGCAAGTTGATTTTTTCAAGGCATACTCTTAATAGTTGTGTGTACTATCGGCTGTAAAATTTTGAAAGTGATAATATGTCCGGTTTTTGAATAATTTTAGTTTCTTTTTTTGACTGTTTGAGATATTGAATTTATCTTGTAGAATATTAATTTTTTTCAATATGAAGGACGGCAGTGCAAGTTGATTTTTTCAAGGCATACTCTTAAGAGTTGTGTGTACTATCGGCTGTAAAATTTTGAATGTGATAATATGTCCAGTTTTTTAATAATTTCAGTTTCCATTTTTTTCTGTTTCAGATATTGAATTTATCTTGTAGAATATTATTTTTTTTCAATATGAAGGACGGCAGTGCAAGTTGATTTTTTTACGCCACACTCTTACTAGTTGTGTGTACTATCGGCTGTAAAATTTTGAAAGTGATAATATGTCCGGTTTCTGAATAATTTTAGTTTCTTTTTTTCAATGTTTGAGATATTGAATTTACCTTGTAGAATATTAATTTTTTTCAATATGAAGTACGGCAGTGCAAGTTGATTTTTTTATGTCACACTCTTACTAGTTGTGTGTACTATCGGCTGTAAAATTTTGAAAGTGATAATATGTCCGGTTTTTGAATAATTTTAGTTTCTTTTTTTCACTGTTTGAGATATTGAATTTACCTTGTAGAATATTTTTTTTTTCAATATGAAGGACGGCAGTGCAAGTTGATTTTTTCAAGGCATACTCTTAATAGTTGTGTGTACTATCGGATGTAAAATTTTGAATGTGATAATATGTCCAGTTTTTTAATAATTTCAGTTTCCCTTTTTTTCTGTTTCAGATATTGAATTTATCTTGTAGAATATTATCTTTTTTTCAATATGAAGGACGGCAGTGCAAGTTGATTTTTTTATGTCACACTCTTACTAGTTGTGTGTACTATCGGCTGTAAAATTTTGAAAGTGATAATATGTCCGGTTTTTGAATAATTTTAGTTTCTTTTTTTCCACTGTTTGAGATATTGAATTTACCTTGTAGAATATTAATTTTTTTCAATATGAAGTACGGCAGTGAAAGTTGATTTTTTTTATGTCACACTCTTAATAGTTGTGTGTACTATCGGCTGTAAAATTTTGAAAGTGATAATATGTCCGGTTTTTGAATAATTTTAGTTTCTTTTTTTCACTGTTTGAGATATTGAATTTACCTTGTAGAATTTTATTTTTTTTCAATATGAAGTACGGCAGTGAAAGTTGATTTTTTTTATGTCACACTCTTAATAGTTGTGTGTACTATCGGCTGTAAAATTTTGAATGTGATAATATGTCCAGTTTTTTAATAATTTCAGTTTCCCTTTTTTTCTGTTTCAGATATTGAATTTATCTTGTAGAATATTATCTTTTTTTCAATATGAAGGACAGCAGTGCAAGTTGATTTTTTATGTCACACTCTTACTAGTTGTGTGTACTATCGGCTGTAAAATTTTGAAAGTGATAATATGTCCGGTTTTTGAATAATTTTAGTTTCTTTTTTTCACTGTTTGAGATATTGAATTTATCTTGTGGAATATTTTTTTTTTAATATGAAGGACGGCAGTGCAAGTTGATTTTTTCAAGGCATACTCTTCATAGTTGTGTGTACTATCGGCTGTAAAATTTGAATGTGATAATATGTCCAGTTTTTTAATAATTTTGGTTTCCCTTTTTTTCTGTTTCAGATATTGAATTTATCTTGTAGAATATTATCTTTTTTTCAATATGAAGGACGGCAGTGCAAGTTGATTTTTTTATGTCATATTCTTACTAGTTGTGTGTACTATTGGCTGTAAAATTTTGAAAGTGATAATATGTCCAGTTTTTGAATAATTTTAGTTTCATTTTTTCACTGTTTGAGATTTTGAATTTATCTTGTAGAATATTAATTTTTTTCAATATGAAGGACGGCAGTGCAAGTTGATTTTTTCAAGGCATACTCTTCATAGTTGTGTGTACTATCGGCTGTAAAATTTTGACTGTGATAATATGTCCAGTTTTTTAATAATTTTGGTTTCACTTTTTTTCTGTTTCAGATATTGAATTTATCTTGTAGAATTTTATTTTTTTTTCAATATGAAGGACGGCAGTGCAAGTTGATTTTTTCAAGGCATACTCTTAAGAGTTGTGTGTACTATCGGCTGTAAAATTTTGAATGTGATAATATGTCCAGTTTTTTAATAATTTCAGTTTCCATTTTTTTCTGTTTCAGATATTGAATTTATCTTGTAGAATATTATTTTTTTTCAATATGAAGGACGGCAGTGCAAGTTGATTTTTTTACGTCACACTCTTACTAGTTGTGTGTACTATCGGCTGTAAAATTTTGAAAGTGATAATATGTCCGGTTTTTGAATAATTTTAGTTTCTTTTTTTCACTGTTTGAGATATTGAATTTACCTTGTAGAATTTTATTTTTTTTCAATATGAAGGACGGCAGTGCAAGTTGATTTTTTCAAGGCATACTCTTAATAGTTGTGTGTACTATCGGATGTAAAATTTTGAATGTGATAATATGTCCAGTTTTTTAATAATTTCAGTTTCCCTTTTTTTCTGTTTCAGATATTGAATTTATCTTGTAGAATATTATCTTTTTTTCAATATGAAGGACAGCAGTGCAAGTCGATTTTTTATGTCACACTCTTACTAGTTGTGTGTACTATCGGCTGTAAAATTTTGAAAGTGATAATATGTCCGGTTTTTGAATAATTTTAGTTTCTTTTTTTCACTGTTTGAGATATTGAATTTATCTTGTGGAATATATTTTTTTTAATATGAAGGACGGCAGTGCAAGTTGATTTTTTTAAGGCATACTCTTCATAGTTGTGTGTACTATCGGCTGTAAAATTTTGAATGTGATAATATGTCCAGTTTTTTAATAATTTTGGTTTCCCTTTTTTTCTGTTTCAGATATTGAATTTATCTTGTAGAATATTATCTTTTTTTCAATATGAAGGACGGCAGTGCAAGTTGATTTTTTTATGTCATATTCTTACTAGTTGTGTGTACTATTGGCTGTAAAATTTTGAAAGTGATAATATGTCCAGTTTTTGAATAATTTTAGTTTCATTTTTTCACTGTTTGAGATTTTGAATTTATCTTGTAGAATATTAATTTTTTTCAATATGAAGGACGGCAGTGCAAGTTGATTTTTTCAAGGCATACTCTTAATAGTTGTGTGTACTATCGGCTGTAAAATTTTGAATGTGATAATATGTCCAGTTTTTGAATGATTTTAGTTTCCATTTTTTTCTGTTTCAGATATTGAATTTATCTTGTAGAATCTTAATTTTTTTCAATATGAAGGACGGCAGTGCAAGTTGATTTTTTCAAGGCATACTCTTCATACTTGTGTGTACTATCGGCTGTAAAATTTTGACTGTGATAATATGTCCAGTTTTTTAATAATTTTGGTTTCACTTTTTTTCTGTTTCAGATATTGAATTTATCTTGTAGAATATTATTTTTTTTTCAATATGAAGGACGGCAGTGCAAGTTGATTTTTTCAAGGCATACTCTTAAGAGTTGTGTGTACTATCGGCTGTAAAATTTTGAATGTGATAATATGTCCAGTTTTTTAATAATTTTGGTTTCCCTTTTTTTCTGTTTCAGATATTGAATTTATCTTGTAGAATATTATTTTTTTTCAATATGAAGGACGGCAGTGCAAGTTGATTTTTTTACGTCACACTCTTACTAGTTGTGTGTACTATCGGCTGTAAAATTTTGAAAGTGATAATATGTCCGGTTTTTGAATAATTTTAGTTTCTTTTTTTCACTGTTTGAGATATTGAATTTACCTTGTAGAATATTATTTTTTTTCAATATGAAGGACGGCAGTGCAAGTTGATTTTTTCAAGGCATACTCTTAATAGTTGTGTGTACTATCGGATGTAAAATTTTGAATGTGATAATATGTCCAGTTTTTTAATAATTTCAGTTTCCCTGTTTTTCTGTTTCAGATATTGAATTTATCTTGTAGAATATTATCTTTTTTTCAATATGAAGGACGGCAGTGCAAGTTGATTTTTTTATGTCACACTCTTACTAGTTGTGTGTACTATCGGCTGTAAAATTTTGAAAGTGTTATTATGTCCGGTTTTTGAATAATTTTAGTTTCTTTTTTTCACTGTTTGAGATATTGAATTTATCTTGTAGAATATTATTTTCTTTTCAATATGTAGGACGGCAGTGCAAGTTGATTTTTTTAAGGCATACTCTTAATAGTTGTGTGTACTATCGGATGTAAAATTTTGAATGTGATAATATGTCCAGTTTTTTAATAATTTCAGTTTCCCTTTTTTTCTGTTTCAGATATTGAATTTATCTTGTAGAATATTAATTTTTTTCAATATGAAGGACGGCAGTGCAAGTTGATTTTTTTAAGGCATACTCTTAATAGTTGTGTGTACTATCGGATGTAAAATTTTGAATGTGATAATATGTCCAGTTTTTTAATAATTTCAGTTTCCCTTTTTTTCTGTTTCAGATATTGAATTTATCTTGTAGAATATTAATTTTTTTCAATATGAAGGACGGCAGTGCAAGTTGATTTTTTTAAGGCATACTCTTAATAGTTGTATGTACTATCAGATGTAAAATTTTGAATGTGATAATATGTCCAGTTTTTGAATGATTTTAGTTTCCCTTTTTTTCTGTTTCAGATATTCAATTTATCTTGTAGAATATTAATTTTTTTCAATATGAAGGACGGCAGTGCAAGTTGATTTTTTTAAGGCATACTCTTAATAGTTGTATGTACTATCAGATGTAAAATTTTGAATGTGATAATATGTCCAGTTTTTGAATGATTTTAGTTTCCCTTTTTTTCTGTTTCAGATATTCAATTTATCTTGTAGAATATTAATTTTTTTCAATATGAAGGACGGCAGTGCAAGTTGATTTTTTCAAGGCATACTCTTAATAGTTGTGTGTACTATCGGATGTAAAATTTTGAATGTGATAATATCTCCAGTTTTTTAATAATTTCAGTTTCCCTTTTTTTTGTTTCAGATATTGAATTTATCTTGTAGAATACTATTTTTTTTCAATATGAAGGACGGCAGTGCAAGTTGATTTTTTTACGTCACACTCTTACTAGTTGTGTGTACTATCGGCTGTAAAATTTTGAAAGTGATAATATGTCCGGTTTTTGAATAATTATAGTTCCTTTTTTTCACTGTTTGAGATATTGAATTTATCTTGCAGAATATTAGTTTTTTTCGATATGAAGGACAGCAGTGCAAGTTGATTTTTTCCAGGCATACTCTTAATAGTTGTGTGTACTATCGGCTGTAAAATTTTGAATGTGATAATATGTCCAGTTTTTGAATAATTTTAGTTTCCCTTTTTTCTGTTTCAGATATTGAATTTATATTGTAGAATATTATTTTTTTCCAATATGAAGGACGGCAGTGCGACTTGATTTTTTTACGTCACACTTTTAATAGGATTGTGTACTAACAGCTGTAAAATTTTGAAAGCGATAATATGTACAGTTTTTGAGTAATGTTGGTTTCATTTTTGACTGTTTCATTTATTTAATTGATTTTTTTTAATATAAACGATGGCAGTGCGACTTGATTTTATTAAGGCATACTATTAATAGTTGTATGTACTATTAGCTGTAAAATTTTGAAAGCGATAATGAGTCCAGTTTTTGAAAAATGTTAGTTTTTACTTATTATTATTTCAGATATTGAATATATTTTATATATATATTTTTTTCAATATGAAGGCGTACTTTAATAGTGTTGTGTATTATCGGCTGCAAAATTTTGGAAGCGATATTATGTACAGTTTTTGAAAAATCTTAGTTTCATTTTTGGCTGTTTCAGATATTGAATTTTTCTTTTTTTTTTTTCAATATGTAAAACTGTAGAGCGAGTTGATTTCTTTTAGGTATACTATTATTAGTAAGTTAGGTGTACCATCAGTCGCAAAATATTGAAAGTGGTAATACCTTGATTTGCTATTTGACTTTCAGATATTGAATCCATTTTATTGTAGTTTTAAATTTTTCTTCAGTCTGAACGACGGTAAGGCGTGTTTATTTTTTTGAGGCATACTCTTAATAGTTGTATGTACTGTCGACTATAAAATTTCGAAGGCGAATATATGTCCAATTTTTGAAAAATCTCTATTTTTTTTACTATTTCAGATATTGAATTTGTTATCAATTTTATAGTTGTGTCTACTATTTTCCGCAAATATTTGAAATTGATGTCCTGTTCTTTGGAAATCCCAAATTATTCATACAATTATTCGACACTGATTATTGTGTTCAAAAGGAACTATCTATACTAAGTCTACTATCCTTTTCACCGCCACTCGATATCAATATTTCACGTGGCGTGTGATCGCGAGGAGTCGGCAATACCCATATTGACGAACGTCCATGTGAGTTCGGGTACTTTCGGGAAAATCAGCGGCTATCTCTGGCGGCTGCCTTCACGTTGGTAAAGTCACTTCTTGTCGGAAATAGACATGTCTGGTTTTGCATAGATGCTCCTCCTGTATCTTTTATGTTGTCAGTCATCTCCTGATGTTGCTAACGTGGTTAACGAAACGTGCGTTGATTGTTGGTATTCGAGTGTCATGTTCAAGAGTTTTGGTGTAGAATCTACGTTTCAGAGGTATATTGTCAAGGACTAATTTTTATTTGTTTTTCCTCGTTGCGTTGGATTAAAAAAAATTCTACTTGATCACGTGCCTAAAAAAATATATAATAATAATAATAATAATAAAGTCTTTATTAGGAAAGCATGTACATAATACATCCAATCGCTAAGGCGAAGTCTAGCCAAGGCTATTCAACTTAACCTTATCTAACGTAAAATTCCTAAAAATAAGAGTAGTAATAATAATACCTAAAGTACATATCAATAAACATTGAGATAATATAATATAATATTCTTGTGAATGGAAGAATGCAGAAAAAAATCAATAATAGAGGAAGGCAGATGTGTTAGGAACATCAAGCTATTTTATAAATGTGTGGCATGTCCCTTCTATATAATTTAAATAATTTTTCATAAATTGATTGAAAAGCATTAGAACAAGTTTCAAAAAATGTGACCGTTATTCTATTAGTAGATGATAATTCAAATACCTGAATATCTAAAACACAAAAAATTATATACCTTGATTACATACTTCAAGATCGACACTGTAACAAATAAATAAATATAGCATATAGCAGCAATAAATACAGAATTTATTGAAGTTTCGAACAAAAATAATAAGCATTTATTTTGTTACAGTTGGATGATGCGGCACTTCAGTTATACAAAGATGGGGATTATGGATCTTACCTTGACCTCGAAGCCTCCATAAGCGAACAACAAGAGGAGTTTGAGGGTTTCCAATCAAAGTGAGTATGATGTATAGTCACTTTAACTAATGATGTATCCATGTCTATTATTATGATTGTTGGGAACGCAGGTATGCCTACGACAAATGCTTTTTAATTTGTTGTTTATTGAATGAAATTTGTTATTAACGCCGGAAAAAATACTCGCAATTAAATTATCAGTAACACGGTGAGGTTAACGAACCATGTAATATATGCTATTATACGGGGCGTGTCGGCGAAAATGTTACATATGCGGCGATAAGATTTTAACATATACCTAATATGTTTGTAAATCGCCTGAAAGATTCACACAAGTATAATATAAAGCGTATTCCAGGAAATATCAAGACGTGTACGCCAATATTTTTGATCATTTTGCAACCATAATTTAGGGAAGTTGCTAACTACTGAAACTTACTTTATTGATATAAATAAAATATATTTATTTGCTTTAGGTTTTCATAAAAAATGGCCCGAATTTTAGTTCTTTAGTTAGCCAAAATAAACAGAAACGAAATAATTAAAAAAAACTATTTTCTATTTTCTCGGCGTGTGGACAAAACCACTGTTTCTTTTCTTGAGCTTTATCTACATACAGGCAATTTTTCTCTGTATAAAAAAACGCTGCCTAAGGAATCACTACTTCCACATCCAGATTCTTCATCCTGGTCACTTTAAAGGAAGCATCTTGACCTGTATGTGGAAATTATTGGTCACTGAATTTTAATAATATTCGGGGCAGATGTCATAGAAAAATTTGAGGCGTTGGTTTCTATCATATACGTTAAAAATGAAGTTTCTGCTTGCTCTACTTATTTTCCCCTACTCAAAACCTAAAACTCCCCATCCCTTCAACGGCATCATCTCAATCACATGTCATTACAATACATATGTGTACTAACTTTCAAGTGAATATCTCAATTTTATATTATCAATCCCTATAATAATGGGTTGGAGTTGAGGGTATGAAAAATATTAGAAAGAAATCTGATGCCTTGGTTTCTAGTACATACACCAAATCCCAATTTCTGTACTCTTACCAGCTTGCTTTACTTATTTTTCCCTCTACTTACCCACTCCTTCAACGGAATCATGTCAAAATATAATCTAGTTTCAAATGGCGTTATAATACATACGTGTACCATATTTCAAGTGAAAATCTAAATTTAATTTTATCAATTCTTTTAATGAGGGCGTGGGGGTGGTGGGATGGAAAATATTATAAAAAAACCTGAGGCCTTCGCTTCTAGTATATACACCAAATCCCAAATTTCTGTACTCTTACCAGCTTCCTTTACTTATTTTCCTCCTATTTAACCCCCAATCCTTCAACGGAATCATCTCAAAATATAATCTAGTTCCAGATACATATATGTACCAAAGGGTGTACCTCGGGATAAGATATGTGAAATGCCCCTTGATACGGATTTCGGAATAAACCTGATAGGATCGTTCCTTGAGCCTAAAAAAGAAGACCGTATATCAAAATTGCTCCCCTGCCCAAGACAGGGCCCACTTCAGTTTCTATTTTTTGTTACAAAAATGAAATCGATTTTAAATTCTGAAAAAATTCAGGCGTGTAGTAATCTTAAAGACCTCTAGCCTCAATGTTTTGGGGCACTATTGGGCCCTACTAAGGCCCTTAAAAATATTTTAAAATTGTTTAAAGTCGAATATTTTTGTTATGATAAAGATAAAGAGGTGCGAAAAATTTTATTTCATCAAATTATTGACGACCAAAAAAGGAATGTTTAAGGCGATTTAAACATTTCCAAACCCCATGCGTCAGTCCCAAAATTCAATTTTTTCATTTTTAAACTAAAACTCACGTTAATTAGATAGGAGGAATAGCTTTTAAAGCTTGGGTAATGAATCAACCCCTGGGGCAAAGGATACTCCCCTGGGATCAATATTCACCTCGTTGGGTTGACACCCTGGGGGCCAAAGACCACCATTTTTTAGTAAAAAGTTTCCCTCTTGGGATCAAAAGTCATCCGTGATGAGTGAATAGTCTCCTAAAAAGCAAGAAGGCATGCACTGGGCAGATACCCCCCCGAGGTAAGTATTCACTATGATATACAAGAAATTAAAAGTAAGAAACAATTTTTGCCAAAAGTAAATTTTATTATAAAAAATATTTAAAAATTAAGATATTTCAACACTAAAATAATACATTGATTGATTGATTGATTTGCCGGCGTAAGGTGAGCATTGCTGCCAATTCCGGGCATCCATGGAGGTTCGTTCCAACACGCAGCTTGGCCGTCCGTCGAACACGCCAAACGGACGGCCAAACCGCGTGCCGGAACCAAGTCTCGGATGTTTTATATACCGCCGGACCGGCGGCATACGCCGGGTTGGACATTGGACATGCTTCTTGTCTTGTCTTGTCAGCAGCGAGAGCCGCATGACGCATGGGGTGGGAATATAGGATGGGAAGTGTAGGTGTTTGTGAGATGCTTCTATTAAGTTTCCATCTATCGTCATCTCCTTATTTTTCTTCTTCTAAGTTTTCTGTTTCTTCTGTGTCTGAATCTGGCAGCTTTTGTTTTTGTATTTCCCCCCCTTTTTTCCCTTCTTTTTTCATTTATTAACCGCTCCACAAGTAAATATCCATTTACGGTGGAGTTGCTGGGAAGGGCCCTATCTCGCGTTAACAATTTTTTTTGCGCGTTATGAGAAAAAGGGTTCGAATGGATAGTTTGCTAGTTTTTCCTACCTATATATTATGGTTAATATCTTTTCAATTTTGATCTCCAATTCTTGTTTAATATTTAATAAAGACATAAATAAACCAATGCTAATGCTACATAAACAAAAAACTTATCTGTTTTATTCTCACATCTGGCTGGCTGTTGCTTATTTTATATCACCCACTTCAAGAAGGGACGAATCCAATCTAAATATTCAAAGATATAATGTACATTGTTTACGCATACATTAGCATTTCCCATAAAACTTTTAAATTGAGAACCTAATTTCATTTGCTTATTAGTTATTGCTTCCTCATAAATGTGAAACTAATATTAAAAAAATAAAAGTACAATAAGTATTGCAGTGATAATCCCTGTTTGAATATGGCAATACAAATGACTATATTGTAAAGTTAGCCTGCTTGCTACACATGCTATGTGAATATTGACCCCCCAGAGGTTACTACTTACCAATTATGGAGGACTTCTTACTTCGGGAGGGGGGGGCTTCTTTGGGTGACCTTTGACACCAGGGGATGCCTTTTGACCTCTGCTTACCTTTTTGCTCTCTAGGAGACTATTGAACCATGCCAGATGACTTTTGACTTCAACAGGATTAGAGTTTACGGGAGAAGGTGGTCTTTGGTCAACAGGGGGTATCTTTTTACCCTAAGAGGGTGACTTTTTGGTTCCTTTGTCCTTTGCCCCAGGGGTTGATTCATTACCCAATCTTTCAAAGCTACTCCTTCTATCTAATTAACGTGAATTTTCATTAAAAAAATGAAAAAAAATTGAATTTTGGGCCTGATGCACGGGGTTTGGAAATTTTTAAACTACCTTAAAAATTGCTTTATTTGGTCGCAAATATTGTGATGAAATAAAATTACCCGCGCTCTTTATTATAACAAAAATATTATACTTTAAAAAATTTGAAAATAGAGTCCCAAAAAATTGAGGCTACAGGTCTTTGGGATTACTATATGCAAGAATTTTTGTAGAATTTTAAATTGATTCCATTTTTTCTAAAGAAAATAAAAACTGAAGTGGGTCAACTCTTGGACAGGGGGGCAATTTTGAAAGACCTCCGATCTTATTTTTTAGGCCCAAGAATCGATGCTATCAGGTGTATTCGAAAATATAGGTCACGGGGCATTTCACCCTGAGATACCCTTTCAAGTGAATGTCTCAATTTTATCTTATCATCCCCTTTAATAAGGGAGTAGGGGTGGTGGGGGGTTGAAAAATATTATTAAAAAATCTGAGGCTCTAGCTTCTAGTACATACACCGAAATTCAAGTTTTTGTATTCTTACCAGCTTACTTTACTTATTTTCCCCTATTTACCCCTATTTAACCCCCAACCCTTCAACGGAATAATCCCAAGATATAATCTATTTCCAGATGTCGTTATCAACCCTTCAACGGAATAATCCCAAAATGTAATCTATTTCCAGATGTCATTATAATATAACGTATACCAAATTTCAAGAGAATATCTCCATTTTGTTTTATCGACCACTTTAATAATGGAGTGAGGGGTGGTGGGGGATGGAAAATATTACCAGCTTTTTTTACTTATTTCCCTCTATTTACCTCTCAACTCTTCACCGGATATGTTAAAAAAACAATCTAGTTCCAGATCTCGTTATAATATATACGTGTACAAAATTTCAAATCAATATCTTAAACCGTTCCGGAGAAAACGTGCGGACAAAAAAAAAGTTACAGACAGAAAATTTTTCGCTCAAATTTAAAATCTCGACATTTCAAGAAAAAAAAGTTACTATACTTTCCATCCACTACGTGGATGTGGAAGTAATATAGAGGGCAGAGGGCATTTATTAAAAAACACTAATAAATAAATGAAGATAATGGTTAAAACATCAATTTGGAAGTATGTTTAGAATGTCATGAAACGTCAAGATTTTAAATTTGAGAAAAAAAATCTGTCTGTCGGTCGGTCTGTCTGTAACTTTTTTTGTCCGCACGTTTTCTCTGGAACGGTTTAAGATATTGACTTGAAATTTTGTACACATATGTATTATAACGAAATGTGGAACTGGATTGTTTTCTTAACATATCCGGTGAAGGGTTGGGGGGTAAATAGGGGGAAATAAGTAAAGTAAGCTGGTGAGAGTACAGAAACTTGGGATTTGGTGTATATACTAGAAGTCAAGGCCTCAGATTTTTGATAATATTTGTCAACTCCCCCCACCACCCCCCTCCATTATTAAAAAGGTTGATCAAATAAAATTGAGATTTTTACTTGAAATTTGGTGCATTATAACGGCATTTGCAATTAGATTATGTTTTGAGATAATTCCCGTTGAAATACTGTCTGAATTTCAAACAAATCTAAGGCGCGAGGCAGAAAAACGTCAAACTTGAATTTTTGGGTTTCTCTACTGGCACAAGCCCAGGCGGCCTGTTTTCGGCATACCTTCCTGTATATCATTTAATGTATTTCAATTAATATATAATATCCCCCTAAGAATTTTTAAACTTCCTGCATATTTAAATTTAATTTTTGTGACTTCTCAAGACCACGTACTTTAGATTTTGGAAAGTTTGTTCTATACAAAAACAGTACAACTTGTAAATCACCATTATAATATGTGTTCAATCCAATTTAAATTTTAATTTAAGTGCAATGAACAATACAATAGACATATTTAAATCAACAACTTTGCAACTATTGGGTCAATTTAGTTTTAAATTAATAAATTTAATGGTATAACACCTAGGATTAATGTTCAGATTTTTTTTATCTCGACTAAGACATTTCTCGATACAACGTTATGTCTTAATCTGTTGGAATGGTGGGAATTGATCGTTCGATCGTCGTACGCGTTAGTTTATGCAATCCGGATTGCACGTCGTCGAAATGTTGGTTGCATAGCTAATGTTAAATATAATACACTTTAGTATCATCACCTGTGATGGTATATACTTAATAATTGTATAGTGACCATTCGTCTCGATTTAGGCGGGGCAATTCATAATTATTACAGCTTATGCAGTTTTTTATGTATCACCTTGAAAAATGTTATGCTTTGTTTAATTTTATCCGTAATAGTACCACATTTACATCAGTCCTCCAATATAAAAAAAATGTAGAAAATTATGTGACCGGTTAATAAAAAAAACCGCTGCCCAAGGAATTACTACTTCCACATCCAGATTTCCCATCCAAGTCTGGTTAAAGAAAAACAAGTAGACTATATTTGAACTCTAGTATGTGGAAATAATTGGTCATAGAATTTTAATAATATTTGAGGCAGATGTCATAAAAATTTTTGAGGCGTTGATTTTCAGCATACGTTAAAAATGAAGGTTTTGAACTTTTATTGGTTTGCTCTACTTATTTTCTCCAGTTTATACCACCACCACCCCTTCAATGGAATCATCTCAGTCAGATGTCATTACAATACATACGTGTACCAAATTTCAAGTGAATATCTCAATTTTATTTTATCAACCCCTTTAATAATGGAGTGGAGGTGGTGAGCTGTTGAAAAATATTATAAAGAAATCTTAGGCCTTGGTTTCTAGTGTATACATCAAATCTCAAATATCGGTCATTTCACCAGCTTTGCTTTTTCCCCTATTTACCTCTACTTACCCCCTACCCCTTCAACGGAATCATCTCAAAATATAATCTAGTTCCAGAAGTCGCTATAATTGATATGTGTACCAAACAAATGAATATCTCAATTTAATTTTAACAACTCTAATAAAATGTTATAAAAAAGTCTGAGGCCTTGACTTCTAGTATATACACCAAATACCAAGTTTCTGTACCCTTACGGGATTACTTTACTTGTTTCCCCCTATTTAACCCCCAACTTTTCAACGGAATCATCTTAAAATATAATCTAATTATAGATGTCGTTATAGTACATATGTGTACCAAATTTCAAGTAAAAATCTCAACTTTATTTTATCAACCCTTTTATTAATACAGTGAATGGAAAATATTATCAAAAATTATGAGGCCTTAGCTTCTAGCACCAAATCCCAAATTTCTGTACTCTTACCAGCTTGCTTTACTTATTTTCCCCTATTTACCGTTCAACCCTTCACCGGACTTTGGCTTCGGCTTAGGAGAGGCAACTATTTCTTTCCACTTTTTATTTTTAAATAACTCTTCCGGGCAACCACTCTCTCCTTACGGAGCTGGTTCAACCAGACCCCTCCTTACGGAGACTTACTAACAATTGATTTCCCTCTACTTTTTTCCATCAATATCTATCCGCTCTTACAAATCAATTACAATTTTACAAAAATTATATTGTTTACAACGATATAATTTTTGGATACTTATTTAAGTTACATTTCAAATGTCGCGATTTTTCATTTTGAAAATCTGCTTACTTTAAATAATTGACATATCCCATTATTGGACATTCTGTAGAACAATGATAATAATTAACAATAAGATTTTATTAGATTACTCTCTGTTATCGATTTGTTTTTAGTAATTGGTACTAATTCATATCAACTGATCCTAATTGCAAAATCGATTAAAACGATATAAATATTAATAAAATTGGCAGACGCTTCTAAGTGGGTTTATATTAGCTGAATTATTAGACATTAATAAGTTTACAATAAAACATCGTTAGTTAATAAACGTTGAAGGTTACATATTAGGGTAATACATTCATTCGTGCATATTATTAATTGACCCTAGTTTATTGATTTTTCGAGACTATACATTTTTTTTATTTTTGCAGTTGTGTTTACTTGCATTTTAAACTCCTGCCAAAAATGCTACTGTAATTGCTACTGTATTTTTGCACGTACCTATTTATAGGTTTACTGCATACGTTTTGATGGTTTTTATCGTTTGTAATATCTCGAAGAATAAGTTAAAAATTATAATGACTAACAGACACTAGTTGGATAATGTCCAAGCAGATGTTTAAACATAGGTAATAATAGATTTTGTGAAATATGTTTATTTGGAACAGTCTTATTTTTATTGAGTTAATGAGTTTATTGGTTTTTTATTCCTTTCGTATAGTCTAATATTTATTACGATCTAGCAGTTTTTCAAAACTAATTTGCTTTTTTCTCAAAAACTACTACTTCAGTAAAATTTACATAGGAAATAGATACATAATACCATGGACAACTGCTATTCCTAAATACATTTAGGGCCAGTTTTTCAATGTTCAGCTAAAAGTGCCTGTTATGTAACTGACAGTTATGGCTAGCTGACAGTCAAAGTTCCTGCTAAAGTTCAAACCGTTTTTCCACCCAATATTTAACTATTGGCTAGGTAGTCAAGAAGTGACTGAGTTTTTACCGGGGATGGTATCACTGATTTATCAGCGATATCATTTGATTGGCGCTTATTTGACAGACATGAAAAGTTAAACATAACCTACAAGTGTTTTTTAAAGTTTGAATGAAATTTGTGACGCCCTTTGAAAATAATGGACAACCTTAATGTTAGCAACAACTGATTTATGGGAGATACAGAATGATTTCTGAACAGAAAAGAAACATAAAATAGGTATCGCAGTTCTAAATAAATAACAAAATGTTCCTCTTTGGTGGGTAACTATATATTACAGAATTTATATCTATAACACAAGAGATAATACCGGTCTGTGATGGTCTCAATTGTATGTTCTATCTGTTCCAAAATTAATAAAACTCTATCTTTTCTCAAACGAAATCTCATGAAGAAATCCACATCATCAAATTCCTCAAATGGCTTTTTTCGTTCCCTTATGACATACGGCCTTCTCTCATATTCTATAAATTCTATAAACTCCAGTTCATCATCGCTTACAAAATCAAACGCTTCCATCTTATCACACCTTTTACTATTTACTTCGAATAAAACTTAAAAACAAATATGTTATATTAAAATCAAAGAAGATAAACAAGTTAACCTCTCATTCTAATAAATATAAAAGCATTACCACGGCGCCACGCATGCGTTAAGTATATAGCCATCAGTTAGATTAGCAAACAGACACATTCAAGTGCCAGCTACTTTAACCGAGAATTTGACTGGTGGTTAGGTGAAACTGTGACCTGAAAAAACGGTTTGACTGGCGGTTAAGAGTTAGCCGTTGGTTAGATTAGCTTAACTGAGCATTGAAAAACCGGCCCTTAGTAGTGGAGATAAGTTGCAATTTGATATACAGAATATATATTAGCACCCTAACAGACCAAAAGCCGTGTGATCTTTAAATCCATGAAACCTCACCTCCTTGGAGAAAGATCACGGATGGAGGTGGTAAAAATGAACACTTAAGGTGGTTCGACAACTAGAAACAGGGACCGCGGGCCTCACGGCCCACAGTGAGTAAAATGACAAATCTAGGAAATAAAAATTCAAAATATAACAAAACATACATTAATTGTATTTCATATAATGGCTTAGCTAAAGTATGGTAAGTTAATAAAATAAACAAGCCACGATTTAAAAAAAAATACTTGTAACTTACAAAAAACACGTAGCATAAACCAGTTTAAAATTAATATTCATCTAAGTATTTTTTGATTTTTAGTAATATATTCCTATTTTATTCACAATAAGGAAACCCCCACCAAAATTGAGAGTTCAAAGTGTGTCGAATTCAGTGGCAGACGCGCGTTTCGTGGCTCCTACGGGATCTCGAGATAAATCCGGATAAAGCGGCAACAAGACGGCCAAATTCTATTGAATTAAAGCGTGAGCGATTCTGCATTGATTGATATAAATTAGCGCGGGTCTGGCTATTTCATATAGTTGATATTTGATTGAATCATGTTGGTTGAATAAAGCAACACAAAATAGTGTATATAAACAACCCGAGGAAGTGTATTGACCGTGGAATCTATACCTGGATCCGTCCCTTCTTGAAGTGGGTGATATAATATAATCAACAGCCAGCCAGATATGTGAATGACACAGATTGGTTTTTGTCTATGTAGCATTAGCATTGGTTTATTTATTTATGTGTTTATTAAATTTTAGACAAGAAATGGAGATCAAAATTAAAAAGGTATTAAACATATATAGGTAATAAACATAATATATAGGTGATGAAATGAAAAAGCTGTCTGAAATTGAAACCGATTGTTTCAAGGAAACGACATACAGGGTGAGCAAACTATCCCTTCGGACCTCTTTTCTCATAACGCGAAAAAAAAATGTTACCGCGAGATAGGGCCCTTCCCAGCAACTCCACTGTAAATGGATATTTACCTGTGGTACCACGGTACCGATATGGTTCCATTTGAAAAAATTGAGTTTTGCCCCGAAAACAATTTTGGTGAATTTTATTTGCTCATAAATCACGTAATTTACTGTTTTTAGCGGGATTTCGATTTTTGTAGCATTACACCCCAACTAGCACCAAAGTGACAGTAAATGAGATAGGAACTTCGTATGAGTAACCATTACGTAATTGCGACTAAATTTACGACTTTGGTGTAAAAATAACTTCATTTAACAAGTCTACAGTCCCTGCCTCGTAGTTTCTACCACTAATGATTACTTTATAGTTATGCAACTTTTACGTAGCTTTCGTGGTACATGGGAACGTGGTAGTTACCAGTGGGACGACTTTCGGGTTTTTAGAACTTGAAGGTGGTAAACTATAGTAGCAGCGACTAACTCGCATCACTGAAATGTGACTTCAAAGTTGCAATCACCTTCAAGTAGCTTTAATAGTTGCCGCGACATTCTGGGAACCTTCACTATTTCTTTAAAGTAGTGGAACTTGTAAGTAATATTCATAGGTGTTAGAGATATTTCAGAATCTCATGAACCGCGAAATGCGCAAAAGGCAAAGTTTGTTCTTGGTTTACAAGTGTATTTTGAAAACACTGACAGATACCTTGCTGTATACATAAACAAGAGCTCGGGATAATTTGTAAACAATAGATCTAATATTTTTAAGAAGTGTAACTGAGTCCACGAGAGGGTTTTTGTCTCTGCGCATGTGAAGGTCACAGCTCATGAGATTTTGAAACACCTCTAATGACGTTACTGCTACCTACAGAACTGTGTACGGCTACTACAAAGTGCACATCACCTCTGAAATTTACCATGAAGTAAATTTCACCATCTAGTTCCCAATGTTGACCATAGATAAAGTTAATGCAACAAACCTAACCTATATAATATGCTTGCCTAACCTAGACTAGAATTATATGCTGCTATATTCATGCTATGCAACATTTTACGTTCAAAATAAGGCAACAAAATTTAATATTTCAGCACAGTTTTATTACACCTACCTTTTCTTCTATGTTATCTATCACTGTAATAGTATATTATACCAACAAGGTTTATGTTTATTAAGTCGTTGATATATGGCTGCATACAAGTAAATTGCGACAGCTGATAGGTTTTTCAATGTGAAGTTAGGTAAATGATAAACAGCAAAAGCTAGAACGCGTTCAGTCTAGACCTCAACGTACGGCTAACACGTACGTTCCGAATCAATAGCGGGAGAAATGTAACCATGAAGTAGCAGCGGCAACTTTGAAGAGGTAATTTGTGGTAGTCACAACTTTGCTACGACTTTAAAGTAATGCTACAGTTACATTCGCAGATTTGTGGTAAATATAACTTTAAAGTTACATATTTGCAGTTTTCGTCACTATCGCCAAGTAGCAATTACTTTCAAGTAGCATTACTTGGTCAAAACGACCTTAAAGTCATATTTTCTGAAATACGCCATGTTGATGGCCAAAATTATCGACGCCATTATTATAACACATGAACCATAATTTCACAATTGACTAATAAATTTAATTTATCGCAATTTCTTCACCAAATACAACAAATCAATACATAAAAAGTAGTGTTAAGTTCCGAAGAACAATAAAAAACAGGTTTGGGCATCTAGTGTGTCATATTCTCGCATGACATTACATATTTTAAAAACAACATTTTCATTAAAAAATGCATATTTTAAAGGCGCGTGGTTAGATTCGGACGTTTTATCATTATGTTTGTCAGTAAAATTGCATTCGTTTTAATTGTGACCCTTAGACCACTGAAAAATAGCACAAGTTTCGTTGTCTAATATTACCTTCTGATATTCTATTAAATTTCTGAGTTAGGGAAATGAACAAGAACAATAATGATATGTAAGAATGAAACATAAATATAATAAAATCGGTTGCAAGACAAAGAAGGGGCAACATCGATTTGAAAGAGTAGGGAGTGGTAAAGTTTTCTCACGTCGCCGCTCCGGAGCAACAACGTCATTGGAACGTAGCGAGACAAGTTCCAGGAACGTGGCTGGAACGTTATCGTCACTGCCTCAAATACTGTATTATTAAAATTCAATGACCAATTGTTTCCACATACTAGAGTGCAAATGTCGAGGCAAATGTAGTCAAGATGTTTTCCTTTAAAGAGGCTTTGATGGGAAATTTGGATGTGGAAGTAGTGATTCCTTAGGTAGCGGTTTTTAGTTTTTAGCATCACCTTCGTTCTCATAAGAATATTAAATACACCTATACTATGGCCTTAAATGGGGCCATTTTCAAATCACCATTTTTTAATTGACTTTCTTATACAACTGATTCGTAATCAACGACCTCGAAAACCCATAAATGAACATTTTTCAGGCCAAAACAACTGAATTTTTTTTTGGGTTATAACCTTTTCAATATGATTTTTCATAACGGAAGTGTTTTGGGAGTTAAAAAAAAATTATCCGGCAGATAAAAGTATTACAGAAACCCATTAAAAAAGTTTGTAGGCAAATTTATTCCAATCGGTCCCCTAATAGCTTACTTTTTCGTCTATTTGCACTTGACTAATAAACAAATGAATTATTTAAATACATTTACTAGACAGCACATGGCAAAAAATATCGTGGGCAGGCCAAAGGAAAAGTGTGAATCAGGCTAATTAAGAGTATCATCGTAGACAGATATCATAGAAACACTCAGACATGTAGAAGATTTCAGTTTTTTTTTATTGGTTGGCACCTCTCAAAATGAACTTACGTTAGGAAAACTTAAATTAATAAGAGAAAATTCCTATAATGCCTGAAATATGATAGATTAATTTACTCTTGGCAGATTTGTCTAGGCTATTATTTTTAGAAGTTCACCTAGATTGATATTTTTGTTTTTCGCAAAAACAGTTTATTCGATATATACGACCCGGCCAGGTTTATGTGTGTGACTGTGTGAAGCGTGCAAATTTACTAAATTACCGAAAATTCACACAAAATGGGTTACTTGGTGGATCAACATTTTGTGAACAGGTATTTATATAAAAAAGATAAAAATAGTTTTATTGTGAGCGAACTACTGCTGCCAATAATACAAACCAAGTTTTGTTTGTAAAATAACAGTTGAAACTTAATCAGTTAATGTTTACACTCTATTAGTGTATTTTTCTAGTTGTTCCGTGTTAATATCAGGTGTAAACTGTATGTTATATTATATGACAAACGTTAGTTAGTCCTTCACAAGTTAGGGTCTGAAAAGTACAAATGGAAAGTTTTCTAGACATCGCGTCGTGGATAAGGTCATTCTATCGTATTACAATCACTCAATATCGATTTTTGCATCTATACACAATTTTAATAAGCACCAAAACGCTAAACTCCACGTGCATTTCGGTAACCAAGTCGTCATCATCTGGATATAATCACGACTAAATTTACCCTTAATATTGTCACGAGTTTCAACTCCGTCGGAAACCTCCCTTGATCCGTGGGTATGAAAATTATAACAAGAGATAAACAGTAACGCACTATTTATTCAATAACTTACTGTAAATTTAACTTCACAATACATTTATCATTATTTAAAGCACGTCTACTAACTAACATAACATTAAATAATGTCTATTATTTGGTATTTTCACTATACTGTTCACTTTGTATCACTTCGGATTTATCTGAATTAAACACATTTAAAAACTCGTGAATCGGTCTCATGATATACCCCACAAAATTTATCTGGAAAATTCCAGCAAGGTCCATAATCTTCTCGTCCAGGCATCTAGAACAATGTAGCAGTCTCGATCCAAATTTTCCAGAAAAGTACTAGTGCCTCAGAGATGGCGCACAGACATAAGTGACTGACTCTAGGTGTAGGGACATGCTAATAATGAATGCGGTGGACCTATCATTAGCTACTTAATTAATGCTACTCATGCTATCAGGACCTAGGGGGCGCAAATGCGTAACAATATTATAATATGCGATTATATACTTATTTTTACCCAAAGTACATCGCATGTAACCAATAAAATGTATACTCTTTAGGGGGGAAATAACTCCCCTGATAGGTACTGCTGATAGTGATGAAAGATAATAGGACAGGTTATGTAAACATGTGTTTTAAAATGCATCCCTTCTGAGGATGGCGCGATAAACTCAAGGTTCTCTAAAAATAAACAAAACGTATTTTTTTAAATTTAATTTTCTATCCTTAAATCTCGTTGGAGGGAGTTAGGGAATTAACATTCGTGATAACGTATTGCGATGGGGAGGGGGCGCAAACATAATTATATAATACTAGGGAGTCAGATCTGCTCAACTGACGTGGTACGTTTGGGACACATCCCGACCGAAGATGTTTAATTTGAACTGCATACAGAATTATAGTGAGAGCAACAATTAGCCCGCACAAAAAGAATACAATTCCATGCCTGGGAAAGATTGGTTTGGGGTTGAAAGAATTGACGGTAATAATAGTAAAGAAAATTTTGGTTCGCTTGGTTTAATTTTATTATATGAGGTTTTCCCACTTCTGAAAGGATACTATAATAAGAGTATGGCTCAGTACGAATAACCGTACAAGAAAAAAGAAGAAAAAATACATTGTGAAGAGCATTTCATCATCTATCTGTAGGATTTACGTATCAATATGTAAAAAATGAAAATATTTGTTTTTAATATAAATGATAAAACTGTTAAGCTTCCATAAATGGGACAGTATTAGTTTTTTTAACTTTTAACAGAAGAATTTTAATCCTCGGAAAATAATTTCGATTTATTTACTAAGTACTGGATATCATCTCATCTTCTCCAAGAAATGTTTCCTGTTTTATTTATATAGTTACTGTTTTCACTTTAGTAGATCGCACAGCCCTACAAAAAAGTGTTCTGTACATCAGATTAGACCACCATACCTATACGTTTTTGGGGTCGGTAAATCCGAATTCGGGGTCTATTTGACCCCCATCAAGTCAGAGTAAAGGTGATTTCCAAGGTCAAATATTGAAAAACCCGTTTACGCGAACGATACCACGTTTTTATATATCCTTGGCGTCGCTGAATCCGAATTTGGGGTCTGCTTGACCCCCATCTGTTAGAGTGATGGTCATTCCAAGGTCAAATTGGGGGAAAACCTTTTAAGCGCAGCAAACCACGAATTTTATACATTATTTGGGTAAATGAATCCGAATTCGGGGTCTCTTTGACCCCATCAGATCAGTGTCAAGGTAAGCCCAAATTAGGAAAAACATTTAAGCGGAGGATATCTAAATTCCTTTACGTTTTGTTTGACCCTATTAGTTCAGGGTCAAGACCATTTCAAGGCCAAATTGGGAAAATATTTAAGCGGATGAAACCACGATTCTTATACATGTTTGGAGTCGCTGAATCCGAGTTCGGAATCTCTTTAGGGTGCTGGTCAATCCAAGGTCAAATTGAGAAGAAACCTTTAAGACGCAGAACACCCGAATTCAGGTCTCTTTGACCCCATCAGGTCAGGGTCAAGGTAATTAGGAAAAACATTTAAGCGGAGGAAATCTCAATTCCTATACGTTTTGGGGGTTGCTGAATCCGAATCCGTAGCCTACTTTGCCCTATCAGGTCAAGGTCAAGGCTATTCCAAGGTCAACTTTTGTTTACCAAATTGAAACGCGTCTTTGACTGCAGATTCTGAAGGAGCGGGATAGTTTTTTAGGGGTTATCTGAGGTTCAAAACACTCTGTTGATCTACTCACGCCGGTATCTCGTCCAGATAACGAAAAAATGATCTGTGTGAAAGTTGTTAGGGTCATGGGTGGGGGCCATCATGTGGTGACCCGAGATTTAACCTTGAAGGTCCTTTTCAAGGTAATTTGCTGTGTACTGTTTTTTTATGGAAACTAAACCTCTTATCTTAAAAAGGTCTTAAGAGCGGTTTTCTTTTACGCTTCACTCTTTTTCTATTACTTTCTCTCTTCAATGACAGTAAACGTTTAAATGATTTTATATATTTGCTGTATCAATTCAAAAATTTAACTTTAACCCTGCGTAGATAAACTCGCTTAAGCGAGACATTTTCCTTTGGGCAATCTCTGTTGGTCACTTTGATTCATGCTCAAATTCATGGGTCAAACCTCATCCAAACTGAAAATGTTCCGTCTATTCAAAATTCGAGGTTAATAATGGAAGATTCCATTTGAAAAATATAAGGGGATCTTCAAATGACCTTAGCCAATTTGGCCTTGGAATGACCTTGAAACTGATCTGATGGAGTCAAACAGACCCCAAATTCGAATTCAGCGACCCCAAAAACGTATAAGAATCGTGGCTTCCTCCGCTTAGGCTTTGGAATGACCTTGACCCTGAGCTTATGGTGTCAAACAAATCCCGACTTCGGATTCAGTTATCTCAAAAACGAATATAAATCTTGGTTCTCTGCGCTTAAAATGTTTCTTCCCAATTTGACCTTGGATTGACCATCGCTCTGGCCTGATATGGCCATGCAGACCCCGGATTCGGACTCAGCGACCCCAAAAACGTATGGGAATGATGGTCCAGTCTGCTGCACAGAACACTTTTCTTTTTTTTGTGGGGCTGTGTTATTGTTTGCGTAATATAATTACTGTAGGAACAATGTTTACTTTATTTTCCTACTGTGACTGCATAAAATTGAATCGAACAGGACTAGAGAAAAGAATTAAATGGCACGCTTTCAACGTTTTTTGATTTTCCTCTACAAGTTAATATTTGCGAAAATAGTCTGTAAACATTTCTAAAACCACACTAGTAGGTTATAATGAAAAATAAAACAATTTTTGGTTAATTTTTTACGCTTTATTTTTAGTGCCCATATAGTTTTTGCAGTATTAGCGGAAATGTATTTTCGTTGTAGTTTTCATCAAAATGGCGTTTCGAACCGATGAGCTACTTTTGATTCCATGTGAAAAACTTTTTTATCCATTTCTTCGGGAATTACTACGTTGTTTTCTAGTATTTTAATCCTTAAAAAATAGGCAAGCTTTCGCTTTCAATGGTGTACAATTATTATAAAAACATGTCACATGCGATGTATAAGCATCTGTTTTTATGCATAATTAGAGTGAATTAGCTTAACACCGTCTGTTCAAGTAAGTTTATAGTACCATTAACATGCGATTAACTTGTTCCAGCATCCGTGGTCTTTCTTGTATGTGCGTAATGGTCAACCGCTAAACTTATTATCACACATGCTCGTACCGACACGAAATGACACTGCCGTTAGTGCAGTCGACTTTTTACCCATTGAGAATCACGTAATAACTGAGATCGATCTGTATTAGTCTGCGCCAACTTTTTTCCAGTCGCATTCTTGTCGGTATTTACTATTAACTCATTATTATACAAGTTCTGTACGTACATATAACTGATTCAATGCAACTGAGCTCAAATTACTTGCGGTACTACTGGTTTTCTATCGCCATTATGAAAATTACCACTGAACTTACGATTGAAGTGTACTGGGTGTCCCAAATTCGTTTATGTTTAGGCGATTTTCAGGAGCATCTCTTAGATTTTGGAATAATAACAAAAGATTTGTATGCATGTGTTACTAATGTGTTGGTGTGTTTACGAAATTGGCTGTGTGACCTATAAAAAAATTGCCGATAAACCAACCGTTCGTACAGAATTTGTTAATGGCGTTTTTTAACGTATGGAACAAGTGCCTGTAAAACATTTAAAACGTCTTGCTTGGAAAATTGGACTTTCTTGTGGAATATGCCGAACGATTGTAAAGACTTGGGCATGCATCCATATCAATCTCTTTTGCCGATATAGACCAGGAGTAGAAGCGGAAAAACATCGAAGTGCTGCTTCCAGCACAACTACATGACTCCCCCTGTTTTTTTGGTCGCTGAATCGATTGTGATGGGTGCCGGACCCCTCACCCCTCAGGATTGACCCCTATCGGCCAAAAGCCATCCCCAAATCGTGTTTTCACCAATCGCCAAGTAGAACTCGATTTCTGGTGTATATTTTGCATTGAATGCCATATCAGTAACTTTGGAGGGTGCACCGAAGGGGTAGAAACTACCCCTCCGAGGCAGAAATCGACTTCGGCCGATTTCCATCTATTTTTCTCGCCATCTCCATACAAGTCTCAAAAGTTAAAATGGTGTGTGTTGATACTTGTACATGTGTAATGTATATGTTTTTGTATATCTACATATATACAGGGTGTCCTAGAATTTAGTTCCTTGACGGAAACCTGCTATTCGGGGGTTCATATTGAGCCGCCAATATGACCCTATTTACCTTAGTCCAAAAATGCATTCCTGAGGAAGTACATCCTCTTAAAGTGAGTCACAAAAAAAAATTCCAATAATTTCCGTTATATTTATGATCAAATTTTGATGGGAGCTGTATCGCTATAAGTACTCTATGTAAACTCAATAACACCCAAATATCTTTTGTTTCTCGATTTTTTTTTTTTTTTCGTAATAATTAATATTTCACTGGCTATATTTTTTTAACCATCCTGTAAAATTACGAAATACTTGAACATTCTTACAATGCATTGAAAGGGCTGCGGTAGAAAAAGTGAAACTCCATTTTGAAGAAATGAGATTGAGAATTCCAGGGCGGGATTTGGACGTAAAAATACAATTTAAAAATAAAAACAAGAAGCTCAGTTGTCGCTGAAGTTTGTAGCAGGAAAAAGTAGGGCAGACAATAGGCAATGTTATACTGATTTTGATTTTACGCAGGTTGCAGACAAAATTTTAATAACGAACAACGGGAAATTTTATTTAGATTATTACTAGAAATTAGGGTGGTATTTTCAGAAACTACGGGAAACATTCGAGAGCTGAGGGTTTTTTGAGAGTAGTTAATTACGATCGTCGATTTGTATATGAATTTGCCGATCTAACCATACCATTACATCGTTTACTGAAAAAGAATTTTAAATATACTTGGAACAAGGAAGAAGATGAGGTATTTGACAAAACCAAAAGTGCTTATTTAGAGGTAACAGTGGTAGTTCATCACAATTTCGAGAAGACCATTTATATATAATCAGACAGTTCGGATTATGACCTGGGTTGTTTTTTGCCCTGCTTTGCCCTTTATCGCCCTTGGGGGGGCAGAGCGCCCTTTTTTAACACCCGATTTGTGTTCATCATTAAAGTACATAGGAAAATACACCTCGTAGATCTTATTTCAATAAAATTGAGTTTTTGCCCGGTTTTGCTCTTTATTGCGCTTTGGAGGCCAGAGCGCCCTTTTTTGAAGACGGATTCGTAATCATCGCCCAAAAAGATATAGGAAATAGTAATTTTTGTTATGTCTTGGCGTAGGAACACCTCATATAAATATTTATAAACACATTCTACGTGAAAAGGCAAGAAACAATAAAACCGGGATTTACTAGAAATCTACGCTGTAGAAAATTTTGAAACTGAAAATTCTGTTTCAGCACGCAATAATACTTAAGGTAGATTTAGGCAGGACCCTTTTATGAAAGCATCTTTTGTCGTCTTTCGCGCAGCGGTAAATATCGCGGCGTTTTCTAAACATATTGTTTGTTCTATACAGATTCAGCAAATTTAGTTTAAGATACATAAACTTGTTTCGGCGCAGATAAACCACGCCTTGTCTTCGAACAATCGGTATAAAACAATAGCGCCATCGCTTGACCGCGTCGAGTTGAGAACAGCGCACCCGTTCTGCTTTTAATAGCGTAGCTGTTTAGACGCGTGGGAATAAAATAAATTAATCTCAATTTCGTTATTAAAATGCCGTGTGTTTATACAACTGCAGAAAAAGTGCAAATTGTGAAGTGGTACTTCGGGGACCATTCCACTGAAGACACCATAAATTTATTTACTGTGGCATACCAAGACAGACCAATCCCCGCAGCTAGCATAATTTCATACATTATTGAAACATTTCAGAATTTCGGCTGTGTCGTGAATTATTGTACAAAATGCTGTCAACCCGAACCCCGTCATCAACAAATGAGCGAAGAATGTGAAATTCGCAAAACTAATGTCTGTGCACTTGTTGAAACTAGTGAACCTTGTTCTAGCAGGCAAATTGCTGATGAAGTTGACATGAAGAACTGTAAGAAATATTTTGAAAGAAATGGGTACAGTTGTTTTAAAGTTCAAACAACGCAAGAACTATTTCCCGAGGACAATTTCAAACGGACGGAATTTTGTGAAATCATGATAAATAAAGTGAATGAGAATGAAAACTTCTTAAAGAATATATTGTTTACAAATAAATCATCCTTTTCATTACATAGGAAACACAATCCATCCGTAGTACGATATTGGTCTCGGAAACAATACCTTAACTGTTATTAATTTTCTGGAAAGAACATTTCCCAATCGTTTAATAGCTACGAGGGGAATGATAAAATGCCCCCCAGGTCACCTGATCTAGCACCCCATGATTTCTTTCTGTGGGGCTTTTTAGAGGATACCGCGTACAAACATGCGTTTGAACTAGCCAATAGTTTAGTTGAATTACGGGAAAAGCTTATCCAACTTTGTGCAAGCATTACTCCAAATCAACTCAATGATATGAGAGGTTCATTGTATAATCGGTTTGGCTATTGTTTGGCACAAGAAGGTGGTTTGTTTGAATTCTTACTTCATTAATTTATTCTTTGATAATTATTAGTTGATTTTAGTTTCCCAGTTATTTACTTCCATTTTAATGTTCTATTTTCATTTCGGTTTTAATAATAATTATTACTTTTTCCCATAGCATTTACGACTAAAAAAGAAACTGCAGAAATGCTTTCAATAGAAGAAATTATTTGTCAAAAATGTGACAAATAACTTCTTCACTTTTGACGAAGAGATATTGCCTCGTTTCGTATTAGAAATTATTACCTACGTCCGCACCCATCCTCAGCTCTTGCCGTACTAAATTTAATTCATTGTGTGCCTCTGCTTTCACGATTTATGGAACTAGCGGGGCGTGGTCAATTACATCGTTATTCCTATACCCTAAACTGCATTTTCCCAATCTGTATGTGCGCTTTTATGCATCGATGTCGTTCAGCCGCCCATCACCTGTGTCACGGCGTTGTCAAATTCTGCCGCCTGGAATTACAGAGGGCGTAGCGACAGGCGTTTTAAAAGTATATTGAGCTAAATCGGTGCAATTATGCGTTTATTATCGCTGGAATTTATTTTGGCAGTCTGTAGTGTTGTGTCGACGTGTGAAGACACTACTGATACTAAAGGAACGGCCATCTTTGTGGAATCCATCAAATGATTACAAAAATAGGCAGCTTAAAAGAGACGGATGGAAGGAAATTTGCAAAAACGTTGTTCCCAATGTTGTCCAACGTCTCTTTCGAATTATATTTTTGTATAGCAAATATAAAACACATGGATCAATTTTTGTTCTACACGCTTTGTTGTATGGTAGGATGTCCACTACTAATCTATTTTACAAATTTTATTTGAAAGCGGCTCGCGACTAGAAACGTTTGAACAAAAATTCATCAAAAACGCGCCAGAGACGACAAAAACGCGCACATAAAGAGGCCTTAATGAAAGACGACCTGCTAAACTTAAACATCTTTTCTGATGAAGCGATTTTCAAAATATGCGGATGTGTACCACTGATATGATGAATCTCTACTACATCCTCGAAAAGTTAGTGTTTGGATTACAGTTTCTCGCAGGAGGATAATTGGACTTTTTTTCTTAATTTCCCCATCATTGCTGAGAGGCACAGATACAACATTCTGTCTGTATTTGTTCAACAGCTACACGACGAAGAACTTCATAATGGTTATTTTCGGTCTAATTAGTTTGTATACACAAGTAGAGGTTCCTCCAAGGTCACCTTGTTTGACCACTATGGACTATTTTGTTATTCCTTACTTGAAAAATCAGATTTTTCAAAACCCCTATTCCTAATTTGCACTGGAACAAAGAATTGTTGATGAGTGTGTAACTGCAACACATATAATGCTATAAAAATCTTTTGCAAACTGCTCTTTTTCCAAAATTATTTTGTGGCTTATCACAGCTTGAGAAGTGTATTGAAACGAAATGGTTAAACGATTAACGAATGCATTAATACTTTCATAATACTGAAACATATCTGACAGCTTTATATATTTATACCCTACATACATATTTTAATAATATAATAATAATAGTAAATAAATATTAATTATACCTGACGGGGTGTCAGCAAATGCTGATATTAATCCCAACCAGACACACAAAAATTATAACACTAAGGACATAACAATGTTATTTCTAAAGTTCAGTTGCATTGCTTTGTAAAAAATAACGGAACATGTGGCTTTGACATCCATTCTTGAGAATGTCTTAACTTCGATTAATTCTCACAAATAAACTTCTCTGATTTATTAGATGTGTGAAAAGCCTTTGAACTATTTTAATACCACACCTTTAATAAGAAAGCAGACATTCTATGGAATAAATGACAATATTTTAAAATGAACATGTAATAGTTATTGCTAGGAGTGCACCTCCCGGAGTCGATGTTAAACTATGTGCTTTTACGAGTGTAGGAGCCCCCCATGTAACTTGCTTGATTACTTTTAGTAAGCAAAGTTTAGAATCGCGAATATAAAAAAGAAGAAACGCTATCTAGGCCAATCAGTAAAGACAACAGCGGCACAAAAAAAAAACGTCATGAACCTGAAACAAAACCTATCAAAATGGGTGTATCATCGAAATTTTTTTCTACATTAGATGAACTCTCGGTTTTAACAGAAACGTAGAAAAAAATTCTGATGACATAAACCAAGTCTGATGACAGGTTCGGATTCAGCGCATGGAAATACATGCATTTGACAGGTTTTGTTTCAGGTTCACGACTTTTTTTGTGTATTGGTGCACACGTTATAATATCAATATCAAATGTCGTTCGGCTCTTCTTATGGTATGTGTTGTTTAATTAGCAACTACTTGCGAGGCCAATGTCACTTTTTGCACTCTCCAACCAAATGCAAAAGTTTTACGAAATTAACAAGAGGCTTTAAGCGCCTTCGTTATTGCTAATATGCATTTGCCATCTCATCAATGATGCAAATTATTGTAAAATAATTATGATAGTTGTTGGTCTAAGAATTATACAAAGGTAATGTCAATTGAAGGATCACCTATTGTTGTTTGAAACCAAATTTGCAAGTGTTTTCAAGCTATGAGCCATCTAACACAGCTTATAATAATTTGTATTAATACATTCAACTCAACTTGCATGAAGAGAGAAAAGATTTACCTGTTCGATGTACTTGCCTAGTCCGTACTGACGAATGCCAACAAGCAAGAAATTGCAGTGTACAGATAGTATAATATTCGCCATATAGAATAATTTTGTTTTGCATTAATGATATATTTTGAAGTCACTAGCGTTGTTTAATATATTTTGCATTAATGTATCATTGTTAAAGTGTGCTGTAAGAAAACTACTAGCAGTATTTATTTGATATAGTAATGTTATTTATAAGAAAAAAAGGTTAATTTTGATTAAAAAATTACTCCGAAATATTTAAATCGGAATCTATCAACCGTTTCATTATCTATTAACTAGAAAATAGTATTGGATTAGTTCTCGTCGTAAAAGTCATTACATCACATTTTGATATATTCAACGGTAATCTATTTAGACCAAAAACTAATATTTGAAATGTAAATGATACAATTCTTCATCAAACTTAGTAGATGCAAACAATTTAAGATCATCAGCATATAGAAGAATATTAGGTTGAATATCCCAGCAGGCGTCGTTCATAAATAGAATAAATAACAATAGTCTCAAAGTGGATCCCCGTGGAACTTCTGGTGATGATGATACAATAATAGATCAAATGTTGTACTGCACACAATTTGTTATCGCCAAAGTGTTATTCAAATAAGCTTAGTAACTCCAAATTATGACAATTTTTGCAGTAGAAGCCCATAATTAAACCAGCAAATGCTTTTGGCAAGTTTGTACAAATTACATGTGCGTAATCACCACGATCTAATATACTACTCAAATGTATTGACCTCTCACTTTAAGCGCGAATATCTCAGAAACGGGGGAAAACATTTACAAAATTATGTGTTCGTTATGAGTCTATTCTAAATCAATCACTGAAATTTGAATAATGTATATTGAACACTTTTGAAGTTCTGCTAAGTTAAATTGAAAAATGTTCTACTTTTTAAGGAAATTTTGACCATCGCAGTTTTAAATCCATTATATCTTGAAAAATATGCATACTATGTAAATAATATTTTAGACACTGATAAAGCACGGCATTTTTTGTAGCAGGAAATTTTTTCATAATTTTTTATTTTAAAATTTTGCAGTTATCCTCAAAAACGTGACGTCATGTTTACTCGGTTATTTATCAATGTATTCAAACAAACTTTGTTAAAATAGTTAATTATATAAAATATAAGCATTTTCAGGGAATATAATTGGTGTGTATCAAATATTAATTTAGTTATCATGCGTAATTGATAATATTATTGCAAATTTTCAATATTATCCTTTACGCTTGATAACTAAATTAATATTTGATATATACCAATTCTTTTTTCTAAAAATGCTTACATTTTATATAATTAACTATTTTATTTAAAAGAAATTTAAATGCATTGATAAATAACCGAATAAATGACGTCACGTTTTTTAAAATAACTGCAAAATTTTACAATAAAAGTTTATGAATAAATTTTCTCGCACAAAAAATGCCGTGATTTATTAGTCTAAAATATCGTTTACATAGTATGTATATTATCCAAGGTATAATGGATTTAAAACTGATGTGGTCAAAATTTCCTTAAAAAGTAGGACATTCTTCAATATAACTTAGGAGAACTTCAAAAGTGTCCAATGTACATTTTCCAATTTCAGTGATTGAATATAACGAGTAACAAGTTGTTGATTTACCCGTCATAAAAGCGTGTTGACAATAAGAAATCTATACTGTTCATATATTTACCACTTCATTAAATTTTGGTATTGTCATCAGTAACAAAATTACGTTTTTTTTAGCAAATGCTATGCAAGTTAATCCAAATCACCGTCATACACCGGGTAAATTTCATTCGTTAATGTTATAAATGCTTCATACTAAATTCTAAATCTACATTGTATCTGATTAGTAAGTTGTATAATCAATTAGTTTATGATTTAAAACAAATATGATTATTCGCGTTTCAAGCTGAGTATTATGCAGTAGATAAGTCGGCTACTTATCTTAATCTTATAATAGTAAGGCTTTAATTATAATTTATGTAATGAAGCTCTTGAATGGAGAGTTAAGTAAAAAATACGAACTGTGTTATGCAAAGCCCTGGATTTAAAATAAATGTATATTCAGTTTTAGATTATATAATTCTTAGATAACAAAACTTACTTCTCTAGTATCTGATCGTAAAGATATTTTCTAGCTGGTAAATTCTATTAAAAATAGGAGTTAAAAATTTAAAGCAGATTATTGTTTTAGCTGCCTTTAAAATCGAGCCTCTCTGGTGTATTTGATTACTATACATTGACTAACAATTAAAATGAGCCAAAAAAATTTAATGCCTACATTATTCTGCCTCTGTTGAACCACACAACTTATAACTATGATTTTTTGTTTTGTTGAACAACAACGTGATGTAAAGGTAAAAAGGACATAGAGTCTACACGTAGTTGGCCTATATCCCCTTACTTATCACCCTGTATAGATAAAAGAAGGCAAGAACTAGGTTTATTATCTAAATAAATAGCTCCTACAAGTTGTTGGCCACCAACTCACCAGTCCCATTCCCCTAGTCTAATTGCATAATAATGCAAAATAAATTGTCATATAAATATTTGCAACTCATTTACATAAGCACCACATACAATTATGCAACATTAAAATAAATTGTTTTCATGAATGAACAGTCACTTTATTAATTTAGTTATAAATAAATATATTGATAATTTGTCTACTTTTAGTAAAAGTTTATTCAAATTTAAAGCTGGTGTTTACAAGAACCAGTGGCTTTACCACACACTCGATTATTTAAAGTATGAATTATTAATAGGCAATTTCCAGACGCGCTAGATCGACCTGTAGACGCTCTAGAAATTAAATTGTAAATTAACTTGAAAAATGTGAGAGGCAATTTATTATTTCCTCATTTTTAAAGTCGAAGGATGATAAGAAATTAAAATTCAACTTAATTTACATAAAATAAGTATTTGCCCATCCAGCGCAACGTAGGAGATCGAGTACAATTGAAGATGCCTAATTTTGTAACAATTTTATTTTATTTTAATTGTAGATGCATACCTTTATTTACAAAAATCATAATGCAACATTTGATTGCATATTTACAATTTTCTTTAATAATTAAACACCTTGTAGTAAATTAGAACTATAACACTTATCGCATATAAAATGAAATTAAACATATATAATTAGTACTCAATTTGAGCTAAATTATTATATGAATATAATTTTTAAGCTTTCTGTATTAGCTACTAATACATACTCATCTCGACTTTAATACCTAGTAATAGTTTTAATACCTAAGTATGAAAAAAGTGTTTCACCTGTGAGAACGGCAGCTAGTTTTTTTTTTGTTGGAGAGCATAGGGGCGTGGGTAAGGAGTGTGGACACTCAAAGGGCGCCATTGGGCTGTTAATAAATGTCATTATATAATCTTGCCAGCCAAGGAGCAAGATTAAATTTCTAGCTATCGAGCGATGGAATTCTCAAAATTAACTAATAATGTCGAAATTTACACTTTACTATAAAATCTCAAAATCTTGGCAATATCAGCAGTATAATGAAATAAGATACTTACTATTTATACAGCAATTTATTTTGTTACTATTGCTATATTAATGCAACATACTCTTACGAGAATGTAAATACTGCTTGACACAATACGAGGTCTCCGCAGGTGTCATTTCTTTTTCATTGTAAACTAGGTTAAGACTCTGTTTTGTTAATCTTGTTGCAGTAATAAATATATAAATAAATTAAAATAAAAAAAAATCAGATGGATTATTGCGAATAACAAGAACATGTAGACATTAAAAAGTTATTACGACACAAGTGAGATGTACAACAACAAAAAAATAAATAAAAACTTCAGATGTTACCTAAACGTGGTTCATGCGCATTAAAGAAATTCTGTATATTTGATTTAATAAAACTTCATTGAAAATCTAACTTCACTGCCTGACTCAGTTTCGCTTACAACTACGACTTATCTAATACGCAACTATGGGTTCTAACTTGCAACGGCAAATTAAAGATTTACTACGAATTAAATTTACAGCTCATTACTAAAGTATTAGGTAATAAATGAGATTTCATGAGCTGATAACTGCAATGTTCGCTGCTTACACTTAGATGTTAATGAATGTTCAAAAATAAGTATATTCTATTAAAAAATATTTCATGTGTAACATAGTAGAAGGTAAATTAGCATCACATGGTACCATACGTTGCTTCACAGTAAAAAACTTAACATCTCATCATGCTAGGTATAAACTTAGAGTTTAACTTGTGATTGCAAAACCATACTGTAATTTGCTCTAATATTTGAACAAAAAAATCACTATGACAATTTTTTTAGAAATGTATAACCAAAATGAAACAAAACACCTGATTAGAGCCTTGGCGTTCTCCGTGACTACTGCAGCGTGACCTATCACCACTTCCTTCACATTGTAGACGTTGACTACAACCATAAATGCATGCTGGACACTTGCATTAAATCTCTTGGAGACTGCTGCGAAAAACTCCAAAAGCCAAAACTTCTCTGAATGTCTGCAAGACCCATACATAACCAAATATTTGAGTAATAGACTTCCTCCTATTACTCCTCCAAATACAGAGCCCCCTTACATAGCCAAAATTACTGCAACAAACAGCTGCAGCCAAATGGCCTGTCCTATACATATGCCTATCCAAACATAAGCATGTCCAAACATGTACCTGAACCATACAAATTGTCTCTCGCCTCACCGAAACATAGGCCTATCCAAACACTTTGTAATAATTACAATAAATAAGAACTAAATAAAACTCCAAACTGAATAAAATAAAAGCTTACCTCATATAAAGAAAATTACATAACCTCACGAAACACGTGGCATCAGAATTACGGCAACCAAAAGAATTCCTTCTAGGAATCTACAAAACGCTTGCGGCAAAACGGTGAAGATCGCTGGGTACACCAAATCAAATCCCAACAGTGTTAACAATGTAAAACCCAAATTCTTCAATACAAAACCAGGACCGCGGTCCGCCTACCTCGTGTCTCTGTCAAGCTAGAGCACCGGAAACCTGCCAAAATTTCCTCAGTGTTACCATATTGCGCATTCTTAGAACATTTTCTCTAACCAATCATAATGCACCACCAAAAAGGACTTAATACTCAAAAGACTGAATTTCACAATACATGACTAGACATTGAACACTACTAACTCAAATTATTTTAAAGGAAACATGTTTTACTTCCTATGATTTCACCTCGAAACTTAGGCAACCATCCACTATCAAAGTCTAGACCGTAAGTTGAGTTGGTTGCATACCTCCATACTCCAAGAAGTGAATTAATTAGAGTCAATTGACTACAAATAAATCTGAAATTAATCATGTAGCTTTTTCAAATGCTACAACTTTCAGGGTAACTCCCATGTTTCAACGCCTATTCTTGGACAAATATCTGTTTCTATTTTTTTCTATCTTTCGTTTGTGGAGGACACCGATACAGTTTTGCAAGAAATGATCGGTCCGATTCTGCCAGTGAATCGTTATCTTCTCTTGTTTTCTAATTAAAAGCTGAAGTGCTAAGTCCCGTAGTACCTGCAACTTCAGCAATTAATGGGCTTTATTGTAAAGTGGCTGAACCTTGCTCTATGAAGTGACTTGATTCACAGACGTTGCTGCACGAGGGTTGCTTTGTAGTCTAAGTTGTTGCTTCTAAAAGAACGTTCCTTGACACCTGAATTAGCTTCGGCGACGAATGAATAATTAGACTTGGAACATATTCGTTTTCTTGCTGATTTAAGATCCCAGCCCTCTCCAACTTTCTTAGGCCAACTTGACATTCTTTCTAGGTCTGATCCAAAATCACATATAACGTTTTTGTGCCTAAAGAATGACCTGCTTTTGCCTTATTGCCTTCTATGCGTCTGCAGGTTTTACGTTCTAGAGGCGAACGTTGTTCTTAACAGAATGAATTTGATTCTTGCTCATGGAGAAACAAATATCTATTTTTTTTTTCGTTTGTGCCCGTGGAGGATAACGATACAGTTCTACAGGAAATGATCGGTCTGCTTTCAGCAGTGAATCCAATCTTCTCTTGTTTCCAATTTGAAAACTGAAGTGCTGGGTCCCGTAGTATCTGCAACTTCAGCAGTTAATGGGAATTATTGTGAAGCGGCAGAACCCTTACTCTGTCAAATCGCTTGGTTCACAGACGTTGTCGCACGAGACTACTGATTGATCTGTTGTCTGAGTTTACTGCCTCAATTGTTATTGTGCCAACAGAAGCTTCCTTAATAGTCATTGAACTAGCTTCGGCTTGCGCTGATGAATGAAAAACTAGACACATAGACGTTTTCTCGTTGATTTAATTTTCCAGTTCTCTCCAACTTTAAGTAGGCTTGACGTTCATTCTTGGTCTGAGCCAAAACTACATATAACTTTTTTATGTCTAAAGCACGACCGTGCGTGCGCTTCTGCAGCTGATTCACAACAGACAATTCCAATCCTCGGTTTTTACTCCTGTCCAGTACAACTTTAGCAAATGTTATGTTTCCACAACGGTCAAAAGCATAATAAAGGCGCTCACCATCGATGTCGAAATTTGTTGTATACATTGATCCCGTAACCACCTTCTTTAGGGATTTAGTGTTCAAATGATTTATTTATATGCAGAATTATAATTTTTTTGAATTGATTTATTTACATCAACGTCCTGGCGAAGTTTAGCTATTGCCATTCCACTATTCAACCAGGACACGTGCACATAGAGATCAACACAACAACCATTCCCTGCTATATTGCCATCTACCGCAGCTGAGATTCGAACTCAGGAGAGATAACAGCGACTAGACATGTTGTGTCATCCAACAACGATCTAACACGTTGCTTAGCATTTCATCCAACAACGATCTAACACATTGCTTAGCATTTGATGGTCTTTCAGATGCCGAAATAAAAAAATGCACCGTTTCGTTTAAAAAACACAAAAGGATCCTCAAATTACCTTGGAACTAATCACCTAATAAAAATTTGATGTCGCTACCTAATGTGTTTAAAAGTGAATCATTATTTGTTTGCTTATAACTGTATTGAAACATATTCTTTATAGGATTTTGCAAACAGCATAAAAAAATAACTATGAGAACTAAAAGAAAAACTATGTATTAAAATATTAATGAAATCTTTGCATTCTTTAGATAACCTAAAGAGTGGTTATGCTAGCAAATTAAAATCCTAAAATGAATTTGTCTAATTTCTGAATTCTCGTTCTAACCCTAGCATCCACAACATCTCTATGAGTGGCTTTATGTCATTCTGATGAGCTCCAGAATAAGGGCAAAAAACGTTTCAAAGGCATTTTCAATAAACAGAATGGAGGATTTCATGAAAATGTAATCCATGAGAATGAAAAAATTTTAAGACAACTTTGCTAAGTAAATTCATTTTAGGCCTTTGTTCTCATTTTTAGCTAAATCTTCATGGCCGTAGGGGGTTATGTAGATACTAGTTTAATCTGCATGGCCGTAGGGGACCGTGTGGATGCTAGTGTTAGAATGAGAATTTTCAAATAAGAAATTAGACAAATTCATTTTAGGATTTTAAATTGCTAGCATAGCCAGAATTCAGGTTATCGAAAGAATGTAAAGATTTCATTAATATTTTTACATCATAGATAGTTATTTTTCTTCTGCAGTGTGCACAATCGTATAAAGAATATATTTCAATGCTACCTAGTAGATTTAAAAAACAGTGAGACTTGTATGAACCATTTTTCTCTGAAATTAAATTTTAGAGAAAATCGGCCATTTCAAGACTTGGCGAACACTGTATATTTCTTGCAATTAATAAAATTTGTAACAAAGAAAGATAACCGGTCTGTTTTATACCGACGATATAAAATTCAACCGTGAGAAAAATATATCGATTTCGTAAAATGTGTAATTATTAGAGTTTGATAACCTTGAATCAAGAAAGGTTTTAAATGTTGTTAAAATAGCGGATGCTGGCGTAGGTTTTTACGAATCTTCGAAATTTCACTTTTTAATGTTTCGTGTACTCAAGTGTATATTACATTTATTTAAAGAAATATCCTAAAATCGGCATTATATATACATTATTTTCTGAAACTTACATTTTACATATTAACTACAATACAGTTATAGCCAACAAATGATCATAAATATGATATGCAAATATTCGTACTCTATTCGTACTCTATTTGTAATCAAGGCAAAGGCGTAAAATTATCTACATTATATACATTTGTAATAGACCAGGTCTCTACCATTTTTTTGTACTGAAAATTTAATTGCAATATTACATATTTTATCTCACGTCCCCTGTTTCGCCCAACTACGTGGATCATCTTGGTTTTGTAATATTGCGGTTTTTTTCTACAAACCAACAATAAAAATAAAATTGTTACACATTAACATATAAAACAGTTTATCACTAATAAAATGTTTGGAACAGCCCTTGGCATTTCTTTTTATTGGGAAACTCTGATAAAATTTTAATAGTTTTTTGAAAAAGTGACACGACCTCATTTTAGCTTTTGTGGAAGGAAACGACATCACTACAGACTCTCAACACGGTTTTGGGCCGGGAAAATTCACAGAAACTGCATTTTGTCGGTTTTTGGACTTTGTACACATAAATCTCGATGAAGAAAAGCTTATTGTAACTATGCTGTTCGATTTGTGTAAAGCTCTTGATACTTTGGATAAGAAATATTTTCTCAATAAAACAACGACAGTTCGATATAAATAGAATTTTATTACAATGGATACAATCGTATATGTATAATAGGAAAATATAATATAAACTCCGTGGAATGTTACGGTCAGTTGGAAGTTCCACAGGGTTCTGTTCTGTGTCTCCTATTATTCATGCTGTAAATTAATGACCTACCCATATTTAGTAACAACACCATGGCTGTTATGTACTCTGATGATATAAGTTGCTCAATAGTTGCCGAGAGATTGTGGTTGTAAATAAAGACGTTTATTATTATTAGTATTAGTATTATTACTATTATTATTATCTATGACAGTTGAACAACTTATCATGAGAATCACATATTGACCACGTATGCCAAATTTTAAATAGAGCATACGTTGCTTTTGCCTGTGTATGCGCAAACCTTCTGCCCTTTATAATTTACTTTGGCTGAACGATTTAGCTGACACTAACTAACCTTATATATCCAATTGTCAGGCCCGACGAGAGGAGGGATCGGGGGGTGTTTTCCACCGGGCCCGGCGATTTTGAGGGGGCCCAGGATTTGCTTGAAGTTGGAGGTTTGGAGGTTAGTATTTGCATTAGGTAAAACCAGGTAATATTTTAAGGAATTCACCCTCCCGCTTTTCAAATTGTCGACCGAGATAAATATTTAATTTTATGGAACATCACCCCCTCGCTCTTCAAAATTTCCATCTAGAAAAAGGTTTAACATTAAGGTACCCCCCCCCCCCGTTTGTTCGAAATTTTTATAAAGAAAAACAGTTTATTATTATGAATGTCACCCCTTGCTATTCGAAATTTATATCGAAAATTGGTGGGTGTCATATGTTACAACCTCCTCACGGGCCCCGAATTTCTCTCGACGGCCCTTCCAATTGTAATAAAACAAAGTGCAGGACATGATCATGGTATCCATCTTTACAGCAGTTTTGTTAAGAGGGAACAACACGTAAGGCTAGTGGGGAGGTGGATAAAGCACCAAATTAGGAGATATCTCCCTTATAATCAAATTTTATCCAAAAATAGTCTTCAACAATCCTGTAGTATTTATTTATGTACAACTTACACATATTTTCAGTTAAATAACATCACCCAATTTGCAAAAAAAAACAGCTTATTGTTAATCATTAATATTATGATTAACAATAAGCTGTTTTCTGCAAATTGGGTGATGTTATTTAACTGAAAATATGTGTAAGTTGTACATAAATAAATACTACAGGATTGTTGGAGACTATTTTTGGATAAAATTTGATTATAAGGGAGATATCTCCTAATTTGTTGCTTTATCCCCCTCCCCTCTAGCCTTACGTGTTGTTCCCTCTTAAGTCGGCAAAGTAGTCAGACATTACAATTTTATTTATATGTAGGTACATTTTATTTAGTAAATAATATTCTGAACAGTAACTTATGTAAAATTGAAACTTGACACTTAAATTTAAATTCTCTGATCACGGAGACATAATGTAAAACGTTAGAATGCAGTAAGCCACTGAGAGATATATAAAATATAGTCAAGTGATACAACGTCACGTTTTAACCTATTTAAAAACACAAAATTTATGTTTATTTATTCCAATAAATTCCTTATTCGTGATATAAAAATATGAAGCTTTCGTTTATTTTAATATCGTGTTAGCCGTATTTTTCCTTGTAATAAATGTTTTATTTATTTTATTCAACGCTGAAAATTGCAACATGCTTTGATATGTCCGCAGATTTACCAGGAAATTTATATATGGTCTTAAATGCTAATAAATTTGCATTAGTTTTTATAATTTTCCTTTTTAAATTAAATTGTAATTTGAAGTAGTGACTCTAGTATCCCGAGCACAGGCGTAATTCGAGGTGGGCAAGGGTAGGCAACTGCCCACCCAATATTTTGAAAGAGCATTCAATTGTTTAAGGCAAATCTGGCGAATTCCGAAATTGCTTCAGACAAAAATAATAGGGATGAAAATTACGCCAATCAAGTCAAACGTTTTCAATACAATTAGGCAGGGGCGGATTAAGACTTTGTGGGACCTCTGGTTACATTTTGAGCGGGATCTTTTTGTAATTCGCGTAAAACCACAGACAGGAGTTAAACCCCTGATGCCCGAGGAAAGCGAGTTCAATACTCGTAAAGTTATAGCCAGGCAAATCATATATAACGCGATTTTCGGTTCCAAACCACTTCTATCGTAGAGTATGGGTTAATACAAGAAAAACAGTCTTATATATGTTAATAACATATATAAGACATGATGTTATGTCGGAAATATTTATTGTTTAAAAGTTGCTAACGTTTAAACATCTTTAGTCTTTTTGACCTTTAATAACTTTTGAATGGAAAGAAATTTCTAGATTCTGCAAAAATAATCGGAAACTTTAACTTCAAAATGCCGAAAGATCTATACAAATTAATCAATGGTTCCAAAGTTATAGCATGCTAGGATCACTATACTTAGGTTGCCTGCTGTCAGAAACATGGTCTATAACCGCAAGAGCATGGCGAAAACTCGAAAATATTGATGTAATTTTTAAATTCCCTCGGCGTTTTGAAGTTAAAGCCTGACACTTTCAGAATATTGTTTCAGAATCTAAAAATTTCTTTCCGTTCCAAAGTTATTAAGGTACTTAACAGGCCAAGAAAGCCTTTTTTCAATGTTTATACGTTAACAACTTTTTAACCTTTTCGACATACTATACATGACTTTTTTCTTATTTTGACACATACTTTAGGACAGAAGTAGTTTGGAATCGAAAATCGTATTATATACAATTTGTATATAAAATTGCGTGTGCTCGCAGAGTTATTGCAAAAAATTCAAATTGTACCCATCAGCGAGCGCTCGCCAATATATCAGCGAACGTAGGCGAACGACAATCACTTGGGGAACGTTCGCACAACCGTTAGGTGAAAGATCGCCAAGTCTTACAATTTTTGCGCGAACCTTATTTACCAAATTGTTTTTTCACACCACTCGCTTTCCCTCTATTGAGTTTAATATTACCTGTGAAGTGATAAACTCGGTTTCCCTCGGTCTAAAGAGGTTTAAGGGAGGTCTAAGGTTTAGGATTCCCTGTTTATGATTTAACTTTTTGCAGCACTCGCTTTCCCTGGGTCATTTGGGTTTATAGAATTATCATTCGCTCATTTAGGTTTATAGGGTTATCGTCTAAGAATTACAGGGTTCGATTTGCTTCCATCTATTGGGTTATCTGTGAAAAATCCGTGCCTACCCAATAAAAATGCTGAAATCACGCCTATAATCCCGAGCGAAGTTAAGGGCGCCAGTTTCAATAACTTTTTAAACATATAAACCAGGTAATATAGGCGCATGAGTTTCGAATGTATGTCGAACGCAGTCTTTTTGCTGGAATCAGTTTAGGAGATACTACCGACTCTGAAAATTCATGTTACAAGACGGTAACCTGCTTTGATATTGTTAAAAACAATTGTGTTTATAACAAAAGGAGATATTACATTTTTTCAATTAAATTAATTTTTTTAATATATTTTGGCCGATTTCCAACAAGAAATGTTCGATAACTTTTTTCCGTAGAGTTGACATTTTCAATGTTATTAATTATTTTAAATTGAAAAATTGCCAATTTCTCGTATTTTGGCACGTTAAAACTGCAATAAAAAAAATCTACAATACATAATTTTTTATGTGCATATGACCTTCAAAAAATGGAATTGACTTTTTAATTTTGTAAGTATCTGATAGCGACCACTTTTCTTCGACGGCCTTTGAAAAATTCATGTCGAAGAAAAGTGTAGGTAATTGATTGCTGAAAGATTTTAAGTCAACACATACAGGAACTTAGTTGCAGCGTGTTCTCCTCAATTATTCAAATTTTTATATTTTTGAACTGTCAGTTCAATTTTTCCAAATGAAATATCTTATTATTGACTTAAAATGTTTCGGCAATCAATTACCAACACACTAAAATCCATAGTGACATTTTTTCTTCTAAAATCGTCAAAGATAAGTGGTCTGTACGAGGCATAAAATTAAAAATCTATTTTAGTAAAAACATTTTGTTTTTATTGAAACATATTCTTTATAGGATTTTGTAAACAGCAGAAAAAAATAACTATCCATAACTAAAAGAAAACCTATGTGTAAAAATATTAATGATTCTTTCGATAACCTGAATTCTGGTTATGCTAGCAAATTAAAATCCTAAAATGAATTTGTCTAATTTATTATTTGACAATTCTCATTCTGACACTAGCATCCTCACAGCCCCCTACGGCCATGTAGATTAAACTAGTATCTACATAACCCCCTACGATCATGAAGATTCAGTTAAAAATGAGAAGAAAGGCCTAAAATGCATACCTTGTCTTATAACTGAATCTTCATGATCGTAGGGGGTTATGTAGATACTAGTTTAATCTACATGGCTGTAGGGGACTGTGTGGATGCTAGTGTTGGAATGAGAATTGTCAAATAAGAAATCAGACAAATTCATTTTAGGATTCTAATTTGCTAGCATAACCAGAATCGAGGTTATCGAAAGAATGCAAAGATTTCGTTAATATTTTTACACATAGTTTTTCTTTTAGTTAGAGACAGTTATTTTTTCTGCTGTTTGCAAAATCCTATAAAGAATATATTTCAATACAATTATAAGCAAACAAATAATGATTCATTTTTAAACATTTCGTTATTATATTCTTAGTGCATTAGTTTAGTTTTTCGATTTAAAAAAATTAATAACATTGAATATATCAACTTTATGAAAAAAGTTATCGAACATTTTTGGAAATCGGTCAAATTTAAAAAAAAAATAGTTTAATTGAAAAATGTAAAATTTCCTTTTGTTATAAACAAAATTGTTTTAAACAATATCAGACCAGATCACCGTTTGGTAACATGGATTTTCACAGGCAGCAGTGTCTGCTAAACAGATTCCAGAAAAAAGACTGGCTTGCGTGTTCGCTAACTGCCTGCTGGTCTATGAAGTGGGAAGGTACTCTATATTAAAATTTTTAACGTTGGTTACTAAATATTGGCAAGTGTATATGTAAAAACAGAATATATATTCAAATTTTAAGCCACATTTCAACGACAGTTTATGTCCTAAAATTAATAATTAACACTTTCTACAATAATCCACGATCTGTAAACCAAATAATCTAAAATGTCGGTTAACTAAGTGTACAGCTCGAAATTAGTTTAATTATCACATTTCCTTGCATTTTCCCATTCCTATTCGCGTTATGTTCATAATTTATAGTTTTGTTTTGGTATTTTTATGTAAAATTTCTTATAAATTTCACGCACGATTTGTTTTCGGTAAGACTTCTCAGAGTTGACAGGAAGTACGTAAAGTGCTTGTCAATTAGTTGAGATTTTCTCCCGATGTGGACATTGCTCCAGTTATTCGTATAGTTGCAGAGACGTGGAAAGTTTTTTAAGTGTATTAATCTACTGAAATTCGTATACCTACAATCGGCGATAAGACATCCACATGTAAGCTTTTTATAAGGAGTACTGATGGCGCCATTTTCTATTATTGTTTTAGCAATTTCGCAATAAGCCGTCCGACTTTCATTTGTTTATATGTTTCAGCATGAACTTTCATTTATTAATATGGTTAAAATAATTGAAGGAGTAGGTGTTTTTATTTTTTAATTTTATTAACAATATCAATACTAAATATTTCCCTTTATTTGAATATTGTTAAGAAATTAAATTTTAATTCGTCTTGCGTACATTTCAATATATCATTTTAAAAATATTCTCATGTAGTTTAATCATGTCATGTAATAAATATATGAATTATATAAAAATGTAAACGGCATAAAGTTGTAATTGAAAATCGCTTGAATTTCAGATCGTTAATCAGATAAAATTAAAAAATAGATACAAACCTTGTTATCTCTATTTACTAATACAAATTTTTGTTAAACGATTATAACAATTAATTAATGAAGTGGTTCAGACGCCACTATAAACTGTACGCCCTCGTTCCTCTTTACCTTATGTAAGGGTAAAAAGGGGTAAAACTAATTAAAACCCCGACGTTCACAAATATAAAATATATAATTAATTAGGAAGAGATTACTACAATGCAATATGACATGCGAACATTTCGCCGACTCAAATAAGAATCCTCTAAAGCGAATATCAATAGAACATTCATTCTAATGTTTATAATATAATGTTTTGACTTAGCAATATTTTCTGGTGCCCGGCTCATATCCCGGTGACGGCCACCATAGGCGTCGTGTGTTTCTAACATTCGGCCATCCTGCATTTGGTCCTGTCCTCAGGTCCATCAAATCCTTGTTCTGCATCTATGGACATAACAACTAAATTAGAGTTCTGCATTTATTCAAGATTGCTTATGAAACATTTCTTGATTTATGCCTAAAATGCATTCAACGTCTTAAAGAATTAACAAGTTTATAGCATTTATCAAGAAATACTTCATTCACATAACCAGCATTTTGCTAGTTAATCATAGGTACTACTAAACCATCGTCAATAGATACTTCTAGATATATCCTTGGCTAACCTTCGTTAATCTGTTACTGACCTTTGTTAATAACTAGTTGTGACCTAACCTTCGTCAATCCACTGAACATTTACCAGTGTTTGTTATGACCAAACCCTCGTCGGTCCACCGACCTTTTGCCAGTGATTCTTGTGACCGAACCTTCGTCAGTCCACCGACCTTTTGCCAGTGATTCTTGTGACCGAACCTTCGTCAGTCCACCGACCCTTTGCCAGTGATTGTTGTGACCGAACCTTCGTCAGTCCACCGACCTTTTATCAGTGATTCTTGTGACCGAACCTTCGTCAGTCCACCGACCTTTTGTCAGTGATTCTTGATACATACTTTCTTAGTTATAGCCTTATGCCATTGGTAGGTACATTTACCTAACTCACACTTCAGAGTTACCCATGGTTTCATCCTGTCGACGGCAACTACTGTCTCGTACTTCTTCATGTTTTTTTTCTGAGGACTTGTACCTCATAACAATTATTAAGCGTTACCTTTTTAACTTTAAAAGTTCCTTTAAATCTAGGTAGAAATTTCTTAATAACCCCCTGTAACAGAAAAGTCAGTTTTTAACACCATTACAATAGCTTCTTTGTATTGTTTACTCTTAGCACGGACTTTTTGATCTGAGTTCCTTGATCTTTTCTAATTCGCTTGCTTGCCTCAGATCTGATCTTATACAAACCTATCATTTCAAGACTGTCTTAAACCACACTTGAAACTTTATGCTCGACTTATATAGCCAGATAATAGTTCAAGTTAGGCACTCCTTTTGTTTCGTTTTCCGTATAATTCATTACACCCTGCATCTACTTTACAGAAGTGTCCTACTTATTGTCGGAATTACCAGCTGACATCACAGCCAGTGTGTTCAAAATTCTACGATTAATTCTTTCTAACCCTTGGTCCTAGCATACACTTAATATATTTCAATAAAAGTTTTACAAATACTTAAACATAAGGATCACCAACAATGCTGCATTTTGGAAATCATTTACTTTTCTGGCCTTTAACTGCTACAATAACCTACGTATCTGTATCTAATCCTTTCGTGCATGTGTATTTGACATTTTGGACAATAAACTATTATTATTATCATCATTACATTATAATTCCATAAGATTTACAGAAACTTTCAAATATGTGTGAGCTGACCCTTGTCAGTTATCAAACGTGCTGGTGCACAAAATAAATACATTACTTGCGTCCAAACTTATGAAATCACAATTACTAATAAACTGACAACTACTAATAAATATTGTTCTCTTTCTCTTTCGTTTCAAAACGACCCATGTGGTCAGTGTGTAATGCTTGAATTGATACACAGGAGACTTATCTCTTTTTTCTGTTATAATTGCAGTACAAATAGGCTTGAACATATATTTTTTTCTTGTTCTTTAAATTCAATAACTCTGAAATTTGCTTTACCATCATTTCGAACCCAAATTTTCCAGTACTATCATAGCATAAATTACATATGTGCCACTCACAACCTTTTGATACTAACCATGCTAGTTTACTGGTACTTAATTTCATATAAACCTTCCCTTGCTTTAACGTATAAACTTAAAAATTACGTTTTCTATCACGATTGTTTGGCTTTGCCCCCAAAATCATTTTGATTCTGGTTCCTTTGTCAATCTATACATATGCAGCTATAATCCATTTGATTAAACCTGCGCTCACTTTTTCAACCTAATTAGTCTGACCTTAAGACCAATACTAATTCATGTCTTTCTCTAACAATCCAGTAACAGAATCTGGCGTCACATAGCCTATTTTTGTCATAGATTCTATAGCCAATAGCTCCTTCATAATAGCTAGAAAGTAAATTCTAAAAATATAAAAAAATCTATCTCACCCTCAATAAAAAGCAATATGTTTTGCTTCTAAAATTTACCACATTGGCATTCGTATAAAGCTACCTTATTAGCTAATAAAAGGTTTGCACCACTGAATGTAAATTACTTCGTTCAGATAAAGACATACGATTGGGACGATCACGATACGCCACTGACTTGAAAGTTAACCTTTTAAGCATTACAATTGTACTTGTTTTACACAAGTCTTTGTAGAAAAGAACATAAAATCTCCATGACTCTTCAATAATTCAAAAATTAATGACTTTCATTAATTAATAATCCTAAAATTGAATTTGTCATATTCTAATTTATCACTTGCTACAAAATCATGTTTTACTTCGTTCATTGATAAATCCGACAGTGTACATAATTTAAAACTTCCTTTGAAAGCTTATTAATGCGTGATCTTACGCTAAATACTCAATCCTTATTATGAGGTCATGATTTAAATAAATATCGTTGAGAGTAAAACAGCTAACTCCTTAGATTATAATATTGAGTTGTACTGTTCTGTTTTTGTTATACTAACATATAATAACATTTCTCATAAAATATTTCAAAACCTTTTCAGGGCCTCTTCCAGTTTGTAGGTTTAATTTCATGAGCACAGATTGTTTAATTAAAGAGCACGTACTTCCAATATCCATTAGACACTTTATTTTACTTCATTAATACGAGCATTTTTATAAACATATTGTCTTTGTCCATTATCTCACTGACCTAGCTTACAGAAAACTATCCCGATTGTTTATTCTTTTACCGGGAAGCCCTTACACATTGTTCTTGCGTATGACCTAATCTGTTGCAAAGTTTACATTTAATTATGGGTTTATCGCACTCAGCAGCGCGGTGATTTCCACTACAATTAAAACATACCATTCGCTTTTTATTTTTAACTTGAAGTTTTTGTTCATTTTGCACCACTTGTTTTTTTACATAATCTTTAGTGAGCTTTGAGTCATACTCTCTTGAAGTACCACCTCGATCAGGTACAGTGACACTGATATGACTCAAATAATTAGCCAATTCTCCCACTGTTTTGCAATTTGCTGCTCTAGCTGACAAACAAAGAGTTTCATTACCTAACCCTTCTATAACACTATCAATTATAGATTCATCCGGTATTGGTAGGTTGAGTTTATTTAATTTCGCCACCTTTTCAAAACAATAATCTCCCAAATTTTGATTTATTTTTGGTACATAATTTGCAGCGTCTACAAGCAACTGACCAAACTTCACATTATGCGGGAAACTTTCGATTAATAAAGTTTTAATTTCGTGCCACGTACGACACGTCAGGCGTAACGAATCATACCATTTTCTCGCGTTTCCACGCAACCTACTTGTTGCCAACTTAAATGCTGTCAAATCGTCCCATTTATGATACACTATTAGTTCATCAACTTTATATGTCCATTCCAAGGCACTTAGAGAAGCTGTACTAGGATCAAAAATCGGAATGATCGTTTCATTTACTGCGACATTTAAAGTTGGAACATAAACATTACATGCATTAGTTTTTGTAAGTTTACTTATCTTTTTTTCCAAGCGTCGAATTTTCCTACTTTGTACTCTGGTATCAACTGAGGACGAAGATGAACTCGATGAAGTCGACCTCGAACGCCTTGAACGTTTTCCAGAAGCCTTGAACTTCTCTTTGTTCTTTTTGTTCTTCCCCATGGAAGGGCTGGTCACTTTTCACTTTTTGACCACAAAATTACTTGCACAGACAAATTTTAGCCACTTAGGGCACTAAGTTCTTGCCACTTCTGATATGTAAGGGTAAAAAGGGGTAAAACTAATTAAAACCCCGACGTTCACAAATATAAAATATATAATTAATTAGGAAGAGATTACTACAATGCAATATGACATGCGAACATTTCGCCGACTCAAATAAGAATCCTCTAAAGCGAATATCAATAGAACATTCATTCTAATGTTTATAATATAATGTTTTGACTTAGCAATATTTTCTGGTGCCCGGCTCATATCCCGGTGACGGCCACCATAGGCGTCGTGTGTTTCTAACACTTACACAAAATTTTGGATCTTCAAGGAGTTATCTCTGTGTCTAGAAAGGAAAAAATAGTAAATTGCTGTTAATAATAAAATTCTGCATAGGTTTCTATCATTATTATTTATTTATAATTCTTTTCATAATGTGTGACAATTTCGTTAGAAGGGGTAGTATTAGTAGTAGTAATAGTAGTTAGTAGCGCCAGTACACTGAGTGCGAGTTTTGTTAAATAATTGCTTCACCTACACACACAAATTTTTTTTGTACCAGAGACATAAATATATGTATTTGGTGTAGTTTTTTATGCTTAATCGGAATATGAAAACTAAAAAAGGATTTATCGTGTCATACTTCCAATATGGCACATAATTACATGAATGCTAAAGAAGAATACTAATGAGCAATAGGTCCGAACCCCTAATCGACCATGAAGAAGGACGTAGACACACAAGGAACGTCTGTAAAATGAAGAATGACCCGCTGCCTGATGGAAAGCGGAAGTAGTTCCAGGTCACTGTGGAAACACTGAAGAGAGGAGGGGTTTTAGCCGATAAAAACTCTGACACTACCCCACGCAGATAGTCGAGGGGATTTCCCCTCCCCGAAAATAAAAAGGCTATCAACTGAGACAGTCCCGGTCCGTTAAGCCGCTTAGTAAGGCGGTGCCGACAAGAACAGGGCAACTGTCTTTCTTGAGAGGACCCCATACGGTGAGATGGCTGGGGGTGACAGCTGAAGACCGTGGTCTGGAGTCCACGCTAAACTGTAGATCCCTAAAGCACAATGGGCCAAAAGAGCCTCAGTGTATTGGTAAACCAAATCACTAATTGTAATTGTGATTACCAAAATTGTCTGCGAACAATTTTTATTAGAGATCACAATAATAATTTATTTGGGCCTCTCGGGGATTAACCCAGGGGGATATTCTTAGTCCAATCCTATTTAATATCTACACTGCCATATTTGACGACTCCAGTAAATGTATACATACGAAAATTGCGTACTAAAGTACATAGTGTACTGTTTAAAAGATTGGTTAATAAGTCACGGATTTAACCTCGCCATATTATTCTTCACCAGACAAAGAATCAAACTAGAAAATGAAATAAAATTATTAAATATTCCAATACCAGTAACTACACACTATAAATACCTTGGTGTCATTCTTGAAAACAAATTGACCTGGACAAAACACATCGAATACCTAAAATTCACATGTGAAAAAGATTTAAACATCTTAAAATGTGTGTCAAAAACCAAATGGGGCGCTGATGCTAATACACCACTAACTTTCTATAGAAGCTACATACGTGCAATATTGAACTATGGTAGTATCCTGTATGGATCCGCGTCACAATCAAATCTAACCAAAGTCGATCGCATACAATATCGAGCTGTTCGATTGTGCATGGGAGTTATGAAATCGTCACCTTGTCCTGCAATTTTGACGGAAGCACAAGAACCTCCATTAAATGTTAGAAGTTTTTTGGCAAATACATTTTTAATTGGACTAAGAACCAAAGATAATACTTATTCATTAAATACTCTCTTACAATAGAGACTTTCACGAATACATACTGGAAAATAAAAAGAGTCCACAGCTTGTAGACGCATTATTAAAAACGAATAATTGCTCACAATTGTTCACTAGTAGCAAAACACCATCCATAATCCAGAATGATTACTGTATATTACTATTTATGCCCACTTATCATATTCCCCATATATTCAGATATACCACAATACTATCGGAATAACATACACTGTATATTAAATAGTGACTCCGAAGAAGGCGTTGGTAGAGCCTTCTATGTTCCTAACAATCAGTATTACAAATAATCGTTAATAAATTATTTTCAAGATGTTTCACAAGGAACCTACCACAAGTTCAGTTCAGTGTATTAATCAGTATTACTGCCAGAGGCGTATTGCTGATATCAGCTCCATATACACAGCCGAAGCGTATGCCATAGAGTGCGCTCTGAACTGGGTGAGTGAGGCGTGTATCCAAAAATGCGTGATTCTGTCGGACTCCAAATCTGTACCTCAATCACAAGGTAACCACGATTATAGAAAAGCAGACTCCAGAACTTTAAAAATAAAACAGAAATTGACCAGACTTTTTGACAAAGGACAGATAATAATATTTGTATGGGTAAAAGGACATATAAGGATAGAAGGTAATGAAATCGTTGATAACTTTACAAAGGAATCAACAAATCTTACTGTAATTGACCCAGCTACTCGATATAATAAGATAATTCAAGGGGAAAGTAAGGAGAGATTTGGAATGCGTTTGGACGGATTATGTCAGGTCAACAAAAACCCCTACGCCCTTATACATCTTACCCTTCCAAAGAGTATATCGAAGAATACTCCGCTCCAGTTTTATTCATCTACCATAGCTTGACTAAAATTGAATCATGGCGTCACATCTATGCAGGATAGGCGTTCAGAACACCTTAACATGCCTATGTGATAATACTTCCTTGGGAGACCTTAACCATGAATTCTTTGCATGTAAGGAAATATACTGCCCAAATTGAGAAATTTTTAAATGGCCTGGTTAATCTAGAAGTGAACTTACCAATAAATATAACAAGCCTGCTAAGTTATAGAAAGGAAATTTTTTACCTAATCGTACCTACCTATTTTATTAGAACAAGTAACATAAAAATATAATATTAGTAGCAACATAATTTTCTGTGGCTGAGAAATCTTTTTTTCTGTAGCCAAATATCTCTCTCTCACACACGCACATTGTCTGCATGCATCTCGGTTGAAATGGGAACCAACGCAACGTAAGCATACCAATATTTTGATATCAATATTTATTAATATCGACGCAACATTTTTGATCCGCTATTGATTCAAGTTCACGCCAATATTGTTTTACTTGGCTATCTATCATCACGTCAAGTAAAGGCTGATCAGTGTTGAGGGTATGCAACGAAGTTCAACTAATATAAACAATGAAGCGAACAGCCTTAGAATTTCCGTCTTTTGTAGGACTTATCTAGAGAGTTGAAATTTGGCACGCTTTCCTTGAAGCAACGGGAAAAATCCAAACCAAGAATGTATCCATAGGGGGAGTTTTAGGAACTGCAAATTATTTATTTTCGGGACCGGACAACCTTGTGTGCTTCGGCTAGTATCTCGTAAAACAAAAACTGTTTTTAATATATTAATTATATTACAGCATCTTAATTTCCAAAACAAAATAATGTTGCATTACATATTTTATTATACGGGTCAAATTACGTATATGTCTCTAAAATATAATTATTATTATGACGCTAATAATTTTCTCTTAGAAGCAAGAGAAATTACGAACTAACAAATTACTCTTTTATGGGCGATAATTATAGGACCTTGTACTGTTTATAAATTATTAGAAAGAGAATATTGGGAAGTTAGGATAACATACAGAGAAATTCGAATATATTTTAAAATGTTTATGTCGACAATAACAATTTAATTTGTTTTGTGTAACCATATTGTATAGAAATTTTCAATGAATACATTATCTGTTGATGTTTGGAATTCAACAAGCGAATTATAGGTAATGATTACAGTACCAATTTTCTATTCACTTCCATACGATGCGGTCATGTGTGTTGATGCAATTTCCTCCACTTAAACCTTATGGAACAAAGAAGAAAAGAGACTGCATATATTAATTTACCAATTTCACTTTGAAATGATGAAATCGATAATGTTTTTGTTTTATATTTTATCAAAAATTGACCTTAATTTAACGCCAAATAGCTCTTTCTTCAGAGATTAAGACTTTCGATCATTAGAAAAGTATGTTTTATGCATAGGTAATTAATTTTTTAGGATTAAACTCGAAATAATGTACTAATAGTAATATGTTACTGGGATTAAATCTTATAATTTCATAGGATCTAATTTGATATATTATAATCCTAGAAAATATTTATTGTTGTAAAAATTAATAATTAACTAAATTAAGCGTATTTTTAACTGATTTCAATACGGACATTAGGCAATTGACAATCTTTGTTTACATCAGTAATTTTTGGGTCGACTTATCCCTAGGGTGTACTGTGAACTAACTATTTTTCTCCACTTAACCGCCTTTTAAGTATACAAGAATCACGGAAAAAATGCTGAAAAAAATCTTATCAAAAGGGGGTGCTTTGTAGAAGGGGTGGTTTTGAAATACATGTGTTAAACGTTATCCATTGAAAATTTTGACAGTTTGTTCTTGTTACTACATTTAAAAAAAAAATGGAGTATACGTTTAGCATTTTTCCGGTGGACCGTCGAAACCCGAAAAAAACGTCGGATCGATGTGAAAGTCATATCTATCGATTCGTGAGCGAATTTAGAAAATTCCGTCCGTCGGTCAGTCGGTCGGTCGGTCTGTCTGTCTGTCTGTCGGTCTGTCACGCCCAGACCCCCTAATCCATTTTCGGATTGCGATGTAACTTGGGTGGTTAATAGGAGGTCTTTAGAAAACCTTAACGCCGGAAGCTCGGCTCCGTTCGGAAACAGCAAGTACCCGATATAGACGTTTCGAGTTTTTCGGAAAAAATTGAATAACTCGATAACGGGTAGTCGGATCGAGATGTTTCAAAAAAGAAATAGTGCCGTTGGCAAAGCTCTATAAATAAGTATACCAGAGACTATGTCGAAAAACAAACGAAATTTTTTTTTTTTTGCAAAAGACTGGTTTTCTCGAAATCGGGCTAGGAAGCACGATAACTGTCCAGAATATTGATCGATTTCGATGAGACTTGGTGGGATCAAAGGTACCCGGCCACAAATGAAGCCTATTGCTGGCGGCGCAAATCCGTTGACCGCAAGTATGTTTTCCAGAGCCGAGTATGATTTTTCAAAGAAATTTATAACTCCCGAACCGAAGGTCCGATTTTGATTTTCAAAAATGGCAATTGTAGGGCTCGACTAGTTCTATTAGTTGACGTTTGTGAGAAATTTGAGAAAACAAAAGCGAATCTACAAATACTGGAAAACTTGATTTTTTTGATAAATTCTACAAATTCCGAACAGTTTCCTAATAAAAATCGAAAATTAACTATTCCGTCGATCGATCTCTACAACCAGTATAAGGCATGGACCTTTTTGGACAAAAAATCTGAAATAGAGTTTTTTCGAAAAACTTAAACGAATTATTTACGAAAATGCATTCCATAGAATTATTTAAAAAAATATTACAAATTGATAAGTGATAATGTTATATTTAAAATATTATCATTCATTTCCTTATTTTCATTTACTAAATAAAAATAGAACCGATGCCCTTTCCGTGTTTCAAAATGTAGTTAGCTTTTACTTTAGTCAATGCAAGAAGAAGAAAAAAAGAAAAATAAAACATGTCAAAGCACTGAGTCATCTTGCGACCCTCTGCTGGATATGTAATGAATCTTCCCAACAAATTGGATTAAAAGCATATCAAAATGTAGTTTTTTTCACTTGTTACTACATTTTGAAAAAAAAATGTAGTATAGGTTTTGCATTTTTCCGGTGGACCATCGAAACCCGAAAAAAACGTCGGATCGAAACAAAAGTCATATCTATCGATTCGAGAACGAATTTAGAAAATTACGTCAGTCTGTCTGTCACGCCCTAGCCCCCCTAATCCGCTTTCGGATTTCGATGAGACTTGGGTGGTTAATAGGAGGTCTTCAGAAAACCTTAACGCCGGAAGCTCAGCTCCTTTCAGAAACCGGAAGTACCCGATATAGACGTTTCGAGTTTCTCGGGAGAAATTGAATAACTCGGTAAGGGGTAGTCGGATAGAGATATTTCAAAAAAGAAATGGTGCCGCTGGTAAAGCTCTACAAAGCCAGAGACTATGTCGAAAAACAAATAAAAATTGAATTTTTTTGCAAAAAACTGGCTTTCTCGAAATCGGGCTAGGAAGCACGATAACTGTCCAGAATATTGCTCGATTTTGATGAGACTTGGTGGGATCAAAGGTACACGGCCACAGATGAAACTTTTTTCAATAAATAATGATGTATGAAAGATTTTGAATCATATTACGTCGATCTATTTTTCATAAATTCTTGCAGAGACGCACAATGAATTGAATATTTTTCAAAGTGCACACTTAGGCGATGATTTTTTTTATTATAATGTTGTGGATACTTTAAGCTATTTTTTGCATATTTGCTGGAAGCTGGGAAATGCGGTTTTTTTTGTAGGTCTAGCTGAAGTTGAAAATAAACGCAGCTTTATCCGATAAACAATACACGAAATGATTATTGATAAATAAATGAATTGAAAACCAATTGCTTAAAAATACATAAAATAAAAACTAGATATCTGAGGTGATTTCTAACAAATATTACACAAAAAATTTTCACAGCGATATGTCTTTTACAGCTCATCTAACTTGAGGCACTAAATACACGTCTGACACAATGAACTGCATGCGATGAAATGATTATGTTTACGGGGTTGTAGGACGAAACTGTCTGGGCCTAGGTACCTGAAATTCTGAAGAAAAAAAAAGATGACTTGATCTTTCTTTAACCCATTCAGTAGTATTTGGGAAGTTTACGAGAACTTGTATGAAATTGTAATTTGTTCCTTTAGTACTGTTAAATAATTGATGTCAGTTTACCTGTAGAACAGTATAAATAAACAAACAAATTAATTTGCCAGGGAGGATCATTGTAACCGCCACTGCTAACACATGTTTATGCTCATTTCTTATATATGACCCTGTATATTTCAACCAACCTTATTTAAATAATCAAATTTAGAACATCTAACAAAACGTTCCCCAATTTTTCTTGTATCATTCTTTATAAATCATGTGAACTAGGTTATACAATGTTTAACTGTAAACACAAGCACTTTTACTCCATGCTATATATAACTAATACTTTTTCCTTAAACAAATATTATGGAAATATGCACCTCTTTTGATAGGTACGTTATTATAGCGTTAATATAATTGCTGGTATTCCTCTTATGGTGATCTGCTTGTAGCGGCCTACAAAATATTGCTGAGCAATAATTTAAATTATATTATTGTCTATAATTATTATACTCTTCGCAAATACAAAATGAAGAGTATATTGTATATTTATAAAACCGGTAATATCGCTCGCAGAGAAAAAAAATTCATATCACTGTGTTCGAATTCTCAATTTTCAAAATGGGCGGACCGGACCGTTCGACTATCTGTCCGTCCGTCACGTTCCTTTTAAGCACGATAAGAACGAAAAGTTCGCAAAGCTTCCAGGTATCAAATAGCGAGCTTCCTCTAAATACATTTACAAATTTTTCGGTTTCAACTCATTGTTCTGTATCATTATCTGAGCACGATCTTATTATTAAGACGTTAAGAGAGGTTTATAAAAAGTCGTAATTTGCATAGAATAGTCTGGTATTCAGTTACGATTTCTGCTTCCTATACGAGGTACACGAAAAGACAGTTGCTCCAAAATAGACGGGCAATCAGACATATTGTAAATAATTTTATGCAGAAATATTACAGTGTGCTAGTCTCCTATTTTCTAGACCCGACATATCAAATCTTTCTAACATGAGGTTTTGTGAATAACCAGTTGTGGGATAATTGCCATCTTCAATAAAACACAAATACTTAACAAAATGATGCTGATTGTTTTCAATACTTTTTATATACGTAGCATAGCCCGGAGACCATACCAGTGAGCAATATTCTAATTTTGATCGCACAAAGGAGTAGTACAATAATTTCATAATGTCCGTATTATTAAAACCCTTACAATTCCTTATTACAAATCCTAGGCTTTTTAAAGCTGATGATACAGTTAAATTTATATGTTCATTGAACCTTGGACTTCTGTCAAAGGTCACCCCCAGATCTTTAATTGTATCAGGTCTTTGTAACTCCTGGTTATTTAAATGATAATTAAAATTAATATAATTGCGTGCTCTACAAAACGTAAATGCGCTACATTTGGATACATTTAGAGGTAGTTGATTTAGTAGACACCAATTATTTATCTTATTCAAGTTATTTTGAAGCTTGTCACAATCTTCATCAGTTTCAATTACACAATAGATTTTTAAATCGTCCACATATAACAGGCTTTCAACGTCAATATTTGTGAGAATGTCATTAATGAAGATATTGAAGAAAAGTGGTCCCAGTACAGATCCTTGAGGGAGACCTGAGCTAGCCAAGACGTCGAATCACCTGAAATCATGGTATTCTACATACTGACGCCTATTTCCTAAATACGAGGTAATTAAATCTAATAGTGACACTGATAGTCCGAATTTGCTAAGCTTTTGTATCAGAATACCATGATCCAGGTGATCAAACGCCTTGGAAAAATCTGTATAGATAACATCAACATGTTTGTTATTATCCAACTTTTCAGAAACGTATTGCGTGACACAGGTGAGGTTAGTCTCAGTAGATCTGCCGGATACAAATCCATGTTGGTTTGTTACAATTTGACCTTGACGTGCCTTGTTAGTGGCATACTCAAGGTAAACTCAAAAACTTTCGCAAAAATGCAAATGATTGTTATTGGCCTATAGTTCTCAGCGTTATTTTTGTTGTCTTTTTTGTACACGGGACATAACGAGAATATTTCCACACATCAGGAAATATCTGGCATTTTAGGGATAAATTAAAAATTATTGTAAGTGGACGAGCAAAAATGTGTGTATAGCCTTTACCTATAAAGGCAGGTATATTATCAGGGCCCTTGGTTAATTTAGGTTTAATTTTCTTGGGAGATTTCAGCACGTCCAATTCCGAAAAGGTTGTTACACATAAATTATTACTATTTGCCTCACCGCAGGGTGAATGTTTATAATTATTTGTATTAGGATTTAAATAAGCTGCTTGAAAGACGGTCGCAAATACATTAACAATATCTTGAGGATTTGTATGTTGAACATTATTATATAGAATATTGTCTGGAATTGAGGAACGTCTTTTTTTACCATTTACATACGACCAAAATTTTTTGGGATCATTTTTTATGTTACCCTGTATATTAAGTAAATAATTGTCATATGCTTGTTTCACATTCTGTTTAATTTTCTCTCTAATATTCCTAATTCCGTTATAATAATCGTAGTTTTTTGTTTGCTTATGTTTTTTCCTAATGGTATTTTTCTTCTTTATGTCTCTTACAATATTATTTGTATACCATGGTGGATATTAACGATTATAACGACATCTGGAGCTATATTATATTTTGAGGTGATTCCGTTGAAGGGTTGGGGGTTAAATAGGAGTAAATAGGGGAAAATCAGTAAATCAAGCTGTTAAGAGTACAAAAATTTGGGATTTGGTGTATATACTAGAAACCTAGGCCTCAGATTTCCTTCTAATATTTTTCAAACCCAACCACCTCCGCCATTGTTAATGGGATTGATAACATAAAATTGAGATATTCACTTGAAAATTAGTACACGTATGTATTGTAATGATTGAGATGATTCCATTGAAGGGGTGGGAGGTGGTAGGTTGTGAATAGTGGAAAGTAAGTAGGGTAAACTAGAAACTTCATTTTTAACGTATATGGTAGAAACCAACGCCTCAAACTTTTCTGTGACATCTGCCCCAAATATTATTAAAATTCTGTGACCAATAATTTCCACATACTAGAGAGTAAATCTAGTTGTTGAAGATGTTTCCTTTAAAGTGACTTCGATGAAAAATCTGGATGTGGAAGTAGTGATTCCTTAGGCAGTGATTTTGAAAGTCATGTGGTGCAAAATTCGAGAGGGGTATATTCAAAGTGTGTGCAAAATTATAAAGCATTATTGAATACAATCGTTCATGAGGATGGGGAACCAGACCATATTTAAATGACCTTTGAAATGCAATAAATAAATACATTTACATTCATAGTAATAAAAATACTGTATCTCTGTAAAAAAAAAATTGTTAAAAAAAACAATACATAAGAACACGTGGTATAATCTCTTGGATCACTTTAGAGGTTCTGAATTGCTCATTTACTAGCAACGCCTACATTAGTTGTAAAAAAATCTAATAGATATATTTATTAATCTTCATCAAATAAGTAGGTATAATAACCATCAATTTTCTTAAAGGTTATGTAATGTGGGTCGTATGAGAATTAGCAGTTCTAGTTTGTATAAAAAAGTGCACGCCTTCAAGATTTATTAATATTATGCTTTTAATGCTGAAGAGAGATGTTAACATTTAAAGTAGTTCATTTATTAATAAATTTAAATCTGACTGAAAATTTATCTTCCATTGAATAATTAAGTGAGTAGTTGCTTATAACGGGACGTTCGTGATGGTTTCTTAAAGAACTATCAGAACCTGCTGTAACAATTCTGGCTTGATGTATTTCTTCTTTGTGCATAAATCAATTCTGATGAGTTTGTAATACTTTTGAAAGTATCATGTTACACGTTTTTATGTGCTGCTTATTGCACAAACAAATGCGGTACGTTAGTTTATGCATTTTTAAATGTAGTTTTTTCATTTTTTTTAATGGTCCCATCGCTATTATTATGCATTTAAAAGTACATAATATGGTAATAGTGTAGTCAATGAGTCGGAATTTTGGCCCAATTTTGTTACAAATGAGGAACGCAACTAGACTACTTCTCCCCCCGTTTTCGAGGGTGGTGAACACGAATATGAGGGTAAAAAAAGTTTTATTCATGGCAACTCCTTCAAGCTGCCAAAATCCACCCCTTTTATCGCACGACAGCAAGGCTTTTGACGCGAATTTTTGCGGACTTGACGGAGCCATGATAAAGAGCGAAGATTAATATCAAAAACATGAGCGTGACCATGCTACCTCCGCCCCCCGTTTTCGGGGACGCTATTAAGAATAGAATACTTCCAGGCGACTTCGACCCTTCCTACTCCCTCAAATAACCAAAACCCACCCCTTTCGTTCGAGTGTATACTTTTATTAGTACTCGGCAATACTTAGAAACAAATGGATGGAAATGTAATAATAGTCGAACTATACAGGAAAGGTGACGGCAACTCTTAACGGTAGATTCTACACTCCTATGGGGGTATTTTTAAAAGTGATTTATTTATTATTTGACCCCCTACGGTATGAAGACTCAGTTAAAAATGGGAAACAAAGGCCTGAAATGAATTTATTTACCTACCTTGTGTTAAAATTTTTTTCATTCTAATTTTCATTCATTCACTTTTATGAAATCTCTCATTCTGTTTCTTGGAAATGCTTAGCCTTTGAAACGTTTTTCGCCCTTATTCTGAGCTCATCAGAAAGGCACAAAGCCATTCATAACGATGTTTCATGCAAAATCACGGCAATATCCATGAATAGGTATGAATTATTTATATTTGACATTGACTGATAAAAATAACAGATCTTCACCCAACTATTAAGCTAACTAATATTGGAGCCTATATACTCTATGCATGGTTAAAAGTGAATTATTTATTATTTGTTTGCTTATAGTAATGAAACATATTCTTCATAGGATTTTGCAAACAGCGAAAAAAAGAAACTATCTATGAGAACTAAAAGAAAAACTATATGTAAAAATATTATTGAAATCTTTGCATTCTTTCGATAACCTGACTTCTAGTTATGCTAGTAAGTTAAAATCTTAAAATAAATTTGTCCAATTTCTTATTTGACATTCTCATTATAACACTATCATCCAACATAGTCCCCTACGGGTATGCAGGTTAAACTAGTATCTGCATGACCCCCCTACGGTATGAAGATTCAGTTAAAAATGAGAACAAAGATCTGAAATGAATTTATTTGCCTACCTTGCCTTATGAAAAAATCGGTAAAGGTGTTTGTTTACACAGAACTTCCCTCTTTATTTGTGCGTGGCGGTCACTCTAAAAAATTAATAATTACGTAATGACATTGAAAATAATAATTGGAATATAGTTATCACTATTATTACAAAGAAAACCTGATAAGTTTTGGTTAAAAAAATATACAGAGTGCTCATTTAACAACAAAAGTTCAATACTAAATGACAGGTGCCAAATATGGAAGGGTTGCGCAAATACCTTTACAAATGTTTTCTTGGGATGACCACCCTGTACATTTTTCAATAAAAGTATAATAGGTGCATATACCAAAAATTATTGCCATCTGTCACACTTTAAATTCCTCATTCACGTGGAGTGGAAGTATAGTGGTGGTTAAAAATTTAATTTTTTGTTTTAGTTTTTCAAAAATGTTGGTAAAAAATGTTCATAATTTCTTTCTTCTGAAATATGTTTAGAATGTCATGAAACATATAATACATATTTAAATTTTGTAAACCTTTTTTACCAATAAACATCATTATTATTATTGTTATATTGTATTACGTGGAAACTTTAAATTTGTGCAAAAAGAAATTTTTTCCATCTATTCTAGTGGTAAAATATTTTTCCAAGATGGTAAAAAAAATGTTACAATTCTTTTTTTCGAAATAGGTTTGGAATGTGAAAATTTTAATTTTGAATAAAAACAAATTTTTCATCTATTCTATAATAGTGATAAATAGATTAAAACTTTTTTCAAAAAATTTTTAAATTTTTCAAAAATATTTTTAAATTTGTTTTTATTGAAATAGGGTTAGAATGCCCTAATTCTAATTTTTTTTTTAATAGGTTTAGAATGACATGAAACGTCGAAATTTTAAATTTGAACAAAGAAAATTTTTTTTCAGAAATAGGTTTAGCGTGTCATGAAACGTGGAAATTTTAAATTTGAACAAAAAAAAAATTTCATTATTTATCCCCTTTAGATATATTTTCCAGTGAAATTTTACCATTTCTTCGCTGACAGTAGGATCAACTACCTACCAAATTTGACTGCTCTCCGTCAAATAGTTTTTTAGTTAATGCACCAACAGACAGACAGACAGACTGACGGAATTGAAAAACCTATATTTTCGTAATCTACGTGTTCTGAAACGTCAAAATCCGAAAAAATCCCTTCGGTATGCGAGGGAAGTAAAAATGGATTACATTTTCATAAAATTTTTCATTCAGTTTCTTGGAAATGCTTAGCCTTTGAAACGTATTTCGCCCGTATTCTAAGCTCATCAGAAAGGCACAAAGTCACTCATAACGACGTTTCACGCAAAACTAAGGCAATATCCATGAATAAGTATGAACTCTTTATATTTGACATTGACTGAAAGAAAAACAACAGATCTTCACCTATCTATTAGTTAATTAGTATTGGAGCCTATATACTCTATGGGGCAGGAAAATAATTTTTCTCCTCTTCTCAGTTTACATGTTAGCGGATAAAGTACAATATCCTTTCAAGTGCCTCCTTTCAGTAATGCCTGGCAATCCTTGGTTGGAGTGGGGTGGCTCGAAATATTATAAAAGTGGAATCAGAACGAAGGTTTGGAAGATTTAGGAGTAAAATCATTTTTCCACCCCCTGGTAGGGTAAAACCACCCTTAAGAGTTGCCGTAAACTTCACTGGCTGTCACCATTCCTGTATAGTTCGACTGCTATAAATTTCTATTAATTCATCTCTTCAAGTATTGCCGAGCACTAATGACAGTATACACGAGGACGAAAGGGGTGGGTCTTGGTCATTTAAAGGGGTAAGAAGGGTCGAATATAGTTCGATTGCTATAAATTTCTATTCATTCATCTCATAATAAGTATTGCCGAGAACTAATGACAGTATACACGAGAACGAAAGGGGTGGGTTTTGGTCATTTGAAGGGGTAAGAAGGGTCGAAGTCGCCTAAAACTATTTTACTTGTTATTAGCGTCCTCGAAAACGGGGGTAGGTGAAAGTTTCAACGAGAAGAGATAAAAGAAAAGGATTGGTTTTTTGGCTGTTTGAAGGGGTTGCTGTAAATAAAAAGTTTCTTTACTCCCATATTCGTGTTCAACACCGTCGAAAACAGGGGGGAAAGGTGGTCTGGTTGCATTCCCCATTTTAACATAACTTCTTAACTCCACTATAAAGCACTTTAATGAACTTTTGACCTGTTATACAGGGCGTTCTTATACACAGTATGCCCAATGAGGTCGCAGCGCCCCTCTAATTTTGCCACGTTGCAGAGAATTTAGGCGATATTTTGGAAAATGGTAGGTTGACTGGGTGTCGATTATTTTGAGTATTAATTAATAACTTCCTGGTGAATTTCCAAGGCCTGCCATGATTCGATATGTCGTAATACCAAACGCGAAGAAGTCATATTATGCTTTTTTTATCGAAAAATTTGATAAGAAAAAGTTATTAAGATTCGCTTAAAACCCCTCCAAATCCCAAGTTTTATCAAAATCTGATAAAATTTAAATTTCCATGCAAATTACGAAAAATTGCTTTACAGTTCTGTCAAGTCGCCTATGAATTACTTGTTTATTTGCCAATAAAGAGAATATTTTCCACATTTTTAACTGTGGTATTTTGAAAATATCGTCAAGTGTCATTCATTATTAGTAATAATGGATGAAAATCGTCTGACGATTGCAGAAAAAGTAGAAATTAGAAATAGTGATTGGACAAGAATGTTGGAAGTGGTGGTGGGGGTAGCATATGTCACAAAAATTGAAACCTTAGCTTCTATACATAAAATCTCCAGTTCCTGGACTCTTACTAGCTTTCCTTAATTTTTCTCCCATTTAGGAAAAGTTTGTGGCCATGTAGATAAGTTCACTTTTTTAAAGTCTTAAGAGGCCTCTTCGTCCACTGTTACTACTGTTCCTGGTTCCCAGAGTTCTCAGCATATTCATAAATTCTAAAAGAGGACTTTTAGGATAGAAATTTCAACAGTTTTAAAAATAACTCAAGATTCCTTTTTTGTTAAAAAAAACACCAAACAGACTTTACACACGAAAGACACTACAATCTGGCCTAAATATCAGTTTTCGCACATTTAATTTGCATTTTGCACACATATAGAAGAACCTTAAGAATGCACAGGATGCGCAAGTAATTCGCGGTACTGAAAATCACAGGACATCGAAACTGTAATTCAAAACACCTAAATAATATTGTTATAGTGTCGTTAGAAAGTGGGATTTGTAAACATCCCAAATCGTTCGCCAACCTCTGTTAAATAAATTGTGTAATAAAAGTATTATTATAGAAGTTACAAGTGTGGTATATTTGGAAATAAATTATTACGAAAATACAGAGAAGCTGCGGATAAATTAACACGTTTAATTTATCGAATTAAGTGATAGTAGAGATGAAAGCTAATCAAAATTAATTTGGTACATGTATATACGTATATATTTATTTTTAGCGCATGTACGTATTCTGTTAGGGACATCTTCGACTATTTCTTTTTAGTGAGTTGCGTGTCAGTTGTAATAATCATCGGTTTAACTAATGAATGTTTACATGTTAATGTTCATCACCAGGAACAAAGCTCTTTAGCAACTACTATTACACTGATGCTATGTGATTTATATGCAGTACCGTATAATGGAGTTTTATTTGCATCTCTCAGAACTTTATTTATGTGTAGATGCAATCGTAAATATAATACATGATGTAACTTAAGTTTATTAAAATAGTTCAGGGTGTTATATCTTAACTAATTTTGAGAAAAACAGTTCTTCGTTTTGGAGATACAAAAAAATATCCAATTTTGAAACGAAACTTCTATAGCGGGGGTTAACCTGTTTGACAGCGTCACAGAGTCTGTCATGCGTGTACGTAGAGTGCAGCGCTGTGGCCAGTACTCAATGAAAGTACTGGCAGTAAACAGTAAGCAGTATCAAACAATGGGGTGTTCGCATGGTGTTGAGATAAATGCACATATGAAAAGATCGTGAAAAATAAAGTGACCCGTATTTTTTTATTTTTACAATAAGTCACTATTTTGTTCAAAATTAACGTAAACTTAAAAATAGAGTATCGTGACGTACGAAAATTTATTGAATCTGCGCCATCTGTTATTAAATAGAACATGTATATTTTTAAATATTAATTCGGTCGTCTTCTTCTTCTTACATTACCCGGAGATATTACCGAACGCCAAAAGTCATAATTTATAAATATAGAATGGCGATTTGTGAATGTTGTGATCGAATGTTTATTTTTGTATTTTTATCGGTCTAACTGTAGGTTATCCTCGAGATATTTGAAGAATAAAGCAAATAAATTTGTTGCATACCGTTTTTCGTAAATAGATTCAGATCTTAACATGTTGCTTTTTTAGGTTATAAATATGAGTTCTTTTAAGAACTGCATTGTACCAGCTCCTTTTTGCATGAACACCCCGCGCCCTCTATTCTCACCTTAGGCATATATCCGTATTTTACGGTCATCTAGAGAGAAGTCAATAATTACCACCCCCCCAAAGTTTCGTTAATGCTCAATTTGGGCGGCTATGTATTTGTTTTATTGTCAAAAAAATATATTAATTACAGTTGCCAAGCTAGAGCATTGCTGAAATTTTGAGGAATGGTAGTTTCTGATCTACAGATGACCGTAAAGATATGAACAGATGCCTAGGTTGGAGGTAGATGGTGGACAGATGTGCTCAAACGTTTAATCAAGAGATTAGACTCCTTTATTCCTGGGGAAGGAGGTGGAGACAATTTTTTCCATGATGCAGACCACCTAAATAAACGGTTTTCATAAGTCTGCCTATTCAAATAGGGCAAAGAAATATGTCAACACATTAGCTCTTAGACTATAAGCATTTATAATGAATTTAAAAATCTTTATTGCTATTCAATAACAAGTAACACCAATTTTCAAAATTGTTCATCGTATTCATTTTCTGAATTATCAGTCAAAATGAATGAATGAATCTACTATTTTCACTGATGATAATTCAGAAGATGAACTTGCTGATTCAAATGATTTGATTACACTGTATTTTACCATCATCGACGCCAGTGCAGTGGCCAAACATGTCACAACGGGATCTTGAGAAGATTACTTTACTTCGTAATGAATTGTAGGAAATAAATACCCAGTACCTAAAGTACCTAAACTACAGTACATATTTGCAGTACATCTTTGTACTGAAGTACTCAGCTCTGGTAGAGTGATACTTGTGTGTGTACGTGATGTCATGGGAGTTTATGTGTTTGAGTACAAATTGTATAATTTTAAGTATCTGTAGATAGTTTTTGTATTCAAGGGGAAGCTCATATGACTGATTGGAAGATTTTTAAAGACCAGATATTATATCCATATCAAATCCAACGATTGCAGGCATTTATACCAGGTCATTCCCAGTTAGGCGTTGCGACGAAAAGTTGCTCGAAGTTCTCATTTTATCTCGATTTCTGTCTACAGACGAAGCCAGTTAAAAGAAACATCATGAATTTCCACAACAGTCATGTGTGGGCTAAGGATAATCTGCATACAATAATACAATACTTTCTTCCTCTCCGATATATTTCTAAAAAGAATTTAGAACTGATTTGCCATTGTTGTTGAATCACCTGTCAGTTAGTTTCCTATATCAATTGAAAGATCAAATGACTTACCTTAAGGAAATTTGATCTAAATTATACGAATGGTCCAGTCCTCATTATACACTTTGTAGTGTCGCTTTGCAACACCGTTTGTACCACGTTTTAAAGTTTTTTTTTTTTTTCTTCTCAGGATGGCAACCCTGTGTTCCTCCTGCTCTGTGACAACTAGCGACGCTTCTGATCCTCACTGTAGTTTGTAGAGATTAAGCATTAAGCCTAGGATGAATAGGTTGTGGGTATATAGTAATAGGGTGGGGTTGTATAATGAGGACTGGACCATTCGTATAATTTAGATCAAATTTCCTTAAGGTAAGTCATTTGATCTTTCAATTATACTTCATGGTCCAGTCCTCATTATACACTTTGTAGATGTTCAAAGCATATATGAAACTCCTAGGCTTCAGGCAATATTTTATTCATTTGTCAATAAAAATAAAATAAAATAAAGGAAATGTTTATTACTGAACAATGTAATATGTATATGTAAAGTGGACAATAAAGCAAGTTAAGTTTTGTTTTCTTTCGGTGCACCCAATATTGTCTTTGCAAATTGAGTGTTGTCCATGGCTAGAGGTTTATTATAAAATTTTCTAAAAACGTCAGACCTTTCTGTCCATCCCGCTCGTCTCCTGATTTCGTCTATATTAACTCCACCCCTGAGTGCAGCAGAAGTAGATGCATGACGAGTGCTGTAGCTGGAGAAAAAGGATGTGTCGATTCCACTTTCCTTTAAGGTAATTTTTATCCAGCGGCTGATTGTTTGTGACGTGGCTGCTCTGTAGGGTTTCCCATATGTAAGGATGAGTTTATGTTCATTTGTGGGTCTTATATCGTTTGTTCTTTTTATGTAAGCATTGATTGTTAGTGCTAGGCATAGCTCTGGCTTTGTTGTAAAAAATGGAATTATTATGACTGGTTGAAAAGCATTTCTACTGGATGTTTTTATTCTGTCAGGGATTTTTATTTCCATTTTTTCTTTATCTTGTTTGATGTTTTCAAGTTTAATATTTGCAAGTGTCTGCATTCTGTGTCCTGAGATTAGTGCTAGCAAGGTGACCAATTTGTATGAAATGTTTCTGATTGTTAAATTCTCGAGAGGGTAGAGGCTACTCAAAAATTCTAGTACAGGCTGCGGGTCCCATGTAATATTGTACTTGGGCCTAGGTGGCCTTGTATTATAGATGCCTTTTATGTATCTTTTTATATACTGTTCATCATCTTTTTCTATATTTATTATGAGGCCGAGTGCTGCTCTAAGAGAATTTATCATTGAGTACGAAGTACCACATAGAAATCTCTCGTTTAAAAATCCTATGACCTTCCCCAGGTTATATTCAAACGGGGAAGATTTTTGAGACATGCAGAAAAACCACCATTTCTTCAAATTAGAATTGTATTGGTTTAGTGTGGTTTTAGTGATAGATGCTAGTATTGCTGGTAAACCTGATTCTGGGAAGCCCCTTTGGAGAAAAGCTTGCCTGACAAAACTGCTGATACCAGGGTAAGCTTTTTCCATAAAGGGTGCGGGTCTCTGAAAGGAGAAAGCAATAAGTTCTTTTTTGGTTCGAAAATTAAAATATCAGATTTAACAATTTTTTCAAAAATTGGGTACCACGGCTGGGACGCCCAATTTGGAAGTACAATGATACCCTCTGCCTCGTCAGCTATAATTTTATTAAGTGTTTTTGTGATCAGCGAGAAAGGGGGAAAAGCATAAAAGTATATATTCGACCAAGATACAGTGAAACTATCCACAGTTACAGACTGAGGGTCAGGCTTCCATGATATGTATTTTTGGCATTTAGTGTTTAAGTGATTTGCGAAAATATCTATTTCCGGCTCACCAAATATATTCTGGATTTTATTAAATATAGAATTGTTCAAACAGTATTCGGTTTCAATTGATGTTGACCTTGATTCCTGATCTGCAATTACATTATCTTTACTGTTTATATATGAAGCATGAATCCACAGTCTTTTGTTTTCACAGTATTGCCACATCGCTTTTGTAATATTATTTAAATTTTGATGTCGAACACCCCCCATGCGATTTATATAGGCAATCGCAGTTGTATTGTCGATTCTCAAAAGTATGTTGGAATTGAATGTGTCTTTTGTGAAGCTTTGTAAAGCATTAAAAGCAGCTTTTAGTTCCAATAAGTTAATGTGCATATCTTGTTCTTGTCGATTCCAGAACCCATGAGTATTTTCCCCATTGCATTCTGCTCCCCAAGCTGTCTTTGAAGCATCGGAATAAATTACTAGAGAAAATGCCTGCTTTCTGATTGGTACTGATTTTCCCACATTATGTAACCACCATTCAAATGTCTCATTTAATTTTTTTGGAAGACGCATGTTTTTCCCGAAATTATTGTTTTGTTTTTTCAGGGCTAGTATTTTCTCCCGCTCTAAAGGTTTTGTGTAAAGCCAGCCGTATGGAACTGCTGGGCATGCGGCAATCAAAATTCCAATGAAACTTGCAAAGTCTCTGATTTTGCAATTTTTCCCTTGTAAAAATTTGAGTGAGAGAGATTTGATTTTTGTGATTTTTTCAGGGGGCAAAAACATTGTCATGTTTTCTGTATTATACATAAAGCCCAAGTATTTACATTCACGAATTGGAACTAAATTGCTTTTTTCTGGGTTTATTATGAACCCGGCAGATTCAAATAAGTTTACTGTAATCTGAGTGTGTTTATTTGCTTCTTCTGTAGATCTACTTATGATTAAAATGTCATCAAGGTAAGCTATGCAATTTATGCCTTGGAGTCTTAGTTTCGTAATTATTGGTTTTAGTAATTTTGTGAATATGAACGGAGCCCTGTTAAAACCAAACGGAAGAGAGTTAAATTGATACAGAGTATTATCAAATTCAAATTTCAGATAGTTCCTGTATTTACTATCAATTGCTAATAGGAAATAAGCGTCTTTCAAGTCTATGTTTGTGAGGTAACAGTTATTGAAGATTAACTTGGTGACTGTTCGGTAATCTTCCATTTTGAAATGGGGTGCTGTTACGTACTGATTGAGTCTCCTTAAATTTAGGATAAACCTGTGGCTACCATTTGGCTTTTGCCTTAAGAAAAAGGAAGAGATAAATTCTCCTTTTTCATGAGGACATGCTGAAATTGCCCCAATTTGTAACAGCTGGGATATACTCTCCTTATACCACTTAAGTTGGTCAGTTTTGATGTTGACTTTTGGTGATTTGGTTTGTTTAGGCTTTCTTAAAAAATTAATTTTTACACCTTTTATCCATTCAAGAATTAACCTGTTTTCAGTAATTGTTTGCCAAAAAGTTAAGAAGTTAGAGAGTCGTCCAGCATATTTTCCACTTACCTTTAATCTCTGCGTTTGAACCTGTGTTCTGGCTTGTATCTTGTGGCCTGTACTTGTTTGTATCGCTTTCTGTCTCTGGATCTGTTCTCCTTCGTACCTGTCAGCATCTCTTTCTCTCTCTTTAAGCGGGGCTTCTTCTTGAAGCGCCTGAAGTTTAAAGAATTGGGGGTAGTTTTAGACGTTGATGCTTTGGGTTTTGCTAATCTCAACTCCTGAGTGGTCTTCTTGATTTGTTGTGCTGTTTTCACCTTTTCCGTTAGATCTTTCCCAAATAAATTTTCATCAATTGGAGACTCTTCTAATAGTGTCCTGTTTTCTGGATTTAAAAACGGGGTCGCTTGATGTCGACGATGACGGGACAATGAATGAAACACATCCGCAATCATCTTTGCAGCTTGAACCATTGGAAGTAGAATAGTATTTGTATCATCAGAAGGGTTAGAATATAAATTATTAATAGGGGTGGCAAGTGCTGTCAGTCCCCTTCCCAGTTGTTCCTGTAGCTTCATAAGAAAAATGTCTTGTCTGGAAGCTGGTTCATTTAGGCATTCTTGTATTTCACTGTTCATTTTTGGTGGAATTAGCGCTGGACAGTTTTGGACTACTGGGTATTTTCCTATAAGCTCAGACCTTTCCTCTTTTCCTATACCTTTTGTAAGATATTCTGCCCACCTTGAGGTTATCTGTTCATCCACAATTGGGCCTATTTCTATAACTTCTGTTGGGTGGACACCCAGTATGTTAGTTTGCACCTGTTCAGGCCTTAGCGGATCAGTTTGTCTCAGTTCCGGGATGTATTCTTGTTCAAGGTCAGAACTACTATCATAGTCATCACTTCTGGTTGAGCTGGTGTCACTTGAACTACAAGATGCTAGAAAAAAGAAAATTGCGTTTTAAAAATTTTCTTTGTATGCTGTTTTCTTATTTTGATTTGTTTGTATTCCAATAAGCAAAAACAAATCAGAGAAATGTTTTATTTTTTATTTGATTTCTCAAGATAACTAAGGTACAGAGTAACCCATGTCAGAAAATGAAATTTATTTTCGAAATTTCGATATGGTGTTTCAGATTTCGAGTATGATTTGTGTGAGATCATATGTCATCACATTTACCTACTTTTTATGTTAAATATACATTTTATTATAGAAACCTATTGATAATATTTTGTGCCGAGAACTCGAAAATTTGACAACTTATAGATGCTAATGTTCAAGGCCGTTTGAAAATGAAGTCACCTTTCAACATTTTACATAGGAAATCATGTGTTTCCTTCGTTTTCACTCTTGCAACATGTGTGCGGAGCTGTCAATCTACCAATGACGTCGTAATGTAAAATGCGGTGAAAATTTATTTTCTTCAATGTGTGTCCGTGCTTTGTCTTTATGACCTTTTGAAAATGAATAGGCACTTTCCAATCTTCTTACTTAGGAAAACATGTGTTTCCTATACGCTTTACTCCGTAACATGTGTACGGAGCTGTCGTGTAGTATACCAGTGCGACATAGCGGTAAAAAGTTGTAACGGCCATGTTGTTGCTTTCGGTAATATTTCAATATTTGTACTTACAGGAGCTTGATCCAAGCCTTCTTTTTAGTTTCTTTATTTTTCGGCGTATTTTATCCTTTTCCTCTCGTTTTCTTTTCCTATCTCGTCCCATTTTTCCCACTATTTTCACTATTTGCTTCTAAAAGTTTTACTTAACGTGATATTTACGGTACCGCAAAACGAAGTGAGGATCAGAAGCGTCGCTAGTTGGCACAGAGCAGGAGGAACACAGGGTTGCCATCCTGAGAAGAAAAAAAAAAGTACTTTAAAACGTGGTACAAACGGTGTTGCAAAGCGACACTACAAAGTGTATAATGAGGACTGGACCATGAAGTATAATTATGATTCATACACGATGGCGCCTCACCGCATTTTGGTATACATATTCCCGTCCCCGAATAGAGATTGAAGTGGACCTGTACACCTAGAACACTTAACCTAAGTCCTTTGGATTCTCTTCTTTGACACCTCACATCATTGTTGTGCACTAGTTCCATCAAAAATGGGCAAACGGTAAGGGACCACTTAGTGGTAAATAATGGACTAATAAATCGTGACTTCCAACGTACTGCTTAAGTTTTACTAGTACTGATGCTTGTAATATTTTTTACGAATCTTTTTGACCAAAAAATATTAATTTTTTTTGTAATAACGGTGTTATAAATTGAGGAAACAAATTGTCGTAACTACAAGCAATGTTAAAAACATAAACATACAATTATTTTCAATTGAATGGCTTGTGTTAATATATGATCGCTTTTTATTTTCTACAGTGTGTTACTACTTTTCATCAAAATTATGGTTCAGATTACTCATATCTCCGCCTCTGGTTAATTGTAGATCACAATATAATCACATTTTAAAGCATTTTTTTGGGAATTTCAACAGCCCTGTTTACAAAACGAAGAATTTTTGTGCACGCGTTTACATGAACCAGTTTTCTTCAAATTAGCTAAGGAATAACATCCTGAAATCTTTTGACTTGCTTAATGACACGCTGTATAAATTAGGATGAGTTCTGTAAACTTTTGACCAACACAATAATTTTACTATTTTTAGACAAACGTATTTGGATTTTTATTAAATTAAAAACATAGAACACCACCATAATATATGTTTAAAATTAGTTAAAAAGAATAAACAACAGAAACCATTTCATATTCATTAAATCGTTTCATGTTATTGTTATGTATTATTACATAAACGTCGGCGCCAATACCTTTTATTTATATAGATGGTGTTAATATAACTCGAGTAAGTTTTAATAGCTTCTTAGGAAATATATCCAAGGCACAATAAAAATTTTATAGCGTTACTACTACATTATGTTATGTAAAATTCCATTCTTCACTAACAGTTATTGTTGTTTATTGTACTTGTTTTTTAGAAAAAAAAGTGTTTATTCTAAAAGCACAGTAATTAGTTTTGTTATGTCTTGTGTCTATGTTTTGAAATGACACGTTAGACCAATAAATAAGTCTTGAAATTGCCACAATTAGCAGGTTACATTCTGGATAGCAGTGTCGGCAAACACGCCCTAAAAAGCACCCCGAAAAGGATTAAAAAAACCACCTTAAAAACAGTACTTATCGGTTATATCGTGAAAACGAACAATAGTTATAGGTCATAAAATTTTACATAGAGAAACTGTAGTGTGGGAAAGCTGTAAAACGCGTTCAAAGTTTCAAACATACATAGAGAATATATAGTCCAATAATTATAAAGATTTTCATAACAAAAAATGTTATCTGCGATTTTCCTGCAATAACTGTGTGGAGGAATTATACATCACAAAAATCAGTTGGCTGGGGGGGGGGACACAAGGAACCCCCCCCCCCCCAAAAGCCACCAAGATGGCTTCGGCGAAAAATGCCTTATTTTACTGATAACTTGTTGACCGTTGGAGATATTAAAAAATGGCTCATCATAGAAAAGAAAGCTGGACTAACTTCCTAAAGAAAAGTTCTCTTGTAATTTTCTTGTGTATGCCATCATTTTCGAGAAAATCGATGTTGAAAAAGATTGTAAAAATTTGTATTATTAATGCGTACGAATTTTCGCTTATTTGAATTTTTTGTGCGCGGATTATAGAAAAAGTTGAATTGCTCGAAAACCAAACAAGCTAGGAATAAAAATCAAAATTTGTTATAAAGGGGAAATAAAATACTCTCTTGTGTTTGTGATGGCTATTGATATCTATTAGTATGTAAAAATAACTATATAATATAGTTACTGCTTGATTTTTTGCGCTTTTAACTATTCACAGGTCTATAAAAAATAGCTGACTTTAATATAAGTTATTATCTTTTAGTTCAAGATAGTACTTCAATGCAGAAAAAGTTAGAAATGAAAATATTCACATTTACAAACTTACCAGCATGTTGAAGTTAGCCAAATTTTGGCCAATTTTTTATCGTTTCCTAAAAATAAAAAATAGACCCAAACATCTTGAAAATTTAGCTTATTTTTTTTTTCAGTTTATATATCATGTAACTATTGTCTCTAATCAATTAATAGTTAGAAAAATGCATAATTCTTAACATCAAAAAATTGAATATGTAGCCTTTTTTGGATTTTTTTTTTGGCTGACTTCAACATGATGGTAAATTTATAAATGTGAATATTTTTATTCCTAACTTTTTCTGCATTGAAGTACTACCTTGAACTAAAAGATAATGTATTTTTGACTTATATTAAAATCAGTTAATTTTTTTGGGCCTGTGAATAGTTAGATGCACAAAAAATCAAGAGACAATTATAATTAATTGTTATGTTGTTATCCAGTTGTTAGTCGTTTAAAAATTACAGTATTTTTTCCGGTTTTTAAGAAAAAAATTCATAAAAAAATATTGACAAGTTTTTTAGGTTTTTTTTGCTTGTTGTGCATACATGTGTTCTTATAATGAAAGTGTTTTCATGGACTTTTCTTTCATATTAAAATAATAAAACAGGTTTTTTGTAAATTTTTTATTTCTTCAAAAATAAAACAAAAATTTGAATGAAGTTTACTGAAAAAAAAATTACCACTGAAAAGTGAACCAGCAACTAAAAACTTCTACAATTCACGCCGATTCCTGCAACGTATAGTTCATTGGTATTCTTTAAGTTTAAGTTCTTCAAGTGGCCATTCTCTAGAAAGAGACATCCGAAATATTTATTATTTTTGGCAATAACTTTTTTTTCTTAGTGCGTATATTTAAAAAAACTATAAGAGTACCTAAGTAGAACCATAACAAGACTATTACTATCAATTTTCATTCAATAATTTCAGCAGGTTGCAAAAAAGCTAGATTTAAATTTGAAAATTATATTAATCTTCGTATTTCGTAGGTTTAAATCGAGCTATTTTGCAAACCACTGAAATTATTCAGTGAAAATTTATAGTAATAGTCTTGTTATGGTTTTACTTAGGTGCTGTTATAGATTTTTTAAATATGCGTACTAAGAAGAAAAAGTTATGGGCAGGAATAATAAATATTTCCCTATCGGATGTCTCTTTCTAGGGAATGGCCACCTTAAGAGAATTCAGTTTGGAGTCAAAAAGAGAGTTTTTAATTTTTTTCTCTAAAACGAAAGAGAATATCGAATATGACGTAATAACATAGATTGACGCTAATTAAAATCTTTATAAGAAAACATTAATACAGTTCATGTACAGGCTGAGGGAAAGTTTCATTTCGTAAGAATTTTTTCATTTTTTTTTAATCACTCTGGTGCCTATTTAAAGACCTTAAAAATATCTACAATTTGATGTGCCGAACATGGTCGTAGATTAAAATTTTACGATTACTATACTTCCAATCCACTACGTGGATGTGGAAGTAAAATAAGGAAGTTACGAGTCTGGACAGTTTTAAGTGGCGGACCCTGTGTAACAGCTACTATCATTTGACCATAATACCGCTGATTTTTTGCTCTACTGCCTACACTTATTGGCTCCACTGTATTCATCTTGAAGCTGCCATTTTCAATTTCCACTAAATATTTGTAATCCACAACCTCGAAAGTCCCTAGATAAGTACTCGAATTGCTACTATAGATTACAAAACTCCACATTGACGCCGCCATTTTGAATGGTTAAACTTCGGTCAGAAATTTATAATCTGGAATTTCATCAATATCCAGGAACCAATTTTTAGTAGAATTGTATGTTTAATTAAAATGAACTGTCCCTTATCGCAGAAACGCCATCTTGGATTTTTCTAAAAAATATGTCAAAGTGTATTGTCACGTGAATCACATACACAAGCAAAATTTTGAGTCGATACGTCACCTGGAAGTGAGTAAAAATTATATACAATATGTTTTTCGTATACAAAGTTACAGATGAAATTAATAAACGCGCCTTCAAAAATGTTAATCAAATAGCTATTAGCAGTCAGCTGCCTCCGACTGCAAGTTCTATCCGTCTTTTCTAATTTGAATATTTTTGTTATTGCTATGAAAAGAGAAAAGCATTCTGCTGTTTAAATCCCAAATATTTTAATTCATTAAGGCGTTTCCTAACGTTGAATAAATTATTAAAATATTTACATATGCATGCATTTTTGTCTAGCGATCCACAAAGTTATTCAGATATCTAAAATCAAGTTTTCCATATATGTAATCTGCTAATATACGCTTCAACTAGTAAATAAATTCAATAAAATCTGTTCGGTATATGTCACAATAATTTTTAAAGTGACTTTTCTACTTTATTATTTTAAGTTAGGCATTTACTATAATTTTGAGTGCAACATGTCATTTATGATTTATTTATTTTCCATTTATAGATGACTTAAATATAGAATTTGCTATGGTTTAACCACCTGTTCACGTTTCGTTATAACACCGGTATAATATTGAGATGGTCCGTACCGCAGAAAGGTACGTTGTTACAGGTGCACAATATTTATCTTGTCACAGAGCCAACTAGAATTGTAAATTACAGATTGGCAGCAAATACATTTTTTCCTGCTTTGACTAAAATCGACCTTTTTACATACGATAGTAACATTATCATCATCATATGTATTAAAATTAAAAATCGTGTATCTAAACAAATTTATTGACTGTATAAGAAATGTTGTTAATTTTAGTTGCGAAAATAAATGATTAATGTACGTCCCCTTTCCTATCTTTCTGTATATTTTTCTATTACCACTTCCTGATTTCCAAGCTTTCTATAGTTAAGTATTTAAGGTCTTCCCGTAGTTACGGTTCCCTTGTGGTAATTAGGACAACCTTTGCAAAAAATATAATAATGTAAATTTATCCATAGTTAGCTTATGCACGAATACGCTCGCGTGGTTTTTCCAATGACTCCCGTTATTCCACCATCGCCCCCGCCCCTACTTTCCGTATTTTCTCACTTTTTGACCATCTTTCCACGTTCTCACTTCTGCCTTTCCCTTCCTACTACCTTCACACTATCTCCCCCAGCAGCCGCTTTGTTTCAGTGGAATAAGCAACTAATAATAATGAAAATGCTTATTCAAAAGAAACAACAAAAAATACTTACCTTTAAATTATATAGATTTAATCTCCTTGCTTTAGATCGGCAAGTTTGTACTGTAGCCACAAGCTCAATTTATATGTATTAATATTATTATGTGTAGATTCCTGACCAAATTTTAACCTTAATGAAAGAAAGTCAAAACCGCGATTTGTTCCATCACAAAACCATTTATTGTAATCTCAAACAAACATATTACGAGCTGTACAGACGCTTGCGCGAGCAAGTCAGCGCGGTGTAAACATGCCATGCAGAGTTTTATTTTGCTTTTGTTATGTGAATCAATTTAAAATAATATCACCAGTCTCCTAGTGAATTAATTGAATGGACAAGTTGTAGCAGAATAAAGGAAGACTTCGAGTATTTCCCTAGAGGATGGTTGAGATATGTGGATGACATATTCGCAGTATTCAATGTAACAGTTGCAGATGTAGACAACTTATTTTCGAAATTAAATAGCCGACTCACTTCACTGAAATGTACATATCAAATGAAAGCCGATGAACAACTACCATTTTTGGATACGATAATAATTGGGAATAGTGAAAATAAGTTGAAATTTGATAAATATAGAAAAGACACCAACATTTTAAGGTATGCTTTAATGGCTCAAACCGTTGTCCCCATAACAAATTCGCTGGATTAAATTTTGTTATTCATCGAGTATTCGATTTCCTCTGAATGAACAGAGATTTACAAAAAAGAAAGTTTTAATTAGGAATATAGCTAAGAGCAGCGAATGCCATGTAAAGTTAGTTGATAAGTATATTAGGACGAGATTGAAGGAAACTCTCCTAAACTAGACCTCTCAAACTGAACAGAATTCAAAATTTGTATCAATTTCATATGGACCTCGATGTACCAGTGGTCTAACCATCATTTTTAACAACTTAAGTAGGACAGTTGTCCATCCATTGGGAAATAAATTGGAAGAAATTTGAAACAAACCAAAGCATAAAATTTAATGTAATGAAAGGTCCGGATATATTGGACAAACGAAACGTCGAATTATAACAAGATTCATGAAACGTATGGCCCATGTCAAAATTAAATAACTGAAAAATCTAGTGTGGCCCAACATGCCTTCGATAACAGATCTCACTAACCCAAGGTTAATAATAAATGTACACAATACATTATTATGTACAACAATAATAGACAACCGGATTCTTTTGAATGCTTAGATATTACAAAATGCAAAAATAGAATGAATGGTGACAAAGTACTTATTCCAAATAGTCTGCTTTATTAGTTATGTGACAGTTTAAGTAGGTGTAACAGGATTGGTTGGATTCATTCGACTTTGGCATTATCTTAGAATAAATATAATGTTACGGATTTCCACCTTTTAGGAAACACCCTGTATGAATTCGTGGGTTCTAAATAATTTTAACAAGAGATTAAACACTACTAACACTTTATTTAACAATTTACTGACTACAATACTTGTTTACTTAATAGTTAACCTCACTTTTTACCGAGCGTGTCACTTCTCATACTTCTCCAATAAACTTCCTCTTCCGCGCTTGTAATCGCACCTTATATACTCCGAAATTAGCTCTAGATCAATCCAGAATCTTCTCCAACCATAAGCTAGAAAAGTCCTTGGCTCTTTCTAGAGCCTTTCCAGTCACCATCAGAGGCATAGGCGTACCATCTCCTTTTCCAAGGGGGCGTAATTCATAACACTGCCCCCTCCTTAAGCCTGATCGTCCCGATCAGGCAACTCAGAATCATCGATGTATTTCGCCAGCCTGTCCAAATGCACGATCTTCATCTTGGACTTTTTGCTTCGTTGAATTCGATAGACGACGTCATTAATTCGGGTAATAACAGTATACGGTCCATCCCAAGGCGGTTGAAGTTTCGGTGACCTTCCTTTCTTCCGCTGTGGGTTGTACAGCCAAACCAGGTCTCCTGCCTTGAATCCTTCTGAACTACCCTTACGGTCATATCGAGCCTTCATTCTGTCACTGGCTATGGTGATTTGGTCTCTAACTAACTCATGGACGTTCCTTAGCCGTTCACTCACTTCATCTACATAGCTGTTCACAGGAAGTCGTTCTCCACCTGGTGTTCCAAACATCAAATCACATGGCAGTCTGATCTCATGTCCAAATACTACACGAGCCGGAGTCTGTTTTGTAGTTTCGTGGATAGCAGCTCTATATGCCATGAGGAAAAACGGTATGTGGAGATCCCAGTCACGTTGATTTTTATGAACGACTTTAGAGAGATGTTCTTTCATAGTCTTATTATGTCGCTCCACCATTCCATCTGATTGAGGGTGAAGGGCTGTCGTCCGTGTTTTGTGTATTCCCAATAACTTGCAGATTTGCTGAAATACCCCTGACTCAAAATTTCTCCCTTGATCTGAATGCAGCTCCAGGGGTACACCAAACCGACATATCAAGTTATCTACCAAGACTTTGGCGACAGTAACCGCTTCCTGGTTCGGAATTGCGTAGGCTTCAGGCCATTTACTAAAATAGTCCATGGCAACCAGTATGTACTTGTTACCGTCCTTGGTTACTGGGAATGGTCCGGCTATATCGATCGCAATCCTCTCAAAAGGGGCCCCGACGTTATATTGCTTCATTGCACCCCTACTTCTAGTCTGTGGTCCTTTACTGGCTGCACAAATTTTACAATTACGACACCAAGCTTCAACATCTTGACGACTATTTACCCAGTAAAATCGTTCACGTACTTTATTCAGGGTCTTGTTAACGCCGAAGTGTCCACCGGATGCTCCATTATGCACTTCTTGAAGTACTTTCGGTACTCGACACCTGGGAATCACTAGACGCATAACAACTTGCTTCCCATCCGGGCTCTCCCATGCTCTTTTTAACAGCCCATTCATAACTCTAAGTGAGTCCCACTGTGCCCACAAAGCCTTCAATCCAACTGCTTTGTCCGAAACATCCTTCCACTCTGGTCGAGTTCCTTTTTCCTTTGCTCTAAATATAGCCCCAATCTCTGCATCGTTCAGTTGTTCTTGTCTCAGGGCTTCAGTTGTCCAATCATCCGGAACGTCTATTTTAATAGTGTTGACTACTCCCATGCCCTGCTGTTTTTCCACGTGGCGGCAGTGCTTGCAGTCGTCCTTGCATGGTCTTCTAGATAATGCGTCTGCGTTCTTATGAGATCTTCCTGGTCGATGCTCGATTTTAAAGTCGTACTGTTGCAGCCGTTCTATCCAACGAGCCAGTTGACCTTCCGGGGTTTTCAACTGCAACAGCCATTTCAACGCAGCATGGTCGGTCCTGATTTTGAAATGTCGCCCGTAGAGATACTTATGAAAATGGTCCACTGATTTGACGATGGCCAATAACTCTTTCCTGGTTACACAATAGTTTCGTTCTGGTTTGGAGAGCACCTTGCTGAAGTACTCGATCACTCTTTCCTCTCCGTTCTGAATTTGGGACAGCACACAACCAATCGAAGAATTACTGGCATCTGTATCTAAAATAAAAAGTCCATTCTGTTGTGGGTATGCTAGTACAGGACCAGTGCATAGAGCTGCCTTCAATTTTCTCCATGCCGTTTCACACTCCGGTGTCCACTGGTACTGAACTTTCTCCTCTGTTAGCCGGTGTAATGGCTTCGCAATGTCTGTAAACCCTTCCACAAAACGTCTATAATAAGTGCAAAGGCCAAGGAAGCTTCGTACTTCATGAACGTTAGATGGCCTTGGCCAATCTCGTACGGCAGAAATTTTATCGGGATCCGTTTGTATTCCCTCTGAAGACACTACGTGCCCAAGGAATTTAACTTCTTTCTGAAATAGTAAACACTTCTTCGGGTTCAACTTCAGGTGTGCATTCCTTACTCGTCCAAATACTTCTTGAAGATTTTTCAAATGTTCTGTAAAGTCTCGTCCCATAACCAGCACGTCATCAAGGTAAACCAGGCACGTCTTCCAGGTTAGCCCTCGTAGTACAAATTCCATCAATCGTTCAAACGTGGCTGGAGCATTGCAAAGTCCAAAAGGCATCACCGTAAATTGGTAAAGACCACTGCCTGCTGAAAATGCTGTCTTTTCCTTATCATCAGGATGAAGCCCAACTTGCCAATAACCGCTCCTAAGGTCTAACGTCGAAAACCATCGTGAGCCTGCCAATGTACTTAACGTGTCGTCAATCCGGGGTAATGGGTAACTGTCTTTCTTCGTCACATCGTTCAATTTCCGATAATCGACACAAAATCTTAACGTTCCGTCCTTTTTGGCAACCAAAACTACTGGCGATGACCAGGGACTCGTTGACTCCTCAATGACTCCATCTTGTAGCATCTTATCTATCATTGCCGAGGCTTCTTCTTGTTTTGCTAGCGGAAGCCTCCTAGGTTGTTGTCGAATAGCAGGTGAGTCACCAGTATTTATCCGATGCTGGACTATATCTGTTTTTGTAAGGGCCTCCGTACTTTTGGCAAATACTGAACTTTCCTTTTCCAGGAACTTGATCGCCTCCTCTCGTTCGTCCTTAGATAAATGCTCCAACTGGGAACTCAGCAAGGTTAAAACTTCCTGGTCTATATTTGTAGATGAACTTCCCTCTGTTTGTTCTTCGCACCTTGCTACCCACATAACCGGTTCATAGGAGCCAATCGGTTTGCCTTCTTTAATTGTTACTGCATGGGAATTTAAATTGACGACTCTAATTGGGATTTTATCTTTAGTCCGGGTTAAAGTTCTTGCCACAACAATATTGGTTAGGGACTTAATCGATTCGTCACCTTCCACCAGGCCAACACGGTAGCCTCCAGGATTTCCTTCCAAGGCAGCATCGATGATCTGTTCCGAATGAGCAGGAATCTTAATCGTCTTTGTTGTCAATAGCCTTGCTTTACGGAATTGGTCATCTGCAGTTGCCAGGATAAATTCCTCATTCCCAATTTTCAAGACTCGCTCCCCTACGTCAACAATAAACCTCTTCTCTTCCATGATGTCCAGTCCCAAAATGAAATCATCTGTAATGTCAGCCACAATGACCTTGTAATTGAATCTCAACCGTCCAACCTGCAGTTCCAAATTGACCTCTCCATGGACCGCAGCCCTGTCTCCCGTGGCTGTCCGAATAATTACTTCATTTTGCTTCTTCTTAATCTGCAAGCCTGATATAAACCCTGGCCGCACTATTGATGACGTGGCTCCTGTGTCAACAGTAAACACGCACTTTCTTCCATTCACATATCCTTGCAACAGCAGACTACTTGGAATTCTTCGCAGCTGGGAAATCTTTATTTCTCTGGGGGCACCGTGTTTCCTAGCCAGCACAGCCCCCTTAGTGCTGGCTATCTTTAGTTTTCCTGCTGCTCTTCTACATTTACAGCATTTACTCGTCTGTCCGAGTTCTGCTGTCGACAGTCTCGTTTCATATGTCCCATCCTGCCGCAGTTGTAGCATTTAATACCCCCACTTGGCTTTTCTCTATTTTGTTGGTTTTCCTGTCTTCTTGGAGGATTGAATTTAGCCAGTAATTGACTGAACATTTTATGTATATCGGCCAACATAGGGTTCTGGTTCTCCTTTTCTGACTGCGATTCTTCCAGCGTCATAGCCCGTACTCTTGACTTTGGAGTATCCCTATAGACGGCTTCTACCTCTAGTGCATGCACCAAGGCTTCACTACTACTTTTATGTCGGGATAGCCTGAGGACTCGTCTGATTTCCTCGTCCCTTATCCCATCTAGGAATGCCCCCACTGCCAATTGCTCTTTAAATTCTTTTGGCGCATTAGGGTATGCTAAGTGTGCCAGTCTTTCCACCGCAGCTTCAAATTCTTGCAGACTCTCTCCAGCTTTCTGAACGCGCACTTTCAGCTGGGTCTGGTATACTTGAGCAAGGTGTTGATCTCCATATCGTAGATCTAAGGCAGCTTCTAAAACTCTAAAATTCCGTTGTTGGTCTGCCGGAATTGTCTGGAGCAACTCCAACGCTTGGCCTCTTAAAGCCACGATTAATGCCTTAGCCTTCTCTTCGTCATTCCAGTTGTTAGCACTCGCTGCTGCCTCAAACTGTGTCTTGTAAGTCATCCAGGAATTTTGACCATCAAAGGAGGGAATTTTTAATTGCTGGCCTGATGACACCACTTGCTGGTTTCCTCTTGTCCTCAACTGTTGTTTAAGTTGGTCTATTTCTCCTTCAACCTGATGCATTTTCTCTTCAACCTTGTCTACTTTTTCCTCGACTTTGTCCATTTTTACTTCGACCTCATTAACTTTCGTCTTTACGCTACCCATATCTTCCTTAATCTCATTTTTTATTTCTTCAACGACTGTAAACAAGGCATTCTGTTGCGTCTCTATAACTTTTTTTAAGTCGTCATTTTCCTTTTGACGGCGTTTCTCCTCTTCTTGTTTTTCCTCTTGACGTCTTCTCTCTTGATCCTCAAACATTTTTCTTAATTCTTCTTGACGTTTTTGGTCTTGTTCTTGTCGTTTTCTTTCCCGTTCTTCTTTCTCTTCCTGGCGCTTTCTTTCCTGTTCTTCTTTCTCTTCCTGGCGCTTTCTTTCCTGATCCATCATCATCTTTTGCATTTGGGCCATAAAGTCCTGCATTTGTTGTTCGGATGCCATGCTTCTGGTTGTTACCGGCATATAATTATGATAAAATCAACAAAATTTATTAATCACGTCAATATCGGTAATGGAACTGTTCAGAGAAATCGCAAAACAGTACGAGAAAGTCTTTTATTTAAACTACTGTCCAAATAGAAAAGTTCTAGAAAGTTCACGAAAATGCACTTAATAACTACACGAAAGTCTTGTTCAGAGTCTTTATCACTTAACCACTAATGTCCAACAAAAATGTTCTACAATGTCTAAAAACGCACTTGACACTATTTTCCTGTTCGAAATTAATCCTCGAACAATGTCCAGTAAATTAGTCCTCCCTGTGTTAGCACAAACTCCGAGAATACTGTCCCAGTCTTCTCAACACTTCCGGAAAATCCTCTTGTTAAAATTCCGCTTCCGACACCAAAATGTTACGGATTTCCACCTTTTAGGAAACACCCTGTATGAATTCGTGGGTTCTAAATAATTTTAACAAGAGATTAAACACTACTAACACTTTATTTAACAATTTACTGACTACAATACTTGTTTACTTAATAGTTAACCTCACTTTTTACCGAGCGTGTCACTTCTCATACTTCTCCAATAAACTTCCTCTTCCGCGCTTGTAATCGCGCCTTATATACTCCGAAATTAGCTCTAGATCAATCCAGAATCTTCTCCAACCATAAGCTAGAAAAGTCCTTGGCTCTTTCTAGAGCCTTTCCAGTCACCATCAGAGGCATAGGCGTACCATCTCCTTTTCCAAGGGGGCGTAATTCATAACAATAAGAAGACTTTTAGTTGTACTTTAGTTTTAGTCAACTTCCGATAATGCGATCATGGTTGGCGAAATGCACGTCGGGTGTCAGATATCTAATGTAGTATTGAAGTGTTTTGGTAGAGACTGCTTCAGAGACACCCTCGCCTAGAAAGCTTTAGCTCCATCCAGGGCTTATTACTGTATTGACTAATTTGCTGTTTTGACGATTTGATGAAAGGTTTAGCAACTTATAGACGGTATCAGACTAAAACCAGTTTTAATTAGTTTATTGCAATATCTGGAAGTAGTTCATAAAAAATTTCCTAATATTTACAAGACTTGTATATTTATCCTAACTAGGAACTAGGTTAAGTTACGTTAGGTCAGTGTATAAGTGGGCTTATCAGACCCTCAACCTCTTGGTCTATTGTGGCTAACTCCTAGTTATAATTCACCCAACAGATTCAGCTTTTTAATAAAATCGATAATCTTGTTGCGTGAGAAACCATTCAGGTCCTCTGGCTCCAGTCACCCTTTGCCAAACAGTGAGAACCTGGTTCTTTCTGCAGCAGGACACGCCGACAGAACGTACAATTTCAACATCCTCCAAACACAGACGGCATTCGGCGTTTTCCACCAATCCACTTCTGTGTAGGTGATGATTTAGTTTACAGTGCCCAGTGTATATGCCAATTAGAGTTCTTAGGTGTAGGCTATTTGACTCTAAAAGTTTTTTAGTTTTAGTTTAGTTCATAAACTCCTTTGAGTGAACTAATCCTGGTAGTTCCTGCTAGTGCTGGATTGTTTTCAATTCAGACCAGGCTAGGATATCAGCCTTGGCAGAGTTTGCAGATATGCCAAGTGTCGGTACTGGTCTTATAAATTTGGTTACCGCACCTTCTCTGGCCAAAGAATCGGCAAATTTCATGCCAGAGTGGCCAGGTGTCCAGATCAGAGTCAGATTGTTGTTTCTGTCCAGCCGGGCGATGTGGTGCTTATTGCACTAGTTATTGCCAAGCATGTTTGTCTCTGCAATGCTTGTAGACCTTTCGACCACAAAACTATTAAGGCACACGCTATTATTGTTCTAATGACCGTTACGTATATCCAATATATTTGTTAGGGACCAATGCCCCAAGATTTTCCACAATTTCTTCGACATTTCCAGACGGACAGTCTCGCTCTCTAGATTACCTTTTCCAAGTGGGAATTCCAATTAAGTGATTTATATAGTGTTACAGCTAGGTATTTCACTTCCTCCGCAAATGAAATAAGTTTACCTGATATGGAAGGTGGTTCTAAGTTGTCCAACTTCCTTTTCCTGGTGAAGGGTGTAATTACCATTTTGTGGGAGGTGACAGGCATCTGCTCCCTCTCACACCAGATGTGGATAGCATCTAGTATCTCTTGAAGGATATTAGAAAATACCTCTTCAGATTTTCCTCTAACCAGAATAAATAGGATGTTCGCATATGCCTGAATCTAGACCCACACAAGTAGGATCTAAGTAACATCAAATAATTTACTGTTCTCTATTGTTAAAGAACTTCAGCCTAAAGAGAAAAATTCAGATATTTTTCCATTTTGATATTTTTTAAAAACGACATGTCGTGAAGCTGCCGAACGTACTATGCAGCAAAGGGAGGCAAATTAAAACATTGCATGAATCCCAAAACGTTTGTCAAGGCGTTGTGAATGAGGAGAATTTTTTTGAATATGACGTAGGTACCGTTGCAAGTTGCTTAATAAAGACAATGTTATTATTGTTATTATTGTTATTATTATTATGTGATTTGCGGACTGCCAAAGTAAGTAAGGAAATATAATTGTATGTTATTTATTTAAATTATCATAAATTCAGTTATATAACAATGGTAAACAAAGCATATTGTGGAAACATAGCTGTTCTTGGTACGGTAGAGTTTCCTCCTAAACGTCGCTACCAGTGGAAGTAGCGGCACCGATTTGCGAATGTGGGTCCCCGAAATGTGTCACCAATGCAGCATCGTGGTAGGTTCGTGGTCAGTTAAGTCGTCGTCGACTCTTGCAGCTATTGTCGGTCCTCAATCTCGATGCTGAGAACCATTCACTTCCTCCCATTCGGTTCTCATACACCTTCCGTTAGTCTTTTTAGTGCTTTGTTTTGATTTCTATGAAATGATGAGTGCTGTGGTTAAGTGACTAAAAAAAATTGTTAACTGTAAGTTTTTGGTGGATTACTGGACTTGTACAACAGTGAGAATTTTATTTTAATTGTTCTTTACTCTTCGACCTCTTGCATAGGGATACTTAGTATTATTGTTGTTGTTCCATCACATATTTTGAATGATATGTTTTGCAAATATATTCAATTATGACAAAAAAAAGGTTATTAAATTGACAAAGAAAATTATATTTTATACAATTAACCACACCAAACTTTATAAATAGATATATTGGCTAATGATCCAAGCCTTTCAAGAAAAATAATTATATTAAATTATTTTTGTACTGCGAAAAGATACACCTGAATTATATTTATACCGTAAGTCATGTATATGTTTGTAGTACATTGACTTTTTACTGCCAACTTTGTAAACTTGAAAACACCACTTTTTTTTTTACTTCTGCTTCCTTATTTCAATGAATAGTGTAATATACAGAGTATATAAGAAGTGTGGAATATTGTATGTAACATTTTAAGCAGCAGCTTTTAAAAAATACTACAATAAGAACAATTGTTTGAAGCATTGAACACACTTGGGGGTATCCTTAAAATGTATTTTTGTTAAGTCGCTGCGATGTAATGGCGACCCTACCTTTTTGTCAGAAATCGTCAGATCATATTTTTCTGAGCATGGTAGATATAGTCCCAGAATACTTTAACTTGACCGGTCCAAAGGCCGCTTCGTCGGCTGAACTAAGCTTTGTCGACATACGTGAACAAAGTTTTTAGGCTCTTGCTTTAACTTTATGTGCAAGAGAAAATGAAATTGTTCGCGCACTTATTAACCCATACACAACACAAGTAAAAAAAAAAACGTAAACATTAAAACTCTTATTCCAGACATAACAAAGATATATAATGGGTAGAGGGCAATAAAGTGGCCCGCTAGAGATCCAGATCAAACGCCTCTTGACTATTTTCTATTGGGCTATCTAAAAAATAGACATAATAGACAAGCTGAATGACTTAAAAGAAAAAATACCTACTGAATTTTCCCCCTACCTGTCGCTGTCATCGAAAATGTCATACCTAGGAAGTTTTCAAGGCCGCCCGGGTCGTTGCCTGACAACAAATAGGGCATAGTGTGAACATATATATGGTTTCTATTTTTTATTGTAAAATTGGTAGATCATTAAGGTTAAACTTAGGTTACCTTTATTTATTTAAATATTTTTGTATTTTCCCCCCTAAAAACGTGGTTTTTTATTTCAAAATAAAAAATTTCAATGTTTGCGTTTGATCCATGTTTTCAACTTAATATACTATTAATGCACAAAATTTAAACCAAATTGGTAGAGTCGTTCTCTGGAAACCGAGATTTTCGATTTTTCCGTATTAGTGAACTACCATTGTGTGGATTTTCCGAGAAAGACCTGTGATGATGGTGTATTTTTACTATTAACGTACAAAATTTGACCCAAATCGTTGAAGCTGTTTTTGACAAAATCGAGATTTTCAATTTTTTCGTATGAGTGAACTTTCCTTATGTCAATTTCCGGGAGAAATGGCATATTGTTGTGTTTGTAATGTACCATTAATGTGCAAGATTTGAGCAAAATCGTTGAAGTTGTTTTCGAGAAAATCAAGACTATCGACTTTCTTGCGTTAGTTCTAAGGGTTGGTAGACAACTTCTAGAGATATTTGTAACTGGACTCTAGATACCGAATTTAAACGAGAGCAGTCAATTTACTTCAGTTCTAGGCAAAGCCATGGTTGCGCAGACACACGCACACACATATTTACCCAAACTTTTTCAGTACCTGGGAGTGACATAATTTAAATTCGTCAACAAATCCGAAGTTGATTTTTTTTACGCATTTGTATTTTTTCACTTCTAAAGGTTTTTCGAAAGCACAAAAAAATTATTGCCCTGACACAATGACCTTGAGCGATAATTTTTGAGGACAGCCAATTGTGTTGATTTTCCGTAACGAATTTTTCGTAGTGTCATTTATTTTTGAGTAAACTGCTACTTAAAGAGTTATAACCAATATTCCACATTCTTTACACACCCTGTGTACAATAATAATATGAGCTTTCTCAGAGTTTACAGAAAAAATTCGTTGACTGAAAATATATTTAAATCTATTTGTGTATATGTCTGTCTAGTGTCTGAACATGATAATTTAATACTTATAATAAATCGAAAGTTTTGAAATATTTTCGCATAAGTGTATTAAGATAAAAATGTTATTTTATAAAAACTATTTTTCTTATTATTTTTTTTGCGAAAGAAAGCATTAAGAGCATCAATTTAAATATTTTTAATTCGGTTGTCTGTTTGTCCGTATGTCGCATGTTTGTTTAGTCTTTTAACTCCAAATTGAATATGCTTCTTACTGGTGTGATTGGTACCAGCTAGGCAAAAAGCTGTATCATCACGATGACGAAGTAGAGGGGTGGGCAGAAAAGAAGAATAAAAATGTTTTAAAAATCGCTGGCACGGCACCCCCGCCATTTTTCAGAAAGCCTTAAATACAAATATTAAAATATTCGTTAAAAACAGTTTTGTTGAGACTTAGAAACGTGAAACTTTGCGAATTGAATTTTGGTGCTTAAGTACTAAACCTTTTGCCACTAGAAAAGTTGAACATTTTTTTCAGTGAACCAAAGTCACTGAAATTATGAAATAAGATATCAATCAGTCACTTGGTTAGTAGGACCTTATTAGAAATTTATTATTCATTTAGCCGGCTTCAAACAGTTTAATTTTCTTAGAGGAGTAATATTTGGTACAGGTACCTCGTATTTAGAGAGTCGAATTGAGAATTTTTAAACTCCTCGTATACGGTGTTTAACGTATACGTACAAATATTCTACACGATAAGTTGGCTCAAAAGAATTTAAAAAATATTCAGAAATAGACTGTGCTTTCAGTTCAGATAGTATGATTATAAGAGAAGGAAGAAAAGAAGGAAAAACAAAAACATCGCGTTTACTTGTTGTGTCATTAATATTACATATTGCCAAATTTCTGTCTAACTAAATATATTTCAATGATAACAATAAAAAATATCATTGTATTTATTTATTGTGGTGCACATTTGTTTAATATGTTAATTGTTTAATATTAATTGTGATCAATAATTAAATAAAGGTTAATTTAATTACAATAACTGTTGGCGATCACAGATCCGTATACTTGTATCTCTATACGAAAAGTGAAGCAACGTCAACCGCGGTATTTGAAACGGCGAAATCCAGCGAAATACAGCGCTCTCACCACACATTTAAGCACCAGCTCAGCGTGTATGTAGATGCTATAGGTACAATTTTAGGCAAAGATTGTGTAGTGAATATACCATCCTTCGGAGGTTGCTTCCTTATCCTTGTCCATTAGGTGTTAACGAAGTAAAAAGTCCCTACTCTTCTTACGAGAAGAGGTTTGGAAAATTTCCAAGTTCAGGATAACTCTTCTGGAGTCAGTGATTGGCTTTAGTAGCGAAAATGGGCCAACATTAAATAAATGAATAAAAAGAATCAATAATATTTAATTCACCACCTCGTTCATCGTATAAAATAAGTTTTATTGTTTTATAAGTTTACTTTAAAAGTCAACAAATCAAACACATCGGCATCGACGGTGACTATAATCAAATAATTTGAATGACATGTATATGGTATTTTCTTACGTTTTTCATTTCTCATTTTTAACGCAGTTACCATTCTACAAAGACCTTGAACTTGGTTAAGTTCGATAGCTGCTGACCTAGTCAATATTATAGGTACTATCTGGCCTAAAAATAACGTATTTATAGAAAATATTTAATTTAATTAAAGCCGTAAGTAATATAAAACTTTGTTTTTTTTTTGCCCTTTGTTTCAACATATTCAAAATATTTGCACGTTTACACCAAACACCCTGTAGAAATAATAATAAAATGTTTAAATCTGCTAATACTGGTTATTGCAAATTTTAATAATTATTCTGTATAACGAAATTAATCATTAACCGAATATTGCGACTTTCAGTAAATCTGTGTTGTTTTTATAACTAGTTTCAGTTTTAATTTTCATTTTACTTTCAGCTAATCAAATGCAAATTTATTTAATTTGAATTGAAAAAGTTTTTATGAATATTTTTTGGGTCGTCTAAAATATGTGGTACGAGTTTTTAATTTAGTAGTCAGAATCACATTATGTTAATTTGTGTTTTATCAATTGAATTTTATAAATCTTTTTGAACAGTTTCAAAGCAATTTTATTTTCTGTATAAAACTAATTTTTTATTTACGTTTTATCCAACAAATTAAAAATTATAGCTTAACAATTATAAATTGACATAGGTAATTCTTTTTATTAAATAGGGTAACTTTCTTCTAATCAATTATTAGTTTTATTGATTACTCCTAGATTTAATTTGCGTAGTAATTATAAAAGATAGGTGCTAATTTCTTACGAAAAATTATAATCAATTACAGGATAATTGCCATCATTTTATTCAATCTGAAACCATGTGTAATATAACCTTACATAAACAGCAATTAATAAATTATGAAACTAAAATGACTATATATAGCATTTCGTAAATTTTTGTCAGGAAAGTAATTTTATCAAAATGACTATAAAGAAGTATTCGTGACATAGTAATTCAGAAACAAAAATAAGTATCTTAATACTAACACTTTTAGAATCTGTGTCGTAATCGGGATTCTGGATAGAAATTAAGAACTATGTGAAGTTCCTTTAAAATCACACACAAAAACAACAGAATTATACGAGGTGTTGAACTCAAAAAGGAGTTGAGTGGCTTGAATTTAGTTAATACGTGCATATATTGATTAAAAATTCAATTTGTATAAAGTAAGAATAATTCAACTTATTAAGTATATATTATAGAACAAGTCAGATCTGCACAATACGGATGGCAAGTATGGCACACATCCCAAGGATGTCCAATCTCAACTAAGTACAAAAAGATTCGAATTCCTTGAAGGATATATTTGAGAATTTTGGTTCGCTTGTGGCGAACTTCATAAGTCCCTATGGGCGATTATACTGAACAGTTGAAAGTGCTTCTTCAGAACAATATGTAAGTTATATGAAGCTTTTCAACGTAATTATGGTGTATAACCGGATAGGGATAACGGAAGTTTGTTTGCATTCGAGCTACCCCTATGGAGACGTCCACCTTTTCGTATTGCGAGGCTTTGTTGCATTTCAACAATTTTTTTATTAAAAATTGAAAATTCGCATAATAAAGGATTGCTCAGTTGCAATTGGGTGCTTTACTTCAAAACTCTTATTGGCAGATACAGACCGTTCCTCAGAATGGCTAAAATCGTCCCAACTCGGAATACAACTTTTGTTAGCAAAATTGATTATGAATTTTTTCATACAAAACGTTTTGGTACTTCTGATGGAAAATCTGATGATGACGTCATTTCCACGTATAAATGGTACACTTGGTAGAACTTGATAACTCCAACCGTTTTCGAGGAAATTACCGTTAAACATTTGAATAATTTTTTGAAAGACAAATTCAAATTTAATGAAACAAAGTGTATTTATTGAAAAAAGTACAAAACGTAAGGGAAGACAAAATCGCAATAACAGCGTAAACTCTTTCTCACTTTCTTATGAACTAATGGGGTAATTTTATGGTATTGAGATATATACATAAATCAAAATATTGGGTAAAATAAGGATCTAATCTTATTAGAACACCAAAAAATGACATAAAAGTTGACTGTGTAAACTTTCCCCCCATGTAAAAACCCCATTGCTGAACTTAGAGTGATTTTCGATATGGTCTCCACGTACTTCTATGCCTCTTCTAATTCCTTTCATAAAAGATTTTCTTACATTGAAAAATACATTTTCCTGTCCTCTAATAAAATTGGCTGCGTTTTGTATTTTCTTCCACAGTTCTTCTCTTGAATTGATAGTATTTACATAGACTAAGGACTTCATATGTCCCCACACATAATAATCCAAAGGATTGTAATCAAGACTCCTTGGTGGCCAAGCCACTTCCTCGACCGATCCATCTACTTGGGAAAGTCTCATCATGACAAATCCTGACTTCAATGGAGAAATGAGGGGGAGCTCCATCTTGCATAAACCACATTCTGTTCCATATGTCTTGACATGAAAGCATGTAATATATTAGCAAGAGTATTTTGAAGAAAAAACAGATAAAACTGTTCATTAAATTTGGAGTAAGGACAAATGGTCCCAATAACTGATCGCCGATATTACCACACCAAACATTAGTCTTAAATTCGTGCTGAAAATGCCTTTCTTTAACGGCATGAGGATTTTCTACTTCCAGTTATCCGCCCTAATGACGCCTCGAGTAAAAGTTGCTTCGTCGGTAAATAAAATGTTCTTAAGAAAATTTCGATCCCTACTGTGTTTATTTAGAACAAATTAACAAAATTTTAGCCTTTGTGGAAGATCCTTTCGAAGTAAGTTTTGTACAGGAGTGAAGTGATATGGGTAGTAGCGTTCTTTGCGTAAGACTCTTAGAACAGATTATTTACTCACCCCTGTTGCCGCTGATAAACGACTTGAACTGACTTGAGGATCTTCATCCACACGAACTATAATTTCTTGTTCTTGATCTGGAGTAATTCGTGTCGGTCGTATTACATCATTTTTATGGCGATATGAACCCGTTTCTCCCAAATGACGAAACAAATCTTTAAAAATCTTATGGTCTGGCTGTATTCTATTTGGATATTGAAATGAGTATATCCTCGCTGTAGCACGTCCACTAAAATTTTTTTGTACGTAAACACGTATCATATCCCTCATTTCCCTATTTGAAAAATTATTTTGTCGAGGAATTTTAAATAAAGAAGTTAAAGAAATTAGCTCGAGGAACACAAGAACAAAATAAAATGATTAAATAATGACATGACAGAACTAGAACGTAACCAAAACACAATTTTCAATAAATACACGTTTTATTCAAATGTGTCAAAAAATGACGTTTCTCGGTTAGAAAACAAAAGCGAAAGGTAGAACTTGTCTATCTACTTCAAGTAAGCGGCCTGAAAAGACTTTTCCGACCTAGGCCGGAAAAGTGACACAAAAGTTTTTCAACATACAATTTAACATTGAATAAGCTGAACATAAAGTTGATGATTTATAATTTTCTGCAAGTTTAGCCATATATGCAAGTAATACATTTTCGGAAATCATATTTATATGGTTTTGCTCCAAATATTTTTCAAATTTATAATAGCTTCTTTCATAAATAATTTTTTATTTTTCTGGAATTGAATCCATTGAAGCCAAATTTGCTAGCTCTCTTACTTCTGGGGGTGTTCCCGCAACAAATTCTTCACTAGTCATTTTATTGTATTTATTTTATGAAGTATATTTTCGATTAAATTCGATGTTATAATATATAAATGAATGAATTCGATACTAATTTCAAGCAAACTGATATGACAGCAGTTCTGCAGTTGTTATTTATTATATCTGGTCTTAATTCACAGTCGTCTGTTACAAGAACACTTGAAAATTGTATCATTTGCGGGGTAGCAAGTAAATCTTAAGAACATAATATTTTAATTTTCCCGATCATTTTAATAACCATCAGCACATTCGAATAAAAAATATTGTATGACACACGTCCGAAAAACTGTTTTTCGGATTCTTACGAATTGCCAGCCTCGACTGCGTCTCGGCTGGCAATATTTCTTAGTCGTCCGAAAAACTAGATTTTTCGTCCTTGCGACATAAACTACCATTGTTTCATTAAATTTGAATGTCTTTCAAAAATTTAATCAAATCTTTGACGGCAATTTCCTCGAAAACGGTTGGAGTTATCAAGCTCTACCAAGTGTACCTTTTATACTTGGGAATGATGCTCTCATCAGATTTTCTGGTCAGAAGTACCACAACGTTTCGTCCAAAAAAATATGAAAAGGATTCATCATCAGATACAAGTCCTGCGGCGCCCTCTATGATCTAACGTGATGTAACACATAAATTATTGTTTCTTAGAATAAGAGAGTTCCTCTAGCAAATTTGGCGAAGATCAGTCAAGAGGCTGTTGAGTTATTGCAAAAAAACGAAAAAATAATTTGAATTTTGACACCCTGTATATTTTTCCACAGTAACATTTTACCAAAGCATATTTGGTTATATCCTCATATTTTGGCCCAAAGAATTTACCCCTGCACTATGGCCTATTATTAATGGTCCACCCTGTATATATTTCCAAATTGATAATTTTTTCCGTTTTATTTATCTCCTTTTTTTTATTATAGTGATTTTTTAATAATTAACTTATAAATTGAATATCTACAGTTATGCTTTAATATTATGTATTTAGAGAGTAAGCATTGGATAAAAACAATTGTAATACTTACATGATAAAGTCGTAAAACTTTGACAGGTCTCTGTGGGAAAACACTTAGTATGGAAAAAGTGATAAGTGCTTACAAAACATTACACAAAATATTTGCCGACCTACGACTAATAAATATCAAAGTTAAATGAGGATCTTAGTCCCTTCAAATTAGAAGAAAAATCACTGATTTTGGGAAATTTGTCCTACAGCTAAGCCACCCGTATAGAAAGTTGTCTTTGGGTTGTGTTAACATATTTTTCACCAAGCGCATGAAAGAAAAAGGGTTGTTCTTTAGATATAGATACATATATTTGTTTTTTTGGCCATTTTGGCGGCTTCTTGCGTTTTGCTGCAAAACTATGCATTTTTAAGAAAATATGACCTGAGTTGATATTGTAGATCTAGCGATTCTCTACAATTTTTGTTCTCATCATTTTTTTTAATTCCGCTTAGTTACGCCGCTAGAGCGCGCTGAAGTCTATGTAAATGTATACATTTTTTTGGTGTTTGGTTTTAAGCCAAAATTATGCATTTTATAAAAAAATATCAAGATATCAAAGTTGTAGATAAAAAAATTTCAACAAACGCTGTTCTTTGTTTTTTTTTTCAAAGTTGCGCGGTTTTGCCGCTAGAGCACGAAAAACATTTCTTCAATACTCTTGAGCGGAAAAAAAATATTGTTACGAGTTTGCACCCTTTTAGGAAACACCCTGTATGAATCCGTGGGTCCTAAATAATTTTAACAAGGGGTAAACCACTAACATTTTATTTAATAATTTACTGATTACACAAACTAACTTTTACAATGTTTATATTTACACTTCGAATTTATAACCTAACTTTCGCTATTAACTTCCCTTTGGTAAAACTTCTCCTCTTCCGCTGATAATCGCGCCTTATATACTCTAAAATTGCCTCCAGAGTCATCCAGAATACAATCGAGAATCCTCTCCAACCACACTCTAGAAAATTCTATCTCTTTCTACAAGTTTCCAGTCACTATTAGGCATAGGCGTATCATAGAGGAGTGTAATGCATAACAATATAGCGCATATATTTTTGATATACAGGCAAAACTATGCATTTTAGTACTCATCAATCATATAAAAATTTATAGAGCAAAAAATAAAATATTTTTTTTGAAACCCATCGTTCATTTCTTACACATCTGCGCATAGAACGGTGCATCTAATAGTATCAACTACGCGCATTCAGCTACAGTGGTCGTGATGGGCCTTCTTGTATATGTCATCCTTAATGTCATCTATATTAGCTTAGCCCGTAAAAAATATTGAGTAGAGGGAGGTGGAGGGGCAAAATACTACAGCTGTTCACGATGCCTATATTTTTTTTATCCGCTCAAGAGTATTGAAAAAATGTTTTTCGCCGTCTAGCGACAAAACCTCGCGACTTTGAAAAAAAAACAGAGAACAGAATTTGTCGAAAATTTTTGTATCTACAACTTTGATATCTTGATATTTTTTTATAAGATGCATAGTTTTGGCTTAAAATCAAACACCAAAAAAATTTATACATTTACATAAACTTCAGCGCGCTCTAGCGGCGCAACTAAGCGGAATTTCAAAAAAATGAAAAGAACAAAAATTGTAGAGAATCGCTAGATCTATCAAATCAGGTCATATTTTCTCAAAAATGCATAGTTTTGCAGCAAAACGCAAAAACTGCCAAAATGGCCAAAAGATCATATATATGTAACTATATCTAAAAAACAACCCTTTATTTTTCATGCGTTTGGTGAAAAATATGTTAACACAACCCCAAGACAACTTTCTATGTGGGTGGCTTAGCTGTAGGAAAAATTTCCCTCAATTTTCCTAATTTGAAGGGACTATCTAACTTTTATTTACCAATGTAGAATCATACCCCAAGTAAACTTAATAACAAAATAAATCCAATAGTTGAACACATCAGGGCTGGGCGCATAATTGCATAAATATCTTCTGCAGCAAGCTGAGGCAATAACTCCCGAGAACATCTTTTCAAGTGTCGTAGCATCACAAGGCGACCGCCAGGCTCCGGTCAGTGGGTTACCTATGCCTTCTGGCTTGATCCAAGATATACACAATTCAAAATACAACGTATACACGCCAAACAGGTGTTATAATAAATTCGTGATTATGGGGACTCGTTCATTCTCAGACCGAGATTGTTGCTAGACGATGTGCCAGTTAAGATTTGTTTGAATGAATATAGGAGGTTGTTTTTTTCGTCTGCTTATGAAAATTAATTTATGTTTTATAGCGTAGTAATCCGATGTCAAAACAAATTGCAAATTGCACAGCATTATCTTTAAAATATTCATTAAAATGCCTTTGCATTGTACAGTTAGTTATCGACGGGAGCATTTCTTTTTCTAATTTATTCTCTTCATATTAATTATTCACACCTATTTTTTGGTCTAATTGATTTTAAACGCTATATTTGAGATTTAGCTTTCAGCCGACTTGTTACCACGTCTCTAGTATAACACCCTGTGGTTTTGTTTAGTGTTATGGAAGTCACCTACTGTCGATTGAACGTATAGGCGTAATTTCAGCATTTTTATTGGGTAGGCACGGATTTTTCACAGATAACCCAATAGATGGAAGCAAAGCGAACCCTGTAATTTTTAAAAGATAACCCTATAAACCCAAATGACCGAGGAAAAGCGAGTACTGCAAAAAGTTAAATCATAGACAGGATGGATACCTTAAACCTAAATGACCTAGGTAATGCGAGTTTATCACTTCACAGGTAATATTTAACTCAATAGAGGGAAAGCGAGCGGTGTGAAAAAACAATTTGGCGATCTTTTACCTAACGGTTGGGTACAATTTGAGTTTTTTGCTATAACTCCGCGAGCACACGCAATTTTATATACAAATTGTAAATAATACGATTTTCGATTCCAAATTACTTCTATCCTAAGGTATGAGTCAAAACAAGAAAAAAATGTATAGTATGTCGAAAAGGTTTAAGTTTAAAAAGTTGTTAACGTATAAACATTGAAAAAAGGCGTTTCTTAGCCTTTTGCCTTTAGTAACTTTGGAACGGAAAGAAATTTTTAGATTCTGAAACTTCAAAATGACGAAGGAATTATAAAAATTACATCAATATAAAAATTACACCGACTTCAAAATTGGGAATTTTCGGCGTAGCGCGCCATGCTTTTGCGGTTATAGACCATGTCTCTGACAGCAGGCAACCCCAGTATACTGATCATAGCATGCTATAACTTTGGAACCATTGATGTCATTTTTATAAATCTTTCGGCATTTTGAAATTGAAGTTTCCGATTATTTTTGCAGAATTTTAAAATTTCTTTCCATTCAAAAGTTATTAAAGGTCAAAAAGACTAAAGATATTTAAACGTTAACAACTTGTAAACAATAAATCTTTCCGGCATAACATTATGTTGTGTCGGAAAAGTCTTATATATGTTATTAACAAATACAATACTTTTTTTCTTGTATTAACCCACACTCTACGATAGAAGTGTTTTGGAATCGAGAATCGCGGTATTTATGATTTGTTTATAAAATTGTTATTAAAAAATGTGTTCCCATGGGACGATTTCGCTAAAAAATTAGATTTAAACCAGGTTTTAGAAAGTGGTATAAAAATTAGTAAAACACTCTAACCAAACCATTCGCCTAGAAAAGAAACCCTAAACCCATTAAACCTTAAAATATAGTATATGATCAGACGTGCCTCACCTGCCTATGATTTTACGAGTATTGAACTCGCTATCCCCCGGGCATCTAGGGTTTAAGTCACCTGCCTGCGGTTTACGAGTATTGAACTCGCTTTCCCACGGGCATCTGGGGTTTAACTCGCCTGTCTCTAGTTTTACGAGAATTACAAAAAGGCCCCACTCAAAATTTAGCCAGAGGCCCCACAAAGTCTTAATCCGCCCCTGCCTAATTGTATTGAAAACCTTTGACTTGATTGGCGTAATTATCATATTTATTATTTTTTTCGGGAAGAATTTCGGAATTCGCCAGATTTGTCTTAAATAATTTAATGCTCTTTCAAAATGTCGGGTGGGCAGTTGCCTACCCTTGCCCACCTCGAATTACGCATATGTTGAACGTGTCTAAGTGAAAGACTGTTCAGTTTTATCAGTACTGATATACTCATCACCATCATCAAGTTGATTTCACAAAGTTAAAGGTGTCCAATTTCATCGATTAACTGTCTCTTTGGATGATTATTCAAAAAGTTATCGCAAATTGCTATGATAATAATTCTCTTAACTTTAATAATAATGATATTTCGAAATTATCAGCAAGAAACAACTATTTTTAACTGACTTTCAAATATTTTTAAAATGTGGAGGTTTTCTATGCCACCCGTGCTTAGGTATTATTTCCACAACCACATAGTGGAGTGGAAGTATTGTCGCGTATTTTCACCCCTGACACCAGCTTTCAGCTTCCGTGGGTTCCAGAATAACCACTAACACTTTATTTAATAATTAACTGATAATTACACAATACTTCTGAAATAACTTTTCAATATTACTTCGGATTTCTAACCTCACTTTTCGCTACCAAACTTCACTTTCCAAAAAACTTCTCTTTTTTCCGCCGTGAATCGCGCCTTATATACTCCAGAAACGTCTCTAGAGCCATCTAGAAATCTTCTATACCTTTCTCGGCGGTGATCCAGAACAATTAGAAACTCGATCTAGTTCTGTACATTTCTAGAACTATACTTCTACCAGTGGCGTATCAGCCTCCCTTCTCAAGGGGGCGTAATGCGTAGCAGTATTTATAGTAATCGTAAAAAAATGTTTTGTTGAAATAGGTTTAGAATGTCACGAAACGTCGATATTTTAAATTTAAGCGAAAAAAATTTTCCGTCGGTCGGTCTGTAACTTTTTTTTGTGCGCAAGATTTCTCTGGAACGGTTGAAGACATTCAATGTATATTTTATGCACGTATGTACTTTAACGAGAACTGGAACTGGAGTGTTTAATGAACTTATCCGGTGAAGGGTGGAGGGGGTAAATAGGGGTAAGTAGGAGAAACTTGAGATTTTGTGTATACTAGAAGATAAGGCCTCAGATTTCTTTGTAATATCTTTCTCAACCCCCCACCCCCACTCTACTTCATTATTATAGGGGTTGACATTCACTAGGGGGGTAAATTTGCGAAATTAGGTAGAGCAAACTAATAACAGTCCAGAAACTTCATTTTTGGCGTATACATTAGAAACCAACGCTTCAAATTTTTTGACATCTACCTCAACTATTATTAAAATTCAATGACCAATTATTTTCACATAGGTAGATAGAATGCAAATATAGTTAAGATGTTTTCCTTTAAAGAGACTTGGATGGAAAATCTGGTTGTGGAAGTAGTGTTTCCTTAGGCAGCCGTTTTTTTATTTGTTCAGTTATACCGGCACACAAAAACAATAAAGATACGAGTGAGAACGACCAGAATATCAAATCTTTATATTTTTGAGGGCACTGTAAACGAACCTGACCTAAGTTTTTAAAAGTTAGCTCTTTTTCTCCTTTAATTCACTAAAAAGATACCCCCTCTCCATTCGCGGAAGGAACGTCCGGTACCGCCGAAAACTGTCGGAGAATGGAATGAAGGAGTGCGTCGGCATCGTAGGGACGATTTCTTTACGGACGTGTCAAGTTTGGATGAATCGGATGTGCCGCCTCCGCGATGTGGAGGTGGCGCCATGAAGGCCGAACATGAAAAGATGGAGGAAAACCGACAATGGGTCGTTATTGAGGTTGGTAGAGTAGGTCAGGCTAGGGAGGTCGATTCGCCCCCAGTAGGGCGGCGGCGGAGGGGCTTATGGGCAGAAATGTATCCGACGGGACAATGAAACGAAAAATGGTCGTTACGAGCCGTGAAGGACTATAATGCCGTTGGACGTTTAAGCAGGGCGCTATAATTAGAATATTACCACTAACGAGCACCACAAGTAGAATTCTGCCGGGAGCTGCGGGAAAAGTGTTGGTGTGGATCGATATTAGAGAGTCAAAATGTAAGGAAAATGGGGTGAAGAGAGATTCGACGCTGGGCATATTTCTGTCCGTCCGCACCCTTTCCGCCGAGTCGGAGACGGGTCGAAACTTCCTTGCCTGACTGACGAAAACTGATTTCGAACCTTTCAACTTTAAATAACGGAAAAACAACGAATTTTTTAAAGAAAGCTTTTCATACCTTTTTGTAAAGTACCTAAAATTAGCTTTAGTAAAGGTCGTTAGCATCAAAACTTACAGTCGGGGAGGTAGCGTCAAATTTAATTACATCATTTCCATAAAGCTCATTTTTTCAGTACAGGTTGTTTTTTCATTGCTTATTGAAAAATCGTGTGTGAACTACTTCAATCGTGGAGATGAAGGGCGTGGGAGGCTGCGCATCCGGTAAAATAATTTCTCGTAAATCCAACAAGGCTACCAAACTATAAGAAGTTTATTTATGTAATATAAATAAAAAAAATGTGTTAGCTGCGTAGAGTAAGGAGCGAACGTTGGCAGTTGCCTAGTCAATATGTATGAAAAACAGTGAAAATTCGTTATTTCAACAAAGCTGAAATTTATTTATATGATAGTTTACGATATAAAAAAACAATACCAAGGGGACGGTAGCTCAGTAGTTTAGCGCGTCTAGCTTGCATACTGGCATACCTAGCAAAGCAGGTTCAATCCCTAGCCACCCCGAAATAATTTTAATTATGAAATTATCCCCAAGATGTGGTTCGGACTCCACTATCTCTGTACCTAACACAAAATCATTCTGGATTTTCAAGGAGTTACCTCGGTGACTTGAGAAGCGGTTAAGAAAACATTTAAAAACCTTTAAGAAAACAATTAAAATGTATCAGCTGACAATACCATGGGACAAAACCTGTCAGCTAGGTCCTTCAAATGTACCGCAGCGTTCCACGGTCGTGCCAGCTGACACTTATTTTAGTTGTTTTTTGAAGAAAAACTAACATTAAGGAAATAGAGAAGGCGTGTTGAAATGACGCATAAAATATTGACGCTATTTCCCGGACTATTACGGAAACGGAAACTAAAATGGTTGTCTCGTTTTTTTCGGAGAAAATATCGGCAATGAAACCAATGAATTGAAATTAAACGTAACTCATTTGCAGTTTACTTTATTTAGGTACTAACAATATGTTCTAGAAGTTTGAACGGTTTAGAGTGCTTTAGATTTGAAAAAACTTTGATTCAATTTTGAAACGATTTTTGAAATTTTTTAAAAAATTTGAAAATTATGTTCCTTTTTTATTTCTCTAGGATGAAAATTAATTGAGATAGCACCGTTTTAAGTTCGCATTTGAGTGCGAGGACCACTTTCCCCCAGACCTTTAAACTCAAAATTTTCAAAAACCTAAGATTAAAGGAAGTTCAACTTTACAGGTCTTGTAGCCCTTGAAATTTCAGCAAAATGTTTTTGGAGCGATTAGATGCCTTAAAAATTAAGGATGTTATCGTTAAAAAACCAATCGCGTTTTTCGGTGGAATTTTCGGAGCATTGTTTTTTTATTTTTAACAGCATTTATAAATACATCTAATTATTTGCTGCATAGTGCTATTGTTGTATTAATTATTTTTTTGTACAACTAGTGCAAACAATTTTTAACTGATTTTTAAACAATTTTTTCATTAATTTTTTGAGAATGGAATGATTTGTTGTTATATGGCTTATAACAATTTTTTATGAATTTTCAACTTCATATATGAAATATCTGACTTCGAAAACCCCCTAGCCATTTCTAAGTGGAATTCAAAGTTTCAATTTTGTCTCATTTATTCATTTTTGCTGCTTATTCGTTGCTAGTTTGTTGCTTAAAATCAAAAGCACACCTTCCGACCATGTAGACTTTGATATACTATCAATTACGAATCGAACACCATTTATTTCATAAAAATCGATCTTTTCTAACCGGAGTCCGAGGTTTTGCACTTTTTTTGTGTTTACTGACTGAACTATAAGATTTATTTTCAGCACCCTCGAAGGCAAAAGGATTTGATACTTTGGTCGTTCTCACTCGCAACTCCTTTTTTTTGTGAGTTGGAGTTATTGACTATGGCGATCTCTACGAAATCTTTTGCTAGCTATAGGTGCAAAACCGGCGACGCGTAAATTCCAAGAGTCCCTAATGTTTATAAACTTAAAAATAATAAATTTATCACAAATGTCATAAGATTGTGGACAAGGCTTGGCGATCTAAGCAAAAACTATTATCATCTACGATAAAACTGCGAAGAGTATGCTATAGAATGTGCATAAGTTATGTAAAACATTAAGTAAATCAGCGAAGAGTACACTGTTTATCTTGTTATATTTCATAATTCTATGTATTTACTTTTTTAATATATTCAATTTACACTAATTTTTACACATAAAAAGAGTAACATTCTTTTCTTAAAAATGCACGCAAAAAATAGCACACAACCTAATTTTTTACTAATTGCTCGGTTTTAGGCGGTTTTTTTTTGTGACAAAGATGAGCACTTCTGTATTCATAATCAGTGGACAGCATATTATGCTTAACCGTGATAATTTACATTCAATCAATGAACTAAGACATTTTTTTGTTGACTTCATTTTACAATCAATTTTGGTGATTTAATTATGGCGAGGAATTCGCGAACGTAGCGCGAGGCAACATAATTTCCCAGCTTTCTTAATAATCAAATAGTCCATAAAAAATAATAGAAAAGTTTCTCTAACAACAGTTTTATATTAATTAGCTTGTACGAACATTTTTATAAAATATGAATCGAACAAGAAATAAATAAACACGTATAAGTAGTCGGACGAGAAAGTAGAAAATATGAATTTTACTATTCAAATTAAAGTCTATCGGATGCTATAGTTAGTCATAATAACATCTGTTGGATTTATAACGTTGTTTTCTGAATTAGTGTTATTTTATTGATCTAGTTTGTATACTTCATACTGTTATCCACTATAATACAGGGTGTCCCGGGGGTATGGAATAATATATTTGGTGCGTATAGTTAAGTTAATATGACTGTAAGAGCACTTGTAATTTTTTTCCTAGGATGCCCTCCTTTTGAGTTTTTTTCTCCCTATTCAAAAAGTCTTGCCAGACGTTTTGTAATCTGAGCATTATTATTGCTGTGTAGCAAGCCTGAGAGCATCACATCTGTCTTGGTTGCCTGTGATGTGTACAGCGACAAATCTCTTTCCTATTAATTTTTTGCTGATATCCCAACGTTTTGGGGGGGGAGTTCTCTGTGTTCACTGAACTAGCAACCTCTTTCTGGTTGATGTGACCACGAAATGGAAGAATTCTGGAGGATACGATGTTAGAAAGTTACTTTGGGTAAACGTTTTCAGATCCACATTTCAAGAGCATTAATCTGCCTATTTGCCTCCCCAACAGTCCATGTCTCAGATACGTAGAGGGATACAAGGGTGTTAGCAAGTCTGATTTTGTACGTCTTGTGGTATTTCTGTCGAGCCAGGTTCTGCTTAACTGGCAAGTTGACGTTTACCATCTTGGTTGAATCTCATTTTTCCAGTTGACGGTATTAATGCAAGCGCTATAGACGAAAAACAGACAAAATGTACGAGGTTAATCCAAAACATAACTCTCTCACCTGATTATCTATTATCATTCTTTTTTTAAGCATAAAGAAGAGGCCATAAAAAAGACAACAACATTTTTAATATTAAACATTTATAAAAGTTCACTGTTATCGACTAAATTATATTGTCAAAAGTTCTACTTTTGTAAAAGTCACTTTTATCGCCTAACATCAGCTTAACGAAAATTGATCAGGAAAGTGAAGGAAAAGTATTATTCTCACATAAATACTTTAAACAAAATTTTCTTAAAGCCAGATGATGTGTATAAATGTCCGCTGATAGGCTCATCGTGACAGTTAACGGTTAATAGAAATATTTATTGGCTAGATAATCGGTAAAATTGGCGACATTGTGTGGTTAGCAAAATCCCCGGATCTAAGTTCCTTTGATCTTTTTCCGTAGGGATAAAAAAATCAAAGTTTGTGGGCATTAGTATACTAATCCATAGCCAACTAATACTAATATTCTTTCACTTGTATTAGCTATTTTAAAAAACAATTTTGATGTATTGTAGTACATTGTTCAAAAGAGAATTAAAGTACTATAAAATGCACAAAAAAATCAATATGGCGTCTATATAAAAGCAAGAGGTGTAGTCATTGTCTCAACAAGACAATATTTATTTTCTCGTACTCACAATAATGTTATTTTTAATTTTATATGGTTGGGACCATACATAATTATTGCATAAATAATTATTGTCTGAGAAATGACTATTCAGTTCATTTTAAACTTTGAGGGACGTAGCACTAAAGAGTGTATCCTTGGTGTAGGATACCAAAACACGTGTATGTGAAATTTTCTAAAGTTTTTTGATGTTTTTTGTCTTTAGTTGTTTTTTGGTTTTGTTGAACAGGATAATTTAAAATTAAAAATAACATTATTGTTACAGTTACGCTGTATGTAATGTGCATATTTCTTTCTTATAATCCAATGTTGTTCGTGGCATATAGCCAGCAAAGTATTTTGTTTAGAAAGATATATTTTTCAGTACTTATCTATGATGTCTTTAGTAAGAGTTTGAAATAATTACGAGTATTTTTTGCTAGTAATATGTTTATTTCCTCAGATTCTATAAATATATAAATTTAAATAATGTACATTATTAATAACTTTTTATTTATTGATCGATTTTGATAAAAAACAACACGGTTCTTCCTCTAGCTAACACTAACTTACGCTCCAAACACCCCAATCCGACTTTTCGTTTTTAAGTCATCGTGCTTAGTAGAAACGATAGGCAGACGGACAGACAGATAGACAGACAGACGGACGTACATTTTGAAAATTGTTTAGAATTCGATTACCAATACAGTCATATGAAATTTTATTCGTTAAGAGCGATATTACCGGATTTAGACATGTATCGATCGAATGCAATATACTCTTCGTTTTGTATTTGTGAAAAAGCTAACCATTATAGTACTCTTCGCTGATTTACTGCACTTTTTATATAATTGTTGCACATTCTATAGGATACTCTTCCCAGTTTTTTGTAAATAATATTAGTTTTAGACATTTCTTGTTTAATTACAAAACGTTAAAAAAACATTATTAAAAAAATGTATTACTGTTTTATTGATCGATTTTGCTAAAAAGACAATAGAGCTCTCTCTCTAGCTAACACTAACTTACTGTTCAAATTTCAATATAATCGGACGTTTCGTTCTTAAGTTATCGTGCTTACAAGAAACGTGACGGACGGACGGACGGACGGACAGACAGACGGAGGGATGGACAAAATTGTTCAAAATTCGATCACCGATACAATAAGATTTTTTTACTCTACGAGCAATATTACCGGTTTTAGAAATGTGCCGATCGAATGCGATATACTTTTCGTGTTTTGTATTTGCGAAAAGTATAATAATTATGATGAGGTTACAAAACTAAAAGCATCATTGTAACACCCAAAACAATATCCAAAATTTTCTCCATTTAACCGACTTTCTATTTTTCATAATAACGAAGATAGCAATACATACAGCCTGAATATGGGACACACTATATACAAATCAAGGTTGACCTTTGGTAGTTCAAATAAAATTACTTACGTTAACTTATTGTTATCATAAAGATATGGACATTAATAGACGGCGATCTCGGCGGCGAATATTAATTTTAATTGATAAAAATAACATGAAAATTGTGAATAAGAGGCGGAAAAAATTACACAAACACGTTCATTGCATCCTAATTAAGTTATCGGCATTGCTTTTAAGTCGATAATGAAACAATGAAATGTTCGGCATTTAAAATTACTTCTCTTGAATCACATTTCTAGACATCGATTATAGTAGGGCCAATAAGTCTAGTCGGTAGAGCCAGGGGCGTGCGGATTTACGAATTTCGTAAGTTCACACATAGGTAATTCGAAGAAAACACTCGGATTGTGTTAATTATGCATGCAGCTACCATATGTCTTATATTTAAAATATTATGCTTAAATCTGGCAACATTATGTCCAGGAATTATAGCAGCGCAGCCGTCTGTTGCGTTAAAACCGCTATTATTCTAAATATATATGTGGCGCCACTGAATGCGTAGGATGGGTTTGTGAAGTTCGTTTATGAGAGTTATTGAGCAAATTTCACAGTAGTTGAGGAAATTATTAGGTATAAAGGCACCACATTCAAACATATATTCTATTTGGTTGATTGTACCAATTACACATAATGACCTACTCGTGGTTTTCATCTCTGGTAGGTGGATAAAACTTAATATATTTTTCTGAATTATGCGAGATTATATAGTAGAACGAGGTGCCGTTTAAGTATTACATAACAGCTACTATCCTTTGACCAGAATGCCGCCGATGTTTTGCACTACTGACAACACTTCTTGGCCTTATTATAGTTAACAATTATAGGTAAAGAATAAGACAACCTTTGAGTATTATGGAAACTTATTTTAAATAATCTGCTAGGAACTCTTTGGATATTCAAATCTAACTGGTAGGTTTTATATCAGGTTGTTTGCTGTTTTTCTTCATTTTAAAACATCTAGACATACGTTTTGTGACTCACGCAGTATTCTAGTTGGCCTTACTTGCTGTATGGCACATATGGCATCATCACACGATCGTGGTTGTCTCTTGGGAGTATATCCTCATTGATGCTCTTACCCATCTGCTTCTTGATAACATCAGCGCAACGTTTCGAAATCGCTCAACATTTGATTTTCTATGAACCATTACTGTTCTATATGGTTCTGTCTCCGGTTGATTTGACCAAAAAGTGATACATGCTGGTGCATATTATGTAAGAGTCGTTTTGGGGAGTGTACTGCCTGAAGAATCTTTGTGCCTTTCATAATATTTCTGTAGCGCCAGATTATATCAACTAGAAAGTTGTCGATATTGCCATCTGCATCTGCATAATCCACCGAATCTCATATTTGTAGTTACCAGTAATGTCAAGGTATATCATCTTGTTTATATATCAGATTTATGTACTTAATTTGGATGAAGCAAGTTATAGGTCTTTTTTCCCATTTGTCTGGCTCTGAGTTCGTGATAACTCATACACCACAAATTGTTCTAATGGAAACTGCCTTATATTATTAGCCTACTACAAAATTGACCTACTACGAAATTAATATATACGAAAGGAAGGAGCGGGGTTATAACACATTCTTCTTGCCCAGGGGTCTATCGGGGGCTTTGTTTTTACAGTTATAGTTTTGATTGTTATAATTTAGAAGTACTTAAAACTTGTCGAACAGTTGTATGAATTTATCTTCATTTGCTGCAACTAAAATGGCATCATCTGCAAATCTTAGAAGTTAGAAATCTTTGTTCCATTAATTGTTATTCCACCAGTTGTCGATCACACCTCGCATTACGTAGTCACTATAGATGTTGAAGATGACTGTTTACAGAAAATAGTCCTGTCTGACTAAATTCCCAACTTTAACATCCTTGTCAGACTTACTGTCTGGTTTTAATTTCAATTTGATTGAGATTTTTTGTGATTGGTAACACTATCAAGCTAATTTTAGCTGATTTGACGGAACTGATAAAACAATGTTTTCAGGTTAAGTTTTTTTTGTGCGGGAAAAGTACTGAACGTTACTTTACGTCCGTTGGAACATATATTCTAAATTTTAATATAGATCTAATGGGCTATACTATTGACATTCAAGAAAAGTCGATGGTGCTGATAACGTTGTGTGTTTTATGAACACCTGGGAGACCTCAAAGGCCAATAAGCGTTAAAACACAATATTACTAATTAGGATGAGACCGTTGAATTATACACCCAAGACCTTCCATGTCTTGTTTATAGGTCACCAGTCTTCTTAAATTCTAATATCCGTTGGTTTTCAACCAAATTAAGTAGTGAACTGAGGCGCCTAGTTTGAAAGGGGATTGTGTACCAATGCTGTTCTTTCAGTAAACGGAGGATATGCATATAAGACTTACTCCGTGTCTTCTTTTCAAGACCCCTAAGGACGAAAAGAGAATCTTCACAATATATCTCAAGTATTTTACATAAATTCAACAAAGGTCTTAATTTTACAAAATTAGTTGTAAGGATTTTAACAATGTTGGAACAGAAATTGCAAAACGTAAAAATAGTATGAATAGCGACAAAGGGCCGTTTCCAAACGGTCTGCTTTATTGGTTGTTAGGTCGTAGTTTTTTTAATCTTTTGAATACTTTAGGCGAGAATGGCATGATTAGTAAAACTCGATCAACCACGACATTATTTTAGTATAATTATTTGTTTAGTTTTACTTTCATTTTAATCTTTTGCTGATGACGATAACGTGGTTGGCGGAACGTACGTCGAGTGTCATGTGTTTTGGCATTTGTAGAAGTTACTTCTGAGGTTTCCGTTAACCGTTTTTAAAATAAGTATTAATTATTTTGCTATTTTTACTTTTATTTTTTTATATTGACTTACAATATTACGTTTATTTACCATAAAAATATTCTGTAAATTTTTCTCTCTACGTTAAATTTAGATCCTTTCACGTAGGATACTCGTATTACCGAAATAACTTAAATTCGTTATTAAAAACTTCTATTAAAATGTTTTAAAAACCAGTAACAGAAAATGATAACATTAGTGCATTAATCATAGACTGGATAAATACTATACTGTGTTTTTGCGTTACTATTGATTAATTTAATGAAATAATTGGCATTGTTCACTTAATCCAATTAGGTTTGGCAATTAGACTGTTTCAGATCATTCTTTTTTATGCCCCTTTAATAGAATTCTATTGCCATGGAAGTTAGACATGACATTGTATTGAACAGCCAGTAATAAATTTTAATTAAATAGGTAATAAATTGCGACATATAGGTGCGTTTTATATGTGTTCTACAATACATGAATTAATGGGTAATAAGGCATGAAGGTTTGTCAAGTATGTTACAAATCATCTACCTTGTTAATATATTTTCTATTTCCGAAGGGTAGTCAACGACTTATTCAAATGCTTAAATGTCTGTAATACTCACATTTTCGTTCAGTCCGGTTGCTACACACCTTTGAAAAATTCGAAAACTGTTAATGGAGAGGATTTAATGAACTATACTACGGAAGCGCTGAAGGGCCAAAACAAACCTCTTTTTTTAAGTCGCTTGTTAGTCGCGTTTAATTCGACTAACAATAACATTACTGTTAGGCGAATTTTATTGTAAATAACAGATGCACGATTCTTAGTTGCGTTTATCTCGGCTATTAGACGTGTTTAATTCGACTAACAGATGCGCTACTGTTAGGCGATTTTAATGTTGACTAACAGGTGCACGACTCTTAGGCACGTTTATCTCGACTATTAGGCGTGTTCATTGTTCTGCGCCACTCCAAAGATTTGTTTTGGTTCTAAATTTTCATAGTTCTAGAACCGTTCCCGTCTTGCGCGGTTTAAGAAATTATGAATTTTAGTGTACTACGCATGACTGTTTCTTTACTGCGTATGACGGGAACGGTTCTAGAACTCTGAAAATTTAGAACCAAAACAAACGTTTGGAGTGGCGCAGAACAACGGACACGCCTAATAGTCGAGATAAACGTGCGTAAGAGTCGTGCACCTGTTAGTCGATATTAAACTCGCCTAATAGTAACGCACCTGTTAATCGAATTAAACACGTCTCATAGCCGAAATAAACGCAACTAAGAATCGTGCATCTGTTAATTACAATAAAACTCGCCTAACAGTAATGTTACTGTTAGTCGAATTAAACTCGTCTAACTAGCGACAGAGAAAAAGTGGTTTATCTTGGCCCTTCAGCGCTTCCGTACTATACAGATGCGTAAAATGTGTATAAAGAATGGTATATCTAAGTGCATGGCCACGTCGGCGCATCGCACATCGCCCATCGCACATCGCATAGCGCCTAGCCTGTGGTCTGCGTACGAAAGAAATTGTACTAATTGTTCATATATTGGTCGGCTATTTTCTTTCATAATTTTATTAAATACACGGTGTCGTCCGTGCTGAAGACTGTGCTATGTGCGAGGCTCAAGTTTTTGATTTTGTCACTGTCATTAAAATGAACGGTTGTATTTAATTTTACTGTGCGATGTGCGCTGTGCGGTGCGCCGACGTGGCCATGCACTAACACTTTGATATTTTTTCCTGCACGAACATCGTAGTTGTGGCAGATTATGGAAATAATTCCTTTCATCCATTACTTTAAGGCTAATTTATTCCGATTGTCAGTCTTTAACATGGAAAATATTGAAGGCCATTTTTAAGACCACTGCACCAATCAAGTCATTATTAGTAGTAGAACAACTAGGTTGACTTCGACAGAACGAGCGTTCAGTTTTATCACTATAAAACCCATTGTAGCCACAGACATATGTAATGTTTTATTTCCTGAAATATTTTCCACAAATACCACTTGTACTCCTAAATTTTATGCATTTTATTCCGCGATCTTTTTGCCTAAAGTTAATATAACTCGTGTAAATTGTAATAATATATTGCATATATAGTTATATATAACCTGACTCTTGCCGATCCCATATTTCAATTCCCTACTTTTATTTCGAATCCATAGTGTTAGCCAAACTTTTAAAATTTGATTAGAAAGAAAAACGTTCAGTCAAAAGTTACATGTAAAGGTTGTAATATAGCTCATACAGAGATTTGCAGTGGCTTAAAAACATAGCTACAAAATTATTACAGCGGCGATTAAAATTAAATCATTACATCAATTAATGTATCTATGAAGATATAAGCTAGAAATGTGCCTACTCACAATCCACCAAAGTAAGAACACTTTAATAATTCGAGAAATCAAGCTGTGCACTATACATTATAACTTGTTCTTAATAGCACTTAATCGATATTCACTGGAATATACGATAGTACCTACTGGTATACTCGTCAATGTAGTAATTTTCTATATATTTTTGCATAATCTGAAAGAGCAGCCAATTTTACCCAGTTTTTTACAAGTGAGGTTTTTATCCTATTTTGACCATTAGAACATAGTATTTTCGTGTGTCCGTAAATGGACACTTGGGCGTTATTGGGTAAGTATAACACTTCAAAAATTTTGGTGTAAGAAGTTTTTCATATTTTATTAGTGCAGTAAAAGAAAGACCAAAAAAAACGATAAGATCCACATTTTGAAATAATATGATCCATTTTAGACTTAATGGCATAAAATGGCGGCCAATTCAAATTTTAGATAACAAATTCATTTGTGTCAATAAGGTTTAATATTTTGGCACCAAAATTTCACAGTGTTTTGTTCTCAACAAAAGATATATTTTCTGAAACTTTGAAGCCGATTAGAATTCTGAATATCCTTGGGCGTTAAAATGAAAAAAAAGGCTTTTTACCCAGTTTATTCAATGTATGTTATGTACATGAGTATGACTCACGACCAACGTAGATTTGTTGGAATTTAATTACGAAGATTTTGGTTTTTTGTTTGTCCCGATCGAATCTCTAGAGCCGGAAATATTCACCTTTTTACCTAAAAAAAACTCTATTCAAAAAACCTAATTGTTTATTAAAAAAAAACGCAATAGGCTTTGGAAGTCCAAAACTCAGATATATATTCCTGGTGGTCCCCAGAAGGCATGAAATCATAATTTTACTGTTACAAAACTATGCATATCAATGTCCTTTTTATAATCCACTAGGGGAGGCTGAAAACTGTCTGTGGAAATGCTTCCTCCTTTTGATTGTTTGTATATTTATACAGGGTGTAATCAGTCTCATGTCATTAAAAAAACTGATAATGGGAACCGACTAGACAACTTTGAAAAAAACTGATCTAGGTTAACATATTTAATATTATGGTAGACAACTATTGAGAACCACTGTTTTTCTTGGTCGATGGACTTGTACTTCCCAATTATACAACTTTTAAATTGTCATAAAAAAGTGTTCGCCGGCACACGCGGTGTTAAAGGATCATCGACCGCCTTTGATGGACCGCCTCAACTGAACTGAGGCAAGTATAAAGAGGTAAATAATTCGTTCTCTCTTCGTGCACAATTGCAAGCAAATAATGGCCACCGAGGTTTAAACAGAGCATTTCTTTACATGTGTGTTTTTTAATTTGGAACAAAATGTTGGATTGTTTATAATTTAGAAAATTTAAATGTGGTTTATTAACACTTGTTACATAAAAGAGTGTCCTGGGTTAAAAGCTTACTACCTACCTAAATGATTCAAAATCTTTGCATCTGTATCAATACACAATTCGGTACGTCGAATTAAGTACATACGCACTTCGTTCAACACTAAACTATCAACTAACGTTGTCAATAAAGAAAAATAAAATAAAAACTTGGTGCAAAAGCCAAAAAGGAATACAAAAAGAACGAACAAGTAAGTTGTGTCTGTACGTAATCAAGAATTTGACAACTTGAACGGTGAGTCAATAAAATAAATCTTAACTATAAATACACAATGACGCAAAATTAAAAAATAACAAAAACCACGAACGGCGGGTTGGACGTGTGTACATAACGAAACACCGACAGTAACTAAAATATTGCATAAGGGAGAGTTAAAGTATAGTTTTCTTCAGTTAAGATCTAGAGCTAAACCTACCTCAATATTCCAGCAGTTCTCAAAAAATTTTATTAAAAATTTGCATCGTTCCCTACCACCATTTTTTTTAATGACATGAAACTAATTACACCCTGTATATACTTCTCTCAATAAATTTTATTATTATTATTGTTAAATAAAAGAGATATTACAGTAGGTCATGGATTTAAAATGTCTGAACCATTTTGTATCTTATTAAATTAGCACAATTTGCTTATTACATTCTATTTGCAAGATATTAAGCCAGACATCCTCAGGGGCCTTGATAAAATGGACACAGCCTATATATCTAATATAAGTGTTTCAACATAACACAAATACGACTCAAAATAATCAGTTAATAACGATAACTAATGACAGATTTAAATTTCTAATTCAGATACGCATCACGACCTACAGACCGGCAATATGAACATTTCATGTTGCCCTTGATAATACAAAAAATATGCATGTCATGAAACTAAATTTACAAACTCAGCGACAGTGAAGTAAAAGTTCGATTAAATGAAATGGTTTGCTACGCGTCAATTTGTCATACAAAATACGGAATGTAAATTTGCAAAGTAACTTTTCTATAATAATTTATCGAGCTTTTGAAAAAGGCCTCATAGTACATCTGTTAGTTTAATGTACGATATGACATTATTGACACAGCAGCGAGTGTATGTATGTTTTGATTAAAGATTTCCGTGTGGTTCAGAAATTGAATATTGATAATTCACACTTTTCCATTTGTGTGTCTCCTGCAATTTCTATGAGATCCAAATTTTACTTTCAAATATTTATATTTTTGAAATTTGAATATTTCGATAGCCCCCACTTTTGAGTACCTCGTCCTCTACTCTCTTATATTATGACATAAGCAGATCATACATATTAGACAAATCCCCAAGATTCTTAGCCAAAACTGTCCGGAAGGGGGTAAACTTTAAAAAAACGCAGATAGCATGATCAAGCATGTTCGTCACATAACACGCTCTGCTACCGTGAGAATTATTTAAATAATCTAAAACAAAATCGAGTTTAGAAAAGTGTTTTCATTTAATGCACATCTGTTGGTTCTTCATTTAATTGTATGTGATTGCAGTAAATGGAGATAACCCACCCAGGGCCGTGCCTGGGTCTTTTACCACCTCGTGCAAAAAGACATTTTGCTGCCACATAAATTATGAAATATGTTTTTTCAAAATATTTTTTTTTGTATAAATAGTACTGTATATTTTAAATATTGTCTAAATGTTATCTGTAGCATTTTCTTAATTCTTCTACCTTTCTCTTTGAAACTTCCTGACTTCTATCTACGAAATAATACAATTAACCAAAATTACTAAATTGAGTGTAAAAGCCATAATGGAAGTTTTAACTATATTGTATCAAAACAACTTATCTTCAGAAGGAAAATGACTTCTATCAGCAGGATTTCGGTATGGCAATCGGCATTCCATTGTCACCAATTTTAAGCGATATATTTATGGAGAATTTTGAGACTAGAATGTTCAAAATTGTATGTACAAACCGGTTATCTGGTGGAGATATGTGGACGATATCTTTGCAATTTGGCCTCACGGTATTGAGTTAATACATAATAACTATTTAGAAAATTTAAATAATAAAGAACCTTGTATTAAAACTTCAGAAAAGGAAACTAGAAATAAATTACCATTTCTAGATGTTTTAATTAAAAGATTAAAAGAGTAAATGATACAATTGAAACCAGCGTCCATAGAAAACCAACACATACTAACAGATATTTAAATTTTAATTGATACATGTTAAGAGGGGTGTTATGAAATGTTTGTATGATAGGGCCAAAATCATTTCTTCTAATGATGAAATATTAAACAATAAGAAGGGGTTCTTATAAACAACTAATACCTGGAAATTTGGTTGATAAAACCTTCATAAATATTGAAAATGACAATCAGATACGACAAAAACTTGAAAATACGTTACACAGCGTTAATGTATATACTACATTAAATATTTCTCCTTAAATCTGCTACAGATATAAAGTAGGCTGAAATGCCGCCCCCTAAATTGTGTCGCCCCATGTGACTGCACCTGTTACACCCTCGTCAGGGACGGCCCTGAACCAATTAAGTACATTGAATGTTGAATTTTTTATGGATATAATTCCACGTCATATATTATATACATTATTATCTATAATTGGTGAATTTTCGAAAACTTCCAAAGTCATAAAATGTTTAGTTTCAAAATAGTTAAACAACGAATGAAATAATTGCTACTTAGCAGCAAACATTGTTGCCGTATGTCTTGCCTTTATTACATTAGGTAAGATCATTAGATGACCCAAAACTCCCAGAAAGTTACACTAATGTCGGAAATATATTCGTTTGGTTTTGAATCGGTCAGAAGCAGCACGCACTTTGTCCATTAGTTAAAGTTTACCTACACTGAATCTGTAAAATCTACCCTTGATCTAAAAGAAGTGCAATTTTGGACAGAGTTATTGCTCGTGTGATTAATAAAGATTATTTTTACTTGCTCCAAGTTCTGGGCACCTCCCCTTCTTACTAATTTTCTACGTTATCACTATATTTCCACCACCTTCTTCGATCCTCTTTTTAAGTGTTTCCTAACTCCCCCCCCACCCCTACTTTATCACCGTCTTTCTCTACCTTCTTACCACCTCCCCCCATGTTCCTAAATATTTCCTCATCCTCCCCTATCTTCCCCTTTTACTAGAGGGACGCTGCTTGTGAAATAGTTTCTATAAACATCAAAACACTCGAGCACTATTCTCGAATACTGACACTAGAGATGCATTTCGCCAGGTACGTTGGCAGCATCGAGACGATTAAAACTGATAGCTCCAGATGATGTCAACATTGTTGGTGAAACTTTTTTTGATACTTTTCTGCTACCAAAAACCTACACAGAATAATTTTTTCCTATCTCTTGTCTTTATTTGTTCTTTTGCGACTGAGTCATTAGTCATTAAGAGAGCTCGGGAATTTGATCGGTGACGTCAAAATCAGGGTTGGCTCTGTCAGCGAGAAAAGATTTTTATACAAGTATGACACAATATATCTTACCTTGTACTTCTTCTAGGGAATTTCGTAATATCCAAATATGGTCAGTTTATTATAAATACCTCCTCGACGAGGAGGTATTGGAGGACGTAACATTGAACTAACACATACAGTTTCGACCAGGGTATGTTACATCCCACCATCACTTCCATTAAATCTTGACTGTCACTATCACTAGAGCCACTAGCACTCATTTGTTTCTGTGAGGAAATATGTCTATTAAAATTAATTTTAGATGTCCAAGAAATTGTTTTGTTGAAACTACTACAATAAAGATCTATTCCATCAAATTGTAGTTCTGGAAAACCGCGAATCCATAAGTATACTGCAGCCTGAGACCCACTAGATATTTTTGTAATCTTCGGACGTTATAATTTCACACTAGGTTTGTAGATACAGTGTACATACATATGGCTAGATTTACACTACGGTTTGCGATCTTTCCCTGTATTAAATGTAGACGTGAATTCCAAGAATTGCCACAGTGTAGGTAAAAAGGGATTTTCTCAAAGCAATGTTTCACAGTTTCGGGGACTTCGTCTAATTAAAGGAGATAATAAAACCGCATTAGCAAAAAACTTATAAAAGTACCGCTATACGCTGGAATCTAATGTTCTGACACTCTGTCAGGGTCGAATGTCTTCAACATTTGTCAGTAAGTTTTACAAATGTAGTAAATTTCCGATAAAAGTAGGTTATGTGTATTAACATTTTAAAAGGAAATAAAATTCACTGCATCATGTGCGCTTTTGCGATGCACACGGTACATTACAGTTATTTGCCATATTATTCTTTAACTTTGTTATGTATGATTATTTAATATTAGGTATATAAAAATGGTTTATTTTAGTGGAAAAAATCTTTTTATGTTGCCAGCAGCATAGCCCAGTTGCCAGAGACAGAAATTGATAAAAATGGGTAACTAAATGTTATATGGCTGAAATTTTCAGGATAAGTATTTTTGTTGGTGGAGAACACGATAAAAAAAGTATATAACTGTAAGGTGTCGGCGACCCTTAAAAAATTGGAAATATTGGCAGAAATTAGGTTTTTTGCCAATAACTCGAAAAATAAAAAATATGTATTAAAAAAACTAATAGCACTAGGCGATAGAAGGGTACATTTTACATCAAAAACATATATGAAGTTTTATTGTACGATCAAAAATGTAGGCTCCAGATTTTTTTGTTAACGCACGAGAATGGAACGTGGCGACAAATAAGTATGGCTCGTGAAGCGTGTGCGGTCTCGGACGCGCTACACTAAATTTGTTGTAACTTTAGAACTAATTAATGAAATTGGGCTCAACAAAACTTAACTTAAACGAGAGACATGTGGCTATTGGATTATCATATTTTCCAACATAAAATGATTGTATGTAGGAATAGTACATATATGAAGTCGGAACATAAAGAGATATTCGATGAAATCGGTAAAAACTCTACCATTTCTACAATTCTTAAGATACAAATCTGAAACTTTCACATATTACAATTGAAGTAATGTATAAAAATATTCGATGGATAGGTATGCCAAAATAATGTTTTAAATAAAAGTTATTAACGTTTATTTTACCCCTAGATTCACGAATTTTGGAGCAAAGAAGAATGTTTCTTTTATTTTCAAAAAATAAAGAGGGCTAATTTAATTTTAAGGTAAATCCCCTTGAAGCATCTTAAAGTACAAATTTCAAGCTTTAAAAATCGCTCCTACAGATATCTAATAACGCGTTTTAAACCAGAGTAATAGGTGGTTAAACCTAGTTATATATATATATATCAAATTTTATCACTTTCTCAAGATTTTGGAATTTGGGAAGTGTACATCTTCAATAATAAATTTTTGAGATTTTTTTCACTCATCGTATCTTTTTATACATTACTTCAAGAGTAATATATGAAAGTTCCAAGTTTTTATCTTAAAAATTGTAGAAATGGTAGAGCTTTTACCGATTTCATCGGAAATCTCTTTACATTCCAATTTCATATATATACTCTTTCTACGTACATTCATTTTTATAATTGAAAATATAATAATCCAATAGTCACATATTTCTTCTTTCATTTAAGCTTTATTGAACTCAATTTCATTAATTAGTTCAAAAGTTACAACGAATTTAGTAAAGCGCGTTCGAGAACGCGCTCGCTTCGCGGCCTGTACTTATGTGTCGCCACGTTCCATTTTCGCGAGTTAAACAAAAAAAATTGTAGCCTACATTTTTGATCGTACTAAAAAACTTCATATACGATTTTGATGTATTTTTTTTTATTTTTCGAGTTATTGACCAAGAACCGAATTTCGGCTTTTTTAAGGGTCGCCGGCACCTTAGCTGTAAACTTTTTTATCGTATTCTACACCAAAGAAAATACCCATCCTAAAAAATTCAGCCATATAACATTTAGTGATGCCTTAAAACCCCTGACGACTGGGCTAGCAATTGGGTTTTTATATTTAATTAATATGAAAATAAACAGGCCACACATAGTCGCGGCACAATCTGTAAACAATAGGCCTAACCTAGACATTTTAGGTACCGAGCTGAATTTTTCAGAATATGTAGTTCTTGATACGTATAATAACATACTAAAAGTCCCGAAGAATCCGAGTTGAGCGTTAGCGCCACCACATTAAAAATATGGCTTGCTCGCGCCGCTGAAGAAAACATTTTTTTCTTGCCTCATCTATTAATCGATTTTAATATTTAAAAAAAAAACAAATTAAACCGAAAGAATGTGAGTTTGATAGGAATTTAAGAAACTGTATTAAATTGTTTATTAGTAGTGTAACAATTAGATAATAGCAAAAATTACTTTTTGAGGATTTGTATTTTTTCATTTAAAAAAATAGTCGCTCATCCTATAAAAATATTTTTTAAATAAATGTTGTAGGCCGTTAAAAGACAAACAATACGTTTTTTGAAATTTTTCTCTAGCTTAAAAAATAGCTGAGATATGAAATTTGTAATATTTAGGGACACGCGGAAAGAGAGTGAAAGCCGTAAATATGTTTACAGAAATATTCATATACCTATCGACTACCACACGCTCTTTAGATGTATTAGATATTATATTTCTAACACTCTACACGTACATTTGCGCTGCATTGTTATTAATATAAATAAGTTACTAAGTCTCTAATCGAGTTTAGAATACATAAAATTTTTAAATATATCTAGTAGTCTCATAGGTTTTTTCCAGGATATTTGTTTTATTTTATTTTCATATCGAATTTATGTTTTCTTTTTGATTTCGTTATTCTTTTACGAATTGTTTGATTTTTTTTAATTAGTATTTTGTTTTGTACAAGGATTGTTTTACTTTTAAATTTAAATACAAATTTTGATTTAGCAGTTTTACCGGTACTTCCAAAGCTATTGAACAGCATGTTTATAGGGTATACTTTCAGGTGCAAATATGGCTTAATAACGAAATTAATTCATCTGACTGGGGCTGGGAATTGAAAAACGATATGACCGAACCCGTACCAACATCTGCAACTGTAAAAATGACTGCAATAAAAATTGTCCTTGCAATTACACAAAGTGTTCTGACATGTGCAGTAATTGCCGTTGCATAAAATGTGTTAATTCAAACACTCTAATTAATTATAACCGATAGCGATATTGAAGATGAAAATTAATTATAATTTTTTTTCCTTTTACCTCCCCCTTATTATTATTATTATTTATTATCATTATTATTATTATAAACCATCCAATTCTGAAAACTAAGCTTAGTGTTCATTTTTGTTCGTGGTTAAGTGTGCCGTGACAAAAAGTGCACATTTTAACTTTTCGATTTTGATTTTGCAATGTTAACATATACGGTTTTATAATAATTAAAATGTTCTATCTCCGTTATTTTTAAAGCTATAAAGGGGATTTAAAAAACGTTCTGTTCGTTTATCGATGGCCTACAACTTTTACTTAAAACATATCTTCATAAACCCTACAATTTTCTTTTTAATCATATAAATAGAATTTGCCAAAATTTTAATTTTCAGTTTAAGTCAGTTTTTTACTACACGGACAAAGTTTAGTAAAATGTGTAAAATACATGTTAAAGCCACATTCTTTGGCTATAATTATCTGTTTAGAATATTAAAGACGGATAATAAATAAGGCAAGGAAAAAATGTTTTCTCCGTCTACGCGCACGTGCCATTTTTTCAACATGGCGGCTAACGCTCAATTCGGATTCTTCGGGACTTTCAGTATGTTATTGTACGTATCGTAGGCTACATATTCTGAAAAATTCAGCTCGGTACCTAAAATGTCTAGGTTCAAACAGATTGTGCCGCGACTACACATACCTATTAAACAGAACGGAAAAGTACATGTGTATGTATGTAAGATATGTATTACATGTTTTTGTAAGAACCCTTTTTAGGTTAAAGTTTCCAAAAATACATTGTAGCTGGCAATAATGAATATTTCACCACATCGTCGTTTTTCTGATTGTTTCGGTAGGTGTTGTTTACAATATAATATTATATCGATATAGGAGCCTCTGACAAAATTCCCAAGTCTTGGTCATTTTCTGAACACAGTGGTAAAAACCCAGACCTTCCCTATTCTTTAGGAATTTTTAGAGCCATAATTCACATAATAGTGTAATTTTCTTGGGTGTAATTACTAAATTAGGTTTTATAAATAGACCACTTCAATTTGCAACTCGCTAAGTTTAAAAGTGTAGTCAGTTTAGTACGACAAATTGACTGCAGTAAAAATAAATGTGGTGGTAGATTAATAATATTTCTACAAGAATATATATTATTTAGTCGCCATCTCGAATTTTGAAATGTTATACACCGTAATACATATTTAAACAAAGTTTATTCTAATGAGTACGTACCTCGTACCTCACTTTCATTTATCATGTTTTATATACTTATATATGGTGGAACAATAACAACAAAAATACTAGGTTTATAACAGATGACAGTGTAAAATGGACACTCAATCCCTAGTGATTGGAACCCTTTCCAAAAGTGACATTGACTACGGCTGTTACAAAAGTGAGTCCGCGGATTTGTTATCGCAGTGGTTGAACTCTCTGGAAACTAGATCGTCGTTGTTCTGGTTGCATTACATTGACGCCGACTTCAATGAAGACGAAGCAGAACACGAAAAACGTGCCAACTCTTTAGAGTCCACAGATGGTACACTTAGCGACACGGATGCGGACAATATTGACGACGGAGATGGGGACGATCAAAATGTGGACGTGTTCTCTATGCCTCCTTGCCGTAGTATCGCACATAGGGAGTCTGATCTTCTAGTTGCTCTAACAGAGAACTGCACTTTGGGTCCAGTTTGTTACTTCTGCAGGTAATAAGACAACATATGTACTAAGATATGTTTAAAGAATATATTTTTTCCAACTTTCGTCGTCGGTCTATTAAATCTTTTATATAATTGTTAAGTAGTCTATAGGGTACTCTTCGTAGCTTTTTGAAAATGAATTAATTATATACAATTGTCATTTGTAATTTTATCTAATAATTATCTCCTGTTGATTCCAGCTTCGTTAACGAAACGCTTATCAGTATACTGTGTAGTATTCTCATTTTATTATCCTGGGGCGTTTGCGAACTAAGCTAACCAAACTAAGCAGAAAGAGATAGTTTTTTAGAGGTAATTTCCATTGGAAAAACAAAACACTAGGATTATATTCTGTACATGTGAAATATTAATTTTCAAATCAGTGCATCCTAAGTAAAGTTGCAGAAATGCAAACATGTAAATAAATCGGTTTTACTCGTTTATCTGCGAATGTAACTTTTTCATCGAAAAAAGTTTCAAACAATTGTTGTAGGTATTTAAGAGTGGGTATGCCGTCTAAAAATCAGAAATAAATTACTCTCAAACGCCGCACGGTCCGCGACAAATTATAATTAGACCATTGCAGTTACGAAATTTGTACAGGCGAAAAATAGAAGAAAACATATCAATCTAGGTTTGTATCTTTTTAATATTTTGAGAAAAAATGGTATTAATTAATAAGATTTGTTTTAATTAGCAGCAAATAGCTGATTTTTTTTTAAATATTTAGAATCAAAATATGAGAAAAAGGACTCGATACAAACCTTCATTCATGTTTTCTATGTACCTACTATTTTTATTTTTCCAAAAAACATAATACTTTTTGCAAAAACATGTATAGCACGGAACCGTGCAAAGGCACATTTTGCAACAAATGTTACACTGATACGAGCTCCCTCTGGATTTATTATTGTTTAAGCTCCGCCCTTCACCCAGAATTATTTTATGAATGAGAAAATATAACGAGGGAACGAAATAAGAAATTAAACCAAATCTTCTAATAACACGGGACACGCCCAATAAAATACCAAATTCCATTAATTTATTATTATACTTAACAGGTACTCTACTGTTTGATTATACTACAGGTACGGAATTATAACAATATAGTTACTAGTTATATGTAGCCACCCATGCACTAACAATAATGTGTAATTGTGTTTCAATTCTTCTTTATAAAATGGTGGTATGCTGGTATATTTGAAAACATTTATTGGACAATACAATTGATACTAAATTTTAAAGATGTGTTCTTGTCGTAAACACATGAATATAGAATTATAAGGGGCGATGCGATTTGCAATGAAAGGAGTTAGAAACACAAAAGTAAAGCGCACATTTTCCCATTTTCTCATCAAGTCACACGCATCAGTTTGTTGCATTAGACCAAGTAACAGGATTTTTTTCATAATAACTTTTATTTCTGAGAAAAATAGAAAGAAATGTTTGGGATAAAAACTGTCGGCAGTAAAGTTATCTATCGATCTGTCAAAATAATGAAATCGAGGCTCAAAATGTAAAAAGAAACAGAGAAACCAACTTACTCCTTTAAACCCGAAAATATTTTCCAGAAAAAAGCAACTTCGTGAAAATTTAACAAATCAGAGCTAAAAGTATTGTCCAGAAGGTAATGTGGACCGATGTTGAAAATATTTTCTTGTTGAGATCGCGCACCAATGTAGACGTTCTAAGACTTAAGTTGCAGGTTTTTATCTCTGCTTTCAAAATTTGTAGAGAAAACATTTTTGAATACAAATTTTAGCCATCTTTTTTACTTTCAAAATTTTGCAAATTTTTAGAATCGCTCTGACATTCGTATTTTAAAAAAATGCACTATTAAATTTCATTGATACAAATAATTGATGCTTTGGATTTTTAAAATCTAACCAGTAAAACCAGAGATATTCATATTTTTGAGAAATAACCTACTATGTCTAAAGTTATTAATGATATTTTGATGCTGGGTTTAGTTTAAAACATCTATCATTAAACTTTTGTCTACTATAAAAGCAAATTTGTAAGTTCTCCCCATCCATATATTTTTTTAAGAAAATATGAATATAAAAGTAAGTGTACACTAGGCAAGTTATTTTATATAATATGTGCTAATATGTGATATGTGCTAAGTATATAACACTAGTTCCTTGGTCAAATCGAGAACTACTACTCCTAGAAAGTGCTAATGTGCTAATGTGCTAATATGTGATATGTGCTAAGTATATAACACTAGTTCCTTGGTCAAATCGAGAACTACTACTCCTAGAAAGTAAAATTTCAAATAAAAGGTTGCCTCTATCCTTAATCTTTATTTATTCTCGATATATTTACTTGTTACCGACTCCGAAAAATTGGCATTTGCTTGCTACATTTACGTCTGCAAATTTCAGGTTAGGGTTGTAAAGAAATTCTTATTTTATACTATATACTATCAAAACAGTACCTGAGAGGTCAACCACTTGTAGAAATTACACGAACTGCCGAGACTGCCTTGCCTGCGGCGCCTGCGTAACTCCAACCAGCCGCACTTGCGGGGCTTTCAATTATATGACCGCCACTGCCATGGCTGCCGACAGCCTGCCTAAAATTCGGAGAACGAGTGCTGACGGTGGTTTACCTTTCGATAGACAACTAGTGAATTTCATAATGATCCGTTGAATAGTTTAATGCTTATAAATAATTACTTATCACTGACTTTCTGCGAATCATTTCTCTTATTCTCGGCGTCTATTGGATGTATAACAATAATAATTAAAATTATTTTTTTGTTTAACTTGCCATAATTTAAAAAACGAAAACATTAATGGATATCAATTTTACTATGTCATCACTACATATTTATTAATGAACTGTGGATAATATGAAGGTCAAATTTTAATAATAAAAAAAAATACGTTTTTTTTTTCAAAAACCATGTCGATAAAATGTGAGTATTTGCAAGGATCAGTTAACGAACGGAAAACCCTTTAAGTCTATGCTGAGAAGAAATAAAGATGGAGACACCTTTTTTATTTGAAACTTTTTTTCTGTTTAACAGTTTTTGATTTTAACAATGGTTGCTAATTTTTGTTTATTGGTAAACTACCATTATTTGAGGGAGACTACAAAATAAAAATTCAACAAGTCCTGAGGAATCCCCTGAGGTTCCAAGAGTTTAAATTTTGATTTGTTGAATGATGTGACAGCTAAAGCTTTACACATACGAAAACTAAACAACATTAAAATGTTAAGTTTTCCATTTAGTTATAAACAAGAATTAGTACTATAATAACAAACAAGACTGCAGCTACGGACACGTATTTCGGAGTTATTGCTCTTCATATATGGCACATGAGGTACGAAGGTACAAAATAGAGTACCTACAATATACTGTGCTTTACGATCTTTGTTGGTCTTGCTTTTAACAATATAACAATATTATTTATGCCATGCTACGCTGATGAGGAGCAATAGCTCTGAAACGTGTGTCCGTAGCTGCAATATTGCATACCACTAATTTTTGTTTATAATTTTTATCGGACCTCATCAACTCTTATTCTTTTTGTTTAATATTATTATTTCCTTATTGACGATTATTATTAATTAATGCAGATTACTAATTATTGAATATCTTTTCCATTATGCAAAAATATAGATATACTCGTATACTCCATATTACAAATTAAAATTCTAGGGAAGCATAATACCTAGCCGCCTAAATTATAAATACTGTATTTATTGAAGGAATAATATGTTAAAAACGCATTTAGGTTAGAATGATAGGATAGATGTGTCGGGTGTCGGCATAACCTTTGAGCTTTGGCAGGTAGAATTTATATACAATCATGAACTAATTTCGAGCTTATACGTAAGTGGAATCGCGGTCATTCATTTCTATTTACTACTACATAGGTACTATAAACACGTAAAATAATATTTTATCGTTTTTAAAGGACCGCCCACTGGAGTTTCCCTTTCACCTCCCCTGTTGCAAATTTTAGCAGCTTGTCGAGGCATACATACTCTTAAGAAACCTACAAATGGCGTTGACTCAAAATCCGTTTGCTAGATTTCACAATTCTTGCAACCATCCGGACATTGGAAATGACAACACCATACATAAAACATAAACTTTTTCAGGACTCGGCTTCGCCTCGTCCGGAAACAGCTACGATCCACTCTCGATTACGACACCGCTGTATTTCGACCTTAAATGAACTGGTAACTTGACCCCCTTTGATATATGCAACCCGTATTATATTTGCATATAACAGCCGTTGCATTGTTGCATATACGACAGTCTCACTCGACCGCGACACCGCTGTCTTTTGACCTTGAACGAACACTGGTAACTTGACCGCCATATACGAACATAAACATTTCCAATGTTAAAAACATCGAAAAACGACATTTTTTTATCTCGAGTCCTGAGGGTCGGAGGGACTTTTAATTCGCATAAAAGTGGCAGCTACTCGAATATCCGCTTTACGTTTCGATACACGAACAATCGACAAAGTTATTCCATTTGTTTATACCGAATAAATATGCATAATTTGGAACGACGTTTTTAAGCAACTTAATTGAAATATTTAACTTCGGCTTTGAGCTCAGTGATAGTACAACTATTAAGGAGTAGAAAACTTTTTGTAAAATTGAAATCGGACCACTTTCTTTTGCGGAATTCAAATTTCACTAAAATCACTTTTTGAATAAACAATTGAATTTTTCTAAAACTAATCATTCGTCGGAATTCGGGTTGCGGCCGCTTTTCAAGCACATTATGATGCATATTTCCTGAGATTTTTTATACCATAAATTAATTATTACAATAATTATTAAAAAATAAAAAATGTAATTTTTTCATGTTTTTATTTTCAATTTTCGAGAAATCTAACAAACTGATTTTTATTTAGCGGGCGCCATTTTGTAGGTTTTTTAGATGCCTACAACTATTGTTTGAAACTTTTTTCGATTAAAGAATTACATTCGCAGATAAACGAGAAAACCCGATTTTTTCACATTTCTTCGTACGTAAAACGTCCACCATTTTGTTTCTGCAACTTTGCTTTGGATGCACTGGTTTGAAAATTGATATTTCATATGTACTGAATATAATATTAATGTCTTTTTTCAATGGGATTTACCTTTACCTAGACATTTTTCTACTTGGTCTAAACGCAATACATGAAAATGTGAAATATTTACCCGATTTTAGAACCTTTTTAATGATACTTTACTCCTCAGGTATTTAGCGTATGTAGTTCTTTTTGAGTTCATTTTTTCGTTATTTTATAGGGAAAAAAGGTGTACCAGTAGAGTTTCGTTAGAGCCAAAAGAGAAAACTCTTGGAACTCTTTTATGTTGTGTTTGGTATCTTATGTTCAACAAAATTGAGCACTTAAAAAAATCTGATCTCGTCTAAGTTTAAAATTAGAGATGCGGGACGGCGGATTCAAAATGGCGGACCAGAAACTTTAAAACGCGTGTAATTATTCTAAAAATGTGTGAACTTATAGTATAAGCCACAGCACTGTGTCGCGAAACAATTGTCATGTTTACTAAATAAAGTGAAAATCAAGGCTAATATAGTTTTCTTCCCAATAGTTATGGCATTTGATGTAATTCTATTTTCTTAGTAGTATCTGTGAATTATTAATTACTAATTGTATAATAATTCAAAATGATAGATTTAAAATGGCCGAACTTACGCCTAATGATATTTATAATAAATAAGTTTGAAAATGAAAGGATCATCAATTATGTGATGTAAAATAAAAGTTATGGTGGGAAATATTAATTTTATTTTTTTTCCTTCTTTGGGACTTCCTGCCACATGTATGTTTTCTTTTTAAGCGGTACTAGGAGAATCTACAAAATATATCACAATTAACCAGTGTGTTACTGGTAAATAACCTCTACGCCTGTGACGTTTACGTCAAAGGATCAGTTAGAGGTTGGTTTTTTTAAATAAACAACACAAATAAGTATAAAAACTTGAAATTAAATATTTCGCCGACGTTTCGGAAATCTAATCTGTTTCCCTTTTCAAGGCTTTTTTTTGGCAATTCTTTTTTGCTGTGTATGACAAATACACAGCTCTAAGAATGTTTGTTATATTCAATATCCATAGATACTTACTATTTACATAGTTAACAGTTTTTTAGTTTTTATACAATGTTAAGTTTGTGAAGTTCTTTTAACATTGGCAGCCAAGTTGTACAGACATCTACGGAACAATTCGACACGCAACTATCCTCATTCAATAATATTATCGCGGATTCTTTAATTTTTCTTTTTTTTGCTATCTGCCTCTTTTGTTAAAATTTTTGCCGAATCCCAGTTTATTCTATGTCTGTTCTCCCACGCGTGTTCGCAGATCTTGGACCTCTGAATTTCATTTTTTCTGATATAATTTTGATATTCGCCCAGTCAAAATTATATCAGAAAAAATGAACGCTGTTGCAGCCCCGCATGACGCACTATAACATGAATTCTGTTTCTCACACCTTATTTCACAATACGACGATTGATGTTATCAAAGCTTGTTTCTCATTAATCTTAGATTTGATATATTGTAAACGCTTTTCTTTGCTGTGAATGATTTTGGTACAACCACATGCATATCTAATTTTGATGTGTTGCGGTAGCTTTCTTTATTTAAAAAATCTGCAACAATGTAATTTAATGATGCCCCTTATTGGACAAGAACATGACTTCAATAGATTTTATTATTTATTTAGATCCGTGAGAACTACGAGATAACAAACATGAACTAGCATACTTCTTAAACCTTCGTTGTTATACTTTACAAACAACGTAGCTTCATTGTTTCTGGAAATAATTAGGTACTTAGTGAACGGCTAACATGACAGGTTAGAAATTGGATGTAAATGTCTTATTTTCTTCCTAACGAATCTGCTTTGTTGTACACAGTTCTTCTTGCTTAGGATAATTTATTTTATTTCGTTTTGGTTGTGATTGCTTCCTAGACAGAAATCACTTTATTTAGTAGTGATTTTACAATTAAAGTTGGTGTTGTGTATAAATGCAGAAAATTATTAATTATACTTCGATAGCCCCCGTCCGGGCCATCTCGTATAATTGAGGATTGAGGAAACTTCCTCAAGGTAAGTCGTTTACCTCTAATTTTATCAAGAAAGAATTGGATAATGGTAATAGACAATACCTAATATATAGCACGGGAAATAAATTATAAATTTGGTGTAATAATGTGTTAATACATGACTGACTAAAACTTTGAAGTCGCGTCGGTAATAACGCTTACTTTACGAAATAAAAAATGTTTAAGTGAATTACCCACCTGTGGAATTTAGGAGGTGGAAAAAAATCGGTAAAGGTAATTCCAAAGATCTTTATTTGTTGGCACTTTTTAACTACTCATTCTTTTTCCTGTCGAATGACCGCCCTGAATATTTTTTATAACTAAAAGTATTTTAGATTTCCTGAGTTCAAAGTGTGTCAAGTTCGTTGACGGACACGTGTTCGGTGGCTCCTACAAGGTCTTGAGATAAAGCCGGATAAAATGGCAACAAAACGTACGAAATTGTATCGAATTAAAACATGAACAATTCTGCATTGATTGATATAAATTAGCACGAGTCTGGCTATTTCATATAGTTGATATTAAATTATGTTGGTTGAACATAGCAACACAAAAGCGTATATAAACAACCCGAAAAAGTGTAGTGCCTGACCGTAAAATCTATACCCGGATCCATCCCTTTTTCAAGTGGGTGATATAATAAGCAACATACAGCTAGCTGTGAACGAAACAGATAAGTTTTGTTTATTTTAGTTTAGTTTATTAATGTATTCTATTTCCTTATTTAAATTGTAAGTACATATAGTAAGCATATATACAACTTTGCCAAATTAAATAGCCCATGCTCCCATGGCAAAAAAGTACTCCATCGAACACCTCAAATTTAAAAGGTGAAAGTAGTTGCAAAACATGTAGAAATCATGTTACGCCCGCCATATTAGTAAAAATTTGTTAATTGTTATTTTTGAATTTACCAAAAAAAAAAAAGATTATATTTTTCAAAACACCTGCTTGAAATTTTCTCAATTTGTGGTAAATAATGAACCATTTTTGAAAAAATTTGTCTGTCTCACAATTTTTGTTAATTAATTTGTCAGACTTAATTTTGAATGTGCAGCATCAATGCATCATGATCAATCACTGGCATCTCATAACACCTCCTTAAAAAAAATATAAGAATTAAGTCTGACATGGTGAAAAAAAATTTCCAATTACATAAATTTCTATGCATTGAGGAGATCTTAAACTTCAGTTGTTTTTTTAAGGAGGTGTTATGAGATGCCAGTGATTGATTCTGATGCATTGATGCTATGCATTAAAAAATAAGTCTGGCAAATTAGTTAGCAAAAATTGTCAGCCAGACAAGTTGTAATAGACAGGAAAGATCTTAAACTTTATTTTAAAACAAAAATAAGTAGGTTATGAAGTGCACTTTCATAAAAAAAAATTATAACAAAATGTAATGTAATTAATAACAATTGTCAGACAGACACATTTTTTCAAAAATGGTCCATTATTATTTACCACACGTTGCGAGGAGATACGAGCAATTCCTTGCCAAAAAATGTGGGTTTAGAGTTAAGGTTATTGCTATTTATATCAATAATCCTAATTTGATCTAATTGACCCAGATTAAATAAATAAATTCAATTTTAGAAGACAAATAAACAAATATTAAATAAATAAATTCTATTCTAGAAAACAAATAAATAAGGATCAACTAAATAATTTCGATTCTAGAGAACTTTTTTAATACGTTGCAAGCATTCATTCATTACGCCACAGTACAATTCTGTAGCTTTCCATAATACTTGCTCTTTTATGAATCACTTTAAAGTTAAATCCTATCATTAAGCGCCATCGCCTAAGTGTTTGTTCACTAAATGACACTACATCTGCTGTTTTCAGTTCCATATGTACTGATTGTACTGTTGGTATCTCTCTCCTTATACTTACTGTAAACTAAATCTCTTAACAACTTCACCACAGACAAATCTAATGCTCGTGATTTTCCTTTGCCCGATTTAGCTTTTCGATTATATGGTCTTTCCTTAATTAATTTATAAATAGTTTTTTCTGGAATTTCTGTTAATTAGGCGGTTTTTTCCACAGCTCCGCTTTCACCTTCACCTTCTTTTATATTTTTATAAATATTTAAAACTACTTTTTGGGTATGTTCGCATAAATGTTGCCTCGAAACTGTCTCTGTAATTTGCGAGCTGTTAATAATCCCCGTACTTTCCTGTCATTCTCTGCTAGTGCTAGTTAAAGAACCTTCCCAAGGCCTAAACATTTTCACGATATTATTTTTCCACAGCCACATATACACAAAACACGCGATTAATTCACTACCCGCCAAAATATTTATAAAAGCACAATTGCATAAAATACGCTAAAACACAAAGGAAAATATAATACACCTGTTAAAGTATATTACCCTTGACACTGACAATATTAAAAGTTCGACTCTGTCGTCCCCGCTAGGTCATAAAATATTTTCTGTAGGGGCGAGTTGGTAAATATGAAGAAAATAAATAAATTAAATAATTGGAACAGGTGTGTTTTCGTCAATTTATTACTTTAGTCATTCCAGAACATACTTTGTGATATATGAATAATGATGTTCTATGTATTAAGTAGTATAATATATTTAATATGTTATAGAGAAGTTAGCTCGAAAATCGACATGTCCTGATCTCCCCTCAATGCTGTACTGTAACTAAGAACTAATAATTAATTTTTCAGTATAAATTCCATAAGTGTGAAGAGAAATAGTGTACGCCCATGGTTGAACTTTCTCTGAGTTATTTATATCTCTGTCCTTTCCAGACAGAGTATAAAAGCATTTACCAATTCGTTTCGGTAGGATCCGAAAATCGCGTCATTTTATTCATCATAAAAGATTTGAATAAAAAAATTCAAAATAGACCACAGATAAATTATTCTTCCCGCATTATAATAATTAAAATGTAAGCTCCTTTCCCAATATCCCCTTACTTTCTCCTAGCTTCCTTGTTTGCACACACACTTATTATCTTACTTATATGGAATGTCAAATAGTTGGTGTAAAAGGGAAGTATCACACGCGTTTTTCATAGTTTACCTGTTTATATAGTGGGTGTTGGAAGCCGATATTTACTGCCGTCGCCACTAATAAAGAGAATGGAATGGAATGGCGTTACTGTAGGTCATGAACAATGCCAAGAATTATTATCGTTTTTTAATTGTGGTGCGATCGCCGACTGAATAATCTTAAAGAATTTGTACGGAAACGAGAGAAGTTCCTTTCTTATTTGAATATGGATGGGTCGTTTCAAATATTTTAACATATTTGGCAAATAAAAGGAATTTGAATTTCTAAAGGCTGTAAATAATTAATTAAGTTTATAATAAATTGGCAGTAAATGTCAATGTGAAATTGGGACCACTTCAAAAATTGGAATGTGGAATAATTTCTTGGAAAATTATGAAAAAATATTTATTTTGTGATTGACATTGGGAGTCAGAGTCACGCACCGAGAGATTCGCACAGTAAACATTATACTGGTTGCGACATCCGAGTTGGTAAATGCGACGAATAACTTCAAATAAAGCATTATTGAAAAAGACATTTGACACAGAAGTTTCAATAATTCAAAAATAAGCTCTACGTTCTACAATTCTTTTTATTTTGTATTCTGCGTGAAAAAATAAACAATTTTTGTTACAACTATTTTTCTGTTTGACTGCATTGTTTGCGACTAATTAAGCATGAAACGTAGGCGTGGTAGTGGTTAGTGGTCGTTCAAAAGCAAGTACGGTAGCGTCCGAAGAAGTCTTAAACCTTTCACAATAATTATTCGCGCAATTGCACATCAGAAGGGGGCTTCCAGATCGACGCTATTACGTGTTGTGCATGGTCAACTCCTTCGTCCCTAACATTTACAAAAATAAACTCCTGAAGACTACCCTCATTGGAGCGCTTTCTACCAATGATTTTTGTGTCGCAATTTCATCCAAACTAGCTTCGGAGGAGCTGCGTTATTCTCGAATGACGTATGTTTTACTCGGGATGGTTATTTCAATGGTCGAAGTCTGGAGCGATGACAATCCTTATTCTATCGCAACAATTTTCCATCAATATCTGGTATAATGAGAGATAACTTGAACGTGTGCTTGAGCGGCCATATTTATCTCCAGTTGCAGTTTCTGCAACATGTTTTGCATGCACTTTTAGAAAATGTCTTATCTTCGAAAATAAAACGAAACAATTGATCTCAGAAAATCGGGATACCTCCATACTTCAGTTGTGCGCCAGTATTTGAATCAGCGTTTTCCGATTAAGTGGATTGAAAGAGGAGGTCCTGTAGCTTTGCCCGCGCGATCACCTGATTTTACCCCTCGATTTTTTCTTTGGGGTTTTGTGAAATCTCTGATATAAGAAACTCCTGTACTTGGAGAGGAAAGTCAATTGGCAAGAGTCGTGGCCACTTGTACACAAATCCAAGTTATTTCAGGAATATTCCAATGGGGTCCGCGAATTTATGAACCGCCGATGAAATCTATTATTAGAAGTAAATGGTCAACTGTTGTAAATTCCAATAATTTACTCCACTACCAGAACGGCTAATTTTGACTATCAGCTATCTATAATCCCTCAAAATTTGTGGGTATCATTTCGAAACACCCTGTAATTTTTTCTCAAGAAGCTGTAGAATTTTATAATGTTTAATTTTTGGAGGCGTAGTTATTTTCGAGGCAGATGATTACTTTTTTACAATTAATAATTTCTATATTTTGACACGCCTTTGTTAGCTTAACCAGTAACTTATTATGTAAAGAGTTTATCACTTAATTTTCGCCCACTTTTAAATGACCTATTGACTTGAAATTTTTCATGTGTATATGGTTTGCATGACAATATATTCTGACATTTTTATGGAAAATTCGAATGTGGTGTTTTCAAGATGGCGGACAATTCTCATTTAAAATACGATATTACTAAAAATTGATATCTGAGGATTTTTGAGATAGAAATTCAAAAATTCATAATGACGACGTCAATATGGCGAATTAGTTTTATCATTCATCATCTAACTCTACTGAAAATCGGGATCTGAGAGTTATGGAGGTTACAGATTGTAAATGGTCGAAATTTAACTATTCAGTATGGCGAATAAGTTTCATAATTTGTCGTCTGATTCGTCTGAAAATCGATATCCGAGGATATCTAAAGTATATTCACGGACGGCTGAGAACAACAAATATGCGTGATTGCCTCCTGATCGTGACGTGTTCCATCCCCATTGGTTGCATTTTTCAGGAGAATGACAGCGGTTTTCTCGACTTCAGTTATATGTAATTTGCGTAAAGTGTATTTGTATTTATTCGAACATTTGAATTATTATAACTCATAAACGGTTTAGTGAATCCATTTGAAGTTTATGGTAGTGTATTATCAAGTTTAAAAGAACAATATTCTAATATCCAATCATTCTAATATCGATCAGGAAACTCCTTGTGTATTCTTAATAATTTTACACACGAAGGGCTCTGGTGAACTATGCACACATGAACAGCGCATGTATTTGTTTTGACGCGGTGTCAGCGGTCTGGGATTATACTATAAGGTCACGGATTAGAAATATTTAGTAGAAATTCAAAAATTAAAAATGGTGGCTTCCAGAAAACGAATAGGTTTAGTCATTTATGGGTAGGGATTTTTATTATGGAGCAAGTTTGATTTATAGATTTCATCTGTGGTACTGCTTCCGAATCGAACAAATCACTGATCTAATTGGGACAAAACTAAAAAGAAAACAAATAAATAATTTAAATAAAAATAAAAACCCTTTTAAAAATCTACTGAAATTTTTAGAAAATGCACTAAAAGGGAGAAAACATAATGTTAATAACAATTATTACTATGTTAATAAACATAAAAAAAACAGTTTTACTCGTTGCCCCCTCCCCGCCCCCCCGCGTTTACTTTTATTAACATAATAATAATTATTAAACTTATTTTATTATTTTTAGTGCATTTTTTAACAATTTCAGTTGATTTCTAAAAGCGCGCCTTTCATTTTTTTAAATAATTGTTTATTTATATTTTACAGACATAAACGTAGTCATAATGTGTGCTTGTAATTTCCTTTTCATTATATCGAAGAATAATAAATATAAAACAAAGTAAGAAATGCATTATTATTAGTTTCAAATAGCAACTGCAGTGTATGAAAGTGAACAACACACTAATTTATATTCTAAACATTTTTTCTCCAACTTTTACTATCTGTATAACAGTGTTTTAAATGGAATTTTAAGTATCTGGACGAACAATCAGAATTTGCTGAAAATAACATTGATATTCTGATGGAGTCCGTTTTCGCGCGTAGATCCATTCATTGCTTAAAACAATGAAATATAAACAAAAACGTTTCCGGAACGTTCGAGAATTTTTTTCATCCTAAGTGATGTCTCATGTCAATTATAATAGGTAATACGCTTATACCATAATTATTTTAAGTCTAGAAAGTTGCATTTCTAACAGCATCCCTAATAGACTTAATCACACTACGTTAATTTCTTTTGCCTAACCTTTGAATAGTAATTGAGACGTCTTGAATAAACCTGTATATTATAATGAATAATTTATACGAGGTTTTCTAACTGAGAGCGCGGAACTCATTCTGGGAGTATGTAATTTGAATGCACAGATAACGATCAATTTATTTCGAGGGCTACCTAATTCGATTTTGTTGTACACACAAAACATCCTGGTTTTTAGATATTAAAGCCATTAAATGGCATGTAAAATTAATTAGTTTTTCTAACACCTACGTGGAAAAATGAAATAAAAAGTTAATCAAAAACAAAGAACAACAAACTAATTCAAAAATAAAATAAGATCAACTTAAATTTTTATATCAGATAGCTAACAAACTGCTCAAATCACAAAAAAGCCTATTAATAACACTAATATCCAAACTAAAAATTAAGAGTAATACAAAACAGTTAAACAACTTGAAATAAAATTAAAACTATATGGCAAATTGTATAGAATAGGTTACAAAATAAAAAAATATATATCAGTATTAATAGTCCAGTCGCTAAAGTAAAAAATACACCAGAAGCTCGCAAAATGTTACCTGAGATTTTCGTTCCGTAACTGTCAGTGCGAGGATTAAACATCACAAAACCAGAAAAATCAGTTCTGGGGGTGCCGCACAACCCCCCAAAAAACCACCCCTTCGGCGAAAAAAGCCTTATTTTACTGATAATTCGTTAACCGTTGAAGATATAAAAAAATTGCTCATCATAAAAAAGAAAGCTTGGCTAATTGCCTAAAAAAGTCATCTTGTGATTTTCTTCTATATGCCATGGTTTTCAAGGAAATCGATATTGACAAAAATTGCAAAAAATTTTTAATTCGCGCGAATTTTCGTTTATTTGAATTTTTTTGCGCACGGCCTATAGAAAAAATTGAATTGCTCGAAAACCAAACAAGCTAGGAAGAAAAATCAAAATGGGTTTTAAAGGGGATATAAAATACTCTCCTGTGTTGCCATTTTTGAGGGCTATAAATATTTATTAGTATATAAAAATAACAATATAATATAGTTATCTCTTGATTTTTTGTGGATCTAAGTATTCATAGCCCATAAAAAATAACTGACTATAATATAAGTTATAAATCTTTTAGTTCAAGGTAGTACTTTAATGCAGAAAAAGTTAGGAAAAAAATATTCACATTTACAAATTTAGCAGCATATTAAAATTAGCCAAAAAAAATCCAAATAAGGTTGCATATTCAATTTTTGATATTTTTTAAACACAATTTTTTAACTATTAAATGATTAGAAACAATAGTTATATGATATATAAACTCAAAAAAAATGTTTGACCTAAATTTTCAAGATGTTTGGGTCTTTTTATATTTTTAGGAAACAATAAAAAATCGGCCAAAATTTGGCTAAATTCAACATTCTGGTAAATTTGTAAATGTGAATATTTTTATTCCTAACTTTTTCTGCATTAAAGTACTACCTTGGACTAAAAGATAATGCATTTATACCTTATATTAAGGCAAGTTATTTTTTATGAGCCTGTCAATAGTTAAAAAGTGCAAAAAATCAAGAGGTGACTATATTATATTATTTTTATATACTAATAGATCTCAATAGCCATCAAAAATGGAAACACAAAAAAGTATTTTATATCCCCTTTAAAACCCATTTTGATTTTTCTTCCTAGCATGTTTGGTTTTCGACCTATTTTTTCTATAGGCCGCGCGCAAAAAACGTGCCCATTAAATATATAAATTTTGCAATGTTTTTTAATATCGATTCCATGGCATATACAAGCCCTTTTTTAGGCAATTAGTCAAGATTTCTTTTTTATGATGAACAATTTTTTTATATCTTCAACGGTTAACGAGTTATCAGTGAAATAAGGCTTTTTTCACCGAAGGGGTGTTTTTTTAGGGGGGGGAGGGTGCGTGGTACCACCAGAACTGATTTTTGTGGTTTTGTGATGTATAATCCCTCCACTAACAGTTACTGAAGGAAAATCTAAAAATTGTACTATAAGCATAAGGATGAATTATTATTATGCAAGGATATTCCTTTTTTACCTGATTATTCGAACCATTGTCCGTGTTTCCCAATTTGGTAACTAAGTGATCTGTTAAACAGTTCACGGTGCTGCGGTGGACGTTTTCCAAATTTAATTTTTTGATAAAACTATGTAGGAGTCCTGTTGAAAAATGAACATACCATGAAAAAGACATACTGTCATACTGTGTGATGCAATCTTCCGTTGTACATATTAAGTCATATTTTATTTCCGGTTTCCGTTTTGCCCCACCACGTCACAATTTTTCTCTATCCTCAGAAAATCGTTAGAAAAATGCAATTTTCCCTTTTTGCATGTTTCTAAATGTTTTTTGAGTATAGAAAAAATTGTGATGTGGTGGGGCAAAGATGATACCGGATTCGGATTCAGCAAGCCAAAATACACTGCAGATGATTGGTCTGGTCCATGTAATCGACATTTTTTTGTGTGTCTGTGCCTGTGTAATTAGTTTCAATATGAATTTAATTGTTTTAATCAAGAACTGTGCGTCGGACGAGAAAAACGCAAGAGACCGTTTTCTTGTAGCACTGATCAGGTTAATCAGGAAAAATGTCAGTGGCGTACCACTTTTTTGGTAAAATATATCAGAGGACATGCGCTCGCAGGGACGTCACTGGTGGAGCGATACAATATGTTTTCTAATTAAAATATTTGGATCTATATCCTATTAACACATACCAAAATTGAAAGTATCTAAAATAATTTCTGAGACATTCAAAAATAACAATTAGAAAAAAAATGTTCAAGCCATTGCGGACATATGTTCATATGAACTTTTCTTCATAAAATGCCCTAAGGAATCACACCCTGAAATATTAGCACGTCATTAAGGAACACTCTGTATATATCTATTTCTCGGAAATCACCCTTTTTTATGACTGCGCGTTGTGACAGTTTTCTTTCTAATGTAAAAACCTTCAATTTGGTATAGGTCACATTGCTGCACTAAATAAATCGACCAAAAATGCTAATTTCGACAGACTATTGCATATAATGTATTGATACAAGAACCATATAAGCAATCTGCATAATTTAAAATGGACAAAACTAGATTTTCCCAGAGGAACAACCTATTTTTTAACATTTTATTCACGTCGTCCTCAAATCCCATTATGAAGTAGTACGAATATTTCACCATGTTTTTATAACGTTTGAAAATGTTCCATTTGTTATTGCTACGTAAAAGCAGTCTTTGGAATTTGTCGCCGCGGGTCCGAGTAAATGTTGAGTACTTAAACAGTCGGCAGTATATTAGCTTAAGAGCCAGTGTGTAAAATCGACTATTTACCTGCTAATAATGGTCGTATACTGAGGAATATATGATACTACTCACCAAAGGTAGGAGATCACAAGCCCCCAAAGTGGGTTGATTTTGGGCCAGGGGCCATATGGAATAATAAAGATTTTTGAACCGAATGAATACTTGCTAACAACTGCGGTATACGATAGTCTGTATTATTCTATTCTGAGTTGATAAGAAAAAAGTTACAATTTTTTGCTGGTACAGGAAAAAGCGCGGCAAATTTAAACATTGGCCATGATCCAACCGAATGAATACCACCTCTACTTTTTGGCAAAACATTTGTTATAACTATTTGAGACCATGTACAAAAAGTTACAATTTTCCCACGGTCCAAGAAAAGATGACTATTTTTGAACCCGTATTTATGGGCCCCGTTTTCCGTCGAGAACTTTCCATTTGATAGGGGCTTTGTGAAACTTTCAATTTTTGTCTGAGTCCAAAATGGCCTTGTAACTTTATTTTGGACCATGGGAAAACTGTAACTTTTTGTACATGGTCTCAAATAGTTATAATAAATGTAGAAGTGGATCATGACCAATTTTTAAATTTGCCGCGCTTTTTCCTGTACCAGCAAAAAATTGTAACTTTTTTTTTATCAACTCAGAATTATACAGACTATCGTATTACCGCAGTTGTTAGCAGGTATTCATTCAGTTCAAACATCTTTATTATTCAATGGCCCCTGGCCCAAAATCAACCCACTTTGGGAACTTGTGACCCCCTACCTAAGGTGATTAGTATAATATATTCCTCAGTATACCACCATCATTGTTAGCAAGTATTCAAAATAGTCGATTGCACACTGGCTCTTAAGCTATATACTGTATCGGCGACAAACAATAACCAATGAGAGGATCTATGAGGTCACGGGAAGCGCCCGAAAACTTTTTTTTTCCTCTTAAGCAATGTAAGAAGGTAAAATAATGTATTTTTTTACGAGATTTCAGAATTTAAAATTTATAAAATATCCGAGATGACCCCATTTCCAATATTCAAATCGGGGCAAACTAGGTAATTTTTTTTTATATAGATAATTAATTTTATAATTTTTGTTTCAGCAAAAAGAATTCCATCGTTCTGCGGACACAACTCTCCGTTCGAGTACACACAATAATAGGTAAGTAATTATTAATGTTGAAAGATAAGGAGATGGGTGGGGGAGGGGGAGTTACACGTTGAAATCTTTGATGTGAAATTCACACTAAAATAATTTCCACACCTGTAGCCTGTTGACTTATATATAATAGTACCTCATAATTCACTATGTTCTTATAGTTCACTACATATTTATAATGCACATAAAATCTCAAAGTTGCCAACCGAGCTAATATAAGGAGAGACCGCCCAACTAGCAATTTGATGTTTTGTAGAAGCTGAAAGAATGTTTACGGAACATTTTTTATAAAACAGGATTGTTGATATAAACCTTTTCAAAACAACAAAATGGGCACAATTTATGAAACAAAATAGTTCTTTAGTTTATTTTATTATGGCTTTCACAGGTGTTATAAAATAACTGTATAAACGTTTACATGGGATTTCAAAAATTAGTAGATAATAATTATAAAATTATTCGAGACACGACAGAATATTTTTATAAGCATTATGTTATTTCCATTGATAATTTTTTGTTATGTACAGCAACAACAACATAAGTTATTTATTTCTTGCAGACAATAATAATTCTGAAAATAGTTTTAAAATATTACAAGTGTATATAGATTCTGTGTGACATGGCGGCATAACTGGCATGTTTAATGTAATATGAGATAAATGTTAACTGATTAAGACTTCGTTTCGCTAACAGCAAAGCGATTTTGGGCTGCAAAGGAAATGTTTCTGTGAAATATGTGGTATATATACAATGAAGTTTTTGAGCGCTCTAAAAATAACGAATATTCATCAAAATTAAAAATATAAAGTGAAAATAAAAAATCTGGTTGGTACAAAATGTATAAGGCTAAAAAATAAAAACTAAAAAATAAAATTATAAAAAAAACATTAAAGAGAAAGCTTTCATTCAAAACAAAAATACTGAAAAAAAGAAAAATTAAAAATGTACTAAAAATATATTTATTTAAATTCATACATCTGGAAAGTAATGCTGGGGGGGCGGCCAATTGAACTAAGTAACTGTGCAATAGTGTTATAAAACCGCCCCCAAAGCTTTTAGTCCCAGATGTATGAATTTAAATGTACTGCTTTCAACATTATTACACAGTATGAAACTGAGTCGTGTAAAAGACTTTACTGTAAATGAGAAAACAATATGGCGCATAAAAATGGTGCCACACATATTTTAGTCTCTAAAGACACTTTTTCTCTTTGTAACTATTTTGTAAGCGTGTACTTCGTTTATATAACAATGGTTTAGCAACTACGGCCAAATAAAATATGCTCCCAGCAATAACATTGTGTTGAAGAATCCAAAAGAATTGTTTTATTATTGCTTAGCTGAACTCTTAAAAAATAGTTTTATAAATGTTTACAAATTGACCGAAAAGTGACGGAGGTCATTACTATAAGTCTGTTATAAACCAATTTTGCTCCGTGAGGTAAATCATCCTATAATAACTGTTGTATAGACGTTTATAAAACAGCGAGAAACAAATTCTACAAAATATTTTATAATTTAGCTGTAAGAATATTCTTAGCATTTATTTTTACTACGAATTAGTTGTGAAGACTAAATAATCACTTGGTAGTTCTAATAAAACAAAATAATTTTGCAGATCAGTAATGCAACAGTAATAAAATAAAGTTGAGCGGGGCATGCTGTATTTTTCTATACTATGTTAAATAATAAACATAGTGTATTACTTAATGGGTAATAAACTATTACTTTTATGCAAATTATGTTCTGGCATGATTAAGGTCCGTACTTTGAATTTATCTGTCAATGTCACGAAGGGCGGGCAATGCGTCCACCAGTGCATAAGATAATCAATCCTATACAAAACAGAGTAAGATTTTTTAATTTACCAGAAACGTCTTTCAGTTTCTACCGAAAACACGATTTTTGGAAGGTTAATGATTGTTAGAATTTACGGAGTTGTTTTTTACCTTTTCAGTAGATACCAGTGACATTTTGCAAATATGCAAGTGTTTCCATGTACGCTATTGTACACCTTGTATACAGAGTTGTTTATTGTAATTCTATGCCATAATCAATTCCAGTTTAATAAGTATCAGAAATTGCGTCTCGGTACCTTTTTCATTTTGAAGATATTCTACTTTAAGAATTTACAAAAATGTACTATTGATTTTGATTCATCAGCAGTTCAGTAGTTTCTGTCTGTATAATTTTCATGTCACAACAGTGAATTTTCAACAAAAGATATCTTAACTAATAATTTAATACATAAGCATATTTAAATTATTTAATCAATTAATTTTTTTAAACATTAATTTGAACCCGTGATAGCTCTTCGATATTCAACGGATTTTTCTTGTCCAAAGGTTTACATTAAAATAAAGATGCAAACGTGAAAATCTGTAACTAAATGTACTGAGTTAGCTTGACTTTCACTAATATATCACAGAGTTAATGAAGTGAATTAAGAACATTTCCTATTAATAAAAGTAAAATGTGCAATTGAACTTTTATAATATGAAAATTGTTAGCACTCGGCTATCTACGTACTATAAAGTTATAGAAATTGTGTACGTGGTTGTGTTTTGAAATACGTATTAATTTTTAATTTTACACGATTTTACACAGAGTAAAAGTGTTGAAAATAAAATTACAACTTATTAATAAAGTAATTTCTCTGTAATTTTAACAAAATAATTAAACAAAAGCAAGATTTCTAATGTACATTACAATAATGCTGCTAATGAGGTAGAGTGAAAAAATAATATATTTGTCAAGCATATTAGAAAATTTAATAATAAAATATTATATATAAGAATGCATGCGCCTTCCGGATTCACGTTATTGAAAGGAAGAAAGTGAAACGTTTTTAAATGATACATAAGTTTTATGTGTATTGTCTTGGGCTCGCTAATATATAATAAGAGAATATAACTTATGTCACGTGACATCATCAATTTGCCTAGGAGCCCAGGCTCCAGAGAAATAGAAGCTGAGATGAAATAATCATTTTGTGAAACTTTGCATAGAGGTAGGTTTTTGGTGGTAGAAAATTATAATAAAAAGACTAGCTTCGTTATAACAAAATAAAATGGGATTAAACTTCTAAAAATTGGTTCTTTTAACAAAATAACTTTTAACACAGAAAATATGTTTAAAAAACGCAAAGAACTCAGAGCACAAAAGTCTGCACAAAAAATGTTACGAATAATTTCGTCCATGCAAAATGTTTTTTTTTGCATATTCTGTGAAGACCATTACACCATCTTCACCAACCAACTTAAGCTACTCAGCTATAATAGTAACAGTTGCTTGGCAAGTTTTTTAGTTTTTGTATGGCTCCCTCAACTTCTGATTTTAGTGTTACGAAAATTACCCGAAATGTGAAGTCAATGCCTTGAAAAGTAATTAAAGATTTTGTGCCAAAACTCATGGAGAAAGGCTAAGACTCGCGACATTATAACTTTGAATTTTATTTTATGCGAAGTTGGATTTAAAACAACATTTTTGCGTTCAATATCTGTAAGAAAGTAAAAAAATTACAAATAAAAATAAATTATAAACGTTGGATATTCTCGCATTTAATCTTTAATAAATATCGAGGAATGAAATTCAGCGTAAAATTGTAAGCTGGGTTGGAAGCCATTTGGATTTATGAAGCATAATTACCATTAATACCAGTGGAATAATAACCTTGATGTTTTTTTATATAAATGAATAATTGTTATTTTAGTCCTATGTCTGTATATCTACCAAGACATGGGCAATACGAGGATAAGCAGTTTGATTTATGTGCAATGCTATATGATTTTAAAGGCTTATCAGTTTCCCATGCGACATTATTATTTCCGTTAAACCATTTAAATAAACTTTATTTAAACAGGAGTTTACAAATAATGATTAAATCTGTGAGAGAGTGGATATTAAAAATAAACTCTATGAATGAATAAGTCACTAAATTAATAAAATTTATTAAAATGAATATTAATAGTCGCTGCTATCTCTCCTGAGTTCGAGTCTTATAGCTGCGGTAGATGGCAATATCGCAGGGAATGGTTGTTGTGTTGATGTTTATCTGTACGTGTCGTGGTTGTAGTCCAGAATTTTAGGATTACGGTACTTTTTAATGGAATATTGTAGGTTTTTTGATAAGGATTAAAAGGTCAATTACCCGAAGACGCAAAAGTGACCGAATAATATATATTTACAAATACAGAGTGTCCATTAAAGAATGCGCCATAGAGGAACAACGGATTCCTGACATTAAAATATTACAATTTAACCAAACTTACCTTAGTCTAAAAGTTGATATTAACAGAGAGACAGGGTGTTAAAATCAATATTATATTATAATTTTCGTAACGCTTGAAGTTTTTCAAATATTGGTACGAAAATTGGTGGATATGGGTTTTTTGTTGTGAGAAATTCAAATCTTTTTCTGTTTTTGGTGTAAATTCTAGAGGACACAACATAAGCAATATTTAGGGTGTAAATGTACTCCTAACTTTTTCACGCGTAATGTTATAGCCTTTTTTATAAAAAAATCCTGAATCCATCATTTCGACGGAGAAAAAGTATACTTGTCATTAGCCTCAGAAATTTACTGTTTTCGACATAATCCCATAGTAACAGTCAGCCACATTCATTATAAGAAATATTAATTTTAATCTAGTAGGCACAAGGTTAAATCTGACGGTTAAATAATTAATAATGATAGTAAAAAGGCAGTTATGTAGAAAAAGGGAGGTTTTATTATTGATTGATTGATTTGTCAGCGAAAGGTGGGTATTGCTGCCAATTCCGGGCATCCATGGAGGTTCGTTCCAACACACAGCTTGGTCGTCCGTCGAACACGCCCAACGAACGGCCAAACCGTGTGCCGGAACCAAATCTCGGATGTTTTATATACCGCCCGACCGGCTGCTTACGCCGAGTTGGACATTGGACATGCTTGTTGTCAGCAGCGAGAACCGCATGACGCATGGGGTGGGAATACAGGATGGGAAGTGTAGGTGTTTGAGAGATGCTTCTATTAAGTTTCCATTTGTCATCATCGGCTGGGGTGTGGTGCAGTTGTCTGCGAGATGCTTCTTTTAAGTTTCCGTCTATCGTCATCTCCTTACTTTTCTTCTTCTTAGTTTTCTGCTTCTTCTGTCTCTGAATCTGGCAGCTTCTATTTTTTATTCTGTTTTTTGTATTTTTTCCCTTTTTTCCCTTTCTTTTTTTTATTTACTAACCGCTCCGCAAGTAAATATCCATCTACGGTGGAGCTGCTGGGAAGGGCCCTATCTCGCGGTAACAAAATTTTTTTTGCGCGTTATGGGAAAAGAGTTCCGAAGGGATAGTTTGCTCACCCTGTATGTCGTTTTCTTGAAACATTCAATTTTGGGTTTTTCCATTTCATCATCATTTCATACTATATTTAATATCGTTTCAATTTTGATCTCCAATTCTCATTTTCAATTTAATAAAGACAAATAAATTACTAATACTACATAAACAATAACTTATCTGTTTCATTCACACATCTGGCTGGTTGTTGCTTATTTTATATCACCCACTTCAAGAAGGGACGAATCCAGGTGTATATTTTACAGTCAAGCCCTCAAGCAGTACACTTTTCTCGCGTTGTTTATATACACTATTTTGTGTTGCTTTATTTAACCAACATAATCTAATCAAATATCAACTATATGAAATAGCCACACTCGCGCTAATTTATATCAATTATTGCAGAATTGTTCACGCTTCAATTTGATACAATTTCGGCGTTTTGTTGCCGCGTTATACGGATTTATCTCGATGTCCCGTAAGAGGCCACGAAACATGCGTTTTTCACCAAACTCGACACACTTTGAACTCTAAAAAAAGAGAGGTTTTATTATTATTACAAATTAAGCATTTAACTCAAAACTCTTTCGACATCTTTGAAGAAAATTTTGCCCAATACAAAACAAAGATAGAAACAAATCACGAGTATGGTTTGCAGCTGCCACTATTTTCTGCCAGAATTCTTGTCTTGTGTTACTTGTTTGAGAACATACAAGGCTTTTCATGGTACCCCATAGAAAAAAGTCCATTGTCGTTAGGTCTGGACTCCGTGGTGGCCATGGATGGTCACTTCCGCGTCCAATCCAACACCTAGGAAATACATTATCTAAATGATTTCTTCATCAGAGGATAGTGAACTGGTGCTCCGTCGAGTAAAAATCACACATTTTCTCGGATATCTAAAGACACTTCATCCAACATATTTTGTAAATCATTTTGAAGGAAGTTTAGATAGTTTTCTCAATTCACTAGCGGTGGAAGTTCACCCACAGAAGGACCCACAAGATAATCTCCAATTTTTCCACACCAAATATTAATTTTAAATTCATATTGAAAATGTCTCACTCTTGCGACCCTTGGATTCTCTTCAGCCCACAAATGACTGTCTTTTGTGTTAGAGATTCCCATTTGAGTAAACGGTGCCTCATACGTGAAAAGAACCTTATTTAAAAAAGTTAGATCTCTTCTTTGCTTTCTTAACATGAATTCGCAAAATTCTATGCAACGAGGAATATCACCTGGCAACAAATTTTCTACTGGTGTGAAATGGTATGGGTGTAATTGTTGCTCATGTAGAATGTTTGATACTGTGCCACGGGTTAGTCCAGTATTTGCAAAGATTCGGCGAATACTTATTTCAGGATCGTCTTCAACAAGATTTATTACTGCTTCCTCTTGTTGGATACTACGAACTACAGGGCGTACATGTGAACGTCTAGGACGACAAGAACCAGTTTATTTTAATCTTGCAAAATGTCAATCATTTCGCTATTTAAAAAAAAAATTATACCTCGGCATTGTGCAAAAAATGTAATTTTTTCGTAATAAATTACAACACAGTAACTGTCAGATTTAGCCGTGTTTAATTGTCAAAAGTATTGTAACATATTTTGATACCTAAATATTAAAACATGTTATTCCGATGCGAACGGCAGCCGATTTTTGGTGGAGAGCACAAGGCCGTGGGTTAGGATTGTGTGGACACTCAAAAGGGCGCCACCGGCTGTATGTTACGTAATATGATTTAAATAATTTTGCCAGCTCGAAACAAAATTAAGTTACTAGCAACCATGCGATGGAATTCTCAAAATATATCTGTAATATCAAAACTTACTTTACTCTCTCAAATTTCAAAATTTAAACAAATATCAGGTGTACCAGTGCAAATAATAAGAACATGTAGACATTAGACATTTATTACAACACACATGAGATGTACAACAATAAAAACAAGTAGTTTCACAATTATCCCTCAAACTTAATCCATATATGCAAAAGAAATGCAAAGCATGTAAATGACCCCTTCTAAAGTTATTTCAGTGATTTGACCTTTTCTAGAAATGCAACTACGGCTTCAAGTGTATTCTATTAAAGATACTTCATATGTGACATAGTAGAAGATAAACTAGTATCACGTGGTACCATGCGCTACTTACAGTAAAAATCTTAAGATACTTCATCATGCTAGGTATGTAGTTACAAAATCGTTGTGTAATTTACTTTAATATTTCGACAAAAAATCACTGAATGAAACTATAATAATTTCTTTAAAATTATGTAACTAAAATGAAACAATAAAACCTGGTTAGAGCCTTGGCGTTTTCTCTGATGACTGCAACGGGACTTGTTACCACTTTTTTAGATGTTCTCAACGTTGGCTGCAGCTGCGACTCCGTGTTACTCCTAAATCTCTGCCCAAATCTCTTAGAGACTGCTGCGAACAACTCTCCAACCAAGACTTCTCAAAACGTTAGCAGGACCCACATAAAACCAAACATCTGAGTAATAGACTTCTTCCTATTACTCCTCTAAATACTGGGCCCTCTTGCATAACCAATATGACGGCACCAAACATATGCCTATGCCAAACATAAGCCTCTCCAAAACACTCTGTAATAATTACAATAAATAAGAACCAAATAAAATCCCAAAAAAGCTCACCTCCTATAGAGAGTATTACATAACCTCCGAAACACGTGGCGATCGGATTACGACAAGCAACAGAATTCCTTCCTGGAACTTACAAAATGCTTCTGGCAGGACGGTAAAGAAACACTGGGTACATCAAATCAAATCCATTTTCAGTGTCAGCGATGTAAAACCCAAATTCTTCACTACAAAACCGGGACCGCCGCCTTCAGCTCTCTCGTCGCTGTCGACTCGTGGCTGTCTCAAAGACCAATCCTCGACGGAAATCCGCTTGACAATTCTCCGCGTTGCCAACTTGAACATCTAGAGAACACTTTCTCTAGCCAATAAAAATGCGCCAACAAAGGGCCTTGCATTTAAAGACTGAATTACACCATTGTGTAATATCCCAATAACAAGAACATGTGAGTAACCCCTCTAACTCGAAATCATACTTAAAGAAAGCATGTTTACTACACATAATTCCTCATCAAGATAGGCAACTATTTACTATCGAATTCTAGATCGTGGGTTGCATACTCAAACAAATGAATTAATCGAGGCTAATTTACTGTATTCAAACTGAAATTATTAATGTAGCTTTTTCAAATGCTACAGTATTGCGGCTGCTGTTACAATAAGATTATCTCGAAAACGGTCAATTTCTGAGGCTAATGACAAGTATACTTTTTCTCCGTTAAAATGATGTAGGTTCGGGATTTTGTAATAAAAAAAGCTATAAAATTATGGGTGAAAAAGTTAGGAGTATATTTACGCCCTAAATATTGCTTATGTGGCGCCCTCTAGGATTTGCACCAAAAATAGGAGAATATTTGAATTTCTCATATCAAAAAACCCATATCTACCAATTTTCGTACAAATATTTGAAAAACTTCAAAATTTATGTAGGAAAATTATAATGTAATAAGTACTGACTTTGACATCGAAAATGGAAAAGGATTCCATTTTCTCAAGTTATTAATGGATTCTTTAAACGATGGAGTCTTAAAGTTCTTGAGAGAAACCCTAATTCAGGTGGACCATTGAGTGGTGGCAGGGCCAGTGATGCAAAATTTCAAATTTCATTTTGAAAGTTTCAATTTCAATTTGAAATTTCTGAAAGTTTCAACGTACCCTTATAAATTTCTGAAATATCTGAATTTTATGAAAATTTCAGATTAATCTGAAATTTACCACATTTTTGAAACTTTCATGAAAGTTTCAGCTGCAAAATATGTATTTCCGTTACATCAAACAAAATTTGAATTTCGCGCGCTTTTTTAACTTGCTTTCAACCAATGAGGAATAAAGTCTGGTTTAAAACATTTATTTTAGAGGTTAGGTTAGCTATTATTCAAGTACAAGAATCTCCTGCTTTTCATTTCTTTCGTTCATTTCTAGGTTTCCAGGTTCTATTATTTTTGCATTAAGAAAAACTTATTTTAAATGAAAGAAATAGTCCAGTCAATGAACTGGTTGTAGAGGACATGGTCGGGAACAGAATTTCTGACTTCAGGGCTGTGTTTGGAATACTTAGGAGGTAAACATACTAAAAGTCCCCGAATCTGCGAGGTGAGCGGAGTGCAGGGGGGGCCATTGAAGGTCACTTTTTTGGATTTTCGCTGATATCTCGAAAACAGTGCATCATAACTAAAGTATTAATCTATTCAAAATTAAAGCTGACAAAATTTCCTACAAGATTGCTATTATTCATTATTCTTCTATTCCTAATGGCTTTCGAGATATCCGCTGGCGAAAATCACCAATTTTCGAAATACGCATTTTTGCCTCACGCTTCTTGACAAACTTTGCCTTCTAGCGCCCTAGCCTTTAGTTTCACGGTAATATCTTCACAGTAGAGCATTAGTTGTGGAGCATTCAATTTTTTTTAAAATGAGTTGTTATTAATACTCCTCCATTGGCTTGACTTGTAACATTCTAAGCAAATCTTACAACTCACTTTTCACACACTTCCAGACGTAGGATTGACTTGAAATTTGGGATGTGTATATGGTTCACGTATCAATACAATTTGGCAACTTTTATAAAAAATCCAAGATGGCGTTTCGAAGATGGCGGGTAGTCTATTGTCATTTAATATCCGATTCTACTGAAAATTGGTATCCGGGGTTTCTAGAGATCTCAGATTACAGACATCTGTAATTTATAGTTTGATTCTCATGAAAATCGATACCTGCGGATTTTCAAGGTCGCAGATTATAAATATTTAGTCTAAATTCAAAAATTCAAAACAGCGGATTTAGGATAACGAATTAGTTCTGTCATTTATATCTCGAAAACAGTGCATCGTCGTGAACAGGTTATTCTATTCAAAATTAAAGGTGACAAAATTTCCTACAATATTCAATATTCGTTTATTCCCAATAGCTTTCGAGATATCAGCTGGCGAAAATCGCAAGTCTTCGACAAACGTTTTTTTGCCTCACGCTTCTCGACCAGCTTTGCCTACTAGCGCCTCAGCCTTTAGTTTTACCTCAATGTCCTTACAGTAGAGCATTAGTTGTAGAGCATTAAATTGTCGAATTGTTCCGTAGATGTCGGTACAACTTGGTTGTCAATGTTAAAAGAAGAACTTCACAAACATAACATTGTATAAAAACTAAAAAAAATGTTAACTATATCAACAGTTCTATGTAAATAGTAAGTATTTATGGATATTAAATATAACAAACATTCTTTGAGCTGTGTATTTATCATACACAGCAAAAAAGATTTTTCAAAAAAGGCCTTGAAAAAGGAAACGGAATAGATTTCCGAAACGTCGGCGAAATATTTAATTTCAAGTTTTTATACTTTTTTGTGTTGTTTATTTCAAAAAAGCAACCTTTAACTGATCCTTTGACGTAAAAGCGACACACGTAGAGGTTATTTACCAGTAACATACTGGTTAATTGTGATATTTTGTAGATTCAGGCAGCTGTGGAAGAATTGGTTATTTAACCTAACAGACTGCCTTTTATTTGCCATATTATAATGTAAACTACTTTGTAATGTTATGTATTGTTGGTATATATATGGTGAATAATAAATGTATTATTATTATTATTATTATTATTATTATTATGGAATTGCTTTCCTCATACCTGTCTAACAGGAAACAATATGTTGTCTGTAATAACAAGGAATCAGATATGTTGTCGGTCAGTAATGGCGTTCCCCAGGGCTCTGTACTGGGTCCCATTCTATTCCTTTATTATATTAATGATTTGCCATCAGCACTTAATGGTCATAGCAAGTGCATCCTATTTGCGGATGACACGACATTATTAAACAGAGGCAAATCAGATTTGAGCGGAGATAGTCTAGATAGAGCGAAGTCATGGTTTACAGCCAACAAACTTAAGCTTAACGAAGCAAAAACCCACCACTTACAAATTTGTTCAGATAGATGGGTAACTAAATCAGAACCAGTCAAACTTTTAGGCATTGTCCTGGATACTTTCTTGAATTGGATACCGCACATAGACTATCTCTGCACAAAGCTGGCCTCACAGGTATTTGTAATGAGACAATTGAAGTATTGTTTAACTAATGATGTGTTACATATGGTATATTACGCAAACGTGCACTCTCATCTAACATATGGGGTACATCTTTGGGGAAACTCTGTGAAAGCCGACAAAGTATTTGTCTACCAGAAGGCGGCTGTACGCATACTCTACGGAGCACCATATGATGCTTCCTGCAGACCCATATTCATAGAGTTGGGAATCCTTCCGCTACCATGCATCTACATTCTCCACACACTCAAACAAATAAGAGCAAACTTAAGTAAATTCACAGCTCACGCTGACTTGCACTCATATAACACGAGAATGGCGGAGAATCTGGTACAGCCGTATTCTCGGATACGCACAACAAAAATTAATAAGCTAGATATAAATATTTATAATAACTTTGTAAACCACATTAGAGAAACAAGACGCTTAAACTACAATCAATTCGTCAATCGGGCTAAGAAACTTTTGAAGCAGAAATGTTTTTATTCTGTACAAGAATATATGGACTATACCCGGCAGTGAAAATACAATATTTGTTTGTAATTTGTGACATCACATGTAATATGTACATAAATGTTGTCAATAAATAAATGGTAAAATGGTATTATTATTATTATTCGAGCACCGCTTAAAAAGAAAACATATATGTGGCAGGAAGTCCCAAAGAATTGAAGAAGGAAAAAAATAAATTAATAATTTCAAAAACACGTATTTAAACCCCCTGAAACTGTTAAAAAATGCCATAAAGGGCAGAAAATAATGTTAATAATAAAAATAACTATGTTAATAAATGCAAATGTGTAGGACGCCTGTTGGCTAAAATTCTCTGTTCATCCAGATGCTTTGAGCTCCCCACGCCTTTACGTTTATTAACATAATTATTATTATAATTAGCATTAGTTTCTTCTTTTTGGTGAATTTTTTAACAGTTTATGTTTAAAAGCGTGTTTTTGATTTTTTTAAATTATTTATTTATTTTCTTCTTATAGTTCTGTTCCAATTGGAATAGTATATCTATTCGATATAATTCCTTTTCTATAAATGACAAAACCTATTCGTCATTCTAAAGCAGCTATTTTGAATTCATAAATTTAGACCAAATATTTAAAATCTGCGACCTTGAAAATTCGCAGATACCGACGAATCAAACTGTAAATTGAAAAACTCATCCGCCATTTTGACGCCCCCATTTTGAATTATTAAATTTAGACTAGATAATTGTACTCTGCAACCTCGATAATGCTCAGATATCGATTTTCAGTCGAATCAGACGATAAATGATAAAACCTATCCGCCATATTGACACCGCCATTTTGAATTTTTGTGTCTTGATCATGTCTGTAATCTGCGATATCAAGAAACCCCGGATACCAATTTTCAGTAGAATCGGATATTAAATGACAATAGACTACCCTCCATCTTCGAAACGCCATCTTGGATTTTTTACGAAAGTTGCCAAATTGCATTGTTACGTGAACCATATACACGTCCCAAATTTCAAGTCAATCCTACGTCTGGAAATGTGTGAAAAGTGAGTTGTAAGATTTGCTTAGAATGTTACAGGTCAAGCTAATGGAGGAGTATTAATAACAACTCACTTTAAAAAAAATTGAATGCTCTACAACTAATGCTTTACTGTGAAGATATTACCGTGAAATTAAAGGCTGAGGCGCTAGAAGGCAAGGTTTGTCAAGAAGCGTGAGGCAAAAATGCGTATTTCGAAAATTGGTGATTTTCGCTAGCGGATATCTCGAAAGCCATTAGGAATAGAAGAATAATGAATAATAACAATCTTATAGGAAATTCTGTCAGCTTTAATTTTGAATAGATTACTATTTTAGCTATGATGCACTGTTTTCGAGATATCAGCGAAAATCCAAAAAAAGTGTCCTTCAATGGCCCCCCCTGCACTCCGCTCGCCTCGTAGATTCGGGGACTTTTAGTATGTTTACCTCCTAAGTATTCCAAACACAGCTCTGAAGTCAAAAATTCTGTTCCCGACCATGTCCTCTACACCCCACTTTTGAGAGTTCATTGACTGGACTAAAATATAACAATATTATAATTTCTAACTTAGGTCATTGATTAATGATGTTGTAATGGTAATGTATTGTATTAGAGCTTGGATTTTAATCTGAATCTACAAGGGACAGGGACCCTATTCTTGAACTTTGTTCTTAAATCAGGGAGTGGAAGATCTGAATGTTTTATCTCTTCATGTTGCTATGTTTCCTTTTCCTTTCTCCCGAAATGAGCATTCTCGAGTGGAGAATATGGGTCCAGGAGATTTTGTAAATATGTTGACAAACTACCTACTCGTGTATTTTGAAAAATGTATTATTATTTTTCAATGGTTTTCGTTAGCTCGAAATGTTGTACGTATGTATGTTTAAATCTGGTGATCGAATTTATGACCACTTCCCTATATCCAATCATGCTGAAATTTTGCACACAACTTTAGTTCTGAAGATAACACAATGTAGTATATTCAATATTATGGTAGATCCAATATGGCAGCCACCACAAAATGGCGGATTACCGTTTACTTGACAACCCCCTTGACATGTATATCGAATGAAAGGGTATAAAAAGTGGAATACAATAAGCCATGTGATGTCATTCTAAATCAAATATGGTGGCCGGCACAAAATGGTGGATCACCTATTTTTTTACAACCCCATCAGCATAGGTATCAAATGAAAGGGTATGACAAGTAGAATACAATAAGTTATTCTAAATCCAATATGGCGGCCGACACAAAATGGCGGATTACCTATTTCTTGATAACCCCCTCGACATGGGTATCAAATGAACGGGTATATAAAGTGAAATACAATAAGTCGTGTGACGTCATTCTAAATCCACTATGGCGGCCGGCACAAAAAGGCGGATCACCTATATTTTTTTTACAGCCCCTCGGCGTGGGTATCAAATGAAAGGGTATGACAAGTAGAACATGATAAGCTTTGTGACGTTATTTTAAATCCAATATGGCGGCCGACACAAAATGGCGGATTACCTATATCTTTACAACCCCCTTGATATGAGTATCAAATGAAAAATTTTGACAAGAGTAATCGAAATGATGGTGTTCGAATAAAAGAAAATGAGGCAGACAGGAAACTAAAAAGTAAAGATTAAACAAATAAAAAAAAATCTTAGAACAATGGTTTTCTTTTAAAACTAAATTGCACATTACAAAATGATGATGAAAAAGAAAACCATCGTGTGCTCATAAAATATTGCTGTTGCTGCTATATTACAACATACTATTCATAACGTTTTATCACAATCTTGAATGTTGATAAAGGTAATATATTATATTTTATGAGCATCCAACGGTTTTCTTTTTCATCATCATTTTGTAATTTAATCGCTGTATAAAAATTATTTTCTACTTTTTACTGCAATTCAGTTTTAAAAGAAAGCCGTTGTTTAAAATTTTTTAAATTTATTTATTTTTTACTTTTCACCAACATGTTTATAAGTTCTAATCTTATTAAGGAGAAAACAAAATATATTTTTTTATATTAAAGAAAAACATTAAAAATAAAAATGTATGAAACCAGTTTCAAAAGTGGAATTTATTAGTCATTATCTCTCGGAAGTTTAAAAAATTGCGAATATAATACAGAACATAAGTTTCATCATTTAAAATATTTCAATGAAATTTCACTTAACTTTCATAACATTGGGGAATTATTCAATTAAATTTCAAAAAATGAAAGTTTCATTGAAATTTCACGAAAGTTTCATGATACTTAATGTTTAATTTTATATTTCAGAAATTTCATAAATTTCAGATGAATTTCGAAACTTTCACAAAAATGTCATTGAAATTTTCGCAAATTTTAAGTTTCATGAAATTTTGCATCACTGGGCAGGGCCGGATTAACTTGAATAGAGGCCTGTAGGCAAAGTTATGGTGGGGGCCTGTAAGCAGAGGCAGAGTTATGGTGGAGGCCTACTTAAGGCCAGTGGTTTCGGAAATTAGGCAATAGAAGGTTTCCAATGAACTCAATCAATGAAATACTATTTAGTAAAAACATTTATTATTTCTATATAACACTTACAAATTACTGGCTTTTTTAAATATGGGGTGCAAATAATCAAGATTTTTTATTATAAAGTAACACATTTATATTTATCAATGGTTTTGAAACAGTTTTATGTTTATGGTTTTCTCTAATCGCAGGATAACGTAGGAATATTTTTTTTACATTTTGCATGAGATCTAGATTTTACTTTCATTTCATAACTCTCAAAAAAAAAATTCAAGACAATGTGGTAGGGGCCCCATTTTGGTGGGGGTCCCGAGGCAATGTCTCACTGCCTCGGGGTTAATCCGGCCCTGAGTGGTGGAGTGGCAATAGCTAAAATCCGCCAGGACGTTATTATAAATAAGACGATTAAATAAATAAATTTAAAGAAATCAGTTCATATCTATTTATTTCTCTGTCAGTGCCTAAATGGCCTTACACTACTTTGGTTACGAAACTGGCGCCAATATTCTTGACTAAAGATGACGGTCTCGGATGATTAGGGGTCGAGCTTGAGCTCTTTGCCCCAATCATCGCTGTAGACCTGGACCGGCCTCGTAAGGGTGGGCCTGCTTTTTCGCGTATCCCCCCCGCAAATGCGGACAGTATTGGCGATGTTAGCAAACCTCCCCTGGTCCTGGCTGTTGGACCCTGCCAGCTGGGTCGTTTCTTCTGGCGCTCTTCTGTCTTGGTCTTCTTTCTTCGCTGGCATGTATGGGCTCCCGGGAGCGTCTTTCGTCTGTCGTGAGAGGGAACGGCTGTTACCGAGCCCTCTCGGAGTTTAAAAGGGATTTGGGGGTGTTGACTAGTCGGAAGCCCAGGGTGCCAATTGGCATCATGTGCTCCGATTTCGTCGGAAGGAAGTGTGAACTGTGTAGTTCAGGATTGTGTTCGGCCAGAGACGCTTTCTTAGCGTCAGAGGCCGGCACGGGCTAGGGTAAGGGTACCGAGCTGGTTGTTTGCTTGGTACCCCCGGGATCGGGTATTGGATGTTTTTGGTCATTGTCTCCTTGCGGTGTGGCTTGCAGATCGGGCTGAAACAGATAAAGAGTTAGTTAACTTACCCATTATCCAGGAGACGAAACTGGGGTCCCACTGTGATGGTCTTTGATAGAACTATAAGTATATCATAATGTGTAGTGGGGTTGGGTAGCTGGAAAAAACTTCACATCTGGCAACCATCTGGATTCAGATAGTACATGAGTAGACGAGTCTAAAAAGCCCGGGATGCAAATTTTCCTGGCCCTCTAGCGGTATTGATGATGTAATCAATATGGCCGCCAAAGTTTTATAACATTTCCTTATACAACTCGGGCCAGGAAAATTTGTGTCCCGGGCTTTTTAGACTCGTTTACCCATGTACTATCTGAATTCAAAGGGGCGCATTGGTTGCCAGATGTGAAATATTTTGGTATAATTTTCAGCTACCCTACCCCACTAGTAAGAAAGTCAGATACGGTCAAGAAAATGCACCAGATATTGGTATAAAAAGTGTGTTTGTTTACTCAATTAATGACCTATCCGGTTGTCAAAATGCTGTTAGTGCTTCGAAAGTGCTTGTTAATTTTCCTTTCGAGTATATTTTATTCATGATTGCTAAAGATTGTTTAAGATTTATTAAAATATGGCAATTTTCTACTTCTGGATGATTACGTGACTTATCCGAGGTAACTGATGAAAAATAATAGATAACAATTTTAGCGAGGAAGTGGTCGATAAAGTAGGAAGTTATTGCTTAATGTCTATAATTCTAAACAATATTCTCACCTCTGCACTTGGCTGTTGGATTATAACTTAAAACTATCATCTTAAATTAAATAACAAACCTTATTTGTATAAATTAAAAATTTTGCTTATGTAATTTGTTAGGTAGAAATTTGAGAAAGTACAAGAAATTAGGTTTTTATAAGACAATTATTGTTAATTGGAATATCATTTTAATGTAACCGTGGATGTAACGATATTAACAGTAGAATTTCTATTTTCACCTCTATGAAAATACAATATTGCACTTCATGACATGTCAGGAATCTAATAGCCGGTAAAGAAATAGAAAGGTGCATATTTTTCACATAACTTGCTTCGATAAAGCGCTCATCATTATTTAATGTTAATTGAAAAATATGTTTATAATGGAAAGTTTTTAAATATATTTACCCGTTCAAAAGTCTTATATTGTATATATATAGTTATTATCATATTGTTGATATTTGCAAAGTGAAAGAGAGATCAGCAGTAAAAATAACAACTATAATATAAACTAATCTGTACTTACGTATGTCCGAATAATACGTGATTATAACCATATTTGTACAAGATATTTTCACATTTAAAAGTTGTTAACGGCTCATAAAATTCCTAAAAGCGTGTAAGTCTTAAAAGCATGAATTTGAATTTAATTTTTCTTCTAATGCGCATTTGTTTTAAATTAGTATCTGTTAAGATTAGTGCTCTTACATACGATGTTAATTGCTTAATTAACTGCTATGCACTTGTATAGCCAAGTTAATGCTCGTTTTGCATACGTATGTAGTATCGATAACAATACAATAGTTTGGCATAAAATCCATCGTAAATGGACTAAAAAGACGAAAAAAAGGTCGTGTTTGTTTGTGTCACTGGTGAATTTGATTGGTGGTTGATTGATTTGCCAGCGTAATCTGGATGTTTTTATACGCTGGATTGCATATGGGACATACGCTGTTGCCAGCAGCAGAGCCACATGACACATGGGGTAGGCATATAGGATGGGCATTGTAGAACATGTAGATGTTTGTGAGATACTTCTTTTAAGTTCCATCTATCATCCTCTTATTTATTCTTCTGCTGAGGTCTGTTTCTTCTGTTTCTGTATCTAGCAGTGTGAACCTCCTCCTGCCCGCTTGGATCCATATATGGTTTAAGGTTTCTCAGAAATCTGCGTTTTCGCTTCAACGTACTGCATTAATGCATCCACTTCGTTTGTCTTCTAAGACATAGGTTAGCTCGCCACAAGAAGCTTTTTGTTATTAACCATTCCACAGGTAAATATCCATTTAGAGTGGAAGTGCAAAGAAGAGTCCCGAGAGAACATTTGAGATACCCCGTATACCGATCCGCCAAGTTAAAGCAAAATAAAAAGTAGAATCTGCAAAAAATAAAAAAGATCTAGGAGAACATTTTTTGGGACGCTCTATATATCAACTACTTTAACCTGAGAAACGTTTCTGCATTCGTAAATAACCAACTAAATAATCCCAATATATAGACCGTGTGACAGCTGCCAGTCATTCACTTCCAATTTTAAGAAATTCAATTGAGTTCAACAATTAGTAAGGTTATTTTAAAAAGATAGGTTTTGAGTTAATAAATTAAGTTAATGAAAAGTTAAGTTAATAATTGTGTTAATAAAGTTAATAAAATAAAATGTATAGCTTACTTTCTATTGTGCCTGCATAGTTGCGAATATTTAAATCAATTTGATTTAAATCAACTGATCTTTTAAATTTAAATCATGATTGAAATCAAGTTGTGTGCGCGCCAATATTCTTGACTTTGATGACGGTCTCAGATGATTAGGGGTCGAGCTTTGTGCTCTTTGCCCCAATCATCGCTGTAGACCTGGACCAGCCTCGTAAGGGGTGAGCCTGCTTTTTACGACTACCCCACCTGCAAATGCAGACGGTGTAGACGAAGTTAGCAGACCTCCCCTGGTCCTGACTGTTGGACCCTGCCAGCTGGGTCGTTTCTTCTGGCGCTCTTCTGTCTTGAGTTTCTTTCTTCGCTGGCATATAAGTTGTGTAAAACCAATAATCCAAGTAAATCAAAATTCAGAAAATTCAAATAAAAATTACAGTTTATTTAAAAACTAGAAACAAATTACAAAAAATTTAAATAAAAAGAAGAAAAGAACAGTCACACATATAAAACAAAAGTTACCTTCTTAAATGTACATTATAAATTAGGTGTCTACTTTTAAACACAACCAACTCTAAAAGAAAATAAAACATGATTTACTCCAAAACAAAAATTTTAAATTAAGTTAATTTGTAAAGTTTGTACAAAAAAACTAATTTAGCTGCTTTCTCGGTCCCTAAACGATTTCGAATCTTAGAATGAATCAAACCAAATGTTGAAAATATTCTCTCAACCGAGGCTAAACTAGCTGCAGCAGAAAATAATTGCTTGATAATCGGGAATAATTTGTAATATCAATATTTCTTTGGGATTTCCACCAGTCCAAGGGTTTTGTGTTTTTAAGAATTTCTTCGTGAAACATAATATCGGCAAAAGGCTCAGATTTTGCCAGAAATTTAATAATCAGTGGTAGTAAACCACTTTCGGGATAAAGGTAATTCATTAGCGGCTTCTAAAGCACGACTCTTTTCACTTTCTGTTAATTTATGCTTTGTTTTCGTAGGGTCTAGAATGAAGGCTAACAAATGATATGAGGTGATGCACTGGTCGTATGGGTATCTAAATATTTGCATTTGCATGTAATTTCAGTTTAGTCAAATTGCGACTCAATTATTTTAAATTGTTCTACAACGTCTAAATGCATCGTTTTTTTTGAAGTGCAACATCAAGTGCAACAGATATAGGTAGTGATAAGTAATCCTCAGCAGTTCTTCTTAAATAAATGTTTGAAATCTGTTGCCACCCCTAAGAAAGGATCTTTTTGTATCGATTCCTAAATCCACTGAAAGCACTTGGCTCACTATTTGGTATTTTAAGCCATGGCAGTCCCGTAAACTCCGTCCTCGTCTCTGCCTCGATGAAGATATAAAGAAGACGCAGATTCATGCGTACTTCAAGAGCTGCTGCTGATAGTAATCTCATAGTACCAGTGACGTTAATATATGCTAGACTTTTAATATTGTATGTTATATAATTATTAACCTTGTGTACTTTTGATCTAGGATAGCAGTGCAGTATTTCTGTCAGTACAAATTTGACATTGACGCTTTTTACGCGAAGAAATCATTTTCAATTAGGTACATATAATATATTATATATAGAAACAGTTTTGTGATGTTATGTATCGTCATTTTGCGGCACCACAGAAAGTCAAAATTCACATACCTATGTTTACGAAATCAAGTTAATAGGTATTTTGTAAATAAGATTATCAATACATAAATACATGCTTATTTGTTATGGCATCTATAAATTGATGAATAATGGCTCTGTCGCAGACTGTACACTGAGCGTACAGCAACATCATGTAAGTAGGTAGGTTATACTTGGTTTGGTCGTGATGAGATTCTTAGATAAAAACCACAATATTTTTACAATATTCTCAATTGCTCTTTTACACCAAACGTATAATTTTCTCAAATAACAAGCACATTCTCTAGATAGCGAATCAATATTTGCTTTTAATAGTATAAATACTTAAACTCTAGACAGTTCATGAAACTCAGTGATAACCATCTTAAGCCGTATTATTCAGTTTGAGATGGCCTTGTAGGTATAGTACGATCCCGAAGAAATGTCGACATTCTCTGCGTTTGTTATTGTCTATTGTTTATAATCTGGAATTTGGTATTTTATTTTCGTCACTTTCAAAGGACGATTCTCTCACTATTCTGATTATAGACTTTGACCTCTAAATGAAAGTTTCAACTACCTCAAAACAAAAATAAAGTTTTTGAAAGATGGCGTGTTAAACTTCAATATCTATCTTTTTAAGTATTCAAGAATGTTTTACTCTTAAATCGGTAACTATAGGGAAAGAGTACAACAGTAAACAATTGTCGAGCAATGGCATAGGGATTTTTCGAATGTTTTAGCAACTTTTATTAATATGTTTTAGTACAGTCGTAGTCATAATAAAGTTTCCAGCCTACATTTTTAATCGTATGCATCAGGCTTTTTCCTGTAATTTATTTTTGCTTTACTCACTGGCAGAAATTAACGCACAATAAAAAAAAGGATCGACTTTTGACTTGATTTTAATTAACCTTTCAGTGGTCGCGCACGGTGTAGGAGACCGGCGCAACAGTTAATTTGTGATATTTCAAATAATCGAATAAACCCACCCGTTTCCGTTGGTGTACCTTTCTCGTCTATACATTGCTGTAGTTATTATTATGCCATGTGTCCATATAACTGCTGTAATCGCAAACACGGTGTCTTAGACCGGGTGCGACCACTAGTGAGATCAAATTTCTGTCAATTGTTTTGGGTTATTCATTGAAAAATAGATATTTCGGTAAGTATTTACCTTCTATTTCCCTAACTTTATATAAATATCGACTCTAACAAAGCGCAAGAAAGGATATTGAGGCTGTTCGAAGAAGTACCCAGTGGAGCAGAATGACGACGAAGAAGAAACTGGGAGGAAGACGACATTTATGAAAGATCAGAAGATAGCGATACAGAACAGGAATTTGATGAAAATGAAGGTGGGGAAATGAATGGAAGTGTACCATATTTTATGGGAACAGATAAAAAAACGAAATGGAGCTAACATTGTCCACCCAAAAATGTAAGAACAAGGAAAGAAAATTATAAATATTTTTATGATTTTTATAACCTGCATGCTTTTTTTTGGAAGGAACCCAAAGACTTATATGTACAAAAATAGATTCTCTTATGTTTCTAGAAGACAAGTTTACTTTAACAAAGGTTTCATGAGAATTTTTATTTCTGTTATTCAAGTATATATAGGGTGAGCCAGTATTTTGTTAATTTTTCTTGTACATTGAAAAATTAAGGTTTACTTAAATAAATATTTCGAAAATACTTAACACTTATTAATTACATATACATAGCTTCAAGGTCCCTTTAAAATTATTTCTGAATTTTTACTTTTAAACGTATTTTTTTAAGCCGGTGTCTGAGACCGTGTGCGACCACTAAAGTAAAAAAAAATCGCGCGACCACTGAAAGGTTAAGAATATTACACACATGCAGGTTTTGAAGGTAATAAATAATAATTGTTACCCTTTATTTCGAGAAACTAAAAGCCGAATCAAAAGAAAATCGATGGTTAGCGCCACCCTCCGTATTAGGGCAAGCAACGCCCTTGTAGATGTCACTCAAAAGAAAAAGCTGGCAGAGGTATCTCTTTCAAATAGTATATAGTTCTCCTTATCTATACGGGTGTTTCGAAAAGATTGGGACAACGCTTAGCTGTAGATTCTTGACATCAAACCAAGTCGATTGAACCCAAAAAGTAGGGTTCTAACTCTTTCCTTTTCAAGATACAGGGTGTTAAAGTGAAAAAATTATGTTCGTATTTTGTCTCTATCTTGGACACTATTACACGTATCTACTTCAAAATTGGTAACGACATTGTCGATGTTACATTTTGTAGAGGGCGCTAGTTACATTACGTTTATGCGACACTTTGAGCCATAACTTTTTTGAGGTTAGGTTTTGGACATTGTCTTCTATTACAATCGAAACATAATTTAATTTTCTAAAGAGAAGGAGGAGAATGCACCCTTTGAGAGAAATCTACGAAATAAAAAAACAAATAAATAAACAACGAAATCTTCTATTTTATTGGTAGAGGTATTTCGTAATCGCGTATTTCTCTTAAAGGGTGCATTTTATCGTATTTCAACAAGTACACCTTTTCTTTAGGAAGTTAAATTGCGTTTCGATTCTAATCGTTCTTAATGAGGGGGGCAAGTCGACTCATTCGCATATGTAATTTGAAATATGAAGAGTGTGTTAGCACGTTAATTTCGCTATGAAATATTACAGGATGGTCATATTATTGTTTAAAAAATAATAGTTACATTGTATCGTACAATACGCAACGAATTCTGCCAGTCATTTTCAGTAGTAGTGCACAGGTGGCCCCCATTTTGCGTATCACATAGTGTGATATAAGGTCTTGTGTACAAAGAGGCACATGCTAGCGCAGTACAGAATCGGCTTCATTTCGTATTAATGTTATATATAATATAACAAAATATTATTGAGGACGAATCTTTCATCGACTACTTAATTTAAGCTCGACGATGTTCGTGCGATTTTGTGGTACAAATAGGAAACTGAATTTAACGGATCTCATTCTATTCTTTCAGTGCCTCGTTTGTTTACAGTCTAAAACGACGTAGATCAGCATACACCACCCTTGGCAAGTAGGACACGACCCGAGGACGTATTATCTTAATCTCATACAACGTGATTGTAACAATTGACTGGCACAAGAAGATTCAAATTCCCCAGAAAGATACGTGGGTAAAATTTGGGTTAGGGTCGGAAGGTTTGGAAACAGGCTAATAACTGCTCTAAAAAATTTGATTCACTTATTATATAGCTATAGCTTTAAATATCCCAATTGGCTTATATATATTTTCAAGAATATATAAAAGTTATATGTGAGTTTCCAGCTTTCTCAACGTACTTACGGCATACCATCTAATTTAGAGAACGAAACACCCAGATCTCCGCGAAGTCGTTTTATGAAGGAATTTTGAAAAGTGGCCACTTAAAAGTCCGGTTATTTATATTTGTGGATTTTTTAAGAAAGTGCCAAAAGGCGGCTTTACGTCTTTCGCGTCATTAATATAAATTTCTGTTACATTTAAGTGCCATTTCGAAGAAACGTCTCTTTATGGATTTTTAAGAATTTCGTCGTTGGAGACGTTTTCTGGACTCTATAGCATTGACAACCAATGAAGTGGAGCTTAAAATACATATAGGCAAAATCAAACTCGAGCAGGAAAAATTCATCAAATAAGCTGTTTCGGTTGGAAACTTTATTGCGACCACGACTGTACCTATGCCAAATTTTTTTTTATGGAATCTAAAATTTTATTAAAAGATTTGAAAAGAAAATCCCTATGCATTATAGATATTGACCTTAAATGCATTTTACTCTTGCACTTTCCTCTTACAAATGGGGTGCAATTTAATCTTAATTTATCGTAATTATTACCTATTTGATATTTTCTTTTTTTTTGCAGAAAAATTGCTGACATCGGAAGGCCGGGAACTACGACGCGCTTTATTCTCTCTTAAACAAATTTTCCAGGAGGACAAAGACTTGGTTCACGAATTTGTACAAAACGACGGTCTATCATGTCTGATAAAAGTAGGATCGGAAGCAGACCAAAACTACCAAAACTATATTCTAAGAGCCTTGGGGCAAGTAATGCTGTATGTCGACGGCATGAATGGTGTTATGGAACACAACCAAACGATACAATGGTTGTATAGCCTTATTTCGTCCAAATTTAGATTAGTAGTGAAAACAGCTTTGAAATTGTTGTTAGTTTTCGTCGAATATACAGATTCGAATTGTATGTTACTGATAAAAGCAATCCATACAGTGGATTATTCCCAAGGTGTTCTGCCTTATTATAACATAATGAAGCTACTAAAAGATTTCGACTCTGCCGATACCGAGTTGTTAATATATGCCACAACTTTAATAAATAAAGTTTTAAATGGGGTACCAGACCAAGACACATATTATGATCAGACAGATGCTTTGGAGGAGCAAGGTTTTGAAGCCATAATACAAAGGTACATGTCCAAACCTGGTACTGATTTGGACCTTCTACAACAGTTTCAAATATATGAAGCAGTATTGCAGTACGAAGACGGAGAAGAAATTGGTGGAACACCAATTAGGCATCTAGATGAAAGTATTAGGAAAACCATTCGGAATCGGAAGTCCGTGGTAGACTCAACAGAGAGAAGAAAAAGCAGGAGGCATTCTACCGGAAATACTCCTCTATATACTGGACTGAATAGGAATAATAATAGTATACTTCAGACTAATAGAGAAGATGAAGATGATGAGTCTTCCAGCTCGCAGTCCTCCGGATTGAACAACTCCCAGCTGAACGGGAGTTATAAGGATAGTAACAAAGGTATGATATATTTTTTCTATTGGTGTGTGCTTTTTGGTCTCTAAATTACGCTTTGCTTAGCTATTGACGCTGGCGTCACTCCGGCTTTGAAAAGGCGTCGAGAAAGGGCAGAACGTCAAAGGAGTTTTATGAAGGAACAGGAAACTGCTGCTTTATTTAAAGGATCTCTACACAATGAAGAAAACAATGAAAATGAAAACGGTAGGTGCTTAATTTTAATTCTAGTGCTGTGCATTTTTTAAAAACTAATGTTGAAGACATTGATTTTACAAAAGTTCAGCAGAATAAGTGCAATTTTCACATACAGTAGTGGCCAGGCCACTATTACAAAGTTGGTTATAATGCAAAAAAGAAATAGATATATGCAAATCATTTACAATAAACAATGACAGTTAGGACTGCGCTGATGCGTTGGTGTAAAAGACGAACGGGATCACCTTAGTTCACCCGGCTGCCCCTAAGGGTAAAGTGTCATGACATGACCGTTAGGGCGGGTTGTATAAAGCATAGTTAAGACTTAACTAGAGTGGTTAGTCAAATTCGTATTGTACAACAACGGGTTAGCATTAACTGCCCTAAAGTTCAATATCTTAACTGCTGAAAAATAGGCGGTTAAAGTGAGGTAACTGTTTATTATAACCTCAAAAACAAGAAAGTTTCAAGTATCAGAAATTGCTGAAATCATTAAATCTGTTAAGTCATATTGACAAAATTACAAAATTTGTATTTTTATGCGCTAGAATTTTCGTTTATTTGATTTGTTTTTGTGTGCGGCCTATAGAAAAATTTGAATTGCTCGAAAACCAAACAAGCTAGGAAGAAAAATCAAAATGGGTTTTAAAGTGGATATAAACTACTTTCTTGTGTTGCCATTTTTTTTATGGCTATTGATATTTATTAGTATATATCAAAATAACAATATAATATAGTTATCTCTTGATTTTTTGTGCATCTAGCTATTCGCAGGCCCATAAAAAATAACTGACTTTAATATAAGTTATAAATGGAATATTCAAGGTAGTACTTCAATGCAGAAAAAGTTCAAAATATTCACATTTATAAATTTACCAGCATGTTGAAGTTAGCCAAAAGAAATCCAAAAAAGTCTGCATATTCAATATTTTGATATTTTTTTATGCAATTTTTCAACTATTAATGATCAGAAACGATAGTTATAATGTTTTGTTTTCTTATAAATGTTTTCTTAACCGCTTCTCAAGTCACAGAGGTAACTCCTTGAAAATCCAGAATGATTTTGTGTTAGGTAATTAGAAACGAGGCCCTACAGTTTATAGTGGAGTCCACCATATCTTGGGGATAATTTTATAATTAAAATTATTTCGCGGTGAGCAGGAATTGAATGTGCTTCGCTAGGTATGCCAGTATGCAAGCTAGACGCGCTAAACCACTGGGCTACCGTCCCCTTATATGATATATAAACTCAAAAAAAAAATAAAAAATTTGGAGCTAAATTTACAAGATCTTTGGGTCTTTTTTTTTATTTTTAGGAAACAAAGAATTTGGCCAAAATTTGGCTAACTTCAACATGCTGGTAAATTTGTAAATGTGAATATTTTAATTACTAACATTTTCTGCAGTGAACTAAAGATAATGCATTTATAACTTATATTAAAGTCAGTTATTTTTTATGGGCCTGTGAATAGTTAAAAGCGCAACAAATCAAGAGGTAACTAACCATATTATATTGTTATTTTTATATACTAATAGATATTAATAGCCATCAAAAATGGAAACACAAGAGAGTATTTAAAACCCATTTTGACTTTTCTTCCTAGCTTGTTTGGTTTTCGAGCAATTCAACTTTTTCTATAAGCCGCGTGCAAAAAATTTCAAATAAACGAAAATTTGTACGCATTAAAATACAAATATTGCAATTTTTTACAATATCGATTGCCTCGAAAATCATGGCAGATACAAGAAGAGGGACTTTTTTTGGCAAATTAGTACAGCTTTCTTTTTTATGATGAGCGATTTTTTATATCTTCAACGGTTAAAGAGTCATCAGTAAAATAAGGCTTTTTTCACCGAAGGGGTGGTTCTTTTGGGGGGGGGGGGTTTGCGCGGCACCCCCAGAACTGATTTTTGTAGTTTTCTGATGTATAATCCGTACACTAACAGTTACTGAAGGAAAATCTCAGATAACATTTTTTGTTATGGAAATCTTTATAATTATTGGACTATACATGTTTCTGATTTTTTAAAATTGTTTCATTCTAAGTATGAAACTAATTAAATTGGTTTTAGTTCATTAATTTACTGACGAGAAATAAAACTTTATTTCCTATTAAATTAATAAACATTAAAGAATTCTGAATTTAAATAATGAAAGATAAGTTTGTTTTAGCAACAGCTCAAAAATGCTTCACAATAACCTAACCTATTGTAGAAATAATTTCTTATGTGTGGTTAGTATTTTAGGGAAAATATTTTGTAGAACTTCCACAATGTTGACTTGTAAATTGTTTAAATCATGTGGTCTTTCATCAAGATTCGTGGTGACCGGGGAAACCAGGAAAACCGGGAAAAGTTAGTAATATTAAAATTTCTAGTAATGGTCACGAAGATGTCAGGGAAATTAAAAAATAGTTGGAAATAGCAGGAATTTTCACTAATTATCTCTAAATTTCAATGATAGAATGTTGCACATACCGACTGTTGTCTATTATCGATTGCAACAATGTAACATAAATATTTGATGTTAATACTTCTTTCTACCTTTATAACAGAAACAGTTCTTCATAAAACGCATGACATCGTGGAGGAAAACTATTACTTGTTAATACAATTTAAGTTAGAGAATAAACAGATTTATTATATTATGTATGATTATGGAAAGAAATTAAATGTGGATGTGAGTCTGCTTATTTTAAAATTGGCATTGAAACTAATTTTGATGTGTATTTGCTTACCAAAGTTGCATTTTCTGGAGGCCTAAAGCTGTAAATTATGGATAATGTGCAGTTTCTCTACTAGAAGAAAGAAAGTTCGTTTACTTTTACAAAAGCACAAACTATCACTTCATTTCCTGTGATACGCCCCTAATTTTCAAATCTGTCTAAATTTTTAGTATCATTTTTATCGTCAGTGTTGATAGATTTTCAGATATAAACACAAGTCGCCCAACAACTTCAGGGCTCTGGAATACGAGATACTACTTAATTATTTGCACTTTTTCTTTTATTGCATAGACATTTTCCAATTTTACTGATAAACAATAATAATAAAAGCACATTATTGAGCAAAACCCCAAAGGGCCATTGACAGAAGTCTTATAGACTACTGATAACAATAGGTACTATTTCTGTGTATTCATGTCTGTGTATCGATGAGTAATAATGAATAACGAAACTGGGCCGCATTCAACAGCTTTGCTCCATCTGTTTCTATTTAATCATGGCACCGTCGCCCTCTAAGAAGTAGTGTCGAAAATAAATACACATACACACTTAAAAGGGTGAATCTGTTGGTGTGGTATCCCCGAAAATGTTACTTCTTTCTCTAATATTATTAGAAATAACTTATTCTTGTCTTACGCATTATAAACACCTTTGAATAGGCATGGCCAGCATTGTATATTAAAGCCAACTGTTTCTCATGTAGAAAAGCTCTTTAAACTCGATTTAAAACCAATGATCATTCATTGAGTAAAGTGGATTTTTCCTTTTTTAGCAAACTATACCAACGCTCTTCAACAGAGGATTGCTAATGGGAATGGTCTGAATCGAAACTCAAGCAGAAAGGATCTGACACCCTTATTGAATGCAGTTAACAAATTAGACTCAGAAGACAGCCTTAACAAACAACCCTGGATTTATTCAATGATACAGAATCAGGACGATCTAGAAGAGTCCGAGAACACGAACGAAAACGACCGAAGCGTTCTGTTACAGCTAAAAAGAGAAAATACTGTAAAGGATTTAACCCAGAAATTAGCCAACCAGAATATCCTGCACAGCCCGTCGGAGGAAAATAAAGTAAATAGGATTGGCGATATGTCTGGCTTAATATCTAAAGCTAAGGAAGGTCTAGCTAAATCAAAGTCTAAAGCTGATGTACTGAAAAGTCCCACTAACGAAAACGTACCGAAATCAGAGGCGAAAAAATCTGAGAACGAAATGAGGTGGGAAGAACTTGTTGCAAATCTAAACAGATCCTTAAATTTATGTGATATGGATTTCACTGACTTGGCCAGTGATGACGAAATCGATATTTTAGCACCTGCAGCTGTTACAAATGGTATACCGCCCCCTCCTCCGCCTTTAAGAGACATGGGTGGTGCACCACCTCCTCCACCATTATCAAATAGGATGGCGCCTCCAGCTCCTTGTCCTCCAGTCTTTGGAGTTAATTTACAAAGGTCTAGGCAATCTGAAACAAAAATACCTATTAAGAAAAATAAGAAAACTGTGAAATTGTTCTGGAAGGAAGTGAGGGATGATCCCATTAGTCAAATTAAATTAAAAACTGGTTTCATTTGGGATGAGTTAGCTCCGGTCACTGTCGACACGCAAAAACTGGAGCACCTGTTTGAGTCTAGAGCTAAAGATTTAATAACAAAGGTAATACTAAGTTTATATGTACAATACTTTTTTTGATACAGGCGAATTAGAAAATATAGCGAAAAGACGAGGTAACAAAGAGTATTTTATGGAAAATTGCTCCAGGAAAACCCTAACCAACATAAGTATCTACTTAAAATCCACCCCTCACTCTGCGTGCTAAAGAGGAGTTGGAACTATTTTTTCTTTTCAAGAATTTTGGGACTATAATACATACAAACAAAAATTTAAGACAGACATTGTTCTGTACTTCATTCTCTCCAAATTTGACCTCACGTTTTCTTGTAAAAGTAAAGTTAAAGATGAGAAACGTCCTTAAAGTCGTACACTATGAAAACCAAGTAAAGCTGTTATATTAATATTTAAATATTATAAAAAGAGTAAATGAACAACCACATCATTATCTTTTGAATCAAATTAAAGAATTTGAGCCAAAAAGACCGTTTTAAAGGAAAATAGATAGGGTTTCCTTAAATCTACATTTCTTAATTAATCTATGGGCTATACTTACAGGGTATCCGTTAGTCTTACCATACCCTTCATTAAAGCTTTCTCCTCTGCAAATCTCCATTCATTCAGCGGGAAACCTAATAGCCATTTGTACTGAGTTATTACGAATAATCTTAGAGTACTAGTGTCTTTTCTGTATACATCAAATTCTAAGACTATTATTTTCCATGGATTTAGGATGTATAATCATCTGTCTAATAATATAAAACACGGCATCTCAAACAATAAATTTGGGAATAAGGCTAAATGTATGCTTCATTTCACTACAAAATGGTTTATTTTGCTGCGTTTGTTTATTGTTTATTGCTTAATTAGTTGTTTAACACTTTTTCTGCGGTAAGCGCACATGCGCGCTCGGTTGGTATATCACAATGTACGTTAGGCGCTCTTACTCGCTCTACTTATGTCAGATTTTATAGGCCCCGTTTGACTTCCACAGTTTAAAGAAGTGTATGAATATTTAAATATTGTCTAAATGTTATTTGTGGCATTATCTTAATTTTTTTCCTTCTTCAATTCTTTGGGAATTTCACTGCCACATGTATGTTTTCTTTCTAAGCGGTGCTAGGGGAATCTACAAAATATATCACAATTAACCAGTATGTTACTGGTAAAAAAACCTCTACGCCCGTGACGTTTACGTCAAAGGATCAGTTAAAGGTTGGTTTTGATAAATAAACAACACAAATAAGTATAAAAACTTGAAATTAAATATTTCGCCGACGTTTCGGAAATCTAATCTGTTTCCTTTCTCAAGGCTTTTTTTGAAAAATCTTTTTTGCTGTGTATGACAAATACAATTGAATATAACAAACATTCTTAGAGCTGTGTATTTGTCATACACAGCAAAAAAGATTTTTCAAAAAAAGCCTTGAGAAAGGAAACAGATTAGATTTCCGAAACGTCGGCGAAATATTTAATTTCAAGTTTTTATACTTATTTATGTTGTTTATTTATCAAAACCTACCTTTAACTGATCCTTTGACGTAAACGTCACGGGCGTAGAGGTTTTTTTACCAGTAACATACTGGTTAATTGTGATATATTTTGTAGATTCCCCTAGCACCGCTTAGAAAGAAAACATACATGTGGCAGTGAAATTCCCAAAGAATTGAAGAAGGAAAAAAATGTATGAATATTTGTCCGCATATTTCAAGGAAAATGCACACATCTTTTTCTCGCCAAGGAACTGGCCAAAATTCTTATTTTTTTAAATTTAGAATGTTATTTTTTCATTTATTTTAAACTTTATTCGAATAAAAAAGTTTTTCTTTCTGTTAGGAAAACTATCTTATTTAAAAAATATGTTAGGATGCACAAACGGTCTTTCCACATGGCACTAACATTTCGTATAAATATGCGGATGGCGCACAAGTCCTTCCTGAAAAAAACTAACTAACAACCATCAATCTGGGTTACAAAGGCCCAAATTTAAGGTAATGAACAAAAATTTACTTAGTAGTATACCAATCAATTGCCGCAGTGAAAGTGTTAACTGTTAAAGCATGTGACTTTCAAGCCATTTTTCTGCTCTAATCTATACATTCACAAGAAAATGTGCACAAATATGTAGATAATTAAGTGGGGAGCAATTTTCGGACGTTCGACCCCTATGAAAATATTTAGCCGAGAGGGTGGAGGGTAGAATTTTAGTATGCCTCTCCTGACAATTGTTCACAAATTCCTCTTGTTACCGCGGCTTTCCATTAAAGCCCATATTTATGTCAAATTCGCCTATATTGCTCATTTTATAATATGAAATCTTTTAAATTCATATATTACTGACAGTTTTTTGTCAAGGGCAAGTTGTTATATATAATTGCTTAAATTATATTTCACTTCTGGTGGGGGTGTTTCTTTGTCAATATGATTTAAGAGCTTATTTTAAATGTATTTTTCTTTTTCCTTTGGTGATCCGCACGTGGCATGTGCTGGCCTCAGGAGGTGAGTCTTTTAATTTCTCGGTGGTGGCAATACTTTTTGCATTTTGGATTTTGCACTACTGTTGTAAACTATTGTAGATTATTTAGTACTATTTAAGTTTTTCAATTATCTCACCTTTCCTGCATCTGTCTTCTTTGCACACGTAGAATATTCACTTATTAGCTATTATCTTATTATTTTCTACCTAATTGCTGATAAGCTGTTTTATCAAATTTAAGAAGTATAAAATAGCTGTAAAAAGTTATGTAATGTAAATAAATTAATTTTGCTCCTCAGTGATTTTAATTATATATTTATTATATTTCAAGAAAATATATTGTTTACTATTTGTAATTATTCACCATGAATATCATACATTTTGTATAGTGAGCTAGTACAATTTTAATTTAGAGTGAAAAAGTCTGTTTATGAAAAATTATCTATAGTACGGTGGAGCATCAAAAAGCATTGGTTTAGTAATAGAGATGTATACACTTCTCTTATAGAATCAGTGATAATTTCTTTTTAAAGAGTATGCATTAGAATTATTTTAAATATCTGACGCATTGTTTGTATCAAACGTGTTGTTAACTTTAATTCAATTATTGAAGCTACATTAATTTTATCTTCGCTTTAAATGTAAGCAAAAAAAAATGTTTCATTATCTATTCTCGTTAGACGATCCACCCTGTATATTTTCCTGTGAAAGTCTACCCATTTCTTCACTGGCCTGAAGTCATTGGGAAATCGCATCAAGTAACTAAAAAATACGTTATAAAACTTGTCCTATTTTTTTTTGCTCACGACAGTAACATTTCAGAAGCAGCACAATTAGTTTATTTTACCAGTTTAAAGCCACAATGACCTAAGATAGTTGATATAACGTAATTGCAACCATTACTTTCAACTTTAAAAGCATATGGACTTAATAGTAATTAATTAAGCAATATTTAGGTTATATTTTCTTAAGAAATGCCTGATAAAGTCACATTGACTTTAGTGTAATTTCGAAGAAATATTAACGTAATTGTTCCTTAAAATTTAACTATAAAGTTAAAGTGCATATTGAGGTCAATGTATAAGAATATATTACGTAAATTTAGACCAAGTTATTAACTTTGGAGTCGCTGACTTTTGTCTGGATAGAAACAGGGAAATTTTACCAATTTTTAACATAAATGTAACCTATGTTTTGTCTTGTCCTTGTAATCAGATTTTAGTTAAAACTTTAACCTCATGGTCGCAACTAGTTCAAATTTTAGGTAAAATTTACGTTAATTTTACTTCCCCACTTACCCAGCATATGTGTTTAACCTAAAGGTAAATATTACTTCATATAATGTCCTAGAAGTTATTTTTACTTAAAAATAGAATTAGGTCTCTTCCCTGGAAGGCAAAATTACGTTTTCATTGTCTAAATTACATCAAAGGACTAAAATGACTGTATTATGTTGATGCCCCTCCCAGTAGTGTCAACTGTCAAAAGTTACTTCTTTGCTTTTACTTTATAATGCTTGGAGTCATGGGGTATTGTTACATTTGCCACATAATAAATTTTCGGAGGTTATGTTGACAGTTGTTGACCACATACACAAGTTTGAATATTTAAAACTTTCGAAATATCGCGCGTCGGAAGGCAGATTAGGGAAATTTTACCTCCTGACCTTTTCTCATATTAAAATCTCGAACCTAGCTAGTTCTTCATTTTTTCTGGAAATAAAAACGTCTCATTATTTTTGCTTGGATAACTTGGAAGGGAGAAAATCCGACTAAAACCAGCATGTTCCACTAATTGGTATTAAGTATATTTTTATAATTTTAGGCATGAATGACACTGTGAACTAAGCCCACGTGACCAACGTTTGTATTTGTTTTGATAAATAAAAGACGTATTTTTCTGAGGTTTTAATCACGGCCGTCTCTAGAACTTTAAAGACTTTACAGTTTTGAAGACTACAAAATTATTTTAACTTATATTGGTCCCATTTAACTTTAAAGTCAATAATATAAGTTTTAACGACTGCGACTGTAGGAAAAATGTTACTGAGGTCTAAAATAATGGGTAAGAATACTTTGAAGTCGCGCGGTAATATATTCGCCATATTTTTCAACCAGCTGTAAGAGGCCATTTTATAATAAAATGTTGATGAGTGTATAATTGAAAAAAAACATTAATATAGGGTTATTGAACAGATATCAAGTACAATATTAGCATATTTTATGCTCCAGGAAAGTCTTGCAGGGCAATTATATAGGCTTTTACACATATTTTTAAAACATATTGAAGCTGAAAATTTTTTTTTTCTTTAAAAACGTAAAATACTTGCGGCGCTTTCAATATTCCGAGGTAGAATTGATATATTTACGATGAAAATTGATTGGCAGCAAAAAATCACAGAGAGGAGAAAGGTGGACACATTATTTCACAACTATGTCTGACATTATATGATATACTCCTACTCCATCATTATAATAGATGTCTGGTTTTTATTATGTCTTATGCTGCTGATGCATTATAAGTAAATCACCATTGCTGTAGATAAAACCTTATTAGTCTGAGAAAGAAAGACTGCAGTTGAAAAAGGATAAGTGGTTTGGTAGATATTACGTATTAACGGCCACAATTAAACACAATGTTTACGTTTAAATTACCCGTCCAAGGAAATATGTTCTATAACTTATAGGTCATTACAACTGAGTGGCCTTATTTAAGACGTATTATGGACGTCGTCTCATTCCCCATTTACTTATATTTTACGTATATTTTAAGTCAATTAGGTTAGGTTAAATGGGACAACGAGACCAAAACTAGGTCTACATTACGTAATTCAGACCTAAGGTGCTACTTGGGTTGTACCTGTTATCTGTAAAAGGGCCCTGCTTTCAAGGTAGCGAATATGCATACATTCTTAACTGCATATCAGAGTATTTATTGTCAAAATATTACCTTTGCTAAAATGACGTAGGTCTGGTCGCTCTAGGATCTTACTCTATAAAACTGGAGACACTCCGAACGAAATTGGTTTATTGTCAAAACCATTAGCAACCAATCCCCAAATCATTTCCGCTGGATTATGTGTCTCTAATCCTGTTCCTTCAATTTGAAATTATTAAAATGAAGTAAAAAAAAAAACAACAGTAGATCTACTGTTGCAGTAAAATAAATTTAGTTTTTTCATTGAACAAAGTTGGCGACACTGAATTTGGAGTTAACAACTATCTTCCTCTAATTTCATATTCTTTCTCTTGTTAATTATCTACTCTTTGCCTTCAGTGTGATGCTGTCTCTGAGGTAACTTTCACAAACACCAAAGCGCTTGAACTCTACGGTCGAATATTATCATTCGAAGCGTGTTTCGTCAACCATGTTCACACCATTGGAATATTATCAAGTCATATTTGCGTTGAGTGATGGTATTCGAGTGTAGAGTTAAAGTGTTTGGCCTACTTTATAGGCATAATAACTTCTGTATGCATTTTTACAATGCGACACGTAAAAGAACTTATGGCAAAAAAATTTATTACCTTAGTGGTAAACATAATAATACACACTGCATGGTAGTATACACAGCATGGGTATGATTACTCTACCTCTACCTTTACATAAATCATTTATATCAACATACGCACGATTGTGATTAAAATACATTAATTGCAACATTCTCTTATCCTAGAAACAACAAGAAATGAACAAAAATAAAGAAATTATAGTGCTGGACCCAAAACGATCAAACGCCATAAACATTGGAATGACAAAACTACCTCCACCACGGTCCATTAAAACTGCAATATTAAAAATGGATGCAACCATCATGAATAGAGAAGGCATCGAGAAACTTCTTACCATGTTACCAACGGAAGAAGAACGGACTAAAATTCAAGAAGCTCAGGCCGCCAATCCAGACTTGCCTTTGGGAAGTGCTGAACAGTTTCTACTAACGTTAGCCTCTATTTCTGAATTACCAGCTAGGTTGAAGCTTTGGGCTTTTAAGTTAGATTTTGAAAATGCAGAGAGGGAAATTGCTGAGCCACTCATGGATCTCAAGCAGGGTTTTGAAGTTCTTCGAGTGAATAAAACATTTCGAGGAATTTTAAGCACGCTATTGTCTATTGGCAATTTCTTGAATGGTAATGAAGTTAAAGGCTTTCAAATTGAATATCTTGCCAAAGTACCTGAAGTTAAAGATACTGTCCATAAGCACTCCCTTTTGCATCATCTGTGTCATATTGTTATGGAAAAGTTTCCAGATGCTAGTGATTTATATTCAGAGGTAACCAAATTTCTCAAACAATGTATTTTTTATAGAAAAAATTGAAAATTGTTTTGTAGATTGGAGCCATAACGAGGGCGTCAAAAATCGACTTTGATGAACTTGCTTTAAATATACAGAGGCTAGAGGCAGATTGTAAATTCTCCTGGGATCACTTAAAGCTAATTGCGAAACATGATGGCTCCACGATGATGAAGGTTAAAATGTCTGACTTTTTATCGGATTGTGCGGAGAGAATAATACTTTTAGGTATAATTCATAGGAGAATTATGAATAGGTACGTAGAAAATAAAAGTTGTAAATAATTACATTTCTAACATTTCACACCATTTCTTTTTAGGTTTCACAAATTTTTGCTTTGGTTGGGCATCCCTCTGCATCAAATCTCCGACACGAAACCAAATGAATTTTGTAGAATCGTATCCGAATTTGCTTTGGAGTATAGAACTACAAGGGAGCGAGTCCTTCAACAACTGGAGAAAAAGGCTAACCATAGAGAAAGAAATAAGACCAGAGGAAAGATGATCACAGATGTGAGTTATGCGTAAATATAACATACTTAATTACTTGAACGAACATTTTTTTATGAGAAATGGTACACATATTACTATTAATAAAGTTAATTTTGTGGATTTTTCTTACAAAACAAATCACAAGGGTCACAACTGGGGGGCCCAAAGCAAGAGATGATTATCAGCACCTACCTACAATTTACGTCAACTTGATTTTATAAACAAACCTGTATAAATATTTATTGTCCTTGCGTAAGTGGCCCTGTGTTAGGAAAACTAATTTGTTTAAAAAAATATTAGGACACACAAGCACGTTTTCCACATGACACTAACATTTCGTATAAATATGCAGATGGTGCACATGCATGTCTAAAAAAAAATAAAGTAACAACCACCAATCTGGGTTACAAGGGCCCAAATTTAAGTTAAATAACAAGAACTTACCGTACCTGTAATGCTACCTCTGCATTCAGTATTATTAAGCTAATTGCTACAGCGAAAATGTTAAGAAGCGCTTTATGATATACCTTCATTGGAACTTTACAATTTAAAAATTTACCTCTTTTCGTTTATTTTGTAGTTAAAACAAAACCTTGTGCAATCAATTACATCCAACTTGTTTTTCTGTATTAGATTGGGAAGTTCAGAACAAAAGAGGATCGGGCTGATGCAGAATTACGACAGCTATTAGGTAGTGATATTTCCGATGTAGAAAGTATGCAGGGCACGTTACCTTGGAGGAGAACCCGTCGGGATGGTAACAGGTCATTCATGAGTTCTGCTAATGGCAATTTAACTGATGGCGATGATGAAATACTTGAGAGTCTGGTTAAAACTGCCACCAAAGGGCCTTCGACGAGAACAGCACCTAGAGAAAGGAAGAGGACTCGGCATGCTGACAGAAAATCACGTAAGTTCTTAATGTGCTCTTTGAAGGTGGTCTTAATTTAACAAACAATATTAAATGTTTAACTTAGTTGCATGATGGGTAATGTCTATTATAAAAATATGTGCTGTTAGGTATAGGTATATCTATTCTATTCATGGGTAATTATGAAACTATGGTATTAAGTTAAGAGGTAGGCTTAGGCTAAACTAGCATGTATCCGTGGCTTAGTTCATGCAGGATTGTTATAGTGTCTCCCAAAAAGTCTGCACCATATGGAAAACTTTTTTAAACGGCAGCATTATTAATAATTTAATTGCAAAAAATATTTATCATATCACAACTATGACATCTCCAAAATGTAATTAAAAATTTTTAAATTGTGACGTGATGTGTGACGTAATTAATGGATATCCCCTAATACAGATTTATTTAGTAACTTTAAACCATGTTTGCCAACTATACTCTTAAATTAAATACTGTATTTCCGTATGTCTTATTTCTCTTGCCATATTTATTATCGTCCTATTGCAAAATTCTTTGGTTACATAGTTGTGACATGACAAATATTTTTGTCAATTTTGTGGTTATTAATTATGCCAGAACTAGTGCAAAACCCATTTGAAAAAATAATTGAATAAAAAAGTTTTTCTATACCTATTTAATTATAGATAGATAAATAGATAATTTATTCAGTCAATACAATATTCAAATTGTGTACACTCGTCAAATCACATAGGTATTTAAAAATTTTCGTACATTACATTACATTAAAACAGGTATTTAAACATAACATTTACAGAAAAAGAATTTAAAAATACATTTACAGAAAAGGAAAAATTTTCGAAACTAATTTTCAAAACTTTAAAATATTAAAATGTCACTTAAAATATGCTTTTTTTAATAAAATTTGTTTCACTTTATACTTAAATGTTTCTAAATCTATCCGTTTGATTTCCTCAGGTAATTTATTAAAAAATGTTGGTCCAAAGTGATTTACACCATCACAGACTACTCCAGACGTAGCACTCAACACAAAAATTAGTACCGCAATAATGTTCTATCTTCCTTAATTCTGTGTTCTACTCTCTCTCTCTCCTTGCAAAACAAGGGAAGATGTTGCTTCGGACTCACTTGCAAAATGCTGGAAATCTCAGTAGATGGAGCCACAGTCTGCCTGTCTTCGACAGGTGACGTCACGAGTATATACAGAGTGTCCCATATATTACGCATATACAGGGTCTCCCAAAGAAATGCTCAGACGAAAATGCTAGAAAGGGCACGATATTTGATCGATAAAAAACCTATATTGTCAGGGTCGAAACGGCTTAGTGTTTATTTGGTGTGGCCTTCAATTTTTCTCTCTTTAATTAAGAATTGAGTCTTAGTTCTTAAAGTATTTCGGTAAAATAAACATGTACCTGTTTTTTTACTTAAGGTTATAAAACAAATTATTTTGATAAAAGAAGGATAATGTTTGTAGCAGAACAAATCAAAATAAATTTCTGTTGGTATTTATGTATCAGAAATAAACACTATGGATGTTGCCAGTGGATTGTGATAAAACTACATCGCAACTTTGTCACGTAAAAACACATATAATGTTCTTATTTTTTTTTACTATATGAGCATAGTGACGGTGTAAAAGATACCCTGCTTATGACAAATAATAATTTGTTGACGACGTTATAACCCTAATTAACTCAAAAAGACATTAAATTGCTTTGCAAAACATTTTTTTATGTAACTTAACTGAATAGTGTTTAAGATCTATGACACAATTTTGAGCTAAATAGGAAAAAATTGAAAAGCCCACAAAACAAAAAACTATGGCCCTCACAAAATAGGTATGATATGGAACAAATATGGTGTCCTTTCTTCCATTTTCATCTGAGCAGTTCTCCCTCCTGAGTCTCAGCTGCGACAGATGGCAATGGTAATCAAATAAAAAAAAACTCTTACAAAGTATCTTTAATTTAAAATATTTTGTAATATAGATAAACATAAACTAAGAGTACCTAAATTATATATATATATATATATTTTTATATAGTTGATATTATATTTTGTAAGAAATTTACCTACATTTGCATAATTTCTTTCGTAATTTGAAAGACAAATATGAAATTTCACTGTTATGAACAATTTCCAGTTTTTGCATTTTGTAAACAATTCACTGCCACAGTTGCATTTCAAAACCTGACCGTTTCGGCTAATCAGCTGATCGACTAATTAAAAGAATATATCACTGTCAATAATTTTATACACTATATACTTATCGCTAATTGCCACAGTTCATTAATACTGAAAAATTAAGAGGTGAAATCACTGAAAAATAAATACACTTCTCTAAAGTTTATTTGTTTAAACCTGAAACAACAAAAATAATAACCTAATTAGTGAACCATGGCTATACATACATTTACTTCTGCCATCTACAAGACTTATTCGGAACCAAATTAGTTTTCATACAAGAAGGACTAAAGTGCTCTACTACGGAAGTAGTTTCTGTACACACCACACTGCATATATGCATATAGCGTCCCGCCCTCTACGACTGCTTTAACAGAAGAAAGACGAGGATAAATTTATAGTCAATTTAATATGTGGAAGTGACATAGAGCAATCGGCATTTCTTTCCAATAAAGTAAACAGTCTGTAGTAGTCTGTGTACACCATTCATTGCTTTTGTAAGTTTATATGTTTTTTTTGATACATTACGTTTATTTCTGATATTGTAAGAGTGTAGTTTTGGAGTTTGGAGTTTGTGGGAGGGCAGTCACATTTAGGTGACCGCAGCACCTAGGCCCCATTGGGCCCCTTGTACGTCCTCCCGAGGGATACAGGATTCCACCTAGGCCTCCAACCATCCTAATCTTGTGAAGAAGGTGGTGATGCTGCTTAGGGGAATATCCCTCAAGTCGGCCAGTGTAGGCCAACGTTCTCCCAAAATGGATTCTCTGCTAGAGGAGACTACCGGGTACTCACAGAGTACGTGTTGGACAGTCTCGTCTTCTTGTTCACAACCTCTGCATAGGGGTGTGTCATTTAACTTCATGTTGTAAAGGTGCTTCCTCAGCTGGCAATGACCAGTAAGAATTCCTGTCGCGAAGCGCAGGTTCTTCCTGGACATTCCCAGGTAGATCATCGTTGTATCCTTGTCAGGGTATCTAAGCAGATCCCTGGCCAACTGACAACTATGAGTTTCATCCCACAGTTTTTTAAATTTTCTGTGGGTGTCTTCTTTAATCATTAGCATTATTGCTGAGGTCGGCAGTATGTTGGAAGGGCCAGGTCCAAGTATACTTAGACTGGCTGCCTTCTTAGCCAGACTGTCAGCTTCCCTGTTGCCTCTGCACTGTGCATGCCCTTTGACCCAGCATAGAATGACACTGTTCATGCTGGAGGCGCCCACGAGTGCCTGATGGCATTCCCATACTGACCCTGTTGTTATTTTGTGTCTCTGTAGGGCCAGTAGTGATTGTCTACTATCAGTGTAGATTCTTATTGTTTTTCCCGTTATTGTAAGAGTGTATTGTTGTTGTGTGACATTTATAGTTCTGAAAATTTGTTTTCACAAACAAGACACTCGTAAATGTACATGCAATGCAATACAATATATGACAATTATTAGCATTTCTTTGGTAAAAAATCGTACCTATGTAGTGAATTATCGATTCATAATTCACTGCATCCGGCCAATCACAAATTCAAATTCCATAATTCACTGTTCACCGATCCAATGTTATTTTAAATCGACTGCGATCAACTCTTGCTGCAGCTGACAATCAACTCGCTGACAGTGAGATTAGTGACAACCAAGTGTATCGCCGTATTGTTTATTTATGTTTTTCACTTCTTACAAGTAGGTACCGATTAATTCTTTCAAGTTTCAGTCTAATTTATTTGTTTAATGGATGTAGAAAAAGCATAGTATTATATTCGCAATTATGACCATTCAGAAGATTTATGCCACTCACCTTTGGCTCGCGGGCTCAAACATCATCTTCGTGAGTAATGGCTATCATAATATAATAATATACTATTTCCATATGGGGCAGGCACTTTGGCGGACACTGTATATCCAACTTCGTAGAGTATATAAGCCAATGTAAACATACGGGAAGTTTTTTCAATGATTTGAGGTTAGATAAATCGGAAGTAATACAAAGTAAATATTAGAATGAAAATATCAATTAATGAATATTGAAAAAGTTTATTTTAGTCAGTAAACATGTATTTTGGTTAATAAAAGTATTGTAAAGTTGTCAGTTATTAAATGAAGTGTGTTAGTGTTTATCTCTTGCTATGATTTTGGTACCCATGAATTTTTAAGGGAGGTTTTGATCAGTCGATAAATTGGTTTATGAAGTATTACCTATTTAATTTAATCCATAGTTTTGCAAATACGTAATATGTTTTTTAATTTATGTTTAATTATGTACTGAAGTAGTGTAATCCGAATCATAGAATAGGAATGTAGTCATTGCAAACCTATCTTTACTGATACTTTTGTTTTAAATAGTATAACGTGAACAGTTGTGCTTCCAGTGTATGATTTAATATTTCTAATTGCTTTAAGCACTGTATCTTTAAAATTAACATCATGTAACAAATTTTAAAGTATTTTACTTTTTCTTAGTTAAAAATACTGAAATTATCTTCTTAAGAGTGGGCAAGGCGGCAAGATCAGGGAAGAGCAAAGGGTAACGCACCAAGTGGAGAGATCTCCCTAATAAGCCAAATATAATTTAAAATTTAAGATGAAGCGATGAAGAGTTGAAAATTTTTTAATCGAACGGATCTTTCTGAATACATGACGTGGAAGGACGTATTATATTGTGATCGAAAGATCGAAATTGGCGTTTTTAGCACATCGTAAATTGCACCCACGCAATGCTAATTTCGAGTCCACACGAACGAAGGAAAATCGTAATTTTTTGAAGTTTAGTGTGTACCGTGGTGCAAAGAAAGTGCGAACTACAAACTAGATAATCACAGTACTCGCTATAGCGCAGAATTTAGGATTCATCTTGTCACCTTGCTCACTTTTAAGCTCCATCCAAATGACTCACGCTATGGTTTAGTCTGTTTTTTAACTAGGGAATCACACTAGAAAATGTCCCCAAAATTTGTATTAAAACTTTTGATGGCCATTTGAATTAGGGTCATCTGTTAATGTTAATGGCTACACTAAAAACTATGAATGATAATGTAATTTTCTTTATACACTTATTTAACGTCAGCCTATTTCCACGGCTGAAGCCAACCACCAGGAAATAAGCTTTTCCCATCCTCGAGATTTTGCCGAATCTCTTCTCTAACAAGACGTGGGTATTTTTTATTTGCCTAATAATTAATTGACAAGGGACCGACCGCTTTACATCCCCTCCGAAGGATGGTATATCCACTATGCAACCCCTGCACCTGAAGTTGGATATCTTCTATATATGCTCTTATACATTAGCCGTTAGAAGGTGAAGCATGAATGTTGTAATTAATTATTGTATTTCCCTAGAGAGAGTCGCCTATCCAACTGCGCTCCGAGTTGTTTAAAACTTTGTATCCAAAATACGAGTATAGCCAAGACTCGTCTAGACTCAATCCTTTAATGCATTAGCTAACTTATACAGAAGTCATGTGTGTGAGAGAAAATGTATTGGCTTTGGAAATGTCTATTAGCCACAGAAGATCTATGTTGATTAAAACAAGTCTACATCGATATTGCAGCTTTATGCAAGAAGGCTACTAAGGCATCGTTAATTTCTCTATTTTCCATACTTAAAAGGGAAACTATGTTAGCGGCAAAGTGCACATCAAAGATTTTCAAACAAGTTTCAAATTCTTTTCGAGAGTTTATGAAGGCCTGGTACAAGAAAAGAAAATCACCCAGAGATGAATTGTCACATGAACTATTGTTCATGTAGAGAGTATCTTTAATACCTATTTTAAAAAGGCGTGCTGAAAAGCATCCACGATTCAATTTGAGTCTAGTAAATGTTGAGGAATATTTTTTGTTAACTGCAAATTTTGATATATGAAGAATAGATGTGGGAAGGGTGGGATGTATTAGAAAGTAGACTTAATATCTTCTAACGATATATTTTTTCAGTTTTTCCTGATGTTTTATTTTTAGTTTTGGGTAATATCGTTATATAGAAATTAAGAATACAAAATTGATTAAGTTACCTGCATTCCTTCAAACAGCTGATACATTAAAACAAGTATAATGCAGTGTCTTAAAGTGTAGGTTTTAACAACAAATTTGGAACACAGGAAACAGATTTTAGAGCCTAAGCACTAGTAATGTGGAAGCGACTTTAATAACTGCAGCACAATATGGTTTATAAAATATTTATTAAACTTCCTTGGCATTGTGATAAGAAAATATTAACAATAATTCAAGTTACACTGCTTCATTGCTCTTGAAAATAACATTACTAACGTTAATAGAAATATGGGTTGTAAATATTTATGTATTTATTTTGTATGTAGTGAAACGTTCTCGAACAAGAGAGAACAATCCATTTGGTAGCAGAGATTCTCCATAGATTTTTTACAGTTGGTATGTGGGTGTGATTTGCTCTTGTCTGATAATGTTCTAGATTTAATGCATGGCGGTGATTTTGAACATACTATGATTTTCTTGTTTTAGCATGATTATTGAGATTATTACACATTACATATAGACTACTGGCAGAAAGGCGGAGCTTATCTGTACATGACAGCTAGCGCTCTCAGTGGCCAAGTAGAAAGTTAATTCCTGTGTCGTTTACACGTACGTGAATAGGAGAATCCTTGTTTTTAATAAATATTTTATTATAAGCTTTTTAAAAACGCGCAAATCTCTGGGTTTACTTTAATGCCACCAAAGTGGGAAGTGTTGGGAATGCCGCAGCTACAATTGACATTGTTAAAATCAGCAGTTTAGTGTTTGTTATTGTGTAACATAATCTCCGGCTAATATCATGGAAAAATCATGCGGAGATGTTTGTTGCGTGGTTAACTGTGGAAATAGATCGAATAATACTAAAAATATAAAGTTTTATTCATTTCCCACATAGGGGAGTCAAATTAGACAAAAAGGATCCAAACTTCGGCAAAATTCCCCAATCGATGATTTTTGTTGGAATGTGTTCACAAAGATGTGGAGAACAAAAAAGCAAAATGCCACCGCGAGAAATTGTGTGGAAAATTCTTTATTAAACAATTTAGGTGCAATACGATACTTCATGAATAACTTTTTGAATTAAATTTGCACGAAAGAACTAACAAAACCATTGGAAAGAACACAAAATTTTATGTAAGAAACATATATAATATGTGCAGTAATTTGTTAATTAACGCTCCAACTTGCGCTACGTCGGCCGTCCGTTCACGCTGGAAATGCTGCATAATTTCCCGCGGTGGCATTTTGATATTTTGTTCTCCACACCTTTCTGAACACGTTTCAACAAAAATCATCGATCGGGCAATTTTTCCGAAATGAAAATCTCCTTTAACGAGTCTGTATAAACTGGAGCAGAGGGAAAAGTGGATAAAAGCATGAAATACAAGATATGTGTGTAGTTAACAATTCAAAATATTCTGAGAAAATACTAATTTTGTTAATTAATTTTATAGCTCAGGGGGGATCCTTATGGCAACCGAATAAGTGCTCAAAGATTTGCACATATTATAGATAATACAAAATCGGACCATCCATTAAGCCCTAGTTTCACGAAATCAATTTTTCCATCTTGTTAACTCAAAGAAGGGCCCGACAGAAAAGTCAATGTTAAACTCTAAACAACGGTAAATTTTTATTGAGTATTAATAATTAATTGTTTAGTCACATATACAATATATTACAAAAAATGAAATGTCATCTCACCTATGCAGAAAAATGTTTTAACATAAAAAAATATTTATATTTAATATTCACTCGAACATTACATTTGCTCACTACGGAATTGTTTGTACTTACTGTATATGACAGTCGCGGCAACAAACAATTATTACATTCTTGCAAAATCAGGAAAAAACAAATCGACGCATACACATAAATATAAAAGCCACAGGAAGTAATTTGGAAATGCTCCACTGAAGCGCTAGTAGTCATTCTGCCGCTACTCTATACACCAAAAAAGTTAGATTTTAATATTTATTTATTTATTTTATTTTTTTAATTTATGCAAAAAAGTTTTACAAATATTTGCTTGAGGATGTGATATAGTTTCAGATGTTCGCTACAAAAAATGACTGGCCTCGACTTTTTGCTTGCTCTTTGTCAGTAGGTGCAGGGGAGGGGGTTGAACAAGTCTAACTATGTCTGGGCAGTTTAAGTAGTCATGTGACCTTGTAAATTCAAATTGAAAATTCACATTGATGCTTTGTTGAGACTTTTGGCTTTTAATGTAATACATGTTTCCAGACGTCGAGAACAATTAAAAAATACCCCTGCCAGCATTTTCTCTCGTCAGGTTCGGCCCTAGGCCCAACTTTCCGAATCACATGAAAAACAGCTCTCTGCCAAATGTGCAATGGTGAGACTTTTCAGCGAAATTTGGAATATATCTTAAACGTGATTTTTCTAACGCTACGATGACAAAAAACGCATCACTTTTGAGTTGCAAAATCCTTTTTTGCATATTGACTCTATTGGTGACACAAAATATGCTGACAATAGCACCTTAGCTTTAGAAAAACCATCATTGCCCTATTTGGCCGAGAGCCGTTTTTCCTAGATTTTCGGAAGTTGGTCCTAAGGTCGAACCTGATGACAGGAAATGCTGGCAGGGGTATTTTTGGATTTTTCTCGACGTCTCGAAACATATATCACACTGCCAGCAAAGAGTCTCAATAAAACATCGATGTGAACGGAGGAGGGTCCCTAAAGCCGGTTTTCAACCTCCTTCAATTTTTTTAGGCTTTTTGAACAAAAATAGGTCATTTCCAGACGAAACGAAAAGTTTTTACCTCCCTTTTAACCTCCACCCCTTCCCTTTTCTATACATATTCACTCTGCATTTTAATTAAGAAAAATCCATTCAATGTGTATATTTATATAATATGCGTTAACTAATATAAGCTGGGCAAATAAACATTTGAAGCAAGTAAACATAAAAGTTAGTAATCCTACACTCAGCTTCAGTCAGGAATAACGGCATAGACGTAGTAGTTATCTGTTCCATTTGGAATTTTATATTGTCGTGTGTTCCATTATTAAGTAAAGGACTGTTTCTTATAGGGGAGCAGCTCTTGTCTCTAACATTTTATTACATATTTTAACCCGATTTAGGCTAGGTGCTAACTAGAGACATTTTGTCTCCGTGACATTTTGTCATCGTGATGCGGCGTCAACATAATATAAATTTTTTAAATTATTTTCGAATGTCTATAAGGACTTTCAATCAGTATTTCATTATCTGTCTTCTTTCTGTATTGTTGAAGCCATCATTCACAAAAATAAATTATTTTTAATACACCAAAAATTCACATGTAGTACGTGACAAAAAGTTGCCTAGTGAGCGCACTTCCATGGTAACGCCCACACTGCCGTGTCGAGACATCATGGGACAAAAAGTTTCGGATGTCAGTGACAAGAGGGTGACGTGACACAGTGTCGTTTTTTATGTTTCATTTTTTCCGACGTATTTCAAGAGCGCAGATTATTGGTATATCTTCGAAATTCATCACTTATACTAGCGTTTACAATGACAATTTGACGCCAATGAGAACAGATATGGTGACATTAAGTGACACCGGTATAGGTATATTAGTATCCTGTACTTGTGTTTCTGAAAAAAGGGGTGGGTGGCGTAAAAACTTTTCGTTTCACCTGGAAATGACCTATTTTTATTCAAAAAGTCTAAAAAACTCGAATTCACTTATTTTCGTCAAAAATTGAAGGAGGCCGAAAACTGGCCTTAGGGACTCTCCTCCTTTCAATTTGAATTTAGCAGGTCACATGAATGCTTCCACCGCTCGGACATAGTAAGCCTTATTCACTGCCTTTCCCTGCAGCTACTAACACAGAGCAAGCAAACAGTCCAGACCCGTCATTTTTGCAGCGAACAGTGTCTATTTTGATCACGCAACCAGTGGCACGTTACAAAAAAAATTATTATGAGGTTATTTTTTCATTCCCAGAAGAACTCACATTATATGGAGTTATGACTAACCTCAAGAATATAAATTTCAGCCTGGTTCCTACACTTTCAAATAAAATCTCATTAAATGTAATATTTAAGAAGTTTTAAATACTTTGACTTAATAAAATAAAACGCTATATATTAGTTGGATATTCAGCCTATAATTAGGTGTTTTCGCTATATGGTATTTGAGTTTTCTATGTTGGGTTGTTTGTCGAACGATCAAGATGCACTGGTAAATTGTTCTTAATATTAGCATGTATACTTACTTCTCTTGTGTTTAATTTTATATTTATGTACCTTGCATGATTTTTAACTTGTCGTGGTATTTAATGTTTCTGTTGTTAAAAATCGATGTTTGCATTTCAGTTCGCAGAACACTTAAAAATGGACTATCTGAAGAAGAGAAGAAACACCTGTCAGCGTACATCAAAGGATATTAATGCAACTTATGAAACCAAATAGTGCTGTGTCCTGCAATAAATATGATATTTATTAAACCACTACCACATCTCAAAGATGTAAAATTTTTGTATACTGACTTTATGTGATAAATGTATGGCTGCTCACTCATCTTGTTGTTTTGTACTATTTATGCATACAGTTTTAAGTTTAATAGATATTAGAGTTAGTTTTATTTATTTTTATTTTTAAGGGATGAGGAACAGCTGTTTAACTGTATTTATAATTGTGCCTTTCCCAAAATGGCTACTAGTCTTGGTTTTACTCGATGAATTAGTTTTTTTTTCCTTTTGTCACAATTAATTTTCTTTTCTTGTAGCTGTTTATAAGTAAGACTCTTATGACTGTTTACGACCTGCCTATTTACATATTTTAAGATTTTTTTATTTCATTTTCATTATTGCTGTGTTTATGTTATTATTAGTTAAGTATTTAAATTGTTCAAATGAAATGTATAATAAATGAATTTTGTTATAAAATGTTTTTTCTCTTACTTATAGTAGGTATCACCCAATGTGCATTTTGCCATGTTGATATCATCTGGCAAGAATCAGAAATTTTCTTTCTGAAAAATTTCCGGGAACTGATTTTTGCTGCCACGACTGAAAATTTCAGCCAATTTGTGTGAAACAAATATTTTTGGGATACTGAAAACATGTAAAAACATGTTTTGACACTTTCAGACACTTTCCAAAGGCAAGACGATAAAAATTTCAAATTTCACCATTCCTGTTATGGTTCCAGACAGTAGTCCCTCTTTTGAGAAATTTTTGGTTACTGGCTCATGTCCTATATCATAATAGACGTAAAGAAGTGAAAGGTACAAATGGCACGAGTAAAGAAAGCAAGAACAAAAAAATTCCGATGAAAAGAAATAAGTAAATGTAAAACTGGACAATAATCCTCCTTATTTCTATTAATATATGTTTATTTCTGTAATAATTCTTGAATAATACACATACACTAGGCTTTTAAAAAAACATTAACAAACGTCACTACACAAAAACACTTCATAGTACAGTAGATATATGCAAAGAAAAGTGATAGGTAGAACTAATTTGCACAGAGAGGAGGTTTGAATTTTTTAGTTCGTTGTATTTTGACATACTAAACATCTAACTACAAAATGGGTTTTCTTGGCCGCCATCTTGAAACATTTTTAAAAATATCAAAAAATTGTGTATGGTATAAAATTACAGAGAATTTCATGCTGAAAAAGATTATGATATTGGTTTTAAACAATAAAAATAAATAACATTAAAAGTCGTTACATTAGTCGCAGGCAGTATTAGCATCGCAGACAAAGAAAGGAGGGTGCGGGGGTGTCCCACCGCTTTTTAACATTGAAAATGTTAATATTCGTATATGAGGCCAAAGTCGTGAGTTTTATCCAAGGCCGCCGACATGAAAAAGTCGAGATCAGATGACGTAATACTGAGCAAGTGTGCACAGTATGAGTATGCGCTGAGAACATGAAGTTATAATGCGATTGTGGTCCAGTCGCTATGGATTCACAAAGTTTGACAAATAGCGAATGGTTATATTTTTGTAACAAGTACCTAAAATCATGTTTTTTGGGACGGATCGTAGCTCTTTTCAGACGAGGCGAAGCCGAGTCAGGAATAAGTTTATGTTTTATGTGTGGTGTTATCATTTCCAATGTCCCAATGGTTGCAAGGATTGCGAAATCTGAATTTTTTTTCAAAATATCTGTCTCCAGCCTCTACACAGTATCCTAATAATGTAATTGAACCATGTGGTTAGTTCTTTGGCACATCTTTAATGGCTCTAGAATTAACAGCTAAATTTCATAATAAATTAATTTAAAGAATCCTGTAGGCCTTAATAAACATTTACCACAGACAACACTTAGAGTACCTGTCAAGAATACAAGTTATTATATGAAGCGGGATAGAAAGTACCATTTAGAGTTATAAATGTTTTATTCTAACGAAAAGTATGTTGATATTAGTTATATTTACGGTTTTTGTGATGGGAAACTCCAGAGCAGCCGTTAGAGAATATCGTCAACATTGTCCTTATCGAAGAATTCTCAATAAGTCAACATTTTGTTCCGTTTGATTATAAATCCATGCAAAACGGCATGTTAGACAAGAGGTAAATGAAGAAATTGAAATTCTAGAAATTGTGAGACAAAATCCTTCGATTAGTACACGAAGAGTAAGTGTAGATTTAGGAATCTCTCATGTTAAGAGTTTGTAAAACTTTAGACAAAGAAGATTTTGATCCATTTCATTCACAAATAGTTCAAATACTTGAAACAGGACTTGAAATTCGTCGAAGAATGTTTTGTAAGTTGTTAAATCACAGAGGAACAATTTCTAGAGTTTAATTTACTGATGAGTCTTAGTTTATTAGAGACGGTATTACACAAATTCTGGAGTTTGATAGGTTTATTGAAACCGACAAATCCCCATTGGAAAAGCACAAGGTTTGGTGTTTTATTAGGGTTATTTCCACCTCCAAGCAGAGCCAGCCTTCTTAAAGATTTATAAATGTAATCAACTTGGTCAATCCTCAACTGCAAGACTTGTATAACTGACTGGAAGTGGAGTTCCATCCTCTGTTGCTGTGAAGTTGTTATATTTCTATTGACAATGATTGTTTGAGTTGTTTTTAAGTTGATATATTTTTTGAAATTTAGAAAAGATTTTAATTTCAAATTTTGAGAGCGCCGACTTCACAAGCAAACTACCTAACTCCATTTTTAATCAAAATGAAATTTTTGATGGCATCTATTCTGTTGCAGAAAAAAAGGACTTTTCTCCAGTGGTGTAATTTTGTACTCGACCAGACACGTATCTCCTCAATGTACCATTAGTATGCATCAGCTGTTGATAGTGTGAGTTTCTTGTGAACACATTCCGTGCAATATATTAATGATCGTAAAAATTATAACATAATTTAGATTTTACTGTTGACTATTATACAGGTTGTTTCAAAGGTACATACATTACTTGTGGATAAAGGGCACTTTTGTGGTTCCAAATTACCTGGCATTAATGCATCCATCGTCCTTCCTTACTGAGATACATGATGTTTTATTGATTTTGGCCAAATCTTTCTTTAATCAGAACTATTGAATCACCGTGTATAATTGGTTCATACATAGAATATATGTTTCACTTATTTTTCTTGATAGAACTTCATAATAAACCAAAAAGAAATCCAGGTTCGGCTTAATAAAAAATTGTCAATATGTTGTATGTCAAAATTTTGTAGATCTGTTTCGATATTCGAAAAGAGTGGAAAAAATTTAATAGAGTAGTTCACTTAGTTTGTTTGCGCATTTCATTCATCAACCTTGACTACTTGCCGTAAATCCAATTTCATTAAAATGGTCGAGATAGTTGGAACTTGAATATTTATTTCAGGGTTTAATTAACAAAAAATTTAACTTGCAGCAGTGACAATTCTTACACTTCTAGACTAGGTAAGTGAACTATTGTAAAATAATTTTAAGAACAATGTAGTTCACCTGATAATCTATCAGGAAGAATATGTGGCCCAATCAAACGATTGTTGAAAACACCGCACCAAATACATACAAATTAACAGAAAATCGATGTTAGGATTTATTCTGTCTTATAGCATGTGGATTCTTTTCTGTCCAAACATGTGAATTTCTTAAATTATAAACACCATCTCTTGTAAATTGTGCCTCATCTGTAAACATATATCTGCTTCGATTCCGAATAATAATCCATTTACTAAAACTTAAGAGATGATTTTATAACATAGCTGCTTTGTCGTCAAGTAAATCAATGCTGAAAATTTTAGTATTTGACAGTTGATATTTCCTGGTTTGACATACTTGCGTTTTATGATACTAAAATATTTGTTATTTGCATTAATATTATTAGCCACATTACATAGTACATAATATGCTTTATAAATTTTCAAATGGTGAATATGTGAATATAATCTATGTGTATGGATATTGTGATGGCAATGGCTGTGAGAGAATATCAAAGAAGATTTCCTGGATGCCGAATTCCTGATCATAAAACTTTTGCTAGAGTTGTCAGTTGTTCTAAAAATCATGGTGTCCAACAGTCATCTTAAATGAGCATCAATTAAGGCAACCTTTAGATGTAGAAGAGAATATACTAAATATTGTTGCAAATAATCCAAAAATTAGCACAAGAAGAGTGGGCCATGCTTTAGGTGTTCCGCATGTCAGTGTTTGGAGAACACTAAAAAAAAGGATCTCTACCCAAGCAACATTTTGAGTTATAGTTTTTAGTTTACATGCCCAATTAGTTGTACAATGGTCGTAAAATGGTTTTTAAAATAATGTTAACGACTGTAGATCGTATGAAGGTCGTTATAAGGTTATACTTGCGACTATCAAAATTTCACGTCGCATGACGGTTATATGCTATATGTATAAGACGACTAATTAGGCACTAATCCATCTCCAATAGAAGATTAATGTTGCAAGGTCAAGAGACTTTGCCGGCCAACTAATATATGCAGGGTGGGGCAATAGTGCGTCGGATCTAGATATCTCAAGTACTACGATAGCTAGAAATTTCTAAAAAAATTGCAAGTAAACTAGATAAAAACGTCTATAACTGAAAATTATTTCCGATCATACAGGGCGAGCCAAGACGAAATTACAGGACCAAGTGCCTTTTTTTTAAATGGAATGTATATCAGTACAGCCTCAGGGTGTCTACTAAATCTTAATCTTAAAATTCCCTGACTTTTCCAGGTTTTCCAGATATTATTTTATCTCAATTCCAGGTTTCATACTTCCTACATTCGAACAGATATTAAAGTATGCATTCACCTCAAAAAAATTATCACTGACCCGCAAGGTTTTTTTTTCTTAAGCGTAATAAATGATTGCGAAGGTTTTTGACGTGCTGAACACGATACTGTTGGCCGTTTTGCGCCATCACGTCACCCTTTTAAGAAAATCTAACCTAAAAGTGCTAAAAAATGCCATTTCTGCCTATATTCGTGCCCTAATAACTGGATTATGGTACGAGATGACTAAGTCGGACTAGACCATTTTATTCAGCTGTCTTTAAAAAACAAAATAGTAAATAGTAACAATAAAAAAAAACAGAGCTATAGATGGCTCAAACATTATTTTATTCCTGAGTTTAGCAGGAAATACTAGAATTTTTGTAGTGAGTATATAATATACAACTTTAAATTGGATAAAATCATATTTTCTATATTATTATAAAAATATTATCTTATCCATTTTGTGGTTGTTTACTCAAAATCCTAACCTCATAGAGCAAAATGAGTAATGGTATTGTGTTCAGCTTGACAAAATTCTATGGAATCAGCTATTTAGGTCCGATTTATTTGTATATATACTCACCACAAAAATTCTAGTATTTCTTGCTAAACTCATTGTTACTATTGGTTTTTGAAGAAGATTTCGGTCTCGTCCGTTTTACCCTATCTCGTGCCGTTGTCCCGTTATTAGGGTATGAAAAAATTACCATTTTAGCACTATTAAGACAAGTTCTCTCAAAATTGTGACATGATGGCGCAAAACGGCTAACGTCCTTCGGAATCACGTATTTGGGTTCAACAAAAAAAACTAAAAGTGTCTTTTTTGCAGGTCTGTATTATTTTACAATAAAATTCGTTTGCATTTAATTATTAAAACGTTTATTTTCGAAAACCCAATTACAAGCTGAATTATTTCTACAAAGAATATCATCGTTATTTAGTCTTTAAAGAGGTCTCTCTTTTTTATATAATTAGTTATGCAGAAGCAGAGCCGCAGCCATTACCGCAAGGCGGCGGCGCTGATTATGACCAGACTATCTGAACTACCATAGACAATCAACTCTGGAACTACTAGCAATAAATAATAACTGGAGAAGTACGCTCGCGAATTCATACAGCGATATAAAATTTGTATCAAAAACTGTTCATAATCTTCATCTGGGAAATATTTCTAACAGATTAAATATTTTGTATCAATAATTATCTGAAAGTACAAATTCCAGGTAATACTGCTTATTTTAACAAATTCCCTGACATTTCCAGGTTTTCCCTGACTAAAATAAATTCCCTGACAATTCCAGGTTTTCCAGATTAGTAGACACTCTGAGCCTCTTTCTAGGCTCTATTCATTCCTTCATTCTTATATTAGCATTGAATATCTCCCAACCACTTGGATGTACCTAATGAATTTGTTTTGTTGAAATAATCCAATCTGGAGATGGATATTAAAAAAATCACCACAGTCAGAATTATGGGTTTTAAGAAAAAACTTATGCGAATACCAGTTATGAGACATCTAATTAATGTTTTTGAATCATTTTCGTTTCCTAAAACTGTACAGGGTGGCCAAAAATTATTTTTCAATTAAGAACTTTTTAAATTAAATTTTCTCAATTTTTTTCAAATGGAAGGAACACCCTGTATATTTTTCAACGATGTGATGTAGAAATGAAAAACGAACATTTTTTGTACATACTTCCCTATGGTTAATTGCAACCATTTTCGTTTTATAAATAAATAAGTGTCAAATTCATGAACAAACTTAAAAAAGAGATTCCCTCAAATAATTCATTAGAAAAATCTATAATAGGTGTTCGACGTGCTGCCCATTTTGATTGACACACATTTTTTTTGTACATTTTTTTGCTGTTTTCGTTATTCGACAAGCAATAAAACCTCAGTTTGGTATAAATTGTCGTGTACAACGGAGAATTCATCACACTTATCGGTCGTTAGTTATAATTTTTATTGAATTTAAAATATCTGGAATTGTACATGTACAATATGAATTTTAATAAAGCGGAACTTGTAGACATGACTTTTGTTTTGGGCGAGTTAGACAGAAATTGTTTACTTGCCGATATAATTTATCACCAACGTTATCCTGAAAGAAGGATCTCTTTTTTGCATAAATTCAACTTTTCCTTTAAAACGCGAAAAACCGTATTTCGCGACCCTTCGCAATTTTTGTTGCAAATTCTACCAAAGATTCCTATTCCAAATTAATATCATTTTCTTCCAGGCATCGCAAACTACATGTGAGTATTTTTTTTTGTTGATGTTGCAGTTAGTCTGAGATCTGTGTCCCTCGAGGTCTAGCTCGCCTACACTATTACTAATTCCTCTTACTATAAATCATAACTTTATTACCTGTTACAATTGCCTACACTTTCTAGCTGAGTTTCATATCTATCTCAGTCTATAGTCACTTCCTTAGCTCATCAGCAACAAGTACACTAATTAGGGATCCTCCAGATGAAACCTCAATAATGTAGATTTATTTAGTAATTAATCCGAGTCAAGATGGATATTATCATTGCAATAAATCTGAATCCAGGGAATGAAGAGCAAACTGGTTGACAGTTAATATTGAATGCCTGTCAGAATGGGTATTCTTGGTGTTATAGTACGGGAGCCCATCGACAAAAGTGAATCGGGCACTGCAGTTGCCGCCGCTTCAAGTAAAAATTCTGAAAAAATTCATACACATTTTTTGTGCAAAAATAAACATCTTTTTTCTCTTGGTATTTTTTCCAAAGTACTTCCTTCTGCCGGAAAAAAAATAGCAAAAGAGAAAACAAGTTGTTTTGTAATTTTTTTACGGAGAAGAAAGCACTTTAAAGAAAAGGTTTAAGAGAAAAAAGTTGTTTATTTTTGTCTAAAGAATATGCCTGGTTTTTTTGGGATTTTTCTGAAGAAATAAAAAAAAAATCGGGAAATTCTTGGCCGAAATTATTTCTGTCTAAAAAATTCTGGGGCAGGCGCGTTCTTTCGACAAAAATAAGCCATTTTTGACTCTTGGAGTTTTTCTCTAAAACGCTTCCTTCACCCTAAACTAGTTAATAAAAGTCTATGAATTCTTCCTTTTTTAATTTTATTTTTCGGGAGAAGGAAGCACTTTGAGAAAAAATACCAAGAGACAAATGATACTTATTTTTGCCCAAAGAATGTGCCTGAACTTTTTTCAGAATTTTTTGGCAACATTTAAGCGGTCCTTTGTTTTTACCCCCTTCTCTCACTCGAAGAGGGCGCGGTAACGTGACATGCTGATGTGGGGAAATAGTACCTACAGATACCTACATCTCCACCAAGCGGCGGTGCCCGATTCACTTTTGTCGATGGGCCCCCGTACTATTATTAAAATTCAATAATTTTTTTCTAGAAAACTTTTATTATAACTGTTTTATTTCATATAACAACGTCCAACATAAAAATGTAAATGATAACAATAATTAATTACTATAGCAAAATATCTACTGAATCAAAGCTAAAATTTTATATAAACTTAATGATAAATAAATTATCTATATCTTATAAAAAAATAGAAAGAGTGGACTCAAAAATAAAATTAAAATTACATTCATATTTTTACATAGCTATATTTATTGACTTGTCACAACCTGTGTAACAAAAAAATAAGTACTAAACTTAAACTAAAATTTAACATTTTCTCATTTTCCTATAAAAAACGGTAAAAAAGATTCCTTTTAAATGTTCTTTATTTTAATGGAAAGACTGTTTAAATCTAAAACTATTTATCAGTCGATTTTTATAATTCATCGTGTTTAGGTCCGGAAAATTCGTCATGAGAGATAAATCCGTTTTTGTCTTTATCTTCATGTTGGAAGATTTCTTCCACAAGTTTGTCATGGTCTGCCATCATATTTTTAACTTCCTCGCTAGGGGTTTCACCGTCCTGAGCCACCATTTGTTTTTTGAGGTACTCGCTGACCTAAAACCAATGTAGTTTAGTAATTAGAAAATATGATCCAGTCAAAAACTCAGTAAAACCCAAAAAATAAAATGGAACAAAAAAAGAAATAATAAAATGTTTTTGAAATTAAATAAGAAATTGTGTGACTAGTGTGCAGCAATGTTTTTTGATATTACTAAAGTTAACATAAATGTGCAATTTCTGTATTCGTAATTAATAAATAAAATAAACGAAAATTTGTTTAAATAAACTTTAATAGTATATTATGTAACAAGTTTTATAAACGTCATTTTGACTAAAATGACATTTTGACTCGTGACTACGAGTTTTATTAATCGCGAGCGACGCGTAGCGGAGCAAGTGTTTAATAAAATGAGTGACTAACAAGTTTATAAAACGTGTTGCATACTATACTTTTTCTATGACAGCAAATATCTAAATAAAAAATTTGGAAGTTATTTTAATATTTCATTTATTAACGTATCAATAACATGGTAACAGTAAAACAAAATTACTTGTCTCTTGTCACAACGCGTCGATTTATTTTGACAGATTGATGACAAGAATTACGGAAAACTAACTTGATTTTTGCCATTAAAATATCTAGAATTAACCTCAGCCGTGACTAATATCTCGTTGCTAAGTTCAGCCTGTGACTAAAATGCACGAAGTCACGGTTTGTCGAAAGCTTGTTTAAAGGATTATTTAGCGTCATGGAAACGTATACGATAAACGCCATTTTAAAGATGGAAGTAGAAAAAATTATTTATTATCCAATTCTTAATAAAGAAAGTTGAGTTGGGTGATTCCAGATGAATAAGTTAATGGTACACAGAAATATATAATATAATGTTGGAGTACTGAATTATCTTGTATATTTTATGCATTAACATTGTTTGAAATTATTGTACAATTTAGGAAATCACAGAATTGAATTCTTTGCAAATTTGGATTACGAATGGGTAAAAATACAATATTTTTACTTCACTTCTGGAACAAATACATAAACAAATTGAGTTAGTTTTACAATATGTAAATCATTTCGAAATAGATTCTGAATGTTAAAGCCACAGATTGTACATTTTCTTTGTCAATTGTGTACATTGTGCCATCGGACACAATATGTACACTTAATTCAAAGAAAATCTATTCAGGAACACATTAACTGTGGTTGGTTTACCACAATTTATATCGAAGTTGTACATGTTGCTCCAACAATAATGCAATTTATTTTTCATAATGCTTATACCATATATAAGCATGGTGCTTATAACATAGATACGCATATGTAATTATCAAATTAAGCATTTTTAACGTAAATACCCTATACATGTACTGCTCCTTGGTAGTGTTGGTGCTCTGGAATATATTAATTAATTACGAGAGACGTTTTTTTCAGAGTTTAGGGACAACAAACCTAAATTCCCAAGATGTTAAATGGAAACTGATCGAACTTTTCATTTTATTAGTACTTTCGAGGACATTGTATCATGGGAAATGCCAAGTTTTGGCTGTGTTATTAATTGTGGAAGTGTGGCAATAAGAAATGACGCCAGTGTTTATTAAATTACCCCGATTTTTCAATTAGAAAAAGCTGAGGTTGGAACAGGCTAACTTCGTAAGCTTCGACTTTTTAAATATCTTGGAATTATTCTTTTAATTATGCAGTCCTTTCAAAAATTATACAATTACAATACATGCGTGTGTAACCTTCGGAAAGAAGTATATCGGCATCTGTACTAAAGTCTTCTTTATTTAATATATTGTTATGCATTACATCCCCCTATGATACGTCTATGCCTAATAGTGACTGGAAACTTGTAGAAAGAGATAAGAGTTTTCTAGAATGTGGTAGGAGAAGTTTCTCGATTGTATTCTGGATGACTCTGGAGGCAATTTCAGAGTATATAAGGCGCGATTACCGTGGAAGAGAAGAAGTTTTATAAAACTGGAGAAGTTGAAAACTGAAAGTGAGGTTAAATATTAAGTAAACAAAATGTAAAGGTTATTTTGGTTAATTAAAAAATATTGTATAATCAGTAAATTATTAAATAAAGTATTAGTGGTTTACTCCTTGTTAAAATTGTTTAGAACCCACGGATTCATACAGGGTGTTTCCTAAAAGGTGAAAACACGTAACAATATAGAGACTTAAACTGATAGACCAACATTTTTTCCATACACCTATATGCTGTACATCATAGGACCATTTCGTAAAATATAAACTCGTCTTCATCTTAACAAACAAAATTGATAATAGAAAAGGATAATTGTGGATGTTAAATATTCCAAAATTAAGTTTTAAAACATCACGAAATTCGCAAACGACGCGTTCGATAAGCTGATCATAAAGTGGCGGCCATTTGTATTTTTTTTGTATTCTGGACTAGGAACCCTAATCTAGTAATATAAAAAATTACTTTCAATAATGTACGTAGAATACAAATCATTTAGAAATAATTTTAGTGACTTCTCTCTGTCACGTGACCTTCACTCTTTCTCGATCGCACTTTATATATAAAGCTAGGACACTCTGTATCGGCAAGTTGGCCAGTCATCCTCTTACTGCTTTCGAGCTTCTTGGCTCTAGTCAATGTAAAAGTGATGACCAGTATTTGCAATGTGTAGACTTAAATCTTTACTACTGGAGCAGATCTAGGTTTGAAACGGGACTGTCGTCTTCAAAAAAATTCGCGTAGAATATTCCCGTCCCATGAAGTTGGCAAATTTGTGATACTAAGACGAAAAAAAGGGTGGGGGGGCAGAACTTCGCATTTAAAAATCCAATAACTCTTTTGTTTTTACTTCATAAATATACGTTTTAAATAAAATTTATAGAGGAAGTAAAAATACATAAAGCCGTCAAAAGTTTGTGATGATTGGTCTATTAGTTTTCCCGGGAAACGCATTTGAAACAACGCAGTTTTCGAGAGAAAAAAGGTGCAGAAAATTAAGTCCATATTTAGTAGGGGGGAAAAGATTTAAGGGGTTGGAACTTCTACAGGATAAAGGACATATTTTTGTCGGAAGATGGAGGTAATTGGTGGATTAGGGGCGGGGGGAGACGGCAAATGAATTCAATCCCCATGATTTTTTTCACAAGTACAAAAAGTTGATACAAAATTTGTATTTTTTGTTTTTCAGAACATGATTTGTTTTTTTGTTTGCCCAAACTAAAGGGACGGGAGGGGGAAAACTACGCTACTTTGACCGTATATAATTTTTTATCCGTTTATCTATATTTTTTCCTTGCCTCTCTATTTTTTTTCTGCACGTTAACCTGTATTTTCTATTTTTTCTGCAGAAAAACAACGTAGAAATTGGAGCCATCTAACAAAATATATTATACAATTTCGCTCCAAGTAATTTCCCCTTTTTGATCCATTTAACTGATAAGTTTTTCTTTTAGTTATAGATAGTTATTTTTTCTGCTGTTTGCAAAATCCTATAAAGAATATGTTTCAATACAATTATAAGCAAACAAATAATAATTAATTATTAAACATGTAGAGTATACAGGTTCCAGTACTAGTTAGCTAATAGATAGGTGAGGTTGTTTTTATCAGTCCATGTCAAATATAATTATTTCACACTTATTCATAGAAATTGTCTTGGTTTTGCATGAAACATCTTTATGAGTGGCTTTATGTCTTTCTGATGAGCTCCAGAATAAGGGCGAAAAACGTTTCAAAGGCTAAGCATTTCCAAGAAACAGAATGATAGATTTCATGAAAATGTAATCCATTAGAACGAAAAAATTTTAAGACAAGGTAGATAAATAAATTCATTTTAGATCTTTGTTCTCATTTTTAACTGAATCTTCATGATCGTAGGGGGTTATGTAGATACTATAGTTTAATCTGCATGACCGTAGGGTACTGTGTGGAAGTGGATGCTAGTGTTAGAATGAGAATTGTCAAATAAGAAATTAGACAAATTCATTTTAGGATTTTAATTTGCTAGCATAACCAGAATTCAGGTTGTTGAAAGAATGCAAAGATTTCATTAATATTTTTACACAAAGTTTTTCTTTTAGTTAGATAGTTACTTTTTCTGCTGTTTGCAAAATCCTATAAAGAAAATGTTTCAATAACTGATAAGATCAATATCACTATTAATGGCTATAACTCCCCAAATGTTTGTTGTTCTGGCTATTTTAAAATAAGTTTAAGTTTTCTCTAACTGATTCTAAATGTCATAACTAAAAGTAAGGTTTAAACTGAGCCTGAAAGGCATCAATTTTGATTAGTTAATGACAAAAGAAAATCTAAATAGAGCTTAAAAGTCAGCGACTATTTAGTATGTTGTCTTGTCGAAATGTTCTAATATTTGACTCTACAGTTTACTTTTCCTAGTACACCGCTTCCTTATTTTGTTCTAGCTAATTGGAAGAAAACTTAGAATAAGGCATGAAAAATTTTTTTTTCAAAACTTTAGAACAATATTTGCTCCATTGAATTAAATAAGGGTTATTAATTATTCGACTGGACTATCTAAAGATTGGATTATATTTACAAAACCCCTTACTTCTTCGCGGCTTAGCTGATTGTCCTTGTCCGCGTCGATTTCTTTGAAGACATTCGTGGTGGGTGCGGAATCTCCGATGTTGATCAACTCAACTTCGAAGATTAACGTGGCTCCACCAGGAATCACATTTCCTGCACCACGGTCTCCATATCCCAGACTGGGTGGGATGGTGAGTTTACGTTTTTCGCCCACGCACATGTCAACTAAGCCTTGATCCCATCCCTTGATGACTTGTCCTACGCCCAGTTGGAATGTGAAGGGTTGTTCCCGGTCCAAACTGCAAAATAAAAACGTGTATTAGATATTGTTGAAATACAAATTACCTTTTGATAAGTGGTTGCAATATTATTAAATTGTTCCTATACCAGGGCAATTTTGTCATTTTACAAAACGGCGCCATTGTATACAATAAAATAACATTCAATTTTTATTCTGTATTCTAGTTATTATAGCTCCAAAATTTTTTGAGAGGGATCTAACCGCCATTAAACAAACAGTGGTCAAAAACGGTGACTTTTATGTCAGGGAAGAACCCTTTTCGAACAAAATTGATCAATAAACAAAAAAGTTATTATAGTACAGGCAATGAAGGCAAAATGTTGTAAAAACCTCGCAAAGACTAATAAAAGGATCATCTCTGGGATTTAGGTAGGTAGTTGATAACCTGTAGAATGGAATGGAGCATTCTTTGCACTTCCAAGTTCCGGGAAAATTCAAAAAAATTTGGAAAAACCTTTTGATTTTCGGTTTATTTTGCTCTAACGGCTAAAATAATGAAAATACAGGAAACAGTTTTCAAGAAAATTTGTAGCTCGTCTGTTTCTCTACAAAATAGGTCTTTACAAATTTGTGTCTTACTTAAGCCGTTTAGGAGATAAATCCAGTTTTCCACTTACAGTTTTGAGCCCCTCCGAAATGTGCGGAAAATGAGAATTCTCTGGAAGTTTACGACCGGACATATCGATCGATAATTATTACTATTCAGAGCCGCTAGAAAAAATGAAAACAAGGTAAAATGTAGAGAAAAGTCTCAGCTTTAATGTGGAACTAATCACAAAATTCATACAAATTTTTTTCATAGAGAGAAAAGTGTTAGAAGATGGCTTAGTAAACTTTATACAGTTGATTCATTCACATCTTTGAGTTTTATGCATCCTGCCTATTTCTCCCGTAACAATAGGTGCTTTTCCACTGCATGGATTCAATTCCACGCACTTTAATTTATATTTCGTGAAAATTTCACTGAAGAATGTTAAGAAACAAATAAGTTGTATATGTTTTACTGTATAATTGTGCATTTTCTGAATGTGTATGAATAACGTAGACAAATTCAAAAAGTACTGCGTGCATTTAAAAAACTCTAAAGTCATTCGAAAGAATATGTTTTGTTGTACTTATAATCCAAAAAATAAGACTGTGCTATTATTATTACTTAAGATATAGCAAACTGAACTCCAAAATTTGGTGGTGTTTGATCGATGGGAAATATACCGTCTACTTTGATCGCAAGGCATATTTTTCCAACAAAAGTAATTGCAATAAAATGTTAATTGGATTAATATATCATTATATAAAAATATATAAGCAAAATGAATTATCATTCTAACGACTCCCGGCAAAGATATGAATAAATCTGTGGAACAACTGTACAAAGTTTACTAACCCATCTACTGACACTTTCTCTCTTTTATACATTTTTTTTAATGAATTTTGTGATTAGTTCCACATTAAAGCTGAGACTTTTCTCTACATTTCGTGTCATTTTCATTTTTTTAGGGGCTCTGAATAGTAAGAATTATCAATCGATGAGCCTGATCGTACGAAACTCCTGGAGAATTCTGATTTTTCGCGCATTTCGAAGCGGCTTAAAACTGTAAGTGGAAAACTCGATTTATCTTCTAAACGGCTTAAGTAAGACAAAAATTTGTAAAGGCCTATTTAGTAGAGAAAAAGACGAGCTACAACTTTTGTTGGGAACTCCTTTCTCTATTTTCATTATTTTGGCCGCTAGGGCAAAAAAACCGAAACTCAAAAAGTTTTTCCAATGTTTTTAAAAATTTTCCCATAACTTGGAAGTACAAAGAATGCATCATCTCATTCTTCAGATTATTACCTACTTAAATCCCAGAGATGATCCTTTTATTAATTTTTGTTACCCTAAATTGTTAATTTGCCTGTACTATTAATTATTTGAATAAAAAAATAATTATTTTTATATTTTGTAATTAAATAAAACTGTATTGTCTAAAACTAATATTATTTACAAAAAAACTGTGAAGAGTATTCTATAGAATGTGCAATAATTATATAAAAAGTGCACTAAATCGGCAAATAGTATAATGGTTAGCTTATTTAGAACATGCTTTTTGTCCTTGTATTATTCTAATTAGCCTCCCTTTGCTGTATGGCACGGACACGATCACGCCATCTGTTCCGGTTTTAAGTTCTAACGAGAAAGTGCATGAGCAACTAAAGATGATCGGAACCACAGTCAGCGCCAAGTAAAATTTTATACAGCTTTATTTAAAGGTTTGCGATACGAATTATAAAGGGTATTCATTAAAAGTTCGTAAAATCAGCAATTCTTTTATCAAAAACGATCACCCGATGGCTGTACAGTTAATTTCGTAAGTAAGTAAGTTTATCTGGTGCCAGATAAATATGCTTATGTTAAACACTGACAAGACCCAATGTTTGTATTTTTCGGGAAGGAAAACTTTATTCCATAATATTTCGCTAGATTATGGTGTTACATTCTCGGGTAGCACTAAATTTCTAGGTACCTACTTGGATGACAGACTAAGTTGGGATATTCATATTGACGAACTCTGTAAAAGGATTAGAAAAGCCTACTATGCTATCAGCCAACTAAAAAACACCTTAGATGACAAAAGCTTATTAAATGTTTATTATGCTCTTGCTTACTTTCACCTTTCGTACAATTGTGCTATGGGGTCGTTCTGTACATATTAATAGAGTGTTTGTTTTACAAAAGAGACTTCTACGTCTAATGTTTAATATAAATATTAAGGACTCATGTAAGCCTTATTTTATACGTAATAAAATATTATCATTACCCTCAATTTACATTTATTTACATTTAACTATACTGTATATTAAACAAAACCTTAGTCAAGTCCCTATTAATTCAGACTGTCACAATTATTATGACACAAGACATGGCCATCTGCTTAGAACGGTCAACCATTCTACTGCTCTTTATGAAAAGTCACCGCTATACTCAGGCACTAAAATGTATAATAATAAATTGTCCATGAATATAAAGAGCTGTACCAAAAGCCAAAATGCTTCTTATTGGAAAACTGTTTTTATAGTGAGTTTCTTTCGTATTAAGTAGCTCGTAGGTACTCGTTTTATTGTATTTGTTAATTTTAAGCGACGTGAGTTATTATACACTATTTGTATTTGTAGTATAGGTGTTTTAAAACCTCATGAGCTGTGACCTTCATATGCGCAGAGACATAATCCGTCCTGTTGACTCAGTTACACTTCTTAAAAATATTATATTTATTGTTTATAATTTATCCCGACCTCTTGTTTATGTATACAGCAAGGCAGCCTCCAGTGCTTCAAAAACATACATATAACTCAGATTAAACTTTGCCTTTGCGCATTTCGCGGCTCATGAGATTCTGAAACACCTCTACCTATACTATTAATTGATTGATTCGACCTTTACTTGATGAAAATCCATGTTAACGTTGCACAAATAAAACATACACTTGTTTTATGATTTTCACAAAAATTTTTTATTTTATATATTTTTTCAAATATATAAACACATAACAATTGTTTCGCCAGCACAGTGGCTTCTTCAGATGTGAGTATAAAACTAAATTTACAATGCAAATTAAGGTATATATATATGGGTAATAAAATATGATAGCTTAATTAGGGTGAAACCAGGTATAAAGTATGAATAAGGCAAACTATTTCTGATGAAATATAAACTAATAATAGAGATTTTTTGAAAAAGGAATTTTTTAACTAACTCCTCATGTGGAACGGGTACTTTTGTTTAAGAAATAATTTATTTACTATAAACTTTTTGTTTCTCGCTGCAGAGTTATTAGTTTTATATGGGGAATTTGAATTAGGCACTACAAAAATCAAAACAATATACAGGGTGTGCGGAGGTTTCTCTCGGGCCGCTTTCTCATTTGCAACTCGCTGTAAAAAGTTATTTTACCGCGATACAGATAACATAATAAAAAGACTCTCTTACAGCAAGCTAATATTGGTTTTGAAAAACAAAGCAAATAAAATGGACACACTAATACAGGACGTTGAAACGAGAACACGTCAATTACTGGTAAAAAAAAATAAAAAAAAATCGACGGCGACGGAAACTGCCTATATGGAGCATTAAACCACCAACTGGAGGGAGAAAATATAACATCACAGGCACATACCAATGCGACGAAAATCCTACGAAAACAAGTAGCTGACTATATCGAAAATCACTTAGACCATTTCATGCCATTGATGCAGGCATCCATCCATGAACTAGCACCCCGTTACAATAGATACAACTCTAATACGGGAAAAATAAATGCATTCATTCGAGATCTGAGAAGAGAAGGTTTTTGGGGGAGGGGGGGTAGGAAACAATTGCAGTAACAACAAATATGAAAAACAGGACAATAATAGTACATCAAGAGAAGAAGGAGAGCATATAATCTTCCATCCTACTAACCAACAGGGAAGAGAGAACACACCACTAGAGATAGTATATAGGAAGCACTGAAACGAAAGAAATCACTACGATAGCGCGATTATTGCACAAGAAAAACATGAAGCAGAACAACCAGAAGAAACATACGCTCGAACTGGGGCTATAACACCCCGCCCAGAATTAGAGGAAGCAACGCACATAAACATGTACCAAATATCACAAAGAACAGAGGAAGCCAACAGTCAAGAATTACAACACGATGACATCATTCTGGCGACATGGAATGTCAGAGGATGCATAACGAGAGAGAAAAGAGAAAAAATCGATGAGGTTCTTAGGATGGAACACATACACGTTGCATGCATACAAGAGACACACACGATAGACGGAACTGCAGTTACTCAAAACTACAAATGGCATCTAAGTGGAGGGGACAAAGAAAAAACCAGCAGAGGAGTCGCATGGGCAATAAGACGGAACACCCCTATCCAGATAAAGACAAGAAAAGTAAACGAAAACATAACCATGGCAGACTTACAAATTGGAAAGGAAAACATATGCATACTAGGAGTACATGTGCCCACCGACAAACGGGCAGGACGAGTATTCAGGCAGATTACCCAAGAGACTAGAAGAAATAGGAATAGAAAAATGAACACAATAATACTAGGAGACTTCAACGCGCATATAGGAAAGGACGACCAAACACATGAAGACAAGAATATCATAGGAAAAACCTTACTTCACACATGGACAAACGATAATGGAAGCTTGCTAAAAAACTTGACACATCTGTTAACAGTTAGAAACACATGGAGCAAGAACCTAACCTGCCTTAATACCTGGAATAAAGGAAACATCAACCCTCAAATAGACCATATCCTAGTGGATAGAAAAATAAGGGACAGGGTCAAACATATGAAGGCAAAACAAGCAACAAACGTCAAAACAGATCACAAAATATTATATGGAACACTAGTAATAAAGAAACAAGAAGAAAAAAAGAAAAAAAAGATACAACAAAACAGCAAATGACACATGGAACATCTCACTGCTACAAAACAAAGGAATAAAAAAGAAATACCAGGAGGAGATAGAAAAACAGTTAACAGGAAAGGAACTAAATTGGTCAACAATGGGTTTAAAAATCAAAATAGCGGCGAGGAAAACGTTGAAAAGGAACAAATCCCCTATGAGCCCAAAAAGAAAAGACACGAAAAGAAATTACGAAAAACTAAAGAAAATAAAGGCCACAGGAAAACAATATACACCAAACATAGACAAAAAGATAATAGAAGCGAGGAAAGAAAGAAGAGACACAGAGAGGAGGCACGAACAGAAAAAAAAATGCAGGGAATTCTTCGAAAACATAGAATCCACTCCAGCAGGACAGAGATTAAACCAAACCTTTAGACACCCCAAAACATACAGGAGAAACAACAATACGCAGTCAAGAAAATACATACCACTGCAGCATTGGGTCAGGAAACTAGAAGAAGGAAACGCAGAGAGAAGTCAAATAGAACCAATACAAGAAATGGACCACTGGCCTCTGGGAAAGCCACCGTCAAAAGACGAACTACTAGAAATAATGGCCAGAGCTAAAAGAAACACGGCCCCGGGAATAGATAAAATAAATAACGAACTAGTATACTATGGACCAAATGAAGAATATAGGAGTCAAACAAGGATGTCCCCTATCCCCCCGACTATTCACCACAGTCCTGGACCAAGTCAAAACAGCCTACAGAGTCACAAGAGCTCTACTGCCCTTCATTGAGGACAACAAACCACCATAGTGCCTAACCAAAAAGGTATACACGACCATCATAATGCCTACTACGATGATATATGGAGTCAAAAACGCAGCAACGATAAAGGCCAACCGAAGAAGCCTGAGAAGAGCTGAAAGGGACATTATCCAACTGCTAGCAAAAACAGGAAAACCACAAAAACGACAGAAAACGTCAACATTACTAGAGGGAAGAACAATAATCAAAAGAATAGAATCATACGCGATGAAATACTGGAGACATGTCCAAAGACGGGACACGACACACCTACTGAAGAAAGCGCTGCGAATGAACAGCAACAAACTGAAAATAGGGAGGCCATGCTACACATGGATTACAACAATCGAGAGAATTATGAATAAGCTAGGAAAGGATTATACACACTGGGAAAAGTTTGCACAACAAAAAATGGAATACAATAAAGAAATATCAAGGATATACACACTGCCAGACTCAGAAACAGAAGAAACAGAAAACTCAGAAGTAGAATAGGAGAGATGATCACAGACAGAAACTAAGAAGAAGCATATCACAAAAACCTAAAAGTAAAAAGAAGCACGAAAACCTAAAAGAAGCATCTCACAAGCGCCTACACTTTCCATCCGATGAAGACAGAAGGAAAACAAGAAGAAACATCTCACAAACACCTACACGCTCCATCCTATACTCCTACCCCATGCGTCATGCGGCTCTCGCTGCTGACAACAAGCATGTCCAATGTCCAATCCAGTGTATGCAGCTGGTCCGGCGGTATACAAAAGCAATGGGGGTTTGTTCTGGCACACGGTGGGATGATCGGTGGGCGATCGGGCTGCGTGGTGGAACAAATCTCCCTGCACCGGAATTGGCAGCAATGCCCACCTTACGCTGGCAAATCAATCAATCAATCAATCAATCAATCAACTCCAACAATACTAAAAACTAATAAAAGTTGATTGTTAAAAAGGAAATGATAGAATTTAAAACAAGTTTAGTAACGGTGAATTGTTAGTTTCTAGTTGATCATTTAAAATTATGCCAGAGTTTTTTAATTTATTGATTTCTAATGATTCTAATAATGTTAACTTTATTCCCTTCTTCTCTAAATGTAAAATTTCAAATTTTTCATTAATTTTATGTTTTTCATCAAGAAGATGATTAGCATAAGTTGAATCTGTTTTTTTATTTTTAAAACTCTGTTGGTGTTCCTTAATTCTTTTTTCAAAACTTCTACCGGTTTGCCCTACATATACTTTGGGGCAAGTCCCACAAGTTAGCTTATAAACTCCTGACTGATGTTCTTTTTTAGTTTTATCTTTGTTATTTTTTATTAGTTTACTAAGAGAATTAGATGTTTTAAAGGCTATATTGATATTCTGTTTTTTTAAGTTTTTGGCAACTTGTTCTGTAGGTTTACCGATATACGTAAGGCTTTGATATTTTCTTATATTCTTTAATGGAGCTGGATATACAAGCTCTATGGCCTTTTTAAACATTTTTGATTTTAGAATACTATCTATCATTTTAGGATTATAGCCATTATTAAGTGCAATTTGCTGTATTATATTCAGTTCCTTATTAAAGTTTTCTTTAGACATAGGGACATTAATTAACCTGTGTACCATACTCTTATATGCTGCTTGTTTGTGTGTTATAGGATGTATCGATGTATTATGTATTGTAATGTCAGTAGGTATGTGAAGGTTTATGGTAAATAGAAAATTCATGTAAATTATTATTTTTTGAAATGGTTAAATCTAAAAAGTTTATGGTGTTATCTTTTTCTAATTCTACTGTGAATTTTATATTAGGATGTAAGTTATTAATGAAATCAACAAAAACTTTTAACTGTCTATCTGTTCCTATAAAACAAGTAATTATGTCGTCTACATATCGGTACCAGTAGATGAAATTTTTAATATGTATGTTCTCATGGATTTGTTTTTCTAAGAAATCCATAAATATTTCTGGATTTCTTAGAAAAACAAATCCATGAGAACATACATATTAAAAATTTCATCTACTGGTACCGATATGTAGACGACATAATTACTTGTTTTATAGGAACAGATAGACAGTTAAAAGTTTTTGTTGATTTCATTAATAACTTACATCCTAATATAAAATTCACAGTAGAATTAGAAAAAGATAACACCATAAACTTTTTAGATTTAACCATTTCAAAAAATAATAATTTACATGAATTTTCTATTTACCATAAACCTTCACATACTGACACTACAATACATAATACATCGATACATCCTATAACACACAAACAAGCAGCATATAAGAGTATGGTACACAGGTTAATTAATGTCCCTATGTCTAAAGAAAACTTTAATAAGGAACTGAATATAATACAGAAAATTGCACTTAATAATGGCTATAACCCTAAAATGATAGATAGTATTCTAAAATCAAAAATGTTTAAAAAGGCCATAGAGCTTGTATATCCAGCTCCATTAAAGAATATAAGAAAATATCAAAGCCTTACGTATATCGGTAAACCTACAGAACAAGTTGCCAAAAACTTAAAAAAACAGAATATCAATATAGCCTTTAAAACATCTAATTCTCTTAGTAAACTAATAAAAAAAAAAAAAAAATAACAAAGATAAAACTAAAAAAGAACATCAGTCAGGAGTTTATAAGCTAACTTGTGGGACTTGCCCAAAAGTATATGTAGGGCAAACCGGTAGAAGTTTTGAAAAAAGAATTAAGGAACACCAACAGAGTTTTAAAAATAAAAAAACAGATTCAACTTATGCTAATCATCTTCTTGATGAAAAACATAAAATTAATGAAAAATTTGAAATTTTACATTTAGAGAAGAAGGGAATAAAGTTAACATTATTAGAATCATTAGAAATCAATAAATTAAAAAACTCTGGCATAATTTTAAATGATCAACTAGAAACTAACAATTCACCGTTACTAAACTTGTTTTAAATTCTATCATTTCCTTTTTAACAATCAACTTTTATTAGTTTTTAGTATTGTTGGAGTTAGTTAAAAAATTCCTTTTTTAAAAAATCTCTATTATTAGTTTATATTTCATCAGAAATAGTTTGCCTTATTCATACTTTATACCTGGTTTCACCCTAATTAAGCTATCATATTTTATTACCCATATATATATATATATACCTTAATTTGCATTGTAAATTTAGTTTTATACTCACATCTGAAGAAGCCACTGTGCTGGCGAAACAATTGTTATGTCTTTATATATTTGAAAAAATATATAAAATAAAAAATTTTTGTGAAAATCATAAAACAAGTGTATGTTTTATTTGTGCAACCTATACTATTTATTGTGTTACACATATGTATTTTTTTATATGCTTATATTTCTATTCTGTGTATGTATGTTATTTCTGTGTAAGTTTGTTATTTATCTTTTTAATGTTGACGACCACATCTATTCATTGTAATAAATGAATTTGAATTATGTTTTCAGGCAAAAAGCTATCATAGCGATATCACGACTATTGCTGGTCATTGAAGAGGAATATCCCTTCATTGACTAGGAAAAAAAGACTTTCTTTACGTAGATCATTTGAAGATAAGAGAGTAAGATATCATAGCAAAAAATGTAGAACAATGGGAGATTGACGGTGCAGTAAAAAGGCGAGAAGAAATTCGTGATATGGCTATGATGGCTTTTTACCTGAAAATGTACTCTACGAAATTTAACTCTACAGCCAATCTGGTGATCGTTTTTGATAAAAGAATTGCTGATTCTACGAACTGTTGATGAATACTCGTTATAATTCGTATCGCAGAGCTTTTTCAACATCAAATTCGGGTTTCGCGCGTCAAAATATAAAAATGCCATTTCAAAGATAAAATCTAAGATAAAAAAAACCCAACGATAAAATGAAATCCTGATGGCAGCATCGAGTTCAGGAAGTCAAAATACATCAAGATTGGTAGGTCTAGTTTCTGAGTCTGATTTTCTTTTTGTGTGGCTATGTCATATCCACCGAATTCCTATCATATTATAATAAATCTGATTCCGAAATCTATCGCCGGGTGACAGCTAAATGAACAGATAAAATATTTGAATACTATATTCGAGCACGTTTTGACAACCATGTTGGCATCACTTGGATAGGATTAAAACTCTTGATAAAACAATTAATTATCTCCACATGATGCCAGCATGGTTGGCGAAATGTGCGTTGAATGATTGTAGGTTTTCGACTGTAGTACAAAGTGTTTTGGTGTTTGTGAAAATTACTATTTCGTCAGTGTCCACCAACGGTTCCAACCTTCTTCCAACCACTTTATGTATGTGCATAAGGATTAAAATGAATTTGGTAAACACATATTTTAACAGTAGTACGTAGAAATCCTTAAATGTTTTGTGTAAGTTCGCACGTCAACAGAATATAGAGTTAAATTTTCGTAGTCTTAAAGAGGTTGAGGTGTTACAGTCCCAACCAAAAGTAAGTCGAATTCTAATAATAAATTATTACAAAAGGTTTAAGTCGATGATATCAATAATTATTGTTATAAAGGCATATATAAATAATTTTTTAATATTAATTATTTAAATAGATTTAATTATTTTACTTAATGAACTAACTTTTGGATGTTTTGTCCAAACTTAAATTTATGTAAATATCTGTGTATTTTACAAATTTGTTTTAGTAAATAATTTGAAAAAAATGAGAAGCAGTAAAAATTAATATTAAATCATTAAATAATTGAAAAATCAGTTAAAAATTATTAACGAAAAGATTTGGCAGTTTACAAATGTTTAATACATTTATTAAAAGTCTCCTAATTAAATTGGAAACAACATTAAAATATTCGTAAGACATCAATGCTTTACATAGTTACTTTTCGGAACTGCTGATATTATTTGGTTATTTGCTATAAATTAAAATGTACCGTTTGCATGCTGGGTTGACATATTTTCCATAAGACTACATGTAAAAGTTTTAGAAAAAATTTTAATTTAGGAGTTTCCTAATGAATTTGGATTTTTTACAGAAAATTGTGTCATATAAAAATCTATTAAAAAAACTTTTTTTCAGATTTTTTTCATTATTTTCGTCTAACGCCTACATCGTGTGAAAGTATGCATTTCGGAGGCTATTGGCTAGTTTTAACGTCATCACTAAAATGGTGCATTTAGTTCATTTTAATTAGATTGGATTACTATTTAACTAAAAATCATCAATCGGATGACCAAATTTATTCTATTATTGATAGGTCTGGCGATAAATTATTTGTAAAGGTCGCTTCTATCCATGAGGCTTTCCATAATAATTAGAGTTGATTGACAAAGTCGGGATTACCAGCCCACTCAAGGCATTTTAGTTGGGTATCTTGAACTTTGTTAATTTTTCGACACTATTACCAGACTTTTTTGCAGCCCTATATAAGCCTGTCAGTTAAATATATTTTCGCAATCGACAACGTCCAACCAACTCTATTTCGGTAGCTCAATATCTCAACAGCATGATAAAATATTCAGGTTGAGTATGTGTAGCGGAGAGATCAACTTTTTAAAGCGCATTACTATTTAATTTATCGATTTGGAACAGAATTCACAATGCGTATTTATTATATTTACAATTATTAAGTATATTTTATTTGCCACAAGTTAAAAAGTCATGCTTGTATTTATTACTTAATTAAAATAACAGCAATAACAGAAAACTACAAAAAATAACTGTATATTCGTTGGTGTTATTTATTAATAAGTTGATTTATAAATACAACATCCGAGTCACTTTAGGGGAAACATCTTGACTATATTTGCACTCATAGTCAGGGTGTCTACTAAATCTTAATCTCAAAGTTTCCTGACTTTTTCAGATTACCCAGGTAATATTTTATCTAAATTAGAGGTTTTTAACTTCCTGCCCTCGAACAAATACGAAAGTATGTACCTATTCACTTCAAAAAAATTATAAATAACACATATAACACAATAAGTAAAAACTCTTGCATTTTTTACTAAAACGTTTATTTTCGAGAACCCAATTATGAGCTGACTTATTTCTATAAAGATCATTGTTTTTTTAGTCTTTAAAGAAGTCTCTCTTTTTTAAATTAATCAGAATCAACAATAAAAAAAAATATAGAGAAATAGTACAAATCAAAAATCTGTCTATTCATATAATTTATAATCTCCATCTGCGAGACATTTCTAACAGATTTAATAGTTTGTACTAATAATTATCTGAAAGTAAAAATTCCTGGTTATACAGCTTATTTTAGTAAATTCCCTGCTATTTCCAAGTTTTCCCTGGCTAAATTAAATTTCTTGACAATCCCAAGTTTTGCAGGTTTTCCAGATTAGTAGACACCTTGTTTAGTATGTGGATATTATTGGTCATAGAATTTTAATATTCTGGGCAGATGCAATGGAAAAATTTGAAGTGTTGGTTTCTAGCATATGTGTCAAAAATTACGTTTCTGGACTCTTATTATCTTGCTCTACTCATTTTCCCCAGTTTATATACCCCCCACGCACCCCTTTCACGGAATCATCTCGATCAGATGTCATCATAACACCTACGTATACCAAATTTCAAGTGAATATCTCAATTTTATTTTACCAACCCCTTTAATAATAGAGTGGGGGCGGAGCGGGGATGTAGAATATTGCAAAAAAATTTGCCTTGGCTTCTAGTATATACACCAAATCTGAAGTTTCTGTACTCTTATCAGCTTGCTTTACTCATTTTACCTTATTTGCCCCATAACCCTTCACCGGATATTAAAAAAAAAACAATCCAGTTCTACGTGCATAAGATTTCAAGTCAATAACTTAAATAGTTCGAGTTCCAGAGAAAACGTGCGGACAAAAAAAAAGTTACACAGACAAATTTTGAATTTTTTTTCTTCTTACAATTACTATACTTCCAATCCACAAGGTGGATGTGGAAGTAAAAATAAATATACGAAACATATTTTACTAGTTGAAGAACAGTAGAAGGTAGGCTTCAAGATTTCTTTTTAGATTTTTGCAAACATCAGATAATCTATTATAGCAAATAAAAAGAAAGAAAATCTATCGATGAAAATAAAATTTCAAATCCTTGCATTCTTTTGATACAATACATAATGCGGCTATACTAGAAATGGAAAAATTTATTTACAAAACGTTGTAACGTTCTTTGCTTGGGCAGCTGGTTTGGAGAAGTTATTCCAGATTTCAGTTTAGTAAATAAGATCCAAATATAAATAAACAGTTTATTTCTCGTAAACAGGTAAATAAGACAGTGTCACATAATATACATTCGTTTTACTGGTTTCCGTATCTTTTACGGTCTCTAAACATTATTTAATTATAAGTGTGCGAAGCGGGTGATAGCGTAATGTGACAACGTAGCGGCTACTTTCTATCTCGTCGTGGCGTGGCGTCGATGTTCTCGATATCACCGGGCCCGGCCCGACACAAATAACCATGAGAACCCCAGCGCAACACGCTGCAGAGTTCCTATCAGTCGGTTTATATCCCCTCCGGTTCGGTGACGTCGCTGAGCACCCGTGGAGTACCTACGGCTCGGATAAATAACTTGTCAACATAACAGTCTCCACCCCAACACGCTGCAGAACCTAGAGGTCGACTTAAATTCGTTCCGATTCGGTAACGTCGGCGTCGTAAAGGCGTCGGATATATAACTTGTAAACACAAGAGATTCCAGCACAGTACGCTGTAGAACATAAAGGTCGACTTTAATTCAGTCCGGCTTGGTAACGTCGCAATCGAGTACTATTACTGATATTAGTCCAGCTCAACACGCTGAAGACTAATGCCAGAAGTGCACTTGTTTGTTTTGAATTTCGTCGTGCTCTTATATCCGAAATCCTCACACGTGATTCACTTTTGCTGCGTGTGTAAACTTTGGGTAGCGGTAATAGTGTGTAAATACTGGCGGAAATCTAGTAATGTGACATGAATTTATGAATGCCTCATTACAACATTCAGTCAAAAGAGAAATGAAATGTCACTTTTCAAATTCTCTGACAATCCACATTTGGTTGCGAGGCGGAGCCGCAAACCTATCTCAAACTTCTATATTCAAAAGGACTCACCACAATGTTAATGGAACAGCCACGGCAAGTTTATAAATTGGGCGTAAACCTAATCATTTTATTTTGCAGCAGGACTAGAAAAGATCTTGCTTGAAACAGGAACTAAAAATACTTTTTAATCACATGGCGTGTTGTCCATTTAGACAACGTCTTCACATCTACTGATAAAAAGGAGCGCATTTGATAAATAAATAGCCGCTTTCATCATAGTTTAACATAAACTATATTCTATATTTTCTGCACTGGGGGTCTTATTAACCTTGTTCCGACACTGTCCTCTCCTGAAAAATATGCCAGTAGATCGGTATGTTCAATTTGTAAATGATGTATACAAGTGAAAATATGCTTAAATTTGGGAGCTCACGATTCCTTAGCCCCCGTACTTTCAAATTTTGCCCTCACTGATCTTAAGTTCTTAGGGTGGCTACGACCTTGTTTTCAAGAGAAAAGTAAGACGCCTGAGACACGACTAACTTGGTAAATGAACAGTCTATGGAGAACTATCAAAGTAATAAAATAAATATATATTTACTTGAGAGTTATTGCTCTTGGCGCCCCATAAAATTTAATATCTATAAAGAAATCATATTTTCTTAAGATCGTAAAACTCACAACATGATTCGATCCACTATACAAAGCGAGCAGAGAACATTGAGACGATCCTGAAGGCTACCCACTTAATAAAAGTAATCTAGTAGAAAGCTCAGCATACAAAACGCATAGAAATTAATTCGGTTTGTACTTCAAAACCTTTATCGCGGTTTTAGTGCATCCCTACACTATTTTTTAAATATCTCCGGCCCTATTGGTCGCAGAAAAATGGAAAAAAACCAAAATACTTAAAAATAAATAGGCTATCGGACTGTTGGGGTATAGTTATATTATTGATTTTTTACCACTACTATGGAATAGAAAAAAAAATTTTGCTCAAATTTAACATTTCCATGTTTCATGACATTCTAAACCTATTTCAGAAAAAACAAATTTGAAAATTTTTTTTACCACTACTGTAGAATAGATGGAACATTTTTTTTGCTCAAATTTAAAATTTCTACGTTTCATGACATTCTAAGCCCAATTTAGAAGAAAAACATTTGAAAATTTTTTTACCAACATTTTTGAAAAATTTCTTATCACTAGAATAGCTGGAAAAACATGTTTATGCTCAAATTTAAAATTTCCACGTTTCATGAGATTCTAATCCTATTCCAAAAAATTTTGAAAATAAAAAAAACAAGAGTTGCAAATTTTTACCCACTACAAAATACAAAACAAATGACGGAAAAAAAATGCTTTTGCTCAAATTTAAGATTTCCACGTTTCAGGACATCCTGAACCTATTTTTAAAATAAATTTGAAACAAATTTAATATAAAACAAAGTTGTTGAAAATAATTCTACCACTACTATAGAATAGATGATGAAAAATTTTTTTACCACTAGAATATATGAAAGAAAATTTTTGTTCAAATTTAAAATGTCCACGTTTCACAACATTCTAAACCCATTTAAGAAAAAAAGAATTTTTTTACCACTACCATACTTCCACTCCACTCCGTGAATGTGGAACTGAAAATGTGACAGATGGCAATAATATTTGGCATATGCACCTATTATAGTTTTATTGAAAAATGTACAGGGTGGTCATCTCAAGAAATATTCAATCATAGTGAACATTTCTAACGGTATTTGCGCAAGTCTTCCATATTTGGCGCCTGTTATTTAGTATAAAATTTTTGCTCTCGGATGACCACTCAACTCAACAAATGAAATGGTCACACTAATACAGGACGTCGAAACGAGAACACACCAATTAATGGTTCAAAAAGTCGACGGTGACGGAATCTACCTAATTGAATTTCTTAAAATAAAAAATCTATGAAGGTAGGTCTAACAACAGGAAGGTTTTTGGCAACAAACATGTCCCATATCCAAACCAGCAACATATAAAAACATCCAGACTGGATGTCTGGAAGTGGCAGCAATGCCTACCATACGCTGGCTAATCAATCAATCAATCAACTAAAAATAGTGAAAATGCAAGGGTGTATCATAATAAGTCTGACAAACTGTATAATAGTAAAGGCAAATTAGCCATTTAGGGTAACAAAAATTAATAAAAGCATCATCTCTAGGATTCAAGTAGGAAAGAATCTGGAGAATGAGATGATGCATTCTTTGCACTTCCAAGTTCCGGGAAAATTCAAAAAAATTTGGAAAAACTTTTTGATTTTCGTTATTTTTGCTCTAGCGTCCAAAATGATGAAAATAGAGAAAGAAGTTTCCAAAAAAAGTTGTAGCTCGTCTCTATTTCTGTAAAAAAGGCTCTACAATTTTTTGTCCTAGTTAAGCCGTTTAGAAGATAAATCGAGTTCTCCACTTATAGTTTTAAGCCGCTTCGAAATGCGCGAAAATGAGAATTCCCTGGGAGTTTCGTACGACCGGGCTCATCGATCGATAATTCTTACTATTTAGAGCCCCTCAAAAAATGAAAATAACATAAAATGTAGAGAAAAATCTCAGCTTTAATGTGGAACTAATCACAAAATTCATAAAAAAAAAAAATGTCAGAAGATGGCTTAGTAAACTTTGTACAGTTGATCCACAGATTTATTCATGTCTTTGCCGGGAGTCGTTAGAATGATAATTCATTTTGCTTATATATTCTTATATAATGATATATTAATCCAATTAACATTTTATTGCAATTACTTTTGTTGGAAAAATATGCCTTGCGATCAAAGTATAGGGTATATTTCTCATCGATCAATCACCTCCAAATTTTGGAGTTCAATTTGCTATATCTTGATATATCTATAAAACATATTCTTTCGAATGACTTTGCAGTACTTTTTGAATTTGTCTACATTATTCGTACATGTTCAAAAAATACACAATTAAACAGTAAAACAAATACAACTTATTTGTTTCTTAACATTCTTCAATGAAATTTTCACGAAATATAGGTTAGAGTGGGTGGAATCGAATTCATGCAGTGAAAAAGCACCCATTGTTACGGGAGAAATAGGCAGGATGCATAAAACTCAAAGATATGAATAAATCAACTGTTTAAAGTTTACTAAGCCATCTTCTAACACATTTTTCTCTATGATGAAATTTTGTATGAATTTTGTGATTAGTTCCACATTAAAGTTGAGACTTCTCTCTACATTTCATGTTCTTTTCATTTTTTTGGCGGCTCTGAATAGTTAGAATTATCGATCGATGTGTGCGGTCGTACGAAACTCCCGGAGAATTCTCATTTTCCGCGCATTTCGGAGCGGCTCAAAAATATAAGTGGAAAACTGGATTTATCTCCTAAACGGCTTAAGTAAGACGAAAATTTGTAAAGGCCTTTTTTGTAGAGAAAGAGACGAGTTACAAATTTTGTTGAAAAGTTTTTTCTGTATTTTCATTATTTTAGCCGCTAGAGCAAAAAATACCGAAATACAAAAAGTTTTTCCAAATTTTTTTGAATTTTCCCGGAACCTGGAAGTGCAAAGAATGCATTTATCCATTCTACAGGTTATTACCTACTTAAATCCCGGAGATGATCCTTTTATTAATTTTTGCGAGGTTTTTACAAAATTTTGCCTTCATTGCCTGTACTATAAGTAAACATAGATTAGTGATTGACTAGCCGCTGGCTATACTTCGCTTATGTAAATTAAAATGTATCTTCATATATTTTTTTAAATAAAGACGCCTATTATTAATTTCATAAGAATTCAATTGAAAATGATGCTCTTTTTGCTCGGTGCACCGCGAGTACTGTTTTTAATTAGACGTCTAAATATTTTTAAATCTGTCTGCGACGAGAGTGAATTTTGTTTCATACATTTTTAACCATGCGAGATATTTAAAATTTAACAAACCAAAAAAGTTAGCAAAACGATCAAGCATTTTAATCCATTCCATATTATATGGGCAGTAGACAAAAGCGACCTTAGGAAACAAAAATTAGCACCCAGTATATCAATCTCGATAAAACTCTTCTATATTCACTAAATACATGTACATTTTCAAATGATAGATATTACATTTATCTGAAATATTATAGCACTCGTGGAAAAAAGTTTGTTTAGCAAATCCCCATTATTATGATCAATTTTAGCATTAGTATCTGTAAATTACAAAAGAGAAATTGACATACCTATGTTTTAACACAAACTATATTAGCCATCTGTGGCAAAATAATTCATTATTAATTTCGTATGAAACATATGCACCTAATTTAACTTTTCATTAACGTATATGTAAAGTATTTTACAAAACTGTATTTTATAAAACATTTAATACTCGTAGAAGTGTTAAAGTGCTCTAGGAAATTTAAATATTTAAGTCTTACAGCTCTACGGTGTCCCGAACGTCTCTCAAGAGAAACATTTTGTACATTTTTTTGCCGACCGAAACCATTGACTACGACGCGCTTCGTATCACCTAAAAATTAAACTTTTAGGACAGAATCTCATTTAATGGTCTAATTCTTAACACGAAAGTTTTCTTATTATGTTTTCCGCGTCTTAGCAAACTGTGACTTTTACAAGACTTCTAAATAGTTATTTTTTATGGAATAAGGTTATGGGTGCAACTAACCTTGATGAATTCGATAACAAAAGAAAAAATGGAATTATTTTACAAATGTGGGTTTGAAGAATTTTATTAGAAATACGTTTAACAGTTTAACATGACATTATTATTAAATGAAACTTAGTCGATACATAATAATTGTTGGTGGGGGATATACGATGTAGTTCTGCGAGTAGGAACAAACAAAAGCTGTTGCAGTCGGGTAGTTCTGACAGAAATATTAAAGAAAAATAGGGAATGAAATTTAGTCATGAATAAAAAAAATGTGTCCAAATAACACACGAAGTAAGAAGACGAAGAGTATATTGTATTTGATAGCCACATTTCTTAAGGTCGGGATCGAAATGTCAATAAGTGTATATGTGGTTGCCTAATAATCATTAAAATTCCATCAAATCGACACTTGGTATTTCATAAATAACTTTTTTATAAGTAATTCAAACGGAGTTTTAAAGTGGGCAGTATTATAACAGAAGTCGGCCAAATACGACTGACCTGTTTGTTTCTTTTTTAAGTGCACGATAAATTCGGAATAAATTTTTAAAATTGCCTAATTATCAGACGATACATTTGTAGCTATATCAGATAATCAGAGTTATTTAAGTACATTTAATTAGGTCGTATTGATGCGTATTACAGTCATTATCTTTTATCTGTGTAAAAATTTGCATAAAATTGCTTTTGTAAATTGTAATGTATGAAATCAATTTTTAACACAAATCGATGAGTCATCAGAATAATTGTAAAGAATATTTAGAATAAGTTCAGCATGTAACTAGAAGATGGCGCCAATAGCCTTATGAATGAAAGGGGGTAATGATTTTGATTTATGAATGAAATGAAAAGTGACACATTTAAATTTGTTAAATAAACTAAACAATGAAAGTATTATTAAATGGTCAATAGTTTGCAACTGTATTCAAGCACTAAAATGGCACTATATCCCAAGTATATAATATATACAATAAATTCTGTTAATTTTTGTCAAAAATTAGGTGAATTTTCAATTAATGTAAATATATAAATTAGGTTCGAACCCTGAATATGGTTCATGGCATTGGTGTTTTAATCAACTGTCCATAACTTTATCTCGTTTATGCTTGCGCAGAAAAGAGTATCTCATATTTCAATGTGTGACTGCTTCACCGAGAGGAAACAACGTGTAACCTAAACCCTGAAGTTACGGGTTCAATCATCCAGTTTTGGCAAATTTTTATTGTGTAAGAATGATTAACCCAGTATACTTACTCAGATATTGGTTATGTTCTTTTCTTAGATATGTGCAAAAGCATGTTAATTTTTTTGGAAAATAGGATAATGAAACACTATATCTAGAGGCCAGGAAAAGATTAGAGACCTAACAAGATAGGACAGTCAGACGGAGAAGACGAAATAGACGAAGACAGTGGTGTACTCCAATTTAAAGGGACACGACATCCAGCGGAAACGGTTTCGGGATTTGTCGGTTACGCATTGAACGAATTTGACCAAGCTTACTAAAAGATAGGTTGGCTCATCAAAATCGACAAGTGCTACGTCACGTATAGACCTCGATGACAGCTGCGTGTGGCTGTTTTTTCCTCATTTTATAGAAAAAAGTTTCAAAATTATTCTTTCAATGTACAATTCTATCCTAACCAAATAGATACCTTACATATAAACAGAAATACTTCGTGTGACATATATTACTAAGCAACCTGTTTTTTAGTGACCTTGGCTACTGACAGTCAGCTGAGTTCGGTCGTTCTATGAGGAGACAGTGTTGTCCAATTTTCACTATTGGCCTCTCTTTCTAATGTTACCTTCTCCGTCTGATTGTCACATTGTGGCAACTGCGCGAAAACTCAAATTTAAATGCCGAGGTCAATGGCGCCATTGCTAAAAGATACAAGGTTTACCGCTGGCTGTCCTATCTTGTTAATTCCCTAATCTTTGCAGAAAGTTCGGAGCTTCAAGCATGCGCATTACCTTGCAAATATGTAATAAATTCAAGTCGAGAAATTGAAGCATTTCCTGTTATTTTGTGAAAAAAAGGCGGGGGGACTCCCCCGCACCCCCCATTTCTTTATCCGCGACGATTATACTGCCTGCGGCGCTAATAATTATTATTATAACAATTAGATATCAGAATAAAAACCTACTAATCTAACCTAAAGAAATCACACGAAGAATGAAATTATTTTAAGCAGAATGAAAACCTCTAACCTAACGTAAAAAAACATAGAAAAGAATTAGTGAAGAAATATATTAATCATTACAAAATTAAAGAAAAAAAAAATCAGCGGACGTAGGAGTTTGAACCCGGGATCTTCCATGATTTTATCTACGCGCTAGCTACTCGGCTGACGGTGAACGCTAGAACAAGGAATAAATATTAAATAGTCAGATAAATGATATCACGTTTTGCGCAAGGTCGAAGCTTCGTGTACCTAAACGCTTCTCACACACACCCTACGTTCAAGGACATATTTACAACTGTTAGGTAGAATAAAAATTAGGTGATGAACAGTTGCCAAATTTAAATACATATTGTCTTTGCCATTTTCAATAATTAAAACTGATGTGTTCCCATAATTTGGATAAAAGGTTCTTGCTGTTTAATTCGAAATTATTAATGTGGTTAACTATTTCGTTTTAAAATTTAAACAATATCCCTATACGATATTAGTTGTACATGGCATAAATTATGCACAACTACATTTTAGAATTTACCTAACCACATACTAGCTATTTTACGACTATTTATGTAATTGAGTAATATTTATAATTATAATTTGTAACATTAATTATATCTTATACTAAAGAAATTTTTGTACATGTGGCAATGCGGACAACATTCCGACAAATATTGAAACTTGCCAATAAAATAAGATAAGATACACACTGTGCCATCTAGGATTAACATAAGTACTAGCTTACGAGTTTTTGACATTTCGATCCTGTCCTTAAACCGGCAATAATGCTCGTAGAGAAAATAGGACGTAACCGGGTAGCTATGGGGAATCAGCCTTTGCATAGATTTGACTGATTTTCACCTTGATGGTTGCTTTTTAAGCGAAATTGAAACATGCTAAATATCAGCTTCTAATTGTTGATATTTATTGAGAAAAAAATATTTTTCGAATTTAAAAGAAAAAAAATTTCTCACGAACCGTCTCAGCGAATTCCATGAGATTGAAATATGTTGTAGAGGCACAAAAGATCTATTTACGAGATCTCTTTTTGTAATTTTCACTCTACAAGAACTCTGGGAAATAATAATGAAAATATTTTAAACATTTAAATAAATATCTTATACTCGAAAGGGATTTACCATTTTTTTTGTTATAGGTGAAAGCTATTACCGGAATGCATCGTTTTTGTTAAACAAATTCGGGAAAAAATTAGTTCGTAATGAAAAAAATCTCTGCTGAAATTCTTGATCGGACGGTTGCAGAAGGAAACGAAAAAAATACATTAGCAGCTGAAATAGAACGAAAGAGTTGGTTAGAGGCAAGTCTAATAATTTAAAAGTGTAAGTTCCATCATGTCCCACTAAAAAAATACCGTTGCTTTTTGGATTAAAACCCACATAGCTCTGGTCTTTCTGGAATCCTAAGACATTATTGCGGGTGACCTAATGGTATGAGAATAGTTGAGTGTTGCTTCCATTTGGCAGCGATCATTTATTATTTATGTTATGCAAGATACTTATTAAAAATAATAGGACCCGCTGAAACCCTAACTAAACTATTTAAGTATGATGATACACCTGTTACTATTGAAGAAGACGGACAGTGACAGTGATTAAACAATACCGTATTATTTCTTCATACATTTTCAAGTTAGTACATTAAAAATAAACTTTTACTGTAATTTTGTGTATTAAATAATTACTACTGTTGAAGACTTGTTAGTTAAAACTTTTATAAATACTTATATGTTATACCCCTCAGACAATTTTAAGTTTGATATCATATTATAGGGGAATATACGAGGAACATGTGACAAAAAATGGTAAGTAATTACCCTCCAACTAAAAGATATTTTTTTAATGTTTAAAATATTTTTATTATTATTTCCCAGACTTCCTGTAGAGTGAAAATTACAAAAAAATTTCTTGTAAATAGATATGTTGTACCTCTACAACATATTCAATCTCATGTAATTTGCAGCGGCGGTTCCTGAGAATGTATATATTTCTTTAATTCGAAAAATATTTTTTCTCAGTATATATCAACAATTAGAAGCTAATATTTAGCATGTTTCAATTTCGCTTAAAAAGCAACCATTGAGGTGAAAATCAGTCAAATCGATGCAAAGGCCGATTCCCCATAGCTACGCGGTTACGGCCTTTCCATATCACTGTGTTCGTGACTGAATTCTGAACGGCTTCCAAAGCACGATAACTTGAGAAAAAAGTTCAGTTGCATTGAAATTTGGATAGTACATTGCTATTAGGTAGAGAAAGAGCCATACTGTTTTTGAAGAAAATCGATACTGAATAAAGAAGTTTTATTAATTATTTAAATGTTAAAATTTCTTTGATTTAAATTAAATAAAAACATTCAAAAACTAACTTCATTTATAAAAAACTGAGAAGATTGTGCAAATATTATATAAAATGTCCAATAAATCAGCGAAGAGTATAATGTTTTAAATTATATACATAAATGTTTGGTCCTGACAAAGTTATGGTCGGGTGGCCTCCTATATTTTTTAAAGTATAAAAATCTAAAAAAATTTTTGAACCTTTTTTATATTTTCTGTAAAAATATGTGACTGTCACTGTCACTATATAGAACAATATTTAAATTTTGGTGTTACCAATGTGCAGTATAGTGCAATGCTTGAATTGAGATTATTAAAATTTTTAGATTTTTATACTCTTCGCAAATACAAAACGAAGTATATTGCATTCGATCGGCACATTTCTAAAACCAGTAATACTGCTCGTAGAGAAAAAAATTTCGTATCATTGTGTTGGTGAATTCTGAACAACTTTCAAAATGCCCGTCCGTCCGTCTGTCTGTCCGTCCGTCACGTTTCTTGTAAGCACGATAACTTAAGAACGAAAAAAAGTCCGATTGTATTGAAACTTGGGCAGTAAGTTTGGGTTCGATAGATGAGGAACTCTATTGTTTTTGAACAAAATCGGGCAATAAATAAAAAAGTTATAAATTTTTTAAATAAAAAAAAAATTACATATTTTTTTTATGTTTTATAATTAAACTAAAAATGTCTAAAACTAACACTATTTACAAAAAAACTGTGAACAGTAACCTACAGAGCGGCAACAATTATATAAAAAGTGCAGTAAATCGGCGAAGAATGTAATGGTTAGCTTGTTTAATTATAAAACTTAAAGGGTTATAAGCAGATGAAATTAATTTTTCAAAATCAAGGAGGACGGAGGGTCTCTAAAGCCGGTTATTGGCCTAATTTATTTCTTGAGGAAAAAACTCGAAAAAATTTTTTCTACTAGTGTCACACTAGACATGCTATCATTTTCTACTGCAGGCAAAAGTTTTTGAGTGCAGAATCTCTCCAATAATACTGTCACTGAATGGTGGCTTCTCCTTCGTTTGAGGGGTTTGGAGGGGAGAGGAAAGTGGGGGAATGATCCGTTCAGGGTGGAATCGATTAAATATTGTTAGTAGATACTAAAATAAATTTTTTCGAGTTTTTTCCTCAAGTAATAAATTAGGCCGAAAACCGACCTTAGAGACCTCCTTTGTACGAGAGTACCCATAAATCTTTAATAATTTGGACTTTATCAAAATCTGTATATTTCATTTTGTAGGAATGCATTATTGGCTGTTTGCTGTGAGAGAATGTGATGCAATCACATTTTTCCACATTAAAATTAACCTTACTTAATTTGCTCTACTCATAAGCGGCTTTGATGTCAAGTTATAGAAATTCATATTCCCATAAATCAGCGAATCTCTACGCAGATTATGGGACATTTTATATAATCGTTGCACATGGGTGTCAAGTGAGCGACATGTGTTTATAGAGCAGTATGGACATGCTAGCTGTGCTGCGAATTAGAGTAGAAAAACTCCACTAGAAATGTTTCTTGGAAAGTGTAAATAAATAATAAATTTTGTGTGGAGTGCAAGGTTTCTTACGTGTACGAGGTCAGCCCAAGAAAGGAATATTTATCAGTAATCTAAAAACCAGGCGCTACAGAAAGCTAAGCTATATTAAATTAATTTATTTTATTTATTTTTATTTTATTTTATTATTTTAATAACTTTATCAACTTAATTTCTATTAACTTAATTTAACAATTCAAACCTAGTATTTTAAACACTTTGTAAATGATCTCAAAAATAAACCTGTGCTAAACCCGGAATTGGAAAACGGCAATTGAGATTAATTACTACAAAAACAAATCAATATACAGGATATACAAAATATTCTCTCGGGTTTCTCTCTTATTGGCAACTCGCTGTAAAAAGCTCTTTTACCGCAATACAGATAAAAATAATATTAAAAACCGCTGCCTAAGGAATCACTACTTCCACATCCAGATTCTTCATCCAAGTCACTTTAAAGGAAACATCTTGACTATATTTGCACTCTAGTATGTGGAAATTATTGGTCATAGAATTTTAATATTTGGGGCAGATGTCATAGAAAAGTTTGAGGAGTTTTTCTATCATATACGTTAAAAATGAAGTTTTTAGTTTACCCTACTTATTTTCCACTATTCACAACCTACCCCCACCCACCCCTTCAATGCAGTCATCTCAATCAGATGTCACTACAATACATACGTGTACTAACTTTCAAGTGAATATGTCAATTTGATGTTATCAATCCCATTAATAATGAAGCGGAGGTGGTGGAGTTTGAAAAATATTAGAAAGAAATCTGAGGCCTTGGTTTCTAGTATATACACCGAATCCCAAATTTCTGTACTCTTACCAGCTTGATTTACTTATTTTCCCCTAGTCCTCCTGTTAACCCCAACCCTTCTACGGAATCATCCCAAAATATAATCTAGTTCCAGATGTCGTTATAATACATACGTCTACCAAAGTACAAGTGAATATCTCAATTTTACTTTATCAGCCACTCTAATAATGTAGTAAGGGTAGTGGAAACAGTTCCTTGTACTGTCACCGGTTTAGGTGCGGGCACTGTTTAAATGGAGCTTTTCCAATTGAGTTTGTCTCCATCTAAGCAACAAAATTTTTAAAAAGTGTTTTTTCCCACAAAATAGATTTAAGTTTTATATCCATTGTTTTTAGTTAAGTTTTTAACATGTTTAAATTAATTGATAATTTTAAGCCGCCACAGGCGGCAGGAGTTTTATCTGTTTTATAAATTTTATTAAGCCAAACCGGTCAAGACCCGTCCAACCGCACTATTACCACGACGCTACGCGACGTGGTTGTACGGTTGGCTCCGGGTCATGATCCGGTGAGGCATAAATTGTATTTAAATATTTGAATAAATTTGTTTGATGATGATGATGATGATGGTGCGGGCACTCGATCGACGAAGTTAAGCTACGTCGGTCGGGTCCAGCGCATGGATGGGTGAGTTCTCATTCAGGTACGTCAGTCTATGTCATGAGCTGAATAGCCTTGGCTGGACTGAGACGACTTGGCGAGACAATAAAAACAAGGACTGATAACTTTACCAAGGAGCTCCTTATCAACAGACTCGAAGTCTTGTGAGGACCATGTCTGGATAAGGAGCCCTAAGGTGTAAAATGGAGTACTACAATAGACCTATACTGGTCGCAGTAGGCAAGGCCAATCGCCAACTCCTCCATCTAAAAATCTAAAAAAAAATCTAAGGGTAGTGGAAGTGTTGAAAAGTATTATTAAAAAATCTGAGGCATTAGCTTCTAGGACATACACCGAATTTCAAGTTGCAGTACTCTTACCAGCTTGCTTTACTTATTTTTCCCTATTTACCCCTACTTACCCCCACTCCTTCAACGCAATCATGTCAAAATATAATCTAGTTTCAGATATGGTTATAATACATAAATGTACCAAATTTCAAGTGAAAATTTTAATTTAATTTTATCAACTCTTTTAATAAAAGAGTGGGGGTGGTGGGGAAATGGAAAATACTAATGAAAAAAATTGTGGCCTTCGCTTCTAGTATATACACCAAATCCCAAATTTCTGTACTTTTACCAGCTTGCTTTACTTATTTTCCCCTATTTACTCCTATTTAACCCCCAACCCTTCAACGGAATCATCTCAAAATATAATCTAGTTCCAGATGTCGTTATAATACATATGCGTACTAAATTTCATGTGAATATCTCAATTTCATTTTATCAACCCCTTGAATAATGGAGTAGGGGTGGTGGGGGGCTGAAATATATTATTAAAAAATCTGAGGCCTTGGCTTCTAGTACATACACCGAATTTCAAGTTTCTGTACTCATACCAGCTTGCTTTACTTATTTCCACCTATCTTCCCCTAAATAACCCCCAACCCTTCAACGGAATCATCTCAAATTATAATCTAGTTCCAGATGTCGTTATAATACATACGTGTACCAAATTTCAAATGCATATCTCAATTTTATTTTATCAACCCTTTCCATATTGGAGTAGGGGTGGTGGGGGTTGAAAAATATCATTAAAAAAATCTGACGCTTTGGCTTCTAGTTCATACACCGAATTTTAAGTTTCTGTACTCTTACCAACTTGTTTTACTTATATTCCCCTATTTACCCCAAATTAACCCCCAACCCTTCAATGGAATCATCTCAAAATATAATCTAATTCCAGACGTCGTTATAATACATACGTGTACGAAATTTCAAATGAATATCTCAACTTTATTTTATCAACCCCATTAATGGGGTAGGGGTGGTGGGGGGTTGAAAAATATTATAAAAAAATGCGAGGCCTTAACTTCTAGTACATACACCGAATTTCAAGTTTCTGTACTCTTACAAGCTTGCTTTACTTATTTTTCCCTATTTACCCCTATTTAATCCTCAACCCTTCACCGGATATCCTCAAAAAACAATCCAGTTCCAGATCTCGTTATAATATATACATGTACAAAATTTCAAGTCAATATCTTAAACCGTTCCGGAGAAAACGTGCGGACAAAAAAAGTTACAGACAGACAGACCGACAGACAGACAGAAATTTTTTTTTCGCTCAAATTTAAAATCTTGACGTTTCACGACATTCTAAACCTATTTCACGAATAAAAATTTTTGAAAATTTTTTTGCGATTACTATACTTCCAATCCACTACGTGGATGTGGAAGTAAAACTACAGAAAATATCAGCATTACTAGAGGGGAAAACAATGATTAAAAAAATAGAATCATATGCAAAGAAATACTGGGGACACGTCCAAAGACGAGATACGACACACCTACTAAAGAAAGCGCTAAGACTGAACAGTAACAAACCGAAGAATATGTGAGAAGATGATCCCAGACGGAAACTAAAAAGAAGCGTCTCACAAACACGTACACTTCTCATCCTGTATTCCTACCCCATGCGGCATGTGGCTCTAGCTGCTAGCAACCAGCATGTTTCATGTTCAATCCAGCATATGACCGCAACCGGTCCGGCTAGATAAAAATATATCCAGATTGGATGTCTCGGAAGTGGCAGTAATGCCTACCTTACATTGGCTAATCAATCAATCGTTGCACATTCTATGGGATACTCTTTGCAGTTTTTTGTAAATAATATTAGTTTTGATTGATTGATTGATTTGCCAGCGTAACGCGAGCATTGCTGCCAATTCCGGGCATCCATGGAGGTGCGTTCCAATACGCAGCTTTGTCGTCCAACTAACACGCCCAACGGACGGTCAAACCGCGTGCCGGAACCAAATCTCGGATGTTTTATATACCGCCGGACTGGCTGCATACCCGCCGGGTTGGACATTGAACATGATTGTTGTCAGCAGCGAGAGCCGCATGACGCATAGGGTGGGAATACAGGATGGGAAGTGTAGGTGTTTGTGAGATGCTTGTTTTAAGTTTCCACCCGACATCATTGTCTGGGGTGTGCAGGTGTTTGCGAGATGTTTCTTTTCAGTTTCCATGCTTCGTTTAAGTTCCCATCTATCGTCATCTCCTTATTTTTCTTCTTCTAAGTTTTCTGTTTCTTCTGTTTCTGAATCTGGCAGCTTTTATTTTTTATTTTTTTTGTTTTTATTTATAACCGTTCAATAGGTAAATATCCATTTACGGTGGAGTTGCTGGGAAGGGCCCTATCTGGTGGTAACAACATTTTTTGCGCGTTATGAGAAAAAGGTCCGAAGGAATAGTTTGCTCACCCTGTAGGTATGTCGTTTCTTTGAAACAATCGGTTTCAATTTCCGCCCTCCAATTCTGGGCAGTTTTTCCATTTCATCACCTATATATTATGTTTAATACTTTTTCAATTTTAATCTCCATTTCCTATTTAAATTTTAATAAAGAGAGAAATAAATAAACCAATGCTAATGCTACAATAAACAAACAAAAAAACTTAACTCCCTTCATTCACATCTGGCTGACTGGCTGTTTATATTGCCTATGTTGCTCTCCATACACCATACACTTGAAGAAGGGATGGGTCGCAGGTAGTATAAATTCTACGACCTTCCAGCCATAGTGCACTAATACAGACACTGTTTCTGTATACTTTTATTTTTAAGGACCATTAGCAAACGCGTTTCACAAATTTTCAATTATTATTATTAATTCGATGCGTTTTTTAATCTACCGCTGACTTAAATTTACCGAGTTTAATGGAGTTTTAACCGGTTCTCTTCGTGTTTTCCCCGGGAGCATTAACACATACGTGCGCTCTCGACTGCCAACTAGCTTTTGTAAATAATATTAGTTTTAGACATTTTTTTTAATAACAAAAATTTGAAATGTTTTTTTTTCAAATTTAAATAATAAATAACTTTTTTATTTATTGATCGATTTTGTTTAAAAACAATACGGCACCTCCTCTAGCCAACACCAACTTAAAGTTAAAAGGTCGATACAATCGGACTTTGTTAAGTTATCGTGCTTATAAGAAACCTGACAAACGGATGGACATTTCGAAAGTTGCTCAAAATTCGGTTACCAATACAACGATAATTTTTTTTTCCTTGAGCGATATTTTCGGTTTTAGAAATGAGTCGATCAAATGCAATATACTCTTGGTTTGTTTTGTTTCCAAGAGTGCAATAATTAATATTACAAATTTCACATTCTCCAATTTTGCTTAATAATGAATTTCTGCATTAGTACTAAATGAAACTGTACTTACATATTTACTCAATGTTGCATGTTTTACTTTTAAACAAATAAATAATGCTGAATTTTAGCCATGCTGACCTGACTTATTAATATTACACAATAAAATTAGTTCGCGCATAGAATTCATAATTGTTCGGAACAGTAATTTGTGTCCATTTAAATTTTTTATTTTATAATTATTACACTTCATTCTACGTGTAGTTGTGGATGATTCATTGTAAATTCAATTTACACAGGTACATAAAATTTTACAGCTTCACTGTTAGAGCACCAAAACAATCAAAATTTTCGTATACTCGTATGGATCGTCGTCGTCGTATAAAATTTTTATGTTTACTGCGTTCTCATTTGACAGTAGCGTCACACTATAAATTATTTAGAACATTTTTTTATTGTCGTTTTCAAATTTTATTTGTATTACGTTCCACGAATGTAGTAAATAAGATTTTTATTCCTTCTGGCACTTTTCGTGAAAATGGATATTACTTAATATAATATGTATAAAATATGAATTTTTTATAAACTCTGCCTATTTACAAGCTATATAATCCTCCTAGCAAAATACTCGATTTTATTTCAAAATACATAAATAAGAACTAGGAAGTTTTATATTATTTATTTATAAACAAGGTTCGGTTGGCAGAGCGCTATTTGATAATTTGCGAGGGGCGTACTCAGGCGCGTTTGTAACAATGTTTTTATAGTGCGGGAGCCCTGTGCCAAAGTTTCTGGTCATTCTGACATGGACAAATCAATGAATAATGTTTAATTTAACGGAAAATAAGGAACTTTGATATATAAAGTAAAGCTCTGGGGCGTTGGGGAAACATGATAACTGCAGTATTAATTGTTAAAAAAATGAATTGAGTGAGTTACAACGACATGGCCAAAACCTTTTTTAGATGGTTGACTAGGGTCTAGACTTTAGACATCCTAAAAAGAGTCTAAACATTTTTCGTGCTGCACAGTTGTAGAAAATTAAGTGGAGTCGTCTCTTAGGCTGCGGGATTCGGCCATCATGCGCAAGACAGGTATGAAGATAACTGACCGCGGGAGAAAGATATACAGATTCGGAAAATGCAGTTTAGGGTATAGGAATAACGATGTAATTGACCACGTACCGCTAGTTCCATAAATCGTGAAAGCAGGGTCATACAATGAATTTAATTTAGTACGGCATGAACTAGTAGGCGGTAGGTAATAATTTCTAATACGAAACGAGACAATATCTCTTCGTCAAAAGCGAAGAAGTTATTTGTCATATTTTTGGCAAATAATTTCTTCTATTGGAAGCATTTCTGCAATTTCTTTTTTAGCCGTAAATGCTATGGGAATAAAATAATAATTCTTATTAAAACCGAAATGAAAATACAACATTAAAATAAAACTAAATAACTCGGAAACTAACATCAACTAAAATGATCAAAAAATAAATTATTCTTATTAAATTACAAAAATTGAACATTAAAATAAAATTAAATAACCCTCAGAAACTAAAATCAACTAATAATTATCAAACAATAAATTAATGAAGTAAGGATTCAAACAAACCACCTTCTTGTGCCAAACAATAGCCAAACCGATTATACAATGAACCTCTCATATCATTGAGTTGATGTGGAGTAATGCTTGCACAAAGTTGGATAAGTTTTTCCCGTAATTCAACTAAATTATTGGCTCGTTTAAACGCATGTTTGTACGCGGTTTCCTTTAAAAAGCCCACAGAAAGAAATCGTGGGGTGCTAGATCAGGTGACCTGGGGGGTCATTTTATAATTCCCCTCTTAGCTATTAAACGATTGGAAAATGTTCTTTCCAGAAAATTAATAACAGTTAAGGTATTGTGACTTGGGCAGCCGTCTTGTTGAAACCAAATGTCGTCGACAGGAAGATTTTGAACTGCAGGAATTATTTGGTTTTGTAAAAGCTCTATATATTTATTGCCATTTAAATTGCCATCGACTAGCAGTGGGCCTATAATATGATTCTCTAAAATTTCCGTCCAAACCTTCAACTTTTGAGGATACTGAGTTCGCACAAGCAACACTCAAATCTTTATTTTTCCGAGACCAATATCGTACTACGGATGGATTGTGTTTCCTATGTAATGAAAAGGATGATTCATCTGTAAACAATATATTCTTTAAGAAGTTTTCATTCTCATTCACTTTATTTATCATGATGTCACAAAATTCCATCCGTTTGAAATTGTCCTCGGGAAATATTTCTTGCGTTGTTTGAACTTTAAAACAACTGTACCCATTTCTTTTCAAAATATTTCTTACAGTTCTTTCCTTCATATCAACTTCATCAGCAATTTGCCTGCTAGAACAAGGTTCACTAGTTTCAACAAGTGCACAGACATTAGTTTCGCGAATTTCACGTTCTTCGCTTATTTGTTGATGACTGGGTTCGGGTTGACAGCATTTTTTACAGTAATTCACGACACACCCGATATTCTAAATTTTTTTAATAATGTATGAAATTATGCTAGCTGAGGGGATTGGTCTGTCTTGATATGCTACGGTAAATAATTTATTATGTCTTCAGTTGAATGGCCCCCGAAGTACCACTTCACAATTTGCACTTTTTCTGCAGTTGTATAAAAACACACGGCATTTTAATAACGAAACTGAGATTAATTTATTTTATTCCCACACGTCTAAACAGCTACGCTATTAAAAGCAGAATGGGTGCGCTGTTCAACTCGACGCGGTCAAGCGATGGCGCTATTGTATTATACCAATGCCCTGCATTGTTCTACGACAAGGCGTGGTTTATCTGCGCAGAAACAAGTTTACGTACCTTAAACTAAATTTGCTGAATCTGTAGAAGAGCCAAACGCCGCACAGCGGGACGAAACTGCAGTGTTCCACCCAAATCAACATTAAAATCATAAAATTATAGATTTTCGTTATGAAATTCTTTCTCAATTTCTCCAACCGGATTGTCAAATTACAAACAGAAATAAGGAAAACCAATATAAACCAGTAAATTATTTTTCGCTTTTCCCTCACGAGCTTGGATCCCTACACCTTACCGATTCGGAGACAGGGTCAATAAATACCAGAGTATAACATTTTTCTTCAGGAAACTTCAGGTAAGATTCGTACTTAGAGATGATGACACGAAAGGTTGTAGTAATATTATCGAGTAAATAGAAAAAAGTTCGCGGAGGAAAAATTTGAAATTTGAAGCTAAGAGGTTTTTCTCTTCCCTGCGTTGCGTTAGGTAGATTTGTATCTGTGTTTTTTCTCCCTATTGACCCTTCTGTGTGTATGTGTATCTATTCATACATCTAAATTACATTCGCAAGGTTTCGACAAATTAGCGAACACGAAAACGCGAAAAACCCCTATTGCGGCTTTTGAACGCTACAGAAAATGGTTTTTCTGGAAACAGCATTGCAGAAAACGTCCGTTCAAATTTCTTTTACGTATAGCTAAATCCTACCAATAATTTAATCAAGGAAACGGATGTGTCACGGTACCTCGCGGGAACGGAAAAAAATTACATTTTACAAGTTCACTCACTCTTACGAGCAACGATAAAATCGTCCGAATTTATTTTTTCATGATTGCTTTGCACGAAAATGCTCAAATTACATAGAAAATGGGCGTGTCGCAATGAAAAAATTTTCCACTTTAAAATTCATTGGGAAATTTTTCAATTTTTCTTCACTCGTCGCTTGCACAAGGTGGAAACTGTTCGTTCAAATTTTTATAGAGTTCCATACACTCTACTTCAACAGAAAAATTAGGGAACAGACGTGTCGAGGTAACAATTTTAGCTCATTTTTTTACATGTTCACTATTGCTTTTTGGTCGTTTAGCAACCTTGAAAACTTCCGCCAGAAATAACTTTTTTCTTGATTTGGGCATAAACTGTCCAAAAAAATTTGGGATTCTCATGTTGCGATGAGGCTAAAATCCTGGTCGAGGGTTCCCATACTATTATTACTTTCACTTCCACGTAGTGTAATCATAAAAAAGTAATGAAAAATTTTCAATTTTTTTTTAAAGGCTGTCAGAAAATGTCGAGATTTAATTCTGTCTGTCTGTAACTTTTTTTTGTGCGCATGTTTTCTCAGGAACGGTTTAAGATATTGACTTGAAGATTGGTACACGTATGTATCATGACGAGATCTGAAACTAGATTATATTTTGCGGTAATTCCGGAGAAGGGTTGGGGGTTAAATAGGGGTAAATAAGGGAAAATAAGTAAAGCAAGCTAGTAAGAGTACAGAAATTTGGGATTTGGTGTATTTACTAGAAGCAAAGGTCTCAGATTTTTTTATAATATTATTACTAAACCTAAGTTAAATGAAGGCTCTAGTTCACTCCAAGTACGCCTAAGATAACTTGTTCTGTTGCTTCAATTTTTTTTTAACAAAATTAGTTATAAATTTATTTAGGTATGGATGAACATCACAAAATTAGTTGATGTTATAGAATGCACCACAAATATAGTTGATGCTAGTAAACTGAATATTTAGGTATCAATTTAAAAACAATAAGTATGCAAAAATGAGCAAGTGACGAGTTAATTACTTAAAGTGCAAAAATAAAAACTACTAAAAGAATATACCACTGTCATTTATCTTACGGTACAATAACGAAAATTTCAAGCAGTATTATGTGTACGAAATATGTAGTGATCCTGCAATTACATTAAAGTTAAATTTATTAATTAGCAAGCATCTTGAAGCTATCAATAGCGTATGGTGGTGTTAGAAACGTTTCTTGCAATTAAATTTATGTGGAAAATAAATTATGAAAAGTGTTGAAACCTGTAGGCCAAAGTAAATCCTAATTATCGGAACTGTACAGAATAGTAATAATTATTATCTAATCACAAAGAGATATAAATATATTTAATCAGTTATTTCGCATCTATTTCATTCAATAAAATCGATATATTTATATTGAATTATGTCCTTGGTTTGGTAAAGTTAGAGTTTTATTTTGAAGTCGTCAACCTTGCATAACATAAGACTGCATTGGAAGAAGGAAATAATTCCAATATAATCGCCAGAGCACTTAGGTAAATAGCTTGGACGTAGTAGTCGAAGCACTTTTAGGGATACAATTACTTTTAAGAGACGGTATTGGTTATTTGATATTTTAATTACTTAACATAAGTAATTGGGGCTTTGGAAACCTTTTAGACTGCTTCAGTCATTTTTGAACTGCATCAATTACATTTAAAGTCATCGATGTCCTTTTTAGCACTTCAATTACTGCAGAAAGTAATTCAATCTCTTTTAAAGTATTAGTGCTACTTGTAAAGTACTTATATTCAAAGCCATTGTAGACAAAATTTAACGTGGACAAACCGCTTATGTTCATTGTTTAGTTATCCACAAAAGTGGAGATTTTGAATTTGAACGAAGAAATATTTCTGTGTGTCGGTCTGTCCGTAACTTGTTGGTGCACACGATACTCTGGAATAGTTTAAGGTATTCACTTGACTTCCAATTTGGTATTATAATGAGATCTGGATTTAAAATACATTTTCAGCTTATTTCTTTAAAGGGTTGCGGTTGTGAGTAAATTAAGGAGTTAAGTAAGTAGAGCAAGCTAGTAAGGGTCCAGAAACTTGGGATTTGGTGTATGTACTAGAATTTAAGGCCTGAAAATCTTTTGGGACATCTGCCACTCCGCCACCACTTCATTTTTAAAGGGGCCAACAAAATAAAATTGTGTTTTAGTGTGTGTACGAGAACAAAAGTTCTCAAAATATTTGTTGGTATCAGAGCTGGATTATCCATAAGCAAATATAGGCAGCTGCCTGGGGGCAGCGACGGCTTGGAGGGCGCCGGCGACGAACAAAAAAAAAACAAAAAATTTTCATACTTGAAAAATTATCAACAAAAAATAAAAACTTTCTTAAACGCTATTGTCATTTCTTTTCTGTCTGGTCACAGTTGCGGGTCGAATACCGGACCACCTTAAATAGAAGCGTAGCCCGGCGATTGTCTCAATCCGGGTCGCGCGACTTTTTTTCTCGCTGTACCAAAGCATTTTCTCAACAGGTGTGAAACTTTTAGAAATGATCCTTAAACACAATAATAATAATAATAATAATAATAATAATAATAATAATAATAATAATAATAAAATTTATTTCCCAAATGATACATATGATAGATTATACAGTTAATACTTAATAATAACAATATATCTATTTCTTATACATGTAAATGACAGGTGTAACAAAAATATAATTCAATAATAATTTTAGGGGTAAATAAACGAAGTGAGGGCTCACGAAAGTGACCTTGTAAATGAGCCCGTGATGAATTTTGATCTAAAATTAACATTGTATTGTTGATATAATTAAATAATAAATCTGAATAATATATCTAAAATATACGTACAGCTTAAATAATAAATCTAAATAATATGTCAAATATCTACGTACAGCTAATTTAAGGACTTAGTATAAATATAATTAATAAATAATTCAATTTAATTGTTTATATGAACATTCATAACTTAGAAATAGGAACGAAACTAATATTGGAAATAGTTGCACAAGAACACACCGTAGGAGTGATGGACAGGCAGGAAATATAGTGTTTCTATTCTGTTTTTATTTAGTAAGTATTTTTTCTATCTATTAATTGACGTATTTTTAATCTTGGTGTGGCGTCTAGCCATTTTTTGATTTCTTTTTTTAGCAATCCAATAGAGTTTATTTTCTTAAAGAATGATGGAGTTTCAGCGAAAATGATGGGACTAAGGTAGGTGTAACATCTTTGACCTATAGTTTTTTCAGCTTTGGGAACTACAACGTATTTACTTTTATATCTGGTGTCATGCGGATGTATAATCTGTGTCAAAGCCCCTTTATGTTTAAATTGTCGTATAAGCAAATTTTGAAGGAATAATTGCCTTGCATCTAATAATAGCGTTTCACTAAAAAGTTGATCTGTTGGGTAACGATAATCCTTCCTATATATGATTTTAATAATCCACTTTTGCAAGCATTCCAATTTTTTCAAGTAATTATTCGTTACTCCACCCCATGCTATAATTCCGTAATTGATGTGGGATTGTACGAACGCATAATATAATATTCTCAGGTGTTGATATTAGAAGCTTAAATAAGAACTTTGATTGCATGCTCATTTTATTAGAAAGTCTGAAAATAAAATTTGATATAATTATTTTATCAGAAACCTGGAAAATAAATGATATAGAATACAGGGCTATGAACTATTTTATTCACAAGGATGTCATAATTAGAATGATGGTTTGGTAATGTATGTATCAAATAATGTTAATTTAAAATTTACTACTCAAAAATTATCTGAAAATACATTTACAAACTTAACATTTAAAAAAAACGATATTATGTTCAATATCACTGCTGTGTATAGATTGCCATCTACAAACAGTAACATTTTTTTACAAGAATTACAGGATATACTTGCACAAAACAAAGAGAATAATGCGATAAATATCTTTCTAGGTGACATTAACATAGATTTAAGTAAAAAACAAGATAATATGACTAATGAATATATAAACACAATGTCTGAACACGGATTTCTTCGTTATATAAACACTTCAACAAGAATAAGTGTTGAAAACGAATCTTGTATAGATCATTGTTTTATTAACATGTCTCCGAGCCTAATGCGCAAAATGGATATTACACCCATTGTACTCAAACATGATATTACCGACCACTATCCCATAATTATAAGATTTGTAGAAAAAAACCAAAATATAATCTCCCATGAAAATAGAAATAAAGATCAAACAAAAACAAATAATAAAATAACACAAGTAAATTACAAATTACTAAAAGAAAAGATACAAGCTGAGAATTGGCAACAAGTATACCAAAAAAATGACGTAAATCTTGCTTACGAAAATTTTACAAATACACTAAATAATAATATCAAAAATTGTACAAAAACTTTTATTATTAATTCTAAAGAAAGGAAAATCAAACCTTGGATAACAAGAGGTTTAGTTTTAGCAATCAGGAAAAGGGATCAGATGAAGGAAGACTTAAGAAAAAATCAAAATAATATCATTTTATTGAACAAGTATAAAGAATATAGAAATTTAACAAACAACTTAATAAAAAAGGTAAAAAGAGATTATTATCATGATAAAATTCTAGAAAATAAAAACGACATAAAAAAAATTTGGGAAACGGTGAATGAAAGTCTGAATGAGAAAAAGCCATATTAAAAAATTATAATAAAAAATAATAATACAGACGTAGTAAATGATAGTGAAATTAGTGAAATTTTTAACGATTTTTTCATAAATGTAGGTGAAAATATGGCAAATAAAATAAACGTTAACAAAACATTAAAACGCAGAAACCTAAATTGTAAAAACATATTTCTCAAACCTACCTCCGAAGACGAAATAATAAAGAATCTAAACACTTTGAAAAATAAATCCTCGTCTGGAGAAGATAAGATATCCTCATATATATTAAAGTTGCTGGGTCCATTTATAGCTAAACCACTATGTTATATATTTAATTTATGTTTTGAAAAGGGTTGCTTTCCAAATTTGTTAAGTTTCTGTTGTAACACCCATATACAAAACAGGTGATAGGACGGTAATAAGTAATTACAGACCTATTTCGGTAATAAATAACATCGCGAAAATATTAGAAAAATGTATCAAATCTAGGTTATTAGAACACTTAAACTATAATAAAATACTTTCCCCTAATCAATATGGCTTTAAAGAAGGTATGTGTACGGAGGATGGAATGTATGAGGTAGTAAAAACTATATATAACTCGGTGGATGGTAAGAAAAAACAAATTGCAATATTTTTAGATTTGGCTAAGGCCTTTGATACGGTGTCCCACGATTTACTAATTGCTCAACTTAATGAATATAGTGTAAAAGGTATTGTTAATAAATTGTTCAGTAGTTATCTTCAAAATAGAGAACAGTGTGTAAAAATTGGTGAAAGTAAAAGTAATTTAAAAAAGATGAAATATGGAATACCACAAGGAACTGTTCTAGGACCAGTTCTGTTTAATATTTACATAAACGAAATACTTCATATCCCAATGGACGGAAAAGTTATAGCTTACGCCGATGACACTGTTCTCCTGGTTGAAGATGACTCCTGGGAAGATGTAAAGAACAAAGCGGTTCTAGAATTTTCGAAACTACAACAGTGGCTAGCCGAACACCTTCTAACAGTTAATCTAGAAAAAACTAAATTTATGTGCTTCGGTATTTATGATAAGAACATACCAAATATACATACACTGCAATTACATTCGTATACGTGCTTAAATAAACAAAAATACAACTGTGAATGTGATATGAAGTTATTCCAAACAAAAACCACTAAATATCTTGGAGTTGTAATTGATCAAAACTTAAAATGGACTGAGCATATCCAACAATTAAATAATAAAATGCATAAGTTAGTTTGGAAATTCTACCATTTAAAAAATACAATGCCTTTCAATATCTTAAAAACACTGTATCACGCCTTAGTCGAATCAATTCTTAGATATGGAATATTGATATGGGGAAGTGCCTATCCAACAAATGTAGAACCTTTAAATATATCACAAAAATATATAATCAAAATTATCTTAGGAAAAAATAAACAATACTCCTCGGAACTATTATTCAAACAATTCAATGTATTTAATTTGCAACTTTTATATATCAAATCGGTTCTCATATTTACTTTTAAACACAAAAACATATTAAACACAATACAACATGAACATAATACAAGGCAAAAACATAATCTAAATGTGATAATACCTAAAAACAAGTATACAACAACCCAAAGATTTATAACTTATTATGGCCCTAAATTTTATAATATTTTACCAACACATTATAAACAATTCAACAATATAGGTTTATTTTCTCATAAAGTGTCGCAATTCTTAAGGACTAACAAAGTTAGATTTATGAAACTATTGGCAGGTGGTTAAACAAACTTACAAAGCATACGGCCCCTTAATTCTTCATGTATATATGTACACGATGTTATTAAACAAGTATTGTCATGGGTACACACACAGGCTACATATGTAGTCTAGGTGTACACTAAATGGAGGAATAATAGCATATGCATATACATATAAGATTAGGTAAAACTTATTTTTATATTGAAATCATTTTTATAATTTAGCGATTAATGATAAGAAGCATATTATATTACTAATTTTGTATTTTACATTGTATGTGTATTCTATATTGTATTATTAATTATAAATAAAATTATAAATAAAATTATAAATAAAAAAAAAATAAAGTTGTATTTCAAAAATATCTCGATAATATTTGAATCTACCTAACATACTTCTAAGTTTTTTAACAATAAATTCAATTTGATAATTCCATCTTAGATGCTTGTCAATAAATATGCCTAGGTACTTCACTTTATCGGCTATTTCTATTTTTATTATGCTTTGGCTCGATTTAAATTGTAGTGTATTATAATTTGGGAGAGCATTATTATAACAGCTAAATGGTAAAAACTGTGTTTTTGAAAAATTAATAGTTAATAGCTGATTATTAAAAAATTGTATTATGTTTAAAAAGTCATGCTCTACTACTCGTTTTAATTCTGACCAACTCTCGGCTTTATAGAACACCGCAGTATCGTCCGCGAAACTTATGATCTTTCCCACTGATGGTATTTTAAATAACTCATTTATGTAGATATTAAAAAGTATAGGGCCTAGTACCGTTCCTTGTGGCACTCCATACTGTACTGTTTTTTCAGAACTTATAATATTATTAACTTTTACCCGTTGTACTCTACTACCTATTAAATAACTTGTCATAAGTTTCAATGATATGTCCCGAAAACCAATAGTTTCAAGCATTTTTAAGAGTTTAGTATGGCAGACTGTATCAAATGCTTTGGCTAAGTCAACGAATATGCAAAGTGATTTTTTCTTTTCATCCAATGATTTATATATTGCTGAGATCAAGTCAGCCATTGCATCCTCAGTTGACGTAGCCTCTTTGAAACCATATTGATTTTCCGACAAGATGTTGTATTTCTTTAGATAGGATACTATTCTCGTTTTCAATATTTTTTCATATATTTTAGATATATTACTCAATAGGGAGATTGGCCTGTAATTTGATACTTCAGTTTTATCTCCAGACTTGAACAAAGGTGTTATAAGTGCTTCTTTAAATGGTTTTGGAAACACTCCAGATTTCATGGAAGCATTTATTAAGTGGGTTAAAGGTGCAATAATAAATTCTGTAATGTCCTGAAGGGTTTCGGATTTTAGTCCATCAATACCGGGAGATTTTCCACGTTTTAGTTGTTGAACAGCTTGCAAAATTTCATGTTCGTTAGTTGGTTCAAGAAAGAATGAATTACTTAATCGTGACTGTTTATGAGTATAACTTGGATCCACTGCAATTTTGTTGGCCAGTGTAGTTCCTATTTCACTGAAAAATGTATTAAAATGTTCTGCGATTTCTAATGAGTTACTACTTATCATGTGTCCATTTGCAGTTTTTATTTGATTAATATCGTGTTTACTGTGTATTTTCCCATCTACTTGTTTCATGCAATTCCATAATTGATTTGTACAATTTTTATTATTATCTATTAGGGATTTGTAATAGTCTATTTTGGTTGTTTTCAGTAGGTCATTGAGTTTATTTCGGTATTTCTTAAATTGATTGCAAAGTTCTATGTTATCTGGATCTTTTTGTAATTTTTTATAAAGCGAGTTTTTTATATTGACAGATTTTATTAATCCCATAGTAATCCAATCAGATCTTTTTTTCTCGCTACTTTTTATTTTTTTTGTATATGTGCATTCATTTATTTTTTGTTTTAAATGATCAACAAAGGCTTTGGTTGCAACGTCTACGTTTTGCTCGTTGTATATTAGGTCCCATGTTTCGTTTTTAAGTATAATTTTTAATTTTTCTTTATTTAAATAGTGTATATAATTTTTATTACCGTTTACATTTAAATTTTTTGTTTCAGGTGTGGCATTCACTTGAAGAAGGGTGGAGTAATGGTCGCTGATGGTTGTTTGTAAGATTATTGGCACAAATAAGTTATCATCAATTTTAGTTTTTAGAAATATATGATCAATGCATGTTTCGCTATTACCGTATACCCTTGTATAGTTGTTTATAGTTGAAATAAAACCCCATTCATGCAATATGTTTAAATATTCTTCACTATAATCGGTGTTACCTAAAATGTTTATGTTAATGTCGCCAATTAATATTTCTATATCGTTATTTTCATTATTATTTGACTGCAAGTATGTATCTAAGTTTCTATTGAAGGTATAAGGACATGTGGATGTTGGGCGATAGATTGCAGTTACCCGAAATAGTTTATCATCTATGTTAAATTTCAAATCTATAACTTTAATACCTTCAAGATCAACTACATCGTATGCGTGGGTGATTGTGTTTTTTATATATATTACTACCCCATCATTCTGATTGAGTCGACCTTCATTGTATATTAAATCATAGCCCCGCATACATAATGTAGTTAGGTCTGTCAGGTTCCAAGTTTCGGTTAAAATAATTATATCAAATTGTTTATGAAATTCATTTAAGACAACTTTTAATTCATCAATATTTTTAACGATACTTCTTATATTTGTATGATAGATATTAAGGCTGTTGTTAGAACCATTTGCCAATATTTGGTCACATTCTCTTGCACTAGTAGCTATTTTTGTACTTATTTTATGAACTTCAAAGTTTCTAATATATTCATCCATATGCGATTAAAAAATTAAATAACATGTATAGAAGTAAAAATATAGCAATAACTTATTCTTAGAGACAATAGAACAATAATTCTGTAAATCGACATTTGTCGAAACATGAAACGCCCTCGATACTTTTTTCCCGAGAAGCACCGAAAACGTGGAATTTTTCTGCTATTTGTTTACATTAAAATAACTGTAAACAATGAATGTTTTTCTGCATTTCCTGCAATCATATGGCGGCGCTAGAGTCTAGGGAATCGTTTGAGCCCAAAATTGATCGTTTTTGTTCACATTCGACCGAGTAATGGCAGTTTATGTAAACAAAAACGATGGATTTTCATGGACTTCGAGAGTGACATTTTTTTGGGTTTTATTTTTTATCTCGAAACCAAATAATTGCATTAAAAAATTTTCAATTGAAACATCGTGCGTCACAATGAGGGCTATATGCTCATATCACCACGTATCCTAATGTGGAAATTACATTAAGAATTTTTATTACTATACCAAAAATAAATACGTCAGGAGAAAGATCATTTTCTACTTTGAAAAGAACAAAAACATGTTTACGAAATGCCATTTAGTCAAGAAGGACTTAATAATTTATCTATGCTATCAATAAATCATGACTTGTAACTAGTGCGATTAATTTTACTGATATTATAAATAGTTCCGCCAGTAAGAAACCCAAAAAACGTATATAATAGTTATTTATGATACAAGTGGGTAAGAATGATGTTTTATTTACAAAATATTTGTTTTTATTGTTTTGTCACCAGTGATGTAAAATTTCCGGAATATTGAAATTTGCCTCGAATTTTCGCGAATATTCGGGAATATATGGGAACATTAAAGAAACTGGTGTTTAATGATGTTAGTAATAAACATATTAATGATCTTTTTATAAAAAACGGATTTATTTTTATTGTTACTACTACTATTTATTAGTTACTAAACAGGAAACAGAAACTTAATTATTTATCCCCATCCTCTGCCATTTCATTATCACTGTCTTCTTGATCACTATCGGAAGTGTCATAGATGCTCATCGTGCAATCGGTACTCGTACTACTAGTTTCCTCATCTTCCACTAATTCTTCTTGCCCACCTTCTTCATCATTTGTTGCGGTTGAGGTAGTCGCCGTCGGTCTGTTGATATTCTTTACACTTGTTTTTTCTTTATTACACTTAATTCTGCTTTCGTTACATCTTAAAGGTAATTTAAGGTTATGATTAACATAAATTAGCATTCCTGCATTTTTTATTGTTAATTTGTTCCTTTTTGCTGTGTGAACTAAGGAGTAACTACTAAAGGAACGCTCCGTCGCTGCCGAGGTAGCTGGTAAATTTAATATTGCTATAGCAACGTCTTTCAGTAAAGTTTTTTGGTACATAAAGTTTTTTGGTACATGCCTGCCCACCATGTGGTACTTTTTACGTTTAGAAGATGCCCATAAGAAATCTTTGCACCAAACTCCAGATTTAGCAATATATTCTGTTGGTTCGCATAATACTGTTTGCTTATTAATATCGGAGAATATCGGATGAGCATCATTTACAACCCTATTAATACATTCAATAGCACATACAACAGTATGCAGCCCTGCGTCGGCGAATATTCGTGAAAAATAGGTGGCGAATTTTCGCGAATATTTCCAATATTACCGAATATTCGCATGCGAAAATTCGCGACTCCCATCAATGTTTGTCACCTCACAAAATTTTTTTGGTTTGTGCTGATTATATATTATTTTTTATATTATAAATAAAAACTTTAATAACATTTTAAAAACTTTGTAGTGAGGGGGGGGGGCGATGTAATACAGTTGCCTATGGGCGAAAAAAGTCATAATCCAGCACTGAATGTTTTGTCATGTGTCGTCCGATTCAACTGAAAGTCAGTGTCTTAAGATTATCTGGATAACAGATTACAAATATGTAATCAAAACTCGAAAACTCACAACGTTAGTATATCAAATTTTATGCAAGTCCTATACAGGGCCCGCAAATAAAATTGCCTCTAATTCCACGCGTTCACTAATATACGATTCAAATGTATTGACCCGTCACTTTAATCGCGAATATCTCAGAAACGGAGAAGCAGAAAAAATTGAAAAAATTATGTGTTTACTATGAGTCTATTCTAAATCAATTACTGAAATTTGAATAATGTACATTGGACACTTTTGAAGTTCTGCTAAGTTATATTGAAAAATGAAGTAGTTTCTTCCGGGTTTTGCCGCGGTCGTCGAACTTGACCGCGGCAAAACCCGGAAGAAACTACTTCATTGGACAACGGCCGTGAAAACCTGCATTGCACTATATTGAAAAATGTCCTACATTTTAAGGAAATTTTAACTATACCAGTTTTAAATCCGCTATATCTTAGAAAAAATGCATACTATGTAAACCATATTTTAGACACCGATAAAGCACGGCATTTTTTGTACGAGGAAATTTTTTCATAATTTTTTATTTTCAAATTTTGTAGTTATTCTCAAAAATGTGACGTCATGTTTATTCGGTTATTTATCAATGTATTTAAACAATTTTTGATAAAATAAACTATATAAAATGTAAGCATTTTCAGAAAAAAGAATTGTTATAATATATATCAAATATTAATTTAGTTATCAAGCGTAAAGGATAATATCATTGCAAGTTTGCAATAATATTATCTATTATACTTGATAACTAAATTAATATTTGATATATACCAATAATTTTTTCTGAAAATACTTACATTTTATAAAATTAACTATTTCAACAGAAACTTTTTAAATACATTGATAAACAAGCTAACCGTTATACTCTTCGCCGATTTACTGCACTTTTTATATAACTGTTGCACATTCTACAGGATACTCTTCGCAGCTTTTTGATAAATAATATTAGTTTTATACATTTTTAGTATAATTACAAAACATTAAAAAAATTATGTAAAATATTTTTTCTTATTTAAAAAAATGAATTTTTTATTTATCGATCGATTTTGCTCAAAAACAATAGGATTCTTCCTCTAGCTAACACTAACTTCGTTCCTAAGTTATCGTGCTTACAAGAAACGTGACGGACGGACAGACGGACAGATAGACGGATGGACGGACATTTTGAAAGTTGTTCAGAATTCGATCACCAACACAGTGATATGAAAATGTTTTCTCTACAAGCAATATTACCGGTTTTAGAAATGTGCCGATCGAATGCAATATACTCTTCGTTTTGTATTTGCGAAGAGTATAATAACCGAATAAACATGACGTCACGTTTTTGAGAATAACTACAAAATTTGAAAATAAAAAATTATGAAAAAATTTCCTCGTACAAAAAATGCCACGCTTTATCGGTATCTAAAATATGATTTACATAGTATGCATGTTTTCTAAGATATAGCTGATTTAAAACTGGTATGGTCAAAATTTCCTTAAAAAGTAGGACATTTTTCAATATAACTTAAAAGAACTTCAAAAATATTCAATGTACATTATTCAGATTTCAGTGATTGATTTAGAATAGACTCATAATGAACACATAATTTTTTCAATTTGTTCTGCTCCTCCGTTTCTGAGGTATTCGCGGTTAAAGTGAGGGGTCAATACATTTGAATCGTATATTAGTTATATTATTAAAATTCTATGAGAAATTATTTCCACATACTGGAGAAATATAGTATTAATATGTTTTTGTTTAAAGAGACCTGCATGGGCAATTTGAATATGGAAGTAGTGATTCCCTAGGCAGTGGTTCTATCCATAGTATCTGATATCGGCATTGATTTTAGTAAAACAATGTGGATTTACCTAGGCTAAATTCCCACTGATATTCAAGATAAATAATGTTGACTTTTAGATAAGTTACTATTTGTTTATTTATACTTCTTCTCAAGTACTTTTGACAAGTCTGGTAGAAAGCTTATCGATGATAACCAAGTCTGTAGCTATAACTCAAAATCATGCAAGTATGAAGATGGCAGAGTAAAGTAGAGTGGAGTTCGTAATGTCCATTTTCAACCTCAAATATACATATTATCGAGTACCGAGTAAACTAAATAACTAAAAAGAAAGTTTTATACATACAGTAGATTTCAGTTTTATCATGCCACTTTTACATATGCACGATCCTGCCACACGTAACATTACCAACACGCTCGCAGCAAAGTAAAATGAAAAAGTTCGCACTTTCAATTAATATAATTGTGTGTATTACGGTAAAGTACAAAACTTTAAATGTACTGTTGTGTCGTAATGTTAGGGAAGTTTTGATATGCATGGCTTGCTGAATATTTTAAGTCTTTGTCTTCTCTCGTGTTAAGAAAAGATCAAGTCTCTGAAGGTACTAAACTTTACCGAGTTCACTATTCCCTGTATCGTCGTTACGCACCGCGCGACATATTTAAATATTAAACGGTTTTTTTAACGAAAACTTTATCTTCTGTCGCTATACTTCCTAATTCTTAAAACTTTTGACAATGCAAATTCCTTTAGGGACCGTAACACACTTACAATTTCAGTGTTTTAAACATTGATCAAATTGACTAACTTTGAGTATTCCTCGGAGTTTTGTGTATAATTTACAACCATCATCAGATAACAAAAGTTCTAGTTTACTACAGTGACGCCCACGTTGAAAAGTGGAAAACGAATATTATATAAATAGACTTTTGTTCATTTATATGATTTTGGAGTATTTACATTTCAAAAGTTTAGTCGATTATACAATACGATGTCAGCTTGCGATGAATTTTGTAAGGGGCACATAGAAGAAATTGTCATTTCGAACAAGCCACAAAATTGCTTTATACAAGTAGTAAAAACATATTTTTTATATTCACATAGTTTTTGAACTATTTGCAAAAACCGAAAATGCTTTCTTTAGTTCACTTGCATTTTAAGTACACCACTTAACTCATTCTCGTACGGTATATTTCATGTACAATAATGTGTATCTGTTCCTGGTCAAGAATATATAATAGACTAAATCGACAAATAAAAAAAAACTGATCTGGTTTTTATTGCCCTTTTTGTGCGCATTAGGCACATGGAAATAACTATACCATTGCATAGCTATAATATTCTATAGATTGTAAAAAATATTAACGAAGATAATAGGTTAACTCCATTTGGCTAGTAGTTCCTGATAAAAAACTAAGACATTTCTAACATTAAAGAATTTTTGTGAGAAAGGTCTTTTGGTTTTTGTCATGAAAACAATTACTATTATTATTTTAACATAATACATACAATTTGTAATAAATTATAAAATAAGGTAACAAATAAGTACACCGATACAGAAAATAGTGGGAAGTAATACAATTTAAAAATTCGTCGATATCACAGAATGCCTGTTTCTTTACAAAATTCTTTATTATATGATTACTTCCCATTTCTTAAAAATTTCTAACATACAAGGGAAGCATGTTATACAAAATAGGGTCAAAATAATTATAAGCGTAATCACTTGACTTCCCATTTCTCAGAAATTTCTAACATACAAGGGAAGCACGTAATACAAAATAGGGTCAAAATAATTATAATCGCAATCACTTGACTTAAATCTGTTATAGTCGGGTTTTGTTAAACTCATTTTTAGTATTATAATTATGACTCTTCCTTTCGAACAAGTGAACATTCTTGTAAATGAATAGTGAGGAAAATGTTAATATATTTAGATCGAAGAACGTTCGCTTAACATCATCTCTATATTCCAGGTTTGAAATTATTCTAACTGCTTTCCTCTGTACATAAAATATTCCAGTAGGTGTATGCTAGTTTAACAGCCACAAGCTGTATGAGATGTCATTAAAGAGTGGTACTCAATAGAATATTCATTGGTACAATATTGCTCAAACTCAGGATAAAAATATTTTTGCTCAACTTATTTGCAATGAAAACCACATGGTGACTAAAATTTAACTTTGAGTCGAGATAAAGTCCAAGAAATTGTATTTGTTGTGAATATTCATAGTTCTGTAGAGATCTACGGGTAAAAATAATATTTGCCGTTTTATATTGATTTAAGAACAATTTAATGCAAGAAAACCATATTGGCTATGATCACATAACAGCAATATTCGAGGACGAATAATAAATTGACAAATTAGAAGTTAGGGTTTTATGTTATGTGGTACAGCACATTTAATTGTGAACTTCTCAATGTATTTGTTTTATTAACTAATGTAGACAACTACTATCGAAAGTAAGATACAAAAATAGATATGCTTAGATTTACAGGTACTTTCTATAAGAAAAAAAAAGTGTGACATGACCATTTTTACTATCTAGTTATCATTTTATTATGGAGGCCAGTTATTATTATGCAGAAGAATATTATTAAATTAAAAAATCTATTGTAAAGCTCGCTTCAGAGCGGACTCAATAGATACGCAAGGCAGGTTATGTAGGCGAACCACGTGCGTTTAAAGAGCAGGTGAGCATTTCAAACGAGATAATTAGCAGGGAATTGGTTGCTATATCTGCAACCTGATGCGTGACTGGACACCTTCTGTTTAGAACATGGCCTGCAATTATATCAGTGTAGAATTAGTTAATCGTAAGGATTATACACTCTTGTGGTTTAATCGAATTACAACTGAACAAAAATATTATTGGTGTTATTTGCGTAGACCGTTGTATGAATTACTGCTAGATATACTTCGTCAAAATAATTAGTTTTAGAAAATTGAAAGATTTTTTTAAATAATTGTCCGGGCGCTCGTAGCACCAGGGTTGCGACGATTTAAATCAATTGATCTTAAAGTTACAGTATGAATTAATATACGATTCAAATGTATTGACGCCTCACTTTGACCGCGAATATCTCAGAAACGGAGAAGAGCAGAAAATTGAAAACATTATGTGTCTATTCTAAATCACTCACTGAAATTAAAATGATGATGATGATATTGGACAGTTTTGAAGTTCTGCTAAGTTATATTGAAAAATGTCCTAGGTTTTAAAGAAATTTTGACCATACTAGTTTTAAATCCGCTATATCTTGGAAAATATGGCTACTGTGTAAATAAAATTTTAGATACCGATAAAGCACGACATTCTTTGTAGAAGAAAAATTTTTCATTATTTTTTATTATAAAATTTTGCAGTTATTCTCAAAAACGTGACCTCACATTTATTCGGTTAATTACAAATGTCTTAAAAAAAATTATAGTTAATTATATAAATGCAAGCATTTTCAGAAAAAAGAATTGGTATATATCAAATATTAATTTAGTTATCAAGCGCAATAGATAATGTTATTGCAAACTGCGACAATATTATCTATTGAGCTTGATCACAATCAAAGAATAAAAATAAATTTTAATAAATTAACTTAACAAAAGAAGGCTACAATTTAATGAAGTCAAGATTCATATACAATGGTCTCGAGATAGGATCAATAATAAGACCTAATACATTACGTAAAAGTCTAACCCAGTGCACTGACTGGTCTAATAAGGATGTGTCTTTTTTCCTCCAATTCCTGTTGAGTTTACATGGTAAAGAACTAGGGCATGTATAAACCATTCTATTGTACAATATTAACAATACTCCACTATATTCGCGCCGACAGAAATTCTCGTTACACTAGAATGTGTATGCGAGAATGTAAACGCATGTAAATGCATTAATCGGCAGATATCCATTGCATCAGACAGTCAGGAAGAACTAAAGACACTAGCCTCCAGTAAGGTATACCTTATTGGAGGCTCGACTGGTATCCGATTGCTACGAGGAGCTCAAAATTATGGGAGGGCGGCAATGCAGAGCTGATAATCTTACTAGACAACAAGCAACTAATACATAATTTGATTCAGAACCCGTACTGGGCATTGCTAAAAGCACAATCAGAAGGTGATCAAAGATAGGATCAAGAATAAACACAAAAGCCAATGGAGGAACATTCCAGGAAATCGACATGGGAAAACACTCATTAAGAGACCATGGCCAAAACAAACTGAACAACTATTTAGAAAGAACAGGGTGCATTTGAGTTATAACAGGACTTCTAACACGACTCTTTCCCGCTAAAAGGTACCTGAATACAATCGGAAATTCGTCAGTGACCTAAATTAAAGAGTATGCGGCACGGAACCAAAAACGGTGTATCACATTATCTACAACTGCGAGGAACTGGCCCGTATAAGATCTATCTATCTACAGGTAAACATAATCAGAGCAGAAATCCATTAACATTCGTCCAGTATCAGATCTATATCAACAGTTCGTTGGCATAGGGTTACTAAAATGGGCAGAGGAAGTGCAAGTGTGCTTAAAATATTATCTTCATTTCTGAGTATTTCTACAATGATTGATTTTATCGATAGGTTTTTTACCTAAAACTGTTTATCCTGGCAGGTAAATAAATCACAATACTGTAGAGGCTGATAATGGATTAGTCTCAGCATTGATACTTAAAAAGTAGATTTTGGAATGATTGTCAAGGAGAATAATTTTGAATTCAATTTATTTATCCTTTCGTGCATAATACATATGAGTTTTGTTTTGTAATATAAAAAGATATATTTTTCTCTTAACACTAAATATTATGACATCTATGCGTATAAACGTGAATGGCCTTAATGACTCACTGATTCTCAAAGTTTTTCCTATTTCCTGTATACGAGAAAAGCTAAGATTTACCAGTTATGGAACACTAATAGGGTGAATGAGGGTTTAAATTATTCTCATGTACGTATTTGCAGAAGTTCAATACTCCCGAATCATGCAAATTTCCGGTCAGTTTATAAACAACTTTGTCGCAAAACTTTCTGTATACTTTTTTATAGATTTTATTTTGCAATAGAAGAAAACAAAAAATTCACAAACTTAAAGTAACTATTTGTGATCCATGATACAAATTAGACCAATTAGATTAAACATTACACTCTAAATCAATTTATTGAACTTTGCTATATAATTGTTACTAATTTTATAGAATACTCTTACCAGTTTTTTGTAAATTAAAATAAAATAGTCGTAAGTGAACTCATTCAATTTAATTAAATTATGCACACAGGCACGCAATTATAATAATTTGGGGGATAAAAATAAATATTACGTTTGAACAATTGATTTTAGAGTTGGATGTATGTTTTGTCCAACATGTAGCTAGGGACTTATCGGGGGTCTTGAAAAGTAAGTATTTTTATAGGCACTGCACCCTTTATATTCTCTGTTGAATCTCAATTTATATGTATTACTAGAGAGGTAATTAGAGAAAAAAATCCTGAAACCCCAATATTTCCACATCATATCTCAAGAATGGAAAGAGGAGGGGCTAAGAAATAAATAAAATCATCTTCTTCACAAACGAATGAATTTCTTAGCAGCTTCCATTTATATAGTATAAATGAAGATAAGAGAAGGGAAGGGTGAAACATATTCTTTATAGGATTTTGCAAATAGTGGAAAGAAAAGCTATCTATGAGAACTAAAGGAAAAAACTATATATAAAAATATTAATGAAATCTTTGCATTCTTTCGATAACCTGACTTCTGGTTATGCTAACAAGTAAAAAACTTTTTTTTATTTGCCATTCTCATTTTAACACTAGCATCCAACCTAGTCCCCTACGGCTAAGCAGGCTAAACTAGTATCTACATGATCCCCTACGATATGTAAATTCAGTTAAAAATGAGAGCAAAGGCCTGAAATTAATTTATTTACGTACCTTGTCTTTAAAAATTTTTTCATTCTAATGAATTACATTTTCATAAAATCTCATTCAGTTTCTTGGAAATGCTTAGCCTTTGAAACGTTTTTCGTCCTTATTGTGGACTCATCAGAAAAACCTAAAGCCATTCATAACATCGTTATGAATGGCTTTAGGCCAATAAATTAATTTCAGGCCTTTGCTCTCATTTTTAACTGAATTTACATATCGTAGGGGATCATGTAGATACTAGTTTAGCTGGCTTAGCCGTAGGGGACTAGGTTGAATGCTAGTGTTAAAATGAGAATGGCAAATAAAAAAAAGTTTTTTACTTGTTAGCATAACCAGAAGTCAGGTTATCGAAAGAATGCAAAGATTTCATTAATATTTTTATAGATAGCTTTTCTTTCCAGTGTTTGCAAAATCCTATAAAGAATATGTTTCATTACTATAAGCAAACAAATAATAAATAATTCACTTTTAAAGGGGAAGGGTGTTCCACTTGAAACATTTAGCACATAATTAGAGAATAGGAGTGAAATTTAAAACAAATCTTCAACCCCGCATCGAGCAAAATAATTTGTTAAGTATGTCAAAATATGGATAATAAATAAAAGTCTATTAGTTTAACTGATGTTCCATATTAATGTTACATAACTCTTATGCTAGATGTGCATACGCAATTTATAGTATGCCTGGAAAGTATGTTGGAAACGTTCATCTCCTAGATGTATTTACGGGAAACGTCAATTGCAGGAAACACTTATATACCATATATAATTTTTGATCAAAATTTGATTAGGTAACACTTATAAGTATGTTTGTCTTTTCCATCATCTTATATAAAGCACATTTTAGCCCGTTAAGTAGAAAGCAGTAAAAATAACTTTCACACCACATTCGTGGCTTTTATTTTCTATTGAATTATGCAAAACAAGGCACTAAAACGAAATTAAACCAGCCAAGAGATAATTTAATTCAGTAAGTACTGAAAATTTAGCTACATTATGCTTCGAATTAGGCATGATTTGCTGTAGGTCGTTGATTATCATGTGGACGTTAAATATTCATAATCAACCCGCAAAGAACACAAGCGAACAACAGTGAATGGTTTCGACAATAATTTATTCAAAAAGCCCCTTTGCCTTTATTAGGATTTATCCGAAAAGTGCAAACAAATAAATTAAAAATGCAAAGGGAGACGTGATATTCCGAGCCAGATGAGCATTAATCGAATTGGAGGGTGGCCTATTTACTAGCTAACAAAACCTGATGTTTTTCCGATAATGATCGCAACGTCAGTATGACTGAAGATTTAGCGTTATCTGGGAATGAATGGTTGGCTAAAATAATGTTATACAGTTTTTACTGTAAGTGTAGCAAAAATATGCATGTAGCTTTAAGTATAGTTTATGGGGCCATGCGATGATGGTGAGAATAGCCATACCTCATAACGAGCTGCATTCGCATTAATGTTAAACATGTTAATAATAAGTTAACAACGCCTCAGCCCTTAACTGCATTTTATTCAAAGGACGTTCACTTATAATGTTAAAACTACAACAGCAACATGAGATACTTCTGCGAGCGCAACTTTCGCAATAGTCTATGATTTCAACTATGTATAGTTAACTAAAAATACTGCTTCTTCTTAAAAATATGTTTAATTTCTTTTTACATCTATTTTATCTTTATTTTTCTATTGTTATATTTTTTTGTTTTCTCTTATTTTTACTTTTTTTATGGCCTTATTTATATTAACGTCTTGGCGGAGTTTAACTGCAAGTACTGTTCTATCACTCAACTAGGACACTGCTACCGTCTCGGTAACACATGAGATTTCACCACTAAGCATCCATACCCTGGGCAGGATTCGAAGCCGGGACTCCGTGGTCGCAAGCCAAACACCTTTAGCCAATAGTTATTTTAACCTTCCCAAAGAAAATGTTTGTGGCGGTTACTAAAATTGAGATAATATCAAATCTTTACGTTTTGAGGTTTTTAAAAAATGTCTGTGTATGTGTATATGTGCACGATAGTGGCGAAATTACTAAACAGACTTGGATGAAACTTTGCATGGGGGATTCTTTAGTAGGTACTCTAGAAGATCTGCAGAGGTTTTGGTCGAGATCGGATTACGTTTTGTGTCGTTTTGGCACAACAACATAGCAAATGTGAAGCATAATAAGATCCATCCATTATCGTGCAAATGAAAACGACTACGAAAAAATGTGATGCGCCGTGCGCACATAGTCATTTTGCAGGCCTGAGATATGGAGAAAGGCAAAGATTCGCCGGTCCGGCGGCATGTGGTGGGATTGGAACCGAATTTCGGGTGGAATAGGCTATATTTCGTTAGCGTATTCGTTCGGCTCGATTTTTTATTAACACATTAAATTCCAATTCTATTTGGCGTTTATGCGGGCTCGTCAAACGTGGTTTTCATTCCGTGCAAAAATCGATAGACGTCGAAGAATGTCACTTTTATTTTAATGTGATACGTAATTTTATTTTAATGTGATACTTTGCTACTTACGACAGGCAAGTCAAAGAGTTTAATTTTATAGGTTAAATATATGTCATTACAAGTCAGTCAGTTTGGTCATAGACTTTATGTAGTGTTGACATTTAATTTAAGTATTTTATTTTAATGTGACATTTACACTTTGTTAGTTCTGTATGATAGGAAATTTATTTTTATATGTTGTTAAATATTTGACACTTTAAGTCAGTCAGTAAGAATCAATAATTTCATCATATACACGGTGTGTATATGACGTCAGAATCGCAAAATTGAAAATGGCGGAGTAAAAATAGTTCCGACAGGCAAGTGAAAGAATTTAATTTTATAGCGGATTAAATATTTGACATTACAAGTCAGCCAGTTTAATCTTACACGTTATATATGTACTGTTGACATTTATTCTGTCATTATGAGCTTTTAACAAAATTAATTATTTCATCATATACAAGGTGTGTGAACAATTTACCGGAAATTGATTCCAATTAAATTTCCTTGTGCCGTGCGATTTCGTCAATTGAAAATGAATTAAATAAATATTAAACATTTAATAGTCGTGGACAAAGTATAGTTTTCTACTCGCATCGCTATACGTGCAGTACAATCCTATGTCCCGAAACATAAGAGACGAACAGCAATTAATAAATTTCAATATGTTGATATTATGTGGTGCAATTGAAAAAAACGTGCAGAAGTCTGCATAAGGGTTTCTTTAGTGCACCAAAAGATCTGAAAAAGTTATAGTTGAGATCGGATTACGTTTAGTGCCGTTATGGCACACAATTTAGTGCTCTTTTCGGCTTCAAAAATCCACCGTGGGAAGGTTCCAGCCGCACCCAGTAGCTGCCGATTTTTTAAATTAGTAAATAGTGATAGCATTAGGTTTTTTTAATGTAGCAGCTGGTTAAACTTCATCTATGTAACCTGCAATGGATGTTTACTTAAACAAAGACATTATTATTACACTTTTAGCAAATGCGAAAACGAAGGGTATATTGCATTTGATCGAAACATTTCTAAAAACGTAAATATCTATGGCAGAGGAAAAAATTTCATATCCTTATGTTAGTGATCGAATTCTGAACAACTTTCAATATGTCCGTCCGTCCCTCAAGTTTTTGTAACCATGATAACTTAAAAACGAAAAGTCCGCTTTTACTGAAATATGCACAGTAATTTAAGGTTGTCTGTTGGAAGAACTCCATTATTTTTTTACAAAATCGATAGGTAAATAAAAAGTTATTAATTATTTAAATTTTCAAAAAATCCTTATTTTTTATGTTCATGAATTCTCATAGCCCGATGTGCCAAATTTCATGTAAACCTGCAAAAGTTTTGCAATTGTGACAGTCCTATTAGACTCGCCGTTTTATACAGTTCTTTACAGAAATACTTTAAGCCGTTCTAGAGTAGTCATTGCATAACATAAAAAAAACATGTATACCTTCTTCTGTTTAAGAGTTAGATTAAAAATAAAAACTAACTCTTCAAAATACTGCTGGAAACATTTTAAGGAATGTTAAAAAATTTGAAAATTTGGACGGATTGGTTGTGTTTTAATTGCAGTGACACATCGCAAACATTAATTTTCTTGTTTTGAGGAAACTTTATGTATTACATGTAATACGTAATCTACGTTTAGGTAATAATAAAAAAATCCGTTTTTAAAAACCCATCAAAATAACATTAATAATTATTTATGACTCAACTCTCATTCAAAATACGCCTCTGTCTCCGGTAATCGGTTTAACGGCTCAAATTTCTAATTACGTAATTGCCATTTTCAATGGTTCTTCCCTTTTCACCGCTATTTATATTTGCAACATCGACATGTACTTTATAAAAGATAAATGAGGTTAGTTTCAACTTTCACCAATGAACGTGAAAGTTTTAGACCCTCATCTATTTCTCGATTACGAGCAGACAGTTCACGACTGAAACTATCGACAGATATGGTTTAATTATAGCATAAAGTAATATTAACATATTTCTTAAAAAAAAAAATCAAGTTGTTATTATTATTATCGCTTGAGTATGTACCTAGCAATAAAGCGTGCATGTTTCTACGGTTGATAAGGTCATGAAATATGGTTCTTCAGTATATTTAAAGTCGATTTACTCAAGACGCGGGTTTCCGACAGCAAAATATTTATTGTATACCCCGTTGCGTGTATGTTCTATTCTCCATTAGCGTTCAGTTTCGCTAATTAAATTAATTTCTATTGGTTAATTCTCCAAGGAATCGATTTTAATCATAACTTTTTGAAAAGGGAAGATTCTACTCAAAAAAATGGTACCATTTTTAGGTTAATTTCAACTTTAATTTAATTTAATGTACTTGATGTTAATCGCTGCGTTCATTATCAGAATGGAACTTTATTGAATTTCGTAATGATCATTTGAGTAGTTTAGTTATTATAAATAATTACTTAACACCGTTTTCATGGACCATTTCTCCCGTTCTCGGGGTCTGTTGAATAAATAATAATAATAATTAAGAATAAAATGAGAAAATTAGTATTTTTTCGCTCTATCTAAACCGGAACAACAAATTAGTCTCAAATTATTACCACATTAACAGTATACATTTGTTAACAATATATGTTAATATGAAGATTAGATTGTAATAACTGTAGAAAATATGAAGTTTTTCCTAAGGCTATTTCGATAAAATGTGATAATTTCCAGGGGCAAGTATAGTAGGCGGGAAACTTTTTTCGAAATAGATACAAAGTATAACTTGAAGAAATAAAGATAAAGAATGTAGTATATAACTTTTTTATTTCAAACTCTTTTTCTCGCACTAGCAATTTTCTATAAAATCGATTACAAAAAAATGTAACCCATTAACTAATATTATACCTATATGACTACTGTATAATATACCGGGTGTCATAAAAGTATGGAAACAGTAGGATAACTTGAAAAATACGAATTCTAGAAAAAAACTTTAAATATTAAAGTAGTAGAAAATTTTCCTGGCTATCTGGCGGTGACCTTGGATTTGACCTTGCCCGTGATCCTCAAGGGCATTTGAAGGTCAAGTTTATATTTCAAATGGAACCCACTACTTTTAACCCCGGAAATGAAACGAGCGGAAAATTTTACGTTCGGATATGACTTTACAAAATTTACTTCTAAAGGTCATCTTTACTTTACTCTTAAACTGTAATTTTGCAACAGCGAATAATAGATGTGTGCGCTGAGATTACAATAGAAACGATAAAAAGTACAATTGATAATTTTTATATCCGTCTAGTTCGCTGTCAAACTGTCAATGGCGAACAACTTGCTATGCAATAACAAGACAAGTACGCGAACAGCAGGATAACTAGAAAAATACGAATCCTACAAAAAAAACTTCAGATACAAAATTTACCTGGCTATCCGATCGTGACCTTCGATTTGACCTTGGCCGTAACGTTCAAGGCCATTTGAAGGTCAAGTCGATGTATTCAAATGAGACCCCCTATTATTAACCCCGGAAATGAAATGAGCGGAAAATTTTACGTTCGGAGGTGGCCCTCGACAGTTACAAAATTATAGTGTAAAGATGACCTGTAGAGGATAATTTTGTAAATGCCGAAGATCATATTCGAACGTTTCATTTCCGGGGTTAAAAGTAGGGGGTCTCATTTGAACAACCTTGACCTTCGGATGACCTTGAAGGTTGCTGTTGAGGTCAAATCCAAGGTCACCGTCCGATATCCAGGGAAATTTCCTATAACTTTTGTATTTAAAGTTTTTTTTATGATTCGTATTAGTATTGAAAATACTACTGGGCGCATGATATAGGACCTGTCTTACGAAAAACGTATCTAGAGCGACAGATCTGTCTAGGCCGCTGCGCTGGCCTTGTAGTAGGGTAACAAGCTGCCTCTATTGTGTCAATCCGTTTGCAATGTGTTGCTAGAAGCTACGACCTATTTTAAATGATGCCCCATCAAAAGAAAAGATTTGACTTGGTCGTGGAAAAATCGCCCTGTACAGTGGGTTGCAGGGGCCGACTTTCCGAAAAAGACAAAAAAACATTTGTTGCATATTTGAAATTTACAGCACGTCAGCTTTGTTTTCACGTAATATTACGTACATATCTTAATACTTAATATTTTTTTCTAATTATTCATTATTGTCTGCGCAATGCTTTCTTATGGAGCGCCTTAATGAATTAACGCTTGCCCTGAAACGTATCAATTCACAAATCCTTTAACTCATCATAACTTGAAGCGTGTTCATTTTTCGAAAAATACCCCTGAAGTAAACGTTGTAAGCTTGTTATCGAGGATTTAGTTGATTTTTTCAAATTTATAATAGGATTTACCGTTTGATTTGTGGGAATTTTTTGTGGACCGTTGTCGAATCTCGGCGACCCAACCACGGACATGCAAGGAAGGTTCATAATTACCGAACGCCCCTGCTATATTCGTCCTTATGCTATTGAGCACGCATACAGTCGATATTCGTCCGACAACTGTTTAATCGTTGCCTTCTGACACCGCTTTTCTTTCTAATTCTTTCTCTCAACGGCTGTACCCATATTTTAGAGATATATTATCGAAGGTATTTAATATATAATTATTCAGTTTTTCGTAGTATGATTAATAAAAATAACATTTATAAAAAATGAAATACAGAAAATAATTTGGTGTAATTTAGCAGGAATATCAATAGGACGATCCTATAGGACTTAGACCTAGAGCAGTATAGTTGCATCTGCTATTTTGAATACGCTTCTTAAGACACTTGCGAAAGATGCAAGATCTGTGAATTTTTTTCAAGCTATCCTGCTGTTCTCATACTTTTATGCCACCCGGTATAAAGCTATAGTTCACTGCATTGAAATAAAAAAGGTCGTTATATCGGAATAATTCCTCATTTAATCGAATTACATGAAACATTTTGCAAAGCAGTTATTCAATTAAAGCTAAAACATCAGAATAAACCATTGTGAACAACATTTTTTGCGAGAACTGGAAGAAAGTTTATGTAGGACAGAGAAAAAAAAATTGTCTTGCAACAGTGAGATTAAAAAAAAAAGGTGTCTTGTATATTGTAGGAGATCTGTAGATCGATTTGCTATTTTACTCGCGAAACAGGAGTCGCACTTTTTTAAAAAGATGTTTTTGTTCACAATATATCAAAAACCGAAATATTCGAGACAGACTTTACTTCAAAACTGCTCTAATGTTTACTCCTAAAGTAAATTGCATAACTTAAAATTATAACTTCCTAATTTTTTCCTAAACAACTTCTAAATATACGCATTCAAGGTAAGTACATAATTTAAAAATTACATTTTTTAAAGATTATATAACTCACTTGAATTAAAACCTTTCCATCCGAATAATAGTGCCCTAGATATCTAGAAAACTGCAATGCAGAAATAAGAAATAAACGAGTTTTTCAAATAACTCAAAAAGTTTTCGGTTCGAGGACCAAATAAACAAGTGATCTACAGTTCCTCCATGATGTTCAAATAAGATTTTAAAATGTCACCATTCGAAGATAATATCTTTTCTACGAAAATTTTAACTCATTTCCCCCACCTACTTTCAATTAGTATTTAATTATTAATTGTTCTCTTGTGCTGTTAATTCAAACTATTAGGATACTATTATTTTAGGATACGAGTCGTACATCTAGAGAAAATGGTGAATGTATCTAATTCTGTAATATAAACTGCTATTTTATGTCGATACTATTCCACATATGTCCCTTTATTTCTTCCGACAATTTTCAAGAAAGAACTTTCTATGCCAAGATACTTCGTCAGTTTAAACATATAATTCAATATCTAATACAGCAATCTAACCATTAGGGGTAATACTGCAAATTAATAGCAGGTATATGAATATTTAAAATATCCTTAATTAGGTCAATATTTTAATTTCTCTAACACCTAACAACTTTAATTATTATATTAAAAACATGCGTGTCTGGCAAATAATAATGTTACTAAAATACAACCAGCAATTACAACTTAGCAATAACTTGTACTTATCACTCTGTGTTGTAGAAATTCTAGAAATTCCGTGTTTACTCCATACCTGAAAAAAAGAAAAAGTAAATTATTAAGATGAATGAAATTAATTACACTTTATGAAATTATTTCTTTTAATTGCGTGTAGAAATAAATACTGAAATAAAATGAGGTTTTAAGAATAATCTGCTGCATAATATTAGTGATGATAATATTTTTATGATGTAAACGAATAATGAAGGGGAAAGCCAATCCAATCAATTTTATTAAAATTTCCTTTTGTCTTTTCTCTCCAAATCTATAGGCCTTGGATTCCATATTATATAAGGTTTTCATACATCCTGTATGTTTGTAAGTACGAAAAATATACAAAATATTCAGAGATCAAATTCACGGAAAATTCTATAAATTAGGCTTTCACTCAATTTCCCTTAGACGCAAAAGTTTTCATGTACAATACAAATAAAACAGTGGCGACAATTACTTTTGAAAGATTAGAAGAGAGGCAACATTTTGGGTTGCACCGTTTTTTTTGAGAGCGGTTAAATATTTTCCTAGTTTTTTTTATTAAATATACTTTCATAAAGTATGAAAAAACTAAGAAGTTCTTAGGTTTGTGATTTGTACATATAAATACTAAAATATGTCTATTAGAGACTATATAACGGCTAAAAGTCATTTGCAGAAAGACGAGTATAACGAATATCAAATGCACTTGTTCGTTCACACAATGCGGAACTAGCCACAAATTAAATAGAATAGAATAATCAGATTTGATAAAACAAAAGCATTTCACTAAATATACGGTCACTAACCCAGTAACAAGAAAAGGTCATACAGCAGTAAAGCCTCTTTATATGTACCTACTGCATATTATTTAATATATTAGGTGCCCGACTACCGTTATAATTTAATTGTTAAAATGGTAATTAGTGGTAATATACAATTCATTTTGTCTAAGTCTGATTTTGTATTTCAGATGGAATATTTAGTTTAATATGCGTTAAAAACATATTTAGTTGCGAACAAATTAATATCAACTATCTATTATAACAATTTATTTTTGCTTTTATTTGATATATCACAGTTACATGTAGATACGAATGTTTTGAAAAATAAATTACATACGTACGTACATACGTACATATATTGATTGTTTTTTTTTTTGTAAAAAGATTTAGTTACTTTAGATCTAAATCAGACGAAGCTCTTCACCCCTACCCATACCATCAATACCAAAAAGCAGTGTGAACTTTTATTATACTCTTCGCAAATACAAAACGAAGAGTATATTGCATTCGATTGGCACATTTCTAAAATTGTTAATATTGCTCGTAGACAAATTTTTTTTATATCACTCTGTTGGTGATCGAATTCTGAACAACTTCCGTCGGTCTGTCCGTCTGTCTGTCTGTCTGTCTGTCCGTCACGTTTCTTGTAAGCACGATAACTTAAGAACGAAAAGTCTTAGCTACAGGAAGAACCCTATTGTTTCTGAGCGAAATCGATCGATAAATAAAAAAGTTATAAATTTTTTTAATTGCATAATTTTTTTTGTTTTGTAATTAAATTAAAAATGTCTAAAACTAATATTATTTACAAAGAAACTGCGAAGAGTATCCTATAGAATGTGCAACAATTATATAAAAAGTACAGTAAATCGGTGATGAGTACAACGGTTAGCTTGTTTTCAATTCAGTTTTTGACACACTTTTAAAAACGAGATTTTCAATTCGATCTGTGTCAATTTTTCTTCGGATGTTTATTCAATCATTGCTTTGAAATAACTTAAGTTATTTAAATGAATCTTTTGCAAACTGTAGAGTATAGTGATGACATATTAGTGTCAACAAGCCAAGTTAAGAAATAATGAGAAAAAGGTTTTGGAATTTGTCGGTTGTACCAGTGTAATTTTGCCCAAATTGCCTTAAAATTGGTACGTATTTCTGCGGTAGCTGGTACTGAATCTGATGTCAAAATTTAATAATTCAAAATGACGAATACAACAGGGTTGTCAATTTTTAGTGTGAAAAATAATAAATAATAATAGTTTCTGATTTACGTCCCATTAGTCTTTTACCTGTCTTGTCAAAAATGTTAGAGAAGGTCGTTCAACGTCAGATTACGGCATATTTATCGGCAAACATGATACTCCCCATGCATCAGTCTGGTTTTCGCGCAGGACATAGTACAACCACAGCGTTATTAAACTTACTTGAAAATATTCTACAAGCCCGCGATAAAAAACTTGCGACAGTTCTCATATCATTAGATTTCTAAAAAGCATTCGATACAATTGATCATAATTTACTGTGCGATAAATTACATTACGGTTTTGATGAAAGAGCCATAAGCTTTTTTAAGTCGTATTTATACAGTCGCTATCAACGAGTAACTGTCGCTCATCAAACATCCACCGCAAAACATGTTATTTCGGGCGTACCACAAGGCTCAATTCTCGGTCCACTACTGTTTTTATTGTACACTGCAGATATTTCAAGACATATTCAGCACTCACATCTTCAATCGTATGCAGACGATACACAGATGTTATACTCCTTTCATCCCTCTGAAACCCAATCTGCATCTCGTACAATAAATCAGGACTTTCAATCAATCAATACGTATGCTGCTGAACACAATTTAAAATTAAATCCAAATACAAGTGTAGCTATGATATTTTGTTCTGACAATAAGCTGATAAATATAAAAAATGAGCTAAATGTAATGATAGATAACACCGTACTGCAATTTTCCCAAGAATCAAAAATACTAGGTATTATATTTGATGAAAAACTCAGATTTTATTCACACGTGCCTAAGCTAATTCAAAGGGCCTACATCAAACTCAAAGTTTTATATTCGAATAGATATATAATGAATTATAAACTAAGAAAAAAACTTTGTGAGTAACTGGTAATACCTATTTTTCATTATTGTGACATTGTATATTTTCCATGCCTGGATAAATTTACGCAAAATCGCATTCAAAGAGTACAAAATCTTTGCTGTCGGTTTGTATGCAATCTGAGGAAATTTGATTACGTATCTCACAAATTCTCACAACTTAAATGGTTAAAAATGACGGAACAAACAAACTATCACTATTTAACGTTTATTCACAAACTTTTACTGACCTCCGTTCCAGTTTATCTTAGACAAAAACTTATACCTAGAAACTCTATACACAATATTAGTACTAGATTTCACACCAAACTTACAGTGCCCCAACATACTACAACCATCTTTCAAAGGTCGTTTTCTTATAACGCTGTAAAATTGTACAATGATATACCCGAACATTTTAAATCGATGTCACAGCATTAGTTTCGTATATCTATAAAAAACATGTATTTTAATAGATAAGTAAATATAAATTGTAGATACATATCAAATTAATTTAAGTACTAACTTCATATACATTTCACATTAAATCCACCTAATTAATGTTTTTTTTCCATTTTTCTTTCAGTTATACGATTAGTATATGTACTTAGACATCTTACTTTTAGTTTAATTTAGAATTAGTTTATTACTTACCATTGTCCTCAAAATGCTCGGTTAAGTGTAAGAGTAGCCTTTGGCTAAACTTCGCCGAGCATCCCCCAACATCTCTAACACATTGTAAATACATTTTCTTTGTATTTCACTTATAAAAATAAAGACGATTTATTATTATTATTATAAAACGTATCACCATCTGAATTTTGACTACTCTCCGAAAATTTTTAATTAATTTTGTTAGTGGCTTTTAAACTCAGCTGAGGTATTTTTGCTAAATTACTGGTTTTGAAGAAAAAGATCTATTGATACTTTTAAAGTTTTAAATATAAGATTGTACGGAGTATATTGTTCATAGTGCATTTCTCTTTTTCTGTCCCACATTGTAAACGAGTTGACGAATTAACGAAAAACAAGCTACTTAACCATTATGGTGTTCGCAGATTTATTGCACTTTTTATATAATTGTTTAATTGCAAAACAAAAAAATGGAATTAAAATTTTTTTAATAATTAATTACTTTTATTTATTGATCAATTTTGTTCAAAATAGCTAACACTAACTTACTCTCCAATACAATCGGACTCTTCGTTCTTAAATTATTGTGCTTACAGGAAACGTGACGGACGGGCAGACGGACGGATATTTTAAAAGTTGTTCAGAATTCGATCACTAACACATTGATATGATTGTTTTTTCTCTACGAACTATATTATCAATTTTAGAAATGTGCCGATCAAATGCAATATTACTCTTCGCTTTTGCAGTTGCGAGGAGTAGGTATAATAAGAACCCGACTACTCACATGCAGATAATTTCTTATATCCTATTTAACCAACAACGGGAACTTCAGTTGCAGAGCACGTATTGACAGTAAATTGATGTATATTCAGTAACAAGCTATTGCAATTTTCAATTACTTTTGCTACAGAGTAAATGGGAAATAAAGGCAGCCATGCGTTCACGTACCAGAAGCGTGGCTTCAGATCTCAGTGTATAGTTTCGGGGCCTATAGTAAAGGCATCATCGTCAATTTAACAAGAAGTCAATAGTTGCTTTGATATAAAGTGCAGTAAAAACAGGAAGCGAAACTTGCATTCACATAAGGGAGAGGCATCCTAATATAAACAGTGGCGGTGCTTCTTATCAGAATAAACTAACATCAGATTCAAATAAACCGGGCCGTCACTTTAACTGCGAATATCTCAAAAACGAGGGGTGAAACAAATTGCAAAAATTGTGTGTTCATTATTATTAACAGGCCAGTCGTCGTAAAGTCAGAATCATCGATTTTGGTCAGAAATTTAGAACAGCAATTTTATTGACTATTCTTATAGGAAAAATTGCGCTGAACAGGATGGTGACATTAAAACATTTATAAAACATAGACTTTATTGTTAAAAACAGTGGTTTTTAGAGAAAATTCTCTTTTTCTATGTTTTTTTACTTTTTAATGAAAACAGTGCGTCGGACAAAAAGAAGTAAAGATATAAAAAAATGAAGATTTTATCAATACTAATTATTATTAAAAAAATATCATACAGTCACTGTGGATATCAGCATATATGTTGGTATTTGATTTGCTGAAACACGTTAAGTAAAATTTTGAGAAAAATCGCCGTTAGGTGGAGAACTTTTTCCGAAACGGTCCTGATGATAAACAAACTTTTTATGCCAATCACAAAAAAATCACTCTTCAATATTTCTTCGTATTTTCACGTTTTCGACTATGTGGATTGCGAAAATTAAAGTTTGAATTCCATCAGTATTGTCTGTCTGTCGACTCGTCTGTGTGTTAGTCTGTCCGTCCGTCCGGTGCCGGTGTTCGACTTCTAAGTGTTCTTTGGTAAATTTTGTGTAGAGGTCGACCATCCTAGAATGGCCAACGAGATTAGGATGCGCAGTAGTTGAAACCACCCCACCTTTACGGAGCTCACTTGTTTATGTTCCTTCTTCGTTCAAACATCGGTACAGTCTTGAGAAAAGTGCTCGTAGTGTATAACTTATATTTAACACATGGTACCTATTAGAAATATCTACTTATAAACATTAATGTTACGTGTACAAAGAACTATTGTTCAATCGAAAACATCAATTGGCCTGTGACATACCCGGATTATTGGTAAATAAGAGAGCACCTTTTACTTGAACTTCTTCCCCCGACTGTACTACGTTCATAGTTACGAAACTTGTCTCTATTCAACAGCGACGATATTTCTTCTCTCTCTGCGCAGCTGCCGCGGCTGTTGGCCATCCTACAATGGTTTACTTGTAAGTGGTTGCGTCTCATTTGCGTATATGACAAAAACTAGTATCATGTACACATGTTATAAATAGCTTTTTTATTGCAATTTCAATTTATGTTAAAGCATGAATTTTATTTTTACGTGGGGGGGGGGCTTTGCAGCCAACCCCACCACCGGGACGTTGCCCCTGGACCCCCATTTTATAGTAAGATTATTTTTGTGCACAAAAAATCCTATGACTACAAGTGTCACACATCGATGCCGCAGATATCGTACTCTCCCCGACCTTTTATCTTTGACCGTTCGATTGATGTAAATATATTAAGGGTTCTAAATTAACATTTTTTTTCTGTTCAACAAAAGGTCATACGGATATTTTATTGTGTGTCGATATCACGTGTATTTTGCAATCATTTAAACAAATAAACTAATTTGTGTAAAAAGATTTCTTAGAAAACAAATGAAAAATCTCGGTTTAGGAACGTCGCGTCGTATCGAAATGCAATTGTCGGTAAATGAAAGATAATAAAAAAAAGGAAAACTGTGAGCCTGGATAGACCTCTATCCGTTATTTAGAACCGGAGATATAGACCAGTTTGCGTTTACGACTGTCAATTGTTTATTAATTAATTTTTTGAAAAAAACCTTGTGACAACGTAAAGTTAATATACTAAACTAACTAGTTTTCATTTGTCACAAAAATCCATTGGTTTTTCATACATTTTTTGCTTTTATAGCAATTAATTTATGAACGCCGTACAACGTTTTTTACGGTTTACACTCCGAGTAACTTGTGTAATTAGTTTTAGTTTGAATTTAATTGTTTCAATCAAGAACTGTGCGTCTGACGAGAAAAATGCAAGAGACCGTCTTCATTTAGAATTGATCAGGCACTCAGGAAAAATATCCACATGGATGAATGTCAGTGGCGTACCACTTTTTGGTAAGAAATATCAGAGGACATGTTCGCAGGAACGCCACTGGTGGAGCTATAAAACAACTTTTCTAATTAAAATATGTGGTTTTACATCCTATTAATTGTACCAAAATTGAAAATAATATCTAAAGTACTTTCTGAGTTATTAAAAAATAACGATTTAAAAAAAAATCAACAAAAATTTAAGCCGTTGCAGACATATGTTCATATGAACTTTTCTTTAGAAAATGACGCAAGGAATCCCCCTTATAAACATTAAGAAATAAAATAAAAATACCTCGACTCTTTAAACCACTTACAGCGCATTTAAAGCCAAGCTCGCTTTGAATTTTATATATACAAAGTCGTTACTGCGCAAGTCACTCGGAGCCTAAACACTAAAAAACGTACGGTGCTCATAAATTAATTGTTATAAAAGTAAGGAATGTATGAAAAAAAAAACAAATGAATTTTTGTGACAATTGAAAACTAGTTAGTTTAATATATCAACTGTATGTTGTCACAAGATTTAAAAAAAATTAATAAACAATTGACAGTCGTAAACGCAAAATGGTCTATATCTCCGGTTCTAGTTAACGAATCGAGGTTTATCTGAGCTCAAGATTTTCCTTTTTTAATTATCTTTCATTTGCCGACAATTGCATTTCGATACGACGCGACGTTCCTAAGCTGAGATATTTCGTTTATTCACCAAGCAATTTTTTAAAAACGCTGGCGGGGGTTAAAAAAAAGAGCGTCGAGACCACAGAGAAATGGTAGTTTTTATCAATATTCATAGATTGCCGAGGATGGAGAGTGCAAAAAATGCATGAAGTCATTAATAAAGAAATTGGTTTATTTGTTTAAACAATTGCAAAATACACGAGATATCGACACACAAAAAACTGTAAATTCTATGAACAAAATGCTACATCTTAACCACAACAAATATCCGTATGACCTTTTGTTGAACAGAAAAAGAATTGGCCAGTTCTTTGGAAAAACAAATTATTTATTGTGTGTCTGTGTAATCAATGAAATAATGAAAGATCGAAGAGCTTAGCTGATAACAAAATAATTACTCTGGATTTATTTTTCTCATTTGACAGGAAGTTTAACACAGTATTCTCATTCAAATGTACGCCAATAGCAGAGCTGGGTAAAGTACTCTAGTAAAGTGCTTTGAGTAATACTTGAAGCACTTTTATGGCTTCAAGCACTGTGCTTCCATTACTTTTAAGAGAGAGTATTTGGTAATTGACATTTGAATTATTTATTTTGCATAAGTACTAGGGGATTTAAAGCCCTTTTAGAGGGCTTCGATTACTTTTAAAGTAATTGAAGTCCTTTTGAAGTGCTTGAAGTATTTCTAAAGTACTTGCAAGCTTTTTAAAATACATTCAAAGCTCTTCTAGACAAGTGTTGTCATGAATTATCAAGAACGCAGGAACTAATAGAAAAACAAAGCGGCTTGTGTTCAGTGTTTAGTTATCCATAGTCTTATAGTTGATGAGGTGATACAAGTGTGTGATTTTATTACCATTCCTGTTATTGTCATTGTGTACTGTGTATTCTATTTTGTATTGTGAAATAAAGGAAAGGTGAGTTTCAGAATAATTGAGGATTGTTACCATTCCTGTTATTGTCATTGTGTACTGTGTATTCTATTTTGCATTGTGAAATAAAGGAAAGGTGAGTTTCAGAATAATTGAGGATTGATGAGATAGTTCATTTATTTTCGCCCTATAAACTGTAATGCAATAATTGTAGAGGTGTTTCAAAATCTCATGAGCTTCGACCTTGGTATGAGCAGAGATATCGTCTCAATTACACAACTTCCTAAAAACATCAGATTTAGGATTTGCACTTTATCCGGAGCTGTCGTTGTTTACAGACCTCCATTCCAACGGCCCTTTGAGATTAATTTTGAAACTAACGAATTTTGAGCGGGGTTATTCATTTAATTCCAACAATGTAAGTAAATCATTCAATTAAATTTATGTGATAGCTGAGTCAATGTTTTTAAAATGTATTAATGCGGAATAAACTCCGCCTTTTGCGCATCTCGCGGTTCATAAGGTTCTGAAAGTACTCTAAAACTGAATTTGAAGCAACATACATCAGATTGGTTTTAGGGGGAAATTAATCCATAACAACAACTAAAAAGTGAACAGATTTGTGTTATTTCGTTATCTATGCATGATTTGTACAAAATTTGGTACATTCTTAGCACTTTGTACTTGACATTTATATCTCTGAGGGCTTAGTACTTGTTGCTCTACATTTTTAAGTACTGTACTTGGTAGTTGAAGCACTTTTGTAAATAAAAGCACTTGACACTTCATGCGTTAAAGCAGTCTAGCTAAGGGTTTTGTACTTGGTACTTGAAGCACTTTGTCAGAGTACTTCCCAGCTCTAGCCAATAGTCTTCTTTACATTACATCATTGATATTGCTCAGCTTCTTGTCGTACTGTTCGCTATTATTATACTCTTCGCAAATACAAAACGAATAATACATTGCATTTGATCGGCACATTCCTAAAGTCGGTAATATCACTTGTAGAGAAAAAATTTTCATTTTATAAGTTATCGGAAATATTATTCCCACAAACTTTAGTACTAATAGAGTGCACTTACTCCTTATACTATGATGAACATACGTCATCTGTCAGCAGTCAACGCTCGCGAATACTAGATAGCGCACCAGGAATGAGATTTCAACTAAATAACGCCGGGTGAAACTCTTTCTCGTTGAACCATTGAACTAATTAGACGTATCCCTAGTAGCACAACATATTGGATCAATATATAATCCATATAGGACCAATATATGAATATTCGTCCTATATTCATATATTGGTCTTATATGGATTATATATTGGTGCAACATTGGTGCTACTAGGGATTTATAATTTTGTTTGACCTGTAATGGGGATGTTAGAATTTGAAAAACCTCGTGATGATCACATGAGGTAAGGTTTCAATTATTATACTGGCAAATACCATCTAACATTTGAAATATTGTTTTTTCTCATAGAGTTTTCTCATAATTATAAGTTTTTCTTATAATTTTTCTAATAAGTATCTTTCTTATAAAGAATTGCCACTTAATAATCAAATTTAGTTACGTCTTCTGCATTTAACGTAGAAGCCTTTCAACGTTACATTATTTGCTTTAAGCAAGATTTGAGATTTTCTACATTCAAATTGCGATACCTACTACGTTTTCCACTAAGCGAGCAATTTTCGTACGAAGTCAACCTTTCTATACTACTTTTTGAATTGGAATATATGAAAACATTCTGGGCGAAGAGATTTTCTTCATTTTGTCTTGGCGACAAATCTTGTACGAACGTTCCTACGATTTCATAACCTCAAAATGGGATTAAGGCAGCCACATGTGAAACATAAGCTTTAAATCCATAATCATCGGAGAACAGGACCGTATCTAGGAGTTCCCCCCATCCGGATAACAAAATAAAAGATAAGTACTTTCGATTGTTACCAGTAAACGGGATTATTTTCACATGATGGTAGTTTTGGACCATAAAAGCCAAAAGTGTCTAAATTTAACATATTAGATTCAAGTGAAATCTATTATATTTTTGGCTATTTGCGTTTTAAATCCGTTGTTTTAAATAAACCCATTGTTGTATATTAATTCGTAGTTGCTTATATCTTGAATTCGTTGTCGCAAATACTTTGCCGTAGTATTGTTTTCGTAGTTACTTTTATCGTGATTCTTCATAATCAATATTTTATTGTAGTAATATAATGCACTTTTGTTAGTGATATAGTAAGTCGTGGTTCAATTTTTGTTGTAACGAGTGTGTTTAAGTTTATGAACTTTGAGATAAGGTTACAAGACATATCTTTTGTAATATAGTTATTTTGTCTCTCGTAAAGAATCTCAAGTTCCTAGTTTTGTTGTAATATATGAATTTTAGTGTTGAGGTGAAAGTTACGAGACGTATCTTTTGTAATATATTTTTGGTTCTCGTACACGCCTCAAATTTGCCTTGCCGTTGAGCAAATTGTAATATAGAGTATCTGGTAACATAGTATATTGTTTTGTAATATAGTTTCTTTTGTATATATTTCTGTCTAGTATTTTGCTATACAGCATCGTTGATGCTGTTATAGTTCATTTTTTGTAATATAGTACTATTGTATATATGTAACGTTTGTCTTTTGTTTATCTTTATCTTTAATTTTCCTTGATTACACTAAGTAATCAATGGCGCCCAAGCCTTGAACTCAACGCCCTTTTGCTCTCCGTATGTTTGCTGTGCTAGCCAGGTGAAACCAGTGACGCTAACCACGTCGCTCGTAGGGTGGCCCACATAAGAACCACTTGGGCAAACTTTCTTAAATAGCCACAGTCAGTCCGTCACGTTTCTTGTAAGTACAATGACTTTAGAATAAAAAGTCCGATTGTATTGTAGTTTGGACAGTAACTTAGTGTTAGCGAGGAGATTAATCCCATTGAACAATAAATAAATAAGTTAATAACTATTTAAATTTAAAATATGTATTTAATATATTTTTTTTATGTTTTGTAATTAAATAAAAAATGTCTAAAATTAACATTATTTATTTACAAAGACACTGCGAAAAGTGTCCTATAGAATGTCCAATAATTAGATAAAAAGTGTCAAAATTAAAAATTTTCGTATTTATTATTTCTATTTTAGCACAAGAATGATACAACCAACCATAAGTGAAATATAATAATCAGTATGATATTGCAGGAAATCACATGGTCTAAATTAAGACAAGCGATAAGCCCATTATCGCATAACCATGCATTACAGACCAGCAGTAATTTGAAACTTTAGTCGTCCCCGGTCGTATAATAATAATTAAACTACATCAACGGCACAAACGCTGAAAAATATATTTCTGTACAATTCATGCATTACACATATAGTATTTTGCAGAAGAAAAGAGCAGTAGGTAATTAATCTTTAAAATTTTAGTTACGAGGTCATGAACCGCCACTGATAATAAACTTCAGAGAACATTTCTACTGCGGGTTTACTTACTGTATGGTGGAGCGGACCACTTTAGGTTTATTGGTCAGAAATGAATAATAAATGGAGTAGTATTACGTAGTATGTACTGGTAGCATCCTAATAAAACATAATAAATACTCTTTTCAGATAATGTTTTATTTACCTTATTTTAAAAACTACTAATGTTAACCAAGTTTCAGCAAACTCATTTAAATTTCATTACAAAAGATTTCTTCAAGATCAGTGAACAAAGAATCAAAAATAAAACACTTTTAAGCCTATTTAATGTAGGCACATCATTTTCTCTTTTTTCAAATTGGGTTTAGTTTAATTTCATTCTCATTTGTTATTAATTTTTCTGTAAACATTTATTTTGTTGAGTACTTGAGTAACCCCTGGAGGTAAGGTAAGGATAATTTCGAGCCTTGGTGACAATGCAACCATATTTCAGGCAGAAATTCATGCCATTGAACTGTGTGTACGGAGGCTCGAACAGACGCAACCTAGACACAGATCAATAAAAATATTTTGAGACAGCCAAGCGGCTCTTAAAGCCCTTGGATCCTACCGTTGTAACTCTAAAACGGTTAGGAATTGCCAGGAAGCTCTTGCCCGACTGGGCAAAAACAACAAACTGACTCTGATTTGGATACCTGGCCACTCTGGTATGGAGGGCAACGAAGTTGCCGATTCCTTGGCCAGAGAAGGTGCGGCAACCAAATTTATAGGTCCAGAACCGGCACTTGTCATATCCGCAAATTCTGCCAAGGCTGCTATCCTAGCCTGGGCTGAATTGAAAACAATCCAGCACTGGCAGGAACTACCAGGATTAGTTCACTCAAAGGAGTTTATTACATACCCCTTGAAGTCAAGAACTAAAAAACTATTAGAGTTGAATAGGCTACACCTAAGAACTCTAATTGGCCTATACACTGGGCACTGCAGATTAAATCATCACCTACACAGAATTGGACTGGTGGAAAGCGCCGAATGCCGTCTGTGTTTGGAGGATGATGAAACGGCAGAGCACATTTTATGTACCTGTCCTGCTGCAGAAAGAACCAGGTTCTTATTGTTGGGCAAAGGGCGACTGAAGCCAGAGGACCTGGACGGTTTCTCACCCAACAAGATTATCAGCTTTATTAAAAAGCTGAATCTGTTGGGTGAACTATAACTAGGAGTGAGCCACAATAGACCTGATGGTTGCAGTGCAGGGTCTGACAGGAGCCCACTCACATATGAACCTGAACCTAACCTAACCCCTGGACTGGACTCCGCCATATGTGTATATTTGCAATAAAGGCACTTTATTATTATTATTAACTAATATAGGTACTTTTCAAACGTATTGATTGTGCCTGCACTATAACCGCGAATATCTCAAAAATGGGGAAGTGGAATGATTTATGTTCATTATTTATCTATTGTAAACTCATTAAAATTTTGATAATTTAGGTTAAAAAAAATTATTTATACCCATTTTTAACGAATTGTCGTCACATTATACTTTGAGTGGTTATTTTCGAAAATCTATATATTATTATTTTACGTAAAATTTTCTAGTGGTATAAAAGAATATTCTTTTTATTTCTTCGATTTTTTTTTGTTCAAACACTTATTATTTACAGAAGTGTGCCACCCAGTGATAACTCCGTTATCACGTAAGCAAATTTTGTTTCGTACATTAACTTCAAATCAAATAAACAGCCATTTCAATTTATTTTTTGAAGTGGAACTTCATATGGCGTTTCTCAGCATGAAAATACATGGGAAGAATTCTAAGAAAGCGACGAAAGGAAAGGAAATTAAAGGAGGGGACGGGGGGAGGAGATGAGATATGAGAGAGGAGATTGGAGGGGGGAGGGGAAAGGGGGAGGGGAAGAGGGGGGAGAGGGGAGAGAGGAGAGAGGAAAGAAAATAAAAGAAAAGAAAAGAAAAGAAAAGAAAAGTAAAGAAAAGAAAAGAAAAGTAAAGAAAAGAAAAGAAAAGAAAAGAAAAGAAAAGAAAATATATTTTTTCTTTATTTTTTGTGTCACAATTTCCAATTTTTAACAAATCACCCTGTATAATTAATTGTAGTCGTAGAGGTAGTCGAGTGGAATTACAGTAAATGTTAAAAGTAATTAAAATTTTGCTTTTGTTGAAATAGGTTTAGATACATTCTAATGTAATGAAACGTGGAGATTTCAAATTTAAAAGCAAAAAAAATTCTATCAGTAACTTCTTTTGTGCGCGTTTGACTTGACAAGGGGATAATAAGTAAAGCGAGTCCAGAAACTTGCGATTTGGTGTATGTACTAAAAGACAAGGCCTGAAATTTTTTCATAACATTTGTCACCACTGCACCACCACCTCCACTCAATTATTAAAGGAGTTAGTAAAATAAAACTAAGATATCACTTGAAATTTGGTACAGGTATATATTATAACGACATATGGAAATATGTTGAGATGATAAATAAGTAAATCAAGCCAGCGAGAGTCCAGAACCTTGGAATTTGGTGTCTGTACTGGAAACCAAGGCCACTAATTCCTCTTAACATTTGTCACCCGATTTCTTTATGACATCTGTGATACCCACCACCACCACCCTCAACATCCCTCTCTATTATTAAGAGTTATCAAAACAAAATTGTTTTATTGAGTGTATGAGAGCAAAATCTCAAAAAATTTTTGGACATCAGCCACCTCCCTTACCACCACTAGGCAAACGATTTTAAATGTGATATTATTAGAATTATACGAGCAATTATTTTCACTTTTAGTGCAAATACAGTATTAACATATTTTAGTTTAAGAAATTGGATGGGAAATCTGGATGTGGAGGTAGTGATTCATTAGGTAGCGGTTTTTTCAATTTTTTCCACTCTTCTGTTCTTGACATATTCGCGGTTAAAGTGTACATCTGAATGGCATATTACTTACATAAAACGAACAATACGAACATACATGTTCTTAAAATTATACAATCTACAACTTTTACATCGCTAGAAATTAAAACGGAAACTGAACACCACTGTTGCTTTATTAAACTACTAGGGATGATTAATTTGAGGGAAAAGGAAGCACAAATAGTTGAAATTAGCATAAGAAATGGGGTCTTAACGGAATACTCAAAAGGCTTTGTATTTAAAGAGGCTTTTGCATTCGAGCTCTTGATTATAAAAACGCAACACATCTTAAGGAATTTAAAAGATGAAAACCGCTACAAAGGTAAAGCCCGCTAAAACTAATCGCCATGTATGCATGGAACCTACACGTGAGAATGTCGAGGAAAGTTGCCTGGTAAAGCCACACATTATAATTCTCAGATCAAGTGTACTTAATGTTTGTAAGCACGCTTGATTACGGCAAACTAGGAGCTGAACTTTAGAACTTAAAGCTCGACATAAAATCTATATGGAAAGCTTCTTATTATTTCTGAGATCACAAGCAATGCGAGGGTGAATGAAATTGGCAGTCGTCAAATAATGAGGTTCAATTTTTTCTTCGGTAAATATATAAATAAGGTTGGTTTGTCATTAACTGTATAATATATTTTTCTTCCTATTTTATAAAATATGTAAGATTTCGTAAAATTCAGTGTTGGGATAAAAAGATGCAAGTTAAATTTAATACAGAAAACAGATGATAAAGAAAACTCGCACATTTTTAAATATTATCTACATGTTACTGTGGTATCATAATTCTCACTTTTTTTTGGGACTCCTGTCACACATGACTTCAGTTCTCAATAGAGTGCGAGGAATTTACAAGGTAGTCCAATTATATTACTTCGTCTGTGAGTTTTACGCCAAAGGAATAGTTGGAGGGTGTTCTTGACAAATAATATGAATGAGAATATAAATAATGTATTTTACTTACGTCTTTTGCCTTGCTTAAAGCTCCATTTGAAAAATCTTTCAGGAATACTTTCCAGCTATATTAACAATAGCAAGTATCAATGGATTTTTATTAGAAACCAAACGTATTCTTTGAGCTGCGTTTTTAGCATTCACCACACAAAACATTTTCCAAAACTAGAATGGAAACATATTAGATTTCCGAAACGTCAGTAAAATATATTACTTTTATATTTTTAGTCTTATTCATATCATTGATCTGTTTTTTGGCGGAGAAGTAACAGGCTTAGAATTTATTTTTCAGTAATATACTGGATACCTGTACATGTGCCTGTACCATTCTGCGGATTCATCAAACGTTATTTAAAAGTGAGTCATGCATTTTATTTTCTCAAAGCTTTGTCTCTTATGTAAAGATGGGAGAGCGGGCATGCTATATATTCGTAGAAAATGGTAAATCATAAATATAATGTATTACTTAATACATATAACAACATTGTTCTCATGTAAAACATGATTAAAATAAGTAATTAACGGAATCATACCTGTTTCAATTATAATTTCCCTCTACTCCCTCCTACCGAAATTATTTTCACAGCAGGTATGTAAGCCCTATTCTCGACAGAGTCGAACGTAATATTGTCAGTGCATCATGGGATATCGAATTTGTCAATACTCCACAAATATATAAGATGTTATTCCTATCTTGACATAAGCAAAACAGAGTAACTTTTTTAATTTATCTCTGTACCAAATAGCTATTTGTTTGCCAAAGCCAATATTTCTAAATTTCTACCGTTATTGGGTAAGTGCGGCTCTGTGGGATATCTCTTATCCTAACGAGACAGTGATTTACGGTGAGTTTCATGGCTTTCTTTTATGTGCCTTAAATACATGTAGCGAACTATACTTATGAACTATTGATAAAGCAAATGATGGCTTCGAGAATCCGGGTAACGTTAAATTTTTAAGCGTTATCTTAGACCCAAAGCTCAACTGATGTGAACAAAAAATTGTCTAAATTCATTATTTTAATAGGATTGCTTAAAAAATTGTTTCCTCTTCATGTTTTAAAGACATACTGCTTATTATAGTCTCATAGTCATCATAGTACCAGATGTTCTAAGGCCTGATAAGCTGGGGCCTCCTCTTCTTCTTCTTCTTATAGCGGGGCAACCAAAGGTCGCCGCACTCCGCCCCCATACAGGCCGGATTCTAGTCCAAAGGCCAATATCCCTCCCTATGGGGGAGTTTCTCATTTCCTCCAGCACTGGAAAGCCAATGCCGCTCCCTCTACTTATAGAATTTTCTAATTGCAGCGGAAAGTTATCCGTATTATAAGGAACATGAAGTAGCAGTCAGATGTTAAACAGAAATGTATAAATCTGCAATTACTAACTTTTCCTTGTTTATATATCTATGTATGTCAGCTATACGTTAAAAATAATCTGAAACAGTACACAGTCCAGAAATCAGTACATAATCACAACAGCCGAAATGGAGACAAGATAAGAATAAATTACTTAACATTAAAATCTAGCAGGGATGACCTTAATTACTATAGACCTAATTTTTTAAATAAATTGCTTGTCTGGGTCAGAATGCCACCGGTCAATAATTTTAAAAGATTTATTAAATACTTTTTAATAAACCAAGCTTTTTACACCGCTAATGAATTTTTAGGGTGTGATATGTCCCGTAATTACTGAGGATTAATATTTTATCTTGAGCTTAATGTCTTTTCTAATATGCTTTATTAATATGACTAAAAATATATACAGGGAGTCCAGGAATTCATTTCCCGAACGGGAACCTGTGATTCCTGAGTTTATATTGGGCCCATATAACCTAACTTACCTTAGTTCAAAAATGCATCCCTGGGAAAGTAGATTCTCTTAAAGTGAAAAAAAATATATATATTCGTTTCCAATAATTTCCATTATAATGAAGATAAAATGTTCAAAAGTTGATAGGAGCTGGATCACTATAGGTATGAGAGCTTGATAACAACCAAATATCTTCTGTTTTCATTTTGTTCATAATAATTAATATTTTACTGGCTGTAATTTTTTAATCACTCTGTAATATTACAGAATACTTGAACAGTTTTAATAGGCATTGAAAGGTCTGCAAAAAAGGTATTCTTAAAAATGTTTGTAGTATCTATCAAAATACAAGAAATTATCGTTTTTTCCTCCATTTGTATTTAGCGTTTATTTACAATTCTAGAATAAAATGTTGTAATAACAGAAAACTACACTTTCCTCTAAAAAATACGTTGATAACAAATGTTCCACGTGACGTCCACCTGTTTCAGTACACAAATTAATACATTTAAAATGTTGTGTAATATCAACGAAAAATCAAGAATTATCATTTTTTCCCTGTAGGCCATAGGTGCTTATGAAACAGGAAACCTGCCGTGTTTGAGAAATAAAAGTTATTTGGTTGTTATCAAGCTTACATACAGGTCTATTCTGTAATTTTTTGGTTAAAAATAAACGCCCTGCTAAATTTTTAATTTTAACGGAATGCTAAAAATAATAAGATTTTTCTATTCTGTATGCGACCATTTAACGGACCTGTTAAAGTCATAATTTTTTAACGACCGGTTATTTGTTTCCCTTATATGTTCAAGATCAAATTAAAAACAAACCTAATGAGAGCAGGGAAGTCTTTGAATGAGAGTAGTTAAGACAATGACTTGAGTATTAAGCTAAGACGGACAATAATCCCTCAAAATATATAATACACGCAGATAAAATTGAATACCTACCGCATAAAATTATCGTCAAACAGGACTCGCGCTTCTATTTGAGGTTATGATCACGATTATTTGAAGGCGGAAAAATAATTACTGAATATAAATGAGGAAACGGGTCGTCAAAAGAATCTCAAACTCATTGACAAACATAAATAAAGTGCCATTTACTGAATGATATTATACAAAATTTTATGAACCAAAAATAAAATACGATGTTTTTGCCTCTTTAACGGTACCGTTAAATTTTAGTGGCAGGTCCAAAGTCGCCTCTAATTTTAAACGATGTTGGTTAAATTTAACCTTAAAAAAAGTGTACAGAATACCACTGACCGTTAACTTCATTTCGCTAATTATTTTAACAGTGACCTTGCCGTTAAAGCTTAACAAAAATGTGAACAGACCTGTAAGAGTACTTATAGAGATACATGTCCCATGAAAATTTGAAAATTTTGTCTTCAATGTAACGGAAATAATTGAATTTTTTTTTCTGTCTCACTTTAAGAGAATGTACTTCTTCAGGGATGCACTTTTGGACCTTAAGTTGGCTTATACGGGCCCAATATGAATTCAGGAAGCACAGGTTTCTGTCCGGGAACTCAATTCTGGGAATAATAAATAAAATTTCTTTATTCAATATTCAAGATTTCTTATATTACGTCGGCCTATTTTTGACACCAAGGCACATTAGCCATTCCGGAAAATAAATAAGCTCATAGACCATTTTCAGTCACGTGATTTTGACGCAGCTGTCTAAAGGGCATACAACACCTCATTTCAGATTACAAAGCTCAGATTATCAAGCACACATATTTATGAAAAATACCTGTTATAAAGTGTTATGTAGAAATTCCTGCATTTTCAGAAATGTTTCGCTTAATTCTCCCCCACCCTTTAGAGAACTTATCCTGCTTCAACTTGTTGTTATTTTCTCCACGGTTCTTTAATATAGCAAGAATTCTAAAGAAACGAACTAAACGTGGTCTCTTTCTCCTCTATTACCACAATTCACTACTAAACAAAACAAAGGCATTTTCGTAATTTTTGCAAATGAAAACAGCGGCTATTACATTCACATTTCAATAACACAGGAGTCCAAATAAAAAATGAGTTGTCTGCCCTCCTCGCAAAATGGCGCCGACGACAGCGTGATGTCAACCGAGAATTAATAGTCAATAAACCACTATTGGTTGACGGCACACAATTCATTGTTTTGTTTTCTAGCAATGGGTAAAAGTTGTTATTTTTTAATAACAGGCTTAAACTGCTTCTGCTAGCAACGCATTTCTAATTGTTTTCATTTGCATTCCTTTGTAATTGGATGAGGTGTGCGTGCCCTCCAGGCTGTGTTAAAATCAGGCGACCGAAAATGGTTAATTGGTGCTTGTGCAAATACAGGCACTCCTAACCTAAAAAGTTTATTGAACTCCACTTTATTGTGGAGTAAGAAATTGATAACAAAGAAATCAGTTTGATACTTGTTTGTCATGCCCAGTAACACAGCTTGTAGCTTTAGAATGTCTACCTCAGGACGTCCACCAACTGAATTGTACGCCAAAGAGCATCTTTGTGTTCACAAAGTGGCAAGTAATCAATGAAAATAATATTAGCTACATACAAATACTTGCGCCAATTATAAAAAATATTTCTACTTATTTGGTTAAGTTATTAAGGAAATTTCTCACATCGCTTTTTTTCTGTGCCATGCTCTAACGAAAAGGATTAATAATGTCAACTAACACAAAAGTATGAGATAATTGCACGTAGCTCCTGTGCTATGTAGTTTTACATATTTATGTAAATGGCTGAAATGAAAATAATAAATATATGACGTACTTTTTACTGTTTTACTACGTAATTTTAATTTTTGACGGGGATCGTTTGCGAGACAGTTTGTAATTTCATGTTATTATAGTGCCGTTAATATTAATTTATGAACAGAAGTGCATGGTGTTTCACTAAAATGCATAAACATTATAATGAATAATAAATAATAACTTTATTTGTAGGTATACGAGTATTATTCACACTTCTATTTTGATGTTACAAAATTCATGAGAACTACCTATAAACTATTTAAGATGAACGCACGCAATATTTTTCAGCTTTCCTACTATGTTCTTTTCACCGACAACACTCTCCTTATTGTCGACAAGGGACTTCCTTCCATTTCTCTACAACCACCATCCCTAACGCTTCTTCAACTGTACGTTCACCTAAGATTGAATTTAGATAAAAGAAATAGGTATTTAATTTAAAAAAGAAAAAAAAAACATTTAGAACGCTTTTGAAGCGACTTCATGAATTACACAAAATTTAAAGCCCAGTCGTATTTAATTTAAATCTTTTATATTCTGATAGCTAAAATGTGATAAGTGCTTGAAAGCTACTCCTCTCCAGAGGTGATTATGGCGTCCATTAGCTAATTTGATGGAACCAGGTACCTGAAAAATAATAGAAAGGAATCTGAAGCCTTGGCTTCTGGTGTATATACCAAATTCCAGACAGAATTTTATTTTGGCTCAAATTTAAATCTCGACGTTTCGTGACATTCTAAACTTATTGATTTGATTTATTGATTTGCCAGCGCCAGCGTAAGGTGAGCACTGCTGTCGTTTCCGGGCATCCAGTTTGGAGGTTCGCTCCAACACGCAGCTTGGTCGTTCGCCAAACATGCCCAACAGACTGCCAGACCGCGTGCCGGAGCCAAACCTTGGATGTTTTATATACCGCCGCAAAGAGGGCAAAATGCCTGAAAACGTGGCCAAAACCTCTCTCGATGAGGTCGAGTAATTTATTAAAAAATTAGTTTCTTCAGCTGAAAGTCAGTACATAGATTTTTCCGAGGTCGCTGATTTCGAATTTGATATTATAAAAAATGGCGAATCGAATATCACCGACCTTTTATTAAGAAATTAGTTTTTCAGCTGAAAGTCAACGTGCAGAGGTTTTCGATGTCGCTGATTTCGAATATGATATACATTTATATTAAAAACATAGAAAAACATAGAATTGTAAAAGATGGCGCAATGGGACAGAATGAAAAGGTGAAGATATAACGAAAAATATTATTATCACACAATTGTATTGCAACTGCTACTCGTCGTCGGACGAAGAAGCACTTTCACCATCGCTATTTCAATGTTCAAGTGTTGACTCAGTTAATAATTCTACCGCTTCGGATGACAAGGATTTCATTTTTTTCGTGGGTAATTTACGTAGTCTCGAAATAAAAGGATCTGACGCCACCATGAACGTCAACAAAACATCTTACAATATGTATTTGTAAAATATCTAACACATTTAGTGTACAAAAATATTTTTTGAGACTTTCTTATTAATGAACACTAAATGTAATAGTTTCATTTGTCAAAAACCATTAAAAAAATGGAGCGTAGTGTGCGCGAGCTTCAATGCATTCATGCATCGTGACCGAAACAATTAAATAAATAAAAATGGAGACGCTTGGCGAAGCTGATTTTTATAGGAATTATGAAGAAGTTTGTAGCGAATACAGACAAATTAGTTTCAGGGTGGGATATCGTGGGAAAATTAACTTAATGCTTTTTTTGTTTACATTTCTTCAAACAGGAACGAATAAAATTCATATTTTACATGCTAAATTTGATTACTAATAAAATAATTTTGATAAATTTGAAGTACATAGTTAAAATATACTTACTCTCAAGAACAGAATCCTTTTTTCAAAATCAAATTCGGACAACTGCAAAACACACAATGAAGATTTTAAGGAAGCGCTGTTTTTCACAATGCGTGAGCTTGAGATGCAACGTCATGACGTTCGGTTTTACAATGGATTTTTGATAAATAGTCATTAAATCGAAATTTCTCTTAGGAGGTTTTGGCCACGTTTTCGGCCATTTTGCCCACTGTGCGCCGGACCGGCTGCATACGCCGGGTTGGACATTGTCAGCAGCGAGAGCCACGTGATGCATGGGGTAGGCATATAGGATGGGAGGATGGGTGATTGCGAGATGCTTCTTTTTAAGTTTCCATGCTTTTTAGTTTCTATGTTTCTTTTAAGTTTCCATCTATCATCATCTCCTTATTTATCTTCTTCTAACTTTTCTGTTTTTGAATCTAGCAGTATTTATTTTTATTTTTTATTTTTATTTATTAACCGTTCCACAGGTAAATATTCATTTGCGGTGGAAGTGCTGGGAAGGGCCCTATCTCGAGGTAAAAAAATAAGGGCTTTTTATAGCGGGTTATGAAAAGAGGTCCGAGGCAATATTTTATACACCCTGTATATTGTTTTTTTAAGCAATCAGTTTTAATTTCCGTTTTCCAATTCCGCTTTTCAATTCCTTTTTCATTGCCTATATTTAATACCTTTTCAATTTTACTTTCAAATTTTTTCTCTCTTGTGTAATAAACTACAAATGAATAAACAAATACAATTAATAGACTAAATTAGTCGCTTTGTGTTTTTGTTGGAAGCTTCCCTCCTTTTTCTGTAGTATTCCCTCACTACTTGCACTCGGTTTCATCCTTCCAGATGTTGTTAAGTGGGTATCATCCACTTCAACGTAGGTAAATACTTCACTGGACCGACCCTTACTTTTCGATGTATTTTTAGCCACTATTACATTTCAAGATGAGACCCAGTTATTCAGATACTATTCACCACACTGTATTGTTATTAATTATTAATTTTTTTGAGTTCAAACTTACTTTGCGTGAAGCAGAATTTTTGAGCCACAATACCGCATAAATTTTATTTTTTACTTTCTCAAACTTTGACCGGCCTTTATGTGATTTAAAGTGCAGCGACTCGGCATGCGTCTGGTCTCAGTGAAAGATAGTTCATCTCTCCCACGCGTGATATTCTAAACTTGTTTCAACTAAAAAAATTGATTTTTTTACGATTACTATACTTCCACTCCACTACCTGTGGATGTGGAAGTAAAATAAAGAAAAGTTGGACTTGCAAGGTAAATATTAAATTTCATTTACTTCTTAGTAGCAGAGAAAAACACTGTTTGCTTCTCTTTGCATATAATGAAATTAAACAGTTTACATTACTTTTGGACCTCTGCTCCGCTATATTTGTCCAGCAACACAAAAATTAAAAGTTAGTGAAACGCACAACCAACGCTAGAAGTTTTGCTCTTCTACAGTGAAGAGCAAAAATTGCAGTGGCAATTGGTTACTATATATTTTTATTTTAAAAACTTTGTTCTAGTTTAAATTACTACTACTATACATTGAATTATGAACAAAATTTTGTACTAAATTGTAACGAGTAACGTTGCAATGGAATTACAAAGGTGAGAACATACATTCGCTCATGTGTAACTACATAAATATAAAGTGTAAAACAATTTCAGTGTTTGCAGTAATAATTCCACTAAATATAGTCCCGCTGGATAACTAACTACGTCGTTATGTTATGCTGACAGTTTACAACTTGACGCTTTACGAGCTTTAGCAGGTTCAAATCGTTCAATATTTTCAAAGTAATAATATCTTCGACGGAAGGCTTGCCCGCCGAGAGGTAGCTCAAAAGAAATACTTTAAAGAATGGAGTATTTATCTTAATCACAGATTTAATACATTGCTCCATGAAATTTAAAATGTTTCAAACAAAGTTTTTTAAAATTATTATTCATTTATTTAACATCCGCCTATTTCACAAATTAAAACAAGCCGATTATCTGTGTTGTTAAAAGATATAACCGTCAGCCGAACAGGCCTCACTCGTTAATTGCTCACATTCTAATCATTATTTAATTAAATGTACTAATGTTGATATCAAATACATGTAATTAAGGTGATATAATTATAGTGTATTTGTATTTTAATTATATATTAATAGTCAACGCTATTACGATTCACTGTAATATTCAATGCTTTATACAAAATTTTATAAATAGAAGCCGAGTTGAAGTGTAATAGATCATAACGCCGCAAGCACAGTGAACGCAGGTTATTTGCTGTCAGGTAGTCGGCGCCGACCCGCGCTTATAAGCTTCGAGAATGATTGCATGCATTTAAAACCGACCGATGAGATGCAGATCATCCCGGATGAGCAGTTCACCTACAGAACCGAGCTCCAAGTGTTACGTCTAACGGAACACATCACGGAGGGTTACAATGGGTTATCCCATCGGCATCGTCAAACTAGTGAGATCCTACCTTCGCCGGAGGGAACTCCGTGTGAAAATTGCCGACAAGCTGTCCAGCTACAGGCCCATGGAAGCAGGCATACCGCAGGGATCGATACTCTCCCCCCACCTGTTCATCATCTACACCTCCGACATGCCAAGAACCGCAAGGACCATTTTGGGGCTCTACGCAGACGACACGGGTTGATCGCAAGATCATGGAGCGCGAGCCTTGCCATCCGCAATCTCCAGGAAGCAGCATCCCTTCTGGAAGAGTGGTGCAACAAGTGAAAAGGCAAAGTCAATGCGGAGAAGAGCAAAGCCACAATCTTCAAGAGAGTGAGGAAGCAAACTCCCACAGGACACGTCTCCATGAACGGCGACAACATCCAATGATACGATACCGTCACGTACCTTGGCGTTATCATGAACAGAAGCCTAACGTGGTAGCAGAACACGGAAGCGATTATGCAGAAGGCGAGGACGAGAAGGACTCTACTCTATCTGGCAGACAAAGTCATCTCAACCCGAGGAACAAGCTCACGCTCAAGTCCAATTGGATCAATAAATACAAAGATATCCGTATTTGAACAGAGGCCCGGCAAAGTGACCTCATCTCGTGGGAATAATATGGTATAGTCCAATTAGAACTGCATGCTGAGGTTCACTGACAAAAGTAATTATTAATTGATTCGGTAAGGAATTCGGTAAGGGAAAATTGTGTTCTAAAAGATGGTACTATTTTTAGATTGATTATTTGAACTTTTATTAACTTTTAAACGGGCGATAACGCGAATATTCGTCTCATTGATGTGTGCGCATTTACTGACAATCAACGGGACTTATTTGATGTTTTGCAAATAGCAAATAATTATGCCTCAAGAATCTGCATGACGCACCAGCATAAGTCTATCATAAGAACCACATATGCGTTTTAATAATTGCTAATTTTATTTAATACATATTTTGAATCGTTATTTAACACAATTTCGTACGATTTGTCACAGTTTTAACCGAGTTTAATCGAAATTTCGTATGACTACAAAAACACGCTTGCCTTCTACACAAATAGCTCATCATCTTGTGTTTTTTATTCATGTTAGTATAAGATTTTAATTGAAGTTTTAATATTTATTAAAACATTGCTATACTAATAAAGCGATATTAAGGAATGAGCAATAAAATAGTCGCCGCATCATGCCTTCAATAGAAATTGTTTCTATATGGTGTTCTCTGGGCGGTTGGACAAACTAACGTCATAATTCGAATATCTGATATTCCGTGCGTTTTTGAGAGCGCCGACTTCAATATTTTTTTTTTACTTGGAGGAGCAGTCAGAAAATTTTTATTTTTTGCATAGTTACTATACTCGTCAAGCTCTTTCAGAATTTGTAATAAAAACTGAATGGGCCTATTCCAACAAATAGAAACTAATCAACTCGCTTGCCCATTACCTGGTTTAATCAAAGTGTGCGTATGAGCGCACGGAAACAGCAACATGATTATCAAACCTCGTATTATTTGGAGGCATAAAGGGACCGTTGGAATTGATGTGAGAACATGCCTGCGCTTTGATGTTTGTTATTTACTGCTTTATGAATGATTTGTGGTGAATTGGCGGTCGACATATACATACATACATACTTTAGTTAGATAATTGGCGTAATGCGGTATGTGTATTTGTTTACATCATATTTGCCAAATATGGTGGCCGTCTTTGAGTGTAAAGGATACGGTATTCAGCTGCAACTGGGGATACGGCACTTGAGCCAAAATATCTATATAGACAAGATTTTCAACATCGACATTGTACATGTGACTTTTATATACCGGGCGATTTCTTTAAGCTGAAATTTTCAAGTATCTCGAATAATAAGCACTCTACGAAAAAAATGTCTATAATCGAAATTTAATCATCCCGCAGAAGAAATACATTAGTGTTAATTTTAGTCACCCTCCCCACCTCCTTGTAGGTAGGGCGGGGCGTAACTTTGAAATTTTAAATATGAACCCCTATTTTTTATTGCAGATTCGGATTCTACGATTAAAAATACGTAGGATTTGTCTGAAACATTTTTTCTATTCATTATACATGGCGCTGTAATCGACGAAATTCATTTTCCTTCGATTTCTCCTATTGAGAACTTATGCATACGATTTTGCAATAAGTTTGCAATAAAAAATGCCACATTTTCATTATAAATAATCAAAATAATTCTTAAAACAAATTTTGTTTCTCAAATTTTCAATTATTGAAAAATGACTTGTCAAGAAACTACGATTATTGTAACCCAGGAACAGGCGTCCTTTTTGGGATACTTGGTCAACGCGATTTCCTTCGCTTATAACTTATCGTAGTGCTTGATTAAATCTGCTTTTAAATTAATGTAATTTTTTGTGGTTGTTTGAAAAATTACATTCTTTATCTTAAAAATACTTTTTATAAAAATGTTTTATTACGTTTACATTTAACGTTTGTGTTATTTGTTTTCTTAGTGTTTTTTATGTTTTTGTTTTGTTTTTTGTAGAAAAGGAAGAAATAACTTTAAGAAACAACCCATTTTACTCAGTTCGAAGATTATTTCGCAACCAAAAAGAACTGTTTCCTTTAGACTGTTGATACTACTTCAGAATGGAGTATTTAACTATACAAGAGAAAATTGAAATGATTCTGGTTTATGGAGAAGCTGGTAGGAGTCTTGATGATGCTGTCGATCTCTATGATCTGCGCTTTCCGGATAGAAGTCAGTTACGTGCTTCATTTTATTGTGTTGTCAAACTATTTATTACTCACGGAAATGTTCAACCGAAAAAATAATTCGTCGAGCAACAGTCACTGGAGAAAATAATGCAATTGCTGTATTAGCTGCAGTGGCTGTTAATCTTCATGTTTGTACACGAGAAATAGCTCGCGATTCCGAATTGTCCCAGAGCAGTCTCTGGAAAATTCTGAAACGTAATAAATTTCATCCGCATCATGTGTCTTTACACCAAGATCTTCATGGCGTTGATTTCCAAAATCAGGTAACTTTTGGTCAATGGGCACGTGAACATATACAATAAAAACTCAAATTTTTCCTTACGTATTGTTACAAACCACGGAATGTTTAATCGACACAATATGCATTACTAAAGTGAAAATTCGCACTGCCCTCGCCAAGTTAATTGTCCTTGGACTGTCAATGTGAGGTGTGGAATAATTGGCAACAAACTCATTGGCCCCCACAATATTGAAGGCAACTTGAATGGTCAAATGTACCGACGCATTACTTGAAGATTTCAGCCTAAAAGTGCGACAGAACATGTGGTTTCAACGTGATGGATGTCCAGCACACTATTCGGTGGTAGCGCGTGAAGTATATGATCGTGAGTTCAATGGTCGCTGGATCGGTAGAGTTGAACCAGTAAATTGGCTAGGTAGATCACCAGATCTTACTTCGCCAAATTTCTTTTTGTGGGACTATCTCAAAGACAAAGTTTACAAACAAGTACCAACAATATGTGGGAATATGATTGAGCGAATCAGAAATGCTCGTGCCGAAATTCAAGCAAATATACTTCTCAATTGTGTACAGTCATTTCAAATGCGGATTAATAAGTGCATTGATGTCGAGGTCGACCATTTTGAGGATTTACTTTAATTGAAAGATGATGAGGCGAAGGGACTCATGTAAATCAAGCACTCTGATAAGTGGGAGGCGAAGGGAGTCACATAAATCAAGCAACCTGATAGGTGAGAGGCGGGGAGACTCACGTTAATCAAGCACCCCGAAGGGAACAGAAAATTACTACGTCCACGTCGTTGTTCCTGGGTTGCGCTAGAAGTAATTTATCCACCAGCCATTTACATTTCTAGAGGTAAGAATTTCTCAGTTATTCGCAATTTTCAAAATGAATAAACTTTTTTGACGAATTTTTGTTATTTTGCAAATTACTGAAATTATCGAGTGAAAATTCATAGTAATAATCTTGTTAAGGTTCTACTTAGGTAGTCTTATAGTTGTTTTAAATATACGTACTAAGAAAAAAAGTTATGGCCAAAAACAGTAAATATTTCCCTATCGGATGTCTCTTTCTAGGGAATGGCCACCTTAATACAGATTTGTCAGTCAGACAGAGAAGGTAAAATTAAGAGAAATGCAAAACACTAGTAAATATCCAAAGGCAATGCGCATGCGCCGGATGCCCGCGCTTCGCATGTGACGTGTTTGTTTTGTTTAAATATACCTTGTACGTAAGCGTTCCTAGCACATTCGTGATTTTCATGTTGCCCTTAATGTTTTGTGTTTTAAAATTATGGAAAGTTTAGATTCACCCAAGTGATTTATCCAGTAAAAATTATTGTTTGTATAAAAACTGTAAAAATACATTGTACAAGTACCATGGTAGAGGCGTGAAGTTTTTTAGTGCCCAGGAACGAAGTCAAGTAATTGAAATAATAATACAATAATTAGTAAAGACAAGTTAAAAGGCAACATTGCTTTCGGAGAAACTTTTTAAGTCTGGCAACGTCGCTCTCTTCCACTATAAACGGACGAGGGCATAGCTGGGAAGGCTTAGATATCAAAGGCGCTCCCGCCGGTTAATTTTATATATATTACTACTCTGTGGTACTACAACGGTCTATCAACACGCCATATCATTTTCAGCTCAATGCTGCGTTGTTCGTATATCGATTGTACATATGTACATGTCTGCTCAGGCAGGTATTTCTTATTACTATTATTATTATTTATTCAATAGACATAGAACGAGAGAAATGGTTCGCGAGAACATTGTTAAATAATTATGTATAATAATTAAACTACTAGACGGATCATTATGAAATTCAATAGGGTTCTATTCTGATATTAGACCGTTAAGGATTGTGATCTGTAGAGTGTTTTCATACGCACATACCAACTGACGGAGACGAATGGGTATTTTCAATAGCAATTGCAACTTCATAAAAATGGAAATAACATGGTACTATTTGCTAGAGTACAATCTTCTGTTTTCAAAAAGCTATATTTAAAATCGATTCCTTGCAGACTTAAACTATTTTTTAAATGTCTTTTATCGCCAAAATTGAATAACGGGGTGTGTAACACGTTCGCAAAATGGCCCATCTTTCTCTCCCCTGTATCCTTATAATATTTGTGATTCCTTAAACAAAGCCTCGTTTGCAAAACCCATTCCGCATTTAAAAAAAATATTTTTTTGGGAGAACTTAAAATGTTAAAAATAGCTGCTTTCCAGTTAAAGAAATTTTTGTGAGAATGTTCACTTTGTATGAACACCTCCGCCCTCCCCGTCGATTATTCCTCACGTTTTCAGCAACCCCCCCCCCCCCCCACCATCATAGGCAAATGTATGTTTTGAACCACTCCTAAACGATTTTTAACAAATAGACACACTACATGTGGCTCATACGGGCCCAGTAGTAGAAAAATCACGAAAACACTATCCTTTCTTGTGGTTACAGATGTTTGTATTATGCAGTTAATGTTTGAAGCACACACAGAGCTCTCGGCTTCTTATTGACAATGTAATATCAAAAGTAACGCAATTCGTGGATTTTATCAGTCTATGCAGAGGAATCCTATGATCAGTTAAACATGAGGTTTGACTATTTGATCGGTATACATAGCAACTGTTTTATTCATTCTAGTGCAGTATATAGTAGCTAACTTTATAAGTTTCAAATGTCACGGGAGAAGTCGAGATCTAGTCGTAAATATTTGACTTTCCTGAAGTAGCATGGAAAACCTTTGGTGAATAATTTTAAAATAAATATATTATTATAAACTTCGATATTGACTGCGCCCGGAAAATGTTGCATCAACAATGGAGTGGTGAATTAATTAATCATGACGGATGGTTTTTTGTTTTCATTTATTTGATCTGATGGATTATTAGCATTCCTAGCTGTGTATAAGTACAGCAAAACATACTGGTCGGATGACATGTTGACACGGCAACGGCTCTATGTAAAATCGTTAAATACAACTATACGAATTCATTTAAAAATATAGAAATAGCAACAATATAATTGGAAAAGACAGTATCTAAATTGTTTGAGGTCATTTGACATCTGTACGACCAAAAATAGCTATATGAAAAATGCTACATTTCTCTATAATGCCGATTTTGAACTTTTTTAAAATCTTTATCTTTACATAAGAACTACGAACCTAGTTTAACTTTCTGTTAGCTAGAGAAAAAAAAATATTTGTAGAGAAAAATTGTAATGATAGTTAAAGGCGTTGCATTTCAAAGCCTTAAAACAGTTATTTAGGTGTTACGATTATTTTGAAAACTTCTCTATTTTATCCTCTTTGTGTGGTATTATCATACCTTCAAGTTTTTCCAGTCACAGCAAAATGAAAAAAGAATATCAATTGGCAATACTATTTCATTTAATCGAAAAGGAAATATGAAGGGGTTTCTCAATGAAAACACGGCTATGATTTTAACAACTTTATTTTGCTATCAGTTGCGCATGTCTGTGAATTTTCTCACTGTTGACAAGTTCTTGCATTTTAACCCAAATGTAAAAGTCCATTGATGTGAAATCTGGGGATCTTGAAGGCCGCAAAAGCGTGCTCGCTAGCAGTTCATCAGTAACAGACTTAAGTGTAGCCAAACAACTAACGAAATGAGCCAGCACGAAACACGAACTTAAAACAGCAAAATTATCTGGAATCGCGCGTCTTCCAGAACTGACTGCTTGTGATTTTCTCTGTGCCGGAGGTACCGCGAACGTGGTGGTAGTGGGGTGAAAGTTTCTGCAATGGTAGCCTTGTTTTTGTTGAAAAACATCACAAATTTAAGTTTCAATGAAGGAAAAAATTACGCTGATTGATGTTCTCCTATCTCTTTTTAGTATTATCTGATTTTAACGGGGCTTTTTTTTAAAAAGATAGGCGATCGAAACCTCTACTTTATGATAAAAATTTAGAGATAGATTTCAATTTTCAAGACATACTATGATTTTTTTTTCAATGTCAAGAATGGACAAATTTGATTAGTGATTTTATTTTATAAAATCTAACTATATCATTGAATGCAGAAACATCTCAAATGGGTAAATCCAAAATATCCTGAAGAAATATTAGATAATGACAGATTTATGACAAAATTAATGTAGGTAATATTTTATAATAACTTTTACATGATTTCTTCTAAAAATCGAAGTAGCCCATTAAAAATAAACAATAGAAAGATAAATTAAGTGGACAGTTTTAATAAATATTGTCTTTTTATTGAGTAATGACAGATAATAATAGGGTGCCATGGAAAACAAATTTTAAAGTCACACGTCACATATTTAAAAGACCATATACTCAGAGCATATTGTTATTGAAATGATAAAATTGATCAATAATATTATCAAGTATTAGTTTATTAGTTTGAAGTTAAAATTATCGATACTCCAATTGTAGTAGAAAAAATTGAACTTGTGCGCCTTAGAGGAGATAATGACAGAACTTGGAGAAGTATGTGAGATATTTAATAATAGGCACCCGAATAGGCTCAATATCACAAAAACTACAGTTTCTAAAATAAACAAAATTTTGAATGAGTGTGGCGCTGTGAAAAGGCGTATTATAAGAACGGATAATATACAAAGAGGACCCAGGTACGAGCAGACCGTTTTAAATTATTTTAACAACAATACAAACGCAAGTGTAAGAGTAGCTAGCTTAGATTTGAATTTACCTAGAGAAAATATTCGCCGATGCCTTAAAAAGAATAAGTTAAAACTATTCAAACCCATGTTTTTACATACGTTGGAACCTGGTGATGATGAAACGCGGATGGAATTCAGCGATGAGGCAACTTTTACCACAAATGGGGTGGTATCGTCACAAAATTGTAGGTTTTGGGCTACAGAAAACCCAGAGTGGGTCATTAATTGTAAAAGACAATATTCCCAAAAAGTTAATATTTGGTGTGGGCTACTCAATGAAACAATCATTGATACTTTCTTTTTTTAAGGTAATATGAATAGCATGCAGTTTTTATAGTTTCTAAGAAACGAATTTTGGAATATGCTACATGAACTTTCAATACAAAAAAGAGTAAATCTACACTTTGAATTAGATGGCAGCCCTGTTAATAATACCAGAGTGGTTACCAGATGGCTTAATGCTAACTTTCCTAATCGATGGATGGCCACCCCGATCCCCGGATTTAACACCGATGGACTTCTTTTTTATGGGGTTTAATAAAATCTAAAGCTTACAGGTCACGCCCGAGTAATAGAGAAGATTTGTGTGCAAGAATACGACAAGCTTGTGCAGAAGTTAGCAGGCAACAATTACAGAATGTCGTAAAGAATATTAAAAAACGATTTGACAAGTGCATCGAAATAAACGGCGGCCTTGTAGAGGCTACAAAAATTTAAGATGAATTGTATTTTCGTGTTTTAGTTTTAGTGTAACGTTGTAATGTGTTATTTTGTTTATTAAATACCTAATTATTATTACTTTCAATTGTTCATACATGATTTTAAGTCAAATATGATTAAGTTTGTTTAAAAGACAATATTTATTAAAACTATCCACTTAATTTATCTTTCTATTGTTTATTTTTCACGGGCTACTTCGATTTTTAGAAAAAATGATGTAAAAGTTATTATAAAATATTACCTACATTAATTTTGTCCTAAATCTGTCATTATTTACTATTTCTTCACGAAATTTTGGATTTACGCATTTTATAAAAAAACCGCTAATCAAATTTGTCCATTTTTGACATTGAAAGAAAATCATAGCAGGTCTTGAAAATGGAAATTTATCTCTAAATTTGTATCATAAAGTAGAGCTATCGATGACCTATCTTTTAAAAAATGCCCCGTTAAAATCAGATAATAGACACATTTTTTACAGGGGTGTTTCCATTCAAAATGGGCCACACTGTAAACATCAATGATCATTCAAATGACTGTAAATAAAACCATGAAAATGATGCAGCTGACCCAACCAACATTTATTGTCAACTTTACGTTAATTCGTCCTACTAATAGGTCAGAATTTCGGTTTGACTAATTTGGTGATTTTTACCCAAAAGTAACCACAAGTTTACCAATATGGGGAAAAAAATTAAAGTAAATCTGAAGTAAAAATTAGGCAAGCTAGGACATTTAGTTCAAGATGTCAAAGACATTTAAAGGTAAAATAACCCTGTCAGTAAGTCAAGTTGTGGTAATTTTAACGTAGTTACTCTTTATTTATTTCTTAAATAATAGCTATTTACCCATACCAGAAAAACAATTAAGAGAAGGGGAACTAGAATTGCAGGTTGGTTAATAACTACAGAATGACCAACATGACGCCCATGTTTTACGTTATAAGTTGTACATGGCTTATCGATGATAGAAATATACTATTGGTAGGGGACACATGAGTGGATTTAATCAAATTATATTTAGAATGGTATCTCTCACCGTGTTTGGAAGAAAATTAATTGCGAATTAAAATTTACTGTAAATATAACTACTGTACTTCTAAAAAAAGTGTGCGCTCTTAAAATAAATACAAATGAAATAAAAATAAAATATATTTTTTTTAAATCTTTTAAAACTGTGGTAATTGTCTAACAATATGTCCAACTGATTTCTGGAAATCAAAATATGATTTATTGAAGTAACTGCAAGTATATTTTGCAAAACAACCAATTTAAATATCAACTTCAAAACAGTGTGGCGAACGAATATTTTTCAAGTTAAATATGGAGTCTTTTACAAACTTGAAAATGTAATTGTCCTCGAATATAAACCTATAAAACAAGTTTTCTTAGACCGAAGGCGATATAACCAATATTTTCGATTTTGAGGTCCGCATTTCCAATTTAAAAAATATAGACTTTAAAGTAAGTGATAAAATAGGTCAATTTGCTCTACACTGTTGACTATTAGGGCCAATGTCCCAGTTTAGTAATTTTCGTGACCTAGTGGTTATTGTTTTATAATGGCGTATTTTAAAATCGTCGCGGTGTTATGAAATACACTATAGTTATCATCATGAAATACACTATAGTTATCACAAAAATCTGTTGTTTGATTGATTTCAGTTAATTGATTATTGTTTTTAATAAAAGTAGTCCCAGATGCCACAGTTATCACATCAGATTTTGTATTTGTCACTTGACATCTTCCCTTGAGTGTCTTGTCGTTATTATTTCCTCCTATTTTCTTTATAACCCTATAATAATCTGTGGAATATCGGTAAGGCTTGAATCTATTTTTGTTCTCCATACTTTGTTTTTAATGTTTACTGTACAATATAATATGGCGTCACTCTACAACAACCGATACCTAGTAACTGATGAAGTTTGTGGTTTAGCTCGCCTTTGAAGACTAAACAAGGCCAAAATGCTTTTTGGTATATTTTTACTGGTAATTTCGACTTTGTCTATTGTCGTTATTTCCAACAGGTCAATATAGCCAAGGTAATTTTGACTCTATGGTTACTGAATGGTAATTAATTTGACAGATGTTTTCTAAAATATTACTTCGCCTTTTTTGAATTTTGAATGGTTAGAATTAAGTCATTTGCAACCTATTAAATGACTTATTATGTGTCTGACTAAGAGGTAAATTTTGAAATCAATTTGTGGCAAATTCTTACCTTGCTGAATGTCTTTAAATAGACCTATGGACTCTGAAGACAGTTTTTAGGTAAAATTTATGTTAATTTGACTTTCAAAATAACTTAATGTGTCTATGAACTTTGAGGGTATTTTTGAGGTAGGTTTTAGGTAATTTCTAACTCGGCACAGTTACTTACAAGATCAGTGGGTTATGAACACATATTCTGAGTAAAAAACAAGTGCTTTACAACCTAAGCAACGAATTTCAGACTATTGTTACTTTATAGTAAGTGATTAAATCGAAATTAAGTAATTCTTGACCTCGTATAATTATTCTGCCTATGCGGTTGGTCTATTGTGCTTGCTTGCTAGTTGGGGATATAAAATACATTTTTAATTTAAGGAACAAATTGATTTTGGAAAAAATACAACACTTTTCTATTGGAGTGCTATTGTTTAGTTATTTTTAAAATTTCCACGTGAAAATGTATATAAAATATTCAAATTGTTGATTATTCGACTGGAAGGCATACGTATGCATTTAGACTGATATTAATCGAAAACGCAAAGTAAATATGTTTCCTAATTAACTTGATCGTCGCAAAACAACACAACAACACGCGATATACGTACACACATATATTCAACTTAACATGAATAAAATGTGATAGATTGAATTGAATTGAAAATTAAATTAAATATGCAGATGATTAGAGTAAGTGGTTTCACGTTAGCAATTTAATGTTTATTTAATTTTGCAAATAAAATTTAATTCAATAATACAATTTCCAATACTGCCAATGCAGTGCACAGTGGGTTAGGAAATTTTGAAAGCAGCCAAAAATCGATTTTTCTCAAAGTAGTAATTTGACTTTAGTGCACACACGGATCATTGAATTAGTTATCAAAGCATCTTTTTCTAGAATATCAAATGATCTCAATGAAATTTTCATTACATACGGTACAAGGTTTATTTTTTACAGCAGTGCTATCTATGTCAGGGTTGGCAGTTTTAAAACAAAATGTTTTAAACAAATGTTTTTTAAGTGTTTAAAACACAGTGACCTGTTTTAAACACATTTGTTTTAAACACGTTTAAAACAATTGTTTTAAACATGATTTTTTTCAATGCGTTTTTTCAGTGTGTTTGATGGATAATTTTCAGAATATCGTTGTATTTGATAAGGTAAAAAAAAATATAATAAAACAAAAAAATATGAACTTTTATGCAATGCAATAAAACTAGTTATAATAATATGGTAGTATAAGCACAACGAACGAAACATATTACTATTATATAGAAGATATACCGTTCTTATTTATTTTCTTAAGTGTTAATTTTAAAGCGATTACAAAAAAAAAGTCGAGTGCGGGAAGGTAGACCTATGTATTCCCATGACCTGCTGAACACGAATCGGATGTCCGTTTTGCCCGATTGGCTGTTGTATTTTTCCTAACCTCAAAAAAAAAACACCGTAAGAATGCCCGAGAAAATGAAAGTGTAGCTAAAAATCTGAAAAATTTCAGAGGTACGTAGAATGGCGAGAGAAATCGAATGGCGCAAACTAGAATTCTATAGCTTTTTTGGTTTCCGATATAGAGCCTCGAGAATTGCGAACAAAACAATTTTTTTCCTTCCGGTGACTTTGAGCTGCTCTATCTCGAAAACGAAGTACCGCAGGGATGTCTGGTTTGCGCCATTCGATTTCTATTGCCATCCTATGTACCCCTGAATTTTTTCAGATTTTCATTTTTTCGGGCATTTTTACGGTGTTTTTTGAGGTTAGGAAGAATGCAGGAGCCAATCGGGCAAAACGGACATCGGATTTGTGTTCAGCAGGTCAGAATTCATGGGAATACTTAGGTCTGCCTTCTCCCACTCGACTTTTTTTATGTGCCTGCATAGTCAATAACCAATCACCAAAAAAATTATTGCACTATTGCACAACTTGACGTATTTGTTACACCGAGTTGGCCGAGCCGTTATCAAGTATCATCCTCGTCTTGTTATGATGCAATATGGGCATGGCTTATAGAATAAACAATGTATTGGGTCGACGCACCCGTAAAAATTTAAGTTTAAAAACATATTTTTTATTGTTTAAAACATGTTTTTTGTTCAACAATTAAAAATCCATGTCTAAAACACATTGAATTGTTTTAAATAAAAAAAACGTGTTTTTTGATTAAAATTAAAAAAACACAATTTTTGCCAACCCTGATCTACGTTAGGAATTTTATTCTTTGAAATAACTTTGTACATGGACATAAAAAAATGGTGTAAGTTAGGGATTTTCAAATGTATTAAAAATACATCTTAAATAATCCTTAATCACATATAGATACACAAATCTTGAGTACTTTATCAAGACGGGTTGTGCATCTGACGAAGCATAGTGAGTGCAACTAACCATTCGTGAATCATGTTTCACATGAATTTGTAAATTTTACTCTACTTCTTCATCAGAAACTCACGACTAGGATGGCGCTACAGTCCATATTGAGCCCTAGCCTTCACAGTCTTCCCTCCATCGGTGTATTTCCTCGGCATCCTTTCGTAACCGATCCTCCAAACGCAGCTTTGATTTACCATTCGGTCTCTTTCCTTCCGGTTTTCCTATAAGCACCTTCTCTGTAATCCTGTCATCCGCCATCTCTTGGACATGTCTTGCCTATTTCAATTGGATCAGTCTTATATGCGGCTAAGACTCTGGGTTCTTTGTGTAACTAGTATATTTAGAGATTCGTACGTGTCCACCAAAAATTCCATTCTTCACAGTGCCAAAATCCTTCTTAGAGATTTCCTTTTGAAATAAGTAGCGTTTCAAAATTTTGATCGAGTGTCCATGTACGGATCGTTATTTTGTACACTCTAATTTGGTTTTTCCAGTGCGCATCTCTCGATTTTGAGATAGTATTTTTTGATTTCTAGGTGTTGTTTTGCCCGTTGTTGTCTACTCTACAATAATAGCCTGATTGATTATCATATACCACACATTAAAAAAAAAGAAATTAATGTTGCTATCTACTCTACAATAATAGCCTGATTGATTATCATATACCGCACGTTCACAAAAAAAATGAATGTTGCTGTAATAAAACACGTTTCTTTGTTTTTTTATCAGTATTTATTACATACAATATGTACACATGCTGAGATGTCATAGTGTTTTAATAAACAATTAGAACAATGGAATTTTTAAGAATGGTATTAAATGAGAATAATTTATCGGTAAAGGCTCTGCTTATGAGATTTTGATTTGGGGATAACAAAAAGATATATAATAATGAACAACTGGTCATTAAATAAGGAATTATTGCAGATTTATATATTTCTAATGGTTCGAATAAATTAAAATTTTCTTCGGCCTGTGTAATATATTGAAGTTTTTGACTTTGGAAAATTATTACTAAATTAGTGTTCTACATGTAGTTTCACATTATACCACCAGTTTTCTCTGCATAATTATTTATTCAATGACCAGTTAGCTGACCAGTTTAAGGTAAAGAATAATCTTTGACTCCAGCATTGAAGTTTTGAAAAACACAACTCATTTAATTTAATATCCCAGAGAAATAATTGAAAATTTTCTTTTCTTTTCAGTACATCCTTGATTAGGAATGGGGATTTTGCTCGAAAATTACAAATTTCTGCTACTGAGCCAATCTAGTTTCCCCTTCCCCGTTTTCCAGGGTGCTGAAACCTACTCCGGGATCCAAGAAAGTTTTTGACTTCGGCTACTATCCCCCTAAATCGCCCCAAAACCACCCCTAAAGTCTCTTTTCCGATGCAGACATCATTCCAACCCTGTATTTTGGTGAGTTCGCCCTCCCCATAACTTCAGTTGGTAAATCTAGGGCATGGAATTTAAAAAAAATATATTTACAATTTATAGAAAGGGGGTTGTTGGAGGTGAGATGAAGGTAACCAGAGTTATAACCAGGGGTGGCTACAACCCCTCCACGGGGTATATTTAAACTTCTAAGCGTTGTTACAACCCTGGTCGCCTTTTATCCTCCCTCCATCAAACCCATTATCTGAAAATGTTGAATATTTTTTTCCAAAATCCACCCCCTAGAGGGGTTGTAATTACCCCTGGTTATAACCCTGGTCACCTACATCTTCCCTCCAACAAACTCCCTTTTGGAAAATTATAAATATTAAAAAAAAATCCACGCCCTATATGAGTTGAATCGAGGGGTAGGGGTGATTGGGGTCATCCCTCTCTAGAATTACCTTAAGTTATAGTGAGGCCCAATTCACCAAAACACAAGGTTGGATTGATGTGTGCGCCGGGACAGAGACTTTAACAGTAGTTTTGAGGCGATTTCGAGGGGGTGTCCGGGGTTAAAAACTATTTTGGACCCCAGAATCGGTTTCAGAATTCTCGAAAACGTGTGGGGGGGGGGGGGACTAATTTGGTCCAGTAGCAGATACTTGCGTGTCCTTCCGACTTCTGACCTCCACTAAGGCCCGGATGTACCATCTTGTTGAACTTTGGTTCACTGCTGAACAGAGATCAAGTAATGAATTTAAGTTGTACCATTACGGTTCAAGCGTTCTGCAGTGGATTAAGAACAATTTAGTTGAACGGTCCTTTTGGTTGGTTCAAGGAAAGTTCAAGTAGTTCAAGCCCATACATAAATTAACTTAATCTAAATTAAATTGTTATTTGCCGATATTTTAAATATTTCAATGTTTGCATACCCATTTAACTTCTAGCCTTTCTGACGCGCGACTTTTAAATGTTGGAGGAGCAAGCTGCAGAAGATATGTTTGATGAATTAACGGATGATGACGATTTTATGGAGTTGGTGCATCCAACATAATGAATAGAAGACGCTGGAAACATTATAAGCATCGCGTCAATCATTTCACTAAATGGAACAATACAGAATTCCATGTCAGGTTCAGCCTGTCGAAACCTGTTGTAAGATTCGTAATAGGCAGAATTGCAGATGAATACGTAAGGCCCTCCGCCAGTCCCTCGATTTTTCAATTTTTCATCTGCATATTTTTGTTTTGCACGTTTTTCCATATTTTCATATTTTTTGTGTGTATAAAGAGCTTTAAACTGTTGTCCACTACTGCAGTTAAATTTCCTTGTTAGTGTTTCCCAACATTTTTTTTGGCTGGTGAGTATATATCAGTGCCTTTACATTCTAAATGTTTTTGTATTTTTGAATGAGTAACATTAATAATTGTTCTTCAGATGCCGAAAAATATGTTATTCTATCAAATTTCACAGTTTTTTTTTCCTGCCATCTCAAAAAAACTTATAACGTTATAACGCAGTTGGATATAAAATGGTAAATAACATAGACAAAGAAAATTTTTAATTTCTCTATGGTAAATAATAAGTATAAATAAAGTATGGTTAATAACGGTGGAATCATCTTCTTCTGTTAGAGAATTATGTGCCATACTCTGATCCAGTAGTGCCAACCAGCGATGAAACCAAGTTCAACTGAACGAACGTTTAAAACTGATGGTACAACATAATTGCTCCTGAACTGAGTTCATCGTAGAACTGTCGTTCAGTTAAACTTAGCTTGAACGTGCTTTTGGTACAACCGGGCCTAATAGACCCAAATAACCAGTGAAGAGGAAATGGATGATTTCTGAAACACCAATAAAAGTTTTTTCACTTAAAATATTTTACGATTGGCTTATTAGCTAAATATCGTCTTGAAGAAAATCTGGAGAAATGTGAATACAAGAAAAGTTGCAAAAATTGCAGCCTGATTAGGGATTACAGGGGTAATAAGTTCCTATTCTACAGCAGCTATGCAAACAATACTTCCTCTACATTTTCACGTAGGCAAGGGAGCACCACTTATTGCCGTAAGGTTGCGGTAGGTACTTACATTCATACCAGGCGACCTGATTAGTTACGGATTTTGGAGCAAATGCAAGTAGAAACTGAAATAGTTGAAATGCAGACAATCTATGAAGCAACTGGCAAAGGATAACAAGGTTATCTTGTTGTGGGTGCCAGAGCACATTTCTTGGATCGGAGCCGTATTGTGGCTAATATAAGATCCTAAAATGGAAAATGAACAGAAAAAGCCTTACTGGAGAAATACTTGAAGCTCTTGACCTCGAAAAGAACTTAGAAAAGGCCGAATCAACGCCTGAAGATATAGGCAGATATAGATATAGGCAAATTAGCTAGAAAATTACAAACGTAAAAAGCTTGGGAGTTCTGGACAACAACTAGTTGTAGAGGTGTTTTAAAACCTCATGAGCCGTGACCTTCATATGCGCAGAGACATAATCCGCCCTGTTGACTCAGTTACACTTCTTAAAAATATTATATTTATTGTTTACAATTTATCCCGAGCTCTTGTTTATATATACAGCAAGGCAGTGTCTTCAAAAACATACTTATAACTCAGATTAAACTTTGCCTTTTGCGCAATTCGCGGCTCATGAGATTCTGAAACACCTCTAGAGTAGTTCACAAAATATCTTCTAGGTCGGGGTGGATAAGGCTAAAAAGCCGAGCGACTCCTTATACAATCTAACATCGCCCTGTATGTATTTGCCTTATTTACTAAAGACGATTTATGATTATTATAACTTATTTTCAAAAAATTTGCACACCCTCGTATTGCGCTAAATGGTTTAATCCCGTGGCGAATTTTGGTCTAAAATGTAAAGACATAATTCCCTTAAAAAAAAATTAAATTTGTAACAACATTTTTCAAATGTCACTATGTATTTTATATCACTGAATAATTTCCCGAAGAAACTGGCGAGATAAATACGAGTTTAAGAGATTATAAAAGTGGAAACATTTAACAATTTAAAATCCTGGGTGGGTGTATCTTTTCCGGAGAAATGGGAGGGTGAGTCGCAGTCCTTTTGGTATAACTATTTAAACACCTGATACGTATTCAGGCTGGCGAACATAATAAATTCCAATTCACGGCGGTGAATTATTTTAAGAGGTTGGATTATACCGGGTGAAATTATGAAGCGCAAAATGTGCATGTAAATAAGAGATGTAATCCAGTGCTCAAGGTAATCTTTCTAAGCATTAAAATATAAAGTATGGGGAGGATTCGTCCTACATCCGAAATAAGTATCTAATTTGTCAAGCACACTACTGACAACTTCCATTATACGTAAATGTAACTTGCGACGGTGTGCCATTATATTTTGTAACTGTCGCCCTCCATTCATTATACCGTTACTTTCCTCCAACTCACAACATGCATATTTTACGTGCGATATATTTTTATAATCGCGCTTTAATAGGGAATTTCTAAGGGTCGATGCTAAGCCCCGTAAGATCCCTTGTGAAACACAAGGCCAATAATAACACAGCTGCTGCAGCAGTACGAGTTATTATCTATTATTGCGTGTTTTTCCCTATAATTTGAAAAATATACAGAGTGTTCCAAAAGGAACGGCTCAAACTAAAATGTTTTTATAGGTCTGTGAATTTTCTCCTTATTAATTCAAAATTGGGTCCTAGTTGTTAAATCCATCGCTCAAGTAACATAAAAGAGTTACAAACAGTTTTGCAGAGCTAATTACTAATTTTTTGATTTAGGGTTATAAAACAAATTAGTTAAAAGTTTTGCCACACAGCGAAAATATTAGACGGAAAAGTTCTTCTAAGCATAACGGAAGGTAAAGTAAACTTCATATTTCTAAGTCAGATAAAAAAATTCAAAGCTTTGCCGCCTATTACCACTAGGATAGAGCGGGGCATGGATTAAAATAAGAAATTAAGGGAAACTCGCCAGTATCAGTTATAATTTCTAATAATTACGCCGCTCACTCCTAAAATATTTTACGATCTAACGGTCACGACTGTTTACTTAATTTTTTACACACATACATAATGCTGTAAAAGGGCAAGCAGAACGGCACAGGTATTAAGCAGAGACGGACCACAGTCTTCCGCGATATATCGAACGAGTTGTGTTATATTTAGAATATATAGGTTATGTGCTTTATACAATAATAGTGTGTGGTTCAGTGTTTACATTTTATTTTGATTGTGAGTACCTAGAATGTATAATACTTTAACAGATAAGTGAAATTGCTCTTTGTTTAAGCGTATTTTATGTAGTTGTGTAAAAATATTCCGGCAGATGGTGAAATATTCGAGTGTTTTCCGTTTTTTAGTGGCTGTGGTAAAATAATATTGTGATAATGTTCAGGTCTTGGGAGATCCTCAACCTAGCACCAGCAGAGAATTTAACGAAGATATGGGAAATGGTAATGGCTCGCAAATACACAGAGAAAAGTTCTAGACAATATTTATGCAAACATACTAAAAAAGTAGTTTTAAAAGTTTATAAAAATATAAAAGTGAAGGTGAAAAAGGAGCCGTAAAAAGGAGCCGTGGAAATCGGCCTACTTAACAGAAATTTCAGAACGGTCTAAAAAGAAGTATTCGCAAAAATAACACCTTCCCCAAATTTGATGCCAAAGTAGTCGACCTTATTAAAGCCAAAGTTGAAGAAATAACACCAAGTAATTGGAAAAAGTGTATTCAGCATGTCATTAAAATTGAAGATGAATTTATTAAGTTAGAAAAAAGCATCAGCCCTAATCAAGACCGTTTAATAATATCTGTAGATTCAGATACCGACGATGATACCGATTTAGAAAGTGGTTGTGAAGTGTAGAGTGAGTGTAGTGATTAGAGTTTTAAATAAAATGTTACATGTGATTTGATTTAGTGTACATTGTGAATTTATCGTTTCATTAGTGTTTTACATACGTGCAAATGCAATATAACGCGATTTTTATTTATTATATTATATGTATACATATTTTATTTGATAATTATATATATTTTTAGTTTCTTTTTCAGAACTGAATTTATTTATTTTATAGTTATTTATTTGCTGTCCAGAATTGAATTTATTTATTTCAATTATTTCTTTGTTTTCTAGAATTTTATTTATTTATTTAATTTGGGTTAATTAGATTACGGGTTATTGACATAAATTCAATATTTTCTTTATTTAATGAATTTAAAAATTTTCTTTATTTCTTTGACCTATTTTAATAATATCGATAACCTTAACTCTGAACCCACATTTTTTGGCAAGAAATTGCTCGTACCTCCTCGTGGTCCTTGCTGGGCAACAATAATAATTCGATAGGTATACTAAATTATTATTGGCGAAACTGAGCAACAAAAGAATATTTGGTATAATTTTAATTTAGACTAATAAAATTAATCAATGCTCTACCAATTCTCCTTATTCCTATCTTAACACAAGCAAAACAGAACAATTTTTTTAAATTTATCATTATTACTGCAACAAATAACTATTTATTTATCAACCATACATTAAATTAATTAGATTGTAACTCACGGCACAATAATTTTAAGTATGGTCCTGAGCCGCAATAAATTACGTCGGTTTTGACACTTTTATGGCCGAGTTTTATGGCTTTTTTGGGTGTCTCGAGCCGTGTTGTTCACTCCTTTGTCGGGAACTTTTTATATGGCTTAGAAATATGAAGTTCACTTTACACCTGGCTTAGCGTGGAAACAATCAGTGCTTGCGGCTTCAAGGTACACTTGATCGCCTCTAAAGTTTTAGAAGCTACAAATTCTCGCACTATAGCAGATATAGTAAATTCAAGTTTACAAGACATTGGGTGACAAATATGCAGAAAATGGGGACAAGTTCTTATTATTTCTTAGCGATGGAGTGAATTATATGAAAGCTGCTGGAAGAATTTTGAAGGAAACATATCGAAATATACTTACTGCTTGGCACATGAGCTTCATAGGATTGCTGAAACTATTAGGAGGTGCTACCCTAATGTTGATAATTAATAGCTAGTGCAAAGAAAGTTTTTCTTAAAGCACCAAGTTGTATGCGATTGTTTCACGAAATTCTACCAAGTACTCCATTACCTCCACAACCCATTACAACACGATGGGGAACTTGGCTAAAGGCAGCATCGTACTATTACTGTCATTTTAAAAATGTGATATCCGTAATACAGCAGTAAAATCCGAATGAGACCGTTGCTATTTTACAGGCACAACAGGCATTTATGGATCCTCCAGATTTTCTCACACGAATGTTCTTCAAGAGCTCCAATAGCCATATGGGACCCTCAGTATCAGCCATATTAGAATTTACTACATTGGATGCAATAAACGTTGTATTCAATTTTCGTTAATACATTTTTCATTTACAGGGAGATATTGCTAAAAAAATCCCGGATATGTTACAATGACATGTGTAATAGACTTTTTAAATAGCAAAGAAGTAGACTTTGCTACACCGGGCATAAATGTGGTGACTTTGCGAAAATTTAGATATTTTAAGTATGCCCCAGTTACATCTGTCGACGTCGAGCAGTCCTTCTCGCAATATACATGGATTTTCAATGAAAGACGCTGACGTTTAACTCCAAAACATTTAGAACAGATATTAGTAATACACTTTTATTCTTGTAATCGGCACTGAAAAATACTTGTGTATGTTAATTCAGTGTTAAGTACGTCCCCTTATAACTCCAGTTCTCTTCGAGAAAGTGTTTATAACAAATTGACTTTATCATCTTTGGATAATATGGAATTCGCGAAAAAAATTTCAAGGTAAGATATTGTTTCACACATGTAAGCAAACTTTTATGCGCTGACACATAACCACCTAAAGCCAACCCTGGTTTTACCACATGTACGATAGATAATTCCGACCTCTGGTAATAAATAACTGACGCAGATGAAGTTTACAGCATGAGCCGCAGGCAACCATATTAATCATCTTAATAGAAACAACAAAACTTTAGCAAAAAATTATAATAAGATTTGTCCATTTCTTATTGTCTTTGACTGTACATTGTAGAAGCAGAAAAACTTGTTTACAAAGGAACTAGTCAAACATGAAAGATATTTTTTTAGAATAGCTAAAACGTTTTCCCATTCTGTGATATAATTGAGTATCCATAGAAAAGACTTATCATGTGCTGTTTCTCTTTGAGAAATGTGGAGCAGTTTGTACATAAAAAAATGTACTCAATTTAATAATATATGTACTCCTTAAAACTAAATCGCTTTTATTCATAAAAAGAGAAGTATAATAAACTTTTTGCTCTTGCCCAAGAATCATACCTTGAAGATGAACTATGTTTTATTAATTTCTACTTGGTTTAGAGGTAAACGCATTTACTCCTAAGACTAGGGTTCCGGGGTTCGCTTCCCACAGCATACAGGAAATGTGAAATATTTAAAAAATCAATGAAAGTGTTGCTTCAAGCGACTAGAAATATTAGTAGCAACGATACCAACGACTCAACCAGCGCGGCCAAAGAAGATTTTCAGCGACTCAAGTAAACGAAGCAAAAGAAGAAAACTCACAGGAACTGTTAGTCATAGTTACTATACTAATGCAGCTCTTTCAGAATTTGTAATAAAAAAAATTGATAAATGAGCCAATTGGAAAGTTCTATTACATTCAAGATCGCATAGATCCGGATGAGTTTTCTATATTCCTATAGTAGGGATGCTATGTAGTGATCACATATAAGTATTGCTACTTTTGAACATATTTAGAAACTTTTTGAAAGCGAAGCGACAGTATAAACTTATTAAGTAAAAAATTACGTAAACTGAAAATTACTTCGAAAATAAGGATGAAACTTTTGTGAATTTGTACTGGTTTATGATTCATATATCACGAAATAATGGAGTTTCAAGTGTCCATATAGATAGAATACTATGTTCTCGAAGTTAGAACACTTTTCATCCCAAAAAATTAATTTCGCGGGTGAAATAACGCTAAAAATGAAAGAAAAATGCTCTAGGTAAAGACAGGCAGACAGTCAAACACTTAGATAAAAAAGGCCTCTCGAAAGTCTACTTTTGTGCTTATTTTTTTATTGTCGATACACTGTGTGTAATAAAGACATTTATTATTATTATTGATAATATTATCCCAACTAAATGCGGCTGAAGCACAATAACAATTTTGGCCAACTTCTCGACGCAAAAACCCCACTGTACGGTGTTAATATAATAATTCCGTTCAATATTTGAAATTAGTACCAACAGAGATTATTAAAACTGACACATCTCAAACATAACTGTAAAACTCAGGTGTTTTTTATGAAGTTTTAATGTCTTTTGCATATTTCAAATTTTTACTCAACGCCCGCGTCCCGTTCATTTGATTTCCACCTTCTATTCGGTAAATCCATTAGTCAGACGTATTATTCGTATTTACGATCCGTGTGGACAACATAAAACTTTTATGAATGGAGGTTGAGCCGATACATTTTTCATATATTCAACGTTGATAGATGTTACAGCATATAAAATGTAATACTTGAGTTGAAAAATTCTAAAAAATGGGAGTTTTAAATATAGGACAGGTGGATGTAAAATATTGTCCCACAGAGTGGTTGCATAGGCATTAACCTTCTCCACTTTGTCGCTATACAGAGTGTCTCGTACATAGGTGGTTGTAGAGAGCATCTACATGTAGATAAGGTCAAAAATATGGTGATTTTATATAATTTATCTCTATCTTTTCTTGTACATCCGTGAAGATACTGCAGTCCAAACTAGCTAATAAAATTGAAAGCGTCATATATAAAATTTGATAGTTCCATTTCAGATTATGCTAAATTTAATTTTAAAATATTTACGGGGGAAAACCGAGCAACCAGTGACCATAACCTGTTCAGGGTTTATTAACTTTTACTTACAGAGACCTTTGCCGCATAATATACAATTTACTGATGGCATTAGATTATCGAGCAACACTAAGTTGCTCGGTACTCACTTGGATAATAAATTGACATGGGATTTACACATTGAACATGTCTGTAGTGAGTTGAATAAAGCCTATTTTGCAATTAAAAAGTGCACTAGATGAGTCCAGCCTTGTAAACACCTACTATGCATTAGCATATACCCATATATCCGACAACACAATGTGCTGGGGAAGTGCAAAACATGGAGACCGAGTCTTTATGTGCCAAAAGAGATTCATAAGATTAATGGTGATTTGTTGAGCATACGAAATCACTAGACAACAGCTTTTAAACGATCTTCACATTGTATATGTATGATATTGTATAATAACTTACCACATGAAATTAGAAAAATCACAAGATATAATTGTTACAAAAACGCAGTAAAAATCTTGGTAAGAGATGGTGGCTAGTAGAGGTGTTTTAAAACCTCATGAGCCGTGACCTTCATATGCGCAGAGACGTAATCCGTCCTGTTGGCTCAGTTACATTTCTTAAAAATATTATATTTATTGTTTACAATTTATCCCGAGCTCTTGTTTATGTATACAGCAAGGCAGCCTCCAGTGTCTTCAAAAACATACTTATAACTCAGATTAAACTTTGCCTTTTGCGCATTTCGCGGCTCATGAGATTCTGAAACACCTCTATTAATGTATTTTTGACCAGATAGATAAGTAATTTAGTGTTGTGTTTTTTTACTTACTTATATTATGTTATTTTATACAAGGTGTCTAGACATGCATTGTCTTATTTATATTTTTACAAAGTATTTGTGTATGCTCTTTACTTACGTGTTATACACGTCATTTCATTTATATTTATATTGTAGTAATTATTCTTTTAATTTATATTGTACTACAAAATTGACTTGCCATATTTACATTCTTGTATCGTAGTAGTGAATAAAGTATTATTATTATGTTATTGTCTTCCTAGCGAGCCTATAGATTGGGTCAAAACAATACTAATGATACCTATAGATCTGTTTCCAAGCTATCAGCAAACACTTTTTCAAAATGAACATTTAAGAGTGAATAGCTACGGAAGAGGGCCCACAGTGGGAAATTTACCACTTTTCTTTTTGGACAAAACTGCATTTGACCGATTTGAATATATATATTTTTTAAATACTCGTGAATGATTCTAGTTTACCCTCCGATTGCTACAATTTAAATATACAGGGTTGGGCAATAGTCCCGGAACGGCTCGATTACAGCCGAACGGGACCTCGTATCAACTTCGGGTTTTCGACACTGTATTCAGCGAAATTTTTAGAACTTCTTGACATGTATTTCAGGACCGTGACGTCATTACGTTCGGAGGTGTGACATAAGTGTCAATTTTTTAAAATGAAACACCCGGTATATTTTTTTATATTTGTATACTTTAAGGAGTCCCAAATTAAACGATGTAACGTTTGTATGGATTCTGTTATCTAACGTGGTCTCAATAAGGGAAAATTAGAAATTACAATCGTAATTAACAGAGAATAGTTTTATTTTATTAAATGTTCAAATTGGAATCCTTCCACTCCCTGACAATGTGCTAGCCTGTCCACAAATTCCCGCTGAACACTTTGGAGGGACTGAGGTGTAATATTATCAGCAACCGCTAGAATTCTTTCTTGAAGCTCTTGTGCCGTGGCAGGTCTTGTGCGATACACCACATACTTCAAATGACCCCAGAAAAAAATCAAGAGGGGTTAGGTCAGGTGACCTAGCTGGCCATTCGATATTACCCCTTCTACCTACCCATCTCCTTGGAAAGACAGTGTCCAAAAAATCTCTTACAATTCTGGCATAGTGTGGCGGAGCTCCGTCTTGCTGGAAGTACACGTCATTTGCGATCACCTGAGGATTTTCGCGGTTGGGAAATATCTGAATTACAGCGGGTATAACTCTTTCGCGTAATAAAGTTAAATAGGTATCAGCAGTTAAATTACCATTTAGAAAAAACGGCCCTATTACATGTGTTCCAATTATACCCGCCCAGACATTTACTTTTTGTGGATGTTGTGTGAGCATTTCTTCCATCCAATGTGGATTCTCAGCAGACCAATAGCGACAATTGTGAATTGTGGTGTCTCGTCTAAGAAATTCATAATTTGTTGGCAAAACTGCATTCGACGATCAGGGTCATCTTCCGCAAGTTCCTGAAGTAAGCTGACTTTGTAGTGATGTATTTTATTTCTCCTGAGTATTCTTCTAATGGATCTTTCACTGTTACCAGTTTCTAATGAATGTTTCGGAATTGACGTTTTAGGCTCCTCCTGAATCGCTAACAGTACATCTAAAGCTCTGTCGTCGTTTGTCGCTGTTTTTGGGCGGCCAGTTTTTGGTAAATTCTTGACATTTCTGTGAGTCTTAGTTTTGTAAAAAAAATGGTAAAAAAGGAGTGTCTTTTTTGGATACAGTTGTTTGGATATCCACTGTTCTCTGTTAATTACGATTGTAATTTCTAATTTTCCCTTATTGAGACCACATTACATAACAGAATCCATACAAACGTTACGTCGTTGAATTCGGGACTCCTTAAAGTATATAAATATGGAAAAATATATCGGGTGTTTCATTTAAAAAAATTGACACTTATGTCACACCTCCGAACGTAATGACGGTCCTGAAATACATGTCAAGAAGTTCTAAAAATTTCGCTGAATACAGTGTCGAAAACCCGAGGTTGATACGGGGGTCCCGTTCGGCTGTAATCGAGCCGTTCCGGGACTATTGCCCAACCCTGTATATTCCTCTGATGAACATATCTGACCCAGTATTGTAAGATTAAAACTTTTTTTTTTTTAACAAAAATAGTGACTGCCCTATATTGTATCACCGTAATTTTGTAGTTGCATTTCATATTTCTTGGGTCGCTGTTTAAGAATATGATACAGAAGTGGTCCAATTTTGTAATATTGGTAATTTTTTGGTTTTTAGGCACTTTTTTGGATTTTCCGATATATAATTTCTTACTTTAGGCTGTTTAATTATTTTACTATTTTTCAATTACCGATTACGAACAGGTTATCCAACTTGTACAAAAATAGTCAATTTTCAACAACAGCGTAAAGCAACAAATGATATACCGAAAACCGCAAAAAGTGCCTAAAAACAAAAAAATGGCCAATACTTAAAAATTGGACCACTTTTGGACAAATTGCGCATCATATAGCGACCCTAAAACTACAAAATTACGGTGATCTACAATATATTTAGTCACCACTTTTGTTGAAAAATTGTTTTTAAATGTAAATTCTGGTGAATGTATTAATAAAACACAAGACTTTTTTTCCTCTATGACTTTTCCTAAAGTGTACTTTATCCGGAAAACACGAAAAGAGACCCATATCGTATAGTGGAATATCTCGTAAACCAGGAAATTTTAAAATCTGGAAAAATTCAGAGCTATAGGTTAAATTTTGGTCTCTTGTAACTTTTTTGTAACGTGCATATTTTCCGAGTTTTCAACAGTTTTTCACGATCAAAAACGTGCCTTTGACAATGTTCCGATAATGGATCAGATACGTTCATCAGAAGAATAGATATTTAAATTGTAGCAATTGGAGGGTAAATTAGAATCATTTACGAGTATTAAAAAAACACTCGGTCAACAACTGTGCGTCAAATGCCCTTTTACCCAAACAAAGTGGTGAATTTCCCACTGTGGGGTGCCCTAGAGAAAAAACATGGTACATTTAATGTTACTTTAACCCAAACTATACGCTCCCGGAATATTACCCCATAACCCAGACACACCCTGTATATTTTCAATCTTTGCATTTCAATTTAAAAAGTCAAGAGCCGTCGAAGTTGAATATTTTTGTGGAAATGTTGAATCATTGGTTTATGTACGAACTTTTTATATATTTTTTACGCATGAGCTTAGCCGATCAGAGTTTTTCATTTTGTTTCTTTATATATTTTCAAATATCTGCATTCCCGTTTAAAAAAAGAAGGGCTGCCGAAGTTGAATATTTCTCTAGAAATTTTGAATTAGCAGCTTTGTGTACATCGTTTTTACTTTTTTTGTTTGTGTTTTATCTTCTATCTTTTTAACGGATAAATCAATTTAGATTTGGTTTTTATCATCCGATTCAATATTTCTACAGGAATATTTGAGTTTCGGCCACCATTTTGGTTTCGTCATATTGAAATATCAAAAACTGATTCGATCGCAATGAAATTGAAAGCACATGTATTTTACCACTTCAAGTCTAGAGTAAAAAAAATTATGTCGCGCTGAACACGATTCCTGTGTCCGTTTAGCTCCATCACCCACCATTTTCTAGTAAATCGCGAAAATAACCTAAAACATTCAACTTTCAGGTTATTTTGGCGATTTACTAAAAATTGGCAGGTGATGCAGCTAAACATACATAGAAGTTAACCAATGGAGTCTTAGAAGCAGACCGCGTTTTTTTGTGTGCCTATGTAATTAATTATATACAATATATATTTCATGTTAAATCAGTTATAATTCAATGTGATAATACAATGTGGGATCAGTCAAATATCAAACTAAGACTTTTATTTCCCAGGGAAATTTCCTTAAAAATTATTATTCCATGAAAAGCTACAAAGTAATTCAGTGACTATTTTGGAGTCTGTAGGTGGAGTAACCACTTAATCTACTTAAGAATAAAAATAATATGTTCAATATAATTAATTAATATTCTCATTGAACTTACGTGGTGTCTGGTACATGAGTTTTGTAGCATAGTAGCATCCTTACCTAAAAACAAAAAACATAATATTAATATACACCCTTTTCAATTTTAAATTTAATGTTAAAAAAAAATCTAAAAACATCCTCATTTTAATATACAGGGTGCGCCAAAGTTCTGATTTTGGTCGATTACGGCTGTATTTGAAATGGTGGAAATATATTGTCTATAGATTATTTTCTTGATTTTCAATTCTGAATAACCAGAAAATATGTACAATTATACAGGGTACTCCGTTTTCGTTGTCCGAGCAACAACTTCGTTATTTTAAATGGAACACCCTATATTTTTTTCCTTTATCGAGTTACCCATCTAATTATATTCATAATTCTATTAAGGTGGTAGGTACTTAAAATGAACCGTTTACGATATAAAAAAGATTTTTTGACAAAAAGTGAGGTTTGCGGATAAGTTTTTGAGTACCTCTGATTTCATAGACAAGAGAGTTTTCAAAATTCTGCTTATACTGTTATGTTGAGCATATTAAGGGCTAGTAGGGCAGAAACATTATTAATATTAATCTTATACAGAGTGCTGAAAAAATTGAGTTTAATGTTTCGCTAATAAAAAAGGCCGTAATTCAATTTTTTCAAATGGGACGTACTATTTTCAGTTCTGTCATCTAATGAAGTGTTAAATTATCTTTCCATTGATATATCATAGTAGGTATTTATCTTTAGGAGTTGCATAGATATTAAGGTTAATTGTCTGGATCAGTCATTTTTCTTGCTGGAACTTCATGAGGTTTGTACTGCACTTCACCAGTTTCGATAAATCTGTCTCTAAGATTACTAAATGCAGGTTCTAAAGGGTGTCTCCTTTCAGGATATCTGGTTTTATAGACTCGGGATGCTAAGAGGCTGTTCCTTGAGCACTCCCCCAGAATAAAAATCATGTCAACCATTTCTTCCCGCGAATAATTCATATTTAATATAATTATATGCAAATGCAACTTGGAAATGGAACTGTAAAAGCTACTAGTATTTTATTAAAGACAATCAAAACAAAAGCACTTACCGATATAGCAGTAACACAAAACTTTAGAACATCCACAGACACGTGTTTTGACATCTATGTCTCTTCGGTGCGGCTTTTTCTAAAGTTCACAATCAACTGAAATATGTAAGCAAATACTCGTGTTATAACTATCAAAGGATTACCAGAACAGGATATTAAAAATTAAAATTAGATTATAGGAAATTCCCCGTAAAGGGATAATTATCAATATAATTATATGCAAATGCAACTTCCTGGAACTGTAAAAGCTACTAGTATTTTATTAGCTAATAAAATACTAGTAGCTTTTACAGTTCCAGGAAGTTGCATTTGCATATAATTATATTGATAATAAAATATAAAAATAATTAATAAAATACTAGTAGCTTTTACAGTTCCAGGAAGTTGCATTTGCATATAATTATATTGATAATTATCCCTTTACGGGGAATTTCCTATAATCTAATTTTAATTTTTAATATCCTGTTCTGGTAATCCTTTGATAGTTATAACACGAGTATTTGCTTACATATTTCAGTTGATTGTGAACTTTAGAAAAAGCCGCACCGAAGAGACATAGATGTCAAAACACGTGTCTGTGGATGTTCTAAAGTTTTGTGTTACTGCTATATCGGTAAGTGCTTTTGTTTTGATTGTCTTTAATAAAATACTAGTAGCTTTTACAGTTCCATTTCCAAGTTGCATTTGCATATAATTATATTAAATATGAATTATTCGCGGGAAGAAATGGTTGACATGATTTTTATTCTGGGGGAGTGCTCAAGGAACAGCCTCTTAGCATCCCGAGTCTATAAAACCAGATATCCTGAAAGGAGACACCCTTTAGAACCTGCATTTAGTAATCTTAGAGACAGATTTATCGAAACTGGTGAAGTGCAGTACAAACCTCATGAAGTTCCAGCAAGAAAAATGACTGATCCAGACAATTAACCTTAATATCTATGCAACTCCTAAAGATAAATACCTACTATGATATATCAATGGAAAGATAATTTAACACTTCATTAGATGACAGAACTGAAAATAGTACGTCCCATTTGAAAAAATTGAATTACGGCCTTTTTTATTAGCGAAACATTAAACTCAATTTTTTCAGCACTCTGTATAAGATTAATATTAATAATGTTTCTGCCCTACTAGCCCTTAATATGCTCAACATAACAGTATAAGCAGAATTTTGAAAACTCTCTTGTCTATGAAATCAGAGGTACTCAAAAACTTATCCGCAAACCTCACTTTTTGTCAAAAAATCTTTTTTATATCGTAAACGGTTCATTTTAAGTACCTACCACCTTAATAGAATTATGAATATAATTAGATGGGTAACTCGATAAAGGAAAAAAATATAGGGTGTTCCATTTAAAATAACGAAGTTGTTGCTCGGACAACGAAAACGGAGTACCCTGTATAATTGTACATATTTTCTGGTTATTCAGAATTGAAAATCAAGAAAATAATCTATAGACAATATATTTCCACCATTTCAAATACAGCCGTAATCGACCAAAATCAGAACTTTGGCGCACCCTGTATACAGTAAGCGGCAAGCAAGTGCGTACATCGGACCGCATTTATTTGCGAAATAAATGGGCAACCGAATTGCAACGCACGCATGTGTGATCCCAGCGTTTATGGGTATTTAACAGGCAATCACAGACTCAGTACTACGTTGTTGTTGTTGTTGTCGTTTGGGGGGGAGGGGGGGTGGTGTTGGCTGAACGCATATTCAATTATTCAATATACAATGTATACGTATGTCACAGCAGAATTAATTATACTCATAGAACATTCTTAAACACCATACTTTTGAGACGAAAAATAAAGAATTATAATAAATGTTCACCTAGGCCCTCTCCTTGAGCTGAACAATAACCTACTAGATAATAAAAGCTTCGTCTGACAATATTTACAATATATTATGGCTAATGTGTTCGAAAACGTTTGCGATTTTCAACCGCAACTACTCGAGAATATTAGCTATGTTCTACAGGAATCCATTTTGATATTTTATGTAGTCATTTGGAACCAGATCAGGAGACCTAGCAGGCCACAAGATGGTACTGCGGCACAATCATGAGGACAACAACTACCTTGTTGAAATCAGATCTCGTTAAATCTTCGCCCTACGTTTGTCCAATTTCAGGAATAATGTGCTGCTGCAATAGATTCAAGTACTTAAGGCCGTTTAGTGTACCATCATTAATAAATGAAGTGATCATATGATCTCCCAGCATACCATTCCATACACTTAATTTCTGGGGATATTAAGTTCATAATGCAAAAACTCGATGCAGATTTTCCTGAGACCAATAATTAATGAACGATTGACGAATTATGTCGATCATGCAAGATGATACATCAGTGAAAACAATATTTTTGACGGTTCGGCCTCTTCATTACACTTTCACAAAATGTAATTCGTCTGATATTGTCCTCGGAAAATATCTCATGGGTTTTTCTTACCGTGTATGATCGATAACTAGTTTTCTTAAGAATCCTTCTTAGTGCCTTGCCACTTGAATCTACTGTCTCAGCAATTGCTTTAGCAGAAACTGTGGGATTTTCATTAACAGATGCCAAAACCATTCTTTCCCTCAGTTCATTATCATTATTGTGTTGTGGGACAGATTTCTCTTTAATAATAATAATAATAATAACCTTTTAATTCCACATTAAATGCATAGTGTTTCCAAAGTATACACAAGAAATGAATATACAATGAATGTGAGAACTATTGCCCCAGTTGATTATACCGTATCTCCATATGAGAGTGGAAGCATAATATAACGTTACCAGAATATCACGGTTGCAATGGTTAGCTAAAAATCGTAACCCATAACAGCAACTTGCCGATTTATTAGTTAATGCCTCTACATGGTGGTTCCATTGCAAATTTCTGTCAAAGTAAACTCCAAAAATTTTTGTTGAATTGGCTAAGATAATGTCTTCCAAGAAAAACGCACCCATATTTTTTATGATTCGACTGTTTGTGACTAATGCAGGACGAGGTCTAATTGGATATTTAGTTCGAAATATTTCTTGAATTGTAAACATTCATACACTTCTGCTTAAAGTAGAATAAATATAAATATCTTCGTATAGCACGCGATAAGCCCCAGTCAGCCGTCTCGATCACAAGAGTCTGGGTACACAGAAATGCCTAAGGTTCGAGCATGCGCATTACCTTGTAAATGTGTAATAAATATAAAATAAATAAATTCCGCAAGTTGAGAAATTGAAATATTTCGTGTCATTTTGTGAAAAAAAAGGCGGGTGATACCCTCGTAGCCCCCTTTTCTTTGTCTGCGACGCTAATACTGCCTGCGGCGCTAATAATTATTAACAATTAGATATCAGAATAAAAACGTACAAACCTGACCTAAAGAAATCACACGAAAGAATGAAATTATTATAGGAAAAAGAAGGAAAATCTAAATAAATCAGAAAAGAATTTGTGAAAAAATATATTAATCATTACAAATTTAAGGAAACAAAAATCAGAGGCGGTAAGATATTGAACCTGGGACCTTTCGCCTGGTAAACGAAATCATTACCTATGCGCCAACCTTTAGGTTGACGGTAAACACTAGAGTAATGAATAAATAGTCAGACAAATAATATCACACGCGCATGATCGAAAATTTCGCAATTGGATGTACCAAGACGCTTATGTCTCGATCGAGCCCTTACCATTTACATTCCTTTGTATCGTTGCATATTGAATCTGCTTAGCACCTGTGAATATGAAATGTCTACAAAGACATAAATTCGTCCGTATGCGTACATGACTGCCGCTGTCTGTATAAATGCAAAGTAAGACCAGAATTTTATTTCTTTAAAGTTATTCTTGCACGTTTGAGGATTCGGTATACCGAAAATATATTGGAAAAATATACCTCTGCGCAATAAGTATATTGGTAAACATAATGGAATTTTCCCAAAAACAGACTTTCATGCCTTAAACGTGAGTCATCTTGCGTAAATTATTATCGCGATAGATCCCCTCTATTATTTCGGAACAGATATATTGTAGATGAAACTTTAGATAATAAAACTTCACAATAAAGCTTACAGGTTAAACAATCGTCGAGTTATTGTAGGCCTAAGAACTTAACATTATTAGAAATAGGTTCAGTTCTCTATTTTAATGTTTAAATTATCTTTTCTTTCTTCTACCATGAAATTTGAACTTCTCCGATGTCGACATATAAGGTATTATAGAAAAACCAATGATTTAAATTATTTAAAACAACACTAAAATTATGTCCCAAAACAGTATCAGATGGATTTGGTATTGAGATGGATATGTATCAGCATACATTGTAAAATGTGCAGTTGATGGCAGTCAGTATCGTTAACAAATAAAATAAAAAGCACAGGACCCAAAATAGAACCCTATGGAACACTTAGAGCTAAATTTAACACTGCATACGATGGTTTTGCTTTTATGATTTAAATTTACATATTAACTTCGATTTAGAGAAATGCAGTAATCCAATTTAATGACCACGTATACCATAATCAAATAATTTAGATATTAATAAGCTATCTTAATCTAAAATAACACTGAGATTTATTGTTTGTGTTCATTTCAACATTAATAAGTTTATTTGTTTAAAGTTTAATTAATGTACAAGCCATCCTAATCTATTTTAGTTGTTCCTGAAAATATGGATTTTCCTTTTGCGTTTAATTATAAAGGCAGATTGTTGTTCATTTGTGATAATATTGCGTTTCAAAATTGAATGGATACGTTTACACTTTTAAAGATTTTAATCTGCTATATTTATAATTCGTGCACATTACAAGAGGCAAAATAATTTAATAAATATGTTATTATTCTAAATATATTATTCTCACACCACTAAAATTCCGCGGAATTTTGATGTTATTCATGAGTTGATTTAAATACCTTTTTGATACAGCCAAACCTGAAAATAATAATTAACAAAGTTGTATATAAATCGATTTCAAAACATTAAACTCAAAGTTTGTACGTAGGTGTGTTACAGACCTAACTTTGTTGGCTGAAACTTTATTTTAATCTTAGTGGTTATGTGAAATAGCACAATACAAGTATTCATATTTTACCATTTCCAGCATTTAATAAAATATTTATACTACTTTAGATGTGAAAAAATTAAAATAGTTATTTATGACTTATGACACAATGGGGATAACAGAATGTAAAAATTTATACGTTCGAGAAATAAGGCACCTCATAATAGAAAAATAAAGTACTAGATCTATGAGCTCGCCAAGACTAGGCTAATCAAAGAAACACGCTTTTTCTTAAATAAAATGGTTCTCGGTTAAATTTTCTGAATTTTCAGTATTATAGATCTCAAAGTAGCATAGGCCCAATCCAGTCCTATGACTAGTTTTTGAGGTACAGGGTGTTAAAGTTAAAAAGTGGCTATTTTTATAAAATATATTCATGGAAATTGAAGGATTCGATAAATTTGTATCATTCCTGTAAGGTCAGATAATATATTCTGATAAAAATATGCGCTTATATACAGGGTGAGTCACCAATAACACGAAGTGAATTTTTAAAATCGATGTGTTTATGATGAAAAAACTAAATTTTGAGAAAATTTTTAAATGTACTGTTTAACAATTACCGAAATTCCCAATTTATATATTTTATACAAGGCGAGTCAAAAATATGGAAACATGTGATCCATTCTAATCAGACGCCATGTATATTTTAATATATATTGATTATCCATTGACAGCTGATTCCAAATATACATAATTTTAGAGGGATCCACTGAGTGATACGAAAGATAAACCACAAGAAAGATGCCGAAAAACTGTTTTATTTTTAAATCGTTCTGAAATTCAAAATTTCGTCGGTTAATTTCCGTAATTCTTTCAAATTGTGTTTATTGTGTATACATTAACAGAGTGCCAAAAATTCAAAATCTTGCTACTACTGGTTCTCGAGATTTAAAGCGAAAAATTTTACCATGCGTGTATTTACCTTCCACATAAACATGCCATGCCGGCCATGGAAATGAATGTTTCATAGAATAAGAGTAATCGTCCATAATATTTATCGATGAAAGGTCTGCAGTTCTCTCATAATAGAGCTTAATGTGATACCTTCGTCATGGAATAAACCGTTTTATTTTTTTTAAATTTTGACATGATGTTTTACGGACGCCACATTGGATTTATGTATTGCAAGGCACGACAACGAATCTCTTGGTACCCCATTCATCAAAATCCATCCAGTACTTTATATTCTTCGAGCTGGTTCATTGGATATGCAACACATGAGCCAAATATTCATTATCCATCTACAAACCTTCTTAAATGTATTGTTGATGGGGCAAACAGATTACCACCAGAAAATATCGACCCTGATTCTGAAATAGTGGAAAACTGAGAAACTGCACCACATGTTTTCTTATATCAGTTATCATCTAATGCTATTTAAAATTCTTGATTATTTTTCTTACACTTTCATTATTAGTTATTGTTTTAAACAGCCCTGTTGGAAAAAGACACTATTAGTTTTATATAATTTATTTAGTAAAATTTTAACACCAATTTTCGATAATAATTTGGACAAAACAATACATAGTATCTGCGTCCACAGGTTGTAGGTTTCTGTCAGTATTCATTAATTTCTTTAAATCAATATTAGCTACTAGGAATATAGTATAGTGGATTAGGCCTAACGGGGATACCACTATAACAAAAAACTCATCAGAAATTCTACCCGTGGTGATGAGGAAACGAGTTTACTCTTTGAATTACTTCTAAGTTACTCGCATAGTGTAGTTTATTAAATCTGCAACACAAGGATACCTATAGCAGAGTTAGCGGAAACCGAGTTTAATGACATCTCGTCCGAAGTATCCTCCATTTTTCGAGCATTGTTAGAGTACCTTGAATACTATAGTCAGTTTACTTATAGTCGGTATGTTAAAGTTTATTTCATATTTACATCACTCTATTAACGCATACACAATAAACACAATTTGAAAGAATTACGGAAATTTACTGACGAAATTCTGGATTACAGGATTTAAAAAAAGTTTTTCGGCGTCTTTCTTGTGTTTTTTTTTTTTTATCACCCTGTGGACCCCGCTAAAATTACATATGTTTGGAATCAGCTGTCAATGGAAAATCAGTATATATTAAAATATACAGGACGTCTTGTTAGACTGAGTCACACGTGTTTCCATATTTTTGACTCGCCCTGTATAAAATATACAAATCGGGAATTCCGGTAATTATGAAAAAAAATATATTTCATTTCAAAAATGATTTCTAAAGAATTTTGTTGTTTCAGCATAAACACATCGATTTTAAAAATTCACTTGTGTTATTGGTGGCTCACCCTGTATATAAGGGCATATTTTTACCACAATAGATTATCTGGCGTTACAGGAATGATATTCGCGAAAAAAAATTTAATCGAATCCTTCAATTGCCATGAATATATGTTATAGAAATAGCCACTTTTTAATTTTAACACCTTGTATCTCAAAAAGTAGTCATTAGATTAGATTGGGCCCATGTTACTCTTGTTACATCTATAACATACTAAAAATTCAGAAAATTTAACCGAGAACCGTTTTATATGAGAAAAAGTGCGGGGTCTTTTTTCATATGTTCAACAACCTGAAAATATGAATTCTGAAGTTTCAACTCTGCAACATAGTGGTAGTATTTCTTTTTTTAATTGTATTGTTTATGTTTAACATTGTAAGCTTTATACTGAGTTTTTACTTTTAATTTGATTTCACTTGTCACATGTCATTTATATAATCTAACGGACAATAAAGATTATTATTATTGTCCCGTAATGACGAATCACCCTGTATGTTGTTCTAAAATGTATAAATATTCTCTATTACATTCAACCAGTAAATATTTTCTGCCGATACATCTAACAAATATTAGATGACAGCAAACTCGCTATTTCTGGTTTCTATATTACAACAGATTCCCACTTTTTGTGTTCACTCTTTCTGGTGCGTGTTTATAATACAATGTCCAGAGAGATCCCTGGATGACAAGCTTCACTTGTGAGCCTGTCCGTTTTCATTTAGTATTACTTCCTGACTTTTATTTCTTTTTGTACTCCTTGTTTCCAGTTTATTTATTTCCTTGCTTTTTATTTCGATTGCAAATTTTTCTGTGAATTTGCGTTGTAAGCATTCACGTTTTCCGTTAGTGACCGACTCAAAGCAAAAAAAAAATAATGTCCGGACTACTGCGTGTTGAATAATAATATATCTTTGAATAAAAAACAAAATCTTCAAGAATAAGGGGTTTCTATTATTTCTTATCCAACGTACGATACGTATAAAACCTTTATAAAACACAAGTACCTCTAAACAATATATTAACGAAAGAATGTATCGCCAGGCTACTATTACTTTCCTTCAATGGTTATAAAGAACGTTACCTGAGGTTGAGGAAATTACCATTTATATGATTTATAAAAGTATCTGGATATTGCGTAAATTGTTAACAATATGAAAAAATTTAAGATTAATGATTCAAACTTGACTGAAAAACAAAAACAGTTTTGATATAATTAAGAAAATAACAATTCGTTTACTGAGTTGCTTTGAAAAAGACTTGAAATCTTGAAAGTCATCATAATTCATTGGTACAATTCTATAGGGAGGGCTGTTTTCGCCACATTAATCAAATTATAGGATGAAGCTGGGCAGGGATATATATCTCCTGCAGAAAAAATTGCATTGAAAATTGCACTATGAGCAGAATCACCCTCGTTGTGCCCATGTGAAATTTCGAAATATGGTAAAGATATTTCTTCGAAACCATGAGAATTTACTCAAATAATACAGTAACGTTGTAGGGATGATAATATTTTGGTCCAAAACAGTCAGCCAATAAAGTAACTCTCGTTACAGGTTGTTTGTATTCTTCTAATACCTTATAGAGACAGGTTGCGACCTTGGAAGAACGACGCTTACTTATGGCCCCATTTCAGACAAAGCAGAAACCTTCCTTATTAGCAATATCGTAAATTGATAAGTTGAAATTTGACAATCGGCTTTTATAAAAAAGCGTTTTCCTTTGAAATAGGCAGATATAATAACTTGCTGCAAATCAACTATGCCATATAATATGGTTTTATCTTTTTGGGCTTCCTCTTTACATTTAGATTTAATTTTCCTGACAACGATTTTTTCTGCAATATGAACATTGTACCTGTCTTCTAAACAATTGTTTACATTTTCGTCACCTGTTCGATAAGTTACACATAGTGAACATTGATCCTTCTTGGGTGGCAGGAAAGATAAGTTTTTGAACAAGTTTATCTGTTTTACGCCTTTACGTGAGAAACCACGTAGAGACTTTGGCAGATACGCCCTCGATGCTTATATCGTTTGTGACGAAACTATAAGATATACAGCTGCGCCACTTCGTGAGATGAGAAGTGCACCCAAAGAAAGCCTAGAACCGGCATAACTCAATTTTGCATTTTTTGTTAGTTACGCCCATACGTGATAAGGGGGACGAAATGTTCAATATGGGCACCATCTATGTCAATTTTGGGTGCCCCCTTCAGAGGCCCGCGGCGCCCTTAGGGGGGGATTTCGGGATCCACATTTATAATATAAACTTTTTTTCATATTTTTTTTTTTAGTAGAATGACCCCTAGAAATTAATGACCACATACCTGAAACATACCTGTATAAGGAGGTCGCTGATTAAGAATCCGAGGTCAAATTTTTAAAATTCGACATGGCTCTAAAATGTATAAAACTTCCGAAATCTAGTATTTTTACTTGAACACTCGTGTTTAAGGATTCTTGAGGTCGCTGATTTTATAATAAAACATGCAATACATGACAGAGTACATGCCTCTGGTGATCACCTAGAAAAAATTGGACCATATGCATCATACAGTGCTGAATCTATTTGAAAATGTAAGTCAGGAAAGCTACCCGTTGAAATCTGAGAGTAAACAACAAAATATACAATCAAAAATGGCACACTTATAATTTTTATGTGAGACTTTTGGATAGCCATGTATCTATATAAGCCATAAGCCATGTATGTATATAATAAAAAATCAATCGAACAACCATTAAAAATCTGCAACTTTCGTTAGCTATAAAAATGCGGCAAATAAATAACAAAGTAAATATTGCAACAGACGCAGACGTCAGGAAAAAATCATTTCAAATACCATACCTGTTTGAATAAATAAAATTTCCATTTTTCTTGTGGCATGTGGCCAACAAAAAGTTAATGGAAATTAACTTTCAACGGTACGCAATATAAACGTATTCCTTATGACATTCTGACACTTCTGAATTTATTAAAATAAAATTAAAGCATGCATATATGCATTATCTAACCCTTTTTCGTTTCATGTTTTATTCATCTGATGTGCTTTTGAACTTTTACAAATTCTCTTTAAATATATTTTACCTAATCTAGTTTTGGGAGACATACTGTTAAATTTATTCTAGGTAATCAACCAGAATAATCAAATATTTTAATCAGTTGCTAGACAAAGAATAGGTACACCTACTATAATTCCATAAACAAATAATAATAGTAATAATAATAATAAACGGCTTTATTCAAAGAGTGTAGATGTACATTTACAAGCACATGACAAATAGCAGTTTACAAGGCGAAGTTTAGCCGTGTGGCTATTCTTACACTTAACCTTATAAATCACTTATATAACTAATTATGTAAAAAAGAAAACAGAGCATACGTTACAATAAAAAATAGAATACAATATTACAATAATCCAATGTAATAGGGGAACAGTATACACTGCATAAAATACATTTATAGAAATACTAAAAAAAATAATTACTCAAAGTAAGTAAATAAAGAATCAATCAAAAACATAGTGCAAAATGGTACCCAACAATATATATTCTAGTTTTTGTTGGAATTAATGAACCAGGTTTTGATTTTTTTACGGAAAATATTAACTGTCGACAGATTATTATATGTGGGATCAATAGAGTTATATAAGGTTACAGGTGTGTAAGAAAAGCTACGTTGGAAGAGGGCTGTATGATGTTGCGGCACTGTAGCACGTACCGATGTCTAATCTTTAAAGTATGTACTGACGATCTGAAAATTAGCTTGTCTCTCAAGTACCTTGGAATAGAATATTTTATTAAACAAAATAAGAAAACTGCGTAGAGAAATTTAACAAGCTGTTCCATCTTTAACCGACGTAACTCAACATATTTTCTTGAAACATGATCAAATTTTTTTAAGTTGTAAATAAACGACAACAACAGTTTTGCAAAACATGTAGTCGATTTTTTGTAGCTTGATCCAGGCAGTAAAAATACATAAAATTGCAATAGTTCAATACAGGTATGACTAAAGCTTCACAAAGTTTTTTACGTTGTTTAAAGTTCAAGATATGCCTGTTTGTCTACAGTACTTTTAGGCGGGAGTAAAATGTTTGTAAAAGAATTTTTATGTGCTGCAGAAAACGTAATTTTTCGTCTATTATTACCCCAAGATTTTTGGTATGAGTAGAAAATGATAAATTTTCTTGATTGATACTTAGTTGAACAGAAGCCTTTAAGTGATCTGGGGTATTTTCTGGACAGAATAGAATAACAACTGATTTAGTAGGGTTAATTTTAAGGTTATGTTGATGCGAATATTGATAGATGTTGTCTAAATCTTGGTTGATCAAATTGGTGGCAATAGCTGCATTAGATGGCTCAAAACAGTGAAGAAGTTGGGTATCGTCAGCATATGCTTGCACATGTGAACTAGTTACTACATTAAATAATATATCTGCTGTATATACAAGAAACAAAAGAGAACCAAGGATGGACCCTTAAGGAACACCTGACGTGATAATTTTAAGATCAGATATATTTCCTGATATTGATACGCATTGGCGACGTTCGCTCAAATAAGAATTGGAAAACCGCAGAGATATCGAAACCATAGTAATTTAGCTTTGCACAAAGAAGCGTGTGATCAATGGTCAAATGCCTTGGAGTAGTCCAGCGATACAAGAATAGCTGCCATACGTTTGTCTAGTGCGATGATGATATTATCACTAAGGTTCAACAAAGCAGTAGTGGTGCTATGTGCTTTACGAAATCCCGATTGATGTAATGGGTATAAGTTATGCAGTAATAGATATTCGGTAATCTAGTCGTGAACTATTTTTTCCAGTATTTTGGAAAGAATTGGTAACAAGCTGATAGGTCTCAGATCCTCCACGGTTGCAGGATTTGCTGCTTTTAGTATTGGACAAATAATAGCATCTTTCCATTCTGTAGGAAAGTAACCCTATTTAGGACAGCAGTTAATAATATGAGCGATATGCTTCAAGATTATTGGGATGCATAATTTTAACATGTTTAGAGTTATTTTATCTTTTCCGGCGTGTTCGACTTTATATTCCTGATAGCATTATAAACAGTATAGGTAGTAACAAGTGTGAAGGCGAATAGTAATCGCAATTAAATATACTCATTTGTAAGAGCTTTAAGTAAAATTGATTATAACAGTTAGTAGAAAATGTTATGAAAAGTTGAATTTGAATCAAAGGATAAATATATGAAAAGTGCCGCCGACGTCTTTTTTAGGTTTCCTGTCGACTGAATGTTGGTCTTCACATACTTATACGAGTAATTTGAAGTATCTACCTCCTCTAGTAGAGAACATATGGAGGTCACAACCCCTAACTTATTTAAGTATTTGAGATACTTGAATGAAACAGAAACGAAACTATAAGGACGTAATAGTTCTATATTTTATATTTTTTTTCATATTTTTTGCTTGATTAGAAGAGTTGAAAATATACAGGGTGGGCCAGAGTTAAATCTCGAAACGGTCACGACCGATTTGTCAGGTTAAAATATGGCTTCCATCTCTGTTTCCAAAAATGCACTCCATCTCGTGTCATGACATTTACTACAAAACGGTGAAGTTTTGAAAATTCACAAAAACTGCTCAAAATGACTGCCACCATTTTCAATGTATTGCTGTGTGAGCTTTACAGCTGCTCAGTCTGTCGTCCCGTAGATGTGCTATGGAGGGTAGCTTCGTCGTTGATGAGCTCCGCATAAACCTGGTTCTTCATCGTACCCCATATAAAAAAAATCTATAGGAGTCATGTCCTGCCAAAAGCGGGGATAGTCTCGATCGCGACCAATCCTTCTTCCCGGAAAATAGTCGTGCAACCATCGGTGGACTGGTAGGGTGTAATGGGCTGGACATCCATCAAATTGTAATCATCCGTTTACTCTATCAGAGACGTGTCGTCTAAGTTTAGTTGACAATCATTTTCCGAAGAATGAAGAAACGCTAGACTATTTAGGCATGGAAGCAGAAAAGTAGGACCGACGAGTGAGTCGTTGCACAATCCCGTTCAAATGTTGCACAAAAATTGGAAATGGCTATATCACACATTGAGAAAAAAGAAAACAATTCGAGCCACGCGGCAATTTCAATTGTACAGAGACACATTTTTTTTAATTTTCCTTGGAATAAATAACATGTGACTCATGGGGGACGTGCGGAAAATGTGAAATTTGGTGAGGCGTTGTCGTAAATCGAGAAAGGAGCCATTAATTTATTACTAATCTTCGTCTACGCCGATAATTTTATTTAGATACTTTTATTGGTAGTAGAAAAAATTAAGCTTGCTCCCGGAATAAAGCCATCTGATGTTCCAGGGTGCAAAATAATAAACCGTTTTCCTACAGTTGACCTTTTCCGTTTGACGCTTTTTGTTGATAAATTTTGCCATGATTTTCGAACACTTCCATTGGCAAATACCCATGATTCATCTATAAATACAATCTTTGAAGGTTACTGCTATAGTTTTCCATATGTTTTTTTTTAAATTGAACCCTTTGCTGAACTATTCGTATTTGTTCACATAAATAGCGACGGTTACAATCTTTTTTATACCTAAATCCACAAACTTTTAATAGTTTTAAGAGACTTACCTTACTTAAGTTTATGATTTCCTTATTCTTCAGCGTTTCCTTCAACGTAACTAGTGTAAAATGGGTTTTCGATTCATAAAAATTATAAAGTACATCCCTTATCTGCATTTTAATATTTTCACATACATCCAAAGTTTTTGGTTTCTTTCTAATTTTTTTTTTTGCCAAGGATACATTATTATTTTTTTTTGTGCCTAATTCTGCCAACTGTACTCAGACTTATGTTTAAAGCTGCAGACACTCTTTTTTATTGGTTAAAATATAGATAAACCACACCCATATCATCAGGTGATAGGAACGAGACGTTAAAAATGCTCCAGAAGCCCGGATTTCTTTGGCATACCGCGCCAACACAGAATTTTGGGTTCAACTAGGTATTTATTTAACAATAAATAAATACGAAAAGTTGAAGGTGTATTCTATGTAATGTACAATAAATAAAAAAAATAAAGGCCGTAGATATTCGTGACAATCGAATAAATAGTCAGGCCGCACTGAACGTAAGAAATTTTATTATAGACAAATACGCGCTAGTAGTAATAAAAACATATTTTTGGGGAAAATAAAGTTTTAACAAAACTCGCGGCCCGGCTTAACAAAATAAAAATTTAAGAAGGAACATTAATAACTTTCAATAGAGCTTAATGAAATAAAAATAAACTGGAAGTGAGGATCGAACTCGCAACCATCCCATTTACATTTATAGCTGCTCGAGTATCTTAACGATTGAGCTACGCGATTCTATGTTCACTCTGTTCTAAAATGTGTAATATATACGTACGAGAAAATTGTAAGACTTAGTGGTTTGACATTGTTTGTTTGACGGATGAATATCCACTATTTACCACTAAAAATAACTTAAACAGTTCATATAAAAACGTTTTTAATATTTAGAGTGGTGTTAGTTCACGGAATTAAATAATATTCGTCGTCAAATCACACAGTTTGAGAATCGCTGAGCTTATGACTATGTTTTTCACTCCTCAGTGTACATTTCATATTTCCGTCTCAAAAGCAGTGGGAAAGAATCTTGGTAGACATACATTGACAATGTCTTTAGGCTAAGTTTGTGTGCAAGAGATAGTGAAAACGTATGCACAACATTAATTCATACATCGGTCATTTTAAACTAGACCCGATTCTACAAGTATTAATTCTTATTAATTTATCTTTGTTTTGGAGGTAACGTAAACTTTTATTTCTTTTTAGTAACCGTTTCTGTGAGATAGGGATCGATCTATTATGAGTTATAAAATTTATAGTATACACTGTTATTTTTTGTAAAAACAATGTATTCTTGGACTAGATGAATTAAATTATGTCATATCATTTTTCTACAATTTATTATAAAAGAAAAATATTCAGATGTACACGTAGTATACTCCTACATTAATTTTTATATTTCACCTTTTTAGTAGGTACTCCTTTTAAAACCTTACAACTTTAATTAAAGCCATAACCTAGCTTATAACCACTTAAATGAAAATTATAGCGTGCAATATTAAAGAGGATGAAATATAAAAAAATAAACAGGAAATAGAAAGAACCAAATGCTAATGTAAAATTTTCTGACTTTGAAATTAAAGTTGCAGGGATATGTATAGGATATGGAGCAGACAATTTACAGACTTTTAAGCAAAAACATTCCCTTGAAACGCTTTGGCGGTCTACGGTTCTTTCATTTATGCTTTTTTCTCCTTTCTAGAAATATGAATATTTGCTGCAGGGAAAATCTAATTGTATTCGATACATTTGCCTAATTAAAATTGCGGTTTAAAGATACATACATATGTAAAAGGGCCTCTTTTCAATTGCCCGTTCTGTGGCAGCCAGCAAAATACTGAAACTAAATATATACAGGGAGTTACTAAATTTCGGTAAAGGAATTATTTTTTGTAGAACGTTAAGCCGCCCATAAAAAAAGCCAACTAAAAATTATTAAACAAAATCTCACTTTCGGCCTGCACTGTCACGCAATATGACAATATGACGGTTTTCACGGAAGTGACATCAACTTTGGTATTTTAACTGAAACACCCTGTACATTTCTACAGACTTGTATGGAACATAAAACAGTTTTATTAAATCCCTTTACATGTATTTATTGTGAATCATCATCACTACTCTGGAGTTATGGGCCCTTCGAGGGCTTTAGCCTCCTCTAGAATTTAATTTTAGTTATCTCTGTCTAAAGCCCGCCTTCTCGTTGCTTTTACTCCTACACCATTTAAATAGGCATCTATATTATCTCAGAACCGCATTTGGGTCCTTCCCCTTCTGCGTTGTCCTACAGATTTTTCCAGTAATGCCTTTCGTGTGTGATCATCTGCCTCCTCGCAAACGACCGAGTTTAATTGTTTTAATGATATACGGCCTCTGAAGTGGTCTATACAGTTCGAAGTTTTACATTTCACTCCGCCATCTATTTTCTTCAACGGCTCCATAGATTCTCCTTAGCACTTTTCTCGCGAAACACGCTAAGGTGGTCTCGTCACTCTTAGTAAGTGTCCACATTTCGGAGCCGTTTTATACAATTTACACTTAGTATTTCTGGAGATGCTGTGTGATCTGAGTTGAAGGGCAAGTCCAAAGTAGCATCTATTGGCCAAGAGGACTTTGTGTTTCATTTCGGCTATTGTATCATTCTGGCTGTTAATCAATGAGCCGAGATAAGCGAAATCACTGGTTTTGCTGGTGTTAATTACTAGCCCTATTTCCTCTGCTGTCCTTTTCAGTGCTGCATATGCTTCTTTAACTATTGCTTCAGATCTGCCCATGATATCTATGTCGTCCGCATAGACAAGATTTAGATGGATTCTTCATATATTGTCCCTGTAGTTGTTACATCCAACATTTGATGGCTTTTTCGAGGGCTAAGTTAAGGTGCAGGAAAGTGTGTCTACTTGTCGTAGCTCATTAGAGGTTTTAAAGGGTTCTGATAGATTTTTTTCTCGAATACGTATTCTGCATTCTACTTCTTCCATCGTCAGCCCTACTATATTTACTAATTTACTTGGTATTTGGAGCTCCCTCAAACCTTCACAGAAATTCCCTCTGGGTGTCGATTCCATATTCATATGTTTTCTCTAGGAGAATCTTTAACATAATACTTTTAAAAAATACGGGAAACATGAATCTGGCACGATGAGTGGAAAACGTTCATGTTTTTACCACTACATAAAAAGGGACCGAGCAAGCAGGCTTAAAGGACATGGTACTAGAAAACAAATATTGAATTTACATCAACTGATCGAAACGGCACGATAATATTATGTGCGTATGTTTCGTGGACTACAGTAAGGCATTTGAGAATGTGGAATGGAATAAACTATGGACTGTACTGTTAGAGATGGCATCTGGTGTCTATTATTCGTCGACTGTACGACGAAAACGATGCTTTAGTGAAGACTGACAACACAACTCCGACGAATGTATAATTGGCAGAGGCATCAGATAGGGCTGCGTTCTGTCACCACTCCTCTTTAACATTTATAGTGAACACGTGATGCGACGTATCTTGGAGGGTTGGCAGGGTGGAGTAGTTCTAGGAGGAACTAATGTTTCTAACTTGCGGATGATACCACCTTGATTTCAGCCAGCGAGAATGAGCTCATACACCTGCTGAATAATCTCCCAACAATAAGCTCTGAGTACGGTTTATGTGTAAATTATAATAAAACAAAAATTATGACTGTAGACCGAACAAATGGAAACCATTCAGGTACGTTAAGGATAGGTGATAGATGAGGTAGTGAACAAGATGGTCCACGTTGGAGCCCTTATAGACAACACAGGAAACTGCGAGTTTGAGATTCGACGAAGAATGCAGATGGCAAGGTCGGCACCTTCCCAACTGAACAAAATTTGGCGTCAAAGGAATATCACGAGACGCACAAAGATTAGAGATGTTTGCTGCGGGTTTCCTAAGTAGCACATCGCACCAACATTTCGATTCTCCAATAAATATGTCCCACAAAGCCACTGTCCAGTATAGTATTTTTTTGTATTCTCTCATTATCTGGTCGAAATGAGGAGGAAGACCTAGGAGTTGATAGGAAAGAGCATGGATGAGGTCATGAGCTTAACAAGCAGTCGCGATGGATGGCGTGAGAATGTTACCGATTCGCGCTGCGTCAGCCGCCTGCTACGCTAAAAATCTATTTTACGAAAATCGGACCATCAAAGTTGGTCGATTTACGAAAAATGCATTTTTCCACTTTAACTTTCTAACTTTGATTGTAAATAATAAAGTATTGGAAAATGATATCGACACTCTATTGATGGTTAAATTAAAGCTTATGATGTGTACTTTAAGATAGAAAAATTTGTTTTATGATAATTTTAATTTTTGGTACGTTTTTTTAATGAAAAAGAAAAACTTTTTTTTTTACTTTAAATATCTGAAAATTGCATTATAAATAAATTGCTGTTACAAAAAATAATTTTTTTTAACACTCCCACCACATGGAGGTGGTAGCTGACATACAAACCTTAAAGAATAAGCTTTATAATATTTTTTTGTGTAAAAACAATTGGCAAACAAAATGAGCGGTAAATAGTTAAAATATATGTGTTTTCAGTACGACAGCTTTCTTTAATCATGGAAAAAATACATTTGTAAAACAAAATTGAAAGAAGCGTTGAATTACAAGCAAAGGCACACATTTTGCAATACTACTAAGCTCCATAAATGAAATTTTTGAAGCTGGTGTTTTGTGTACATTGGCTCTGTACGGTGCTTCTAAATCGGAATAAGATTTAGCTCGGTGGCGCAATGCTGAAGGTGTTTGGCTTGCGACCACGGAGTCCCGGGTTCGAATCCTGGCCAGGGTATGGATGTTAGTGGCGTTTTTTCATGTGTTACCGAGACGGTAGCAGTGACCTAGACCACTGTTGGGTGGCACAACATGTCTAGTCGCTGTTATCTCTCCTGAGTTCGAGTCTCAGCTGCGGTAGATGGCAATATCGCAGGGAATGGTTGTTGTGTTGATGTCTATGTGTACGTGTCCTGGTTGAGTGGTAGAGCAGCAATAGCTGAACTCCGCCAGGACGTTAATATAAATAAGGCATTAAAATTAAAATTAAATTAAATTTAAATTAGTATCGGTACAAGTGTTTTGTTAGAGGCGTTTTGAAACGAAGAAAAATGACTGTTGCATTCTTACCTCCAACAAACAATGCTGCACTACAGCATTTTAAATGAGTGTACATACAAGTTCAACAACGAAAATGTATTACCACATAAATGAGAATGGATGAAAAAATATGTATTTTACCCTATATACATGACTGAGCCTCCAACTCCCGAGAAGCTGTTACAAAGTATATTTTGCAGCTGCAAAAGTGGCTGTGAAAATACTCGTGGTTGCAGAAAAATTGGCCTATACTGCAGCGCTGCCTGCTCAAATTGCAGTGGAGTAGACTGCTCGAACAGTCCTCAAGTAGATGCTGCGGCTGAACATACGTCAGAAATTTTCTAAAATGAAACTGAAACCGCAGAAATTCCAGAAAACCCATCAGAAATAACAGAATATGCAACCGAAGTAGAAGATTTTCCTTAAATTTCTTGAACGTGTGTACACTTTTATGCATGGTTTATTTTTTTCATTTTTATTTCATAAAAATATATTGTAAATTTATTAAAATAAATGTTTATCCAATAATTTTATACTTCTTAAATAGATACATCAACGATATTACAAGGAAGATTTTTTTCTCTAAAAATACTAGAAATATAATTATAAAACAATAGTAGTATATGATATTTTATGTTAGACAAGCCATCGCAAATTTCTGTAATCTAACGTTAAATTTGTAACTTCCATGCTTTGAAATTGTGAAAAAGGAAGTAGTTGAAATTTTTTAAATCATTTTATATATATACTAGGGGCTCCGTAATAAAAAAAAAAAAAATTAACGCCTTTACTACAACAGATCTTGTTAAACCTACAAATTAAAATTTCCATCTTTCATTTTTCATTTTCAAAAAACACCAAAAAATCTTTTTTTTCAGTTAATTTTGCAATATCCAACATTTTCATTCGCCATTTTGATCCCGCCATATTGAATTTCAAAAATTTAATATCAAATTTTTAATCAGCTCAAATGAACAATTAGCACCCATTTTTCGTTGACACTATTTAGAAGTAAATGCAAAAAGTTTCATCAAAAAATATGTATCGCGGAATTATTCCGAAGTTTAGGCCTTTTTTTTGTCTAAAATGACTCCCCTAATATGCCATACAGCAATGAGGCAAACTGGAACATAGCATGAGATAATTCTCGAATAGAAGTAGAAGAAGATAATTCTCGAGGAAATCGCCGTTGTATTTTAATGCAATTCCGACAAAGTATGGTTCTTGTTGTTTTTGAGAGTTTGGTCCACTGTGCACTGGACGTAGCTTGATGGAAGAAACAAAAATATTCACTTATCTTAGTAAAATGGCCAGTGTCAACTTTATGTGGATCATTCTCTATACTCTCGTCTCTTAAATAATGTGCCACGTCAAGCATGTGAAATTTCAGATTTAATAAACTGAAATAATAATTAATGTATTCAAAATCCATTAGAAATATATCATATTCCATACCCGCACTTAATAAAATAAATCACATCCCGTTGAAAAAGTTTCCATCGACGATCATGGTCACCAATACACCAATCAATAACTAGATCATATTTTAATTACACGTTGTTGGGGTAATTCTATACAAGCATCATGTTAATGACGCGTTTGTTCATCATTTAGTAATGAAATTGCGTATAAATTATAAACATAATACAGCTCTATCCGCATTCTGTCCGGTGAATCTCGTTGTATAGGCCGTCATGCAAGTATGTGTGATGGCGGTGATAGAACATTTGACAGATCGGCCGTATTTCCCCTGGGTCCTGTACATTACGGAGATGTGAACGACTCCGGGGAATCCGGGAATACACCGGAGTTTGCGAAGCGGACCGGTTACAGGACTATCAGCTCCTGTGTATATGCAATTTTGTGCTAACCCAATCCATGAATAAATATATGTTTAGCCTACAAATTTAGGAAATTTACAAGAGAACACGGCAAGGGAACGACCCACAAACGAACATCGCCATGTATGAACGAAATTGACTGGTTAGCCGTCGCCGTAGATAACAAGTATACCCTTTACATATACTATTCAAGCCACTTTTATGGATATTATAGAACCTTCGCCAAACTAAAAATCGTTTGCTACGGAAACATGGAAGATGATTTATGTTGACTTACTGAACTGACTATGCTCTGCAAAATTATATGAATTATAAATTCAAACATGTTGTTTTATTAACAATTAAAATACAGCGTGCTGTAAAAATGATTGAAATATTTATTTATTTATTGCGATGTCCAACAGGCACAAGGCCCAATTACAGGATAAAGAGAGAAACACTACAATTACAAATGAATTATAATACAAAAACATATTAAGATATAAACAAAATTATACATACAGTAGGCATATAATTTTATTTTAGAGTAATATGTGAGCATAGTAAAAAAAAGGAAAAAAGACAGAAGTGTCTTTAGGATGAACAATAATTTCAATTAAAAGCAAATTTCTTTATTTGTGATGGGTTAGTGCAAAATATATCTGCTGTTTGCAAAATCCTATAAAGAATATGTTTCAACACAATTAAGCAAACAAATAATAATTCACTTTTAAACATGCATAGAGTATACAGGCTCCAATACTAGTTAGCTAATAGATAGATGAAGATCTGTTGTTTTTATCAGTCAATGTCAAATATGATTTCTCATACTTATTCATAGAAATTGTCTTGGTTTTGCATGGACCATTTTTATGAGTGGTTTTGTGCCTTTCTGATGAGCTCGAGAATAAGGGCGAAAAACGTTTCAAAGGCTAAGCATTTCCAAAAACAGAATGATAGATTTCATGACAATGTAATCCATTAGAAGGAAACATTTTTGAGGCAAGGTAGGTAAATACATTCATTTTGGGCCTTTGTTCTCATTTTTAACTGAATCTTCATTACCGTAGGGGGTTATGTAGATACTAGTTTAATCTGCATGGCCGTAGGGGACTATGTGGATGCTAGTTGTTGAATGAGAATTTTCAAATAAGAAATTATATAAATTTAATTTAGGATTTTAATTTGCTAGCATAACCAGAATTCAGGTTATCGAAAGAATGCAAAGATTTTATTCATATTTTTACACATAGCTTTTCTTTTAGTTTTCATAGATAGATAGTTATTTTTTCTGCTGTTTGCAAAATCCTATAAAGAATATGTTTCAATACAATTAAGCAAACAAATAATAATTCACTTTTAAACATATCAAGTCGACGTTCCAGGTTTATGTAGTTACTGTACATTTGATATAGTGGTGATAACATAAGAATATTTGTTTTGGCAGAGGGAAGATGAAAAAGGTTGCTATTTCTTGAGGAAATTCTAGGTACTTTGTATATGATTTGATTGGAGAGTCTGATGCAATCAAGGAGATTATTTACTATTTTATATAAAAATATTACAGACGCATCTACTCTCCTTTTATCCAGTTCGCAAACATTAAAGCCATTACGTAGTATATCGTGGGGGAACCCGATTTGTGGATAATAACCGTAAATTATATGCATGGTCGATTTGATAAACCTAGGTTGTATTTTTTTCGAATTAGAGGATATAAACGTTGTAAGTAGGACTTCAAACCACTGAGGCGCACTCGAGGCGGGCTCCTACAAATGTAACATATAGGGTGCGCACAGTGTCAATGTTCACAAACCCCTTACAGTTCCGTGTGAGAAATCCTATCATTTTAATGGCACCAGCTACTATTGACTCAATATGTTTTATAAAATTAAGTTTAGAATCAAAGTGGACTTCTAGGACTTTAAAAGAATCTGGTGTGTGCTACCCTGAAGATTATAATCATAGATAAATATGTTATGCTTTCTAGTAAACGACAAGGTATTACATTTCTGTGCATTCAGTGGCAGTTTATTGATAATGCACCAGTCATGAAGTTTATTCAGATTATTTTAGTCTTCGATTGATGTTATTTCGAGAAAATTTTTTAAGTCGTCGGCATAAAGCGACGTTTCGACATCAAGATCGGTCGTAATATTGTCCACAAATAAGTTAAAGAGAAGTGCACCTAGTATCGACCCTTGGGGAACACCGGTTTCCTACAGGAACCTGATCTTTAACCACGGTGTTGAACATATTGGCATCTATTTTGCAAATTAATTTTAATTAAATTTATTAGTTCCACTGATAAACCAAATTTGGCAATCTGTGATAGTAGAACACCACGATCAACTCTGTCTAAGGCCTTTGAGAAGTCTGTGTAAATCACATCAACCTGTCTAGACAGATCAAGTTTTTCACTTAAGTATTTAGTGATACAAACGAGATTGATTACTGTAGATCTGTCCCTCATAAAACCGTGTTGGCGGGGAGATATATATCGTGTATGGTCATATATAACAGAGTGTAGAATAGTTTCCAAGATTTTGGCAAAGTTGCAAATTATAGTGATTGGTCTATGGTTGGACAAGTCGTTCTTATCACATTTATTAAAGATAGGACAAACCCGCGATAATTTCCATTTATTCGCAAAATAGGATGTTTGTAATATCAAATTAAATATATGAAGGGGTTTAACAAGAAATATGACTATAGCTTCAAAAAAAATATATAATTAAATGGAGGAGGTTCTCAATCCGATACGCATGTATCTTTCTTATATTTGTCCAATTATTTGTCTGGAATTACAAGCGATTTTTATGGAAATCGTTTGCAAATTGTACAGTATGGCTCAACGGTGGCCCTCCGTTAGTTTCATTAAGCTATGTCTAGTATGAACAAAAATTGGAAAAAACATTTTTTATTTGAAAATATGAGAGAAAATTAGTAGTTCGGTGTTTTCAGAGTAGCTCACACTGAATTTTTATCAAAAGTTAAACAATCAAAATGCAGAATCCAAGCATTGCATAACTAAGACATTTCTACCTACTTCGGGCCAATCTCTGACGATCTGTCCTTGTCTCGCCATTGCAACCTGTCGCTCGATCTCTCTCGTAACCAGTTATCATCAGCAAATTCAAATATCATAGCTGGGTTTAGGGGGTTTTTCATAGTTCAATAAAATTATTAATTATTATTATTAAGGAAATATTTAGATCGATTAAACAACATACATACGTTTATTTTATTAAATATTTAAAAAAATCCTTCTACAAAATAGATCCCAAGCAAATCGATTTTTCTCTTAAATAGGGACTATTTGATTTATGCAAATTTGTTTATTTCGTGAAAATATTAGCGACGTTTTGATGCTGTGTTTGACCAACATTATCGAGTACTGTAATAATTTTTGATGGTAATGTGTCATTTCATATTTAACAGACCAAGAATGTATATATATAATCATTTATTTGTACACTAACTTCAACACTGGTACATAGACTGATAAATCACACTTTAAATTAGTGAATTACATACGTTTACAAAAAATCATTACCTTTTAAATTCAAGATGCGGATTAAATATGGCGGCCTACTTTTTTTTATTACAGTATTTTTTATATCAAACTACTTACTGTGAGAAAAAATTAAAATAGGGTTGAGATCGGCATTATTATACTGCCGTCATAAGCAAAAACACAGTAAGTTGAAGCTGAGAAAAACGGCAAAAACCATTGGATTCAACGCCAACTATTTATAATCAAATTTATGTATTTTTCTTTAAATAGGATTATTATGGTTATTACTATTTTATGTTTATAAAATAAAACAACTGATTTTATATTGTATTGTCAATAAAAAAGCACGTGGTAGAGGTGTTTTAAAATCTCATGAGCTGTGACCTTCATATGCGCAGAGACATAATCCCTCCCATCGACTCAGTTACACTTCTTAAAAATATTATATTTATTGTTTAAAATTTATCATGAGCTCTTGTTTATGTACACACCAAGGTAGCCGCCAGTGTTTTCAAAAAAATACTTATAACGTAGAATAAACTTTGCCTTTTGCACATTTCGCGGCTGATAAGATTCTGAAACACCTCTAAGCATACCAAGTTATAAAACAGTACATTTTGAGTGCGAAGTAAGAACCGCGCAAGTGCACTTTAGTTACTGTCTTTTTGCCTATGATTTATGAGACACTGTGTTCTTGCGTAGCAAAAGTTGCCTTATCTTAACTTAAGGGGTTTTTCAAAGGGAATATTTACATGTTTAGAAATATTTTACTGTGTTTTGGCTTAGTTAAACGGTAGAATAATGTATCATGAACACTAAGACGTTACTAACTCATTTTCTTAAAATTTAAGAGTTGTAAATTTTCTGCGATTGTCTCATCGGAATATGATTCCTCGGCTATAAATACACAACATAAGTTATCTTGTTGTAACGCTGTAAGACCAACCGGTTTCGAGAAATTTGAATCTAAAAGAATTTTTACAGTTTAGCAGCTTGTGTGGAAATGAATGGCGCCCATTTTGAACTGAAATTATCATTTGTTAATCATTAAAACCTGTCGAGTCCTTTAATTTAGTAATAGTTTGTTATTTCTCGCAATAAGTTCGATATAAAAAATACTGTAATAAAAAAGTTGGCCTGATTTTAGTACGCGGCTTATATAATTTTACCAAATTACTAAGAGCAAAACAAAAAACTGGAATTAATTGAATAGATTACCTAGTAATTAGTTTTTTGGTATAATTTCCATAAATAAATGTGAAGAGGTCCCAGCCCAACAAACATTTTTTGTTTTATAAGAGTAACCGTCCTATTACCGACACCGAGTTATATACATTCAAGTGATATAATGCAAGACTGGGAATTGTTCTGTTACTCCTATAAACCGCTTATGACGCTTAAATGGAGAATCATATAAAGGTAACAACAGGCACCAATATTTAGTCACGCTATACACCTTAAGGTTGCAGAACAGTAAGTAACAGAAACAGATTAGTAACTGCTATATCACTTTTTTATATAACCATTTTCCATAAATATTGGTGATAGAAATATATCCGTTACCACTAAAAAACTTGTTATTAACACCTCTCTCTCTCTCATTTATAATGTCTCGTCTCTTTCCTAGAGATCCTATACCAACTGACACAAGAATAATGTGGTAATGAAATTAAATGATGTAGGTACCTACATGGGTATAGTGGAAATTTTGCACTGATAAAGGTGCGTGTTACTAAATTTACATTTTAAATTGGCTTCTGACATCCACAAAGATCAAATGTTGGTGCGAATAAATTATTATTGTAAAATATGACCCTTATACTTCGGAAAAAACTGTGGGCCTCTAAAATATTAAGCAATTAAAAAAAAAATTAAATAAAAAAATATATGACACATTTTTTTAGAAAATAGTACAGAAATATGTTTTGTACATGCAATTATGACTAACTGCACTTCACTTGTTACGATATTTTGAGTTTTTAATACACATTTTTTAATTTTAAATAATGATTACTCATTGCCGTAAGATGGCTGCCAAACTTATGGCCGATGTTTTATTATCAACAGTTAATGTATTTTAAGAAATGTAATATAACTTTAAGCTTTGTTATAAATATTGGTTACTTTAATATAACTGTTTGAAATATTACATATCTTTAAATTTTATTAGGCAACTCTTGGTAATCTTATAACATCATCAGTAGACAATTTTTTGCGATTAATTCATGTAAATAATGGTGATTTGACCTGCCATTGGTTGGAACAATTGTTGTTTAATTTTCAACCAATCACAGGCGTTTGCAGCAATGTCCTAGGATCTCTCGGAAAAACATTTGACAAACGTTTATTAAAAATGTTACATAGTGCTTTTAAAGCGTTCTGCTTTATATTAAACATATTTGCCCACATCCTTAATTCGTTACGCATCTTTTCATTTTTCGCATCGTCTGCTTTCAAATCATGCAACTGAGAAAACTCATCATCATCTTCTAGTTCAGTAAACCACTTATTTCTGTTTTCATAATGTTCAACATTATTAACCTCTTCTTGTTCAGTAGTAAGCCGCTTTTTCTTACTTGTGACCTCCTCAGTATGATTATCAACATTATCAACCGTGATATTATTCTGTTTTTCATTGCCGAAAGGAAGGTTTTCTGTATATTATCCACCAGAACGTTTGACTTCCAGTCCTGCAGTTCTTTCATTCTTTTCAGTTTCTTAAATTTCAAAGGTATAATTTTTTGGAACTGTATTATTGTCCACAAATAAGTTAAAGAGAAGTGCACCTAGTATCGACCCTTGGGGAACACCGGTTTCCTACAGGAACCTGATCTTTAACCACGGTGTTGAACATATTGGCATCTATTTTGCAAATTAATTTTAATTAAATTTATTAGTTCCACTGATAAACCAAATTTGGCAATCTGTGATAGTAGAACACCACGATCAACTCTGTCTAAGGCCTTTGAGAAGTCTGTGTAAATCACATCAACCTGTCTAGACAGATCAAGTTTTTCACTTAAGTATTTAGTGATACAAACGAGATTGATTACTGTAGATCTGTCCCTCATAAAACCGTGTTGGCGGGGAGATATATATCGTGTATGGTCATATATAACAGAGTGTAGAATAGTTTCCAAGATTTTGGCAAAGTTGCAAATTATAGTGATTGGTCTATGGTTGGACAAGTCGTTCTTATCACATTTATTAAAGATAGGACAAACCCGCGATAATTTCCATTTATTCGCAAAATAGGATGTTTGTAATATCAAATTAAATATATGAAGGGGTTTAACAAGAAATATGACTATAGCTTCAAAAAAAATATATAATTAAATGGAGGAGGTTCTCAATCCGATACGCATGTATCTTTCTTATATTTGTCCAATTATTTGTCTGGAATTACAAGCGATTTTTATGGAAATCGTTTGCAAATTGTACAGTATGGCTCAACGGTGGCCCTCCGTTAGTTTCATTAAGCTATGTCTAGTATGAACAAAAATTGGAAAAAACATTTTTTATTTGAAAATATGAGAGAAAATTAGTAGTTCGGTGTTTTCAGAGTAGCTCACACTGAATTTTTATCAAAAGTTAAACAATCAAAATGCAGAATCCAAGCATTGCATAACTAAGACATTTCTACCTACTTCGGGCCAATCTCTGACGATCTGTCCTTGTCTCGCCATTGCAACCTGTCGCTCGATCTCTCTCGTAACCAGTTATCATCAGCAAATTCAAATATCATAGCTGGGTTTAGGGGGTTTTTCATAGTTCAATAAAATTATTAATTATTATTATTAAGGAAATATTTAGATCGATTAAACAACATACATACGTTTATTTTATTAAATATTTAAAAAAATCCTTCTACAAAATAGATCCCAAGCAAATCGATTTTTCTCTTAAATAGGGACTATTTGATTTATGCAAATTTGTTTATTTCGTGAAAATATTAGCGACGTTTTGATGCTGTGTTTGACCAACATTATCGAGTACTGTAATAATTTTTGATGGTAATGTGTCATTTCATATTTAACAGACCAAGAATGTATATATATAATCATTTATTTGTACACTAACTTCAACACTGGTACATAGACTGATAAATCACACTTTAAATTAGTGAATTACATACGTTTACAAAAAATCATTACCTTTTAAATTCAAGATGCGGATTAAATATGGCGGCCTACTTTTTTTTATTACAGTATTTTTTATATCAAACTACTTACTGTGAGAAAAAATTAAAATAGGGTTGAGATCGGCATTATTATACTGCCGTCATAAGCAAAAACACAGTAAGTTGAAGCTGAGAAAAACGGCAAAAACCATTGGATTCAACGCCAACTATTTATAATCAAATTTATGTATTTTTCTTTAAATAGGATTATTATGGTTATTACTATTTTATGTTTATAAAATAAAACAACTGATTTTATATTGTATTGTCAATAAAAAAGCACGTGGTAGAGGTGTTTTAAAATCTCATGAGCTGTGACCTTCATATGCGCAGAGACATAATCCCTCCCATCGACTCAGTTACACTTCTTAAAAATATTATATTTATTGTTTAAAATTTATCATGAGCTCTTGTTTATGTACACACCAAGGTAGCCGCCAGTGTTTTCAAAAAAATACTTATAACGTAGAATAAACTTTGCCTTTTGCACATTTCGCGGCTGATAAGATTCTGAAACACCTCTAAGCATACCAAGTTATAAAACAGTACATTTTGAGTGCGAAGTAAGAACCGCGCAAGTGCACTTTAGTTACTGTCTTTTTGCCTATGATTTATGAGACACTGTGTTCTTGCGTAGCAAAAGTTGCCTTATCTTAACTTAAGGGGTTTTTCAAAGGGAATATTTACATGTTTAGAAATATTTTACTGTGTTTTGGCTTAGTTAAACGGTAGAATAATGTATCATGAACACTAAGACGTTACTAACTCATTTTCTTAAAATTTAAGAGTTGTAAATTTTCTGCGATTGTCTCATCGGAATATGATTCCTCGGCTATAAATACACAACATAAGTTATCTTGTTGTAACGCTGTAAGACCAACCGGTTTCGAGAAATTTGAATCTAAAAGAATTTTTACAGTTTAGCAGCTTGTGTGGAAATGAATGGCGCCCATTTTGAACTGAAATTATCATTTGTTAATCATTAAAACCTGTCGAGTCCTTTAATTTAGTAATAGTTTGTTATTTCTCGCAATAAGTTCGATATAAAAAATACTGTAATAAAAAAGTTGGCCTGATTTTAGTACGCGGCTTATATAATTTTACCAAATTACTAAGAGCAAAACAAAAAACTGGAATTAATTGAATAGATTACCTAGTAATTAGTTTTTTGGTATAATTTCCATAAATAAATGTGAAGAGGTCCCAGCCCAACAAACATTTTTTGTTTTATAAGAGTAACCGTCCTATTACCGACACCGAGTTATATACATTCAAGTGATATAATGCAAGACTGGGAATTGTTCTGTTACTCCTATAAACCGCTTATGACGCTTAAATGGAGAATCATATAAAGGTAACAACAGGCACCAATATTTAGTCACGCTATACACCTTAAGGTTGCAGAACAGTAAGTAACAGAAACAGATTAGTAACTGCTATATCACTTTTTTATATAACCATTTTCCATAAATATTGGTGATAGAAATATATCCGTTACCACTAAAAAACTTGTTATTAACACCTCTCTCTCTCTCATTTATAATGTCTCGTCTCTTTCCTAGAGATCCTATACCAACTGACACAAGAATAATGTGGTAATGAAATTAAATGATGTAGGTACCTACATGGGTATAGTGGAAATTTTGCACTGATAAAGGTGCGTGTTACTAAATTTACATTTTAAATTGGCTTCTGACATCCACAAAGATCAAATGTTGGTGCGAATAAATTATTATTGTAAAATATGACCCTTATACTTCGGAAAAAACTGTGGGCCTCTAAAATATTAAGCAATTAAAAAAAAAATTAAATAAAAAAATATATGACACATTTTTTTAGAAAATAGTACAGAAATATGTTTTGTACATGCAATTATGACTAACTGCACTTCACTTGTTACGATATTTTGAGTTTTTAATACACATTTTTTAATTTTAAATAATGATTACTCATTGCCGTAAGATGGCTGCCAAACTTATGGCCGATGTTTTATTATCAACAGTTAATGTATTTTAAGAAATGTAATATAACTTTAAGCTTTGTTATAAATATTGGTTACTTTAATATAACTGTTTGAAATATTACATATCTTTAAATTTTATTAGGCAACTCTTGGTAATCTTATAACATCATCAGTAGACAATTTTTTGCGATTAATTCATGTAAATAATGGTGATTTGACCTGCCATTGGTTGGAACAATTGTTGTTTAATTTTCAACCAATCACAGGCGTTTGCAGCAATGTCCTAGGATCTCTCGGAAAAACATTTGACAAACGTTTATTAAAAATGTTACATAGTGCTTTTAAAGCGTTCTGCTTTATATTAAACATATTTGCCCACATCCTTAATTCGTTACGCATCTTTTCATTTTTCGCATCGTCTGCTTTCAAATCATGCAACTGAGAAAACTCATCATCATCTTCTAGTTCAGTAAACCACTTATTTCTGTTTTCATAATGTTCAACATTATTAACCTCTTCTTGTTCAGTAGTAAGCCGCTTTTTCTTACTTGTGACCTCCTCAGTATGATTATCAACATTATCAACCGTGATATTATTCTGTTTTTCATTGCCGAAAGGAAGGTTTTCTGTATATTATCCACCAGAACGTTTGACTTCCAGTCCTGCAGTTCTTTCATTCTTTTCAGTTTCTTAAATTTCAAAGGTATAATTTTTTGGAACTGAATTCAAGAGGATTGAAAGGTTTTTTTAAACTTTCCGGTGAACTGTGCTGCTGTATTTTATTTTCTTCCAATTTTGCAATGCCAATTTCATTATGAAACATTTTGTTTGCTCTTGCCAATTACTTTACAAAACATAACCTATAATCAACTAATAAGTTTTTAAGTTTTATGGTATCTACTGGCGCTCTTGAGTTATATAAAGGTTGCACCTTGTTACTATCTGCAACTGATGTATATAATTGTAACAACTAACACCACTATAAACCTACACAATTAATAATTATATAATGTAGTAATTGTTACCCTTATATAACTTTATTATATACCATTTGGTAGTAACCACTTTAAGTTTTATAATGTAGTAACGGAAATATATCTGTTACCATCTTATAGACCTGTAAGTAACAGTCATGCTATAAAACACTTATATAACTCCGCAACTACTTTAGTAACAGTATAAAACTTCGTAACATGATTATACAAATCTGTTACACTTATAGACCCTTTATAAAACTAATGGTCACCGCATGTTACTAGAAATGTTTGTTGGAAGGGTTGCTCTTTTTCTGAGTGATTCATTACTCTCTGTCTATTCCCAAACAGACTATAATAAGCACCCTGACTATATTCTTATAGGATTGATATTTATAATTATTATTATAATTCTCTTTCATTTCCAAATGGACTATAACCGACTAGGCTAAAAATTTAAAAATTAGGCCATTTGAAAATTTCATTTTATTTTTTTTTTAGCTCACTCTAATACACATATTGTAAAAACACATAATTGTGAAAAATAGTTTGATTTTTCCAAAATTCAGCCTTTTTATTGGCCTTGTAATTATTGTATTAAGATAGGTAGCACACCAGTCATATATCTTCTCTGGAATAAAAGGGAAAAGCACTTAAGTAGAAAAGTTTCAATTTGCTCACAGAACTACGAGAGCGTTTAAAACTTTTTAAATCGCCCCGGTGAATGTAACTATTGATTCTAGAGTATAATAAATAAAAGAGCCACCCCTAGAACATTTCAGTTAATACAATTATCTTTAATTGTATATATTGAAAGTTCAGTTCAGTGACTAAAAGCATTTCCAATTTAACGTCCAATTATAATTAATCGTCAAGATTAACGGTTAGCGAAGACAGCTTTGACCCGGGTAAATTTTAATTCAATTAAACTTTCTTGTTCTCTTAAGCTTTCGCAGAACTGATGGCCATATCTTTTATTGATATTTCATGTTTATCTCGTCAATATTAACTGACGGCTGTTGTGCGGATTGCGACTTTACTTCCGGCCTCGTTAAGAGAAATCGTCAGAAATAAGATGAACGCTTCTTCTTTAAGACCTAATCCGGAAAGGTAATCCTTGGAAGAGATATTCTGATTGAAGCTCAGTTCACTACACTCGGATTATTTCATATAATAGATCTCTCATCTCTTTTATTGTTTACTTTGTTTGCTTTGGATCTTTCCGTTACTTCGGATTCTTTGGATTATGCGGGATATATGATTTCAACTTCCCGTTCACAAACTGAAGCGTTAATTGACTATTAGTTCTGGAAAGGTGAGGGCTTATTCTCCCTAGGGTTTTCAACAAAGTTGTTATCGGGGGAAGATGTTAGTTTTCGCATATATGTATTTGTTTTACTAATTTAGCGCGCTGCGATGGCAAATGAAATTGAGAATTTTCCGAAACATTAATTCTAATCGAATTTCTGTAGGGCGGCATCAAATTGTGTTGTAATAGAAGACTGTTCGCGATAAGAAAAGTTGCTTAGTTTTTATTCTTTGGGCACTTCTAAACTAAAATGTATGATAATAATATAGCTTTATCCATCTACAAAATAATCAACACATTCTTATTAAAAAACTGTCCAACATTGGAATGTCACCGAATCTTACACACTTTTTAAAATCATACTTGTCAGATAGGAAACAGTACGTCGCGTTTAATGGATTCAGGTCTACTAATTACTTAATCTTGTTCTGGTGTACCTCAGGGGTCTGTCCTTGGGCCACTCTTGTTTAATATATTCATCAATTATATAACATATGAACTAGATGTTCATTTTTTAATGTACGCAGATGACCTCAAGCTACTACATAGAATCTCTAACATAAATGACTGCAGTCAAGCTACTACATAGAATCTCTAACATAAATGACTGCAGTAATTTACAAAATAATATATCTAAACTCAGCGCTTGGTGTGTCGAGAACAGTCTCACATTAAATGTGCAAAAATGTAACATAATGACATTTTCCACAAAGGATGTTAATTTTACATTTAACTACTGCCTAGAAAACGGACCATTAACTCGACCGTCCTCATTTAAAGACCTTGGAGTAATTTTTGACAAAAAACTCAGCTTTGTCAATCATACACACGTTAATTTGCGACGTAAATAGAACACTTGGTTTTATTATACGCAATGGGCGTGATTTCTCTAATATTTCAACGTTAAAACTATTATATTTTTCTTTTTTGCGATCTAAACTAGATTATGCGTCTCTTGTTTGGCAGCCCTGCTATAACACTCATAGTCTTAAATTAGAAAACGTGCAACGCCACTTTCTTAAATTTCTACATCTAAAATCTCATGGTATATATCCACCAATTGGTTTTCCACAAAGTGATTTACTTCAAATGTTTTCAATGCGTAGCCTATCTGAAAGACGCAACGAATTTGCCATAAATTTCTTAAAAAAGGTGATTCATTATGATATTGACTGTAGTGAGATACTCCAGAGACTTAATTTCCATATTCCGCGAATAAATTCAAGACAAAACCATAATTTCTACCTTCCTATAGCCCGGACTAATACTTTAAAGTTTTCACCAATCTACAGCATGTGCTCTAGCTATAACCACAGTCAGCGTGATATCAAAATCTTTAATAAATAGGAGATTCTGTCTAAATCATATATGTATTTTTTATTCTCTCTTTTTATTGTAAATAAATTCAACTCTTTATTCCCTTTAATATTTATATTTTCTTTTGTTATATATCTTTACTGAAATGTACGCTAGTAAATTTAAGTAATTTTTGTACGATGTATGTGTTGTTTCCCATCTTGTAAATGGTCTTGTACTGTTAGATGGTGTATGAATAAAATAAAAAATAAAAATAAAATAACTTATTAAAAGAATCATATTCATTAGACCAAGCGCCAGAAATGCCAATAAAAATCTCTTCTGTTCATTTTTTTTATAGCAAAACATTTTTGTAAGTACAGGTTTTACATCTTGAAAAGATAGGAAGTAGTACTTCAAGTTGTAGACAATAAAATTATCTATTAATATGTTCAAACTCAATGCCAAAATAATTAAATCAAACCTCAACAATAAAAAAAAAAAACAAAACCAACTTACTCCTTTAAACTCAAAAATCTATAGATACGAGATGCAGACTTGATCTTAAAAAAATATACCTACATCCTACTGATTGGATTTTAAAATTTCAAAGTGGGAGAGAGGGTTAAAGGAACATAATTAAATAGTTTTTCTTCAGATTATGAAATGTGAAATAAAAACTTTCAATTTGAGTCAGAGAACGTCTACATTGGAGACATTTTCCGGATATTCACTCTTTTGAGGCTAACGCTAAAAGCATATTTTCAAAATTGGTCGATCATTTCCTTGAGGACACTTTTAGTTATAAGTGAAGTTTTCTCATTTCTCTTGCATGTTTTCTGAAAAGAATTTAAATGAGTTTAAAAGAGTGAGTTGTTTTAGACTTAACTTTTTGACATTGGGTAGATAATTTTATTATCTACAAACGTTTGAAGCACATTTCTCCCATCATTGGTAATTTTTCGAGACTACATAGGTCTACGTTGGATGTGTATAAACTCCTATCTATAGCCTCTCTAATAGCCATGTAAAATCCCAAAATTTTACCTTTGTCAATGCTCTCACCTTAAATGTCCAAAAATTCTTTTTTAAATTATATGTACACTCCTTAAACCCAAACAACTTTTTATAAATTATAATGAAACATTTTTTTATAGGATTTTGCAAGAAGCAGAAAAAACTATCTGAGAACTAAAAAGAAAAACTATCTGTAAAAATATTAATGAAATCTTTGCATTATTTCGATAATTTCGATAACCTGAATTCTGGTTATGCTAGCAAATTAAAATCCTAAAATAAATTTGTCTAATTTCTTGTGACAATTCTCATTGTAACACTAACATTAACATAGTCCCCTACGGCCATGCAGATTAGACTCATTTGTTCTCATTTTTAACTGAATCTTCATGACCGTAGGGGGTTATGTAGATACTAGTTTAATCTGCATGGCCGTAGGGACTATGTGGATGCTAGTGTTACAATGAGAATTGTCATATAAAATTTGACAAATTCATTTTAGGATGCAGGTTATCGAAAGAATGCTAGGATTTCATTAATATTTTTACAGATAGTTTTTCTTTTTAGTTCTTAAAGATAGTTTTTACTGCTGTTTACAAAATCCTATAAAGAATATGTTTCATTACAATTATAAGCAAACAAATAATAATTCATTTTTAAACATTATTATAAATTAATCTTGTGGAAGAAATGCTACTAGTATTTAAAATCGTTCCATAATTAGAAGATCTGTACAACAAAACAAAAGGGAAACATAAAACCAAAACAATCCGATAAGAGCATTACACAAATACAGATACAGATAACAAATAAGTCATTATCTAGCACCAAACAGAATAAGTTTTCTCTAATATTATGAACAAAAAACCAAAACAATCAGTAAACTATAAATTGCAATGATTTTCGGCATGGGACGATTTCGTTAAATTGTAAAAATGTATAAACAAATTAATATTTTTAATTGTCCCTTAACAGTTGACATGTAGGATACTTATTTAAAAAAAAATGTAAACATATTTACGCAAAACGCCCCTCGTTTATTTGTTAATTAATTCTATTGGATGACCTCTTAGTATATTTCTTAAACTAAAAGGGATTACTGTCAACTGCATGTGAAACATTATTTTTCTCCGCCGCACAATGGTCCAGAAAGAAAAGATTATTTCGTTTAAAATTGTCTGGAGTTCTTATTTTACAATCGATTAGGATATATTTTTAAATTAATTCGTGATTTAATTACGAAGAAATATGTCACGGCAGATTTTTTTAATATGATAACCTGAAGACGATTAATGTGCCTAAATGGCAATTTTCTATAAAAATCAGAGAAAAATATTTTTTTAACCAATTTACACAAATCTTGCTGGTCGGGGGTTTTCAACGTCGCTGATCTCGAATATGATATCCAAATTGTCGGAATCAACCTGCAAGATGGCGGAATCAATATGGCGGCTATAAAATGCTAATGGTAAAAAAAAAATTTCATTAAATTTAATACCGACAAGTTTCAAATAGTACCTACTGATTACTATTTCTAAATTCAAATTATCTCTTAATTTTAAGCTAGTAAAAAATTCAAAATGGCGGATCCAAAACGGAAATAAAAAAATTATTTAAATGCATTATACTAAATAGGCTATATTTAAGCATGATTATAAAATTTGAAAAGCTGCTGTTTATTAATTATATCGATCCTAAATAATAATATGCAATTCAGTTTTCTATTAATGTTGTGCATTACATAACCTAATATAGGTAATATAAACATGTTTTCATTAGCTAATAATACAACAAGTAACTCATACTTATCGTATTATTAGCTGATGAAAAAATATTAATATTACCTATTTAGGTTATGTAATGCACACAATTAATGGAGGACTGAATCGCATAATAATAAATAGCAGCCATTTTCGCTCATAATAATGCATTTAAACAATTTTTTGATTTTCATTTTAAAACTTAAAATTGAGACAATTTGAATTTAAAAATAGTAATTAGTAATATTTAAAACTTGTCAATATTAACTTTAACGAAAATATTTTTTTACCATTTCTTAGCATTTTATAGCCGCCATATTGATTCCGCCATCTTGCAGATTGGTTCACGACAATTTGGATATCAGATTCGTGGTCAGCGATTTCGAAAACTTCCGAGTAGTAAGACTTAAGTAAAATGGTCAAAAAAATAATTTTCTGTAAGATTTTTATAAAAAATGGCCATTTAGACATATTAACCGTCTTCAGGTTTTCATATTTCACAAAACAGGCATGACAGATTTTTTCGTAATTAAATCACGATTATTTAAATATATATATATATATATATATATATATATATCCCAGTCGGTTGCAAAATAAGATCTCTAGACAATTTAGAACGAAAACACTTTTTTCTGGATCACTGGGTGCCGCGCCGTTTCCTAATTGTTTTTTAGAGGGACTGGTCCTGTAATTTTTTTTATAAGAGTATAGTTTCCTCCATGGCAGTTGTGTCAACTACATTTCAAATATCTTTCTTCGTCAAACAGACGACAAACCGATGGCGAAGGACCTTAATTTTCGTAACCTACATAGTCTGAAACGTGAAAATCTGAAGAAGTTCCGGAGAGTGATTTCTTCACGATATTTTCGCGAATACTTCTCAAAAATTGCAGCTAGGAAAAGAACCTCAATTTAGAATCACGTTTTGTTATACCTACTTATTTGAAGTTAATATTAAACTGCAAGAAACACCACATTACAATTCTAGCTCCGTGATTATGGAATAATGAATGTCTCACCTCAACTGCTACTTGTCTGCTTTCTTACCTGTAAATAAAATAAAAATATTACAGTATTTCTAACTAGAAAGTTATATGTTCTTAAAACTGTTAATTTTTTTAAAATGTCTCTTGTTAATTTCAACAAGTCATTGTCTACTAAGTGCAAAAGTACTTCTATACAAGTACATATGTTATAGAATATTCAGAAGTCGAATATGTTAAAGTTTTATTCCCTACATACTTTTTTACGAACCCCCTTAAAAAAAATATGGAATAAATTTGACCCAGTAGCCCCCTGCTGACCGACTTGAAATTTTGTCATAATTTTTACACCTTAGTGAAAAAAATTACTTTTCATCTTTTTTAGTTATAAGAGGTCGCAAACTCCTTACATAAGTATGCCTAACCCAGCTAACAAAGTTGCTCTATATATTTAAAATTAAAGTACAACTTTATTTTATTACTGTTGCATTATTGCTCTGCAAAAATTATTTTGTTTCATTAAAACTGCTAAAGTGATTATTTAGTCTTCACAACTAAATCGTCATATAAGTAAGTGCTAAGAATATTCTTACAGCTAAATTATAATACATTTTGTAAAATTTGTTTTTCGTTGTTTTATAAATGTCTATACAGCAAATATTATAGGATGTTTTAGGTCACGAAAAAAAATTGATTTATAGCAGGTTTATAGTAATGACCTCCGGCACTTTTTCGTCAATTTGCAAACATCTATAAAACTATTCTTTAAGAGTTTAGCTAAGCATTAATAAAACAATTTTATTAGGATTCTCTTAACACAATATTATTGCTGGGAGCATATTGTATTTGGTCCTAGCTGCTAAACAATTGTTATATAAACGAAGCACACATTGCTCTCATAAAACACTTATAAAATAGTTAAAAAGCTAAAAATAGTCCTTAAAGACTGTAATATGATCTGTACCATTTTTTATAAAACACGGGTAGGTTTTTATGCGCCATATTGTATTCTCAATTACAGTAAAGTCTTTTCCAGGACCGCCTCCAAAGCTCTTAGCTTCCAGATGTACGAATTAAAAATATATATTTTCTTTTTAGTACATTTTCAAAACATTTTATTTATTACTTTTTAGTCTTTAGCTCTGTACATTTTGTACCAACCAGACTGTGCAAATTTTGTGTTGCATATATCGTATTCTACTCGTCAAACCCTTTCATTTAATACCCATATCAAGAGGGTTCCCAATAAAAAGGTAATCCGCCATCTTGGTTCGTCCGCCATGTTGGATTTAGAATGACGATTTCTACATGTGTGCAATATTTCAAAGCCCTCACTTAATTAGAACTGGTCGAAATTTTGATTTCAAGATTTGTTTACATTGTTACAAGCGAAGCTATAAATAAAAGTTTTTAAAATAGTAACATATATGAAAGTATAGAGGAAAATATTATTTGATTATTACTTGCATTTTATTTTCTTCATACTGACTGTTGTTTGTTGACGGGAACTTCTCGTAGTTGATTAAAAGGCAATATCTGGCAAATTCTTCGGAAAATACATTTGTTCTATACGTGTCACAATAGTTATAAATATGATTTATAAGACGGACGCCATCTTCTTCTTCTTCTTCTAGCGGGGCGAGGAATGGTCGCCGCACTCAGGCCTAGTGGCCCATTGTGCAACCGCTAACGAATTTATTGAAAGCCCCCACTCAGGCCAGATTCTAGTCCGAAGGCCAGAATCCTGCTTATGGGGGCATTTCTTATTTCCTCCAGCACTGGAAAGCCAATGCCGAGGTGTTTATACCTCAGGTTCATCAACCTAGGGCAGGAAGTCAGGACGTGGATAGAAGTTTCTTCCTCGTCCTCGCAAAACCTGCAGTCGGGGTGGTCCACCACCCCCATGGTATGCAGGTGTTTTCTGAAAGAGCCGTGTCCGGTCAAAAGACCTATTACGACTCTGACTTGTCTCCTGCTTAGTCGCAGAATTTGTTTTGTTCTCTCCGGCAAGGGTCCTGAGATGAGGAGCTTCGCTTGCCGGAGTCCTGGGTGGGATGTCCAGTAGTCAATGAACTGGGAGCGGGCCCAGTCCTCTATTGACCTCCTGGCGTTGGATCTAGGGTAACCTAGGGCCGGCTCCGGACCCAGTAGAGGCTTCCGAGAGCCTCCTCTTGCCAGAGCGTCTGCCCGCTCGTTACCTTCAATGTTGCTGTGTCCAGGCACCCAGAGGAGCCTGACCCAATTGGATGAGCCAAGTTCGCAGAGAGCCTGTTTACAGTTTTGAACCAATTTTGATTTGGTTCTTGCCGATGCAAGGGCCTTGAGGGCCGCTTGGCTGTCACTACATATGTGTATGTGTTTGTTGGAGTATTCCCTACGGATATTCTCCTGTGCACAGACCAAGATAGCAAAGATCTCAGTCTGGAATACTGTGGCGAAATTGCCCAGGGCATAAGAGAGCTCAGCCCTGGGCCTTTCTCCATATATCCCTGCTCCGGTACCTCCCTCTAGCCTCGATCCGTCTGTGAACCAGACGATATCGGCAGGCCCGAGTGTGCCCTCGAGTGGGTTCCAGTCTTCCCTTTTGGGGATGACCACCTCAAAGGGTTGTGCGAAGGAGAAGGAAGGCACGACGTCATCACTCCTGGCCTCCAGGAGTGGGTGGGCCTCTATCGCATCAGATAGGGCCCTTGTGTGTCCTAATTGTTCTCCTCCGAATTTCCACTGACCACCACATTTCAGTCTGTAGGCCGCTTTCCGAGCCTCGGCCACAATCACCAAGTGAAGGGGCACGAGGTCCAGGAGGACCTCCAGAGCTGCCGTGGGGGTTGTGCGCAATGCTCCTGTGACTCCCAGACAGGCAAGTCTTTGGAGTTGTGTCAGCTTCTGCCGTATGTTACGCCCGGCTACTGCAGGCCACCAGACGACAGAAGCGTACGTGATCATTGGTCTAACTATGACAGTATAGTACCACATTGTTACCCTGGGGTTTAACCCCCAAGTTTTACCAAAGGTTCTTCTACATACCCAGAGGGTTGTAGTGGCTCTTTGTATTTGTCTCTCTATGTGATCTTTCCAGGTCAGCTTAGAATCCAAGATGACCCCCAGATACTTCACTGTCCTTGAGATCGTTAGAGTGGTATTGTAGAGCACAGGTGCGACGAAGCCGTCTAACCTGCGTCTCCTTGTAAAAATGACCAGTTCCGCCTTGGAGGGGTTAACTCTAAGGCCCTGGTCGTTGCACCATCTTTGTACGATCAGAAGGGCCCTTTGCAGGAGCCCGCTGACCGTATTTGGGAATTTTCCCGAGATGATGATTGCGAGGTCATCCGCATAACCCTGCGCAAAGAGATCCTCTTTCTCGAGTTCCTGTAATAGGCCATCGAGAACGAGATTCCATAGCAGAGGAGAGAGGACACCACCTTGTGGGCAGCCTCTTCTCACTGAAACTTTTACTGCCACTTCCTCGTTGGCAGCTGTGATTTGCCTTCCCGCCAACATGGCCCTCAACCATCTGATGATGGTGTCCTCGATGCCATGATAGGCTGCGGCGGCGCAGATTGAATCGAAGGAGGTATTGTCAAACGCTCCTTCGATGTCTAGGAAAGCCCCGGCCGCAAGTTCTTTGTGGAGCAGCGCCTTCTCGATCCTCGAAACGATCGGATGAAGGGCCGTCTCCACTGACTTCCCGGCCTGGTAGGCGTGTTGTGACGGGTGCAGAGGCACTGAGGTCAGTGCCCCGTCTTTGATGTACCTTTCAACCAACCTCTCTAATGTTTTGAGTAGGAAGGATGTAAGGCTGATTGCTCTGTAGGACTTGGCAGTGTCGTACGATGTGCGTCCTGCTTTCGGTATGAAAACAACTTTGACGGCTCTCCAGGGTATAGGAATATACCCCAAGGCCAGACAGGTTCTCATCAAGTGATAGACCGGACGTATGAGTGTCTCCATCCCCTCTTGCAGAAGTGCGGGGAACACTTCATCCGGTCCCGGGCTTTTGAATGGGTCAAACGTGGAAATAGCCCACCTGACTCTTTCCACTGTTACCACCCTCGAAGCTGTCCTCCAATCCGCTGTGGTGACAGCGGCGCGGGGGGGCCGAGGGGGTGGCATGTCCTCCGTCTCCACTACGGATTCGGGGAAATGTGTTTCTAGTAGATGCTTGAGGCGCTCCTCAGAGGTGGCCGTTAGCCCCCCCGAGGGAAGCCTCAAGTTCACTATTTGAGGTGGTTTGTCTTTCTTGAGGGCTTTGCAGAGCCTGGCGGCTTCTGGAAGAACTTCGATGCTTTCGCAGAAGTTCCTCCAGGCTGCCCTCTTATTGCTGCGAATGCAGCTTTTGTAGAGGCGCTGGGACCGTTTGTAGTTGTCCCAGTCCTCCGGGAGCTGAGTGCGCATAGCCCCATTGAAGAGCTTGCGTGTCTCATTACGCAGGTTTTGAAGTTCCCCGTTCCACCAGGGAACTTTTCTTCTTCCTTTACTTCTTTTTAGAGGACAACTGCTCTCATATGAGGCAGTGATCGCTTCGTTAAGAAGTTTCGTGGAGGATTCTACTTCCTCAATGTTCCTGGGTATAATGACCCTAGTTATTTTTCCCGAGAGGGCTCGCCTGTAGGCGTCCCAGTCGGTATCTCTGGGGTTCCTGTACCGGCTCTCTTCCGAGGAGAGAGCCGAGTCTAGTTTGAACCTGATGTGACGGTGATCCGATAGTGAGGGTTCCGTCGAGACATTCCAATTTTTAATCAGTGGGACCACAAGTCTGTTTCCCAGCGTGACGTCTATGACCTCTTGCCTTCGTTGAGTGACGAAGGTGGGCGCATTTCCCCGATTTATTATCTCTAAATCGGTAGTGTATAGGTACTGTAGTAGGCTGCTGCCTCTCGGGTTGACCCCTGTGCTGCCCCAGCAGGTGTGGTGAGCATTGGCGTCACATCCCAAGATAAGAGGCAGCCGCCTATCAGTACAAAATTGGACCAGCTCCTCAAGTTCGGCTGAGGGTGGTGGTGTTGGCGAGTCGTAGGGGAGGTAGACAGAGCCAAAAACGATCTCTGCTCTGCCGGTTTCCTCCCTAAGACTCACTTTGATAGCAACAGCATCCCTGGAACATAATTCGGGAATTGCTGTGGCTTTAATTCCTTTCGAGACATAAATGCATGCTCTCGGTGTTTTGTGGGCGGCGGAGTATATAACCCCATGCCGCTTATCTAGACCTCGAATGGAGCCATGGCGGACCCAGGGCTCCTGAATCAGGGCTATTTGTGTCTGTCCCCCAGCGGCCTGTCGACTCACTATTGCGGAAGACGGCTCACTGTGTTGCAGATTGATTTGGAGTATTTCCATTTTTTTTTTTTTTTTTTTTTTTTTTTTTTTAACTTACTCTACTGCTTCCGAGCCCGACAGCGCCTCCATCGCTGCGTCTGCCGTGCTCGGCTTATCACTGCCACTTGAGATGGCACCTGCTTCCCGGGGATGAGGTTTGGGGTCCCAGAAGGTCACCTTTATCACCCCCGCCTGAGCACGATAGCCCAGAGCCTCGATTTTCGCCGCGGAGGCCTCGTCGACGCCCAGGATTAGTCGGAGCCCCTTGGCTTCAACCATCCTAGCGTCGTGGACCTTCCACAGTTCCGTACGGAGCTCCGGGCTATGGTGCTTGAGTCTATTTAAGATGGTGGCTTGGTCCGCGGGCCTTCCTGGGACCGTAGCCACCATCTTCCTGTACTTGGGGAGATCTTCCCCCTCCAAGAGCTGGAGTGCCACACCGTCCACGGAAGAGATCTCCCCGATGGCTGATCTCAGCCATACTAGGGACATCTCATTCCCGCAGAACAGCTCTACCACTCCCTGCTCTGTCAGCTTGAAGCCATCGAAATCGGGGAGGGGCCCCCCTGAGGGGAGCCCATCCAGGCGAGTGTCGAGGGCCTCCTGCAAATTGTGGGTCAAGGCAGTCGTTAGACGCATTTCTGGAAATCCAGATGCGGCCACCGCCACCTTGACCCCTTTTTTGGCAGCCTGACTGTAGGAGAGGTCAGGCCTGGCTCTTTTGGTGGGTTTGGAGGCGCTAGGAGGAGGTCTCTCCCTCAGGACGGCCCCTTTTGGGGGCCGTTGCCCGAGGTGTTCCCCTCTCAGCATTGCACTCCGCCCGTGCTTTTTTTGCCCTTTTACGGGCCGCGCCGCTTCGATTCCGTCGCTTGGGTTGCCCATCTATTAAGTTGAGCCCTCCAGCGACGGCTGAAGTTGAGGTTGAGGGGGCCCCAGGATCGGAGCCCCCTTCCTGTGTGGGAGGATTGGGATTGGGGAAGGCTCCTTGTGGGGAGCCTTCTCCGGTTCCAAGGGATTGGGTTGCCCCATCTGTGGAGCCTCCCATTCTTAGGAGTGGGGAGGTCCCTGAAACGAGACTTTCCCCGGGGGAAGTGAGAGAGGAGGCCCTGTGTTCAGAGCACTCCTCGGGGGGGTTTTTGTGTTTTATTTTGCTTTTTATCATGATTGTTCCCACGAGTAGACAGGAAATGTGGTCGACCCCCGCAGAGCCTGTTACGGGGGCAAGGCTAAATACTATGGGAGGTCGCCCGGTTTCCCATAGGCATCGTTAGAGATACTTCACCCAGTACCATTCAGCCCTCGGCACGATGGCTTACACCTTAGCTTGGAGGATGTTTATTGACCTCCCGGTCTAGATCCGCCGCATTCTGCTAAAACAGTGCCACCTCGTGTAGGATGTGATTTTTCATCACGTGCGGACGGTCTTGTGCGATGAGAAGCTATGGCCGGAGCACTGAAGACGCTATCATCGCACCTGGCTTGTTCCACCCCACCCCGGTGGGCTCAATTAAGAGGCCGAGTGAAGCTTCACAAGCCTTGGCACCAGAGAGACGGACGCCATACTGTTATTTATGTTTGAATTATTTGTAAAGCGGCCATTTTGGACTTTAAAATAATAATAGTTGAAAATTAAGAATTATTGTGATACAACCATTTTAGCAACAATCTGTCACTGAGAAATATGTTATCTGCCAAACACAATTGATGCGATATCACAAAAAAAAAAATCGAATACAAAAATTTCATTTTCACTTTATATTTTTAATTTTGGTAAATATTCCTTATTTTTAGAACGCTCAAAAATGTCATTGTATCATACCATACATTTCACAGAAAAATTTCTTTCGCACCCCAAAATTGTTTTGCTGTTAGCGAAACGAAGTCTTAATCAGACAACATTTATTTCATATTACACTAAACGTGTTAGTTACGTCGCCATGTTACATATAATCTTACAAGAGTAGGTATCTCTTGTAATATGTTAAAACTATTTTGAGAATTATTAGTGTCTGCAAAAACAATTAAAAAATAAATAACTTATATTGTTGTTGCTGTACATAAAAAAAGTATCAATGGAAATAATAACACAACGTTTATATTATATTATAAAGTTGTTTTATCGCATCTCGAAGAATTTTATAGATATCGTATACTAATTTTTTTAATCATATGTAAACGTTTATACAATTATTTTATAACACTTGCGAGAGCCAAAATAAAATAAATTAAAGAACTACTTTATTCTATAAACTGTGCCCATTTTGCGTCTATAAGCGTTGTATAAATGTTTTGAAAATGTTTATATCAACAATCTTGTTTTATAAAAAATGTTCTGTAGGGGAGAGTATTGTATAGTGGGACAAAAATTTTCAAATAACTATAAAAAATTCAAATGCAATATATTTTAAAGTTTTGCTGTTTCATTAATTTGGAAATATAAAAGTGTTTTAAAAATATATATTTAATGCTTAAAATATTACTTAATTGACTCAAAAAAAGTCTGTCCCACTATACACCCTAGTCCCACTATACAACAATCCATTGTTGCATAATGGGACAAAGGCCTGTGCATACTGGGACAATAATAATAAATTGACATTTTTTTCTGTAAAAAAAAACATTCAATTTAATTTTAACTAATACAGTTTATTTATGAGTCAAAGGTACAAACTTATTATTCACTCATCAAAATTTATCATTTAAACATCAGATCCTATAATTTAGACACACTCAAAATAATACAAAAAAACTGAAAGTAAATTATTATTTAAACAACAAAATAAAATTAAACGTAACCACTGAACTATAAAAATTAGTAAAATAACACCTGTCCTATATTATATACAATGTGATATTATTCAATTGGCAATGAAGAAAAATCATAATCAAAATGCCATTGTTTTGAAACCCTTTCCGTTCCACCAGTTGTAAAGGGTGTAGGCAGTTTTAAAACAATGTCATTTTTTAAAACTAAATCTTCATCTCTCTCCTCTGGAAACAAAAATGTATCATTCCTGGCCTTTCTTAAAAAATTTACTAGATATTCATCATTATTTATTTTGTTCACTTGGCCGACGTAATATTTTACTCGCTTTTTTAAAGGGTACTGAACAATAATGAAGTCATTTAGGCTTATTTTTTCCATTTTATCTTCTGCAAATTCATCGGAAAACTCTGATATATTGTCACATATTTCGTGCAGAGATACATCGCTATCACTGGAGTCTTGCAATATTTTTCTCTTTACATTCAGAGATTTTTGCTTTTTTTTAAACAGTTTTTCTTCTTCCTTTCGTTTTTTTTCTTCAATTATCGGCGTGTTAGTTAAAATAGTGGAAGTTACTCTTCTTCTGTTCTGCTTCTTCTTTCTAGTTACAGCCTTTAAATGGGGTCTTATTGCTTCTGGAGTGACAATATTCTTTTTAGGAGTTAATAAAACTATAATATTATGTGTCTTTCGCGTGTCTGATTCGGTATTATCTTTCGAACAACCTGGTTGAGGTTCATCTAAATAAGCTGTCGAAACAATTTCTTCAGAAATATCATGCTCGCGATCTTTAACATATGAAGTCAAAAAGTCAGAATCCTGGAATTTTTCAGAATTAAGTGGACAAATTCCAGTTGTATTAAAACCTTTAATTATGTTGGTTGGTGTAAAAGCAATGGGAAAAGATTTCCCAACTATTTCTGCTACATTATATAAAGTAACTGGAATTCCAGGATGATTTAACATCCATTCGTCCATGAATTTATTGTAACAATTTTTAAATGGTCCAAAGCAAGCTACATCTAGTGGCTGTAGTTTGTGGCTACAGTGTGGGGGCAATGAAACCAATACAATACCATTCGACTTGCAATATTCAAGAACTTTCACATCAGTGTGACTTTCATGATTATCTAGAATTACTAATATTTTATTATCATTCCCACAATGTAATGTGTCTGTAAGGTGTTTTAAGTATTCTCAAAAATTTATTCCAGTCATCCAGCCACTGGTATTAGCTGCTCCTTTTGAACCAGGTGGAGCTCCAGTAAGCATGTGCTCTTTAAAATATTTTCTTGGGAAAACAAAAAATGGTGGAATAAATGTGCCATTGGCACAAATGGTAGTACACATTGTTACCAACACACCTCTTTCGGCACTCGTGACTTTACCTACTTGTTTTAGACCACGAGGAGCTATAATTTTTGGCGGCTTATGAACTGTTGTAACTGCAGTTTCATCGCAGTTAAAAATTTTGTTAGCAGTAAAACGATGTTTCTTCATAACGTCACTTAAGTTATTAAAAAACAATGAGACGTTGTGTTTATTAAAGCTGGTGGCTCGGCCGAGGCTTGTTGCTTCAGGCGAACGCAGACTTAGCTTGTGTCTGGATCGAAAAAGTCTGAGCCATTCTTCTCCCGCACACTTATTTTTGTGCCATGACAGTGGCATTAATTTATTATTGGCCACTCCATATCTATATGCAAATATTCTACAGTCTTTAGCTGATAAACCATAACACATGGCCGAGGCACTAACCAAGTACTCAGTAAGCAAGGTTTCTTCTTTCTCTGAAAAGACTTGTACAAAACCATGATGCCTCTCAAAATTTCTTTTTGTTCCTCATCAGTATTTTTATACTTCGTCACATATCTGTGCAGCGCTGATTTGCTTACATTGAATTCACTGGCGGCTTCTCTAATTTTTGTTTTGTTTTCTATGACGGCTAGAACTGCTTTCTGCATTTTTGTCGAGTTAATCGAGTGAGTTTCTTTACTTTTTTCAAAAATGGAATTATTTTTCCGTGGCCTCTTCTTTTTGTTATTCATTTTCTATAACAAGAAAATATTTTTTATTTTGTTTATCGGCAGAAGTATGAACAGTTGGAAATTAATATTTTTAATGACTTATAAGTTTATAAATTGAAATAAGTTACTAGATATATTAATAAAATCAATAAAATCCAACATTGGCAAACATATACCTAATCTATTTTAAAATTTGTAATAAATTTGTTAATTAAAAATATGTGTTGCATAGTGGGACAGTCCCAGAATACAACACATATTTTTGTCCCACTATACATCAGCATACATATTTTAGGTTATGATTCTATATCTCGAGAAAAAAGGAAGGTATCGTAATAATTAAATAGACTTACCTTAGTAATACTACAAATAATACACACACCAAATTTGAAAAGTTTATCTTAATAAATAAATGGAATATAAACTTTAATTTGCGCATAAAAATAAAAACTTTGTGGCTCACAACAGAGTCAAGTAACGCTAGCTGATGACTGAGTAATTCCCAACGTATTATTTTTAGTTGTCAGTAGAGGGCGGCAGGTGTATATAATCCTGTAATTTAATTAGAATTTTAACCGTTCAGTTTCGGCGGGTTTTCAAAAAGTCCCAGTATACAACATGTCCCATTATACAACACTCTCCCCTAAACATTCTTTCAGCTTTTACAAATCATCAAATTGCTAGGTGGGTAAAATCTTTCCGTGAACTACGAATTTGGGTTACAGACATGTTTATCAAAATCGATTTTAATAAGTTGTTTAACAAAAAAGACAGGACTTTTTATACATGCATAGAAATTATTTTTCAAAAAATAGTGGAGCATCTGGTGATTTTAAAAATATTTTTCAAATTATTATTTTACGTTCCTGCTTACTACTCTAAAGTATAAGCACAATTTAATCTTAATGTGGCCCTTCTCAAATTGGTGAAAACTTTGAGCATTACGTTGGCTTCAGTCGGAATAGATACATCGATTAGCAAATGGATTTGTCATTTTTATTATGTACGACGCACAGTGTAAAATGTTTCGAACAAAAGTAGTCTATTTTTATTCAGAAAATTCGAATTTGCAATGAAAAATAGGGGTTCCCATTAAAAAAAAGGAATTTGCCCTTGAGTGACCTTAACCTCTCCATGCAAACAAAAATTTCAAAAAAGCGTAGTGATCGACTATTCCAGGCTCCTTTCCGAATATTTAAAATGTAAATTCAAGTCGATATCTCAAAAATTGAGCCTTAGAGCGAATTGTATCCATTCTGCTATACTGTGAGCCGGAATTTGGTCGATTCTCTCAGTCATAATCCGAACGTCTCACATAAGTGTGACGTCGTTGGCACTGAGAAATTTTTCGAGGGTACATTTATAATATTTTTGCGGTGCCTGCACATGATCCAGTGGAGATATCTGGTAACTTTCTTGTATCGGTGAGTGTAGGTACTGCAATGGTACCAACGAAGTACATTCCGACACCATGTTCCTCTGCAAGGTCTAGCCTTCACACTCTACACTTGCTGTCAACAGGTTTTTTCAGGATTAACTTCTTATGATATCTGGTGTTTACCACTTGATCCTGGGCTACTATTACCAAACACTTCGTTTCCACTTTCAGATCCGAGCAGTTCAGCTTAGGTAACTTTTTGTCTATTGGTGGTAGAACGAGGTCGCAGAGTACTTCTATTTTTTTTTTTAATGTTCTTCTGGGCTTCCTCGTCAATTGTTTTGAGTCACAGATATTCTTCCTGGATCTTACAGGCTCCCTCCTGTATGGAGCTGTACTTCGTCATGTTCTATAACTAGCCGTGTAAACTTTTCCTTTCTCTGTCAGATATACGCGATCAGTCCTAGAATAAATGAGTCATAAGCAGATTACAGCTGTATTAGCACACCTTCCTCTCAACGTATACCCTGTGCATAAGCAAGCTTTTGTACGTATAAGTTAATTTAATTTAACAAATTTCAAAAATGTACCCCATAAAAAATTACAAACTCTTTACGACTGTAAAGCATCCGGACAAACCAGAGCATATTTAAGTGCGCCATGTTTTGTGTCAAGTTGACACAGGATAATGAAAAATAATGCTTTATTTTAGTACTCGGCAAACCGCACATAGTAATATGTAAAAATTAAAGACTCTAAAAGGGAGGCACATGTCTTGGTGTATTACAAAATACGTGGTTTTGAGAGTGTGAACGGCGAACCTAACGCTACTGGGAAACACCATTACATTTCCCTCGTGGCAGCTTACAAATCCTGAAAGAAGGAGTTGTAAAGTAGGACTTGACAGATTGAAATATTTCTGCAAAAATATAAACGTATATTACACTAAAACATTATACCCAAAAGGTTATGAGCGACTAACTTAACATTCAGAATATCCAAGTAGACTCTATTTATCACTGGATGTATTCTTGTAAACTGACAGTGGCGCAGTCAGGTGTGCACTAAGAAACCACCGGAATTTGACAATATAAAATATATAACAAATCCCACGAGAAAAATATATTTAGAATGGAAAAGGCCCTTCAGCGGAATGAGATGTTTTTCGACGTTATGTAAAGTGTTGTTCATATTTCTAAGTCAAATGAAAAATGCCGCACCTACAAAGCGGGCAGTCGGCATGTTTACCGATTGAAAGGTATCGCCGTGCGGGCTCCTTTGGCGGGAGTTTTTTATGTGCTTTAGAAATATGAATTCAACTTTACCGAGTTTAACACCTCAGAATTGCTTTGAAAATTATAAATAAATACAACAATATATTGCCTAATAAATTATACTAACAGCCCAATAATTATAAAGATTTCCATAACAAAACATTTTATCTCAGATTTTCCTTCAGTAACTGTTAGTGGAGGGATTATACATCACAAAACCACAAAAATCAGTTCTGAGGGTACCGCGCAACCCCCCCAAAAAACCACCCCTTGGGTGAAAAAAGCCGTATTTTACTCGTTAAACGTTGATGATATAAAAAAATTGCCCATCATAAAAAAGAAAGATTGACTAAGTGCCTACAAAAAAGTCCTCTTGTATTTTTCTTGCATATGACATGGTTTTCGGGAAAATCGATATTGAAAAAAATTGCAAAATTTGTATTTTTAATGCAGACGAATTTTCGTTTATTTGAAATTTTTTGCGCGCGGCCTATAGGAAAAATTAAATTGCTCGAAAACTAAACATGCTAAGAAGAAAAATCAAAATGGGTTTTAAAGAGGTTATAAAATACTCCTTTCTATTTCCATTTTTGATGGCTATTGATATCTATTAGTATATAAAAATAATAGCATAATATAATCACCTCTCGATTTTTTGTACTCTAACTTTTCACAGGCCCATAAAAATAACTGACTTTAATATAAGTTATAAATGCATTATCTTTTAGTTCAAGGTAGTACAAGTTAGGAATAAAAATATTCACATTTACAAATTTACCTGCATGTTGAAGTTAGCCAAATTTTGGCCAATTTTTTAATGTTTCCTAAAAACAAACTTTAGCTCAATTTTTTTTTTTTTCAGTTTATATACCGTATAACTATTGTTTCTAATCGTTTAATAGTTAAAAAATTATATTAAAAAAATATCAAAAAATTGAATACGCCTTTTTTGGATTATTTTTTTTGGCTTTAAGATGCTACTAAATTTGTAAATGTGATTTTATTGTTATTTTTATTCCTAACTTTTTTTGCATTGAAGTACTACCTTGAACCAAAAGATAATGCATTTATAACTTATATTATAGTCAGTTATTTTTTATGAGCCTGTGAATAGTTAGATGCACAAAAAATCAAGAGATAACTATATAATATTGTTATTTTTATATACTAATAAATATCAATAGCCCTAAAAAATGGCAACACAAGAGAGTATTTATATCCCCTTTAAAACCCATTTTGATTTTTCTTCCTAGCTTGTTTGGTTTTCGAGCAATTCAATTTTCTCTATAGGCCACGCGCAAAAAAATTTCAAATAAACGAAAATTCTTTATTAAAGTGCAAAGTATTAAAGTGTTTACGAAGTCAATTGAAACTGGTCAGTGTTAAAGCACAGGACCGTGCGCACTTAACTTGATATTTAGTCCTATGTATTTAACAATGGTATCGAGAATCGAATAGTAGTTAAAACTGTGCAGGCGAGTCCAAGACTGGCAATGTAATCAGCCTGAATGAACCATCTACGACTAACCTGGTTTAAAGATAATAAAACGGACAGGTCCATTAGCATAAAAAACCTTGTAAATCGTTTCTCAAGAGTCAACGTGGACATGAGACGTGTTGTCATTGGCATGCGTTTGAGGGCGGGTGGTGACGATTGGCTGGCACCCGGGTATTCCTCAGTCCGATTGGTCGGTGGGTGTTTGAGTTATATCGGTCATTAATCAACGTGGACTCGATATTTCTCCAGTGCAGTGCGAAAAATGGTTTTCAGAACAGCTGTATACCAAATATTCCGCCTAATTCGGTAATTGTATTAGAAGTGCTTCCTATCACTCGCGAATATTAAATATAATAACAAACACCAGTACAAGGAAGACATTTTAAAATTCATGAGAGAAAAAAATATAGAAATTCCTGTAAAAGTTCCAATAAAGCGCGAATTACTGAAATTAATAAAAGAAAGGGAATATGTTATCAATAACTTATCCAATATACACGGTCATACACTTTTGCGGTTACCTCCGTATTATGCATATTTAATCCTATCGAGATGGCTTGAGCAACTTTAATAGATCGTTTGTGAAAATATAATGACTCTCCAACGTTAAACGCGGTAGCAGTTGATCATATAAGAGAAGAAATAAATGACATCGACAATACTGATTTATGGAAAAATTGCGTTAAGCATGTAATTGAAAAAGAAAATCAATATCCAACACTACCCCCCATTGCGCCGATTATAATTCAACAGGATGATGATCCCTCTTCAGAAAGTGAGGAGTCGGACGCGTCAACTTTTAGCATTTAACTTTTTAATATATAAATTCAGAACAAAATATTTAGCTATTATATTAGGTATGCAGTTTACTTTTTTATTGTTACGTTTCTTGGAATATATTTTATTTAGTTACTTTATTCTAGATACATATTTTAATTTTGTTTTATTTATGTTTTATCTATACAAGTGTTTATTTTTTTTTGTACTAATTCTTTACTTTGTTTAAGAAACTTACATTTTTATTTTTAATTTAGAAGAAACTTACATTTTATTTTTACTATTTAACATCCTTGCCCCTCGCCAATCTAACCTGTCCCATTTCCTCATCCCGGCAAGGATATGTTCATACCTTCTCGTTGTTCCTTGCTGATAATAACATGGTTCAATGTAGAATGGGATAACTTTAAAACTAAACCCAATACATTTAAATATTTAAACTTATTTAAAACTGATATAATACTTCAAAAATGTGTTATTGGATAAATGAACAAAAATAGCCCATCTAATAAACAAAAGATAATAAAAATTAATACAACTTTCAAAAAATTATAACATTTTCTTATGACAAGCATTTCTATTTACCTCCGCCCATGTACAATAAAGAGTTGTCGACTGTTTTTGCCGGATTTTAGTTTTTATACGATTTCAATTGTGCTCGTATAGACTACGAAAGTTTTCAGCCCAAATATATTGATTTTGGTTGAATTATAAAGGAGTCGAATTTTGACCTAAACAAGTCGTAAAAGCTACTCTGTGTGACGAAAATTAATCATTTTTATTGTAAATCCTCTACATATGAGCTCTTAGGAAGCCCTGCATTAGCAAGCATAATCAGTAATCTCTGAACAGGTTTCGAGTTTTGAGGCTTTCGTCAGCATGCACTAAACTAATGACACTCGCCGATGAGGGGGTTCCATTCGTCTTATTGTGATGATTCCAAGGCAGCAGCTTTCAGTTGTAAAACACAAAATAAACAGTATTCATCAAATAACTAGTTGAATTCTAGATGCTTAACGTCGTAAGCCTTTCATCCACAACTATTATTAACCTGTATTCTGTATAACTTCTTAACCACATCAACCATATAAAGGGAAACAAGAATAGTTAATGGTTCAGAAAAACCACGCCGTCCGTAACGTTACCCTAGTATCACCAAGGAACGGATAGGAAAGAGGTTCGTGGAGACTGTACGCCTAGCAGTCAACCACGACAGGCGTTGATATTGGCACCATACAGCAAATGAAAGCCAGTTAGAGTAATACCTTGACCAGAAACGATTGTGAGTAAAAAGTGAAATGCCTGAATTAACAAAGTTTAATGAAAAAAAAATCAACAGATCTCCTTTGAGAAAATTTAGTAGCCTTTAAATTGTTTTTTATCAGATTCAGATACGTACATACGCGTAGATATATACATTAAGAAAAAATGTTTTCTGTGTGTTTTTACCATCTTCCGGGTTACTATAATGCCCCAAATCCTAGATTTGTGTCAGTAAATGACAGAAATTAAATATTAATATTGATTTCCACGTGTTTTTTAAATATTTTAATTTCATTTTGTAAATAAAATTTTATAACTAAGGGATCAAGCAAATCGGAACTCGAGGTGCTAATGAAAATTGTTCCCATAGTGAAAACTCAGCATAAAACATCTCCCTAATTCCTTGAATATGGTTTAACTGTCTACGTCATGCCGTGCTATAATCAGACGATTTACTTTGAATGGAGAAGACAAATTCAAGAACAATAGAGGGTTGTTATGTATACAGATTATGATATACATTGAACGTACTGATAATGAATCGATAGTGTGGAGGCCTAGAAATCCTTTCGACGACGGGTATTAAAGTAGATCCTGTTAGGTATATAATATCAAAATGTATTCATTACGGGTAATTCTAGGAATATACGATTCTATAGAAAACTGTTGTATTTGGACGAACAACTTAGCATAAAAAATCTGGGTTATTGAGACTTTATTTTGAAAACAAATTAATCTGATAGTTATATAGATAGACCATGTGTAATCAGTTTAACAAAAATGTTAATTTGCGATATTGGGGTTAAAATTACTCTATGGAATGTAGTCTAATAATACGGCACGGAGTAGAACTACCAAATTCGAAAAAAAATATTTGATTAATTTCTCATTTGAAATTAACGAAAGCCCCATTTAAACAAAAATGAATTTTCAGCTCCATCCACCTATTTGAATTTTAAAATGTCTCACATTTACTACAAATAACTGGGATCATTCCTAGAGAGCGATAAATCGAAAGATAGAGTTTCCCAGTCTAAGGGATCATTTTATTAAGAGAGCGAATTTTTATAGTTATCTAACGAGATGTGGTGAGCTCTTGCACAAGTGCATTTAAGCAATGTCTCTACTACAATTACACCGCCACATACACAAAAAAAAGTTCTGTGTCAGAGATATGAGAACATAGATGTTGTGTATTTTTCTATGCTGAATCCGAATCCGCAGCCCAAAAACCGATTTACCTGGTAATTTTTTAGTAAAACGCAAAAACATCCCCTAAAATAGAGTGAAATAGTGAAGATAAGGTAAAGCTTTATAACGAAATGCAACAATTTGTAAATACTTTGAGGAAACATTTTAAAATAAAATGTTAAGCATTAGAAAGAAATACAATGCAAATTAATTCCACTTGTAAGATTAAATAACGAATTTTAGTGCAAAACAATGTGAATAACCATGGCCTTGTATTTTGTACTATCAAGAATCTAAATGTAGGTTGATCAACAACATACTAAAAATATATAACTTATCCCTCAAAGGGTTGGAAACCACCCCTAAAGACCAGGGTCCACTTATCCCTTTAAGTCACACGAATCTGAAGTCCGAATCCAAAATTTCCCGAATGAAAGATGGTGGATCCAATGTGGCGGATGTAAAAATCGGAAAAGCATTCAAAATTTGATTTTCTTATTGACCTTGTATCTTGACTTAAACATGCACTTTGACATTTGTGTCTAATTTTGATCAATAAATTATTAATATTGCTGATATTTTTATTATATTTTTGGTTATCAAATACACTATAAAGTTCTTAAGATGCCTGTTACGTATAAATAAAAATTCCGGTGAACTAAATATTTCATTTAAAGATATTTTTGAATTTTGAAAGTGGACTTCGCGTTGGACTAGCCTCGTGTATAGACGTGCTGTAAGACGCTCTCTAAAGAAAGCGCTAAAAAAGCGGTAACAACCATGTTAAACTCGACAAAATTTAAGCCACCGATAAATCAAGAAATTCTGTGCGAAGTGAAACGCCATAATAGAAAAACAAAGTTCATATGGACTTAATAATTACGCTTACAGTTTTTTAAATAGTACAGAATAAAGCAATTGCAAGTACCTATGCTAAGACGACCGACCCGACCCTTTCTCAAGTGGTTAGTGCGATAAAGTAAACATTTGGCAACATAATATACCATCAGTGAAAGGCAACGGACTTGTTTCTAACGAGTGGAAGTAGTAACATAGGAAAATGATGAAAAGATAAGTTTTATTTTTATTTATTTTTAAGTTCTATTTATTGGTTTATTAATCTTTGTCGCAGGACAGTTTATTACACAATAGAGAAAAATTTAAAAGTAAAAATGAAAAGGTATTAAATATAGGTAATAAAATAGAAAATACCCGGAAATGGAAAGCGGCAGTTGAAAGTAATTACTTCAGAAACATACCAATATACAGGGTGTGCAAAATATTCTCTCGGGCCTCTTTCTCATAACCAACTCGCTACAAAAAGTTTTCTTATCGCAAGATAGGGCACTTCCACTGTAAATGGATATTTACCTGTGGAACGGTTAAAAAAGCTCCCTGCGTCGAGCGAATGCATGTATGTCTTGGCAGACAAATGAAGTGAACGCAAGTGGGCAGAAGTAGCTGCACACTGATAGATTCAGAAACAGAGGACTTGGAGGAAGATAAATAAGGTGATGATGATAGATGGAAACTTAAAAGAAGCATGGAAACTAAAAAGAAGCATCTTGCAAATGCCTACACTTCCCATCCGATGATGACAGATGGAAACTAAAAAGAAGGATGGAAACTTAAAAGAAGCATTCCACAAACATCTGCACTTCCCATCCTATATTCCTACCCCACGCGTCATGTGGCTCTCGCTGCTGACAACAAGCATGTCCAATGTCCAACCCAGCGTATGCAGCAGGTCCGGCGGTATATAAAACATCCGAGATTTGGTTCCGGCACGCGGTTTGGCCGTCCGTTGGGCGTGTTCGGCGGACGACCAGTCTGCGTGTTGGAACTAACCTCCATGGATGCCTGGAATTGGCAGCAATGCTCACCTTACGCTGTCAAATCAATCAATCAATCAAAGATATTTTTGAATTTCGAAGGTAGGTAATTAAATTTTGCGCAATCCGTAGATCATTAAAATTTGCGTGAGTATATTACTTATTTTTCACAGATCTCTCCAAAACATATCGATGGGCTTTTGACAAAACAACGTAAGCGACAAACAGTGAATTTTACAGGAACCAACTTTTTTTATAATTGACGTTATTTATTTTATTTAATCGTCTTATTTATATTAACGTCCTGGCGGAGTTTAGCTAATGCTATTCCACCACTCAACCAGGAAACACACACATAGACATCAACACAACAACCATTCCCTGCGATATTGCCATCTATCGCAGCTGAGACTCGAACTCAGGATAGATAACAGCGACTAGACATGTTGTGCCACCCAACAGCGCTCTAGTCCACTGCTACCATCTCGGCAACATATTAAAAACATCACTAAACATCCATACCCTGACCAGGATTCGAACCCGGGACCCCGTGGTCGCAACGCCTTAGCATTGCGCCACCGAGCCGAGACTAAAATTATTAAAAATGTTTGTAACACTCTTTTTTATCAATAGTAATAGTAGATAATTAAATATAAAATTTACATTAATTATTGCAACTTAGGATAATTTGTCAGGCATAACTCTATTAAATTTTGTCGTTTAAGATACAAATAAGATGTTATTCTCTCACAATTTTGATGCGCAGTGGACAAGAAAGTGATAACTACTAAGTATCGTAAGCGCCTAGGAATCATATAGACAAAAAAAAGCAATTTTGACAAAATTGTCGCTTACGATGTTTTGTCAAAAACCCATCGATATGTTTCAATTATGTCCAAGTTTGCTGTCTAAAATAAGGTCACATAAAACTCACGTATTTTAAAATAACAATAAATAAATAATTATCTACATCAATATCCGGGTCATTTGTAAACTTATACGGACCAGATAATTCGCCTTTATTTTCTTGCGTGTACGTGCAGCAACATACGAGGTGTACTATTACGATAATTGCTTTATACAGTTACAATCCACGATTAAACAATAATTTTGGAGTAATTTATGTACCGGTCCACTGCAGTGTAAAACATAATTTCGGAACTATATAAGATACCGCATTGTAAGTACGACTATGCGTATGTTTAGGAAATGCATCCGCTGAGCCTCAATTCAATTTATTCAAATCATCTACGATAAGTTGATATAAATAATTATGTAATCGGTTTATTTTTCGATCCAACGAAAGCATTCGATATAATTAGTATACCGTTTGTCATTAAAAAAATGTTTTCCTTAGGCATCAGAGGCTCAACACTTGAGTGGGTCAAATCATTTTTAACGGATAGAAAACTTAAAGTAAAAGTTGACGAAGTAATATCCGAAGAATTTGACGTCAATATGGAAGTTCCTTAGGGCTCAGTCTTGGGCCCCTTATCTTTTTGCTGTTCATAAATGATCTGCCCAAAAATATACCCCAAAGAACGGTAACGATGTTTGCCGATGACACGTCGATGGTGTAACAGCAGCTGATGTTGAAACCCTACTAATTATGGTTAATCTTATAGTAAGGGGAGTTTCATGAATGGTGCAATAAAAATTTGTTAATATTAAATTTGGCAAAAAATGAGTGGGTATTTTTTTCCAAGAAAAAAATACTACCTGACATATTTACAGTCGACATTTCAGACTTAAATTTAAATCCATCAAAATATGTCAAATTTTTGGGAACTTACTTGGATAGCAAGTTGTGTTGGGACAACCACATCGATGAACTGTGTAAGAAATTGAATAAAGCGTGTTTTGCAATAAAACAACTTCGATCTACAATGGACATCAAACATCTACTAAATGTATATTTTTCCTTGGCTTATTGTCATCTGTCTCATAACATTATGTTATGGGGCCAAAGTGTTGACATTCAAAGGGTGTTTGTCTTGCAAAAAAGAATACTTAGAACCATTTTTAAAATCAATTCAAGAGATAGCTGCAAGCAATACTTCATTAACAACAAATTACTGTTCTTTTCATTTACATTTTTTCTGTGTTGAAATTTGTCAAATTAAATTTAAATAAGTTATATATACTAATTGGAGACCAGCACTCTCACAACACAAGATGTCGAAAAATGCTAAGGCCTCCTTATCACACAACAGCTCTGTACCAGAAATCACCGTACTATAATGCAGTAGCTCTCTATAATAAATTACCGAATGATATTAGGGGTGTCAATTCGTATGAATTATACAAGGACAAAGTTAAAATATTTTTAATTGAAAATTGTTTTTATAGTGACAATCAGTTTTTTTTAATGTAATTTTATATTTATTGTTTATTTATTGATTTTTTAAGTATCTTACTCCTATTGACATTTACATCAATTCTTAATAGTGTTTAAATTGATCTCATTTTTTCAAGTAATTTTATCTCCTATCTGTCATATGTTTTACATATCCTTCAAATTCTGTAACTGACTTATCATGTACACAATTTTGTATCAACAGTGGTTAATAAACATTATTATTATTATCACAATCACCCAACCTAATTCCTAAGGATTGTTAATACACCGTGTGTTCCCTAAACGGTGTCAAGCAAGTTGCTGATTTGTCACTACAATTGAAGTTATGTCATGTCACAGAAAACCTTTATGATTATTTATTAATAAATAATCAATATTTTTTTATTCCGTATTTTTGAAAAAGAAGCGCCGTAGATTACTGGAAGGAGTCAAATGCCAAAGAATGAAACAAAGTGAGGTTAAGATTCATCGCTGACTAAACTCCCAAAACACCAAACAGTAGATATAGACGGACAGTGCATTATCAGGTTGTTGTTGTTTAGGGATTCGCTGCTTGGAAAGTTGCCAACAATTGCATTACCTGAATACACCCAATGAGTTGCATCTCTTGTCAAGCTAACTGTACTGAAAATGTAAAAAGGGGTGGGAGTGAAAACGTTTTCGTTTCGTCGGGAAATTACCTATTTTTGTTCAAAAAGCCTAAAAAAATTTCTCTCGGGCGGACGCCATGCGTCGAACGATACTAAACTAGTAGTGCAAGGAATCATCTCTTCTATACCTCAGTATCATGGGTAATACGATTTCTTGCAAGGAAATCAAAACTTCAGCATAGAATCAAGATAAATAATTAGCCGTATGACCTAATTCAATGTTGATATATTTCAATGTAGTCTACATTGAAGTATATTATCAATGATAGCTAATGGACCTCTGATAATATCTGTCCAATTATCTATTAAACTGTGGTCTACTACAAAACACCAAATAATAATAAAGTGTTTAGAACGACATTAGAACGACAGGCAATCAATGCCCCTAAAATACGGTTTTACTCTAGTTGTGATTGTATGAAAAGCTTTAATATGGACATCAAAAAACTGGTTTACGATAGTTTCCATATAACTGTTGCGCATTCTGTAGATGATCCCTCGTAGGTTTTTTGAAAAGAAGTTAATTGTTTAGATATAATTGTTACATTTGTAATTTCAACCATCTCCAACCATGTTTCCAGATTGGTTGGCGGAACGTTTGCAAGTATTCTATGCATTAGTTTCGTCTTTTTAGAATCTTATCAATATTAAAACCGTTTTCGGGTAATTTCCTTAATTAAAATGTTTAGTAACTTTACTATTCACTGCTCGATGTTTTTCAAAATAAAGTTTTTCCTCCATCTAACAGTAACTTACTGACCGAATTTCAGTACAGTCAGGCTAACTTATCGTCCTCACCAGCAAAATGATGAACGAGTAGACAGACGAACGGACGGACATTTTGATGCCTTTCAAAATGTCCGTCCGTTCGTCTGTCTACTCGTTCATCATTTTGCTGGTGAGGACGATAAGTTAGCCTGACTGTACTGAAATTCGGTCAGTAAGTTACTGTTAGATGGAGGAAAAACTTTATTTTGAAAAGACTTCGATGACCAGTACGAAAAGATTTCTTCTACAAACGATATTTATGGTTTCAGAATATGATAGGCCAATATAATATACTCCTCGTTTCTGCGAAGAGTGTCATGATTTTTTTCTATAGGGTAATATTATTTCGTGGGAGAGTTGACGAAGTCCGAGGGTAGACATACTGTAGAACGCTCCCGAGGATAACGCAAAAGAATAGGTTAAAGCTCCATTAAACTCGATAAAATTTAAGCCATCGGTAGGTCTAAAAATTCTGCGTAAAGTGAAGTGTCATAATGGAAGAACAAAGTACACACTGAATTAATTATTGAAAATTACTGCTAAAGTGATTGTTAATAGTACCAAAAATAAGGTAAACACATGCAGTATCTTAGATTAGCAGTCGCGCGTCGACAGAAACAGCCCGGTTTATATCTGGGACTCTTTCAAGTGGTTGGTTATTGGTAAAGAAGGCTCAATGTTAAATGTTTAGTGTCAAGTGAGAGACATGTGTTTATCAAGCAATATATACACATATTAGCTGTGTTGTGACTTAAGAGTAATAAAACTCCAACTAGAACTGATTTTGGAAAGTGGAATGTGGGAATCCTACAGAACAGAGAGGGAAGCTGCCAACATATACACACGAACTAAAAAGATAAGTTCTATTAGTAGTATTAGTTTATTAATCCTTATTAATTATTACTTAGACCAAATTGAATTTCTCAAGATGAAGAATGTATTAAGCATAAGGCAGGTCCCAAAACATAAAGGTTTCGGGTTTCGATTGGCAGCTGTCACATGGTCCATATATTGCGCTTATTTACGAATATAAAAATATTTCTTAGGTCAAAGTAGTTAGGGTATGCTTGATACACAGATCGTCCCAAACGTCCTTCTAGATCTCTTTTTTGCTTTTTGCAGATTTTACTTTTTATTTTGCTTTACCTTGGCAAATCGGTATACAGGTCTCAAAGGCTCTCTCGGGGCTCTTCCTTGCACTTCCAATTGGTTTTGTGAAACGGTTAATAAATAAAAGATTTTTTCAGGGAGCTGATATATGTCTTGGCAAACAAACAAAATGGACGCGCTGATACAGGACGGTGTAACGAAAATACAAATTTCTGGGAAACATGAAACCATATCTGGACACAAGCGGGCAAGAGTAGGTGCACACTACTTGATTCAGAAACAGAAGAAACACAAGACTCAGAAGAAGAATAAACAAGGAGACGATGATCGATGGACACTTAAAAGAACCATCTCACAAACCATATCCAATCCGGCGTATGCAGACGGTCCGGCGCGGCGGTATATAAAAATATCCAAATTGGATATTCGGAAGTGGCAGCAATGCCTACCATACGCTGGCTAATTAATCAACAATTAATCAATAGGGTAATACTATTTCGTGATTTAAGTAATTAAAACAAAAATATATACATTCTTTACCTTTATCGTTAAATGAGCTATAAAAAATAATTTGCAACGAAAAAAAGACACAACAAAAGACAAACAACAAACGTTCTAAAATTCGGAAAATACAAAATACACCATCACACAAACTCGTCTTCGTAAGTTTATTTTTAGTCCCCCTGACTATCTTTTTTGTTTTTGATCATTTATATATTGCATGGCGACAATAACCAAATCAGAGTAATATCCTCCTTCGCCTGGCGAAAAATGTATTATTTTCCACATTCGTGTGCTCCCCTGCGCTCCCTGAAGTAAATTTTATTTATTACTGCTAACCTCTAAATTTCCAATTCCCATTTGCGCGCTGGGCCAAATTTCATTCTAGTTTTTTACGAACATATGCAATAACTTCAACACGGAGCTGGCGATCCCCTGGTAAACTTCCTCTTAATAATTTAGTAGTGATACATCACGATTAACCGAACAGGGATTATGTTACTGTCTGCTTGCCGATTTATATATGTTTATCCTTGGGTTTACTGAACGCATCTCACTCATTTCATTATCATTTTTGTTTTCCGCAGCAATATTTCCCTTATCCATCTATTTACTTTCCACATAATTTGAGCAGAAAAACCCGGCTTGATAAAAAGTGACCGCAAAATCGCTTGTTTCTGCACCCTCGATTCGAGACCTGAAACCTGTTTAAAAAATCGGTAAAAGCATTTACACAGAACTTCCCTCTTTATTTATACCGGGTGGTCACTCTACCAAATTACTAAATAAGAAACGACATAGGAGAATAATAACACGGCCCCACAATAAAAATTCAGACCAGCGAACCAGACCCATGTATCCCTATGTATTTTCGATCGCTGAATCCGAATCCGACGTCAAAGAAATCGTACATCCCCAAAATCATTAGCTAGAGCCAAAAAACACCCCTGGAATGGGATAAGAGAAGATACGCTAGTTGTTATATCCTTATCAATCGAATTATATAAATGAAACGTTAAAATTTCTTAAGTAGAAATAAAACGAATCAATTTGAATTTATCTACTTTAATAGTTTAAAGAAAAGGACAAACAATAATAGAGAAAGTGACATTAGGGTTGCAGGTAAACTACAAAAAACTTTCGTCAGAATAATAATATAAAAAATCATTAAAAGTCCATATACATACCGGGTGAGTCACGAATTGCGCTCGCCCCGATATTTCCTAAAATATTTGGAATAGAAAATTGAAATTTGGAGGCCTTATTACACGACTAAAATGCCATCTTTTCAATAAAAAGCCAAGTTTGGTGCACATCCGGTTTGACCGGAAATGCCCACAACATTCGAAAATGGAACACTCTATATATTTTTACATTTTTGGAATCTATAGGAAATTCTGAATACAATACATCCATTTTGGTCACTTTTTGATAAACATTAATAATTTTATTAAAAAATCTATTTCTGAATCCAGAGTGCTCTGGTGCCCAAAATATATTTTAGTTTGTGAGCTACGTTACTATAAAAATAAAAAGAGCAATATGATTGCATTACTTACTTCTCTAGAGGCGTTTAAAATTTTTAAATGTGATTTTTACCCATTAACTCGGTTTTTTTAAATGGGAATTTAATCGTTCACCAACATTTTTAAATACCTCATTTTCATACGAATCTAATGATACCAAAATTTTGAAAATCCGCTCAGAAATATTTGAGATTTCAGCCAAAATACAATGCAACCAAGCTTTTAGAAACATGCGGCTAATAGATAATAGATTAGTGGGCTTTGGAAACTAAAATAGCACATTTCTGTGTAAATCTGGTAACCTAATAACATTGGAAAAATCATAGTAGCCATTGAATGTAATAAAACAATATCAGCTGTCAGACAGATACAAAATAAAGCGTTGCGGACATCTCTTTGAGTAAAAATTAAAGAAAATGAATAATTTTAGTAGAAATGAAAAGGTCGATATGTTACTGATATATGGAGAGCGTCTCAAAAATTCAACTGCAGCTGCAGAACTGTATCAGCAACGATATCCCAACAGACGTCATCCAAGCAGACACTTGTTTGCCAGAGTGGAACAAGAATTAAGAAACGAACCCAATCAACAAGATGACCATCAAACATTTATTGTGAAGACAAAGAAATTGATGTATTAGGATTTGTGATGGTACACCCAACAACATCAACAAGGGAATTGTTAATGGAATGCGACATTAGTCAGTCTTCGGTTTGCAGAATTTTAAAGAAACATAAGTTTCGGTCTTATAAATACCAAATACACCAACATCTATATGGAGATGATAACGACAGGAGGCTAGTATATTGCAACTGGTTCTTAAATGCAGTACAACAAAACCCAGGTTTTCCTTTTCACATTTTATATTCAGATGAAAGTAGATTTACGAACCAAGGTATGTTTAACAGAAATAATACTAGGTACTGGGCTCAAGAAAATCCGAGGTTGGTAGGGCGGGGGAATATTCAGGAAAGATTTGGGATTAACTGTTGGCTTGGAGTACTTGGAGATCGAATAATTGGACCCATATTTTTTGATGGAACACTTACTGGCGAACGATATTTATTCTTTTTACAAAACCAGACAGCAGAATTTCTTGACTTACTTCCTCTTGTCTATTTACAAAATCTGTTTTTCCAACAAGATGGTGCTCCCCCACATAATTCCAGAAGAGTGATAGAATATTTAAACAACTTGCATGGTGAACGCCTTATCGCAAATCAAGGTCATATCAGGTGGCCTCCTAGGTCACCTGACTTAACACCCCTCGACTATTATGTATGGGGCACTCTCAAAAATAAAGTTTATAAAACTTCTTCAAATACCCGTGAAGAGCTGCCAAATAAAGTTGTACGGGCTCTTAATGAAATAACGCCGGCTGAATTGCGTAAAGCCATTCAAGCAACTGTACGCAGAGCCGAATTGTGTATAGAAAAAAATGGTGGACATTTTGAACAATATCTATAAATGTCAATTTATGGTTTAATTATATTAATTATTTTAAAGATACCTACTGTTTTCAAAATTTTGGTATCATTAGATTCGTATGAAAATGAGGTATTTAAAAATGTTGGTGAACGATTAAATTCCCATTTAAAAAAACCGAGTTAGTGGGTAAAAATCACATTTAAAAATTTTAAACGCCTCTAGAGAATTAAGTAATGCAATCATATTGCTCTCTTTATTTTTATAGTAACGTAGCACACAAACTAAAATATATTTTGGGCACCACAGCACTCTGGATTCAGAAATAGATTTTTTAATAAAATTATTAATGTTTATCGAAAAGTGACCAAAATGGATGTATTGTATTGAGAATTTCCTCTAGATTCCAAAAATGTAAAAATATATAGGGTGTTCCATTTAAAAATCGAAAGTTGTGGGCATTTCCGGTGAAACCGGATGTGCACCAAACTTGATTTTTTATTGAAAAGTTGGAATTTTAGTCGTATAATAAGGCCTCCAAATTTCAATTTTCTATTCCAAATATTTTAGGAAATATCGGGGCGAGCGCAATTCGTGACTCACCCGGTATAGCAAAATATAAGGCAAAATTGTACATAGGTAAAAGGAATGCAAAAACAGTAAAAAACTGGAACTAAACTAAACGCGGTCTGACCAGAGGTTATAAACAAATAATGTTTACGTTAACATAAATAATCTCAACTAAATTACATGTAGGCACACAAAAGGAAAACAATACAAACTGTACGTAAAATTAATGACAATCAAATGGCCCGACAATTTGTAATTTCGACATAAACTTGTTCGTTAGTTGAACACTGCTGCGTTTTTATGCCCAAAACACATGGCAGATGTCTAAAAAACGGGACGCAGCCATAATGTTCAAACGAAATTATTCACGCACTTACAGTCTTCTTATGGGGTACGAGAAGTCTTCAAACAATGTATACAAGAGGAAATATTACTAGCCAAAGGTGGACTGAAGTCATGAAACCATCAATAATTTTGCATGGTTGCAAGCGGCTTTAAACAGCAATATTTGCATCACGAGAGGCGTACATAATAGAAGAGTGTACTTATAGTTGATTCGACGAAAACATTGCCTTGCTGTAGCTATGGGCAATGGTACACAATAAACACATACATAAACATAACTACTTTACTGATTATATTAGCAGTTAATAATCACTATATACAGATATTTACAAATATTTGGCGGCTTTAATTCTTACAGCCTACACGGCCAAACCGTCCGTTACGCCATTTTTTTCAGCGTCTTCCCTTTTCAGAGCTGGCGTATGCTTATGCTCGTCTACTATTAGCTAAACTTGGTCGTACAAGCTACTATGCTATTGGTCAAACATTTGTCATGACTAGCCGATAAAATTAAAATGCACATAATGCTAGGACCAGTATCTTATAATTTAAATTTAAATAATAAATAGAATAATCGCGCACTTTATCGCTTTGGCACACATAATTTACATTTACAAATTAACTTAGTGTTTCAAAACGTAAGCGTTACACAAATTAAGGTTAAACAGCAGCGTACATACGATGGATATAAAACACACCCCCAGGGAGGGGCGATAACTACCCCCCATACATAAAAGAATCGATTCAAAACAGCAATGACTGCTGAAGAAGCTCGAAATGTTTAAGTTTTGTTAAAGTGATAAGAAACTGCATCACGTCCCACGTAATCTTCATAAACTGCCCCTATAAGGTTGAGAACAATCACCCCTAAGTTTAAGGGACACGATAAAAATAAGAAAAAACGTAAAATCCAACAGGATTTCTATTTTCATGGATGCTATGAGTGGCTGATATTGAGTAGTACTCTAAAATAGAACTAGAAACTTACGTACCATCAACGTCAGTGTCAACCCTCAGAAGATGTGAAAACAACCACTATGTAAGATTTAACTATAAAAAGTTACAGTAACTTCTACAAACATTCGAAACATCTGCGTTGTGTGGAAGTGAGAAGAAACTAGACTATGTTCGACGCTGTGTAATTAATTTTAAATATAAAAATAGATTTGAGTTATAAAAAGAAATTTATAAGAATTCTTTACTTCTTTTTGGCCAACATACCACCGTGCAAAATATTTGTACGTATACAGCAGACACCCTGTATATGTTGATATTACGCATTTTCCTTACCATCTCTCTATTTGCTTCCCACATGATTTGAGCAGAAAATTCCGGCTTGATAAATTTCTATGTAATTCTTGGGAGACTAATGCGTAAGTGATGAAATCAAATCAATAAGTATTTCATTAATTTAGAATAATAGTTTAAAGGATACGTCAGACCAACGCGAAATATTCGCGGCGCCGCTGGCCGGCGCGCGGCTTCTGAAGACTAGTAATTCACCGTGGCAACGGAATATCAGTGTACGCTCACCAAAGCCGCCAAAGCGTCAACCCAGAATCGTTGAAATTGCATCTTTTGAGAAAAATTGAAGCGCCTTCACTAATCTTAGTGATTTTCTAAACATTTTTAGTTTTAAGGACAGAAAAAGTGGGTTTGCGGTAATGGAGTGAACACAGTAAGGAAGATGCACAATTGCAACAAAATGAAAAACAATATATATACTTTGGCAACGACAACCCATTGTTGGAGACGATAAGATACTAACTTGAACGTGTTGTTAACTATTCAAGGGAATCCAGTGACATCAGTTCGGCAACTTGCTAGTGACAGCCATAATTAGTGTGATTGATGTCCTGAAAATTTTTCCTTACACATTACACAGTAGAGAAATATACAGTAGACTCACTCCCTATCTACTCTATGTAAAAAAAAATGGGACTTGGTTTCGTTTTTTATGCTCTAGACCAGACCGAGTGCGCAAAGACCACGCGCACAGAGGGGAATGGCGCCAGTTTTTAAATCGAGTAGCGAACATCGGCGCGCGGCGTACCGAACTAAATGTCAAATTTGTTCGTTACGTCCGTCCGCGTCCGCGTCCTATGTTGTAATATAATAATAATCATAGCACAAAATTCACATAATTAGAAAACAGTTTCAAACTTTAAAGAATATTGTCATGGTGTTTGTTACACGCATAATGAATCAAATAGTTCATTGAGCAAATCTCTAAAATTTATAAAAAAATTGCACTGAAAGCATCTGGAGGTGTTATTAAACGAATTCCTTAATAATTTAAGTAACTTGCAGTACTCATTTTTCCAATCGTTTTGAACTTTTGAATACGAAAACAAATAACACAACAGGTAATCTTATTTTGCAACTTTTGAATAATTGTTCGTGCTATAATCGAGAACTAACTTGTTTCGTATTGAGTGTAGCCCACGCGTCGATGGCAAGAGTGGGGGGTCATGGACAAAAATAAGGGGAAGTGGCCCAACTGTATATTATTAAACTGTGCTTATTACCTGAGGATGACCTGCATAGTAGAGAATTTTGTGAACAAATGATGAACGTTATTAGCCATAACCAAGCATCTCCGGAATTTGAATTTTTTCCGATGAAAGTACGTTCTCTTTATAGTATTTCTACTCTCAATTGAGAAATTCAGTATAAAGCATTGCTACCAGAGTAAAGCCGGTCTCCAACGGAATAACACCAAAACCGTGCTTGAATATTACAGACGATACTCATATACGACTATAGTCAACCAGATGCGCTTGCGGTAGTCAACCTCAAACGAAAGTAGTTTACCTGGCTCTCCATTATAGGACTTATATCTGCTCTTGCTTTATTCACTCTTTGGATCACTTCGATCTTTTCTCACCAATCGCTGTTAGCGATTGCTCAGTTGAAAGAACAGGTGATAAGTATCTGTGACGGTGATTGCCGCCACATCTCTATTGTGTACTATAGTAGTACCAAAGATTAGAAAACTAACAAGATAGAAGTCAGGCGGAGAAGACGAAATAGATGAAGACAGTTGTGAACTCCAGTTTAAAGGACACGACATCCAGCGGAAACGGTTTCGGGATTTGTCGGGTATGCATTAAATGAATTTGACCAAGCTTACTAAAAGATAGGTTAGCTCATTAGAATTGACAAGTGCTACGTCACGAATAGACCTCGATGACAGCTGCGTGTGGATGTTTTTTCCTCATTTTATAGAAAAAGTTTCAAAATTATTCTTTCAATGTACAATCCTATCCTAACCAAATAGATACCTTACATATAAACATAGAAATACTTCATTTGACATATATTACAAAGCAACCTGTTTGTTTAGTAACCTTGGGTACTGACAGTCAGCTAAGTTCGGTCGTTCTATCAGGACAGTGTTGTCCATTTTTCACTATTGCCTCTCTTTCTAATGTTACCTTCTCCGTCTGATTGTCTCATTGTGGTAACTGCGCGAGAACTCCAATTTAAATTTCGAGGTTAATGGCGCCATTGCTAAAATATAAAACGTTTTCCGTCGGCTGTCCTATCATCTTGTTAATTTTCTAATCTTTGGTGGTACTATGCAAGTTTCAGGTTACAAAATCACCCGGGTAATAAGCACTCTACGAAAAAATGTTTAAAACAAAAGTTGTAGAATTGGATGAGGGCAATTCGGCGGTAAATGTCACTTTGACTTTGGGTGGAAGGGTTAAGGTCATTCAAGGTCAATTTCGTTTTTTCTTGATGGGAACCCCTATTTTTTATTGCCAATTCGGATTGTTTGGCTAAAAATAGACTACTTTTGTTCGAAACATTTTTTCTGAAAAGGTCATTTTTATTTTAGTTATCCAGCGAGGAAAGATCAAAATTATAGAATTTTGCAATTTTTTTACTTGAAAAAGAAGAAGTTTGGACAAAAATTGCAAGAGGCAAAAAGAGTTTGGAATCATCAAAGGAATGTTATCAATTTTTTTCAGAATTGTCCAATGCCCTTTTTGATGCACTTGATCCATTTGCATCGTTAACACTTCTCCAAAGAAAATAAATTTAAAAAATGAGTAGAGAAAATTGTTCTCAATAAAATGATCTACAAAAAACATCTGATGTATTCTTTCAATAAAATCAATAGAAAAAAATCATAACCCTTAAAAGACATTTTTCTTGAAAATTTTAGTATCTTTAATTATAACTTTTTCATTTTCAGTTTTACGATAAGAAGTGTCCAGACCAAGATTGTGGAGAATTCAATTCTTTAGAAAAAATGTCTTAGAAAGTTTTTTGTAAGACTTGCGGTTCTCTTGATATTGCTGAAAAATTGGTTACGCTCCTTTCAACCCCGAAAACCGAATTTAATACTCACACTGACCCATCCCTAAACATCAAAAGAAAAAATCTTGTCCTGCCCAAAATGGACTATGGACTATAATAAATTATTGGAAAGTATGAAAGTAACAGACTAGCATTAATTCTGCTTTATTTTAAGGTTATGCTGTTAACATAAATAATCACAAATAAATTAAATTATTAGACATAATATAATAATGTGTAATAATACGAAAACTAATTCATAAATTTAATAATTATATTGGGCTACTATAGCTATATTTAAAGAAACACGATTAATTATACTCACAAATATGGTAAAAAAATCTGCCAGAAACATGTGATATATGAAACGACATCACCAGGATCATTACCCAATACCGTTGCGTTTTCGAAATCGTTCAAATATTTGAATTTTAGGTCGATTTGTATATTAAATATTTATTTTAATCTGATGATATAATTAATATCAATGTGTTTAGGCTTTCATATTTATGTACTTCATATTAATACTTAATTTGAAGCGAATTGTTATATATAGCAAACACCCTACTGGTGGCTCGCTAATTTTGACTAGAAACATAAATATTACGTTTCGCCACTGGAATCAGCTTGGTTCTTTCTCGCATTTCAGGCTTTTCTATCGAATAAGACAAACTAGACAAACGTCCACACAGAAAGAAAGTAGCTCGAGAACAACTTGATTAGATTATATTAGATTCCTCTGATTGAGTTTTCCTCAAGTTATCCTACGTCCTAATACCTATATCTAACTCTTGTAATAGCCCGAAGAGCAGTAAAAGGTCCATTAAAACATTACCCTGCCTTGTCCGGAACGATCGTTCCGTGTCAATGAAGACGAACAGGCTACGATTCACACACGAGCTTTAATACTTCGGTCTACTTAGTTATTACATAAATAGTATATTTTTCTCCATGTATATACAGGGTGTTCTTTAATGTCGCGCGACGACTGGACGCGGTGATCTAGACGCGCGACAATTGGACGCATTTAACGAGGGGCTCATTTAGCTTTGTTTTTAATTATATTTTCGGAAATATCTTTTGATTTAGAGAGAAATGCAGAAAACTAGAATTTCCAAATTAAAATTACCTATCAAAATATAAAAAAAGAATATAAAAAAAATGTGAAAGTTGCCAAACAAAAATTTTTTAATGAAAAAATAGCAAATTCCTCAAACAAAACCAAGGAAACATGGAATTTTATAAACAGTAAACTTGGTAGAAATAACGATAAAAATAAAAATATTACCCTGAATTACAATACGAACTATATATCGGAACCTTACGAAGTATGTGAATTATTTGCTTCTTATTTTTGCACCGTAGCTAAATATAAGGTTGCGGAGCATTTCGGGCAAAATATATCATTACCATGTACTATAACTGGTGACAAAGATAAGGTGGAATTTCTTATTGAACCTGTCACAGAACTGGAAATTATGAATATAATTAATAGTTTAAAAAATAAAAATGCCTGTGGTACTGATGACATATCCCTTTTCGTGCTAAAGCATATTAGTGATCATATTGTTTGTTCACTAGTATACTTAATAAATCAGTCCTTTTGTCAGGGTCTTTTTCCTGATGTTTTTAAGATTGCTCGTATTATTTCTCTTTTTAAAAAAGGCTATCCAGAAAACATTGATAATTACAGACAGATATCGATACTTAGCACCTTATCAAAGACAATAGAAAAAGCTTTTCATGTCCGTATTATCAGTTTTGTGGAAAAAAATAATATTTTGACGCCATCGCAACATGGATTTAGATCAGGTAGATGTTTTTCGACCTATCTAAAGCTTTCGATACTATTGACTGCGAAATACTCTTAACAAAATTGTATCATTTAGGAATTAGAAATGCTGCCTTGAACTGGATTAGATCTTATATGGAGGACAGGTCACTAATAGTGAACTACAGTCATGTGAATTCTGGGGCGCACAAAGTTAATCTTGGAGTTACCAGGGCTCTGTCCTAGGACCCTTATTATTTATGTTATTTGTAAACGACCTTCCTGATTACACAGAAAATGCAGGCCATGTTACTATGTTTGCCGATGATACCACTATTACAACAGCGGCAACAAGTGTAGATGAAATTCAATTATAGGCGGAAAACATTATTAATACTTTAAGCGCTTGGTGTGATAGAAATAAGTTAATATTAAATACTAAAAAAACAGTAGTAATGAATTTTCATGTTAGAAGATCTTTAGAAGTTAATTTCAAAATTATGGACATCAAACTGGATGATGAAACAAAATATCTTGGTACTATACTAGACTCGAAATTGTTATGGGATAATCGTGTTGATACAGCATGCAAAAAACTAAATAAAGCATATTTTGGCATACTCCAAATGAAAAACACTTTGGATGAGAAGTGTTTACTAAATATTTATTATGCTTTGGCGTACTCACACATTTCACTAAACATTATGAGTTGGGGTTGTGGCAAAGAAAAAAATAGAGTATTTGTTTTACAAAAAAGATTGGCTCGTCTAATATTTAATTTAACATCAAGAGAAAGCTGTAGAACAATTTTCAAAGAAAAAATAATTTTAACCTTACCGTGTGTGTACATATTTAAATGTTTAATGTACACCAAACAAAATCTCGATAAATTTGGTAAAATATCTGATAACCATTCTTGTGATATTAGACATAGCGAACTCTTAATTATTCCAAGTCATAAAACTACAGCATATAAGCATTCTCCATGGTACAACTGTGTTAGTTCATACAATGCATTGCCAAACACTGCGAGAAATCGGCAGTACTAAATTGTTTAAAAATAGCGTCAGAAACATTTTAGTTGAAGGCGGTTTCTATGGTATTGACGAGTTTGTGTCCGGAATATTACAGTGATGATAGATTGAGATTTTACTATTTTGAATTAATTAATGTTTGTTGATCTTTTGTGTAGATAATGTGATTTTTTAAATTGTTTTGTATATGTTTTATTCTTAGTTGTACACGCCATATTTTTATTTTGTAAGTATCAAAACTACTTATATACATTGAAGCTGTGTGGACAAAGTTTAATTTTATTATGATTATTTAATTTATTTGTATTCTCCTATTTCAATTTTGACCTATTCTATGTCATGTAATGTGATCTAATGGATTAATAAAGATTATTATTATTACTATTATTATTATTATTATTATTCTACAATCTCTATGGACTTTAAACTTAATCAAAAACGCGCTCTGTGACATCATTTAGTCCTATGTTTACTTAATATATCTCAAAGTGTGCTTTTGTTAACAGGTGATTAAATACAAAGTAACACGAATTGTGTGAATAATATTGTTATACTGCTATGCATATGATTTAATAATAGGCCGGCCGTCGTAAAGTCAAAATCATCGATTTTGGTCAGAAATTTAAAACGGCAATTATATTGACTATTCTTATAGGAAAAATTGCGCTGAACGCGATGTTTTATAAAACATAGGCTTCATTGTTAAAAACAATTTTTTTTTTGACTTTTTAACGAAAACGGAGCATCGGACAAAAAGAAGTGAAGATATAAAAAATGAAGATTTTATCAATACGCGTCGTTTGAGACTTGTAGCGACTTTCTACCTTTGACTGTTCAATTGTTATAAACAAATTAAGGGTTCTAAATTAACATCTTTTTTTTCTGTTCAACAAATGGTCATACGGTTCTTGATTAACTTGAAAGCCACGCCCTCTAGCGAAAAAGTGTCTATATACAATATTAAACTACATGAAATTTCCTAGAAATAAGTTTGTATTCATTTTTTTCCAGGATCAATACTTTTTCCAAAGTTTTTTCCCATTATCTATTCTATAGCAGTGGTTCAAAATATTCAAATTTTTATATATTTTTTTAAAATAGGTTTAGAATGTCACGAAACGCGAAAATTTTAAATTTGAGTGGATTTTTTTCATTATCTATTCCCTTTAGACGTCCGCCCTGTATATTTTCCAGTGAAAGTCTAACCATTTCTTCGGTGGCAGTAGCGTTAGCTATCTACCAAATTTGACTGTTCTCCGTCAAGCAGTTTTTTTACTTAATGCACCAACAGACAGACCGACAGACAAACAGACAAACTGATCTTACGTAATCTACATGATCTGAAACATGAAAATCCGAAAAAATCTCGGAGGGTGATTTTTTCTCGGATAAAAAATACTTCCCTTCGGTATGCGATTTTTACACCCTCTGTATCTCGTAAACTATTGATCATAAAAAAAAATCATAGGAACTTATTTGTTCAAAATTCCATTTATTTTAATATTGTACATAAATACTTTTTTACCAGAGGCCGTGGTTTTCGAGTTATTCCAGAAAAACGTGAAAGGGGGACCTTTAAACTTACACCTACCCTCCCTCCGCAGACCATCCACTGGTTAGGGCTTTTAGTATGTTGTTCTGGGCCTCCCCCCAACAACTATACAGAAATTGGCAACTACACGAATTATTTCCCCTATTTTTCCTTCGTTGATTAGACTATTATTATTCATTGGAACGTAAGCTGTTGACAAAAAATCGTACAAGAAAATTAAAAAAACCAGTACAATATTATTTTTCCTATGTACTTAAATCACATCTATATCCTCAATTTTTTTTCATAATAATTAACGCACAACTAACGAAAAATTATATTTATTAGGATACAGGGGTTGCCAATGGCGACAGGGGGCTAAAACTCGAGGAAAACATTTCTTTTCCTATTGTCAATCTAGTGACGCCAAATTAGGTTACCACAATACTACGTGTGTTACATAGGATTCATCTATATTAAGATTTCGAGTAAATCGCCAAAATTGGAATTACTCAAAACATTATGAATTCATAAAATAACTTGCAAAATACTTAAAATCTGATTATGTTGCTAGACTTGCACGAAAAGATTGACCCAAAAGCTAGTCTCTTATTATTTATTTTATTAAGCAGCCTCTTTTCCTCTGCCTCAGTCCGGATGATACGGTGGCTTCTACAAGGTGACTTGCTAACAGTTTATTCAATTTTTCTTTAAAAAATAGAATATACCGTTTACTAAACTACTTGGTTGCACACAATATTCAAGTGCAAGTGTAAGTAAATTATATTTTATAATTTCTATGGTTTATATTTTAGTTACGGTAATTTTAATAATAGAACACAACCCAGCGTTGTTGTGCGATACTTGCGATATTGATGTGCGAAAAAAATGTCTAGCCGTAATAGCTGGTCTTAATTAATAAGTTTAATTAAACCGTTTAAGTCCATGACATTTATAAAGCTTTATCAAAGTAATTAGTTTTCTGTAGTCTATTGAAACTTCAGAGGGTTTTTGATAATTAGCATGATTATTCATTAAGCGGTAAACTATGTTACGAAAAACAAAAACTGACTAGCAAACTTCTGGCCTTATATTACGGAAAACTTTAATTAAGATGGAATAAATTAATTAAATATATCTAACTTTTGCCAACTTTCATGTCAGCATTGAAACATTTTCTATAATTGCATTAAGTAATCCATTCTACTGATTTATTTGCATAGAGAAAATCTTAATACGTGTTGAGATTGCAAATAATAAATGTTGGGGGTATACTTTCTTAAAGAGTGACGCAAAATTAGCCTGTTTTTGCGTACGTCATAAAGTGGCACTGAAAATGAATAATTGAACGCTACAAGTCTTAAATTAAAGCTAATCAAAAATTTGGATGACGTTTGGACGTTATTTTTTTATTTTCAATATATCGTAGACTTTATACTTCTTGCGTCCCGCTTCAAGTATATGGAGAGCAACATGGGCAATATAAACAGCCAGTCAGCGAGATGTGGATGAAGGGGGATAAGTTTTTGTTTGTTTGTTGTAGCATTAGCACTGGTTTATCTCTTTAGTAAAATTTAAAAAAGAAATTAAGATTAAAATTGAAAAGGTATTAAACATAATACATAGGTGATGAAATGGAAAAACTTTCCGGAATTGGAAAATGGAAATTGAAACTGATTGCTTCAAAAAAGAAAAAGAATATACAAGGTGTGCAAAGTATTCCTTCGGACCTCTTCCTCATAACCCGCTATAAAAAGCTCTTATTTTTTTGCCGCGAGATAGGACCCTCCCCGCACTTCCACCGTAAATGGCTATTTACCTGTGGAACGGTTAATAAATAAAAATAAAAGCTGCTAGATTCAGAAACAGAAGAAACAGAAAACTTCGAAGAAAAATAAGGAGATGATGATAGATGGAAACTGAAAAGAAGCATCTCGCAAACGCTTATACTTCCCCAACTGATGATAATAGATGAAATTTTAAAAGAAACATGGAAACTTAAAAGAAACATCTCACAAGCACCTACACTTCCTATATTCCTACCCCATGCGTCATGTGACTCTCGCTGTTGACAACAAGCATGTCCCACGTCCAATCCAGCGCACGGTGGAGCCAAACCGAACCTCTTCAGACAAATTAACTTTCTGAAGGCACTTTATGGCCAAATGGGCTGTTTTTTTTTAAATACTCAGAATCAAATTCTTAATCGATCCCTCCAGGCGGAATTTTAATTTTCATTATAATTTTCAGGATAATAGGGTTGCTATAATTGCAAGAGTTTGGCATATTTACATGGATTTACATACATTGAGGACATGATGATAATTCTCTGTTAACGAGAGAATGTTACAGGATTTAATTTAAAGCTATAAATATTTTCTTTTGTCTTTTCTACAAGAAATAAGTCGTTCATACATAAGTAAACAATAAGGCATCAAGGACGATACCTTGAGTTACACCACAATTTTTGGGCAAATAGTCACTTTTTATACCATCATCACATTCGTATTGTTTTCAGTCAGATATTTAAATGTTAATAGTAAGATGCTTATGCAAATACTTTCATGACATTCAATGACCTCCTTATCGAATTTCTTAGCTAGGTCTATAAGAACCGGAAAGCCGTATTGATTGCAGGATGATATTACTGTTACTTACAATTTTTCTAAGTCTTAATTAATATTTTTCAATAACTAATTACTATTACCACTATTAACAATATTAATGCAGTTATATGAATTATGAAATATGAATTATCTCCAAGTTTTGAGAGTATGGCCTGCTGTGCACTGGGCGTAACTTGATGAAAAACTGCAATGAGACAATCGCCAAGCTATATTATGTCAAGTACACATACTTTAATTTGTAAGGAAACAAAATATTCAAAAATATATTTTGCATTTCGGCTTACCTAATACATTTAGTATTGTTCTCCATTGCGAAATAAGGGTGAAAGCTCAATTTATATAGTCAGGTCTGTACTGTACTGCACGAAACACGAAAACAAAACCGTTCTTCCCTTTCTTTAGCTCCCCATCCATCAATCTAATAATCAGATTCCTTTTCATTTTTTGTTAATTGACGTTGATGCATATCATTTTTCAAATTATGGTACATTTTCATGATTACGTAGTACGATAAATTATCACATTTTCTTTCTAGCACAAACAAAGGAAAGAAAATTATTGATGCATAATTATCCTGTCAGAAACAGTTATTTCCAGTTGAGGTAGTTCTGATATACGTAAATGCAACAACAATAATGAGTGATGTATACCTGCCCTGTCGAATGAATTTATGCACATTTGGTAATAATTACAAGGTGTGTTAATTTTAGATATTGGTAATTAGCGAAACACGCGTTGAGTGCAATGTTCAGAGTTTTTGTATATGTAAAAATTGTGTCATTTATAAAAAAATACTTGGAGGGATTGTATTTTGAAGTATGTTGGACAAACGAATTTGCAATTAGAGTCGGGTCCAGTTTTAAAAAGATGTATGAATTAATGTTGCACATACGTTTTCACTATCTCTTGCACACAAACTTAAATCCATAGCCTAAAGACATTGTCAATGTATGTCTACCAAGATTCTTTCCCACTTCTTTTGAGACGGAAATATGAGATGTACACTGAGGAGTGAGAAACATAGTCATAAACCTCAGCGATTCTCAAACTGTGTGTGATTTGACGACGAATATTACTTATTTCCGTGAACTAACACCACTCTAAATATGAAAAACGTCTTTATATGAAATATTTAAGTTATTTTTAGTGGTAAATATTAGATATTCATCCGTCAAACGAACAATGTCAAACCACTAAGTCTTACAATTTTCTAGTACGTAGATATTACACGTTTTAGAATAGAATAAACAGGATCGCGTAGCTCAATCGGTAAGATGCTCGAACAGCAATAAATATAAATGGGGTTGTTGCGGACACTGTATAATCAGAATTTCACTAAAATTATGAAATTACTAAATTAATAATCTTAACATTTGATGATAATATCTTTCCTATTTTTTAAAAATTACTTACCGACATCATTGCTGAGAACTGTTTGAGAACTACTGGCATTTCTTATGCATCAAATAAAATCTTAGTTCAGACGTTTTAGCGACCATGGCACAAGTCAGTTTAAATTGTACCTGACTCTATCACGATATTCAAGGAACATATGCCCAACTCAAAAATGAAAAAGCTGAAAAATCTAATGTTGTCCGACGTGCCTTTGATACCATAGCTATCAATAACTTACGGTCAACTACAAGCGTAACAAGTAATAGGGGGTTGGTTGCTTTTGAAAACTTAGAAATTGCCAAATGCAAAAATAGTATAAATAATTGTTATTGTTTATTAAGTCTCGTTTCGTCGCACCGAGACTGGGTTTAGGTAGGGATTGGTTGAATTCGTTGAACAATGGCCTTATTTTTATATAAATATAGAATATTTTTAGTTGTAATTTTAACCATTTCTAGATGATGCCAATATGGTTACCGAAACTCGCGTCAAGTAGTAGTATTCGAGTGTAGGATTTAAGTGTTTTTGTATTTGTGGAAATTACTTCAAAGAATATTCACAACTAAATAAAAAATCCTTTCTGTGACATTCCTTTACAGTTAATTGTCGTACTATTATAGACGTATTAAACGCTGAGTTGTGATATGAATATAGTAATAAATACTACTCCATATAAGTCGTAAGCAAACAAGCTAACCATTATACTCTTTGCCGATTTACTGCACTTTTTATATAATAGTTGCACATTCTATTGGATACTCTTCGCAGTTTTTTTTGTAAATAATATTAGTCTTAGACATTTTTAGTTTAATTAGAAAACATTAAAAAAACTGTTTTATTTATTGATCGATTTTGTTAAAAAAAACACTAGGATTCTTCCTCTAGCCAACATTAACTTACTGTCCAAATTTCAATACAATCGGACTTTTCGTTCTTAAGTTATCGTGCTTACAACAAATGTGACGGACGGACAAACAGACGGACGGACATTTTGAAAGTTGTTCAGAATTCGATGACTAACACAGTGATATGAACATTTTTTTTCTACGAGCAATATTACCGGTTTTAGAAATGTTCCTATCGAATGCAATATAGTCTTCGTTTTGTATTTGCGAAGGGTATAAAATAACAACAAGCTAAGCATTATACTCTTCGTCGATTTACTACACTATACTGTCCTATATTACAATTGATAAAGCAGTTTAGAAGCTGTCAGCAAAAATACTTTAAAAATTTAACGTTTAAGGGTGAATAGCTCCGAAATGGGGTACCCTAGGAAAAAAAATTACACGTACACTGTAAAAAATGGGAGTAAATTTACCCTTGTGTGTAATAATTACACATATTTTTAAGGTAACTTTACCAGCAAAAAGAGTGTAAAATTCTGTTTACCCAATATTTAGGGTAAACCTCCTCGGTAAATCAATTTAGAGGCAGTGTTCCACAAAATCACTGTACATTTACTTTGTGTGTTAGGAAAATTCCTATATTTTTAGTGTACAGTAACCTCTATGTATGGAGTTTTACACAGTGGCTTTGTATATTTACCACTTACGGTGCATTATTTCCTTGTATTTATGTAATATTCCCTTGCATTAATGTAATATTCCAGTTTTTGGTGAACACTGTAAGAAATGGAGGTAAATTTACCGTTGTTGCGTGTAATAATTACAAATAACTTTAATGTAACTTTACCAGCAAAAAGAGTGAAACATTTTGTTTACCCAATATTTTGGGTAAAGCTCCCTGGTAAATCAATTTAGAGGTAATGTTTCACAGAATCATTGTACATTTACCTTGTGTGTTAGTAAAATTCCTACATTTCTGGAGTACAGTATCATCTACGTGTATGGAATTTTACACAGTGGCATTTTATATTTACCATCTATGATGCATCATTTCCTTGCATTATCTTCCGCGAGGGGGCATTATCAATACCTTACCTTTATTTTATGTACACAGTAAAACACCATCAATAGATTGTATTAGGTACACTTCAATACGCGATTAGTTAGTTTTTGGTGTGTTACCCGTATTTGGATCACGGTATAGTGCCAAATAGTCAAAATACACCCTAATTTTACAAATATCCCAGCACAATGTCATACCCTCAGTCATCAGTGTCAAACAAAGGTAAGTAATTAGCAGAGTATTAGTTTCACTTCACTTTATTGGCGACAATGAATTCACTGGTCGGTGTGCAAGAAAAATAACTTTTGACGCTCAGAACTAATGAAAAAGACGGTCGTTTTGATGTAAATAGGTAAGTATTAGAATTTTTTTTGTGAAGATTTAATATAATTTGAAATATTTTTGATGGGGTCCACAATGCGCCAATATTTTTAAATAGGAGGCAATTTTCTTGCCTTCAATTTTTGGGATCATTTGCAATTTTCATATAAGTATTTAAAATTCTGAGTAAAATTTTAATTACACAGGGTTTAATAAGTTAATCATTAGGAAAGCGACTTATTTCAAATAAGGAATGTTTCATTTTCACTATTTCAATTCCTTGAAACATAATCAATTTGTTAGAATAAAAACTTTATCCCTTTATTAAATTTATGTAAATGTGTGCCTGTACTTAATTAATTATAGGTAGGTATATTTATATATAATAAATAGACATGCTTACCTCTACGTAGCGACATTTGACATAGTTTTAACTGACATGTTTTCGGTTATTAGTACATCTACATGTAATTCTGCTCTGTAATTTTTCCAGTAAATTTTACATTTTCGTTTGAATTTTACCGGTTTAATGCATATTTCAACAGTGTTTTTACCGACATCATGTAAAATTAATCGGTATTTTTACAGGTCATTATTACCTCTAACATGTAAGTTTGCTCTATAATTTTACCCGAACTCCGTAATTTTCCTGGTAAATTTTACATTTCCGTTTGAATTTTACTGGTTTAATGTAAATTTCATGGGTATTTTTACCAAATATTGTGTAAGATTCCTCGGTACTATTACAGGTCTGTGTGTAACTTTTCACTTGAAATTAACTCAGAAATTTAAATTTACCTTTGACATGTAACTTTACATATGAAAGTAATTTCACCCCAAAAATAGGAGGTAGAAAAATTTACACCAAAATTTTTTTCAGTGTACTTTTATTATATATATAAACTCCCGAAGTATTACCCAATACTTCCAGGACACCTTGCATTTACAAATTATTGAATAAATTTAAGCACTTCCTACTTAATTTCGTCCAAAGAAAATCAAGCTAATTCTTGTCAATTATGCCGTAGATAGCGCTGATGTACGATTGCATGATTGCAATATCAAAGTAAAATGTTAAAGTTTATTGTATCTCTTCTAACCTTAAGCAAATAGGTTGCTTGTATAACTAATCACGCGGCACGGAATTTGTATTCAACAAATTCAACCTATCAGCATTTGCTTTAGTGAACGGTTTAGATGCGACCAAGAGCAGGTAAATTCGCCATTAGTCATTCACAGTTTGCAACGTTCTAATGAATTAATTACAGCCATCTGGATTTGTTAACGTTTTAGACTCGGTTTTAGATCATCCCGTAGTGTTATTTTAGACAGCTTAATTTTCTCCGCAAAGTTTACTTATTCATCGCATGTTTGCAAGTAGTTCTGTAAGTTTTTCTGTTTCGTGTGTGAACTATTTATATTTCTCTTTATCAGACATTTAGTAAATTTTATTTTCGTGCTCCTCTGTAAATTATTCATGAGGGTTTTAATGGATTTATACTCACGGTTCGGTAAAATAATGTCCCTTATATAATAATTCCATTAGCATTTTAGTTAAATTTTGTGTAACTAAATCATACAGCAGAGGCAATAAATTTAAATAATGGGGTCGTTGCGTCTAACTGATGATTTGATTCCAAATTAATGATATATCTGGCACACATAATATACATTTATATGCCAAATAACGATAGAAGTGCAAACAAGAAAGGCCGTTATTTTAACTGTTATTGTTGAATTGAATTACCGTGTACAATATTGGGACTGATTTGAAACAAAATGTAATTAACAGGTTTTGCTAGTTTGAAATAAAACTAATTATAAGTTTTACATTTGTTAATTAACTCGGGTGTACTTATACAGGATAAGTTATTTATGTAACTGGTATTTTTTGTGCCCCCATAGTAGGCCATGTTATTGAAACCCAGAAGACAAAGATTCAAAAATTTTAGAGAAAAGTTTTTTTCCAAACTGCACCAACATTTTACTATATAAGCGAATCATAGAAATAAAAATAACAAAAGTCCACAGGGCGATTTTTGCAAGAAAAAAGAGCTAAATGGATTCATAAACCGGTGCTCATAAGAGTAAGGAGCATACTCTAATGCCAGTCCACTGCACCTTACATAGACCAGAATAGCCCAATTTGCAATTTTGAAAGTAAAATTCCAAAGACAAAGTTCAAAAATTTTAGAGAAAAGTTTTTTCCAAACTGCACTAACATTTTACTATCTAAGCGAATCATAGAAATAAAAATCGTAAAAGTCCACAGGGCGGGTTTTGCAAGAAAAAAGAGCTAAATGGATTCATAAACCTGTGCTTGAGAGAGTAAGGAGCATACTCTAATGCCAGTCCACTGCACCTTACGTAAACCAGAATAGCCCAATTTGCAATTTTGAAAGTAAAATTCAAAAGACAAAGATTCAAAAATTTTAGAGAAAAGTTTTTCCAAACTGCACCATCATTTTACTATATAAGCGAATCATAGAAATAAAAACAGCAAAAGTCCACAGGGCGGTGTTTGCAAGAAAAGAGCTAAATGGATTCATAAACTTGTGCTTGTGAGAGTAAGGAGCATACTCTAATGCCAGTCCACTGCACCTTACATAGACCAAAATAGCCCAATTTGCAATTTTGAAAGTAAAATTCTAAAGACAAAGTTCAAAAATTTTGGAGAAAAGTTTTTTCCAAACTGCACCAACATTTTACTATCTAAACGAATTATAGAAATAAAAATCGTAAAAGTCCACAGGGCAGTTTTTGCAAATGGATTCATAAACCTGTGCTTGAGAGAGTAAGGAGCATACTCTAATGCCAGTCCACTGCACCTTACGTAGACCAGAATAGCCAAATTTGCAATTTTGAAAGTAAAATTCCAAAGACAAAGATTCAAAAATTTTAGAGAAGTTTTTTCCAAGCTGCACCAACATTTTACTATCTAAGCGAATCATAGAAATACAAATAGCAAAAGTCCACAGGGCGGTTTTTTACAAGAAAAAAGAGCTAAATGGATTCATAAACCTGTGCTTGAGAGAGTAGGGAGCATACTCTAATGCCAGTCACCTTACGTAAACCAGAATAGCCCAATTTGCAATTTTGAAAGTAAAATTCAAAAGACAAAGATTCAAAAATTTTAGAGAAAAGTTTTTCCAAACTGCACTATCATTTTACTATATAAGCGAATCATAGAAATAAAAACAGCAAAAGTCCACAGGGCGGTGTTTGCAAGAAAAGAGCTAAATGGATTCATAAACTTGTGCTTGTGGGAGTAAGGAGCATACTCTAATGCCAGTCCACTGCACCTTACATAGACCAGAATAGCCCAATTTGCAATTTTGAAAGTAAAATTCCAAAGACAAAGTTCAAAAATTTTGGAGAAAAGTTTTTTCCAAACTGCACCAACATTTTACTATCTAAACGAATTATAGAAATAAAAATCGTAAAAGTCCACAGGGCGATTTTTGCAAATGGATTCATAAACCTGTGCTTGAGAGAGTAAGGAGCATACTCTAATGCCAGTCCACTGCACCTTACGTAGACCAGAATAGCCCAATTTGCAATTTTGAAAGTAAAATTCCAAAGACAAAGATTCAAAAATTTTAGAGAAGTTTTTTCCAAGCTGCACCAACATTTTACTATCTAAGCGAATCATAGAAATACAAATAGCAAAAGTCCACAGGGCGGTTTTTACAAGAAAAAAGAGCTAAATGGATTCATAAACCTGTGCTTGTGAGAGTAAGGAGCATACTATAATGTCAGTCCACTGCACCTTACGTAGATCTGAATAGCCCAATTTGCAATTTTGAAAGTAAAATTCCAAAGACAAAAATTCAAAAATTTTAGACAAAAGTTTTTTCCAAACTACATCAACATTTTACTATAAAAGCGAATCATAGAAATAAAAAAAGCAAAAGTCCACAGGGCGGTTTTTGCAAGAAAAAAGAGCTAAATGGATTCTTAAACTTGTGCTTGTGAGAGTAAGGAGCGTACTGTAATGCCAGTCTACTGCACCTTATATAGACCAGAATAGCCCAATTTGCAATGTTGAAAGTAAAATTCCAAAGACAAAGATTCAAAAATTTTAGAGAAAAGTTTTTTCCAAACTACACCAACATTTTACTATATAAGCGAATCATAGAAATAAAAATAGCAAAAGTCCACAGGGCGGTTTTTGCAAGAAAAAAGAGCTAAATGGATTCATAAACCTGTGATTGTGAGAGTAAGGAACATACTCTAATGCCAGTCCACTGCACCTTATATAGACCAGAATAGCCCAATTTGCAATGTTGAAAGTAATATTCCAAAGACAATGATTCAAAAATTTTAGAGAAAAGTTTTTCCAAACTGCATGAACATTTTACTATAAAAGCGAATCATAGAAATAAAAATAGCAAAAGTTCACAGGGCGGTTTTTCCAAGAAAAAAGAGCTAAATGGATTCATAAACCTGTGCTTGTGAGAGTAAGAAGCATACTCTAATGGCAGTCTACTGCAACTTACGTAGACCAGGATAGACCAGGATAGCACAATTTGCAATTATGAAAGTAAAATTCCGAAAATCTTGGCTGTCATCTTCATAGGGGCGCTTTAATGCTGTGTGGTGGAATTTATCCTTTATTGGGTCCTATGCCGTTAGTAAGTTTGAAAAAGATGGAAAGCCTTGTAGAATTATACACGCTTCTTAAAGCAATCAAAGGTGTACCACCCTGGTGAATGGTAAAATCGCCAATTAGAATTTTAAGCAAAACGAAGCGAATCAAAATTTAAAATGCAAATATCCAGTCAGTTTATATAATATTCCAATCTAACTCAAATTTTACACGTGTGTTTTACTGGGGGTCTGAATCTTTTTGTGTCAGTCGACTGGTAAATTACTCTCGCCTTTGGATGAGGTTGACTCCTGCGCCCTCGAAGCGTGACCCATTTACCATGAGTGGTGCTATCTGATCTACGTTGTATTATATTAAATCATCTAGGTAGGTTTAAAGGTTTTATTTCTCAGCACAATCACGGTAAGCAAACTTTAGTTACTCGTTCTTGGGGCCGAGTTGTAATAATCCTTCCTGAATGTGGGGAAATTCTCGGACCAGCAGAAGGCTCGTCTGAAGCCGTCATTAAAAAATGTTTGTCGTACACTTCAGAGGCGCGGTTGTTGGTGCATTCACAGCCAGGCAGCGCGGTACAATCAATCGTTATTGAAGAAGCTTTTAATCAATCTTATTTCTCTATAGTTCAAGATAATTACACCATAATTTAGCAATACCCAAAAACATTAAATTAAGGTTAAACTGTCTCATTAGCAGTGACAAATAATCATATACCTAGAGTGAGGGATGTATCCCAAAATTCTCCACACTTCAGTAGTAATAATAATAACAGCTAACTGTATTTGCCAAAGAGTAAAATAATGTTTGCTTAACCTTTGACTAATAACATTATAATTTTAAACAGTAGCGTGAAGTTTACTCCCTTCTACCACAACACGACGCCAGCGTGTTAAGAAAAGGTAGGAATGGGCTTCATATTTTAGCAAAGCTGTATCCACACCTCAGCACCAACATGCACTGTAGAAAGATAAAGGATAACGCGATTAATACCTAAGAGCAAATGATAAATAATTTGGAAACAGCACCAGGAAGAAATTCATTCCCCTCTTTTCTGGGAAAAAAGCTTAGATTATTGATTTACAATGGCTATGTTGCTCGACAATATAGAGACGTAAAAATGCAGTTCAGAATATCCCTCGGTATACGATCTGTTGGACAACAAGGTCACTGACATCTTTAGTTCCTTTCAATAGCAGCATGCTGATTAAAATGTTTATTTAACAATCACAAAGCCTAACCAAACAGATGATATATCTTGAAATTACAATTTCTGTATTCATAGATGTGTACATTATTTATTTTCATCATTAGTGGATGTACCTTTAAAAATGTTTAGATACAAAAAAACAGCTACCGTTAATACTTTACAAAATTTGCACCGTTCAGATTACGAAATCGTTCCCGGCTGGCAGATGACTTCATATATCGATAAATACAATGTGTATGAAGAAAATAAAAAATGTTTGAAATGATGAGTATTACATGAATTAAATGCACTAAAGGGTAATTTCCTACGAGGGAAATGGCGAAATTAGAATTTGTCTATCTAGATCCATTTATAATAATTTTGTTATTTCAAGTACACACTCTTCATGTAAAAAATTGTTGTTTTCTTTTCCTATATGTAGCGTTTTCACAAAGAGTAGTAACAACTTTCGATTTTAACCTGAGGTTTAATGAAAATAAAACATCCTTTACAGTTGTTATCAAATGATAGGGTCGTCAGGTAAACAAATCTCAGTTAAATTACGGAATTTACATTAAATGATATAGTTTCATTGAGAATACATTTCTACAGTTAAGTATTTAATTATATTATTATTGCTAATAATAGCAGTGACAGGAGGCTAAACCAAAAAACTAATTCATTTACAAGTGTTTCTTCATGACCATACATTATTTACCAGACACATTAAGTTTTATTAGTTAATAATGTTTATTGACTTTGATATTAATAATATTACATATTATGAAACTATTTATGTGACCATTAAAACTGCTTGTCTGTTAGAGAAACTCACTAACGTCTGTTAATATATTTTTAGATAGAAAGTTCTTGGGTATGGGTAGTTTGCTGCACTTTTCAATATCAAGATTAAGTTCAGATAGTGGCCTTGCAGTTTTCTGTTACTGTTCCAGATACTTATGTCTTGTACACATGAACTTATATTCAAAAGTGAATTGTCTTTTGCTGACATGTAATTGTAAGAAGACATATTCTTTATAGGATTTGGCAAACAGCGAACATGAGTAACAGAAACTGTCCATAATAATAATATTAATTTGCAATCTTTACCTTATATATTTAATCCTGGCAATAAGCCGAGAAAAAGCTAAAATAAAATAAAAAAGACATGCATTCGATTCCTGGGGTGATATGGATCATTCATAACCATTAAAACCTTATCGGTCACCCTCTCCAACCCTTGGGGGCCAAAAATGGCCGAAATTTAGCCCAATTTTTCAAAATTTTCAACTCACGAGTTCCATTTTTGGTAAAAAAGGGAAATTTCGAATATTGCATTTACCGAGTGCGAAGATGAAAATTCGCGGGAGAATTTCAATGTAGATGATCAAATTCTTGAAAATGAGGAATCTGCCGATGAATATGATTGAACTCTTTGTAAATAATCGTATATTTTGTTATTTTTATAATGTATTTTACGTTAAACTGTATGTAAAATTATGGTATAAAAAGTAAAGAAAGAGCATAGTTATAATTTGATATTATTTGTATTGAAATATGCAATGAAATTTGACAAAGTGTGACAGTGAATGGAAGAATGTAATAAAAAAATTAAATATCTGTGTTATTTTTTTCATAATTAATAAGCACATTATCCCACAGAGAGAGAGAGAGAGAGAGAGAGAGAGAGAGAGAGAGAGAGAAAGGAATAGTTTCGTTTATTATTTGCCAAAAATAGAACTCGAGAGTTGAAAATTTTGAAAAATTGGGCCAAATTTCGGCCATTTTTGGCCCCCAAGAGTTGGAGGGGGTGACCGATAAGGTTTTAATGGCTATGAATGATCGATATCACCCCAGGAATCGAATGCAAAAAAAAATTTCGATTCGGACCTACATGTCTTTTTTATTTTATTTTCCAGTTCGTTGCCTGGACTATATCGACAACCTGCATTCTGGTTATGATAGCAATTAAAAAATTCTAAAATGAGTTTATCTATTTCTTATTTGCAAATTTTCATTGTAACACTAGTATCCACATAGCCCCTACGGCCATGAAGAGTAAACTAATAGACGATTCAAATGTATTGACCCCTCACTTTAACCGCGAATATCTCACAAACGGAGCAGAAAAAATTGAAAAAAGTATGTATTCATTATGAGTCTATCCTAAATCAATCCACTGTAATTTAAATAATGTAAATTGAACACTTCTGAAGTTCTGCTAAGTTATATTGAAAAATGTCCTATTTTTTAAGGAAATTTTGACCATATCAGTTTTAAATCCATCATATCTTGGAAAATATGAATACTATGTAAATAACATTTTAGGCACCGATAAAGCACGGCATTTCTTGTACGAGGAAATTTTTTCATAATTCTTTATTTTAAAATTTTGCAGTTATTCTCAAGAACGTGACGTCATGTTTATTCGGTTCATTATAAATGTATTTAATTTTTTCTTATTCAAATAGTTAATTATATAAAATGTAAGTATTTTGAGAAAAAATAATTGATATATATCAGATATTAACTTAGTTATCAAGCGAAAGAGATAATATTATTGCAAACTTGCAATGATATCATCCTTTACGCTTGATAACTGAATTAATATTTCATACAGGTACACCAATTCTTTTTTTCTGAAAATGCTTAGATTTTATGTAATTGAACATTTTATCAAAAAAATTTTAAATACATTGATACATAACCGAATAAATATGACATCACGTTTTTGAGAATAACTGCAAAATTTTAAAATAAAAAATTATGAAAAAATTTCCTCGTACAAAAAATGCCGTGCTTTATCGATGTCTTAAATGTTATTTACATAGTACGCATATTTTCCAAGATACCGGGTGAGTCACGAATTGCGCTCGCCCCGATATTTCCTAAAATATTTGGAATAGAAAATTGAAATTTGGAAGCCTTATTACACGACTAAAATGCCATATTTTCAATAAAAAATCAAGTTTGGCGTACATCCGGTTTGACCGGAAATGCCCACAACTTTCGATTTTTAAATGGAACACCCTATATATTTTTAAATTTTGGAATCTAGAGGAAATTTTGAATACAATACATCCATTTTGGTCACTTTTTGATAAACATTAAAAATTTTATTAAAAAATCTATATCTGAATCCAGAGTGCTGTGGTGCCCAAAATATATTTTAGTTTGTGTGCTACGTTACTATAAAAATAAAAAGAGCAATATGATTGCATTACTTAATTCTCTAGAGGCGTTTAAAATTTTTAAATGTGATTTTTACCCACTAACTCGGTTTTTTAAATGGGAATTTAATCGTTCACCAACATTTTTAAATACCTCATTTTCATACGAATCTAATAATACCAAAATTTTGAAAATCCGCTCAGAAATATTTGAGATTTCAGCCAAAATACAATGCAACCAAGCTTTTAGAAACATGCGGCAAATAGATAATAGATTAGTGGGCTTTGGAAACTAAAATGGCACATTTCTGTGTAAATCTGGTAACCTAATAACATTGGAGAAATCGTAGTAGCTATTGAATGTAATAAAACAATATCAGCTGTCAGACAGACTCGTGTAGTTATAGGTAATCTTGAGCTATCAAACATTTAATAATGTGAGCGCAAAGAACGTTACAATTAAGTTTAGCATAGGTATGTGGAGGTAAACACAATTACATCCACAAGGACATTTGCAATAGAATGCGACATCAGTTCGGTTTTCAGAGTTTTATTTAAATGAACATAAATATCGGGCCTATAAATAAATAAAAATCAATTCCATTTGAACAATTAAACTTAAACTAGGTAACAGTAGGTATCTTTAAAATAATTAATATAATTAAACCATAAATTGACATTTATAGATATTGTTCAAAATGTCCACCATTTTTTCCTATACACAATTCGGCTCTGCGTACAGTTGCTTGAACGGCTTTACGCAATTCAGCCGGCGTTATTTCATTAAGAGCCCGTACAACTTTATTTTGCAGCTCTTCACGGGTATTTGAAGAAGTTTTATAAACTTTATTTTTGAGAGTGCCCCATACATAATAGTCGAGGGGTGTTAAGTCAGGTGACCTAGGAGGCCACCTGATATGACCTTGATTTGCGATAAAGCGTTCACCATGCAAGTTGTTTAAATATTCCATCACTCTTCTGGAATTATGTGGGAGAGCACCATCTTGTTGGAAAAACAGATTTTGTAAATAGGCAAGAGGAAGTAAGTCAAGAAATTCTGCTGCCTGGTTTTGTAAAAAGAATAAATATCGTTCGCCAGTAAGTGTTCCATAAAAAAATATGGGTCCAATTATTCGATCTCCAAGTACTCCAAGCCAACAGTTAAACCCAAATCTTTCCTGAATGTTCCCCCGCCCTACCAACCTCGGATTTTCTTGAGCCCAGTACCGAGTATTATTTCTGTTAAACATACCTTGGTTCGTAAATCTACTTTCATCTGAATATAAAATATGAAAAGGAAAACCTGGGTCTTGTTGTACTGCATTTAAGAACCAGTTGCAATATACTAGCCTCCTGTCGTTATCATCTCCATAAAGATGTTGGTGTATTTGGTATTTATAAGACCGAAACTTATGTTTCTTTAAAATTCTGCAAACCGAAGACTGACTAATGTCGCATTCCATTGACAATTCCCTTGTTGATGTTGTTGGGTGTACCATCACAAATCCTAATACATCAATTTCTTTGTCCTCACTTACAATAAATGTTTGATGGTCATCTTGTTGATTGGGTTCGTTTCTTAATTCTTGTTCCACTCTAGCAAACAAGTGTCTGCTTGGATGACGTCTGTTGGGATATCGTTGCTGATACAGTTCTGCAGCTGCAGTTGAATTTTTGAGACGCTCTCCATATATGAGTAACATATCGACCTTTTCATTTCTACTAAAATTATTCATTTTCTTTAATTTTTACTCAAAGGAATTTCCGCAACGCTTTATTTTGTATCTGTCTGACAGCTGATATCGTTTTATTACATTCAATGGCTACTATGATTTTTCCAATGTTATTAGGTTACCAGATTTACACAGAAATGTGCCATCTTAGTTTCCAAAGCCCACTAATCTATTATCTATTAGCCGCATGTTTCTAAAAGCTTGGTTGCATTGTATTTTGGCTGAAATCTCAAATATTTCTAAGCAGATTTTCAAAATTTTGGTATCATTAGATTCGTATGAAAATGAGGTATTTAAAAATGTTGGTGAACGATTAAATTCCCATTTAAAAAAACCGAGTTAGTGGGTAAAAATCACATTTAAAAATTTTAAACGCCTCTAGAGAATTAAGTAATGCAATCATATTGCTCTTTTTATTTTTATAGTAACGTAGCACACAAACTAAAATATATTTTGGGCACGACAGCACTCTGGATTCAGATATAGATTTTTTAATAAAATTTTTAATGTTTATCAAAAAGTGACCAAAATGGATGTATTGTATTCAAAATTTCCCGGATGTGCACCAAACTTGATTTTCCATTGAAAAGATGGCATTTTAGTCGTGTAATAAGGCCTCCAAATTTCAATTTTCTATTCCAAATATTTTAGGAAATATCGGGGCGAGCGCAATTCGTGACTCACCCGGTATAATGGATTTAAAACTGCTATGGTCAAAATTTCCTTAAAAAGTAGGACATTTTTCAATATAACTTCAGAACTTCAAATGTGTCCAATGTACATTATTCGAATTTTAGTGATTGATTTAGAATAGATTCATGATGAACACGTAATTTTTTCAATATTTTCTGCTCCTCTGTTTCTGGGATATTCGCGGTTAAAGTGAGGGGTCAATACATTTGAATCGAATATTAGTACAGTTTACTGCAACTTACTGTCAGTATAAAAAGTGTCGGGGTCTTTGATCTTACCGCACGGTCAAAGGCGCCGACACTTCAAAAGTCTCTCTATTTAATAAAGAAAATATATCTACTGAAAATAAAGCTTTGTATTTCTCTCAGAACTTACATCTAGTTATGCTAGAGAATAAAATAGCCCTAAACTGAATTCATTTGTATACCAATGTTTTTTACATTTAAATGGATTACGCTTTCATGAAGGATTGGTTATCTATTAGGGTAGTCCGAAAAAAATATTTTTTTTTTTATTAATTCGCTATATCACGGAAAACTTGGCCCTCGGCCAGATAATTTTTTTCCTTCTTCAATTCTTTGGGACTTCCTGCCACATGTATGTTTTCTTTCTAAGCGGTGCTAGGGGAATCGACAAATATATCACAATTAACCAGTATGTTACTGGTAAAAAAACCTCTACGCCTGTGACGTTTACGTCAAAGGATCAGTTAAAGATTGGTTTTTATAAATAAACAACACAAATAAGTATAAAAACTTGAAATTAAATATTTCGCCGACTTTTCGGAAATCTAATCTGTTTCCTTTTTCAAGGCTTTTTTTGAAAAATCTTTTTTGATGTGTATGACAAATACACAGCTCTAAGAATGTTTGTTATATTCAATATCCATAGATACTTACTATTTACATAGAACTGTTGATATAGTTAACAGTTCCTTGTACTGTCACCGGTTTAGGTGCCGGCACTCGATCGGCGAAGTTAAGCTACGTCGGTCGGGTCCAGCGCATGGATGGGTGAGTTCTCGTTCAGGTACGTCAGTCTATGTCATGAGCTGTAATAGCCCTGACTGGACTGAGACGGCTTGGCGAGAAAATAAAAACAAAGGACTGATAACTTTACCAAGGAGCTCCTTACCAACAGACTCGAAGTCTTGTAAGGACCATGTCTGGATAAGGAGCCCTAAGGTACAAAAAGGAGTACTACAATAGACCTATACTGGTCGCAGTAGGCAAGGCCAATCGCCAGCTCCTCCATCTAATATCTAATCTATCTAACAGTTTTTTAGTTTCTATACAATGTTAAGTTTGTGAAGTTCTTCTTTTAACATTGGCAGCCAAGTTGTACAGACATCTACGGAACAATTCGACACGCAATTATCCTCATTCAATAATATTATCGCGGATTCCCAGTTTATTCTATGTCCGTTCTCCCACGCGTGTTCGCAGTTCTATGTAAATAGTAAGTATCTATGGATATTGAATATAACAAACATTCTTAGAGCTGTGTATTTGTCATACACAGCAAAAAAGATTTTTCAAAAAAAGCCTTGAAAAAGGAAACAGATTAGATTTCCGAAACGTCGGCGAAATATTTAATTTCAAGTTTTTATAATTATTTGTGTTGTTTATTTAAAAAAAAGCAACCTTTAACTGATCCTTTGACGTAAAATTCACAGGCGTAGAGGTTATTTACCAGTAACATACTGGTTAATTGTGATATTTTGTAGATTCCCCGAGCAGCGCTTAAAAAGAAAACATACATGTGGCAGGAAGTTCCAAAGAATTGAAGAAGGAAAAAAATTAAGATAATGTCACAAATAACATTTAGACAATATTCGGCCAGATAAGTAAAATAAAATCAAGAAATGAAAACTCGATTAAGATCTTCCGGTCGTTCATCGTCTCCAAGATTCGTAAAAATTAGTGAAATTCAACTTATCTTCGTGTTTCTTTAAAATGTATCAAACCGATTAATGTTGTTCATTTACAATATTCACGTTTTCTTTTGCAATTATCGGTAGCTTCAAGATTTGATAATGTATCATGTATGCCTTGACACACTAAATTAAAAGTAATTTTAGTTGTAAAATGTATAACTAGTTACACAAAAAAAAAAAGTTGCTTCTGATCTGGGATCTGACCTTGTTTACTGTATGTTTTTGGGGTCGCTGAATCATAATTCGAGATTTTTTAAACCCCATCACATCAGGATTTTGCCAGACCACCACGCCCACTCCATTATTAAAAGGTTTTTGGATAATAAAAGAAAGATATTAACTTGAAACTTGGTACATGTATGTATTATAACGACATCTGGATCTAGATTATCCTTTGAGCTTATTCCATTGAACGGTTGGAGGTGAAATAAGTAAAGCAAGCTAGTAATAGTTCAGAAACTTGACTGATTTGGTGTATATACTAGAACAGATCTCAATTTTTTTATGAAATTTTCCACCCACACTACCACCCCCACTCCATTATTAAAGGGTTTAACAAAATAAAATTGTGATTTAATGTGTACGAGAGCAAAAGTTCACAAAAAAAATTTTGGCATCAGCCACTTTTAGCCCTTTAAACGTCGGTGATTCGAATAGGTATTGAAGTGGCAAATCGCTTTATGGATGCTTGGGTAAAATGATGTCAAATATTATATTATTAAAATTCTACGAACAATTATTTCCACATACTGGAGTGCAAATCATCATCCAAAAATATGTGGAAATACCGATTCCTTGGGCAGCGGATTTTTTATTTGAACTGATAACATTTTTTTGCGAGCTTCTGGTGTATTTTTTACTTTATCGACTAGACTATAAATGTTAAAGTATTTTAAATTTTTATTATGATTTTATAATCTACAGATATTTTTATTTTCTCAACCCTTGATATCAGATTCAATTGATGTATATCCTGAGATTTTTCTCGATATTTTTTTAATACAATTTTTTAACTATTAAATGATTAGAAACAATAGTTATATGATACATAAACTCAAAAAAAAATTTTTTTTGAGCCCAATTTTCAAGATGTTTGGGTCTTCTTTTAATTTTTAGGAAACAATAAAAAATTGGCCAAAATTTGGCTAACTTCAACATGCTGATAAATTTGTAAATGTGAATAGTTTTATTCCCAACTTTTTCTGCATTGAAGTACTACCTTGAATTAAAAGATAATGGCATTTATAACTTATATTAAAGTCAGTTATTTTTTATGGGCCTGTGAATAGTTAAACGTGCAAAAAATCAAGAGGTAACTATATTATATTGTTATTTTTATATACTAATAGATATCAATATGCATCAAAAATGGAAACACAAAAGAGTATTTTATATCCCCTTTAAAACCCATTTTGATTTTTCTTCCTAGCATGTTTGGTTTTCGAGCAATTCAATTTTTTATATAGGCCGCTCGCAAAAAATTTCAAATAAACGAAAATTCGTGCGCATTAAAAATACAAATTTTGCAATTTCTTTCAATATCGATTTTCTCTCCGTGACTTATACAAGAAAATTACAAGACGACTTTCTTTTAAGCAATTAGTCAAGCTTTCTTATTTATGATAAGCAATTTTCTTATATCTTCAACGGTTAACGAGTAAAATAATGCTTTTTTTACCGAAGGGGTGATTTTTTGGGAGGGTTGCGCGGTACCCCCAGAAATGATTTTGGTGGTTTTGTGATGTATAATCCCTCCACTAACGGTTACTGAAGGAAAATCTCAGATAACATTTGTTATGGAAATCTTTATAATTATTGAACTATTAACGCAATGCATAAAAACGATTAATTTAAATGTTCTTGTTTTGAAATTGGATGTATATACTAATTTCCCCAGTTTTTAAAATAAATTTTCGAAATTTGCACATTTATTGACCTTATATACGAGTAAAATGTGGAAAGCAGCAATATATTATGTAACTATAGCATTAACATGTAGATAAGGCATATCTTCGTATAATTTAATCGTTTTAAGAATATACAGCAGAAAGAAATTAACATTCTTCTAGAGAAATCCACCGAGTACAAGTTTATTCTCTTAAGATATTTAACCTTTCGCCGAGACATGTGAATATTTCGCACCTGATTAAAAATTCATGAAATCGTGAGGGATAAGTCTTAAGATATATGTCGTCGGTTTATAGCTGCTTTACACTTGACAATTCTTATTATAAGTAATTTTTTATTGCCGGAATTTATTGCAGTTTGTCGTGTAGACTGTAAAGTTTTATAACTTTTTCAAGAAATATTGATCTAAAGCAAGAAAATGGTGATAAAAAAATTAACGTAAAACATTATTGATAAGAAAAAAATATGTTACGTACTAAAAATAATAATAAATTGGTAATAAATTTAGAGATGCGCCGAAGCTCCAGTTCTGCTTCGGTATTCGGTAGCTTCGGCTGGATTTTAAATATTTGGCCCTTGGCCGAAGTGGGCGAAGCTTCCGCCGAATTGGGCCGAAGCACAAAATTCTTGTTAGGACTTGCAGTTTTTTCTAGGCATATTCATGTCTTTTGGGGGTTTAGCATTTCAGTCGATTATAAATTGTGTAAGAGTCAGTATACAATTACAATGAGCAGAAAAACAACTAAAAAAAAGTGATATTTGGAAGTTTTCTGATGTGTGAAGATAGAAAGTTTGCCAAGTGTAAAATATGCGACACACAAATATCTCGGGGAGGAATTGGAAAAAAGCCTCAACAACTTCAATAGTTTTTTTTCTTAAAAACGTAATTTCATGTGCCATTTCATGTCTCGGCCAAAGCTGTTCGGCTTCGGTAGTCGGAGATGGCCAGATATTCGGTATTCGGTTATCCTTCCATAACCCGGCTTCGGCGCATCTCTAAATAAAAAGGACTGATGCCCGTTGGCATTTAACCATTCTATATATGTATTTAGCAATGTCATTTCTTATTAGTCAATTTAATATTTCAAGCCAATCAGTAGCATGGAGTGCAAGATACAGGTACGGAATATGATTCGGTGCTAAATGTAGGTATGTAATGTCCGCAAGTCGGAATTTCAACAATGTCACTAAAAATCAAACAGATAAATTTACCTAGTGATATACCCGCAAAAAAAGGAGAACCAACCTAAAGTCAACAACTAACCATAAACCCACACATAGAGATGTATAAAATTAATCAGATCTTTCAAACCTTCCATTTTCTCTAATGTTATGCTCGCGGAAAAGGAAAACAAGCCCCATTGGTCTTGCCATTTTTTGTCATTTAAAATTTTTAATTGTTGACATAAGATCAGTATCAGCTGCTCCAAAAATATCTGACTATCTTTTAAATGCAAATGTTTTTCTGAGGGTATGTAAGGCGACCAGGTAAGTTCTTATTGGAAATAAAAAGTGACAGCAAGTGGACTGGAAGAAAGCGAGCAGTCAAGTGAATTATCAAATACCAAATAGTGCTTAGTGTTACGTTAGTGAAGCAACACGTATTGTAAGTAGTCAGAAAGTTAATAAAAAGTGTTATCTGTGTTATAACAACAACCCTGTAGTACAATTTCTATTACAAGGGTTGAACTTCGCCATTTTCATTGTAAAATTACAGTAACTGCGTTAAAATAGAAACTGAAGAAATTAATAAAGACGTTCATTATTATTACTATTATAATTTTCGAACCCACATTTACTAGGGTGTGTAAACACGTAATAAATTTACAATGAACCAAACATAAACGCATATTTCCATCTCACTCTGCAAAATCCCAGCCTTAAATAATTTTAGCATACATTGTCTTTACAGAACAACGCAAATTCAGTTAGAAACTGATAAATATTGATATTTGCAACTAACTAGAATATCTGTTACTAATGATATGAAAACATAATAAACAATGGAAAATAAAACATTAAATTAGATACGCTGATGTTTACTTTCCTCTAGTTATATGATATATTACAGCCAGACCATTGCCCATTATATGTATTTGAATTATATCGTTTACACAATGTGAAAATATCAAATGAAATTATAAATTTGTTAAAAAGCAGGTCAACATTCTCCAGAAGCTAATGCTAACTATAAATGTTATTTTTTGTAAGACTCCATAATATGATTTATTAATAAACCATATTTACAAACGGATTATTTATTTCTTGGAAACTGTACATGGTATGTAAGTTCCTTTGAGGGTATAATTATAAAAACGTGAAAGTAACACTGTTACATTGTTACGTAAATAAACCTAACTTAAACGAGGAGTTAATTGCTCGGAAAAATATGTATATGCCTTATTCCATACCTCAAATATCTTACTTAGTAGGTTTATAAAGAGTGAAAAGTAGAACAAAAAAATAAACGGCGTTATTATCAAAGAAAATAGCAGGTTCATTTCACTGAGGCTGTACTGTTGTTGACAATATTATACCACAGAAGTACATTAAATGGGAGGAGGGAGAGTGGGAATAGCTGGAGTCATCGAAAGAATATTTGGAGAAGGAAGAATTGAAGAGAGAATTGCAGATGATATCCTCGTGCGAATGGCGGAAACCACTGCCATGAGAAAAACCATCCAAATGATTGAGAGAAGAATGAATGACGAGGAAATGAGGCCACGAGAGAGGAGGCGTCCGCGACCATCGTTACGGATAGCTTGCAGACTCTCGAGAGGTTCGAGAAAGGAGGGGCGAGAGAAATAGAGCTAATTGAAATAAAATTGAAGATCGAGAGAATGAGGAGGATGGGAGTTGAATGTATTGTAATATGGAGGAGAAATAGTGAGGAAAATAGAACGAATAAGATGGTGGATGAGAGTACAAAAAGGGCAAAAATGAGAGAAGAAATAGAAGGTGAAGAAATTTGGATTGATAGAAGATGGAGAAAGGCAAGAACGAGACAGGGAGTAATAGAGGAATGGCATAAAAGATGGAAAGATGGACAAACTGGAAGAACCCTTTTCGGGGTATGCCCGCGGAGGTGGGTTACACTGCCTTGAGCATTATCCTTTAAAGGAGTGCAGATGGCGACAGGACATGGAAATTGGGTTATCTTAAGAGGTTTCGCCTGAGGGATGTGGATGGCGAGAGCGGATGTGAAAGAGAAGAGGAAAATAGTGAGCATGTGAGGTTGAGGTGAAGGAAGAAGGTTTGTGAGAAATGAATGGGGTCATCTGGAAGTACAGATGAGAGAAAATAATGTAGTACCAGAGGAACAAGTGAGGAAATGGAACGAGTGGGCAGAGAGGGTGATGATGATGAAAAGAATTGCATGTAAGAGGATTGTCTTCCAGGTATTATATATATTGTATATATGTGTATAATATAACAACATAAAATTACTTAAGGTCGTTTTTGTTATAAAAGGAGAAAATTTTGCTCAAAGCCGCAAGGCGGGGGAGCTAATAAAGTAAAGAAGTACATTAAACATTACATGGCCTAGCAAATAAGAGAAAACGTACTATTTGTCTTTCAATTATTTTATATTTGGTCTACAGGCAACCGACAAAGAATAAAATTTAATTGGCGTTCCACCAGTACGAGTTGTCTTACAGTGACGTCGCTCTAGACAGTCTTTTATATTACGTATACGATTTCTACTACTTAAAATAGTAAAAACGAAAGGCGCTTACATAAATATATATAAATCATATTACGGATGAAACACTTATCGCAATTCGCGAAACTTGTACAACCTCATGCCCTTGGACCTAGTTTTCATTCTTTTTGGACCTACTGTATAGCTTCGTGTTCAATTGCAAAAGGTTGTGACTACATTGTTCCTAATTTTCCACTTCCAATCTAACAAGCGCTTGATATTTCGTCAAATTGTTCTGAAATTATAATAAAATAGTTCATATAAAACATGGCGTGCCTGTAGCGATCATCCTGTATGACAGATATGGCGTAATTTCAATAAGAAGTACTCTATCCCACTATTTTGCATATGTACCTAATTTATAATAAACATTTTAAGAGTAATAGAAGCTCCTGTGTTTACAAGAAACGGCGTTCACACATACGTACATGCAAACAATCTTATTCAATATTATGGAGCGGGGGGTCGCTGATGACATAAAAGTAATTCATTTTGTCATTTTAGACCTTCTAGTCTAGTATTTCGTTATACGCGCTTTCAAGTAAACATCTTAAACTGTTACAGAAAAAAAGTGCGCACAAAAGAATTTACAGACAGACCAGACCGACAGACAAATGTTTAAAATTTAAAATCTCCACATTTCGTGATATTCTAAACTTATTTCGATAAAAAAAATAATTTATATTAAAAAACCAACCAAAAACGGAAATGAAATTTCACTGTTGTTCAGTTGATTGAACCATATTACTCAATACGCATTTAGAGATCGAGTAAAAATTTGTTCTATTTTGTTATTTGTAATAAGGTTCAATTAACTGACCAACGGTGAAATTTTATTTTATAATTTTTAGTAACCGTTTTTTTCACCATTTTTAGTACCTCAATTTCATGTAAATCTACAAAGGTTATGTAACTATGGCGGCCGTATAGGATTCACCATTTGAAATATTTAATTCAGTATCAGCTACACCGAGAATACTCGACTATTTACCTACAACGCACCTCCGCCATGTAGTCAAAGCAAATAGGTAGGTTAAGTCGCAAATATGTGAAGGGAAAAGTAGTATTGGACCATGACGAAAAATGGGGTAACGTACTACTATTCCCACCCTTTTCTTAAAAGTAGAAAAAAATAGAGGGGTGAGTAGTTGATCAGAGTCGGGTGTAGGCGTACCGCACAACGCTCCCAAAGAAAACGCGAAAAGAACCGGTTAAAACTCCGTTAAACTCGATGAAATTTAAGCGGTCTGTATGTCAGAAAATACTGCGTAAACTGAGGTGTCATAATAGAAGAACAAAGTTGATTAGAGATTAATATTTGAAATTATTGGTAAAATAATATATGCTAGTAATGCTCTGCTAAAAGATACACACACGTGCAATCGGATCAACCCAGTGCCAGGTGTCAAGTGGGTGACAAATAAATTATCGTTCAACAACAAACCATAGGTACGTACATACCTACCAGTAACGGGTATATGAAGTGAAGTGTAAAAAATCAGCTCTAGAAAAGAAAATAAACCAGCAATCACAAACCAGGTGATTACAGAAATGTAGGCTATATTAGTTTCATTTATTAATTCAAAACTTAATTTTAAATAGTTTCTTAATAATATCAAAAATAAATCTGTGTTAAACCGAAGGCAGGCAATAAAATAGTAGTATCAGTTTATTACCCTTATTAATTATTAAACTTAATTAAATTTCTTAAAATTAAAAATGTATTAAACATAAGGCAGGTACACAACAGGAAGGTTTCGACTGGCAGCTGTCACGTGGTCCATACCTACCATACTTTGGCTAGTCAATCAATCAATCAATTCGAGAACGGTGAAAGATAGAGAGAAAAGTGTAAGATAAAAATTGTAGCGTTTAAAATTTTGCTTAATAAAGGTCACATGCATTTACTCTCTATTTTTGATAGTTTGGCTGTAAAACCACATGACGTTTAGGGAAAATCGCAAACATTTGTATTTTTTCTTTATTTTTAAATCCCCTTAGAAGAATCTCAACTTTTTCCTCACCTACATTTTTAAATTGATGATTTTTTAGGTCATGTTTTTGCAACTTAACCTACTATTTGCTTGGTCTAATAGCTTCCAAAACTTTCAATAAAGTATTACTTATAACCTGCACCTTCGCCATAACTTGAATATTCTTCAATAAAAGCCTGTAAATAAAGTAGTTCTTTCCGAATTTTGCTCGTCCTATACTACACACAGCTTGATGAAAAAATTAAAATATGAAACCATCGCCAAGAATACTCTACAGTTTGAAAAAAAATCGTAGAACTCGTTTTTGAAAATTCTTAAAGCTGCAGTGGGTTAAACAGACATCTCTACTTAGTACCGACATAAGATAGCATCTTAGAAAATGTAGAACGGAAGACTTGGGCAGTCGAAATTAAGGCTTTCATGGCAAACTTAATCAACTTTTGTCGGTTTATTTATACGGTTACCAATTTGTTTAATAATTAAATTATTTACTTTCGAGTATTTGTTGATTTTATCGACTTGTCTACACAATCAACACGTTTATTTATTTAAATTACTGTTATTTAATTATGCAATTTGCGTTGAGTTTCATTGTCGAATGGTTTAAATAATTTTGCCAATTTGACTAAAGCACTTTACTTTTTATTCTGTTTTTATAGTTTTGACCACGCACATTACTCAAACAATCAAATTGTATTTCAAATTAAATAATAAAGAACATTTTACTTCTCAGGTACATGCGCCAGAATCAGCAAAACATTTGCGGTGTGAGGCGTCGCGCCGTGGCAATTGAAAAGCTGAACGAGACGAAGCCACTTCAGATTATACATAGTTGAAAGGTAAAGAAAAGTTCGAGCAGGCATAGTTATAATAGTTAAGTCACTAAAATATCCGAAGCGAAACTCGAACGAATTTTAACAATTCATTTGCGACTAAACTAAACAGCAACAAAAAGAAATATAGTTTCCTATCTTTCAAAAAAGTTTCTCGCTTGCTATATTTTACAATGCGTTTTCGTATTTTTGCATAACACGTAATAATTTATATATCTTTTATAAAAAAGATAACACGGTATAACAATTTTGCTTCATACATCAATCAAGAACAATGTCAGAGGAATATGTTTATAAAATTTGAGGTCAATATCTCTCACAAGGCTCGAGATACTGAGTAAGAATTAAGAAAATACACATTTTCATGCTTTTCCGAGTTTTGACAAAAATATGTTTTTTTCCCCAATTTCGCACTTCCGAATTAACTGGCTAACTCGAAATTCGAATCCAGCAAGAATTTTACATAAGCATATGGTCTTCGTTTTTGGATACCCTTTAGTCGACCCCTCCTCCTTTAAAATGCATTGTAGCGGGCTCTAGACTCTATTACTAACTATTTTCATGAAATTTTTACTAAATGATTTTGATGTACGAAGGGATGTTACTTTCATAGACACAGTTTGAGCAAGATGGAGCCTCCTCCTATTATAGATTCTAAACCGTTTATCCATCACATGATCCCTTCTTTTAAATCCATAAATAAGTCTTAGGTAAGAATTTTGAATTTGATGTATTTTAGAAGCCCAGCAAAGGCCATAGATATAACATCACCAGTATTAGAGTACCACACAACATTCTTATAATTTGACCTGGTCTACATAACGTTTCTCTATGTCCTACATGAGATACCCTGTATCTTGTATATGATTCAGCAAAATATACCTTTACAACATCCTGTAGAAATAGAAAATTGCGTTGTGCAAATGTCATGGTAAATGTCATTGTCACCGTAAAAGTGGGCCATTCCACAGAATACATTCTCTTGTTTCATTATTAACATGTGGATGGTGCACTTACTTAAAGTAAAAAGAAAATAAACACTGATTTAAAAACACCTTTCACTACTTGAGTGCGTTACATCACGTTCTATTTCCGTCTATACAATATTCAGAAATTACAACGAAACAGTATTATTCGCACGTTTTTTATCATAATTATATGTTTATTGGTAATAAAAAATGTAATGCAGATCTAATATAATAGTATGGTCTATACATAATTGAGGTCTAATTCCAGAACTTCTACAGGATGATGAAAACTAAGTAATTACTATAAATTTCTGAAAATTAAAACTATAACATAGCAGCGTATTGTTATGAATTACACCCCCTTGGAAAAGGAGATGGTACGCCTATGCCTCTGATGGTGACTGGAAAGGCTCTAGAAAGAGCCAAGGACTTTTCTAGCTTATGGTTGGAGAAGATTCTGGATTGATCTAGAGCTAATTTCGGAGTATATAAGGCGCGATTACAAGCGCGGAAGGGGAAGTTTATTTGAGAAGTGACACGCTCGGTAAAAAGTGAGGTTAACTATTAAGTAAACAAGTATTGTAGTCAGTAAATTGTTAAATAAAGTGTTAGTAGTGTTTAATCTCTTGTTAAAATTATTTAGAACCCACGAATTCATACAGGGTGTTTCCTAAAAGGTGGAAATCCGTAACATTTTGGTGTCGGAAGCGGAATTTTAACAAGAGGATTTTCCGGAAGTGTTGAGAAGACTGGGACAGTATTCTCGGAGTTTGTGCTAACACAGGGAGGACTAATTTACTGGACATTGTTCGAGGATTAATTTCGAACAGGAAAATAGTGTCAAGTGCGTTTTTAGACATTGTAGAACATTTTTGTTGGACATTAGTGGTTAAGTGATAAAGACTCTGAACAAGACTTTCGTGTAGTTATTAAGTGCATTTTCGTGAACTTTCTAGAACTTTTCTATTTGGACAGTAGTTTAAATAAAAGACTTTCTCGTACTGTTTTGCGATTTCTCTGGAGAGTTCCATTACCGATATTGACGTGATTAACAAATTTTGTTGATTTTATCATAATTATATGCCGGTAACAACCAGAAGCATGGCATCCGAACAACAAATGCAGGACTTTATGGCCCAAATGCAAAAGATGATGATGGATCAGGAAAGGAAGCGCCAGGAAGAGAAAGAAGAACAGGAAAGAAAGCGCCAGGAAGAGAAAGAAGAACAGGAAAGAAAGCGCCAGGAAGAGAAAGAAGAACGGGAAAGAAAACGACAAGAAAAAGAACAAAAACGTCAAGAAGAATTAAGAAAAATTTTTGAGGATCAAGAACGAAGACATCAAGAGAATAAACAAGAAGAGGAGAAACGGCGTCAAGAGGAAAAACAAGAAGAGGAGAAACGACGTCAACAGGAAAAACAAGAGGAGGAGAAACGACATCAAGAAGAAAGAGATGAACTAAGGAAAATTATAGAAGGCCAACAGAGTGCCATATTTGCCGTCACTGAAGAACTCAAAAATAAGGTAGCTGAAGAAGTCGGTGGAGTCAAACAAGAAGTAAATGAAGTCAAAGAGAAAATGCACCAGGTAGAAGGAGATATTGACCAGCTTAAACAACAGTTGAGGGATAGAGGAAACCAGCAACTGGTATCGTCAGGCCAGCAATTAAAAATTCCCTCCTTTGATGGTCAAAATTCCTGGATGACTTACAAGACACAGTTTGAGGCAGCAGCAAGTGCTAACAACTGGAATGACGAAGAGAAGGCTAAGGCATTAATCGTGGCTTTAAGAGGCCAAGCGTTGGAGTTGCTCCAGACAATTCCGGCAGACCAACAACGGAATTTTAGAGTTTTAGAAGCTGCCTTAGATCTACGATATGGAGATCAACACCTTGCTCAAGTATACCAGACCCAGCTGAAAGTGCGCGTTCAGAAAGCTTGAGAGAGTCTGCAAGAATTTGAAGCTGCAGTGGAAAGACTGGCACACTTAGCATACCCTAATGCGCCAAAAGAATTTAAAGAGCAATTGGCAGTGGGGGCATTCCTAGATGGGATAAGGGACGAGGAAATCAGACGAGTCCTCAGGCTATCCCGACATAAAAGTAGTAGTGAAGCCTTGGTGCATGCACTAGAGGTAGAAGCCGTCTATAGGGATACTCCAAAGTCAAGAGTACGGGCTATGACGCTGGAAGAATCGCAGTCAGAAAAGGAGAACCAGAACCCTATGTTGGCCGATATACATAAAATGTTCAGTCAATTACTGGCTAAATTCAATCCTCCAAGAAGACAGGAAAACCAACAAAATAGAGAAAAGCCAAGTGGGGGTATTAAATGCTACAACTGCGGCAGGATGGGACATATGAAACGAGACTGTCGACAGCAGAACTCGGACAGACGAGTAAATGCTGTAAATGTAGAAGAGCAGCAGGAAAACTAAAGATAGCCAGCACTAAGGGGGCTGTGCTGGCTAGGGAACACGGTGCCCCCAGAGAAATAAAGATTTCCCAGCTGCGAAGAATTCCAAGTAGTCTGCTGTTGCAAGGATATGTGAATGGAAGAAAGTGCGTGTTTACTGTTGACACAGGAGCTACGTCATCAATAGTGCGGCCAGGGTTTATATCAGGCTTGCAGATTAAGAAGAAGCAAAATGAAGTAATTATTCGGGCAGCCACGGGAGACAGGGCTGCGGTCCATGGAGAGGTCAATTTGGAACTGCAGGTTGGACGGTTGAGATTCAATTACAAGGTCATTGTGGCTGACATTACAGATGATTTCATTTTGGGACTGGACATCATGGAAGAGAAGAGGTTTATTGTTGACGTAGGGGAGCGAGTCTTGAAAATTGGGAATGAGGAATTTATCCTGGCAACTGCAGATGACCAATTCCGTAAAGCAAGGCTATTGACAACAAAGACGATTAAGATTCCTGCTCATTCGGAACAGATCATCGATGCTGCCTTGGAAGGAAATCCTGGAGGCTACCGTGTTGGCCTGGTGGAAGGTGACGAATCGATTAAGTCCCTAACCAATATTGTTGTGGCAAGAACTTTAACCCGGACTAAAGATAAAATCCCAATTAGAGTCGTCAATTTAAATTCCCATGCAGTAACAATTAAAGAAGGCAAACCGATTGGCTCCTATGAACCGGTTATGTGGGTAGCAAGGTGCGAAGAACAAACAGAGGGAAATTCATCTACAAATATAGACCAGGAAGTTTTAACCTTGCTGAGTTCCCAGTTGGAGCATTTATCTAAGGACGAACGAGAGGAGGCGATCAAGTTCCTGGAAAAGGAAAGTTCAGTATTTGCCAAAAGTACGGAGGCCCTTACAAAAACAGATATAGTCCAGCATCGGATAAATACTGGTGACTCACCTGCTATTCGACAACAACCTAGGAGGCTTCCGCTAGCAAAACAAGAAGAAGCCTCGGCAATGATAGATAAGATGCTGCAAGATGGAGTCATTGAGGAGTCAACGAGTCCCTGGTCATCGCCAGTAGTTTTGGTTGCCAAAAAGGACGGAACGTTAAGATTTTGTGTCGATTATCGGAAATTGAACGATGTGACGAAGAAAGACAGTTACCCATTACCCCGGATTGACGACACGTTAAGTACATTGGTAGGCTCACGATGGTTTTCGACGTTAGACCTTAGGAGCGGTTATTGGCAAGTTGGGCTTCATCCTGATGATAAGGAAAAGACAGCATTTTCAGCAGGCAGTGGTCTTTACCAATTTACGGTGATGCCTTTTGGACTTTGCAATGCTCCAGCCACGTTTGAACGATTGATGGAATTTGTACTACGAGGGCTAACCTGGAAGACGTGCCTGGTTTACCTTGACGACGTGCTGGTTATGGGACGAGACTTTACAGAACATTTGAAAAATCTTCAAGAAGTATTTGGACGAGTAAGGAATGCACACCTGAAGTTGAACCCGAAGAAGTGTTTACTATTTCAGAAAGAAGTTAAATTCCTTGGGCACGTAGTGTCTTCAGAGGGAATACAAACGGATCCCGATAAAATTTCTGCCGTACGAGATTGGCCAAGGCCATCTAACGTTCATGAAGTACGAAGCTTCCTTGGCCTTTGCACTTATTATAGACGTTTTGTGGAAGGGTTTGCAGACATTGCGAAGCCATTACACCGGCTAACAGAGGAGAAAGTTCAGTACCAGTGGACACCGGAGTGTGAAACGGCATGGAGAAAATTGAAGGCAGCTCTATGCACTGGTCCTGTACTAGCATACCCACAACAGAATGGACTTTTTATTTTAGATACAGATGCCAGTAATTCTTCGATTGGTTGTGTGCTGTCCCAAATTCAGAACGGAGAGGAAAGAGTGATCGAGTACTTCAGCAAGGTGCTCTCCAAACCAGAACGAAACTATTGTGTAACCAGGAAAGAGTTATTGGCCATCGTCAAATCAGTGGACCATTTTCATAAGTATCTCTACGGGCGACATTTCAAAATCAGGACCGACCATGCTGCGTTGAAATGGCTGTTGCAGTTGAAAACCCCGGAAGGTCAACTGGCTCGTTGGATAGAACGGCTGCAACAGTACGACTTTAAAATCGAGCATCGACCAGGAAGATCTCATAAGAACGCAGACGCATTATCTAGAAGACCATGCAAGGACGACTGCAAGCACTGCCGCCACGTGGAAAAACAGCAGGGCATGGGAGTAGTCAACACTATTAAAATAGACGTTCCGGATGATTGGACAACTGAAGCCCTGAGACAAGAACAACTGAACGATGCAGAGATTGGGGCTATATTGAGAGCAAAGGAAAAAGGAACTCGACCAGAGTGGAAGGATGTTTCGGACAAAGCAGTTGGATTGAAGGCTTTGTGGGCACAGTGGGACTCACTTAGAGTTATGAATGGGCTGTTAAAAAGAGCATGGGAGAGCCCGGATGGGAAGCAAGTTGTTATGCGTCTAGTGATTCCCAGGTGTCGAGTACCGAAAGTACTTCAAGAAGTGCATAATGGAGCATCCGGTGGACACTTCGGCGTTAACAAGACCCTGAATAAAGTACGTGAACGATTTTACTGGGTAAATAGTCGTCAAGATGTTGAAGCTTGGTGTCGTAATTGTAAAATTTGTGCAGCCAGTAAAGGACCACAGACTAGAAGTAGGGGTGCAATGAAGCAATATAACGTCGGGGCCCCTTTTGAGAGGATTGCGATCGATATAGCCGGACCATTCCCAGTAACCAAGGACGGTAACAAGTACATACTGGTTGCCATGGACTATTTTAGTAAATGGCCTGAAGCCTACGCAATTCCGAACCAGGAAGCGGTTACTGTCGCCAAAGTCTTGGTAGATAACTTGATATGTCGGTTTGGTGTACCCCTGGAGCTGCATTCAGATCAAGGGAGAAATTTTGAGTCAGGGGTATTTCAGCAAATCTGCAAGTTATTGGGAATACACAAAACACGGACGACAGCCCTTCACCCTCAATCAGATGGAATGGTGGAGCGACATAATAAGACTATGAAAGAACATCTCTCTAAAGTCGTTCATAAAAATCAACGTGACTGGGATCTCCACATACCGTTTTTCCTCATGGCATATAGAGCTGCTATCCACGAAACTACAAAACAGACTCCGGCTCGTGTAGTATTTGGACATGAGATCAGACTGGTGAAGTGAAGTGAGTGAACGGCTAAGGAACGTCCATGAGTTAGTTAGAGACCAAATCACCATAGCCAGTGACAGAATGAAGGCTCGATATGACCGTAAGGGTAGTTCAGAAGGATTCAAGGCAGGAGACCTGGTTTGGCTGTACAACCCACAGCGGAAGAAAGGAAGGTCACCGAAACTTCAACCGCCTTGGGATGGACCGTATACTGTTATTACCCGAATTAATGACGTCGTCTATCGAATTCAACGAAGCAAAAAGTCCAAGATGAAGATCGTGCATTTGGACAGACTGGCGAAATACATCGATGATTCTGAGTTGCCTGATCGGGACGATCAGGCTTAAGGAGGGGGCAGTGTTATGAATTACACCCCCTTGGAAAAGGAGATGGTACGCCTATGCCTCTGATGGTGACTGGAAAGGCTCTAGAAAGAGCCAAGGACTTTTCTAGCTTATGGTTGGAGAAGATTCTGGATTGATCTAGAGCTAATTTCGGAGTATATAAGGCGCGATTACAAGCGCGGAAGGGGAAGTTTATTTGAGAAGTGACACGCTCGGTAAAAAGTGAGGTTAACTATTAATTAAACAAGTATTGTAGTCAGTAAATTGTTAAATAAAGTGTTAGTAGTGTTTAATCTCTTGTTAAAATTATTTAGAACCCACGAATTCATACAGGGTGTTTCCTAAAAGGTGGAAATCCGTAACAGTATATTAATGGATTCTTTGGTTTTTAAGGTTTGATTTGGTTAGGTATGTTAAAATTTCTTTATTTTCAGGGTTTCTTGCCCAAGAGTGGAAACGTAACCCTTACAGGATGACTTGTTTGTCCGTCCACTCAACCATCTGTTACAACAGGTTATTTCCGGAAACTATTTTATCTACCTATAACCATGAAATTTCACACGTAGCTACAGTTTGACACAACAGCGCACCGGACTAAAGCGTGTTGTGTGGCAAGCACGCTTAGTCCCATTGTCTATCACTTTACTCAGACGACTATCTACGGACGGAGTTTATAAGCTCAGATTGCAACACAGAAAATAGATGTCACCTGACGAAACTGACGAAATTTTAGGCAAATTGATCAATTACAATCAACCAACAAAAAACGAAGATACTAGCCTTCAACAGAAACTTCACCAACAATTACAAAACTCTGCATTAGCGACAAGGACATAGCTGAAGAATGTATAGTAAGATATTTGGGGTCTCCTTCGACGAGAGGCTCTGTTAATAAGTCCTATGTAGTCCTCACCAAACTATACTCACTTGTCAATAGGCGAGGTGAATTATCCATCTTCATCTTCGTCTATTTTACCATACGGCTACGTTGTCGGAGATGCGGTATTGGATACCCAACTAATGTATCCAGATAATGCAGAACAAGAAACTTCACCTATCGATGAACTATCATTATTATGTAATGATCGAGGAGCTGCATAGCATAACTCAGATGCCGCAGATAACAGATTTTGTCCGAGAGACCGCCTACATTTTTTTCAAGCATTAAGAACAAGTAACATCACCCGACAGACCATACTACATTTAATAGCCTATCACACGAGAACTAATAAATGAGAGCAAGTCAATCTATAAGTTAAGTAGAACATAATCCTGACTTTAACACAATTCCTCGGGATGCTCCCCCCGCACTCCCTGAGGGACATTATAAACAGCATTACATATAAATATCACACAAACCAGTTATTCTAAACAAAACCTTTTGCACTGATGACAATCAATCATTTTAAACAGGTTTTTAATTCATATATTTTCTTGTGTAGATAAAAGATAACTACATTCGGAGCGCTAACATTAGCAACACCCATTTTCAGAAGGTCATCGGTAGTTTAAATTAAATTCTTCTTCTACCTAATACTAACTTACTATCCGAATTTCAATAAATTCAAACTTTTCGTTTTCAAGTTATCGTGCTTACAAGAAACGTGACGGACAGACAGACAGGCAGACGGGCGGACGGACGGACAGGCAGACGGGCGGACGGACGGACGGACATTTTGAAAGTTCGATGGCCAATACAGTGATACGAAATTTTTTTCTCTACGAGCAATATTACTGTTTTTTTTTTATAAATGTTCCGATCGAATGCAATATACTCTTCGTTTTGTATTTGCGAGGAGTATAATACAGGGCATAAATGGTAAATGGTGAGTATGCTTGGTCACACTGATTGTTGTAATACTAGGTGCGATCCCCAGCTCCAAGACTGGCTGGTGAGTATTGGATGCTGTCTGCGTTTATCCAAATGTGTAACTCTCTTCCAAGTTGTTCCGACAGCTCAAGAGTCGCTGCCAAAAAATATTTTCTGATGTTCTTTTATGGGACATTCATACAAGCCACTTTTGGGGTCCAAATGTAAAGAATGTTTTTTTTTATTTTTTCTTAAAATATTCATTTCTACTCATTGGGTTGAACTTTTTTTAAATCGTAGATTAATTTAAAAGTATTTTTTTTAGGTCTTCCACCCATTTTCTTTTAACGTGAATTTTCAATATTAACTTTATATATAATAATAATAATAATAATAAATAAACTTTATTTAACCAGGCGGGGTGTCAGCACATGCTGGTATTAATCCCAACCAGAAACTCAAATAAAAAATTACATTAAGTACAGAAAGTAAAAGATAAGCACAAAATCCGTAACATAAAAATATAAAAGTGACAAGGAGTCAAAAGTAATGTAAGAATAGAAAATTACGTTAAGTACAGAAAGTAAGCAGAAAATCAGTAGTAAGTATATAAAAAAGTAGGAATATAAAACAAAAGATAGAAAGATGTAGTCAACTATTTAAATATACATATAACAAAAACTGCAAATTTAAACAATTATAATTAGTTACTTAAAAATAATTGTTTAGCAGTTTTTTTTAAATCCATGTGAAGACAGACTTTTGATGTGATTCGGAATTGCGTTGTATGAGAAGGCAGCTAAATACATGAAAGGCGATTCATATTTTTTGGAACTATGACTTGGGATATTTAATGTAGTGTCTACGAAACGTAGACGAGAGCTATGCAGGACCCCGGAATATTAATTTCTTACTAAGGCATTTAAGGCTCCTGATATATTAATATGTTGAATATGTTGTGCACAAGACATACCAGATGTAGTTGCCATTTGGATTGAAGATTAAGCCAATTAAATTTTTTATAAAATGGTGTGATATGATCACGCCTTAGGTATCACTACCGAGAAGCGTAAGCATGAATTTTGCAACTTTTGCAGTCTATATTGTTCTGTGGCAGTAAGACATGGTCCATAAATGACGTTTCCATACTCAAGTTGAGATATTACAAGAGACTCTGATAATTTTAACTTAATAGTTGTTGGTAAGATACATTTAAAGGCATAGAGCGATATCAGCTCCGCATTATGCATGTGTATAAGACAAAACTGCATTAAATAAGAAGTACATAAAGCCGATCTTAAGTGTAGCACCCATTTGTTTTTAATTAAACAATTAGTAGTAATTGTCAGCAGCCACGGCCCCTGAAATTTTGGTAAGCAATAACTTACTAACGGAGCATGGGACACATGCCAAAGCTTAATGGATCACTACCAAGGCCATACGGACACGTTTTGTGGAAAGAAATATTTGATTGGAATTTGCCAATTTCTTTTTCAAAAAGTGCAGTGCCCTCCCTGGAATCTGGAAAAGTACTTGTAAAATATCTATGGTGTATTTTTTTTAACAAGGAAGAAAATATAAGGGCAGGCTTTTAATTTGATCAAAAAATCTTCATTATTTATAAAGTTACATCATTTTGAAATTTTATTTTACACTAATATTTAATTTATAAAATTTCAAAATGGTGTAACTTTATAAAGAATGAAGATTTTTCGATAAAATTAAAAACCTATCTATCTCTTGATCGTTAGAGAAAAAAATACACTATAGATATTTGAATAAGTATTTACCAGATTCCAGGGTAGGCACTGCACTTTTTGAAAAATAAATCGCAAATTCCAATTAAATAATTTCTTCCACAAAACGTTGGGCCTTGGTAGTGATCCATTAAAGTTTGGCATGGGTCCCATGCTCCATTAGTAAGACATAGCTTACCAACATTTCACGGGCCGCCGCTAATTGTAAGTGAAAATTACACATATTATATTTTTTGGCGATTGTACCTCTGCTCTAACCATCAAAAAATTAATTCGCAATTTTTTCTTTTCAAATTTCAAATTATTAAAATTATTTCAAAAATCTAAAATCAATAATATAGCCCAGCTAATGGTCTAACAGATCTTTTTTGTTTCTTTCATCTAGCTATAGTTTTCGACAAAAACAAGTTTAAAAAATGGTCGTACTAGCGAATATTTTGTCAATTATCTCAAGGACCAATGGAAGTCTGGAGCTGAAAGTTCGAAAACCGTGTTTTTATGACTTGCCAATATTATAACATAAGCTAGTTCAAAGATTGCTTTCGAAGGTCGTATCGCCTACCTTTCCTGCTAGACCTCCAGATATGAAAATATTATCTCGTTAAAAGATTTATTAATCAAAGATTCAAATTATTACTGATTTCCTTCAAAAACCTGGAATCGCGCTTTTGTATTTTATGCAATATAAAAATGGAGGTAGGTTAGATAAGTTAAATCAGATTATAGCGGGACAATTTGTTTACAAATGACATAGTCCCATCATGAACTTACGGGCGAAAATCACGTTCAGAAGCTCACCGGTATAACGTAATCGGCTAGGACAAAGTTTTTCTCGCGTTTCCCGGCCATCTCTCACCAAACCCGTGACCCCTTCCAAGCCGGGAAACTGAAATAATAAAAAAATCCCCACCCTACTGCATATAGATGCATTTCAGCAATAATTTTTATCTATATAAAAAAATGTGTCGATGTGTTTGCTTGTGTGCGTGTAGACTCTGATGTGGACCGTTTATTGGCAGAAGCAAGTTTTATTTCGTACTGAATGATCGTTTGTCATTTCATTTTTATCACAGACAACATTAGATAAAGATGTGGGTTAGGGGCTACATTGGATTTGGAAAGCTATTATTATCTGATCATTTTTTCAAGGTCGTGTATATCCTGCTTGAAAGTTTTAAGATATCAATGTGACTAGCAAAACATTTTTAATCAATACTGCGCTATTCTTACACAATTAGTATACTGCTTAAATTATAATCACGTAATTTTGAACTCGGCATAGCTCCTTCGAAGGGTTCATTTTCAATTTGACAACTTTAAAATGAGATTTGAGAATAGAATTAAAATAAGTTTGACTACTTATAGCTTAAAATGTTTTAAACTTAGTTTTGTAGATAGAAATCTGTGATTTTTAATATTTTAAATATTTTCTTTATAAGGTGTGCGGGTACATAGTATTTCTGACAGCGTGTCCTTGTACTACTTGTATCCATTTATTACAGATACAGATTTACTGATAAGTGTTCAAAATGGCTAATAACTAAGTAATATCATCACATGAAACGTAGTCTACATCGTGTAAGGAAATATCTTTCTTCCTTGCTTTAACCATTTATTTTGATGTGAAAAAAAGTTTGTGGATTTTTTTTCTTTCAGTAGACCAGAAATGCTTTTTTGAAAAAGATGCAAACAATCACAATATGGTACGACCAAAAAATAATGGTTCTTAAAACATGCCCTCCCGAAAATGTCAATCTTTCTCATTTTTCGTCCAAAAATTATACGTTTAGATTTCATGGAATACCGTTGTATCTGATGATCACTACATTCAATTTCATTATAAATCCAAAAAAATACAACCCTCAAATCTGAATAGGTTAAAGTATATATTTTTGATATTGTTTCAGAAGATTGTAGTGTTTTGAAAATAATACATCCAATATAATTTATAAGAATATAAGGAAGGAGAAAACGAAGGCAAACATGTTCTATAGTTTATTTGGAACTGAGAGAGATAAGATGAGATAAGAATCGGCCATGGGCGCGCTACTATGTTACATTTATAGAAATTATAAGAAATTGTTAGAATAAATCATTCTAATTCTAATAAATTTAAACGAAAATTAAGCTGACCAAATGTTGGCAAATATAACAATAAGTAAATGAGGGATGAAGATTTTAGCCTCGATTTTAGCACATTAAACATGGTCGATCGATATAGGTCTACCTGCTTATTTAATAGGTTGCTTTCGGGAAAACAGCAGACTGTGTTATATCATTCCAGTTCTAGAGCGGAAACTATGAGTTAGTAAGGGGTCCAAAGCGTTAAAAATTGAAATGACCCATTCCAACAAGGTAAATAAGTTTTGAGCTCGCATATCGAAAGAGGGTCCTAATGGGCATCAGAAATGGCTTGTTGGACTTTTGTTGAGGATTGCACAACTTCTCCACAAGAAAAAAAGATGGCGGAATGTTATTTCAAGAATTCGTGTTTTTAAACGTATACCTCTCGCTAGAAACTTAACTACATGCGATATTGATCTGATTTTTTTTCTATACATACTACTGACATGAGCGCATATGTCTGTACAAGTAGAGTTTCAAAATCACTTACGGTTTTTTTCTAATTAAATTCTAAATCACTGGAACGAAATTTGTGTGTTTGAAATTTCGATGTGCGGATAACTACATTAAATGTTTAATTTTCTTATATATTATATGCGAATGAAATATGGTCTAAAGATCAACAAAGTTTTTGCAAAAAAAATTAACTCGATATCTCATACAGTTTTCGAGTTACAGATTTTTTAATTCGATCGTAATAATGTCTTGTTATAACGCGCAATGTGACAGCTGCGGCAGGATTCGGTCTGTGTAATTGTGGATAGACATTAGTCTAATAACTAATTTGGTTAAGGTATTATATTACTATTAATCAGTAGGTCACCAATTGTCTGAAAATTAGACAATCATCTATGTGTTATGTTACAACTACGTGATTTTAAAATAGAGTCTGTTAAAATATAGATGCAGAAATAATGGTTTAATGATTACTGAAAAAAGGAAACTTTGAAGTACGTCCAATTTGCTTAGAAAATTTTCAGTTACGTCATTTTGGCTTAGAAGGATATATCGAAAGGTGCAAATATAGTATGAAATCGTCAATAAATTATACAAATTTGAGATTAAAAAATAAAAATTATCCGAAATTTCATATTTAAGAAAATGTATGGTATGACTTAAAAACCCATCAGAATTATATGAATTCGCCATAACAGACACAATTCTTATTCTAAACTGGAATTACTTTATAAATAGTAACAAATATAAAGCGAATAATCTAAAATACATTTTAGAATGTTGGTGTAAATAATGACATACCTACGTTGCCCAATAATGTGAACTTGCAATCGTGAAGAAGGGAACCAATAATATTTGCGCAAGGTATGTTTAATTTTTGCAAAATAGAAAACCTACAAAAATTGTGTGGGTACATGACAACAAAGGGTATCTTAAGATACTCACAAAATCAGTAAATAATTAAGTGAAAAATATGAAGAAGAAAATATTGTAAAAACGTTATTGGCAGTCGGTGTATTGTGTGACCTGTCAGTTATCCTTTCCGAAGAGGATAAATGAGCAGTTATTGTTGCCTTAAAATGAACACGCCAACTATATATTTTGATTAATTTTGGAGATAACTGCGATGCAATTGATGATCGTGTAATTTAAGATGCTCGTAAGTCCTATGTGAATCTATCCATACAGATTCACATAGGACTTACGGATTAAGGATTTAAATTCACTACGGCCATCTGTAGTGAATTTAAATCTTTAGATTTGCTAAGCCAGTATTTATTTTTCCTTAAGGTTATTAGACTTACGTTAGCTACGTCCGCGTCCTACACAAGACACTTCCTTACTGCATTTAAAACGAGCGTTACAGGGGACGGTAGTCCAGTGGTTCAGTGTACTTAGCTTAGCTAGTAACTGAAGAACCTAGCGAAGTAGGTTAAAACCCTGCTCACTGCGAAATACTTTTAATTGTAAAAATTATCCACAAAAAGTGGTTTAGACCCCTACCTAACACAAAATCCTGGATTTATAACAAATTTTCTCGACTTGAGAAGCAGTTAACAAAGCACGTAAAATTTTAGTGTCCAAGCGATTTTCCGATCTCCTTCCCAATTTACCCCTTCCCAGAAAATTTGAACATCTGATAGAGAATAACCAAATAAAATCACAAATGATGACAAAAAGTCACAACTGGTTCTAAAGAAAACAAATAGTGGAATTGTAAAGTAAACTGTGATTAAAAATGCGCGTCCACTTGGTGTTTTGTTGCATGTATAGTCTTTGCTAACAATTGTTTTAAGGGCAAAAATAATACAGAGCAGTTTTTAGCAGACAGTGCTTCTTAATAATAATGCTTACTGAGCTGTGTATACTTATTATGCATTATTATTATTATTTTTATTACTTATGTATATATTACAAGTTTTGTGTACGTTTTTATGTTTTCATATTTGTAAAATGCTATATCATTTGTACCACAATAATGATATACTTAATAAATAATATCTCTATACAACGCCTTCATAATTAATAGATCGAGTAAATCATCGGCCAAATGAGTTTCTTTTTACCTGTTAATATTTTTGCAAAATTGTAAAAATGTAAATAATAGCACAATTTCAAAAATGTATTGGCTTACTATCTTAATGCATTATATACTTAGCCAGAAAACAGCCGCATGCTAACAGGAATACCACGAATCTAATTATGGTTTATTTTAAAAAGTCGTTAACTCAAAAACTGTATAAGATATCGAGCTAATTTTTTTTGCAAAAACTGTGTTGATCTTTAGACTATATTTCATTCGTATATAGTATATAAAAAAATTGAATATTTAATATAGTTGCCCGCACGTCGAAATTTCAAACACACAAATTTCGTTACTGTGATTTAGGATTTATTTAGAAAAACACAGTAAGCGAGTTTGAAATTTAATTAGTACAGATAGATGCGCTCATGTAAGTAGTATATAAATAAAAAAAATCAAATCAATATTGCATGTGGTTCACTCTCTAGCGAGAGGTATACGTTTAAAAACACGAATTCTTGAAATAACATTTCGCCATCTTTTTTTCTTGTGGAGAAGTTGTGCAATCGTCAACAAAAGTCCAACAAGCCATTTCTGATGCCCATTAGGACCCTCTTTCTATATCCGAGCTCAAAAATTATTTACCTTGCTGGAATGGGTTACTTGGCGATTTAGACGGCTTTCGAAGGCGTGGACCCTCTACTAAGTAGACGTGCTAGTGCCGTTGAAGTAGGTAAGTGTAATTTGACATTTTGTTTTGTGACCAGTGTATCAGAAGATAGAGCAATCGTGTGAGTGAAAATGGCAAGATATTCACATTATGCAGGGTTAGCAAAAATCCGCTTTTATGTAGAAAAGTCCGGGGTCGTGCAAAATTGGGAAAAACCACAAAAAGTGGCAAAAACCACTAGTCGACACTGGTTATGCAATTTATTATACAGATAGATACTAAGGGTAGCGTTAGGCGAGGAGTCATATCGGTATTAAGTCCGACCTAGACAGACTCGCTGAAGTTAAGCAATGGTCGGAGCGCATACCGTTTCGATGGGTGAGCGGACCATCCAGATACACCGCGTGCCGAAACCGTTGTTGGTCTGAAACCGAGGAAATTCACCACAGGCTCGCACGGGCCGGTCATAGAAAAGGTCTATAGGGAATGACCGGCACGACATAGATAAGACTGGGAAGTGGTACAATAAGCCTATATAGCTGCAGTGCCCTCGGAGTCGCGGCCCAAAATTTCAAAAAAGGAGTAGCGTTAATTAGTGACTTAACTTGTGAGGGTTGTTTCAATTTAGTTGCCAAGTGAATGCATAACCACCAGGTGACGGCTAAAATGAGTTTTTGTTTATTTTTTTACTCGTTTTTTTATTTAAATTTTTGAAATAATAGTTCAGTCGATAAAGTAAAAAAATACACCAGAAGCTCGCAAAAAATGTTATCTGAGATTTTCCTTCCGTAACTGTTAGTGCGAGGATTAATCATCACAAAACCACAAAAATCAGTTTTGGGGGTGCCGCGCAACCCCCCCAAAAAACCACCCCTTCGGTGAAAAAAGCCTCATTTTACTGATAACTCGTTAACCGTTGAAAATATAAAAAAATTGCTCATCATAAAAAGAAAGCTTGACTAACTGCCTAAAAAAAGTCCTCTAGTAATTTTCTTGTATATGCCTTGGTTTTCAAGAAAATCGATATTGACAAAAGTTGCAAAATTGGTATTTTTAATTTGCGCGAATTTTCGTCTATTTGAAAATTGGATTGCTCGAACACCAAACAAGCTAGGAAGAAAAATTAAACTATGCTTGTGTTGCAATTTTTGATGGCTATTGATATTTATTAGTATATAAAAATAACAACATAATATAGTTATCTCTTGATTTTTTTGTGCATCTAACTATTCACAGGCCCATAAAAAATAACTGACTGTAATATAAGTGATAAATGCATTATCTTTTAGTTCAAGGTAGTACTTCAATGCAAAAAAAGTTAGGAACAAGAATATTTACATTTACAAATTTACCAGCATGTTAAAGTTAGCAAAAATAAAATTAAAAAGGCTGCAAACTCAATTTGTTAATGATATTTTTTTAATACAATTTTTTAACTATTAAATGAGTAGAAACAATAATTATATGATACATAAACTGAAAAAAAAAATGAGCTAAATTTTCAAGATGTTTGGGTCTTTTCTTTATTTTTAGGAAACAATAAAAAAATGGCCAAAATTGAGCTAACTTCAACATGCTGGTAAATTTGTAAAGGTGAATATTTTTATTCCTAACTTTTTCTGCATTGAAGCACTACCTTGAAACTAAAAGATAATGCATTTTATGGGCCTGTGAATAGGTAAAAGTGCCAAAAATCAGGAGGTAACTATATTATATTGTTATTTTTATATACTAATAGATATCAACAGCCATCAAAAATGGAAACACAAAAGAGTGTTTTATATCCCCTTTAAAACTAATTTTGATTTCTCTTCCTAGCATGTTTGGTTTTCGAGCAATTCCATTTTTTTCATTAGCCGCGCGCAAAAACTTTCAAATAAACGAATTCGTGCGCATTAAAAACACAAATTTTGCAATTTTTTTCAATACCGATTTTCTCGAAAACCATAGCATATACAAGAAAATTACAAGAGGACTTTTTTTAGGCCATAATGAGCAATTTTTTTATATCTTCAACGTTTAACGAGTTATCGGTATTTTCACTGAAGGGGTGGTTTTGGGGGGTGGGGGGTTGGTTTTGTGATGTATAATCCCTCCACTAACAGTTACTGAAGGAAAATCTCAGACAACATTTTTTGCTATGAAAATCTTTACAATTATTGAATTATAAAGAGTATAGAATATTTATTGTAAATTTATAAAATCATTTATTTATGGGATTTTGCAAACAGCGGAAATAAAAACTATCTGAGAACTAAAGAAAAACTATATATAAAAATATTAATGAAATCTTTGCATTATTTCGATAACCTGACTTCTGGTTATGCTAACAAGTTATGCAAAAATTCTTATTTGCCATTACCAAATATGTTTCATTACTATAAGCAAACAAATAATAAATAATTCACTTTTAAACATTATAAAATCATTTCTTAAAGTGGAAAAAAAACACTTTAAATTTTTACCAGTCCACAAAAACTGGTTTAAATCACCTTTTTTCCTGCCAACCCTGAGATTATGTTTCTGCTAAACGTGTGAAAAGATGTGCGCTATCTCAGAATGAGATAATCATATAATCATACTAAACATACATGGATGCGCTGAAACATGAAAATCATTCAAACAGTATTAACGATATTGTTGAAATGTGTTTCAAGAATACCAGGGATTGGAAACTCGATTATTTACAGACTTTTAAAAGAAAGGAAAAATTAACGTGAGACAACGAATCCCCAAAATTTTCTACAGTGAGGCTATAAATCGTTATCGGAATGGTTCAAAAGTGTAATTTGCAGACAAGTGCACTCATTCTATTTTCAAAAATAAATTCCATCATTGAGCAAAATTTTTGTGAACTTTTAGAAGACAACGATTTACCACAGATCAGCAGAAATAAACTCTGGGAAGTCCTATGAGAGCTGAGGTTTTGCCGAGAAAGCCGCTGGCGAAGAACCTACCTTAAGGTCAGTTCGAAAATCCGTGTAGAAGGGATATTTGTTATCTGGACAAACCATGAATAAACAAAGTATGACAAAATAAGAATCTGAAAAGTTTCGGCAAGCATTTTTGGATGGACTGTCAACAGGGTTCAATGGACCTTCAGGAAAAAGGAGACGACGTCAACTTCATTGAATTGGTATGGACTCAGGTAAAAGATGAAATAGCCGAAATAACACCGGTGCGTATAATTGGACTTAAGGTGGCCATTCCCTAGAAAGAGACATCCGATAGGGAAATATTGATTATTTTTGCTCATAACTTTTTTTTTCTTAGTACGTATATTTAAAAAGAATATAAGAGTACCTAAGTAGAACTATAACAAGACTATTACTATGAATTTTCACTCAATAATTGCAGTGGTTTGCAAAATAGCTCGATTTAAAACTACGAAATAGAAAGATTAACACAATTTTTAAATTTAAATCGAGCTATTTTGCAAACCACTAAAATTATTGAGTGAAAATTCATAGTAATAGTCTTGTTATGGTTCTACTTAGGTACTCTTATAGTTTTTTTAAATATACGTACTAAGAAAAAAAAGTTATAGCTAAAAATAGTAAATATTTCCCTATCGGATGTCTCTTTCTAGGGAATGGCCACCTTAAGTAACTTTCTAAGGGTTCAATCGGACTCTATTCCGTGTCCGTCTGTACGTCTATCACCCCACCTTCTAGTTTTTAAACTATAAATGCCATTATATTATAAGCGATCAGTGTTATTTTGCAAAAATATAGGGTTGTAGGTTTCAATTACACATGTGACGTATCATGACAATACAAACAGTTTTTTGAGTAAAGTAAAATATTAATATGAATGTGAAGATAATTATTATAAACCTAAAGTGAAGATATTTAAAAAAGAAAATTATGTGCATTATGTGTTATATATTTATATACATAAATTCACCATTCGCAGCTTTATCAGTGACCTTTATTTGCAGATATATTCAGGTCATATACCTACCTGTCATAATAAAATCAAAAACTGCATTTTTTGCAAATAAGCATCATTATAATTAGAGTATAAATACCAACGTGTAACAACGCACACCTATTTAATGTAAACAATTTTAGTACAAAACTCAAATGTTCCAAGCTCTAATGTTATAAGAAATTTTTTTATTTTAAAATGGAATTAGTGGGAATTTTAGTAAGAGTTATAACTTTCAAAGTAAATTTCGAATATTAACAACAATAGAAACAATTACACTTAACCTAGGTAGATACCATAAAATATTTATTATAATTAAGCAAATATATTCAAATTTGGCCTTGTTTACACATCATGTAGGTATGATGGAATTATTTCCACGAACAATAATATCTTTTTATAGTCGCACCTTTATAAACATAAGAAAACTCCATAAAGATCTGCACCACTGCAACATCCCTAGCAGACTATCTTTTACTTTACTGTCTCCAATTTAAGTTTTAACAACTTGTGCCCGTACAAGCAAATTAATTCCCTTAAACTTCGTCTAAACTTGTTAAATTCCTTTGAATCAAAAAACTAGTTTGCAGTCTTACCTCGAGTCAAACTTGGTGCCGTCTGTTAAAGTGCCGGTGTAGTGCATCGTCAACATATCTCCAGATTTCGTCTTTACCTCACAGGCATCAGGCTTGTAAATCACATCAATTTTGAGATCGTCCTTGCACTGAGCAATAGCCACGAGGAGGGCGAATATAGAAAGACCGACTGTACACTTGATCATCTTTGCTCTCACTAACGCGACCCCAAGTTTCAAACTGACGGAATGAATGAACGGAAAGTAGTTGCCGCATGCCACGAGACTGCCACGCTACAATCGAAGACGTCACCGACGGCTGTCTCTGTCCCACCTGCTGCTTCGCAAGGAGATAAAGAATTCGAAAGCCACAGGTCTGGGTTTGATTGGGTACGATATACACGTGATTCTATGTCAGCGGACTGACCACATCGTTAAAGTGTTGGGCAGTTAATCCAATTGTTTATTAAGTTTTTTGTTTTATTTATAATAATATTATAATACTTTATGGCTTTTGTTTTAATTAAATGTTTAATAGTTGTGCACTAATGTAACGTAATATTTAATGTAGGTAATTAAACTGTTAGAAAAGTTTTACACTTTTTGTACAATAAAGTGTCTGGAATAAGACCATTAAATTTGCGAATTAAATGTCACTGCAGCATATACAGGGCTTCGAATAAGTAAGCACTAGTTCATATTTCTTGTACGCAAAAGTTCTAAAATGAAATGGAGATTTTTTTAAAAGTTTTTTATCCACATTCATCACCAAAATCGACGTTTTTTTTTTAATGGGACGATAGGTATAGCAGGTGATACTTCATTTGAAAACTGTCCTCAAGACAAATTCGGTACGCTAGTTGTTTCATTGAAAATAGTTTTTTTTATGAATTTTTAATTTCCTACCCGAGTTTTATATTTTATGATTACTTAGGTCTACTGGATCACCGAATGGCATGTTGGCATTTCTGAAAATGGATTTTTCTCCAGTAATATACAAATCAAGATGGTGGATAGGGCGATTTGAAAAAAATTGTATCTCCCGTCGTAGTTGTCCGATCTTTTGTTTTGAAAAAAAGGAAATACTTCAAAATGTATATGTTTTACTATAAAAAACACAAAATCTAAGAATATGAAATATCTAACTGAAAATTCACAAAAAAAAATAAAATTACTTTTTTAAATATTTTTTACTTGAAAAACAAGTTATATAGAAAAACAGTTTAAATAAAAAATGGCAGAATTTAATGGTGAATGCAACGATATACAGGGTGTAATCAGTTTCGTGCCATTAAAAAAACTGGTAATGGGGACCGACTAGACAAACAAAAAACCTTTATGACTTTTCCGTCTAGGGGCACTTTGAAAAAAACTGACCTAGGTCAACCAATTATAAAGAGGTAAATAATTCGTTATCTTTCCTGAACAACTGCAAGCAAATAATGGCCGTAGAAGTTTAAACAGAGCATTTCTTTATATGTGTGTGTTTTAATTTGGAACAAAATATTGGATTAATGTTTATAATTTAGAATATTTAAATGTAATTTGTTAACGTTTGTAACATAAATGAGTGTCCTGGGTTACAAGCTTATCATTATTCGAAATCTGCATCTGCATCAATACACAGTTCGGTACGTCGAATTAAGGACATACGTACTCCGTTCAACACTAAACGATAAACTGTCAAATAACGTTGTCAATAAAGAAAAATAAAAGAAAAACTTGGTCCAAAATCCAAAACGGAATACAAAAAGAACGAACAAGTAAGTTGTGTCTGTACGTAATCAAGAATTTAACGACTTGAACGGTAAAGTCAATAAAATAAATCTTCACTATAAATACACAGCGACCCGAAATTCAAAAATAACAAAAACAACGAACGGCGGGTTGGACGTGTGTACATAACGAAACACCCACAGAAACTAAAATATTGCACAAGGGAGAGTCAGAGTATAATTTTCTTCAGATCAGATCTACTAAATACTCAGAAAACGTCGACGTTTTTCATCTTATTTACCGCACCGCTAAAGACCGCCGACATTTTATAGCTATCTACACAAATATTGAGTATAATAGGCAAAGACACGTGCGACGATCTAAACCTACCTCAATATTCCAGCAGTTCTCAAAAGATTTTATTGAAAATTTGCGAAATTTTTGTTTATTTTTTATCTCCAAAACTATGAGCTTTAGGCCCCATGTTATATAAGGTTTTTTTGTTTGTCTCGTCGTTCCTTACCACCAGTTTTTTTAATGACATGAAACTAATTACACCCTGTATAGTTTATTGAGCATTGGTTAAACAATAATGCTCTAAAATTTAAAAACCATGGCGCGCTACAGGTATTGTGGAAGAATATTGCGGTGCGCAAGGTGAGTTTGATCGAGCACACAGGTCATGTCAGAAATGTTTTAAATTTTTTAGGGGCAAAGAATTACAGCTTTTTCAAAACGGCGGATTAAATAAATGTGTTTTTATTATTAATATCATAACATGATAAAATAATAGTTTGACATAATCTTATATGATCTAACGACCTAAATTGCATTTTTAATTGTCTTCTTCGACTTAAAATAATTCTTAAGTTATCTACATGTCATCATCTTCTAAAAATATGTTCTTTATTCGCAATATGTTAAAATGAAAATACCACAGTTTGCCTGATTTATCTACATATTCTTCCATGATCGATGGAGTTATTAAATCTGGGGCATTCGCACAAAAGAAGTTTGCTGCAAAACACTGACAGGCTCCTGCAAATGTGCAAATAAATTTTTTTTCACGAACATATCATTATTCGCCTTCTTGCAGCTAGATTTGACAAGGTTAGTTTTACAGCTCTTGAGGCGTGTGGGTTAAGCATGGACACTGGTTCGTGAATTTTTCTCCACCCACAGAGACTAGCACCTGGCAAATTTTGGATATTTTCATTCGCACTTCTCCATACTGTTGCAATATAATGGACCCTAAATAAAATAACACTCAACCCCAAACCCATCAACTGTGGGTGGTAGGTTATCTCCTTGTTTTTTGGTGGAGACACCAGTCAGTTACCTTCTTTATTAATTCATTTTCATAGAGCAAACATACTAATTCGTGGAAATTGTCTTCAAGTTATGTTGTAGTTGTGTTCAGTGTTTCCAACAATGCAAGTGATTTAGTATTGCTGATGATTCCTAGAGACACTTTGGTGCCAAAGTCTTTGCCAATCTTGAGAATCTGTCGGTTATATTTGTCCCAGCAAAGGCATGGAAAAAATTGATACATGTGTCCGATACTTACCGATTTGAATAATTTTCCTATATCTATTTCTTTTTCAGTTTTTCCTCGACTGGTTATCATCACGACTTTCTTTGGTAATTGCTCATAAAAACTAACCAGATGCACAAACACATCTGTATACGGACTGTGAACAGAAATTTATGTCTTTTCCATATCGTTGAGTTACACGAAGTATTAGAATAGTATCAGCTTCTTCATGATTATTGTCTTCTATGTTTATCAGCGGGATATATGAAGTTACAACATGCTGAAATCTTTCTCAATTACGAACTTTCTTGGAGAGGTATTCAGTGAGCTTCTCTTTGTTTTTATATTGAATAAAAATCTTTAAATCTGTGTTGGTGATCGAATTGTGAACAACTTTCAAAATAATTGTTAATAAATTAAACACTGCTTTAGATGAACATATATTGATTGATTCATCTAAAAGCAGTGTTTAACTTTCAAAATGTCCGTCCGTCTGTCTGTCTGTCCGCCAGTTTCTTGTAAGTACAATAACTTAAGTACGAAAAGTCCGATTGTATTAATTTGGAAAGTAAGTTAGTGTTAGCTAGAGGAAGAACCCCATTGTTTTTGAAATAGAATCGATCAATAAATAAAAAAGTTATTACGTAAATTTTAAAAAACCTATTTTTAATAATTTGTGATTAGATTAAGTGTCTAAAACTAATATTACTTACGATAAAATGAGTATTCTATAGAATGTGCAACAATTATATCAAAAGTGCAGTGTAAATAATAACGGATCGTAATATTCGCCATTCAAGAAAAAACATATATGCCTATACTAATTGAAATGGGTCGACTCAATGGTGCACGTCATATTTTTGCACATTTAGAGGATTATTTTTCAACCAATATAAATTTGTATATCGTTGGATTCAGCGTAAAATTTTGCACATTTTTTGTTTGAAATATTATTCCATATGGCATGTTGTTTTCAAGATAAAAAATGATGAAATAAAAAATAGAGATTTTAGTTTTTTTGTGAATATTCCATTAGGTATTAAATATTTTTAACTCTAGTATTTTTTTTCTTTGTAGATTATATTTTTTTGTAAGCATTTTATTTTTTTGAAATTGAAAATTGGTCAATTATTACCGAAGATGTGATTTTCTGAATAGTCTGCCTAGTCGCCATTTTGAATTGTGGATTATTGGAGAAAAATTCACTTTCAGAAACGCCAACAAGGCAACTGGTGCTCCCGTTGGCTTATATTTTCATACAATAAAGCGGTCGTTCTTGAGCGCAATGATAGTTAGGGAGACAATACAGCTTACCCCAACATACCAGCAGTTCTCAAACAACATTAAAAAATTTTGAATTTTAGAAAAATATTTTTTTCCAAAACTATGAGCTTTAGACCCCATAAGGTTTTTTGTTTGTTTAAGTCATTCCCCACCACCAGTTTTTTTTATTGACATGAAACTAATTACTCCCAGCATAAAAAATTGCGCTTTATTATATGTCTACTATCAGCCTCGAATGAGGCCTCGAAGTATTGCACCCCGTAATTACGAATTAACTAAAATTTTAGTCGTAGGTATTGTGTTAGTGATGAACAATATGGGATAAATATATTTGCTGTTTGGTTGTGCAATAATTAATTACTCTGTTATTGGTCGACATCCATTGTAGAATAGGTTACATGGAACGTAATTAGATATTTATGTATTATCTAAAATATCTAGTACAATGTAATGTACTCGTATCTTATAACAGTTCCGATCATAATAGATGACGAAAATATACATAGCTCTGATATTTATGGGTAAATAATAGGTAGATAGAATTTATTGGATGGTACTATGATTCATGAGATGTGTACAGTTATGGAAGAATTAAATGACGCAGTATACATAAATTTTTGACTGACTTTAAAAGGGGAGGTTCTCGATTTAACGTGCATGCAGGACTATAGTCAGAATAATTAAGTTGTAAAGGGTGATCATCGGATTTCAGGGGGTGCCAATCCGTCTATAGATTAAGAAAACATGCAAGACAGATCCATATGGGTAAAGTTGCAATTTCTTTAGGGGGTGCTTAAATGTTCCTAGATCGCCCGGCTACGGGCCTGCCTGTCTGTCTGTTTCATTTTCATGTTTGTTCAATTATATCTGTGTAATGGCTTGGTCGTCCGCCGAACACACCCAACGGACGGCGAAACCGCGTGTCGGAACCAAACCTCGGATGTTTTTATACCGCCGGACCGGCTGCATGCGCTGGGTTGGACACGGGACAAGCATGTTGTCAGCAGCGAGAGCCACATGGCGCAGAGTAGGAATACAGGATGGGAAATGTTTGTGAGGTGCTTCTTTTAAGTTTCCATCTGTCATCATCGAATGGGAAGTGTACCGCTTCCTGTTCGCTCGCGTCCATAGGTATATGTTTCCCAGAAATCTGCGTTTTAGCTCGCCGCAATGATATTTTATTTTATATTAACCGTTCTACAGGTAAATATTCACTTACGGTGGAAGTGCAGGGGGAGGGCCCTATCTCGCGGCAAAAAGTGCAGGTTATGTGAAAGAGGCCCGAGAAAATATTTTGTACACACTGTATATGGTTTGCTTTTGAAGCAATCAGTTGTTTTCGTAATTCAGTACTAATGTTCAGCAATTTCCGTTTTCCAATTCCGAGTATTTTTTCTATTTCATTTGGGACGCTCTGTATATCAAGCAGATGCCGACTCCTTTGACGTGAGAGGCATCCCTTTATTAGTAAATAAGCCCAGTATATGGACCGTGTAACAAAGATTAATAAACCAATAAATAGAACTTTAAATTAAATAAAAATAAAAACTTATCTTTTCATACTTTGCTTATGTTACTACTTCCACTCGTTAGAAGCCAGCCCGTTGCCCTTCTCTGATGGTGTATTATATTGTCAGATGTTTACTTTATCGCACTAAACCAGTTGAGAAAGGGTGCTCGGTCGTCTTGGCATAGGTATAGGCACTTGCACTTGATTTATTTCATACCGTTGAAAAAGTGTACGCGTAATTATTAATTCCTTATGAACTTTGTTTTTCTATTATGGTGTTTCACTTCTCGCAGAATCTCTTGATGTACCGATGGCTTAAATTTTATCGAGTTTAACGAGGCTTTTACCGCTTTTTTAACGCATTTCTTCGGGAGCGTCTTACAGCACGTCTATATACGAGGCTAGACCAACACTTCGGTCGCAGTCCGTTTGTTTTTAAAGACGAATTAGCTGGAATTAATGGCATCTAAAGGTTAAAGGATTGATGGTAAATAACCAAATATATCACGAAAAAATGCTTAAACACTTAAAACAATTTACCTGCTTCTTCCAAAATATAACACAGAACGAAATATTAATTTTATGCCAAACTCTTGATTAAACTTATGATTTTCTATGTATTCATATATATTTCGCAAACAGTTACTGTCGTATAGTAATTTAACAGCATCAACAAAAAATTTATGTGGACTTATCTCAAGGAAGCGAGAGGGTATATATAAATAATTTTTGTCGGGGCATTCCACATAAATCGTCCAATATGATTTATATTGGTAATATAGTAGATCAAAAGCAGAAGGACATCATTTTATCCGGAAAACAGATTATAGGGCCCGGTAGATAGTAGACATGCTTGAGGCAGGTCAACGAAAAGTTAGCATAACTCAAACTCCATGTAACCATCGAGATTGTGGTCACTGTTAAGCGCAAGCTTGGAAGTAGCTGAAATACATGCAGGATGATAAAGTACACATATCAACTCCAACCCGTGTCATGACTTTATTATAAATCAAGGGCCATTAGCCGATGAGTCACCCAAACCCAAAAACGAAGAATGAAAATTCCAGGCTTTATTATAGAGATTAAATTTAAATAGGATCGTAGCCCTTAAATACTGTTTTTATAATGGGAAACCGTAAATTGTAGATTTTCCTCAACTTACTTAACTTGTTTACCTAATGTTCCTTCGGCTCTGACAATAATAGCAAAAGTCAATGATGCTAAATTAGGGTTACACGACTTAATTAGAACAAATATTTGTGTAATATTTCAGGAAAGGTTCATCTGTAGAATTATTCGAAGTTGGCATTGAGTACAATGTTCATTATCTTGTGCAGAATAGTTTCCTCTCGAAGTTGATAGACCAAATTGATCTATAGGAGATTTTCAACTGAATAGGTTTTTAAACATTGGAGATGTTAGGAAAATATGTAGAATCTAATAGAGGAACCGAAGAAGCTATATGCGGTACATGCTCTATGAGTCATGTGTACAGGGAGGTATAGTTTAACTAGTATCAATTTAAAAATCATGAAAAAGACCGACAAAGGAATACTTCACAGGTAACGGAGATGTCATAAGCGTCCACCGACAATTTATGGAATCACTATTTGATTATTGTAAATATGTTTTTACTACTTTATATTAATTGATAGGCATAATGTAAATTATTTATTTATAATGCATTATTTACTTATAATAAATAATGTTAGTATAATGAATAACTCCATAAAGATTCAATAATTATAAATAAATATCATTTAACCCACGGCTATGCTACCGGCAATATTACCAATGAACCAAGAGCAGGTAACGGACTTGTAATGGTGAGCCAAGTAAAGAATCGACTACTTTCGTTTTAGGTAAAAGCATAACATAACCAGCTAACTATATTCGTATAAGGGTATCGCTTGTAATATTTAAGCACGGTCTCGGTGTTATTCTGTCACAAACAGGCTTTGTAATGACTTATTCTGGTCGCAACTTTTTAGACTTAATTTCTAAATTGAGAATAGAAACACTATATAAACGTTTAAAATATAAGAAATGTTCAGTCGCGACCACTAGGCGTAGCGGTGGTCCGATTCGAGTGATCTTGGTATCATTGTGGAGGTTGGACTTTTTTGCGATGCATAGAAGTAGTCAGGAGGTTCTACGATTATGAAGGGACAATGGAGGAGGAAAATGTTGGACCCTACATTTCTGCTATTTTTAGAAGAATCTGTCGATGTCTAACAGCCGGTTTTACAATCGCTGGTTAACTGCCAGTCAGAGTAAATTTACAGGTTATTATAGAAATTGGGTTTTACAATAGCTGACCATTTTCGAGGTCATAGTTATCTAGTAGTTAACTTTTCTAGTAGGTGAGGTGTGAGTAAACTAGAAGTTGGAGGTTTACTAGCAATTTATAACCTATAAAACAACTGTCACAAAACAGTTTTTTGATATTTCGTTTAAAAATGGATACAAGTACGAAGTAAAGAGGCCCAAGATAATTCGCTATAAACTTTTTTCAAGAATACGATGGAAGAGATTTTTTAAATAGATTCTAACTGTCGTCGCCCAGAATAGTGGAAACTGTATTAGAGAAAATAGAGAAGTTAATCGCCCATATCCTACAAATAGGCAGAAAAATTTGGGAACCTTTTATTATCCGTGAGGTAATACTTAAAATAAAACACATTTTTATTGTTAACAGAAACGTTTCTATGCTTTATAGGTAGAATATAATATAAATTATGTAAATTTATTATTTATAAAAAATGGCAAACATTAAAAACTGCATACTTAATAATAAACCACTAACTCATAAATCGCTTCTGACATTTATATTTGACAACAGGTGACGTGATTTTGACAAAAATTCATACATTTTATGTATATTACCCATTACCCATTACCCATTTTCCTAGTACCAACATTATACAGGAACCATCCTGTCTTCTGTGATTTTATATTAAAAAACGCAAGTATCGGTAAAGTTGTAGTTATCCTGCAAGTAAGAGTCAACCATCATGAAGGTTAACTATACTATAAGTGAACTTAGCGTGAACGCTATGTTATCCGAAACACTTATGGTAAGGGGTAATTTCATAATATGTAGGGGTGACAAGTCAACATATGGTTCTCAAAGGCGAGAAAAAAGGAAAATATACAGATTCAGCAAATTTAGTTTAAGGTACGTAAACTTGTTTCTGCGCAGATAAACCACGCCTTGTCGTAGAACAATGCAGGGCATTGGTATAATACAATAGCGCCATCGCTTGACCGCGTCGAGTTGAACAGAGCACCCATTCTGCTTTTAATAGCGTAGACGTTTAGACGTGTGGAAATAAAATAAAATAATCTCAATTTCGTTATTAAAATGCCGTGTGTTTATACAACTGCAGGAAAAGTGCAAATTGTGAAGTGGTACTTCGGGGGCCATTCCACTGAACACACAATAAATTTATTTACTGTGGCATATCAAGACAGACCAATCCCCTCAGCTAGCATAATTTCATACATTATTAAAAAATTTGAGAATTTCGGGTGTGTCGTGAATTATTGTAAAAAATGCTGTCAACCCAAATCCCGTCATCAACAAATGAGCGAAGAACGTGAAATTCGCGAAACTAATGTCTGTGCACTTGTTGAAACTAGTGTACCTTGTTCTATCAGGCAAATTTCTGATGAAGTTGACATGAAGGAAAGAACTGTAAGAAATACTTTGAAAAGAAATGAGTACAGTTGTTTTAAAGTTCAAACAACGCAAGAAATATTTCCCGAGGACAATTTCAAACGGATGGAATTTTGTGAAATCATGATAAATAAAGTGAATGAGAATGAAAACTTCTTAAAGAATACATTGTTTACAGATGAATCATCCTTTTCATTACATAGGAAACACAATCCATCCGTAGTACGATATTGGTCTCGGAAAAATAAACATTTGAGCGTTGCTGTGCGAACTCAGTATCCTCAAAAGTTGAACGTTTGGATGGGAATTTTAGACAATCATATTATCGGCCCACTGCTAATCGATGGCAATAAATATTTAGAGCTTTTACAAAACCAAATAATCCCTGCAGTTCAAAATCTTCCTGTCAACTTTGACGACATTTGGTCTCAACAAGACGGCTGCCCAAGTCACACTACCTTAACTGTAAATTTCTGAAAAGAACATTTCCCAATCGTTTAATAGCTACGAGGGGAATGATAAAATGGCCACCCAAGTCACCTTATCTAGCACCCCATGATTTCTTTCTGTGGGTCTTTTTAAAGGAAACCGCGTACAAACATGCGTTTGAACGAGCCAATAATTTAGTTGAATTACGGGAAAAACTTATCCAACTTTGTGCAAGCATTACTCCAAATCAACTCAATGATATGAGAGGTTCACTGTATAATGGGTTTGGCTATTGTTTGGCACAAGAAGGTGGTTAGTTTGAATCCTTACTTCATTAATTTATTGTTTGATAATTATTAGTTGATTTTAGTTTCTGAGGGTTATTTAATTTTATTTTAATATTCTGTTTTTGTAATTTAATAAGAATAATTTATTTTTTGATAATTATTAGTTGATCTTAGTTTCCGAGTTATTTAATTTAATTTTAGTGTTCTATTTTAATTTCGGTTTTAATAAGAATTATTATTTTATTCCCATAGCATTTACGGCTAAAAAAGAAACTGCAGAAATGCTTTCAATAGAAGAAATGATTTGTCAAAAATGTGACAAATAACTTCTTCACTTTTGACGAAGAGATATTGTCTCGTTTCGTATTAGAAATTATTACCTACGTCCGCACCCATCCTTAGTTCATGTCGTGCTAAATTCAATTCATTGTGTGCCTCTGCTTTCACGATTTATGAAACTAGCGGGGCGTGATCAATTACATCGTTATTCCTATACCCTAAACTTCATTTTCCGAATCTGTATAAAAATGGCTTTGTATATGATATCGAGTGTAATTAACATGTGGATAAGGGGTGTGCGGTTGAGCGGTTTTCAGAGTTGTCTGATAATTTGGGGTAGGAGGTGGACATATTTACACCCCCCACCCTCACCCCCATGTGAATTTCCTTCATAACAACTACGTTCATTTCCAATGTGTTAGAAGTTTGCTTCGCGGCAAATTTTGTACATTTTATTATTAAAAATGTCAAAACCCCTTTTGCAAAAAGGTATTTAGTACTGTTTTAGTACTTTTAACATTCGTCCGCGTCCAACTCGATCGCTGCCACTGAAGACATATTATTAAACTATTTGTTTTACAAGACACATTATATGTAATATGTATATGTTATTTGTAATTTAAATATTGATTTATGCAAATACTATATATATAGTACTGTTATGTATTACACCCCCTTGAAACTGGAGATTGATACGCCTATGTCTAATAGTGACTGGAAACTTGTAGAAAGAGGTAGAGTTTTCTAGAGTGTGCTAGGGGAAGATTCTCGATTATGTTCTAGATAACTCTAGAGACAATTTCAGGGTATATAAGGCGAGATTCCATGGTGGGAAGTTTAAGTTTACTAAAGTGAAGTTTTAGAAAAGTGACGTTCGGTAACGAAAGTGAGGCTAAATTTCAAGTAAACAAAGTGTAAAGGTTATTTTGAAGTATTGTATAGTCAGTAAATTATTAAATAAAGTGTTAGTGGTTTACCCCTTGTTAAAATTATTTAGAACCCACGGATTCATACAGGGTGTTTCCTAAGAGGTGGAAATACGCAACAGTACTAATAAATTATTTGATCCGATATCGATTCGTTTCTAATATTCTTTGCTTTCATGCGTTTATAAGTTCAAATTCACCGACTACAGCCTTGTTAAAAAAAAGCATATTTTAACACAGTTTACGCATGAATAAAAATACCCAGAACTGCTCGTGTGCATATCAAATTATTACACGCATCGTATCTTCTTGAAGACCGAACGAAGTATTATTATTACACTATTATGAAATGCTTGATGACAACAATCTCAATCCGGATTTCTTCCTTTCATGGATTTCCTGGTACTTAAGCCCGAAAATAATATTTTGCAATAATTGTTTAGCGCAAATAATAAGTGAAACTTTATTGATAATTGATGACTTCAGTTATTAACACTTTCACCATTTAGGCAGGTATGTTATTATTTTAGAACATTTAATAGTTTCGTAGTATTTGTTACTTGGCTCGGGTGTGATGTTTAAGTATATACCTATCATACCAAATTGCTTTGATTGACATCTTGCACATACACAGTACGCCTTTACATTATTCTATTAGCTTTCTTTTAGGTAACTTTCATTTTGTTATTTACGATATATACTGGAAACTGGAATGAAAGTTTGTTGCCATCACTCATTTTTTACAATTTAGTAAACGGTGCAATAAAAATGAAAATGTCCTTGACAAATTGAAGACGGGTTAGTATACAGTATACATTGAAATCTATAGAATTATACTTCAATAAAAACGGCTGCCTAAGGAATCACTACTTCTGCACCCAGATTTCCCATCGAAGTCCTTTTAAAGAAACACTTCTTGACTATACTTGCACTAGCATGTGGAAGTAGTTGGTCATAGAATTTTAATAATATTATATTTGAGGCAGATGTCATAGAAAAACATGAGGCGTTGGCATCTCTAGCATATACGTCAAAAATGTTTCTGGACTCTTATTGGCCTGGTTTACTAATTTTTCCCTATTTACCACCCCACCAACCCCCTCAATGGGATCATCTCAATCAAATGCATACGTGTACCAAATTTCAACGGAATATTTCAATTTGATTTTATTAACAGTCTTTATAATGGAGTGGGGGTGGTTGAAAAATATTAGAAACAAAGCTGGCGCCTTGGATTCTAGTATATAAGTATACCAAACGAGAAGTTTCTGTACTCTTACCAGCCTGCTCTTTACTTATTTTCCCCAATTTACCTCTATTTAACCCCCAATCCTTCAACGGAATCTTCTCAAAATATAATTTACTTATATTACATAGGAGTACCAAATTTCAAGTGAATATCTCAATTTTAGTAAGTAAGTAAGTAAGTAAACATTTATTTCCCGGTGTTATCACAATAATTAAAATAGGTGATGTCAATATACTTATAATGTGATAGCAAAAAAAACCTACTTAAAGGTGTAGGGAAAAATAGCTAATGGATATTATATATACACATATGTTTTCTGTACATAGAACATATCTAAAACTCAAAGTAAACAAATACAAATAAGCCCTAATAATAATACATTATAATAAATACCTATAAATGATGGTATATCAAAAAAATAATCTTTATTGTATATACATATATATACATCAAAAGCATACTAAATTATAAGAACAAAATACAAATCAAAACATAAAAATCGAGTGGAGAACAAAAGATGGCAAAAATAGATGGCGCTCTCTTCCTGTTTTAAAGTGTAGCTGCGAAATATTCATTTAAGTTATAAAATACATGTCTATGTAACAGTATTTTTATTTTTCGCTTAAAAGCTTTGCAATTTAATGATTTTAGATCTATTGGCAATTTATTATAAATTTTTATTCCCGAATATAGAGGACCCTTTCTAGTTCTACTATAGTTATATTTTGGTAATAAGTAATCTTGATGAAGTGTCGCATAATTATGTATGTTAACTGGCGTACTAAGAGAATTTTTGTTTTTGTGTATTAAAATTGAAAGTCTGTAGATATGTAAATCAGTTAAAGTAAATATTTTTATGTCTTTAAAATAACTTCTACAGGAATCTCTAGGGGATAAGTCACATAATATTCTAATTGCTTTTTTCTGCACCAAAAATAACTGCTCAGAACTACTAGCTCCACTCCAAAATTCAATTCCATATTGTAGCAAACTCTGAAAGTATGCAAAATAAACTATTTTTCCTAAGGCCAAGTCGACATTTTTTTAATGGTTAAAATGGCATATATGGCCTTGCATAATTTTACTTTTAGGTTGCTAATATGTACTGACCAATTCAGTTGTGAATCGATATGGATGCCGAGGAATTTTGTAGAACTAGTAGGTAGTATTTCTTCATCGTTCAATTTAAGAATAGTATTTGTTTCGCCCTGTAGTTGGAAAGTTATATTATTTGTTTTACTGCAGTTGAGTGCGAGTTTATTTGCAAGAAACCAATCTGATATACTCTCTAATAAAGTTTGTGCCTTGTTTACTAAATTGTCTTTATTGTTGTCTTTTATTATTATGCTCGTATCGTCTGCAAATAATGAAAATTTTACTTCTGGGAAATTTGAGACTATATCATTGATGCATATCAAGAATAATGTTGGACCTAGAATCGATCCCTGTGGAACTCCACTCTCAACCACAGCATAATCAGAATATTTTTTTTATTACGCTATTCTCTGTCTCGGTTATTTCAACGCACATCTCTCTATCAAGTAAATAGGTTTTGAACCAGTTATTTTTGGTGCCATAATATTCCATTTTTTGCAGCAATATCTGATAATCTACACAGTCAAAAGCCTTGGACAAATCACAGAAAATACCTAACGGTGTCTCTTTATTCTCCAAGCATTCATGAATGTTCTCTAGTACATTAAAAGCTGCATCTGTCGTATTACAATTTTCTCGAAACCCAAATTGATATTTGTTAAACATTTGATAACTATTTAAATGAAATATTAATTGGTTTTTCACTACGTACTCTAGAATTTTTGAAAAAGATGGCAATAAGGATATACCTCGATAATTAGTGGTAAGTCATTTGTCTCCTTTTTTATAAAGAGGTTTTGTTACTGCAATTTTCAAAGATTATGGGAAGATTCCATTTGCCAATGACAGATTGATCACATGCTTTAAAGGTTTAGTTAAAATATCAACATCATTTTTTATTATAGTTATTGGAATATCATCGTAACCAGCGGATAGCTTTGGCTTTAATGCTTCTATGGCTTTTTTTACTTCACACTTTGTGACCTGTTTAAAGTGGAATTGGTTTGTGTTGTTAATTGTTAAGTTACTAATATAATTTTCACTTGTTTGTCTTGATTTTATGTGAGGTATTGTCGATTTTGCAGCGTTAATAAAATGAATTTTAAATTCATTTGCTACTTGGGACGAATCTGTAATTAAATTATTGTTGATTTTAACAGTCATATTCACTTTTGTTTGTTTTGTCAACCCCTTGAATGATGGATTAAGTGTGGTGGGATGGTTGGAAAATATTATAAATAAGTCTGAATCCTACTGGTATATACACCAAATTCCAAGTTACTGTACTCTTATCAGTTTGCTTTACTTATTTTCGTTTATTTACCCCCATTTAACCCCCAACCCTTCACCGGAATTAGCTCAAAATATAATTCAGTTTTCTCGGCATGTGTACCAAACAAGTCAATATCTTAAACCGTTCCTGAGAAAACGTGATCACAAAAAAATTACAGACCGACCGACCGGCAGACAGACAGAACCTAGTGAATTATTCAAACCAGGGTCTGCATCCATCTCTTTGTGTGACAGCAAAAAAAGTTTCATCAGTACCACGCCATCTTATTTTTGTGGCTCCTACAAGATCTCGAAATAAATCTGGATAAAGCGACAACCAAACGTCTAAATTGTATCGAATTAAAGCGTAAACAATTCTGTATTGATTGATATAAATTAGCACGAGTCTGGCTATTTCATATAGTTGACATTTGATTAAATTATGTTGGTTGAATAAAGCAACACAAAATATTGAATATAAACAACCCGAGAAAGTGTACTGCTTGATCTATACCTGGATTCAGTTTCTTCTTCAAGTGGGTGATATATATTGTTACCGCGAGATAGGGCCCTTCCCAGCAACTCCACCGTAAATGGATATTTACCTGTGGAACAGTTAATAAATAAAAATTAAAAAAATTAAAAACAAAACTACCAGATTCAGAAACAGAAGAAACAGAAAACTTAGAAGAAGAAAAATAAGGAGCTGACGATAGATGGTAACTTAAAAGAAGCATGGAAGCTGAAAAGAAGCTTCTCGCAAACACCTACACTTCCCATCCTGTATTCCCACCCCATGCGTCATGCGGCTCTCGCCGCTGACAACAAGCATGTCCAATGTCCAACCCGGCGTATGCAGGAAGGAACCTGGTCAGTGGCTCATGTCTCATCAGTCTCATCTCATGTATTTTTATATCTTGCCCCGTTCCGCCCATCCCTTCAGTACCAAAGCGTCGTGCGTCGCGGATGCCTGGCTGGCTCAGGATACGGTACTAGAGAAACCAGTTGTAATGCTTAATCTGGAATATAGTCTTTTTGAACTGAATTGAATTGGAGGTAATGAAGAATGTGATATTGGCTTGAACGAGTTGGTTAACGAAATGGAATTATGAACTACTATAATATATAAAATACTGTACAGCTCTGGCTAAATGATATACAATAGTATAGGTACTGCAATCAGTTTAATGAAATCACTTCTGATATATAAATTACAAGGCATTCTTCACTCATACTTAATTGTTTCATCATCACCACGTATAGCTTTTACAATGAATAGTTGAATAGAGAAGTAAATCTCAAAAGTAAAAAATGGGCAGCTACTAGAAACAGCTGGAATCTTTCCATCAAATGTTTGCGAACATTCCTTGATTTGACTAATAACTGGGATTGTTACCGCTGAACTGTGCCATGTAGCCCTCCGTTCCACTGGTACTAGAACATACAATTAACGACCCGCCGTTGTGTGACTCGGAATTTGCGTATCACACCAGAATTAGGTTTTTAACAATTACTTAAAAATTACAAAGGCATTTGCAATTTTAATTTTTACATGATTTTAAGAAATTAAGGGATTTCATTACCTTGTGATGGCCGTAATTTTGTATTTAAAGACCAATCTAAAATTACAATTTCTAGAAATTAAATTCGAATTACAGTTTGACCTATCAATTGAACAGTTCTTGTATTATTTAAATTTTTATGAAAAGTGGTATCGAACGTACTATTACGCTCCAAATTTCATTAAAATCCGTTCGCTAGTTTCGACGCTACCGTGTCCCCATATATACGCACATACATACAGACAGAAGAACCACTTTTTCGTGGTCCTGGGACCTCAAAACGTAAAGATCTGGTCTTATCTCAATTTATTTTCACCAATTGCAGTGAGCTCCCCATTTTTGTGTGTTTGGAGGTTAAAAAGGGAACAATAGATAATACAATACAATAATATCAATGACAGAATGATCATTTCAGTCACTGATAGCTGATTTGTCTAAAAAACTGGAAGTGAATGTCGAAGTCCTGATCAAAAGAGGTTTTTGAAATATTTTTGTAAATTTTTAATATATTTTACTAATATTAATAATTAATTAACGTTGATGTCATAATTACATTCATAGCGAGCTTGCATAACTACTTTCAAGATTATAAAGTAGCTGTAGATGTACATGTTTTTGTTGGAGTCATAAACATTAACATATTAAATAATTATGAAATTGTTCAAAATTACCTAGATGTATTAGGAGCCCAAGGCATTGATTGATTTCCTAATAAATTTTGTAATTATTTTCTTAATCAATTATTTTGTTATGTATTTCTATTCCATGTATTTACACTTACATGTTATTACCTCTCTTCACACTTTATATATTTAAACTGCTCTCCTTAAAGGACCCGGCAGTTTTTTTATAGTACAAATGGGTTTCAGTCGATTATTCTGAAACTTGGGGAAAATGTTCTCCTGGGCCCCCTGATTAAAATTCTCTATGACCACCAGTCCGACCGAATTCGATTTTTTTATCTAGAAGCGATTGAACCTGAGAACATCTACGAAGGTGTGCTTAAATGTTCAATTATGAAGAAATATAAGCATCTTTTGTCTCTTGGTGTTTTTTTTCAAAGTGTTACCTTCTCCCGGAAAAAAATAACAACCAAAAAAAATTGTTTTTTTTTGTAATTTTTTGCGGAAAAAGGAAGCACTTTGAAGAAGAAGTTGGGGGGGGGGGGCATAAGTTGATTATTTTTACCTAAAGAATATACCTGAATATTTTGGGATCTCTTTGAAGTAGAAAAAAAGAAAAATCTAGGGAAATTCTTAGTCGAAATTATTTTTGTCTAAGAAATTCTGAAAACCGGCTGGCGTGTTCTTTGAACAAAAATAAGCAACTTATGGCCTCCCAACTCTTCTTCAAAGTGCTTCCTTTTCCCGTAAAATTTTTTTTAAAAATTTATTTTTTTTTTAGTTTATTTTTTTCCGTGAGAAGGAAGCACTTTGAAAAAAAAAATTCACAGATTTCGCAATCCTTGCAATCATCGGGACATTGGAAATGATAACACCAAACATAAAACATAAAGTTTTTCAACTTTTTCAATTTTTTTCCGGACTCGGCCTCGCCTTGTCTGGAAATAGCACGATCCACTACACCGCTGTATTTCCACCTTAAATGAAAACTGGTAACTTAAACCCCTGTGATATATGCAACCCATGTTACATTTGCGTATATCAGCCGTTGCATATACGCAGTCTCACTCGACCGCGACACCGCTGTATTTCCACCTTAAATGAAAACTGGTAACTTGACCCCCTGTGATATATGCAACCCATATTACATTTGCGTATATCAGCCGTTGCATATGATAGTCTCAGTCGACCGCGACACATTACTTTGAAATAAAGAGATATTATTGTCACTCAATTTGTACAACAGATAACCTATATCAGTTAGTTGTAATTCTAGCACATCATTTATTTGCAAGCAGGCACCTATTTGTAGCAAGCTGTACACTTTTGTGTTCTACCGTCAGCATCGCTGTACAACTTTTAGGTAATCTCCCGACACGGTAGGTAATGTAATTGGCAAGCGCAGCGGCCTAATCGATAGTAGCGCGGCCTTCTCGGCACCCGTGTACAAATTTTTGCTTGAATAATATAAAGTCATACAGTTTCAGTCTGTGACGTCAGACGCGGATGTTATGTAATAAATTTAAGTAAAGGCAGGTCAAATTTTAATTCGCTACTTATTGATTAATCAGTAAACATTAAATTAAATCGCAAAATAAATCATCTGCCAAGGATATCTTCGAACAAAAATAATTTTGTGTCATTGTAAGTGTTGGGCCAGTTTATTAGCATTTTCTAGCTCGAGCAGTGTATATGTAGATGAGCGTACAAATATCGGATGTGCAGTGGATTCATAAAGAATAAAATCGATTACAACAAATCTCAAGAGTAAGTGAGCCTACTGGTCTTCTCTCTACTGTGCCGCGACACCGCTGTCTTTTGACCTTGAACAAAAACTGGTAACTCTAACCCATATACGAAAACATAAACATTTCCAATGTTAAAACACCAAGACACAGAAAATTTTTATTTTTCTCCAAAAAATGAGCCTGAATATTTTCAGAATTTTTATGAAACATGTAAGTAGACCTTCGCAGATGTTCAGTTTCAATCGCCTCTAGATCAAAAAATCGAATTCGGTCGGACTGGTGGTCACAGAGAATTTTAGTCAGAAGGGTCCAGGAGAACATTTTCCCTAGTTTCAGAACAATCGACTGAAACCCATGTTTATTAAAAACTGCGGGGTCCTTTTCCCACCCCGTAATTGGTTTTTACTGTGGCGTGATGTACTTAATAATAATAGATACGCAAATTACCACTTCCATTTACGAAAAGCTACTAATTTTTGTCTTAATAATCTATATACATGTTCGAAATAAATTATATTACCCACTTGCATATTCATAGTATTTTTGATATTCATAATATAAAAGATGATAGTGCAGGAGCCAGCGTACAATTACCTGACATATTTGTGTAAGTTAGATACATGATCAATGCAAAGCCTTAGAACATGGCAGACAAGAAAAGTGATGAGAAATTTTCTTAATGGTGGAAAGTTCACTAAATAACTCAAAATTTGTTATTGATTTTTTCTTATTTTTTCTTATTATTTTTAAATTTTAATCGCTTCATTTATTTTACCTGGGAGCGAGCGTAGAGACGTCTGCATATACTCGTATTTCGATACGCAAATGCAGCAACGTCGGGCGCGGTTAGTACTTGGATGGGTAAGCCTCTCCAGGGAAACACAGCGTTCTCGCTCCGTCTTCTAACGGCTTGTATATCAGCGCATGCGTAGAAGGTATGTAACTTTAGGCGGGGGTTACATAGTGGATATACCATCCTTCGGAGGGGATGTAAAGCAGTCGGTCCCTTGTCTATTAAATGTTAGGCAAGTAAAGGATCCCTACTCTTCGATAGAGAAGAGGTTCGGCAAAATTTCCAGGTTGGGGGTAGCTCGTCTCCTGGCGTCGGTGATTGGCCTTGGTAGCGGAAATAGGCCGACGTTAAATAAGTGATTGAAAAAAAATATATATTTTACCTTATTGGCGAAGTATAGCTAATGCTATTACACCACTTAACCTGAACGGCAATTGTTATAAGTGTATGGTATTATGAGGCACATTTCTTTTATCGATTACTTGCCACTTAGTCAAAATATTTAATTTCATTTAAAATTAAGTTTCCACCACCATGAAAAATTCTCATATCAATTTTCTTGTCTACCATGCTCTAAGGCAAAGAATTGATCATGTCTCCAGCTTGCACTCTGAATCCTGTACTGTAAGTTTTCATCCACAAATTAAAGTGCGATAAAAATTAATGGTTTGTAAAGTTTTAAAATAAATCAAACGCACGTTCTATTTCTCACGACCCAGTAAATATACATAAACCAGCGGTTGCTTGGATTATCGTCTTGCATGTTAAATGGAAGGTGCCTCAAAATATCCCGTTTAAACAGTATTAACCGATTATCGTTGACATTTTAATTTAAAAAAATTTCTTTTATCTACTGTTTGTGTGAATAAATTAATTTAAATCTTGCCGATAGGCACCACCGAACTTCTAACATAGATAATCACCGATGTTAATCATTTAACAGTTCAAATTGAATTCTAAGGAAGCGTACTGAGGCCACGGCGAAAAAAAATTGAGTTGAAATTTCAACGCATCAAGTCGAAATTTTAACTTATTAAGTTGAAATTTCAAGATAATAAGTTGAAATTTCAACTTATTAAGTTGAAATTTCAAGATAAAACCGCTGCCTAAGGAATCACTACTTCCACATCCAGATTTCTCGTCCAAGTCACTTTAAAGGAAACATTTTGACTATATTTGCACTCTAGTATGTGGAAATTATTGGTCACAGAATTTCAATATTTGTGGCAGATATCATAGAAATATTTGAGGCGTTGGCTTCTTCTACCATATACGTTAAAAATGAAGTTTCTAGCTTGGTCTACTTATTTTGTGCTATTCACAACCTACCACCTCCCACCCCTTCAACGGGATCGTCTCAATCAGATGTCATTACTATACATACGTGTACAAAATTTCAAGTCAATATCTTAAACCGTTTCTGAGAAAACGTGTGGACAAAAATAAAAGTTACAGACAGACAGACCGACAGACAGGCAGATTTCTCTCTCTCAAATTTAAAATCTCGACATTCCATGACATTCTAAACATATTCCAAGAAAAAAGAAGATTTTTTTCTACGATTGCTATACTTTCAATCTACTATGTGGAGGTGAAAGTCGAAATTTCCACTTATGATCTTGAAATTTCAACTTAATAAGTCGAAATTTTAACTAAGTTGAAATTTCAAGATAATATTGTTATGAATTACACCCCCTTGGAACTGGAGATGATACGCCTATGCCTACTAATAGTGACTAGAAAGACTCTAGAAAGAGCCATGGACTTGTCTAGAATGTGGTGGAAGAAGATTCTGGTTCAATCTAGAGGTAATTTCAGAGTATATAAGGCGCGATTACCGGCGCAGAGGAAGAAGTTTTATTAAGGAAGCAGTTTATAAAAGTGAACAAGTTGAAAAGTGAAAAGTGAGGTTCAATAAGAAGTAAATAAAGTTTATTTTGAAGTATTGTATAGTCAGTAAATTGTTAAATAAAGTGTTAGTAGTGTTTATCTCTTGTTGAAATTATTTAGAACCCACGGATTCACACAGGGTGTTTCCAAAAAGGCGAATAAAACGCTACAATATGTTGAAATTTCAACTTATTAAGTTGAAATTTCAAGACAATAAGTCGAAATTTCAACTTATTATGTAAAAATTTCAAGATAAGGTGAAATTTCGACTTATTACGTTGAAACTTCAACTTAATTTTTTCTTTCGCCATGGACTCCGCTTCCGTAGAATTCGTACTTTGTCATCAACAAATAGTCGTTATCAAAACCGAGTAGTGAGCTTGAGGGTGTCGGGAAGTCGTCATTTCCCGAATAAGTGCTGGACATATTTCCTGATGGATAAGAAAACTAATGTGAAATCTCTATTCTTATAAATATTAATAAAAAACACTTATTTCAGAGAGAAACAAGTTAAAAAGTGACAAGTGAGAGTTGGAAGTCCGAAATAAATAGAAAAAGTAAATATCAAGTAGTAAATAAAGAGTAAAGGTTATTTTAGAAATATTGTGCAGTAAGTTGTTAAATTAAGTAATTATCCCGTGTTGAAATTATATTCCTAAAGGGTGTTCTAGGGATGCCAGCATCTTGGATATTTCAAATAAAATGTTAATCTAGGTATGTGCACTATGTGCAGTTGGCCACGCTGCAACTACTACAGTTTTAATTTTGTGTGAAACTGCGAAAGTAGGAGACTACAGAATCATTCATTAGTTTTATAATCAAATAAGAGTATCTGAGACAATAAGGAAAGTATAGCTATCATAAGATAGGTTTTTCGTTTGACACAACATCTATTTATTAGCTTTATGCTTTAAAGAACAAATAATTAAGTTTCGCTCCATTCTCTTATATTCTTCTTTCACAACACTAGGGAAATAACTAGACTAAATTAAATTAAATCCTTGGTGCTGCAAAATTACTTATTATTGTAAGCCACAGAAAGATAAGAAAAATCTTAGTCAATTTGCAGACCAGTATAAATATGTTATTAGGAAACAAAGAAAAATATTTTTTTTCAATAAAAACACTGAAATTTACATTCTGAAGTGGAGATGAAAATGTTTTTTACACACTACGACATAATGTTAAAATTAATAGTAACAGTAGACATTTTATTGAAATAATTCTTATCAGAAGTATCTGAACTTGAGGAAATGTATATGTATAATGATTTAAAATTAAAGTTATAACTGATATAGTCAGGTAAGCAACCTACTTATTTCCTTGAAAATTGTACAGGAATAAATGGAACATATGGTAGACTCTAAAAGTAATTTATATTGTTTCTTTGCTTTTGAGAAATCTCGAAAAACGACATACTCTCCCACTAATTTTACTGAATATTAAAGAATTGCGAATTTTTAGTCAATCTGAGCGAGAATAACTAACAGGTAAGTTAAATATTACAAGCTAATTTAACCAAAAGCATCCACAAACTTTCAAGAATTTAATAGTTTAAGATAATGTTTCATAAAATTATGTAATAAGTTCAAAATATTAATACTTAATAACCTATTAAAACATCGGAATAAATTATAAGAAACATATTTCTTACAAGTCAATTTTGTTCGGCATCGTTTGTAATTAATTTTAATTGTTAATATTAGTATAAATTAATTTTATATGCTGATGCGGAACCACGTGAATTAGAATTTGTACATTAATCAGGCATAATTATATCGTCACAGGTATTAGGTACTTTCTATACCATGTAAGTAATGAACCAAACTTCATCATAATTTTTTAATAGAACACAATTTTACAATATCGAAATATATTTTAAGACAAGAACCTACAACACAAAGAGTTTTAATTAATAAACGTGTTGAAGATAAAAATACTCATTACGGTTTTTAAATGTTACTTGATTGACATCAGGCCTCGGGCCAGGGATGTCCCGCATCCCTTAGGAACATTTGAGCATTCCCCGTATATTAGGAGGTTATAAATTAGATTATTATTTATTTATATTTTTAATTAGAATAATGACATAACCAAATCATTTTGCAGAAGAGGCGGGTAACAACGCAACGAAAATATGAGGCACCTCCGATCAAAGAACAAGTCTAGATACACAACAGCTCTTCAATACATACCGTGTTTGTTCCTAACATAACCACATTATATGGCCATATAGACCAGTGACTTTAATTTATCAAAGAGTTGTTGCTCTTAGCACGCCGATTTTTAACATTAGAAATGTTTATGTTTTCGTATACGGGGTAGAGTTACCAGTTTTTGTTCAAGATCAAAAGACAGCGGTGTCGCGGTCGACTGAGACTGTCGTATGCAATGGCTGATATATGCAAATGTAATATGGGTTGCATATATCACAGGGGGTCAAGTCACCAGTTTTCATTTAAGGTGGAAATACAGCGGTGTCGCGGTCGAATAAGACTGCATATATGCAACGGCTGATATACGCAAATGTAATATGGGTTGCATATATCACAGGGGGTCAAGTTACTAGTTTTCATTCAAGGTGGAAATACAGCGGTGTCGCGGTCGAGTAAGACTGCGTATATGCAACGGCTCATATACCTACGCAAATGTAATATGGGTTGCATATATCACAGGGGGTCAAGTTACCAGTTTTCATTTAATGTGGAAATACAGCAGTGTAGTGGATCGTATAAAAAGTTGAAAAAGTTGAAAAAGTCTATGTTTAATGTATGGTGTTCATTTCCAATGTCCCGATGATTGCAAGGATTCCGAAATCTATGAATTTTTTAGTAAAGATAGTAAAAAATTAGCCACATTACTCTTGATGTAATTCACCCGCTGTTAAATTTGTTATTGCAAAATTACAGCAAAATTCATCATTGTTTATAAGCCTTTTCTTTATAACTTCCTTTCTAATCGTCCGATTTGAACTTTCCGACACTCATTTTACTCGGGAATGCATCTACTTTTAAGGTGAATTCGTTCCATTATGCTTGAATAATAAATACTATTTTTCCATAGCAAAAACTGACGAATTTTTGCAAATTCCGTGTTCCGTATTCAAAGTTGCATAACTATACGAATTCTTCAGTTAGATTGCTCAAAATTTGTTTGCATACACTTCAGTGGTTACCAAATTTGATTTTATCCTACATGCAAAATTTTGCAAAATATGACGTTTTGCAAAAAAAAATTAATTTGCTTATAACTTTGGACCAAGGCACTTCTTTATCACAATTTTTGCGGGAAATTACATAATTTGGTTAGTAATGCCTATTCTTATTCAAAAAACTTTTTTTCAGTAAATTAGGTAACATTATTTATTTATGAAAAATAAAGTTTGCAAGTAACAAAAATTGCAATATTTTTATTTCTTACGGTCCTACACGGCCAACCGCCTCTACGCCATCTGTTCAGCGTCTCCCCAAATTGGCGTATATCATCTACAATTCGCTAACTTGGTGGTACAAGCTACTACGCTATTGGTCAAGCATTTGTCATGAATAGCAGATAAAATTTAAATGCGTATAATGCTCAGACCACTATCTTACAATTTAAATTTAATATAATGAATAGAACAGTCGCGCGCTTTATCTAATTTAAGGTACTGAGTGTTCTTACAAAATGTGACCGTTACAATTTTCCGCTTTTCCTCAAAAGCGTTTGGGTAAATTCGAACAAAACCTACTTCGTCTTATGCAAAACGGCGTTTTAAACAGTTTTTTTCTTGTTATTTAAAAAAAGATGCTTCTTTGCTGAGATATTCGTCTTTCTTGGGTGAAAAACCTATATATGTGTATACTTATAATTTTTCACACCCGGGGGAAAATTTGGAAACGAAAATCGTGATCAGCGCATTACTTTACATATAAATAATCCAAAATCCCAGATGTCGGAAAAATTTCGATTTTTGCCCTTATTTTATCTTTCGTTTACTGTACTAATAGATCGTGAAAAATTACATATGTGTGAGTTACTTTAAGATAGTGAAAAATACACCTGTGTGTTTTAGTTTAATGTTACATTCCCTATTACCTCCTCCTCGAGTGAGAGTTTATAATAAACTGACCATATTAACTTTAGACATTACGGAATTCCCTAAAAAAGTACAAGGTAAGATAACTTGTATCATACTTGCATAAAAATCTTTCCGCGCCAGCAGAACCAACCCTGACTTTTACGTCACCGAGGTAATATACCCGATCTTTGATTATAATATTAAAATTGTATGAAGCAATAATTGTAATTTTACAAAAATCAAATGGTACGCCCATGCGTGCCATTCTGTGTGACCTTGAGTCGATTTGATTCGGAAATTAAAAGATGACGTGATCGACAACATTCTTGATTTGAACTATACACGATTGCAAAATTTCAACCACTCATGTATTTTTATGTAAATGAAAAAAATTGTCCCTGTACTATAGTAGGCCCTAAAAAGTAAATTGCATACAGAAAAGTCATCTCAAAGGAATTTCTAATACGACTTTGTGCTGAATGTAGTCTAAGATAGAATGACTGATGTCACCTTAAATAGATGTAACATTGAAATGGTCAACATTGTGTATTGTAACATTGAATGAATTAGACAGAACCAACAAGTCACATGAGGTGATCATATACGGAAACGTCGGCCTACCTGTAGAGTCTTTCATTAGTTGACTCGTTGACTCATTAAGTCGATAGGAGAAATTGAAAGTTACAAGTGCTAGTTACGTTATCGGTGGAATCTTAAAAATCAATTACTTTCTTCATTTTTTTTATGCGCTTGGATGTGGCATGGTAATATATGCAACATTGACTTTCTACTTGAACTCAGAGCCGGCGACCTGGGGTAGGTATTTAGTTCTTAGTATTTTAATTTCTGTGCCATTAATGACACTAACAGTATAAATAAACATTTGTAATTTATAGTAACAACGAATATTATAATCCTTACGTACATAATTATTAATTATATAACAAATTTCTAATGTTTTTTCAAGTACAGAAGTCATTATAGACATTATACTATAACATAACCAATATTCTTCAGAATAACTTCCTTATTAGTTTACTTTTACTTATTTTTGCTTTGTTTGTAAAAAAGTGTCGACCTTACCAGAATTAACTATGACTAACAAACAATATTCCTATATTCTGACATGACACATTTATTTGTGAAATCACAAGAATAATGCTGATGTATACGTTTTTTATATGCAATTGTCTACCTAAATATATTTCTTTTTGAGCTATGGGTGTACATCGAACAAAATGTTTTTTTTTATGAAATATACCTATAAGTAGAAATTTTTTATTTTAAATCTTATCCGGCTTGCGACCTCCACACTTACTATAACTCAAAGTACAATAAACTTTAGATTTTTAATAAACATGTCACGTCAGGAAGCGTTAAATACGAATATAATTTTGTTAAATATTCCAAATATGGTCTGCTAGATCTTTTGTTAATAATATATTTTTACTACTGTGTTACTGTCGTTTCTACAAAAACCAACAGTTTTGGTGTTTCCTAGAATTGGGTGACTAGTATCTATATACAGGATGATCAATATTTCGTTCCCAGATTTCTATGTTTTTATTAGATAGTGTTTTTATGGGCAGTGGTCTGGGAAAGAAAAGTTAATTTTAATTGCGGTTTACATTCAGCTCTAGCTGTGAGTAGCTGTTCCTATAATTGTATTTGTTAAGCTCCATAGGGCAAATATATAAGATATTTATATTGGATATTAGTCTTCACAAATTGCCGTGTTATAACATGGAATTATATCATAGTACGTGTAGTAGGTACTATAGTTTCGATATAATGTTTGCATTTTTGTGCGCTTAGACAAAAACCTATGTAACATTTTGCTTCAACATTGTAAAGCCGGTCCCACACACATCGCGAGTACTAACGAGCACAAACATTTCCGAGTATGTTCAAGTACGAGAAACGAACTATTGGAGCCCCCAGAGAGAGACGCCTGGCACTTTGCAGGCGCACATTCTCGTGAGTTTCCCGCCTTTCTGAGTAGTTTTGTCAGCTGTTTACTATCGATGGGATTTGAACGTTGAAACAATATCAAAGCCAAAACCATGAACGAAAATTCACTAATTAAAAGCATTATTTATAATAATAAAATAATTTTAGAAATTCTTTTTCCATAGGCATTTCTGTTTTTATTCACTTCTGCAGGTCAAATGATTGATTCATTGATTTGCCAGCGTATGGTGGGCATTGCTGCCAATTCCGGGCATCCATGGGGGTTCGTTCAAACACGCAGCCTGGTCGTCCGTCGAATTCGACTAACGGACGGCCAAACCGCGTGTCGGAACCAAATCTCGGATGTTTTATATACCGCCGGACCAGCTGCATACGCCATTGCTTGTTGTCAGCAGCGAGAGCCGCATAATGCATGGGGTGGGAATATAGGATGGGAAGTGTAGGTGTTTGAGAGAATCTTCTTTCAAGTTTCCATGCTTCTATTAAGTTTCCATTTGTCATCATCGGCTGGGGTGTGGTGCAGTTGTTTGCGAGATGCTTCTTTTCAGTTTCCATGCTTCTTTTAAGTTTCCATCTATCGTCATCTCCTTATTTTTCTTCTTTTGAGTTTTCTGCTTCTTGTGTCTCTGAATCTAGCAGCTTTTATTTTTTATTTTATTTTTGTATTTTTTTCCCTTTTTTCCCCTTCTTTTTTTATTTATTAACCGCTCCACAAGTATATATCCATCTACGGTGGAGTTGCTGGGAAAGGCCCTATCTTGCGGTAACATTATTATCATTATTATTATTTTTTGCGCGTTATGAGCAAAAAGGTCCGAAGAGGTTAAATTAAAAATCGAATTGTATATACTCGCAATTGATACGATGCGTGTGGGAGCAGCGCGCCCATCGCAAATCCAAGTGAACACAAGTATGAATTCCCTTTGAATCGGTACAAATTTACCGACAGCCCGCGGGTATAGGCAAGTATAGGCAAGTGCGAGTGCAATTAGCAAATATTCGCGAGCATCTCTTCCCACACACATCGCAAGTGCCCGTACTTGCAAATATTCGCGATGTGTGTGGGACCGGCTTAATAAATATATTCAGAGCCTGGGTAGTACTCGAGTATATTGTACTCGTAATTGTACCCAAAGTACTCAGTAACAATTACTCGCGAATACTTTTATTCGGATGGCACTCTGTACTTAAAATTTGCAAGTACTTTACATTTTTAGGTATAGGATATCTAAAGTCAGTTTGAAATGCATAAAAAAGACCGACAAAGGAATAGTTCATAATCATAAGATAGCGCCGGCGATACCATAAGCGCCGACCCACAGTTTTCCCTACCACTTTTTAATTATTGTAAATATTATTTTACTACTTTATATTAATTGATAGTCATGATGTAAATTATTTACTTATAATGCATTATTTCTTTATAATAAATAGTGTTAGTTTAATGAACAACTCCATAAATGATTTGATAAAAGTAAATAAATATCATTTAACCTAGGGCTATGCTACCGGCAATTATATGAATAAGCCAAATCAGGCAGCGGGCTTGTAATGATGAGCCAGGTAAATAATCGACTACTTTCGTTTGAGGTAAGCTCATAACATATCTGGTGAACTATATTCGTTTACGGATATCGTTTGCAATATCCAAGTATCACAAATAGGCTTTGTGACTAGTAATGACTTATCCTGGTAACAACGCCTTAGACTGAATTTCTAAATTAATAATAGAAATACTATCCTCGAATACTTTTGGCGGCCACAACTGACGAGTAATGAGTAAAAGTACCGACGTACAACACAGGCAAGTCTCAGCTTGTCTTTTTCCATACAAGTATGCAGGGCAGTCAGTGTCAGTCAGGGGGTGTGAGAAGTGGGCGTTTAACTTGTGAAACTATATATATTTTGTGTTACTATTTTCTCAGAATTTAAAATTTTTGGTTGTGTTCATTTTCTATGTAGAGTAGTATTATTGTTAGAAGATGCGTGCAAAAAATAATGCGCAGAAACGAGTTTGTGTTCCTCCATTGTTTTAGGCCAATGAGAATTAATTGCGTCATATTTGACGTCGAAGCCAGTGGCATCGTCAATCTGCAGTCACAGGATCAGTGCTACAGTATACTTGTTGTGTTCGCCGTTTGTGATTGAATTAAGTGATATAACCTTACTTTCAGTGAAGAATGTCTTCATCGAGAACACCAGAGTGTGACGAGTTTTAATATTCTACATTACACAGCTCCTCGACCTCGAAAATTTGATTATATTTATTATATATCCTTCTACCCCAGATGATGCTGTCACTGGTAAAAATATTCGCGCACGTTAACTCCGCCCCGAGCATCTTCTCATAATAATACAACTCTACTTCTACATTTTTAATAAATGTAATTGTTTTGTTGATGGCGATCTAAAACTAAAATTTCTAGGGAACTGTCTAACTATAGCAATTTTTTTGCTAGAATTTGTTGAAAACATTTCAAGAAGTATAGTAAAAAGTTTTGGGTTAAATCCGTGTTCAGAATCCTATATCTTCGTAGTTTTTCTTAAATATCTCTGGTTGTATAACCCGTATCGCAAAAAAGAAAAAGACACAAATCATTTAAAATGAAATTACGAAGAGAACTAGATTTGTCCGAAACTTTTTGGTCGATATGCCAAGTAGTAAAACATGAAGATGTTAAGGGACGCCAGTTTGAAACAATTGATGATAATTTGAACAATAATGCACATACTCTAACGAAAATTTGAAAGAATATACTTCCTGTGAAGCTAACCCATCAAGCCAAGTTTTAAGTTAAAATGGTTAATATGTCTCCTAAAAAACAATTGCAAAGTCGAAAATCGAATCGTCGATTGTCTGTGGACATCAAGTCGTATTTCAAAAATGTGTATATCAAATTATAATTGTTTTATGTTCTTTGTGGCGGTATAAACAAACATAATTTTTAAATTTTTTAAAACCAATTTATTCAATTCTTTTATTTTCCTTTTTTTTAACAAATTAATTCTACTCAAAAATATTTTGCCCAAAAATAAAAATTATTGGTATATCTTAAAAGTACATAAAAAACGAGCTATTTAAAAAAAAGTAATTTTATCTCCGACAATTGGGACACTAGATATGACATTCTTTGCATTATGACCATTTATAAGCAAGCTAATAGACATAATGAGTTGAACATTTTTTCGGTTTTAAAATTTTTTAAATTTATATAGGCAATTCAGACCCTTAGATTTACTGCACTACTACTTTTATTTACTCTTTAATGGTGTAAGTGGTATTCTAGTTTTTTATCTATTACCTGTTTGAATTTGGTATCTATCGAAGTACTCGTACTCGTTTTCACTAGTACTTATTAAAGGTACCCGTTGTGAGGAACTTGTGATTACTTTAGTGCGGTACTCTGCCCAGCTCTGAATATTTCTGATATGAAAGATGACTGTGTATACGCATCTGGCGATCATCGTATATACGGATGTCATTCGATTCTAATAGTATTCTACCATACTATTTTGCACCTGTTCTTAACATGAAATGACAATTTTAGAAATAACAGAAGTTATCGTGCTTAACAGGTACACTCATTCGGCATCATCTGCTCAATATGCTCAAATATAATGACAGCTCCTGACAGCCTCTGACGCTCGCTTTGTGTGACAGATATGACCCAATTTCAGCAGGAACTATGCTTCCATGCTATGTTACAAATGTTCCAAAGGGTAAAAGATTTTAAATTCTGAGAGAAGTTATCGTGATTAATAAAAATTCATATTCGGTAGCGCCTGACTTCAACTTCTATTCGTTTCATAATGGTCTTTTAAAAAAAAATCTAAAACGACATTTCAAATTAAAATTTATTATCTACACAAAGTTCTTTCGGGCATGAGAAGCACATTGTTTATCATACAGTTTCAATATTTAGTAAGTCTTCGTATTTTTGTGTGCTTAATAAAAACCTTAGTAACATTTCGCTGTAAATGTATATACAACTTATATAAAGTATGATAGCTTACATGTCTCTGGTGATCGCCTCGTACTGCTGAGATGACGCAATTTGAATAGGGACCATTCTACCACACTACTTTACGTACCATTAGTTTTAACACAAAAAATTTAAGCCTAAAAGAAGTGATCGTGTTTAAGAGAAATGATCTATTCACATTAAACTCGCGCATAATTATTTTAACCCAATTCTCGGCCAACTTTAAGCTTAAAAGAAATTTTTTTATAATTCTCTACTAGTAATTTTTGTATATTTCCAACGTCTCTATCTGTTACGAATTATGTCAACGTATTTCCAATCATTGTCATGGCATATTTAGCAGAAATCTTAGGTTTAAAAATATTTTATCAACATATTTTTCTCTCTCTGGAAATATTTTGCTCGCAAATGTCAGTCAGGCTATTTAAATTGCTGGTTTTTGAATTTTGACTGGTGGACTGGAACCAGTAGTAGTGAGGCCAGCTAAAGAACAGTTGACGAGATGGTAGCAAAATGTAGAAGGTATAGTGTTTACGAAGTCAATTGAAACTGTGTTAAAACACAGGACCGTGCGCACTTAACTTGATATTTACGTTAAAAATGATTCGAGAAAAATTAAGCGATTATCCTGATTACAATTATAGTTCTTTAGATACACTACGAAATGTTTCATTAGAATGCGGTTTTAAACATAAAAAACTTGACAGTCGTATGGTAATTATGGAATCACGACGTATAGTAGCACTTCGGGTAGATTGTTTGGGAAAATCAGAGAATATCGTAAACTAAACAGGCATACAGTGTATCTAGACGAGACGTGGTTTGACATTCATGATGTTGTTCAGTATGGTTTGGTAGAAGATTCAAATAATTGTGTTTTATACACTCCGTGTTCTAGAGGAAAACGCGTTATCACATTTCATGTGGGAAGTGAAATCGGGTTTGTATCTAATGCGTTGCTCTTGTCGGCCAATAAAATATCGCAGTCTTCTGCAGACTATCACAAAAATATGACAGCCGCTCTATTCAATAATTGTATTAGATAATATCACTCGCGAATATTAAATAAAATACCATATACCAGTACAAGAAGGGAAGATATTTTAAAATTCATGAGAGAAAAAAATATGGAAATTCCTGTCATTTTGTTTTTATTTATGTTTTATCTATACAAATATTTATTTTTGTTGCACTAATTCTTTGCTTTAGTTAAAAAACTTACATTTTATTTTTATTTTAGAAAATTATAACATTTTCTTATGACGAGCATTTCTATTTACCTCCGCCCATGTACAACAAAGAGTTGCCGACTGTTTTTGCCGGCTTTTAGTTTTTATACGGTTTCAATTCTGCTCGCATAAAGTATATTTGTATGGGGGTTTCTTCATTTCCGTAGGACATGATTCTGGCGTATACAGCGATTACGTTTGCGGAAGGTGTGCCCAGTAGTTGTAGTCAATTGGGTAGCGCTCTTCCATTGTCTGACGTAAACCACGTGACGTGTGTGTGGAAATAATATGCATATAAATCTGTATATAATAATACAACATACACTTTTCGTTAATTTGCGAGTATATTGTTAATAATTAATAGTTATCAAAACTTAAATTAGATTAAGTAATATGTCACACCTGTGTATAGTTGAAATTTTCCTAATCACGGTGTTAAAAGCTTATACTTCTAGATAAAATATATTTAAGGCACACATTTTCCTAGAATAGAAAACTGCTACTTTCCATGTATTTACTTATTATTTGTTTTATGTAAAGATATACACTTCTGCTTTTATATAACATACGCATTTTCATAAAATAATGGAATATCTGTTTTATGCCGCGAGATTGTACATAAGATATCATAAATCATACACGGGGCTATATAGGTATCTGTATTTTTTATTCTGTCGTTTGTTTATTAGTGCGGCAGTTTCCATAAATATTTAATACATCCTGTATTTTAGCAATTTTACGACTACAACGTTGAACAATATGGGATAAGTACCTACCTACATTGTTACAATATATTCTACATATTGTAACAAATTAATAAATGAGTGGTAATTATTGAGAATAGTATTTACATATTGTATATTTTAGCATAAAATAGTAATATACCATAATTCTGGCACCGAACCATAAATGTTCAAATTAGAATACCCCATGAAAATTGACACATCTGTGGGTGTGAAGAATTTGTCAGTGATTTTAAATTCCAAACATGGCAGACATAGTGCAGTGGAGAAGATAATTGAAATTCTTTTCACTTATGTCAGACATTCGATACCCTGAAAGATTTCTTAATTTTATTAAAAAAATTCTAGGTTCTAAGATATCTATGTCAAACGTATAATGTATATTGCTAGTTTGATTGCAAACTTAAGCGAAATTGAATATGTGAATAGACACCTCAGTCTGCAGTCCATTTACTTAAACATACCATATATCCCATATCTGACCAGTTGACATGTATTGTTTTTCAAATATAATGGTTTGAGTATTATCTTTCAAATCATAAATAAATAAATAAATAAATAAAGTAAATAATAATTTGCCCTGCTCTATTGTTAATAACTTTGGGGTGCCACAAGGAAGCGTTTTTGAACGGTTATTGTTTTCTATTTACATTAATGATTGCAGGAATATTTCATAAAATGGCAAAATCTATCTTTTTGCAAATTAGTTCATTCATTATTCTAATTATAATGTTAATGAAATAACTGAAACAAAATAAATTAAAAGTGAAATGAAATCTAAATAGATCTTTATCAGTTCAAATTCTGTGTATAACTTTTTTGAGAAACTGGGCTTAGATATCACCTTGAATAATGAAAATGTAATATACATGAAATACATTATATAACTAGGATTTAAAATTAAACTAGCTAACCATTATACTCCTCGCCGATTTACTGCATTTTTTGTATAATTGTTGCACATTCTATAGGATACTCTTCGCAGTTTTTTGTAAATAATATTAGTTTTAGACATTTTTAGTTTAATTACAAGATATTAAAAAAATTCACCGATTTCGCAATTCTTGCAACCATCGGGACATTGAAAGTAATAACACCATACATAAAACATAAACAGCTACGATCCACTCTCGATTGCGACACCGCTGTATTTCGACCTTAAATGACAACTGGTAACTTGACCCCCTGTGATATATGCACCCATATTACATTTGCATATATCAGCCGTTGCATATACGACACTCTCATTCGACCGCGACACCGCTGTCTTTTGACCTTGAACGAAAATTGGTAACTCGACCCCCATATACGAACATAATCATTTCCAATGTTAAAATGTTTTTTTTGGTTGAAAAATTTATAACTTTTTTATTTATTGATCGATTTTGTTCATAAAAATAGGGTTCTTCCTTTTGCTAACACTAACCTACTGCCCAAAGTTCAATACAATCGGACTTTTCGTTCCTAAGTTATTGCTTACAAGAAACGTGACAGACGGACAGACGGGCAAACGGGTGGACGGACATTTTGAGAGGTGTTCAGAATTCGATCACCAACACAGTGATGTGAAATTTTTTTCTCTACGAGCAATATTACCGTACAAGTTGACTATGTAAATATTCTGCTACTGAACCCTTATTCTTTAAAGAAACTCCAATTCTTTGAATATCGTAAAATTTGTTATTAATATTATAAAACTTTTTGATTATATAAGGGCCTTCTGAATCAACTTGATGAACGGCAATTTCTTCTAGTGGCCTTTGGGCAGATTAATTACTGAAGGACGATCCACAGAGTGGCCTACAAGAGCCGCAGATTTAACACCTCTTAATTTTTCCCTGGAGTATTTAAAATTCATTGTTTATAAAGTCCAGTTAGCAGATATTGAAGAATTTCGATAAATAATAATTAGTATCTGTATATGTCCTTTAACAAAACCTTTTTAAAATGTCAAAGGCAATTTTAAAACAGACTCTTACTGTTTGGACAAGAAAAGGAGAATATCTTGTGTACTTAATGTAACTTTTTTCCCTGAAGAGAGGTCGGAATAACTGATGTCACTTGATACTGAGATATTCTTCAGAAATACTTCGCTAATGAAGCTGACGGCATTGAGACATGAAAAAATTAAAGTCAATCTAAAAATATTCCATTTATTATCAAACCAATTAGACAGGACAGATTTTTTTCATTGGCATTGGCTTTAGGTACTTCTTAGACTTGCATTGTTATTTTGAATCTCTCCACGAAAATGCTGGGTATATTCCAGCATATAAATTAATCTCAAATGTAAATAGAGCTTATCCGCATGGCGGAGCCAAGCGTCGCTAAATTTTATTTATGGGACATAACATCCAACATTCTTACGCATTTTATTCTAATCCTCTGACATAATAACATTTTTAAGCATTATTTTATTTAAGTCGACAAGCAAGTATCCATATATTGTTAAGAGTTAATTTGATATTTTTGTTATGTATGCGTATGAAACAAATTAATTAGTAAAGTTGGAGCCAATTAATACTTTCAAAACGAAACGTGGACATGATTGTAGGGAATATTTAATATTTCAAACAAACCTCGGAATAAGTAAGAACAAGAGAATATTCCATATATCAATCTTTTCCAATATTGTTCATGTGAATATGCTTCCAAAAATACTAATCACTAATCTCCCTCGTGGAGGGGGTTGAAAGTGAAAACATTGATACTAACCTAATGTCATAATTTAATAAACCATGACTTAACACGTTCACTGCCACCCATTCTCGGCTGGTTTTAGCCAGGAGCCAACTCAATTTTTTTTCAATGCGTTGTTATTTTGGTGTTAAAATGCCTTAAAGTGAATTATTAAAATTGTTTTTTTGAAATTTATTTTAATTTTCACTATTTTTTTTTGTGACTCTTTTAAGAGCCGGCGGCACTGATTCTCAAGCATGCACCCTATGTGCCAACTGGCTCTTTTAAGAGTCAAGAGATAATTTATTGTTTTTAATGTTTTTTATATATTTTTCTTGAATATAAATAAATTAAAACATAAATATTAAACATTTATTAAAAGTTTAGCAAAAATAGAAAAGTTAGAAAACAAAATAGATTGGTAAGTATTACACAACTATGACAAAATAAGTTTGTTTATTCAAAAAAAAAAAACGAATGCTACATAAACTTAAAAGTTATAAAACATTTTTAAAAATTTCAACAAAATTAAAAAACTTTAAAAAACAAAATAAGTTTGCACTCTGCAGTCCAAAAAATGAAACTAAAATTCTACATAACATGTTGCATAAACTAAATAAAAATATAAAATTATCGTTATAACACAAATTTATAATAATATTTAAATTAAAAAAATTATTTGTGAATAATGTCACTACAGTCCAAGCAGAAGCCTGGAGCACCTGGGCATGTAGAACATTCATAGGCAGTTTGGGTACGCTTTCCTATTTTGGCACAAGATTGGCATCTTTTTCTGGATACCTGTTTTTTACCATCAGCTAAATCTCGTTTCACTAATTTGTGCCCTTGAGTGACTGCTGCGGGAATATCTTCAGTGATTCGCGACATTAAATTTTTAACTATATTTATTCTGAATTCATACAATGTCATTTTTGATCCAGAATATGTGTTGAATAAATGATGCGAATTTAGCAGCATCGCTTCTATAAAATGCATAAATAACTTTTTCGGCCAACGAATTGTTTTTCTTTCTGCTGAATAGTAGGATAGCATTTGATCCTGTCGATCAACTCCTGACATGTACTTATTATACTGAACTATAGGCAGTGGTTTGTTTACTTTTCCTTTTCTAATTGTTTCTATTTCAATCATGTTATTTTCGAACTCCGTCGATATGTAACTCACATCTCTTTTATCGCGCCATTTCCCAATCATTATTCCTTCTGCATATCTGGAAATTGTATTGCCTTTGACAAGTTTTGCGTTTTTGACGTCTATGGGTACATTTTTTCTGTCCAATCTTAAGGTTCCTGTACAATGGGTTCCGTGATTCAAGAGGGTCTTCGCTAGGTCAAAACTGTTATAATAGTTGTCCATATAGAGGTGATGCCCAACGTTTAATTTGTTTTCCATCAAGTGCAAGACAACTTTTTGAGCATGCCCTCGGCCTCCTATTTCATCAAGCATGCCAGTATACACAGCAATCTTTTGTATGAGACCTGTTGGAGTCGTCATCATATAGAGTTTAATCCCATATTTATGCTTTTTGTTTTTAATGTATTGACGGAATGACAAACGCCCTCTCCATAGCACCATCGACTCGTCCAGGGAAAGTTGTTGGCAAGGATAATAAATTTCAGCCATTCTTTGATTAAAAAATTTAATGACAGGTCTGATTTTATACAACCTATCCTCTGGATTCGGTTCTCCAGGTTTCGGATTTCTCGAAAAATGTAGTGAACGCAATATGACTAAAAAACGATTGCGACTTATAGTATCTGCTATTGCTTTGCAGTGAAAAAGAGGATCTTTTTTCCAGTAGTCTTCAAAACGTTTTTGTTTTACATTCCCCATATGCAGGAAAACCCCCAAAAAGACTAATAGCTCGTCTAAAGTAAGGTTTTTCCAATCACATATACGCGACTTTTCTTTGGTGGTACGAGATAAAAAAATTTCTACTGCATTTGCATTTGTTTCCTCAACAATTGTTTGAAGAAAATTATCAGTCATTATATGACGAAAATAGTCTATAGGAGAGTTGCCCTTTGGAGGAATAAGCAAGCTCTCCGTTTTTAAAAAAGGTAAACTTTTCATATTGGTGGGATCTACTTTCCAGTCTATAATAACATTTTTATTGGGGGCACTACCTGTCGGAACATCTACAGGATTCTCTTCAACACTATCTGAAGACAAATCGTTCACGTCGTCATTCACTTCCTCGTAATCACTCCAATCTCCCCCATCAGAGTCCCCTCTAACATAATCCAACTCATCAAAATCACTATCTTCCAATATTTGTAATAATTCACTGTCTGTATAGTATTTTTTAACACCTAATCTTGATTTTTTAGGATTAGAAGGACCCGGCACAGCACTATTATTCGCCATTTTTAAAACACTACAACTACCAACCTCAAAACAAAAAATCGAAACCGCCGGCAAAAATTCATAAAATAATACCTATCCTCAGTGCCGACACATCCTGCGCACCCAACGTCTCACGCCGATTGAAATATCTCGCCTAACAACAGCATTTAACCACGGCTCTTTTAAGAGCCAGCGGCCTGGGCGCATGCTTGGAGTTGGCTCTTATAAGAGCCGGCGGCAGTGAACGTGTTAATATTTTTTTAAATAAGAAACTGTAAAAACCACGAACTTCTAACTATTAACGAGTAACTAACGACTAGCAACAAACTGTCCAAATAAAATACAAGTAAAAAAACGTTTTTATAACAAGCTTTTATTAATATGTACTAAAACGAAGAAAATCAATATTATTTATTTATTTATTTAACAATACACTACCCAGCAGAGCATTCCAATTACAAGGTAGGAAATAATAAGTACTTACAAATACATAACATATGAGAGTAGAAACAAAAGAATACAAAATAAACAGATAAAAACAAAGATAAAACAAACATTTTAAATGGTGCATTCAATCTTTGTATGGCAGCTACATGGAACAGTGGAACTCTTGTAATATAGTTCTCACACATTTTGTATAGTGGAAAAAATTACTGGACATTAATTCTGGGAGTCGGCAAGTAGAATAAGTAGAACTAAGCCTAGGTGTCCGAAAATTTAGTAAGATTAAGATAACGCCGCACTGTGGTTTGTGAGAATTGATTTCTTGGCCAAAATCCCATTTTCCAATTTTCAGAAATAACCTCTTTGTACCCAAATGTCGATAGTAAACCCCACTGGACAAGGTTCTCTAGCTGCACGTCTGTTACATCCGCCCTTTTACATAACTAGGGGCACTAGGGCAATATAATACAAATTCATAAATCACTGTTTCACTGATCCAATGATATTTTAAATCGACTGCGATCGACTCCTGCTGCAGCTGACAATCAACTCGCTGACAGTGACAAACAAATAGTCATATTGCCATATTGTTTATTTACGTTTTCCACTTCTTGTAACTAGGTACCGATTAATATTAACAAATGTAAGTCTAATTTATTTGTTTAATAGGTGTAGAAAAAGCGTAGTATATTACCTTCGCGATTATGATCGTTATTCACTCAGAAGATTTGCGCCTTCGTGAATAATAGTTATCATAATCGCTCATCTAATAATATACTATTAAGAGTGAGCAAGGTGACAAGGTGATTCCGAAATTCTGTGCCTAGATGGCGCCAGCGATCACTATGGTTATCTAGTCTTATAGGTATATTCAATAAGTGTAAAACATCAAAATTTGTTTTGTATTTCGGATAGAGGTAGTGCGAATCAAGTATTACGTAAAGGCCTCATCTCAAATTTTAAATTGTATCGAAGTGGTTCCATCTACAAGTAAACCATTGTAGGATGACCGATAGCCGCGCAGAGAGAGAAGAAATATTGTCACTGTTGGATAGAGACAAGTTTCTTAACTATGAACGCAGTACAGTCGGGGAAGAAGTCTCGGTAGAAGGTGCTCTCTGTTCACCGAGAATCCCAGTATGTCACAGGTCAATTGGTATTTTCGAATGAACAACAGTTCTTTGTTTTTATATTTGAAATTATTTGTAAATTATAATATTTAATTGTTTTAATTTCAAGTAAACAATACGATATAGCAAACATGCAAAATAAATACGCATTAGATCAAATGTAATAAGACTACAATCATAAAGTTTGAGATAAATACTTACAACATATTTTTTATTTACCTCTGCTCTATCCAACTTCCGAAGTAATCCAGCAAACAATATTATATTATTAGTAGTTGGTAATAATATAATGACAATCATTCTGATGATGACACTTCAACACATGATACCCGGCGGCTAGCCGTGGATACAAAAAATGTCCCTTTTTATACTCTGTCTTATACACTATTTATAATATAATTTTTTATGCAATTAAAATAAAATATACTTTGCTATACATGACACAACCGATAATAGATTTGTACACATACTTTTCAAAATGGTATAATAGGAGAAATCCAGCTGTAGATTCCTGCTCCATACATTTTAAAACAAAACTTATAATTTCTTGACAAAGATTTATTTCTTACTTTGCTTTCGAATACCATGATATTCTTATAAATACTGCTAGTGATAGTACACGTAACAATGTGTATAACTAGATACTTCTAATAGGTACTTGTGCATTAAATATAAGTTATACACTACAAGCACTTTTCTCGAGACTGTACCACCGATGTTTACACGAGCAAGGAACATAAACAAGTGAGCTCCGTAGAGGTGGGCGGGTTTCGACCACTGCGCATCCTAATCTCATCGGCCATTCTAGGATGGTCAACCTGTACTAAAACAGCATTGTACTAAATTTATGATTAACAATAAGCTGTTTTCGGCAAATTGAGTGATGTTATTTAACTGAAAATAAGTATAAGTTGTACATAAATAAATACTACAGGATTGTTGAAGAATATTTTTGGCTAAAATTTTCTTGTTGGGGAGATCTCTCTTATTTGGCGTGTTACTTACTTCCTATATTAGCATTGAATATCTCCCAACCATTTGCATGTAATGCATTTTTTGTTGAAAAGGTGCAATCTGCAGATGTATATTAAAAAAATCACTACAGTCACAATTATGGGTTTTAAGAAAAACTTATGTGAATACCAGTTACCAGACATCTAATTATTGAATTGAATTCTCCCCTTTTTTTTTAATGGAACACCCTGTATATTTTTCAACGATGTAGAGATGAAAAACGAACATTTTTTGTAAGTACTCCCCCCTATTGCAACCAATTTCGTTTTATTGAGCAGTAATTACAAAATTCAAAAATAAACTTAAAAAAAGAGGGTTCTTCAAATAACTCAGTAAAAAAAATTATAACAAATGCTCCACATGTTGCCCATTTTGATTGACACACATCTCTATGCGCTTTTGAAATGAGGTTCCCACTGTTCCTAAAACTGCTGGTGTGATAAATCTAAGGGCAGTTATTATTCTTTCCTTTATATTTTGTACTGTTGTTGGTGCGTTTCTATAAACAATTTCCTTCACGTATCCCTATAAAAAGAAATCCATTTTTGTAAGATCTGGGGATCTAGCAGGCCATTTAGTGGGTCCACTTCTTCCAATCCATTGATGAGGGTAGGTATTATTTAAGTGGTCTCAAATTGCATTTAAATAATGTGGTGGAGCACCATCTTCCTGAAATCACATCCTATTTTGAATTCTATCAGGGAAATTTACCAATAATTGTGGCAGACAGTTTTCCAAAAAATGAAGATAAATAGCTCCAGTCAATGTACCATCAAAGAAATGTGGCCCTATTACATGTTCTTCAATAATTCCTCCCCAAACGCTTTTAGACCATCTGTGCTGATTATCAACTTGCATAAAAAAGTGAGGATTTTTCGAAGCATAATAATGAAAATTGTGCCTATTAATAAATCCATTTTTATGAAAAGTGGCCTCGTCAGTGAATAAAACATTATTGAAGAGGTTAATATCATCTTGAATTTTACCTCTGGCCCGATTACAAAATTGTAGGCGCTTTTGAAAATCGTCATCAGATAATTCCTGGTGCATTTGAATATGATATGCATGCAACTTATTTGTTTTTAAGATTCGACTCACAGACCGTCTACTTATTCTTACTAATGGTCTCACTTCTCTTTGACTAACATGGGGATTCTCAACCGTTGCCAGTACCACAGAAAACTCATTCTCTTCGTTCACAACACGTTTTATTCTTTCACTTTTTTTATATTCGACATTTCCAGTTTCCAGAAATCTATCGAGAAGGTTTTGGAAGCTGTTAACATCAGGAATCCTTCTTTCAGGATAACGTTGGTAATAAATTCTATTGGCAAGTAAACAATTTCTGTCTGACTCGCCCAAAACAAAAGTCATGTCTACAAGTTCCGCTTTATTGAAATTCATATTGTAAAATTTCAAATATTTTAAATTCAAAGCAAATTTTAACTAACGACCGATAAGTGTGATAAATGTGTGTTGTACACGACAATTTATACTAAACTGAGGTTTTATTGCTTGTCGAATAAGGAAAACGGCAAAAAAATGTACAAAAAAAACATTACAGTAGAGGACCTGTTAAATGCTATTTACTCATTTCAATGGATTGGAAGAAATGGTCCCACTAAATGGCCTCATTTCAAAACTTCATAAAGACGTGTGTCAATCAAAATGGGCAACACGTCGAACACCTATTATAAATTTTTCTAATGAATTATTTGTGGGAACCTCTTTTTTTAAGTTTATTCTTGAATTTGACACTTAAATAAGCGTCAAATTATAAATATAAAACGAAAATGGTTGCAGTTAGCCATAGGGAAGTACTTTCAAGAAATGTTCGCTTTTCATTTCTACATCATATCGTTGAAAAATATACAGGGTGTTCCATTTGAAAAAATTGAGAAAATTCAATTTAAAAAGTTCATAATTGAAAAATAATTTTTGGCCCTCGTGTACAATTTTAGGAAATCAAATTGATTCAAAAACATTAATTGGATGTCTCGTAACTGGTATTCATATAAGTTTTTCTTAAAACCCATAATTGTGACTGTGGTGATTTTTTTAATATCCATCGGCAGATTGCATTATTTCAACAAAAAAATTCATTACATCCAAGTGGTTGGGAGATATTCAATGCTAATATAGGAATGATTAGAGCCTAGAAAGAAGCTTCAAAAAATGTACTGTTATACATAGCATTCCATTAAAAAAAGGGCACTTGGCCCTGTAATTTCGTCTTGGTTTGGCCTGTATGTTCGAAAATAATTTCCAGTTGTAGACTTTTTTATCTAGTTTACTAGCAACTTCTTTTTTTAATTCTAGCTATTTCGAGATATCGAGGTCCGACACACTATTGCTCCACCCTGTATATAATCTAATAAGAGTAGATAAAAGTACGTTTTCTGACGATGCGATGTGATGTGAGCGGCAGAAAATGTACGACATGCAATATATCCATAGCAACTCGTATCTTATTTAATACGCTGGCCATGCGATATAAACACAATGCGCTTTTGGTGATGAAATTCGAATTTTTTGTATCGTTATTTAAACCGGGTGAGTCACGAATTGCGCTCGCCCCGATATTTCCTAAAATATTTGGAATAGAAAATTGGAGGCCTTAATACACGACTAAAATGCCATATTTTCAATAAAAAACCAAGTTTGGTGCACATCCGGTTTGACCGGAAATGCCCACAACTTTCGATTTTTAAATGGAACACCCTATATATTTTTACATTTTTGGAATCTAGAGGAAATTTTGAATACAATACATACATTTTGGTCACTTTTTGATAAACATTAAAAATTTTATTAAAAAATCTATTTCTGAATCCAGAGTGCTGTGGTGCCCAAAATATATTTTAGTTTGTGTGCTACCTACGTTACTATAAAAATAAAACGAGCAATATGATTGCATTACTTAATTCTCTAGAGGCGTTTAAAATTTTTAAATTTGATTTTTACCCACTAACTCGGTTTTTTTAAATGGGAATTTAATCGTTCACCAACATTTTTAAATACCTCATTTTCATAACAATCTAATGATACCAAAATTTTGAAAATCCGCTCAGAAATATTTGAGATTTCAGCCAAAATACAATGCAACCAAGCTTTTAGAAACATGCGGCTAATAGATAATAGATTAGTGGGCTTTGGAAACTAAAATGGCACATTTCTGTGTAAATCTGGTAACCTAATAACATTGGAAAAATCATAGTAGCCATTGAATGTAATAAAACAATATCAGCTGTCAGAAAGACTCGTGTAGTTATAGGCAATCTTGAGCTATCAAACATTTAATAATTGTGAGCGCAAAGAATGTTACAATTAAGTTTAGCATAGGTATGTGGAGGTAAACACAATTACATCCACAAGGACATTTGCAATAGAATGCGACATCAGTTCGGTTTTCAGAGTTTTATTTAAATGAACATAAATATCGGGCCTATAAATAAATAAAAATCAATTCCGTTTGAACAATTAAACTAGGTAACAGTAGGTATCTTTAAAATAATTAATATAATTAAACCATAAATTGACATTTATAGATATTGTTCAAAATGTCCATCATTTTTTTTCTATACACAATTCGGCTCTGTGTACAGTTGCTTGAATGGCTCTACGCAATTCAGCCGGCGTTATTTCATTAAGAGCCCGTACAACTTTATTTTGCAGCTCTTCACGGGTATTTGAAGAAGTTTTATAAACTTTATTTTTGAGAGTGCCCCATACATACTAGGCGAGGGGTGTTAAGTCAGGTGACCTAGGAGGCCACCTGATATGACCTTGATTTGCGATAAGGCGTTCACCATGCAAGTTGTTTAAATATTCCATCACTCTTCTGGAATTATGTGGGGGAGCACCATCTTGTTGGAAAAACAGATTTTGTAAATAGGCAAGAGGAAGTAAGTCAAGAAATTCTGCTGTCTGGTTTTGTAAAAAGAATAAATATCGTTCGCCAGTAAGTGTTCCATAAAAAAATATGGGTCCAATTATTCGATCTCCAAGTACTCCAAGCGAACAGTTAAACCCAAATCTTTCCTGAATATTCCCCCGCCCTACCAACCTCGGATTTTTTTGAGCCAAGTACCTAGTATTATTTCTGTTAAACATACCTTGGTTCGTAAATCTACTTTCATCTGAATATACGATATGAAAAGGAAAACCTGGTTTTGTTGTACTGCATTTAAGACCCAGTTGCAATATACTAGCCTCCTGTCGTTATCATCTCCATAAAGATGTTGGTGTATTTGGTATTTATAAGACCGAAACTTATGTTTCTTTAAAATTCTGCAAACCGAAGACTGACTAATGTCGCATTCCATTGACAATTCCCTTGTTGATGTTGTTGGGTGTACCATCACAAATTCTAATACATCAATTTCTTTGTCCTCACAATAAATGTTTGATGGTCATCTTGTTGATTGGGTTCGTTTCTTAATTCTTGTTCCACTCTGGCAAATAAGTGTCTGCTTGGATGACGTCTGTTGGGATATCGTTGCTGATACAGTTCTGCAGCTGCAGTTGAATTTTTGAGACGCTCTCCATATATCTGACATTCATAACTACAATACTAGATCCGTAAATCTATTGAGAACTCCCCGTTTTAGACTGAAAAAATCTGAGAATAACTCTTTAAATTTAAACATGTACAATGTCTTGCCAAATAGTATAAAATCATTAAATACAAACTCTTTTAAAAAGGCCCTGAAAGCAATTTTAATTAAACAATGCTACTATTCTGTAGATGACTTTATGACAAACTCAGTTCAGACTGAAATAAATTAATGACATAATTAATACATTAATGTTGATATGAAGCAGGCACACGAGGTGTTTAAATAATTTTGATTTTAATGTAGTATTAGATATTAGTTTTTGTTTGTTTTTTTTATTATACTTTGTCAGACAAAACATATTTATTGTTTTTTATATATTTATGTGATCCTTCTATATTTAGGCTTATGTGATACTTTATATTTATATATGTTTTTTTCTTCTTTTTTTATAGTTACCCTTTTACAGTAACTTATTTCCATGTTTAATTTAATTTTTGTTTTTCTGACTTGCTACAAATGTACTCTTGTGTATGTAAAGTAGTTAAATAAATTATCTATCTATCTATCTATCTATCTATCTATCAGTAACATATCGACCTTTTCATTTCTACTAAAATTATTCATTTTCTTTAATTTTTACTCAAAGAGATTTCCGCAACGATTTATTTTGTATCTGTCTGACAGCTGATATTGCTTTATTACATTCAATGGCTACTATGATTTTTCCAATGTTATTAGGTTACCAGATTTACACAGAAATGTGCCATTTTAGTTTCCAAAGCCCACTAATCTATTATCTATTAGCCGCATGTTTCTAAAAGCTTGGTTGCATTGTATTTTGGCTGAAATCTCAAATATTTCTGAGCGGATTTTCAAAATGTTGGTATCATTAGATTCGTATGAAAATGAGGTATTTAAAAATGTTGGTGAACGATTAAATTCCCATTTAAAAAACCGAGTTAGTGGGTAAAAATCACATTTAAAAATTTTAAACACCTCTAGAGAATTAAGTAATGCAATCATATTGCCCTTTTTATTTTTATAGTAACGTAGCACACAAACTAAAATATATTTTGGGCACCACAGCACTCTGGATTCAGAAATAGATTTTTTAATAAAATTTTTAATGTTTATCAAAAAGTGACCAAAATGGATGTATTGTATTCAAAATTTCCTCTAGATTCCAAAAATGTAAAAATATATAGGGTGTTCCATTTAAAAATCGAAAGTTGTGGACATTTCCGGCAAAACCGGATGTGCCCAAACCTGATTTTTTATTGAAAATATGGCATTTTAGTCGTGTAATAAGGCCTCCAAATTTCAATTTTCTATTCCACATATTTTAAGAAATATCGGGGCGAGCGCAATTCGTGACTCACCAGGTATAGCTAGTCGACGTTTGAAGAAAAAAATAGCATGTTTTATTCGGAGTAGAAGCCACTTGTGTTGACTCGTCTGTAATTGCCGGACTCATTTCGTTCGTCAAATCTACAGACTCGTCATAAAAATATCACTTTTACCCCTAATAAAGCAATATACTATTATTTGTTTGATTCGATAACTTTTAACTTACCCTTGTCAACATCTACTCCTTGGCACTGGGTCCACTTGTTGGACTATGGCTCTGTCCCAACCATCACGTAAGTGATACTTTATTTTCTTTGTTTTGGTGCATTTTAACGATGAGTTTCCAAAGAAGCCACCTAGATCCAGGACCATTAAGAAGGAAAAGAATTCGAAAAAAAACAGTGAATTGAGATTTACACTGCTATAAATTAAGCAAATAAAAAATGCAGACATGTCTATTATAGCTTCTGTAAGTCGATAACTGACTATAGCTGAAACACGCCTATTTAAAACGCGCCCTTCTGAAATTATCTAACTTCGGTACTTAAAATTTATGCAGTCATCTAAAAGTATCTGTACTTTATCTCGGGTTTCGATATTCGATTTTAAGACCGCACATCTGGACTTTAAAGCCACCAACATAGTCGTTATTAAATTTTACATGAACCTGAACCGTCTTATAAATCAGCCTGAAATTAGGAATTACTGCACTACTTTTTTACCTCCGGAATATCCTTATCGCTGGATCAATATATTGGGATTAAGCCATAATATAATATTTACACATTTTTTAACTTACCTAACAACATTGTTAGTAACATTGTCAAACAGATTTCCATTGCTTCAGAATAAATACAAAAAAACATCTATTTTAGATATACCGGACAGAGAGATAATAGATGAATTAAAAAATACTAACGGCAAAGATGCATACGATATGAATGTGCGAATAATTAAAACAATAAAAATATAATTTGTATCCTCTATCTAATTTAATAAATCAGTGCATCAGAGAAAACACATTTACTTTAATTCTTAAATTGGCAAAGGTCATTCCTATTTTTAAGAAGACGTGTCGAACTACAGACCTATTTCTTTAGTTACTATAATGGCGAACATTTTCGAAGCAGCTATGAAAATTCAAATTCAGGATTTCTTCGAAGAAAACCATATATTTCATTCCAGTCAATTAGGGTTTAAGAACAAGCTCTCCACTACACTAACAATTTACTAACCTAACTCAAATTATTTTACAAAATTTTGCATTAAGTAATATAACCAATGCAACTTTTTATCATTTAACCAAAGCCCTTGACTCTGTATCCCACAGTAGTATAACACTAATACAGTCATATTTTCAGGTAGGACCCAATATGTTTCATACAATAGTAGTAACTGGCGTACCGCAAGGCTCGGTACCTAGCCCAGTACTATTTATCATTTATAAATGACCTAGCCAAATGTGACAAAAAACTTTTTTTGATATTAGTTGCTAAGGATACCACCGGTTCCATTATCGGAGCGACCCAAATCAACGAAGAGAGAAAGTTATGAGTACTCAATCGAACATCAAACAATGGTTCCTTGCTAACAAGCTGAACTTAGATCAAGAAAAGACGCAAACAATGAACTTTACCTGCGTCATATAAATGTCAAGACTGTGACTGGTAATGTAGACAAGTTTCTTGGAATTTATATTGCCCCCATACTTGGTTGCACGTTTTTGTATCAAAAACTATTTCAAAAAAGGTACTTTTCGAAATAAATATTGCAAATACTAAAAATATCCTAATATCATCTTACCACGTCACTTTTCATTCTAACATGGCGTATGCTATTTGGACGGCATTAAACAGAAAGGAACCAACACTCATAAATTAAGGAATGACTTTTTTAAATTTTTTATGTTGGCTCCTTTCTGTAAGATGCCGCCCATTTTAAACTGTAGACAGTCGTCTCACAGTACAAAAATTTTCAGCCTGCAAAGAAAGTGTGTTAGAGTCCTAGTGGGTATAAACTATAGAGACGATTTTCGTGATTGTTTTAAAGACCTTAACATTCTTACTTTACCATCGAGTTATATACTGGAATGTCTACTGTACATCAAACGTAACATCAATCAGGAATTACGTACTTATCCTACCGGTTTTAAAAGTAACAATATAAATTCCGTCGACTTACAAAATCTAAAGACGGGACTGGCTATCATTGTATTCATTACTTGAATAAAAGTTTTAGAATTAAACAAATTCAAACAAAAAATTAAACAGTTCCTTAATAGGAAAGGTTTTTATAATTCTGATGAATATTGTTATGCATTTCGCCCTCTTGGGACGGAAGGCTGATGCACACATGAGAAATAGCCAAAATTAAGTAAGAATGGTTAGGCAACCAACAAAGCTCTGAGTATTTATAATACACAGCAAAAAGAAAGATTAAATAAAGGCCTTGAAAAAGCAAAATTAGATTTCCGAAACGTCGGCGAAATATTTAGTTTTAATTTTTTATACTCATTTTTTATTATTTGTCAAAAAAGCAACCTCTAACTGATCCGTTGACGTAAAAAGTCACAGGCGTAGAGGTTATTTCCCAGTAACATATTGGTTAACTGTGATATTCTGTAGATTCCCCGAGCACCGGTTAAAAAGAAAAAAATACATGTGGCAGCAAGTCCCAAAGAATTAGAGAGAAGAAAATACTCGATATATATATTGTAAACCTAAAATTGAGGAAATGGAAATAAATAAAACTATAGATTCTAATCTGGAGTAGATTCTAATAGGACCAAATTAATAGTTACTGTCATCAGAAGAGAAATAACATCGAGTTTTAATGATACTGTACACGAAGATACAGCCCTATTTAATTATTTATACATCTAATTTCCACATTATTCAACAGGTGAACTCATTCAGAGAATAAGGATTAGCAAGTTGTTTTGTCCAATACGTGCTGTGCGTGTAATATTAGTTCGTTGGTCACATTTCTCACGTACGATTTTCTCGAAAACTGTTAATTTCAGAAAAAAGTATGTTTACTTCTTTTCAATATGTGTACATATTGCCATTGTTCTTCGAAAACTGGCGAAGGATTCAAAACAAAAAACTAAAACCGACAAAAAAGTAAACAAAAAAGTTGAAATTTTGTCATGCTTATAAATAATCTTTTTTTGTAAAACATGTTTGTTTAATTTTTTTAAATATTCTGTAGCATATTAAAACAAAAGAATATTAAAATAGGATAAATTGTAATATTGCACAATACATTATTCTAAAATATGTTTTGATAATGGGTATACAAATATATTCAATTGATATATGTGAATGTGTGTGTGAATATTAACTAAGTGATATTTACATATACAGGGTGTAATTAGTTTCATGTCATTAAAAAAACTGGTGGTAGGGAACGACAAGACAAACAAAAAAAACCTTATATAACATGAGGTCTAAAGCTTATAGTTTTGAAGAAAAAAATAAACAAAAATTTCGCAAATTTTCAATAAAATCTTTTGAGAACTGCTGGAATATTGAGGTAGATTTAGATCGTCGCGCGTGTCTTTGCTTTATACTCTGACTCTCCCTTATGCAATATTTTAGTTACTATGGGTGTTTCGTTATGTACACACGTCCAACCCGCCACGCCGTTCGTTGTTTTTGTTATTTTTGAATTTCGGGTCATTGTGTATGTGTATTTATAGTTAAGATTTATTGTATTGACTTTACCGTTCAAGTCGATAAATTCTTGATTACGTACAGACACAACTTACTTGTTCGTTCTTTTTGTTTTGGATTTTGGACCAAGTTTTTCTTTTATTCTTCTTTATAGACAACGTTAGTTGATAGATTATTGTTTAGTGTTGAACGGAGTACGTATGTCCTTAATTCGACATACCGAACTGTGTATTGATACAGATGCAGAGATTTCGAGTGATTTACTTAGGTAAACTTTTAACCCAGGACACTCATTTATGTTACAAATGTTAATAAATCACATTTAAATATTCTAAATTATAAACATTAATCCAATATTTTGTTCCAAATTAAAAGACACACATGTAAAGAAATGCTCTGTTTAAACTTCTATGGCCATTATTTGCTTGCAGTTGTGCAGGAAAAGATAACAAATTATTTACCTCTTTATAACTGCCTTCGGTTGAGGCGGTCCATCAAAGGCGGTCGATGATCCAAACAAAGCCTTTGCATTGACACCGCGTGTGACGCCGAGGACTGCACTTTTTTATGACAATTTAAAAGTTGTATAATTGGGAACTACAAGTCCTTTGACCAAGAAAAGCAGTGCTTCTCAATTATTTTCTACATTAATATTAAAAAAAATATTTAATATGTTAACCCAGGTCAGTTTTTTCAAAGTGCCCCTAGAGGGAAAAGTCATAAAGGTTTTTTGTTTGTCTAGTCGGTCCCCATTACCAGTTTTTTTAATGACATGAAACTGATTACACCCTGTATAAAGAGGAGTTTTACTACACTTAGGCCACCAACCTGCACACAAATAAAGAATGTTGATGAATTATCTAAAAAATTAAAATAAATTTGGTGTACATTCGAACCTTTCTTAGAAATATAGTGTTTAAAATATAAACTGTTAGATATTGAATAGAGGCTTTGTATTAATAACACATATATAACTTCGATGTTTATTTGTAACTTGAATTACATGACATAATACAATAATTCAAGGAATGTCAACTGCCCTTTTTTGTCCAAAACAACAGACGCGTTCACACTAGATTTAAGCTTAAGGCTTGTTCTCATTACATACATAACATAAACTATAATTTAATCAAGTGTTTTCATAAATTATAAATTCTCTTTGACTGTAAAGATAGTAGGTACTTGATTAAAAACGCTTGGGTTTTGTAGGTATTTGATTAAAAACACTTGGATTTTGACAATCAGTCGAGTAGTACTTTAACATAAGCAATTTTGATTTTGAATTGAAGTTTTACCTCCAAAACACTACACCAATTTCACTACGTACTCGTGACGTCATCAGTTGCATTGTCAGTAAACAGGCGTCATTGTGTATTATAAACACACAATATTTTGCAGAGTTACCAATTTATAATGAAAATAACTAAGTGTTGTTTTGTGCCAAGATGTAAAAGTACATCCAAAAACGTACTTGGGAGAGCTTTAATGACTTTTACAGCAGATAAATTTCTATAAATAGAGAGTTATTGCAAAACGAAAAGGGGCTGACTTTATTAAAAGAAACCTTAAATAAAGTATCCTGTATTCCAATTTATCATCCATGTTTAAAGAGAGTTATTGCAACGATGTCTTCCTCATACCTTATGTTGATACTTTATTTTGACAATTTTTCCTAACCTAAAAAATCCAAATTGGGCATTGCCGGTATTATTATCATTTGTTCGAGTTTAAAATGAATATGGAAGAACAATTAGAAGTAGCTAACCTAGCTGGTGTTAATGATGAAGAAATTGAAATGTTACATCTACATAACATAACTGATATTTATATCGGCAATGAACAAATTAACGCTGTAGACCCAGTCAACTTCGATTTAAATAATATGACTGACGATGAAATAGAAGTTAATTTTCGTTTTCAAAGATGGGATATAATACGATTGCGAAATTACGTCTCCTCATATTTGAATCTCACGTTTTTTTATCTTGTTCTTGTGCCATTATCGCCAACAAAAGTAACAATTTCCTTAGGGAATTTTCGTCTGATGCAAGTTTCGACAAAAAGTTCCTAAATGTGTCAAAATTAAGGTTCCTTAAATAAAGGAAAACTTTGCCCGTATTTAAGTTAAATACGGGATGCCTGTATTTTATTAAAGGAAAATGCTTAACGATATTTTAAATGCGCATGCGTACATGTCAATTTAAGGGAAACCTTTATTAAAGGATCCGTAAATCGAAGTTGCAATATCTCTCTATTAGCTTTTACAAATCCCGTATTAGACATATTATTACACTCTTCGGAAATACAAAACGAAGAGTATATTGCATTCGATCGACACATTTCTAAAACCGGTAATATTGCTCGTAGAGAAAAAATGTTCAAATCACTGTGTTGGTGTTCGAATTCTGAACAACTTTCAAGATATCCGTCCGTCCGTATGCCCGTCAGTCCGTCTGTCTGTCCGTCGGTCACGTTCCTTGTAAGCACGATAACTTAAGAACGAAAAGTCCGATTGTACTGAAACTTGGTCAGTAAGTTAGTGTTAGTTAGAGGACAAACCCTATTATTTTTTAACAAAATCGATCAATAGATAAAAATGTTATAAATTTTTAAATTAAAAAAAATATATGTTTTGTTAATTAAACTAAAAATGTCTAAAACTAACATTATTTACAAAAAAAATCTGCAAATCCTATAGAATGTGCAACAATTATATAAAAAGTGCAGTAAATCGGCGAAGAGTATAACAGTTAGCTTGTTTATTTATTCACATGTAAAACGTAAATAAGGCGAATAAAATGTCGCGTTCAACACTACTAAAACGTGATATAAGCCACCAATAAAACCGATGATGTCATCGCCAGTCATAGCGTGTTTTGTATGCTCGTTCACTTATTTATTGAAACTTTAACTTGATGGGTGGTAGACGCTATTTAAATATCAAGAAGTGTGTGAGTATAACCAGTACTTGATTTTAATAATATCAAAAAAGCAAATTTGCATACAGTGAAATCACCTATTATTGTATAGTAACATTATGGTGCATTGTGTTCGGTATACATCAAACTTAAAAGTACTCTCAGTGTAAGCGGTTGTATTTCACTCATGTTCAATGCCATTACCGGACCACAAAATATCAAACGAACCGACGATACTGTCGCTTCTCTGTGGTGTTATGTTCCCTGGTTTCATAATCTACAAGTTTTATAATAACCTTAAATGACGTATTTCGCCTAGGAGACGAGATACTTGCGAAAAACCAATATTCGTTACCTTTGACTTTGAATATCTCGCGACGCAGACATGAGATTATATAAGACTTTTCTCCAACACCATTTCAAAAATTACAAATTCCACAACTAAAAATTGTGTCGGAACAAATATCATTCCAACACACTGTTATGGTATAACATCCCATTTTGTTACCACGAGATCACCGACTAACTACGCTTCTTATTAATCATTATCATAATAAGTATCTGCATCCTGGTGCGACCGCTCTTCAGGCTTTATTAGCTGAACAATTCTGGATTTTGTCGGCCAGACGCGCAATTAATCACTGCATTTCCCATTGCTATCGTTGTTCACGACATAATCCAAAATCCTATACACCTCTTATGAGTGATTTGCCCACTCCTAGTGTCTCCGAAGTTAAACCGGCTTTCGACGAATCAGAAGCTGTTAGTGGTTCGGTTGCCATGGTTACGTCGAACAGATGGTAGCTTCGCATTTGACGTTTTGAATAGTTTTAAAGTTTTTTTGTATAATTTCTAAAATCTTGTTAGAGAAAGTATAGTCTACAACACGTTTGGAATGGCATATTAAACACTCGCGAACCGTAGTTCTCGGCTTCGGCTCGGCCTACAAACTTTTCGCTCGTGTGGAATATGGGCCATTCCATAACTTGTTATAGAATATACTACCAGCCGTCAGAATTCCAAAACAAAGCTTCATACAAAGTTACAGCTTATTCCCTACCATTCCGAGGCTGAATCCTTATTTTCCTGGAGTATTTCCCTATTCTACTAAGCCAGTCGTGAAATTATGAGAAATGTTTTAGTCCAGCCGGCATATTACACGTTGAATATGTAAATATTTTTACACATAAAAATGATTTTTATTTTCAAGGAACCCCGAGACCCAGGCTAATTTTGAAAACAAACGCCTATGAGTATAGATAGTTATATCTGTGTCGAGAGGGATCAGATTAATGACTCATGTATCACTTACGGATCTCACTATGAGAAAAATATTTGACAGTACCTGGTGACAGTTTTTCGTATGGCTCATCACTTTATGAATCAGCAGTTGGGTTCCACATCTTGATTTTACTGATATTATTCTGTTACAAAGAGTGATAAAGGACAATCTAGTTTCAATCGTAACATACTTTAGAATGTGTATCATAAATTAAAAACTAGTAAATTGGAAACAGTTAGTCGATTAGTTAATCCACCAGGCATATTCAGACTTCAGTAGAAAAAGGTAAATACTTTGATTGACATAATAATATAATATTTTTAAAAACTTAGGCGTACAGAAATGTGTGTATTCTAAATCTATTTTATTATATCGGCATTTCCTCACTAGGCTTATATTTTTACTCATTATAAGCAGCTCAATATTACTATGCGATTTCTTATTGCTGAAGTTCATAATACACCTGCAACACACCTTCCGCAAACATTTTAATAATTTAAGGCGTTTAGGATTTTGTGATGGAGTAAGCTACGTTAAGGATAGGTGACCGTGATGTAGTAAACAATAAGGTTTAACTTTGAAACAATATCAGAAAATGCGAATTTGTGATTCGACGAAGAGTAATAATTGTAAGATCAGCAACTTCCCACTTGAGCAAAATTTGAAGTGACAGAACTATCACGAGTAGCACAAAGATTAGACTTACAAACGCTCTAGTTTTCCCATTCTTTCTTACGAATCTAGGGAAAACAAGCCCTGGTAAAATAGCCCTCGGGTAAATTGCCCCGATAAATTAACCCCCATAAAAAGAAGGATGGAGTAATCGCTTTTCCAATTTGGTTGGCGTGAAACATTCTGCAATTCGCGCTTTATTAATTTAGAAAATGGAGCAAGAGCCTGGCTCTTGATTTAGCAAAAATGGCACAAAACGAAACTTACTGGATGATGATATTGATAACTAAGACACGTCCAAAGTACGTAATTTTACAACAACGTTTAAATGATCTATGTATGGAATATAACAATGGTCACTAAAACATTTTAATTTTTTTTTTAAATAATAAGCGCAAATATTAGATTTAAGTCATCTGTAATTTAATATCTAAATAATCTGTAACTTTGTAACTTGATATGTAAGAAAATTTTGCAATTCAGTATTTATCCACTTCCAGATGTCGTATTGAATTGAAATTTTGATGTGTATATTGCTCACATGACAATACAATTTGACATTTTTTATAGAAAATCCAAGATGGCGTTTCCAAGATGGTGGACAGTTTATTTTAATTTTATATCCGATTCTATTAACAATTGATATCTGGGGATTTTTTAGGTAGATTACCAATATATGATCAAAACTCAAAAATTCAAAATGGCGGCGTCAATATGGTGGATAAGTTTTATGATTTATCGTCTGACTGGACTGAAAATCGGTATCTGAGAATTACCAAGGTGGCGTATTATAAATATTTTTTCAAAATTTGATATTTTAAAATGGCGACATCAATCTGGCGGATATGTTTTGTAATATATGGGATGATTCGTCTGAAAATCGCTATTTGGAGATATTCGGTTTTGAAGATTATAAGTCCTTAGTCGAAATCCAAGAATTCAAAATGGCGGCATCAAGATGACAACACACCCTAACCTAATTAGGCTAAAACTAAAAAGAAGAAAATAAATAAACAATTCAAAAACATTGAAAGACAAGTTTTAAAAAACTAATGACAATACTCTATGTGTTTTGTTTTCGCGCAGTGCCTGTTTATATTTTGCGGGAATAACTTAAAATACATCAGAGTTAATGATAACTTTTATTTAAACACTCTGTATACAAGTAATCATTGCAAATCGTTCGTCCTTGGCGTATAATGAATTTGTGTGACAATTACAGGTATTATATTGCTGCATTCTTTTAAAAATTTTCTAAAAACAACACTTATAACAACAACAAAATTACGGGAAAAATTAACAAGAACACTTGTTCATATATTAACGTAAATTTCAAAAAATAGTCCTAAAAGAACCAACATCATACATTTCTTTGGTAAATCTACCATTGTCCTCCCTGGTACCGACCGTTCCCGATTTAATCTTAAAATACCACATTTTATACTGTATTTTCAATTGGTTAATGAGAATTGCAATAAACAAAAATATTTGATGTTGGGTGCCTTTGAGAAACTAGTCTTTTAGTTTATCTAATATTCCAACATTCAGAACACAATTCTTTCAAACTGATCATTTTACGAAGAGATAAGATTTATTGCTTCCATTATTTTGCAATCAGGCTACCTTTCGCCTTCCGGTAATCTGTAGAAATTATGACATGGAATGACCCATGTCATAAATATCTCCGAAATCCCAGAAGAATATCCTACGTACACAAATCAACGAATTAATCTGATGTTTTTAAAAATGATCAGTAAACAAATGTACAAAGACTAATTTTATCTGCCTCATTACTAAATTTTTATAAACACTGATAATGAAAGTAGATAATTTTGATAAAATTTCACTTGAATCTCTAGTTCAGTGTTGGTCTGCTAGTAGTAACAACTAAAATTTGTAGTTCTTCCTAACCTTCAGAATGGATAATAGTAACGTGCAAATAGGTTATTCAAATGATAGGTCAGTAGTTATTATTTATGTACATTTGTAGTTGAGTAAAACACGTAGTATATGAATTGAAAAATTATTTGACAAACGAAAATCTTTTTATAAATAATTCCATGACATACTATCATATAATTATATAATAGTGTTTTAGATAACAGCACAGAATATTGCATAGGTATATACTTATACATCTAACCAAATATACTACTAATATTTAACTAAGAAATACAATTTTAAAACTCTTTTATATTGTATAATCCAAAACTAAAAAGCAAAAATATTTATAATTAATAAATAAATTAAAGGCAAATGACGAGCGAGGCTTGAAATGCTCATTGCTCAGTCAAACAGAAGTTCAAAGTACAAAGACAGAGTAGGACAAAACTAAATAATAATTGCAATTTGACTGGTTAAATTTTTGCCAACAAAGTTAAAGGTGTGAATAATATCGCTTTGCACTGACTGCATCTATAAGAAGTTGGCGTCTATTTTATTTTAACTTTATTTAAAGTTTGAAATTCAGTCGAAGGGTATTCCCCGACTGGAATGTTCCACAACATTGAGAGTAATTTTTTTGTCATGGAAAATTGTTCTGTTTTTAAGCAAGGTTTAGTCCCTTCAAATTAGGAAAAATTAAATAAATTTTCCCACAGCTATGAGACCTGTAAAAAGTGAAGCATGTGGGTTGTCTAAACATGATTTTCACCCCCCGCAATTCTAAAAAAGGGTGGTTTTTGAGAAATATATACATATACAGGGTGTCCTGATAATTTTAGAGAAACAATACAAGAGACTTTTTTTGTGTAGAGAACTTCAAATTTTTAAGTTCTGCTCATAAATTAATTTAAAAGTGTCACACAATAAAGTTGGGACTTAATTATACCTAGGCCCCCCAGTTTCACCCGCTCCTGAATGATTTTGGTACATAGTTGTCATTTTTTCTTAAAAAGCATAAAAAGTTAAATTCCTGTGTAAATTATCATTTGTTTATTTTTAGACATTTCAAAAATATTCCTAAAAACATTTTCAGAAGAATTAGTTGAACACCCTGTATCTGGGAAACTCACTTCCCGACCCATGTTTATAGGAACTTTTTCTTATTTTGAAAAGTTGTATTAATCATATCAGTGACTTTTTTTCAAAAACTGATTACTTATTCTGCGTTAGCATCCCTTAAAATATCTAGATATCAAGTTTCACAACACACAATACAAACACCTCTAATTATTGGTCTATTTGATTTTTTTTTAATTACGATTCTATCTGTAGGTGCCATTAATATTGTTTTACATTGAAATACATGGCCTCTTAAGATGTGCTTTTTACCACCAAAAAGAACTTAAGGTGGCCATTCCCAAGAAAGAGATATCCGATAGGCAAATGTTTATTATTTTTGGCCACAACATTTTTTTTAGTACGTATATTTAAAAAAGAAACTATAAGAATACCTAAGTAGAGCCATAGCAAGACTGTTACTATGAATTTTCAGTCAATAATTTCAATGGTTTGCAAAATAGCTAGATTTAAATTTAATAATTATGTTAATCTTCCTATTTCGTAGTTTTAAATCCAGATATTTTGCAAACCACTAAAATTATTGAGTGAACATTCATAGTAATAGTCTTGTTATTGTTCTACTTAGGTACTCTTGTAATTTTTTTAAATATAAGTATTAAGAAAAAAAAGTTATGATCAAAAATGATACATATTTCCCTATCGGATGTCTCTTTCTAGGGAATGGTTACCTTAATCATATTAGCGATTTGTTTTTCAATAACTGATTCTTTGTTAGCATATCTTAAAACATCTTGATACCAAGTTTCAAAAAATAGAATACAAACACCTATAGAAAGTCCGGCTTAAATGTGAAAAAAAAACATTTTTTTCTTTGTAGAACATTAATATGCGCTTCACAACTACAAAAACGAAGAGTGTAATGCATTTGATCGGCACATTTCTAAAACCGGTAACATCGCTCGTAGAGAAACAGTTTTCATATCATTGTGTCGGTGATCGCATTCTGCGAACTTCCAAATCTCCGTCCATCTGTCTGTCGCGTTTCTTGCAAGCACGATAACTTAAGAATGAAAATTCCGATTGTATTGAAATTAGGACAGTTAAGTTAATATAAGGTAGAGGAAGCACCCAATTGTTTTTGAACAGAAGTGATCAATAGATAAAAAAGTTATTAATTATTTAAATTTTAAAGAAATCTATTTTTTTTATGGTTAGTAATTAAACGAAAAAATTCTAAATTTAATATTATCTACAAAAAGATTGCGAAGAGTAATCTATAGAATGTGCAACAATTATATAAAAAGTGTAGTAAATCGACGAAGAGTGTAATGGTTAGTTTATTTTTATTTATGTTACAAAAAGTGTCCTCCTACAATGCGCCTTTCTGCATCGAGAAAATTAATGCTTGTTGAAATGATTCAAACTTTTTCACATTTTGTTGTTGTTTTGTGTGGTTATATTCGATTTTGTCTTGTGCTTCAGAAAGTTCTATTTTTATTATGATTTTGTTTTGATGCCTGCTTTTGTTTTGTTGATTTTTTGTGGACCTGGTGTTACTTCAACTCAGTAGAAAATTGCATAAAATCGAAATACTTTTGAAATGTAATTAAAATGATCCTTCCTCGAACTAAAATTAAGTGGTTCCTGGAACTGATATCAAGAGATAATCCACACATTTATCTTTGAATGTATCGATATGAAATTTAATTTATTATTATAGATTATTAAGTATAATATGGGTAGGTATAAGTGTATTAAGCCAAATAATGGTATAGTAATGTCTGTGATTTATTATTGATCCTCAATTCATTCTCATGCATCTAATTTATCCAATATAAATACGTCTCTTTGCCATAGCGACGATATTTTTGTGGAGAAGAGTATCTGCGTCGATATATTATTTCAAATTATTTTGCTCATGATAGTACAGGAAATATTTTGGTACATTGTGGTAAATATTTCTCTTAAACAGATTCGCTGCAAAAAATGACCGGTCTGAACTTTTTGCTTGCTCTTTAGGTGCAGGGTGGGGGGTTGAACAGGCTTACTATGTCCGAGCTGTGGAAGCGGTCATGTGATCTGATAAATTCAAATCAAAGTTTCACATCGATGTTTGCTTGCAAACTGCCAAAATATGACCAAGTTGCAAAACACTTTTTCGCATATTAACTCTTTCGGTGATGCAAAAAATGCTGGCAAAAGCATCTTAGCTTTAGAAAAACCACTTGAGATATATCCTAAATTTCGTTGAAATGTCTCACCATTGCACCATTTGGCCGAGAGCCATTTTTTCGAGATTTTCGGAAGTTGGGCCCAGCACCGAACAGTGTCGACATAAAATGCTGGCAAAGGTATTTCTGGATCGTTCTCGACGCCTGAAAACATCACATTGCAAGAAGAAAGTCTCAACAAAACATCTATGTAATTTCAATTTGAATTTTCCAGCTCACATGATGACTTCCACTGCCCGGACACGGTAAACCTTGTTCAACCCCTTTTTTCTTTTCTCTAGCGTTTGAAATAGAGTTTAATAGAAATTTAATTTACTAACCAATAGAATTGTTACATTATCATAAAAATTAAACAGCAAGCCAATTGTGTTCCTATTATATCGGCATAACCATTAGTTCGCTTTCTATTATACGAATTTACTGTGGCGTGCAAATGCAGTCTTAACTGGCTTTTATATGATTAATAAATTCTGATTGGTGTAATCAGCTGTTTCGTGTCAATTGACTATTTTCGGTCATCTGATTTTGACACAGTCTGGAGGGCACACAAGAAAGTAATACAAAGGTAAACAATTAGAGATGAGTTGCTAGCAGAAGCAGTTTAAGCTTGTTATTAAAAAATAACGGCCTTTACCCATCTCTAAAAAAGCAAACAATGAGTTGTGTGCCCTCCACGCCACCAGCGTGACGTCAAGCGAAAATGGTCTATACCTGCCCGTTTTGCCTAATCAGCTGATCGGAAACCACCCACATTCGCTGCCGCTAAATGATTTCGACTGTGCCGCCTGTTCACTTAACGTAATCTGTATTACTGATAAAACGTTGTCTTATGAATAAGCACTATAATGGACCAGGAAAATTAATATTAGCCCACGGATATTAGATAAAAATGCAGGAAACTTGGACAAAATCAGTAAAAATCTAAATTTTTGCACAGACGTTCTTTGAGGTCTGCCAAACCCAAATCCACAAAAATCCCAGCATGGCTATCGAAGATCTTGAAGGTCAAAATTTCTTGCAAATATCTCGCATCTTATGCATCGGATGCCCATGTGGTCAAAGTGAAAGTTGTAGAGAATTAAATTATCTACATTTTTTCCCAAGCCTTCCACAACGTTTCGAGAGATTCAAGGTCAAACCTTGAAAAACATGGTTTTTCGCGAATTTCTCGCGTAAAAAATCAGACGGCAATACAGTTATCGTGAAAGTTGTAGAGAATTCAATTATCCACAAGACTGGTATTTTGCATTTTTCCCCAAAGCCTCGCCCTTTCGAGATTTTCAAGGTCGAAGTTAAAAAAAACGATTTTTTGCAAATATCTCGCTTCCTATGTATCGGACGTACATGAAGTCAATGTGAAAGTTGTCTAGAATTGAATTATCTACAAAATTGATCTCTTGTATTTTCCCCAAAACTCCGCACTTGACGAGATATTCAAGGTCAAATTTCCTAAGAAAACGGGGTTTTGCGAATATCTCGCTTCCTATGCACCTGGTCATCCATGAAGTCAACGTAAAAGGTGCAGAGAATTCAATTATCTATAAGATTGATCTTCTGCATCTTTTCCCAAAATCTCGCCCTTTTCGAGATACTAAAGGTCATAGTTTGCCGCGAATAACTCGCTCTCTATGCATTGAACCGCGACGAAGTCTGCATACAAGTAGTGGAGAACTTATATATGCAAGATTGGTAAATTTATAGTTTCTAAAAAAATTGTTTAAAATTTCATTAGTTTCCACACCACCCGCTACGTAGAACGCATTTCGCGTTTTTTTTACATGGTTTCCCCTGTGTATGTTGGCCCAACCCATGAAAATTGCGTCGATTATTACATACATATACACTAATCATACTCTGACATACTCAACTTCATCGAGTTCCAACTCATTCTGTGAGCTATCGTCATCGCTAACGTTATAATCATTACTGTCATAAGAATCAGAATCCTCATCATCATTGCTAATTTCATTGTCATTAGTTGTTACAATGTCTGAACATTCGAAATCATCTATTTCAGCAGTAAAATCTTCCAGTTCAAATATTTTCTTTTTGCTATTTACGCACGATATCTCCCGACAATTGATGCAAGCTTCGGCGTATTCAAGTCCAATTTTTCTGCAACCACACCTTGCGTTGCAACATTTTCGGCTATTGCAGAATATTCGGTTCAGTACATTATCTAGTGGTGGTGGGAGTACATCAACTGTTTCCGTACCCGCAAGTGGTTTGTACATATGAAACAATTTCCATGCATATCGATCGAAACTCAAAATGCATTTGTCAAAGTCGGAACGAAGCACACTGGACGGATGAATTACGAGGATATTCTCGAGAATAACAATAATGCTTCATAGACGTTCAGGTGCATAGGAAGCGAGATATTCGCGGAAACCCGTTTTCTTTGGAAATTTGACCTTGAGTATCTTGCCAAGGGCGAAGTTTTGGGAAAAAAATCAAGAAATTAATTATGTATATATTTCAATTCTAAATAACTTTCACATTAACTTCATGTACATCCGATGCATAGAAAGCGAGATATTTGCAAAAATTGTTTTTTAAACCTTGAATATTTTGAAAAGGGCGAAGTTTTGGGAAAAGATGCAAAATACCATCTTGTGGAAAATTAAATTCTTCACAACTTTCATGATCACTTTATTGCTCTCTAAGTTTTTTTGGCCCGAGCAAATCGCGAAAAAACATGTTTTGGAAAGTTGAAACCTTGAATATCTCAAAACGTTGTGGAACGTTTGGGAAAAATAAAAAGGAAACTAGTAGATAATTTTATTCTCTACAACTTTCATTTAGACCTCATTCAAAACTTCAGATTTTTACTAATTTTGTCGAGGTCAAATGCTAATTTACGTGGGCTATATGGACATTTCTTACTTGAACTATGACACCGGCCTTTAGAATGAGGAGAATGAAAGAACGACGATGATCACACAACAACATAGTAATCTTTGAGTTTTATATTTAAGTAAAATCATATATCGTATTATTTAATTTACAGTTACAGACATTAAACTTTTTATTAAATGTCATTCCATGTTCGGGCATGTCTAAATATTCCTCTTCCCGGACGTAGTTCACCATTTTCTTGGTAGAATAAAACAATCCAAATAATAGAAATAGCGAACCAATTACAATCATAATGGAATAATAGGAACATTTTGACTGAGGTTCCTCTTTTGTATGCAATCCAAACCATATTTTCACCGTTTCCAAAATACTTGCTTTCGGCGGACTTAAAACTTCTTCACTATAAAAATAACTACTTGCTACGCATTCATAGACTTCCTGGAAATTGAGAAAGACATTGCACAGCCCATTACTTATTGGAATTATAATATTGTTTACGACATCTGAAATAAACTCACTCCCCAAACCTTCCACCTCGGGAGATTCCTTGGCATATATGCCATTATTTGATTTACATCTTTCACAAATTATTGGGTAAATATAAGAATCACTTAACTGAATGTATAATATAAGCAATATAAAAAATTTGAACAATAGGTACATTACATTAATGTGGATTAATTTAACATGACATGTGTCGAAAATTTTGATTTTTGATCTCTTGATATTAGGTGCAAATAATCGAGGAGTCTGTTCAAGTGCATAAGCATACGCCATTACTACCACAAGTTGAATTTTTTATGGTTTTGACGTTTTACGAAACCATTGCCTATAATAATGGGCCCGTTCAGCATATTTTTTTATTTTAGAAATCAAAAGTAGAACACTTTTTAAGACAATTTACAAATTTTTAGGTATTTATTCGAACGTTTAAGCCCTTAAATAAATTACCAAAATTGGATTGGGGCGGAACTTCGCGTGACGTCACTTTGCATAAGCTGATCGGGTGGCAGTCGAGATTCTTTATATTTTAACTTTGAGGTTAACACATTTTTACATTTTCGGTCACCTGATTTTGACACAGGCTGGAGGGCACACAAACCTCATCCAATCACAGAGGAATGCAAATGAAAATAATTAGAGATGAGTTGCTAGCAGAAACAGTTTAAGCCTGTTATTAAAAAATAACAACTTTTACCCATCTCTAGAAAACAAACAATGAGTTGTGTGCCCTCCACGCCACCAGCGTGACGTCAACTGAAAAAGTTCTATCAAAATTATTATTAGGTACTGTCGCGAGCAAAAAAAATTGGACAGCTATTTTTTTCTAATGTAAATCTGTCTCTATTTGAATATGTAATGAGTAGTCGAAATAAAACAGTGAGAACTCTTATTATATTTTTATTGTAATGCCGTAGTTATTGCTAAAGCAGAAGATGGATTGTCAATGAGACATATAGCACTGCGTTATAAGTACAACATTAACAAAAATTGTGTTTAACATTTAAAAAAAGTGGAGAATAAACGGTACGTGGATAATGTAATAAACCTAACAAAATTAATTCTTTCTTTGAGTCAGACAAATTCATTTTTGTCCCTGTATTATCAGCACTACTGAAAACAGTGACGTTTCCTTCCTACGACAAGTGGTTAACCGCTTAGTGTGTGCTGTAACAGGCGACTGCCGATTCGGTGGCCGAATCGGCGAAAACCGCCTAGTGTGTTTTAAGCCTAAGGACTGGATATACTCATGAAATTTTAACTGCTTATCTAGATGATCGAATACTATTGAATGCCATAAAAAACTAACGAAAAAAGAATTATCGGTAACAAGCCCATTGGTTTAAAAAAAAATGTGAAAAAGCTATTTAGCTTCAACATGGCCTGAATTTGCTACCAACCAATGGAAGAAAATGTACTATTTGGCAGGTGAAACACTGTTGTCACATTTCTTAAATTCTTGCCAGTTTTATTCGTTTTGTTATTGCGCGCATTTTCCACCTGAACACCTGTTTTTGGAATAATTTTGACTTTTTCTTTAAACCGCAAAGAACCGGTTTTCGCGACCTTGCGCATTTTTTAAAGCAAATTCCACCAAAAATTCTTTTCCAACATAACAATATCTTCTTCCAAACATCGCAAACTACATGTGGATATTTTTTTTGCGGAGGTTGCAGTTGCCCTATACGCATTTAGTTCCTTTAATATGTTTTAAGCCACGTCATTGTTACGTCGCCGGACCCTTCTTTTACGTCAAATCACACAAATCTGCAAGTGACGTTACTACTGGTACCTAAGTTGGCTTAAAAAGGGGACAATGTGTAGTCCAATAAAGTTATCAATTTTCAAAAAAATTTCTCCCTGCAAGCTGATTTTTTCAGGGTCGATGGAGGGGTGTCTCCTGACTATCCAACCAAAAGTCACAGTCCACACCCCTTGTAGGGTGCTGCAATAGAGGTGGTTTCTTACATATTTTTATTTTTTTTATTTTCTTTTTCCAGCTTTGCCTAATAAAATTTTTTGGTAACTTTGATTTTTGACGGACCAGCGCCCATTAACCATGTTTATTTATTATGGTTTAGGAAATATACAAACAAAAGGCTGAATAGCTGGTTTTTGCAGGGTTGATCGAGAACTGTCTCCTGAGTCTCCAACCAAATAATCACAGTCCAACCCCTTCGGGGTTTAGCGCAATAGGGATAGTCCCTTTATTTAAAAATATCCACTTGTACTTAATAAAAGTCACACCGCGTTTCCAGATTGTTTATTTTTTAACATTTAAGCATATATTATAGGGATGTTCAAATTAAATTTTGCGGTACGACGGTTGAAACAAATGGGATGTAATGTCCAAGTAACTTTGTGTTTTCAGTGATGTGCTTTACGTGTTAATGTTAATTGTCAATTGAACTCAGTTCTGTTCTGTTCTGCTTTTTTACGTGATTTCTCCAGAAGGCCTAATTCACGATCGTACAAAGACGGTTTTCCCACCAAGGGTCGGCCGACCCTTAGGGCCGGTTTTTTAATGTCCAGTTAAATAGCTTAACTGTCAGATAAAATTTATCTGGCAGATAAACTGTTTTTCAATGTGCAGGTAAAGTTTACCGGAGAGTAACTCACTATCTGAAAGTAAATTTAGCAGAGTTGAAAGCGCCAGTTGATTGATTGATTGATTGATTGATTTGCCAGCGTAAGGTGGGCATTGCTGCCAATTCCGGTGCAGGGAGATTTGTTCCACCACGCAGCCCGATCGCCCACCGATCATCCCACCGTGTGCCAGAACAAACCCCCAGTGCTTTTATATACCGCCGGACCAGCTGCATACGCTGGATTGGACAAAGGATTTATTCTACTGTTAGTGGATTTGCACATGCGCATTTGGTACAATTTCTGACAATTCTAAAACATTCTAACCTAAAAACCAATGTGATTGATTGATATGTTCGTTTTTAATTTGTGATTTATATTAAATATATTCTAATAATGAATAATAATAATAATATTCTTGATATGAGTGATTATAACGATGATATACAATTTATAAAGAATGAAAGAAGACCCTATACCATAAGGGAACGAGAAAATAATTTTGAGAATTCTGATGATACAGATTTTTTAATAAGATTTTGACTGCGTAAAGAAACTGTTTTACATATCCTTGAGATGATAGAGGAAGTTGCAGGAATAATTCTGTTTTGCCAATCGCTTAAAGTATAGTTAGCACCTTTTTTCGTTTTTACGCTTAGTCCTTTCAATTAGAAAAAAAATCACTGATTTTGGGACATTTTTCCTACAGCTAAGCCACCCGTATAGAACGTTGTCCTGGGGTTGTGTTAACATATTTTTCACCAAGCGCATGAAAAAAAAAGGTTGTTTTTGAGATATAGATACATATATGTCTTTTTGGCCATTTTGGCGGTTTCTTGCGTTTTGCTGCATTTTTGAGAAAATATGATCTGATTTGATATTGTAGATCTAGCGATTCCCTACAATTTTTGTTCTCTTCATTTTTTTCAAATTCAAAAATTTATGTAAATGCATACATTTTTTTGGTGTTCGATTTAAGCCAAAACTATGCATTTTATAAAAAAATATCAAGATATCAAAGTTGTAGATAAAAAAATGTTTGAGAAATTTGGTAATTTGTTTTATTTTCAATGTCGCGCGGTTTTGCCGCTAGAGCGCGAGACCATTTTTTCAATACTCTTTGAGCGGAAAAAAATATAGCGCATATATTTTTGATATACAGGCAAAACTATGCATTTTTTTTGCAGTACTTTGAAGAGCAAAAAATAATTATTTTTTTTGAAACCCATCGTTTATTTCTTACACAGCTGCGCATAGAACGGTGCATCTAATAGTATGAACTACGCGCATTCAGCTGTAGTGGTCGTGATGGGCCTTTTTGTATATGTCATCATTAATTTTATCTATATTAGCTTAGCCCATAAAAAATATTGAGTAGAGGGAGGTGGAGGGGCAAAATACTACAGCTGTTCACGATGCCTGTATTTTTTTATCCGCTCAAGAGTATTGAAAAAATGTTTTTCGCCCTCTAGCGGTAAAACCAGGCGACTTTGAAAAAAAAACGGAGAACAAAATTTGTCGAAAATTTTTTTATCTACAACATTGATACTTATCTTGATATTTTTTTATAAAATGCATAGCTTTGGCTTAAAATCAAATACCAAAAAAAATTATACATTTACATAAACTTCAGCGCGCTCTAGCGGCGCAACTAAGCGGAATTTCAAAAGAATGAAGAGAACAAAAATTGTGGAGAATCGCTAGATCCTCAAGATCAGATTAGGTCATATTTTCTCAAAAATGCATAGTTTTGCAGCAAAACGCAAAAAACCGCCAAAATGGCCAAAAAAACATATATATGTATCTATATCTAAAAACAACCCTTTTTTTTCATGCGCTTGGTAAAAAATATGTTAACATAACCCCAAGACCACTTTCTATACGGGTGGCTTAGCTGTAGGAAAAATTTCCCTCAATTTTCCTAATTTGAAGGGACTAGCTGTCTATTGTAATTATTGCTGAAACAAAAACGCACAAAATTAAGAACAGAACATCAATCAACACGCTAGACAACGCAATGAATTTTGAGGTTAAATTAGATAAAGTGTCAAAACACGCGCGCAATTTGAATGAAACCAATTGAAAGAAACTTCAGGTAGAATCGGTAGTGCCAACATAGCTAAGAAATAATTCAACACATGAATACGTAGCTGGCAGTTAAATTACTGTTGATAAACGCTACCATAGATATAACTGCCAGCTAAGCATAACTAGCAGCTACCTATCTGGTACTTTTAACTGGACATTAAAAAACCGGCCCTTAGTAACATTAAGAATGCAATATTTTTCAAAAAAAATTAAATGAATTCAAAAAACCTTGTATTGCTGGATAGAGAATTGAAAACCCTTCCACGAACCCTCATTCCATTTAAAAATTTTAAAGGGGTAGCTGTCACTCCAAGGGGGTTAAAGAGGAAGTATAAAATTATGGTCTCAAAAAATGTGATTTTAAAATTGAAAATTGACGTGCTTTAGGATTTTACTCATAAATTGTAAATAATGAATTTATTCGTTACTGTATATATTTTTAAACGACTTTAATACTGATATTAGGTAATAAGGTTCAATTATTAGACAACTGGATGGATTTTATTCAAACATTTTAGTGACTCCTTTTTTGAAAGCGATTAAATTTTTGTACAATTTTGTTTGAAATGAAGAGAAATAAAATGTCATTACCAAAATAATTGCAATTGAATGGAAGTATTTCAAAAAGTATTTCTAAAATTTGTTTTAGGTTACCACATGAACGTAACCCTGAAATGATGAATTGTCGAAATCAATATGGAATTCCTGAAAATTACAATCCAGCCGATCATCCTCAGGTTAAATTAAGAAATCATTCTAGGTAAGTAATATTTGACCGATAGATTATGACATTTAACAAACTTAAAATTAACAACCAGACAATTGAGGAGCGAAAGTCAGTCAATTATCTATGGGCAACCCTGGACAAACGACGGAGTTTCGCCCCTCATGTGACACAGACACTCAACAGGACTTACGCGACTCTTAACAAACTGTACCCTCTTGTCAACAGGCGGAGTAGGTTATCCATCAAAAATAAATTAACGCTTTTTAAGGTTGTGTTTAGGCTACTTATAACCTACGCGTGCCCTGCATGGAATAACCTCTCCGCCAAACAGTGCAAGAGGTCACAAACGACACAAAACAAACTTAACGATTACTCACAGACGCCGACCGGTACACGCCAGTAGCTGAATTACATCGGGCAACGGATCTCCCGATGATTCGCGACTTTATTGACGAAATCTCGCAAGAGTTTTTCGCCGATAAAATCCAGCTGATGACTACGGACTTGACAAACATACGTGCACATCAAGACCCCACTCATATGCACAAATTAATTCACCAGCGACTACCCGTCTTTCATCAAAGACGGTGACCTTGAGAACGGACAACCCAAAAAACCTGCAAAATCTCCTTTCCCACCAAACCATGCCCCCTGACCCGTTGATACCTCATAATTAAGTTAAACATAACATTACATAACCATATAACTTTACATATTTTATCTATCTGACAGATCCACTTGAAACAGGTTTTAAAATCGTATTTTTCCCCTGTATGATCAGAAATATTATTTTCGTTCTGCCACCCTTACGGTCGGACTATTTGCTTTTACAAAAAATGTATATATGAAAGCAGTTTTGGTAAATATTGGGTATGTTTGACGTTTCTTGAAAATAAAATCATTGTCTACGTGATAATTAAAATATATACCTAATCATATTTACCTTAATGACGACATTATTACCGTTGTCTGTTAGATGTATCACAAGATGAATCATCTGTCAGCGTGTGGCCTTTAGATATTATCTATTCTAAACTTTATCAGCATTACATTTTGCAAGGTTTAAAAGTATACTACTTCTTTGAACAATTGTGTTCTAGCTTTATGTTATGAAAATATATAATTATATAATTGGGATGTGAACTCCATTTTCTTCCTATCGTTTCAGGTCTTTAGGTTATGTATAACTTATCCATAGGATACTTCTTTTCTAAGAATAACTTTTATGACAATTTTATGATTTCTAGATAATATTACGGTATTAAAATAATTTTGTTTCACAAGGTATTACTTTTACTTTGTTACTTCCACATCCACTTAGTAGAGTGGAAGTATAGTAATTATAGAAATAAAATTTTTGTTTTTTTTTTTGTTGAAATAGGTTTAGAATATCATGATCATGAAACTCCGAGATTTTAAATTTGAAGGAAAAGTAAATGTGGAAAAATAAGTAAAACAAGCTGGTAAAAGTACAGAAACTTGAGATCTGGTTTATTTACTAGAAACAAAGAATTCAATTTTTTTAATCACATTAACCACAATCCCCCATTATTAAATGCGTTAATAAAATGAATTTAATATATTCACTTGAAATGCGGTACACGTAACATATGTATACAGGGTGATTCACGCAAACCATTCATTAGAAGTTTAGGGACTTGTAGCGATAATTTAATTTTGAAAATTTGGTTGCTTACACAGTTTTTTATGCTCTTTTCACTAAAAATATTTTCAACGTCATTGCACTTCCGCTTATACCGGAAGTTACCATCAACTTCGTTATTTTAAATGGAATGATATATATTTTCTTACATTTCTGAATTCTACTGGTCATTTTAATGGGACTTTGATCATACTACCATATCCCTAAATCTAACCCTACTCGACTTTTCGGAAAATTTGTGTCTTGACACCGAGTAGTTTGAAATTTACTATCTCTAACATAATGAAAGTGAAAGTTACCATTTATACAACACGAATAGTGGAATCCTTAAGCTTCCTAACCGTGCTTTGAAGGTAACCTAATTACTTACAGGGTGGTCAGAATTTACTGCTAATTTTGGCAAACTTCAAACGTCGAAAAGTATTTTTTTTTAACGGAACACCCTGTATATTTTTACAGTTTCTGATGTAGAATTTTATTCTGCATCGATTTGTATTAGGGTTCCCTATACTCATCTTTTATAGTTTTTGTGTTATTGATAATTTTGTATTTTAATGTGCGAAATACATCGAAGTATGTGTTGCTCTTATAATAGTCGGCTGTGAAAATGACATTTGTTGCAATTAATAGCATCTATCAAACAAAGTATTAATGTCTTACAATAGTTGGCTGTGGAAATGACATTTGTTGCAATTATTAATCTATCAAACACGTCAGTGTTTATAGCGATTTTATAAATAAGTTTGGTAAAGGGTTATCAGTCATGGAGAATAATAGAAATGGATATTTTAAACCTATTTTTTATTCACGGCGCATGCCACAGAATTACTAGCAGAACTTACTAACTACATTACATAATGTACACTATGGAATACAAGCATAGTGTTGTATAAAGAAAACATGAATACGAATTTTAACTAATAATAAAGATTATGTGACTTATCTTAAATGTTCAATGTGGCGTCCATTCTGTGCTAAACAACACAACATTCTACTATTTACTTCAGTAGTAGTAGCCCTTCTGATTTGGTTGCCACCTAGCTCTCTAAGACTCCTTTGCACTCTTTCTAACAGTTCTTCCCTCGTATGGATCGGAGTGGTACATACTTGATTTTTGATATGACCCCATAAGTAAAAAATCGAGTGGAGTCAAATCAGAAGACCTAGGAGGCCACAGCCATGGTCCAGTATGTCCAATCCAGCGTTCATGAAACATAGCGGTAAGTTCTCTATCTACAGCATGAGTGAAGTGGGCTGGAGCACCATCCATCTGATACCAGCAATTAGCATACCTGTTTAGAGGCAAGTTGTCCAAAAAATTAGAAATAGGTCCTCTTAATAGCTGTAAATACATTGCACTTGTTAGATTTCCGTCATAAATTTCAAAGCAAATATGATTATCCACAATCGAACAGATCACATTAAAACTAAAACGGTCTTGAAAGTGTCCTCGAATGAAATGGGGATTTTGAGGCGCCCAATAGTGCCAGTTTTTTCTGTTGAGTATTTCCTCTCTACTAAATTTTAATTCGTCGGTCCAAATAATTTTTTGTAAAAAATTGGGGTCTTCCTGGATTTGAATCAGCATTCTTTCGCAAAACTCTACCCTTCGATTATCATCCCCTGGACGAAACGTCTGTAGTATAATTATAGCAAAGTCATGCATTTTATGTTTCTTTAATATGCGTTGTACGGATGAATATGAGAGTCCTGAATCTTGGGAAGCTGATCTTATGAGGAAATGCATTAAAATAAGCTAGTATATTTACTTCATTCACTTCATCATCCGTAACAGGTTTTGGAACTATCTTAACAGCTTTAACTTTCCCAAATCTTGAAAAGTTCGATTCCAATTTTCTAAAATTTGTTCTATTCATTGATGGCAAATGCGGGTACCTCTCGTTAAATTTACGACAAGTTCTGCTAATAATTCTGTGGCATTCTCCGTGAATAAAAAATAGGTTTAAAATATCATTGTTTGAATATCCATTACTATTATTCTCCATGACTGATAACCCTTTACCAAACTTATTTATAAAATCGCTATAAACACTGACGTGTTTGATAGATTAATAATTGCAACAAATGCCATTTCCACAGCCGACTATTATAAGAGCAACACATACTTCGATGTATTTCTCGCATTAAAATACAAAATTATCAATAACACAAAAACTATAAAATATGAGTATAGGGAACCCTAATACAAATCGATGCAGAATAAAATTCTACATCAGAAACTGTAAAAATATACAGGGTGTTCCATTAAAAAAAATGCTTTTCGACGTTTGAAGTTTGCCAAAATTAGCAGTAAATTCTGACCACCCTGTAAGCAATTAGGTTACCTTCAAAGCACGGTTAGGAAGCTTAAGGGTTCCACTATTCGTGTTGTATAAATGGTAACTTTCACTTTCATCATGTTGGAGACAGCACATTTCAAACTACTCGGTGTCAAGACACAAATTTTCCGAAAAGTCGATATATTTCGAGTAGGGTTAGATTTAGGGATATGGTAGTATGATAAAAGTCCTATTAAAATGACTAGTAGAATTCAAAAATGCAAGGAAATATATATCATTCTATTTAAAATAGCGAAGTTGATGGTAACTTCCGGAAGTGCGATGACGATGAAAATATTTTTAGTGAAAAGAGCATAAAAAACTATGTAAGTAACCAAATTTTCAAAATTAAATTATCGCTACAAATTCCTAAACTTCTAATGAACGGTTTACGTGAATCATCCTGTATATTATAACAACATAAGGAAGCAGATAATATTTTATGCTGATTCTATTGAAGGGTTGGGGGGCGGGGGATGGGGAACTAGAGAAAAATAAGTAAAGCAAGCTAGCAAGGGTCCAGTAACATGGAATTTGGTGTATATACTAGAGGAAATGGTCTCAAGTTTTTTCATGACATATGCCACCCCACTACATTATTAAAGGAGTTAACAAAATTAAATTAAAATATTGACTTGAAATTTCGTACAGGTACATACTGTAATGAGATCTGAAACTAGATTATATTTTGAGCTTATCCCTTTGAAGGGTTGGGGGTAAATAGGGATGAATAAGCAAATCAAGCTAGTAACTGTCCAGAATGTTAAGATTCGGTGTATATACTAGAAGAATTACTATAAAAAATTAAACGTTCCTGTTATTTCCATTTTATTATTTTACTACATTTTCTTTTTCGACTTCAGGGCCCGATAAGAAGCCATGCGTGGTTAAGGCGGCGGGGAATATAATATTCTCATTTTCTTCTCACAAATTGAGTGCCATAAATGCCAAAAAAAAACACTTATATCCTCTTTTGTCCTTTTTAAATAGGTTTAATGGATGTTTATGTTTAATTTTGTTACAAGCATATAATTAATAATAATCTGTAACAATCCAATTCTTAATTTTCAATTTCTGCATATGCACATTTTTTCAAAATTAAATCAACCATTACAGAAAATCATAATAATGGCATACATACATAACACATACGTTTTATAGGAATTCATTTAACAAAACATTTAATATAAGTTTCAGAACAATATTTTTATAAATAAAATAAAAATAATAATTCAATCTTGGTTTTCCAAATCCTATCATTAATTTATAGAACTCCTGTTGTCTATTTCAAATCGATATACATCTGGGAGCTATGTAACAGTCAGTCTGATAGTAGTAACAATCGATCAAAAACTGACATACAAGGTTCTACTTCGATTTTAGTGTTCAACAATATGTCATATATCAGCTAATAAACTGCTTTTCATCGCTTAATGATAGCAGTTGTTTACATCACGTGTCTACTTCAATACCGACAACTTTTCATAAATAGAAAATAAGACTGTTGCTCAGAGCACGAAAAACAGGTCAATTTTTATGCTCCCCCAACAGTGTTCATATTAATTATTATAATTTTTTCATCGTATATTTATGAACAAAAATGCCATAGAAATGAGTTTTCTCTAATGCTATTTCGGAAACTACAAATTTCACAACTAAAAAATGTGTCGGAACAAGCATCTTTCCAACAACTGTTATGGTATAATATCGCACAACTTTCGATAAATCAGAAGCCGTTAAGCCACACTTAGTGATTCGGTTGCTATGGTTACGTCTAATTTCGCATTCAACGTTTTACACCATTTTGAAGTTTTTTTGCATAGTTTCTAAAATCTTGTTAGAGAAAGTATAGTCTACAACACGTTTGGAATGGCATATCCCACACTCGCGAAACTTTTCGCTCGTGTGGAATATGGGCTATTCCAGAACATATTGTAGAATATACTATTCTGCGACTAATAGTGTTCAGTTTATACAAGATGAATCTCTAGTGCGTGAATGTCCTGAATCGATTGAAATTTGAAACATTGTATTAAATAAAAATTGTAGGATATTAAGAACGGCATATATCAACAATGGGCTTGTTCCATGATATTCTTTTTATATGGTTTTTATACTTTTTCATATAGTACTCGATATTCTCATTATACACTTAAAATTTCGTATTATTAACTTTTGCCGTTCTCGAGATATAAGGAGTTGAATTTAGTAATAGTTGCAAAAACCGAGCGCTCATTTGTGACGTCACTATACGCAAGTGACGTAAGAAAAATGGCTTTCTGGGACCTTCCAAATTTAACCTGAAAAGTCGAAAAACATGGAATTTTTAAACGCTGGTAACTAAATAAATACGTCGAGTGGAAGTTCGTTCTATGTGTCTACGGAAAGGAGAAGGTCAGCGATGAATTATAATCGTAAATTGCAGGGTCGAAATCGAAAATTCGCTCTGGCAGGAGCGAGAGAAAATTGTAATTTTTTGACATTTCACCAAATTGTACTCCCCTACTGTCAAGTAGTAAGCAAAACAAACAATACTTCGAAAACACTTATAATTATAACCAATTAGGAGCATCAAGTCTATTGAGATCGCCGGCTCTATGCGTATAGTGACGTAGCGCCTGGCCACGCCCCATTTTCGCGAGATAGAAATTTGTAATAATTTTTAAGATACTAAACGTGCGAATAAGATTCTGATATTTTGCAGATCCATTAATTTATACTTGCACTTTCGATTTGTGAAATAAAAAAAAAATGCTGAACAAGCCCATTATTTAAAGCTACAGGTTGTTTCACGTAGCGCATAGTGGGGAAAGGTAATACTTGTATTGCTTAACTGGAGCACTCAACATTTTTTATATATTTGGGGCATTCTCTGAGTAGATGCGGCCCCACTGTCAGAGCTACAAAAATATTGTTACAGGGCATGGAAAAATCGAGAACAATGTCTACTTTACGAATCTGAATGGCCCAATTTACAATTTTATGGGTGATTCAGCCCTAAATAGGCAAACAGATTTTTCAAAAGAATTCTTCACGTCTTATTTTTTGAGTAAAAAAAACGTCTCCTGGCATCATTTCTAGAAAGTTAACCTTGTCCAGTAAAACTGGGTCAAAAATATCTTCATTATTAAAATTTTTAACCTTTTCGCAGATGTCAAATATTAATCTTTGGTATTGAAGCTATACTGGTCTGTGTCGCTTTACGTGAAAACCCTGTATATCGTTTCATTTGAAAAAATTTAGATGTGTTAAACTCACGGAAACATTAATTTCTATATGATTACATCGATATTATGACAATTTTTGAAAGACTGCTTATGCTCGGTTAACGCTCTAGTATCTAAATGAATCGTCAACCTGAAGTGATAGTCGGTCGGGTCAAGCACATGGATGGATGACTTACGTTCTCGTTGCGTCAGTCGTTGGAAATCTCAACCCATATCATGAGCTGTAATAGCCTCAACTGGACTGAGACGGCTTGGCGAGAAAATAGAAACATAGGGCTGATAACATTACCAAGGAGCTTCTCATTAACAGACTTGAAGTCTAGTAAGGATAATGACTGGATAAGAAGCCATAAGGTACAAAAAGGAGTACTATAATAGATCTATACTGGTCGCAATAGGCAATGCCGATCGCCAGCTCCTCCAGCTAAAATCTAAATCTAAGTGATCGTTCAACTGAAGGGAGTTCTCAAGATATAATGAGCTAAAAAGGCTCCTATTGCTACTATATTCTGATTGATTAACTTAAAGGGAGCCAATTATATAAATGATAAATAGTAATTATGCAGCACGAGCAGCAAAATAATATTTACTTGTGTAATATAAGTTTTCTAACATTTTAAATGCTTTAAATTGATAATACTTTTAGTCCTGAAAGGGGCTAGAAACTTCGATGTGATTCTGTTTCTGGGAACGTACCACATCCACAACCACCGCAAACACCAAAATTCTTGAACCGAACACTCCAATGCCAACATTCGACTCGCGCTTCGCTAACAACGGTAATTAAAGCCTAATAAGTTTTAATCATCTCCCGATTATGTTCACGCGATTAGCGAAACAAGCGTTGAATACTGGCTCAAGAGTTTTGCTGTTTGTGGAAACTACGTCTCCGTTGAACCAACGACATCTTCCCCTTTTATTTAATTTTTTGTGTTTGAAACAATGTTATTTTTTAAAAGTACCTAATTTTAACAATATTAATTTTCTTGCAGTGCAGACCAAAGCGAAACCCAAAGAAAAAGAAGATCAAAGAATCGACTGTCAAACAGGAGAAGTACTGGATATGTCTCCCCTGACGTGGTAGAAGAAGCTATGAAACTGGGAGCGGATGGTAAACCTCAGGAGAATGGACATAAATAGTAATATTACGATATTATAAAAAAATCTTTCAATGGGATGGTTATTATCCTGCTAAAAGTTAACAGTATCTGCCAAGCAGATAATATGGCCTTGCATATTGTTTATTTTTATGCAAATTAATTTTAACTTAATTTATTAACAGTAAAAATTAATAATAACATTCTAAGATGCGTGTGATTTTTACAATAGATTTTCAGGCATATATTTATAATGTTATTTATAGTATAAGTGATACCTATGAATAATAAATGTAATTCTGAGTATGAAAGCAAAATAGTAGTTTCATTTACTGGTAACGATAGTAGTAAGCATATCTAACAATTTGTTATCAATTGAATTGAAATGATCGGAGAATTAAATAAAATAGACTCCACCTATACTTGGTGAAATCCATTATCATATTTATCAATAATAATATAATGAAACAGAAAGCACTAAACTGTCGAGAAATATTTATCTCTAAATGTCTCTAATATTAGTATTTATACCTGTCCTATTAGTTTCTAAGCTCTCAACTAACGTAAACTTTGATCCCTTACTAGCTCTATAAATGATATATTTTCTTCCAACCGGTGATTTGGAAAAGTAGAATAATTTTCTTTAAAAAGGCTTTTTTATGTTCAGTTATAGGTTTTTTAAAATTTCTACCTGTTTGTCTAACAGGGCAAGTCCCGCAAGTTAGCTTATATACTCCTTACAATTGTTCTTTTTTATTCTTATCTTTATTGTCTTTAATAATAGAACCTAAAGTATTATTATTTTTCGTTGCTCGAACTGAACTTGAGTTCAGTTCGAGCAACGAGGAGCAGCAGTAGCACCGGCAGCAGCAGCAGCAGCAGCAGTAACGGCGGCAGCAGCAGCAGCAATAGGCAGCTTCCAGCTAGAACCTAAGGATGGCAGATGAGATTCCGCCGAAACGTCGTTCAAACAAGCGTGGCTCCCACAGGAGCCTACCAACTACACGGGAAAACACCCGGAAGAACACCAACACTTCATATATATATATATATATATATATATATATATATATATATATATATATATATATATATATATATATATATATATATATATATATATATATATATATATATATATATATATATATATATATATATATATATGTATATATATATGTTAGACATAAAAGTCTACAATTTTTGAGTAATGATACATTCAATGAATATTCATGGTAAGAAGTCAGGGAAAACATTTTATAGTTTATAGGTAATAGTATTTTATTATTCTCGGGTTGAATATAGTTGAATTATTTTATATTCACCATACTTAGTTTGACCAGTTTCTAATAAAACTGATTTTAAATTTTTCTTAGACTTTTATTCACAAATCTGCCTTTGATTAGTTTGGTAAATTCCATTTGATACCTATATAAATAATTTTTAACAACTTATACTTGAATACTTTTACTGCTTTTACTTTTCATCAAATATCTATTGTATGAAGTAGCTGGCGCTCATTTAACAACTTTTTTTATTATTTCTCATAACATCTGCAAATCAGTGTCATTATAGCTTATAACATCATACCATCTAAATTTACCTTATCCAGGACCCAAAGCATGCCGAGACAATGAGCTAGTTTGGTAGTGTAATTACTTGTTGGGTTATTTATAACAAGTTAAAGTTTATTATTCAAAATAGTTTATAATTTATTATTAATATTCGGATAAAGAAAAATAAATTTTATGGTTATAATAATTTCAACAAGTTAATGTTACAATGTAAAAATAGCCTACCTTTCGGAAATTCACGAGTAATGTTCCACTTTCTTATGGACTGATAAATCTTGTTGCCTACATTTTTGTTTTAACTAGCATGAAAACATTTAACATAAAAACAAAACAAAGAAAATAATAAAAAAACAATCACCTTAACAACATAGAGATACAGGCCTTTTTGTGTAAAGTATCGATAACTTTTTTATTCCTGGCACGTGTGGAATCTCAGTTTTGTGACACTTTTGAGACAGTGTAAAACTAGTGAATGCAATGCCACGTTTAAGTGAAAGAGAACGTGTAGAACTTTTGATGATGGTTGGATATGCTGATAGGCTGAGAACTCATTAGGAAGCATGTGATGTTTTCAATACCAAGTATCCCGAAGAGCAAATTTCTAGATCCACTGTAAGTAGATTGGTGGCTAGATATGATGAATCTGGCAGTGTAGCTGACCTCCCTCGATCTGGTCGCCCTAGCACAAGCAACGAAACCAAATTAAATATTCTTCTAGAAAGTGAGTAAAACCCCCATCTTTCGACAAGGCAGCTGGCTTTAAATCATAACGTGAGTCAAACTTCTGTTGTACGTCTATTGAAAAAAGAAAAATACCATCCATACAAAGTGCAATTAATCCACGAATTAAATGAGGACGATCCAGATCGGCGCTTACAGTTTTGTGAACGGTTTATGACCTCGTGCGATGAAAACCCACATTTTTTAATGAACATGTTTTTTTCTGACAAAAGCTACATTTTCTTTAAAGGGGACTATACATCAGAATAACTGTAGGTATTGGTCACGCAAAAATCCTCATTGGACTCGAGAAGCCCATACACAGCAATGAGGCAAAGTAAACGTGTGGGCAGGTATGATTGGTGATAGTTTATTGGGACCTTTTTTTCTGAAGAAAATCTTACGGCCGCAAGATATTTACCGTTTTTGCGAGTTGAGTTAGTGCCAGTCTTAGCAGTTATGTTTCCGAACAATGAAGATGAAGATATTCCTGCTGAAAACGTCTGGTTTCAGCAAGACGGGACCCCATCTCATTTTGGGATAGCAGTGCGTCAGTTTTTAGATGACACTTTTACGGGAAGGTGGATAGGTCGTCGAGGTCCGATTGAGTGGCCCCCGCGTTCACCGGATTTAACCTCCTTAGACTTTTCTTTGGGATACTTAAAGTCAAGGGTACATTTTAACAGACCGGATACCATAGAAGAATTGAAAGACAGAATTGGCTTGGAGATGAGACGAATTGCCCATGAGATGATTCAGAACAGCGTGCAAAGTGTCTACACCCGTCTTGGTCAATGTCAAATGGTTGAAGGGTCGCAATTTGAGCAATGGAGATGATTTTTTACTTACGTAAGGTATCAATCAATACAAATATTTTTTCCAAAAGAATGGCTTAGGTAATAACAATTTTTTCCATATCACCAGAAAGCTAAAGGAACATACCACCAAAAACAGTAAACAAAAATGTCTGTTTCCATTAAAAGAATTTATGATGACGTCATAACTCAAAAACCAATGACGTCATAAATTTTGTTATAGTGACAAAATGTAGCATTTACAAAACTAAAATCGACCTGTTCGAGGATTTTTTTGACAAGTGATATGTACCAAAGATATGAGTTTCGTGCGTTTCTCTAGGTTCACACTGCATAAAAGAGGCTTGAAAATCATTGTTAACCCTGATTTGCCAATTACGTTTAACCCCTTGCTAAATTCATAATCTAATAATGGAATATTTAATAACCTGTGTAACATACCATGATAAACTGCATGCTTATGCTGTCTAGGGTGTAATGACAATGATATGTAATTTATCGTGGTATCAGTATGTGAAGGTTTGTAGTAAATGGAGAATTGGTGTGTGTTGTTAAATCTCTTTATTGTTAAATCTAAAAAAATTAAGTTAGTTACTATTTTCTGTTTCCATGGCGGAAATCTCTATGGATGTATGGATGTCAAAAGTGACATTTGACCGTTGGCAGCTGCCAAGATCTCGGAAAATAGACTTTACACCCCCGATATCTGGAAACCTGTCCATTTTCTGACCTCCTGCCCATGAGAACATTTGATCAGGAGCTCGAGAGCAATAACATATATCGATTCCAGCGAGTTTTACTGAGGTCTACTTCCCCCATAAGAAATGAGCACCCTCTGTGCACCCCCGATATTTGTAAAACTGTCCATTTTCCGACCTTGTGCCCATGAGAACTTTTAATCAGGAGCTCGAGAGAAATAACATATATCGATTCCAGTAAATTTCATCGGTAGGCCAGTAGAATTAGCTCATGGGAAGGCTAATCTTGGATGAAATTCCTTACAGGTAACCACATGGTATATTCGATGTATTCATTGATAAGGAACATACCTGTGAATTTCCTCCCATTTTAGAGTGGGGGAACATTTTTTAATTAACGTCTTTTTGTGCAAAATCACGAAAAATCGAGTTTTTTAGGCATAGCTCTAAGCCAATTGACAATAGCCATATTTGATGTTATACGTTTCGTAGATGATATAAAGACAGTTCATTTGCCACCCGAATAATTTAATAATTTTTTTAAATAATCGAAAAGAACTGTCGAAAAAATTCGAAAATTTCAATAATTTTTAATTCCGTGAAAAATGTTCTTATATCCTTAGAACTTGGTGAAAACATGTCTTATGTAACTCTGAAGCTACGATAAAATTTTCATAAAAAAATATTCATAACTTTTCGAGAAAATTCATTTGTTTATAAAAAAGGTCTGAAATGTTTAATTCAATCTGACCCAGTTCCCGTCATCAAAAATGACTCATCTGGAGCTCATTTTTTTCGTTGTGACATCTAGTTTACGAGTACATTGTTGGCATAATAATTTTTAATATTTTCATCAACAAAATGGCGTTTGAAAAAGTACGACTTTTTCGGGCAGAGTTTTTTGCGAATATCTTAATAACAAATTAATCTACCGGCATAAAACTTTCATAATCTGGTAGCTCGTATTTTTACACGAATTTGGAGAAAAAAAATTATTGTTGTAAGATGTTTAGAAGCCGAGATAATTTTTTTAGTTGTCAATTACGCCATTTGTTTATTTATTAACATAAACATTTGAAATTTACATAGTAACTAGATGAAGATAATTTTTGTAACTCGGTGAACTGTCACGTATAATGTTATGTATTAAGGTACGTAATGTCAATTTTGACGTTTCTGTTTTGGTGAAAATTTTTGCACGTATTGATACTATTCGTACTGTTTATTACTGTTTTAACTAGTAGATGGAAGTAGCAACGTGGTATCTGTGTGCGAATGTACTAACTGTCTTTTCCGATTTGATCAGTTAAACTTCAATTTTCAAATACACTGATTAACAAAGTGGTGTGCTCGAATTAGAGCTTGTTAAATTCTCGCGATTTTATCCAAATAGCTATGACTTCAAGAATTTCCAGAGGGGAAGGGAACATAGATGATATTTCGATGGAAATTGTGACAGTAGATACCGTTTACCAGATTTTAACTCAGACAGTCTAGTCATTTTACTGAGTTAAAAAATTCCTGTTTATCCCTAAAGGAGGCAGAGACTTAAAACATATCGTCCATTTTGTTTATAATATTTCATGCTGCCTCAAGTCAAAACCACATGCACAACTTTCATATATTTATTTGCTTCTATAAATGTATAATAGTCCAGGGATTGAGCATAAAATCTAGGTGAAATAAAATTAATTAATTATCCGTACATTTTGATACTTAGAAAATTTTCCGCATCAACTCCGACAAGATACCAGCCGAGCTAAATTTTCACGCAAATGCACCGAAATTAAATTTTGCCAACTCTTCACACATATATGCTGACCGCTCCTATAAGCATGATTTTACTGTAAATAATTGCTTGCTATTGCTTGGTATTTGCACACCGTTTTCTTTGCTTACTACTTACTGCTGTTTTTACCGATTTATTTATTTCTTTGCTTCTTACTTTTGCTATCAATTAAAATGTAGATACCAATGTACCTGACACATTTAAGCTCTGGTTATTCCGTTATTTATTTTTTTGGTTTTCTCTTTCATTGTATTATTGACTTTTATATGTTAATAAACTTTGTTATTTACCAACACGTGTTTTTTACTGCTGAATGTGAGTGAAAGTCTAAGTTGCCGTCCAGGACCCCTGGGCATAACCGTTTCTCCACTGTAGCTATCCCAGCCTTACTGCAACAGGCGCTCGAGATAACCGAAATCACGCTCAGCGTCAAAGTAACGCTTCCACTTGTTTATGGGCGAACGGAAGAAAGGACGTCAAAATATATTGTTTAATAGTTTTCTTAGTTTTTATTGGGTATTTTGCCACTGAAAAATATTTAAAAATTTTAATGAAAAAATCACTGCGCCAAACGGATCAGACAGAGGTTGGTTCTTGAATACTTGACGATAGCTTTCATTTTCAGTTTCTAGTTTATTACATTGTTCTAGTTTATATATTTTTAGGTGTGAGACTTTTTGAAACAGTAAAGTATTCAAAAACCAACCTCTGTCTGATCTGTTTGGCGCAGAGGTTTTTTCATTAAAATTTTTAAGTATTTTCCAATGGCAAAATACCCAATAAAAAGTAAGAAAATCTGAATATGCCACAAATAGACAATTACAGACAATATTTAATTATTTATTTGAACATCAATCATGCATACACCTTCCCCTTTTGTATATCCGCATAAACCCAGTAAAAGGTACGTACAATACAAATCAAATTTATACAGTGTAGTATATGGACTAACGTAAAAGTATTTTTAAACGTATACCATAAACCACAATCCTGCTCTTTCATTAGTTTGTTATTAAGTACTCATTCGGCACTCCGCTCCTCAAATAGAAGGCAAAAAAAATGTTTTATTTAAATTGTTTATAACAAATTTATTAACAATATTTCAACAATGTTAATACGGTAGTTAATATTTCATCGTGGGACCCCAAATTAAAAAAAAAACGTCGAAATGGCATCATAAATGATGCAGACACATCGATTTTTTTTTTGTCGAAATTTGAAGTCGCTTGACCGAAAACGTTAACGTGGACACCTGAGGGCGGGACAAGAAGACTCATTCAAACTGTAGTGTACAAAAATTGACCTTACGACCCTTAATACATATTATACGTGACAGTTCGCTGAATTACAAAAATCAAGTCTTCAACTAGTTACTATGTAAATTTCAAATGTTTATGTTAATAAATAAACAAATGGCGTAATTAACAACTAAAAAAATTATCTCGGCTTCTAAACATCTTACAACAATAATTTTTTTTTTCAAATTCCTGTAAAAATACGACCTATGAATATGAAAGTTTTATGCCAGTACATTAATTTGTTAAGATATTCGCAAAAAACTGCTCGAAAAAGTCGTACTTTTTCAAACGCCATTTTGTTGATGAAAATATTAAAAAATCATTATACCAACAATGTATTCGTAAACTAGATGTCACAACGAAAAAAATGAGCTTCGGATGAGTCATTTTTGATGGCGGGAACTGGGTCAGATTGAATTAAACATTTCAGATCTTTTTTATAAACAAATGAATTTTCTCGAAAAGCTATAAATATTTTTTGATGAAAATTTTATGGTAGCTTCAGGGTTACATAAGACATGTTTTCACCAAGTTCTAAGGATATAAGAAAATTTTTCACGGAATTAAAAATTATTGAAATTTTCGATTTTTTCGACAGTTCTTTTCGATTATTTAAAAAAATTATTAACCGATTTAAATTATTCGGATGGCAAATGAACTGTCTTTATATCACCTACGAAACGTATAACATCAAATATGGCTATTGTCAATTGGCTTAGAGCTATGCTTAAAAAACTCGATTTTTCGTGATTTTTGCTCAAAACGACGTTAATTAAAAAATGTTCCCCCACTCTAAAATGGGAGGAAATTCACAGGTATGTTCCTTATCAATGAATACATCGAATATACCATGTGGTTACCTGTAAGGAATTTCATCCAGCGGTTTTTCTAATTCTACTGGCCTACGGGGGTGAAAAGGTTAGTGCGTGGTCCTCTTCTGTGGTGTGCACACAAAAAAATGGTCATGTACTTTTGAGCAGAGTATGTTTCCCCCTATGTATTTAGAGTAGCTGAATCCGATGCCGTCCTCAGAATTAGTCCATCGTGGCAGGGTTTTTCCTAATCTCCTCGTAATTAAGATTTTCACTGATTTTTAGCAATTTCTTGAGGTTAGGGAAAAATTCTGCTGTCGTGGAGCAATTCTGATGGCGGCATCAGATTCAGCGGCTCAAAATACAGGGGACTGTCACACATTGCTCAAAAGTACATGACTTTTTTTATTTTGTGTGCCTGTGTCATTCATTGTAATCTATTAAAAATCATAATCTAAGAAAATCGAAAAATAACGATTTTCATATTGCTATACCAATCAAAAATAAAATGAAGCTCAATTACTTTGCTCTAATAGTTAAGGTGCCCGCCGGGAAATTTTTTCCTGATACATACTCTCTTCAAACTTCGTGTATGGCTTCATTGGACCTAGTCTGACAGCATTTTCCTCTATCATTTTTTTGTTTTTGGGGCGTTTTCCCGCTAGATTTTCCGAAACATGTCATTTTGACGGCATATAAAAAATGTATAGATACTGTTATTTTTCCAAGTAGAATAGCTTAAAAACGTGAATTGAAACGTGAAAAAATAATTGTCTGACAATTAATGTGGGTCATTGGGCGTGTCCGCTATATCGAACATGTCGGAAAAACGACTATAAGAAAATTTATTAATAACCAGCTGATTTTCGCTGTATTAATTTATTAAAACATACAAAAACAAGTTTTCGTATTGTCTGACGAAAATTATTTTCCGATTTCCCAGTCTGACGCGTCAAAGTTGTCGGTTTCATGACAGCAAAAAATTTATTCATAACCTTCAGACATTGGAAAATTATATGCAGAAAATAGGTACTGAATTTGTGGTATAAGTGTCTGACAAATACAGTAGGGCATAACGAGAGTCTGACAAAAAACATAATTTTCCAATAGCGGCCGTCGAAGTTAGGGCGATAAAAAAATGAAATTTCGTTTAGTCGAGAAGACGGTTAAAAAAGATACGGTATTTCAACTTACTTATTTTATAATCTTTATTTTGAATTTCTTGAACTCTTTTAGACTATCTGAATTCGACTTACCCAAGTTTTAAGTTCGATAATATTGAAAAAGACGTAAAACTTTTTGTAGAAAAAAGTAGCGCAAAATTGTCTTTTAGTACGTTTAAAATCGCTATATCTCCGGTACTACTAGTCCGAAAATTTTCATCCAGGGCCCAAATTAAAGGTCTTAAAACAAGTTATAAGATAACACTTTACAATATTAGTTATAACAAAGTACCTTTTATAAATGAAAAAACAATTAATCCATTTTCGGTAAATATATGAATTAAATTTAAGTGTGCAATTTTGCATCAAAAATATATGAAGTATGCAGGTAATAAAAAAAATAAACATTAAGCACCAAAAAAATTTTTAGGGCGATGCTAAAAATTATCCTATTACATGAGAAACGAATTTCTGCAGCAGAAAAACGACATATTTCCAAAACTGAAAAACTAATTTTTCTGGCATCGCCCTAAAAATTTTGTTCAGTCCGTTTATGATTATTATATTGCCGCGATTTTAAAAATAATTGACACCTATCTAAAATGTGAGGTGTAAATTTTAATACTTCACTCTTTTTTGACTTGCACAAAAAACACTCCATTTTTCAGTTACTTTATATATATAATACCACGTGCATCAGATAAACCGTTAACTACCTACGTGTACTATACTACTACTAAGACGTTCCACACTCCTATGTTGTATTATAGAGCCTGCGTACTAAACAGATGTACACAGGTGAACTTGTAAAAAAACGATATATTTTCAAGCGCGAAGTTCAAGCGATTTATTTATGATTTTTGACACTGTAAAAATGATTTTTCAATGATTAGTATGAGATAATCATGACAATTTGAAGGAAACTACAATATTAAAAAATTGTATTTTCCAGGCGTCAGACTGAAAAACACGTTTTGTCAGACTGTTAAAAAATTGGATTTGATTTATTTTTATTAAGCTATATTGAAAAAATCAGCTTGTTATTTATAAATATAGCGTCAATATATACATATGAATGTAACATCCAAGCGTAGCTTGACAACCACATAGAAAAACCTTTTATTTAACATTTCCAGCTAAAAGGCTCTATTTCACCGTCAGACAATTTTTTTATCGTATTATAAATTTTATTTAAAAATCAAAAAAATTTGTAAAAAAATGTTATGTATAAATTTTTTGCTGTCATGAAACCGACAACTTTGACGCGTCAGACTGGGAAATCGGAAAATAATTTTCGTCAGACAATATGAAAACTTGTTTTTGTATGTTTTAATAAATTAATACAGCGAAAATCAGCTGGTTATTAATAAATTTTCTTATAGTCGTTTTTCCGACATGTTCGATATAGCGGACACGCCCAATGACCCACATTTATTGTCAGACAATTATTCTTCCACGTTTCAATTCACGTTTTTCTACTTGGAAAAATAACAGTATCTATAAATTTTTTATATGCCGTCAAAATGACATGTTTCGGAAAATCTAGCGGGAAAACGCCCCAAAAACAAAAAAAATGATGGAGGAAAATGCTGTCAGGCTAGGTCCAATGAAGCCATACACGAAGTTTGGCGAGAGTATGTATCAGGAAAAATTTTCCCGGCGGGCACCTTAACTATAACTAAAAGTAAATAAATCGAATAAATCGCTACTTTATTTTCTTGTGTTGGGTTGATTGCCTACACTTATATTTCTATCCACTGCTTAATTTACTCTTCGCAAAAACAAATATTAAAAAAATTCATGTCACTCTGTTGGTGATCGAATTCAGAACAACTATTAAAATGTTCGTCCGTCCGTCTGTTTGTTCGTCTGTCTGTCCGTCCGTCACGTTTCTTGTAAGCACGATAATTTAAGAGAGAAAAGTCCGATTGAATTTGGATAATAACTTAGTGGCAGCTAGAGGAGGAACCCTACTGTTTTTGAACAACATCGATCAACAAATAAAAAAGTTATTAATTATTAAAATCAAAGACAAATGTTTAGTAATTAAACAAAAAATGTCCAAAACTAATGTTAGGTATTCATAAATAAACGGCGAAGAGTATTCTGTAGAGTGTGCAACAATTATATAAAAAGTGCAATAAATCAGCAAAAAGTATAATGGTTAGCTTATTTACTTACACTTTCCAAATCAGTCCCAGTTGAGGTTCTATTACTCTTAAGTCTAATACGTATACAGGGTGATTCACGTAGGCCATTCATTAGAAGTGTTTTCAACTTACAATTGGATTAGAAACTTGAAATTTGGTATGCAGCTATAATCGATCATGCCCGTTCTATCTAAAATATTTTCAGTCCTCCAACTATACAGGGTGTGCCAAAAATTGGTACCAACTTTCTTATTTTAAATGGAAACCTATATTTTTCTTTACATGGTTCGATTGGTCTTCTAATTCTGAGTTTAGAGAACGTAAGTTATGTTAACTTATCTATTACAATTTTTGACATATGTTCAATTTTTTGAAAAAAATTGCCGCTGTAGTAGTTTACAAACAAATTTGTATCTCGCAAACCTTTCAAAATTATGAAACCAAATTTGTGAAGCAGTTAGCTGGAAGTTCAGGCTAACTTTTGATGTCCCATCGGTGGTCCCATTTTGTACCATATGGGCGCAGTCGATTTTCAAATGTCGCAATCAAAAATTGTTAAAAAGTCAATTTTTTCAAATGGCACCTACTATTTTTTTCACACCATTCGAAAGAAAATTGAATTTTAGGGTGAGTTACTTAAGCATTCCCTATACCTAACTTCACCCCATATCGAGTTATTCAATAAAAATCAAGAAATACTTTATCTTGCCGAGAGATTCCTTACTTCATCAAGTATGCCATGGAAACAAAAGACAGTTGTAATAAATTTTAAAGTAAAATATGGATTCTTATTTAATTACACACAACACCAACAAATTATTATTAACGAACAAGAACAATGTCGACAAATTTCTGACGTAAATGTTCAATGTGACCACCATATTTTTCTTCAAATATTCTATTATTCTACTTTCAACGATTGCGTAGCACATCTTTGCGCCTACCATTTCTGACGCCAGAAATCAATGCAAAATTGACTTTTAGGGCCACTTTTATTAACATTGTGTATGTCTATCTACAGTCGTTTTTGAGTTATTGGCATTTTTTGGGCAGTAGGCTTTGGAAACAATCATTTCATTTTAATTTTTATTCAAAAATCGTATTGCAATAATAAATAATAACAACAAAATAACAACAAATAAACAGATTAACAAAATAATTATTTCAGTACAAATGCTCAATGTGTGCACTGTTTTCACTGACAGAATTTCGTCAACATTGTTTCTTGTTCGTTAATAATAATTTGTTGGTGTTGTGTGTAATTAAATGAGAATACATATTTTTCTTTAAAAATTATTACAACTGTCTTTTGTTTCCATGGCATACTTGATGAAGTAAGGAATCTGTCGGCAAGATAAGGTATTTCTTGATTTTTATTGAATAACTCGTTTGTTCGTAAACTACTACAGCGGCAATTTTTTTCAAAAAATTGGACATATGTCAAAAATTGTAATAGATAAGTTAACATAACTTAGGTTCTCTAAACTCAGAATTAGAAGACCAATCGAACCATGTAAAGAAAATTATAGGTTTCCATTTAAAATAAGAAAGTTGGTACCAATTTTTGGCACACCCTGTATAGTTGGAGGACTGAAAATATTTTAGATAGAACGGGCATGATCGATTATGGCTGCATAACAAATTTAAAGTTTCTAATCCAACTGCAAGTTGGAAAACTTCTAATGAATGACCTACGTGAATCACCCTGTATACTGTTTATAAATACGTCACCTACTTGACGCTAAAAGCATTTAGGAGCCCTTTAATTTTGCTTCTGCTCTCATTGACGGCCAAACTAAGAATTTTTAATTATTTGAACAATAAATGCCAATAAAACAATTTTAAAAAGAATATTGGCCGATAATAAAGAAAGAATAAATGAACTTAATGAATCTGGAGTATATAAAATTAAATGTAAGAAGTGTAGTTCTGTTTATGTTGGTCAGAGTGGTAAAATTATAGACAATATTGTTAAGAACATATTACCTCAATTTTAAATAACAATAGAATGACAAGGATGTCAGCACATTGCGTATGAAATAACTATTTGTAAACATAGATATAATAAACTTAAAAAGCGTAATATCCACTTGAGCATCTCAATATGGACCGCTTCGTTATTTATTTTTATGGAATATTAAGTAATAGGTCTTTTTATTTTTTAACTATTAGTTGGACGTATTGTGCATCTTCTAATATATGTGCTCATGAAATGTAGAAAACCAAGTAAAATATGGTTTGGACATGCATTATTTAAACTGTTTGTGTATTCTAGATACTGCACTTTTCTCTCGGTGTCATAAAGTTTTGTAATGTCGTCTATGTTAGAACGAATCCAAAGATTGCGAAGCTCATGTAATAACTTTAAACATATATTTCATATAATACATGAAATACTTTTGCATTTATGTGATGAATATACAAACTAATTTAATAAAATAATTGTACAGTTATGGAAAAATAAATACAGTACCATTAATATTATGATAATTTTTATATCTATATCTTCATATTTTTAATTGTAACAGACAATTTATTTGAGCACTTTAAGGTGCTTTTTTTAATGTGTATGTCCATATATAGGTACCGATTAACCAGTGTCGGATTAAAATTTGGGTTAACCAAACCAGTTTAAATCTTAACCCACATTTTAAACTAGGTTAGCACTACTCGTGTTTTTCAGTACATTAACCCTCATTTCAAAAAACTGGGTAAACTAACCCGAGAATTGATCATTTCTCTGTTGACGTCACGATGTTGGCGTGGAGGGAACACAACTTATTTTTATTTTCTAGAGATGGGTAAAAGCTGTTATTTTTTAATAACAGGTTTAAACCGCATCTGTTAGCAACTCATCTCTAACTGGTTTCATTTGCATTCCTCTGTGATTGGATTAGGTTTGCGTGCCCTCCAGACGGCGATGTCAAAATCAGGTGACCGAAAATGATCAATTCGTTTGATTGGCAATACTATCAAGCTAAAATTGACTGATTTGACATACGTGACAATGTGACAAAAACCGTTTTTGATGTTAGTTTTATTTGTGTGAGAGAAGAGTGTCCTAACTAATTTTGCGGACTACATAGACAATGTAACTGGCTGCTTATATTCCCCTGACTCTGAAGATCTATCATGCTCACAAACAGTTTAGTCGGGCTCTTCATTATCGACACCACCTGATTCAGTTTGGCTATCTTGTTCATTTTCTACGTTTGAACTTGATAAAACAGGTGGTATAAAAATTACACAAGGCGTTGTAATGGGCCCGTTCAGCATTTTTTTTTAAATTTTAGGAATCGAAAGTAGAACAATTTTTAAGCCAATTTTCAAATTGATGTTTTTATTCGAGCGTTTAAGCTTTTAAATAAATTACCAAAGTTGGATCGCTCGAAAACGGAGCGGAGCTTCGCGTGACGTCACTTTGCATATGCTGATAGGGTGACAGTCAAGATTTAATAAGCGTGTGGCGCGTGTTATTGTGTATCTGTATGGAAACGGTGTTTGATTGTTAAATTATATTGTTGGAAACAAACACCTTTTTTCTTCAAACGTTAGATTAACTCATGTCAGGATATTAAAGTTTGACGGATTATAATGGACTATTGACTACTAAAGCAAACTCAAGCACTTTCCACCCTAAAAATTAAGAGAAGAATTTTTATCGTTTAACAGGCTTCTTTTGCAAAATTAGATCTCGTGAACGTACGATTTTATGTTTTTCTAAGAACCAAAAACGGTAACCATTATCGTTACCATATCCGATTAATTTGCATTGTTAAGACTTCTTGTCCATTTTCCGACGTAATTTCTTAGGAATATGAACATAGCAAATGGTCCCAATGAGACGAAATTGTTTTGCTGATGGGGTGTAACCATACCAAACCTCAAATGGTGTTTTATCGTCATGGAAGAGGGAGCAGTACGATTCAGAACATAGACTGTTAGGTAGACCTCCATGGGAATGCATCATTGATCGTGCTGCTTCAATCAACAACTGTATGATTTTCTCGCTCAGCACAACCACTCTGTTATGGGGTATATGGCATCTTAATATGTTGTTTTATGCCACGTCGATTAAGAAGTCGTCGTACGTCTGCGTTATCAAGGTCACCACCACCATCACAACGAAAATCCTGAATCACATGATCAGTCGTAATAGTCTCATTGTAAATTGCTGTAGCCGTGCTGAAACATCCGATTGTGTTTCATAAAATACACGAATCTGTGAAATGAGAAATCGCTTAACGAGCACAAACTACTTTCATTAAATGGTCCACAAACATCTCCATGTATCAACTGACCAGGTTTTGTTGCACGATAATCACGTCCACATCCAAATTTTAGTCTATGTGCTTTTCCATATGCCCCACGAAATGGGAAGCCAATATTCTTGACTAAAGATGACGGTCTCGGATGATTATAAGTCGAGTTTGAGCTCTATGCTTTCATTATCTCTCCCAAATCCATTCTGCAAAAACATTGCGCCTAACAATTTATTTAAAAATTTTGTGTCTTCCCGTCATTTGCCTTTATTTAAGAAATCTTTAGAGCAGTAGTGTACCTTTCTGCACAATAAAATAAAATTATAATTAAAAGACCAATGCGCTAAAAATAATGTAACAATACGTGCTGCCACAAATGCATATGCCCTGCAAATGGGATGCGCACGATTGAAATGACACAACGCGTGTGACATAAGTGACGTTATTTAAACCGGAATTTTTGGGTTAAACCACTTAGGGCCGGTTTTTCAGTGCCAGTTTAAAATTTAGGTTAAATAAACGTGTTTAAATTTTAACCCGCATTTTAAACCAGGTCAGCGCTACGTGTGTTTTCAATACATCAACCCTCATTTCAGAAAACTGGGTTAACTAACTCGAGTATTCGTGTGGTTGACAATACTAACAAAATTTTCGCGAGTAACTTTAACTAACCAAATAGTTAGGTCTAGTAAGTTCCCCCACCATACCAACACTAGTAAGGCCAGATAGTCGCGAAAACGTAGAATCATCAAGTTGGTTAGTTCAGGTTAGTTATTATAGTTTCATTGGGGCATTTACAATTATTGTAAATGTAATGGAAAATTTATTTTTTATGACGGAGAAATTAGTTTTCAATATAAATACAGAATTACATAATGCTGTTGTTTTAACAGACAGCAATATGTTGTTAATATGCTTAAGGCTGTTACTGAGAAAATATCTAGTGTACCCCTTCATTTTGAAAACTGGCTAGAGAAATACACTGAAATAAAGTTCTATGAGTTTTTTAGAATGAAAAAAAACATTTTTCTTTTTATTGCTAATAATTATACGCGAACTACCTACCCCAAAACAAAAATCAAACATAACCTCGTTAAAAGAAGTGACGTTTGGCCATCGTTTGACAACTCTTAAAAACAATCTAACTAGAAGAGACTACCTCTTGAACTAGGTTACTCGAAGTATGATTTAAAATCATTTCATGACGTCATATATTGCCGTCGTACGTATTCCCCTACCATACTATACGTTCGCGAAAACGGCAAAGTATGCTTTGGTTAGCCCGTATTGCATACTAGAACATACCAAGTTACTCGCGAGAATTTTGTTACTGTTTAACTAATTTTGACTAACTTGATAGACCTGATAAAACAGATTTTTGAGGTTAAGTTTGTTTGTGTGATATAAAAGTGTTCTAACGTTGCTTTTCGGTCTACAATGTAGATCTAACAGGTAGCATTACTCATATTCAGCAAATTTCCGGTGATGACGAGAGCATTGTATCTCTTGAAACATATTCTTTATAGGATTTTGCAAACAGCAGAAAAAATTACTATCTATAACTAAAAGAAAAACTAAAATATTAATGAAATCTTTGTATTCTTTCGATAACCTGAATTCTGGTTATGCTAGCAAATTAAAATCCTAAAATGAATTTGTCCGTCTTATTTGACAATTCTCATTCTAACACTAGCATCCACACAGTCCCCTACGGCCATGCAGATTAAACTAGTATCTACATAACCCCCTACGATCATGAAGATTCAGTTAAAAATGAGAATAAAGGCCTAAAATGAATTTATTTATCTACCTTGTTTTAAAAATTTTTCATTCTAATGGATTATATTTTCATGAAATCTATCATTCTGCTTCTTGGAAATGCTAAGCCTTTGAAACGTTTTTCGTCCTTATTCTGGAGCTCATCAGAAAGACATAAAGCCACTCATAAAGATGCTTCATGCAAAACCAAGACAATTCCTATGAATAAGTATGAAATAATTACATTTGACATTGACTGATAAAAACAACAGATCTTCACCTATCTATTAGCTAACTAGTATTGGAGCCTATATACTCTATGCATGTTTAGAATTGAATTATTATTTGTTTGCTTATAATTGTATTGAAACATATTCTTTATAGGATTTTGCAAACAGCAGAAAAAATGTCTATCTATAACTAAAAGAAAAACTGTGTAAAATATTAATGAAATCTTTGCATTCTTTCGATAACCTGAATTCTGGTTATGCTAGCAAATTAAAATCCTAAAACGAATTTGTCTGTCTTATTTGATAATTCTCATTCTAACACTAGCATCCACACAGTCCCCTACGGCCATGCAGATTAAACTAGTATCTACATAACCACCTACGATCAGTTAAAAATGAGAACAAAGGCCTAAAATGAATTTATTTATCTACCTTGTTTTAAAAAATTTTCATTCTAATGGACCATAGTACGATAGCTAGAAATTTAATCTTGTTCCTTGGCTGGCAAGATTACATAATCACATTTTATAACAACCCAGTGGCGCCCTCTGACTGTCCACACTCCTTGCCCACGCCCCTGTACTCTCCAACAAAAATATAGCTGCCGTTTGCACAGGTGAAACACTTTTTTAATATTTAGGTATTAAAACTGTTACACCGTGATATAACTTTCCTTGAGAAGATTCTTTGGAAGCCAGATTCACTCGGAACGGTGTATTCAATACCCGCAAAGAAAATCCATTTAACATCGAACGTTTAGATGTCAAAAAAGATTTTCTGTAAATGTCTGGGCAGGAATTTTGTGTGACAACTTGATTAGTTCATTTCTTTTAGTTGGTAGAGTCAATGAAGAACAGTACCTACATTTTTTGGAAAAAGACCTGCCGGAGCTTCTAGACGATGCGATGTACGCGACCCGAAAAGACATGTGGTTAATGCCGAACCATAATGTAATTTCAATAAGAAATTATTTGAATTAGACATTTTTCGAAAGATGGATCGGCAGAGCAACTCATGCTCCTGTACAATGGCCACCCAGAACTTCAGATTAAAATTGCTTCAACATGCTTCTGTTTTTTTGCAATTTGCTCCAAACCGGCCTAACTGAATGAAAAATCACAAGAGCAAAAAAAGTTTCTGTATGTGCGTACAAAAATATGAAATATATGCGGATGAACCGACAGAAAAAAGCAGAAAATATGAAAATATGGCAAATACAGATAATGTTAATATTCAATTAACTAACATTTTCTTATGATAATTCCTCATTAAATTTTGTGGTATATACGTACTTATAACGTTCCGTATAGAACAGAACAATTCGTAAGATACGACAACTTTGAAAGTTTACAGAAACTATAATCCTTGTGTAAATATTATTTAGATAAAAGTTTTTTTATTATATCTAATAAAAATAGTTCGTAGTTTCAGTTTGCCTGTGAGTAGAAGTGGTGGCGGTAGTGTTAATGCGTTTTTTATTAATCGCCGGAAGATAATTATCTTATCTATGAATAATGTGTCATGACGCAAGTCTTTGTGTCTTATCACCTCATTATCAGTAAATTTTCTGCATGTCGTGCTTAATATGTGATTATGATGGCACTATGTCTTATCACCTCATTATTAGGTTAATTTCCTACATATTTTAACAAAAAATAATGCAACAAAAGTGGGAAGTAAAAATTTCTATGTCCTTAAGAAGTATAAAATCAGTGCAGTTTTAGAGTCATGTACAGTATTCTATAGATCTTTTAAAATACAGATACATAAGTATATTTTAGCCAAAAGCAATATTACGTAGTGTCTGATTTTATTAGATTGATTTTCTACATATTTAACCTAGTTAATAAACGTAATGTATAGATCGTACGAAGACCCGACAGATTTAAAAAGTGCAGTAGAGGTGCTAGAGGAAAAGTTTCGAAATTTGGTATGGGATGCTGACCATGAGAGTATTTATGGTGATGGTTGGTTTAACAATACATATATTCAACAGATCAAAGAACAGTACGGCATAGCCCAAGATAAATGTGAAGAATATCTGGATGGTAAAATCACTATAAATGAATTTTGCCGAGAAATAGTTGAACAAAAATTGACGCCATATTTGTTCGATATTAGAATGTTTTAACCATTTGATATTGTAGAAAAATATCATCTATTTAAGCTAGAGGTTGATTCAGAGACGAAAGAAGAAGATCCAGTATGTGAAAAACATTAATCCGTTTTAATCCGACCTTAAGAATTGTCAAGCGTATATTAGATATGTGTTAAATTTAATGTTCAAACTTTTACAGATTTTATTAGTGTTCTACCTAATATTTTAAATAACATGCAGCTAAAGGCTTGTGATAATAACAGACAAAATACATTTGATTTGTTAGAGTATACCATAGTTATAGTTTCAGATATGATTAAGTTTGTACCCAAGTTAGATGATAAATTTCAATTGTATCTAGGATCAGTATCTTTACAGCAATTGTTAAAAATGAGTAACTTTTTAATTAATAAACTAGTCCAAATAGAAAAACAACTAATACTTCAGGAAATTGGAAGCTTCGACAGCTTACTTAACAATATAGGTTGTGAAATTATTGAGAAAGGGGCATGTGAAACATTTAATGATGATTTTATTTTAAAGTTTTTAGAATCAAGTAGTGCATATGATGAAGATGTTAGGTGTCTATATACAGAATTATTGTTTAATTTTAATAATTTTTTACATGAGTCTATACGAAAGGCTGTGACCTGGATGTTAGAGACGAACCAATTTTACATGCTTCATTTGAATGTTTAAAAATAAAATTATTTATAAATTATAACTGTTTTTAATTACACATATATTACTTAGTGGATATTATATATATAAACAATAATTCTGTATATAGACACCTAACATCTTCATCATATGCACTACTTGATTCTAAAAACTTTAAAATAAAATCATCATTAAATGTTTCACATGCCCCTTTCTCAATAATTTCACAACCTATATTGTTAAGTAAGCTGTCGAAGCTTCCAATTTCCTGAAGTATTAGTTGTTTATCTATTTGACCTAGTTTATTAATTAAAAAGTTACTCATTTTTAACAATTGCTGTAAAGATACTGATCCTAGATACAATTGAAATTTATCACCTAACTTGGGTACAAACTTAATCATATCTGAAACTATAACTATGGTATACTCTAACAAATCAAATGTATTTTGTCTGTTATTATCACAAGCCTTTAGCTGCATGTTATTTAAAATATTAGGCAGAACACTAATAAAATCTGTAAAAGTTTGAACATTAAATTTAACACATATCTAATATACGCTTGACAATTCTTAAGGTCGGATTAAAACGGATTAATGTTTTTCACATACTGGGGATCTTCTTCTTTCGTCTCTGAATCAACCTGTAGCTTAAATAGATGATATTTTTCTACAATATCAAATGGTAAAAACATTCTAATATCGAACAAATATGCCGTCAATTTTTGTTCAACTATTTCTCGGCAAAATTCATTTATAGTGATTTTACCATCCAGATATTCTTCACATTTATCTTGGGCTATGCCGTACTGTTCTTTGATCTGTTGAATATATGTATCACCATAAATACTCTCATGGTCAGCATCCCATACCAAATTTCGAAACTTTTCCTCTAGCACCTCTACTGCACTTTTTAAATCTGTCGGGTCTTCGTACGATCTATACATTACGTATTATTAACTAGGTTAAATATGTAGAAAATCAATCTAATAAAATCAGACACTACGTAATATTGCTTTTGGCTAAAATATACTTATGTATCTGTATTTTAAAAGATCTATAGAATACTGTACATGACTCTAAAACTGCACTGATTTTATACTTCTTAAGGACATAGAAATTTTTACTTCCCACTTTTGTAGCATTATTTTTTGTTAAAATATGTAGGAAATTAACCTAATAGTGAGGCGATAAGACATAGTGCCATCATAATCACATATTAAGCACGACATGCAGAAAATTTACTGATAATGAGGTGATAAGACACAAAGACTTGCGTCATGACACATTATTCATAGATAAGATAATTATCTTCCGGTGATTAATAAAAAACGCATTAAAACTACCGCCACCACTTCTACTCCTGTGCCTTATTTTAATGTATTACGTAATATATAAAAACCACAATTAACTTTAATAAAAGCAAAAACGCTTTTATAAAAGAGCGCACCTATTTAATTAACAATAAATTATACTTTTGTAGCTCTTTGTTAAATAGTATTGAATACTAGAAATTCACATAAACTGTCGCATTCCATTTCAAACATTGGTTAATGCTTCTGTTCAGTGTACAACTGTGCATTATCTTATCCGAAATAATTGCTAAAGAGGCTGTGTGCTGCAAATACTATGAACGAATTAAGTGCATTGGAATTATTAAAGTCTTGTGGGTAAGTGTTATGTGGAGATTACTGAAATCACGAATTCATGTGTATTATGTTAAGATGAAAATATAAGAAGTAGCATTATCTACCACAGCACCCAAAAACAGATTTTCACTAAGTTTCTTGAAAAGTGAATTAGAAAATAAGAATAAAAGTATCTTCTTTTTCATTTGCTGAATTACTGCCGTCGGTTTTTGTTAATTTTTTTGATTAAAGAACTGAGCTGAGCGAATTTTGGAAGATTTTTATATTTCTTCGTATTTAGGGACAAAAGCCATCCTCCTTTAAATTGTTTCTACCTTATTGTAGGACCTTCTAGGAATAACAAACAAAATTAGAAATAACAGAATCCAAAGACAGATTTGCACTTAGTTTTTTCGAAAGTAATTCAGAAAATTTGACTAGACCTCTTTCTTTTTCATTACTGTCATCGATTTTTGTTAATTTTTCGACTTAAAGAATTGAGCAGATCGAATTTTGGAAGCTCTTTATTTTTGTGTGTTATTAGGGGCAAAACACATTTCTCCCTTAATTTGGTCCTAACTTATTGTAGGACATTTCAAACAAAATTAGAAATTTGGATTTTTGCGCGATGTCTTGGGGGCACTATTAATTTAAAAAATGCAATTCCTTAGCGATTCTACAATTATTCATAAAGTGGCATTAGACTAAAAAATAAAGTTTGATTCACTCGTGCCGAGGCAATTTTCCGATTTAATAGGCGCAATTTACGATGCCAACCAAATACCAATCTTCTTTTTTCCATAGAGACATCGTACGACTTTCCACTCAACGTATTTATTTAAATATTAACGTTTGAAACTTTATGAGATTTTACCTTTTCCACCGAGGTTACGGGTATTCGCATTTAAAATTGGGATTGAGGTAGCCGATCGCGTAAAGCGGCGACCCCCCAAACGATTCTGTGTTACACAGATCAGATTAGATCATTCATATCAATTTTAATGTTCATTTTTAATCGCCTCCTGCGATAGGAGCATTAACCGCTTTATCCATTTTATTGAACCGAGTCGGACGCAACCCATCCAGCCTACGACGACGCTGCACGTCGTGGTTGTCTGGCTGGCTCCGGGTCACGATCAGGGGAGGCAATTGTTGTATGTTTAGTTTTATAATGAATTTGTTATGATATTTTTATTCTAAAATTACCTTTCGATCACTTTTACTTGTAGGTATTGACTATGTCGAAAACAAGAGGGCAAAAGGAACTAATTCGTTAAAGTTATTTTATTGTTTCATAATTGAGCACTTATTCGTCGGGTACGTACTTCAAGGTGTTCTTGAACAAAATTAATGATATTTTCTTGATCCTCAACGTATTGAACCTTTCCACTGTTGATGATGGAAAACTGCCGTGCTCCCTTGCATAACGATACACAGTTGAAAATGTCTGATGATTTGGTGTTCTTCTGTTAGGAAATAGTATCTTGTGTATCTAGTAGTAAAAGCAATACATTCCCGGACGACGATGTAAATTGAAGCATTGAAGTCCGGGAATGTGCTTTTACTACGAGGTAGACATACTACTTTTTCTGAAATCACAACCAATAATATTATAAATTAAGGAATTTTTATAAATGCATGACATTTTTTCCTTACCATCCAACTGCCTAATGAAATCGTTTCCTGAAAACCACTGTTTGTTTATTGTTTTGATAACCCAACTAGCACCAAAGTGACAGTAACTGAGATAGGAACTTCGTATGAGTAACCATTACGTAATTGCGACTAAATTTACGACTTTGGTGTAAAAATAACTTCATTTGACAAGTCTCCAGTCCCTGCCACGTAGTTTCTACCACTAATGATTACTTTATAGTTATGCAACTTCTACATAGCTTTCGTGGTACATGGGAACGTGGTAGTTACGAGTGGGACGACTTTCGGGTTTTCAGAACTTGAAGGTGGTAAACTATAGTAGCAGCGACTAACTCGCATCACTGAAATGTGACTTCAAAGTTGCAATCACCTTCAAGTAGCTTTAATAGTTGCCGCGACGTTCTGGGAACCTTCACTATTTCTTTAAAGTAGTGGAACTTGTAAGTAATATTCATAGGTGTTAATGACGTTACTGCTACCTACAGAACTGTGTACGGCTACTACAAAGTGCACATCACCTATGAAATTTACCATGAAGTAAATTTCACCATCTAGTTCCCAATGTTGACCATAGATAAAGTTAATGCAACAGACTTAACCTATATAATATGTTTGCCTAACTTAGACTAGAATTATATGCTGCTATATTCATGCTATGGAACATTTTATGTTCAAAATAAGGCAACAAAATTTAATATTTCAGCACAGTATTGTTACACCTATCTTTTCTTCTATGTTATATATCACTATAATAGTATGCTATACCAATAAGGTTTATGCGAATGCGAAGTTAGGTAAATGATAAACAGCAAAAGCTAGGAACGCGTTCAGTGTAGACCTCAACGTACGTTCCGAATCAATAGTGGGAGAAATGTAATCATGAAGTAGCAGCGGAAAGTTTGAAGAGGTAATTTGTGGTAGTCACAACTTTGCTACGACTTTAAAGTAATGCTACAGTTCCATTCGCAGATTTGTGGTAAATATAACTTTAAAGTTACGTATTTGCAGTTTTCGTCACTATCGCCAAGTAGCAATTACTTTCAAGTAGCATTTCTTGGTCAAAACGACCTTAAAGTCATATTTTCTGAAATACGCCATGTTGATGGCCAAAATTATTGACGCCATTATTTTAACACATGAACCATAATTTCACAATTGACTAATAAATTTAATTTATCGCAATTTCTTCACCAAATATAACAAATGAATACATAAAAAGTAGTGTTAAGTTCCGAAGAACAATAAAAAATAGGTTTGGGCATCTAGTGTGTCATATTCTCGCATGACATAATATATTTTAAAAACAATATTTTCATTAAAAAATGCACATTTTAAAGGCGCGTGGTTAGATTCGGACGTTTTATCATTATGTTTGTCAGTAAAATTGCATTCGTTTTAATTGTGACCCTTAGACCACCGAAAAATAGCACAAGTTTCGTTGTCTAATATTACCTTCTGATATTCTATAAAATTTCTGAGTCAGGGAAATGAACAAGAACAAGAATCATATGCAAGAATGAAACATAAATATAATAAGATCGGTTGCAAGACAAAGAAGAGGCAACATCGATTTGAAAGAGTAGGGAGTGGTAAAGTTTCCTGAAAGTTGCGGCGTCTACGCCGCCACGTCGCCGCTCCGGAGCAACAACGTCATTGGAACGTAGCCAGACAAGTTCCAGGAACGTGGCTGGAACGTTATCGTCACCAAAAAATATTCCCCATATTGGTCATAAACACGTATTAGGAACGTTCCTATTACGTGCCGTTGACTAGTACCAAAAGACTTTAAAGTGCCTACAATAGTCATTGTTACGTTCCCACGACTAATTGTGCTAGTTGGGAAAAGTCAGAGACTCAGTATTTATTTCGTTTTAATAACTACTTATCGATAAAAAATATTAAAAACCAGTATGGGAAAGTTACTTTCCCGGCTTAGGACGGTAAAAACTTTCCCGTACTATCTTCTGATGGTTTTTTTGTAAATTTGTAAATTTATAAGGCATGATTATTTGCAGACTAAGTTAACCAAGTACACTAGTTTTACTGTTTATGACAACAAACAAGAAATGTCAAACTATCTAGGCCTACTAATAAATAATTATGTAATAATAAAAAGAAAACTGTTTAATGATTCCTATTATAAAATGCTACACTTACTTTGGAATTAAAAAAAAAACTTTTTGCATTTTTGGTCGATATTGAACATTATTGACTATTTTTAATTATTTGGGCAGTTAATTTATGCAAATAAAACTGTTTTTCTTCAAATCCCTCTTTTTGCCAAATTAAATCGCTTGTAAAAAAATCAACAAAAGTGCGACAAAAAATCTAATTACATGGTTATGTTTAGTGATGTATGGACCTTTATAATTGACACCTGAATGTTAAAAAAAATATTACAGGGTGATCATTTTTACAGGAATTGGAAAAATCAAATTAAAAAAGTCCGGCACTGGAATCTAAAAAAAAAAATGTAATATCAACTGTGCCAAGTGTATAAAGTGTCTAGAATTTAAACAAAATTCGATCAATAGTAAGGACGTTCTGACCAAAGTAAATTTAGACCAAAATCGATTTATCACCCTGTATCTCAAAAATTAAGAACGACAGGAAAATTTCAATGGCCGTTCCTAAATACCCAAGTGGTCCTCTACCGCCCCTGGAAGTATGTCCAGCTCCTCATGAAACACCCTGTATAAATCTAATAAATTAGGTTTGGGGCGGAAGATTATTCATTGCCTAGGAGAGCAAAAACTGTAAATCCGCCGTTGCCAATTGCAGTCCTGTATAAAATTACTGTAAAATTAAATACTGATGACATTTACGAACTTTCCAGACACTATGGAATAATTGCCAGAAAACCTCCTGTAATTTGTCGAAGTGATGTGAATAATTCAGCAACTGGTACATCAGTTTCCACGTCTAATGTCCCTGAGGCCGACACCTTCGAAAGCTCCGGGTCAGCAGGACGATTGGCATACTTTAAACATGATACTGGACACATAAACTTGGCCTTTGTGGCATCCGATGGGTAAGTTGCCGGTAAAGTTGATCAGAAAATGTGTTATTTAATTATTCATGAGGTATTAGTGTTGATGTGCTTTTAGGGATAAAATCAGTGCCTACATTTGTGATTGTGGTTATCTAGCTTAGAGTTTATGAATGAGTCTCCACTTTGCAAATTAACCAATATGTTTGTTGTTAATATAGAAATAAAATCAGTATCTACATTTGTGATTATGTTTATCTATCTTAGGGTTTATGAGAAATAAGTTCCTACTTTTAATGTCAGTTCATCTGTATGTTATTTTATTCGAAATAAACTATAATATTTGTGGTAGAAAAATACAGCCGTAATAAAAAAAGGGGGGGGGGGCACACTTAGTGTAGTAGCTATTGTGCATGCTGGGTATCGAAATCGAACCTAGTACACGGTAGGCAGTGAGATCAAGCGCGCTCGCCACTCAAATGATTTAGTCCGTTTCAAAGCATTTCGAAGAGAGAGAATGATAGATAATACCTTAAGGTGAGTGAATATTACAGTTTGAGACAAGGTTTGTAGATGAACACCGATTTAGTGGCAACAACGGAGTTACAGGTTCGAATCCTGGCCAGGGTATGAATGTTTAGTGGCGTGCTTAACATGTTACCGAGATGGTATGAATACGATAGACTCCTTTTGGTTAGTACAACATGTCTAGTATCTGTTATCTCTTCTGAGGTTATATTCTAATTCGCAAGTTCCTAAAGGTGTAAATTCTTGAAACAGCTCCTAAAAATAAGAGCGATAGCTCACACAAGCACTTTCAAACGGTCACCCCTGTATAACTGCATAACACTATACAATGCTCTTCCTAAAGAAATTCGAGATATTTCACAAAACTTTAAATTTAAAATAAAACTTAAGGAATATCTAGCAAATAAAGGCTATTACAGTATAACTGATTTTATTGATGGAAGATTATGCTATTTATATTATATTTTATACTATGCATTTGACATATTTGTTTGTTAGTTACCCATGTATTATAATTAGTTGTTCTTTGTTATTTATATTTATGTTTTATATTATATTTTATTTTATCTATTTCACATATTTGTGTTGTTTGTTACTCATGTATTATAATTGTTCTTTACTCTTTCTATTCATATTTATATTTATATTTTGTACTTTCTTCTGACTTACCACATATACAAGATGTATCTACCGTTGGTCAATAAATTATTATTATTATTATTATTATTATTATTATTATTATTATTATTATTATTATTGGATTCGGAATGACGCATGACGTCTAGAAAAAGGTATTAAAATATTTTATTAGCACATAAAAAATTGCAAAAGTTATAAATAAATTAAGATGAAAGAAGAATGGCATTTAGTTTTTTACTTCCACATCCACGTAGTGGATTGGAAGTATAGTAATCGCAAAAAAATTTTCAAAAATTTTTCGCTCATAACTCAAAAACTATAAGATATAACGGAAATCGGAAAAAAGATTCTTAAAGAGGACGAAATTTTCAATAAAAAAGTTCTAACTCTCCATTATTTATCATTTTAATTTAACCCTGAAAATAGTATTCTGCGCGACCGCTGCAGAATGCGAGCGCCGCGCCGCCTCAAAAGAGAGTACGTCACATAAAATAATTTTTTTATACTATTAAATATCAATTAAAAATTTGAAAAAATTATGGTGTATTCGTAACACTTCAAAAAATAAGGTCCTGTTGGAAAAAAATGGTAAAGTTTATTTTTCAACAAGTGAGGCCATTGTTAACTAAAGAAATTTTATGGGACCTCCGTTATCGTTGGAGACAATTTTTTTTTTTAAATAATTGACCTATAAAATTTTCGCTTCTTGGAGCAGTTCTCATAGATATACTTAACAAGATCGCATTATAAAAGTTTTTAAAAATTGTTTATGTTGTTAATTATAATTTTTTAAAGTAAACAGAACATTAAAAACCAAAGTAAAGTTGTAAACATTTTTTTTTTCAAATTCGTTATCATATTACTATTTTTACATTGAAGAAAGGCATTCATTAACGTTAAAAAAAATGTACGCCATTTGGTTATAAGTTGTTTATAAACAAATTGATTACATTTATATTTAAAACACTTTTTTTTTACAATTTTGTTGTCTTGAGAATACCATGATTTTTAAATAAAAATTTATTTCTTAAAAACATTATCTTATTGTTTATAACCGTTTTTTTTTTAATTATCCATCATTTGAATGATTAGTTAAGAAATTATTTTTTTTTTAAAAACCGTAATTGGCAATCCTCAATAAAGTGACAAAAAGAAAATATTTTTTATCAACAATTTCATTGTTTATTAATTTAACAATTTGTTATAAACAAATTCTGACAATTCTAATATTTTTTTTCTAAATCTTAAAAAAATTACAACATATTGAAAATAAAATTGTTTGTATTTTTTCGAGTTTCGAGTTTTTCAATATTACACGATACAGAAGTTGAAACGGGCACTTGATTTGTCAACTAAAACACTGATATAACTTTTAAACTATTAGAGATATCACAATAGACATTCAGGTCGTTTTTATAGAGGGTTAATTAATCTTTAAATGAGTTGACTTTCAAGTTTGTAACTATTATTAATCAGTTATTATGCGCGTTTGTTTATCAGAATTAAATATGTGATTTATTTATTTTTAAATAAACAATTGCAACTTTCAGATAATTTATCAAATTTTATCGAATTGCCTTGAAGATCCATTACCGTATCTGCATTATTTGATAAGCTAGAAGTCATAAAAGATTCAAAAACGTCGAAAACACATTTAATTTTTATAAACAAATGCGCAAAGTACCTGATTAATAATAGTTACAAACTTGGAAGTCAACTTATTTAAAGATTAATTAACCCTCTATAAAAACGACCTGAATGTCTATTGTGATATCTCTAATAGTTTAAAAGTTATATCAGTGTTTTAGTTGGCAAATCAAGTGCCCGTTTCAACTTCTGTATCGTGTAATATTGAAAAACGCTGTAAAAAACACAAACATTTTTTTTTTCAATATGTTGTTGTATATGGCTGATTTTGTAATTTTTTAAAGATTAAAAATATATATTATTATTGTCAGAATTTGTGTATAACAAATTGTTAAATTAATAAAGAATGAAATTGTTGGTAAAAAAAAAAATCATTTTGTTACTTTATTGAGGATTGCCAATTATGATTTATAAAAAAAAAATAAATTCTTAACTAATTATTCAAATGATGGATAATTAAACGATTATAAACAATAAGATAATGTTTTTAAGAAAAAAAATTTTATTAAAAAATCATAAGACAACAAAACTGTAAAAAAATAATGTTTTAAATATAAAACTAGTCAATTTGTTTATAAACAACTTATAAACAAATGTCGTAAAAAAATTGTTTTTAACGTTAATGAACTCCTTTCCTCAATGTAAAAATAGTAACATGATAACGAATTTGAAAAAAAAATTTTTTTACAATGTACCACCAACTTCTGCCCCCAGCAGGTTAGGAAGTTGAGGTTGCCCGGTTCTTGTTTTGTTTGTGGAGACTGGGTCGTGGTTCGGAAATTATTCAGAAAAATTTTTATTTTTGATTAGGCGCCAGTAGTCATATTAAAAAAGCATCTATAACGTACTTGTCTAACTGTACGACTGTGACTACTCAGAGATAATTAAAATGTCATAGATACTCATAGATAAACACTACTTGTTAAATATATCTTGTTTATTGACTCTACAATTATTGAAGTGATTTGAATTTAATTTACACCTTATGGTTGGATGTAGCTACTTCCTTACAGAAAGTTTATATATATAATAATAAGTATGATTAGGTTGAAGACCAAGAAAAATACAAAATATGACAATTTATCGTAAAGCTGTGATTAAATTAAATGTAAAAAAAATTTATAAATAGCTGAAGGCAATATATAACATATAAAATTTAGAAATACTTAAAATTTTCGAAAGTTGAATAATGTAGTTGAATGTTGCGAAGAAATTCAGTTGATATTATATTACCACCGGTTGCGTTCTGCAGTAACCAACCCTGGTCCTCGTCTCACTGAATCTTCACTGTGTTCCCCACTACTTGATTATTGACTTTTAGCAGATATCCTAAGACTTTTCAGAATTTAGACGTCTGTGAACGGTTACCAAACCCAACGACTTGGTGCTCTCATCCAGCGGGGACTATTCTATACCAAGACACTCCAAACTTGGATTTCAAAGACTTCTTCTTGGCGAATAATCTGGTTCCCCTGGATTAGTAGCAGCAGCCCAGTAAAATTCCCAATTTTAAGGGTTAACTTAACACCTCAATTCCTACAAGAGTTATTATCTGTTACTACACTTGAAATTACTTGCTTACTAGTGGGCACTCTTAGTGCGTTTGATAAAATCCCCACGTTAATGCATTACTGGTGTCTCTCTAAATAAATTGCATTAAAATGCCCTTCTCGCCCCTACTAACATCGAATTAAATTCCTTTGAGTTTTAATTATACGATAAGGTTACGAAAACATAATTTACTAAATTCGAACTGTCTTTAAACCCCTATTAAACCTCAATTACTCATTAATAAAATTTACTTCTAAATATATCTTAATACCGAGTTAAACACATGTCTCGAAATACCCCGTTCATACATTAACTTGACCGCGTGGTCTCCATCTTTACATGCCACGCGCCGCGAGTCAGGTAATTTGTGATCAACAGACATCGCGTTTAATTATGATAAATTCAACAATTAAATTACAAATACATATACAACAAATACTACAGAAGGCGATTATATACATATTATAAAGTATCTATTAACGTACCATCCAGATGAGGTGTTACACGGTCAGAAATACGTCTGTATCGCTACGAAATAGCCAGGAAAATGGACCTGTTCTGTTCCCGTGTACGATCTAAAAAATTTAGTTACCCATAATTACGCGAGGTGTCGCTGGTACTGGTAACGTAAATAATTCTTTAAATACAATACAAATCTACACAACTACTCTACTATATCATTTATATGAATTCATGAGTTCTAATTTAATCAGAATTATCGATTTATAATTTTGTTTATTGATTTGGGATTTATTCACTTAATATAGATTTCTTCTTTTAAATATTTGTTGTACCAGATGACTTGTAGGTGTATTGCAAGAGAAGTAACAGATGGCGCTAGTATGCTAATTTCTAATTTAAAGTTGGGTTGATGAACACAAATTCTTCCAGATTCAGTAAGACAAGGACGGCTTCAGGATTGAACTGAAAAATTAATTAATAGGTTTAGTGAATTGTAGTTTCAGACTACAAAAACTTATTGCTATTAAAATAAAAATTAACAAGTGGCATTCAGTTAATTTTGAATGTCACAACAACTTTAGTTGAAGAATTCGAAGATGGGAAATTAATATTTTAATAGATCGATTTTCAATTTTTATTTTTAATAGATGAGTCGCTAATTGCAGAAATGGGGCATGTGCTATTTCAAGAAATGTTCAAGAAGTAAATAAAACTACATTCTATAAACCTATTTGTTTTCACCCTAATCCCGGTAGTACATTATTTATGGCATCCGCTATAAGTTAGCAAAGAATTTCTATATGATTTTTGTGTACTCAATGTCAAATTTAACATATAAACATGTCACCATTTTGCAATGAAGTACGAAAAAAAATTATTTTGTACGTTTATAATTCAAATATAATAAAGAAATTATGTATTCATCATCGCATTCCCTGTCGATAGTTGGCCAAGCAGTAATTTCCTGCCAAAATCACAGAATAATTAAACAATCAGAAGGGAAACTCTCAGCATTGCCCATATACAATTTAACTCCAGAATCGGCCATCTTGTTGGGGTTAATATCAGGGGCGTATTCTGTACTGTTGTAGTCAGGTCCGCACTTAGAAATTTGTAATTTAATTTTGTAGAATACACTTTTCAACTTTTCTCAAGAAACACTATAAAATAATTGTCTCTGAATTTTCTAAAAGTTCTCTTTGTATGTTAGTGCTGAACTTCTCGTTTCATCGTACTAATTTTGTAGAAAACAGTGGATCACACTAACGCATGCAATGTTAAAAACAAATTTTGACAACTTTACAAAGCATTTAAATAATCATAATTATTATGATACGAAGCAGGACGTGAGTGACTGCAATATGAACTTTATAAGAACAGCCCATTGTATTAAAATGCATTATTTTGCAATAAATATATAAATTGTCATATAATGTCAAACAATGCCATGTCATAAAATTCTTTAATATAATCTGAAAGCATAAGCATATATGTAATTAAAAATTGTTTCTACTCTGTAGAGGAATTTTTAAATGCTTAACCATATTATAATATTTTTCTACAAAACTGTTGAAGAAGCCTATTTTATCTCAATGTTATGGAATTAAGCTCATGGGACAATAAATGTCTATTTTTATTCTATACGATTGACTTTATCCCTATATATGCTGTTTAATAATTACACCTATATCTTGTTTTATTAATGAATCTATATATTTTAATGCTAATGATTAATTAAATAGTAGTAAATATCCCGTCCTGAAATATTCAATAAAAAGTGTTTCTAAAATACAATACAATAAAATACTGAAATTAGGTCATATGAGAGGTGTGTATAAATTGTTGTTTCATTATAAGTGTAAGGGAAATGTATATATTGACTATGTTATATTATAATTTTAGTGCAAAACATTACTGATGACGCGATTGATTAGGTACACAAAAATGTGAAGATGTACGAGATCGATGTGGAAACATAGTATACGTCTGTGTATCCTCGTTCGAACGAATTATAAATGGATTAGATGATATGTCAATATTACTTTAAAATATTATTGAGTTATTTTACATGAGAGTATCACAAAACAAAGGCAGTCAGGCCACATGTCAGGCATTGGCATTGATCAACGTAAATAAACAACGAAACAAACGAAACAAATAAATCTAAAACATATGACCAATTGGTTATCTGTAATGTTGCTACAGATGAATTTTTGAAATTACCATAAGGTACAGGAAAATTATGATTAATTTTAGTACATAATTTTTTTCATGTAATAAACCATCTCATTTCTGAAGAAACTGAATTTGAAGACATTTGATTACTGCAAATGTACTACATGAATGTGATTTGTGACAAGGCTATTTATACAATTATTTATTCCTAGTTTATCAGAAATTATTGTATATCTGGCAACTCTGTATAGAGCACACAATTATCAGTTGTTTTACCCCAGAAACATGGAGAATTGGTTGCGCGTCTAGAAATGCGCGAAACTTCCCCTTCCCTGAAATATTCCATTCTGATTGTTTTATTATTCTGTGCCAAAATGCTGAATATATCGCCGAAATGAATTGTATAATGAATATTACGTAAGCAATCGTTTTCTTGCTTGGGTAGCTATTGCGGATAAACTTTCTTGATGGGTTGAATTATACTCTACGTAGTATTTCTCAATCGAAATGTATCTGATACTAGGCAGTTTATAAATTTTCGGCAAACAGCTTCTTCAGCGGAAGAAATGGTAATATGGTGGTACGAGAAGATAGAAAATTATTTTTAACTTCTGGGGACTTCTTTTCCATAAAAGTCGTTGCTTAGGCAACTTTTTTTTATAAAGCTCACTGCCACTAATTTTTAAAATCATACACTAAATCGTGAATTCGAATCGCGAATTTTTGTGATATTTTCGAAGCTTTGGAGATTATTTCATTCTATTCCTGAAAAGCATAGAATCTTTCGGTTTTGTTAAGTAATCTTTTGATTAGACCGAAGTCATGGTCGCATTGCCTAGGAATGTCCTTCTATAAGAAAATATATTTGTATTTCAGGTGTACTAACAAGCTCATTAGAAGGCAAACCATTGTGTTATTTGTGCACAACGATTGTAACAGAGAATGTGAAGTTTCCTTTTTTTTTCCACTTCTTGATCAACGGTTACGTATATGAAGTGATACGTTCACCACAGAAAGATTTAGTCGCCTTAAACAAAAATATGCAGGAAAATCAATTTGATGAAAAGTTGGACATGTCACCCTTCTGCAAATATTGATTAAAATTACTTTTATGCTAATAAAAATACGTCTTATTTTTAAAATGATTTCACACATAAATAGTATAGAACATTAAAATGTGTTGGGAAAACTATCCTGAAAAAAAGGAAAACAAGAATGAGAAAAAAGGTAAAGTAAGAGGGAAAAAATAGAAGGTACTCAGAAATGTCTTAAACATAATGGATGAAAGAATATTGGATTGAGCCTGAATAATCTGGATAAAATTAAATTTTAGGATTTTGAGGATGTGGCAATAAGACGTTGCAACAACGTTAAGAAATTCAATATTTGCTTTTTTTGTTATAAAAAACTAAAAAGTAAAAAATAAAAAATATTTTTTTAAAACAATGGTTTTCTATTAAAACTCAATTGCACTAAAAAGTCGAAAATAGTTTTTATTCAGTGAATAATTTACAAACAAAATGATAATGAAAAAGAAAACCATTGGATATATAAAAAGTATCTTGTAATATGACAGCAACAGAAATATTATATGAGCGCCCAATGGTTTTCTCTTTCATCATCATTTTGTAAGTTAATCACGGAATAAAAATTATTTTCTACTTTTGAGTGCAATTCAGTTTTAAAAGAAAACCATTGTTTAAGAAAAATTATTTATTTAGTTTAAACTTTTCAGTTTCCCGTCTGCCTCATTTTTTTTAAATTCAAATGAAAGCATTTCGCTTCCTCTTGTCAAACTGTTTCATTTGAAACCTATATCAAGGGGGTTGTAAAGAAATAGGTAAGCCGCCATTTTATGTCGGCTGCCATATTTGATTTAGAATAACGTAACACAGCTTATTGTATTTTACTTGCCATACCCTTTCACTTGATACCCATTACGAGGGGGTTGTAAAAAATAGGTGATCCGTCATTTTATGCCGGCCGTCATATTGAATGACATCACACAGCTTATTGTATTCTACTTTCATTTGATACCAATGTCGAGGGGTTTGTTAGGAAAGAGGTAATCCGCCATTCTGTGGTGGCCGCCATATTGGATCTACCATAATATTGGATATACTATGTTATATTGTCTTCAGAACCAAAGTTGTGTGCAAAATTTCAGCACGATTTGATATCGGGAAGTGGTCAAAAATTCGATCACCAGATTTGAACACACATACATGCTCACAAACATACACACAACATTTCGAGCTAAAGAAAACCATTGAAGAAAGTTTTCCTTTGTCGTGAACACCTAAAAATATCTCATGAATATTGGAGAATTAAATTTTAGTATACCGGGTGGCCACGAGTCAATGTACGCCCCCAATATTTTGGTTGTTTTTGTATTAAAAATTTGGTTTTTGGCACACATAAATTAGACAATAATAAGCTACTTTTAGACTAACTGGAATGAAAATATCATTTCCGGTTGAACCGGAAGTGACATCAACTTTTTTTTCTTAAATGGGATGACTATATTTTTTTGATGGTTTCTCTTTAAGCATAAATTTCTAAGTGCAGAAGTTTTTTCCGATGTAAAAAATTCCAAAAAATAAGTGAGATACGAACAATTCCTTAATTTTTTCAAAATGGCCGCGTCATATGAATGCGATGTAAGAAAATTACTAAGTAGGCTATGGAAATTATTAGTAAGGTTGTAGACTTGTCTGTAAAGAAGGAAACAGTTGTTTGAATTACTGATAGGTACCAGTATTTTTAGTTTTTTTTCAAAAAAACGGAATTTCATTTTCATTTCCGTAGGGGTCCTATGGATTTTTTTTTAATGGAACTGTGCTATTTCTTTTATTAATAAGATAATAAGATAATGATTCATAAACTATAATTTTTTCGCCATTAATCATTTCTTAACGATATCCTTCGTAATAATAGAAGTATTTTTAAACCAACAAATCATTTTAATAAGGTGCCTTTCTACATTTAAATCCAAAATTGCAGATAGCCATGAAAATGACAGACATTCGCAACAATTGAATTAGTCTTGACTTACTCACTAATTTTCTGAAGCAAGTGTATTAAAGTTGTTATAAACAAGAAAATTAATATAAAATGGCTGGAAATTATTCAAGAGATGAAAAAGTTGACATGATCATTATTCATGGAGAGACTCGACGTAATGCAACTAAAGCAGAAAGTCTGTATGGACGGAGATATCCAGAAAGAAGACAACCTCCGAGAAACTATTTCGCCCGGTTGGAGCAACAATTTAGAACTGAACTTAATGTAGAAATTGAAGAAAGATTTATTGTGAATGAAGAAACGGAAATTAATGTATTAGTCTTAGTGCATGTTGCCCAACCATTTCGATAAGACAAATTGAACATGAATTACCGGTTTCCAAAGAATCAGCCAGAAAAATTTTAAAGAAACACGGCCATCGTTCTTATAAATATTAGTTGCATCAATTTTTGTATGAGAATGATTATCAACGAAGAATAACCTTTTGTAATTGATTACAGTTACGCCATTTAAGAAATGAGAATTTTATCAAAAACATTTTGTTCACTGATGAATCGAGATTTACAAGCCTTGGGTTATTTAATCGAAACAACATTCGATATTGGGCAATTGATAATCCTCAAATTATGAGACAGGGGCGGTTTCAGGAGCGGTTTGGCTTCAATGTTTGGTTAGGCGTACAGGGCGACCATATCATAGGTCCAATAATTTTTAACGAAACTCTAACTGGACCAAGATATCTAGAATTTCTCCCAAATATAATAGTTCCACAGATTAATCAAATTCCCAATACCAATATTGACGAGGTTTGAACAAGACGGGGCTGGACCACACAATGCTATTATCGTTAGGGATTACTTAAATCAATTATTTCCAGATCGTTGGATTGGGACCCATGGTCGCCTGACTTAACCCCACTCGATGTTTTTATTTGGGCGCATTTGAAAAATAGAGTCTACATGACTGCTCCAACCACAAAGCAAGATCTGGAAGAAAGAGTTCGACACGAAATTGCACAAATACCACCTCAACAATTACAGAATGTTAGACGTGCAACGATAAGTCGCGCTACCAATCATAACGGTGAACAGTTTGAACAATTTTTATAATGGTTTTTTATAATTTAGGTTTTAAATAGTTTATGAATCATTATCTCTGATTAATAAAAGAAATAGCACAGTTCCATTAAAGAAAATTTCATAGGACCCCTACGGAAATGAAAATGAAAATGAAATTTCGTTTTTTTTTTTAATTAAAAATACTAGTACCTATCAGTAATTCAATCAACTCCTTTCTGCTTTACAGACAACTCTACAACTTTACTAATAATTTCCATAGCCTACTTAGTAATTTTCTTACATCGCATTCATCTGACGCGGCCATTTTGAATAAATTAAAAAATTGTTCGTATCTCACTAATTTTTTGGAATTTCTTACATCTGAAAAAACTATTGCACTTAGAAATTTATGCTTAATGAGAAGCCATAAAAAAATATAGTCATTCCATTTAAGAAAAAAAAGTTGATGTCACTTCCGGTTCAATCGGAAGTGATATTTTCATTCCTGTTAGTTTAAAAGTAGCCTATTATTATCTAATTTATTTGTACCAAACACCAAATTTTGAAATACAAAAGCAACCAAAATATTGGAGGTGTACATTGACTCGTGGCCACCCGGTATATATTTGGTACTGGAGAATTATCAATTTGTTTAAGTGTAAAATACGTCCTTAATTTACTTAGACGTATATGTTGATGATATCAGCAAATATATATAAATTGCTGCTCTTAATAGATTCGCTTTTGGAGAAAATCAGAAACTGAGCATATAAAGTAACACGACTTCTGGAACTGGATGCTTATAAAATATTCCCGAGTACCGACTGTCGTAAATTCAGCAGGTTTCACTGGGAACACATGAACTAAATAAAACTACATTTTGAGCAAATTTTACTGTATACTTCATTGCTACAAGTTTCAGCTACTTAATCAAGTTTATATATCTGACCCAGTTTTTATGTGTACTCAGTTAGAGTACACATAAAAAAGTGCGGTTAGCGAATTCCCAAACTGTGTAAGGTATTACAATTCCAAAATATTCTTTAAAGTTTATTGGGTTACATACAAAATTACAGTTGTTTCTATAAATGTGTACTGCTCGTTACTGTATATAAGAAATGTAATGTATAGGTCCCCTTTATCAAATGTTAAGTTATTCTTAGAGAAACTCGAAGCATTATTATACCGGGTACCTACAAAATCGTCGATCATTTTAGCTGGAGATCTTAATATAAATTTTAGTGACTTGGAATCAAATGATACGCAATTGCTAAAATCCCTGCTAACTTCCTTTAATCTCAACATGCATGTCAATTCACCTACTAGAATTTCCCAGCACTCAGCTACAACCATCGACTATTTCTGTAGTAACCTTAGTAAAGAAAATATCTCCTGCCGGGTCATCCCAGCTGCGTTATCAGACCACGAGGCAGTATATTGTTCATTACAGACCTCTTGGAATGCTTGTCAAAAATTCAAATATGGCCGTCTATATAGTGAGACTAATTATAATAGGTTTTATCAAAATTGCCTTGGGTACAACTGGGAGGATCTGCTGAATAGAGCAGAGCCATTTGATGCCTTCTACAGGTATCTTAAACATGCATTCAATGAAGCATTTCCAGTTCAAAAAATTAAACTAAAAAGTAAAAAACCATGGATATCTAAGGGTATAAAAACATCTGCCAAAAATCTAAGATCTCTTCACTATATAAGAAAGTACACCAACGAAGAATTTTTCTTTGAATACTATAATAAATACCGTAATATCTACAGAAAAGTCATCAAACAAGCTAAAGAAAATCATTACAAGTCCAGAATAGAACGAGCCAGTAACGGAGCAAAAGAGAGTTGGGCTATTATAAAAGAACTTAGGGGTAAGAGCCAACCGCCTGTAACATCGTCTTTAAACCCCAATGTTATAAATAACTACTACTGTTCAATCCCAGGCAATCTAATGGAAAACATAATTCCAACAAATGACCCCTTGAGCTACCTTGGAGAAATATACAATCATAAGACCTTATACCTATATAGCACAAACATCGACGAACTTAAAGAAATTATAAGCGACATTAAAAATAAGAAGTCGTCCGGCCTCGACGAAATCTCTGTAAATATATTCGAAAATCTACCAAACTCGGCTCTTTATATATTAGCATCTCTAATAAACGAATCGTTTGAATCCGAACATTTCCATCTTTTTTAAAAACTTCTGTAGTTATTCCACTCTATAAGGGCGGAGAGGTAAATAATTCATCCAACTTCCGACCCATCTCACTAATCCCCACATTAGCAAAAATTCTCGAAAAATTAGTTAAAAAAAGGGTTGTAGAATTTTTGTCCTCCTGCAGCCTACTAAGTGATCAACAATTCGGATTTCAAAAGGAAAAAAGTACAAATGATGCAATGTTCTCATTTATAAGTCAGATTTATACCGAAATCAATAACGGGGAGGCAGCGGCAGCAATTTTCTGCGACTTATCGAAATCCTTTGATTGTGTCCAGCATGAAATATTGTTACGAAAGCTTGAACATTATGGTTTTCGAGGCACTACCCTAAAGTGGTTTCAATCATACCTATCAAACCGTAGCCAAATAGTTAGAAATACAAATTATTCTGATAAACTAAATATAAAGTTTGGAGTACCCCAAGGTTCCGTCCTTGGCCCAATTCTTTTTTTATTGTATATCAACGACCTGACCAAAATTAATATTGAAGGAAAATTCACTTTATTTGCTGACAACACCACCATACTGTGGCACAATAAAGATGATACTGTCCTTCAGCAAACGGTGTCGGCCGATATGAATAAGGTCAAAGAGTGGTGTGACTCCAATTTGCTTTCATTCAACATTAACAAAACAAACATAACTACATTTCACTGCAATTTAACTGACATCTCCGTAGGTAACCATTTTCTTGAAAATAAACCCTGCTCAAAATTTCTTGGACTAAATATTGACTGCAAGTTAAAATTCAACGAACACATTAAAATACTTAGTAACAAACTAGCATCCGGATCCTACGCTATCAGAGTGATCACAAATGAACTGGGTTATGCAGCTGCTAAGACTGCATATTTTTCACTAATCGAATCACACTTAAGGTACGGCATTGCCTTCTGGGGCGCATGTAGTAAATATCTTTTACAAACAATATTGGTACTTCAAAAACGTGCTATTCGCTACCTGCACAAAACTAGAATTCGTGAATCATGTAAGCCACTGTTCTTGACATATGGATTTCTCACTGTGATATCAATTTACATTCTAGAAACAGTTTGTTTAGTTCATAAGCATAAAAGTAATATTATAAATAATTCCTCCATACAATATGTAACTCGGCAAGTCAATAACGTTACTCTGCCAATTCCCAGATCCACTCTAGTCAAAGACTCAATTATTTACAATGGCTATAAGATGTTCAATCACTTACCAAATAACATTAAAGAAATGACCTCAAATACAAACTTCAGAAAGGCGGTTAAAAGACTTTTAATTGTTAAACCCTATTATAATTTAGACGAGTACTATAATGACACATTCTAATTAGGCATTTACTACCTTATCTTATCGTATTTTCTGACTTTTTACATTAACTATTATAATTATTGTATTAAAATTTATATGTAATCTATGTTTTGTATTTATATAATGTAGGTGCACTGTGTAAACTATATATGCTATGGACCTACGCTTATTTACTTTGTTAATGAGAAACTCTTTCTTCTGAACAATAAAGTATATTTTGATTTGATTTGATTTGATTTGATTTGATTTGATTTGATTTGAATAACTCTCAACGAATGCCGCAAATTAGCAACTAGAGGAAAAAACTGCGGTTGGGTATTCGAGTTGTCTAATATCATAATGTATAATATGGTTAAACAAATAAACAACAATGTCTATAATCCAAGAATTACAGGAAAATGGAGCAGGTGGTATGGGCGCAAGAGTTTCGAATACATTTTGGACGTAGTTTCTTTGCTGGAATCAGTTCAAAAGGCACTACCGATTATGAAAATCCATATTAACAGACGGTAACCTGGTCTGATATTGGTTAAAACAATTTTGTTTATAACAAAAGGAAATGTTAGGTTTTTTCAACCAAACAAATTTTTGAACTATTTTTTTATTGATTTCCAACAAGAAATTTTCTTTAACTTTACTCGTAAAGTGGATATTTTCAATGTTATTAATTACTTCCCTCGCATACCGAAGGGAAGTATTGTATTCGAGAAAAAATCACCCTCCGAGATTTTTTCGAATTTTGACGTTTCAGATCACGTGGATTACGAAAATATAGGTTTTTCAATTCCGTCAGTCTGTCTGTCTATTGGTGCATTAACTAAAAAACTACTTGACGGAGAGCAGTCAAATTTGATAGGTAGTTGACGCTACTGTCAGCGAAGAGATGGTTAAACTTTCACTGGAAAATATGAATGAACGAATGAATGAATGAATGAATAGCATTTATTTATCTAAAAGATAATACATGGCAATAGTAAAGTAAATACAATAGTAGATGCACTAATTTAGTGCATGTCTCCCAGTAATGTACAAATATTAATAATAGTGATAATAATAATAATAATTTATGACTAACCTACTATAATAACATGAATAACATAAATAACATAATAATAAGTAATAATATAAACAGCTTACGAATAACATACACTTGCATTTTATATACACATATATACATATACATGCATATATGTACACACATATATATCCATATCTATATTTACATATTTTCCTTTACATACTTAATAAGCTTCGATTTGAATAAACGAATGTTATTAACAGTTTTCAGGTGGTTGGGTAGAGAGTTATATTCAATAATACCTTTATGAAATAGGCTATTGTACGTGAGGGTGTTAGTTGTGTTATTTACATAACAGTTGTTTTTATTCCTAGTGTTATAGGAATGGACTTCATTTACACTCACTAGCCTCGAGGATAAATAATCTGGTACCATCTTATTTAATATTTTGTAAATAAATAACATTGTTTAAATATACATATTCTTTTTTATATCGAGCCAACCTAATATTTCCAACATTGTGTTAATATGTGTAAATTGAATTTACACCTAAGGTGATACGCATGGATTTATTTTGTAGCATCCGTAGCCTGTAACAGTTTACTTGAGATACATATATAATTGACGCACAGTAGGTAAAATGGGGTAAAATAATACTGTTATATAATGTAACTTTAGTGTTTATAGAAATGTGTCTACTAAGTCTATAAAAGTATCCTATTTTTTTACCAATTTTTTTAGAAATATAATCCAGATGATTCTTAAATTTTAAATTCCTATCTATTAATAATCCCGGGTATTTAATGTCATCTTGAAAATCTAGCTCCTTATTGCCAATTTTGACTTTTATTTGTAAATTACAAAAGTTTTTATAAGCCCAGTCGGATCCTACAGGGTGGACCGTCTAAAGAGAATAAATAATGAAAAAAAAAATTTTTTTCCTCAAATTTAAAATTTTCACTTTTCATTTTCTTTTCATTTCATCACACGCTAAACCTATTTCAGAAAAAAAAATTTTTTTTTTACCAACATTTTTTAAAAATGTTTTACCACTAAAATAGATGGAAAAATTTTTACTTTGCTAAAATTTAAAATTTCCACGTTTCATAGCGTTCTAAACCTATTTAAAAAAAAAAAAAAATTTCGTTACTATTTTTGAAAAAATTTTACCACTAAAATAGATGGACATTTTTCTTTGTTCAAATTTAAAATTTCCAGGTTTCCATGGCAACCCATTCAAGCAAATTTAAAATTTTTTTTGAAAAAATTTTTAATCTATTTATTACTATAGAAAATTGAAGAAACGATGAAAATTATTTTTGCTCAAATTTAAAATTTCCACGTTTCATGACATTCCAAACCTATTTCGGAAATAAAATTGCAACATTTTTTTACCATTTTGGAAAAAAAATTACCACTGGATAGACGGAATTTTTTTTTTTCAAACTTAAAATTTTCATTCTAAACCTATTTCAGAAAAAAAAATTTGAACATTTTTTTCACCATTTTTGAAAAATTTTTTGCCACTAGAATAGATGGAATTTTTTTTCTCTGCTCAAATTTAAAATTTTCACGTTTCATGGCATTCTAAACCTAGGTACTTCGAAAAAAAAAAAATTGAAAATTTTTTTACCAACATTTTTGAAAAATTTCAATAAAATGAAATTTTTTAACCACCAGTATACTTCCACTCCACTACGTGAATGTGGAATTGAAAATGTGACAGATGGCAATAATATTTGGGATATGCACCTACTATACTTTTATTGAAAATGTACAGGGTGGTCAGCCCAAGAAATAATTCAGTCATGGTGGACATTTGTAAAGGTATTTGCACAAGCCTTCCATATTTGGCACCTGTTATTTAGTGTTGAACTTTTGCTGTTGGATGAACACTCTAATTTTTTACACCAAAACTTATCAGGTTTTCTTTGTAATAATAATAGTGATAACTATATTCCGATTAATATTTTCAAGGTCATTTCATAATTATTAATTTTTTAGAGTGACCGCGATGCACAAATAAAGAGGAAAGTTCTGTGTAAATAGCTTTACCGATTTTTTTTTAAATTGAAAAATCGCCAATTTCTCGTATAATAAAAAAATGGTTTTTTAAAAACGGAATATTTTATATCTTTAGACATTGCGTATGAACTTTCAAAATATGAAATTGACGATTTATAATATTATACCTCATAGTGACCACTTCTCTTCGACGATTTTTGAAAGTTGTCATACACAGAGTAATGTGTAAAGAACTTTAACATTTTTTTCGTGAAGTTATTTTAAGAAAAACAAAAGCTATGTAAATATAGGTTCTATTTTTTTTTTATTTACAAAACTACAACAAATTTAAGCTTAATTGAATTAGTAACCAATTTTACATAAAAATGAACTAAAGAAAACAAAACTATTGCCTATAACAGTTATTCAAAAAGTCGTCCTTGAGCTCGAATGCAAGCATGATGCCTGCGAACCAATGAGTCGTAAACACGCTCTATTGTTGCACCATCTTGATGAAATTCATTAAATCCAGCTGTTATTTGGTCAAATAATTATTTACGTGTGTTTAGTTCGACACTGTAAACCAAGTGCTCCGAATGACCCCAAGGAAAAATCCGAAGAGTTTAAGTCGGGAAACTTTGGAGGGCCAAGCAATAAAACCTCCGCGACCAATACACCGTTCAGGAAAATGTGCTTGCAATCATTGAATTATGTGTCTTCCATAGTGAGCTGGAGCATCATCATGTTGAAACCATATTTGTTGACGATCAATAAGCGGAAAATGCTCAATCCTCTCAAATAGCGTTTCATCTAGAAAAGTTTGATAGTGTACTGGGTTTAGCCTGTGTGGAAAAAATTCTAATTCAATTTACAGATGCCAGCCAAAGAATTCACACTTAAACGGTTATTATGAGTGCTATTAATACTATTCTTAGTAAATTGGGGCTCATCTATCCATAATATTCCAGTTAAAAATATTGGATATCGGAAATTTTTTGTAACAACCAAGTACGAAAATCTGCACGCTGCGCGCCGACTGTAATCTTCTTGTTGTAATTCCTGGACGCGTTAAATGTGCTGGAGGTGTAACTATTCGCGATGTAGTGTTCGCCATACCACATTTTGAGAAAGTGTTGCAATGCGTCTAGTGCTCACTGCAGGGTTGTCCAATATTTCATCAATTACATTTCTTTCGTAACTAATATTATCTTCTCTAGCGTTATTACCTCTAATATTACGTGGAACAACAAGTGAACCAGTATGCTTTAGATGTTGAAAGGTGCCGCTGAAAACTCTGTAAGAAGGTCGACGTCTATGTGGAAACCTTAAGTGGTAGTTTTCAGACGCCTGAAGACCGTTATTATCACAGTACCCATACACATAAACAATATCTGCATATTCAACTGCACCAGACTCATTCATTTTGTTGACTGTCAATTAGTTATAATTTTCTGCTAAATTGTGTTCTTCATTTCCATGATAACAACACATTCAGCTTTGAATAAGAAATTTAAATCCGTTGTTAGTCTGTAACTAAAAAAATAGGACCTATATTTACATAACTTTCTTTCTTAAAATTACGCGAACAAGATGCCAAATATTTTTACACCTGTTATAAATCACCCTGTATATGGATTTCGGCGTGTAGGTAATTGATTGCTGAAACATTTTAAGTCAATACATACCGAGGCACAAAGTCGAACCTAATTCTAGTGACTATTAAAATTATTATAATTTTAAACCGTCATAGCTCAATTTTTTCGAATGGAACAATCAGTTATTTTATCATTAAGTAACTCAACGGGACGTTACCTGAGAATACCACGACAGAATAACGACCCATCTCTAGTTAGCAGACTGTTGTAAACATTATTTACAATTGCGAAGATTCGGTTATGTTCATCAAAATGAAAACATTGTGAAACTAGACTACATACACTTAGGGCACATAAAAAAGGCCAGAAAAACCGGACTAAAAAATGTCTCGTTAGTGCAAGTACTAAAAATTTAAAAGTATTGTATTTGGTAAATATATAGCTATTTGGTACGGCGACAAATAAAATAAAGAACTCTCCCAAACAGCACAACTACCTCCAGTGAACATCCACTCGATGTCCAGTGGGCGTCCTTTTTTGCCCAGAGGACATTCATTGGACGTCCAGTGGATGTCCTGTTGTTACAAAAATCTATATCCACTGGACGTCCATAACACGTCCATCACAGGACATACTTGGCATAACATGGACGGTTAGTGGAAGTCCAGAAGCAGCAAAAATCTGCATCCAGTGGACGTTCATAACATGCCCATATATGGGCTATATCTTAATAGTGGTAGTTGGTAAGATTTATATTACCATGTCTTACTATGTAGGAACATTGGACTAAATAAACAAGTTTTATATAAAAAAAGTTGTGAAAATTGAAATTTAAAATTTTGGTCAAAAGATAAAACTTAAAATGTAAACAATCTAAATTTCAAAGAAATTTCAAATCTGTCGAGAACTATTCCTTCAGAACGCGGAAAAAAATTATTTTGAATTTGCACCTTCTCTTCACACATTTCAATCACAGTGTAGAGGTGTTTTAAAATCTCACGAACTGTGACCTTCATATGCGCAGAGACATAATCCCTCCTGTCGACTCAGTTACACTTCTTAAAAATATTATATTTATTGTTTATAATTTATCTCGAGCTCTTGCTTATGTATCCAGCAAGGCAGCCTCCAGTGTCTTCCAAAAAATACTTATAACGCAAAATAAACTTTGCCTTTTGCGCATTTCGCGGCTCATGAGATTCTGAAACACCTCTATCAAAGCTTCTCCATTTAGCATTTGTTAGCTATGTTTTAAAATATTGACTTGGGTCCCATACTATAACTAGATAGTAAATCTAAATTATCCACGGTATGCCATCAATAAAATATGGTCCATATTATATTTCCAGTAGAGAAGTTTAAACATATGCTGCTGTCAAATTAAAGATTAACTAAAACAATGAGTTATAAAATACCCCGCTCTCCCATCTATACGTAAGCGGCAAATCTTTGAGGTTTTTCATGTGGTTACATATGTAGCCAACTATACATATGGATCTGAGTACGCTCCTCATAAACTGTGAAATGGCGCTCTAAAATACGGCTCTGGTCATAATTGACCCGATCGACACGTAATTATTCTATGTGACATTATAAAATACAATAAAAGACTTTTTAAATATGCTCTATTCATTCTTTTTTTGTAATATGTTTGCTATTAAAAATACAAAAAAACCAACACTATTTTTAAGAAAGTAAAAAAATATGAAACCAATATGAACAGTTAAAAGATTTAAATAACCGATTTGTCAGACGAGATTTTCAGATCACCTGGGTATAAACTCTATCTACAATGTATCTAAATGTAATAAAATTCAGGAAGTATGCATTTGGGAGTCGTTTACTCCCTTCAAGTCAATTTCCAATCTTACTTCTAAAATCTTACACTCACCATAAATATTGCGGAATTTATAAGGTAGGCTTTTAACAAACTGAAGTACGGTTCCCATCTGCTGTTTACGGCTAGCCTTTTTAAAAAATAAATATAATTTTCTTAATTCTTAGGGGAGGTGGTGAATTCTCTGTGTATGATAGAAATTAGCGTTTGCTTTTCCTGTTTCATACATAATTTTCTTAAATAGTTTAAGACTCCGACTGATAATTATCTACATGTTTATGAATATTGTAATATTGCTTGGTTCTTGATAAAAACAAAATAGATTGGAAATTTGACATTATTTTGTTTACAGCTTTAATTACGTTTAGAAAAGTTACTACAAGACGTTTCTAAATCTATTGACTTGAAGAATAAATTAAAGCGAAATCCTTCTTTAATATACAGTGAAGAGAAACGAATTTGAAACGAATTATTTGTTTTGGGAAGGTCGCTTTTATCTATTAAAAATACATATTTTCCTTCCATGTTTCATTTCTGACCATCATTTAGTTTCGGTGCTCTAAAAATTGAAAGGAATCAGATTATACAGGTTTGGTGACAATATTTTTGAAACTGAGCGATCTAAGGCAGATTACGTTTGGGCAGAAGGATTTCAAACGGACACATTCAATACAGGAATCAGAAGTGGAGGCAGCCATATAAAAACTGGCAAAGGCAGGAGGTAAAAAATATGAGGTAAAATGAATTTGGTCTCTTGTCTCAAGACGTGTATAAGAAAAATATGTAGTTTCGAATGATGACGTTATTAGAATTCGTTTAAATGGCATTCCCCTATTTACTGTTGTTCAAATGACAATAACAATCCCACAGCTAACATAAATGTTTCGGGATCAAAACAGTTGAACATTAGGAAAGAAACATCGACAATTCTGTTCCTGTCAAATTTTATGTTCGCTACGATCATATTTATATATAATAAAATGGACTTAGGTGAACATGTTTGTGGTGTATTCTTCGATCTGTCTAAGGCCTTTGATACGGTCGATAAAGATTTTGTGGCCCAAAAATTACAAGGCTTGGGAATATTTGATCCACTAAATAGCTGGATCGTTTCTTATTTAACTAATAGAAAAATTGTTGTGAAAATAGGTTCAACTTTGTCTAATAAAAATGATATTGACATTGGAACTCCACAAGGTAGTGTGTTAGGACCATTAATATTTTTATTATATGTGAACGATCTACCAGCTCACATTTCTCAAGGCAAAATTTTTATGTACGCTGATGACACCACAATAATGATTTCTGATCCGGATCCTTCTGAATTACATCGTAGGGTATCAATTGCATTAAATGAATTTAATATATGATGCTGTAATAATCGCTTGATAATTAATCATGACAAAACTGTTGTAGTAGATTTTAGCAGAAATCGATATAACCCTAAGTTAAATTTTAATTTTAATGGCTTTACACTTGCTTGTAGTGAACAAGTAAAATTCTTAGGTATCACTCTTGATCGAAATTTTAATTTTTATAATCAAATTGATGTAGTGTGCTGCAAATTAAATAAAGATTTTTATGTCATTAACTCTCTAAAAAGTGTGCTTAACAGAGATGCACTTATAAATGTGTACCATGCCGTCATTTACTCTCATATAGCTTACAGCATTAATGAATGGGGGCAATCAAGCGATATCAATAGGGTCTTTGTTATTCAAAAAAGGGTAATTAGACTTATGTTTGACTTACCCTACCGTGAATCGTGCAGGGAGACATTTAAAAACGCACAATTATTTACTGTGACATCGATTTACCTCTTGAAATTGTTGACCTTCGTTCATATTAATAAAAGTAAACTTCAAGTCAACGGTGACTTTCATGCCAACAGCACTAGAGGGCGGAACAGAATGTGCACGATAAGGCACGATCATGAGTATTTCAAAAAATCTCCTAACTATGCTGGCACAACTCTATACAATAAGCTGCCATTGGAAATACAAATGTCGAAGTCTTGTGAGGTTTAAAAAAAAAAGCTGAAGGCTTTGTTATTGACTGGTGCATTTTATAATATTCAAGAGTTCATACATTCTTGCTCTAGTTAAGTGAATGTAGGGTACGATTTTATTCTTTTATCTTTTGTTTATTATCTGTTTGCACTATACTGTCCATTTGCATGTATTGTTTGTTGTATCTGTTATTTATTTGTTATATATTATTTATGTATTTTGTACTTAAATGCTTAGTGTGTTATTATCATATTTACATTTGTACACTATTATTTTACCATTTCTGTTGACCTGCCACATATACAAACTATGTATCTAAAGTGGTTAATAAAGATTATTATTATTATTATTATTATCATAATGTTTACCAACTAGAGAGCGGAACAAAATTCAGCAAAACTTGTGTTTTTTACGTTTACCATAGAAACCATGTAATTCTATGGTTCTTTCTAAGAAATTTCAATTAAATTATTTGTATTATCTCAAAAAGTATTGTGTTTTGTATAAAACATATTAGGTTAAATTTATTCCTTAGGTCATGTCCTATCACATTTCCAAAGGAATGCGTCGAATTACCAGTAACCCTGTATATTCTCCAATGAAATTTTCTGACAATGTTTTATAGTTATTTTGACAGCAACAAGATCTACCACGAATAAACAGTTGCCACTCGAAACAAATTGCGGGCAATAAAACGTTATTGACATAAAAATGTAGATTCTTGATAAATAAAATTAACCGCTCCTAGTTACACATTTCTGTGAAAAATTTCAATTTTAACGAGGATACCAAACTGTTGTCACTTACTGAATAATGTATTTGTAAACAAATGCCAGAACTTAAGTGGAATTAACAAGTATTGACATAAAAATATAAAATACGTCTTTTGCGACAGTTTTGATGGACAGAAGTGAACAATAATGACTTTTGTCCAATCATGTTAATAGTGCACATAATTGCATCGGAGTTAGAACAATATTTCCGTAAGTAGCAAAAACGTCCCTAATTTCATTAATGCAGAGCTACAACAATGTAGGAATTAATTGGAAGCAAATTTCCTGAAAATTATGGCCACAATTGTCATAAAGTTTATAGCCTGTGAATAATTCGTTTTGGTAGGAATGGCAGTTATAGCTTCAAACTGCTAGTTTAATGGTTTGTTACAAAAAATTATTTTTGGTTCATTTTTATTCAAGTGGACTTTTAGTGTCGTAAGACCGTTAAGACTAACGAAGAAAACAGAAACAAAAAAAAAATGAAAGCCTATACTCTATATTATGTGCTTACGTTATAGTTGTCTACAAATATTTAATCAAATAAAAAAAGCCATAAAAAATCAACCATAAATTACTACCTTGTTAACTCCCACAGAGCCGTACTTGTGATTTAGGATTTATTTAGAAAAAAATCGTAAGTGAGTTTGAAATTCTATCAGTACAGGTATTTTTTGTACCAATTTTGTTGATGTTTGAACCACATTCAATTCACATATAACATACAGAATGGAATCAATTAAAAATTTTGAAAAAATTCATGCATATGGTAATCCCAAAGACCTGTAGCCTCAGTTTTTGTAGCTCTATTGGGCCCCACTAAGGCCCTTAAAAATATTTTTAAATTTTTTAGTCGAATATTTTTGTTTGTGATCAAGAGGTGCGGACAATTTTATTTCATCGCATTATTTGCGACCAAATCGAGCAATTTTTAAGGTATTTTAAAAATTTCCAAACCCCTTGCGTCAGGCCCAAAATTCAATGTTTTCATTTTTTAACGAAAATTCACGTTAATTAGATGGTAGGAGTGTGGCTTTGAGAGCTTGGATAATGAATCAATCCCTGGGACAATGGACATTCCCTGGAACTAAAAGTCACCCCTTTAGGGTAAAGAGATACCCAAAGACCACCTTCTTTCGTAAAATGTTGTCCTGTTGGGGTCGACTAGAGTTGCGAAACTAGATAGCGTTTATCATCGACAGTTCGATAGTTCTTTTAGCACACTATCGATATATCGATTATTCTATCGAACACTGAAATACTATCGATATGACCATTAGCATAAAGTTAGGTTAGGTACCAAGAATGATTTCATTATCGGAAAGAGCGAAAAGTTAAGGAAAGCTAAAATAGTAAATTACCTATTTTTTGGCTTCAATTTAAACAATGGTGTAAATATTATAATACATTTATTATCATTAAAAACACATTAAAGTTCTCATAGATATAGGTATATAAGAAATAAATAAGGATTCTGTAAAATAAAGAAAATTAATATTAACTAATGGACATAATATGTGATATAAATATAAACTTAACATGCCAACTAAACAAGTTACGCCTCCGTTGTTTTAGGACAAAGTTGACACTTGACAGAACACAGTTACAGTTCAATTTAAAACAGCACTGCCGCCAACCGGCCAATCATGATAATAGAACAATTCCCTGTCCCAAGTCAGACTGGTTCGGAAATGTGATGTGATCGAATTACAATTGCACAGATTCGCCACACACCTTCTTGCTTGCCTTGTAGTACCAAGACCACATCACAAACTATCGATGATAAATACACAATATTGTTGCGTATTTCCACCTCTTAGGAAACATCCAGTATGAATCCGTGGGTTCTAAATAATTTTAACAAGAGATAAACACTAACGCTTTATTTAATAATTTACTGAATACACAAACTAACTTATTTAACCAAAATAAGCTTTACACTTTATTTACTTTATATTTAATCTCACTTTTTCGCTATATTTCACTTTAATAAACTTCTTTTAATAAACTTCCCCTCTGCACCGGTAATCGCGCCTTACGTACTCCGACATTGCCTCTAGATCCATCTAGAAACAATCAAGAATCTTCTCTCACCACACTCCAGAAAACTCCATCTCCTTCTACAAGTTTCCAGTCAATCACTATTAGGCATAGGCGTATCAATCTCCAGTTCCAATGGTGTGTAATTCATAACAATATCGATTAATCGATATTATCGACAGAAAGCGCTTACTATCGATACATCGATAATTACTATCGATGTTTTCGCAACTCTAGAGTCGACCTGATCGTTACCAGGTAAGCGTGGTGCTACTGGCGCCCATCAGAAATAAATTGGTAGCATTCGCGCTAATTATTTCGTGCTGGGGATTGTCGCCATCAAAACGCGATCGACGTCGACAAAGGTACCTACATAAGTATGCACAATCTACATTAAATACACAACATGTAAGTCTACAGAATTTTGTACAATCACGTATTGTTTATAAATAATACAGTGCATTTATTGCATCAAACTAGATTCATCTATATTTTTATTTTATTATTCTTGGTTTAAATGTGACCTTTATACAAGAGGCAATCAAACAGGGATATACCGGGTGAGTCACGAATTGCGCTCGCCCCGATATTTCCTACAATATTTGGAATAGAAAATTGAAATTTGGAGGCCTTATTACACGACTAAAATGCCATCTTTTCAATAAAAAATCAAGTTTGGTGCACATCCGGTTTGACCGGAAATGCCCACAACTTTCGATTTTTAAATGGAACACCCTATATATTTTTACATTTTTGGAATCTAGAGGAAATTTTGAATACAATACATCCATTTTGGTCACTTTTCGATAAACATTAAAACTTTTATTAAAAAATCTATTTCTGAATCCAGCGTGCCGTGGTGCCCAAAATATATTTTAGTTTGTGTGCTACGTTACTATAAAAATAAAAAGAGCAATATGATTGCATTACTTAATTCTCTAGAGGCGTTTAAAATTTTTAAATGTGAATTTTACCCACTAACTCGGTTTTTTTAAATGGGAATTTAATCGTTCACCAACATTTTTAAAAACCTCATTTTCATACGAATCTAATGATACCAAAATTTTGAAAATCCGCTCAGAAATATTTGAGATTTCAGCCAAAATACAATGCAACCAAGCTTTTAGAAACATGCGGCTAATAGATAATAGATTAGTGGGCTTTGGAAACTAAAATGGCACATTTCTGTGTAAATCTGGTAACCTAATAACATTGGAAAAATCATAGTAGCCATTGAATGTAATAAAACAATATCAGCTGTCAGACAGACTCGTGTAGTTATAGGCAATCTTGAGCTATCAAACATTTAATAATTGTGAGCGCAAAGAACGTTACAATTAAGTTTCGCATAGGTGTGTGGAGGTAAACACAATTACATCCACAATAGTAGAGTGCTCGCGTTGACAAAAGTCGCTTAGTTTTCGATCCTGTTGGCACTTTTAGAGTAAAATGTATGACCTTGTCAGATATGTTACTTATGCCCTGTGGATTACGAATCCACTTGTCGTCAAAGAATCGTCATGAATATAAAGGCGCAAATCAAAATTTTCTAATTAACTACACCACGCGATAGAGTCAATCATGAAGCGTATTTTATCCAAAAATCATTAAATTCTCTGTAGAATTTCTATTTTTTAAATAAATAAGGAAACGAACTTTTGCATAGGCTTATATGGCAGTAAAAATCAAAAATTTCCATTTTCTCTGTTCGACTACGGCTGAAAATTAATTATTTTTCGTCTACTTTTCCATTCCCACGACGATATCTCCCAAACTATTATATTTATCAAAAAAATATATTCTTTATAAAATATTTGCCATATATTCCAGATTACAATGGTTTTTAAATCAGATTTTTTGAGAATTTAATAACCAAAATATTTAATAATGTGTAGCGTGATATCAATTTTCGAAGCTTATCAGCGGCATGCGTTCGTTGCAAATTCTCGCTCTCCCACTCTTTAAAACTGTTTCAACACACCCCACTTCGCACCCGCTCTGACCTACCGTTAGATAGATTGGCCCATAGTAGCTCTCGTGGTTCATAATATTTTGAAATTTATATCTTGAAAATGATTATTACTATGAAATAAATGTAAGTATATTTGTAAAATATTAATTCAGTGTTACATGGACTTACATAAAAATTATGGCCTGCCTAAAATTATTGTGTAATAGATTAACACATTATAAAAAACTCCCTATAGTTCACTGTTTGCAAGATACTTTCAGCTGGTATGTATTTTAAATTTTCTACCATATAGGTAACTGATGTATATGCTTTTTAGAAGAAATTAAAATGAAAAGTACTACTGATAGCACAAGTTCTGAAAGGGAGATTGAGAAAAATATAATTTAATTTAAAACAGATTCGTAACATATTAGCTTAATTTCTATGAAACCGGGCCCTGTAATCAAAGGTTTTGAGAAATCGTTTGCAACATTTACTGATTATTTAAAAATATATGAAAAAATAAGTAACCAAGGAGAAGATATCCTAGCACTATGTCATTCAAAAAAACAAACAATTTTGACTGGCTTGGCACCGAAATTGCTATTCTAGTTTTACTAGCCAAAGAAATATAGAACATTTAAGAAGATAAATAGAGAAAAAAATTGAAAAGAGTTCAGATGGATCCAATGCCTGTCCATCAACTTTTTCCTATGTGTATTTTCGTAAAATAATTTTTTTAAATAGAGAAATGTACTTTTGTCAGAAGTACAACAATAAAGCTTTCTCAAGTAATGACCACGGAACCAGAAAGAAAAGTAAGACTACTAGCCCACCAGAATCCCATAATTTTCGAAAAAATTTGTGCTAACGATTTAATACCTATGGAAATTGAATATCATATTTCATGTTTCTAAAGTCGCTATATAAAATGCAGAGGTCTATCTAACAATAAAAATAAAAGTGGAAAACGGACAGACAACGAACGGAGGTCTACTAAAATATGTAAAATTTTTGAGAAACGGTTTTTAAAGCAAAAAGGGTATGATATGTCGTCAATTTATGATGAGAAGTATCTAGAATGGATAGATATAGGTCTAAAAGAGAGATCAGTAGACTACTTATAAATACATTTACCGACAAAGGAGTCAAAATTGTTAAATCTACAAAGAGAAACAAAAAAATATGTTAATTCAGAAAACGAGGCATGAAACTTTGCATTTTCTATTGTGACTTTAGAAATATTAAACAAGATATTTAGTTTCTATAGCATTTAAATCGTTAGCACAAATTCTTTAGAAAATTATGGGATTTTGGTGGGCTAATAGTCTTATTTTTCTTTCTGTGTTCCTGGTCATTACTTGAGATAGCTATTTTATTGAAAAAAAAAATCATTTTACGCAAGGACACGCCTGAAGTAGTTATTGGACATGCACTCCATCCATCTGAACTGTTTTTAATTTTTTTCTCTTTCTCCATTTTTCTCCTTCAATGTTCCATATTTCTTTTGCTAGTAAAACTAGAACAGCAATTTTGGTGCCAAACCAAACAGCCAAAATGATTTGTTTTTCGAAATCGCATAGTTCTAGAATATACATCATCTTCTCTTTGGTTACTTATTTTTTCACGGAGTTTTAAACAATCAATAAATATTGCAAAGGATTTATCAAAACCTTTGTTTACAGGGCCCGGTTTCATACAATTTAAGCATAATATTTTACGAATCTGTTTTTCTTTAAATTTTATTTTTGTCTCAATCTCACTTTCCGAACTTGCGCTATGAGTAGTACTTCCATTTTCATTTCTTCTTCAGTTACCTATATGGTAGAAAATTCTGTTAAAAAAATACATACCAGCTGAAAGTATCTTGCTAACATCGAACTGCCGAGTTTCTTATAACGTGTTGATACATTACACAAAAATTTTATGTAAGGCGAAATAACACTGAATTAATTATTAAATAAACAAATATACCTACTTATATAATTCATTCCATAGTAATAATTTTCAAGATATAAATTTCATTAATATGAACCACGAGAGTTACCATGCGCGAATCTATCTTACGATAGACCATTGCGGGTGCGAAGTGGAGTGTGTTGAAACAGTTTTAAAGAGTGGGAGAGCGAGAATCTTTAACGAACGCATGCCGCTGATAAGCTTCGAAAATTGATATCACGCTACACATTATTAAATATCATAGTTATTAAATTCTCAAAAAAATTGATTTAAAAACCATTGCAATCTAGAAAATATGGCAAATATTTTATAAAGAATATATTTTTTTGATAAATATAATAGTTTGGGAGATATCGTCGTGGAAATGAAAAAGTAGACGAAAAATAATTAATTTTCAGCCGTAGTCGAACAGAGAAAATGAGGATTTTTGATTTTTACTGCCATATAAGCCTATGTAAAAGTTCGTTTCTTTATTTATTTTAAAAATAGAAATTCTACAGAGAATTTAATGATTTTTGGATAAAATACGCTTCATGATTGACTCTATCGCGTGGTGTGGTTAGTTAGAAAATTTTGATTTGTGCCCTTATATTCGTGACGATTTTTTGACGACAAGTGGATTCATAATCTACAGGGCATAAGTAACATATCTGGTAAGGTCATATATTTTACTCTAAAAGTGCCAACGGGGGGAAAGATAGAAATTAATTTGCACTCTACTACAAGGACATTTGCAATAGAATGCGACATCAGTTCAGTTTTCAGAGTGTTATTTAAATGAACATAAATATCGGGCCTATAAATAAATAAAAATCAATTCCGTTTGAACAATTAAACTTAAACTAGGTAACAGTAGGTATATAATTAATATAATTAAACCATAAATTGACATTGACAATTGGCTACTATGATTTTTCCAATTTTATTAGGTTACCAGATTTACACAGAAATGTGCCATTTTAGTTTCCAAAGCCCACTAATCTATTATCTATTAGCCGCATGTTTCTAAAAGCTTGGTTGCATTGTATTTTGGCTGAAATCTCAAATATTTCTGAGCGGATTTTCAAAATTTTGGTATCATTAGATTCGTATGAAAATGAGGTTTTTAAAAATGTTGGTGAACGATTAAATTCCCATTTAAAAAAACCGAGTTAGTGGGTAAAAATCACATTTAAAAATTTTAAACGCCTCTAGAGAATTAAGTAATGCAATCATATTGCTCATTTTATTTTTATAGTAACGTAGCACACAAACTAAAATATATTTTGGGCACCACAGCACTCTGGATTCAGAAATAGATTTTTTAATAAAATTTTTAATGTTTATCAAAAAGTGACCAAAATGGATGTATTGTATTCAAAATTTCCTCCAGATTCCAAAATTGTAAAAATATATAGGATGTTCTATTTAAAAATCGAAAGTTGTGGGCATTTCCTGTCAAACCGGATGTGCACCAAACTTGATTTTTTATTGAAAAGATGGCATTTTAGTCGTGTAATACGGCCTCCAAATTTCAATTTTCTATTCCAAATATTTCAGGAAATATCGGGGCGAGCGCAATTCGTGACTCACCCGGTATTTTAATGTACCCTCATGCATTAATGTTTAATGTAAGTACCGATAGTAATTTATTCTACCCTGGCTAATGACATCAATACTTCAGTAGGCTTAGATTGCTCCGTAGGTCTTAAGAAATATCGTGGTATTATCATTGTAAGTTCATTACATATATTTAATGCACATAAAAAATCTCAAGACTGCTGATAGATGGGAGAGCGGGGCAGGCTCTTTTTTGCAGAAACTGCGAAACTTGTAAATCATAAACATAATATGTTACTTAATACATAGAACAACATGGTTCTCATGTAAAGTATGTTCTGGCATGATGAAAGTAAGAAGTTAACGGAAACACACCTGTTTGAATTATAATTTAAAATTATTTTGATATAGTTACCCAACTCCCTCCTACCGAAAGTATTTTACAATTTAACGGTTTACATCAAGTATGTAAACCCTACCCACGACGACAGAATCGAACTTAATATTGTCAGTGTATTAGGGAATATTGAATACGTCAAGGCTCCATAAATATATAAGATATTATTCTTATCTTGATACAAGCAAACCAGAGTAAATTTTTTAAATTTGTCACTGTACCAAATAACTATTTATTTACCAAAGACAATATTTCTAAATTTCTACTATTATGCACAAAAATTTTAAGTGCGGGTCTGTGACATAGTTCTTATGCTAAGGAAACAGTGATTTATAGCCGGATTTTATGGCTTTTTTAAGGCCCCTCTACACAATGGCCCATCACAATGGGCCATTACGATGGCCAATCATCGGCCATCGCCATGTGAGGCCATTGCTACCGTCCATACGGTGGCCCATCTTCGAGTATCACGGTAGTCGAGGATGGACCTGGACGCTGATACGGTTGCGGCTTCTGTCGTTTATCTACTTAGCACATATAACTATTACTTACATGTGCACAACAGAAAAGTAATTAACAAGAAATGGCAAAAAAGAAGGTGGTGGATGTTAAGTATTCACCGCAACAGAACAAGGTAAGTGTACTTATATATAAATGTCGTTGTACCTAACAACATAATCACAAACTGTAAAAAAGGTTACTCATTTAAGTTAATTCTATATATGTTTTTTTTTCAGGCAAAGCATGGCTAACCAATTTTTTGAGCTTCTCGCAGAACCATCTGGAGAATTCCGTAACTTCGTTCATATGTCCGACAGCAACTTTGAGTACCTTATACAAAAAATATCCCCAGTTATTGCAAAGCAAAACACACATTGGAGGGAATGTCTACCAGTGAAAGTACGGCTCGCTGTAACATTGAGGTTCTTAGCGACTGGAGACAGCTATAGAAGTTTACATTATTTGTTTAAAATTTCAAGCCAGATTATATCGAAAATAGTTCCAGAAGTATGTTTAGCAATAAATGAAGCCCTAAAGGATTTAATTAAGGTAAATAAAACACTTATTATTATAACTTTTTTTTATTAGACATAATTATTAGACATAATATCTTTATTGTGTATCTAAATTTGCATCAATATAAGCTTCATATAAAATATCATGTGATTCTGCGATTGTTTGAGAAATTTGGGTAGAATGGTTCGGTATAAGGGTAGTTACATCAGATGACTGGTTTGGATGTGACTGTTGAATGTACTTAGAAAAAATTTGAGGTGAGGGAACATTGTGTATTTGAACTTGTGAAGAAAGTGAACCGAGCGATGTTGACGCTGAAGGCGAAGGTGGAGCGTATGTACTATATGTAGATGAGGAATCGTTGGGAGATGGTGAACAAGGAGCAGTGAATGAAGATGAAGGACGGTTGGGAAATTGGATTTGTGATGAGGAACTAGGTAGTGAAAGATATCTGCGGCGTCTATTCAGTAAAAGTCCGTCGATGTCATACATTATTTCTTGTCTTTCGTTATCTGAATACTGTCTAAGTTTCTTCGCTACAAGTCGCCCGTACAGATCGCAATCGTCTTCTTTATTTTCTTGTTTATTGGTGAGAATGCTATCTAAAGTATTTAAAGCGTGTTTCATTTGTTTGTTTGCTTGTTGTAATTCAGGTGGGTTAGCAGAGCGACGCCTTTGCACTGGAATATTGGGTGTGTTTGGAGCGGGTACAGGTGTGCTAGGAGTGTTTACAGGTGTGTTTGGAGTAGTTACACTATCCGCTTTCTCATTATCAGAGCGACGACTTTGCACTGTAATATTATCCTGTTCTTCTTCAGTTTGAGAGTCTTGCTCCAGCACCTAAAAGAAAAAGTTTTGGTTTCTATTAAAGCATAACATTAATTCGCTATTTTAATCTTTCCAGATCCCTACAACCCCAGAAGAGTGGCTTGCTAAGGCAGAAGGATTCAGGTTTCCACATTGTGTGGGCGCTTTGGATGGGAAACATGTACCGATACGATGTCCAGCTGAAACTGGATCTGAATACTTCAATTACAAAGGAGGTTTCAGCATTGTTCTTTTAGCATTGGTAGACAGTGATTATTGTTTTATATTTGCTGATATAGGTTCTCAAGGACGCATTAGTGACGGCGGTGTATTTAATCAAAGTGGATTAAAGGAAAAAATTACAACAAACAGTTTAAATTTACCACCTCCTTCTCAACTACCAAATAGTGATATTTATCTGCCGTATGTATTTTTGGCTGATGGGGCCTTTGCTCTTAGTAAACATATAATGAAGCCATTTCCAGGACACCATGAAGTAGGAACCCCAAAAAGAATTTTCAATCAACAACTTTCTCGTTCTCGTGTAATTGTTGAAAATACATTTGGAATCTGGTCTGGAGTGTTTCAAGTTTTTAAAAAACCGATAGCTCTTGATGTTGTTAAAGCCTCAATTATCACAATGACATGTGTATTATTACACAACTTCTTAAGAAAGAGTAAAACTTCGCGAAATATTTATACTCCCTCAGGTGCACTTGACGCTTACGTAAATGAAGTATTAGAACGCCCGGGTACTTGGAGAAACAATGAAAGTACTGCTTTGGCACCTTTACAATCTCTCCCACGTAGGGCTACAAGAAACGCACTCCAAACAAGATTAGATTTTGTTAATTATTTTTCTCAAAATAAATAGGTAACGTGAAGCGATTTTAGATAATTTACTGTCCAACTGGTATTATATTTTTGTTTTTGATATTTAACAAACACTGTTTAAACTTAATAAGTACCATATTATATGATATAACATTGTGTTAAAACTTGTGTCAAAATAAAATTATTTTTTTTTACTACCATGCTTATTTACTTACCCTGTTTTGTGTATTCATAACGCTTGCGCATTCATAGATATCTCTTAGAAAAACTTCCATAGCATCGTAAAAGACCCATATAGGTTTGTAAACCTCATCCACCCCTGCTCCTGAGCGTATAGATGCTTTTTTTTTCTTTAAATGTGTTCTGAACGCTGTCATCAATGTTTCCTTTTTTTTCTTCAGCTCAGCTGCTGGAATGCCGATAATATTAGAAATTCTAATCCAGGCATCATTAACCTGAACATTTAAAAATATTTAAAAATGTAGGTATACTATTCAAATTCACACAGATAAATGTATTAAAATACCATACAAATCCGCTCAGTAGTATGTAATTAAATCGCATAATAATAATATGAATTAAACTTACCTTATTTCTATCTTTATGCTGTTCATGTTGTGGATTCCATATAACAGGTTCATTTTGGTACGTTTCTATAAATTGAAAAGTTTCCGCATTTGTCCAATTGTGTACCATATTTGTGACATTCACTCGACGACATTCAACTTTCAACTAAGCACAGAAAGATGGACCATTGTGTGGACACGTGTTAGCCACTATTCGCCACGTTCCTTTGATGTGTGTCCAAAAAACCGATACAGAAGCCATCGTCGGCAATGATCAACCATCGGCCATCAGCCGTACGCCATCCTACGCCATTGCGCCCTCTACACGATGGCCCATTGTGATGGCCCATCGTGATGGGCCATTGTGTAGAGGGGCCTTTATATGTATTATGTATAGTCATAGCCAACTATACATATTTAAGCAATTCTTATATACAGGGTGTTTCAAAGTTAAAGGTACATACGTTACTTGTGGATAGAGGTCACTTTGGTGGTTCCAAATTACCCGGCGTTAATGCATCCATCGTCCTTCCTGAGATACGGGATGTTTTATTGATTTTGTCCAAATCTTTTTTTGATCATAACTATTGAACCACCCTGTATAATCGGTTCATACTTAGAACATATGTTTCACTTATATTTCTTGATAGACTTCATAATAAACCAAAAAGACATCCAGTGCTGGCTTAATAAAGAATTGACAATATGTTGTATGTCAAAATTTAGTAGATCTGTTTCGATATTCGAAAAGAGCGGAAGAAATTGCATAGAGAAGCTCACTTAATTTTTTTGCGCATTTCATTCATCAACCTTGATTACCTGCCGTAAATCCAATTCCATTAAAATGGTCGACACAGAACTTGAATATTTATTTCAGGGTTTAACTAACAAAAAAATTTAACTTGCAACGGTGACAATTAATTCTTACACTTCTAGACTATAGGTAAGTGAACTATTGTAAAATAATTTTAAGAACAGTGTAGTTCACCTATCAGGGAGGATATGTGGCCCAGTGGCCCAATCAAATGATTGTTGAAACCCTCACCAAATACATACATATTAACAGCAAGTCGATGTTGAGATTTATTTTCTCTTACAGCATGTGGATTCTTTTCTGTCCAAACACGTGAATTTCTTAAATTATAAACACCATCTCTTGTAAATTCTGCCTCATCTGTAAACATACGTCTGTTAAGAATGCTTCGATTCCTAATAATCCATTTACTAAAACTAAGAGATGATTTTATAACATAACTGCTTTGTCGTCAAGTAGGCAATGCTGAAAATTTTAGTAATTGACAGTTCATATTTACTGGTTCGACATACTTGCGTTTTATTATTCTAAAATATTTGCTATTTGTATTAATATTGTTATGAATTAAACCCCCTTGGAACTGGAGATTGATACGCATATGCCAAATAGTGAGTGACTGGAAACTTGTAGAAAGAAATGGACTTTTCTAGAGTGTGGCAAGAGAAGATTCTTGATTGTTTCTGGATGAATCTAGAAGCAATTTAAGAGTATATAAGGCGCGATTACCGGCGCAGAAGAGAAAGTTTATTAAGAAGAAGTTTAGTAAAGTGACGTTCGGTAAGAAGTGAGGTTAAATATCAAGTAAACAAAGTGTAAAGGTTAGAAGTATTGTCATTGTGTAATCAGTAAATTATTAAATAAAGTGTTAGTGGTTTACCCCTTGTTAAAATTATTTTGAAACCCACGGATTCATACAGGGTGTTTCCTAAAGGGTGGAAAACAGGTAACAATATTATTACCCACATTACAAAGTACATAATATGCCTTATCAATTTTCAAATGGTGAATATGCGGATATACTCTGTGCATGGATTTTGTGATGGCAATGGACGGGCTGCTGTGAGAGAATATCAAAGAAGATCATAAAACTTTTGCTAGTGTTGTCAATTATTCTGAAAATCATGGTCGGTTTTCAACGGCCAACATCATTTAGCCGTAGAAGAGAACATACTAAATATCGTTGCAAATAATTCAAAAATTAGCACAAGAGGAGTGGGTCATGCTTTAGGTGTTCCACATGTCAGTGATTGGAGAACACTAAAAAAAATCATCTCTATCCATTTCATGTTCAACATGTTCAGAGGTTAGAGGAAGGGGATGAAGTTCATCGGTAACTGGATTATTCGGAATCGAAGAATTGTTAACAGATGTCTGTTTACAGATGAGGCACAATTTACAAGAGATGGTGTTTATAATTAAAAAAATTCTCATGTTTGGACCGAAGAGAATCCACATGCTGTAAGACAGAATAAATCCCAACATCGATTTGCTGTTAATATTTGATACGGTGTTTTTAACAATCATTTGATTGGGCCCTGATAGATTATCAGGTGAACTTTATCTAGACTTTTTGCAAATTTTTTTATCAGTGTTATTGGAAAATGACAATATTGCGATAATGTATTACCAGCATGATGGCAATCCACCCCATTTTAGGAATATTGTGAGAAAATTCCTAAATGACAGTTTTCCAAATATGTGGATAGGTCGCAATGGACCTTATCATTGGCCTTCAAGGTCACCGGATTTCAATCCTGTTGATTATATCTTTGGGGACATTTAAAAGCAAAGGTATATGATGTAGCCAACAATAGTAGAGACGAACTTTTGGAACGCGTTAATAACGCTTGCGTAGAAGTTAGAAATAATCCAGATATGATTAGACGTGCAATTAGAATTATTACTACCAGAGCACGGAAATGGAGGCCACTTTGAACAGTTATTGTAGTTATGTACTTATTACTTTCACGTATTTATTGTTATTGTACATACATGCATTAAATATAAAATATTTTTAAATGTAGACTCACAAAACTAGTATTTTGATTTATGTACGCAAGTCTACATTGTTTTCAAAATTATTTTACAATAGTTTACTTACCTAGTGTAGGAGTGAAAGAATTGTCACTGCTGCAAGTTAAATTTTTAATGAAATTGGATTTACGGCAAGTAATCAAGGTTGATGAATGAAATGCGCAAACAAATTAAGTGAGCTACTCTATTCAGTTTTTTCCGCTGTTTTCGAATACCGAAACAGGTCTACAAAATTTTGACATACAACATTGTCAATTTTTCAGTAAGCCGTAAACTTTAAAACATCCTGTATATAATTGTTGTAATGTACAATGTATATTTATATATTTTAGCTATTTACTTACTCGTATAACTGCTACGTACAGATGTTGCTGTTCTTATAATTAGGCCGGTAAGGCCTGTTTGGATAAATAAATAAATAAATAGAAAAATAGATAAATAGGTAAATAGGTAAATAGATAAATAGATATATCAATCAATAAATAAATAAATAAGTAAAATATTTTTATATGTATAGGTATAAACATAACGAACATTTACGAAAATAACCCATATTATTGTGTAATATTTTCATTACTATATTCTTCGTTTTAAAATATAAGTACGTTTTCAATATACACTTATGAAATCACTCATTTGTCCATTAGAGAAATAAGTAAGGAGCATAAAGGTACTGCAATCTACGCGGAAGTCCTGGAAATGCATTCTGAGGTACGCGATACAATAGAAAACCTCTTCATGTATGCTTGAAGGTCATCTACCCGCTCATAGATGGCACAGTGACGTAAATGAATTCAATCTCACGTCGATCAATATCTCCGTTGCAGATCTCTGACCCAAGATGGTTCGTGAGTGAACAAAATATCATAATTTGATAAATAAATCGGAAGCCTCTAATAGGTTCTAGAATAGTAAAATCAAATTTACCATATCAACAGATATATTTGCAGTGTCGTATTCGATTATTTAAATAAATAAAAATAAAATTATCAGTTACCATCGAATGTTACGCTACTGCCGAGAGCTATAAATTTATGAAGTCCAAATCACGTGTACACCTAGCAACCAATGGGAGTTCATATTGCATTACAACACTCTTTAGACAGGAAAACGTCACAAAAGTGAAATACTTAAAGAGCAAGTGTCTGTGTCAGTTATTATTGTTAATAAATTAACCTAAACATTAATTGAGGTAGGTGAGATATTTAGAAAAATTATACTATTTGGTAATGGCATTCTGCATATTGAATTTGGGGTGTTGTCATTCAAGGGGCTATAAGTTGAAGCCGAAAAATCAATAACTTGGTACCTGAATATTGAATTACCTAAGTAAAGTTTTGTTTAAGAACAATTAAATTATTTTGTATTTACCTAATTCAGAAAGATTTAATATTATGATAATATTTAAATAGATACCTAATACAGTATTAAATTATACTGCAATTTTCGCAGCTGCATAACCGGTTTTAAGAATAAGATCAAACCAATTATTCAATTATATCCATTTTCTTAAATATAATACGAGTTTCCTTTTCGTTATTACTATTATGTATTTAACTTATAGTCATGGGACTTAAACATGCTAAAATTTTGTAATTTTGCATGTACCTGCTAAATGTTTATAAGTTGTTAGCTTAGCTGAATGTGCTTTTATGCATGATATTGAGTCTAATTTTATATATTTTATATCATTGTAGATACGTACTTGTCTATATTTATTTCTCTTGATCATTTTTTGTTTTTATATACATTAATACATTGTAGGAAATGGTAAATATATTGAAAATAACATGGGTGTACAGTACTTTAAGTGTATCACAATTTTACAGTGAAAAGTTCAAATTGACGCTTTAAAAAGAGTATTTAAATGGGTCATTATAAACACATTTAGCCTTGCTTGCCCCCCCAGCAATACCTACTTTTATATATACATAATTTCAATTCATAGAATAGTAATGTAGGTATACTAATAACGTTAATAGGTACCTATAAAATATTTGAAATATTAGGAGAAACTTGGTAATAAAAAAGATCGTTTAAATAATCAGTAAAATCGGTACCTAGTACCTATTTAATTAATTACTCCTTAGACATATCTATTACTGCTCTTATATGACTCAACTCTACTACTGAACCATTACCTGATTGGTATGCAACCATTAATACTGGTATATTTGTATATCCTTAGCAAGTGGGAGTAAAGCCATTGATGTTTAAGGGCTATGTTAAGTTTCCGCCTTGTGTCAATTTTTTTTATATATAAAGTTGTATAAAAAAGGTAAACATTTATTAACACAAAGATTGTATCTTTGTGTTTTAATATAAACAATATTCAATAAGTAATAAAAAAATAAACACTTATTTGCAAAAAGTAACAAACAAAAATTATCTTGAGATATCGACTTGGGCATACGCCATCTTTTTTTCTTAAAATTGAAGTTTCTCTCAGATCCATTAGTTATAGTTTTTTTATTTTTTGTCCACTCTAGAAGGGGTGGAACCCACCCCCAAATAAAAATTCGACATTAGGTGTTTCATAAACATTAACTGTAGAATATTAAAAAGACATTACAAAAGTAGGGCCGGATTAAGTTTAATGAGGGCCTGTAGGAGTTATGGTGGAGGCCTACTTAAGCGCAGCGGTTTGTGAAAGTTAAGGAAAATGAAGAATTTCTCAATGAGTTCAATCAATTCATGGGCTTTTGTCTATAAATGTATGTATTCTATACTATTTAGTAACAGTGTTTATTATTTCCATATAACACATACAAATGACTTAGAACCATCATAGTATTTCAAGGGGGTACAAGTTTCTCAATCAGGAATTTAAAAAATCACACACTTGTTTCTCCGAAAATTTCAAGAGTCCCTTTAATGGAAGCCCCATTTTGTTGGGGGCCCCGAGGCAGTGCCTCGATGCCTCTGTGTTAATCCGGCCCTGTACTGAAGGAATCATGAAAATCCATTAGTCAACGAAACTTTAGTCTGTCGCTTTGATTATATTATAAGCTTGGTATATATAATAGGGTTTCCGATTTCTTGATTTCTTTTCATTCCCGGGAATCGGGAAATAAAAATTGACATTCCCGGGAATCTCGGAATCCCGAGAAATAATAAATTTTACATATACTCGGGAATCCCGTGAAATGGCAAATTTTACATGTAGTTGTTGAAAAACACAATTCTTTTATTTCAAAATGTTTGTTAATCTTGTCATCTAATATATATTTTCTTAAATGTGTTTGCGTTGTCTTCTTTTGGTCAAAAAATCTCGAACTGTTTTAGGTTTTATTTATAATTAAGAATAAACAATAGGAAAAAACAAAAAGTCTTATGAACCAAAGATATTTTCTACTATAGTTTATGGAACTCAGATTTGTCAGACAGCCGACTTCGTCATAGCAAAATTTCCTGCTATTATAAATACCCCAGCTAGCATACTAACGTCAATTTGCCGTCATTTATTTGTCATAATATGGGACTTATGACGCATATTATGACAAATAAATGACGGCAAATTATATATATTATAAAATATGTAAATATAAAAAAAGGTATTTGACCGTTTATATGTATTTATACAATAACCAAAACATAAACGTGACTCAAAAATGACGTCATAACAACGTTACGAGGTCTCTGTGACATTCTAAAATGCGATCTAACTTTGACGTCATTTTTAAATCCAGTGTTTGACGTTAGTAAATGACTCAAAAATGACGTCGTAACAACGTTCTGTCTACGACATCTCTGCGACGTTCTAAAATGTGACGTAACTGGATGTAATTTTTAAATCCAGAATATGACTCGAAAATGACGTCATAACAACGTTCTGTCTACGACGTCTCTGCGACGTTTTAAAATGTGATGTAACTTTGACGTCATTTTTAAATCCAGTGTATGAAAATATGACTCAATTATGACGTATTGTTAAGATCCGATATATTTATGACTCAAGAATGATGTCATAACAACGTTCTGTCAACGACGTCTCTGCAACGTACTGAAATATGATGAAATTTTGACGTCATTTAATTGGAAAATTACATTGTAGACCGATACTGACCTTAAACTGACGTCTGATGACGACAAACTGACGTGTGCTGGCTGGGACACGTTCGTTCTCAGTAGACGTCAGTTTCACAGAGAAGAGTGCCCTATAAAGAAGTTCTAAGTTTGGTGTGCTTTTTGACGTAGCCTGGAACACTTGGAACTCTTTTTTTAACTTAAATGCAGATAACTCCTTTTTGCTACAAACTTGACTTGTGCACTTGCAGTAGCTTCTTCTAACTGCACTTTAAAAGACTTGTTCCTTTTCGCTCTTTCACTTTTCCTTAATTTTAGTAATGTAGCATCGCTGTCACCAGTGTTATTGTTAGTTTTAGTTACTTTATTATTATTTTCCATGACAAAATTGTGTAGGTACTGACGATCTATTGGAATAGTTAATAAATAGTCATACTCGTTTTTCACAAGTTGATAAAACTTGAGATCAGCGGACAGTAAAAAAATTTGCAATTTTCTTATACACTCCTATATGTCGTTGATAGATCAGACGAAAAATGAAGGCTCTAGGTAGCTGCCTTAAGGTACTCCAAAAGTGACACATCATTCACAGTTCTTGTAAATTTTCAAAACTTCATCGTTTTGTAATAAATACGATGAAACGAGGCGCATTTTTATTTTTCTTTTTTGCTCTAGCTCGGAAGGGTGTATTTTTGAAAAAAACTTTATTGATGACAAAAGTCTTATTTTAACCTGAAAAATCGACCCTGAACGTTTGGCGGTTTAAATCTGGGTCGCCCTATATTATAAAGAGGGCATATTTTCTTGACAATTTCATTTAAATATATTTACACTGATTTATGATGTTCTGAATCATGGTTGGATCATTTATACAACTTTGAGGAGATTTGTAGTTCAGAAAATTGCGCTTGTGATTTTTTAGTAATGATGCACAGTACACACATTTTCCGTCTAATGGCAAACATTTATTACAAAGAGGTTTTTGTAAAATTATAAAATTAACGTTTTAATGTTATTAGTTCGTTTTTTGAGAGAAGCCATTTATTTATGGACCGAGACTTAGTACTAAATGGTCAGTTTCTATTTAATTTAAAACTGATCAGTCGCTGATGTAACGCCGGTGCATAAGACTTTGTGTTTATTCCACCAACCAATTTTTAGAAATCATCACAAAAAGTGATTGTGTGTAGATGCATCAATATTATTTTCCTTACTACGATTCAAAGCACCATAAATACATATGCTTAATTGTAGCTTACATTTTTTCAGTATTGAAAATACTACTGAGCGCATGATATATGTCCCATCTTACGAAAAACGTATCGAGAGCGACAGATCTGTCTAGGCCGCTGCGCCGACCTTGTAACCGTACCGTTCACTCAACGCCATGCTATTAGGGATATCACGTTTCAATAACAATCCAAGCAGTATCTCGAAACTGAAATATAAACATAAACACTCCTAAACTTAAAGGTCTCTTGTGATACATGCCGACACTGCCATATCGTATGTCACTTAGTTTGCATAACTTGCGTTATTTCTTACAGAACACCGTCACTTTCAAATTAACATTAAAAAAACAAAATAACCTAATAAAACATGGACTAGCTTAATTCGATCGTATGGACAAATATATTTAAAATTATGTAAATAAAATTATCAAACACATCTAAGTATGATATAAAAAAGTACAGTAGAAAAGCACTATACAGGGTGTTCTACAAGCTTTATGACAAAATTTGACATATGATAGCTGGGTTAATCTAAAAAAATGTTATCAATGAACATGGGTCCAATTACAATGAACCCAAGTGATATTATTAAATTTGATAAAAGTTTTATTTTTTTTTATTTTATCACTAATCGCTAATGGTACCTAATACAAATGCTGAAAATACCTATCATCCTAGCCATCCATCCTTGGACTCCAAGAACAGTATAGTTGCATCTGGTATTTTCAATGCGCTTAAGATACTTGCGAAAGATGCAAGATCTGTGAATTTTTAAATCAGTTACTTAACTTCTGCCTATTTCCACGACTAACACCAATCACTGACGCCAGGGAACGAGCTATCCCCAACCTGGGAATTTTGCCAAATCTTTTCTTGCAAAAAAAATAAGGATTTTTTACTTGTCCAACATCTAATACACTAGGAACCGACTGCTTTACATTCCATGGGAAGACGCAATTCTCGCCTAATATTACATAACGTCTGCGTACACACTGATATACAAGCTGCCAGAAGGTGGTATTTCTCTAGAGGTCGTTCTTTCAAGTAAAAACCGCGACTAGCATTGCTTAATTTTTCGTACTGATATACGAGTATAGCCAAGACAGACCTGCGCTTGCCTCCAAACAATGCACTTATTAATGTAGCGCTTGCTGTCTGCAGATTTCTAGCTTTCATTACCTTTTCCGAGGTGAAAACCTATCATTACGAGGCAGTGTTTTTAACTCATGTACCTAATTTTCAAGTTCTCTTTCGCACATTTACATAAAATCAGGTTGGATATTACACTTTTTCAATACCGAATAGTGATAACTCTACAAAAATGACGTAGTTTTCATCTAAACATTTAACAATGTCTTATATTGTTTCTCACATTTTACATCCCCACATCAAGAAAAGTAAACAGTTTCGAACATTATTGAATTTTAAAGTTTTTTTGAGTTCAATTGACATTTAATTACAAAAGATCAATAGTAATATCTCTGGCTACTTTATATATTAAACCAAATAGTCTTATATATGTAATACAAATTGCTTGGTTTCTACTTTCAGAAATGTCTAATATTAGTTATACGAAACAGATTTTCAGCCAAACTATAATGCTTTACTTGTCACTTTAACTTTTCCCTGATCGCGGATAAACATTGTTTTTACTTTTAAAAACGAATTTTCTTTTGTCTTATATAACAAAATAAGCCATTGATCTTGAAATATGTACTAAAAATTTGGCACATTCACTTGGCACAAACACTTCTGAAGTTTTTTGTTATCATTTCAGCGTTGGAAAACACATTCATCAGAACAAAATAATTTAATTTCTAATTTTCTAACTTTTCTAATGTGAACTAGCATGTTTATCTGTAGCAGTAACAACAATAAAGCAATAATTCTATTAAAATTAAACTGTCAGTGCTGGCCTTAATCTATTCGCAGCCGGATGCTATTGAATGAAAGGCACCGAACTATCTTCTAGTAATCCAAAATATAGATTTCGAGCTGCGGGAGGCCATTATTTCTTTCAAAGGACAAAGCTATATTTTTTAATCTTGATTTTTTTTATTCACTTGCTATTCTGGACTGATACAATCCATCATCAACATGAAAATGTAATATTTGTTTTCTCGGCAAAGTCAACGATAACAAGATTAACCAATCATTCATGTAAATAAATAAAATATATCAATTTTATAACGAGAGCGAAAGAAAATAGACATTTCTATAACAATAAACAACAAAACAACTGTCAACCAAAAATAGAAAATAAAATATCAATAACAAAAGTCGATTCAAATAAATACTCTCCTGGACTTATGTCTGTTCGACAAATTGATCTATAACATTATTGACCGATAGCGCATTTAATACGTAGTCAATGAAATAACTAAAAATAACTAATAAAATATTGCCTTATTAATAGTAAAAAGTGATACTTTTGTGATGAGTCTGTAGGTCTCGTTTCGTTCGTCCGGCAATTACAGACGAGTCCCAACAAGTGGCTTTTGCTTCGAATAAAACATGCTATTTTTTTCTTCAAACGTCGATTAGCTATAAAAAAAAATAAAGATAAAAAATCTCGAATTTCACAACCAAAAACGCATTGTGTTAATACCGCATGACCGGCTGTAATACGCGGTGTGACGTAATTTTCACAAACATCAAATTACTTGAACACTATCTTACTTGAATACAAACACTCGACTCGCGTTTCACTAATCATATTGGGATTATTAGGAGACCATCAAAACTAGAGTACAACTAAAAACATGCCTTTATTCTTGGTCTTGGCAGAGTTTAGTTATTGCTAATCAACCGCTCAACCAGGACATAGAGATATAGACATCAGCATAACAACCATTACCTGCGATGTTACCATCTACCGCAGTTGAGACTCGAACTCAGGAGAGATAACAGCGACTAAACATGTTGTGCCACCCAGCAGCGTTCTAGCTCTCTGCCACAGTCTCGGTAACACATTAAAAACGCCACTAAGCATCCATACCCAGACCGGGATTCGAACCCGGGACTCCGCTCCTTAACACTGAGCCATTGAGCCGATTGTTCTATAATTGTTATCGAAGGCATGTTGTACAACACGAGACTGCCAATTTTGAGATGGGTATGTTCCTTGAATCTTGTTATAATTTGACGTATGGCTTGTCCAATATATTTCAAATTACAACAGATTTCGTAAATCCTGGACCTGTGATTCGATTCAGTTTAGGTGAGGATGACCGTAGGTTGATTTCGTTCAGCCATGACATTATTTTAGTATAAATGTAGGCACATTTTTAGTAGTACTTTATTTTTAATAATCTCCTGATGATGTCACGTAAAGTCTGGAACTAGGCTTTCCACGCGTTGATAATCATCAGAGGCAAAAACAGTGTCTTAAATTTCGCTACGTTTATAAAAGTAGGGAGTTAGTAGGTTTCTGGAAAGTAATAATTTCATAAGATACGTCAGTCTATTAAATTAAGAATTGTAATTAATATATTTTTAAATACGGGGGACGGTATATCAGTTAAGTCGGTAATTATCTCAAATTTTAAATCTTCTAGTCATATTTTCACTCAAATTTTTCAAAAAGACTGATGGTCAAAAAGGAACAGAAAAAATGGGCAGCTCTAGGAAGAGAGGGAACCGCCCCACTAAATGTTGTGAAAATTCATTCATTTGGTTAATAACCGGGCTCGTTACTGCTGAGCTATGCGATGCAGACCTTCGTTAAGAGGGCGTTACAATTTATAATGAACCACCCATTGTTGCGAGACAACTCTTTTTTGGAGGAAAATTAAAGGAAAATTGAAACTGAAATCAGAATAACATCCACTTTCGAATAGTACAATAAAAATGGGCAAAATGTGCCAAACGGGCACTAAATATCATCCGATCTGTATCAATAATTTTACAGGTCATATACGGTACCAATATTATCCTTGTGCCAAACCTCCTCACTTTTAGGGGTGGGAGGTTAATATATCTGATTAAAAAAAAGCAGATACTTTTTTATTTAATTTGTGTATCTGTAATTTCGGATCTTCTTATATTGGAATGTCAACTAATTAACATTTGGAATTTATGTAATATGATTTGTTTTTAATAATAATAATAACGTGGCGTTAAGGGGGTTGTACTATCATCTACGGCACTCGAACGGAGTAGACCAGACACCAGTGTTGCCTTACGTCCACGGACACATCGAGTCCGTTGTCGAGAACGAGAGGTGCCGAATTTATTGGAACTTCTCGTTCCCGACAGTCAAGCTGATTCAAGCTAACAAGCCTGATTTAGTCCTCCTCGACCATCAAAACAAGGTGACGTTTGTGATCGACTTCTCGGCACCTGCTTCGCCAAACATCACTTTGAAAGAGGCGGAAAAACTGACCAAATACAGTGATCTCCGGTACGAGCTCCAAGTGCTGTACCCAGGCTACTCGGTCAAGATGGTAGTCCTAATAATCGGTGTACTCGGAGGAATGAAGCCTACGCTGCTCTCATGAAGACAATACCGGCCTATCAGAAATCAGCCGAATGGCTGGCAGGCTAAATGCAGAAGGTGGTTATCTTGGAGTCCCTTCACCTACTTAGGGCACATGATTCGGGTATTTACAGTCACTAACCCCGTAGGTCGTGGGGAGTCGCTGTGATTATGGCCGGCGCGGCTACCGTGTGGTATCGGTCGGAAAGCACGGAAGCCCTGTCCGGCAACCGGAAAATAATAATAATAATAATATCTCTATTAAGCAACTAGCAGTTACGCTAATTTTATAAAAAATGGTGTACATAAAAAAATTCATACAGGACGCTAGTTAACTTCTATTTTGAATTATGTTAATATATGAATCAACGTAAATATTTAAATTTTGATGTAAAAATAATCTAATTTATGAACTCACGGATTTTTTTTCAATAAATATCACTCGAGGTTCGATTTATGATAGGACATTTTCTTTCTTTTAACTCAAACTTAATGTTTTGTTAATTTGACTCGAAGAAGTTTCTTCTTCTTTAATTACACCACAAATCTAAGTTTTGGGAAGCGAAAAATATCCGAAAAATCGATTTCTCTCGTGGTATTTGCATTAGAAAATTAAATGAAAAAGGTTTGACAACAACTTCATACGCTAAATTTTTGTACAAGTATAGGAAAATACTATACATTTACAGTATAAAATGTATATTACTTTCATAATTTCTATCTTCTATTCATTAGTTATTTATGTTTGAAAAAGTGAGAAATATATACCTTGACCCACTTTTAAACTACGAAACAATATAATTTATATAAAATTAGACTCTCTGCTTCTGTATTGACAATACCGAATGAATTTTTGATGTAATGATGATTAGTTGTGTTTGGCGAAATGCCGGGGAGCCCGAGTGGCTCGTACCGCTCCCTTACCGGTTCGAGCGACGTCTATCGCTCCACCACAGTATCAGGGGGGCATACTGCCACAGGACTACTGGATGGCGTGAAGAAAGCATTTTCTTTTATGTCAGGGGCCACCGTCATCAAGGATGAACGCCTGCTTGACAGAACGGCCCGCCCGGCCGGCCCCATCGTTGTTTCTTCCAGGTACAGTATCGTTGCAAGTTTTGCTTTTTACGTCATATGTGTAAGCTGGTTCCCAAAAAAATAAATGTGTGTTTAATAAAAATGTAGTTTCCGCACGTAACAGACGTTGTGTTGCATTTAACAGCGAAAGTAATAAAAAATGATTGACTGGAGAAATAATATACTACTTGTCAATAAACACAACTTTAGCACTCATTACTGATTTGAAATGGTATTTACATGTTATTTAGATAAATGCAGAAGATGAAAAATAGGGACGAATATATCGATCCGAATTTTTTCTCTTCAAATATTTTCGCCATAATAAAAAAAAAAGAAAATAGAAGGAATGTAGTTGAGAAATCGTCGTACGTCACGATTTTCCATAATAAAGTTTCTTTGTTTATTAGTTAGTTTCCTCCAGTCAAATAAAGAAAATTTCGAAGTTTGGAGGAAATAACTAAAGAAGTATTGTAACTGAGCAAAAATTTTCATTCAAGCGTTCTATTAAACTTATTAAAAGTCCTCAACTCAATCTATTGCGCTTGAGCCGCTACACACTGTGAAATTAATGAGTTGTCATTTTCAAAATTCTAGCCCATGCGCAATTTTTGATCAAATTGGGTGAAATTAGGCGCAAAATGTTCGAGAAAGCAATTAGGCGCAAATTGTTCGAGAAAGTTGATACTTTATGAGGTGACTGCTGGTTTCGCAATTAAGGAAAATCAACAAGTTTTTCCAAATTTTTTTGAATTTTCCCGGAACTTGGATATTAACTACTTAAATCCCAGAGATGATTCTTTTATTAATTTTTGCGAGGTTTTTATAACATTTTGCCTTCATTGCCTGTACTACTAAACTGGCCCAAGTTTAAGATATTGGCCATTTAAATAATTTTAATATATAATTTTTTTTTAATTTCGCGGGGGTTTGGCAGCTGTCAATTGGCATATGATACCTTAATTGTGATACCAGCAGTTACCTCATAAAGTACCAGCTTTCTCGAACATGTTGTGCCTGATTTTATCCAATTCGACCAAAAATTGAGTATGGGCTAGAATTTTGAAAATGACAACTCATTAACTTTCACACTGTGCGCCATCTTGAAACAAAGGTGGCACCGATAGTCCGGGGATTGATACTTGTCGAGTTGTTCTGTAGATGCTTGTACAACCTGGTTGCCAATGTTCAAAACTGAACTTAACATTGCATTGGATCGCCACACTTTTAAACCGTAGATGGTTAGTACAGGAAAATTATTCATATAATAATAAATCGTCTTTAATACTGAAAAGAAATACCAAAAATATCATTGTGTTAGTCATAGAATTCTGAACAATTTGCAAAATGTCCTTCGACTGTCCATCTTTCTGCCAGTCTGTTCGTTTTTTGTTCGTCTGCCTCTCCGTCTGTTTCGCTTCGATAACGTACGATAAGTACGATAACTTAAGATAGAAGAGTTCCGATTTTATTAAAATTTGAACCTAGATAGAATAAAACCCCAATTGCTTTTGCTAAGAATGGTCAGTAAGTATAAATATTATGAAATATTTTAAGAAAAAGATGTGTAAATTGTGACAATGAAGATATATTGAATATAACTTTTAGTAAGGAGCAATTGCGTTAAAGGATTGGTATTGTTTAATATGTTAGTTTAACACCTTAAAACGATAAAATCACAAAAGTCCGGGGTGCGTTTTTAAGAGCCATCCGAAGATGCCCATTTTTTAGTTTTGTCAAAATAATTCAAAAAATACAAATTTGGACATTTTTACAAGAATACTTCTTTGTAGAAAATTAAATGTCCCATCCAGGTACGTATTAAATTATCTTAAAATTGCTGTTTTATTGCACAAAAATAAATTGATTTACTGAAAATTAAAAGAAGAAATGTATGAGAACATGATTGGCGATATCTCGGTCACGGTTGGTTGGTCGTACTTCTTTGTTTTTTCAATAATTACTTTCTCTGAACACTTATATACAGGGTGATTTACCACAACATGCGGAAAATAAACTGGTGTACTAGTTTTCTATGCGAAAAACTCCCTGCAAAATTTTAGAGTGATCAGAAATAATTTAGTACATTTTTTTGCATTAATGTAATGATACGCTACTGAACTGTGGAATTTGGCTACCCTTATTGTTTCAATTGCGTATTCACGCGTGCGCTGCTTCGTGTCTTTTTCAAGCGATCAGAAGTTGTTTACGTATGGCCAGTTTCTTTCCGGCTACCGTTTGGATTTTTACGTTTTGAAAATTGTATTCATAGATCAATACCGGTCAATATGCAAGCGTGTACATTTTCTCTGACTCTTCCTTACTTTTAAATTTTCTGGTGTGTTGTGCTCTACAAAAGTTATTTTAATTTTTGCTGATTTTGCTGTCTGATTAAATCCAAAAAGTCACTTTTAACCCCGCCAACTTCGCTGTCAGTTCCAAGTCTAATAAAGGGGGAGGAGAAGTGATATGGTAGCACCGCGTTGCGTCAAATTGGTTAAAGTCATAGGCGGCACATTTCTACAAAAAAATAAGGTAATTTTTTTGTCATATTTTTTTAATTTTTCATTTTTTTAACTCCTTTCGGTGCGGACAACTTATTTATAAATTTTCCACATGTATGTGGTAAATCACCCTCTAAACCTAGGATGTCGTAAAAAACAGTTATAGACGAAAGATATGGACGAGAAAAAAAGTGAATTTTCGTAAATTGTTAATTTTGTTCTTTAATTATTCTTAACACTAAAAATAGAAAAAGAACAATGTACTTAGATGGGAAATATAATTTTCTCCAAAAAAGTATTTTTGAAAAAATCTCCAAATTTGCATTGTTTTTGAGTTATTTTGAAAAACTAAAAAAGGGGCTTCTTCGGTTGGCTCTCAAAAGCGCACCCCGGAATTTAGTAGCACTTTGTGATTTTATCGTTTTTAGAAGTCAAACTAATATATTAAACAATTGAAACCATTAAACGCAATTGTTCCTTTCTACCCCTTAATTTTGGACATGTGAAGTAGCCTAATAGGCATATCTCTATTTTTATCCATGTTCATTATGTAAGCATCTTTTATTACTGCTTGTATTTTTTAATAATAGATGCAAACACTATAATCTTCGTCTAATTATTGATTTTTTTATATAATTGTAGAACATTCTATTTTCGCAGTTTTGAAAATAAATTAATTTCTAGTTGAATTGCTGCATCTACAATTTTAAGGATCTCCTGATAATACCATATTGATTGATGAAACAGTGGTTAGTATACTATCCAGTATTTTTATGTGTATAGACTCATATTCAGGATTACAACACGTCATAACCTTTATATTTACTTAATGATTCTTTTAAATAATGGTGTTCTTTCTCTAGGTAACAGTAACTTACTATCCAAATTTAATATAATCGCAAATTCTTGTCGTAAGTTATCCTGTTCAGAAGAAACGTAATGAACAAAGAAACAGACGGACAAACGGATAGACTGGCGAATGACGGATGCTTTGAAAGTTGTTCGTTGATTTAAAAAAAAATCTACAAGCGACATTTAGGGTTTAATTTTCGTTCTTGTCAGGAGTATACTAAATAATAATAGATACGGAAAAAATATATAACATTTTTTCTAAAGAATTTATAAGCCTCAGTTTTATATGAAATATAATTTTGACGTCGTCATTGGCTAGTGAGGTTAAAGCAGACGATTTGATGGGAGCGCCATTTTTCCAAGATGGCGGCTCGAGCGTGGCCCATAGAGTTGAGGCCTTTAGTATGCTTAATAGTACGCCTGAATGAACATCTTTGGCAGGTTTCAAATCTTCAAGACATCTTTTTCTCTCTAATTTCTTGTATTTGTCTGGAGTAATATATTTGCATAATCTGTGTTGAACTAAAATACTAAAGATTCGTTGATAGATGTGTTAGATAATCTGATACAATTAATAAAAAATACAAAAATTATGAATTCACGACTTTTCTGTCTTTAATTATGTAGTGAATTATGAAAGTATTTCCATAATGTATGGTATAAGACCTGTAGACGGTGAAATGTCAATAAATTTGAAAAATCGTTAATTTTTAATAACTGCGGGACATTATCGAATACGATATCTGTCAATGAACCTCTGATGCTAACACAGATATAAACTTATCGGAGACGAAAAGAATATGAAACTCCCATTGTTTAATATTGCTATCTGTGTTTCATTATCACGTCTTAACTAATTAACTAGAGCGTTAGAGTAGTTTAATACGACTCAATAATCATGCTTGAAATAGCACTCTTACCAGTATGTAAAATTTAATTTTTCGTTAATATAAATGAGGTATATTAGGGTACCCGTACTTGTTTGTTATCTGTATGTCACCTTTATTACATATTAGTATCATGGTGGTATCCAAATTCTAAAAAACCTAATAAAGATTTACCACCTTAGTAACATTACCTTGCTTTAATTTGATTAAACATTGTTTAAAAATTTTATATTGACATATAAAATGATTCATAGGTTGTCAGATTAGAACAGCCGTTTGGAATTGGTGTTACAACCAATCTAATTTATGGTGAAGGCGCAGGTAAAAAAGGCATCTTTTATCAGTTTAAAATGTGGAAAATAAGTATCATAATATGTAATAAAAAAATTATTAAAATAATTTTACGCAATATGAATCCACGCAAAACCCAAAAGTTTCGTTTTATAGAAATAATTAACGGTGTTGTTTCTAGTTTAAACCGTAGCAAAGACGTAATAATGGCAAATCATGGTAGCCGCATAACAAAAGAAATGTCTCCTTGTCAGAGAGATAATCAAAAGGGTCTAAATCATCATATTCTGTTATAGGCCAATCAAATTAGATCCAATAAGCGTTTTGAGGAATTAATTTCCAGTAAGCTGGAAATCGTTTTAATATCTTCATTGGTCCTAAATGCGTGTAATCTAAGTTTGCATCATCCCAGGAGGTGAGCATAACTTTTGAAAGCTAAAAAACCGCGAAATTTTTGCACTTTGCACTTTGCTCCAAAACGGTGCGTCGTGTCTGACGGAAAATGTCATTCCATTCAATATTAAAGAGGGTTAAATTCTGCGTCGAATGAACATCTAAAACTTCAAATTCGGTTCAGTGGGATAGCCGAAATCAAAAGTTAGAAGCAGGAAAATTTTCTCATTTTGGTGCAAACTTACGTTTTGCAAGCAACCATGGCAATTTTATTATTTTTCTAGTAGTGTTAGATCAAAACAAAAATACTTTTTGGGCATTACGACACCTTACATTTGAAATTAAATTTATCAAAAGAATTTAAAATGTTTGACACCTATTACTTAAAATGAACTTGTCGCATTCAGAATTTCCTCTAAATTACAATCATCCGAAAAATACTAGAGCTGGAGTGACTTCTTGTAAAGTTTGTTAAAAAAGGATGAGATATTATAGACCAAGATCCCAGAGCCGCCAGACCTACATCATTTTAGCAAAGCTAATATTTTGACAATAAATAGTGTGATATGTAGTTAAGAATATAGTATGCATATTTGCTACCTTGAAAGCGGAGCCCTTTTACAGATAACAGGTACAAAAGGTACAAAAAACCTTACCAACCTACGTTAAAGTATGACAACTAGTTTTCATATATGTTTGACAGAATACTGTTAAAAACCAACATTCATTATTGCCAGACACTTTCCGTGCTCCCTAACTTCCGCCAGACGCTTTAAACCTCTAAGAAAACCCAACCTAACCTAACCTAATAAATGTTTTGTTTTGCTTCGTTTTTTACATGGTAGTAGTATGATTCCACAGTTATGTTAGGTTAGGTTAGATTGAGTTTCTCCGAGCTTTAAAGCGTCTGGCGGAAGTTAGGGCAATAATCAACCCACATAACAAAATGATATGCAATGTACATACATTGTATATTCAATCTATGGATATATATATATATATATATATATATATATCCACAGGATGGAGAAAGTATATCTAATGTACATCTAATGAATGTGGAATAAACATTCCTAACACACATTTGTCGCCGACTTCCATGTCTATTTTATATCCAGTTGAATATACATAAACATATGCAATGTACATTCACTGGATATGAAACACATTATATACACAATCGCATATTTTATGAATATACGTTACATATCTCTGAAGTAGTTTCCACGGACATCAAAACACTTATTGAATACTGAATACTGCACTCGACGCATGTTGCTCCAGTCATGTTGGCATCATCGGGAGATGATTAAAACGAACAGTTTTAATCATCTCCATGATACCAACATGATTGGTACAGCACGCATCGAATGAAAGTGTTCAAGTGTTTTGATGTTCGTAGGAACTACTTCAGAGATATTCATATAAGAGGTAATAAAAGGCAGATACTTTAACAAGAAATATATTTTATATAACTATTTTAAACATGCAGAAACTTTACAAAATAACCTAAATTATTACACAATATTTAAAATTTTAAATATTTACGTATACTTTTTTACCTTCCGGTAGTTTAACAAATTGTAAACATATGAATAATACTGTAGTTACTCATGTCCTACATATGTGTTTAAAACATTCTCAACCATCATTAAGTTATATAATATGAGCATGTGTAATTTTTATTTACTATATTTATAAAATACATACCCAATATATGACTTGACATAACAGCAAATTTTTAGGCCTCTGTCACTTTGCGCCATCTTAACTAAAGACACACGTGCCACAATCAGTTAAATATGAAACTTGCTAATTTTCTAACCCTAAGAGTATGTATTTACAAATCTAAAGAATTGCATTATAATAAATATACTCTTGCATCATGGGAGCTTCATGCAAATGTAACAGCATAATATAGCAATAAGCAAATATAAAATCCAGAGAATAAGAATGAGTTAACTTCCATCACACATAAACACATTCACACAACACTATGGGGCTTAATGGCTGCCGGTTGTTGGGAACTACAATCCGTAAACAAATGATGCATGGTGCGCCGACGTACTATGCCATAAATTAGTAGCGCATGCGCATCATATGAGATAAAATTCGTGTATATGTATAATTTAATTATACCTTAATGGACATGTTATGTATATATCTCCAGCAATATACACTGTATATGACACTGATGGATGTCAGTAGCTGAATATACATTTCATATCATATGTATATTTAATAATACATATTCAAATTCCAACATCTAATACATATGCTATGGATGTACATATCCATGAGATGTTATGTGGGAATGTTGGTGTTCTGTACAACAGTATTCTGTCAAACATATAAAAACCAACTATCATACTTTAACATAGGTTAGTAAGGTTTTTTTATACCTTTCGTACCTGTTATCTCTAGAAGGGCCCGGCTTTCAAGCCAGCAAATATGCATAAGTACGTTCTTAGCTACATATCACAGTATTTATTGCCAAAATATTAGCTTCGCGAAAATAAAGTAAGGTTGGCGGCTCTGGGATCTCACTCTATTAGTTTTATAATAATCATTCTAAATTTCAATTTGCTATAAACTCTTTTCAAGTGTTCTGTGGTTGCGTGTTCTGTAGGCATAAGCAAGCTAACTTCTAACATGATAGTGTTATAAGTTAGCGGTAGATTTTCGTAACTTCAAAGTGTAATCGGCTTATCTTGCCTAAGAAACGCGAAAAGAAATAAACACGGAATACGTCTTGAATGAGATCTTCCACTAGAGGATTGGAGAAATATATAGTTTCTCGAGAGTTGACAAATTTTGGGACACAATGCGCTCTCAGACTTTTTCGTTTTTCCTTAATAGGCGGAAATGTATCTAGAGGTACACATTTTATGCTTCAAAAGTCGCTCCTGTAGAATATTGATGTTATTTATTAAAGTTTTATTACATAAAGCTCAATTTACGAGGAGTTATAAAATATTTGGAGCCTGCATTAAAAGAAATTTAATTCCTTCCACCCGTAGTTCTTATAACTTCGGACTAAGGAGTATTATCTTATATTACGATGTAAAATTTTCCTCATTTTATTAATAATTAAAATTTTCATTTTAAAAAACAAACATGGATAACTAACAATACCTACTTTAAAAAGTAGTTGAACAATTTTAATTTGATCGTGTCTATACAAAGTTATAATACTTCTTCTGCAGTACTCGGATGCTCGCGGCATCAATAATAGTGGAGTAAAATCAAGTCGAAAAGATGAGTTTGAGTGATCCCGAGGCATAACTAAATGAAACCTATACCATCTTGTAACGGACGTTTCAACGCATAGGAAATGGGAATTCACAACTTTTTTTAGTAGGACCGAACTTTGAAAACGGCCTTTAAACGCGGTTGAACTTCTATTCGAGACTCTGCGTCCTAATTCAACTATATTAGCTATTAAATTGATTTTTTGCACACGTATTCTTGAAACCTGACCGCTTCTAACGGTCTGTTGGAAATTTCGAAAATGTTGAAAATGTTTCCAAAAATGTTTAATAAATATACAATCACCAATTATTGAAAATTTCTGTGTACATATATCGAGTCAAATGTAGTCAGGATATTGAAAAAGTTAAAAAAAAAGAAATTAAGTCGATAACTGCAATATTTATTGAAATATGAATTTATTTCAACGAGGTAGCGGACGAGCGCTTACGTTGAAATGTGGCTGCCAGAACATTCAAATGAACATACATAGGCACAATATTTTAGGAACGTGTTAACACGTGATAACTAATATACGATATAATATTTAACCTCGAATATCTCAGAAACGGAGAAGCAGAAAAAATTTAAAAATTAGGTGTTCATTATGAGTCTATTCTAAATCAATCACTGAAATTTGAATTTTCGGGGTTGAAATCCCCCCCATTTGGCCGCCATCTTAAAAAAGGGGGTGTAAATAGTTTTTCCGCGATATATTGAGAACCGTAAGTCTCACAAAAAAAATTTCAAGACTTTTTTTGTAGAAAATTGAAATGTTTCGAACAAAAGTAGTCTATTTTTAGTCAGACAATCCGAATTTGCAATAAAATATAGGGGTTCCCATTTAAAAAACCGAATTTGACCTTGAGTGACCTTAACTCTTCCACCCAAAGTCAAAATGACATATACCGCCGAACTGTTCCCATATTTCCCAATTCTACAATTTTCGTTTGAAACATTTTTTCGTATAGTGCTTATTACTCGAGACCATTGAAAGTTTCGGTTTCAAAAAATCACCCGGGTGATTTGTATGACTAAAAATACACTACTTTAACACTTTTTCTGAAATTGTCATTTTTTTTAGTTATCTGGCGATGAATAATCAAAATTTTAGAACTTGCAATTTTTTTACTCGAAAAGAAGAGATTTGAACAAAAACTGCAGGAGGCAATAATAGTTTGAAATCATCCCAGGAATGTACTCAGATTTTTCTAATGCCCTTTTTGATGCACTTAATCCATTTGCAGAGCCTTACACCTTTCCAAAGAAGAGAAATTTAAAAAATTAGAAGAGAAAATTGTTCGCAATAAAATGGTGTACAAGAAACATCTGATGGGTTTTTTTAATAAAATCAATAGAAAAATAGTAGTAAAAGTAACCCTTAAATGATATCTTTCTTGAAAATTTTAGTCTATTTTTAATTATAACTTTTTCATTTTCAATTATTTGGTAAGAATCATGTAGACCAAGATTGTAGAGAATTCAATTGTTTACAAAAAAAAGTCTTAGAACATTTTTTGTGAGACTTACGCGGAAAAATTGTTTACACTCCCTTTTTCAAGTTGGCGGCCAAATGGGGCGGGGCTTTTAACCCCAAAACCGAGTTATATACTCACACTGAATCCTCCTAAACATCTTGTCCTACCCAAAATGCAAGGTTCGACCAAAAATTAACATTTCAATGGACTGAGTATTGCGAAAATTTCAAGCCCAAATAGATTGATTTTGGTTGAATTGCAAAGGAGTCGAATTTTGACCTAAAAAACTCGGAAATGGTGCGCCAGATGAAATGATTTTAGCTATAGACTCTCTGATAGCAAAAACATATGTAGAAAATTGGTCTATTCTCAGAATTTTTAAGTTGCGAAAAATTTTCCTATAATCTTAGAAATAATTTGATTGCTTTTACTAACGCTCTTCATACTTTGCATCATTCAGTGTGATATTTTTGCAAAGTAGATGTAAATAAAGACTAAGTAGGTAAGTTCTTTAGCTCCGCATTCAATTTATAACTCTATAAATATGTCACTTTTTATGTCTTGCAGTTTAAAGGTAAACTCTAGATACATATGTAACAAAGTATAACGTCCTCACTACGTACATCTGTAAAGTACAAATGTAATGAATAAATAAAACTATGCCAACGACCCAAAAAGGCACTAGGAAATCGATTGTCCTAGATAAAATTAATGTAGGTTACGCTGTGGTGCAATACAACTGCCTTTTGTTAAAATCATTAAATTGTTATTTAATTTACAGGGGACCAGCTTTCACGTGCAAATTTTGTAGTTTTAGTCGGCTTTTGTTTTCATTTTACTGGTTTTACTCGTGCATGAAAAGTATATGTTTTGTGTAGGCATAACAATGCCCAGGTGGAATATTGATTTTCTTTTGTAACTAAGAGTCTATTGTTGTGTAACAGAAGACAGTAAAAAAATACTATTAGATGTATGTATGAAAAACTTTGCTATGCTGGTTTGGTGACGTTAATACCATAAGCGGCGATTTTCATTAAAAAAATGATTATACATTTATTTTTTACTTTTAAGATTATCTTGGCGGTTTCATTTTTATCCTTTAGGGGGAGATATCTGATTTAATATAATATACTATTAATTTTTGTAAGTATGAAATGTATCAGGAAACCTGTTTTGTTAAAAACATGCGTTGTTAGTACACGCTACACAAGATGTTTCACTACAATAGAAATTATGTCCTTTATGTATTAGTATTTATATATTTGCAAACAGAGGAAATAATAATATTACTAACAAAAATACTAGTAATCATTTCAACTCTTATAAAAAACAAAGATAAATATAAAGAACATATATCTTTCTCAACTACTTTACCGGCTGTATGCCGCAATCAATATTGAATTACAAGAAAGGCAATAGTAGGGTGTAATTTAAAAAATAACATTAATGCGACAGTCGTATTGTACGTAATGTTCACATTTTCTTTTAGGACAGATCAACATTGATAAGATGTTTTTTGTTTGGTTCGATAATTCTTAACTTACTTTATTAACATTCATTCATCCGCACTGGGTCCACTTATGACTACGGCCCTGCCCCAATCGAATCACATAACATTTGTTTTCTTCGCTTTAGTACATTATATTGATGAATTTAATAAATCTACTTTTCAGACGTATATTGAAGCGGACGGTCATTGATCTAGCAATAATATTTATTCGACGCATTCTTGAAATTCTTCAATAAATTCCTTCATCTCGCCCAGCCGCCGCTAGAGGTGCTGCCTAATATTTGCAGTTGTTGAATAAGTTGCCTATAATATCTAATTCGCCGCCTACTTAAAAAGGTTGCAAAAGGTCATGTAGTTCTAATTTCTTAATATGTTGTTAGGACCTATGCTAATGGTAAGGAACCAAGTTTGCAGCTTCCAAAGACCTGTGCGAGCTGCGCAATTCCCAAAAAACAATTAAACTTTTACACTTGTCTCTGTTTTTGTTCAATATCTCCTAAAGTTTGTGTTACAGAAAAGCTCTTATTCCTTTCTTAAAGTAGATTAAATTTTCTACAATTTAAGCTCGAGTTCCATATGTCTAGAACTTTCCGAGATAAAGTTCTTTAAAAATTGGCAATTGTCACCAAAAAGTGAAAAAAAATTCGTTTTGGTCATATATCTTGCAAATATCGGGAAAAGTACTCATCCCACTAAGAAAATCGTAGACAATGAATTTTTAGTAAATAAATTTTCCTCAAAATCATTACCAGATTACAAGCCCCACTCTGGGCCTAACGCCCATTGCGCGATTCCATGTCGATCTCTAAGATCGCGAAACTGGAATATCTGTGGCCATTTACTCTACCTCATGGTGGTGTCGAAATGAGTTTACAAAATTATTATAATTATGCAATGAATAGTCAGAAAGAATTAAAACAACTAACAAAAACGGCGATTCTTTGGGAAAAATGTCCATCTTTCCACCGCTGTAACTCGTTCCATATTAGACTTGCAAAAAAAAATTATGTGCATGAAATGCAATGGAATTTTGTCACGTACATTTTTGTTGTAGATTCAACAGTTGAGGAATATTTTGAAAAACTAATTTTTAACACCTTAAATCCAAGATGGCGGTTCCTCCCCTCCCCCAAAGTCGAAAACTTGATTTTTCATTGAAGTCCGACGTAAACAACATGTAACAAAATCGTTTCTGTCTCACCTTTTGTAAAGTAACGGCGTTTTTTTATCCCTACTAGTGGAAGGAAATTAGTCAAAGAAATTGTGATGTAATCGGGAAGTTGAATTGTTTTTTTTTTATTTTATACATGCATAGTTGAAAACAGAAAAAAATTGTAAAATCGAGCTGCGACTTGGCGAGAAAAGGGCATAAAAGAGCATTTCTGATGCATATCGAGTGCATCGCTACACTATTTTTTAAATATCTCCGGCTCTATAGGTTGTAGAAAAATTAAAAAAAGACAAAGACACTCGTAAATGAATAGAGTATGGAAATGTTGTGGTATAGTTACATTAAACGTACATCCCTAACTTCAAAAAACCGAAATTTCTCGATTTTTTTTTAACTAATAATGCAATGCAATAATGTGGTAAAGATAATCAAAATTGGAGAAAATATGTTTTTATGCTGTGAAGACCTGATTAACTTAAAAAAAAATCATTTTCATGACCAAAATTGGCCATTTTTGAAAAAAATTAAAATTTAATGACAAACGGTCGAATGGTAAACTTTTTTTAAGTTTAGATTCTTTGTCAACTTACGCCAGAATCTATTTAAAAATGTCGTTATTTTAATTTAAAAAAACTATAGTAATCGTAAAAAAAATTTCAACTTTTTTTTTTTTCTTGAAATAGGTTTAGAATGGAACGTCGAGATTTTAAAAACTAAGGATACAAAAACTTGAAATTCGGTGTATGTACTAGAAGTCAATGCATCATTTTTTTTTATAATATTTTTCAATCCCCCACCACCCCTACTCCATTATTAAAGGGGTTGATAAAATAAAATTGAGATATTCACTTGAAATTTGATAACGTATGTTTTATAATGACATCTGGCACTAGATTGTATTTTGGGATTATTCTGTTGAAGCGTTGGGGATTAAATAGGGGAAAATAAGTAAAGCAAGCTGGTAAGAGTACAGAGATCCAGGTTTTTTATAATATTTTCCATCCCCCCATCACCTTCACTCTCTTATTAAAAGAGTTGATAAAATTAAATTGAGATTTTCACTTGAAATTTGGTACACATATGTATTATAACGACATCTGAAACTAGATTATATTTTGACATGATTCCGTTGAAGCAGTGGGAGGAAAGTAGAGGTAAATAGGGAAAAATAAGTAAAGCAAGCTAGTAAGAGTGCCGGAACTTGGGATTTGGTGTATATGCTAGAAACCAAGGCCTCAGATTTCTTTCTAATATTTTTCAACTGGATGTGGAAGTAGTGATTCCTTAGGCAGCGGTTTTTTCATGTATACTGTATCTTTTATGCCAGATTTTCATACATGTTTTGTATAAAACGAAATTCAATTAAACTATGAAGATTACCTACATGACAGGTAAAATAATTATTTGAAAAGTAATTATAGCATAAAAATACATATTATATTCAATTTTTGTGAAGATTTGATGATTATTACCCCACTTATTGCATTATTACTAAATAATAAGAAAAAGAAAAATGGAGAAATTTGAATTTTTTGACGTTGGGATGTACTTTTAATGTAACTATACCCCAACGGTCCGATAGTCTATTCATTTACGAGTATCCCATTTTAAAAAAAAATTTCTACAATCAATAGAGCCGCAGTTATTTAAAAAATAGTGTAGCGATACACTCGAAATGCATAAAAAATGTTCTTTTATGCGTCTTTCTCACGAAGTCGCAGCTCGATTTCGCTAATTTTTTCGGTTTTCGACTCATTTGCACGTACAAAAAAAAAAATAAAGAAAAAGTCAACTTCCCGATTACATAACTTTTAAATTATAATTTCCCCCCAGTATGACTGGTTTTCTATACAACTGCAAAATTTTAGCCAGCCACGTATTTTTATGTCATTGAAATTGATATCTCCTATACTATAAGAAATTCTGTTGTTTGTTGTTTACAATACCAAAATGAATAGATCTATTTTGTAAACTTATTGTTATGAATATGTTTATTATTATGTAGATTGGCTGATGGATTTGTTGAGAACCTAGTAGCACTGCCAAATTAAGAGCATGTTAAATGTAATATAATTTAGTTGTATTTCCCGGATTTGATTAAATTAATACAATAAATACAGCTTTAATGAACTTCCCTATTACTAGATTATTTCTGTCACGTAGTATACATCTAGAATAGCGAATATAAAATTACCAAAACAAAGAAGGTTATAAATAGGCGCAGTTAGGACTAATGCGTATATCTCGTACACAAACAATAACAGAAATAAAATAGGTATCTATTTATAAAACCTCGTAAATGTTTACGAAATATTTTTAATACATTTTTGTCAGTTATCATAGGTAGTGGTTTTACTTTAAACTGCAGAAATGATCAGGTAATTTTAATACATATCTTCCAAAACATAGATAAGACAATATGCCATGCTATTTAAAAATTATGCTTTTAAGATTTTAATAAGTTCTTCCTGTAAACATAACAATTGTCTCTGCTCCTACTCCAGCGATATTAATTATCAAATATTAGCAGTGTATATCTGGATAAAACGTAAACAGAGTGATTTATTCATATGCTAGTACTGACAACGAGTAAAACCAAAACTTTGTGGATACGTTTGTCCTGTTTGTGGTATTTTGTGTTTTGATTTGTTTATTTACTAACAAAGGTGTATTTTTAAGAGCAAGAAGAGTCGGAGGTAAGTCGCATGAGAGCATGTCATTGTTTTCAGATTAATCAGCGCGCTTGTGACACACCGCTTGTTTTGCTGTCTGTCCAAACCACAATACATTTACGCACATATTAGATTTCATTAGCGCAGTAAGGTTTCACTTTTCTGGAATTCATTAATTTATAAATAAATAACCATATCGATCCTGGTTTCTTGAGCAACTACATTTGGTCCGTCAGCAGATCGATCCCCTGCCACGCGCGGTCAAGCAAAAGAGTCATGCGACGGTTTTTATTGCGTTCTTTAAGTATGAATTCATTAAAATTTTTACGGCCAGCAATCAATACTATACTCTCTGTTCCTTAACATTTAGGCGATGGGCCTAAATATTAGAAAAAAATTACATAAATCTAAGATTATTACATAACTTTCCTCACTGGAGGCATTTTATGATTCAAAAATATAAAAAACGATCCACCCTAGTGGCTAGGGCCTACCAAGGCCTTGAAGCATCCTTGATCATATTATGTCACATAGACGCAATGAACTTTAGAAGGAACATCATATTGTCCAGATTCTTATAAGGGACCATTTAACAAATACTTTTGTTTACAAACTCTTCCCTCATCCACATTTAGTTCACATTTAGTCCAGTCAGTAAAGTGAAAAATACATCAAAAGCTTGCAAAAAATGTTATCTGAGATTTTCCTTCCGGAACTGTTAGTGCGAGGATTAAACATCACCAAACCACAAAAATCAGTTCTGGGGATGCCGCGCAACCCCCCAGAAACCACCCCTTCGGTAAAAATAGCCTTATATTACTGATAACTCGTTAACCGTTGAAGATATAAAAAATTGCTCATCGTAAAAAAGAAAGCTCGACTAATTGCCTAAAAAAAGTCCTCTTGTAATTTTCTTGTATATGCTATGGTTTTCGAGAAAATAGATATTGATAAAAATTGCAAAATTTGCATTTTTAATGCGCGTGAATTCTCGTTTATTTGAATTATTTTGCGCGCGGCCTATCGAAAAAACTCGAAAACCAAACAAGCTATGAAGAAAAATCAAAATGGGTTTTAAAGAGGATATAAAATACTCTCTTTTGTTGCCATTTTTGAAGGCTATTGATATTTATTAGTAAGTATATAAAAATAATAATATAATATAGTTATCTCTTAATTTTTTGTGCATCTTAACTATTCACAGACCCATAAAAAATAACTGACTATAATATAAGTTATAAATGAATTATCTTTTTTAGTTTAGGGTAGTACTTCAGTGCAGACAAAGTTAGGAATAAAAATAGTCACATTTACGAATTTTGCAACATGTTAAAGTTAGCCAAAAAAAGAATCCAAAAAAGGCTGCATATTAAATTTTTTGATTTTTTTAAAACAATTTTTTAACTATTAAATGATTAGAAATAATAGTTTATGATATATAAACTCAAGAAAAAATTTTTGAGCTAAATTTTCAAGATGTTTGGGTCTTTTTTTTATTTCTAGGAAACAATAAAAAATTGGTCAAAATTTGGCTAACTTCAACATGCTGGTAAATTTGTAAGTGTCAATATTTTTATTCCTAACTTTTTCTGCATTGAAGTACTACCTTGAACTAAAAGATAATGCATGTTTAACTGACTCATATTAAAGTCAGTTATTTTTTATGGGCCTGTGAATAGTTAACAGTGCAAGAAATCAAGAGGTAACTATATTATATTGTTATTTTTATGTACAAATAGGTATCAATAGCCATCAAAAATGAAAACGCAAAAGAGTATTTTATATCCCCTTTAAAACTCATTTTGTTTTTCTTCCTAGCATGTTTGGTTTTCGAGCAATTACTCAAGCTTTCTTTTTTATGATAAGCAATTTTTTTATATCTTCAACGGTTAACGAGTTATCAGTAAAATGAGGCTTTTTTCACTGAAGGGGTGGTTTTTCTGTGGGGTTGCGCAGTACCTCCAGAACTGATTTTTGTGGTTTGGTGATGTATTATCCCTCTACTAACAGTTACTGAAGGAAAATCTCATAACATTTTTTGTTATGGAAAATCTTTATAATTATTGGTCTAATTTAAAGGTTAAAAATTAAACTTAAAAAAAATGGGTAAAGAGAATTATATTCATGGAAGTGTATAATTTTATGTCCTTTCGTATTGCTCATGGAAACTAACAAGAACCATATAAAACAGTCGATATTTAGGATTATATTTAGACTAGAACTTCATCTATCATCAAAACACAAAATTTCTCTTTGACAGTAATTTTAGTTCACCTAAACTGTAGGTAGGTTTATTGTTTATTTTCTTATTTCTTTTGTTTTAGGACTGATAGTACAAACACTAACACACACAGAAAAATGCCTACTTCCGGAGTAGCTGAAGAGGCAGCCCTCTTGGGGTAAGGAACAATATCACACACAATTTGCTTTTAGTTGGAATAAAATGCTTAATAGATTGGATTATTGCTGTTGCGGCTAGAAATTAGCTTATTATTTTAAGAATACTAACTTTTATGTCGTAGAATTTCATATTATGTGGTATTTTTATGTAGGTATGGCATGGATATACTCGAATTGAACTGCTAGACTTTGATTGATAAATCAGAATTGTTGACTTTGTTTAAGGCCATGTATTAACAAATTAAATGAATTTATGTTTTACCAAATAGAAAAAATATGAAACAGCAAAATTAATCTATTTTCGTTGGTTTATATGTATTTGCAGGTATATTATGTATTGGATATTGTTCAATGTTGAATAAAATAGAATAGTTTTTTGTGAACTTTGACCCTGAATAATTTTTTGTGTCATAGTGATCTCGTTCACGATTTTAATATTTTCTTTAAAACACCAGCATAAATCGCTTTTAAATAAAAAAATGAAGAATGTGTCTTGTTAGATCAGAAAAGTCTAATTTCACTGGATTATCTTTTAAGTTTTGAAAAATGCTGCAATTTTCCAAAATTTTAAGTTCTCAGATAGCTAACACGATTAAGGCTTCGTTAGGTTAGATGGCTAACACTGCGAAGCCTTCGTTTTGTTAGAAAGCTAACGTAACGAAAGTTTCTCTAGGTTAGGTTGGAAGGCTATAATGAACATTTTTAATTTTGCAAAATATTCAAAATTTCCAAATATGTTAATATTTACCTCAAACTTCATATTTTTAGTTTTTTAATATACAGTTGAATTACATCTTTCTAAAAACAGACCCCGATATATGTCAAGAAACAAGACTCTTATCTTAGATCTAGTAATGATTGATGTGAAAATATACTGAATAAAAATGTATCACTTGATCATTTAGTCAGATTTTGTTTTAGTAGAGGGTCCACGCCTTAGAAAGCCGTCTAAATCGCCAAGTAACCCATTCCAGCAAGGTAAATAATTTTTGAGCTCGGAAATCGAAAGAGGGTCCTAATGGGCATCAGAAATGGCTTGTTGGACTTTTGTTGCACAACTTCTCCACAAGAAAAAAAGATGGCGAAATGTTATTTCAAGAATTCGTGTTTTTAAACGTATACCTCTCGTTAGAGAGTGAACCACATGCGATATTGATTTGATTTTTTTTATTTATATACTACTGACATGAGCGCATCTATCTGTACTAATTAAATTTCAAACTCGCTTACGGTTTTTTTCTAAATAAATCCTAAATCACAGTAACGAAATTTGTGTGTTTGAAATTTCGACGTGCGGGCAACTGTATTAAATATTCAATTTTTTTATATACTATATACGAATGAAATATGGCCTAAAGATCAACAGAGTTCTTGCAAAAAAAAATTAGCTCGATATCTTATACAGTTTTTGAGTTAACGACTTTTTAAAATAAACCATAATTAGATTCGTGGTATTCCTGTTAGCATGCGGCTGTTTTCTGGCTAAGTATAATGCATTAAGATAGTAAGCCAATACATTTTTGAAATTGTGCTATTATTTACATTTTTACAATTTTGCAAAAATATGAACAGGTAAAAAGAAACTCATTTGGCAGATGATTTACTCGATCTATTAATTATGAAGGTGTTGTATAGAGATATTATTTATTAAGTATATCATTATTGTGGTACAAATGATATAGCATTTTACAAATATGAAAATATAAAAACGTACACAAAACTTGTAATATATACATAAGTAATAATAATAATAATAATAATGCATAATAAGTATACACAGCTCAGTAAGCATTGACAAACCACTACATAGGCATTACTATTAAGAAGCACTGTCTGCTAAAAACTGCTCTGTATTATTGCTGCCCTTAAAACAATTGTTAGGAAAGGCTGCACATACAACAGAACACCAAGTGGACGCGCATTTTTAATCACAGTTTACTTTACAATTCCACTATTTGTTTTCATTAGAACCAGTTGTGATTTTTTGTCATCATTTGTGATTTTATTAGGTTATTCTCTATCAGATATCCAAATTTTCTGGGAAAGGGTAAATTGGGAAGGAGATCGGAAAATCGTTTGGACACTAAAATTTTATGTGCTTTGTTAACTGCTTCTCAAGTCGAGAAAATTTGTTATAAATCCAGGATTTTGTGTTAGGTAAGGGTCTAAACCACTTTTTGTGGATAATTTTTACAATTAAAAGTATTTCGCAGTGAGCAGGGTTTTAACCTACTTCGCTAGGTTCTTCAGTTGCTAGCTAAGCTAAGTACACTAAACCACTGGACTACCGTCCCCTGTAATGCTCGTTTTAAATGCAGTAAGGAAGCGTCTTGTGTAGGACGCGGACGTAGCTAACGTAAGTCTAATAACCTTAAGGAAAAATAAATACTGCCTTAGCAAATCTAAAGATTTAAATTCACTACAGATGGCCGTAGTGAATTTAAATCCTTAATCCGCAAGTCCTATGTGAATCTGTATGGATAGATTCACATAGGACTTACGAGCATCTTAAATTACACGATCATCAATTGCATCGCAGTTATCTCCAAAATTAATCAAAATATATAGTTGGCGTGTTCATTTTAAGGCAACAATAATTGCTCATTTATCCTCTTCGGAAAGGATTACTGACAGGTCACACAATACACCGACTGCCAATAACGTTTTTACAATATTTTCTTCTTCATATTTTTCACTTAGTTATTTACTGATTTCGTGAGTATCCTAAGATACCCTTTGTTGTCATGTACCCACACAATTTTTGTAGGTTTTCTATTTTGCAAAAATTAAACATACCTTGCGCAAATATTATTGTGTTCCCTTCTTCATGATTGCAAGTTCACATTATTGGGCAACGTAGCTGTGTCATTATTTACACCAATATTCTAAAATGCATTTTAGATTATTCGCTTTATATTTTTTACTATTTATAAAGTAATTCCAGTTTAGAATAAGAATTGAGTGTTATCGTGAATTCATATAATTCTGATGGGTTTTTAAGTCATACCATACATTTTCTTAAATATGAAATTTCGAACAATTTTTATTTTTTAATCTCACATTTGTATAATTTATTGACGATTTCATATTGTATTTGCACCTTTCGATACATGCAGTCCTTCTAAATGACGTAACTGAAAATTTTCTAAGCAAATTGGACGTACTTCAAAGTTTCCTTTTTTCAGTAATCATTAAACCATTATTTCTGCATCTTTATTTTAACAGACTCTATTTTAAAATCACGTAGTTGTAACATAACACATAAATGATTGTCTAATTTTCAGACAATTGGTGACCTACTGTCCTACTGATTAATAGTAATATAATACCTTAATCAAATTAGTTATTAGACTAATGTCTATCCACAATTACACAGACCGAATCCTGCCGCAGCTGTCACGTTGCGCATTATCATAACAAGACATTATTACGATCGAATTAAAAAATCTGTAACTCGAAAACTGTATGAGATATCGAGTTAATTTTTTTTGCAAAAACTTTGTTGATCTTTAGACCATATTTCATTCACATATAATATATAAGAAAATTAAACATTTAATGTACTTGTCCGCACGTCGAAATTTCAAACACACAAATTTCGTTCCTGTGATTTAGGATTTAATTAGAAAAAAACCGCAAGTGACTTTGAAACTCTATTAGTACAGACATATGCGCTCATGTCAGTAGTATGTAAAGAAAAAAAAATCAGATCAATATCGCATGTAGTTCATTTTCTAGCGAGAGGTATACGTTTAAAAACACGAATTCTTGAAATAACATTCCGCCATCTTTTTTTCTTGTGGAGAAGTTGTGCAATCCTAAACAAAAGTCCAACAAGCCATTTCTGATGCCCATTAGGACCCTCTTTCGATATGCGAGCTCAAAACTTATTTACCTTGTTGGAATGGGTCATTTCAATTTTTAATGCTTTGGACCCCTTACTATTAGGTGAGCAAAAATAGTTAAATTCGCTGTCACAAAATAAGCTTTAAAAAATCACAATTTGTATTCAGATCAAATTTCTCGCCTGAAGAATGAAAATAATAATTATTCCGAAGCATTCCTTCATCATTACCTTTGGGTTTTACTTGTCCACATTCTACTGATGAAAATAATAATTAGATGGTGTAAAAACGATATAAATGTAATCTCTGAAAGTGATGTAACTGAGTTTAATAGCTAATCGAAAGCGGACGTGACAAATATCAACAAGCCACAAAACTTTTGTATAGCCTTTCCAAACTCAGTTGGAACAGCATAAAGATGCCCAATACTTTAATTTACCGATATATGTGGGCGTCGGCCAAAAAACTTTAGAACCATTTTTTTAAAATTTCCTATACTACTTTGTACTAGATTATATGTCCAATCTAGACTATACTTATAAATAATATTAGTAACATATAATATATTATTATCAACATACTCACAAATTATTAAGTACTCTACTGAACCCCAATAATTGAATTTCGATAGGGCAGAGAGTCGGTCACTGGAAACACTAGTTATTATGGTTAGAAACTGACTGTGATGTCAAAGTTTAAAGTGTTTGGTTGACGTAAGTCCTTACTATGTAACATAGGGGTCAACACTGTCAAATACAATGATCCTAAAGAAACGCATAAAATTCATATCTTTGGTGTGTGTCATTTTTCAAAAAAATCCTCAAGCAGGTAGATTTTAGTTTTGTAAATGCTACATTTTGTCACTATACCAAAATTTATGACGTCATTGGTTTTTGAGTTATGACGCCATCATCATTTTTTTAAAATGTTTTTGGTGGTATATTTCTTTAACTTTCTAGTGATAAAAAAAATGATATTACCTGAGCCATTCTTTTGGAAAAATGTCATTTTATGTAAAAATAGCTTACCTTTCGCAAATTCACGAGTTATCCACTTTCTTATGGACTGATAAATCTTGTTGCCTACATTTTTGTTTTAACTAGCATGAAAACATTTGACGTAAAAACAAAACAAAGAAAATAATAAAAAAAACAATCACCTTAACAACAGAGAGATACAGGCCTTTTTGTGTAAAGTATCGATACCTTTTTTATTCCTGACACTTTTGGAACCTCAGTTTCGTAACACTTCTGAGACAGTGTAAAACTAGTGAATGCAATGCCACGTTTAAGTGCAAGAGAACGCGTAGAACTTTTGATGATGGTTGGATATTGTGATAGGCTGAGAACTCATCAGGAAGCATGTGATGTTCTCAATACCAAGTATCTCGAAAAGCAAATTTCTAGATCCACTGTAAGTAGATTGGTGGCTAGATATGATGAATTTGGCAGTGTAGCTGACCTCCCTCGATCTGGTCGCCCTAGCACAAGCAACGAAACCAGATTAAATATTCTTCTAGAAAGTGAGGAAACCACCACCTTTTGATAAGACAGCTGGCTTTAAATCAAAACGTGAGTCAAACTTCTGTTGTACGTCTATTGAAAGAAGAAAAAATACCATCCATACAAAGTGCAATTAATCCACGAATTGAATGAGGACGATCCAGATCGGCGCTTACAGTTTTGTGAATAGTTGATGACCTTGTGCGATGAAAACCCAAATTTTTTAAAGAAGATTGTTTTTTCTGATGAAGCTACATTTTCTTTAAAGGGGACTGTACATCGACATAACTGTGGGTATTGGTCACGCAAAAATCCTCATTGGACTCAAGAAGCCCATACACAGCGACGAGGCAAAGTAAACGTGTGAGCAGGTATGATTGGTGATCGTTTATTGGGACTTTTTTTTGAAGAAAATCTTACGGCCGCAAGATATTTACAGTTTTTGCGAGTTGAGTTAGTGCCAGCCTTAGTAGTTATGTTTCCGAACAATGAAGAGGAAGGTATTCCTGCTGAAAACGTCTGGTTTCAGCAAGACGGGCCCCACCTCATTTTAGGATAGCAATGCGTCAGTTTTTAGATGACACTTTTACTGAAAGGTGGATGCGAGGTCCGATTGAGTGGTTCCCCGCGTTCACCGGATTTAACCCCCTTAGACTTTTTTCTTTGAAGTTACTTAAAGTCAAATGTGTATTTTAACAGACCGGATACCATAGATGAATTGAAAGACAGTATTGGCTTGGAGATGAGACGAATTGCCCATGAGATGATTCAGAACAGCGTGCAAAGTGTCTACACCCGTCTTGGTCAATGCCAAATGGCTGGAGAGTAGCAATTTGAGCAATGGGGATGATTTCTTTCTCACAATTATTTATGTAAGGTGTCAATCAATAAAAATATTTTGTTCCAAAAGAATGGCTTAGGTAATATCAATTTTTTTCATATCACCAAAAAGCTAAAGGAATATACCACAAAAAACAGTAACAAAACAAAAATGTCCGTTTCCATGAAAAAAAATTATGATGACGTCGTGACTCAAAAACCAATGACGTCATAAATTTTACACACACATACCAAATATATGAATTTTATGCGCTTCTTTAGGTTCATGCTGTATGATTTGTATATAGTAGGAACGCGTTTCTCTGAACTATTTAAATTGACAATGGATACGCTACACAAGAGTATTAAACGTTAACAAACACATTTCTATTTTGCAAAAATGAATAAATTATTAAGATAATTCTTATCTACATGTAAAAGTGGGGACTCAATTAATGTAAGTAATTAATATGACTGTCAATATATATGTACTTATTTTTTAGCACTATGCCTTCCGATAGCATGGATGATATCGAATTAAAAAATATCCAGTTACAATTCCCCTCCGCACGGTCTCTTTCGAGGGATGATTCATCGGCACAAGAGGAAATCGTTGAAACTGATCGTGGAAGCCTAGTTGTAGCTGTCCAGGGTTCCAGGAATAAACCAGCCATTTTAACTTACCATGATTTGGGTCTTAATTGTAAGTATTTCGATTCCAAATTGAGATTAAAAAAGTGTGAGAAATGAACTCTGCAAATATGAACTATATTTTACCGCTTTCACAACAAAGAAGCATAGTTTAGTAATTCTGTAGGATACTCTTCTCAGCTTTTTGTAAATAATATTATTTTTAGACATTTTTAATTTTATAATGCCAACTTAATTGATGAAACACTCGTCAGTATAAAATAATAACACAAAAATAACTAACTACGCCCCCACCGTGTCACAAATCCGCGATCCTCGGATTTCGTGTCTAAATTACCATCATCTGATAAACATTTTTTATGTTATGTTTAGATTTTAACTTGTTATTTTTTTTTGGAATGTGTTCATATTAAGTAACCACTAGAGCTCTATTCGTTACTTTTACAGGCGTAACTGTCTATAATATAATGTGTCTAGGTGAAAATTATATTCAACGGTTGGATATTATACTACATGTATATATTAGTGAAATATATAAATGAATGACAGGAAATAGCAACTCACACACTTATGTTCAATTTCAAGAAATTAAAAATAAAGACAATTTTTTAAAATTTTAATGACTAATAACTTTTTTATTTTAGCTTTATATCAATTTTACTGTTTCAATCATGCTTCGGTTTCTGAAACGTTAACAGAAGACATTATTCTTATATTACATTCTTATTTATCATTTGCAGAAAAACATCCTCTAATTGTTCCTTTAACGTAAGCATCACTGAGGTAGAGATTATTTTTCAGTAATATACAGAATAATTATTATATTATAGTGTAGATTCTTGTAAATTATTTTTAGAAGAGAGTACATACAGTGTGGCCCATTTTGAATGGAAACACCCCTGTAAGAAATGTGTCTATCGTCTGGTTTTAACTGGGCTTTTTTTAAAAAATTGGCCATCGAACGCTCTCCTTTATGACAGAAATTTAGAGATACATTTCAATTTTCAAGATCTACTATGATTTTTTTTCAATGTCAAAAATGGACAAATTTGATTAGCGATTTTTTTAAATAAAATCTAACTATACCACTGAACTCCGAAACATTTCAAGTGGGTAAATCAAAAATTTTCGTGAAAAAATATTAAGTAATGACAGATCTATGACAAAATTAATGTAGGTAATATCTTATAATAACAGAAGATAAAAAATTATTAAATGAAATAAAAAAATTCACGAAAAAAAATTTTTTGTAAAAATACGAATACATATATTAAAAAAAAGAATGTTTAAAAAAAAACTGAAAAAAATATCACAAAAAAAAAGATATATGTTTGTATGTTTGTACTTATTCGTTTACGTAAATACTTATATGCTTTTTATATACAATAGAAAAATATGTAGTTAAAAAAAAGTGTACACATCGGTAACCAAGGAATAATGTGATAAGAAATAAAATAAAAAAAATAATTATTATACTAGGAAACTTGGCGAATGGTCTTTGTAACCGTAGTCAACAAACCTGAAACACACACACACATCTTATAATAACTTTTACACGATTTTTTCAAAAAATAGAAGTGGCCCATGAAAATTAAACAATAGAAAGATAAATTAAGTGGACAGTTTTAATAAATATTGTCCTTTTATTGAGTAATGACAGATAATAATAGGGTGCCATGGAAAACAAATTTTAAAGTCAGACGTCAAATCTTTAAAATACGCATATACTCAGAGTATATTGTTATTGAAATTATAAAATTGATCAATAATATTATCAAGTATTAGTTTATTAGTTTGAAGTTAAAATTATGGATATTCTAAATGTAGTAGAAAAAATATTGAACTTGTGCGCCTTAGAGGAGATAATGACAGAACTTTGGGAGAGGTATGTGAGATAGGCCCAACATCTACCGTTTCTAAAATAAACAAAATTTTTAATGAGTGTGGCGCTGTGACAATGCGTATTATAAGAACGAATACTGTACACAGAAGACCCAGGTACGAGCAGACTGTTTTAAATTATTTTAGCAACAATCCAAACGTCAGTGTAAGAGTACAAGTAAACCATTGTAGGATGGCCAACAGCCGCGGCAGCCGCGTAGAGAGAGAAGAAATATCGTCGCTGTTGAATAGAGACAAGTTTCGTAACTATGAACGTAGTACAGTCGGGGGAAGAAGTAAAAGGTGCTCTCTTATTTACCAACAATCCGGGTATGGCACAAGCCAATTGATGTTTTCGATTGAACAACAGTTCTTTGTACACGTAACATTAATGTTTATAAGTAGATACTTCTAATAGGTACCATGTGTTAAATATAAGTTATACACTACCAGCACTTTTCTCAAGACTGTACCGATGTTTACACGAGGAAGGAACATAAACAAGTGAGCTCCGTAAAGGTGGGGTGGTTTCAACTACTGCGCATCCTAATCTCGTTGGCCATTCTAGGATGGTCGACCTGTAGCTAATATACGATTCAAATGTATTGACCCCTCACTTTAACCGCGAATATCTCAGAAGCAAAGGAGCAGAAAATTGAAAAAATTATGTGTTCATTATGAGTCTAATCAGTCACTGGAATAATGTAAATTGAACATTTTTGAAGTTCTGCTAAGTTATATTGAAAAATGTCCTACTTTTCAAGGAAATGTTGACCGTACCAGTTTTAAATCTGCTACATCTTGAAAAATGTGCATACTATGTAAATCATATTTTAGACACCGATAAAGAACGGCATTTTTTGTACTAGGAAATTTTTTCATAATTTTTTATTTTCAAATTTTGCAGTTATTCTCAAAAAGGTGACGTCTTGTTTATTCGGTTATTTATCAATGTATTTAAAAAGTTTTTGTTATAATTGTTGATTTTATAAAATGTAAGTATTTTCAGAAAGAAATATTGGTATACATATATCAAATATTAATTTAGTTACCGAGCATAATAGATAATATTATTGCAAACTTCCAATGATATTATCCTTTACTCTTGATAACCAAATTAATATTTGATATATACTAATTGTTTTTTCTAAAAATGCTTGTATTTTATATAATTAACTATTTTATCAAATCTTTTTTAAATATATTGATGAATAACCGAATAAACATGACGTCACGTTTTTGACAATAACTGCAAAATTTGAAAATAAAAGATTATGAAAAAATTTCCTCGTACAAAAAATGCCGTGCTTTATCGGTGTCTAAAATATCATTTAAACAGTATGCATATTTTCCAAGATATTAATGAATTTAAAACTGGTATGGTCAAAATTTCCTTAAACAGTTGGACTTTTTCATTATAACTTAGCAGAACCTCAAAAGTGTCCAATGTACATTATTCAAATTTCAGTGATTGATTTAGAATAGACTCATAATAAACACTTCATATTTTCAATTTTTTATGCTGCTCCGATTTTGAGATATTTGCGATTAAAGTGAGGGGTCAATACATTTGAATCGTATATTACCTTAGATTTGAATTTACCTAGAGAAAATATTCGCCGATGCCTTAAAAAGAATAAGGTAAAACCATTCAAACCCAAGTTTTTACATATGTTGGAACCTAGTGATGATGAAACATGGATGGAATTTTACTTGTGGGCTCAAGGAGAGTATCTTAATAACAGAATTTTTTTGAAAACTAGTTTATTCAGCGAACTTTTACCACAAATGGGGTGGTATCGTCACAAAATTGGTGGGTCATTAATTGTTAATATTTGGTGTGGGCTACTCAATGAAATAATCACTGGTCCTTTCTTTTTTGAAGGTAATATGAATAGCATGCATTACAGTTCCTAGGAAACGAATTTTGGAATGTACTACATGAACTTTCAATACAAGAGAGAGTCAATCTAGACTTTCAATTAGATGGCAGCCCTGTCCATAATGCCAGAGTGGTTACCAGATGGCTTAATGCTAACTTTCCTAATTGAGCCCGTTAATTGGATGGCCACCCCGATCCCCGGACTTAACACCGATGGACGTCTTTTTATGAGATTTAATAAAATCTAAAGTTTACAGGTCACGCCCGAGTAATAGAGAAGGTTTGTGTGCAAGAATAAGATAAGCTTGTGCCGAAGTTACCCGGCAGCAATTACAGAATGTCGTAAAGAATATTAAAAAACGATTCGACAAGTGCATCGAAATAAACGGCGGCCCTGTAGAGGCTACAAAAAGTTAAGATGAATTGTATCATCGTGTTTTAGTTTTAGTGTAATGTTGTAATGTGTTATTTTGTTTATTAAATACCTAATTATTATTACTTTCAATTGTTCATACATGTTTTTATGTCAAATATGATTAGGTTTGTTTAAAAGACAATATTTATTAAAACTATCCACCTAATTTATCTTTCTATTGTTTATTTTTCATGGGCTACTTCGATTTTTAGAAAAAATCATGTAAATTTAATGATAAAATATTACCTACATTAATTTTGTCATAAATCTGTCATTATTTAATATTTTTTCACGAAATTTTGGATTTACCCATTTGAGATGTTTCTGATTCCAGTGGTATGGTTAGATTTTATTTAAAAAAATCGCTAATCAAATTTGTCCATTTTTGACATTGAAAAAAAATCATAATAGGTCTTGAAAATTGAAATTTATCTCTAAATTTTTGTCATAAAGTAGAGATTTCGATGGCCTGTCTTTCAAAAAAGCTGGGTTAGAATCAGATAATAGACACATTTTTTACAGAGGTGTTTCCATTCAAAATGGGTCACACTGTATATGAGGGTGAGCATCTGAGAAAGAAAAAAACTATTTACTATTTCTGCCAAATGATATTGTTTGGAGCACTTGCAATATCCTAATGAAAATAATTTATTTGGCTTTACTAAATAATACAATTTGGTGCAAACAATTCGTTGTGAAACGAATAAAATAAATATTATACGGCTATTTAGAACCACAACTGTCAAGGGCATCACTTGGCAGTTATAAACGAAAGAAAATACTTCATAGAGGATACTATTAATTTTTATCTCTGACATATGCCAAGATACATGTTCAATTATACACAATTGACATATTGATATACGAACTAATTTGTTGCTTGTGTGTATAAAAATAAGTTCCAAATTAAATTAACAAGAGGAGGGATTTCGATACGCCTGACATTCATATTATTTACGTGATAAACAGCTAACAATATTCAAAGGTAGTAATTTATTTCAATTAGGTGTACCCACTTCATTTTATGTCGTTCCAATATACTGTAATTAAATTATATTGATTTTTCCATGAGATTCCAAAAATGTGTATTTTAATCTGACGTTTATAATTTTACACAATGACAGTGTTACTTCACACAGGTTTCTATTTGTTACTCTGCAGTTTTTAAATATTTCACAGTGATTTTTTCCATTGTTTTAACATATTTTCGTTTAGTGATATTCGTTTCAAAATACATTTCCGTCCACATGTCCATTATTCATAAATATTCCTTTTTTTATTTTCTCAATAGTTATGACAACTTCTTAACTAATGAAAAAACTGTGTAAGAGCCAGTTCACTCGATAGTCTCTTTTACCATCTAGTAATATCGAGTAATCATTACAATTGCGAATGAGGTAAAACACGAGTTTCTTGTAGTGGTACAAGATTACGATTACCGATTACTATTACGATTGTAATAATAATCGTAAGATTACGATTAAAAAGTAAAACCATGCGAAACAAAAAAATAAAGTTTTCTATATATTCCATGATGCGAAAAATTTCAAAATTTGAATTTAACTTTCATTTAGACTAAAGCAATAATAACGTTTTTGTAATCATTGAATTTCTTGTTTGCTCAATTTTTCAATATCTACAACACTCAATGGGTTTTGCCAATATTCGAATTTATCCGCGTTGTTCCTCACGCAAACCAAACAGTGAAACAGACAAGCTTTCAAGTTATGTTTGACAAGTGGAGAACCGTACTTAAGAGTGTGTAAGGCAACTAAATCAGTCCTAAATATATTTAGTTTGTCTGCATTAAAAATAAAAAAGGTAATTCTTATTATATTTGTATTTTCTGTTTTATAATCAACTACCTGTGCGCGTAAAGTAAGGAGGCTATCTATATAAAAACTAGTATGAAAGTCAAAGTATCATTAGAGTATTCCTGGAGATACTTAGTAAGATCAAAAGCAGATAAAAAACTCATCGGGTAATCAATACTGTAGGTAATGCGATAGAAGGGTAGATTATATTTACTACCTACTACAAATGAGAGATGATGTGTTCTGTTAATGACAAATGAATAAATAGCTTAAATATTATGAGCTCAACTTAGCTAAGATATGACAGACAATATAAAAGGCTCTGTGGTTTATTTAAACTGTTGTCTATCCAAATTGTACCCAGAATACTGTGAACATAAATACCTGTGAACATAAATACCTCATAAAGTTATCAAGTTGTTAGGTGCTCCAGTTATTGATGTAAAGTCTAAATTATATTAACTAAATCGTCCACAATGTTTTTAAATCTTCCTAATTATATAACGCGGATAACGCAATAACTGTAGACTTATTGCGTTATCCGCGTTATCCGTATTTGCAGAATAAAAGAGGAGAAAAGGAATACAAGGAGCACTAAGGCCATACCCGGCGTTTAGGGTGAGGACAGAAAGAGTATGGGAGAAACAAATTGAAAATGATAGTGAGATTGTGGGTTATTCGGACAATAGTAATTTTTCATATTCTGAAGCTCTAATACTAATTATTGTTTGCTTGTCAACTGCGACAACTGGCATATAATGATCTTGTATAGCTCACATAGCAATACATAATATGTGGCTAAAGAAACACCTGTATATGTGTAAATTTATAATCGATAATGTTCTTTACACAACGGGTGTATCCACCTGTTTAGTTCTCATGGATTAGAATGATAATGGCATTCACCTATAAACATTGCCAATTAGACATGTTGTGTAATAATAGTAATAAAACCCTTTATACCCCAAAAATATATTAACGTAAAATTCTTGAATTTAGGGTGTTCTGATAAAGGAATATCACTTCGTTATTCGGCTCTTTGGAAAATTAAGTAAAATGAAGCCGTAGTTTTTGTAAATAAGGAAAAACAATTATTTAAAAATAAGAATACAAAACGAGTCTCTTTTGTCACTCAATTTCATGAGACTAAAAAGACGTATATTCGAGTTTTATGTATTTATATAGTGAGTATACTGGTTGAGTTCGAAAAAGGAAACACTTTTATTAGTCAATTTACAATGAAAAGTAATTCTTTGTAAGAACTCTTGGTTTTTATGGAGTCCAAAAATGATACTATTTTCCAAAATGTACATACAGGGTGCTAAATATTTGTAAAAGTATGAAAAACTTTAAATAGTAAAGTACATTTTTCTGCGAAAATATTAAGATATAGTATTTAAAAAATAACATTTTCTTAAATACCTACTAAGTATATCTTAATATTTTCGCAGAAAAATGTACTTTACTCGATTAAAAGTTATAATCGTTATTAGGTATTTGTTCTTTTCCAGTCATTAAAATTTTCGCAAACAATATTTAACCATCTTGCTAAAATCTAATCTGGTATATATCAACAATATTTATTGTTATGCCAGTGTCATGTGATTATAATTGACGTAGCAAAAAATTAAATCTTATGGTTTGGGGGAGAATATTTCCTGTAGGGGAGTGATAGAAAAATTTCATGGCCCAATTCCTTGGCCACCTGGGAGCCCCGATCTGACCATTATGGATTTTTACATTTATTTGGTATTTCAAAAAATGTACGCAACAGTATTTAGTAACAATCTTGACAGTTTATGAGAAAGGATTAGGGCAAAATTGTTTGCAGATGCAAGAATCTTTGAAAAAAAGAACAAGAAGAATTCTGTAACAGGATGTCAAGATTTTATAGTTGACTCTAACTTTTAATCGCCAACATTTCTTTGAATGCCATTTTTCTAAATATTCACATGCTTGCCAATATCTGGCACCCTGTGGATACGTTTTATAAAATAGTTTCATTTTAAACTTTTCATAGAAAGCAGGTGTTTTTATAAAAAAAATGACCTTTCCACGTAAAATCAAAATCAAATAAAAAAGTTTTCCCTCTTCCGAACTTAATCCGTGGACACATAGTATATTACTATGTTTTGTTGCTGCATTACTTGATTTACTTACCAACTTGCTAATGAGTTTCATTATCCTTTTAAAATGACGTAAAATTTCTTTGCTTTTGACACTTAAAAAATAGTGGGTTGCATATAAGTAGGAAAAGGGCTTTTTGGCAACACGAGTATGAATCATCTCGTACGAATCTTGCATTAACCCTTTCCAAATTCTACGTGTATTACATACTATGTTTCTGCTATTATGAACTATTATTATTTATAAGCCAGAGTATACGAAGAGGTAAGCAACAAAGTAATTTTGTTTTCCCTTTTAGATATCTCGAATTTTCAAGCATTTTTCAACTATATTGACATGCGGGCGTTACTAGAAAATTTCTGTGTTTATCACGTGAACGCTCCAGGACAAGAAGAAGGTGCTCAAACACTTCCAGAAGAGTGAGTACATGTTTAATGATTCTCAAATGCGAGGTATGTTTTCCTATGTATTTTTTAATGTTGAACGCGAATCCGATGTTAAAAAGGGCACTCCGCTCTACAAAGGGCAAATGAATGTTTAAAAGTGAATTATTTATTATTTGTTTGCTTATAGTAATGAAACATATTCTTTATAGGATTTTGCAAACACCGGAAAGAAAAACTATCTATGAGAACTAACAGAAAAACTGTATGTAAAAATATTAATGAAATCTTGCAAGATATCTTTCGATAATCTGACTTCTGGTTATGCTAGAAAGTTAAAATTCTGAAATAAATTTGTTCAATTTCTTTTTGACATTCTCATTATAACACTAGCATCCAACATAGTCCCCTACGGCTAAGCAGATTAAACTAGTATCTACATGACCCCCTATGGTATGTAAATTCAGTTAAAAATGAGAACACAGACCTGAAATTAATTTATTTACCTACCTTGTCTTTAATTTTTTTTTCATTTTAATGGATTGCATTTTCATAAAATCTCTCATTCAATTTATTGGAAATGCCTTTGAAACGTTTTTCGCCCTTATTCTGAGCTCATCAGAAAAGTACAAAGCCACACATAACATACTTATTCATGGATATTGCCTTGGTTTTGCATGGAACATTGTTATGAGTGGCTTTGTGCTTTACTGATGAGCTTAGAATAAGGGCGAAAAACGTTTCAAAGGCGAAGCATTTCCAAGAAACTGAATGGAAGATTTCATTAATATTTTTACATATAGTTTTTCTTTTAGTTCTCATAGACAGTTTTTCTTTCCGCTGTTTGCAAAATCCTATAAAGAGCAAATGAAGGGCTAAAGAGGGCCAAATATGAATCGTTTATTGCTCGAAGTGTCAATGTTTTATAAGACTAGCCTGACCTGACCTAACTAGTGTCAACCAAGGTTTGTGGCTGACCACAGAAGGGGTGAAACTTGATAGGACCCTTAAAGTTAAAACCCTTAAAAAAGGTTTGCCGCAAGTTTGGGTTTACACTAGTTAGGTCAGGTTAGGATAGTCTTGAAAATACACTCTCGAGCAATAAACGATTACATTTGGCCCTTTTTAGCCCTTTGAAGCTCTCGCAAGGGCATACCGGGTTCGTAATCAGCGCCCGAAAATACATAGGACATAGTAGTTTCTCTTATGTTTCTGGGTGGGGAACCCTCATATATATAATGTATTTACCAACGTGTCCGCAAGATGGTGCTAGGAAGAAATTTCCAAAAATTAACTTCTTCATTTTAAATGTTTTTTGACCGTACCCCTTCTGTGGTCAGCCACAAACCTTGGTTGACACTAGTTGGATCAGGTTAGGCCAGTATTAGAATACACTACACCTTCAAGCAATAAACGATTAATATTTGGCCATTTATAGCCCTTTATTTACTTTTGGAGAGCGCAATGCCATTTTTTAATATCCGATTCGTGTTCAACATTAAAAAATACATAGGAAAACACACCTCACGCTTCTTCTTTCAATAACATTTGTTTCTGCTCTTTTTTGCCCTTTATTGCCCTTTGGAAGGCAATCATGTTCAACATTAAAAAATACATAGGCAAGCGTACCTCGCACTTCTTTTTTCAATAAAATTGCGTTTTTGTCCTTTTTGCTCTTTAGAGGGCAAAGCGCCCTTTTTTCAGGACGGATTCTTAATTATCGCCCAAAATACATAGGAAATAGTAACTTCTATTATGTTTTGGGATAGGGACCCTTCATGTAAATACTTATAAATTTATTTTACGTCTAAATTAAAAATTCGGTTTCAGCATACAAAAATACATAAGGCATGATAGGTTTAGTCCTTGGAGCAGATTTTTTTTTTGTAAACCTATGTAATAGATGCTGTTTGTAGCATATTATTGACAATTTATTTCAATAAAACTGTGTCTCATTCCACACATTAAATAAGGCTATTAAGTCAATTGCGTGTACTAGATGTTTTAATAGATAAGTGACATTTGTAATAGACCAAATTAATTAACGTCAACGTTTATTTTATAAGTTTTCACTTAAGGTGGCCATTCCCTAGAAAGAGACATCCGATAGGAAAATATTTATTATTTTTACCCATAACTTTTTTAGTAGAACCATAACAAGACTATTACTATGAATTTTCACTCAATAATTTTAGTGGTTTGCAAAATAGCTCGATATAAATTTAAAAATTATGCTAATCTTCCTATTTCGTAGTTTTAAATCGAGCTATTTTGCAAACCACTGAAATTATAGAGTGAAAATTCATAGTAATAATCTTGTTATAGTTCTACTTAGGTACTCTTATAGTTTTTGTAAATATACGTACTAAGAAAAAAAAGTTATGGGCAAAAATAATAAATATTTCCCTATCGGATGTCTCTTTCTAGGGAATGGCCACCTTAAACAAATTTTACGGGAAGTTATTTTATCAATATTTATGGATTGGCGGGGGTGGATAGTGCAAAAAATGCCATGGAAAGTCGCAAATCCTTAACAAACATATTAGCTTATTTGTTTCAACAATTGCAAAATACGTGAGACATGGACACACAAAAAAAAACTGTAAATTCTGTGAACAAAATGCAACATTTTGACCACAGTAAAACATCCGTATTGACCTTTTTTTGAACAAGAAAAAAATTGTTTATTTAGGACCCTTAATATGTTTATAACAATTGAACGGTCAAAGATATAAGGTCGCTACAAGTCTCAAACGACGCGTATTGATAAAATCTTCATTTCTTACATAAAAAAACATGAAAAAACGAGAATGTTCGCTATAAACCATTATTTTTAACAATGAAGCCTGTTTTATACATTTTTTCTACTCTCTTATGTATATTTGCTGTTTTCTGTACAGTCTGTAGAATGGATAAGTAGGCAACTTCAGTTGTCTGAACGTATATATTTCATATCTATCTAGAATGGATGTGAAACCGACCAATCACAGTTCTGTATTAAGGTGGCCATTCCCTAGAAAGAGACACCCAATAGGGAGATATTTGTTATTTTTGGCCCTAACTTTTTTTCTTAGTAAGTACGTATATTTAAAAAAACTATAAGACTACCTACGTAGAACCATAACAGGACTCTTACTATGAATTTTCACTCAATAATTTCAGTGGTTTGCAAAATAGTTAGATTTAAATTTAAAAATTATGCTAATCTTCCTATTTCGTAGTTTTAAATTTAACAATTTTGCAAACCACTGAAATTATTGAGTGAAAATTCATAGTAATAGTCTTGCTTTGGTTCTACTTAGGTAGTCTTATAGTTTTTTTTAAATATATGTACTATAGTCTGTTTTTAAACCAGGAGGAGTAAACACGAAAGTTCCATTCACACCATAAAAGTAACTAAAAAATACACTAAAATCTTTTTGGCGTTTTGGGCAACCAACAACACACGACTACGATGTTTTTGTATAAATTTGATTACATTATATAAGGCATCGACCTCTATTTGACCTCTAGGTATTGTATATAACATCCATACCATTTACGCAATATAAAGGCACGAAGTAATTGGCCACTCTTACCTTCAGATTTATACAAAAGGGATTAAAAACTAATATATACTATGCAAACGATAAAATAGAAATTATAACCAAATAATTTATGACATAAAATTAATTTTTTACAATATGTCAAAATTTAAGACTTGCATTGTGTAAAACTGGCGAGGGCGTATCCAATCACAGATCTAAGATTTAGCGCGTTAAATTTAAAACGCTCCTTCTGGTTTAAAAACAGACTATAAGAAAAAAAAGTTGATGGCCAAAGATAATAAATATTTCCCTATCGGATGTCTCTTTCTAGGGAATGACCACCTTAAGGACATAGCCAACTATTTGTTTTAAAAAATTCAAGTTAGTGCGTAAGCTGTCAAAGTCAGTTCATATATTAAGTACATAGCCAACTATTTGTTTAAAAAAATTCAAGTTACTACGTAAGCTGTCAAAGTCACAGTTTGTATATTAATTACATAGCCAACTATTCGCTTTAAAAAATTCAAGTTAGTGCTTAAGCTGTCAAAGTAATTTTCAGTGTGTGTATTAATGTTTAATAAATCTTTTAAAATGTTATAGTTTTTTCTAAAGCTGGTCAAAGTATACTGTACAACTTGAGTGGATTATCCATATCGCACTCGATTGAGGCACTCCGCCTACGGCGTCGTGCTCAAACTCCTTCCTCGTGCGCTATGGATATCATATTCACTCTTGTTGCACAAACTACTATTTTAATGTCACCATCGTATTCAACTCAGTGTTCCTATAATAAAATAGCTGTTTCCAATTCTGACCAAAATCGATGATTTTGACTATACGACAACCGGCCTATAGTTCTAATTTAATTATTCTTGTCCTCTTTTCAGTTACATCTACCCCACAATGGACGAATTGGCAAATCAGATTAGCTACGTGTTGACCCATTTTGGCTTAAAACAATTCATAGGATTCGGCGTCGGTGCCGGAGCCAACATTTTATGTCGGTTTGCGTTGAGCCATCCGGCCCAGGTATCTGCTTTATGCCTTATAAATTGCGTAAGCACCCAAGCCGGCTGGATAGAGTGGGGCTACCAGAAATTGAACGCCAGACATCTTAGGTCAAAGGGAATGACACAAGGAGTTCTGGATTATTTAATGTGGCACCACTTCGGAAGGGTAAGGCTTGTAGTCATAGATGAACACAAATAGTTAATTTTCTGTTAGAAAGAGGATAGATAGATAGATATTTCATTAATCATTGTGTAATGCATTGAATGCACATTGTGGCATGTTAAGATGGCCATTTCCTAGAAAGAAACATCTGATAGGGAAATATATTTTGTTTTAGGCCATAACTTACTTTTCTTAGTACGTATATTTGCTTGATTTTCACAAACTTTAATTTTAACAAGCACATAAGTGTTTCATCACACTGTGTCTTCTTTAGATGTTAAGTATAATATTGAGTATAATTTTAGTATATATTCAGTATTATACTCAACATCTCAGATAGCTATACTGCGGCAAGACAATTATGTTTTAAGTTAAAAACAAAATTTGTGATAATAATATAGTCTATTGAAATGTTACATTGACCTTTTAGACAGGACAGAATTTTTTTTTTGATGTGTGGAAGGGGTCAGTGTGAGTATAAAACTCGATTTTCGGGGTTGAAACCCCCCCATTTGGCCGCCAAAGGGGGTGTAAGTAGTTTTTTCGCGATATCTTGAAAATGGTAAGTCTCAAAGTCTCAACAAAATTGTGGGACTTTTTTTTATAGAGAATTGAATTGTCCACATCTTTTGTTTCAACCTTTTTTTCTCAGCACGTACTTTTCGCCTCTAATGAGATTCGAAAAACTGAATTTTCGGCATTCCAAACATTTTTTGCCGTCAAACGATGGACTTTAGGAAAAAATTTTCGGTGACAAGAGTTGTTTATTTTTTTACAAGGAGCACGTAAGAATTTTTCCAGAATTTTTTGGACCAAAAAAAAGTAATTTTGAGAAACAAAATATTGCTCCAAAAGATTCTGAAAAAAATGTTCCTTGGAAGAATATAAACAACTCTTGCCCTTGGAAAATTTTTTTCTTAAAGTCCACCGTTTTGTGGCAAAAATGTTTTGAACACCGAAAATTCAAGTTTTCGAAGCTCATTAGCGGCGAAAGGTGCGTGCTGAGAAAAGAAAGGTTGGAACAAAAGATGTGGACAATTCAATTATCTACAAAAAAAAACCCTAGATTTTTTTTTGTAAGACTTACGATTCTCGAGATATCGCGAAAAAACTGTTTATACCTCCTTTTCCAAGATGGGCGGCCGGATGCCCCGAAAATCGAGTTTTATGCTCACACTGACCTCCTCTACATATGAAAAAAACTTATTCAGTCCAAAATGCAAGGTACGGATATAATTTTGTAACATTTCAATGGACTAATAATCAAACAATTAAACTTGTGCTCAGATTATGTGCAACGAGAATTTTGGCGGACTGAATCAATTTTGGGATGAAAATGTTGATTTTTGTTTTGGCGTAAAAAAGTTATTCTTGATCGATTTCACCAAGTGCTTCCAGGAAGTTTCCTAGTCGTTTTTTTTTTTTTCGTCAAGAAAATGGTAATCGCGCTGAGTTTTCGGAATTTTAATATTATTTATGAACACATGAGTGATTTGGGGTAGCAGACATGACAGGGGTGTGAAACCAATTAAATACCTGAAAGTACGATTTTATATTCTTTGGAAGGATGTATTTTGGAAACTATTAAAACTTCTTGCGCAAATATTTATCTTTTTTGTTTTGTTTTAATACAGTATGCAACGGAATCAAATAGCTCCTGATTTTTTGCACTTTATCAAACAATGTTTCTGGATTCTACAACGAATTATAATACTCAAAATCGGGTTGTTTTGATACCCAAATACAAAGTTTAAGCAAGAACCAGTCCAATTTATTTTTCTACATCCTCTCTGTTGATAATTAGGTTTGTTTCCACAAGTGCTTAGGACTGTTTGAAAACCTCCAGGAGCTTGTCCACAATGATTGAGGGTCCTAAAATAATTGTAAACAAACTCCTGATGGTTGAAACAAAGGTGAGGTGACTGTACTGGACTATTGGAGAAATACCTCCAATTTTGCTGATTTCAAGTGCCTAAAATGCGTCTCCAGTTTTGAATGCAACATTTAAAAAATAATTGTTGAAAAAATATATGTAGCGTACATATTTTTTATAACAAAAGATCCCGAAATTCACTAAAAATTCTTCAAATCAATAAATATTTTGTCACATTTTGCTTAACATATCGTGACAACAACTTGCCAATTTTACTTGAGTACATTTTCATAAAAATAAGATGTTAATGGTCTGCTTTGACTGTAGTGGACTATATCATTTTATAGCACACTGAAGAGAGAAACCACGACTTGGTACAAGTATACAAGAGTTACTTTGAGAGGAACGTCAATCCCACCAATTTGTCATTGTTGATCGATAGCTATATAAGAAGAAATGATCTTAATATCCACAGGGAAGCAGATCCCATGAAAAAGAAGAACGCAACGTTAAGTATGCCCATATTGAATGTAACAGGATCCCTTAGTCCACAGATGGATGACACTGTAACGTTTAATGGACGACTCGACCCAACAAACTCCTCATGGATGAAGGTATTTTGACAACATAATATATTAATTTAATTTATACAATGGGCTATTTCACTAGGTATATTCTATTGCATTATTGTCAAGCATTCACGGAAATAACACTACAATTTAAGAATATGGTTTTATAACTTTACAGAGAAAAAAAATTAAAAGTAAAACTTAGCGCGGCCCTTTAAACATCAATTTGTTCTAATTTTACAAAGTTGCTGTGTTGACTGCTACTGTGCTCTCTATTATTTTTGCTAGTTGTCATTTCATACCCTCACATCTGATGGGGGAGTCAAATTAGATTTTCACTTCGGAAAAATTCCTCGATCGATGATTTTTATCGAAACGTGTTCAGAAATGCGTGGAGAACAAAATATCAAAATGCCTCCGCGAGAAATTGTGTGGAAAATTTTTTATTAAACAATTTACTTGCAAATATATCATGAATAACTTTTTAAATTCAATTTGTATGAAAAAACTAACAGCATCATTGGAAAGAACAGAAAATTTTTCTGTATGGCAGCTGTTTGTCGAAATAAAGTTGAGCGAGCAGTAATTTGTTAACTAAGTCGCGCTACGTCGCGTCGCATCGGCCGTCCGCTCACGCCCGAATAGGCTTGCGGGAGTGCGCGCGCTGTACATAAGTGGCTATAACTTTTGATTGACAAATGCAAATGATATAAAACCCATTGGACATTAAAAAGTAACATTCTCTCGAAGTATTACGTATGTTGCAATAATACTAGTCAATTTACATTGAAACGTTTTGTTACTGCCGTCACAATACTGAAATCCACGTAATATTCAACGTTTTAATGTTTATTTCATTAAAAACAGTAAAAATTATACTGAGGTGCGGTTTTGAAGATTAATACCTAGCTTCCACCTCCAAAAGGTGGAATTGTCAAACAATTTTTTCTTTTTATTATTTGACTTTGTTCACACTTGAATTTTCCGGTTTATTCATTGCAAAATTAATAAATTGTCTTGTTAGAAAAAAACAAGCATGAAAACATTGTTACTTATAATGCATATTTCATCAGCTTTAATTTGAACACATGATCACCTATAGTGCCGATATCACTTTTCAAAACTTTAACATGAACGATCAAAGTTAGATTCTCAAAGCGGAAAACTGCTTTTCTTGAAAATTGACAAATTTTGCAGGCCTGGATTTTGTGAAATAAATTTTTCTATTTTTTTTTACCGAAGGCGTACTATATATAGTCCCTTTAAATATGCTAGATAAGTCAAGTAGTTTTTTTTTTTTCAATAAATGATTCACATTTCGACGAATTTTATGAAATAATCGAGAATTCATGGAATACTCCACTTTAAAGTAATATATGCAATAATTAAAGTACTCAAAAAATTATTGCAACGCACGTAGTACTTCGAGAAAATGTTACTTTTAAATGTCCAATTGGTTTTATATCATTTGCTTTTGCCAATCAAAAGTTATAGCCACTTATGTATAGCCCGCGCGCTCCCGCAAGCCTATTACAGCGTGAGCGTACGGCCAATGTAGCGCGTAGAGCATTAGTTAACAAATTACTGCTCGCTCAACTTTAATTCGATAAACACATGTCATGTAGGTTTGTTTTGTAAAATTTTCTGTTTCCAATTAATTGTGCTGCCAGTTTTTTCATACAAATTGAATTTAAAAAGTTACTTATGAAATATCGTATTTTTGCACCTAAATTGTAAAAAAAAATTTCCCACAATTTCTCACGGTAGCATTTTGATATTTTCTTCCTCACGCCTTTCTGAACACGTTTCAATCATCGATCGAGCAATTTTTCCTAAGTTCTACTGTTTTTTTTGTCTAATTTGATTCCCCTATGGGTAGGATTGTGTTTACTAGCTAAAACAAAATGTTAAGGTAGTATTTCGTGTCCCGTTGTTCGAATAATAATGTTAATACTCTAAATAAAAGATTCTTTTACCTTCCCAAAGAGGAAAATGGGACACTGGTTTACGTTAAATTTTGTAGCAAAACGTGGAAAAGCTATGACAAACAACGCGAGTTGACTATCACTTGTCACATTGTCACAACCATTGCAGCCAAATAACTTAAAGTTGGAGTCTAAGTTAATGTTACGTCATTAACACGTGCACGTTTCAAATGCCTTCTGTAAATAAATATTTCTTTCTAAAACTAAGCAGAAATTTTATACGAAATCTAATAACTCAAAATACGTTGTAATGTTTAAATATTTTCAAATAGATATATGTTTGTGTTTGACTTAATATTTGAGCACCTTCTGAAAGGGCCCATTGTATTGTTTCTACAACCCCATCCTTGCAATGTAAAGTTTCGGATGGAGAAATCTTTGTCGATGACGATGAACCACCTTACCTTAAGACTCGTTTCTCTATAGAAACTTTTCGTAACAGAAGAGTTGTTGTAAGACGCCGGTGGTCAATGGCAATGATCAGTTTAAGAACTGAAAACTTTTGCAGCTACTGATCATTGTCGTTGGTGGCGAAGACTGAAGTGACGTCAGAGCCCCCGGGAGTAGTCACATTTGATCATTGTCGGCGGTGGTGAAGATTTCGTGCAGCAGCTTCTGTGCCGAAGAAAAGAAGCCGGGAGTTGCGTATGGGAAAAAACTTGTTGCTAAATCTATTGCGGAAGCTTTCCGTAAATCCGCCGCACTTATTTCCTTTATCATATGCCACCGACAACAAATACCAGAGGGGGCAAAAAGTTTTCAGCTCTTCAGGTCCCACCAGTTACTGCTGTTAACCACCAGCACAAAAATTGTTTAACCCTACTATATGATCCGTGGTCTCTCTCAATGGACACATGTTATCTGAAGCTTTACATTGAAAGGGTATGGTCTCGTTCGGCCTTTGTTTAACTGCCAACACGTTATATCAAGTTCAAGATGTCAAACTACTGTAATACCTACTCTTGACATCTATTGCAGATCTCGGATTGTGGAATGGTTTTAGAAGAACAGCCAGCCAAAGTTAGTGAGGCATTCAGGTTATTCCTACAAGGCGAGGGATACGGTAAGTAAAAACGCGAGTTCCATTTACCTTTTAAACAGACACAAACCAAACAATAATTTTAAGACTTATATTAATTATTAAGTGTACAATTAAGAACTGTTGTATTTCTTCCAAATTTTATTGGATTTTTAAACTGTTGCTGACTTTACATTGAATATTTATATGTTATTAAGGCTTATATTGCCACAGACATACACGCTCAGACACTGCTTTGCAATAATTTAGTACAAATTTAATTGTAACAATTAAGTAGACTCTTTTTGAAGCACATTTTGTGAAGATTATGTTGTGATATGTCTAACTTTTTTTAAGATGTTAGGTATATTGTTGTGACAACACTTTTTCTCTCATAGAGTTATTATGCTGGGTAGAATTTATTGGCCTTATCAAATATGACAATTGTACAAGGACAAAAGGCCACAATAATTCCATATATTTACACCTATTACGATATAGAGTTGGTATAATGGTAAAATGATAACCTACATTGATTTTTGTGTCATTATGTGTTATTGGAGAGATCACAGAGTTTGTTCATAATAGTTAAGTCTGAATTAAAAATTAAAGCTATATTTACTATGGTTTCAACTGTTCGGTTCTTTAATAAACTTTAAAAATGTTCAAAAAGTAGGAAATTCAACTAGACTCGTATGTATATATTATTTTGAATTTTTGTTTAATGATTTCTCTAGAATGGCGTTTATCGAGCTGTCTCGTGAAGAAAAGTCGGAAAAGATATTTTGTGCAACATATGGCGGATGCGCCGCAGCCAGAGTCCTATTTAAACAATTAGTAATTATTGTGTTTTCGGAGTAACTGATACGGAATCAGTGTCAAAAGTTAAACATTTAAAATCGCGAATTCAATGGGGCTCACATAACTTTTGCAAATTTATAAGGGACACGAGAAACGGTGAAAATTAAAACACAAATTAAATTGCCGTTAAAAAACGATCACAAGAACTTGTGAAATAAAAGTTCACGGTCGTTTGGGCATTTGAACCTTAATACCTAATATCGATTTTGAGGTCGATATAAATACAAACAAATGTTTGTAAATCGTTTTTTAAAAGCGGATCAATTTCGTTTAAATTTTTTTTCAAAGAAACAATTCAGTTTATAATACGGATTAAGTCAAGAAGTACATCGTAATCAAGCTGCATTGGATATAATATGATCGTGAATCCAACGAGTTCGTATTTACTATTGAGATAATCGGAACAGAGAAGCGTCTAGAGAGACCGAAATGCGAAAGCTTCGACACGCCCAACACGTGATATCATTAGTTTGACTATTTCTTCTTTGCTCTAGCGTTTACTTCCAGCGAGATGGATAGCGCATAGGTTACGCTTTAGCTTATGGCGCGAAGGGTCCTCTAACCAAAACTTCTTTCTATCACATACTTTTCACCACCATATTTTTATTCTGTACCTATCCTCTTTCTCTTTCTTATTGTTTGTCACCTGTTTGTATTTTTGTAAATTTTTATTTTGTCCTTTTATTTTAAAATTCCCTTTTGGCCAAGAAACTTTATAAAAATTCAAACTACTTTTAAAACTCAATTTTCCTTTCTACTAATCACAACTTCCCAACGGCGAATAGACTATTGGGGCACAAATTGCCTCGAACGGGTCTTTTCCATTGAGTTTATTCCCGTCTCAGCAACCAAAATTAAATCAGTATTTTTACCCAAATTTTTCAGTGTTTTCCTAGTTTCAGTGTTCTTAAATTTAAGTTTTAAATATGTAAAATTTTAATGACGATTTTAAGCTGCCACAGGCGGCAGGAGTTTTGTCTATTTTAATTAATTTTATTGAGCCGAACCGGTCGCGATCCGCCCAACCGCACTAACACCACGGCGCTGTGCGACGTGGTTGTACGGTTGACTTCGGATCACGATCCGGGGAGGCAATGTTTTATACGATTTTAATATTGAATAAATTTGTTGTTATGCGCGAAGGGTCCCGGGTTCAAATTCATATGTCCGCACAGTTTTTTTTTTAATTCTGTAACGATTAATATATTTTTTTACAAATTCTTTTCTGATTTCTTTAGGTTTTCCTTCTTTTTATATAATAATTTCATTCTTTCGTGTGATTTCTTTGGGTTAGGTTAGTAGGTTTTTATTTTGATATCTAATTATTAATATTATTAGCGCCGCAGGCAGTATTAGCGTCGCAGACAAAAAATGGGGGGTGCGCCTTTTTACCACAAAATAACAGGAAATATTTCAATTTCTCCACTTGTACGAATTTATTACACATTTACAAGGTAATGCGCATGCTCGAAGCTTTCGCATTTCGGTCTCTCTAGACTCTTGTTCTGGACAGATATTTCTCATCGCCAACCTCCTTTCTCTGTTACACTCGGACGTGTTTATAGTCTGTATCGTGTGTACGCCTTGCTTTAAAATTTGTTCTCACTCATACACATGTCCAGCAGTAAGCTATTCTAAACCTATGACTATCCGCTCATGAAATTCCCACAATTATACGTTCATCTCTTTCATTCTTTCATGCGTTTATACTCGATAATAGGCCAACGTTTGTGCCCACTCAATCAGCATAGCATGCGACACGTTTTGACTGGTTGACCCGACACTTCCTCCTTCGCTTCAAATCATCTTAGTCTTACAAATATTGTTTTATTCTGAGTAATAGAACACTGGTTTGATGTTGGAGACTGTAGTTGGCATCAATTTCACACATGCTTTTTACTTTGAAGTTGGTTATAAACAGAAGAGTTGAAGAAAACAAGATCTCTTGGTTTTTCATTCAAATTTCAATTTAAAAAATTGGAAAGAAAGATATTCTTACCCACTAAGCTGGGCAATAAAGGACCCCGCACCATTAGCATTGGAAAAATCATTTCGGTGGAATCTTCTTCAAACTTGTGTAGTTCAAGGGCTTCCGTCATAAAAAAATTGATTTAATGCCCTCCCTGTATGATTACAGTAACTGGAAATTTTTTGAAAGTTCAAAGGTTTTTAACTTCCAGTCACTGTAATTGTAGGGAAGGCATTTGTATTGTAATTATATAACCAATTTTTATAATCTTATTATAATTGTAATAATGATTGCAATAGTAACTTCTCATATGACCTCTTCTTATTCACGACGTTTTGCCAGACACTTCGTGATTCATGCATTACTCTGGTTAGTCTCCGTTTGCTGTATAGCACGTCTGACAGCATCACGCCATCTGTCGCGGTTGCCTGTTAGGCGCACGGACTCAAAAATTGCTATCCGATCTATTTCTTGATGGAATCTGAACATTTCTGAAAGCTTCTTCTTCGTCTTTTGCCATCTGGTTTTCGTTGGAACTATCAACCATTCTATATTATCTAAAGTCTCTAATTGAAAACAAATCCGGAAGATTTGTGTGAATATGATTACCATATATACAAAACCATATACATCGCCATAACCCGTCCTAATCAATTCCTTATAAATTGAAATTTAAAAAAAATTCATCCCGCGAAAGTTACCCCGCGGAAGGGCTGTTTCAACCCCCTGAGGTTGGTTGGATCAAAGGTAAGTCATTTTACCCATATTCACTGAAAGAAACCGATCCGGCAAGCCCTGACAAGCCTAGTACGGTAAAGCCAAAAAAGGGAGTGGTTTGTCAATTTGCGGGTAGTTAGAGAAGGGATAGGGATTCCAATCTTGTCACCATCGTTTTCTCCGCCTTCGAAAACATGGGGGAAACGTTTTTGGTATGTTCTGCAATTTAGGGAGGGGGTTGTTCCTAACCATGGGGGTTGGTTGGGCCTCCCCTGTCAAGGATTACTCAATTTATCTATATTTACTGGAAAGTACTTGATCTGGCAAGCCCTTGCAAGCCTAGCACAAAAGAATCGAAAAGGGGTGGTTTCTTTGATTTAGGGGTAGTTCGAAAATGATTAAAAAAATATGGTCTCCATCTTGTTCTCCATCCTCAATAACGGTGAGGGCGATATCTTGCATTGCATTCACAATACTTTTGCGTCTTTCGCCTTTTCTTACAACTTTTGCATCCACTGCAACCGTTATTATTATCTACTTAACATAGGATAATCGTATCTATTTTCTTGGTTTCTATCTCTAGTAAATACGAACTCGAATAATCGCGCATTTAACACATGACACAATCCGCTGTATTTACAGCTTTAACCATCTCTAGCTGATGCCAACTTGGTTAACGATACTTTCGTTGATTATAGGTTTCGTTTGTAGTATTCAATGTTTTGATAATTGTGAAAACTTCTTCGGTGTCACAATTTTATAAATATTTATAATTTGTGAAATTTTTCTCGGCATTGATGAATGCTGGTCTCTCAAAATAATTGCGCTTCCATTATTTATAAGCTGATTCTACATGCAAAAATAGTATGAAAAATTTCTGTAAACACGCTGTTAACTCAGCTTTATCCATCAATCAATTGATTGTGGGTTTAATCCAAAAATCAATGGTGAATGTATTGCAAATTGACTTTTGATCAAGTTGATGCTCCTTTAAATTCGGTCGATATAACGAGTTGAAAGTCTTTCTCCGCTTATGGATAACGTTAACTAATATTGTAAAAATAATCATAATGATAATATAAATACCTGAACGTCGCATAAAGTTGTCCCAAACTGTTTACGAGCTAATTAATAAGAACTTTCATTTTGGTGTCTTCCTCAAAGGGCCGCAGCTGCCAGCTCCAGTAGGAAACATTTCTGGACATATATTTATAGAACTTTTCTTAGTATTTGCATATAGAATTGGGTCCCTTATGGACGGGCGGGTATTTAAAAAAAAAACATTTTTTGAGCCTTGTCGTCGGTCTTTATAAATTTTACAAACCTAGCCGATTTCAAGGTTGCAAGTTCGTTGGTGTTATGTATCTCTCTAAATTCTGCTGCAAAGCAGAACTACTTTTCTCATAAATTACTTGCAGATATATTTTTTGTTTTAACGTAATGATGGTACTAAATATTAACGAACATTTTCCTTGTGGCCACATTCTTGTACAATTCAGTTACTAATTTTGTAAAAACTTCTACCTTGTATAAATACATTTTCCGAATTATGTTCTTCATTTCGAAGAATACATATTTTTATTATTTCTTAAAGAGTTTATTTTAAGTCGTTTTTATAACAACGACTAAATTTTAGTAGAGATAAACACGATTATACACTGAGTTTATTTTATTTTACAATGTTTGCGTTGGTTGGACATGCGCGAATGGTATGTATTGTTCAAAATAACTTTGTGTCTCCTCATCTCACCAAATCCTGCTGATTTTTCTGTTACAAATTTATTTTCATTAATGTTTCTTTAGCAAGTTCAGTGAAACTGTGTCCTAAAATAGAGCCGGTGCTGGAAAAATATTAACATAACAACAACTAACTTACCATGTTAGACTTCATAGTTTATACCTTTAGATATATATTGTTATCCCCATTAATTAAAATTGTGGTTACTCCAATAAAATGTGCAGCGTTTACATTTTGAAACGATTAATTCTAAATATCTGAAGGCCAAAGCGAATGTAATATTTTACGAACCTTATCGGTCCATATTGGAATATAATGTACCACCCTCTTTCCTTATCAAAGTCGAATATTTTGAAACAATAAAAGTCAAATTAATTCTCTTAATAGCGTAAGAGCTGTTTAATATTTACATCTTTGGCAAAATCAGATGAAATATTCAAAATGTACATTGACAATTTTAAGACAAAAACGTTCGTCTACATTGGCGCTAAAAAATTCTTAGGGGAACTTCTTTCTTATGTCTTGTGCACGTCGCAACTTGTTATTGATACAATGTCAGTATCAATACATTTTTCTACTGCTTTACTTTTACATTGTTAATTTTTCGGTTTTCAGTTTCTCTTTAACCAGCAGAGTGAACCTTTTTGTTCTGCTGCTACTTTTGCTATTTAAGAATATTAGTGCATCGAATTATTTAAAATCATTCCAGTTTCTTGTTTGTCGTTGTCTGATAATAAAGCGCCAACAATTGATAGATTTTTATGAAGTATCGTCTTGTGCATTTATTTTTTTCTTTACTCTGCTAACAAGTTCTATTATGCCAACACATCCAAATCATGTATCTACACATGGTGAAAATAGAAGAAAGTTTGTGGGCCATGTGGAAAGGAAATCATCCTTAATTTCAGATTAACAGACCGCCATGTTTAATAAGAAAATTTATTTATAAAAATTATAATGCAAAGGACGAAGGATTTCCTCTTAGTATATGTTCGACTTGTCGTCAGACTTTAGCGGAACATGAAGAGGAAAATATAAGAAGGCCATTCAATAGAAATAGAGAATAATAATGAATTACCTTTCTTAGATATTTTAATTAAAAAATTAGATAACACATACCAAACCAGTGTGTATAGAAAACAAACACACACAAACAGATACTTAAATTTCAATTCAAATCAACATATTAGTGTTAAGAAAGGTGTTGTTAAGTGTTTGTACGACAGGGCCAAAATTATTTCTTCAAATGATGTAATATTAAGGAACGAAAAACAATTTATAAAAACTGTCTTATTAAATAATCAATATCCTGAGAGTTTTGTTGATAGTCAGTTATTGAACATTGATAGTAGAGAGAATATACTATCACAACCTGAGGTATTTAGGTCAATGGCAGTAATTCCATATATACATGGTTTATCGGATAAATTACGAAAAATTGGGAACAGGTTTTCCGTACAAACGGTTCTTCAAACGGGCTCCACGCTAAGATCGGTTTTATCAAGAACCAAACCTCCAAATATTGTTCAAAGTTCAAAAAATTGTATTTATGGTGTTCCGTGTGAGTGCGGAAAACATTACGTAGGTGAATCATCTAGACCTTTCAACGCAAGGCTTGGTGAACATAGAAATTACGCTAGAAGGGGAGAATTTGAAAAATCCAAAATTTGTGAACACGCGTGGGATAATAATCATAGAATTAAATGGGACTCGGCGAAGATTTTGGAAAAAGAGAGCAACGGAACTAAAAGAAAACTTAAAGAATCCGCGATTATTTTATTAAACGAGGATAGATGCGTTTCTAATTATTCAATAGATTTTTGTACTAGTTGGTTGCCCATCCTTAGAGACGAAGTAAGTAAAAATAAGATAAATATAATTTAATGTCTCACGTGACTATGGAAATACATAAACAAAGAACTGCCATGGTTGACGGCCAAAAAAGCTTTGAGAACGGAAGTAGATTCTCTTCCGAAACGTTAACTACCTATAGCTTTGATTTTCAGTTTTTAGTTTATAACATTGTTCTAGTTTATATATTTTTAGGTGTGAGACTTTTTGAAACAGTCAAGTACTCAAGAACCAACGTCTGTCTGATCAGTTTGGCGCAGAGGTTTTTTTCATTAAAATTTTTAAATATTTTTCAATGGCAAAATACCCAATAAAAAGTAAGAAAATCTGAATATGCCACAAATAAACAATTACAGACAATATAAGAAGGCCCTTACAAATAATGGCAAATTACAAAATTATTTTACATCGTGCGCTCTTGTAGCTTTTGGAAGTAAGATGCTTTCGTAATTTGGCAGTTTTTGTAAGGACCTTCTTATATTTTCCTTTTCATATTCCGGTAAAGTCTGACAAGTCGAATATATAGAGGAAATCTTTCGTCCTTCGTATTATAATTTTTAAAAATTAATTTTCTTGTTAACTATTCCTGGCGGTCTGTTAATCTGAAATTATCGATTTTCTTCTTCCCAATGATGATTTTCTTTCCACATGGCCCACAAACTTTTCTTCTATTTGCATCATGTATAGATACATGACTTGAATGTGTTGGTATAATAGAACTTGTGAGCAAAGTAAACAGAGAAATAAATACACAAAACGAAACTTAAAATAAAAATCTATCAATTGTTGGCACTTTATTATCAGACGACAAACAAGAAATTAAAATGATTTTAAATAAATCGATGCACATTTTCCACTAATATTCTTAAATAATATAAGTAACAGCAGACGAAAACGTTCGCTCTGTTGGTTAAAGAGACACTGAAAACCGAAAAGTTAACAATGTAAAACTAAACCAGTAGGAAAATGTATTGGTATTGTATCGATAACAAGCTGCGACATGCTTTGTATTTGTTTATCCGATCAAGAAACGCTAGGAAGCATTCAAAACAAAATGATTGCATTTGCATGAAGAGCTCTTAGTCTGAAATAAATCAGATATAAAGTTACTTCAGAATGAAATCGAGCCATTGATCCTCACTACCAATTCAATCCACTTCAAAAAGGCTGTTGAAAGTTAAATGTAACAAATAGGTTTCTTCTGGAAGTCATGCCCGGAGCCGATCAGACATCCACGACACAATGCGTCGTGGTAAATGAAGGATTGAATCAGGTGAACCATTTTCACTACCAATAAGTAGATAGACTCTACCTGGTCTGCTACCATGACCTATATTGCCCACGTGCCCCCTACAAACAGTTGCCAATCAATTTCAGCGACAAGTTTAAACGATATAAATTTCTTGGGTGAAACACTTCTATGGGCCGAACGTATAAATACACCCAATTTGTTTAGTTACTGTAAGTACTTATATGATTGCAACAGAAATAAATACGTCAAAGATAATACGTTAGTTCAAATAAAAAATAAGTAAAACTTTTTATACGCTCTGCGTTTCATTTACTTAGTTCTACAGCATTTTGAAATGAGTTTGTTAAACAGTAATTTTACGGTAATATTATTGCTGCAATTGTCATGGGGATAAACGATTTTTTTCGAAATATCGCATTTTTTGTAAACATCCAGACGATGTGTCCTAAATGGATAAATGGCATTTGAAATTTAGTTGGGGTCGTCAGGGAAGAGACGTGACATTTTGCTAAAAGAATATCTAGATTTTCTCCTCGCTCAATAAATTGACATGTTTAAATAGATGTATTAACTTTGAGCTGTGAAATAGAGTTGATCGTTTTAAAATGGAGGCACTGTACATTTCTTGGTTTAGCACTATTTATCCTATAATCAGACATACTCTTAACTGAATAAACGTTCATAAATTTAGTGGAAGTGATTGCGAAAAAATATCCTTCGATATAATGTCATAAGACGAGTTAAAACGTTAATTCATGAAATAAATGACCTTTTTGTGAAATGTAATTTTAAATTGATACTAGTTTTGTCACATGGCGTTGTTGTTGCGAGTTGGAGAGTTCTTCTAGAGCTACCCACCAAGTCCAACCTTATTAAACATTTGTGTATCTAATTGGTCTCTACAGGCTGCATTTACTATGAATGACCCAAGTCTCTTGCATAATACTTGAGACAAGTGGCATGTAAAATTGGAATAGAGCTCATATAGGGGCAAGTTAAACACACTCGCTCTGGGAAGATATAACCTGAAAATATACTTACGATAATCCATTAGAATGTAGCAACATATTAATTAATAATCGGGAAATCAACATTACTTATTCAATATTTTAAGGCGTAGAATCTGCTAAATAATTTCCAAACAAATTAAATGTGTAAATATATGGTAATAAACGCTTTAATCATAAAAATAGTCATTCGTCGTTCACTGGCGTACATGCTGTCTACAGTAAATACTCCTTTGTGATTTTCGGTCAGTTTATATCTCAAAATATATATGACTCTAATATTCAGTTTTGTTTCGGTGTTGTCGTGGAAACCGTCACTGCATTACATTTAAAACATCGCGTATTCCTCGTACTTTTAAGTCCCTGTTTGTAACTCTGAGAAATCCCTTTTGACATAATGACAGAAATATTTCATGGATTTTTATATATTACAATATTTTTGCCTCTTACTATGGGCAATAAAAGTTTAAATTGCTCGTTTTCTGTATAACACACCATGCTAAAAATGGTCTATTAATTCAATGTACAAAATGCATGAACGAATATTTAGTTAAATGTGTGCTGAATTGCGTGGGCATGAATAGTGCTCTTGAAGTAACCAAATAATAAAAAATTGTTTTAAACTCAACTGCCAGATAAATACGTTTTCCACTTAAAATAATTTTTATCATTTTAAAAGTTTTAGGGACAAATGTTAGCGTAAATATATAGAACTATGTAAATATAAAGTATTAAGTCTTAAGTGAAATATATATTTTTTTAACAACTTATATATCTGGCCAATTTTAAATTTGCAGTAGATATTAGATTTTAATAATATTACAGGTTTTCAAAAAAAAAAATGTCCCACCAATGGGATTCCATTACAGTACCCCGAAGGTTTTTGATGTGCCGAACACGATGCCGTGTTTAATTTTCGAACTTTGCGATTTTATTACTCGAAAAAGAAGTTTGGACAAAAGTTGCAAGAGGAATCATCCGAGGGATATTCTCAAATTTTTTCGGAATTGTCCAATGTCCTTTGCAGCAAAGAGCATTGTGGAGTTTTCAAGTGCATCAAAAAGGGCATTGGACAATTCTGAAAAAAATTAAGAATGAGAATGATTTCAAACTCTTTTTGTCTTTTGCAATTTTTATCTAAACTTTTTCTTTTTCGAGTAAAAAAATCACAAAGTTCTAAAATGTACCTAGTAATGTAAGTTTTCTCAAAATCCTGACGTGATGGCGCAAAACGGACTACGGCATCGTGTTCAGCACGTTGAAAACATTCGGGGTGCGGTAATCGATTCTCATCGGTCGGACATTTTTATTGTTTGTTAACCTGTGTACCTATTTAGTTGTTTACACTAAAGTTTCTCTGGCAGCAATGTTGTACTCATCATTCCTAGTGAAAAGCACCAAATTTTCGAAAGAAATAATTAAGATATGGTCTTTTTATATCTCTGTTACCTTTGGTTTTTATCTTGCCAAAAAATTATTTCATATGCAGTATAAATATTTATACATATTTTTAATATATCTGTATATTAGTTATAATGTACTTAATTTCTCTATTCATTGATTTTGGAGATAAGCTCATCATTCATCAATAATTTTGTCAACACCGACAGTCAATATCTTAACGACGCATGAATACTGTTTATCAAATTTTTACTTGACATGGAATTATTATTTTTGTCTTCTAATACACATATTTATAAGAACCTTTCTTTGAACATGGAATAGAGAATAGAAGTCTATGAAACAAAATGAGACCGAGTTAGAAACAAAAACATTTTTATTGTGATCGTCAAAAATGTGAAAGTAACATACACTTACGATAAATCACATATATCACCTTTTACCATTGTTTTGAAAATTTATGTTTTCCAATGAAATTTTTGTTGCTTTCTTCGCTCAAATAGTTTTTCTTATATTAAATTCTCAATAAAGAATCACTTTTGATTGAATATCGTTGGAATTTTCTTATGCAAATAAATGTTTTGTAAGTCTTTAAAAAATAAATACTGGAGTCCGCCAACCGAAATGTTTCTGATTTGAGATAATATAAACGTTTTTAAAAAAATAATAAAAATCGGTGCTGTTGTCGTGGGATCCGAAGTAAAAGCCTTCATTGACAAGATACTAGACTATCTGTAGATTGAAAATAAAAAATGTTGAGCTTTGATAAGGGATATCCTAAAAGTTAAGAATATAAAAGAATTCGAGGCCTTGGCTTCTAGTAGTTACACGAAATTCCAAGTTACTGGAGTCTTACTTATTTACCCCTATTTACTTCCCAACCCTTCAACTCAATCATCTTAAAATATAATCAAGTTCCATATGTCGTTATAATACATACCTTTATCAAATTTCAAGTGAATATCTCAATTTTGTGTTAACTTCTTTAATAATGGAGTGGGGATGGTAGCCGGAGGTGACAGATGTTGTTAAATGGCAATGAATTGCGTGGGTATGGATAGTGCTCTTAATGTAACCAAATATTAAAGAAAATGTTTTAAATTCAACTCAGGTAAATACGTAAAATTGAGGCCTTGGTTTTTAGTATATACACCAAATCCCAAGTTCCTGGAGTATTACCAGCTTGCTTTACTGATTTTTACCTATTTACCTCCCAACCCTTCAGCAGAGTAAGCTCAAAATATAATCCAGTTCCAGATTTCGTTATACTACATAAATGTACCAAGCCAAGTCAATGTCTTAAACCGTTTCAGAGAAATCGCGCGCTCAAGAAAGTTACAGACAGACAGCAGACCGGCAGATTTAAAATATATTTCATGACATTCTAAACTTATTCAACAAAAAAAATTTGAAATTTTCTTTACAATTATCCTACTTCCATTCCATTACGTGGATGTGGAAGTAAAACGATGGAGGAATATAGTGTTTATTGTTCAGACGAATACAATAACTTTCTTGTCTGTGACAACAGTTTTAATGAATTTGAATAATAGTTGATCTTAATGTGACACACCTTTTTTTTTGGTAAAAAAGTATACATGGTGACCATCCAGTACAACAGAAAAATTAAAGAGGGAAGTGTTGCGTAAATAAGGTTTCAACATTTTTGGTGGCTAAAGGTGGAGATCCCTGATATGGTATGCCTAAAATCTTCCTAAAAATGTCAAAGTTCAGTTATTAAAACCTTCACCAAATGTGTTAAAAAGTCCCGTAATATATTTGGTAACGATGCTGTTTTCTAAAAAATGGCGAAGGAGCCGGTGATAATTACCACTCCAAATTGTTATACCTTTTTCTTTCTTACCCCACTACTTTATGGCCGTGATGATTTAGCCTAGAATTACCTTGCATAGCTTGATACCCGTTATATTAGTGAAAATCCCATTCAAATCGAACCGGTAGTTTTGGAGTTATGATGCACACAGACATAAAACATTCTCCGGAAAACGCGAGATTCAATTTTCGATTCTCAAGGGAAAAAATTACTTTTGCATTCAAATCGACATTTACATGTGTTAATGGTGAAATGATGAATATTAGGTGTCAACGTGAATGCAGTTTGATACTTTATCAAAAAGATATGATTTTGCAATTTTAAGAGACACGGAGTTTAGAGAACAGCTCGAAAATGTATCATTATTCAAGACTATGAATTTCTGGCTTCAATTTTTCTGTTCCATGAATAATCTAGGAGTACTACGTGCGAGAAGAAAAAGTATAGACACGGTTTCAGGTCTAACGAAGCTTTTTATTGAATATTATGTCAGCACTATAATAATCAGGCTGGTAATCATTTTGTTCCTCATTTTATAATTTTTCTGAGCGAGAATGAATCAAAACTTATATATTTGAGCTGGTTTGACCATGTAGTATGTATACAGTGCGACCCATTTTGAATGGAAACGCCCCTGTAAAAAATGTGTCTATTATCTGATTTTAATGGGGCTTTTTTTAAAGATAGGCCATTGAAAGCTCTACTTTATGACAAAAATTTAGACATACATTTCAATTTTCAAGACCTACTATGATTTTTTTTTCAATGTCAAAAATGGACAAATTTGATTAGCGATTTTTTCTTATAAAATCTAACTATACCACTGGATTCAGAAACATCTCAAATGGGCAAATCCAAAATTTCGTGAAACAAAATTAAATAATGACAGATGTATGACAAAATTAATGTAGGTAATATATTATAATAACTTTTACATGATTTTTTCTAAAACTCGAAGTAGCCAAACAATAGAAAGATAAATTAAGTGTATAGTTTTAATAAATATTGTCTTTTAAACAAAATTAATCATATTTGACTTAAAAACATGTATTAACAATTGAAAGTAATAATAATTAGGTATTTAATAAACAAAATAACAACACATTACAACATTACACTAAAACTAAAACGCGATAATAAAATTTATCTTAAATTTTTGTAGCCTCTACATGGCCGCCGTTCATTTCTTTAAGACATTCTGTAATTGTTGCCGGGTAACTTCTGCACAAGCTTGTCTTATTCTTGCACACAAATCTTCTCTATTACTAGGGCGTGATCTGTAAACTTTAGATTTTATTAAACCCCATAAAAAGAAGTCCATCGGTGTTAAGTCCGGAGATCGGGGTGGCCATCCAATTAACGGGCTACCTCGACCTATCCATCGATTAGGAAAGTTAGCACTAAGCCATCTGGTAACCACTCTGGCATTATGGACAGTGCTGCCATCTAATTGAAAGTGTAGATTTACTTTTTATTGTGTTGAAAGTTCATGTAGCATATTCCAAAATTCGTTCCTTAGGAACTGTAAAAACTGCATGCTATTCATATTACCTTCAAAAAAGAAAGGCCCAATAATTGTTTCATTGAGTAGCCCACACCAAACATTTACTTTTTGGGAATATTGTCTTTTACAATTAATGACCCATTTTGGGTTTTCTGTAGCCCAAAACCTACAATTTTGTGACGGTACCACCCCATCAGTGGTAAAAGTTGCCTCATCTCTGAATAAAGTAGTTTTCAAAAAAAATCTGTTAAAGATACTCTCCTTGAGCCCGCAAGCAAAATTCTATTCGTGTTTCATCATCACCAGGTTCCAACGTATGTAAAGACTTGGGTTTGAATGGTTTCACCTTATTCTTTTTAAGACATCGGCGAATATTCTCTCTAGGTAAATTCAAATCTAAGCTAGCCTCTCTACACTGGCGTTTGGATTGTTGTTAAAATAATTTAAAACGGCCTGCTCGTACTTGGGTCTTCTTTGTACATTATCTGTTCTTATAATACGCCTTGTCATAGCACCACACTCATTAAAAATTTTGTTTATTTTAGAAACGGTACTTTTAGTGATGCTGGGCCTATTTGGGTGCCTATTATTAAATATCTCACATACCTCTCCCAAAGTTCTGTCATCTCCTCTAGGGCGCCAAGTTCAATTTTTTCTACTACATTTAGAGTATCCATAATTTTAACTTCAAACTAATAAACACTTGATAATATTATTGATCAATTTTATAATTTCAATAACAATATGCTGTCAGTATATGTGTATTTTAGAGATTTGACGTCTGAATTTAAAATTTGTTTTCCATGGCACCCTATTATTATCTGTCATTACTCAATAAACAGACAATATTTATTAAAACTATCCACTTAATTTATCTTTCTGTTGTTTATTTTTCATGGGCTACTTCGATTTTTAGAAAGAATCGTGTAAAAGTTATTATAAAATATTACCTACATTAATTTTGTCATAAATCTGTCATTATTAATATTTTTTCACGAAATTTTGGATTTACCCATTTGAGATGTTTCTGAATCCAGTTACACTTTATATAAAGAAATCGCTAATTAAATTTGTCCATTTTTGACATTGAAAAAAATCATAGTAGGTCTTGAACATTGAAATTTATCTCTAAAGTAGAGCTTTCGATGGCCTATCTTTTAAAAAAAGCCCCGTTAAAATCAGATAATATACACATTTTTTACAGGGGTGTGTCCATTTAAAATGGGTCTCACTGTATAACTTTTGTCCATAGCATGAATTTTATCAACGCTATCATTTTAATGAAAAATTTTATTTGACACAACACGCGCGCAATTCACGACGCGCTTAAAGCACTCTTCCGACATTCTCACTCATGTATTAACGAAGATTAAATCATTTTAAAATATCGCATTTTGCCTTTTTTCCACATGGTTATTTTATTAAATTCCTAATAGTATTTTTGTTTTATTTAATGGAAATAAATGTGGTCGTGACTTGTAACGCAATTTCGCACTCGTGTCTAATATGCTTCTTACAGCTCTTGTTACATAACGTACTATTATTATCCGACAGTTTCTTTAACGAAATAATAATTCCATTTCAAGATGAACGGGTGTTATAAATATTGAAGAAATTTTCTATAAGACAAATTATATTATATTGATTCATTGAATAGGTATATAATGTGTGTCATAAATTTTCATATGTATTTTCATATTATTGTATTGGTATCATACTATTAGTGTATGTGTCGTGAAATTATTTATTATAATAATAATTTTACTCTGTCCTATGTAAGAACATTTAAATAATGTGTGATTATTATACATTATAACCTTCCTTGTTATATATATTACACAAATAAAATTATTCAAAAGCAAGCGCAGAATTTTAAGACACAGTTTCCTCTATGTTTCTTTGCTTTAAAGTATTTTAATTTGATAGTGGCACATACTATTCGTCAGCAAGCAAGTATATGTTTTAATTTATTTGTTTTATTTTTCAGCAATACATTTCAGGCACCCCAAGCCTTGCTAACGTCTAATTTGATAACACAAAAGAATTTAAAGGCATAATTATTATGAAAAATAATTCACAATCTTTATTGCGAAACGGCGTAACCAACACTCGTACAGTGTCTATTTATTTGGACATTTGGTATTAAGCACTATGTGATGTTTTATATCTTTGTTATATTAACTGCCGAATTATTAAAATTTAAAGTATAAGAGCATACAAAGTGTCCCATTTAAAACTCCCAGTGCTATTTTCTCGATAACTGAAAGAGATATTAGAGTTCTGTAAATATACATCTTGTATTAATCAAGAAATTGAGTCCGGGAGTTTTGAGTAGGACACCTCGTATTTAGAATAATAGAGAGGTCATTTAAAAAAAATATGCAGGCAAAGGAATTTGACATATTCTCTTTGACCTTCTGATTCAAGTTCCATAAATTCACAAAAAAAGATGCTGTCTTGAATAATTGCTGGAAAATTCTGTTTTTGGCCATTTTTTAAAATTTGTCCAAATGATTACACAAAAACATTTTAAGTAAAAATAGTTAAGTATTTAATTAGATGTTAAAAATATTAAAAATTGTAGATAATTATCTACAATCATGCACATGGCGCCCAACGTGGGGCCAAGTGAATAATCTATTGCTGCCGTTTAATTACATTACTGTGACTGTAATACTGCCGATTATCGAAGTTTATACTCTTTAACCATATAGGTTGGGTAAAAATTTATCTCCTGCAGAAATCACATGTTTTATTAAAGCTGAAAGTAGATCGAAAACTCAGTGATAAGGTGCTCTTTTTGTTTATTCTGTTGATTCATAGAAGCACAAACTTTGAAATCGTTTCGATGAAGGATTCTGTCCTTAACTGTGTAAAGTTTTTATCAGACTAATACACATACCACAACTGCAATGAATACTTGCATGAAATTGTCTGTATTAGACAAAAGTTCGACACCATTTTGTGCGTCTAGAGTGAGCGAAATCAAAAATGTCATAAAGACGAATATTCCAAATAATTGGATGCTTAACAATTTTTTTGTAGTGTTTTTCTTTGTTCTTGTAAAATAGACTATCTTTCAAAAACCGAATATTGGCACTTATTTACCAAGATACCGTCTAGAGCACGACTTTTTTTAATTGAAATTTATAGAATTTCAATCAGAAGTTCTCTCACTTGCATGTTTTTTTAAATCTCATTTCGTAACGCGTAAGGACTAGATTATAAGAATTTAGGTCATAGTAATTAGTAGCCTAACGTGGAATATAAGTTTAAATTTTAACGTAGGTAACCGGTAGTAACCAGTGAGGTTAATTCGCATCAGTTTGTTTAGTATTACTTAGTACATAATCGGACATCTTTGAACAGGGCATCGGACTTTATGCACACTTTAATACAATGAAAACGCACACCACGATCCTTTACTCGAGAAGCTGAGAGATTTAATAGATACTAACAAAGTTTAGATAGACTAAGTTGTAGGAACTTCACTTCTTTGTAAGAAACGCGATAGAGTAAACTTTATCTCTTATAGTTTAGATGTGAGAAGTTCAAAGTTTCGCTTCGAGAAAATCGTTAAAATTATGAACTCCTTTGACTATTGACTTTTACTACGACAATTGAAAAATGTAATTAATAATTGTGTAGATACTTTTTTAAAATCTGAAAATTGACCTGCAGCGATCTAAAAAAAATTCCAGTCTACACTATAATATTTAATGTAAATTGTATGCCTTTCAATTTCTTCTACCAATGATTTTTACTCAAATTGATTTAATATAAATGAGTTAGCAATAATTGGGGTGCGTATATAGTTTTGGCAGATGTAGTCAAGGTCTCTGTCATGTTGTTTTAGCCGTGCAAGTCGGGCGACGACGGTCTAGCTGTATGTCATTTGAAGGTAAATCCTATTAAATTGGCCTGACTCTATTAGGCCCCCAGAAATATCCCCTCCCATGTAAGTTTAGTTTTGGTATTGGACTGTAAAACTAACACATTTTCTACTAACAACATTAACACCAAACTGTCTTTGTCAATGCCAAAATGTTTGTCTTGTGTAATGTGATGTCGGCATCGAATGATAATTTTAACGAATGGTGTTTTAATATTATTAAACATTTGTACAGCATTTGCTCTAAATAGACTTTATTCTTATTTATTGCATTAATTTTTTCGCCTCGTGTGATTTCTGAATAATTAAGTATATAAATCTATAAGTTCTTTTTTTAAATTGTAAGAGATAATTAATTCATGATCATTGCTGGTTAGACTATCTACAGAAAGGCGGAGCTTACTACTAGCGCTCGCGGCGGTCTAGTCAATAACTTACGTGCAGTGCCTATCACAAATGTCGGAAGCCGTGTTTGATTCGCTCGTGTCGAGTCGAATTTCCGATTTCGCCGGGGCAATTTACGATGCCGACAAAATACCAAACTTATTATTTCCGTAGAGACATTATAAGACCTCCCTCTCCCTTTTATTAGATTTAATTTAAAATTTGGATCCGCGGTGGCCATTCGCGTTAAACGACGACCACCCAAGAGATCTTTCTGCCCCTTCGAGATCCGTTACGGGAGCACTTTTATAATTTTCTTTTTAACCTTTTACAAAAGTCGCTCTATGCAATTATGGGGAAAAATTTCGCGCCGCGGCGCACAGTCGGAAATTTGCTACTTTTATTGGACAAAAGTCCATTTGACGCACAGTTCTTGACCGATTTGAATATACATTTTTTAAATACTCGTAAATGATTCTAGTTTACCCTGCGATTGCTAAAATTTAAAGATCTATTCTTCTGATAAACGAATCTGACTCAATGTCAGAACATTAAAAAAAAATTGAACAAAAATAGTGACTGCGCCATATTGTAGATCACCGTAATTTTATAGTTGCTTCATGTTTTTTAGGTCGCTGATTAAGAATATGATAAGCAATTTGTCAAAAAGTGGTCCAATTTTTAAATATTGGCCATTTTTTAGGCACGTATTTTTGGTTTTTCGATATAAAATTTCTTTCGAAATTATATTCTCAATTGGCGAAAAGAGGCCGACATCTGAAAATTGGACCACTTTTGGACAACTTGGATACCCTGTTAATGATCAGCAAACCAAATATAAAATAATTCAATAGCACCCTAGAGTAACAAATTATGCATGTATGTATGCATGTAAACTTTATTTATCAAAATGACTTATGCATTCAGATGATAAATTGAACATATAATTGTAATATAACTAATTGAAAACTGACATGATTTTTGGACAAGTTGGATAACCTGTTCGTAATTAGGAATCAAAAAATAATAACATAATTCAACAACAGCCTAAAGTAACAAATGATAAATCGAAAACCCTTAAAAAGGTGCCTAAAAACCAAAAAATGTCCAATATTTAAAAAAATTGGACCACTTTTGGATATTCTGAGTATCATATTCTTAAATATCTAAGTGAAGTTCGTATATTAACATAACAACACCCTAGATTAATAAATTATATATCAAGAAGATCCAGAAAACTGCCCAGGACCCGAAAAGTGTCCAATATCTAGAAATTGGACCATTTTTGTATAAGATAAAAAAGTAGTAAATTTCCCTCTGTGCGGCGCTAGTAGACATTCTGCTGATAGTCTTAAGCTCGCTTTCGAATACAGTTAAACTTCTGGTGTAATAACATATTAATCCATGGCTGGTTAAAACTTTGCCAGTCGTATAGGTAATAACGTATACTTGTGTTTAAATGAATCACCCACTTGCTGGGTATTGGAGGTGGACAAAATAGGGGTGGCAGTACGTTCATGCAAGTTTTTCAGTAACTGTCTCTTTAAATATTAATTTCTGCGAAATATGTAAAGAATACTCTTTGTAGGTAATAATATAATCTTTGATGCGTTTTATTTGCTTGTCCACAATAAAAATTAACCGAGACAGAATTATTTTTTGCAAATGGGCACGTGTAACTGGAGAAAAAAATATTGTACTTGTAGCTAAATAACTCAGATGCATCAGTCATGTATTTGTATGTAATTGAAAATTATGTTTCTTTTACTTAAACCCAAACAGTTGTCAAGTAATATCTTCTTCTGAAATGTAACAGGACTTACCCTTTTCTTAAAAAGTTGGGGATATGCAAAAGTTATGTTGCACGGTCAAAGTATTTTTTACCACTAAGAGTAGAATTAGGCTAGGCGCGCACGGGTGACTTTTGTCACGCAACTGTTTTGTCACCTACCTCGGAGTCCATGGAGTCTTATGGAGATGCGCTCACGAAGCGACGTGACAGTCACGTCGCTCGTGAGCGCATCTCCATAAGACTCGATGAACTTCGAGGTAGGTGACAAAACAGTTGCGTGACAAAAGTCACCCGTGCGCGCCTAGCCTTATGAATTCAATGTCTGCCGACCGTGTTTTTTTGTTTCATTCAAAATGATCCATTAAGTATATAGATATTTTAAAAATCACTATTGATAAATGGTAAAAGCAACGCAGCATGTTTTAAGGGGGCCATTTAATGACTATAAAGTAATCTCCAACACCAATTTTGGTATATTAATTGATAATGTAATTTTATTGGTTCTACAGTTTGTGAGTTTTAAGTGGTTGGGGCTGTTGAGATTGAAGAAATAAATGTTTTTTATTGTTGAAGATTTTTGAAACTGCTGCTTTTTAACGATTTTAGAGATTATATTTCGATAATTTTTCTTTCCAGGATATGCTTTTTACATCACAAATTTCACAAGAACACTTTAATAAAAATTCTTACTCCTAAACTTAAAATGCCCAATTTGTTAAATGCCAAAATCTGAAGACACTTAGGAAAGAACTATGCACAATGCACTTTTCTGTAATCCTTACATTATTTCCTTAAATTGGAAGAAGCTATATCATTTTTTGTTGTTCCCTGTAGATTTATACATCCCCATATGAAATATTTCCATTCAGACTGCCAGATACATTTGTTAACATATGAGGTTTTATTTACTTTTTCACGAAATAAATTCGTGTTAGAGTAATAAAATATTGTTTATCAAGAAATGTTAATAATTTTAAAAGTAAATCTGTATTAAGTAAATGAATAGATTATTAGCAGTTGTCCATTTTTAATATATTGCATACAAAATTAACTCATTCGCCAGAGAAAAGATGATGGCAAGAATTGGGCCAATACTTAATTGAAATTTTCCATAGAAGGTTTTTGGTAATAGAAAAGTACAAAAAAAGTTTTCAAAGCTGCTCGGAGAAGCTGCTCCGAATTCGAATTCTTTATAAAGTAAATGGTCAGTGACTTTCTGCGGACTTTGTTTAAATTTTAGTATGTTGTAGTTTAAATCTTTCTGAACAAAAGTCTCCATGGACACAACTCAATCCTATGCTTTGTTTCCATGCCACAGATCTGTAAAGCTGTATTTAATGCACTAAATATTGGAAACAGACAAAAGATTTTTAAATATCCCTTATAACTTTAATTGATGAAATTCTACTTTTAGATGCAAATAGGAGTGAATATAGACTTTTAAAAATGTGTATGCCCCACCTCGCGTCCAAAAAAATATTTAGTCAAGATCCACCCTTTACTTCTTTATTTACCTTCGGTCTCAAAGTATTGTGAAAAACTTTATTATCTGTAAAATAATTAAATTGAAAATATTTTTAACCTCCTAGCAGATCTGAGTAAAGAGAATGGGCCCTACAGTTAATATGAATGAATTTTTGTCGAATTCCGAGTCTTCCTTCTCGTAATCACTAGTAGCCCAGAGTTGTCAGAGACAGAAATTGATAAAATCCGGCCACTAAATGTTATATGGCTGAATTGTTCAGAATAAGTATTTTTGTTGAAAATATTGGCGGAAATTCGGTTTTTGGCCAATAACTCGAAAAATTAAAAATATATATCAAAAGACTAATAGTACTAGGAGATAGAGGGGGAAATTTCACATATAAAATATACATAATTTTCTTTAGATGTTCAAAAATGTAGGCTCCAGATTTTTTCGTCGTAGGTACGACTCGCGAAGTGTGCGCGGTCTCGGACGCGCTGCACTAAATTTGGTGTAACTTTTGAACTAATTAATGAAATTGTGCTCAACGAAGCTTAAATCAAACGAGAATGAAGTAAGAACATAAAGAGATTTCCGATGAAATCGATAGAAGCTCTACCATTTCTACAATTTTTAGATACAAATCTGAAACTGTCACATATTACCCTTGAAGTAATGTATAAAAAGATCCAATCGTATGCTAAATAATGTTTTTAATAAAAGTTATTAATGTTTATTTTACCCCTAGTATTTTCGTAAAATAAAGAGGGTTAATTTAATATTTAAGGTAAATCTCCTTGAAGCATCTTAAAGTACACATTTCAAGGTTTAAAAATCGCACCTACAGAAATCTAATAATGCTATTTAAACCAGAGTAATAGATGGTTAAATTAGTTATACATATCAAATCTTATCACTTTCTTAAGATTTTGAAATTTTGGAAGTGTACACTTCCCGACAAATAAAAGTAGGACAACTCTTGTTCTTTGAAAACTGTAATTTTTAGTTATGTAAATCGCTCTTGGTAGAGGACATTCATGCGGTGGTGCCTACTCTATTCTATTTTCCAAATAATACAACTAGTTCTTAAGAAAATTAGACAGTAATTTATTAAAAATATCTAAAGTAAAAAATAAAAAACAAACAAAAACAGAAATAGTAGAATTCAATATCTAGTCATGGTTCCGTTATTATACTCTTCCCAAATACAAAACGAAGAGTATATTGCATTAGATCGGCACACAAAACCGGTAATATTGCTCGTAGAAAAAAAATTTCATATCACTGTGGTAGTGATCGAATTCTCAACAACTTTGAAAATGTCTCCGTCCGTCCGTTTGTCTGTCCGTCCGTCCGGCCATCACGTTTCTTGTAAGCACGATAACTTAAACACGAAAAGTCCGATTGTATTGAAATTTGGACAGTAAGTTAGTGTTAACAAGAGGCAGAACCCTATTGTTCTTGAACAAAATTCAATAAATAATTTTTTTTTTTTTAAACGAAAAAAAAATTTCTTTTTGTAATTAAAGAAAAAATGTTTGAAACTAATATCATTTACAAGAATAAACTGGGAAGAGTATCCTATAGAATGTGCAACAATGATATAACAAGTGTAGTAAATCGGCGAAGAGTATAATGGTTAGCTTGTTATTTACTTCTTGCATTCTTCTGGGCATTGAATCGATCAAGTTTGTGGTAAGGTAATGACTTTCCGCCAGATTTTCCCAGGTTTCCTCACTGAGAGACCATAAATGATTTTTATTTAAAGGGATAACATTTTGCTTCTGCATTTTCGTAACCATTATTCCCCAAATGTTCTCCAACGGATTCTTGTCGGGACTTTTGACCGCACAAGGCAGAACCTTAACATTATTTTCATCTAGATAACTTGTCACACAATTGGCGATGTCCACTGAGCAATTATCATGCTGGAATATAAAATCGTCATCAGGGAAACATTGTCTAACTGAAGGAACATACATTATTCAAAATTTCCAAATATTTTCTAGAATTTAGCCTTCCATCGATATTCCAGCAAACCCCTAAACTTTCCATTGATATCCACGCCGAAACGTTAACTGAAAACCTTTCGAATCTATCAATGGATGCAATATGATTTTCATTAAATCTAGAGCGTAGTGGCCTATACACCCGAATACCATCATCATTGTGGGATTGAAATACTTTTTCATCAGAAAAAATTACATTTCTCCAAAAATCAGTATCATTTAATAAATGATTGAGAGCCAATATTATACGGCCGTGCTTTTTCTCTTCTGTTAGTTGATATTTTTTGCGGCAGCACAATTTTTAAGATAAGACGTTTTCACTCTTCTTAAAGTCATCCTTACGGAGGCGGGGAAATTTGTGTCAAATTTAGCCTTGGATTATCGAAAGGATGATTTCGTAAATAATTTACTAAAGTAGTGTCCTGCTCTTCCGAGGTTTTTCTTGTTCTACCTATTCCTACCTTTGTCTCAACAGTTCCTTCATTTTCATTTAATTTTCAAAATGGTATTCTTGTTGACATTAAATTCTTCCGCAAGAAGTCTTATTGACCAACCATCCTCAAACTTCGAAACAATTCTTAATTTTTGAATGATGCTTAATTGTTGTGGCATCGTGGAAATTAAAAATAACAATTTCTGACAAATCAACAATTGTCAAACTGAATTGTCAAAGACTATTTCACAATACTACAATAAAGTGTCCTAGTTTTATTCGACGGGAAATCTACATCTTCAAAAATAAATTTTTGAGGTTTTTTTTTACTCATTGGATCTTTTTATACATTACTTCAAGAGTAATATATGAAAGTTCCAGGTTTATATCTTAAAAATTATAGAAATGGTAGAGCTTAGATCGATTTCATCGGAACTCTCTTCATGTTCCGACTTCATATATATGTTATTTCTACATACATTCATTTTTATAATTGATAATATGATAATCCAATAGTCACATGTTTCTTCTTTCATTTACGCTTTGTTGAGCTCAATTTCATTAATATCAAAGGTTACAACAAATTTAGTGTAGCGCGTTCGAGACCGCGCACGCTTCGCGCTCCGTACTTATGTGTCGCCACGTTCCATTATCGTGCGTTAAACAAAAAAATCTGGAGACTGCATTTTTGATCATACAAAAAAATTACTATTTTATTGCAAAATTTCCCCCTCTGTCGCTTGGTGCTATTAGTTTTTTGATATTTTTTTTATTCTTCAAGTTATAGGCCAAAAACAGAATTTTGTCCAATATTTTCCATATTTTTAGGGGTCGCCGGCACCTTACTTTTTTTTTAAACGTATTGTACATCAAAAAATACTTATCCTGAAAATTTCAGCCATATAACATTTAGTGACCCCTTAAAACCCCTGATGACTGAGCTATAGTTTAAGAAGAAAATATGAAAATAATGGAGGAAGGAATTTATTGTTACCATCATACGCTCTTTCACTCCTAGATTACATAGTGTATCCCAAATTGAGACTGCACGTATTGCTTTTTTCATTACTAAAAAGGTGAAGCGATCGATGATTACCCATAATGTGAAAATCGGTACAACGTGTATAGTCCAATAATTATAAAGATTTCCATAACAAAAAATGTTGTCTGAGATCTTCCTTCAGTAACTGTTAGTGGAGGGATTATGATGTTTAATACTGGCACTAACAGTTACGGATGGAAAATCTCAGATAAATTTTTTTGCGAGCTTCTGGTGTATTTTTTACTTTACCGACTGGACTAGTAAGTTAAAATGACGTAACAATTTAGTTTTTAAAAATGCACGATTGCTGTTTTTCCCCATTACTTAAAAAACCGAAAAAGACAGTTCAAATCTAACAGCATCATTGAAATGCCCAAAGAATTCTCTAAAATTTTCTCAATTTCATCGACTTTCTATCTTTTATAATAACATAAAGTACTACATACAGCATCAATTTGGGACCCACTGTATATATTACGAATAGAATCTGTTCTTTCGAGCATCCACATTGTATGCCGAATTTGGGGTATTTACTGAAATAAACTGGTTTTAATTATATTTCTGATTTATTAATGTTTTCACACAACTGTACATGTTGTACATACATACATATTATTTAGATTGTAGGTTTCAGAAATATTTAGTTGTAGTTTTTTGTAGGTTTGGCATAGCCTTAGCATGAACCACATCTTTCATATGTTGTGAGTTGTGAACGTATGCCTGTAACTTATAGTATTATTAATAGGTATTCAAAAAAGTAACGCTTATTACAGTGAGTAAATAATTTAACTGATTTGCTTCTGTAGAATATAACTGCATGTTTGATTTGTTTTATTGGTTTAGTTTGCACCTAAAACACTATACACAGCCCTTATTAAATACTAGCTTTTTCTAATACAATTAAATTCAAAAATGTTTACCTAAGCTTGCTTAGCTAATCTAAGTCGTAAAGATATTGCCAAAAACTGTTTTTATATATTTACTTTGCCTGAACCCTAAGCAAATCTCAATGTTATATTCAAAATGTACATTTTCAATGTTTTCTTTACTGCATTATTTATGGAGGTCCGTCAAGATACTAAATTTATGGTCAGACACAATTTTCCCTGCAATATATTATTGTATCCTTTTTTATACAATTCATACAAGGTTTGCTTCTACACATCTTGAACAACATTCGTGTATTTTATACGATTAATTTGTAGTAATGTATGCTACAGACTAAAAATTTGTGTTTTTTTCCACTTGTAGTACTAAACAGGTGTCAGCTAACCAAGCTAAATAAAATAATATTTTCTAGTTATGTACAGGGTGGGCCAATAGTGCGTCGGACTTCGATATCTCGAGTTCTACGATAACCAGAAATTTTTTAAAAAATTTGCAACTAAACTAGTTAAAAAGTCTATAACTGGAAATTATTTTCGAACATACAGGGCGAGCCAAGACGAAATTACAGGACCAAGTGCCTTTTATTTAAATGGAATACTATGTATATCAGTACATTTTTTGAAGCCTCTTTCTAGGCTCTATTCATTCCTATATTAGCATTGAATATCTCCCAACCACTTGGATGTAATGAATTTTTTTGTTGAAATAATGCAATTTGCAGATGGATATTAAAGAAATCACCACAGTCACAATTGTGGATTTTAAGAAAAAATTATGTGAATACCAGTTACGAGACATCTAATAAATGTTTTTGAATCATTTTCATTTCCTAAAACTGTACAGGGTGGCCAAAAATTATTTTTCAATTAAGAACTTTTCAATTGAATTTTCTTAATTTTTTGAAATGGAACCCTGTATATTTTTCAACGATGTGATGTAGAAATGAAGAACGAACATTTCTTGTAAGTACTTCCCTATGGCTAATTGCAACCATTTTCGTTTTATACATAAATAAGTGTCAAATTCAAGAATAAACTAAAAAAAAGAGGTTCCCTCAAATCATTCATTAGAAAAATTTTTAATAGGTGTTCGACGTGTTGCCATTTTAATTGACACACGTCTTCATGCAATTTTGAAACGAGGCCATTTAGTGGGACCATTTCTTCCAATCCATTGAAATGAGTAAATAGCATTTAACAGGTCCTTTACTGTAATGTTTTTTTGTACATTTTTTTGCCGTTTTCGTTACTCGACAAGCAATAAAACCTCAGTTTGGTATAAATTGTCGTGTACAACGGAGCATTTATCACACTTATCGGTGGTTAGTTACAATTTGTATTGAATTTAAAATATTTAGAATTTTATAATATGAATTTTGATAAAGCGGAACTTGACATGACTTTTGTTTTGGGCGACTCAGACAGAAATTGTTTACTTGCCAATAGAATTTATCACCAACGTTATCCTGAAAGAAGGATTCCTGATGTTAGCAGCTGCCCAAACCTTCTCCACAGATTTCTGGAAACTGGAAATATCGAATATAAAAAGAATAAATCATGTTGTGAACGAAGAAAATGAGTTTTCTAAGAGCCCTACAAAAAGAAAGTTTGCAGCAAATTCAACTTCCTGCCAATTGGATTTTTGTTTATAACTCAACGGCTAAAGTTAATCAAGTTATGGCCAAGTTTTTCTAAAAGGACATTTTCGTGAACATTGAAATTGTTAATTTATTCGTTTAAATATCTTGAAGGTAGAACCAATCCCATGAATTTCAATACGAAAGTAAAAATTGAAGTTATTGTAAAAAATAAGAATCTGTAAGGGATTTAAAAATAAAATTAATATTTTGAGGTACACTATCTGAAGTATACGTGATCCCGAAGGGGTTGCTTGAATGTCTTACTCAGAGAAACAGACATTTAAAAATCGCCATTTGTAAATTTTAGATTATCTTGCAAAATATTTAGTTTTTTGCAAATACCTTCAAAAATGTGCATTTGAGGGTTATAAATTGTTTATAATGAAATTAGTGTATGGCACTTGATTTAATTACATAAAAGCAACAAAAAGTCTTAAATTTTTTTGTCTAAGGCTATTTAAATATAGTCGTCTAAATGAACAATTTCGATTTCCACGAAATTTTGTAATTAACATTTTTTTTTAGAACCCTTATAGTCGGGTCATTTTAGCATGAAAAATCTGAAAACCTCTAAAAAAAAGTACAGGGTCAATTGACTTCATTTTTGTTTCAAAGAGTTCAGAAATGCATTTAGAAAAACAATACCTTTTACCTGGCGGAAATGTTTGGTTTCATTTTTTTTTTTTTTTTTTTTCGTTAATTGGTCAATTTTATTAAATTAATTGAGAATTTTGTTATTGAACACAGTATGCCATAAAATTTGTCGGAAATGGTTATTCGGGGGATTTTGGGGTATCTGAAGTCCAATTTGGGAAATTCAAAATGGCGGACCGGAAATCGGGCCATTTTGCATAAGAAATGAGTATGGATATCTTGGTCTTGTAAACCTGTGCTCGGAGGTTTTCGAGGTCGCTGATTACGAATCCGAGGTCTGATTTGGTAAATTCAAAATGGCGAACCGAAAATAGAGTCACAATTTATCAGGAAAAACTGGTATTTTTTTCGTTTTTGGGCTGAAAATGAGCATTCGGGGGTTTTCGAGGTCGCTGATTACAAATCCGAGGTCTGATTTGGTAAATTCAAAATGGCGGACCGGAAATAGAGTCAATTTATCACATTAAAATCGTATTTTTTTCGTTTTTGTGCTGAAAATGAGTACTCGGGTGTCTTTGCGGTCGCTGATTACGAATCAGAACCACCAATTTGCGAAATTCAAAATAGAGGACCGAAAGAACAGTCAATCTCTCCGGAAAACCTCGTATTTTTTACTTTTTTGTGCTGAAAGTATGAAAAATACGAGTATTTCCTGAAAAATATACTACTTCCGGTCCGCCATTTTGAATTCTCCCTAATTGGACATCAGATTCGTTATCAGCGATAATGAAAACTCCCGAGTTTCCACTTTCAGCCCAAATAAGAAAAGAATACGAGTCTTCTAGATATATGGACTGTTATTCCGGTCCGCCATATTGAATTTCGTAAACTAGACATTTGATTCGTGATCAGCGATCTCAGAAACCCCCGAGTACTCATTTTCAGCCCAAAAAACGAAAAAGATACGAGCTTTTCTTGATAAATTGACTCTACTTCCGGTCCGCCATTTTGAATTTATCAAACCAGACCTCGGATTCGTAATCAGCAACCTCGAAAACCCCCGAACACAGATTTTCAAGGCCAAGATATTCATTCTCATTTCTTATGGAAAATGGCCCGACTTCCGGTCCACCATTTTGAATTTCCCAAATTGGACTTCAGATTGGTGATCAGCGACCCCAAAAACCTTCGAGTAACCATTTTCGTCTAATTCTATGGCATATTGTGACTTATAACAAATTTTTCAATTAATTTTATTAAATTGGTCATTAAAATTGGACAATTATTGCACAACAAATTAAACCAAACATTTCCGCCAAAAAATAAAAGGTGCTGTTTTTCTAAATGCCTTTTTGAACTCTTTGCAACAAAAGTGAAGTCAATTGACCCTGTACCTTTTTTTTAGAGGTAAAGTGCCAAAATGACGCGACTATTAGTTTTCGAATAAATCATGAACGACGCCCATGAAAATTGAATTACTGAAAAGGGGTAAACGTAGCTTTTTATACAAAGTCGTTCTCACATGAAAAATAATTTAATAAACTTTAAACTTGAATGTTTCGCTGAAATCTATAGTTTTCGAGATATAGAAAAGAAACTGTTTCACCCATTTGCGGCTTATTAGCAATGAATCCCCACACCCAAGCTATTTTCTTTCTTAACTTTAATTTTACTGGAATAATATTGTCAGAGAATATTGTAGTTGCGATCATGAATACAGAATCTTGTCGACTCCATTTTATTGTACCCATTTATGTTCCGAATAATATTTATAAAAATGTTATTTATTCCATGTGTCTTTTTAATTTTCAGTGGCTCCACTGTCACCAACAAAAATGGCAATGTTTCGTAAAGCGTCATTGGAGGAACTGCTCAAATCTAAAATACCAAATGGCGGACAGTGGGCAACAAATGTCATACGTATAACTGAAAATCCAATTTCAGCAGTTGTTTGTTAAGTTGTGCGCTGTTACTGTATTGAAATTTATATGTTGGATCTGAAAGAGGGTATAAAATCGAACTGTTAAATTTAAAATAGTTATAGATAGAAATTTTCAAATTTTAAAACATACGTATTTGTATACAAACGTTAATATAGAAAACCCTGGTAGAGTCAGTTTCTTCACGTACTGCTTCTTTTTCAAGTGTCAAATATTAACAAAATGTAAGTTGACCAAATACATTTCACTGTGAATTCTTGTGAAGTTTTTGTATTCAAATTTCTAACCCTTGGACAGAATATCTAATCCAACGCAGACTAGTATTAAAGAGAAACACTACTGGTAAGGCAGAGAGTTCTAGTCATTTACATTTGAAAAAGAAGCATAAAATAGGTAGATGAAGAATTATTTGTTTATATCTGAAATATAAAATTTCCCATGTATCAAGATGACTATATAGATCAGTTTTATAGAGAATACACATTAGTATAGACGAAGCGGCGATCGTAGAAAGTATTAGCTCATCAAGAACAAGCATATTATACTATATGTATTCAAAATGAAGTATACACATTGATAAATGCAGCGCTCTTAGCTTGCCTGGTCTAAGTCAAGAAATTACGTCATTTACGTTACTTTCTTGACGATGATCTCTTTTCATGAAATACAGTTAAAAAAGAGAAAATTCCGAGGTTAACGAGTACTACTCGGAAGTAAAATCTAGCAAGCTTATAAAACTTACATGCAATAAGTTACTTGAAAGAAGAAGAGGAACACGTTCCTCTAAACGAATTTCAAGGGTTGCCATGTTTTACCTGGCCGCAATCCTAGACAACCTTATTAATGTGGAAAAATAAAAAAAATTTAAAGTATAAAAGGCATACATGTATCGCGCTTTGACAATATTAAAAAGTTACTAAATTTGAAAATCAATTCACCAATTTGAGTTGGGAAACACAAAATTGATGGTAGAAAGTCCATATCGCGATAAATTTTTGAAGATATTCTTTTTAAATATGCGATTTTCAAGAAAACTGTAAGAATACTTCTTTGAAGTTGAGCAAATTTTCAGCCAAAAAGATCTCTCGCAAATGGCTGTAAGTATTTTCAATACCAAAAACAATGGAAAATGAGCAATGACAGTATGTATATTTATCTATATGTATACGTCATTTTCCATACACATATGCTTGTTCTCGATGGCGTAAGACTTTCTTCGGTTGCCTCTTAGACTAGTAGATTCATCAACTATATGTAGTGATATTATTTCTAGTCAGGGAAATGCTGGGGCTTATTTTTTATAAGATAAGAGTATTTATACGGACTCCACGTCGTTATACATTTATTTAATTACATATTTCTAATATGTGACGTATAAAATATTGTCTATGTTGTTTTTGTATTAAGACATGGATTTCTATGAAACGATTAAATCAAAAGGGATAGGTACGCGTCGGTTGTGATAAATTTCAATACAGGAAAATTTGTTGGCCACTGCCCATCATCCCAATAATGCACATATCTTTAGTTTAGACAAATCAGAACATAATCCAAAATGATTTACTGCAACGAAACATTTTATTATCACCAGCAGTATCGAGTCTCAACAGCCTAGTGAATTGTTAACTACTACTATAGATCAGCTTTTGTAGAGAGTACTATTTTACAGGTTTTTGTATTTAATTTTAGCGTATTAACATATTGTTAGGCTGTAGGTTGAGCTTTACTTGTTCATAGAAAGCCTAAAAACAGTTACTTCTTTTGTTAGGTAAACGCAGAAGTGTATTGTTGGCATTATATTTATTTTTTTACGTTAGGTTTGCTATTTGTATTATATAAGTTGTTGATTATATAAGTTTTATAACAGATATTTTTGAAATGTGATGAAAAAAGCATATTGTGCCTCACTTTGTTAATTTAAGTTAAGCACTGTATAATTTTAATAAAAATTGTTCAAAAAATAATTTGTTGTTTATTAAGTGTGATTGGTGGGTTTGTACCAAAAACATGTCAATTTTGTAAGCTCACTGCGATGTAACGATATAGCATTCTGAGATTTAGTTTGTGCTAATAATTGCCTTAAAACCTCTAGTTTACAATACTGTCAACAGAAATCTAAAGAAATTGGTGAATGATCAGAAAACGTTAAATCTATTTTTTTAAATTTTTCCCAAATGGAACCCTGTGTGTTATACTAAAGCATAGCCCTAACGAACGCTTGGTTAGGTTAGATCGTATTCCGTCCGAAGATCTTCCTACTAAAACCCCTCCTCCAGATACTACGTACATCTAATTTGGGACTGCACTGCATTAGATTAAATCAGTTTGGTATTTTTGTTTACTTCCTTATTCATGATCATCATCGGTGGCGCTACGACCCTGGCTGGGTCTTGACCTCTTCAAGGATACTCCGCCGTCCGTCTCTATCTTGGGCTCGGTGTTTCCAATTGTTCACTCCTATGTTCCTCAAGTTCTCTTCTACCCCATCTATCCATCGCAGTTTTGGTCTGTCTCTTCCTCGATTTCCATCGGGCTTTGCCCTGAATATTCGCTATGTCGTTCATTCTTAGTACATGCCCTGCCCATTTTAATCGCCCTAGCTTTACCAATTTTACTATATCAGCATCTTTATATAATTCGTGGTTGTATCTGCTTCTCCATACTTGGTTTTCTTGAATGGGCCCAAATATTTTTCGTATAATTTTTCTTTTAAAAAACCCAGACGGTTTTCATCTAATTTGCTTAGGGTCCACGTTTCGGGGGCATACGTTAATACTGGTCTTAGTTATTATTATTAATATCCTGTCCAACATACATTTAGATTTTTGTGACATGTGGTGACTTGTTTTTTGACTCCATAGTAGCATCTGTTAGCTGTAAGTATTCTTCGTTTTACCTCTTAGGTTCTTCTTTCATTGTTTATTTGGGAGCCTATATAATATGAACTCCAATAGTATTTCTATATTATGGTCATTTATGGTAAGATTTTTGCCTACTCTGTTTCTTCCGCTTGCGTTTCGTGCTGCAACCATTGTCTTTGTTTTTTGTTCGTTTATATCCAAACCCATTTTTTGAGCAGCTTTTTCTCGTTCATTAAAAGCCTCTATGTTACTCCTTTTTGTTCTACTTATAATGTTGATGTCGTCTGCGTATGCCAAAACTCTTGTTCGCCGTTTCTACTTCTTCCCCTTTCTTCCTTAGGTATCTTCTTTTCGTTCATTTCTTTTTCCTAAACACTATCTTGATGTAACTATAGATTGTCCACCAGTTTTCCTCTCTTGTCTACACCAAGTCTATAATGTTGTCCGTCATTACAAATTCAACAATATCTTGGAGCATTTTGCTCTATTTCATCTATTTTTGACGTTTAAAAGAAGTATGTGTTCTGGTGAATCCACCTCTTCATAATACAACCATTTTTAAGAGATTTTGAGCCCCAATCTTTTTAGGTATGGCTTAAGGTGGCCATCTCCTAGAAAGAAACATCCGATAGGGAAACATTTATTATTTTTGGCCATAACTTTTTTCTTAGTACGTATATTTAAAAAAACTATAAGACTACCTAAGTAGAACCATAACAAGACTATTCTATGAATGTTCAGTCAATAATTTCAGTGGTTTGCAAAACAGTTTGATTTAAATTTAAGAATTATGCAATATTCCTATTTTGTACATTTAAATCTAACTATTTTCTAAACCATTGAAATTATTGAGTGAAAATTCAAAGTAATGGTTTTGTTATGATTCTACTTAGGTAGTCTTATTGTTTCTTTAAATAATCCCACTAAGAAAGAAAAGTTATGGCCGAAAATAATAAATATTTCCCTATCGGATGTCTCTTTCTAGGGAATGGCCACCTTAAAGCAAATATATGTCCACCAAAAATTGTGTTAGATAAATTCTATTTCTCCATGTCCCCAATCTTCACAAATCAACAACTGAAAGATGCAATAGGTACGTATTTAAAAAAATATATATATGGTTATTAAAACAATTTCAGGTTGGTCATGACACTAGATTAAAAATTAAATTGAAAATGATGTAAAGTGTCATGGAATTAATAGTCATGTGCAAAGCTAATTAAAGCTTTTTTGATCATTGTCAACAAATTGTTTTAATTAAAACTTTCATACTTCTTATCGTCACTGACGAAGAGTACTGAATGTTTTTCACTTCGCTTTCAGACCGAGGTTCCTTCACAAACCATAGCACATGTGGTAGAGATTTGGAAGTGTTGGAATCGGTGTGTACGGCGCCAGACAGCGTGGCAGAATGGAGAAAATTTGCTCCAAGGCTCAATTTTTGAGATATCGACATGTTTTTTAAATACTCGGAAAGGAATCTGGAATAGTGAGTCACTGTGGCTTTTTGAAAATTTTAATTTTTTTTTGCATATCCCATCCCATAATCTCCCATGTATTTGTTGGCACCATTCAGAAGTGATCTTATGAGCTGGAATATTCAGGATCTAGTATTTTTGACAAAAGGAACCCTTTGACACCCATAGAGGTTAAAAATAACGGTATTAAAAAAACATATATACAGGGTGATTTACGTAGGCCGCTCGTTAGAAGTTTTTCAACTTGCAGTTGGATTAGAAACTTGAAACTTGGTATGCAGCCATAATCGATTAAGTAACAGCAAATTTAAAGGCGCTATTGAAACGCTCAAAACAATGTCGAACATTTTCTCCTTTTAACTGACTTTCTGCCTTTTATAATAACGGAGATGCACCCGTTTCATGCACCCCCAACTTGGGACATTCCGTATATTGAGTAAACTATTTACACCAGTGCAGTGGAGAATTTTTCAACATTCCAGTCCTCGCCCATTACTTGATATTTGTTGAAAAAGAAGTTCGTATCAAGTAAATGATTTAACATCTAAATACATTTCTAAATAAAAAATAAATTGAGTAACGGAAAATGAGTTAGTAGTCCCTTCAAATTAGGAAAATTGAGGGAAATTTTTCCTACAGCTAAGCCACCCGTATAGAAAGTTGTCTTGGGGTTATGTTAACATATTTTTTACCAAGCGCATGAAAAAAAAGGGTTGTTTTTTAGATATAGATACATATATATGTTTTTTGGCCATTTTGGCGTTTTTTTGCGTTTTGCTGCAAAACTATGCATTTTTGAGAAAATATGACCTGATCTGATATTGTAGATCTAGCGATTCTCCATAATTTTTGTTCTCTCCATTTTTTTGAAATTCCCCTTAGTTGCGCCGCTAGAGCGCGCTGAAGTTATGTAAATGTATAAATTTTTTTGGTGTTTGATTTTAAGCAAAAACTATGCATTTTATAAAAAAATATCAAGATATCAAAGCTGTAGATAAAAAATTTTCGACGAATTTTGTTCTCTGTTTTTTTTTTCAAAGTCGCGTGGTTTTGCCGCTAGAGGGCGAAAAACATTTTTTCAATACTCTTGAGCGGATAAAAAAAATATAGGCATCGTGAACAGCTGTAGTATTTTGCCCCTCCACCTCCCTCTACTCAATATTTTTTACGGGCTAAGCTAATATAGATGACATTAAGGATGACATACACAAAAAGACCCATCACGACCACTACAGCTGAATGCTGAATGCGCGTAGTTCATACTATTAGACGCACCGTTCTATGCGCAGCTGTGTAAGAAATGAACGATGGGTTTCATAAAAAAAATTTTTTTTTTGCTCTTCAAAGTACTCCAAAAAAATGCATAGTTTTGCCTGTATATCAAAAATATATGCGCTATATTTTTTTCCGCTCAGAGAGTATTGAAAAAATGGTCTCGCGCTCTAGCGGCAAAACCGCGCGACTTTGAAAATAAAACAAAGTACAAAATTTGTCGAAAATTTTTTTATCTACAACTTTGATATCTTGATATTTTTTTATAAAATGCATAGTTTTGGCTTAAAATCAAACACCAAAAAAATGTATGCATATACATAAACTTCAGCACGCTCTAGCGGTGTAACTAAACGGAATTTGAAAAAAATGAAGGGAACAAAAATTGTAGGGAATCGCTAGATCTACAATATCAAATCAGATCATATTTTCTCAAAAATGCCTAGTTTTGCAGCAAAACGCAAAAAACCGCCAAAATGGCCAAAAAGACATATATATGTATCTATATCTAAAAAACAACCCTCTTTTTTCATGTGCTTGGTGAAAAATATGTTAACACAACCCCAGGACAACTTTCTATACGGGTGGCTTAGCTGTAGGAAAAATTTCCCAAAAATCAGTGATTTTTCTTCTAATTTGAAGGGACTATAGTTTTAATGAAAAATTAGGAAAGAACAAAAACTTATTGCTTTAATTGGTCTTCTTCTTCTTCTTCTTTTAGCGGGGCGCCTGGAGGTCGCCGCACTCAGGCCTTGTGGCCCATTGTGCTACCGCTAACAAATTAAGGAGCTCCCCCGTACAGACCGGATTCCAGCCCAAAGGCTGAAATCCTTCTCACGGGAGAACTCCTTATTTCCTCCAGCACTGGAAAGCCAGTGCCGAAGTGCTTGTACCTCAGGTTCATCAGTCCTGGGCAAGAAGTGAGAACGTGGATGGAAGTCTCCTCCTCGTCCTCACAGAACCTGCAATCGGGGTGGTCAACCACCCCCATTGTGTGTAGGTGTTTCCTAAAAGAGCCATGTCCGGTCAGGAGGCCTGTTACGGCTCTAATTTGCTTTCTGCTTAGACGCAGAAATTGCTTTGTTCTCTCCGGCAAGGGTCCTGAGATTAGGAGCTTCGCTTGCCGGAGTCCTGGATAGGAATCCCAGAGGTCAATGAACTGGGAGCGAGTCCAGTTATCTATCAACCTCTTGGCTTGGGATCTAGGGTAGCCGAGAGCCGGCTCCGGACCGAGCAGAGGTTCACGAGAGCCCCTTCTGGCCAGAGCATCGGCCCGCTCATTACCCTCTATGTTGCTGTGTCCAGGCACCCAGAGAAGCCTGACCCAGTTTGATGAGCCAAGTTCGCAGAGGGCCTGTTTACAGTTTTGGACCAGTTTTGACTTGGTCCGATTCGATGCAAGGGCCTTGAGGGCCGCTTGGCTATCGCTACATATATATATGTGTTTATTGGAGTATTCCCTTCGGATGTTCTCCTGTGCGCAGACCAAAATAGCGAAGATCTCGGTCTGGAATACCGTGGCGAATTTGCCCAGGGCATAGGAAAGCTCAGCCCTGGGCCTTTCCCCAAATATACCAGCTCCGGTACTTTCCTCTAGCCTCGATCCGTCTGTGAACCAGACAATATCTGCAGGCCTTAGTATGTCCTCGAGTTGTCTCCAGTCTTCCCTTTTCGGGAAGACTACCTCGAAGGGTTGTGCGAAGGAGAAGGAAGGCATCACGTCGTCACTCCTGGCCTCCAGAAGTGAGTGGGCTCCTATCGCATCAGCTAGAGCCCTTGTGTGACCTGATTGTTCTCCTTCTTTCTTCCACTGACCTCCGCATTCCAGTCTGTAAGCCGCTTTCCGAGCCTCGGCCACAATCACTAGGTGAAGGGGCGCAAGGTCCAGAAGGACCTCCAGAGCTGCTGTGGGGGTCGTGCGTATTGCTCCTGTGACTCCTAAGCAGGCAAGTCTTTGGAGTTGTGTTAGCTTCTGTCGTATGGTTGACCTGGTTGTGGCAGGCCACCAGACAACAGAAGCATACGTAATCATTGGTCTAACTATGACAGTATAGTACCACATAGCCACCCTGGGGTTTAGCCCCCATGTTTTGCCAAAGGTTCTTCTACATACCCATAGGGTTGTAGTGGCCCTTTGTACTTGTCTCTCTATATGATCTCTCCAGGTCAGCTTAGAGTTCAGGATGACCCCTAGATACTTCACTGTCCTTGAGATCGTTAGAGTAGTGTTGTAGAGTACGGGTTCGACGAAACCGTCTAGCCTGCGTCTCCTAGTAAAGATGACCATTTGCGCCTTTGAGGGATTGACTCTAAGGCCCTGGTCATTGCATCATCTTTGTACGATCTGCAAGGCCCTTTGTAAGAGTCCGCTGACCGTATTTGGGAATTTTCCCGAGATGATGATTGCAAGGTCATCTGCGTAACCTTGCGCAAAAAGATCCTCGTTCTCGAGTTCCTGTAATAGGCCATCGAGGACGAGGTTCCATAGCAGAGGAGATAGGACGCCCCCTTGTGGGCAGCCTCTCCTTACTGAGACTTTAACTGCCGTTTCCTCATTGCCAGCTGTTATTTGCCTTCCCGCCAACATGGCCCTCAACCATCTAATGATGATGTCTTCGATGCCATGATAGGCAGCGGCGGCGCAGATTGAATCGAAGGAGGTATGGTCAAAGGCTCCTGCGATATCTAAGAAGGCTCCGGCCGCAAGTTCTTTGTGGTGCAGCGCCTTCTCGATCCTCAAAACGATCGGATGAAGGGCCGTTTCCACTGACTTACCGGCCTGGTAAGCATGTTGTGACGGATGCAGAGGTACTGAGGTCAGTGCTCCGTCTTTGACGTACCTTTCAACCAACCTCTCTAAAGTTTTGAGAAGGAAGGATGTTAGGCTGATAGCTCTGTAGGAGTTGGCAGTGTCGTACGACGTACGTCCTGCTTTAGGTATGAAAACAACTTTGACGGCCCTCCAGGGTATAGGAATATACCCCGTGGCCAGGCAGGTTCTCAACAAATGATATACCGGACGGATGAGTGTCTCTGTCCCCTCTTGCAGAAGTGCCGGAAACACTCCATCCGGTCCTGGGCTTTTGAACGGTTCAAACGTGGAAATAGCCCACCTGACCCTTTCCACTGTTACCACCCTCGAGGCTGTCCTCCAATCCGCTGCCGTGACCGCAGCGCGGGGGGGCCGAGGGGGTGGTGCTTCCTCCGTCTCCACTACGGATTCGGGGAAATGAGTTGCTAGTAGATGCTTGAGGCGCTCCTCATTGGTAGACGTTAGTCTACCGGAAGGAAGCCTCAAGTCCTCCAGCTGTGAAGGTCTATCTTTCTTAAGGGCTTTGCAGAGCCTAGCGGCTTCTGGAAGATCTTCAATGCTTTCGCAGAATTTCCTCCAGGCTGCCCTCTTATTGCTACGAATGTGGCTTTTGTAGAGGCGTTGGGATCGTTTGTAGTCGTCCCAGTCCTCCGGGAGTTGAGTGCGCATAGCCCTGTTAAGGAGCCTGCGTGTCTCCTTGCGTAGGTTCAAAAGTTCCCTGTTCCACCAGGGAACTTTATTCTTTCCCTTGCTTCTTTTTAGAGGACAGCTGCTCTCGTATGAGGCAGTGATCGCTCCATTGAGAAGTTTGGCGGAGGATTCTATCTCCTCTGTGTTTCTGGGTATAATAACCCTGTTTATTTTGTCCGAGAGGGCTCGTCTATAGGCGTCCCAGTCGGTGTCTCTGGGGTTCCTGTACCAGCTCTCCTCTGAGGAGGGAGCGCAGTCCAGTTTGAACCTGATGTGTCGGTGATCCGACAATGAGGGTTCCGTTGATACGTACCAATTTTTGAACAGGGGGACCGCTAGTCTGGATCCCAGTGTGACGTCGATGACCTCCTGCCTCCGTTGGGTAACGAAGGTTGGAGTGTTGCCCCGATTTATTATCTCTAAATCGGTAGTGTACAGGTACTGTAATAGACTACTACCTCTAGGATTGACCCCTGTGTTGCCCCAGCAGATATGGTGAGCATTGGCGTCACATCCTATGATGAGAGGCAGTCGTCTATCAGTACAGAATTGAACCATCTTCTCCAGTTCGGTTGAAGGTGGCGGTGTTGGCGAGTCGTAGGGAAGGTAGACAGAGCCGAACACAATTTCTGCTCTGTCGGTTTCATCCCTAAGGCTCACCTTAATAGCAACCGCATCCCTGGAACAAAGTTCGGGAATTGGTGTTGCTTTTATCTCCTTCGAGACATATATGCATACTCTAGGTATGTTGTGTGCGGAGGAGAAAATGGCTCCGTGCCGCCTGTCTAAACCTCGAATGGAGCCATGGCGAACCCAAGGCTCCTGAATCAGGGCAATGTGTATCTGTCCCGCAGCGGCCTGTCGTCCTACTAATGCGGAGGACGGCTCACTGTGTTGCAGATTGATTTGGAGTATTTCCATTTTTTTTTTTATTTTTTTTTTTAACTACTCCTGCTACTCCTACTTTACTTTTCCTCCGAGCCCGACATCCCCTCCATCGCTGTGTCCGTCGTGCTTGGAGGCGCGTTGTTGCCGCCGCTTGGGCCGGCCTCTGCTACTTCCCCCCGGGGATGTTTTGGGTCCCAAAAGGACACCTTAATCACCCCCGCCTGAGCGCGGTAACCCAGGCTCGCAATCTTCGCAGCGGAGGCCTCATCGACGCCCAGAATGAGTCGAAGCCCCTTGGCCTCGACAACCTGAGTGCCGTGGACCTTCCACAGCTCTGTCCGGAGCTCCGGGTTATGCCGCGTGAGCCTACTGAAGATAGTGGCCTGGTCCGTGGGTTTACCTGGGACCGTGGCCACCATCTTCTTGTATTTGGGGAGCTTGTCCCCTTCCAGGAGCTGGAGTGACACGCCGTCAACGGGAGAGATGCCGCCCATGGCCGATCTAAGCCATGACAACGACATCTCGTTCCCGCAGAACAGCTGCACCACTCCTTGCTCAGTTAGCCTGAAGCCGTCGAACTCGGGGAGAGGCCCCCCTGCGGGGAGCCCATCCATCCGAGTATCGAGGGCTTCTTGCAAACTGTCGGTCAGGGCAGCCGTTAGCCGCTCTTCTGGAAAACCAGCTGCGGCCACCGCCACCTTGACCCCTTTGCTAGCCACCTGACTGTATGAAAGGTCAGGCCTAGCTCTTTTTGTAGGTTTAGAGGTGCTGGGGGGGGTCTCTTCCTCGGGCCGTCCCCTTTTGGGAACGTTTACCCGAGGTGTACCCTCCCCAGAAGTCCTCTCCACCCGCAATTTCCTGGCTCTCTTTCGAGCCGCGCCGCTGCGATTACGTCGCTTGTGTTGCCCATCCGTAGGGTTGAGCCCTCCAGCGACGTCAATAAATCGACCTCCTCATACAAATGTATATGAGTTTCTGAATATTTAGTAGGAAAATTGTTCAAATTTATTGCCAAGTAGTGATAATTTAATATGCACAGGGGATATAAATATTGATCTTTTGGATTTAGTAAACAGTACCACCAGAAAAATTTTTGCACTTTTAGATGCATGTGAATTGTCACAGTTAAAAACAGAACAAGAATTTCTATAAATAAAATGTCACTTCTTGATGTGAGTGTTCAAACAGGGAGGACATCTCATCTGGCGCCGTACAAAGTAAGGGTAATTTAAGAACTGATCATGAATTGATTAATTATAATTTGACTAACCTGCTGTTAAAAATCGTCTTATATTTAAAACCTTTAAAGATTAAAAATATTTCAATTTATATCCTATATTTATATCCTTGTTTGAGAAGCATGTTCCGTTAAAAACGATGAGGTGTATTAAACATTAAACCTAAAGCACCATGGCTAACTCATAATATTAGAGCAATGATACAATTAAAAGAAAAAGCAACGTCAAGATTTACAGAAACTAGTAACCCCTAACATTATAATTATTACAAGAGCCTACGAGATCTCACTAATACAGCGGTAAAAAATTAGAAAAAAGCTTATTTAAATTTTAGAATAAGAACTAGCAAAACTAACACCTTGTGGAGATATTTGGACGATTTAAATATTTATTCAAAAATAGAAACAAACAAATACCCCCAAATGTATCAAATGTGAATGATTTTAACAACTTTTATATAAAATCAACTAAAATTTTAAATACAGGAAATATAGGTACTGGAAAATAAATCATATTACTCGAATAATTTAAAAACCACATTTGACCATAAATTTGAATTAACATAAACAAATAATGAAAACATTCCAAAATAGTACAATCAATGTCAAGTAATGCTCTGGGTTACGATAAAATAAATTTAACAATGCTAAAATACTGCTTCCCTTTTATTGTTTCTTTTGTTACACATCTAATAAACTGCTGTTTGTTAACCAATACATATTCAGATATATGGAAAACTGCTTTAGTAACTCCCACAAAGTTGACGTACCTACATTCAATACCAATCAGTATTTTGTCTCTTTATCCAAGTTACTTGAGAAGGTGGTTTCGGATCAAATTAAAGAACATTTAAAATCACGAAACTGTGTCACAGTTTTAATCTAGTTTACTATTACTAGACTATTCCAAAGGTTTTGAGAGTGTAAATCACGAAATTTTATTAAGTATATCGCATATACCTACAACATAGGAGGCATATAAAATTGAGTGACAATTTATCTCCTGAGAGTATCTTGGATCGGAGGGTATCATAGGGATCAATATTGGAGCCATTGCTATTTTCTGTTTATACAAGTCAACTGCACAGAGTATTTAAATTTTGCAAGGTACACACCGAAGTAACACAAGTCGTCTTCTTATTACGCTTAAAGCTTTATAAATAATACATTATGGCAACTTATACAGAAAATTAGTTATATTGAAGCTTTATTCAGCACTAAACTGTTTATAAAGTAACTCGGCGGAATAAGATTGCTGATAAAATGCTTTCACAGCATAAATATAAATCTTCTTTATTAAAGCATCTTATATGTTTTTTTTTAATTTATAAAGGCTTAGTAAGGTCTATTATACAGACACACACTATGTATATTTATAACAGATGCATAACCTCTATATAACATGTATACATCTGTTTTACAGTTTGGCAATTTCTCTATAATGGCTTTACAACATTGAAATTTAGGTTTTTAAAGCAAAAATTTGCAGCAATGTTATTGTGTAATCCCAATGCCATTTACGTCAGCCCTAATATAGATTATTTATAACTGCATTTTACGTGTAGTAGGAATATTTTATAAAGCGCTTATCAATTGAAATTCTGCTTTGGAGCTATGTAGTTGCAATCTTCCGTCTTTATAGAACTCTTATACAGCTAAACTTACTCCGCTTTATAACCTTTATAAAATCTCTTATAGTTTCATTGAAACTCCGTACATTTTTCATGTGCTGTTTGTTGTTAAGTGTTACATTACAATATGCATAAGTATTGGAGAAAGACAAAGCGAAGTGGTCATTTCAGGAGGAAAGTTAAATTAACACTTAAGCTGCCTTAAGCTAGAGTACTAGCTCTCAGCTGCGGCATATGGGAATGTCACAAGGAATGGTTGTTGTGTACTTGTATGTTGTGTGCTTATGTTCTGGGTGAGTGATGGAATTATATATCTAACTCCGCCCGGGCGATAAAATAAATAAGATCTTAAAAAAACACAAGACACAAACGTCGTAACGGAATGCTCGCCACAAATGTATGGAAATGAAACTTAATGCCTGGTTGATCGATGCTTGGTTAAGTATTTTCTTTCAGCTTACTGGATCCTATGCCTCGACAGCTCAATTTTATTTGATATACTGTACCTAATACCATTGGTGATATTTTTGTATATACAATATTAGTGCTAATAAAAGTGATGATTCTCCAATGTCATTTGATTTGCTTTCGAGTTTTTCTTGTTATGTAGCAAAAAAATTTATGCAATCATTTTATCATTACAAACTACAAAAATCTACCAAAATCAATAAAAAATATAGGTCTGAAATTGAAATAAAAGTAATAAAATCATATCCCTCAAAATCAAAATGATGAATTCAATTATTACATAAAATGTGGATTTTCTTCAAATAAAATTCACCTTTCTCTGGATATGCCACTGATTACGAGAGAGCTCGATGAAGGTTTCATTGGAATATCTTATAATCCTCGAAAAATGCTATTATATCACCTCTAGACAGCCAAAGGGCTGTTTTAAGAATTTATAACAGCTTCTGTAGTGACCTTCTTTCGATACTTATTGGGAACCATATTGTATTTTCTAAAAGTATATATGACAGGGCGGCCATTGTTACCGGTTCGAGGTATAATTAACTTTTTATCACTTGAAAAGGAAAATTGTACAAAATATTTACAGCAATCACTAATAGGGTGTTCAATATACGTGGCTCATCATTTTAAAACAATTCCGCAGAAAAAAATTTTAAAATATATTTTTTTAATAATTTTCAACATTATCAAATTCAAGGAATTTTGGAGGCGCGTCTATTTATTTCAAAGTAGAATAGCATATTTCAACAGAAAAATTTTCTTCGCATGACAAATTTAGTTTTCTACGAATGACAGCATACACTAATTCGCAGGCAATATTCATTCAGCTTCCTAATAAGTTGCCATAACAATTTGCGTCATCATCCCAGAAGAATATATCAATTATAATGTATGTGTGTGTGTGAAGCTGCTAAAGACACTGTAATATCGATGCTTTATAATTGCAAACAGTAACTCACATTTAGAGCAATTTTTACTGCATAGAAATTTATTTGCAGCAATTATATAACAACTTCTTAGCAGTCATATAACATGGTTTATAATAGCTGGTAAGTCGAAACAAAGAGGTTGCTGTAATGTTACTTTAAGTATCTATATACCTTTTATAGAGTTTACCGAGGCTGTATAAACTGCGCCTATTTTGGGTATATAGATACCTTATTAATACTGGACTATTGTTGTTAACTCTTAATTATAAAGTATTAAGCTTTATAAAAAGGTGGAGTAGATATTCATAGCGTTTTTAAAAAGCAATCTGTGCTACTTGGGGCAGTTACGTTGATGATACACAAACACAATTGTATTATTCCTTTAATCCAGAATCTATTGACGACGCTAACAGTAAACTCAATAATGATATTTCTGAATTAATAATGGCCTCTGCTAATTATAGTTCCAGTTCGTGTATAAACCGGAGTAAATCAAAGATAATGTTACTTGGTAGGACAACTCAGCGAAATAGGTAAAATGAGGTTTTAAAATTTAAAATCAATGACTTGAGTAAATGAGGTAAAAAATTTGGGACTTACTACTGGCTCAAATTGAATGAAAGAAATCCTTTTCAGGCATTTAAATAAAGATTATTTCTATATTATTTTTTTAAACAATTTACACAAATGAATAATAAATACAACCAAAATAATGAATGAAATATTATGTTCTATTAATCTTTCCTCAGCCCTAATGCATGCGTCAATTCGCTTTCTGTTATTGTTCATCAAGACCTCATTTTTTTAGAATTTAACCAAATTTCGGATTCAGGGTTTTTGAATGATTTCGAACAAGTTTTATTAACAAAATTTTTTGACTAAAAATGATTTTTTGAGTTTTTCATACAATTTAGTATCGTACACGGCCTTGAATTTAAAGATGGAGAGTGATTTGGTGGTCTTAAATACACCTTGGTGACTTCTGTCTTTTCAGATCAATTTTGTCGAAATCGGACAAAGCACAAAAGAATCATTACGCTGTTACACTCTCAAGTGAGACACACTGTATATAATAAAATTCGTTTTTGTACAGATATTCATAATATTAATGTACGTAGAAAATTTTTAATCACTCCACCTTTTCATAGATCTGCTTTTTTTGAACGATCCTTTTCATATACCATCTATAAATTGTGTAATAAAGTACCTGCCAATATAAAGTGTATTACAAAAATCGAGAAATTTAAGCATGAAAAGCGAAAAATTATATTGTGTAATCAGCAAAGGAAATTAAAAACCGCTGCCTAAGGAATCACTACTTCCACATCCAGATTTTTCATTCGTCACTTTAAAGGAAACATTTTGACTAGATTTGCATTCTAGTATGTGGAAATTATTGGTCATAAAATTTTAATAATATTTGTAGCAGATGTCAGAAAAGTTTGAGGCGTTTCTACCATATACGATAAAAATGAAAAGTTTCTAGTATACCCTACTTATTTTCCCCTATTCACAACCTACCACGTCCCATCTGAGGTCTTGGTTTCTAGTACATACACCAAATCCCACATTTCTGTACTCTTACCAGCTTGATTTACTTATTATTCCCTATTTACTTCTATTTAAACGTCAACTCTTGAGGACATACACCGAATTTCAATATTATGTACTCTTACCAGCGTGCTTTACTTATTTTTCCCTATTTGCCACCAATTACCTCCACTCCTTAAACGCAATAATGTCAAAATATAATCTAGTTTAAGATATCGTTATACGTGTAACCAATTTCAAGTGAAAATATAAATTTAATTTTATCAACTCTTAATAAGAGAGTGGGGGTGGTGAGGGGAGGGAAAATATTATAAATAAACCTGAGGCCCTCGCTTCTAGTATATACACCAAATCCCAAGTTTCTGTACAGGGTGCCCCAAATTGCTTGATTTTGGCTGGTTTTCCTATTTTCAGACCAAGTAGAGAAAAACTGACGTATGAGTCTAGAGCTCGATTTTTGTGAAACGCCGATTGGTAAAAACCGCATTTCGATATCTAACTGTTTCCGAGATATCGGCAAAAATTGACATTTAGCAGATTCCGAAAAACTGTCATAACTTTTTTATTTGTGAATATTTTTTCAAACGATACAAACTTTCTGCAGGCACTTTTTGACGTAGAATAAGATGCATTTGTCAATAAAATATATCGCTTTTCAATTGTGCGATATCAAAGCTAACTTTGTTATTTCAAATAGAAACCATAGTTGGCTTTGACTTTAGAAAATAGGAAAAAAAATTAGCTTTCCAAAAATATATATGTCAAGATATGTCTAGTCATCCTTGCTGCCAATATAACACATTTCTCTTTAAAAATGACATTTTTTTAATATTTAACATTTTAACCCAGTTGACCACACAAAAACAGTTGCTTTGCATATCTAAAAGTTAGTTTGACAGTAAATAAAATAAGTGTTAAAGTTGACATCTGTTATAATCTCTCTGCATTATTCCAAAATGTATGAAAACTTTGAAAAATGCCAAATGTTTATATGCTATATTGAATCAGGCCGAAATTCTGAAGATGCATTAAACCTATATTTCGAACTTTACCCTGAACGCCAGCAGCCAAGCGAACAAATATTTCCTAGATTGGAAAATGCTTTGATGAATTATGGATCATTTGTCAAGCCCAGACCTAAACAGTATGCTATTGAAGGTAGAGACGAGGTGGAGGCAGAAGTAATTGGAGCGGTTTTACAAAATTCTCAAATTTCTACCAGAGAAATAACTGTAACTAAGGGTGTAAGCAAAAGCCGTAGCCAAAGAATTTTCAAGAAATATAAACATAAACCTTATAAAATCAGGCTCACTCATCAAATATTCCCTGGTGATCAAGAACGCAGGATTAATTTCTGCAACTGGTTCATCAGATAATGCAATGAAAATGAACATTTTCACCGAAATGTCATTTGGACCGACGAAGCTAGAGTAACCAGCAACGGAATATTTAATCGACATAATCGGCATCGTTGGTCGGACCATAATGAGCATGTTTTCCAACCTAGAAATATGCAAGGACGATTTGGTTTCAATATTTGGATTGGAATAGTGGGGCAACGAATGATTGGACCTTTTATTTATGACGAAAACCTTAACGCCCAACGGTACGTTAATATTATGGAAAACATTGTTGAACCATATTTAGAAGACTTGCCCCTTGCCGATTTGGTACGAAAGTTTTATCAACAAGATGGCGCACCAGCCCATACCGCGGCGGTTACAAGGAACAAACTAAATCAAATGTTCGAGGATCGGTGGATGGGAACAAGGGGGTCAATACCATGGCCTGCAAGATCTCCAGACCTAAGTCCTTTGGGCTTTTTTATTTGAGGTTTCGTCAAAGACCAGATATTTAAAACCATATCAGAAATGCGTCAAGATTTAGAGCAACGAGTGAGAAATACGCTGGGATAACACCTTTACAACTCTTAAATGCCGAGAAATCAGTAAAGAAGAGATGTCAATTGTGCATCGACCAAAATGGTAGACAATTTTAACACTATCTGTGATACTTCAATCATTAAAGATTTGTTACCTACTTAATGAAATATGTTTAATTAATAAAATTAATTTAATAGAAAAACTTTTTTTTCCTATTTTCTAAAGTCAAAGCCAACTATGGTTTCCATTTGAAATAACAAAGGTAACTTTGATGTCGAACAATTGAAAAGCGATATATTTTTTTTGACAAATGCATCTTATTCTACGTCAAAAAGTGCCTGTAGAAAGTTTTTACCGTTTGAAAACATATTCACAAATAAAAAAGTTATGACAGTTTTTCGGAATCTGCCAAATGTCAATTTTTGCCGCTATCTCGGAAACGGTTAGAGACATCGAAATGCGGTTTTCACCAATCGGCGTTTCACAAAAATCGAGCTCTAGACTCATACGTCAGTTTTTCTCAACCTGGTCTGAAAATAGGAAAACCAGCCAAAATCAAGCAATTTGGGGCACCCTGTACTCTTACCAGTTTGCTCTACTTATTTTCCCCTATTTAACCCCCAACCCTTCAACGTAATCATCTCAAAATATAATCTAGCTACAGGTGTCGTTATAATACATACGTGTACCAAATTTCAATTGAATATTTCAATTTTATTTTATCGACCCCTTTATGAATGGAGTAGGGGTGGTGGGGGTTGAAAAATATTATAAATAATCTGAGACCTTGGCTTCTAGTACATACATCGAATTTCAAGTTTCTGTACTCTTACCAGCTTGCTTTACTTATTTTCCCCTATTTACCCCTATTTAACTCCCAACCCTTCAAGGCAATCATCTCAAAATATAATCTAGTTCCAGATGTCGTTATAATACATACGTGTACCAAATTTCAAATGAATATTTTAATTTTATTTTATCAACCCCTTTAATAATGCAGTAGGGGTGTTGGGGGGTGAGGAATATTATAAAAAATTCGAGTCTTTAGCTTCTAGTACATACACCGAATTTCAAGTTTCTGTACTCTTACCAGCTTGCTTTACATATTTCCCCATATTTACCCCTATTTACCCCCCAATCCTTCACCGGATATCTTAAAAAAACAATCCAGTTCCAGATCTCGTTATAATATATACATATACAAAATTTCAAGTCAATATCTTAAACCGTTTCGGAGAAAGCGTGCGGACAAACAAAAGTTACAGACAGACAGACGGACAGAAAACTCAAATTTAAAATCTCGACATTTTATGGCATTCTAAATCTATTAAAAAAAGAAAATTAAAATTTTTTTTACGATTACTATACTTCCAATCCACTACGTGGATGTGGAAGTAAAATTATTAAATGATGGGGTGTAGGTACTGTCGCGAGCAAAAAAAAAAATAGGACAACAATTCTTTTCTAATGTAAATCTGTCTCTATTTAAATATGTAATGAGTAGCCGAAATAAAACAGTTAGCACTTTTATTATATTTTTTATTGTAACGCTGTAGTTATTGCTAAAGCAGAAGGTGGATTGTCAATGAGACATATTGCATTTCGTTATAACATTAACAAAAATTCAGTGTCTAACATTTTAAAAAGTGGAGAATAAAGGGTATGATTAGTAGAAATCCTGGATCAGGGCGACAAAGGATATCCAACTTAACAAGAAACTAACTATTAATATTTTGTTATTGCGCCATTTCTATTTATAACATCTATAAGTCTTTTTGGCATAGAATTAAATAAACTTACAAAATAATCATTAGTAATAATATTTTCCCATGCATTATTTATTACTTCCAGTAATTCTTGGGCATTCTGTGGTCTCACATTTCGTTTTTGGATACTTCTTACGAGTAGTCCCATACGTCTTCCACAGGGTTAAAATCTGGACTATGACTGGGCCAGTTAAGAACATTGATGTTGTTATCTTGAAACCAGTTAGCCACGGTATGAGCAGTATGAACTGAACAATTATCTTGTGGAAATATGAACTCATTATTAGGAAATAATTGTGACACAGAAGGGAGCATAATATTGTCTAAAATCCTTATATATGATTCACTATTAAATCGTTCCTCAATATGCCACAAGGCACCAGGACCACGTGCCGATATCTAAGCCCACATGTTAACGGAAAATCTACCACTTTTGTCATTGTTAGATTTATACTTCTCATCGAATCGAGTATTCGGAGGTCGGTAAACACGAATACGACCGCTGTGTGTAGACTGGAAAGTTTTTTCAACTATAAAGATTTACATTGTTCCAAAAATTTACATCATGCATTATAAATTCAAGCGCAAATCCCAGTCGAGCTTCTTTATATTTAGCTTTAAGTAGGTATTTCTGTGCTGCTGGGTGACAGCGTAGCTCCGATTCTCTTACTCGTCGGCGACCAGTACTGCTCGATCCAGGAAAATTCGTCTCTTCAGCAGCCTTAATTATTGAGTGAAAGAAGAACTATCTATGAGAACTAAAAGAAAAACTATATGTAAAAATATTAATGAAATCTTTGCATTCTTTCGATAACCTGACTTCTGGTTATGCTAACAAGTAAAAATTCTTATTTGCCATTCTCATTATAACACTAACATCTAACATAGTCCCCTACGACCAGGCAGATTAAGCTAGTATCTACATGATCCCCTACGGTATGTAAATTCAGTTGAAAATGAGAACAAAGGCCTGAAACTAATTTATTTACCTACTTTGTCTTTAAAAAATTTTTCATTCTAATGAATTATTGAAAAAATTTTTAAAGACGAGGTAGGTAAATTAATTAATTTCAGGCCTTTCTTCTCATTTTTAACTGAATTTACATATCGTAGGGGATCATGCAAATACTAGTTTAATCTGCCTAGTCGTAGGGGACCATGTTGGATGCTAATGTTGTAATGAGAATGGCAAATAAGAATTTCTACTTGTTACCATAACCAGAAGTCAGGTTATCGAAAGAATGCAAAGATTTCATTAATATTTTTTTGCATATAGTTTTTCTTTTAGTTCTCATAGATAGTTTTTCTTTCCACTGTTTGCAAAATCCTATAAAGAATATGTTTCATTACTAAAAGCAAAGAAATAATAAATAATTCACTTTTAAACATAACTGACAATGTCACAAAAATTAAAGGTAGATGTACACAACTAGATTTTAGAGAAAATACGTTATAAGACTTGTCCTATTTTTTCTTGCTCACGACAGTACGACATATACCAAATTTCTAATTTTGTATGTAGGCATTTTTTGTTTTTGCGTAATTTTAATTCTTATTAGAGCTAAGTGGTAGAACAGGATCATATCCTGAACTTCGCCATTATAAATAAATTGTAATTTTTATGTAATTATATTATAAAGTAAAGCCCATTTATTATTATTAATTTCTTAGACGTGAAGATATTTATCAACAAATTCTATCTTGTATTAAACTTTGCTCCTGTATTACGTAAAGATAGTAGACCAACTATTACATGCACGCAATTCACAAACTCCACTTCAAGAGAGCTTCCGCTCCACTGCTTTGCATGCATCCTTTAGCTTTCGGCTTTTTCTTCTATTTTGAGGAGAACAGCAGCAACGCCATATTCTTAAGCCAACTTAAAGACACTATAGTTCATACTTCGTCTTCTTCCAGCACACGCAAGTTTCGATTCCTTGCCTCCTTCTTACCTGTTGCATCAAGGTTATTATTATTTACCTGTGCAGGATCGGGAGCTTTCGGGTACGCTCGAAAGCTCAGCGTGAAGCGCAGAACGTCGAATTGTCATTTCACATCAAGTTGTTGTGGGAGGTAAGACTGCTGTGCGTTGTTAAAGCAACAGGTTGCTGTGCGTGTTCGTACTTATTTACTTTTGTAAGAAACTGCATTTTGTGATTTTTTTTATTAGAACGGTATAGTGCGCAGGATTACCGTTGTGATCGTAATCAGTGACAAGTGCAATGAGTTTGTGTTGTTAAACTTTTTTTGAAGATATATTGAAACCATGGATTTCTATCACTTGCTTGGGATATTCTTGGCTATTATCCTGGTAGTACTTGACCAGGCAGGATGCGAAGTCATAGAGGAAAGAGGTAAGATAAATATTTTTTCTCTGCGCGCCAAAAATATTTACGCTTATTATTACTAATTATCCTGCAGGTTATTGTGGGAAAGGACAACGTTTAAGTACTTATTACACCTTTAAGGATATACGAGGATTAAGTAAATATACTCATAACTTTATTATAGGTGATAAAAGGCGGTACCTGTTCAAATATTATCTTACCAATTAACGACAAATAGCTTTGTGTAATGGCGATCTGAAGCAATAGTATTTATTATTATATGGTGCGAAATCCAGCTGCGAAGTCAGTTATAAATTTATAGGCATTTGCAATTAACAGATGTTAAGCCAGTACTAAATATTTTTAAATAAAATAATGACGAATACGGGTGATCTAATAAGAATAAGGAGCAATATAAGAATCATATTGGACTAATTATTTGTTAGATTAATAATGATTAGATGTACTGAAGCATTATTACTGAGTTACTACTAAACAAACCAGGTATTTCTTGGCCATATATCTTGTATGTTCTGTCTAATTGGATTTATATTTCGTTTTCCTAAAATGGGTTGCATATTTGTTATACTGAAAAATTACTGAATGTGTACGCAAATTAAATGAGTCTGTCTTCCAAAATATTACTTTTAACAAAAACCTTTCTTCAGCTTTTGAACACTTTCATAACGGACATACTTGGGAGTCTTTTAAATGTGTTATTTGACGCTTGCTTAATATCCCTTTCTTTATATTCAGTAGACTTAGATTATTGGTATACTGAAGGTGAATAATTATTCCATCTACTGCCAAGTGCATTAAATCTGCATGCTATTATTCATTTCAAAGCTACAGCGTCATCGAAAATGGCCGTTTACGACTGCTGCACTTTAATTGTATAGTTAATTATTTTTATTACTCTATAAAAAGTGGTATGTTACCATTATTTATTTAATCTTGATTAAGTTGATGATATGATAATAACTATGTGATAGAGAGAAAACCTAGCTGCTACTAGTATACACATCTATTAACAACTTTTAAAACGCAAAATAAAAAGGCGTTACTTCGAGATGACACAATTTCCATACTATGACTAGGTACAATATTCCAAAACGTCCATGATCTGATATTAAAGTTTAAGAAGTAGCAATCGGTCCGGTCGTTAATGGCATTGGTGTGCATGAACCGTGAAGTACACCGTAGATTGTATACCTCAGCTTGTGGTTATCGATGGTGGTTAGCCGCAAGTGAAGGAATGCTGCGAAAAACTTGAAATTATATTCTCGGTATGCATGTTAGCTTTGAAACTGTGCTTGATTTTGGGGGAAGTTGTTAACATGATTTGAATAAAATATATAATATATAGCGCTAATTATAAATTTGCTGTAAATCTACCCTTTCAACAATATATTAATATATTCTTAATTGTTTAAGTTGTCTATGTATGGTATGACTTAAAATTGGACCTAACTGTTATAAAATAATAATATAACACATTGCTTAAAAATGGACTAGTGGTATGGGCGCATGCGTGACGAATATGTTTCGAACGCAGATCTTTTGCTAGCTGTAATCACTTCAGGAGACAGGACGGATTACGAAAATTCGTGTTACCTGATGGTAAGCTGGTTTGATATTGTTTAAAACAATTTTGTTTATAACTAAAGGAAATGTTACATTTCTTCAGTCAAACAAATTTGTTAAATATTTTTTGACCATTTTCAACGAGAAATGTTCAGTAACTCTTTTTCGTAAAATTGATATTTTCAAAGTTATGAATTTTAAAAAATGGAAAAATTGACAATTTCTTGTTTTTTGACGCTCTAAAAGTATGATAGAGTCGGCTACAATTTAAGCTGCCTTGTGTCATGAACGTCTGAATTAAGATTTTATTTGATGCATAAGAAATGCCAGTAGTCTCAAACAGTTCTCTCCTGTAACAGCAATGATGTCGCTAAATAATTATAAAAAAATAGGAAAGATGTTATCATAAAATATTAAGATCTTTAATTTAGTAACTTCATCATTTTAGTTCTCAATTCATAAGGCATGTTTCGAATGATCTAAAATGAGATATTTTTTCTCAGGCTAATTAAATTTTATACAGATGCTGTTGAGGAATCATAAGAAAGCTGCTAAGGTGGTACCTTCCACATATGTTTAATTGAAAATAAGCCTGTGTTCTATAAAGTTTGGCGTAAAACACTCTCCACGCTATTTCAGATTGGGTATTGGATCGGGTATTACTGTTCAGAACAGTAAGGCTTTCCTAGTTACAATAGATCGTCGGGCTCTAAATTACAATTTGTACCGAAAGATCAACAAGAAACATCATCAGTAAGGTTATATTTGAAAAGCAATATAGAGAGAAACGTGTGATGAACATAAAACGAATATGTTCGTTTTCATGGAATAACGTGAGTACGAAATAAGCCACAATAATTTATAAAACGCTTCTTTAAAACCAAGTTATTGACGCTATTGCCAGGGAAGAAACCAGATATACTTTTGGTGAAAAATACTGCAAATTTCTAAAAAAATTAAATAATAGTAATAATAATAATAATAATTTACTGGTCAACGTTAGATACAAATTGTATATGTGACAAGTCAAGAAGAGAATAAAGAAAGAAAGAAGTATAAGTGCAAGTATATGTCGGCATAATTAAAATATAATATTAAGATTTAAAATAAGGAACAAGTGCAAATAATAAAATATTGAACTAGAAACAGAGCACAAACATTACTGATTGTAAAAACAGCGTAACAAATAAACAGATAGTAAGTAAATACCCGCATATGTTATGTTATTACAACATTCGGATAGTACTGGTTAAAACTATTTATCGCTAAAGAAATCTGATACCCTATAGTAGCATTTCTCATATAAATAGAGTTTTAATTTATTTTTAAATTTCGCGAAGTGTGAAATATCTCGGATATCACTGGGAAGAGCATTATATAGAGATATGCACTCGGATATGAAGTTGTAAGAAGGCGATCTCTTATAAATACTTTTGTGATGCATTGGTATACTCAAGAGATTGCCATGTCTTGTGGGGAACTCGTGATAGTTTGACCTTCTTTCAAATAGATTTAGATTATTTTTAGCATAGGTTAGACATTTATAAATTTAGACAGAAGGAGCGGTAAGAATTAGATTTTTAATAAAAGTGTCTCTATAACTGACATTTATTTTGAGGTCAAAAATGAGCCTTATTATTCTCTTCTGGCAGATAAACACTCTTGCACAGTCGGAGGCTCCACCCCACGCGAGAATACCAAAGGACATGTGACTATAGGCCATGGAATAGTAAATGGTCATAAGGCTAGCCTGATCTAGAACTGACTTCATCTGTAACAGTGCAAAAAATGCTTTGTTTAGCTGACTACATACATGGTCAATATGTTTCTGCCAGGAAAGTTTATAATCCAAGAATACACCTAGTAGTTTAGCTGAGTCAGAAAATATAAGTTCCTCAGTGTTCATTAAATTTATAGGAAGCGGTTTTTGAAGGTGAAAATTAAGACAAACAGTTTTTTTCATTTAATATTAGCTTATTTCTTTGGCACCATGTACTTAGAGATTCTGTTGTGTCTTTGACCAATTTATAAAGTTTATCCGGTGTATCGGCTGACACTGTAATAGTGGTGTCATCCGCAAACATAGTCACGTCGCCTTGGTCTATGAAGTAAGGCAGATCATTAACGTACAGCATGAATAATAGCGGACATAGGACCGAACCATGTGGAACTCCAAGTGTAACATTAAAAGTTTCAGACGTTACTCCATCTAAGCTTACTCTTAGCTTTCTATTTTCCATGTACGAAATTACCCATTGGAGAATAATTCCCCTAATATCAATGCTATATAGTTTTTGGCTTAAAATGTTTTTGTTGACAGTATCGAAGGCTTTAGAAAGGTCAAATAGCAATGAAACAACATACTGTCCCTTGTCCAAGCATTCATAAACATATTTAAGAAGATGACAGGCTGCCGTCTCGACAGATTTGTTTATCCTAAAACCATGTTGCGCAGTCGATATTATGTTAAATCTTTCTACATAGTTGGAAATTCTATTGTAAACCAGTCTTTTAGGTATTTTAGAAAGAATACTTAACAGCGATATTTGCCTATAGTTATCTAAATCCAGGGTTGGCAAAAATTGTGTTTTTTTTTATTTTAATCAAAAAACAATTTTTTTTTAATTTAAAACAATTCAATGTGTTTTAGACATGGATTTTTAATTGTTGAAAAAAAACATGTTTTAAACAATAAAAAATATGTTTTTAAACTTTTTATACGGGCGCGTCGACCCAATACATTGTTTATTCTATAATTGCATCATAACAAGACGAGGACGATACTTGACAGTCTTAACAACGGCTCGGCCAATTCGGTGTAATAAATACGTCAAGTTGTCAATAGTGCAATAATGTTTTTGGTGATTGGTTATTGACTACACAGGCACATAAAAAAAGTCGAGTTGGAGAAGGCAGACCTAAGTATTCCCATGAATTCTGACCTGCTGAACACGAATCCGATGTCCGTTTTGCCCGATTGGCTCTTTCATTCTTCCTAACCTAAAAAAACACCGTAAGAATGTCCGAAAAAATGAAAATCTGAAAAAATTCAGGGGTACATAGGATGGCAATAGAAATCGAATGGCCCAAACCAGACATCCCTGCGGTCCTTCGTTTTCGAGATAGAGCAGCTCAAAGTCACCGGAAAAAAAAAATGTTTTGTTCGCAATTCTCGAGGCTCTATATCGAAAACCAAAAAAGCTATAGAATTCTAGTTTGCGCCATTCGATTTCTCTCGCCATTCTACGTACCTCTGAAATTTTTCAGATTTCTAGCTACACTCTCATTTTCTCGGGCATTCTTACGGTGTTTTTTTTTGAGGTTAGGAAAAATACAACAGCCAATCGGGAAAAACGGACATCGGATTCGTGTTTAGCAGGTCAAATTCCATGGGAATACATAGGTCTACCTTCCCGCACTCGACTTTTTTTTTTGCTATTATAATCGTTTTAAAATTAACACTTAAGAAAATAAATAATAACGGTATATCTTCTATATAATAGTAATATGTTTCGTTCGTTGTACTTATACTACCATGTTATTATAACTAGTTGTTATTGCATTACATAAAAGTTCATATTTTTTTACTTTATTTTTTTTTACCTTATCAAATACAACGATGTTCCGAAAATTGTCCATCAAACACACTGAAAAAACGCATTGAAAAAATCATGTTTAAAACAATTGTTTTAAACGTGTTTAAAACAAATGTGTTTAAAACAGGTTACTGTGTTTTAAACACTTAAAAAACATTTGTTTAAAACATTTTGTTTTAAAACTGCCAACCCTGTCTAAATCGGAAGGATCATCCTTTTTAAACAGCGGAAAGATAGCAGCCAGTTTTAAAATGTCCGGAAAAAAATAATATCCCAAGGAGGAAATTAATATTTGGAATATAGTTGACACTATATGTATTGCCAAGGAAGAAAACTTGATACACTTTTAGTATTTTAGTTTTTAGTTAATAAATGAAAGGTGCTAAATATAGAGAAAAACTCTTGTGTAAATAAAAACTAAACAAGCTAACCATTATACTCTTCGCCGATTTACTACACTTGTTATATAATTGTTGCACATTCTATAGGATACTCGTCGCAGTTCTTTTTTGTAAATGATATTAGTTTCAAACATTTCTCGTTTAATTACAAAACAAATTTTTTTTTTTTTTCAAAAATTAATAACTTTTTTATTTATTGATCGATTTTGTTTAAAAACAATAGGGTTCTTCCTCTAGCTAGCACTAACTTACTGTCCAAATTTCAGTACCATAGGACTTTTCGTTCTTAAGTTATCGTGCTTACAAAAAACGTGACGGACGGACGGACAGACAGGCAGACAGATAGACGGACAGACAGACGGACGCACAGACAGACAGACATACAGACAGACAGACGGACGGCCATTTTGAATGTTGTTCAGAATTCGATCACCGACACAGTGATATGAAAATTTTTTTCTCTACGAGCAATATTACCGGTTTTAAAAATGTGCCGATCGAATGCAATATACTCGTCGTTTTGTATTTGCGAAGAGTATAATAACAAGATATCTTCAACTTTAGTTGCAGGGCCAACCGTTTGTGAGAAAATTGCCTTAAATATATTGTTCATAATAACAAAAATGAAAGAAATTGGCTCACTTCAATGATATACAGATTTGTAGACACGTACAATTACGGTTAAACGTGATAACTTTCCTATTTTATAAAATATGATTTTTAATTTTGTTTTAGCGACCAGATTTTTGTATTCGTAAAACAATGAAAGACAGTTTTGCTTCTGTATTTTATACAATGTGAGTGGCTTTCTCGGTTTAGGTTATTTACCATTAATATAAGAAGTATCGGAGAAAGAGAGAAAATATCGGCTTAAAGATGAATCCGAGGACGAATCTGTCAAAAGAGACGAAATATTAAAAGACCAGACACTAAATTAGAAACCATTACATGCATACCTTATGAATAACTATTTTTTTTCCAAAAAAATTGTAATTAGTGCATACAGAAATGTTTAATAAAAACAATTCAAGAACTGAGAAGTAGATATTTTAATTATATACAATTCTAAGTAAATATTTATTTTTTAGTCTTATCATTGATTTCCTCTTGAATCAATAAACGCATTTTTAATTTATTGTGTGCTATCGTTATTATAGTGAGTAATAATAATAATTTTAAAATATAAGATAAATCGATTAGGCAGTGTTAGTGATTCATATTGAAAAATTGTAAACAAACAACATATCGGAAAGGTTTTTTACACAAAATAAAACCATATATGCAGTATTTTATCTTTTTTATGACTTCGACTGTTTATCTCATTTCGCCTTGGCCTAAACATATTTTTAACTTTTTGGGGCATAATTATTTATATTTATGGCAATATTGGACTAAAAACTATTCTAACGAACGATGACGGTAATAAGTTGCAAACGTATGTTAATACGACTGTGAATACATCCAATTTCAAAAATTGCGATTGTTTTGGTATAAATAATTCATAAATAAATTTCGAGGTGAATTACCTCATTATGATATTAACAACGACAGCAGTTAATAGACAAGTTTTAAATAATTAAAGATGGTACTTGGGGCTACAGCACATTTCCCTCTTGACTAATATCATATGTCGATTTAAAATGTGACACAATGGCAATTGCTATTAGAATTAGGATGGGTGACAATCAAAGAAATACAGTCACTTCGCACCACCTAGCAGTTTGTATATCAGCCTATATGCAGAAGCTATGAAATATTAGACGAGAATTGCGTAGTGGAGGGGTTGTAAAGCGGTCTCTCCCTTATGACTCTCCTGTCGATGGGCTTGGTTCTATCTATTCAATACTAATAGAAAATGCCAGCTCGGTGGCGCAATGCTGAAGGTGTTTAGCTTGCGACCACGGAGTTCCGGGTTCGACTCCTGGCCAGGGTATCGATGTTGGTGGCGTTTTTTCATGTGTTACCGAGACGGTAGCAGTGATCTAGACCGCTGTTGGGTGGCACAACATGTCTAGTCGCTGTTATCTCTCCTGAGTTCGAGTCTCAGCTGCGGTAGATGGCAATATCGCAGAGAATGGTTGTTGTGTTGTTGTCTATGTGTACGTGTCCTGGTTGAGTGGTAGAGCAGCAATAGCTGAACTCCGCCAGGACGTTAATAATAAAAAAAATTAATTACTTAAGTGGTTGATGTCTGGATATTTAAAAATTTTGATGATGTGCATTTTTCCCTAGCTCTTCCCTCACTTGATTTCGAAAGTAAATTCTCGGATTCATTGATGCTGATGCTGTCAGTATTACGCGGAGATCAATATTTCTCCAACAATCACAATTTCTTGATGTTTAATCCATGAAATGTTCTAGTAGGCCTGCAAGCCGGTTTTTGTCGGAGTATGTCAAGTGTGTTTGAACGGGAGGCATTTTCCCGTTTTCTATACTAGATAAGGCGAAAACCTCGCCTTCGTATGAAAAAGATGTTCCATAAGATTTTTTTGCATAATCACGTTCAGGGAATAAGTATCAAGGGTTTGCCGGGCAAAAATCTAGTTCCAATTTGTTTAAACCGAGGTTTAAACTATTTTTTTTAAACTAATTGCAAAAATCGGTTTTTTGGTTATTTTAAACACAAAAGACCTCTTGTAATTTTTTCGTAAAGTTGACCGTTTCCGACCATTTAATGTTTGAAAAAAGGCAAAAACGGCCATTTTCAAGGTTGAAGTACGATATTAAAAAATGAATTTTTCGTGTTCACCAAAACTGTTATACAATTTTTGAACATCTATTAACAATAACCTGAAGAATAAGTGCAGATTTTTTAATTTTAAAGCTTACATTTTTAATTGATAAATTGACGTTTTTAGCCGGACGCTCGTTTTTTCAATTGTTTATAAGTCGGAAACAGTCAACTTTACGAAAAAATGACAAGAGATCTTTTTTGTTTAAAATGCCCAAAAATTAAAAAAAACATTCGGGTCAAAATAAGCGATTTTTGTAATAAAAAATTGGGACCATATTTTCGCCCGGCAAGCTCTTGATCCCTTTCCTTGTAATTTTTTGGCATATACAAAATTACCTGCTGCCTTTGCAGCAAACTCGACGTTTTAAGGTTGTCTGGGTTCTCTGCAGCAGAAGCCTTAAAGATATTCACAATATTTTTCTTCTCTTTAACCGAAAAATGTTTGCTTTTAATTCCGTTTTTTCGGCGGAGAAAGGGCTTGAGCTTGATTCATAATTAGTTTGACGAGAATGAATTTTTAACCTAAAAAAGAAAAAGTGGTTCTGACATTTAATCAATATTATAAATCGTTTTTATTGCGTACCTTGATATACACAAATATACACCACAGTATTGAAAAACACTATTTTATTAGATGAATAGGAATAACAGCAAATAACAACAGTTTTTTCTAAAAACCATACATCAGATTTGAGGCTGAAAACGATTCGTCTCGGAGAACAAATACCTCATATATTAGCGTTTTCGATATGGTTGGTTGTAATATGGGTTTTAAAAATTCAACCAATAGAAATATCATATTCAAATTTAGTGCACATTTGTGGGGAGTGGCTTAGCTGAATCCCTTGGGCCAACGGAGTATAGTTAATTTGATAATACTTTATCTTAGAACCAAAACTGTAGTTAAATATTTTTTGGTAATTTAATTACTTTTCAGTAGTATTTTTTGCTCCAGTAATGAGGGTATTTTAATTTATGCCTTTCATAAATGCTCCGCGTTGTCGTATTAAATCAGGTGATCCTGTCCAAATGAAAACCAGCAATGAAAATATTGTTTTTCGTTATTGTAAACCACTTGTTAACTTTTCAGTTTTCATCTTCGAGTGACATTTACTGCTTTTTATAATGTTTTCATTTTAGTATTAAGGACTTTTGTTTGTATAGTGCAATATTTTAATTACCAACATGTTATTTACTTAAAAATAAATGATTTTAATATATGTTCATTATTAATCTTCATGCGTTATCTTTTTATATTAAATAATTGAAGAATTAATTGAAAATTTAGTAGTTATATATTCAGTAAGTAGTTGGTAGCTGAACTACTTTCAAAATCTAGGAATTGAATTACTGTTTAAAGTAAGTTGCGGGTAGTTGTAATTAATTACTTTTTCAAAGTAGTTTTTCCAGCTCTGCCTATAATATTACATCACATGGTAGTCGAAAACAGGCCCTACTCATCTTTGAGTCAAATTACTTACCGTAATATACAGTTAGGGCTAATTTAGGGTTGATATCAATTAAAAGTTATGATTTTTAGGTGGGGTGTAGCAACTCTAGAAAAATCTGTTAAATCCTTTCCTGTGAATTTGAAATTGTATCCATGCGTATTTAAGATTTCCGATTCCCACCCTCACATTAGACCTTTTTTACGATCGTTTGGCCGATATTATTTAAGAGGCCATGTGAAAGATATTTCGGAGGCTGCAATACGTTCTTCCTTTTCTAATAACATCTTGCTCACACTCATTTAGGTAATCAAATATTACCAGCAAATCATTTTCGTTAAATGGTCATATTTTTATTTAGCTTATTAAGCAGTTGATAAGAGAAAAAATAAATGTGTTGATCGGCTGCTATTGTATAGATAATTTCAAATTTAAAATGAAATAAAAATTAATAAAACAATTTTTTCTAGTTAGGCACTAATATTGTGACAAACACTATACAAAAGATTTCATTGATTCACATGTTTTCCTAAATAATTAATAAATATGTACACATCTTTAATTCGAATGTACCTGTTAATTTGTCCACTATTATCACATTTTATTTAAGATGATGCGTTATAATAATAATCTCCTTGGAACTGTGTTAACCAAATGCGTCAAGTTCTCATGACAATTTTCTATATCGTGAAGTGAAGAATGAGTAGAACATTGTTAGTAAGAAGTACATATTAATTTGTGTCTGTATACCAGGTATCAAGATGTTTTACTTTGCTGTTCGGTTAATAGAAAAATTATCTTGATTTCACTTCAAATGAATGGCGTGCAATTATCCTTCTAAAAAAATAATGCGGCTAATATATTTTTTCCGAAAATTGTGGATGTAACTGGGACACTCAATATTTCAAAGTATCAATCTAGGTCCCTTCCCGTTGCTACCAAACTAGTCCAGGGCCGCTATACTTCTATCGTTTGGTTGTCAATAGAAATCCATTATCTATCGAGATAGAAACAAAGTATACTTAGCAGATAAAGTTCACGAGTCCACTGCCACTCAAACGTTTATAAAATGCAGATTATAGGTATATAGACTACAATAAACGACTGAACATTTGCATAGGTGAGAACAATGGGAACGTGTTATTTTCAGAATTAGAATTCGGATAGAACGGGGGAATGTCAGAAGTCAAGAAGGCCCATTGGTGATTTAATCATTGTTTAGATAGGCAGAGCTATCGATTAAAGGTTTCTAGTTTACTAATAAAATAATGATGGAATCGGTGTCTGTTGAGTATACAATAGACATGAATTCTTCAACTCATCCGATGGAAACTTCTTGTTTGTATGATAATGTGCATTCACATCTTTCTTCTTGATACACAGAAAATTCGTCGAATTACACCACTACGTCAGCCACTTAGATCACCAGATCTCATTCATATTGAATGTATGAGGGATATGCTCAAAATATATTTACATAAGCATGGATCTCTACTCACAAATTGTAAATGATTCTTAAATTAGAGGCTTTGTAATAGAGACATTATTGTATTCTTCACGAATTTGATCGACAAATTTCTGAAACCTTAAAAACATTGTTCGAATAATTACTCGTATCTTTGTGTTAGTGATCAAATTCCAAACAACTTTTGAATTGTCCGTCTGCCTTATCTATCTGTTACTGAGTCTATCTGCCTGTCTGTGTGTCTGTCTATCTGTCTGTCTGACAGGTTTCTTGTAAGCACGGTAACTCAAGGACGAAAAATACTGACTAGAGGAACTATAATATTCTTGAGAATCGATCAGTAATTAAAAAAAACATTTATTTTACGTCGGAAATTTTGTCGATCTTCATCTCGTAAGAAGAGTGGGGATTTTTTACTTGCCTAATATCCAATGGATAAGGGATTTACTACTCATCTCTCCGAAGAATGGCATATTTACTACTCAATCCTCGCCTTATATGGTACATCTTCTGCATATAGGCTGATGTTTAAGCTAGAAGCTATAGCGAGGCAGCTCCATTTCCCTGGAGGTCACCCTTGGAAGTATTGACAGCGGCTAACTTTTCGTATTGAGATACAAAGACCGACTTACGTTCGCTCCGTTTATAGAAGCTATGAACAATTTTAAGAAAAAGTGATTTACTTAACATTTGATAAGAAATATAAAAAATATACTGACGAGGATTTTGTCAATTAAGACGACACCATCGGGGATGAGTAATATTATAAATATAGCAATTGTACCTAATAAGTTACAAAAGGGACAAACTAAGGTTGACATATTTACAAGTTAATTTTAGTACATAATTGATATCCTAAATTTTTACAACAAATTCTAATCAAATGATCTATGTGTACTTATAAAGACATCGCAAACATGCAAAAAAAGAGGTCATCTACTTTTGAGCAGAGCATGATACCCTTTGCATTTTGAGCTTCTGAATCCGATGCCGTTATCAGAATTGCTTCATCACAGTCAGGATTTCCCCTGATCCCCCTCCTATTTAAGATTTTCAGTAATATTTAGCTATTTTTTGAGGTTATGGAGAATCTTGACGTGATGGAGCGGCTCAACGTACAGGGAGTTATCATGCTATGCTCAAAATACAGAATCTTTTTTGTGTGCTTGTCTAATTAAGTACATTACTATTTTAAAGAAAATTGACATGATAATTATGAATGAACTGATGATAGACTGATGTGGTCAAATTATATGTTAACTGAAACTCCATATGAAGTAGGTACTAATTGAGCTATTAGCACCTTGTTTATATCTAGAATTCTAATACGTTGTAGTGCGAGAAATAACATTAACTATTATTTCTCCACAACTAAAAGATGGATTTTCAATTCGTGCTTCTGTAGAATATAACAGTCTACTTTTTTCCTAGTGGGATCCTGAGATTTTAAAATGTGATAGAAATTAGAGGTTCATAAGAAATGTAGTTTATTAATTTCAATTAAAATCGATTGAGCTGGAAACCACAACTTCAGATGTATTTATTTATCTCTTATTAACAGCATGGAACAAATGACATATTAAATGATTATGTGATACTTTAAATTAAAATGTATTACGTAACAATTCCTGTGAACATAACTTTTATTATTGTCTTTACCACTAACGACTACTAAGATGCTATGAAGCTAATTTTTAAGCACATTTTAGTGAATAGGGAAGGGGTGGAGAATTTAACGTGACAATGATAGTGAAATAGCTTTTGCAAACACTGAACACTTACTTCATTGGCATCATCTGAATATCAATAAAACTGCCAAAAGTTGTAATATTTATGAGAAAAGTACATAACTTTAACTCATTGAAGTTAGTCAAGTAAGAATTAGCGCTAAACCCCCAGTAAGAAACAAGAGTGCAGTGACGGACCCGTGTTTCAGAGTCATTGTTCCTCATCAGCGAAAGTACAGTACTCGTTTTGTACTTTCGTACCCCATATGCCACAATATGTAGCAATGGGAACAGTTAATACGTAGAGCCCTATTCTTGTTTTGTCTCTTTATCTGACTCCAACAATTCTTTCATTCTTTTGTTTATATTATACTGGGTGAAAATAGGACAGTGCAGACAGGGCTTTATGTACTGACTGCTCTTATTAAGGCCACACATTGTGGCACATGGGATACGAGAGTACAAAAAAGTACTATGTACTCCTACCTTTTTTTATCTTATTTCTCATATAACATTATTTATGCTACACTACGCAGATGAAGAGCAATGACTCCGAAACACATGTCCATGGTTGCATTCTTGTTTCTTAGTGGAGGTATAGCCTCTTGTCTTTAATCATAATTTTTTATTCAACAGACGCCAAGAGTGAGAGAAATAGTCTGCGAAAACGACATGAAATAATTATTTATTACAACTAATCTATTTGGCGGATCGTTATGAAATATAATAGGGTTCCATTCTGACGGTAGATGAAGCAATTAAAAAAAACAATTGGATCCGTTATGCATTGTGACTTGTAGAGTGTTTGCGTACCTACAGACCAACTAACATAGGCGCAATTTTCAGCAGCAACTTTAGAACTCTTAGAACAGTGTATATCAATCTAAACATTTTTAAGAGCAGAATATTCTTTTTTCAAAAAGGTGCGATTAAAATAAATTTCATGCAAAATTAGCCAACTAAAAATGCCTTTTTTCAGCGGAAATAGGTGCTAACGCGCTGAGCAAGAGTAGTGCACGCACCCAGCGGTTTGTGCAATATATCTCTTTAGCTAATGATTTGTTTCCAAGCAACATTAGTGAATAAACACGGAGAGAGTGAGAGATAGTCATTTTGTTGTCTGATTATGTATTTGTTGTCATTCAGGAATTAGTAGCACTTTTTCTTACCTACCTTTAGTCCAGTCAGTATAGATAAAAAAAGTGCAAAACCTCGGTTAGGAATGATCGATATTCACGAAATAAACGGCATTCTATTCGTAATTGTATTGCAAAGTCTACATGGTCGGAAGTTGTACTTTTGATTTTAAGCAACAGACTAACAACGAATCATCAACAATAAAATTTTAAGTTCCCCTAAAAAATGACTTTTAGGGGATTTTCAAAGTCAGAGATTTCATATATGAAGTTGAAAATTCATAAAAAATTGTTATAAGCAATTTCAACAACAATTGAACTACAAATTAGCAACAAAAATGGACAAATTTTTACTTGGAGAAGGAAAACGTTTATCAACAAATGAGCAACAAAAATAAATAAATAAGATTTGTATTTTATTTTAAAAAATGTGGTAAGTTTGAATATTTATTTATTGATCTGTTTCTATTTCATCTTCTTCTCCATCGTCCACAAAACTCTCCATATTTGGGGGATTATTGAGGCAGAAGCTGCCATGGCATCCAGTACATACGTGTGTGCCACAGAGTCCACTTTTTCGATAACTACAAGCTAATCTCACAATTACAAAAAAGTGATTTCAGAATATTTTGTGGAGCTGGAGGCTGAGTCATTGTGATCAGCGTTGGACTGTTTTGATTACATTTCCAACCACATTTTTCATGCGTTACATTATTACCCAGTCACAACTGTACTTGTAAATAGACTCTCTTCAAATGTTCAGTTGTTGCGTTTTTTGTGGCAATGCACTTAGTTGGATCGCTTTCTTGCTCTTTGCAGTAGCTCCAAAATTGTCGAGAACCAAAAAACGTGATTGGTTCTTTAGCGATAACTTCCTTAATTTTTAGGTAATCTAATCGCTCCAAAAACCATTTTGCAAGCAATTTCGAGGTCTACAGGCCTGTAAATTGAACTTCCTTGTACCTTAGTTTTTGAGATTTTTGAGTTTAAAGGGCATGGAGAAGGTGGTCCTCGCACTCAAATGCGAACTGAAACCGGTGATATCAATTAATTTTCATCCCAGATTATTTCTCTCTCTAAACAAAAACAGAATATTCTTTTTGGAGACTATAAATAATCCAGACATAATTTGTGTATCTGAGTGTCGTTTAAGTGAGCATGAAATAAAATTGACTAAAATAAACAATTACGTGTTATCTGACTACTACAGCAGAAGTGAGGATACAGGTGGAGGTGTAGCAATATTTGTGAAAGAGTGCTATAATTTCAAAATAAAAAAAGTCAGAGTTCCAAAAATTTCTTCCAATTTCGAATATGCCTCAGTGGATGTCTCTCTTACCAAGGAATTATTAGTTAGTATAGTTTGTATTTACAGAGTACCTAAATATGATAAATATTCATTGTCAATCTTTTTCGAAAATTTAGAAAATCTTCTTTGTAAACTGAATACGGTTAATCCAATATTTGTTTGTGGCGATTTCAATATTAATTTAGACTCTTTGGTAGATCATACACTAAGAAAAAATTCTGTTGATCTCTTGAACATGTTCACAATGTTTGGCTTTAAACAATGTATATATGATTATACCAGGGTACAAGGTGGTACTAAATCAATCATTGATGGAGGTGATAATATGTGATCCTTCCGATCACTATATGCAAAGGGTATACTTTAATTTTGTATCTAATAATGGGGGGGATGCTTTGTATATCTATAAAAGGAATTTTAATAATACACATAATATTGAATATTTTAGGCAACTTATTTCGATCGAAAGGTGGGATAACATTGATTTCTACGCAAATGTAGAACTAGCTTTTGAAAATTTTTCAAACAGGTTTAATGAAATAATAAATATTGCTTTTCCTTTACATAAATGTAAAATTACACACTCTAAAAAGCAAAAAGACAAAAAAAGGATAAGCAGGGACATAATCAATGAAGGTAAGTTTATTAGAGAAATGTACAAGTTAACTTTAAAATACCCAGAAATAAAAGATTATTATAACCACCTAAAAAACAGCCATAAAAGAAAAATATGTAATTAAAAAAAAACATATTATAGCACAATGATGGAAGCTTCATCTAATAAAAGTAGTACAGCATGGCAAATCATAAATGATAACAAGAATACTGCTGAAAACAAACGTTTCAAAGTCAACGAATTTGTTAACGAAAATGGTTCTACTATCGATTCTTATAATGAAGCAGCATATGAATTTAACCGCTACTTTCTAGAATCTATTCAACAACTTACGGACAATATGAATATTGATACAAAGACACATCTAGGTATACATTGTTCGAGTAATATGTTTCTGGCACCCACTGTGGCCCCTGATATAAGTATTTTGTTGAAAACAATAACAAAAAAGCATTCTGCAGGTTCTGACAATATTCCATGTTCATTGCTTGCACACATCACAGACTATATTGCTGATCCACTTTGTAAACTAATAAATCTTTCTTTTGTTGAAGGCACTTTTCCCTCTTCTTTAAAAAAAGCAGCGCTGGTACCCATTCATAAGAAAAATGATAAGGAACTAATATCAAATTACAGAGCGATTTCTTTACTATCTGTATTTTCTAAGCTTTTTGAACTTGCGTATGCTGGTCAGTTAAAAATTTACCTTAATAAAAATAATGTACTATCTTCTAGTCAATATGGCTTTAGGGAGGGACACTCTACTCAGGATGCAGTTACTTCCTTATACACATTTATACTTCAAAATATTGACCAAAAAAAGAAGTGTGAATGTCTATTCTTTGATATGTCGAGAGCATTTGATACATTAAATCACGAATTGCTACTTAATAAAATGTGCGCTTATGGTATAAGAGGAGTACCTAACGCCTGGATTAGGTCCTACCTAACTCAACGTACTCAGAAAGTCATATTGAAACTCGGCAGCATGTCGTATCAATCAGATGATAAGCTGGTACCAACGGGGGTTCCTCAAGGTAGCACCTTAGGACCTCTTCTCTTCCTTATTTTTATAAATGATCTGCAAAGCCACTTAAAAGTAACGAATGCCTTCCATGTTACTCAATTTGCTGATGACGTGGCAGTTGCATCAACAGCTGACAATGAGTTGTCAAGTAATGCAAACATCTGCACCTCACTTATGAATAGTTATTGCGATAAATTTGGGCTAAAACTTAATGGGACAAAAACTCAAATGTTGATGTTTGCCAATAACAGTCATGATTATAGCTTATTAGTAAAAATAAATAATTTATCTATAGAAAACAGCCACTCTGTAAAACTGTTAGGCATAACTATTGATAGTGATTTAAACTGGTTTCAACATATTGAAGGCTTAACAAAAAAAATTTCAGTTAGAATCTATGTCATCTGGCAACTTCGTTCTTACGTGAGTTTAGAAATACTTAAAACCTATTATTTTGCACAGGTGCAGTCATTATTAAATTATGGCATTCTCTGCTGGGGCAACTCCAGTAGATTTAACCATCTATTCATTATACAAAAAAAGATAATTAGGACTCTGTTGTTCAAAGGTTCTACCCATTCATGTAGAGATTTGTTTATTTTGCTTGGAATACTAACGCTGCCAGCTTTATATATTTTATCGTGCTGTTTGTTTGTTAAGTCTAATATTAATCAGTTTATCCAGTTTTCCGATCCAAATATACACTATAGCTTAAGACACACGAATGACATTTTAGTGCCTAAACACAATCTCTCTGCTGCTAGCAATGGTGTGGCAGTTATGATATACAACCATCTCCCTAATTATTTGAAAGAAATAGCTGGTTTAAAATTGTTTAAAATAAAATTTAAAAAAATACTATTACAAAAAGAAATTTACAGTTGCAAGAATTTTTTAGTATTACCCTTTAACACAGGTAACAAATATTGTATTACTACTGTTTTATATCATTCCTTTTCGTATGTCGTCCTTTTCTTACTATTTTCTTTAAAAATAGGTATTTTACTATTATATGATTATTACGTGTACAGGGATTTTATGATTAACTAGACTATCAATAATATTGTTGTTGGTAGCTCCCCATACGTTTTGACTAGGTTTTCATCTAGTTATTGAAAACCATTATCTTTATATTATATTATTGTGACCTTTTTTATATACATGCAATGCATGTCTACTTAAATAAAGAGTATTGTTATGAATTACACCCCCTTGGAAAAGGAGATGGTACGCCTATGCCTCTGATGGTGACTGGAAAGGCTCTAGAAAGAGCCAAGGACTTTTCTAGCTTATGGTTGGAGAAGATTCTGGATTGATCTAGAGCTAATTTCGGAGTATATAAGGCGCGATTACAAGCGCGGAAGGGGAAGTTTATTAAGAAGAAGTTTATTGGAGAAGTGACACGCTCGGTAAAAAGTGAGGTTAACTATTAAGTAAACAAGTATTGTAGTCAGTAAATTGTTAAATAAAGTGTTAGTAGTGTTTAATCTCTTGTTAAAATTATTTAGAACCCACGAATTCATACAGGGTGTTTCCTAAAAGGTGGAAATCCGTAACATTTTGGTGTCGGAAGCGGAATTTTGACAAGAGGATTTTTCGGAAGTGTTCGAGAAGGTTTGGCAGTGTATTCTCGAAGTTGGTGCTAACACGGAGGACTAATTTACTGGACGTTGTTCGATGGTTATTTTCGAACAGGAAAATAGTGTCAAGTGCATTTTTTGAGACATTTTTGGAACATTTTATTTGGACATTAGAGGTTAAGTGACGAAGACTCTAGATAAGACTTTTTCGTGCCGTTTTGAGGTTTTTCTGGACAGTCCCATTACCGATAGTGACGTAATTGTTAAATTAATTTGATTTCAAAGTAGTCGTATGCCTATAACAACCAGAAGTATGGCAACTGAAAAGCAAATACAGGACTTATTTGCACAATTCCAGAAAGTGTTGGAAGAGCTAGAAAGAAGGCATCGGGAAGAAGTAAGTGAAATCAAAGAGGAAATAGACCTGCTTAAGCGACAGTTGAGGGATAAAGGAAGCCAGCAAGTGGTATTATCAGATCAGCTGTTCGAACCTCCCTCCTTTGACGGTCAAAGTTCATGGACCATTTACAAGATGCAGTTTGAGGCAGCAGCAAGTGCAAACAACTGGAATGACGAAGAAAAAGCTATGGCGTTAATCGTGGCATTAAGGGGCCAAGCATTGGAAATACTCCAGACAATCCCAGTAGACCAACAACGGGATTTTAAAGTTTTAGAAGCTGCCCTAGATCTACGATATGGCGATCAACACCTTGCCCGAGTGTACCAGACCCAGCTGAAATCACGTGTTCAAGGGGCTGGGGAAAGTTTGCAAGAGTTTGAAGCTGCCGTGTGGAGACTGGCTCACCTGGCTTACCCGGATGTACCGAAGGAATTCCAAGATCAACTGGCAGTAGAGGCTTTTCTGGATGGTATACAGGACGATGAGATCAGGCGAGTCCTCAGGTTATCTCGATACAAGAACAGCAGTGAAGCGTTGGTGCATGCACTCGAGGTGGAAGCTGTCCTTCAGGATACCCCGAGTCCAAGAGTACAAGCTATGAGTCTCGAAAGATCGCAGTCGGAAAAGGAGAACCAGAACGCTATGTTGACCGACATACATAAGATGTTCAATCAGTTAATGGCTCAAGTGGATACTGCAGAAAAACAAGGCAAGCCAAGCGGGGGTATTAAATGTTACAACTGTGGCAGAGCAGGGCATATCAAACGAGACTGTCGACAGCGGAACTCGAGGAATGTGAATGCTGGAAACATGGATGAGACACAGAATAGAAGTAGTGGAAGGCCAAGTGGACGTCGTATGAAATGTTACAGGTGCGGAGAACGAGGACATATCCAGCTAGAATGTCCACGGAGGAACTTGGAGAGAGTAGAGACCGGAGATGCTGTGAAGCTCAGGGGAAAATCAGAGGAAGCTGGTACCAGAGAGACTGTGACAGATAGGGAACATGGTACCCCGAGAGAAGTAAAGATTTCCCAGCTTCGAAGCATTCCGAGAAGTCCACTACTACCAGGACGTGGAAGTAAAGTGAAACCCCAGAAAATTGCAGATATTTCATCCGGAAGAAGGTGCAAGGAAGATTGCAAGTACTACCACCAGGAGAAACTGCAGGTCACGGGAGCAGTCAACACTGTCAAGGTGGAGGTGCCGGATGACAAGACAGATGAGGCGCTCAGACAAGAGCAATTGAATGATGTGGAAATTGGGCCTATATTGAGAGCCAAAGAAAGGGGAACTCGTCCAAAATGGAAGGATGTTTCGGACAAAAGAGTGGGACTGAAGGCACTATGGGCGCAGTGGGACTCACTGAAAGTCAGGAACGGGTTGTTAAAAAGAGCATGGGAGAGCCCGGATGGAAAGCAAGTTGTTATGCGTCTAGTGATTCCCAGGTGTCGGGTACCGAAAGTACTTCAGGAAGTGCATAATGGAGCATCCGGTGGACACTTCGGCGTTAACAAGACCCTGATTAAAGTACGTGAACGATTTTACTGGGTAAATAGTCGTCAAGATGTTGAAGCCTGGTGTCGTAATTGTAAAATTTGTGCAGCCAGTAAAGGACCACAGACTAGAAGTAGGGGTGCAATGAAGCAATATAACGTCGGGGCCCCTTTTGAGAGGATTGCGATCGATATAGCCGGACCATTCCCAGTAACCAAGGACGGTAACAAGTACATACTGGTTGCCATGGACTATTTTAGTAAATGGCCTGAAGCCTACGCAATTCCGAACCAGGAAGCGGTTACTGTCGCCAAAGTCTTGGTAGATAACTTGATATGTCGGTTTGGTGTACCCCTGGAGCTGCATTCAGATCAAGGGAGAAATTTTGAGTCAGGGGTATTTCAGCAAATCTGCAAGTTATTGGGAATACACAAAACACGGACGACAGCCCTTCACCCTCAATCAGATGGAATGGTGGAGCGACATAATAAGACTATGAAAGAACATCTCTCTAAAGTCGTTCATAAAAATCAACGTGACTGGGATTTCCACATACCGTTTTTCCTCATGGCATATAGAGCTGCTATCCACGAAACTACAAAACAGACTCCGGCTCGTGTAGTATTTGGACATGAGATCAGACTGCCATGTGATTTGATGTTTGGAACACCAGGTGGAGAACGACTTCCTGTGAACAGCTATGTAGATGAAGTGAGTGAACGGTTAAGGAACGTCCATGAGTTAGTTAGAGACCAAATCACCATAGCCAGTGACAGAATGAAGGCTCGATATGACCGTAAGGGTAGTTCAGAAGGATTCAAGGCAGGAGACCTGGTTTGGCTGTACAACCCACAGCGGAAGAAAGGAAGGTCACCGAAACTTCAACCGCCTTGGGATGGACCGTATACTGTTATTACCCGAATTAATGACGTCGTCTATCGAATTCAACGAAGCAAAAAGTCCAAGATGAAGATCGTGCATTTGGACAGGCTGGCGAAATACATCCATGATTCTGAGTTGCCTGATCGGGACGATCAGGCTTAAGGAGGGGGCAGTGTTATGAATTACACCCCCTTGGAAAAGGAGATGGTACGCCTATGCCTCTGATGGTGACTGGAAAGGCTCTAGAAAGAGCCAAGGACTTTTCTAGCTTATGGTTGGAGAAGATTCTGGATTGATCTAGAGCTAATTTCGGAGTATATAAGGCGCGATTACAAGCGCGGAAGGGGAAGTTTATTAAGAAGAAGTTTATTGGAGAAGTGACACGCTCGGTAAAAAGTGAGGTTAACTATTAAGTAAACAAGTATTGTAGTCAGTAAATTGTTAAATAAAGTGTTAGTAGTGTTTAATCTCTTGTTAAAATTATTTAGAACCCACGAATTCATACAGGGTGTTTCCTAAAAGGTGGAAATCCGTAACAGTATTATTATTATTATTATTATTAAAAAAAAACTAAATTTTGTACTTTTGCATTTTTTACGTATCTTCTTTAGTTTTTGAGTTATTGTCACTAAAATTTTTTCTTTTTCAAAAATTAAAAAAATTATTTCAAAATTGAATCAAACTGTTTTCAAATCTAAACCGTTCAAACTTCTAGAACATATTCCTAATACCTAAATAAAGTAAAATGTAAATGGATTACCTTTAATTCAATTCTTGCGGTTAAGCCATTGGTTTCATTGCTGATTTTTTTCTCTGAAAAAAACGAGACTATTTTATTTTGTTCATAACTCCGTAAGTTTTTATGCTACGGACTTTTATTAAAGCTCATTTTAATGATCTTTTCAAGTACTTTAAAAAAGGTCTTATAGGTTTTCCTAAAAATATTCTTCGTTCTTCCGTTATTTAAAGTTGAAAGGTTTGAATTCAGTTTTCGGCAAACAAACAGTCACCTTCAACGAGCCATAACTCGGTTTGTATTGCATCTACGGAAATAAAAAAAACAGCGGATTTGTTATTTTATAAGCTTAATTTTTGCTCCTGATGATTTTTTTGATAAAACGTAAGGTTTTCAAGTTATTCATGAAAAATCGCTCTAAAACATGCATTTCTTAGATGAAAAATCAACATTTTCAATTGCAAATAACTTGAAAAATATTGATATTTACCCCCAGGGTAAAAGCACACATCGGCACTGTAGCTTTTGTTTCTTGAGCCATTCCCTACTTACCTGCTGTTTAAGTTTCACGTTTTTCCCGAAAGAGTTCTGAGTGAAAACCCGTTAAACACTAGACTATTTGTTACAATTGATGTGTATTCATTTCAATCGAATCTTAATTGAAATACGGATTCCTTAAATGACTTTCTCGTAAGTAAATATCTATTTATGACATATACATATTTTCTTACTGATTTTATAATTCAGTAGAGATCCGTATTCTTGCTATGAATCTAATGGCAATTCAAGACTCAAGGCCATCTAAAACAAGCATTTTCAAGCGTCAAAATTATACTTAAATTCACGCGAAAGATTTAAAATGAATTACAAATTTTAACAATTTCGCACTGTTTTTAATTAGTTAAACAATGTTCCGGAAGTAACTGACTCCTAATTGAGTTTGTAATGTATTTTTAAATACAGAATAATATGGTATAATAACAAGGTACGATGTGAAGAGTACCAAAACTTGCGTATGGGAACATGGACCAGGTGATACTCGTCTTTTATACCTGTATTAAGAAAATTAAAGGTCTTAAAGCTTTTAAAAAAGCAAACATGGTGTAATTTAATATTTTGTACGAGGCTACAGTGAGCAGGTGATTGCATTATAGGTATCTACAGTAATTTTAATGTAAGCCATACAAAAACTGCCTGAGAGAAAGCAAGTTCTCATATAATTTTATACACTTAAGAATTAATATAATAGCCGGTTTCTTAAAATAATTACTTGGTTTTTCTATATTTATTTTCAACGATAATTTCTATAAAATTCGTAATTATACATACATGATTTAGATGCTCAGTCAATGATGTTAATAAGAAAACGTTGAAGTAGATAAAAAAAATAAATTTGGTTTTTGTAGTTTCCAACAATTAAACCAAAGTCGGCACAGAAGTCATCGAAGTAAAAGACAAGCAAGCGTTTTGTCTCCACTTTAATATATTTTTTTCATATGTGATGATAATTTAAAATTTCTTAGAGTGAGACCACTTCCTATTATTAGAATAAAAATGAAGAGACATAGATTTTTTAAAGAAATTATGTTTTGACCCCTTTTCAAAAAATTCCTCAAAAGCTTAGTCCCACTCGTGAAAAATCCAAAATTTGTAAACAGCCTGGGATAATAATCACAGGATTCAATGGGACTCAGCAAAGATTTTGGAAAAAGAGAGTAACGGAACTAAAAGAAAACTTAAGGAATCCGCGATTATTTTATTAAACGAGGATAGATGCGTTTCAAATTATTCAATAGATTTTTGTACTAGTTGGTTGCCCATCCTTAGAGACGAAGTAAGTAAAGATAAATATAATTTAATGTCTCACGTGACTGTGGAAATACATAAACAACGAACTATCATGGTTGACGGCCAAAAAAGTTTTGAGAACGGAAGTAGATAATCTTCCGAAACGTTGTCATTAGTTTTCATTTTCAGTTTTTAGTTTATAACATTGTTCTAGTTTATATATTTTTAGGTGGGAGACATTTTGTACCAATCAAGTATTCAAGAACCAATCTCTGTCTGATTCAGTTGGCGCAGAGGATTTTTAATTAAAATTTTTAAATATTCTTCAGTGGCAAAATACCCAATAAAAAGTAAGAGATTTAGGATTAATTAATTTGTTATTGTGTTATTTTACCCCTTCCTCTCCTAATTTGAAGATGTTAGCGCAAATATTTTTGCTCAAACTTCTCGATTGTTGAATAATGCCCCATTAATGGTTCATTTCAGCAATATAATTTTAAGAGATATTTTCATTCTTAACTCTAATTTTACTAGGGTACAATATGAGTCCAAGATAGCCGACAGCCTATATATCTCTTTGAATACCGTCATTTTTCTATAAAAGTAAATCTTTAGAAAAATGATATTGATTCAAACATAATTCCAAAACATTATGGAACATAGTACAAGATATCACAAAGTCAAAGAACAGAAAACATGAAATTTTGTCTGTACAAAATGAAGAGGGACAAATATTAAGAGATTTAAAAGACGTATCAAATCAGTTTAATAAAACATTTGTAAAAACAGGAAAAATGCTCGATGAAAAAATAAAAACAAAAGTAAATAATAAATTTCAAAGAACATCTAAACTGCACTCATTCGTATTATTACCTACAGATAGATATGAAATAAAAAAAATTATTAGCGAACTTAAAAGTAACAAAACACCAGGTCTGGATAACTTAAGGGCTGAAACACTAAAACTAATATTGGAATATTTAATAGATCCCATAGTTTTTATCATAAATAATTGCATGGCACTGGGTCATTGGCCACAGGATTTTAAAGATTCTTTAGTAATACCAATTCACAAAAAGGGCGATACCAACATAGTCAGCAACTATAGACCAATTTCTCTAATAACAAATGTCTCCAAAATTTTTGAAAAAGTTATAAAAACTAGATTGATGTCTTACTTAAATAAATATGAAATACTATCCAACAAGCAATACGATTTTAAAGAAAAGAAGTCTACTCAAGATATTAGACCTAATATCAAATATAAATGCTTCTCTGGACAAAGGTACACCATGTTTATGTACTTTTATTGATCCGTTCAAAGCGTTGGATACAGTCAGCCACCCTCTGCTCTTACAGGCTTTGGAAGACATTGAAATAAGAGGTGAATGTTTAGAATTATTTAAAAATTATGTATCTAATAGACCAATGCGTAAGAGTAAGAGACGTCTGTAGCGAAAATTTAAAAATAGAATATGGTGTACCACAAGGTACAGTTTTGGGGCCTGTACTATTCCTTATTAATATAAATGATTTATTCACTTTACCTAGCGCAGGAATTATAGGATTCGCAGATGACACCGCAATTATTTATAAAGCTAAAACATGGAATGATTTGCAGAACATAGTAGAAAATGATCTGTCATATATTAAAAGCTGGTTTGATAAAAAATTATTAACATTAAATCTAGATAAAACAACCTACCTACCGTTCAGTTGCAATAAATCAAATTTACCACCTTTTAAATCTCCGAATATTGAAATCCAAGGAAGAAACCACATTTTACTACCTGAAACTAAAGTCAAATATCTAGGAATAGTCATTGACCAGCACTTAAGATGGGATTACCACGTACAGTTTGTTGTTAAAAAACTACAATTTATTCTTTATAAATTTCGACAATTGAGTAATGTTCTTGGACTGAAGCAAATGAAATCTGTATATTATGCTTTAGTTGAAACACATTTGACTTATGGTATTTTAGCCTGGGGTGGAACGTCCAAAAATCATATAAAGCCTCTAGAAATTTCACAAAAAAGATTTTTAAAACTAATGTTACATCAAAAAATGTCCTACCCGAGTAATCTGGTTTACAGTGACGCTAAGGTTTTTAACATAAGACAGCTATACTATTTTAATAGCAATGTAAAGTACCACATACAGAAAAATCCATTCTTGCTAAATCGTTATGACTATGGTACTCGAAATAAACAACAACATATATCTCCATTTATGGCAAAATCTATAGGACAGAGATCTTTTGCATTCTTAGGCCCAAAATTATACAACACTGTTCCTGAAGTTCTGAGAGAGAGGACCATTTCTTATTTTAAAACTAAATTGAAAGCTTTTATATTATCTTTACCAAGAAAAATAATTCATAACCACATTAACAATACGAATAATTAACTGTAAAATAGAAATTCTAAATATAATTATCATTGTATGGTTATATGTGCCTAGCCGTGTGAGTTTGTATAACCATTCATAATTTATATGTGTCTAGCCGTGTGGGATTATATAACCATTCATAATTAAATATCTGGAAATGATAATAAAACACAATTTCTTTTAGTCATATTCACCCTTCCCCATTTAGTGAAGTCACACCAAATGTTCTTATTACTCCAAAACTGTAATTTTGCTTCCAATTGTTGATTGGATTTGTGTTTTTTAATTTTTATGTATATGTGTACGTCTATATAATAATATGTGCACGTATATATGTGTATGTTTGTATGTACATTTATTTGTTTTGGTCCATGAAGTAGGCTTAGTAATCTTTAAATAATTAGTTTTATCCAAATGTTAGTTTGTATTTATATTTAATTGCATTAAATAATGTATGCATACTGCACATGTATGCTTTTCATATAGTATAATTTTACGATGTACCTATCTATATATTAATGTATTACGTTCTCGAAACAAGTGTTTTATACACTTATTGAGTAACTTATTTATTTACTATGATTTTTCTACTATTTCCAGTGTACTTTTGATACCTGTTGTTGCTGTAAATAAATAAATTTTATTATTATTATATTATTATTATTATTATTATTATTATTCAAATTAGTGGTTTGATTTATAAATGTTTCTAAAATAACAACCGTTAGCATTGACATTATACTTAAGAAATCCTAATTAATATGACAAGATGGCCCGTAATTATTCTCATGTCATCTGCTGCAATGTCATGTAAAGCATGTAGACCAATGCAGACTGAAGCCAATTGACTTTTGACCTTAGTTGGCTCTATGACCCAGTAGAGACTTGGTATAATATAAAATCCACGGTATTGTTACGATTACAAGTTGTATATGGCCATATTTTATTCGTTATTAGCATAAGAATTCCAAATAAGAATTGTGGTGTGGGCTTGGCCCGAATTTGTGTTTTATGCAAAATTATTAATTCCAAGATAAATTGCCATATTTAGTTTTGTTGTGTTGTTAGTGTTTAGTTTGTCTAGTTTGTTATTTAAATTCTTATAGAGGAGATTTACATAACACGAGCATATTGTTATTTGGCGAACTATCTTATGAAATGTATCTAACTAAAAAAAATGATGTATCATTGTATACTGTAGAACAAGTTAAACTGACAACTCATAAATTTACTATTTTTTAAATCTATCATAAATTATTGTCAATCTGTATGTTCGTCTGCCTGTTATTTAAGATCTATGGAACTGTCTAACCGATCGTCATACAGTTTTTTATTCTGTAGAATATTTATTTAAGCTAACAGTTTTAGATATATATATGTCATGCATTATGTTATTATTTTAGAGAAGCGAGTAGTAAACATAAATGCTTAAAAAAATTCACCGATTTGAACAGCGACCGTCGCGGGTAAAATCCAGACCCGGCGATGGGGCTGCCTAGGGGGTCATCTCACCCGGGCCCCAAGCTGCAAGGGGACCCTGTTATTGCAGAGCTACGATGTAAAGCAGTTGATTTAATTAATAGAACATAAGTATCACATGCGTGGCAATATAAATAAAAATTTTACTATGCCAAAACCAATAAGACAAGCGTTCTATAAATCTGTGGATTATGTTGGTTTAAAATTATTTAACTTTACCTCTAGAAACTAGACAATTAAAAAATAAAACTAAGTTCAAAAATAAAATAACATCGTATGTTTTAGAAAATATATCAACTTTGGAAAATATTCTTAATAATAAAATCAAAATTTAAATATCAAATAATCAGTATGGTAAGAACTGTACACTTTTCCTCCCATTTAGTCACATTTTACTTCCACATCCGCGTAGTGGATTGGAAGTATAGTAATCGCAAAAAAATTTTCAAAAATTTTTATTCGTGAAATAGGTTTAGAATGTCATGAAATGTCGAGATTTTAAATTTGAGCGAAAAAAAAAATTTCTGTTGGTCTGTCTGTCTGTCTGTAACTTTTTTTGTCCGCACGTTTTCTCCGGAACGGTTTAAGATATTGACTTGAAATTTTGTACACGTATATATTATAACGAGATCTGGAACTGGATTGTTTTTTGAGGATATTCGGTGAAGCGTTGGTGGTTAAATAGGGGTAAATAAGGGAAAATAAGTAAAGCAAGCTTGTAAGAGTACAGAAACTTGAAATTCGGTGTATGTACTATAAGTTAAGGCCTCAGATTTTTTTATAATATTTTTCAACCCCCTACTACCCCTACCCCATTAGTGGGGTTGATAAAATAAAGTTGAGATTTTCATTTGAAATTTCGTACACGTATGTATTATAACGACGTCTAAAATTGGATTATATTTTGAGATGATTCCGTTGAAGGATTGGGGGTTAATTTGGGGTAAATAGGGGAATATAAGTAAAACAAGTTGGTAAGAGTACAGAAACTTGAAATTCGGTGTATGTACCAGAAGCCAAAGCGTCAGATTTTTTTATAATATTTTTCAACCCCCACCACCCCTACTCCAATATGAAAAGGGTTGATAAAATAAAATTGAGATATTCATTTGAAATTTGGTACACGTGTGTATCATAACGACATCTGGAACTAGATTATAATTTGAGATGATTCCGTTGAAGGGTTGTGGGTTAAATAGGGGTAAATAGGGGAAACTAAGTAAAGCAAGCTGGTAAGACTACAGAAACTTGAAATTCGGTATATGTACTAGAAGCCAAAGCGTCAGATTTTTTTGTAATATTTTTCAACCCCCACCACCCCTACTTCAATATGAAATGGGTTGATAAAATAAAATTGAAATATTCATTTGAAATTTGGTACACGTATGTATTATAACGACATCTGGAACTAGATTATATTTTGAGATGATTTCGTTGAAGGGTTGGGGGTTAAATAGGGGTAAATAGGGGAAAATAAGTAAAGCAAGCTGGTAAGACTACAGAAACTTGAAATTCGGTGTATGTACTAGAAGCCAAGGACTCAGATTATTTATAGTATTTTTTAACCCCCTACTTCATTATTAAAAGGGTTGATAAAATAAAATTGCGATATTCATTTGAAATTTGGTACACGTATGAATTATAATGAGATCTGGAACTAGATTATTCTTTGAGATGATTCTTTTGAATGGTTGGGGGTTATTTAGGTGTAAATAGGGGGAAATAAGTAAAGCAAGCTGGTATAAGTACAGAAACTTGAAATTCGGTGTACGTACTAGTGGCAAAGGCCTCAGATTTTTTAATAATATATTTCAGCCCCCCACCAGCCTTACTCAATTATTCTAGGGGTTGATAAAACAAAATTGAGATATTCACATGAAATTTAGTACGCATATGTATTATAACGACATCTGGAACTAGATTATATTTTGACATGATTGCGTTGAAGGAGTGGGGGTTAAATAGGGGTAAATAGGGGAAAATAAGTAATGCAAGCTGGTAAGAGTACAGAAACTTGAAATTCGGTGTATGCACTAGAAGCCAAGGTCTCAGATTATTTATAATATTTTTCAACCCCCACCACCCCTACTTCATTATTAAAAGGGTTGATAAAATATAATTGAGATATTCATTTGAAATTTGGTACTAGAAGCCAAGGCCTCAGATTTTTTAATAATATATTTCAGCCCCCCCATCCCTACTCCATTATTCAACGGGTTGATAAAATAAAATTGAGATTTTCAAATGAAATTTAGTACGCATATGTATTATAGCGACATCTGGAACTAGATTATATTTTGAGACGATTCCGTTGAAGTGTTGGGGGTTAAACAGGGGTATATAAGGGAAAATAAGTAAAGCAAGCTGGTAAAAGTACAGAAATTTGAGATTTGGTGTATATATTAGAAGCGAAGGTCTCAGGTTTTTTTATTAGTATTTTCCATCCCCCACCACCCCCACTCCCTTATTAAAAGAGTTGGTAAAATTAAATTTAAATTTGGTACATTTATGTATTATAACTACATCTGAAACTAGATTATGTTTTGACATGATTGCGTTGAAGGAGTGGGGTAAGTAGAGGTAAATAGAGAAAAATAAGTAAAGCAAGCTGGTAAGAGTATTGCAAGTTGAAATTCGGTATATGTCCTAGAAGCCAAGGCCTCATGTTTTTTAATAATATTTTCAACCCTTCCACTACCCTTACTACATTATTAAAGTGGTTGAGAGATATTCACTTGTAATTTGGTAGACGTATGTATTATAACGACATCTGAAACTAGATTATATTTTGGGATGATTCCGTAGAAGGGTTGGGGTTAATAGGAGCGACTAGGGGAAAATAAGTAAATCAAGCTGATAAGAGTACAGAAATTTGGGATTCGGTGTATATAATAGAAACCAAGGCCTCAGATTTATTTCTAATATTTTTCAAACTCCACCACCTCCGCTTCATTATTAATGAGGTTGATAACATCAAATTGAGATATTCACTTGAAAATTAGTACACGTATGTATTTTAGTGACATCTGATTGAGATGACTCCATTGAAGGGGTGGGAGGTGGTAAGTTGTGAATAGTAGAAAATAAGTAGGGTGAACTAGAAACTTCATTTTTAACGTATATGGTAGAAACCAACTGAACAAACTTTTCTATGACATCTGCCCCAAATATTATTAAAATTCTATGACTAATAATTTCCACATACTAGAGTGCAAATATAGTCAATATGTTTCCTTTAAAGTGACTTGGATGAAGAATCTGGATGTGGAAGTAGTGATTCCTTAGGCAGCGGTTTTTTGTAGGCATTCAAAAATGATTGATATGTTTTATTTGCAATCCTACTGGGATATAATTTCTCTTACTTGAAATGTTACTCTCCCTTGTGAAAATATATACACATGTTTCTAAACAGAATATATATGTGTGTTGCACAAAACAACTTTATTTCGTTTGTCTGCCAAGACATAGATACATTCGCTCGCCATGGGGAGCTTTTTTTAAACTGTTCCACAAGTAAATATCCATTTAGGGCGGAAGTGCAAGGAAGAGCCTTGTCTCGCGGTAGAAAGAGCTTTTTGCAGCGGGTTTTGACAAAGAGGCCCGGGAGAATATTTTGCACACCCTGTATATTAGCTTGTTTTCGTAGTAATTACTTTCAACTGCCGCTTTCCAATTCCGTATTTTTCTATTTCATTACCTATATTTAATACCTTTTCAATGTAACTTTCATTTTTTTTTAAATTTTAATGAAGATATAAACAAATAAACAAACCAATAGACTAATACAGTAATGCTCCAAATTAAACAAAACCTATCTCTTTTCATACACAGCTGGCTGTCTATATTGCCTTATAAACACATATGTTGCTCTTATCCACTTGAAAAGGGACCCAGGTATAAATACAATTATATGCACTACGCTAATATCGACACTTGTTTACTCTATTTTTGGTACTATTAACAAACACTTTACAGTAATTTTTCAATTATTAATTCGATTTGTGCTTTGTTTTTGTATTATTACACTTCATTTTACGCAGAGTTTTTTAATCTACCAATGACGTAAATTTGATCGAGTGTAATGGAGTTTTAATCGGTTCTTTTCGTGTTTTCTTTAAGATCGTCACACTGCACATCTGCCCGCGACTAGCATCAAGCTGACTCTCCCCAGAATCGTTATTTCAGTTTTACCCAAAAAGCAAAACCGAACCGAAACCGTCTCTTAATTTTTATCCAAACCGAAACCGAATCGGAACCGTTATTTCACTTTAATTAAATCCGGAGCCGCAACAGAGCCATTATCTTATTTCAGTGCAGGTCCCTACTTGAAAAAAATAACAGACGTTCCTAATGGGTTATTTTTCAATTAGTTAATCTTACATAAAATCTGTAAGCATTTATCAGGCCAGTAATTGGCAGTTGGCAACGAGAAAAAATTCAATAATGTTTGAAAGTGACGTATTTCTGCATAATAGATTTCTAATAAATAAAATATCAGCACTTTGATTACAAATTGTAATTAACAACATTACTTGTAATGAAGTAGGTGAGGTGTTTTAAATAACTCGTTGCTGACATGCCAATTTAACAAGGTATATTATAATTGATTGTGATACTTAACTGCACATACAGCTAAAGGTTTTGAATAATTAATTAAAACTATTGCAATTAATGTCAACAGCATTGCATTTTATTTGATGCGAAAAGTATTTTGCCTCTGGCGTAAGTAGAAAGTGCCTTACTTCCTCTTGGATTTCTGCTTCCGGTTGCCGATGTGCAACTCGTATTTACAGCGGTATGGGTTACAGATAACAGATGTCATCTTCGATGATGGAGATATATCTATGGGGAACGTCCTAACAGACATTCTTGTGTCGCCGTCGATTCACCGAGTGTACTTGTATTTATTGAGTAGAACGGTCTTTTGATAATTCATACAAAATTGTAGATTTATACTGGAACTGGGTTAACATTACATGGAAACCATAATAAAGTATTCAAAATATTTTTATTTTAACAAAATTGAAAACTTTATAAAGCCCTGACAGAAGCAACTGACCATATTTACCAATAATTTCACTGACCAATAATACTAATTTTTACTGCTATTATTTATATTTTTACTAAATTAAATATCAACGGCAGATAGGACTCAGTGTACTTACGTACATTTTACAAAATAATGTCACCCAGTATTAAAAAAAATCGGTAAAAGGATTTACACAGAACTTCTCTCTTTATTTGTGCATGGCGGTCACTCTAAAAAATTAATAATTACGAAATGACATTGAAAATAACAATCGGAATATAGTTATCACTATTATTACAAAGAAAATCTGATAAGTTTTGGTCAAAAAATATACAGAGTGCTCATCCAACAGCAAAAGTTCAATACTAAATAACAGGTGCCACATATGGAAGGCTTACGCAAATACCTTTACAAATGTCCACCATGACAACATTTTTCAATAAAAGTATAATAGGTGCATATGCCAAATATTATTGCCATCTGTCACATTTTCAATTCCAAAATCACGTAGTGGAGTGGAAGTATAGTGGTGGTTAAAAAATTCCATTTTTTTAAAATTTTTAAAAAATGTTGGTAAAAAAATTTTCAAAATTTTTTTATTCTGAAATAGGTTTAGAATGTCAGGAAACGTGGAAATTTTAAATCTAAGGAAAGAGGAAAGTTTCTTTCTATTCTATAGTAGTGGATTTTTTTTTTAAATAGGTTTAGAATGCCATGGAACGTGAAAATTTTAAATTTGAGCAAAGAAAAAAAGTTCCATTTATTTTAGTGGTAAAAATTTTTTTAAAAATGTTTTTGAAAAGAATTTTCAATTTTTTTTTCTGAAATAGGTTTAGAATGTCATTAAGGTGGCCATTCCCTAGAAAGAGACATCCGATAGCGAAATATTTATTATTTTTGGCCATAACTCTTTTTTCTTAGTATGCATATTTAAAAAACTATAAGAGTACCTAAGTAGAACCATAACAAGACTATTACTATGAATTGCCATTCAATAATTTCAGCGAGTTGCAAAATAGCTAGATTTAAATTTAAAAATTATGTTAATCTTCCTATTTCGTAGTTTTAAATCGAGCTATTTTGCAAACCACTGAAATTATTGAGTGGAAATTCATGGTAATAGTCTTGGTATGATTCTACTTAGGTACTCTAATAGTTTTTTTTAATATACGTACTAAGAAAAAAAAGTTAAGGGCAAAAATAATAAATATTTCCCTGTCTGATGTCTCTTTCTAGGGAATGGCCACCTTAAATGCGAAAGTTTTAAATTTGAGCAAAACAAAATTTTTTTTCCAAAATGATAAAATTTTGCAATTTTTTTCCCGAAATAGGTTTGGAATGTCATGAAACGTGGAAATTTTAAATTTGAGCAAAAAAATTTTTCATCTATTCTATAGTTAGTGATAGATTAAACATTTTTTCAAATTTTTTTTTAAATTTGTTTGAATAGGTTTAGAAAGCCAAGGTAACGTGGAAATTTTAAATTTGAACAAAGAAAAAAAAATCCATCTATTTTAGTGGTGAAATTTTTTCAAAAATTGTAAAAAAAAAATCTATTTTTTTTTAACTCAGGTTTAGAACGCTATGAAACGTGGAAATTTTAAATTTGAACAAAGAGAGAACATTGAAAGTGAAAGTGAAACTTTAACCATTTCTTCGCTGACAGTAGCGTCAACTACCTACCAAATTTGACTGCTCTCCGTCAAGTAGGTTTTTCATTAATGGACCAACAGACAGACAGACAGACTGGCAGACAGACTGACGGAATTGAAAAACCTGTATTTTCATAAACTACGTGATCTGAAACGTCAAAATCCGAAAAAATCTTGGAGGGTGATTTTTTTCTCGAATACAATACTTCCCTTCGGTATGCGAGGGAAGTAAAAGTCGCATCGAAAGGCAGGCACTTGTTACTACATTTTGAAAAAAATTGTAGTATAGGTTTTGCATTTTCCCGGCCGAGCATCGAAACCCGAAAAAAAACGTCGGATCGAAATGAAAATCATATCTATCGACTCGAGAGCGAATTTAGACAATTTCGTCCGTCGTCGGTCTGTCTGTCTGTCTGCCACTCCCAGCCCCCTCCCCCTAATCCGTTTCTGAATTTTGATTAAACTTGGGTGGTTACTAGGAAGCCTTCAGAAAACCTTAACGCCGGAAGCTCGGCTCCGTTCGGAAATAGACGTTTCGAATTTTTCGGGAAAAATTGAATAACTCGGTAACGGTCAGTCGCATCGAGATATTTGAAAAAAGAAATGGTGGTGCTGGCAACGCTCTACAAATAAGTATACCAGAGACTATGAAAATTGATTTTTTTTTTAAAAATTGGTTTTCTCGAAATCAGGCTAGGAAGTACGATAACTGTCCAGGATATTGATCGATTTCGATAAGACTTGGTGGGATCAAAGGTAGATGGCCACAAATGAAGCCCATTGCTGGCGGCCCGAATCCGTTGAGTTTTTCCAGGGCCGAGTATGATTTTCCAAAGAAATTAATAACTCCCGAACCGAAGGTCCGATTTTGATTTTCAAAAATGACGATTGTAGAGCTCGAATAGGTCTTTTAGATGGAGTTTGTGAGAAATTTGACAGAAAAAGCGAATCTACATATCCTGGAAAAAAATGTTTTGATACATTCTACGAATTAAATACCGAAGAGTTTCCTAATAAAAATCGAAAATTAAGTATTCCGTCGATCAATCTCTATACCAGTATAAGTCACAGACCTTTTTGGACAAAAAATCCGAAATACTTAAGAGTTTTTTCGAAAAATTAAAAATAAACGAGTTATTTACGAAGATGCATTCCTTACAATTATTTTAAAAAATATTACAAATTGATAAATTCTCCGTGCGATATAGGTGTAAAAAAAATAATGTAATGTTATATTTAAAATATCATCATTCCTTTCCTTATTTGGTTAAGTAATGGTGTTGAATTTTTGGGATGGAGCGAAGTAGGCTTTAAGCTTCAATTATTGTAGCTAAAATAATTCCAACTTTATAAAGCAGAAAAACTGGTTATGATAAATATGTATCTTTTGTAAACATTTTGATATTTTAAATAAGTTTAATGAGAAAGAAATAAATTTCAATTCCTGCATTGTACCCATTGTAAAATAAACATACGAATGCAAAACAAAGCAGGTTTTACTATGAAACAGATTTTGATATCGTGTGCCTTCTCGAAAAAGTCTCCATTTTAGTTATACACGAAATTATCTATAGGTGTCCAAACTACAAAAAATGAAGATCATATCGGAGAAAATTCTATCTCGTGTTTATAAACAAGATAACCATTATACTCTTCGCCGATTTACTGCACTTTTTATATACCTAACTGTTGTACATTCTATAAGATACTCTTCGCAGTTTTTTTGTAAATAAAATTAGTTTTAGATATTTTTAGTTTAGTTTAAGTTTAATTACAATTTTTTGTTTGAAAAATTAATAACTTTTTAATTTATTGATCGATTTTGTTCAATAGGATTCTTCCTCTAGCTAACACTAACATACTGTCCAAATTTCAATATAATCGGACCTTTCGTTCTGAAGTTATCGTGCTTACAAAAAACGTGACGGACGGACAGACAGACGGATACACAGACGGACGGACATTTTGAAAGTTGTTCAGAATTCGATCACCAACACAGTGATATGAAATTTTTATCTCTCTGAGCAACATTAGCGGTTTTAGAAATGTGCCGATCGAATGCAATATACTCTGCGTTTTGTATTTGCGAAGAGTATAATAATCATCTCGATAATCATGGAATAATGCCACAATTATAGCTATTATTAATTAAACACATTATCCGAATGCAATAACTTTAAAAAATCACACATTTTTAGTTGAATTCATTGACCTTCAAAATTATTCCTTAAAATATAGGCATTTCATTTTCGAAGAGCTAAAGGAATAACCCTGATTAGGTACAATAATTCTTATCAGAGGTAGGTACCTACTAGTATGTAGTAAACATTGCAATATTTACACCATCATCGATCCTATTTTTTATCATTTCAGAATCGTTTTTACCTACTTGGCTTTTCAACATCACAAATGACGTTACATTAGACTCTTCAAATCTATTTGACTGAACAATGTTATCAAGTTAAAGCACCTACCTTGCACTGCAACATTGTGAGGTTAGAACTTGACTCCAGAAGCTGGTTTCCATAATGCACTTATTCACTAATAATTACACTAATATCACATACTTAATTGTTGTAACAAGCTGTTTTAAATCCACGAAATCGAAGCATCACACACGCGTCTTATATGTAGGTACTTATACTGTTTGATTGTGTTTTGTTTTGTATTGTTGCACAGTGACGTATGGCACAGACTACCGCGTTTTTATTTGCATTCAGGGTTGAAGTCAAAGAGTTTAGCTCTTTGGTTGAAGTAGGCTATGAACGGTTTTAAATATTTCTAGGTAGCACCAGAATTCTTGGCAACAGCAAGTTTAGGGATAATAAGAACGCAGTAGGTTATGCATAGGCATGTTAATGTGTAGGAAACAAAACAAAAAGCGGTTGTGACATTCGTGAAATAAAGTGGGTGTGCTTGGAACGTCGGTTTCGTGGATTAAAAATAGTTTGTTATAAATATTGTGATATTTCTTGTGTAATTATTATTAAATAAGTGTATTAACTATGGATACCAGATTCTGCAGACTAGTTCTAACCTCACAATGTTGTTGCAGTGGAAGGTAGGCATTTTAATTTAAATGTATTTGACTCATTAGATTTGAAGTGTTTAATGTACCTAACTGCGTTTGTTGAAAAACCAAGTAGGTATAAGGTACCTAATGGATTTTGAAATTGTACCCCATAAATGAATATATAAACATTTCAATCAATAGTTACTACAAACTTCCACCTCAGATAAACATTATTAAATAATCCAAAAGTGTTTGGAAACAAAAATTAAATATGATTTATTTGTTGGGATTAATAATGTCAAACCGGTTTTTTTGAAAACGTTTAAAATGACTTATTTTGAAAATTCAATACCCCACATCTCCAATATTAAGTAACTGACATTTTTACCAATTGTTTTTCATACGTTAACGAGTACAATACTGTGTTAAAATTTTATTAGAAATGTCTGGTACTCACCGCGTACTACCGAAACAAATCGTAAGAGAATTGTCATTATGAATACTCGCAAACGTATCTTAGCGCTAACACACTTCCACATTCTGTGGTTTTAAAAAAATGTATTCAGATTTCTCCATTTTACTATCAAATATGATATATTTGCACAGATTTATACATCAAAACCAATATCTGTTGCGTTCTGTTTATCAAGATTATTTATGGAAACATTAAATTTTAAATTTCTTAAGACATTTTACTTCTCGTCGGCGCGGCGTCTGTGCAAAAAATAAGTGGATATCTAATTACTTCCACATCCACGTAGTGGATTGGAAGTATAGTAATCGCAAAAAAATTTTCAAAAATTTTTATTCGTGAAATAGGTTTAGAATGTCATGAAACGTCGAGATTTTAAATTTGAGCGAAAAAAAATTTTCTGTCTATCTGTCGGTCTGTCGGTATGTCGGTCTGTCTGTCGGTCTGTCTGTAACTTTTTTGTCCGCACGTTTTCTCCGGAACGGTTTAAGATATTGACTTGAAATTTTGTACGCGTATATATTATAACGAGATCTGGAACTGCATTGTTTTTTGAGGATATTCGGTGAAGGGTTGGTGGTTAAATAGGGGTAAATAGGGGAAAATAAGTAAAGCAAGCTTGTAAGAGTACAGAAACTTGAAATTCGGTGTATGTACTATAAGTTAAGGCCTCAGATTTTTTTATAATATTTTTCAACCCCCCACCACCCCTACTCCATTAGTGGGGTTGATAAAATAAAGTTGATATTTTCATTTGAAATTTCGTACACGTATGTATTATAACGACGTCTGAAATTGGATTATATTTTGAGATGATTCCGTTGAAGGGTTGGGGGTTAATTTGGGGTAAATAGGGGAATATAAGTAAAACAAGTTGGTAAGAGTACAGAAACTTGAAATTCGGTGTATGTACTAGAAGCCAAAGCGTCAGATTTTTTTATAATATTTTTCAACCCCCACCACCCCTACTCCAATATGAAAAGGGTTGATAAAATAAAATTGAGATATTCATTTGAAATTTGGTACACGTGTGTATCATAACGACATCTGGAACTAGATTATAATTTGAGATGATTCCGTTGAAGGGTTGGGGGTTAAATAGGGGTAAATAGGGGAAAATAAGTAAAGCAAGCTGGTAAGACTACAGAAACTTGAAATTCGATATATGTACTAGAAGCCAAAGCGTCAGATTTTTTTGTAATATTTTTCAACCCCCACCACCCCTACTCCAATATGAAAAGGGTTGATAAAATAAAATTGAGATATTCATTTGAAATTTGGTACACGTATGTATTATAACGACATCTGGAACTAGATTATATTTTGAGATGATTTCGTTGAAACGTTGGGGGTTAAATAGGGGTAAATAGGGGAAAATAAGTAAAGCAAGCTGGTAAGACTACAGAAACTTGAAATTCGGTGTATGTACTAGAAGCCAAGGACTCAGATTATTTATAGTATTCTTCAACCCCCGACTTCATTATTAAAAGGGTTGATAAAATAAAATTGCGATATTCATTTGAAATTTGGTACACGTATGAATTATAACGACATCTGGAACTAGATTATTCTTTGAGATGATTTTTTTGAAGGGTTGGGGGTTATTTAGGGGTAAATAGGGGGAAATAAGTAAAGCAAGCTGGTATAAGTACAGAAACTTGAAATTCGGTGTACGTACTAGTGGCAAAGGCCTCAGATTTTTTAATAATATATTTCAGCCCCCCACCAGCCCTACTCCATTATTCTAGGGGTTGATAAAACAAAATTGAGATATTCACATGAAATTTAGTACGCATATGTATTATAACGACATCTGGAACTAGATTATATTTTGACATGATTGCGTTGAAGGAGTGGGGGTTAAATAGGGGTAAATAGGGGAAGATAAGTAAAGCAAGCTGGTAAGACTACAGAAACTTGAAATTCGGTGTATGTACTAGAAGCCTAGGTCTCAGATTATTTATAATATTTTTCAACCCCCACCACCCCTACTTCATTATTAAAAGGGTTGATAAAATATAATTGAGATATTCATTTGAAATTTGGTACTAGAAGCCAAGGCCTCAGATTTTTTAATAATATACTTCAGCCCCCCCCATCCCTACTCCATTATTCAACGGGTTGATAAAATAAAATTGAGATTTTCAAATGAAATTTAGTACGCATATGTATTATAACGACATCTGGAACTAGATTATATTTTGAGACGATTCCGTTGAAGTGTTGGGGGTTAAATAGGGGTATATAAGGGAAAATAAGTAAAGCAAGCTGGTAAAAGTAAAGAAATTTGAGATTTGGTGTATATATTAGAAGCGAAGGTCTCAGGTTTTTATTAGTATTTTCCATCCCCCACCACCCCCACTCCCTTATTAAAAGAGTTGATAAAATTAAATTTGAATTTGGTACATTTATGTATTATAACTACATCTGAAACTAGATTATGTTTTGACATGATTGCGTTGAAGGAGTGGGGTAAGTAGAGGTAAATAGAGAAAAATAAGTAAAGCAAGCTGGTAAGAGTGTTGCAACTTGAAATTCGGTGTATGTCCTAGAAGCCAAGGCCTCATATTTTTTAATAATATTTTCAACCCTTCCACTACCCTTACTACATTATTAAAGTGGTTGAGAGATATTCACTTGTAATTTGGTAGACGTATGTATTATAACGACATCTGAAACTAGATTATATTTTGGGATGATTCCATAGAAGGGTTGGGGTTAATAGGAGCGACTAGGGGAAAATAAGTAAATCGAGCTGATAAGAGTACAGAAATTTGGGATTCGGTGTATATAATAGAAACCAAGGCCTCAGATTTATTTCTAATATTTTTCAAACTCCACCACCTCCGCTTCATTATTAATGAGGTTGATAACATCAAATTGAGATATTCACTTGAAAATTAGTACACGTATGTATTTTAGTGACATCTGATTGAGATGACTTCATTGAAGGGGTGGGAGGTGGTAAGTTGTGAATAGTAGAAAATAAGTAGGGTGAACTTAGAAACTTCATTTTTAACGTATATGGTAGAAACCAACTGAACAAACTTTTCTATGACATCTGCCCCAAATATTATTAAAATTCTATGACCAATAATTTCCACATACTAGAGTGCAAATATAGTCAATATGTTTCCTTTAAAGTGACTTGGATGAAGAATCTGGATGTGGAAGTAGTGATTCCTTAGGCAGCGGTTTTTTCATTTATTTTCACCCAAAAAATACCTTGTTTATTTGCTTTATTAATTAAAAATACCTTGATCATATATATATTAAAAAGTTACCCGTTGTATTCTTCGTCGATTACTGCACTTTTTATATAATTGGTATAATTTTATAGGATAATCTTCACATTTTTTTTTGTAAATAATGTTAGTTTTAAAGTATTTTCATTAATTATAAAACATATATTTTTTTATGTTTAAAAGTGAATTATTTTTTGTTTGCTTAAAATTGTAATAAATATTCTTTATAGGATTTTGCAAACAGCAGAAAAAACTGTCTATGAGAACAAAAAGAAAAACTATTTGTAAAATTATTAATTTACAATATTTGCATTCAGGTTATCGAAACAATGGAAAGATTGTAAATTAATAATTTTACAAATAGTTTTTCTTTTTGTTCTCATAGAGTGTGCAAAATCCTATATAGAATATGTTTCATATATTCTTTCTAACACTAACTTACTGTCCAACTAAAAACCGCCTAATTAATCACTACTTCCTCATCCAGATTTTCCATCCAAGTCTCTTGAAAGGAAAATATCTTGACTATATTTGCACTCTAGTATGTGGAAATTATTGGTCATAGAATATTAATATGAGGCAGATGTCATAAAAAAATTTGAGGTGTTTGTTTCTAGCATTTACGCCAAGAATGAAGTTTCTGGACTCTATCTACTTTTCCCAATTTACAACCTCTTCCCTTTAACGGAATCATCTCATTACAATACATACGTGCACCAAATTTCAAGTGAATATCTCAGTTTGATTTTATCAACCCCTATAATAATAGAAAGAAAAAGAAGAAATATTATAAAACTATGTGGGGCCTCTACTATTCACCAAATTTCAACTCTTGCTTTACTCATTTTATTCTATTTACCTCTACTTACCCCCAACCCTTTAACGGAATTGTCTCAAAATATAATCTAGTTCCGGACGTCGTTATAATACATACGTATACCAAATTTCATGAGAATATCTCAAATATATTTTATTAACTCCTTTAACAATAGAGTATGGGTAGTGGAGGGGTTGAAATATATTATACAAAATCTGAGGCCTTGGCTTCTAGTATAAGTACATCAAATCCCAAGTTTCTGTACTCTTACCAGCTTGCTTTACTTATTTTCCCATATTTGCTTCTATTTAACCGCAACCCCTCAACGAAATCATCTCAAAATATAATCTAAATACAGATGTCGTTATAATACATATTAGGTATAAAATTTCAAGTGAAAATCTCACTTTTATTTTATCAACCCTTTTAATAATTGAGTGGGGGTGGTGGGAGGAATTAGAAAATATTATAAAAAAATCTGAGAACTTGATTTTCAGTATTTACAGCAAGTCCAAGTTTCTGTACTCTTACCAGCTTGCTTTACTTATTTTCCTATATTCACCCCTATTAAAACCCTAACGCTTCAACGGAATCATCTCTAAATATAATCTAATTCCAGGTGTCGCTGTAATATATACGTGTACCAAATTTCAAGTGAATATCTCAATTTTATTTTTTCAACCCCTTTAAAATGGAGTGGGGGTGGTAGGGGAGTTGAAAAATGTTACACAAAAATCTGAGGCCTTGTCTTCTAGTATGCACACCGAATTCCAAGTTTCTGTACTCTTACCAGCTTGCTTTACTTATTTTCCAATATTTACCCCTATTTAACCCCCAACCCTTCAACGGAATCATCTCAAATTATAATCAGTTCCAGTTGTCGTTATGATATATACCAAAAGTGAATATCTCAATTGTAGTTTATCAATCCCTTTAATAATGAAGTGGATTTGGTACGGGGGGATAAATATATTATAAAAAAATCTGACTCCTCCACTTCTGGTATATACATTAAATCGCAAATTTTTGTACTCTTACCAGCCTGCTTGATTTATCTTCTCCTATTTACCCCTAGTTACCCCCCAACGCTTCACTGGATAAGCTCAAAAAACAATCCAGTTCCAGATTTCATACTAGTACATACGTATATAAAATTTCAAGTCAATATATTAAACCGTTCGACAGATGTGCGCACAAAAAAAGTTACAGACCGACAGACAGAAAAATTTTTTTCGCTCAAATTTAAAATCTCGACGGTTCGTGACATTCTAAACCTATTTGAACAAAAAAAAAACAGTTTTTTTGCGATTACTATATTTCGTCTCCACTATGTGGATGTGGAAGTACATAATAACTTTTGTTTAAAACCCCTTTTCTTATATTATGCATATTGAAGAAAGCATTTAAGTGTTGAAGTAGTATTTAAAAAAGTTAAAGACGTTGTATAATTCAAATGTACAGTACCAGTTTCAGAAAAATTAGAAAAATATATGGAAAGTTCCACAAATTCTTTATAATAGGAATTTGTTTATTTATAAAATGATGAAAATGATAAGTATAATTCATACTTTTTCTTGAATAGAGGTCCAGTTCATTTTGTCATATCTATTACCGTTACGTAAGCGGTGTAGGGTCTGAAAACGCCATCCTCGAAATTTCAACATTTTTTTCTATTTCAATAAACAAATTGGGCTGCCTTAAATTACCCACCGTCTAATTGCACTAGTCTATAATCTAAAATACGCGCCTTAGACTGATGCACATAACTACATTTTTTCCACAAATTGACCTTTAACCGTTTCGTTAAATCGGCCTCTTTATAAGGGCATACACTGACCGCTACGGAGGGGTCAATGCAGGCCCCTATGATCGTTTTCTTAGGAAACAAACATTTCGATATAAACCTATTTGTTATAATATTGGATCGTGTCCACGATGGTGGTCAGATTAGGCGAGCTATACCGTATAAAGTACGTGGTGACACGAGTAATAATCGCTCGTAATTGTTTGACAATGCCAGCAGACTAGTCTATTCTATAGTTCCCACGCTTCTGCTCAAGACATCTGTTCAACACTACAAGTGGTTCTTCGACATATGCATATTTTCCTGATACTCATAAGAAATATGAATCTAAAAAGAAGATAATTTTAGGCAGACACACCTCACGTTGAATGTGTTTCGGTTTTTTGTTTGGTGTTTTATAAATAAATTTTAGATTTTTAAGATAAATCTGACATTTTTATGAATTGTTTAGAAGAAGGCAGATTTTAAAGCACTTGAGGTTTTTTATCTTCGACTTAATTCGGTGACGAGTAACATATTATGAAATAGTTCAAGATTATTGGAAAAACTTCCTTATGTTTAACTGGCAAGTAATGTCATATAATTAGTTTGTTGTTAATTGTAGTCGAAACGGTTATGTAACAATTTAATTCTGCATTAATTTTGAAATAATTAATTCTATATAAGACTGGAATATAATTAAATTGCGATAAGCATAAAGTCATAATATACCATTTTTAATTAATAATTCCGCTTACATATTAACATTGCTGATTAGCAATATTATCCTTTTAATTTTTGCTTTTTTATCTATAGATAGAGACGTAATAGTGGCATCGTATAAGAAATTCAAATTGCGGTTTATGATTAAATTGACGTTTTATACCCAAATATTGTCCACATGGTGTTTATTAGTACAGACAAAAGGGATTTTTCGAAAAAAAATGCCCATCGGGGATCTTCCACGGGAATGTGTACCTCTTAATATGTAGGACTATTGTACCTAAAATCACAGTATAGAAATATACAGTAGACTCACTCCCTATCTACTCTAATATTGTCATGGTGTTACACGCATAATAATAACGTAATGAATCAAATACTTCATTGAGATTTGTACGATTTCTAAAAAAATTGCACTGGAAGCAGTTGGAGGTGTTTATAAATGAATTCCTTAATAATTGAAATAACTTGCAGTACTCATTTTCCCAATCGTTTTGAACTTTTGAATACGAAAACAAATAACACACAACAGGTAATCCTATTTTGCAACTTTTGAACAATTGACCTTTTCTTCGCGCGTTATAATCGAGAACTAACTTGTTTCATAGTGAGTGTAGCCCACGCGTCGATGGCAAGAGTAGAGGGTCATGGACAAAAATAAGGGGAAGTGACCCAACTGTATATTATGAAACTGTGCTAAAATCCAGCTGAAAATTAGTGCGTACACATTGATTGATTGATTGATTGATTGATTTGTTAGCGTAAGGTGAGCATTGCTGCCGATTCCGGGCATCCAGTCTTGGAGGTTCGTTCCAACATGCAGCTTGGTCGTCCGCCGAACACGACCAATGGATAGTCAAACCGCCTGCTGGAACCAAACCTCGGATGTTTTATATACCGCCGGACCGGCTGCATACGCTGGGTTGGACATTGAACATGCTTGTTGTCAGCAGCGAGAGCCACATGACGCATGGGGTATGAATGTAGGATGGGAAGTATGGGTGTTTGTGAGATGCTTCTTTTTATATTTTCATGCTTCTTTTAAGTTTCCATCTATAATCATCGGATGGGCAGTGTATGTACTTGTGGGATGTTTCTTTTAAGTTTCCATGCTTTTTTTAATTCTTTTTCTGTGTCTTCTATTTCTTCTGTTTCTGAGTCCAGCTGTGTGCACCTTTTCCTGCCCGCATTCAGATATGGTTTTATATGTTTCACCAGAGATTCGCGCTTTCGCTTCAACGCCGTACGTCAGTGCGTCCACCTCGTCCGCTTGTCAAGACATCACATTCACATTTACACAAAATTAATTAGAAAAGTCAGAATTGACAGATATTTGGTACATAGGCATAAATAGTTTTAGAGTAAGATCCCTGGGTAGCTATTCTGTATCGGCGTGATGTGATGTGAGCAAATGTTTTCATGAGAAAGTGAGCGGAGTTCTCCTGAAAACCAAAATAGCGTATTCTGTAACTGCGGGAGCGGTCACATCACGACAAAAATCGGGGAACTTGCTTCTCTTGGTAAATATTGAGGGAGCGGCACCGTTCACGCGTGAGAGGATGAAAGTATAACCTCACTTTTGGGCAAACTGTCATTTTATTTGAATGTTGGTGGCATGATATTTGTTTAATTAAAGTTATTTTTGTGTTAGATCATACAATGAGTACTGTTACTTAAACTGTAGGGATTAAAGGGCGATAAATATTCCCATGTACTCAATTATCAATGAGGTACTAAAAGATCTTCAGATTGCTGGAAAAATCCTCAAAAAGGACGACAACTTAATTGCATGAATAATTCCTTCGGCTTAGCAGATAGGGCTTTTATAATTAAGTAAATAAAGAACATGCTTGGCGATATTATACAATATATGATACAACTTGGATTATGTACAATTCAATTATTATATTACAAATTAAATTTACTTTCCATCATTGCTCCGAATGTTTATTAGTTTCCAGGGATGGCATTTTAAATTGTTGTTACAGTTTACCACATTTTTGGCATTGCATTGTGAACTGATTTGTAAATGTTCCACAGAAGTTGTAGTTGCTCATTTAATCAAAATATATTTTAAGGCTCTATTCATCGGGTTCAAATAGACTTTTGTTATTATTTCTAGCCTAACAGAAAATTATGTCACTTTTACAAAATAATAAATATTGCACTCATTTTGAATGTCAGAAACTCTCATTTTGACAAGATGCATTTTCCATCATACAACGCATGACCTTCGATCATGGCGCTGCGGCAATTCTATTGGTTGAAATGTGGGAGCAACTACTGGAAGGATCACATCACATCCCCGCATAGTTACTGTAGTTACAGAATAGTGTTTTTGTTCCTCTGGAAAGGGATTGTGATGATAATATGAGTTCTCTCCTCTCACAACAAATGTTCACATTCACTGAAATTACATAATAGCTACCCAGAGCCGCCAGACCGACGTCATTTTAATAAAGCTAACATTTTGACAATAAATAGTGTGATATGTAGTTAAGAACGTATGCATAACAGGTACAAAAGGTACAAAAAACCATACTACTAACCTACGTTAAAGTATGATAGCTATGGTGTTTGACAGAATACTGTTAAAAACCAACATTCAGTATTGCCAGACACTTTCCGTGAGCCCTTATAGACTGAGAGCTGGCTCCCATTTGATCTTACCGGAGAGATCTAATTCTGTTTAATATTACAGTTTCGAGTATTGTCCGCATGAAATGGAAATCCGGCGGTCTGGCACTCCAAAACGGTCGGACATTAAAATGGCGACCCACCGATTTCGGAAAAAATACTTCAATTATAACCGGGAAGATCTATTTTTGTTTTAGAGTTTACTTGTTAGTTTACTACCTCCTAAATTGATTTTAACTGGTCTGTCACTGGAAATCGGTCGTAAAATGGCGGCCAGATCAACTTACACTTTAAAAAAATTGATGTCAATTTAACCGAAAGTATCTAGTTTTAATTTTTCAACCAAATTACAGGTCAGTGCGTGACTTTTGCGAATTGCTCGGTCTGGCAGTAAAAAACAGCCGGAACCATGATGCCAGATCGGTTATTGTAAGGTAGCAAAGCTTGTTAATCGTCAATTACGAGTGAGCTACATTATTTTTTGGTTGATGGTATATTAAAAAATTGATGGAAATGTGATTTTTTTATTGTATGAAAAGAATTATAAGTTTTTTGTCAACATTAGTTTTGACATTGACATTGACACTCACATTTGTCAGTGATGCTATAAAATCCAATATTGTAATATTTTGTGTTCTCTACCACGTCACGAGTATTTTTGTTATTCTTCGTCTATGTCCCCGTCATCTTCCGAAGGGAAATCAGAATTGGTATCTTCGTCGTCTAAAAGGAGTTAAAAATTAGGTAATTATTACTATATTGTATTCAACATACCTGAAGCCTCCTCAATTGCGTCGATAACAACAGGTGGAGCAACGTCTCCATGAAACCACACAGGTTCGTATATCCCAGAAGGACCTATCTTCCAGCCATAGTCTTCGGAATTTAATGGCTGCATCAGGTCCTGTTTTTCGGCGTTCATCCATACATATGTTTAAATATACTTCTTTTCACCTCCAGCAGCAGTGATGATTAGCACGGGGGAATTGATAGGGAATCAAATGTGGCGAAGCTCTTAATAAGAGGCTCATTCATTTTTCTGGGCTTGTAAGCCATCTCAAATTTTCTGTACCTTGCCTCATTACCTGTTGGACACCTAGGGAGATTATACATGAAGCAAACAAATTTCTCCGCCGTAGTTATGGGAACAGAATCTGGTTCCGGATCTTGGTAAGATGTTTGAAAATATTTTTGAAATTCGGACCTCTTTTCCATTTGTGTAAAAGGAGTAACTTTACCCTTTTTATAGAAGCAAGATGTTGTGTCACATCCTGTGAAGGCATGCAGACCAGGCAAGCCAAGACATACATCAGGACCGAGTTCGACGAACAATTTCCCTACGTCTAAATAACGAAGTGAGTTGTTGTCATAAAATCCAACCTCCATCAAAATTTTGGATTCAGCATTAATTTTGTGGAAATTACCCAATAAAATAACAAGTACATCGGTGCCATTGCATCGCACTACAATATTATTTGGAAACTGGAATTTAGATATTAGATACAATATTCTCGTGTCCGCTTCTTCGTGATTGCAAGAATAGTCATCGGAAATAGCTCTGATGATCGTATTATTTGAACTGGTGAATTGGTAGCATGAGTTTTTGCCATTGACATAGACAGTCTTGTTTCTAAAAAAATCATATATAGAAGGGTCCTGCCAGTGGTTAATAATAAATTCCACGAAATTTTCTTTAAATTCGTTGCTTCTTAAGCAGTTTATAAAATTTGTGGGTTTCGTCTGATCGGCTCCGCGTATTGCATTAACTTGTTTCTCTAGATGTCGCACTCTCCTTTGCCTTTCTGCGTCTTTAATACTTGGATTAAAATATTGGTCGAATATCACATTTCGCTTTATGTTTCGTGACCATCTGAACAAATTTACGAGATATTAGACCCAAAGTTCGAGGCACCTCTCCAATAGTGTGAAGTTTAGAAGAATCCATCGATTATGGCCACATCAATAGACCCAGAATTTTCTGCTACGATCTTTTTTTCTAAATGATTCATCAGTGCCGATTTGTCGGTTTTATTGAAAAAAAATTCCATCTGAATGAATGAAAGCCCTATGAGTCGCCATCGAAGGATACTTTAGCACTTCAGCAATATCAATTTTGTGCTATGATGATAAGTCCAACATCCTTGCGAATAGATTTTTATTAATAATTTCCTCCTGCACCTTGTCATTACTCGCTTTCCGGGTAGGGAAGAACGGGGCGCAGTGGTCACTTCTTTGCATTTTATTATTTTTTTAAGGCACTGTTAACATTTCTGCAACTTTTTTGTGCAAGACTAAAGTAACATGTATTTAGAGGAATTTCGTATAACACCACTTTCAGAATCAAACGTTTTACATATGACAACAAAATAAAATTTCTTAGAAAATATGGCCAGTGTGCCCCGCAGTCGGGGTACACTGGCCAAGTTAGTGAGGTTCACTGGTCACTGCTTAGACAGATAAAACAAATTGTTATTTGGGCCTTAGCCCATATTAAAGTTTGATACATTTATGTTAAATGTGAACATATTTTGAGTTCGGGTTGTTCCACCAGATTGCATAGGTTTGGGTAAGTAACAAACAATATTACATATTTCTACAACCCGCCCTCCCCTACATTGATTTGTACGTTATTCGTCGTTCAACGAAATGCAGCGTTGCAAAAAATTTGATCTGGCACCCAGTATCCGGCTGCTTTTGATTGCCATACTTAACAATTCATGAAAGCCATTCAGCGAGCTGTAATTTGGTTCGAAAATAAACATTAGATACTTTCGGTTAAATTGACTTCAATTTTGTTTAACTTTGGATTGGTCTGGTGGCGAATTTGCGATCGATTTCGAATGGCAGACCAGCTCGAATTTATTCAGGAGGTAGTAATCTAACAAGTAAACTCTGAAACAAAAATAGATCTTCCCGGTTAAATTGAAGTAAATTTTTTCGAAATTAGAAACGCCGCCAGTTTAACGTCCGACCGCCTTGGACTGCCAGACCGCCAGATTTCTATTTCATTCTAGCTCCAGACTTGAGCAGTATACGTAACTGTATTAGATCTTTCAGGTTATATCAAATGGGGGTTACCTCTTGGACTATTACTTCCGCCAGACGCTTTAAAGCTCGAAAAAAACTTCTTATGTGGCGAATATTATACCATCCGCATACAGCAGTTTCTTGCTCCTTGGCATTCGCCAGTACGGACTAGGTAAGTACGACAAACAGGTATATAATATTTTCTCTCATGCAAGTTGAGTAAAAGTATTCACACAACTTGCAAGAAGAGCCATCTAACAACCATTTATTGCAATCAATCGACGATCGTAGTAGTCAAGGTATGATATACTTACGAGATACCTCTGGTCCACACAAACTGTGGACAGGTTTCTTGAGGTTTGTATGTTTTTCTAAGTTTGTTCTGCCGTATCTTTGGAGTAACTTTGAAATTAAGTGATTTCTATGGAAATATTTTGCAAATTATAGGGTATGGTTCGGCGGTGGTCCTGTATTAGCTTCATTAATGTGTGTCTAGTATAAGGTGCGCAACAATCGAACAAAGTTTTTTCTGTTCGAGATTGTGGCGAATGCACCATGGATAAGATTGTGTTAAAATTTGTTTTTATGAATTTTCAGCGTCGCTGATACTGAATCTGATGTCAAGAATTGAAAATTCTAAATGGCCTTTCCATTAGGTCCACCATAATTACATACATTTTGTAAATTTACATGTTTGGTGTATAGAAATATTTCATTTACTTTCTAGAAGATACATTTAAAAAAATGAGAAATTTTTGGAAAATATGAATCGTTTGATTTCGTTAGTTATTCGTTTTGTACCGACGTCAATATCTGTTTTTTCATTTCTTTTTTGTGCAATGTTCATAGGCTATCAAAAATCCATGAGTAAAATATTTGTAACTAATCACCGAATAAGAATATTTAGAACCGTAGTACAGTGATCGTCCACAGGTTTCTAGATCTTGATAGGATTAATTTAATATATATGTAATATGTAATATAAAATTTCAAAATATTCATGTGTACGTAAAAACTTATATTAATAAAAATTAATATGTATACTAGACGAAAATTAAAAAATAGTTACAGTCTAGCCGATATGAGGTTCAATGCCAGTCAATGTCAAAATTCATTGACCGCAAAGGTTACCGAATATGTAAATAACGTAGGTACATGTAATTAATCATGTTGATATCTGAAGTTACCCACAATAGTTTGACGTTTAACACTATACATTTAAAGATGTTTGACTTTGATACATATTAAGGTATTATAGTAAGAACTACATATATCGTTTATTAAATTAATAGCATTTGACTTTGGTAAACAGAAGAAGGATATTATTAATTGATCTGCAAATAGTCTAAACATTGTTAGAAGACTGTAAACAGATTGATAAATTAAAATAACATTATTTACTAAATTAGATGCACGAATAATTAATACAGACGTCCCATAAACCTCTTTCTATTCTTGCAGCATTATTATGATGTGCGATAACAATATGCAAAGGGTTTCGTCATAATCGCGTAGGAATGTCACGGAAAGGTTGAGAATGTACGATATACATGGTGTGTATGTACTACTTGTAAGTATATTACTCAATAGTTGCAGTTCTATTTTTATTTGTTTTTGAAATTCAGCGTCTTAAATGATTAATAGTTAACAAATCAGAAAAGTTAAATTATAAAACTTTATTCTACAATAAATCTCGATAAAATTTAAGTCATCTGTAGATAAAAAATTTCTGTCTGTAGTGAAGTGTCATAATAGAAGAACAAAGTACATAGTGAATTAATAATTGAAGATTACTAGTAAAGTGTTTGGTAATAGTACCAAAAATAAAGTAAATAAGTGCAAGTACAGTACCTTAGTTTGGCCGTCAACGGAAACAGTTCGATTTATACCTGGGACTCTTTCAAGTGGTTGGCTATTTGTAAAGGAGGCTGAATGCTAAAAGTTGTTATTATTATCAAGTGAGCGGCATATGTTTATAAAGCAATATAGACTTATTAGCTGTGTTGTAACTTAAGAATAATAAAACTCCAACTAGAACTGTTTTTGCAAAGTGGAGTGTGGGAATCCTACAGACAGATAGGGAAGCTGCCAACATATACACGCACGGACGAAAAAGATAAACTCTATTAGTAATATTTGTTTATTAGTTTATTAATCCTTATTAGTATTAAAACTAAAATTGAAAATATATTAAACATAAGGCCGGTTCCACGAAGGTTTCGACTAGCAGCTGTAACATGGTCCATACATTCGGCATATTTACGAATAAAAAAATATTAGAGAGATATACAGAGTGTCCCAAATGTTCTCCTAGATCTTTTTTCGCTTTTTGCAGATTTTAGTTTTTATTTTGCTTTATCTCGGTAGATCGGTATACACGGCGGTCAAAAAGGTTTCCTCGGGGCTCTTCCTTGCACTCCCTCTGTAAATGGTTATTTACCTGTGGAACGGTTAATAAATAAAAGCTTGTTACAGCGAGCTAATGTGGGTCTTGGCAAACAGGCGGAATGAACGCACTGATGCAGGACTCTGAAATGAAAACACAAATTTCTGGGAATCATGAAACCATATCTAGACGCAAACGGGCAGGAGGAGTTACACACTGCTAGATTCAAAAAAGAAGAAACAGAAAGAAGAGGAATACACAAGGATGTGATGACAGAGGGAAACTTAAAAGCATGGAAACTACACTTCCCATCCTATATCCCTTCCCCATGCGTCATGTGGCTCTCACTGCTGGTAACAAGCATGTTCATTGTCCAATCCGGCGTGTATGTAACCGGTCCGGCGGTATATAAAAACATCCAAACCGGATGTCCGGAAGTGGCAGCAATGCCTACCATACGCTGGCTAATCAATCAATCAATCAAATATGTTTCCATGAATCTCCAGACATTGGCTCGTTCATGAAGAGAGTGTGTTTCTCTCTCGACTTTATCGTTATCTGAGCTAGAGTATTCAAAATAAGAATTAATGCAACGTTATTGTTCACTTTTGATTTATGCATTTCACTTTTCATCCATCCTACAAACAGAGTCTAACGATGTGAGGTATGGAGATCTTGCTGGACAACTATAGGACCATGAAGACCAATTTATCGTCCAGGAAAAGTTCTAAGTATATAAATGGTGCGTGACCAGATGAGCAGAATATAAAGAAGTTCCATCACATCGTGCTGAAAATGTATAGAATTTCTTATGTTTAAAAAAATATCATCTAATAATGCTTGTTTTGCAAAAATAATTGGTAGTTTTCTGCCAATAGACGATTCTCAGAAATTGAAGGGTCGATGTCACACCACACATTAACTAAAAAAACTGTATTGAAAACTTATTTCTTCTACTGTTGCATGTGGATTTTCATCAGCCCATCTATGAGAGTTACGGGTATTGCTGGTGCCATTACGTGTTAATGTAACTTCATTGGTAAATGTATATAAGGAACCTTGATTGAAGATGCTATATCCATTGTAAGTGGTATGGGTATAAGCTTTGCTCATATAGTGTACGGATTACTCTTGTCTGAGAAATTTCAAATTAGATGACAATTTTTCGTCAGTTAGTCTTTTTCTTCTTCACGTTCCTCTCCTACCAGACGGAGATTGGAGATCATCATTTTGCTTTATTTGTAGCTCTTTTGAATGATTCGTGTGAACTACGGTTGGATCACTCACGTAGATTTCTTAACCATAAGATTTTTATTCTGCCTACGTTCCGCTTTCCGTTGATCTTCCCTGCGTAATGTTCTCAACAGTGAGGAGTCTCTCGTCTCATAATATGGCCCAGATATTGTAACTTTCGTTCTTCGATGGTATTCACAAGTTCGTAGCTTTTATTCAGTTGCCTCAAACCCTCAACGTGAATTAGTACTAGGGCTCCTTTCCACTAAATTAAGAATGTTTTTGACTTCATCTTCATTTTCAGGCACGTTCAGATTCTATTTAAGCACTGAGAAGTCTACCACTATTGACAATGTGTTTAAAACCGTGGAAAAACATTTCTACTCTGAACTCCATGGTGTGGAAAACGTTATCGATATTAGTCAAACGCTGTACGAGTATTCCCATTGAAAAAACCGTGAACAAACAAAATATTTGCTTATTCAAGATGCGAGTAGATGTGTGGCATTGATTATCACTTTTATTAAATTGTAATATAATCACTCATAAAGGAAGTAAAATTTCGAAAATAATTGAAAATCGGATTACAACTTTTGAATTTTTTAGTCATACATTTGTATTTAGTTTACGCTTCTGGAGTTTGGCACTTTTCTCCCGACTCACTCTATACGCACGTATTTCTGAAATCTTTGTAGTTCTCGAAAGCATCATCATTGCATAAACACATGTTTGTATGCAATATCGGTGGCCATTCTTATATCGTCATTTTTAATATCTTACTTTTGACATGGGATTCGATATCAACTAGTTTTATTCAAGGCTTGACAAATGCCTTGATAAGTCAATCATAAGCTAAAGAGGCTAAAAGATAATTTAGTTTTAATGTAGGCCTTTTTAAAAATTTCTTTAAGACAAAACTATTTTTAAGTGCATTTGGCATTTAATAAATCTAGCATAAATCTGTGGTTTATGAGGAGGCCATTATAAAACACAGATGAAACCCAAATAAATAATTAAAGCATTTAAGTTGATATTTGGAATAGCTTGATAAAACTGCGATAGAACCCCCCGGTTAAAAATAAACATCCGATGCAAATAATTGGGCATATTTTTAGATAAAAATATACCTAGAGTATATTTGATAATCCAAGTTCATCCAAATAAACCAATTGCTCTCAATTATAATTTGATTTCATTAAGTGTTATCTGTTGACTACATCAGACCGATTCAAAAGTTATTAACCCCTCGCGCCAGACTTCAAACTTAATTGTTGTTTTTGTCGGCATTAAACCAAACCATAGGACAACTAATTAAGAGTGTTCGAATTTTTACCTAATTCACAGCTTCAAAGCTGCTGTGTTCGTATAACCCCAAATTTTCTCATTATCCGTTTAATTTAAAACCATGTATTTTAATAAATGGCTGGAGATTTGCTGTTGGTTCATTCTAGAGAATAATAAACCTGTCGACTGAGCAACTAATTAGTGTTTTATTTTCAAACTATATAATTAGTCAGGATGAATATGTAATGATTCTAGATGTACCTCATAAATCTGTTTTTATAGAATATGATTAAAGACAACTAAGGTAAGGCAGTTTACATGGCAATTACAGCATATAGACATATTTTTATACATTAGAAATAAAAGTAGGTTTGCTGTAAATAGTATTTGTGTAAGTATGAGAGACCTACGAATTTATAATTAAATTTCCAATTAAATGATGTGGGGCACGTTGTTTTTTCGCCTTTTTTTAAGCGAGATATCGGTCGCCAAATTGAAAAGTCCGACGATTTAGCTTTTCGAGCGATATGGCTTAGCTTCGAGGGCCATTCCTGCCAAACGAATGCTAGCAAAAATCAGAAAAAAATCAGGGGTACGTAGAAAGACGTGAGAAATCGATTGGCGCAAACCGGAGTTCGGTGCGTGCCTAGTTTTCGCGATATGGCCGCTCAAAATCACCTGAAGAATATTTTTGCCGTTTCCTTAGGCTATATCTAGAAAACAAAACAAGATACAGAGCTGCGGTTTACGCCATTCGATTTCCCTCGCCTTCCTACATACCCCTGCGTTTTTTCAGATTTTTGTCAGCACTTTCATTTTATTGCAAAATTTCTAAGTAAGGCATCAAAAAAATTCAGGGGTAGTTCTCGATCGAATATCTGAAAGAGAATTTTCTATTCAAATAAAAAACGTTAAACTATAGTACATTATACCACAAGTATCTCTCAAGTGCTGTAACCTCACGCATATCACAGTTCGCCATTTCCTTAACATGTTAAACAATACGGTGTTTATGCAAAAACCGTTTTAAAAGTACACTCTGAGAGAAACAAAGAGCGCTGCATTTGATGAGCTAAAACTGATCAAATAATCTCATCGCTCGTTTTGATTTTGAGAGAATATTAAAAAGTTATTTCAGTTTTTGTTGTGTTAGCAACAAAATTAGCTAAAACCACATCAAATTACACACAATTAATTGTGTGAGACCAAGAAATTTTAGAGAATTTTGTCAATAATACAATCATTGTGTCAGATAGTAACAACAATATTTTACAGTTCCCCGCGGAATTTCTAGTCACCTTAAATTTCAGTGGAATACCTAGAGACGTTCCAATACCTCAAAGGTAACGATACTTGTATCGAATGAAAAGTATCAATACCGGTATCATGTCATCAGGAAATTAAAAAAAAACTTCCACACTTTATAATCACTGTTCGTTTTATTTTAGTGATACCGATGCCGGCTAAAAAGTATCGATACCGGTAACAAAAGTATCGAGTACACAACTACTTAGTATCAAATGAAAAGTATCGATACCGGTATCGATCGGAAGAAAAGTATCGAGAACAAAAGTACTTGGAATCGAATAAAAAGTATCGATGCTAGCATCATATCGGTAGTATCGGAACGTCCCTAGGAATACCCCCACATCGTTTAATATCCACTATAAATAGGAGCAGTTGTCAAATTCAATTGTTTATTTATTAATATATGGGAGAAGGTACTAGTTTTTTATACATTCAACGATTTTCTATATTACACCACCGGTTTGCTTTCAAGTGATGCAAATAGTGTTACTAGAAAAATAGATTAGGAATATATTTGTTTCAATCAGTGTTTAGCAATAGCCAATTATTACATTGTATGTAGAATTATACCTATAAAAACATACGTTCTGTAGTAATATCGTGAGAGTAATTTTGATAATTTAAAAATGAAACGTATCTCACACGCTAGGCAATGTCGCCAATGTCTACAAATATATGTTATAAGTTACAATTTTTTTTGCAACAGGTGGGTACTTGTCATTATGCTCGAACCACTTATTATGGAACAATAGCACATAATTCCCTTGACTGAAAGCATTCTACCAAGCCCTCTTCGTTAGATTCCTACATTAATTTTCTTAATTTAGTTTCAATTAATGCATCGACAGACAACCCTGTCATTCAAAATAAACACGCATCAGCAATCCAGCATCACGTGTGTGGCATTGTTTTTATTTGTTTAACTCAAATTGATAAAGTATGACTGACTTGGTGTTGTTCATTTATTTTCCTTCCAAAAAAGATAATTTAAATGAAATTTGAATAAACATGGCAATAACTTTGTGCGGCCCATAAACAGATTTAACGCTGTTTAAATCAATAAGTTCCACGAATGTAAACATAAACAAATATTTTATTTATGTTATGGCGACAACATAAAAAATATTATTTAATATATTAATTTTTATTAGTCAATGATGTGATGATCTAAATGTTCTTAGAAACACTTTAGTGATACATTTATATGACTTGTATGATAATTTATTGAATTTGGGAGTCGTCAACCTTATTATTATTGGCTGGTAGCACTTGTGATGATAATTTTCATATTAAAAGTAATACTAAAATTTCTCTTTTAAGATGATTTAATAAAGCTAGACCCTTCGGTGGGCCAGTGACGCTTAACTTATTTACAAATAACTGAATAATAGGTTCCACCAACCAAGTTGGTATCATAATTTCTAAATAAGTACTCAGTTTGGAAAACAAATTTAACATAGTATAGGTATAAATGGACCATTATGTAAATACTTCCCACTTATTGCTATTCACCTAGCTGGGTGTTTGGTGAATATTGTTTATATTGCGTTAAACAATTATTTTAGAAAAAACGCTTCAAAAAATTAATGCTGCCTTAAGGTGGCCATTCCCTAGAAAGAGAGATCCGATGGGGAAATATTTATTATCTTTGGCCATAACTTTCTTTTCTTAGTACGTATGTCGTATATTTTAAAAAACTCTAAAAGTACCTAAGTAGAACCATAACAAGACTATTACTATGAATTTTCTTTCAAAAATATCAGCGGGTTGCAAACTAGCTAGATTTAAATTTAAAAATTATGTTAATCTACCTATTTCATAGTTTTAAATTGAGCTATTTTGCAAACCACTGGAATTATTGAGTGAAAATTTATACTAATAGTTTTGCTATGGTTCTACTTAGGTACTCTTATAGTTTCTTTAAATATACGTACTAAGAAAAAATAGTGATGGGTGAAAATAATAAATATTTCCCTATCGGATGTCTCTTTCTAGGGAATGGCCACCTTAACTCTTAACAGAGTTCGTAATTTTGGTATTATCGAACCATTGTCGTGTCAAAAGTGGAAATGTTACATTTAATGATCAAACCGTAAACGTAGGAGTATCTCAAGGAGCAGTGTCGAGGCCTTTGTTCTTTAGTATATTTATCAATGATCTTGAATCAATCCAAAGGTTAGGCGAAAGCAATTCCAGGGTACATGGAAACACTGAAAAGGGAGGGGTTTTAGTCGGTAGGAGTCCGACACTACCCAGCGCGTTTGATACTACTACTGATACTGAAGTGACTTGGTGTAACAAAGATATCTATATATCTATCTTAAGCATAGATGAGACACATAGTGGCATTACATTATCAAATGGCACTAAATTTCTAGGCATTCTTGTTGGATATTAATAGGCTGAGTTGGAATGTTCATTTGAGTTATGCATTTAAATCATATTGTATACGAACAGAATACTGTCAATACTGACAGTATTCTGTTCATATACAATATAATTTAAATGCATATCTAAAATGAACGTCCACCATATATGCCACTATACTCTACATTCGGAGACATGTTAGTAACAATCGAATTGGGTTTTCCATAACCATGAAATAGGGCATGGTTACTTGGTCAGAAAAAACAAAGTGCACTATTGCTCTTTATGAAAAGTTGCTTCTATATTCTGAAACGAAAATATTTGATGAATATTGCTGCATAAGGAATCACTACTTCCACATCCAGATTTCCGATCCAAGTCTCTTTTAACGATAACATTGATACTGTATTTGCACTAGAGTATGTGAAAATAATTGCTCTTAGAATTTGAATAATGTAATATTTAATATCGACTGCTCCAAGATGGTAATGGGGGTGGCTGATGGCAAAAAATCTTTTGAGAACTTTTGTTCTCGCGCAAGCCATAAATTTTAAAAAAGGGTATACAATGAATATTTAAAAAAATAAAACCACTGTTATTACTCAGATTTTATATTGTATGAATTGTTTCTCTTTCTGGGGTATGGTTTCTTATTATTACAAGGGGTAGGAGGATGGTAGCACAATTTGCTTGTAGATGTGAGATCGACTAGTCATAACAATAATTCTAATGAAAATCTCATATCGATTGTATCGTGCGGTTAGGACTTACGAATTGTTTCTCTTTCTGGGGGTGGTTCTCTTATTATTACAAGGGGTAGGAGTGTGGTAGCTCAATTTCCCTGTAGATATGGATTCAAGTAGTCATAACAATAATTCATGTGAAAATCCCATGACGATTGTATCGCGTGGGTAGGACTTATGAATTTCTTCGTTTTCTGGGGTTGGTATTGTAATTATTACAAGGTGTTAGGGTTGTAGGACAATTTCATAAACTTCCAAATACGCTGCAGAATAATACATAATCCGTAAAAAAATCATACAATATAAAACCTGAATAATAACAGTTATCTTATTTTTTTAAATATTCATTATGAAAATATACTGCCTTTATTAAATATTTTTGCCCTTAAATAGGGGTAATTTTTGCATTTTTTCAAAAAATTCTTTACGTCACTCTTTACACGCCTATACTATCAATTTTATTTGGCAACGTTACGTCGCGTCAGGACTATCATCATCTTCAAAATTTTAAATATGGATCTGAAATTTTTACATATTTTTTCGGAAAGTTTCTTCTATTAATCACCAACCCTTCAACGAAATCAGTTCAAGACGTAATATAGTTCCAGATGGCATTACAATACATACGTGTACCAAGCAAGTGAATATCTTTATTTTATTTTGTTAACACCTTTAGTATTGGAGTTGGGGTGGCAGTATATACACCATATGGTGTATATATATGGCGTAAAGTTGATAAGGATGTTAGTGAGTATGGCTACGGAACCCTATCATGTGCGTGCCCAATACGCTCTTGGCTAGTTTCCTTATATAGTGTGACCCATTTGAAATGGAAGTACCTCTGTAATGTCCATTTTTTTTCAACCGATTAGGACTCTTTTTTAATATATAGTGCACCAAAAAGTCTACTTTAGCACAAATTTTCATAAATTAATTTTTATTTCCAAGGCATTCTCTGATTATTTTTCGATGTCGAAAACAGCAAAATTTTATTAGCGAATTTTTTTATAACAAATCTGACTACACCACTGGATTCGGAAGGTCTTAAAATAGTTTTAACCAAAATTTTATTGAAATATGTTTAATAATAAAAAAGTTATAAGAGAATCAATTTTAAAAAATGCACTGTGAATTAGTCCGAGAAATGGCTTCCAATAACATATTGTTACCACGACAACCAAAAATTTTCAAATAATTGTTAATTCTAAAAGCCACTAAATAAGAAAGAAAAACAATTTTATTTATTTCATATTAAATAAATACACTACTGTTTTTGCGCCCAGAAAAATGCTAAGCAAAATCGAAAGTAGGCCGTGAAAATGACAGATTATTTGATTGTTTATAAACTAAGTGTAACAATTTAAATAATCGCCAAGTGCGAAATTGATTTATTTACGTTTAACAAAAATAAGAAAATTTTACGTAATGGCTGCTACATTAACTTTGCAAGAAAAAATTTTAATTGTGCTCCTTTTTGGAGATAGCGATAGAAGTGAAAGAAAAGTGTCTATGATAATCAATGCAAGACATCCAAATCGCCCCCCTATTAGTAGGAGTACAGTTTACAGAGTAAATCAGATTTTTAATCAAACTGGCGCTGTATCTAAGCACATCTTAAAAAGTAACGTACAAAGAAGGGATAGACACTATCAGACTGTATTAAATTATTTTAGAAATAACCCAATGCTAGCTAAGAATGGCTAGCTTAGATTTAAATTTACCAAGGGAAACCATTCGTAGATGCCTTAAAAAGAACAAAATGAAGCCATTCAAACCTAAATTTTTACATACCATGGAAGAAGGTAATGAAGACAGACGTCTAGAATTTTGTTTGTGGGCTCAAGGAGAATATCTCAATAACAGGCATTTTTTAAAAAGTATTTTATTTAGTGATAAAGCCACTTTTACGACAAATGGTGTCGTATCGTCTCAAAATTGTCGATTTTGGGCGACTGATAATCCAAATTGGGTTATTAATTGCAAAAGACAATACTCGGAAAAAGTAAATGTTTGGTGCGGAATATTAAAAGAAATAATTATAGGCCCCTTCTTTTTTGAAGGCAATATAAATGCAATTTTTAAGAAATGAATTATAGGATGCAATACATGACCTTCCATGTGAAGAAAGAGTAAACTTGCATTTACAATAATTAGACGGGTGTTCTGTTCACTATGCCAGGATTATTAGACAAGGGTTAAATGGAAATTTTCCACACCACTGGATAGGTCGAGGTAGCGAGTTAATTGATTGGCCACCTAGATCCCCCGATTTAACACCACTCGAGTTTTTTCCTGTGGGGTCTCCTTGTACAGAAAGTTTATAAAACTCGCCCAAGAAACCGACAGGAACTTTGTGCTAGAATACGCCAAGTTTGCGCAGAAATTACACCACAACAACTAAGAAATACAATAAAAAATATTCGAAAACGATATGATAAATGTATTCAAATACATGGAGGTTTAGTGGAAGCAACACAAATTTAAAAATGTATTAGGTAATATAGTTATGTACCTAAGTTACTTAATTCATTAAATTATTTGGTTTACCTACTGTTTTGTTTCATTCTGTTTGGTTTTATAAATGTTTTATGATACTTAAATAAATAAAATTGTTTTTCTTTCTTATTTAGTGGCTTTTAGAATTAACAATTATTGGGTGTCATGGCAACAATATGTTATTGGAAGCCATTTCTCGGACTAATTCACGGTGTATTTTTAAAAATTGATTCTCTTATAACTTTTTTACTATTAATCATATTTCAATAAAATTTTGGTTAAAACTGTTTTAAGACCTTCCGAAGGTATAGTCAGATTTTTTATAAAAAAATCGCTAACAAAATTTTGCTGTTTTCCACATCGAAAAATAATCAGAGAATGCCTTGAAAATAAAAATTAATTTATGAAAATTTGTGCTGAAGTAGACTTTCTAGTGCACTATATATTAAAAAAAATATATTCCGAATCGGTTGAAAAGAGTGGATATTACAGAGGTGCTCCCATTTCAAATGGGTTACACTGTATATTAAAAGTTACCTCTGCTCACGTATTAGTTATGTTTCGTGTAATATTTAAGTTCATCTTATGATGTATTTTATTAACATTTATTTGTAGTGTTATTGTATGTTAGTCTGGTTATTGTTTGCATCGTTGTTATTTGAAAATTATTTTTTACAACCACTCTATTCATTGTAACAGTTGAAATGTAAGTAATTGAGTATCGAGTATTGAACTTGGGTAAAAGGAAATTTAGAGTGAAGGCCTTTGTGTTTCTACATTTTTATGGTCAATGTAATTCTTCCAGTCACTAACACTGAAAGCTAATTTAACATGATTTATGACGAGTAGCAAAGCAATCAAGTTCAGAACAGTGAGGTACTTGTAAATAAAAAGAATTTTAGATACCTATATGGTTGTGGAAATTCTTATATTTTACAAATAAATAAATCACATTTGTGATGCTAGAAACGTTGACAAGTACTATATTATAAAGGGAACACCGCCGTCACATCAGCTTTGATTGCATTAAAAACTACGCTAAAATCAGGAACGTTTTCGTGATTGTGCGAGCCGAAATTTATTGAAGAGGAGGAACATATACCTAATAATTCTGAAGGAGTTTGGAACTTTCGGTGTGGCGCTCCCTCTGGGGATAATTAAAAGGGAGTTTAATTATTTATATAAATTATCTCCAGATGATGCCAACATCATTGGTGAAACGCGCGTCGTGTGTTAGTATCTGAGATAAGTATTCAAAAATTTTCTGTGCTTGTGGATATTACTTCATGTACCCAATAGTATTTCTAACCTTACAAACAAGAAACAATGACTAGTTATGTAGAGTATTAAATACAATGTACACTGCTACATATCATCCACTGATATCGTTATATTATATTACGGTTAAAATACAAATAGAATTTTTAATGTTAATCAAAAGTCGTTGATGTAAACTGAAACGTATGTGCATGTGCATCTAGAAAAACGAAACGCATGCACTTACTTACAAGTCACGTTTAAAAATACTGTATTGCATACATAAGCATAATGTTACGTCTGGGTATACGTTGAAGATAGACTTTTAAAGCAGATTATAAGATTCAAGATCGTCCATATTCAATTCAATTGGAAGACATACCTTTATTTGGAGGATAATAGGATTATTAAAACATTTTTATTTATGGGGATCCTGCGGTGATGGCTTCAAAGGATGCTGATCATTATGTGTGGGCGGAAAACATTTTTTTAGAACTGAGTAGATTGCCTTTACCGCGTCCCTTATTTATTTAGTGATAAAATTATCATCTCATTAAATTATGTCTAAGATCATTTCAATGCGGCATGTTAATGTGATAATTGATTTATTATAATTTGCAACAAGAACAAATGAATTGAAAGTATTAATAAATGGAAAAAATGTAAGATTTTACATATATTCCATAAAATTTACTGCTTACATTTTGTGCAGATTAGTCGGTATTAAGATAGCTAAATCATTTAGAATAATTTTTATTATTGTTTATATTATATAAAAAAAAATAATTTCTTGATTTTCATCTTGGAACCAGAAAGCCAAATTCATAAAATAAAAAACAGCAACAAAAATAGACTTTAAAACGTAGAGTTTGCCTTTACACTTATATTTACAGAAAACAAAATATTAACACCTATTCCGATGGAGGGAAGTCAGTATCTTATAAAAAAAGTATGTGAAAGACTCAAATGTACGCTTGGACCCACGACTGACATTCAACAAACATACTAACGAGACTATACGGACCATCTATTCCTTGTCCAGGAGTTTGTACTAGTTCTTGCTCAAAAATAACAAATCACTATAAACAATAAAAAATTGACATACAACGGTATAGTGAGACTGGCTTTTACATACGCGGCGCCGGTATAGTGCAGCATGGTGGCCATGAGCTTCTAGAAACTTAAATGAACATACATTAATGTACCTCGTCTCAAATTCATCACAATACACTTCTTTTAAAGACTTACATGCACGTTGTCACCCATTAACTCCACTAGATGACAACGTTTAGCTTATATTTCAAACATTTTACACATTTAAGCTGGGCGACAGTCTATTAGCAAGCAACATTACACGAATCAGAGAGCATAATGACCCATTTCGACTAAAGCACATCCTACCATATCACATGTTGCTGATTTTCCGACAGCCGATCTAGCCATGACTGTTACAACTACATTCTATATTCCAAATCAAATTTATATCATCAAATAATAAATAATAATACAACAACAAATTTAAAATAGCAATAGGTACAAAAATAGAAAACAAAAAAGGACGTAAAATTGTAAACATACTAAAACACATTTTTAAGTAACACATTTTACAAGGTCTATTGTAGATACTCCTTTGTATCACCTCCTTAGGCCTCATTATCCAGACATGATCCTTCCTAAACTTAGAGTCTGTTGGTAAGGAAGTCCTTGGTACAGTTCTCAGCTCTTGTCTTTCTTTCGCCAGGCCACCTCAATCCAGTCAGGCCTTTACAGGTCTCCAACAAGAACTTGGGTCGCCCATCCATGTGCTGGATCCGATCGACGCGACGTTGCTTAACTTCGCCGATCGAGTGCCGAGCGAGCAAGCTATCCAAAGAAAATCTAGTGAAACAAGCAAGACTCCCCAATCCTACTTACAAAAAAGCGAGCGAACTAGCCAAAGTAAACCTAATGAAACAAGCAAGACTCCCCAATCTTACTAACAAAAGAGCAAGCAAGGTAGCCAAAACACGCCTAATGAAACAAGCAAGCCTCCCAGTCTTGCTAACAAAAGAGAGAGCGAGCCAGCTGAAGAAAATCTAATGAAACAAACAAGACTCCCCAATCTTTCTAAGAAAAGAGCAAAAAAGCTAGCCGAAGCAATCCTAATGAAACAAGCAAGACTCCCCAATCTTACTAACAAAAGACCGAGCTGGCGACCGTACAGGGAGAAAAGAAAAACAATCTGACACATTATAGATTGTAGTTTTGAATGATTTATAGGGTGTTTACTTTCTGGTTTTAATTTATTGTATAATTTAATTCCTACATAGCTATGTATGTAGTGACTTCAAATCAATGCATGATAAAAGCCCTATGAAGTTACTAACATAATTGTTATTTCAAGAAGATCATAAATAAGAATTAAAGTAATAGGGGACCTAAAATGGAACCCTGAGAGACACGGGCAGAAATATACACATTTCTCCTTAAGAAATATGTGGTTTATTTGGTCAAATGTCTACAAAAAGACTATTGTGTTACTGCACGTCATACTTTTGTTTTTCTAAAGCCATGATGCTACCAGTTAGTAGGTAGATAGGTAGTATTTATACGTTGTTAAAAATTCTCTGAACGACTTTAGAAATATAACTCAGTAATAAAATGGGTTTATAATTCTCGTTATTGATTTTTTTTTATTTAGAAAATAACCTGGGCTATTTTAAACATTTCAGAAAAATCCCTTTTCTAATGATGAGTTTATGAGGAACGTTAGCGGATAAGTAATTTAGATTGTAGTCAACTTTTGCAAAGATGAAATCGAATCGACTCCATTGCATTGCTTGCAAATGCCTTTCAACGAGTACCTTCAAGTTTATATTTATATGTACTATGCAATATTTATTTAGGTTATTAATACTGTCTAGAGTATAAGTTATTACAGTGAAGGGTGAAAAATTACTGAAATATCGGAATACGTCTAAGCTTATTTATCTCTTAGGATTCGATCTGGTAGGATTGTTGATATTTTTATCCATTCTGCTTTGTTTTAGTTCCCTAGTAATAAAACCAAAAATTGCATTATAAAATATAAATAATACATTGAATTGGAACGACTAGATATTGGTTTGAAAAAACTGGTTCGGTATGTATAAAGTACAATTATTATTCTTTATTTAATAGTACAGAGCCATGATAAATATTTGCTTTTAATAAAGCTTATCGTTAGACTCTCAGAAAAATGCTTGAACAAAGATCAATGGCTAGATTAACCTTTGTTGTTATACTGTAAGTCTTTTATTAAAATCTTAATTATATTATCTAATCCAAATATGTATAACTGCGTCACGTACATGGAATTGACTCTAAATTAAATAGGTGATAATGCTAGTTAATGCGCTTAAGTCAGTCGTATGTTAAAGTATCCGCTTCAATATAAAGGTATTTTGTTTGAGAACAAGAAAGCGGAAGCATGTTTAAAATGTTTGTTTTTATGTCTGGCTGTCATGTAAAAGTCACATTATAGTTATATGTAGTGACCGAATAAATGAAGCTTTTGTTAATGACCCGAGGGTGTAAGGACAAATATATATATTTCCAAATGAATCGCCTTGAAGAAAAAATAAACTATCCAATGTAACTCAGCGACACAAGAAACCTCCTAGAGCCCATTTCCGAGGCGAAACATTAATTTTATAATTTTTTTTATGATAGCTACTTTTTGGGGCACTCAAGCCCCCCTAACTTTCTCATTTTCGGAGGTAATGCAGTGGTCAATACTGATGAATGTTCCTGGGGGTCTAGAGAACACGTGAAAATAGGATTTTTTTAAATCGATTCTGTTCCACCACGTTTCCATATTTTATACATTTTTCCGGCTTATTTACTGGAGAGATCAATAGTATTATCATTGACATTAGAACAATACTATTGACAATAAACATTAACAACGATATTGATGCTCGAATTAAAAATCCACACACGAGCAATGATATTGTTAGTATTTCTTTGTATTGACCATACTATTGTTTAATTGAGGGGTTCTTAAGACCTATACAATACAGTACACTATACTTAAATGCTTAACCTCTAGGCTAGTACCAGAGGTCTAGTACTAATGAGTATAGAGTATAAGTACTATGCTAAGGTAATTTAGAGTGCCAAGTAGTAAAAAGGTTTTATATAGTATACGAATACAAGTCCCAATTGATCTAAAATCCATGAGCACCAAATCATGAGTACGAGTAGTTTTTTTGCTCGGGGTTCATCTGCCAATACTTCGAGGGTACTGCAACCTCTTAGGCTCATTGTGCTCTCTCTATCCTGATTCCCTTTACCCATTAGCCGCTGATTATACATGATACAGATGCGACAGGTCCATTTTGCTGGATAACAATTGATTTTATGAAAAATTCGTCATTTCAAACCAACTCGTCGAGACCTATAAAATTGGTAAATAACATTTTCTGAATAGACGAAGTTCAGTTTTCGTCTTATTACGGGCTGACATGAAAATTCACTATTCACCCATTTTACTCGGTAACGGTTGATTTTACGCCAATATCTTATATAACCATTTCGAACCGCCTCATCACGGCGGATAATTTTTCTATATAACTTTTTCCGATCAGACGAAGTTTAGGTTTTGATTCACTACGAGCTCTCCTATGAGAATTTACATGTTAGTCCATTTTGCTGGATAACAATTGATTTTATGAAAAATTCATACAGAGTCATTTCAAACCAACTCGTCGAGACCTATAAAATTGGTAAATAACATTTTCTGAATAGACGAAGTTCAGTTTTCGTCTTATTACGGGCTGACATGAAAATTCACTATTCACCGATTTTACTCGGTAACGGTTGATTTTACGCCAATATCTTATAGAACCATTTCGAACCGCCTCATCACAGTGGATAATTTTTCTATATAACTTTTTCCGATCAGACGAAGTTTAGGTTTTGATTCATTACGAGCTCTCCTATGAAAATTTACATGTTACTCCATTTTGCTGGATAACAATTGATTTTATGAAAAATTCATACAGAGTCATTTCAAACCAACTCGTCGAGACCTATAAAATTGCCTGTAGATACTACATCTTCTGCAAGTGTGTCTTGCAGATGAATATAATGTGATACGCTGTTTCAGGTTGTTGGCCGCATATCTGCATTCTAGGTCACCGTGGAATTTGATTATGTGCAGGTGTCTCTTGACAGAAAGATATCCTGGTAGAAGTCATGTTAAAGTTCTCAACTACATTCAGTATTTTAGTAGTTCTATAGTTTGTGCTTGGCTTTGTTTTTTGCTGAATATTTTCCATGGCAATTTTTTTGGAATGTTTCTCCAGTGACTTTTGTGTTTGTTCTTGAGTAAGTCCTTGATCACTCCTCTATCTCAGCTGGATATTAAGCCAGCACGGCTAAAGAATGCGCTAACTGTTCCTTGTCTAGCAAGTTCATAAGTTTTTGATGGAGGCTTGGTTTTTAGTGTCTCCTGACTGTCTGATGCAGATTTGCTGGTTCGCATATCATAAACTTACTTTCTCGTGTATACATTCAACTACAGCTAGAATTTCTGTCTGGAGAGGAGAACTGTCTTGGGGTTTCACCATGTATTTCAGCTTTACCTCTTCTGCACGTCCTAGACCCGTCAGTATATCAGGATAGGTCTTTATGTAATGTATCGGTAGTTCCTGTTGACTAATCCTTCCTATCTCCACTGGTGGTACTGAAGAACTTATTAAACGTGATTTTCAGTGTGGTCTAACGTCATGTTCAATAGAAGGTTTTCTATGTTAACTATCATGTGCCTCGACCTATTTCCGTGAAAATTCAGGTAGTTTGAGTTTTGCAGCCTATATGTACCCATTCTGGTCTCCCCTTGGACCACTATTCTAGTGGCGGAGGTGTAATAAGGTCTATATGGCTTCTGTGGAGGTGCTACTCATAGAACCCACTATTCTCAAGCGGGCTAGTCCTTGGTTGCTAGTGTTTGAGTTGCCTCAGAATACCAAGCTAAAGCAATGTGTCTGATGGTGGGTCTTATTATGCCATTATAAAGCCAATGCAATATACTAGGTTTTAGCCACTTTGTTTTACCATACGATCATCTGCACATATCTAATATGGCTTCCCATTTACGTATAATCCTATCTAGGTGTTGGTTTCAGGTAAATCTGGAGTTTATAGTAACTCTAAGATATTTATCCTTCCCTAACATTTACCACAGGGTCTTGAATGATAATAGGACTCACTCTTTCGTAGTTGACTTTCTTGACATTCAAAGTTTCACTAAAAGTGGCTGATATATAATGAAAAAAGGGAGGTGGACCGTATTTCCTCTGCACCCAGTTAATATGCCTGTAGTTTTACTGAAATATTACAGTAGATATTAAAAATTGATTCAAAACTCTCATATTTTAACTGGCTTTAACAAGAATAAGGACCTCAATTTGACCGGTATGTATGTTTTTCTCTTATTTCCAATGATTATTTTCGCGGAGTTTCTGTTAAATCTGTTGTGGGGGGATGGCGCAGTGGTGGTCGTATAATAATTTTATGAACTGATGTAATATGAGCTGAAATTGGAAGCAGCTTTCTTATATTACCAGTACATTCACAAATTTGGTCAATACGCCAGTGATTTGAATTTAAAATTTAGCTACGTCCAGCATACATTGGGTTAAGCTCTAAAAATCTGAACAAAACTGTCAGAACTTTGTCAGAATTGCGTTAAAATTGGTGGTTAAAGTAGTTGATACAGAATATCATGTCAAAAATTGAAAAAATTAAACGACGGATTCAAAATGACTGCCATACAGATGCGTATGTCTATGCAATAGGGGTTATTATAGACATACAGAGAAGGTTTCAGAAATACATCAACCATTCGTTGGCAATATTTTCTTTCACTATGCAGTTAGTAGGTAAATAAGAGTCCAATAAAAAGAGTGACAATTTTATTTGTAAAAAGTCTAGACTTAATTTCCTGAAAAACCTTCGGCAAATCATATTACTGTTTGTCAACCCAGGTTTTTAGAGTAACTCTACTCCGCTGATTCCGAAAACCACTCCAAAACCACCCTTAAGGTGGTTTGTCCACTACCCCGATTCCGAGATCCGAAATGACGGACCGAAGTAGCGGCCCATGTAATCAAATGGCTGTTTGTCCACACGACGTCCGACATCTGAGGTACGTCATCTCGGACTCCGAATATTCTGCTACCTCGGATAGACCGCTTGGTCGGATCCGAGTTATTCACGATTTAATGGGCTGGAGTGGAAAAACACTGTCGCCTGTCGTTTGGTGTGTTGTTATCTTTTAAAAATGGATCCGAGAACGATTAAAGTGGACAAACATCTTCCGTCACGATCTCTCGAAGTCATCCGTCATCCGAGTTCGGATTTCGGAACCGGATGTAGTGGACAAATCGCCTAAAGGTACATTTCTTTCAATTTATCGAGAATATCTTCATAAACAGTGAAATATATTTTAACGTAGAGTAACTCATATGATTAATTATTTTGTTGTTTCTTTGAAATATGTCTCATTTTAGACCCCTTTGCATGACAATGTGCTAGTGGAATTATAACTTTATATACATCATTTTAAAGAAAATTTTATAAACTGCATTTCAACTTTCGTGCCATTTTTCTCTCAATTCACTTCTTACGAAGGTATTCTTGATAAATTGAAAAACTGTACATTTAGGGGTGGTTTTGGGGTGGTTCAATCCCTAAATTGGAGATGACAACTGAAATTTTCGGAATCAGTGGAGTCGAGTTACTCTAAAAACATAGGTTGGCAAAAAGTGATAGCTTCTAAACATTCGAATTTGAAGAAATCAACTTAGACTATTACTACCTAACATAGATATTACGGTCGGTGTAAAATGAATGAACACTGAAACTCTAACGTATTCTTAAAACCGACTTCAATATCCATATTAGGTAATAAGGGTCAATTAACCAGACGACTGTGTGAAATTTATTTCATAAATTTTAGTAACTTTTTTTCATACGTAATTAAATATAATTATTTTTTGCACCCGTGTACCTCTAAAAAAAAATACTACTTTTAAACTGCTTGTTTTGATTACTCACACGTATTTTAACACGGGTATATGCATGAGAATCGCTATAAAATAAAATGTTCTTGTTTCTATATTTTGTGTGTAAGATTTGGTAGATAAACATCTGTTCTTCTCGATGGCTGTAGGTGTGGGAATTTCACGATGCTTGACGTCAATGTCCTGGTATTCCAAAGTCCTTGTACGTACGTAAAATATAACGTGTGTCGATAAAAACTATTTCATTCTCACGTATATTCGTTAATGTCCGTTGAAAATTGGTTTATGTTAATAATTGTTATAATTTAAAGAATCTGTTTCAGTGTTACTCTGTATTTCGGAGTACTTATTGTTATTTAGCAGCGTCAAGTTTTTTAAATACATTTAGTCGCAGTCCAGTTTTGGTCTGCAAACAAGTTGTTTCGTTTGGAGAAAAAATGAAATATGACTATGACATGCTCCCCACAAAACCAAAACGCTTGAACACTGCATTCGACTCAACGCACGTTTCGCTAATCGTGTTTACATCATCTGGGATGTTTAAAAGTGAAAGATGAGTGTTAACTTTCTCCAGATGATGCCAATATAATTGACGAAAGGAGCGTCAAGTATAACGTTCAAGTGCTTGGTATTTATAGAAACTGGTTGCTCTACTACAGAAATACCTAAAATTTCGGTTAAATAGACTTATTTTCATAACACTTTTTAATATTCCCTCTGTCTGCTTGTCTTTTATACTTCCGGATTATATTTTTACGACGAAATTCATTTGATGATCATTTACCTTAATGAAAATCCTCAATTATAAAATTACCTATCTTATTTCATAAAATACTTAATATATCAAAAGCTCGTTTAACAATTTCCAAAATCAACATTGGGACGTCCTTAGACAACTTTAAAGGACTCCACACCTCCATTTTGAATATAATAATTTAATGAAAGATGAGAAAGTAGCACTATTTGTCGACATCGCACATGCCTGTGTTCACTAATATTTAATTTTTTCCCTTGATTTACGTGTATTGTGCGGTATAACTATTCACCTCGGTCGGGCCAGATTGAATCATAATTTGTGAAAATTTTGTAGTTATTTGCAATTGCAGTTTAGGACCTGGAGTTCTGTTACAGAGGTCCGAGCGAGAATAATACGGTTCCGTTCCAACCTGCTCGGGCCTTAAACTTTAAAAATAAACATCTCCCTAAGGAATCTCTACTTCCACATTCAGATTTTGCATTCAATTTCCAAAAATGTTATAGAAAAATCTGAGGCCTTGGCCCCTACTATGAACACCAAATCCCAAGTTTCTGTACTCTTACCAACTTGCTTTATTTATATTCCCCTATTCATCCCCATTTAACCCCCAACACTTTAACGGAATCATCTCAAAATATAATTTAATTACAGATGTCGTTATAATACATACATGTACCAAATTTCAAGTGAAAATCTCAATTTAATTTTATTAAACCTTTTGATAATGGAGGGGTTGAAAAATGTTATAAAAAATCGAAAATCTTGGCCTCTAGTATATACACCAAATGCCACGTTTCTGTACTTATTTATTTTCCCCTACATATTCCTGTTTAACCCCCAACCTTTCAACGAAATCTAGTTCCAGATGTCGTTATAATACATACGTGTACCAAACTTCAAGTGAATATCTCAATTTTATTTTATCAGCCCCTTTAATAATGGAATGGGGGTGGTAGAGCGGATGGAAAATATTATTAAAAAAATTGCCTTGGCTTCTAGTACATGCGCCAAATACTAAAATTTTGTGCTCTTACTAGCTCGCTTTATTTATTTTCTCCTATTTACACCCATCCCTTCACCGGATAAGTTCAAAACCAGTTCCATCAGATCTCGTATAATACACACTTGTATAAAATTCCATATCTCCAACGATTCCAGAGAAAACGTGCGCACAAAGAAAGTTACAGACCGACAGGCAGATTTCTTTCGCTCAAATTTAAAATCTCGACGTTTCATGACATTCTAAACTCATTACAACAACAAAAAAATAAATAATTTTTTTTACGATTACTGTACTTCCACTCCACTACGTGGATGTGGAAGTAACACACTTTTATTATATATAGATTATATAACCGGCCTAACTGAATAGTGCTTACGTGTTAGGCTTGAAACCATGGAGTCCCTGGTTTGAATCCTGGCTAGAGGATGACAACATGGCTAGTCTCTGTTATCTCTTCTGAGTTCGAGTCGAGCTGGCCGAGGGATGGTTGTTGTGTTATTCATGTATATCTTTATGCATTACACCCCTATGATACGCCCATGACTAATAGTGACATCCTGGAAAATTGTAGAAAGAATAGAGTATCTGGAGTGTGGTGGCAGAAGATTATCGATTATGTTCTAGATAACTCTAGAGGCAATTTCAGGTGAGATTTCATGGCGGGAAGAAGAAGTTTTATAAAAGAGAAGTTGAAAAGTGAAAAAGTGAGGATAAATATAAGGTAAACAAAGTGTAAAGGTTATTTTGGTTAATTGAGAGGTATTGAGTAATCAGTAAATTATTAAATAAAGTGGTTACCCCTTGTTAAAATTATTTAGAACCCACGCATCCTGAAGGGTGGGTGGCTTCAGGGATGAAAATACGCAACAATATGTATATATCTCAGTTGAGCAGTGGTACACCTATAACTGGAGTCCGCCAGGTCGTAAAATTGAAACAAGGCGTTAAAACATAAATCTACCCTTTTTTAGAAATCGAAACGAAAAGACACATGTACTACTAAGACGTATATACGATATCTTATAAATTAAAAAACAAAATGATCTTTGTCCATGACTATTAAATAATGTACTCATTATGTATGTGTTTCCTCAAGGCTAACGCTATCCATTAGTCCCTGCAGTGAATAAAGATTTCATTATTTACTAGTGAATAATGAGGACAGTCAGTTGTTAGTGACTTTTTACTGAAAATTTAAAATGTCAAAATTGCAGCAATCAAGAGACAAATGTTCTCTCTCAAGTTTTCTAGGAAGCACTCAAAAGGTACATGCCGAAGAGGTACTTCAATCAACACTCAAAAGCTGCATTAGTAAGCTTTTTTCAAAGCATCATCTATGGTACCATGCGGCAATCTCCAACATTGTTTATGAAACCATTTACCTATGTGCCTACAAACTGTTATTATTTTATTATTAAGCCATGACAATGTGTCATTGATTTGAAACGTCAAAATTTGTGCCATTTTTTTCATATCACTTAAAAAGAGTATATAATTAAATGAGTGGATACTGACAGTGAAAACGCGATTTCTTTGACACCATCAGAGGTAAGGGAAGCTGTAGAAATCGCCTAATTAAACTTGTTACCTGAAAAATCGGAAAAATTATATATAATTGCGTATGAATCTTTCTTAAATTGGAGAAATGAAATGAAAATTTATGAAATAAATTTTAAATATTTAATAGTCGTTGACAAAGTACAGTATTCTACTCTCATATAATGGCTACTATTCACTTTGGCGATTTACTTAAACTTCCTCGTTGAATAATATATTATTTTATAATCCGCTATCGGTATAGTCATTCTACTTTTCAGTTTATATCCAAAGGGGTCAAGGGGAGGAGAAAAGTGGAGAAAAGTTACAAGTTTTCTGAGTTCTGCCGTTAATGTTATCACTTGTCACTTTTATTGTGAGAAAGAATTTTAGGCCTAACGTACATTTTCAGTTATTGCAGCAGACCTCTCTGCAATAATTCATTAATTGCATTTGTGTTCGAATTAGGTTATAGAACGTAAGCTCACTGAACATTGGCATTAATCCAATGTAGCTTTTATATACTTACACTAGTTAATTGAAAATATATTACATTAATATTATTGAGCCAAAGCAAATTAAACAAGCTGCAATAGAAAATCCAATAAATTATTTATTTAATAGGTCATACATATACGATTTTCATTTCTTATTGTCTTATTATCTGATTTTTCAATGCTAAATATATAAGTAAATTAGTAAAAATAAACACTAAACATTCAGTTTTAGCTTTAACTTAGATTATAAACCTTACATGCATAGAGTTTTAAATTCATGTCCCTTTAAAGCAGAGATTTCTGCAGGTCATATAGTGATTGGTCACTGCGTGGACGCGTGATCGATTTCAGTATGTGAAGCTTAAGAGGAAATTCTAAGAATTTACGAATGATAACTACTTTATAAAGATTCCCAGAATCTTCAAGATTTCTTGGGCAATGACTTATACACTGTGTGTCAAGAAAAGTGCGCACAACTCAAATACTGCAGTATGCTAACGAACGTTTCGCCTATCAATGTAGAATCATTGGGAGAATATTAATATTATAAATAAAGCAACTGTACTTGAATAATAATTTTCAACTGCCGAGAGTGTTCTATAGAATGTTCACAAATTGTCCAGAATATTCAACAGTACGACTAAGCCGTTTAGTTAATGTTTATAATTTATTTCTTTTACTTAAACATAAATACTAGAAAAACTACGCAGTTTTAGGTTTTTGAAATGCGTTCTGTGGTTGGAATAGAAAAAAAATTAATAACCGGCATTCGAATCGGTTGAAATGTCTCAATTATTATTAAATGTTGACGTGTTTGTACCATTAAAACAAGACATTAACATCGTCAAATAGAGAATGCATTATATAGTTCGGCTCCCAGATTATAATCCAGTGTCCAGCAGTAGGTCGCCAAGATGTCTCGGAAATGATAGAAAATGATTCCCGCACCAATATCTCAGTTATTTTTGTCAAAAATGGCAGACGTTCAAACAAATATCGAAAATTTCCCTGATGTTGTGTTTCCTTAGAACGTCAAGTCCATAACTCTACTAAAAGACGATGATATAATCACTTTTGTGCAGTTATCCAACTTGGTACAAAGTTTGCTCCTTAGTTACAGCGTTAAAACATTTTTTTGTACAAAGTCCTAAAACTTCTCATAAAGGTAAATTTTCTGCAGTTGCATCTTTTTCACATTGCAATTATTGTAAAATTCATTGTAAAATTTGAATAATTGCTTTAGTAGCTTCACGAATAGCATAGGCACATATTTCTACCAGTCATCTACTACTATTATTGAAGAAAATTTTTATAAAGTATATAGCATAAACACACCACACGTAGTAGACAAACTCCAAATCCACAGCTTAGGCTGTCCGGAAGGGGCTTACACATTTGAAGAAACGCAGGCAACATCCATCACCAACCGACATTACCAGTGTCGGAGCTGGGGATTGAACTCAGTACACGATAGACAGTCTGACTATGCGCCTTAGCCAGCTGAGCTGGTGTTCCGGTAAATATATTATATAATAACAATTTGATTACATATCTAAAGGATCTTGGTACTTTCCTCCAGTATTGTAGCATATACAAAAGAAGGTGTATACTTATTATTCTAATAGAAGTATACGAGCATGACTTTCGTGAGCATTTCTTACAATTACAATTTTGCACTAACATCACCTACAACGCAAAATACAAATAGAAACGGATATACTTTTTCAATGTTAGTTTGGAAGCAGAGTATTTGTTAAAAGGAAACTCTCGGAACATACGGTTCAGTTGAGTGTGCCCATCAAACTGATTAGCTGTAGAAAAATGATTTTATAATTGGTTGAGAGATATTGGCATCTAGACCCAAAAAAACGCAAAATTAAAAAAAATTCTAATTTTTTTGAGACCTGTATTTGAGAAGAAAATGATCAGGATGTTCTTGATGTGGTGACCATTTTCTATTATTTTCTCCAAAGTCAGCTAGGCGGCCCACTATTGGACGCTGAACTATAATATGCTGCTCAGACTAATAACAAGAACAATTGAATGAGAAGTTAGTAATTAGAACTACAGCCATAAGGAAGTTATGTACTATTATTTGGAAATGATTAATAGATTATTGCATAACGCAGAATAGTAACATCATCAATTTACTGACCAATTTAATCTAAAGGTGGATTAATGGAGATATATTTATTATTTTTTTTACTACTAACCTGAGGAATCATCATTATTTACTCCATTCCTCTAATGAGAAGTAGTATTCCTCTTCCTAGGCCAAAAATTATGATAAAAAACCACCTGAGTAAATAATGATAAATTTTCTATATTTTTAATGAAATGAATAGAAACTTGTTAACTTAATTCTAAGCAAAAAACTAATAAACTGAAATTCAACACTGGTAGGAGGTATGATAACTTAGATAGCGTCCATTTTCTTTAAAACGACATTTAAAATTATATTCCATTAGTTTAATTTTGTCAGTTTGACAACTAAACTCCGAGACTACTTGACATTTCAAAATATTTCAAAATAAATGGGAAATGACTAATATCAAAATATAACGAAATCAAATATAGTAATATATCAATGTTAGTAGTAAAAAAAATTCTATATGTACTTCGGTTGAGAAGGCCATTATAGACCTGGCACATTATATCCTTCGGCGCTACCCGCCTCAGGATACAAAAGTGCTTGGTAAATAATAGTTCACTTCTCAGCCTAGGTATATAATATACTATTATTTTTCATTCGTTTGTTATACCTTGGATACGGTTACCATAAAGACGCTCATAATGACCACGGGCATAATGAACGGCTATATGGCCAGAACGCCCTGCTATGTGAGGAACAAAGAAAGAATAAATGTTCCATATTCATTTTCCTTTTCTTTTGTTAAACGTATTATCTACGTACAAAGCAAAGCAACATCAACAAACGTCCAAATATCATTAACTGTCATAGACTACTTGGTAAAAGGGGTAAAAAGAAAAGGCTAGCAGCATTGAACTAGGTTACTTTTGAAAGAGTACAACATAATGACAGATACAATTAATAAACGTCAAAGTATAGACTACAAAAAAAAAGAAAGTCAATTTTTCATTAAAAAAAATGTTTTTTCTACAAACACCATTAAAAACTATATTTTTAACACAGCATACTTGAATTAAAAATCTGATATTATATAAATTCGCGTTAAAAATGATCACATGATTTACTTTTAACACTAGCGCAAGAAGTAAAATGACAAGTCGTTTGTCATAATGACATTTATATATTTATTAACAAAAAATTACAAGTTATTTAGAAACATTTATATTAATTGTACAGTTGGAGCAATTAGTAATATTTATCCCTCGAAAGGAAGCTACTTCACAAGAAGAAATTGTATTGGAACTCATCATATTGCAATAGTTTTTCACATTTGACAAGCATGTGTCAAACAACGGGCAAACTTGATTTATTTATTTCATAAATCCTACAAACTACTAGAATTATGAGGTAACTATTAAAAGGATTTGAAATCTGTTTAAAGAAACTTTATTGTTCTTTTAATGGTGTTGGTAGAAAAAACATTGTATGATACACGTGTTAAAGATGTCTTTATTTTGTTCGTGGAGTTGCTCCACTCGCTTACGCTCGTTTCACAAACTTCTCCACTCACAAAATAAAGAGTCATTTTAACACTTGTAACATAAATAACTATTTCGTGAAAAGTAAAATATTGTATGCACCACGGGCGTTATTAGATTATAACGCCCATCAGGCAATATGCACCTCTCGGGCCAAAGGCCCTCGGACTGCATCATGTTACCCTCCGGGCGTTATAATCTATATAACGCACTTGGTGCATAAATAACTATTTTGCCATAGTTTGTCTCTTTAAACCGTTAAATTCAAAAACAAGCAGTATTTTGAAATATAAGTGTAAGTACCTAATTATTTCACTAAAGTTGATATTATAGCGTGAGAGTCATAATCCTATTGTTAGGCATATTGTTCTACTTAGATATTCTTTAGGTGTTTTGTTGATGTATGTATTGAGAAAAATAATAGTATTATGTCAAAAGATGGCAAATTACACTGCATTATTTTTAATATGTTTTAAGAAGTAGAAGGTTCTGAATTCGACATATAATTTATTTAAATTATTAAGAGAATACTAAATATAATTTCATTTTCAGAATATTTAAATAAAAGTGTGGAAAAGTGTTGCGTATAAAATGTATAAGCTTAAATAATAATTAATATAGTCACATAATTGTATGCGAAACAAAAAAAAAACTGCACAACCTTCTGGACTTGTTATAAACAAGTTCTGGAATTTTCTCGATATTACCATGATTTTATTCATATTAATGCAAAAGCAGTTTTAAAAATGTACAAAGTTGCCTATCTCGCTGATGGCAGGTTATTAATTGGATGTTGCATGAATGGCTGTATTTGGTTAAAACTTCTTCTACTTTTTAGCGATAGTTCTTGTTACAGGCAGGTGCAACCTTCATGAGTTTTAATAATACATGTTGGCAAGTAAAAAGAAAACGGTGAAACAAAATAGATTTTTTTCATATATTGAAACGACTTACTAGCTTTGTTTGATATATTTAAAAATAGGTAGAGTAGAGTCGGGTACAATTTAAGCTGACTTGTGTCATGGCCGCTAAAATGTCTGAACTAAGATTTTATTTGATGCACACGAAATGCCAGTAGTTCTCAAACAGTTCTTTCCTATAAGAGCAATGATGTCGATAAATAATAAAAAAAAAAAATAGGAAAGATGTCATAAAGTGTTGACTATTAATTTAGTAACTTCTTCATTTTAGTGGAATTCTGATTATACAGTGTTCGTTATAAAGTTGACTACATATGGAAAAGAACTGTATTATTGACATTTCTAAAAAAAACTCTATTGGGGGTGCGTTTATGCATGTCCGACAACAAAAAATTACATTTTGACACATGTCATGTGATCACCGGTTTGGCACGACTGTAAAAAAATAGTTAACGGTGGTACCGAAAAATGGGTCAAATTGTTAAGATATCGAAAAATTCTATTAAGAAAAAGTGCACAGAATACAATAAGGACCCCATATATCAATTGAAGCAGATATGAGGAAAATAAGAAAGTGCAAATTTTATCCCTACCATTAATTACTATATGAAAAATCATAAATTCTTGTGTCTATTTCACAAATATTTGATTAGTTTCGACAAAAACTTAACGCATTTTAGTTAAATAAAGGTATTATTTGTATGCTAAAAAGGAAACGAATCCCCAATATAGCATTTTTTTAAAATCTCAATAATACAAATGTTTCCCATATGTAGCCAATTTTATGGCGCACACTGTAGGTATATAGGCTCGGGCACAAATGAAACTGATAACAAAAAATGAATTGCCCAATTCTGTCAATAACAATCAGTTACCAGAGAAAGAAATCAAAGACTAATATTGTTACAGTACAGCAAGAATCACGGGGAGGTATGGGCATTTCTTGCCAGGAAAGGATAGGATCGTAGTATTAGTAGGGGAAATGATGTTAGTAAAAATAAAATATTTCATATAATAAAAAAAAATCTGAAATCTCTGAGAACAACGAAAATAAATTATTTTTATTTTAGCGGCAATAAATAAATATTGGTTGGCAAAATATATATTAAAAAAATTAACAATAATTTTAAACAAACTTCCAATGATATTATCCATTGCACTTTATAACTAAATTAATATTTGATATACAGGGTGTTTCGAGTGACTAGCTATACGCTAGTGAGGGGTACAGAACCCTAAGACGATTTAAGAATGACCTTTATTAGATCTCTAATGCCGTTTCTGATATACAGCGTGTTTTCTATTTTTTGCTAAAATTTAGATCGGCCGTATTTTTTTTAATAGCAGTAGCAAATTGTGTCAAAAATAGATATGTTTTACTAATAGAGATCTACATAATTCAGTATCGAAAACAAAACAAAAAAATTCAGGTCCTGACCCAATTTTTTTAATTTTGGATCTTACTTAAAAACATCATCGTGTATATGGATTTTGGCAATGTACAATACAGATTCTAAGCAAATTCTAACAAACAGACAGTAATATCAAATCTTTCCTTTTAGTTACTGATGTTTTTGTGATCGAAAGTCACCCAAATATTTTTTAAATGGATTTATTGTGAAACTCAGCTATTAATTCTTGAGGCGTTAAAAGTGTGTCAAAAAAACTAACTACATGGTTCAGGCACACTATTAGACTATTTTGAAAATCTGTATTCTACATTGCCAAAATCCATATACAGGATGATGTTTTTAGGTAAGATTCAAAATTTAAAAAAATGGCCCAGGCCTTGACTTTTTTTCTTTGCCACAGCCATTAAAAAAATACGGCCAATCTAAATTTTGGCAAAAAATAGAAAACACGCTGTATATCAGAAACGAGAGGCATTCGAGATCTAATAAAGGTAATTCTTAAATCGTCTTAGGGTTCTGTACCCCTCACTGACGTATGGCGACTCACTCACAAAACACCCTGTATACTAATCCTTTTTTCTGAAAATACTTACATTTTATATAATTAACTATTTTATCAAAATGTTTTAAAATTCATTGATAAATAACCGAATAAGCATGAGGTCACGTTTCTGAGAATAACTGCAAAATTTCAGAATAAAAAATTATGAAAAAATTTCCTCGTACAAAAAATGCCGTGCTTTATCGGTACTTAAAATATTATTTACATAGTTGGTATATTTTCCAAGATATAATGGATTTAAAACTGGTATGGTCAATATTTCCTTAAAACGTAGGACATTTTTTAATATAACTTAGCAGAATTTCAAAACTGTCCAATGTACATTATTCAAATTTCAGTAAATGATTTAGAGCAGACATATAATGAACAAACAATTTTTTCAATTTATTCCGCTCCTCCATTTCTGAGATATTCGAGTGAGGGTTCAATACATTTGAATCGTATATTATATTTATTCACCAAAGACAATACTTACAAACTTCTACTGTTATTTTGCCCCAAAATGTTAAGTGCGGCTCTGTGGGATATTCCTTTTCCTAACGAGACAGTGATTTACCGTCGGTTTTTATGGTTTTTTTATGTGCCTTAAATATATGTATCGAACTATAATGAGGGTCAGTTGACCACGCCACAGTGATATTTTACTCAACAATTTTTAGTCACCGTTTTTTTAAAGTCGGTTCAATGAAAAAAAAATGTCTCTTTACTCTTTCAACAAACTAATTTACCGATGACGTTAAAAGTTGCAATAGTTTTAATCAAGTTACCTGTATTTTTTTGAAATTTAAATATGTGCCGAGATTCTGAATGTGTTCCGTAGCTTATAAAGCCACTGTAAATGAGTCTATTGAAATTAATTATAATTTATAATCTCCTTAGGTAAAATAACATTGTGAGAAAATTAATTAAATTCAGAAAATAATTTAGCACTGAAATGAACCGAGGTATGATTTATGGTTCATTGAAAAGTAATAATTAAAGTCCATTCAGTAAATTGTTCGCCTGAAGCCCCACTATGCCAGCTGAACTTGCTGGACTATGGATACAAACCTAACTGGTCAACAGTTCTTGTGCAGATGAATCAACTTTGCAAGCGGGTAATCTCACCTGACATTTATACGCAACTTGCAGTTTGTTGACCCTTACCATAAAATGACTATCCTCGTCAACTATAGAACTCAAGAATAGATGAGCAAAAAGTTAAAAATCTAAACAGTCATCTCGCAGTTAAGTATCATCATGGTATCTAATTTTCTTTAATGGCGTCTTTCAGCCGTACTCTTTAAAATTCATTAAAAATAGTATTATTATGCAGTCGCAAATCCGCATGTGAGTCGTTTTGTTGTGTTGCGGAATATTTTATGAGAAATAATGCAGTTTAATATGTAAATATTCGTATGTATAACGTATTTTACATAAGTTGTCAGACGTATAATGTGGAATTTGAAGCTTTTTAATTTTCTTTCAGCGTAACTGAACGCTATGTGAAAAATTTGCTGCTCATTACTTTAGATATCTAATTACTATTCAAAATCACTCTCTGAGAATTAATTAATCTAATTTTGTTCTGAATTGGAAATATCAGGATTATTTATAAATATTTCTGTCTTAAAAACTTTTAAAGAAAAGCTCTAGTGACGAGACGAGACCTTACGTATTATAGTATGTTTCTTCATGTAAATATACTAATAGGTATTAGTTATAGCAGACATTAATGATTAACGAGTTTCAAGAAGTTAATATTCATTTGCACCACCGAATATCCCAAGAACAAATCTGGTAACAAAGAATAAAGAACTACCATTTTTATGAGATTGGCAAAATTTTCTCTGTAGTCAATAAATTTGGGGCATACACGTACACATAAATAAGTACCCGATACATTTTTTCAACTATTCTTTTTAATTTTAAACAATTTCTACCCTTATAGGAAGGAATTTTGTATTGAGAACGACAAAAATTTTCAGAATCAGATCAGCGTAAGTACACCACACATGGTAAGTTGAACACGTCTTGAAGATGATCGCAACCTCATGCAACTGTGAGATGATTGTAACAATTGACTGGTAGGAAAAGATCCAGGTTCCCCGAAGAATAAATTTTGTTTAGGGCTGGAAGGCTTTAGAAGTGAATGTAACAACTACTGGAAAATTTTAATCAACTTGTGGGTAGCTTTGAATAACCTAATTAGCGATTTTTTGTTTCGTTATGATAACATATTCTTGGAAGTTTCAAGAAACGTATATAAGTTATATAAGAGGTTCCGGGTTTTTCAAACTTTAAGTTAGGTTAGGTAATATCTGAGTGACTCATGTCACTAACTATTAATGACTCATGTCACACATTCCACAGCGATCATTAGGTCTATTATGACTCACTCCTAGTTAAATGTCACCCATCAGACTCAGCTTCATAATAAAGCCGATAGTCTTGTTGGGCGAGAAACGATCCAGGTCCTCTGGCTCCAGTTGTCCTTTGCCAAATAGTGAGAACCTGATTCTTTCTGCCGCAGGATAGGTACATAAAACGTGCTCTGCCGTTTCATCATCCTCCAGACGGCATTTAGCGTTCTCCACCAGAAGATCTTCAAACGTACTGAGGGCATATAGTCTAAAATAGAAGACGAAACATCACCTCACATACTGACGACCCCCCATATAGATGTTGGCATAGTCCTTTTTAGAATTTTGTATTTAGTAAAAATTGTTTTATAATTGAAAATCTGCCATCCTGTACATTGAAAGCTGGACTCGTCCAGCTCTGAATCCTTCTCTTCAATGCTCGTTGCTGAAGAGGAATTTTGCTATTCGTAAATGCCCAAACGGTCCTATTTACGTGTTATTTAAGAACAATTTTACTTTCAAAAAATTTTAAAAACTGTTTTATTAGTGTGGGGGACTTAAAACGTTTATACTTATAAAATACTCAATTTCAATGTTTTGCGCTATCACAATACCGATTCAAAACCTTAATAGTTTTTTTTATAGGACGTGCACATTTTGAGAAAAAAAAACATCATTTTTTCTCTTAATAGTAATGAAACATATTTTTGGCTGTTTCCTTTTTACTTAAGGTGGCCGATCCCTAGAAAGAGATATCTGATAGGGAGATATTTATTATTTTTGCAATGCAGGTTTTCACGGCCGTTGTCCAATGAAGTAGTTTCTTCCAGGTTTTGCCGCGGTCGTCGAACTTGACTTGACGTTTCGCTGATCATGCTGTCAGCTTCTTCAGAAGGGTTCCAAAGACTGAAGTTGTTGAGTTCGGCTCCTCGTTATATACCTGGGCGCTGCTACGCTTGGTTGCACATTCGTCATGCTCCGTTGATCGTGACCGATTACATTACTGTTACTTGGCAAAGCTAGTCTCCATGTATTGCTTAGTCGATACCCATCTTCTCTGTTGAAATTGTTCTTATTTTTCATAATTTCCTAATTCTTGGGTAATAACGTGCACTTCTGTCCAAGATTCTAACGTTCTCGTATTTGATCTTATGGTTCTCATTATGATGAACATGTTCTGCTACAGCCGACTTATCTGTGTATCCGAGTCTAGTATATCTCTGATGTTCCTTGATTCTGCACTGGATACTTCGCCCTGTTTGTCCAATGTAACTTTTTCCGCATATACAGTCCAACTGGTAAACACCTTTCGTCAACAGTTTAGGGATGGGGTCCTTGTTTGAGGGAAACAACTGTTGTATTTTCTTCACTGTTCGAAAACGTACACCTATTTTCTTTTTTGATAGAATTCTTCTTAGCCTATCCGTGACTCCGGCGACGAATGGTAAGCACGCATATGTTGTAGGTTGTTCCTTTTCTTCAGTTATTGTTCTTATCTGTCTATTAATAATTCGTTGCATATCTCTTTGCAACCAAGCGTAGCAGCGCCCAGGTATATAACGAGGAGCCGAACTCAACAACTTCAGTCTTTGGAACCCTTCTGAAGAAGCTGACAGCATGATCAGCGAAACGTCAAGTCAAGTTCGACGACCGCGGCAAAACCCGGAAGAAACTACTTCATTTATTATTTTTGGCTATAACTTTTCTTTCTTAGTATGTATATTTAAAAAAACTATAAGACTACCTAAGGAGAACCATAATAAGACTATTACTATGAATTTTTACCTAATAATTTCTGTGGTTTGCAAAATAGTGTAATTAATTTAAAACTACGAAATAGGAAGATTAGCATACTTTTTAAATTTAAATCCACCGAAATTATTGAGCGAAAATTCATAGTGATAATTTTGTTAAAGTTTTACTTAGGGAGTCTTATAGTTTTTTTTAATATACGTACTATGAAAAAAAAGCTGTGACCAAAAATAGTAATTATTTCCCTGTAGGATGTCTCTTTCTAGGGAATGGCCACCTTAATGTAATAAAATACAAACTTACAGGACTTGGAACTATTATTTGTATTTTTCGAAACGTGTGTATGGTAATAGATAATCGATGATGCTTGATGATAATCAATATCTTCAATTTCTTTCCAATAGTGTACTGTTACTATAACAGTAATAGTAATCATTTGCGTCTCTATTACCTTCAGCAGAGAATTGCTTTAACATGAATCGTCGTTTTTATAGACATACGATTGAAATTGATTATTTTTAAAATTGCTAAAAACTACTGAGTCATTTTGGAAAGAAAGAGTATTGAAAGGTTTTTAGCCTCTTTAAAATGTGTAGTATATCACTTCTGGCGTATTCGCTGCAGGTAAAAAAACGGATGTAATATTATGCTACTGCAGTATATAATTGCGTTTTATGTTGTTTATTTATATAAATTGTCGTTGCTTCCTTGTTATCTAGGTCATCTTAATGGTCATAGTAATTAATGCCTAGGTTAATTTTGAATTTGGATTTCTCGGTTAATATTTTCATGATCATGTGGTTTTGATCTCCATCAAGAAATATTTGGGACTTCTTTGGTACTCCAGGATCACCTAGAAAACTGAACTTCGCTACAAACCTTCCTTGGCGCCTAATGTTAATTCGGAAATTTCAGTTACGGTGCATTCAATATAGCAGCATTAATCACGTTTTGACTCCCTTGCAAAAGAGGTAAAATCTTTTTTATCGAATTAATAGCAACAGTCCCCAAAAATATCGGGGCTGAACCATAGGGGCTGAAATGAAAAAGTGGTTGTTGTACAAGTATTTTCCATAGTCTAAAACCTATGGTTTTTACTATCTTGATGGTAAAGTACAAATTAACTTTTAAAATCCAAGGTTGCCCCACATTCACAAGATTTCCTCGCAATTAATGACACTGTCCCAGATATTTCAAATGAACGTTTCTAGGAACTTTTTTTTTTTGTAAGCTGAAGTGATGAAAATAGGGGTAACAATTCATTTTACTACAAACATTGTTACTGTGTAGTTAGCGTAGGTTGGTAATATTAAAAACAATTATATAGTAATTATATCAGTATCTTCGGCCGTTCAAGAGAACTAGGTTGAACCAATTTTAATAAACACGCAGTTATTTGGAATTTACTTGAATTAATAAGTTTGATTTAAGAATGTATCATACACGTTATGATATCATTCAATGTCACATATTTTCTTGGAACAATGTATAATTACTTTTGTAATTTTCACGTAATAACTATTAAGTTTATAGCCATAGTTTAATTTTGCTAACATTTCACTCATATTACTGACTTAAACTGACTCAATTATAATTCTTTTTTCTTATATATTCACTTTTACTATAACTGTAACAAAATACGTAAAATGCGTTATCGACAACAATCTGATGTGAACATTTTTATTAACATTTCAATAAACATCAAAACTCTCCACCTAATAAAATTATCTTTACTTTGATTTTTTTCTACAATAAAAAAAATTAAGCGAGAAGAGCATTTCCTCCGAAAGCATTGATTATTTAAAAAAATGTTGCGGAAAAATATTTTTGAATTGAATTTATTCAATATGATGGTGTTACTTTGTTACACTGAACAATGTGTAAAACGGATTTTTTTGCAGTTAAATATAACTAATTAACTTGATCTATACCTGGGATTTTCGGGTCAGCTTTAAATGAAAATTTTTATATTTTCTTACGTTTCGGTTTTATTAACCATCGTCAGAGGAAAACTACAATATTTATATTAAGGTACGATTATTTTACGCAATTTTACAAATTAAATTTCATTACTTACAATTTAAAAAGTTTTGTTTACAACTGTTTTACCATTTTACGTGTATTTCTGTGGTAAATGGTAAAAGAGTTGTAAACAAAAATTTTTAAATTGTAAGTAATGAAATTCAATTTGTAATATTACGTAAAATAATCGTATTTTAATATAAATATTGTAGTTTTTCCTCTGACGATGGTTAATAAAACAGAAACGTAAGAAAATATAAGAATTTGATAAATAAACTCTATTCTATTCTATTCTATTCTATTCTATTCTATTCTATTCTATTCTATTCTATTCTATTCTATTCCAATCCATTCTATTCTATTCTATTCTATTCTATTCTATTCTGTAATACCTACAAAAGGTTCTGTTTTTAATAATTGATATTTAAAAAATTATTTACTAAAAATCACAAGAAACGTACTGCCAGTTTTATTTTCCACCCCTACATCTAATTGGTAGATGATTCGCTTAAATAATATTTTTCATAAATGCAACTGTAAAGTCTTAGCAAATCATGTATTTTTATCTAATTGAAAATAATGTTTCCAGTATTATTTTGCCTATTGACTTTAAAACAGAAATAGCACTGGATTTATATTTGAAACAATACTGGACATTAAATATTTCATGAAATTAAATATCAAATATTTTCTTAATATGAGTAGTGAAATAATTATGTAACAACATTGATGTAACTGATAAATTAGACTAGAAAATACAGTAATACTAGAAAAAAATAATTAAACAAGTGAAATATATACATACAAGTGCAGATAGACAAATAGGTATCCACAACAGATGGCATGATGCTGTGAGACGTTCTATACAGCAAACGAAACGCAACTAGAATAATACGTTAATCTGTCATGACGTTGCACACAGCGGGATAGATTTTCGAAGAAATGGAGAAAAATTTAATTTTTGAAATTTTTGTTATAGGGGTTTCTCATGTCGCTGATTACGAGTTAGTTTATCAGAACTTTCAAAAACAGAACGGCGGATCCAATATGGCGGACGGTTTTTCGAGAAACATTCGATTTTCACAAAATTGTGTATTCAAGGGTTTCCACGTCGCCGATTACCAATCAGTTATCAAGAACAAAATGGCGGACATAATATGGTGAACGAATTTTCGAACACACTGTATATGAATTAGCCTTTTTGCGCGTGGACACCTAAAGAATAATAGAATTACTGTAGAGTTGTGCAATAAATAATAAATAAACATTTGTAAATACTTACTATTTTCTACCCTGTAATTGGAATGCTCTATTGGGTAGTGTATTGTTAAATAAATAAACACCAATCTAGCTTTCCATCGGTGATTTATTAACATTTTTTACGTTACATATCTATTGACAATATATCCTTAACTGTCACATTTTATTCCCCCGCCTCATATACAATAACCCTTACAAATATACATACTACATACTCCTTTTTTTTCTGAGCTCAAACCTGCTTATAATAATGAGTTAACATTATAATTCACAACAAAACTGAAACACGTTAAAATTAACAAACCATAAAGGAAAGTTATTCATTCAGAATAAAGTCTTTTATTAAATGATCAGACAGTTTTTGTTGTCTTCGTGGTCTTCTAGCTCATTCGGGGGTTGTTCTCCATCTACATTGGGCAGTAATTGGAGGTGTTTACGGTGTTTTCTTATAATATTATTATTCTATGTTTATCCAAAGTATGATATAATATAATAAACCTTACAAATATACATATTACAATGACTATTAGGTAAACCACGGGAGGTAGAGAATCGGTTTCACGCCCTTTGTCTCTGGCCAGAATCTGGAACGCGAATCGTAGCGATCCACGCTGTACCAAATTAATACGTGTAGGTAAATTTCGGCATGCGGCTATCTAGAATTCTTATTTAATAAAGTAGTACCTTCTCGATAAAAGTAAAACCAGCCCGGGGGATAGTGAGTGATGAATTTTTGCAGTTTCATGTCAATTAATTGTTTTAAAAAATGCTTTACTCGCCGTTATTTGGTAATTTTCTTAAATTAGCATGAATTATTATTTAATAACTTCAACCCATATACAAATATTCTTCATACCTTCAGGATCACACTCTATTGAGTAGAATTAATATTACACAGTCGAATAAAAAAAAGCTAGCAGCATTTTAGGCGGAGAACGTGTGAACAGATGAGTCCCTCAATCGCGGATATGTTGAAAGTGGGTAACTTTGGAACGCCGAGTAGCTGCAGGTTTAGAAGCCACCAAAACATGCTCATTCTTTGAGATAATACAAAAAATTGCATTTTTTTAAACTTCATTTTTTGATCTCTGTCCACTTTTAAGAATATTTAGCCCAATGTGCGTTGTGGCAAGTACAGGAGAAGAAAATGTCAACTACAGCATACCATCACTTCGGTATGTAAATGAAAACACTTCTTCACGTCTTCATGTTATCCTTATATACATGTTAATCATATTGTTTTATTTCGTTCTTTTTTGTTTTGCTGCATATCTTGTATTTTCCTTAATTGATGTTTTGTATGCCTCTATTCGTGTTCTGTAATGGGATATCTTACCTGTTGAACAGTGTATGCAATAAATAAATATAACGATATATTAAAAAGACTAAACAGCAACAACCACTAATATAATCAAACCACCTCTATATTAGATAGCCGGTTTTACAGGCTGTAACTTGTAACGTACATTTATTAACAAGCTATTAAATATATTAACACATCTAAAATCAGCTAGCGTGAACATTTTTTGCCAGTTTGGATAATCATTATCATTTACAAGTTTTTTAAAGGTATGTGACTGATTGTCTTAGGCAACAACTGGTTCAAATCATAACAGTAAATACAGCCTGACAATAGGCCGACACTACAAATGTTCAGTCTAATGGCAAAGCTCTTAAAATACCAAAAGATGGGAGTTATTAAAAATCTAGAAGCGCATCGCTTTTAACATCGACTATCCTGAAGATCAGTAGTTTGTTTATGCCTTACCTATTTTGTACCTAACTTGTCGACTTCTGTTGAACTGGATTGACTAGTAGCAGGTCAATCCCATAAAAACAATGTACATTCATTACTAGACACTCCTTACATCCTGTTGGAGATGGTTCTTCAAAAATTCTATAAATAATTGAAGATAACATGAGGTGACGTTTGCCAGAAGAATCCAATACACGTTATATATAACGCCTTTAATTATTCAAATGATTATTGGTAGTGAGGAAATTAAATGGGATGAGGTATCACATTTATTGCCACAAGCAGAGAAATTAACAGCTTTGACATCATTATTGAGGAAATAAAGTAATTATCATGAAGGAAATGATTAATTTTGAATGTCGATTTTATTATATCTAAAACATTCATAGTACAACTGAATAGAAATATCTTGTTTACTTTACAACGAACATCTGTTATTTTTTTATATGCTTAAAAATTGCCAACTTCGTTAAGCGCGCAAAATAATGGAATAAAAAAAAATGCCCATGTGGTACTCAACACGTGTTGCTCTGGTTTTGTAGACCTCTTGTGCGATTTCTTTTAACAATAAAGTTATTCACTGTGGTATTTTTACATTGGCTTGCAAAAACTCATTCAGAACAGAGCTATGTAAAGTGCAAAAGAAAGAACTCTAAAACGTACAGTGGTAAACAGTAAAGTTGACGCTCATGACAATTTCAAAACAGAATCCAGAATTTTAATATTATCCTACATTAAACAAAAACAATTGTTTAAATTAATAACGAATATTCTATTATAAACTTTTGTAATTCCAAATACTTAAAATACGGTTAAAATGTATTATAATTAATTTATAATTAAAAAATATTCCCCTTCTTAAAAAAAAACTGGTCAAGTGCAAGGCGTACCCGCACAATTAATGTTCTGAAGTATCAGTTGTTTATAATATAGATTTGATAGATAGTCGGTGCTAAATTACCCATTATGGAGTAATTCACAATCACGGTGACGATAGTAAACAAAAACCAATTGCTTAACCTCCCCCCAATTAACATAGTGATCCAGCGAGAGGTCAGAATGAGGGCATATAGGCTACAAAAGTCAAACAACCCGAATCTCCATGGAGATATATTAGGAGGACATTTGGGGATAATTGACACTGTAGAAGATCCTCTATTGAAATGTCAGACTACATGAATAAAAAATTACTTTCAACAAATTAAATGAAATCCTTTGCTTGCCATATGCATAAGATACGGATGAGGTTCATCACATAAGGGTGAGCATTGACTGTTGACTAGATGGAATGCTGAGACATAAACAAATATAAAAGAACAGTATATTCTTTCGCCCAGAACCTGCGCTGGGCATCACCGAAATCTCAGTCGGAAGGGTGATTAAAGACTGGGTCAAGAGTAAACATGAAACCCACTGGAGGAACATTCAAGGAAATCGACATGAGAAAACACTCATTAAAGGTCCATGTGCAATACAAACTGAAGAAAGCTCACGAAGAATCCCAACTAGCACAATTAGTCGCGGGAACGTAGCAATGACTATTGTAGGCACTTTAAAGTGTTTTGGTACTAGTCAACGGCACGTAATAGGAACGTTCCTAATACGTGTTTATGACCAAAATGGGGAATATTTTTTGGTGATGATAACGTTCCAGCCACGTTCCTGGAACTTGTCTGGCTACGTTCCAATGACGTTGTTGCTCCGGAGCGGCGACGTGGCGGCGTAGACGCCGCAACTTTTAGAAAACTTTACTACACCCTACTCTTTCAAATCGATGTTGCCCCTTCTTTGTCTTGCAACCGATTTTATTATATTTATGTTTCATTCTTACATATGATTCTTGTTCTTGTTCATTTCCCTAACTCAGAAATTTAATAGAATATCAGAAGGTAATATTAGACAGCAAAACTTGTGCTACTTTCCAATGGTCTAAGGGTCACTATTAAAACGAATGCAATTTTACTGACAAACATAATGGTAAAACGTCCGAATCTAACCACGCACCTTTAACATTTGCAATTTTTAATGAAAATATTGTTTTTAAAACATGTAATATCATGCGAGAATATGACACACTAGATACCAAAACCTATTTTTGATTGTTCTTCGGAACTTAACATTACTTTTTATGTATTAATTTGTTGTATTTGGTGAAGAAATGGCGATAAATTAAATTTATTAGTCAATTGTGAAATTATGGTTCATGTGTTATAACAATGGCGTCGATAATTTTGGCCATCAACATGGCATATTTCAGAAAATGTGACTTTAAGGTCGTTTTCACCAAGAAATGCTACTTGAAAGTAATTGCTACTTGGCGATAGTGACGAAAACTGCAAATACGTAACTTTAAAGTTATATTTACCACAACTCTGCGAATGGAACTGTAGCATCACTTCAAAGTCGTAGCAAATTTATGACTACCACAAATTACCTCTTCAAAGTTGCCGCTGCCACTTCATGGTTACATTTTTCCCGATATTGATTCGGAACGTACGTGTTAGCCGTACGTTGAGGTCTAGACTGAACGCGTTCCTAGCTTTTGCTGTTTATCATTTACCTAACTTCACATTGAAAAACCTATCAGCTGTCGCAATTTACTTGCATGTAGCCATATATCAACGACTTAATAAACATAAACCTTGTCGGTATAATATACTATTACAGTGATAGATAACATAGAAGAAAAGGTAGGTGTAATAAAACTGTGTTGAAATATTAAATTTCGTTGCCTTATTTTGAACATAAAATGTTGCATAGCATAATATAGCAGCATATAATTCTAGTTTAGGTTAGGCAAACATATTACATAGGTTAGATTTGTTGTATTACAGATTACAGATTACAGTTGGGTTGTTCAGGCGTTTGACCTCTCCTCACCTCGACCTTTAAAGATCTTTTGTGATTACCCCATATCTATATGTTCCCATCCAATCCTAGGCTTCTAAAGAATCCTAGAATTTTCCTGGGGGCTAACTTTGACACTTTTGCAGGTGTCAGAATTACCTGTTCCAAGTGTTGTAGCCTTTGCCGGACTAGTACTTCGCATGTGCAAAGTATGTGTTCCGAAGTTTCGGTTGTCTTTTTACAGAATCGACAACTTTCGTCCTCAGCCTTGCCCATTTTTTTAAGATGGTATTTTAATGGGCAGTGACCCGTGAAAGACCTGTTAGTAGTCTTAATTCCTTTTTGCTGAGTTCAAGTAGCTCTTTAGCTCTCTTTTGCGAATAAGTAATGAACTTTTTCGCTTGTTTTGGTCCTGGAGTTGAGTTCCAGTAGGAGGATTTTTGTTCATCCTCCCATGTTCTTACCTCCTCCGTCGTGTTACTTCTTGCTATCCCACAAAACGGTTTTGGTCCGATGAATGACGATTTGGCGATTGTATTAACTTTATCTATGGTCAACATTGGGAACTAGATGGTGAAAGTTACTTCATGGTAAATTTCAGAGGTGATGTGCACTTTGTAGTAGCCGTAGACAGTTCTGTAGATAGCAGTAACGTCATTAACACCTATGAATATTGCTTACAAGTTCCACTACTTTAAAGAAATAGTGAAGGTTCCCAAAACGTCGTGGCAACTATTAAAGCTACTTGAAGGTAATTGCAACTTTGAAGTCACATTTCAGTGATGCGAGTTAGTCGCTGCTACTATAGTTTACCACCTTCAAGTTCTGAAAACCCGAAAGTCGTCCCACTGGTAACTACCACGTTCCCATGTACCACGAAAGCTACTTTAAAGTTGCATAACTATAAAGTAATCATTAGTTGTAGAAACTACGAGGCAGGGACTGTAGACTTGTCAAATGAAGTTATTTTTACACCAAAGTCGTAAATTTAGTCGCAATTACGTAATGGTTACTCATACGAAGTTCCTATCTCAGTTACTGTCACTTTGGTTCTAGTTGGGATAGGACGCAGTTAAGATTAATAACAGGACTTCTGATAGGACATTTTCTCTCAAAGGTTGATCACATTATATTTTGCTAAAGGCACTGGCCCTCAGAAGATATAGTAGACAAACACGAACAGACCCGGAGTTCTTCAGTACTAACTCAACCTTAGACCTATATCACCCGATTAGGGGTACATGGGTACCGGAGGGAGAGTACAATGAACCCAGGAGGCTACAGTGCCCTGGGAGTTTTCTACAGACGAGCCCTTAAATAAAAAAAACCTATTTAACTGGATGGGCTATGCATAGTGTCTATTTTACACAATATTTTATAATCTCGTAATTAACAAGGATAACTGCAATGCAACTACTTTAGTACTTTAATCAAACACTGATTCTCCAATCGAGAACTGATAATATAATTACCTTTGTGAGCATCTTAATTAATTCAAAAAGTATGTCGAGGCTAATGGAGTGTTGTTTGAAACACAAACATTGGACCATAAGTAAGTAAAGAATGAAATAAATATTTACTTACTTTTGGTTTTTTGAGCTATCCTTTATTTGTCAAAGACTTCCTTTGTGTGCTTCGGTATCCGGCCAGTCAGCAAATAACTGTTATAAGATATGCGCTTCATTATTTTTACGGTGTTTGGAGTCATCATAAAAATGTAATTAATAAGCATGATACAGTAGTAGTTAACTTTTAATTAACCTGACTACTGTGATTTACAATTAAAAATGTAAACACATTTTATAGCGAAACTTTGTGGTTGGTGCAAGATCGCAGATGACTTCCAAATAGAACATAGTAATCAAGGGTTTCACTTATTAACACGGCAGCCTATATAAAATAGTATTTGTTTAGACCATGGTATTAACAATAGGTTATTATCATTAGTAAAACAGCTAGATTGGCTTTGAACAGTGTCGATAGACCATCAATATGCAGTTTTATCGCTGTAAAATACGTTGCGCAGCTCCCACTGTCAATGTCATTTTATTTCTCGAAATATTCTCGACAAATAACACTCGAGATTTTAAACCATATCTATGAATTCTGTTTGACTTATGATACATAACGTATTATAATTCGTGTAAATTGGACTGTTAACAAAAGTTATAGTCCTGAGGCTACCTACCACATGAGAAAAACGCGCGAGTCGCAACACGCACCTTTTCATGGAAGAGTGGGAGTTTTAACTTTAGACCCATTTTATACTAGGCAAATTTTGCAAGGTAAAAGGCATAGGCTGTCAGTGGACATCGAAAAAGTCGAAGAACAAAACACGAATCTTAACAACTTAAAAGTTGTGAAAATATGTTCTTATAATGATTTTTTTTTGTGCACGGAGGAGGGCTGCAGAAAAGATGTGTCGGTGGTAAAAAAATTTTTTGGGTTGTGAAAAAAGGTAATTTTCAAATAGCTGCCAAAAGTTTCTTTGTGGTCAGATTGACTTGAAATTATGACTGCATATCAAGTACTCCCCAAAGATCTTAAAACCAAATTTGACGCACGTTGGAGCCCTTTGTTGTGGTCCGACAACCCTTTGAAGTGTAAGAAAGTTTACCCTAAATATCTATTATCCAAGACTCACTGTAGTAACCGGAGCAGTGTACATGTTGGATTCTATGAAAGGGAAAGGCAATTCTTTCAAATTTTTTTACACTTTTGCCACTATTGTATAATTAGTTAAGAAAAAGATAAAATCGTTATCAAGACTCAAATGATAATTTTACTGTTTCATGTTGATTTTTAGTACATTATTGTTGCACTAATATTTAGATCCTCCATGTTAGTTCTGATTGATAAGTTGCTTGACCTTCACACATTGCTTTGTCTAGGAGAGCAAAAAGAATTAATCATTAGTAAGTCTAACATATAAGAAGAGGCCACAAATCCGATTCTTGAGGCACTCTATAATCCAAAGTAAATTTAGATTTATTATTATTAGATAAATTAGATTTGGACAGTTAAAATAATCTTATGCTACAGGAAACAAGTTTTTTCTATTAGAAACATATATTTAATTTCTTGTAACTTTGCTATCTGATCAATGTACCTCCATAAATTAGTTGTTAAGTTTCAAGCAACAAAAAAAGTGAAATAAACAGATCATTTGTAGTGTGATTTGATTCGTTTCATCTCGCTAAATCTTGCCTAATGAGCGAAGAGAATTTTGACACATTTGTTGTCGTTTTTTATATATTATAAATATTCAAATCAATTGTGAAACTTGAACCGTGGGAAAGCATAATGTTACTTTCGCACTTTCAGTTTCCTAAAACAGTTCCTAAATCATCAACGATAATCTTGTCGCCAATTAAAATTTCATTTGTAACCATTTACAATCATATTTATTACGTTTTCATTTAAAGAACTATTCTTCACAGTTACATTACCTTCACTAGTGGACAGTTGAGTCGGTTGGTTGTTTATGTGAGAATCTCAAGAACTCGACGGGTTGTGATTCTTACGTAGTCGTTATAAGTATGCCGTTTCGTAGCGTGGGATCCACAAGAGAACTTGAGAATGAAGGCCAATTGTCCAGGACCAACACACATCTGGGATAATAATTAAATCGTTATTAATATTTTATATAAGAAGTTTATTATTTTTAACTAGCTGTACAGTTTTAATAAACATCTACGCACGAAGCTACATTAGTTAATATGCATTAGGGCACATGATGATGAAGAAGAATTGTATAGAATAAATATTGTTATATAATAAATGCGATGGATATTTTTTTACGCACTGAGATAAGTGACAGGTGATGTAAATGTATGTAACTTGTCGGTTGTAATAATTACAAAGTGCTGCCGATTTCAGATTGTAACAAAAATTCACACTGTCACTGATAGTAGGCTAGAACCACCTTTAAATAAAATATGCATTCACTCCCTCAGTTCCTGCGGAAAATAGCAGCTTCGCATGTCCCGAAACAATTCACGTGTACCTTGAAATTATTTCCTTGGCCGTTTTCTAGAAAATTCCTTTTCTTTTATAGTTTCTTTTAAAAATTAATGTTTTGTATTGATAAACTCATTTTGGACATAGTATTATAAGAATCAATATACGGTGAAAATGATATTCTACTCTCTAAAGTCATCCCACTACACAAAAAAGACTCACTAAATGATGTTGGAAATTACAGATCGATCTCAATTTTCCCTCTTTTTTCGAAAATCCTCGAAACTTTATTAAAAATGCAGTTGACTTCTTACTTTGAGTCATACAATCTATTTAGTCCAAGCCAATTTTAGAGCTAAATCGTCCACAGCATTAGCCATAAATAAGCTAACTGAAATAATAAGTAATGGTTTCGAATCAGGTGAACATGTGCACGCTCAGTTTCTGGACCTTTCGAAGGCTTTCGATTGTGCCTCACATCACATTTTAATTAATAAATTACGTTTTTATAACTTCCATACAAATGGTATAAAATTAATTCAATCATATCTGACTAACAGATACATGCCAAAATACAAACTCTAACTTGCTGGACATGGAATATGGAGTATCACAAGGTTCTGTATTGGGGTCAATCCTATTCTTAATTTATATTAATAATTTGAGTGACAAAACTTCTTCACATTTCGTGTTATTTGCAGATGACACAACCATTATTCAGTCACACCATAATGTCGATACTACACATACAAATATGAATGAGATGCTGCCGGAAGCCCAAGAATGGTTCACAGCAAATCAGCTGAGTTTAAATAAGTCCAAAACTGAGTCAATGGCCTTTAGTTTATGAAATGTAGTCGAGTTAGGTAACAAAGACAGTATCAAATTTCTTGTGGTATACTTGAACAGAAAACTGTCGTGGGAACAACATACACATTTTGTCTGCAAGAAAATTTTACGAAATCTTGTAAATGACGTTTCTCAAAAAACATTAATTACAGCTTATCATGGCCTTATCCATTCGTCATTATCATATACCATTTTAATTTGGGGACATTCTACTCACAGTGCTAATGTTTTTGGTTTACAGAGAAAGGCCATATGGATCCAATCCGGTCTAAACCATAGAGACGATTGCAAACAAGCTTTTAAACACTTTACCCAGCGTATATATCCTGCAATGCCTAAGGTATATTAAAGAACACGAATCAGACTTTACATTACATAATGAAGTGCATAGATATGATACGAGAAATAACAACAATATTTATCCTAACTTCTTAAGACTTTCCAAATCTTGTAATGGAATAAACTACCATGCTATAAGGTTTAAATGATTATTGTTATTATTATACCATGTTAGAAGCTGGATCCCTAGAATGATATGTGAAAAACAGTTTTGGGAAGGAAATTGTGTTTCAAGTCAAAACAAAAATACAAAGTTTATTTTTACCACACATTTTAAAGCCTTAACTGATTGAGATCTGTGACCCTCTTGATACCACATGAATACCATCTTGCGATATATAAGTTTTAACATTATTATCTAATGATAGAAATTGCATTGGAATTCTATATATGCTTGACGTTGTAGGTACTCACAAGCAATTCTCAATAACTTTTTTGAATATTCTGGATGTGTTTTTTTACGCTTGTAACGGCTCTCAGTCTGTTTAAAATTAGCATGACCGGATTCCATCATATGTTCGCTATAGAAACCGAGCCTTCGAGAATATCGTTCACAAAAATCTGTCACTTGAAAGAAAATTGTATGAGCTTTTGGAGTTACACTAATCTCTAAATCAAGATAGCTGGCTCGGATAATGGCAATATACTCAATGCGTTGAAATCCAGAACAACAGCAAAACAAGAATCTACTACATTTTTAAAGTCTCTGAATCTTAACACCCAGACATATTTCAAAACAACCTATCTGACAAATGCTCTCCAGAATGTGTACTTTATTTAGTAAAGTATCTTAATCTCTACTTTAAAACGCTTGAGATCATTTTTTTTTATTTAGAAGGTAAATCATTGTAAGCTTTCAAGGCCAAGTATCTCGGACCAAAGTAGTGGTATCTTGAGTGCTAAGCTGTCTCATGTGTCATATGGGTGATAACTATTTATTGTGCTTGTGCTTAATGCAATTTTCGCAATTAATAATAAATTTAACAAGAAAATACATGGTAGTGTCAATATTACCAATTTTCTAAACAAGTCCCTGTAGCTACCTCGCTTCCATCCAACAATACATCTAACTACTGTTTTTTGCAATATAAAGATCGTGTTACTATCACTTGCAGTTCGCCAGGCAATAATGGCATAGGATACTAGTTAGTGAAAGCATAGTAGTACGTGACCAATACTGACCGGTCAACCATGTCTCGCAACTGATTAATGTAGTAACATACTGATGCAATTCTTTTACAGGGGCTTTCTATGTGTGAAGACCACGAACAGTTATCTGAAATAAGTAAACCAAGAAACTTAAGAATTTGTCCTTGTTCAATCGTGCCATTTTTTGTTTTTATTAAAAGACATTCCTCGTATGTTGCTTTCAACTTCAACTAAATCATAAATATAAGGATTTATTATTCTTCAAAATAAGTTTGTTTTCAGTAAACCATTGGTGGGCTTGTAAAAGTGTTTCATTAGCTTTATTTATTATTTTCTGATCAGATATAAGGAAAGATGAATCATCAGCAAATAATGTCGCGTCAGTTAGAAAGTCATTTACAAAAATTATATGTAGTAAGGGTTCCAAAACTGATCCTTGGGGACTCCACTTGAGGTTGATAGACTATTAGATTTAACATTATTAACTTTTACATAGTGAGTTCTATCACTGAAGTAACTTATGCACCAGTTAAGTGGTTGACTTCTTACACCATACCTCTCCACTTTTCTCAGTAAGTCTAGAATGGCAAACCAGATCGAAAGCCTTCCTTAGATCCAGAAGGATAGCTATGCTTTTTTTATTAGCATCTAGGTTCTCATATAAGTTGTTTAAAAATTATGACAAAACGTGCTTCAGTAAATTGTTGCATATCGCACGAGAAAAAAGATTGAGCACGCTGCCCTAGGCGGAGTTCTTTCGAGTGCGATATGGATAATCCACTCGAGTTGTACAGTATGCTTTTCTACGACCAGCTTAAGAAAAAACTACAAAATTTTAAAATATTTGTTAAACATTAACACACACACACTGTACTTAATATATACGAACTGACTTTGAGTGCTTACGCAGTAACTTGAATTTTTAAAACGAATAGTGGGCTATGTACTTAATACACGAATTGTGATTGGTCGATTTCATATCCATCCTAGAGAGGATATGAAATACATCCGTTCAGATAACTGAAATGGCCTACTTATCCATTATACAGACTGTGCAGAAAACAGCAAGAAAAGATACAGGGTGTCAGATTTATATTTTCTTTTCTATTTTTTGTAATATCTCTATCTCTTGACGGATCTTCTCCAAATTTGGCATTTTTTTAAAGCTAAGAAACATTAATTTATGTATCACATCACGCTAGCCCATAGAGGGCGCCTTATGAGATATACCTGATCATAAATACTTTATCTCATTTTACGAAGCGTTGTAGCACTTTTGACTAGAAAATCTCATGCAGTAATCATTTTTACCTAAAAAAGGTACCTACACTTGATTAAACTTAATAATTCCAACCGTTTTCTAGGAAATTGCCAAAAGATTTCAAGAATTCTTTGAAAACAAATTCAATTTGAAAAGAACAAATTGTATTTATTGAAAAAATTAAACAATGCAAGTAAAAACTAAAGAGTGACAACTGCGCAGACTCATTGACAACTATTTCCTGCAACTTAGAGACAATTTTCCATGTGGCCTCCATCTACTTCTTTGCATTTTCTAAAACCCTGTACCTTTTTCCACAGCAATAATTTACTAAAGCATATTTAACTATATTCTCATATTATCTCCCTCATATTATCCACCCTATATAACCCCCTTTTGGACAGCCCAGGTTTTGGATTCGGCGAAGGTTGTCTAGTATGTGTGGTGTGTTTATGTGTTTTGTAGAAGTGAGCTGAAAATATATGGGTTACCAGTCCCAACTAGCACCAAAGTGACAGTAACTGAGATAGGAACTTCGTATGAATAACCATTACGTAATTGCGACTAAATTTACGACTTTGGTGTAAAAATAACTTCATTTGACAAGTCTACAGTCCCAGCCTCGTAGTTTCTACCACTAATGATTATTTTATAGTTATGCAACTTCTATGTAGCTTTCGTGGTATATGGGAACGTGGTAGTTACCAGTGGGACGACTTTCGGGTTTTCAGTACTTGAAGGTGGTAAACTATAGTAGCAGCGACTAACTCGAATCACTGAAATGTGACTTCAAAGTTGCAATCACCTTCAAGTAGCTTTAATAGTTGCCGCGACGTTCTGGGAACATTCACTATTTCTTTAAAGTAGTGGAACTTGTAAGTAATATTCATAGGTGTTAATGACGTTACTGCCACCTACAGAAATGTGTACGGCTACTACAAAGTGCACATCACCTCTGAAATTTACCATGAAGTAAATTTCCCCATCTAGTTCCCAATGTTGACCATAGATAAAGTTAATGCAACAAACCTAACCTAAATAACATGTTTGCCTAACCTAGACTAGAATTATAGGCTGCTATATTCATGCTATGCAACATTTCATGTTCAAAATAAGGCAACAAAATTTAATATTTCAACACAGTTTTATTACACCTACCTTTTCTTCTATGTTATCTATCACTGTAATAGTATATTATACCAACAAGGTTTATGTTTATTAAGTCGTTGATATATGGCTGCATACAAGTAAATTTCGACAGCTGATAGGTTTTTCAATGTGAAATTAGGTAAATGCAGCAAAAGCTAGGAGCGCGTTCAGTCTAGACCTCAACGTACGGCTAACACGTACGTTCCGAATCAATATCGGGAAAAATGTAACCATGAAGTAGCAGCGGCAACTTTGAAGAGGTAATTTGTGGTAGTCACAACTTTGCTACGACTTTAAAGTGATGCTACAGTTCCATTCGCAGATTTGTGGTAAATATAACTTTTAAAGTTACGTATTCGCAGTTTTCGTCACTATCGCCAAGTAGCAATTACTTTCAAGTAGCATTTCTTGGTGAAAACGACCTTAAAGTCATATTTTCTGAAATACGCCATGTTGATGGCCATAATTATCGACGCCATTGTTATAACACATGAACCAAAATTTCACAATTGACTAATAAATTTAATTTATCGCAATTTCTTCACCAAATACAACAAATAAATACATAAAAAGTAGTGTTAAGTTCCGAAGAACAATAAAAAATAGGTTTCGGCATCTAGTGTGTCATATTCTCGCATGACATTACATATTTTAAAAACAATATTTTCATTAAAAAATGCAAATTTTAAAGGCGCGTGGTTAGATTCGGACGTTTTATCATTATGTTTATCAGTAAAATTGCATTTGTTTTAATTGTAACCCTCAGACCATTGGAAAATAGCACAAGTTTTGCTGTCTAATATTACCTTCTGATATTCTATTAAATTTCTTAGTTAGGGAAATGAACAGGAACAAGAATCATATTTAAGAATGAAACATAAATATAATAAAATCGGTTGCAAGACAAAGAAGGGGCAACATCGATTTGAAAGAGTAGGGAGTGGTAAAGTTTTCTGAAAGTTGCGGCGTGTACGCCGCCACGTCGCCGCTCCGGAGCAACAACGTCATTGGAACGTAGCCAGACAAGTTCCAGGAACGTGGTTGGAACGTTATCGTCACAAAAAAATATTTCCCATTTTGGTCATAAACACGTATTAGGAACGTTCCTATTATGTGCCTGTGACTAGTACCAAAACACTTTAAAGTGCCTACAATAGTCATTGGTACGTTCCCACCACTAATTGTGCTAGTTGGGGTGCAGCTGAGTTAACGTTTTCATGTTAGGGGTAGTTAGTAACAATGGTGTTAACGTCTTTACAGAATTTTATTTTATCAATTTTTTTATACTAAGAAGAACAAGTCATAAAGTTTAATCTCATGCTTCATTAGAACATTTAGGTATCAAGAAAAAGGTTTTCAAGGTTGACTCGAAAGACATGTTCTATGAATTCATTAATTATTACACTCGATTAATATTAAAAGTTTGGGTAGCTGGACACTGGTTTTTTCAGCCATACATCATATTTTCTCATCACATAATGTGATTTAATATTTATTTATTCTTATTACGTAACATTTCAATTTAAATAAATTCGAGCTAAAGCTAACGAGCTAAAGGTTTGACATCCGCGTATTACAAATTAATCATTCTTCAATTGTCAATAGCACAAACTAAGAATAGAAGTATTATTTTAGCAACGAAATACAATAATACTGTTATACAGCGAGTGGGCAGTTTTTAATCCAATCGAAACAGTTTTATCCATTCAACCTTCTTCTCGAACATCTCAAATCGATTGCTCTGCCTCTTTCTTTATGTAAAAGAAATTGTATGTAAATAAGTTTCATTATAATATAAATTATATTTTTATAACGTTTATATTACCAGTGAATCAATATAGTTTTTGTAAGAGCCTCAGTCTTCGGCACAGGAATGCTTTCATCGAATATTTTATAAAAACAAAGCGTGGTCAATTGGAGATTCAAGTGGAAAATTGAAAATCCACCATGAACTTAAACTTATCATATATTCGAGTTGAAACCTTGTACCTCGAAAGGGCAAGATTAGTTACTGTTAGGTTAATGCAACATGTGAAAAAAATGAAGTCAAATACGTTTTAGGGACCATATGTAATTAGTAAAATGGATGAAAACCACTACGTAGTAGCGGTCCTGTTTGATCTCACTAAGGTGTTTGATAGCATAGACAAAAAATTTGTATGTGAAAAAATGTATGATATGGGTTTACGTGGAACTATAAATAAGTGGATAAAATCTTTTTTATCGCAAAGAGAAATAATTGTCAAGATGAAAGATATGTACCATATAAATATTGGAACTCCCCAGGGGTGCGTATTGGGACCATTAATTTTTCTATTATTCGTAAACGATCTTTCTAATTATATAACTCATGGGAAAGTTTTTATGTATGCGGATGACACTACGATTCTAGTGTCTGATACAAATCCTGTAATTCTTAGGAAAAAAATTAATGAACTCCTAAAAGAATTCAGCGACTGGTGTGATAAAAATCGTTTAATTATTAACTATTCTAAAACAGTTTGCATTGAATTTTTAAAACCCGGCACAGAATTTCGGCAACAATTACACATTTTTATTTAATAATCATGTTATCAAAACTGCAAACTCAGCCTGTTTCTGGGTATAACCCTAGATAGTAATTTAAATTGGAGTTACCACATCGAAATACTATCTGCAAAACTAAATAAAAGCTTTTATGTAGTAAGCTCCCTAAAAAACTCTTTACATAGTCATGTTCTTCTAAACGTATGCTACGCCTTCGTTTATTCTTCTATTGCATACAACATTTTAATGTGGGGTCATTGCAGTGATATTGGCAGGATATTCATGCTTCAGAAAAAGATGCTTCGACTTATATTTAATGTTGGGTGTAATCAGTCATGCTGTGAAGTATTTAAAAAGCACAGGATTCTTACTATGACATCTATATGTCTGCTAAAACAATTGACATATGTTCATGCAAATAAAAACAAATTTATGCATAATGGAGATTTTCGCATTTATCCCACTAGAGGAAGAAATTTAATTTATTTAAGTAAAACTAAACATGAGTTTTATAAAAAATCACCTATTAACTCTGGTTGTCGTGGTTGTCGGTCTTTCAAAAGAAATAAAAGATCGCGTATCTGTACCCAGCTTTATAAACTGTTAAAAAAAAACTGAATTCATACTTTCTTTACAGACGAAACTCACCTGACTTCTCGACTAATAATTGAAATGTATGTTAACTGCTTTTATTCTGTATATCCATTTTATCATACTATGTTTTTATTGTATCATTCTCTGTTTTGTGGTACTTTGTACATTAATGTAATTACACTTTTAATTTATGTTTTTTTCTCTTTAAGTCATTGATCTGGCACTCTATTGATATGCCTTATCTATAATTATGTATTGTAGTTAAAGGACCAATAAAGGTATTCATTTATTTATTATTTATGTAATAATTAAACAAACAGTTAATAGAGTTTTGTGTTTAGGAATTTCAAAAAATTGTGTTTAATTTATCTTCATTAGTATGAGAAACCATATTTAATAATAAATATTCACAAAGAAAACAGTAATTAGGTACAATAATACAGTTCTACTAAGACACCAATAAATAAAATGGGATTGAAATTGAGAAATGTCATAACTATTATTCCAAAGGTCACTTTAATTGTATTTAATTTATAAGGTATAAGAGTTATTATACTCACTAGATTTCAAATATTTTTAATTATAATCTAACCTAATAACAAAACAATTATATGAAAAATTCTTTAAATATTTTCTTCTAAAATTGGTAAATTAAATACAGATTGTCCCACTTAAAGGACTGAAATGTTGAAGAGATTACAATTATTCAATATTGGCAAATGCCAACATTTGGATTCAAATGTCTCAAAAACGGTTAGTTTTATGATATTTCTTTTTAGAACATAATCTGCTTAGAAATGCATTTTCTTTCACATAAGCCCCAGTTTAAAGTTTATCCCATCGATATATTTCTTTAGAGCACAGCGCCATCTATATACTGATATATTAAAAAAAAACAATTATATTCAAACATTAAACTCTCTTTATGCTCTACAAATTGGCTTTTACAGAATTAAAATATATATTCGTTTAGAATATATCCGGCCTGGGAGTTTTGATTGGGACACCCTGTATACCATGTTTAAAAATATCGGTGCGGTACTTTTTGTGACAATATTATGGAATAAATATTTTTATGGAATTCCAAAAAGTATACAACTGCCTTCACCGATTTATGGTTGTCGATCCTATAGATGGAGTCATCTTACAAGCTCGACCTCAGCAAACTCAACGCTTGCATTTATTAGCTTTCACTAATAAACCAATGTCTGGGTGTCTGGGAGAAATACAGTGGTAAATACAGTTGCTAAGAGTTGGCTGTCAATGTACAATAAATTGCCGGCATGACAATCGTACTTGACGATCAACAGATTCAATAAGGATATCAAAGAGTTTCTCGAACCTAAGTAGAGAAACTCAGGATACGTCAAGAACTTATATACATGTGGGATAATATAAAGATATTTTTGTCAGTCAACTAATTTCTCCACGCAGACAAATGAGAGTGAGAATTCGATCAGTATATTGTTGCTTTATTGCATATATATTCTTCTTGCGAATAAAATGAATTTACGAAATAAGTTGGATAGGTTGTACTGATAGAGTACTAAAATTTACTAGTGAGGCAGTGGTCACTGCTTTAACTAATGAGTGTTCCAGAAAAATTCCCAGGAGCCAAAATTAGGTTTTGTAGCGTGGAAGATAATAAAATGATAACCTCAAACCGAAGAATCAAGGCCAACATTTTTCATGAAAAGAAGCGCAGCTTATACACTTACTTTAACGTGAATAGAAAAACTCGCTATGTAGGTGGATAGCGTGTATCATATAGTTCCAATTAAACTAGAGATTTAAAATTTTGTATACATATATAAGTCCGGTGACAATGCAATATAGTATATCTAATATCATTCTAAATTTAGTATGGTGTTCGCCTCAAGATGGAGGATTATCGTTTTCTTCACAATTCACTTAATAAAAAAACTTTCTTTAACCACTACTATACTACTATACTTCTTAAAGCTATTTGGTACACACTTAGCACAATTGACAAGGAAGACCCCTATTATAGTTTCATTGAAAAATATACAGAGTGGCCATCCTAAGAAATAATTCAACCATGGTGGAAAATAAAGGCATTTACGCAAGCCTTCCATATTTGGCACCTTTTATTTAATATTGAATTTTTGCTATCGGATGACCACTCTATATATTTTTTTGACCAAAAGTTATTAGGTTTTCTCTTTAATGAACGTACAGAAAAAAGTTTTCAACAAAATTTGTAGCTCGTCTCTCTACAAAAAAGGTCCTTACAAATTTTTGTCTTACTTAAGCCGTTTAGGTAAAAAATCCGGTTTTCCACTTATAGTTTTGAGCCGCTCAAAAATGCGCGAAAATGAAAATTCATCGATCGATCATTCTTACTATTCAGAGCCGCTAAAAAAATGAGAACAACATAAAATGTAGATAGAAGTCTCAGCTTTAATGTGGAACTAATCACAAAATTCATAAAATATTTTATCATAGAGAAAATAGTGTTAGGAGATGGCTTAGTAAACTTTATACAGTTGATTATTCATATCTTTGAGACTTATGCATCCTGTCTATTTCTCCTGTAACAATTGATGCTTTTTCACTGCATGGATTCGATTCCACGTACTTTAGCCTATATTTTGTGAAAATTTCATTGAAGAATGTTAAGAAACAAATAAGTTGTATATATTACTCTATGCTTGTGCATTTTCTGAACGTGTATGAATAATGGAGACAAATTAAAAAAGTACTGCATGCATTTAAAAAACTTTTAAGTCATTCGAAAGAGTATGTTTTATTGTACCCATAATCCAAAAATGAAGACTGTGCTATTGTTATTAATTAAGGTATAGCGAATTCAACTCCAAAATTTGAAGGTGATTGATGGATGAGAAATATACCCTCTACTTTGATCTCAAGGCATATTTTTCCAACAAAAGTAATTGCAACAAAATGTTAATTGAATTAATATAACATCATATAAGAATATATAAGCAAAATGAATTATCATTCTAACGACTCCCGGCAAAGATATGAATAAATCTGTGGATCAACTGTACAAAGTTACTAAGCCACCTTCTGACACCTTTTCTCTATGATAAATTTTTTAATGAATTTTGTGATTAGCTCCACATTAAAGCTGAGACTTTTCTCTACATTTTATGTTATTTTCATTTTTTTAGGGGCTCTGAATAGTAAGAATTATCGATCGATGAGCCCGGTCGTACGAAACTCCCGGAGAATTCTAATTTTTCTCATTTCGAAGCGGCCTAAAGTTAAAACTATAAGCGGAAAACCCGATTTATCTTCTAAACGGCTTAAGTAAGACAAATTTGTAATGACCTTTTTTGTAGAGAAAGAGACGAGCTACAGCTCTTGTTCCCCTTTTCTCTATCAAAATCAAAAAGTTTTTCCAAATTTTTTTGAATTGTCCCGGATTTTGAAATGCAAAGAATGCATCATCTCATTTTCAAGGTTATTACCTACTTAAATCCCAGAGACGATCTTTTTATTAATTTTTGTTACCCTAAATGGCTAATTTGCATCTACTGTTTTTTGAAAAAAACAGTTTTTTTTTCTGTATTTGTTTATATTATTACATGTATAGTTTCGGTATCATTTCTTTCAAATTGATTATAACAAAATCACTGGTAATAGATATTTAGTACATTCACTAAAACTGATATCAATTTTAAGTATAAAAATAATACTTTCAATGATGGGAATCCAAGTTAGAAGGCTCAGGTGAAAGTCAACAACTCGACAAGTAGATAAATGTAATTTAAAGTTTCACAAAGAACAAAAAATAATAATTATAAAAGCAACATTCGAATATTTTGAAATTTACTGCTATATTTAAAGTCATGACAATAAGATTATCCAAAATAAAAAATTAAAGCCATGATACTGCAAAAATGAAAATATTTTACTCTTTCAGTGTTAAGAAATAATAATGTCTCGAATATATGGTATTATCTCACAAGCGCTTTCTTACTTGCAAATGTCACATCATTTTTTTTCCCTCAGATTATTGGCCTTACAAACAAAGTGTTTTGGCCACGAACATATAACTATCTACGATGAGACAAAAATAAACCGGATTAGAGGATATAAAAAATTACACTGTATACGTAACCCAACCGAGACCTAATTATGTATTATAAATTTAATAAAAACAGAAAATTACTTAAAATAACAGCTCTAGCAAATTTTGCAAGTTAAAAAATAATAATAAAATAAGATTTAAAAAAATTATAAAAATCCCTTGCGCTACTTATTTGTAAGAAAGGAAGGTTTGTAAGGAATTCAAACAAGGAGGACTCACTTAATAAGACAAACACAGATGGGCCACGGTTGGAAGGACTTAATAAACAAAGGGAATAAAACAAGGGTTTTGGATAAGATACCTAAATGTCAATGTTGGCGTCAAAAAAGAAAGAGACAAGTTTCTTCATTAAACCATGATTTTTTAGAAAAAATATGGTAATCATATGGCTGAAATAAAATCATTATCATGCAGGAATTTAAGAAAATGTTTTGGTTTAATTTCTGTTAATGGACAATTAAATAATATAATTAATATCACTGATTGCGCCACAGGGGCAGTATGGATCTTCACGTACTCCAATTTTATATAGGTGAGCGGGAAATTTACCATGATTGAGTTTAATTCCACTTATGGCAGATATGGTTTTTCTACTAAGGTGACAATTATGATACCATTGTGACGTAAGAATATTTGGGTGAATGTGAAATAGTAGGTATTAGTTTGTACACCATAAACGTCACATCTGAATACCATTGCACCCGAAACAAAGTTTCTGCCACACTGAGGCCTATATATGAATATAATTCATAAACTAAGTTAACAGTCCTTAATACTTCGAAGTTCTTTGAAGAATTTAATTGCTTCAGACACTTCGACACTTTAAAAATTAAAAAAATGTTCATCATAACCATAACATAACTTTTATCTTCTGATATAAGATGCATGGCTTTCACAATTTTATTTTATTCATCAGAGTTGAATGTTGTGATGTTATTCTGTATGTTTTTCTATTAAACTATTAAAAAAGGAAAGAAGTGAAATTAATATCAATATATAATCCATCAAAATAATTAATGAAAGTGTTGTATATACATATAATTTCTGGTAACTCATACTACATGATAGCATATGCATGTCAAATACTGTATAAATTATTAAGCAGCGTCTTTTAAATTGACTAGCTCCCACCATTAATTACTTGAAGTATGGAAGCAACAGGTTCTGCAAGATATTGTAATTATCAATTGCCAGCTTCGTGCATATAATATACACCAAAACCTGTTCAGCTGAAAAATGAACATCACGACAAATATCCATTCATAAATGGCTAGTATTAAATTTTATTAAGAAATTTTATTTCATTCATTAGTTAGACTGTTCGGTTGCGTAGCAAGTTATATTCAATAGTTAATTAAATAATTTATACATATAAATGCATAACTGTCTTAATGAGAAAGTTTAGTACCCTGTTACGCAAATTACAGAAGTAAGCGTTACCGATTTTATGTATTTGAGACAACGGTTTATTGTCAAGCCGTTCTTCAAACAATTTCTGCAGCATTATGTTGACATAAACTTGGCTAGTTGCAACAAGTTTCCGTTAGCTCAAATTGTATACCAAGAAATCGGATGATATTTCATTACAATTATGTGTTGAACTTTATAAATTAGGACATGTATATAAATACAACGATTAAAAAGTACAATCCTTCTTTTTCCTTAAATACTGTGTCAGTTTATACTGGTCACCATAATCGTATTAACAGCATTTCTAATATGTGATGGTGTCGATTGTCCCAATCATCCCAGGATGCTCTTCTTCTGTCAGGGGTCCTTCATTCCCCGCATTATCAGATGGAAAACGTACTTTTCTACTCATGTGTTCAAATTGTTGATGAAACCAAAAGTGTACAATCAATAAGTTGTTTTATCTGGTACTTTCTATGCGTATGACATTAGTTCATTGGCCAAAATTTTTCAAATTTTTTCAAAAAGATCCAGAGAAAAGGCTTCAAACAGAAAGTTATCTTCATCTTTATTTGTCAATACATTTGGTATCTATTTTAAAAGATAAAACAGTTTTTCGCTTGCTATACGTACTCCGGCAAATTCTGAGATTTTATCGACATTTTTCTACACTTATTGAAATTATGTATTTGTAACAACACGTTTTGTTGACAAATATGTGGCGATAATACAGTAAGACATCAATTCAATGTTCCCGTTTTAGCATACTTCTATTAGCTTCACCTGTAACATTGTAATGAAATCTTACAGCTCACTTTTCACCCCTTTCTAAGTGTCGCATTGACTTGAAATTTGGCATGTGTACATGTGTATATAGTTCACATTTACTTTTAAGTTAGAGCAAGTGAAACAAAACAAATAATTGTTTTCTTATTTTAACTACTGTTTGTTCAATAGTCGCCGAGAACGAGAAACATCGTCCGCGAAAACAGATATTTTTAAAGTTGTTCAAAATTCGATTACTAACACAATAATAGGAATTTTTTTCTCTACGAGCAATATAAAAGGTTTTAAATGTACCAATCAAATTCAATATACTCTTCATTTTCGTGTTTGTGAATGGTATAATAAGTGAGATATTACATATTCTCTAGGGCTATTTCTGCCTTTTTTGTTTTAATGTGGCTACCAAAGCCAGCTGGAAAATGGAAATTTCTAGGTGCTTTTAATATGTCATTGCGAGACTTCAGAGGACCAAATTCTGATATTCTCAGAAAGCTCGGAAAGTTGTTAACGTTTCTGGTTTCTGTATCCAACCATTTATGTTCACCCATTATAGTGTTGATTGATTGATTGATTGACTGATTGATTGATTTGGTCAGACCGTCGGACCGGCTGCATACGCTGGGTTGGATATGGGGCATGCTTGTTGTCAGCAGCGAGAGCCACATGACGCATGGGGTGAAAATATAGGATGGAAAGTGTAGGTGTTTCTGAGATGCTTCTTTTAAGTTTCCATGCTTCTTTTTCCGTCTCTCATCATCGGATAGGAAATGTAGGCGTTTGCAAGATGCTTCTCTTTAATTTTCATGCTTCTTTTAAGTTTCCGTCTATCATCTCCGTATTTATTCTTCTTATAAGTTTTCTGTTTCTTCTGTTTCTGAATCTAGCAATGTACACCTCCATCTGCTAGCTTTCGTTCACTTCGTTTGTCAAGATATAGGCACATACATTTGCTCGCTGCAGGGAGCTTTTATTTATTAACTGTTTCACAGGTAAATATCCATTTACGGTGGAAGCGCAAGGGAGTGTCCTGTCTTACGGTAAAAAAGAGCCCTTTATGGTGGTTCTGAGAAAGAGGTCCGAGAGAATAATTTGTACACTGGTTTGATTTGTAGTAATTGGTTTTAACTTATTAATTAGTTTCAATTCTGCCCCACATTCAGCACAGGTTCATTTTTGAGATTAATAAGAGACTGTTCAAAATATTATGTTTTGAATCAATAGATTGAGTTGATAGAAACCAAGTTGGTAAAGTTAGTAAAGTAATCAGAAAGAATATAATAAAATGAAATAACATAAAATAAAATAACATAGCTTATCTCTCTGTAGCATCTGGTCCTGAGGTTGCCGTTTCATTTTCTCTCCCTTCTTGGGTTGACCTCGTCCACTTAAAAAACTCCTCCTGCACACAATTACTTTAAGTCACAACACAGTCGGTATGTCTATATTGCTTTGTAAACACATGTGTCTCATTTTGACACTATTAATTGCCCAGCCGTCTCTATCGCCATAAACCACTTAAAAAGGGTCTTTAAGACGACCATCTTGGGTGTAGGCAGATACACCGCACCTGCACTTGTCTGCTTTATTTGATACTATTCAAAAATATCTTACAGTAATTTTCAGTTTTTAATTTGTTGCGTGCTTTGTTTTTTTATTATTACACTTCACTTTACGCAGAATTGTTTTAGTCTACCGATGGCTTGAATTCTCTCTGGTTTAATGGAGTTTTAACCGATCTTTTTGCGATTTTTCGAGAGCGTCACACACAACACGTCTGTCTTCAACGAAGATAAACAGACCAATCATGTTCACCCAATATTGTGTTGATGAAAAGGTTGATATTAAAACATTAGAAGGCATTCTTTCTAGAAACCTGGAAAATTTCATTATAGTAATAACCTCCACCGGCTCAAATCATACGTATAAAAGTCGGTAAACCGGCCAATTTAGTGTTATCTTTTCTTCTTTGATCTGCCTATATCGAACATGCACCACGTATATATTTAAGACTATGTTACGGTTACTGAACACTATTATAAAGAATTAACATAATTTTTAAGTACATACTCTATAGACCGTAACCATGCATTACAAAGCAACCAACGAACCCAACAAAATTTCACATTTTTTTATTTATTTATACGTTTAACATGTAATAACTTGTTCTATTCAATTTCTAAAATTGCTTTGTAATGTTAACACAAATAATAATCATATTTTATAATTAGTTGAATCAGAACATAATAATTACGGCAATATTAGCAAATATTGTATTGTTTGTCAATACGGATTGTTTCTAATTAAAGAAAAAAATGATAAACCAGAACTACGGAACAAAATACCAACATATTGATTTCGATATACTTAACGTCCTTTTCGCCAATAAAGTAGTCATAATCGGGAGAACTAATGATCTTTCGATTTCAATTTATGCAAAATTTTCGACACAAAATTGCAGGTGGAATACATAATTGATAAAAGACAAATGTAAATAATAATTTAAAATCAATTATGTATAATTGTAAGTTTAAACTGACAATTATAAAATGTTTTGCACCATATCCGTTCCACGCTTTTGAAAAAAATGTTTTGAAAAATGTTTTTTTAATCGCTTCTCAATCAAGTCACCGAGGTAACTCCTTGAAAATCCAGAATGATTTTGTGCTAGGTAAAGAGAAACAGGGCCCTACAGTTTATAGTATACAATGATTATAAAAGAAAAAAGAACTCCGTACAATGCTGCAGAACTACAGGTGCAGACTAGGTGGAATAATAGAGGATGATCAAGAAAAAGATGACTTATAACTTTCTTAAAGTCGTTGCCAATGTAAGAAAAACTTAATATCAAATAAAAACAAATAATCTGAGGTGGAAGAATGTTGATATATGCCTCACAATTAGATGGAAACGAAAATGTTTAAAAAACCAAGTAGACAACAGGAATGCTTATTACCTGTATGAATTTTTACATATATAGTTTTGTTAAACTGTAAAATATATGCAATCTAAGAACCGTAAAATTGAAATTTAATATCGTGCAGATTTAATATTAAAAAACGGGATTAAAGTAGAGAAAAAGCATTTTAATTCTAGGTATAAAGTAAGAAATTAGTTTCAATATTACTTGCTCGAATCAGTAGTTAAAGAAACGTTTATTATGTATTCCAAGGAATACGAATTCCAGAAAGTTGAATAGTGGTAGAGTAACAACGGAAAAAGTAATTTCATTCTTAATAAAAAAATCGAAGTAGAATGAAATCAAATCCACACATAACTTATTAAGCATGTCATTCCCTAAATGAAATGGCTAGTTACGACATTTTTTCCGGTACCGACATTTTTTAAGGTAAATAAAGCAAAATCGTCGCTTTGTTGCGAATGTGCTTTTTGGCTATATGTCTGAAATTAATTCGTTTGTCGACTAAATGTTTGCTTCGAAGCGTAAGCCATTTTCTTACTTTTTATTGGGTATTTTGCCACTGAAAAATATTTAAAAATTTTAATGAAAAAACCTCTGCGCCAAACGGATCAGACAGAGGTTGGTTCTTGAGTACTTGACTGTTTCAAAAAAAAAAAAAAATGGTTGCCCATCCTTAGAGACGAAGTAAGTAAAAATAAGATAAATATAATTTAATGTCTCACGTGACTATGGAAATACATAAACAAAGAACTGTCATGGTTGACGGCCAAAAAAGTTTTGAGAACGGAAGTAGATTCTCTTCCGAAACGTTAACTACCTATAGCTTTGATTTTCAGTTTTTAGTTTAAACATTGTTCTAGTTTATATATTTTTAGGTGTGAGACTTTTTGAAACAGTCAAGTACTCAAGAACCAACCTCTGTCTGATCCGTTTGGCGCAGAGGTTTTTTCATTAAAATTTTTAAATATTTTTCAATGGCAAAATACCCAATAAAAAGTAAGAAAATCTGAATATGCCACAAATAAACAATTACAGACAATGTAAGCCATTTATTATGAATGTCCTTTTTATTGATAATAATCCTTTTATTTATTAAAATGAGTTTAAAAATAGCTGAACCGCCATTATAAAATATAATTTCACCTTCTCCCGGTTATATGAATCCGATATTTTATTTCATATATTTTTTTAATAGTCTTATTGATATCATTTATATTAACATCCTGACGGAGTTTAGCTATTCCACCACTGAACCAGAATATATGCACATAGATATAAATACATTAACCATTTCCTGTGATATGGCCATTTACCGCAGTGAGACTTGAAGTCGGGAGAAATAACAGAGACTAGACGTGTTGTGCCACTCAATAGTAGCACTGCTACCATTTTCGTAACACATTGATAGCGCCACTAAACATCCATACTCTGGCAAAGATTCGAACCCGGGAGTCTCTGGTCGCAAGCCAAACACTTGAGCACTGCGCCATTGATCCGTTTTTAATAAATGTTTTTGATATTCCAGCCTACTGTGCACTGGTCGCAGCTTAATGAAAAACTACAATTATGCCAGTCAAAGTAAGGAGATCGTATTTTAGAGATAATTCCCATTAGAAAAAACATTCTAGGATTATATTCAGTACATGCGAAATAACAATTTTCAAACTAGTGCATCCAAAACAAAGTTGCCGAAACAAAAGGGCGGACGTTTTACGTACGAAAACATGTAAAAACATTGGTTTTTCTGGTTTATCTGTAAAAATAACTCTTTCATTCGATGAAAGAGTTCAAACAATAGCTTTAGGTAGGTATTTAAGAACCTACAAAATGGCTCCCGCTGAATCAAGATCCATTTGTCAGATTTCTCGGAAATTGTAAAAGACCTTCCGTCGTAATTCGGGTGGCCGCAACCCTCTTTAAGCACGTCATGGCGCATATTTCCTGAGATTGTTGATACCATAAATTAATTATTGCAATAGTTATTGCAATGTTAAAAACAGTAATTTTTTTATGTATTTTTTTTATTTCCGAAAAATCTAAAACGGATCTTGATTCAGCGGACGCCATTTGGAGGTTTTTTTAAATACCTACAACTACTGTTTGAAACTTTTTTCGTCGAAAAAGTTACATTCGCAGATAAACGAGAAAAACCGATTTTTTTTACATTTATTCGTACGTAGAACGTCCGCCATTTTGTTTCTGCAACTTTGTTTTGGATGTACTGGTTTGAAAATTGATACTTAACATGTACCGAATATAATTCTAGTGTTTTCTCCAATGGGAATTACCTTTAGAAATTTTCCTACTTTGATTGGCCTAAATAGAACCATCACGTAGCAGTAATATCTTACATCGTTTTCGTTCGATTAATAAACAATTTTTCTGATTTTTACTCGTCTTTAGATATAGCTTAATGAAACTATAATGGGACCACCGCAGAGTTTACTACAGTTTGCGAATGATTTTATAGTAATTACTTAAGCACATGGAAAGTTATGTTTAGAGTTCGGATGTCAAAGCGCTATTCAAAATTTATGCGGGGCGTACTCAGGCGAATTTGTATAGTAAGAATGTTTTCACTGTGATAAACACAAACATAACCAAAGTTTCGCAATTGGAAATCACTCCGGTTTAACAACGTGTGGCTGACCAGAGATAAGTTGTTATGATTCTACCATTGTTTCGTCGAGGTGTTATTCAGTCCCAAAATAACGCAACAAACGGTGAACGGCCATGGCTCGTTTTTCGAGAACATTACATGCGATCGTTCTAAAGTAACGTTATTTTGTTGTGGTGTTTAAAGTGACCGCACTTGTAACGCGAGTGTGGCCGCTTTTCCCATCTCTACCGCTGCCTAAACACTATCCTATAATTTGATGCGTACCTAAAAGTAATCAATCATCTGTGTTGGCAGGAGCCAGTGGTAAACGCCACCTTCACTCGCAAGATGCAATTTAGCAAAGAAAATACCTTTATCAATTCGCTCACTGAGATACGGGTTCTATATTCAACGTTGCGTAGATTGGGGGAAGCAGCAATAATATCGACAATTCGTATATTTTGAAGTATATTTGTATTGTTCACCTGTACCTTAATAAATTTTTAACTGATTTTGTCAAAAAATCACGTACTTAACAAAACAATTTGTCTTACCCATATTTAAAGTGAAGTAGATTTAACTTAGATCTAGTGAAAATGATGACAAGGTGTAATATTCCGCGGAATAAAGTGCGTTTAACTTTACAATTTTACACATAAACAAAATTAGACCAGTTTGGGGTCTGGTAACATGAAGAAGAAAGCTGAATTCGAAATATATTCGAGACGCATGCGTCCATATCACCTGGTCTAATTACCTTTCTGGGAAAATCGTTATTTAGAAATATTTTTGGAAATAAAAAAAATCGGTAGCAACAAAAAAGAATGTCGTAATTTATTATCTCTGGTAGTAACTCGTATACTTCATAAAAACACATCGGTTTCATGTGGTGCTATTCTGAAAAAAAAAAAAATTGAACGAATTTGATCCGGTTTTCACTTCACTTTATCGATTAAATATTACCTAACTGTGCCAAAGAGCAAACCGCAAATGTTTATGTGCATTTAACAATGTGTACGTATATTTATACATCTGTATATAGAAATGTAAATAAATAAACAAATCCAAACACCTAAAGTTACCGCAAATATGTAAATATATACCTGTTATTCCTACAATTGATTATGAATGGATAACAAAATGGCGAAGGTCCTTCCTTTCTACAGTGAACTCTATGTTAGTATAGAGTTCACTGCCTTTCTATCTGTGTCTCGTGATAAAACGCCTCCAAGATGTTATAAAGTCTGTAAAGGTCTTATGTACTTGTATTAACAGAACCTTAACAGAAATTACTGTAAACTTGTAAGTTGAGTTTGAATCTCGACATGAATAAAACAACATTTATAATAATTTATTCAGAAAGACGCGAAACGGGTATTGAAAATAAATTTTAAAAAGGCAAAATTACTGAAACAACCTGCCTGGGATTAAAACAAGTATTATTTTAAATTACTTATGTTGAACACGCTTGTCATCAACTGTTATATGTAGCATAGTAGTTACCACGTTGACGTGATAGAATTTATTAATGCGCTTCATTTCTTAACGACGGATTGTTCAAATCATCAAATTGTAAAATGCCGCATGGTGTTATAAATAAATATCACATAATCATTGCAACATATGCAACGATAATATTTAAGTCATTAAGTCATCGTAAAATGAAGTTATAAAAACGTCGACATTTCAAATTATGTAACAGAAATACTGTGATTGTTACGGCTTATAACTTCTTTGCAATCATTTTTGTAAAAAAATCAACCGTGCTATGGTTACTAGAAATTATGAAAAAAGTACGTTGGAAAAACCAAAAGACCACACCTGGCAAGTTGTTTTATCCAGGTTATTTTTTGTTCATTCGTATAACAGTTCAGTGGTAAATTTTATACCACATACGATTTTCTCGAAACTGCTAGTACTACAAAACAGTTTCAAATAATAAAGTCGCTTTTATTTTTACTTCTTCTCATTCGGTTTCTAAAGATAAAAAAGTTTCCCGTTTGCTCTATTCGCCCTTGCAAATTATCTCAAATTGTCAACATAGCCCTAGAGTATTTTCTACACTTGTTAAAATTTTATTAACAAATATGTCGTGATGACACAGTAAAAATTGAGAGATCAATAATTGTCCATTTTTGATTTTTAGTGAGTTTAAAGAAAAAATTATTATCGCTTTTCTTAAGTTTATTTGTATTTCTTACTTATTCACTATACGCAAGGAACGAGAAATTGTCCATAACAACTGTTACATTGAGTGGTAAATAATTAATTATAATAATAAAACTGGGGAACACAATATCTGACACCAACTACCAGAAAGGTGTCCCACAAGGTTCAGCATTGAGGTTGTGTTGCTCATGGTCGCTATAAATTCCATCGCCAGCAACGTAAACAACAATATACGGAAAAGCCTATACGTGGATGACATGACAGGTTGAGGATCATCACCGTGTATGCAAGAGTTACAAGAAACACTCCAGGAAAACATAGATAAGCTAGTCGAGGCAGTAGAACAACGAGGCCTTTACTTCTATATAGGGTCCACTTCTGTCCCCTAAGAAGACTACGTGATGATCCAGTCCGAAAAATAAAAGGAGCTTTAATAAACAGCGAAATCTATAAATATCCAATTCAACTTCTGTAGAACAAACATGTCTAAAGTCTAGCTAGATGATGTAAGTCAGCGACCAACATCATTCGATATATGGCTAGTATCAACTGAGGTTTTCATAGACATCCTTTTTAAAACATACAGGAGACTTACCCTAACATGATAGACTATGATTCGATAGTGCATGGGTCCACTAGTAAGTTCCGCCTCAAGATCGTAGACTCCATCCAGGAGGTAGCGCTTAAACTCGCACATTAGCGCTTTTCGAGAAGTCCATATAAGGGACTGTGTATTGAGGTAAATACTGTTGAACTATGGAACCAAACTATGAGCACAACAACACCACCCAAACTATAAACTCTACGTTATAGAAAACTTTGAGCTATGTGATGGACGATTTATGATTTCAACACCATCAGGTTATCGCTTGCAAACTATAATTGAAGATGCTACCTTACCAAAGGTAGCGCCTTGCAAAAAATCATCCAAGAGTGAATATCTAAATGAATACAGTCAGTCCCCATTAATTTAGAACATGTTGATATTCCTGGTGGGGAAAATGGGAAAGCTACTACAAACAGTAGTAGTAGCTTTCCTATTTTCCCTCTAAATAATGCCGAGCACTAATAAGAGTACCGACGCGAAAGGGGTGAGTTTTGGTCGTTTGAGGGGTTTGAAAGGGTCGAAATCATCTAAAAGTATTCGTCATTATAGGAGTAGTTTTTTGACCGTTTGAAGGGGTTGCCCTAAATAAAAACTTTTTCGTACTCATATTCGTGTTCAGCACCCTTGAAAACGGAGGGGAGAAGTGGAACGGATACCCCGTTTTGTCTGAAACTGTTCATAGGTGGCTCCATGACAGTCTATGGAGTGGGGAGCTCTCTATGAATACCAAACGACACTTTTCTTAGTTATGGAAATTCACAAAATAAACAGACACTTCTGTTGATTAGGAGCTATCACACTCTTATTAATTAGAAGCTGTCTCTGGAAAGGAAAAATTATAAAAAAATATTCTTCTTTCATGAATTATTATTGTCGTTAGAAAAATGTGGGTTTACCAAGTTTCAAAACTTTAACTATGTTCCTCCAATTTTCCCTATTTGGCTAAAGTACTAAGTGAATTTTGTAATAAAATATACGATAATTAATTAGTCTGTTATAATATACAGGGTGTCCCAGATTTAAAGTGACATAGACCGATGAGAGATAGAGCACACTTTTCTGAGTTCAGAACACCCCCACACTTACTCTTGAAAGTGAATGGATTTCGAGATACAGGGTATTTTATGATTCTTGACTGACACTAAAATTCACCATATATTTGTAATGGGTGGGCGTATTTGGATTAAAGTTGGTACACATATAGCGCACTCCTAGTCCAGTTAATAGCATAATTTAGTTTGTAAAAAGTCCAGGACAGGACTCAATTTTTATTATTTTTCATTTAGGGTCAATTACATCACCCTGTATATCAGTTTTTTGTAAATGGCGGATAACTTTTGAAATGTCTATGGATTATTGTGCAAAACGCTGCCATAATATTCGATGGCACGTTTATGGTTATTTCCTAACAAATTTTCGAAAATAATGGTGAATATTTAAATTCTACAAAATACGCAAACAACCAGTTAACGTCGCTATTTTATTAATTTTACTTAAACACTTGTTTAATAATTATTTAATGTATTATTGTTACTTAAATTTGATTCTAATTGAACTTTAAATTCGTACAGCCATATGCAATATTCCATAGAAATACAGTTTGCTTAAAAATAAAAGTAGGCGTGTGTCAATTCTGACATTTACAGTTTAATACATAGTAATGTAAGTCACCTTTAGAAATTAAGTCTAAGTATTCAAAAAAGTCATTTGAGTCATTAAAATAAGATTTTATATTAACAAATCTACTATAATAATTTTAAGATGCCATTCCAATTTACAAATGAAGAATATGCAGATATGATTTATGTGTATGGTTCTTGCGACGGAAATGGAAGAGCTGTAGAGAGAGAACATGGAAGACGTTTTAGAAATTGTCGTACGCCAAATCGTACAACATTTTCAGAGGTGTATCAATTTAGTAAGGACCATGGGCAATTTCCTTCACAGGCAAAACATGGACATGTTCTCAGAGATTTTCAACAGCGAGAGGAAGTATTACAGATTGTTCATATGAATCCTACTGTAAGCGTTAGGAAAATCAGTCATCAATGAGAAATTCCCAGAACAAGAGTATGGCGAACTTTAAAAAAAGAAAATTTATATCCTTTTCATGTTCATGTAGTTCAACTACTTGAAGACGGTGACAGCGTTCCCCGTTTAACATTTTGTAGGTGGGTAGTTGCGCACAGACGAACAGTCTCTAGAATTCTGTTCACGGACGAAGCTCAATTCACGTGTGATGGAATAAACAACACCAGGAATCAACATCTTTGGGCAACTGAAAATCCACATGCTACGCTTCAGAAAAATTTTCAACACAGATTCGATATAAATGTCTGGTGTCAAATATACAATAGTCATCTAATAGGGCCACACATTTTTGAAGGGAAACTAATGGGTGAAATTTATTTAAATTTTTTAATAGATGTCTTACCAAATTTATTAGAAAACATCAATGTCAGAGGTATGTGGTTTCAACACGATGGTGCTGGACCCCATTTTTCTGTACCGGTGAGGGAGCATCTTAATCAACGTTACACCAACAGATGGATTGGTAGAGGGGGTGCAGTTAACTGGCCACCGAGATCTCCTGATATCACCCCCATGGATTATTTTCTATGGGGCCACCTAAAGTCACAGGTGTACAGTGAAAATATTAATACCCGTGAAAAATTACAACAGATATTTTTTAATGTATGTGACAATATTAGACACAATCCGGCTATGATCGATAGATCGGTGAAAACGCTTTTTAAACGTTCACAAAAATGTATTGACGCTCATTTAGAAAATTTATTATAGTTTTAATAAATTGTACCAGTGTACAATATAATTAGTGTCTTTTTAAAATTTGTGCTGTAAATTATGATTAAGCAAACTGTTTTTCTTTATTTTTTCCTTTTTCCTGTTTTTCGTTTTTCTTTTTAAGTAGCAATAATACATTGAATAATTATTAAACAAGAGTTTAAGTAAAATTAATAAAATAGTCATTCACTATTATTTTCGAAAATTTGCTAGGAAGTAACCATAAACGTGCCATCGAATATTATGACAGTGTTTTGCACAATAATCCATAGACATTTCAATAGTTATCCGCCATTTACAAAAAACTGATATACAGGGTGATGTAATTGACCCTAAATGCAAAATAATAAAAATTGAGTCCTGTCCTGGAACTAAATTATGCTATTAATTGGACTAGGAGTGCACTATATGTGTACCAACTTTAATCCAAATACGTCCACCCATTCCAAATATATGGTCAATTTTAATTTCAGCCAAGAATCATAAAATACCCTGTATCTCGAAAACCTTTAACTTTCAGGGGTAAGTGTGGGGGTGTTTTGAAAAGTGTGCTCTATCTCTCATCGGTCTATGTCACTTTAAATCTGGGACACCCTGTATATTCATTGAAAATGAAAAACTGTTGAGTTTTATCCCTTAGAATAACCTGCATATTAAGTGCATCTAAAATATTTGTGTAAAATGTGTGCTCTAACCTACCTAACCTTTATCAGACCTTACGGCTATAACCGTTTCCTGTTACCGAGAGTGCGAATTATAAACGAAGATATAAAGTTTCAAAATCTCAAGTGGACGTAAGCTAGACTGGAAAATAATAACCTGTGGTATCACAAACTTGAATGGTCAACGTTTATCTCATTCACTTTACTTTCTTTGCGTTGTAGATTATTTATAGGTTTCCTTTAACAATAAGCGTAACTAAGTTAAGGATATTTAGAAAGAAACACCGCCCTTTGACCATTTTGCTAGTTATTGTTGGACTTCTAATAGGGCTGGCCCATCAATCTTAGTTTCTAGTGGAACAAATCAAGTTTCAGAAATATGTATAATAAACAGGTATGCTGCTTTCTTGGACTGTTGTGTAACATATATCCCTTTCTAAGTTGAGGAATTCGATATGAACGGGCCTTGGAAGTTGGAAGGCAGATGTTTTTTTAATTTATGGAGAAAATATTTTGGTTATGATTTTCTGACGTAAAAAGTGATGTATTCATGTGATTATTAATATTGTCTTCATTATAAAAGCGACAGGAAAGAAATATGTTGTGATTTTAACCATTGCATTGGGGTTGTGATGGTTACCATTTAACATCGAAAATAAACAAGTGTTTAAATTTTCTTTCTTAGGATGAACATTATCTTAATTATGATTTACCTAATAGCTAGTAAGGGGATAAATAAATAGTATTATTGTTTTAATTCATTCAGATATTGGATGAGAAATATGTATTTGCATTTTCAAGTTTTAAGGAAATTAGCCACTTAAATTTAATGACGTGAATATACCTGACGTCCATACATGAAAATATCGCAATTATTTTAATGGTTATTTTTGTAATGTTAAAGAAATTCGTTCGAAAACAATTGCCACCCATTGCCATAATATTAAAATATGTACAGCTCTATCTCTTTGTAAAAATATAATTTTGTTTTTGTTTTGTTTCAGGTATGTACGCTAGTTCCAGCCTGGTATGTAAAAATATTTTTCGGTAATATTAAACTTGTTCTTAGGATATCTTCAAATGAAACGCCATCAATACCATAACAATACATCTTTTTAGTAAATACCTTGCGTTAAATTAAGTTACAGAGGGCATTACCGAAGGCAGGCCTTAAGTGTTTGTTCAAATGACCACTGAGCCTAATGTTAATTAAGAAAAGAGTTATGCAGTGTGAACTCAGAATTAAAAAAACCTGTCATTGTATATTTTGTCTTGTTCAGTATATTTTCATAGTTTGTGGTTGACTTAAAAGGATTAAGTAGGAAAATTAAAAATGAGTAGTCATCCTTTCACTTTAATGGACAACCAATATCCATGTCTTGAGGTTCAAGATTAGAATTCGAACTAGACTTTCAGAAACATCATCAAAGATAAGGCAATAAAAGTACAAACTAGATGTAAATATTATTCATTTCGCCAGTTTATCGAAATTCTTGTATAATGTACGTAGTGTAGTACTGTAGTACTTCCCTCTTTCTTGAAATTAACTTAATTTTTTGAATTGAATATTTGTAATTTCAATCGTTTTCTGATGTTGCCGATTAGCGAAATGTTGATCAGTGTACTATATGCAATGTGATTTCATTACATTTGAGATATTTGTTTCTACATTATAGTATAAACACTAAACCATGGTCCAGTGGCGGCTCGTGATATTGTCTGCATTCTGAAAGACAACTTATGTGCAATATGACTACAATTTGTACATTTCCCCACCACCCCTGAGGTATTACAACGGCGCGTTACATTTTTTTGCCGTGGGTTGTTCGCCAGGATACCGATTCACGACTTGAGAGAATAGAACTAATAAAAGAATAGAATGAAAAGGAAATAGAAAATATGATGAGATGAAAAAATCATTCTCATGAAATTCTCGTTCCTACGACTCGAGTATCGGTATCCAAAGGAGTCCTACTATCCCAGTTGTAATTAAATTATATAACTTAATAAAAATAAAAATAGTTTTGGTAAAAAAATTAAAGTGTTTTTCTACAAACAAAAAATTGTATTCATTATCACTGCCAGGCGTGTAAAATTATAAGTTTTAATAGAAATTAAAATAGTTTTGAGAAAGAAGTTATATAAAAAAAATATAACCGCGGAACTCTATATTATGGAGAATTATAAAAAATATTTCCTAAAAAATAAATAACACAAATAAATATTTTTTCTAAAATAACAACTACCTATATTAATCTCTGCTTTAAAGCCTGAATATTTTTATAAATGAGTGGTAACCTGCGATTTTTGGAACTAGCAAAATGGTTGATTATTTCATCATAAAATGAATCGCGTTTCCTCAATTCTGACAAAAAACGTTTTTCTATTGAAATAAGCGATACATTTGAAAGGCGGTCTTGACTCATTTTGTTTCTAGTAAAAATGTTTTTATGCGTTTATGTGCTGAAAATGATCATTCTACAGAAGCTTACCGGAATTGTCTCAAAAAATAGTGGCGTTATTCAAAAAGTTCTCTAATTTTGGGTCATAAGTTTTTTAAAAATCTACCAGTTCTTTGAAATTTCCTTTTTTGCACGATTCTCCTTTTTCGTCATGTCCTCGGAAATAATTTTCTTGTGAAGATAACTATATAACTGCATCTATTAACCTCTTTAATATTTCCCTATTCTCACGGACCTTTTCGTTAACATTTTCTATTTCTCTCTTATGTGCAGAATCCAAGAAATTTACAATATTTTGTTTACCAAACATTTCGAATTTAATGCAAGATGAAATGTGCTCCTGGGATTTTTCGTGCCTTTCTAAACCTCGCGACAAATTTTGCAAATTATTAAACCCGGCCCTGCCCCAAATTGAGGATTGATCATTAGTAAATAATAAACATCTCCAACAATATAATTTGTTTCTAACTGTTGATGCCGTTAACCACTCGACTTTTTTATAATTGTTATCACAAAACCCTCTGTTTTGTTTACCACTTTTAAAAACTAACGAAAGCATTGCTGGTGTAGGCCTGGCATTTCTTTTAATTCTTACCTTTTCGTCATAAATAAGAGTAGTAAATCCATTTAATAACAAATAATCCACCACGTCTGGACAACAAGACATGTTGTTGGGAATATTTTCACCTAGAGCACTTATTTCTAGCCCGCCTATCAAATGTTTTATGTATTTATACGTCAAGTTGTTCTTAACCGGCTAAACGCAACTGTCAGACGTCAGTTCGTTTTCTTTGTGAATCACCTGACTCTTGAATGACCTGTGCACATGCGCTATAAAGAACTGAGATCTGAGGCTAGCCTCATACTTGGCTATTCCAAGTGTTGCTATTTTACACAGCGCAAAGAAATTCAAGGTCATTCATGTTATAAGTAAATGCGGTAAAGTTGGAAGCTATTTCGTATTAGCCTCCAGCGAACCGCAGTGTTCATTCAGTACATGATACTAAGAAGTTGTAGTATCATGATTCAGTAAAAGACCGGCCGACCGGGAAATATGCATACAAAGACTATCCGGACTGTAACGTTATAGGTATGTTTGTGGAAAGGAAATGCAAAAATGTTATATATAAACTGAAAATTAATTAATGAATAATAAGCAATAAAAAATATTGAAAATTGAGATATACCTAATAGAAATTTCTTAAGATATTACTTTTGAAGATATGGTGGTTCTTCCAAGGGGAGGCTCAGCCTCCCGTGCATCCCCTGACGAGCCGCCACTGCCATGGTCTACTAATGAAAAAAATGGTTTTGTTTAACTTAACTAATTAACAAACTAACCTTGTCATATATTGTAATGCATCTTTGAAAAAATTAAAAACACTTAAAAAAACACGTTGAAATGTTTAGAAAATTTTCTGAAACTTTGCATTCAACCCGCTTTATATAATTTATAACAGTCGCGTCATTTTAGCATGAAAAACCTGAAAAATCTCCAAAATTGGAAGTACAGGGTCAATTGATTTTATTTTTGTTGTAGAGTTCAGAAAGATATTTAGAAAGAACAGTACCTTTTATTTTTTGGCGGAAATGTTTGGTTTCATTTTTTGTTCAATAATTGGCTAATTTAAATATCCAATTTAATTAAATTAATTGAAAAATGATATTATCATACACAATATGCGATAAAATTAGACAGAAATTGTTACTCCGTGGATGTTGGCGTCGCTGATCACGAATCTGAACTCCAATTTGAGAAATTCAAAATGGCGTACCGGAAATCGGCCATTTTCCAGAAAAAATGAGAATGGATATGTTGGCCTTGAAAATCTCGGGGGTTTTCGAGGCCCCCGATTACAAATCCGATGTCTAATTTTGTAAATTCAAAATGGCGGACTAGAAGTAGAATCAATTTAATTTTTGGACTGAAAATGGGAACTCGAAGAGTTTTCGTGGTCATTGATGACGAGTCCTGTATCCAGTTAGAGAAAATTCAAAATGACGGACCGGAAGTAGAGCCATATCCTCAGGAAAACCTCGTACTTTTTCTTTTTTGGGCTGAAACTATGAAAGATAGGAGTTTTATCCTGAAAAATATACTACTTCCGCTCCGCCATTTTGAATTTCCCTAATTGAATATCAGATTCGTTATCAGCGATAACGAAAACATCCGAGTTCCCACTTTCAACCCAAAAAAGAAAAGAATCCGTGTTTTTCGGGTGAAATTGACTGTTCTTCGGGTCCGCCATTTTGATTTTTGCAAATTGGACCTCTGATTTGTGATCAGCGACCTCAAAAACCACCGAATACTCATTTTCAGCCCAAGAATGAACAAAATACGAGTTCTTCCTGAGAAAGTTGACTCTACCTTCGGTTCGCCATTTTGAACTTACCAAATTAGGCGTCGAATTCGTAATCGGCGACCTCGAAAACCCTCAAGTACAGATCAGGCCAAGATATCCATTTTCATTTTGTTTGGAATATGGCCCGATTTTCGGTGCGCCATTTTGAATTTCCCAAATTGCATTAGTGATTAGCGACCCCAAAAACCCCCGAGTAATTTTCTCGTCTAATTTTATGTCATATTATGTATGATAACAAATTTTTCAATTGATTTAATTAAATTACAGACAATATCTAAATTGGCCCATTATTGGACACAAAATAAAACTAAACATTTCCGCCAAAAAAATGTCTTTCTGAACTCCTTGCAACAAAAATGAAGCCAATTGACCCTGTACCTTCAATTTTAGAAGTAAAATGCCAAAATGATACGACTATAATGATGATAATATTGATAATACATGCAGCCTCAATTTGAGACACACTGTATAACAATAAACCTTGTACCCGTTTCGGATATTAACGCATTTTGTATTTTCTGCATTAGAAAACTGAAAACTCGGTATGACTAATTGGTTTCCGCTACAAATTAGTTATAATTTGTGTATATTTTTTACATTGGTGATTTAATATTATACGTTTAAAGAGTAAGATTGTAAAAATAAAACTTCTCTAAACGAAACAAGTCTTGTAGCATGTTATTACAACGAATACATAACTATACATAATGAGACAGGCAAATCGTTGTAATGGCATCCTGTTTTTTTCTGTTTTTCATCTTTTATAATTTATTATAAGGCAACCACAGTTTAAGTATTATTATATCTCTTACAGTAAATGTTTCTTTAATTAATAATTATAATCCGTTAATTTAAGCTAATCTTCAGATTTTATTCATGTTTGAACTTAAAAGAAAATGTGTCGTATGATTTTTATTGTACTAAATAAAAATTATACTGGGTATTAAGTCTTATATTACGCACCTAGTGGCTCAAAATTGGAAAAAAAATTCATAACTATATTATTTAGTAATTGACTTATCAACATAATATAAGATCTAGGTTAAATGTTGATCAATGGGATGCAAAAAGCCGCAAGACAATACGTCTTCGTTCAATTTTTAAGATTATTTAAGCGATTTAAAGTCTCATTGACACTCTTGCTCGGTAATTCTATTTTCAAGTCCGTTTTTTGCGATTCTCTCGAAAAGAGTCCTACAGGCATGGCCCCCACAAGGATGAGGCTGGGTGGACCCTTGGGCCCAGGGCCCGTGCCTGGGGGCCCGGGGGGGCCGGGCCCAATTTAGGATAAACCGTTTATCCCAACCACCCTTCCATTTGTTTCTCCCGGAGGATAAAGTACCCACATTAACTCCATCAGCAAGAAATACTGTTTTGGGACTCAAGAAGAACTTTGGATCTTTCAAAAGTCTCTTTATGTCATCAATTTGGCACAAGATCTTGACTTCTATTGATCACAAAAACGTCATTTTATAGAACAAAGGCATTTCCCTCTACATAGAGATGCAATTAATTAAAGACTTGATGAGATGCAGGGCCTACGAGATTCATGGGAAACCACTTTGAATGAAGCAAAAGTAGTTACCAAAGCATTTCACGAGAGATTGTTATCAAATGGAAACCCGATGCAGATGAAAAGACGCCTGAACAACTTCACACAAATTTGAGATCTGTTCTCACCAGTTTTGGCTTTCATGAACCTAGAAAATGATGAACTGGAAGTTAAAACCACCAATCTGGTTTCAAAGCATCCTTCAGACTTAGCAGATTCGGACAGCTTGGTTGAAGAAATTATACACATGAAGAGCGCCTATAGTACGGTCTTCCAATCAGAAAAGGACCCGATAAAGCTTCTCAACTCTATATATGAGAAAAACCTTCAAACAATTTTCTTGAACCTGTGTACTGCAATTAGACTTTTTTGTACGATTCCAGTAACAGTATCTACGGCTGAAAAGTCTTAGTAGACTGGCCAACTCTTTAAAACCTTGGCAAAGGTGTACAACATGCCAAAGTCGTCTTAACCATTTAGCAATTTTAGTAATTGTGAATGAATTGGCCAAGACTCTCGATTTTTCCGACGTAATTGAACATTTTAGTCAAAAGACAGCTCGGAAGACTATTATTAAGTAGTCTTATTTTGCAACCAGCGTATATGATTTACATAGATCCTAATTTCAATTTTTTGGACGAGAGGTTGATAGTGTCTTTAAATTTTATACATTTTTGGATTGGGCCAAGCAATATCGAAACCAATTCTAAAGATTGTTTGTTATTCCAGATACAGAAAACATACGGATAATGAAAAATATGACAAGGCTAAATCATAGATCGTGTACCCTGCGCTTACATAGCGAAGTGGGATTGAACCACACCTACTGAAAATATTTTTCATTTATATTATAGAAGAAAAGTTTAGGAATTTCCTGCTGTATTGGTTTTTGTTAATACAAAGTATTGCTAACATACTCTGATTTTTAGCACTTATTTTGGAATAGGGTAAGTCTAAAATTTACGAAGAGGAAATTGATAGTTCGAACCTTAGACTTGACGTAAAAAAATAACATGTTCTCTTGTAAGGTTAAGACGGGCATAGTAATTAAGTTACTTAATGTTTGCGATGTCATAGCATACAAATTTTTTATTGAAACTGTTCTTTAGATCACCGGCTGTAAAATATATTTCCTTATACGCTCACGCTAAATGTTTATAATATAAAGACTATACCATATTATGTGATTCATAGAATGAACCAAAATCTAACGTATTAATAGTTTTTTAAGCACCAACCATTGCATAATATTCATACAAAGTAACAGAATTAAAAATGAGTAGTGACAATGCAATGTGAGTTAATTAGGTGAAAGACGTGTTTAGTTATAGACAAAAAGTAAATATTTGTTTTATAAATTTTATTAATCGTAATTACAGATTATATAGGTACGTATTTATCTTCATAATAATATTCACATAATTTTTATTGTTAATAATAATGCAATGAGGACAGGAAATGACTGGAAATTATACTCAGATATGCAGCGATGGCTTTTTAGTAATGCTTTATTAATGACAAATTTCCACCATTAGTACAATGACCATATCACAATTTCATGAAATAAAATGTTTTTCTGGATATCTCCAACTATTTCTTGATCTAAAAAATCCAGTTTCAGCCCAGTTAAAAAAAAATGTAGGTATATGTTTAGTAGTTTTACTTTGTCACTCAAGTCATTCAACCCTGCGCTCTAAATTTGAGTAGTACTGCATTAAAAATTATTGGCTATAATGTCTCAGATAATTACGAAATGATATTCTTACAGATTCCAAAAGTTTATTGGTTAATAGCAGCTCTACGCGATGGTTCGTAGACTGTAACGTCAAAGGAACGTGTCTGAGAAAATAATAAAATTATGTTTATTAATTTTTCAAGTGGCATTCGGTCAGAAAATTGTTTACAATTCTAAATCATTTATTTAAAATTGTTCATTGAAAGTACACTGGTTAAGCTGACAAGAACTCTGAAAACCTTATAACGTATGTGATATCTATCTTATAATGAGTCAAGGGTATTACGTAACATTCGTTTTTTGAAATCTAAGGCAAATTCACGAAAAACTATTCTAAGATTATTAAACTATCAAACCTCATAGTATATGATATGACTACCCTAGGGTAAGTTTTCAGTTTAATGATATTTTGGTTTATTTTCGCACGAGAATTTTCATTAAACTAAAACAATTCCTTTCAAATAGCCTATTAATCCACACCACTCAAGTAATCGAAGCAGAAAATTCGTTACCATGTGAACTTCAAACCTGACTTTTCCCTCGCTGCTCAGAACCGTACAGCTTTTTCTCATAGGTCTGTACTTTACAGGTCCGGTTTTTACAGACCAGTATGGAATTGGATAGCGAAAAGTCGCTTATTCAAACCTGTACCAACAAAGATTCAAATAATGATTACTACATTTTTATTGATGGGATTGAAGTCGAGTGGTAAGGGTGGTCTTAAATGTCTCTATTTCTACTGATGTCAAATGGTAATAAAAATAAATTTTTGTGTGATCGATCATGAAATAATTCTTTATCAGGTGGTAGCGCTAGCAACCCGTCAGTCCCATACTATTAGTAGTAGAGGCATGTACCCTTGTTTTATCTAGAAATGGGAATTCTTTATATACTTTGCAACTTTGGATTTGTTTCTGCATTTATCGTCAATGACATTTAGCTTCTTATGTGACATATTTAATCTATATTCGTATTTGGTTGAACAGATTTGCATGATTTCACATTTGGACCGAGAACGACTATTTATGCCTATGGCGCACAAGTTTTCAATTTTTGATGATTTAAGAATGAGTTTTGCAAAGACGTGCCAGTTGTTGTAGGGGCCCTAGGAACTGGTAAGAAGGGCTATGGCCGGAGTCTGAAATCACTGCCTGGCCAACCGAGCGCGCAAGAAGTACAGAAGATCGCACTATTCAGAACAGCGCTCATTCTAAGGAAAGTCCTGTGGAGTAGGAGTCTCTGCGATGCCTTGTTGAGATCTGGACTCCGATCTGTTGAAGGAGACATAACCAACGTCGCCATAAGGGCCCAGTAACTTGGAACAGGCTCCTACAGAGCTGCATTCCTTGATGTAATACCAGGTAGGGGATCGGTGAAATTTTCTTCCCAAAGAGGAGTGCAAATTTCCATAATAATACTTAACTTACCTTTATTTGGGCGAAGTTCGCTTGTAATGCGCTGTTCCGCATCTTCTAGTATCTACTAGTTATAAGAATGATTTCACAAACATTGGTTTTCACTATAAAAACTACTAAGTCATCGTCATCATCATCAGTGACAGCTACAGCCCGTTGTCGGCCTTTGTCTCCTTTAATACTTTTCTCCATTCGTTCCTGTCTGCCGTCAGCATTCTCCATCATCCCATTCCTACTGTCTTAAGGTCATGTTACACGTCGTCCAAGTATCGTAGTTTTGGTCTTCCTACTGCTCGCTTACCCACCGGGCCTCTCCTTGTGAATGTCTTCGACAGGGTACTATTTGGGTCTAAACGTTGCACGTGGCCAATCCGTCTCAGGCCTGCCAGTTTAATGTGCTTCACAATATCCGGGTCCTGGAAGAGCTGGTATAACTCAAGACTATAGTGCCTGCGCCACAGGCCGTTATCGTTTACAACACCAAATATTTTCCTCAGGATCTTTCTCTCGAAGCATTCTAAGAGGGCCTTATCGTTTTCTGTGAGTGTCCAGGTTTCTGAGCCTTAAGCTAGTACAGGTCTAATTAGTGTCTTGCACAGAGTACATTTGATCTTTCTCGACAGGCTTGGTGATGACATGTGTTTCATTGGACTGTAGTAACATCTGTTGGTCAGGAGAACTCTTCGTTTGACTTCGTCGCTTATGATGTTTGCGCTGTTGACTAGTAACCCTAAATATATTAATTCCTTAACTGTTTCCAGGGTACAACCGTCGATGGTTATATTGGGTGCTTCTCGTTCTTGTTGTTGACTGGTAGCGAATATTTATTTTTTCTTTTTCTCGTTTATAGTGAGCCCTATATCTGTTGTAGATCGATTCAGTCGAGCAAAGATTTGAACTAGCGCGTCCTTGTTTCTTGAAATTATGTTTATGTCGGCGTATGCTATTATATGCACTGATTTGTAGAAGATTGTTCCCTTAACATTGATTTACGCGTCTCGTAGTACCTTTTCCAGTGCAATGTTGAACAGTAGGAAAGACAGGGCGGCGTTGCTACTAAGTACAATGTTTTAATGTGGTCAATATATCCAAGTTTCTGTTTCCTTTTATTTAAAAGATATAGCAAAAGACAAATTCATTTTTACTCACAGCTTTGATTTTTTTAGAATAGAATATGCTCTATTTCTAGAGCAAATTTCAAAATAAAGTAACTTGTTGCCCATATCCACAGCACTAGTCATGTTTAACGATTTCTACTGACAAAACTCTGAAACAAGAGTCAATATTAAAAATGTCGTCTCGTGAAAATCTCTAATATTCTCATACAAAAGATTGTAACCATAGCATCCTACTTCATATTTATATGCTAACAAGGTAAAGCACTAACACTATAAAATCGGCATATTCAGTAAAACACGTGCTGCCTATAAACTTGGCTGTTGCATTTAATTTTCTCTAGAATGTACTATACTTCTTGCTATATAAATAAATAGGTACTTTTTCGCTTTGGCCAACATCTTGCGAACGCATTATTTCGCCTCACCTGTCTGGTCCCACCATATTTTTTCATTGATACTCCCACCAACATATTCACAAAGACAGGTAGAAGGTCTAACAATACACTTCGAAGAATGAATGGTTTAGAACCTAACACAATGAATCGTAATGTAAGCTTTATCAATAAGTTGAAGATGAACTATGATAGCCTACACTTTTTCTGCAGAGCTAAATCCTTTTGTATTTGAAATTTGGTATCGATTTAGATTCGTGAGATTGGAAATTTTTTAACATTTTGTGTGTTATATACATTTAGACAGTATTTACGATAAAAGATTTTTAGCGAAAAGTGAACCATATTGAATGGTGTCGCAATATTGTAAATTTTTAATTGGATTCCATACACCATTGTATATTTTAATTGATAGAGACATAGAATATTGCTATTTGGTTGAGGTATTGATTATATTTTATTTTCTCTCTTACAGTGCAGAAGTAATTTTGTTTTCGAGGGGCAAACTGCGAGGAAAATCTGTACATAAGGATGGAAATACGATAAAATTTGAAGGAAACCCGAGAACATTTTCATAAAAAAATCTGGTGTATAATATTTTAGAATACTGATATTTTCCAAACATGGAATATTGGTAACTTGGTGAATTTTGATTTTATAGAAATTATAAGAAAAATACATTGCAGGGTATTAAATAGCCTTTTGACTTTATATAATCCAATTTTTACACAGAATCCTCTGTTTTTGAGTAAAATACGCAAGAGAAACGCTTTTCAAATACAGTGAAAAAATGCAATTCATACAAGGAAAAACAGCCACAACATTTTTTTGTAAGCTTTAAAAATCTCGAAAAGTTTCTTGTTGAACACAATATTTTTCAACTTGTTTGCAAATATCCGTTTTAGTCCATTTTAACATACAAAGCAACATATGATTACTCCAAGACGCATGATTTCTTGAAGGCCGAGTACTTTGTATTAAGATATGCCTGTGAGAAAATATCATTACAGAACTTGGTATTTATTTTGCGAACTTTTTAGTATTTTTACTATGTTGTAAATTGTACTATTTTAATAAAATATTCAAAAACGATTCTCCAAATGCAATCTGTGTACAAAAATGATGAAATACTGTTCATAAAAATATCATGATTTGCCTTCTCCACGCTTACCTTAATTAATGATGAAGCAAGTATCCTAACAAATACACATCTTAGAGATAAACGATATAATAGTATTCAAGTTATGTAATACTGAGCGTGGGAAAACAGAATGAAACATTGGTAACTTGGTAATTTTGTGTCTTTAATAATATGTGTAAATTAAGTAAACTCTGATTCATTTGACTCCCACTGATATTCTTAAATTCAAATATATAGAGAGTTAATAATTGTTAATTGGATAAAAATATTCTCGTTGTCGTTGCAAACTAAAAATTATTAGAAATTAGAAAAATACGCGAACATGCTTAGGGTAATCAGGTTCCTGCCATGCTGTAGAAAACTGGAAATGAGGAAAACTAGAAATACCAAATGCGAAAATACATTAGCATTATATTCGATGCATATTTCAATAACTAAGTTAATATCATCTGGAGGCGTTAGAATTGAGCAGTCGTACGTGTACTTGGAATAATACAATTATTGTATAGGAATTGATGTGTATGTCAATACGAGTAAGGTACTTAGAAAGATCAATAAATAAACAATAAATATAAAATTACACAGTAAAAAACTAGTTGACACTATAAAAACAATTTTCAATTAAAAATATTTTAACCCTATATAAATTATAAGATTTGACACCCTTAATATCATCCGGTAATTTATTATAGAGATCTACTGAATTATAATATAGTGATTTCTTGTACAAAGCTGTCGTGTGATAAGGCCTTAGTATTTTTCGACATCTTGTGTTGTGAGAGTGCTGGGCTCCATTCAGTATGAACTTATTTAAATTTAATTTGACAACTTTCAGTACAGATAAAATGCAAATGGATGGAACAGTTAGTAATTTGTTGTTAATGAAGTATGGCTTGCAGCAATTTCTTGAATTGATTTTAAAAATGGTTCTAAGTATTCTTGTTTTCAAAACAAACACCCTTTGAATATCAACACTTTGGCCCCATAATATAATGTTATATAACAGATAGCAATAGGCCAAGGAAAAATATACATTTAGTAAATATTTGATGTCCATTGTAGATTAAAGTTGGTTTATTGTAATACACACTTTATTCAATTTCTTACATAGTTCATTCATATGGTTGTCCCAACACAACTTGCTATCCAAGTAAGATCCCAAAAATTTAACATCTTTTGATGGATTTAAAAAGTCTGAAATGTGAACTTACTGTAAATCTGTCACATAATATTTTTTTCCATTCAGTTTTTGCCAAATTTAATGTTAACAAATTTTTATTGCACCATTCATGAAACTCTCTTATTATAAAATGAACCATAATATATAGGGTTTCAACATCAGCTGCTGTTACTACTATCGACGTGTCATTGGCAAACATCGTTACAATTGTTTGGGGTATATTTTTAGATAGGTCATTTATGAACAGCAAACAGATAAGGGTCCCCAAAACTGAGCCCTGGGGAACTCCCATACTGATATCAAACTCTTCGGATATTACATCGTCAACTTTTACTTTAAGTTGTCTATCCGTTAGAAAGGATTTGATGTGATATTAACGGTTCAGTAGTTTCTACCCGCACCAAAACGCTTGAATTGTATGCTTGACATGCGTTTCGCCAACCATATTGGAAGTATCTGGAGAATATTTTAATTATTCATTTTATTATTCACAACGTTTTGACGTACGTTTCGATATCAGTGCACTATTTTAGTTCACCTATCTGTCCTCTATGGTGCGTCCGACAGCATCACGTCATCAGTTGCAGTGGCCTCACTAAATCTCTTTCCTCCAGTTCGTGGGTGATATTAGCTCAACATTTTGGATGGCGCCTTTTTCACCCCCTGCCATCTAGTTTTCCTTAAATTATCAAACTATCAACCGTTTTATATAACTCTCTCCGGTTGATGTCGCTCAACAATAAAAGGCTACTGGAGGATATGTTGCTGGAAAGTTGCATTGGAGAGCGTATTTCCTTTCCAATTCCTTCCGTGGTGTTCCGTTGTTATCACTTATGTTTAGCATGTCTACTCGAACTTATGTTACAACCAAAGTATTTTGGTTGCAGTAATTTCATAACCTAACTTATTATTATTATAATTCGCTGTGTGTCTTATTGTCATTTTTAAACTTTATCTAACCATGAGGACTATGTTCACTTCTAAGCGAAGAGTGTTTACACCGAGACGCATTTACGTCATCGCACCAAGTGGGTAACCGTTAGTGGCTGCACCACAGGTTTATAAACCCAATCGGTTATTTTTATTGAACATTTACTATTTTTGCTTACGATGTTAGGTTTGAAACCTCGAAGTTCCGGGTTCGAGTCTCAGCTGAGGCAGTAGGCAATGTCGAAGGAAAAGGTTTTTGCGTTGTTCTGTGTATGTACTTGCCCTGGTTGAGTGTAACATATAACTATTATTATCTTCGCAAATATAAAACGAAGAGTATATTGCATTCAATCGGCACATTTCTAAAACCGGTAATATTGCTCGTAGAGAAAAAAATTTCATGTCACTGTGTTGGTGATCGAATTCTGAACAACTTTTGTTGTCCGTCCGCCTGTCTGTCCGTCTGTCCGTCCGTCACGTTTCTCGTAAGCACGATAAGTTAAGAACGAGAAGTTCGATTTGGGCAGTAAGTTAGTGTTAGCTAGAGCAAGAACCCTATTTTTTTGGACAAAGTCGATCAATAAATAAAAAAGTTATTAATTTTTTAAATGAAAAGCAAATTTTGTTTTGTAATTAAACAAAAAATGTTTAAAACTAATATCATTACAAAAAAAAACTGCGAAGAGTATCCTACAGAATGTGCAACAATTATATAACAGGTGTAGTAAATCGGCGAAGGGTAATAATGGTTAGCTTGTTTTACTGATTATTTCTATTTGTTTCCAAACTGAATATTTTATTACTACCCAAAATAGTAACTATTGGTGTTATTCATCATTGATGATGTATATGCTTAATGTATGCACTAGGCACTGCCCTAAATGCAATTGTGCGACTACTTATTGAACTGATAAAAAACTGGTCTGTTCCAAATTTGATGTCTATATGTATATTTCTCTCCAGTACAGTAAACATAATAAAAACACGAATCTTTAAATTATATGGGAACGTGACCGTAATACTGAAATGATACGTTTAACAAACCTTCAGTTACCATATGTTCTCACGTTACGTTTACAGCGCCGTGCCATACTATTCTCATAGAATATTATTTATTATACTATCCTAACAAACTGTCTACGAACTACCAAGTTTTTTACTTCGTTTCAAGAATTATTACCTTGTGTTTTGCGTAGCACATACGTGGTACTTTTAGGTTATTAAGTGTACAGTTTTTGTTTGTAGGGGTTCACGTGTGTTATTAAAACGTCTTTATCGTTACTTACCCCCATCAGCCTCTTGAGGTTTTTATAAGGGGTCTGGTTTATGTCTTAGCATTCACCAGAGAATGTCTTGGTTTTCATTTTCACATCGGCCTTTGTGTTTAAAAGGCGTTTATAAGATGTTGGACGAGGTCTGGTAAATTTTTTTGGTTGTAGTTTTTTAATACTTCAAAACTAGTAAAACGAATGTTGATAAGCATATAATTATTAAGAATGGTGTTATTGGACTACACATTATAAAGAATTTCGGCTTCTCTAGTCAACAATATTATTATGTCTAATTATTGCAGTTAATTGCTTTATTTAATTTTCTAAGAGTTCTCATAAAAGTATCTAATTAGTGACTAATTTATGAACGCTAGAGTTAAAGTTACTATAAATAAATGTTCTATTTCATGGTCATAATTTTAACATTTCGGAATCAATATATTGTTGTCTCTGAATTAGTTGAAACAAATACTAAAACACTCGAATACTGATATTTGCTGCGTCTTTCGCCAACAATGTTGGCATCATCGGGAGTTGCTTAAAATTCAGTTTTAATCATCGTCATACCGAAGGTTCCAGTACAATATTTAATAATTCATAAAAAATTAGAGGAATAAGCTGTAAATTAATTTATTATATTTTATCTGATTTAATTGATATTATTCTATTCTATCTTTCTATCTGATCTTTACCATCTTAATTTTTATCAGCTCGATTTATTGATTCAAAACATAATATTTTATTATTAATTTGGAAGGCGGAAAATGAAACCGATTGTCTGAAAGAATCGACATACAGGGTGAGCAAACTATCCCTACGGACCTCTTTTCTCACAGCGCGAAAAAAAAATTATTACCGCGAGATAGGGCCCTTCCCTGCAACTCCTCTGTAAATGGATGTTTACCTGTGGAACGGTTAATAAATAAAAACAAAAAAAATAAAAAAAGAAAGCTCCCAGATTCAGAAACAGAAGGAACAGAAAACTTAGAAGATGAAAAATAAGGAGATGACGATAGATAGAACCATGGAAACTTAAAACAAGCATCTCACAAACACCTGCATTTCCCATCCTATATTCCCACCCCATGCGTCATGCGGCTCTCGCTGCTGACAATAAGCATGTCCAATGTCCAACCCGACGTATGCGGCCGGTCCGCGGCGATATATCAAACATCCGAGATTTGGTTCCGGCACGCGGTTTGGCCGTCCGTTGGACGTGTTCGACGGACGACCAAGTTGCGTATTGAAACGAACCTCCATGGATGCTCGGAATCGGTAAAATGGATTCTCAAATAAAAAAAAAACGTATTGTTCATTTTTGTTCAGAATAATATATTGTACTAGAATGAATTGATTTTACAACGAAATAAATTTAAAAAATAAGAAAAAAGTGAAAAGAATCAAAATTAAATAAATTGGCACTTCCAATAACTTTTGTTTCTCTTAACAGCCTCCCAAACCACCGGGGTACTGTTTGAAAATCATGGATTTTGTGCTAGGTAAAGAGAAAGGGAAGCCTACAGTTTATGTGAAATCCGAACCACCTCTTTGGGATAAATTGAATCCGTTTCACTAAGTATGTCAGTTTGTAAGTGAAACGCGCTAATCCACTGAGCTATCGTCCTCGACGAATCTTTAGGTCCAAGAGGTAAGGTTTTTGAATGTACCTCGAATCGAAATATCGATATTTTAAACCCCTTTAAATTGTGCGCTACTGACATGTGTCACATATTACTAAGTTCAAAGAATCACTTTCTCGATCTTTTCTTACCGCCAGAGTTTGAAGTTAATCAAGTACCATTTAACGGGTGTACAGAGGTGTTGTGATCTTAAGGTGGCCAGAAAGAGACATCCGATAGAGAAATTTTTATTATTTTTGGTCATAACTTTTTTTCGTTAGTACGTTTATAAAAGAACTATCAGGCTACCTAAGTAGAACCATAACAAGACTATTGCCGTGAATTTTTACTCAGTAATTTCAGTGGTGTGCTAAATAGTTTGACTTAAAACTACGAAATAGAAAGATTAGCATAATTTTTAAATTTAAAACTATTTTGCAAACCACTGAAATTATTGAGTGATAATTCGTAGTAATAGTCTTGTTATTGTTCTACTTAGGTAGTCTTATAGTTTTTCAAATATACGTACTAAGAAAAAATTATGGTCAAAAATAATAAATATTTCCTTATCGGATGTCTCTTTCTAGGGAATGGCCACCTTAAGTGGGCCACAGTGTATAAATTTAAGAAATTTAAATAATTAATAACTTTTTCATTTATTAATCGATATTGTTAAAAAAACAATAGAATTATTACTCTATCTAACACTATATTAATGTCCAAATTTCAATGCAATCGTACTTTTCGTTCTTAAGTTATCACCAACACAGTGATATGAATTTTTTTCCCTACGAGCGATATACTCTTCGTTTTGTATTTGCGGAGAGTATAATATTGCTACATTGTTTCAATGTATATGGAACAATGCACGTTATTTTAAAATACGGAATACAAAATAAATTCATTGCAATAAGCATCGCAGAAAAAATTATCCTGTGTGGCGTATGTTATACTATCCGCATATTACAGTTTCAGGCTTTTGGCTTTTGTCAGTACGGGCCAGGTTGTAAGTACCCCCAGCAACTATATAATTTCCTCTCTCGTATCTCTCTCTAGGTATCTTCAGTATTTAATATTAACAACAGCATATGATTATTTTAAATTCATCACTTCTTCAGCCCTGGTCCAGTTTTAACCAGATCTATCAATTAAACAAAAATTGGGTCCAGTTAGAAACAGTTAAACTGCTTTTATTTGCAAACGACACAGACCAGTACGATTAAAGTCTGTGCTACAAGTGAAACTTATTTTAAGATACATTATGTTTGTCAATTAACTGATTTTCTTTCATAGTCAATGTTACATCGATTAAAACGACGAAATGTCAACTTAAATTTAACCTCTGCAATTCAATGATGACGGCTTAATAGTTATATCGTCGGCTAGTCTATCATGGTAATTTTTACTTGTGCGATTCGGTGACTAATATTTTGATGAAAAATATATATCGGTCACGTGGCACTTTAATTCCTAGTCCCTTAATATATCCCTTTGATACAGTAATCGTTTGCGTGATAAAGTGACCTCATACGTTAAACATATTGCCTCGACCAACTCCTCGTACACCATAAGTCTGGGCGTGAGTCACCAATTTACCACTTACACTATCTTAATAATTTAAAGATATTTCATGTGTTGTTTATACATTAAACAGGCGCCTGGTACCAATAAGTAGTTATTCGTTATGGTATTTTTTAAACATCGTAACATCATGTTTGGGCAATTGCATGATCACTTTAATAACAAAAGTAGCCTGAATTAAAAAAGTGGAAAGATATATACATTACACAATATAAAGTATTGTGATGTAAAAAATCTAAAGTAAAATAAAAAGTGCTCATACAAAACTTTCATCTCTACCTGCGAAAGCTTTCCGTATATATGTTTGTTTGTATTTGAGCATCTGACAAACAACAACAACGTTACCTTGATGTGGGTGCTAGGGTACGAGGGAATAGAAAGTAACTGACGCCCTTGCAAAAATAAGATGCTGAAGCTCTATTTTTTGGACTAGAACCGTTTTGTGGCCTATACCCAAGTAGCACCTTAGGTCTGAATTACGTAATGTAGACCTAGTTTTGGTGTCGTTTTCCCGTTAAACCTAACCTAATTGACTTAAAATATACGTATAATATAAGTAAATGGGGAATGAGACGACGTCGGTAATACGTCTTAAAAAAGGCGACTCAGTTATAATGACCTAATAAGTTATAGAACATATTTCCTTGAACAGGTAATTTAAACGTAAACATTGTGTTTAATTGTGGCCGTTAATACGTAATATCTACCAAATCACTTATCCTTTTTCAACTGTAGTCTTTCTTTCTCAGGCTAGTAAGGTTTTATCTACAGCAATGATGATTTACTTATAAGACATCAGCAGCATAAGACATAATAGAAACCAGACATCTATTATAATGATGGAGTAGGAGTGTATCATATAATGTCAGACGTAGTTGTGAAATAATGTGTCCACCTTTCTCCTCTCTGTGGTTTTTTGCAGCCAATCAATTCTCATTGTAAATATATTAATTCTGCCTCGGAATATTAAAAGTGCCTCAAGTACTTTACGTTAAAAAAAAAAAAAATTTTCCAGCTTCAATGTGTTTTAAAAATATTTGTAAAAGCCTGTACAATTGCCCTGCAGGACTTTTCTGGAGCATAAAATATTCTAATATTGTACTTGATATCTGTTAAATAACCCTAATATTAATGATTTAATGACTCGTCAAAATTTCATTATAAAATGGTCTCTTACAGCTGGTTAAAAAATATGGCGAATATAGTACCACGCGACTTCAAAGTATTCTTTTCCAATATTTTAGAACTCGCTAACATTTTTCCCACAGTCGAAGTCGCTAACACTTATATTATTGACTTTAAAGTTAAATGGGACCAATATAGGTTAAAATAATTTTGTAGTCTTCAAATTTAGAACTAAATTGGTCATATTTCCCAGTCCAAGTTTGCCATCAGGTTCAAGGAAAATAGAACAGCTTATGTGTGGAAAAATTCTTTCCTTGTTGTTAAAATAAACCTTTTTGTTTCTTATTCAGGTTTAGAGAAGCAGTGAAAGAAATTTTTTGCCATTTTGTTTTTGTTTACGATTACTAGGTATATAGTACAGGCAAATTAGCCATTTAGGGTAACAAAAATTAATAAAAGGATCATCTCTGGGATTTAAGTAGGTAATAACCTGGAGAATAAGATGATGCATTCTTTGCTCTTCCAAGTTCCGGGAAAATTTAAAAAAAAATTGGAAAAACTTTTTGATTTTCATTTTTTTCTTGCTCTAGCGTCCAAAATAATGAAAATAGAGAAAACAGTTCCCAACAAAAGTTGTAGCACGTCTCTTTCTCTACAAAAAAGGTCTTTACAAACTTTTCTCTTACTTAAGCCGTTTAGAAGATAAATCGAGTTTTCCACTTATAGTTTTAAGCCGCTTCGATATGCGCGAAAAATGAGAATTCTCCGGGAGTTTCGTACGACCGGCCCATCGATCGATAATTCTTACTATTGAGAGCCTCTGAAAAAATGAAAATAACACAAAATGTAGAGAATAGTCTGGGCTTTAATGTGGAACTAATCACACAATTCATAAAAAATCATATCATAGAGAAAAAGTGTCAGAAGATGGCTTAGTAAACCTTGTACAGTTGATCCACAGATTTATTCATATCATTGTCGGGAGTCGTTAGAATGATAATTCATTTTGCTCTTATATTCTTATATAATGATATATTAATCCAATTAATGGATTATTGCAATTACTTTTGTTGGAAAAAGATGCCTCGCGATCAAAGTAGAGGGTACATTTCTCATCGATCAATCACCTCCAAATTTTGGAGTTCAAATCGCTATATCTTAATTAACAATAATAGCACAGTCTTAATTTTTGGAATATAAATACAATAAAACATATTCTTTCGAATGACTTTAGAGTTTTGTAAATGCGTGCAGTGCTTTTTGAATTTGTCTACATTATTCATACACGTTCAGAAAATGGGCAATTATACAGTAAAACATATTCAACTTATTTGTTTCTTAACATTATTCAATGAAATTTTCAGGAAATATAGAATAAAGTGCGTGGAATCGAATCCATGCATTGAAAAAGCACCCATTGTTATGGGAGAAATAGGCAGGATGCATAAAACTCAAAGATATGAATAAATCAACTGTATAAAGTTTACTAAGTCATCTTCGAACACTTGTTTCTCTATGATAAAAATTAGTATGAATTTTGTGATTAGTTCCACATTAAAGCTGTAACTTTTCTCTACATTTTATGCTGTTTTCATTTTTTTAGCGGCTCTAAATAGTAAGAATTATCGATCGATGTGTCCGGTCGTACGAAACTCCCAGAGAATTCTCATTTTCCGCGCATTTTGGAGCGGTTCAAGACTGTAAGTGGAAAACTTAATTTATCTCCTAAACGGCCTAAGTAAGACAAAAATTTGTAAAGACCTTTTTTGTAGAGAAAGAGACGAGCTACAATTTTTTTCTGTGTTTTCATTATTTTAGCCGCTAGAGCAAAAAAACCGAAAATCAAAAAGTTTTTTCAAATTTTTTTGAATTTTCCTGGAACTAGAAAGTGCAAAGAATGCATCATTCATTCTATAGGTTATTACCTACTTAAATCCCGGAGATAATCCTTTTACTAATTTTTGCGAGGTTTTTACAAAATTTTGCCTTCATTGCCTGTACTAATACTTCCCTTGCACTACGTGGATGTGGAAGTAATTCTGTTACAAATAAATATTGTGTGTTCACTGTAAATCACTTATATTTGATATAACTCTTGTTATTTATCGATTCTCCAATCACTATATGAAAGGAACTTTTAATTATCTAACTAATCAAAAACACTAAAATTATTTTTAATTAGAGAAGTAGGTACTTATTAAGGAACATTTTTCTAAATGACTTTAATAAATTAATAAAGCATTTTTAAAATTGAAAATACGTAAGGTCTCTGAACAGACAGGAAGAGTGTAAATGAAGAGCATTCTTTCCCAATGATTTTAAGAGGTGTTCATCACTTAAGGGTACTTTTATCAATCTAGAGCTTTTATCCTGACTAAGGGTTGCGTGTCGCACAATATAAAATCTGTAAATATGAGGGTACGGATAATATCCTTGAAAAACTGCTGGTATGCTGAGATATCATCTCAACTAGCCATTTCATTTGATATCATCAAGTTCATGTCTAAGTGAGTTTAAACTAAATTGCATTGTTTCGTCACGTTCTCCAACAACAAGGAGAGATTTCAATTTAATTTAAAACCACAACTATGTACTGTGGGAAGCATGCTTTATGTTCGATAATAAAATATTATTATGTTTGTCCATAAAATAGGTACGTGAAAATCACTTTACACCTTGTGGTAAATAGAAGTTCACTTGAAAACACAAATTCACAACAATTTTATTTATGGCATAATTATTATACTCTTCGCAAATACAAAACGAAGAGTAGGTATATTGGATTCGATAGGCACATTTAAAAAATCGGTAATATCGCTCGTAGAGAAAAAAATTTCATATCACTGTGTTGGTGATCGAATTCTGAACTACTTTCCAAGTGTCCGCCCGTCCGTCCGTCCGTCTGTCCGTCTGTCAATCCGTCTATCCGTCTGTCTGTCCGTCTGTCTGTCCGCCTGTTTGTTCATCTGTCCGTCCGTCCGCCTGTCCGTCCGTCCGCCTCTCCGTCCGCCCGCCTGTCCGTCCGTTTGCCTATCCGTCAGTCAAGTTTCTTGTAAGCACGATACATTAAGAACAAAAAGTCCGATTGTATTGACATTTGGACAATAAGTTAGTGTTAGCTAGAGGAGGGACCCTATTGTTTTGAAGAAAATAGATCAATAAATAAAAAAACATCTTGTTTAGCAATTAAACTAAAAATGTCTAAAATTAATATTATTTACAAAAATACTGCGAAGCGTATCCTACAGAATGTGCAACAATTATATAAAAAAGTAAATTGGCGAAGAGTATAATGATTAATTTGTTTATTTATGTAATTTCTAAATCATTATATCAGACATAACTTTTAAAGGTTGGGAAGTCGAAGAAGAGTTTTTAGGATGATAATAAAAAATTATTTAAAACGAAAATCGTTTGTAAACAGTTGAAATGTAAACAATTAAAATATTAAGGTTTCTCAAATCGCTTATAAAGTTACTTCAAAAATAAGTGCAGAAAACCTAAAGCTATGAATTTTTGACATCCAGAAAATTGCTTTTCTGAGATGTTCTTATCAAGTAATGATGCAGTACCTTCAATATAGTGAGTTGGTTACAATTCTGAGGGCTTTTCAAAGATTATTTATATACACGCATATAATTTAGTAGGTAACAAATTTTTCAGAGGAAAAAGAGACCTAAGATTTTTTTTTTCACAGGAATCGTTAAAATTGTTCGTGTTTGTGTATCTCTGTCTGTTAGTCTAGAAATTAGAAAACTTATGTTGGAACATTGAGAGTCAGAAGTATGGTTTGCCTTGGCTATTTCTACTGTGCATAGCAAATAAAAGAGATATTGGTCAAATATATGGTTCGGACTCCACTATAAACTGTAGGGCCTCGTTTCTCTTTACCGAACACAAAATCATTCTGGATTTTCAAGGAGTTACCTCGGTGACTTGAGAAGTGGTTAAGAAAACATTACATTACATTACATGTTTTGAATGATGATCATTATTTTAAAAATATGCCATTTTGAATAATCCCTAGTTTAAAAAAGGAAATATTACATATTTTTAGTTACGTTAAGTTCAAAATTATCAATAAGTTAGCGTCATATGTAGTGCTAAATAATTTTCTATATCCAAATTCTCAAATAGTTGATCTTGTTACAGGACAGCGAAAAATTAAAACAAAAAATTATGTAACGTATTCTTTTAATTTCATTTTTGCTTAAGCAGTTAAACATATATTTTTCACTTTACATCTACAAAGCAGACAACAAGCTATGCTTTGCAAATATTACTCTACATTATTTGTTTGGAATTCAGTTCGCTATATCTTAATTAATAATAATAGCACAGTATTAATTTTTGGATTATAAGTACAATAAAACATATTATTTCGAGTGACTTTAGAGTTTTTTAAATGCGTACGGTACTTTTTGAATTTGTCTACATTATTCATACACGTTTAGAAAATGCACAATTATACAGTAAAGCATATACAACTTATTTGTTTCTTAATATTCTTCAACGAAATTTTCACGAAATATAGGTTAAAGTACGTGGAATCGAATCCATGCAGTTAAAAAGCACCGGTTGTTACGGGAGAAATAGGCAGGATGCATAAAACTCAAAGATATGAATAGATCAACTGTATAAAGTTACTAAGCCATCTTCTAACACTTTTCTCTCTATGACAATTTTTTTTATGAATTTTGTGATTTTTTTCACATTAAGCATAGTAAGAATTATCGATCGATGTGTCCGGTCGTACGAGACTCCCAGAGAATTCTCATTTTCCGCGCAATTCGGAGCGGCTCAAAACTATACGTGGGAAACTGGATTTATCTCCAAAACGGCTTAAGTAAGACAAACATTTTTTTGTACAGAAAGAGACCAGCTATGAATTTTGTTGAAAACTTTTTTCTGTATTTTCATTATTTTAGCTGCTAGAGCAAAGAAACCGAAAATAAAAAAGTTTTTTCAAATTTTTTTTTATTTTCCCGGAACTTGGAAGTGCAAAGAATGCACCATTCCATTCTACAGGTTAGTACCTACTTAAATCCCACAGATGATCCTTTTATCAATTTGTGTGAGGTTTTTACAACATTATGCCTTCATTGCCGGTACTAAATACAATAATAATCAAATTTTTTATACTGTACAATTCATGGTTATTTGTATATGCTCTACCCAAGTTTTGCAACTTAAAAATTCTCACTTTGCCTGTTAATTTACATCATTTTGCATTTTAAATAAAAACGTTTATATCTATGAATCATGGTTTTCTCGTTTGAGATTTCTGTCAGCATCAATTGACCATTTACCCAACAAATAACAAGAGCCATCATTTATTATTATGCTAATTACAAAGTAGCAAACTCCCTCTCAGTTTTTTTCTGTTTCTTTAAAACCCATTTTTAACGATAATTGCCTGCAACCAATTAGTTCGTGTTGTCCATTATTAACCTAAAGCCTTTGTCCTCTCTACTTTGCCTTAGTGTACGTATTGTAATTTCATGGTATTTTGTTCCGTTAATTATGAGAACATTTAGTTACCCTTAGATTTGTTCTTTCTTGAGCTGTTTCTGTTTTGAAAACGCATGATGTGTTTGTCATACTAAATTGTTTTTTGACTTTGAATTTGTTGAAATATCAGGTACTTGTTTATGAAACTTGTAGGTTTTGTTAATTACTAAATTCATAGAATAAAAATTATAAAGTGTTTAAAAGTGATGAAATATTTAAACAATTATGAGTGAATTGATTTCATTATCTTGAGTGCAAATTGGGAGGTTTCTTGAGTTAGCTCTATTATAATCAAAACTGACATAGTTGAATCGCTTATTGAAATGCAGATTTGTACAGTGCGACATTCACGCGTTTGTTTTATATTTAAGTTTTTCATTTTTTAAATAATTCTTCTAATTTTTTGTTTCTTTGTTAATACACTAAAAATGCTAGTTCGGCTAAAACTCAGGATGCAATTTTTGAATAGAAATTGCTGTTTTTAACAGGTATGCCAAAAAAGCTATACAATATATTTTTTTATTTTAATTTATTACGAAATCAAATACTACTAAAGCCTTAGATCTTAAAAATCAGGGCCAAGTTTAATAAGACGATTTATTACATAGAATACTGAGGGGTGATTCATAATTATAATATAATAATAATAAATGGACTTTATTTTATAAGATAATTACATAAAATTAACAAATTTATTTGTAAAGGCGAAGATGAGGAAATTGTCTTGTTCTACCACTTAACCCTATGGCAAATTTTGTAAAGATGTAATAAACAACAAGTCTAGGATTCAAATAAGGTATTTATAAAATTACTAGTATAGAGAACAAGTCAATATATCATAATATAATTATTTAATAAAAAAAATAGAATACGGTGAAAAAGATGTGTTTTACATGCGCCATTTTTGTTTTAAAAAATTGTATGTTCCCTGTCACAATCGAGCGTTTGAGGTGAACCTTTCAACATATTATTTATTAAAATCGATTCAGCTATTTAGCCTCTAAAAACATCGCCGCAAACCTATAGACACACATGTTATAGTCATGTTAAACATATAACTTTGGGTGACGTAGTCGGGTAATAGTAAAATTACTATCAAGAACTCATCTTTTAAAATAACGAAGAAACACATTATCTACAATTTAGTTTACTTAAATATAAGAATTATTTGAAGTAGACAAACTTTGGATCCAATCACCAAAAATGATGAAATAAAATTTCACCGTTGCCCACACAATGACCTTTGAAAGACATGTTTTTTTTATTAACTTCCCGTTTTACTCCCGAAACTAACCCTTAAAATTAAAACAGCTTTCTACACTTCTGCCAAATTTCAACTTTCTTCGTCAAATAATTTCCGTGACAAATCTCTGTGACAGACGGAGACATACGACTGGATATATAATAAAAGCAAGATGGAAGTAATATAATTTATTTACATTTTTAATGCACAAAAAAGGATGCTGTGTTTGTTCTAAATACACGTTTTTATCACTTCCAATAAATCTGTATATAGATATAAATATAGCACTAATATCATAATTGTTCATATTTATTTTGCATAATTGGTTATTAATTATGCAAAGTATCTGAACGCTGCCGCTGTACTAAATCAAAGCAATACGTCCAAACATTATCTTCTACGCCATGCATCTTGTTTGTAAATTGGAATAAACCCACCTGTCGCGCTTTCAATTAGTTTCAACACTTAAAGTAACAGAACGCCAATAAATCCTTGAGCACGAGGAAACAAACAATAAAATCTTTTTGCATGAAACAAAATAAAAGCGTAAAATCTTTTATCACACCTATCAATTTCCTATTAACTCTCCACATTGCATGACCGCAAAACTTTTTTAGCTCACGTTCAGGTATGCACAAAAATGAGAGCGGATGTAATACGTCTGTTGATCTTGAGGCACAACTTGAGCCTGTAGCTGTATCTACTTCCTGCCGTTGACCTGCAATGGTCACCCCATACCAGCGCATATGCTTCTTCATCCCAAACTTGAATGGAACGCGGACAAGAGGAAGACGTAGATGGGCGGAGAACTGCATAATTATTTTTTTAAAATGGCAACGAAAAAATATGAACGAGTATATCGAGGTTAATTGGGGTTAGATAAATTGTTGGAAACGATGTCTCATGTAATATTCGCTAGAAATTATACGAGTTGGCAAATTGAAATGCTATACTTACGAGCAAGAGCATAGCAGATGATTCTATTGCACAGAATTTAAAATTTTGTAATCACTGACAGGCAGATCTGATATTTCGTCTTATCCCCGTGTTCTACTTCTGTAAGAGATATAGAAAATATATTAAGTAGGTTTAAGTGCCTTCAAAGAAAGGTCACTGAAATCGATGCGAAGTCAGCTGAAAGTACCTTTGTTCTCTTAGTTGGTTATTTATATACCAACCTCAATATCGATATTATATTAGGTTCAATTAACCAGGTGACGGACAGTGATACTTTGTGTCAATAGTCTTAATGACTTTTTCGATTTTTTCAAAAACATGTTTCACTTTCTTTGGTTGTCTCATGTTTAACTTCTACATAGTGAAAGTAAAATCTATTGTTCAGATATTAAGCTTTAACATTCGACTACTTATCAGTGAATCTTAATATCTAAATTTATATAAATTATGGCAGCCATATTGCATCTTTTTGAATTTTTAAGATTTGACATCAGATTCAATATCAGCTACTCCGAATGTACTGGACTACCCATTTTAATGAAACTTTGACAAAATTTATTGTTTACCTTTCATCCGGCTCACTGTGCATTGGTAGTTTTTTGAAAACATTGCAACGGCTGAATAATAATACCCTAATAGTAATAATAATCCTGTAGTAGTTTGTAAAGAAATATTTATATGTCTAGTGGTGACATACTAAACCTTATGTAAGTATCCTATTCTCAACAGTGGCGTAATTTCATCATTTTTATTGGGTAGGCAGGGATTTTTCACAGATCAGATAACTCAAAATGGATCGAAGCAAAGCGAACCCTGTAATTCTAAGCGACAACCCTATAAATCCAAATGGGCCAAATGAACAAGGTAAAGCGAGTGCTGCAAAAAGTTAAACCATAGACAGGAAACCCTAAACCCAAATGACCGAGATAAAGCGAGCTTATCACTTCACAGGTAATATTAAACTCAAAAGAGGGAAAACGATTGGTGTGAAAAAACAGTTTGGTAAATAAGGCTCGCGCAAAAATAGGAAGACTTGTGCGAACGTTCATCAGATGATTGACGTCCGCATACGTTTGGTGGTATGTTGGCGAGCACTAGCTAATGTGTACAAATTGAATTTTTTGCGATAACTCCGCTAACATTTGCAATTTTATAAACAAATTGTAACTAACATGATTTCCGATTCCAAGCTACTTTTATCGTAAAGTATGAGTCAAAACAAGAAAAAAGTCATGTGTGTTATGTCGAAAACGTTTAAGTTTAACGGTAAAAATATATTTTTTTAAATTCCCTCTACCGCGCACCTAGTGGAATTTTCGAACATAAGAAAAAGTATAAGTATATACATAGATAAAATACAGATAAACATTTTAACTATTTAGATAGGCTACAAAACGGACTTTGAGAATTAAAATTATTTGTGGTAAGATGGCAATTAATCATTTATAAATATAAATTAAAGGTTTTCTGAGCAACTTTTATTTAAGATTGTGTTCACAGCTTTCTTCTGGCTTTAAGTTTAATATTGAACGAATAAGTGTTTTGAAATCAAGACTCCCTTTTGGTAAACATATCCGAACACGATACATTAAAATTGGGAAAATACATAATTACGAATGTTTTTAAATTGAACATATATGTTTTCCATTTGTATAACTGTAAAATAGGTTTGATTCAGTTTGTTACAGACTGTGTCAATTTGGGATTTCCAGCCTAAGTCTGCGTCGAATGCAGTTCTAAGAATTACTCTTGTCTGCCACAGTTATGGTACCATCATCAGCAAACATCGTCTCTTATCCACTTCTTATGTGGTTTGGCAGATCATTAACGTATAATATAAAAAGTAAAGGCGCTAGTACTGACCCCTGAGGTACTGCTTGAAATGCTTCGTATTCCAAAATTGGGTATTAATCTTACAGTTAATTTACTTTTAACAAAGATAGAATGAATCCATTCCAGGATATTGCCCCACATACTAGAATAATCTCATGTTCAAATTGATGATCAAAGACGTGTTTAGGCTAACCGTCTATTAACGTTTATGATCGTCAATTCAATGATGAATAAAATGATCAAAATAATATGCCCGCTTCTTGTTTGCATAGACAATAACATAACTAACAGCGGCGTTTTATATTTTGAAGTTGAAACACAAGCCTCCACATCGTGAATTTCTCATTTCTGTCTCATACCGTTATTTTTGTTTCTTAAATGTATAGAATGTATAGAAATATCAATTGGGACATTGCATAGATATAAACAATTACATTCAATTTCTACCTTCAAAAGACAAATGATGGGAAAACAACAACTTTCCTCATTGTGTTGTTTCTCTACGCAGTGACACAATTCTTTTATTTACTTCTCTTTACTAGATAATGTATGTCTTATTATCGTTATTATTGAAAAACCTTGATGATGGTAATTTCCAGCCCATAATATTATATTGTTAATATTATTAACAATTCTGATTAACATAAAATTACTGTATTTATTGACGATAGATAATGAAATAAATATTAAGTACCTTTTTGATTAATAACAGTAAGTTGTGGAATTTAATGTGATATTCGTAATACAAAGATAATTTAATCATTGAAGAACCAACCGTTATCATCCCACGTCAACAACTAGTCTTTATCCTCTTGTTTGTAACGATTATTTTGTTCCCGTAAAGGTGACGTGATTCTTTCTGTTTGAGTTATGAACATTCGTTAAATTCCTAATACTATCCATACGTATTTAAATTCCACTGGAGACGGGCTACATCTGAATAATTTAGTCTACTTCTAAATGCTTCGTGTACCCTAGTTGATATAAGGAATACATTCTCGAAGGAGTTAGAACTTTTGACGTACCGCTGAGGATAAAGTAGTTTCGAAAACCACCAAAACATAATTGAACACTCACTCGCTGACAATACTTAATGCGCCTTTCGCAAACTATGTTGGCATCATCAGAGATGAGACATGCTTGTTGGAACTACTTTATCGTCAAGTATGTACCAAATTACCGTACCTAAAAATGTGTGAGAAGGCAATATAATAATTGATTAAAAAATGTGTAATGGGGTGTATATGGCTTGCCTCATGATCAAGCATTATTCAAAACAATATAATATATGTCATCTGTCTAGATAAGTTTATACAACCTCGCTTGCAAAAAAATGCAAAATAGCAGGTTTGTGTTCAAACTTAAAGAGATATAGTCATGTTTCTGCGAAAACGAATGATTTGCATTGGCTCTGGCTTGAAAATTTGTATAAATACAATATATCTGTTTTTGTTCATAACCTGCTCTCAACCTTCTTATCTTTACGAGAAATTAACCTTCAGTCGAGATATTCAAGACGACAATCTAAGATACGGAGATAAGCTTATAATTTCTAGATATTCAAAATCTTTATTTTGACACTCATGTGTACATAACGCCTTTTCGATCTGCAATAATATTGTTTATCAGCTTCTCTAAATTTTCACACAATGATAAAATGTAATTTCCTCCGTCTGCGTCTTAAGTAAGTTAGCCGCTAGTTCTTTCTGTACTTCATAAAAACTGTTGCATAATCTTGCATTCCTTAAGATAATTTGTTGTAAAAGTGATTAATTATTTATGGACGTATATAAATTTTTACTTACTTAATTTCTAGTTTCAATTCTTGCAACTCTCATTACTACCTTTATTCTTTATATGTATATGTATGTACATGTGTGTATATATATTTTTTTATTTTTATTTACTTACTTTAAATTAGATTAGATTAGCTATAAACTATTATTATAACGTAAAAGGTTAATCTGAGTAGCTATTAAGCTAGACTTCGTCGTTATTTAGGAATGTAAGTAAAGCCATTATATTATTATTATTATTATTATTATCATTTTTTTTGTCGCGTTAGCGATGCTGGGCAGTTCTCCCGTGTCTCCGATATTCTCACGGGAGAAGCGCCAGCGAATTATCTACCACCACTCCCCACATCCCGCAGGGTTAGTGGTTGTAGATTCCAGAATCGTGTGCCCTAAGTATACGCAGGGACCCCAAGACGACTGCCTTCTGCATTTGGCCTGCCAACATTCGGTTGATTTTTGGCAGGCCGGTATGGTCTTCAATGCTGAGAGCAGCGTAGGCCTCATTCCACCGAGAACGCCGATTATCAGGACGACCAACTTGGCCTTGTAGTCTTATTATTATTATTATTATTATTATTTCTTTAAATTTAGCTTCTTAATAACAGTGCTGGGCTCATTGAGCCATAAGCACTGTCATTCATGTACCAACGAGATGGTCAAAGTTCTAGAACTTTTCTTATTATGTTTGCTGTTCCGAGCAATGCCGCTTTCTGGACAATTCGCTTATGAATGTTCTTTAGATCTAGATGTTTCATTATATCTTTCCAGCTCTTGCTAACTAGCCCATTTGCTGAGATGACCACTGGCAATATGTTGACTACGTCGAGGCGGTACATATGCTTAAGCTCTGTTGCCAGTGGTTGGTATTTTCTTCGCTTTTCAACTTCTGTTCGTAAGATGTTGTCATCTGATGGTATGGCAAAATCAATTATAGTAGCTGTTTGTAACCTCTTATCGAACAGTATTAAATCTGGGCGGTTAGCTTCAACTTGTCTATCGGTTATCATAGACATGTCCCACAAGATTTTAGCATTTTCGTTTTCCAGAACTGATTCGGGTTTGCACTTATAGTAAGGCGTTTCTCTTTCGATCAATCCATATTTTTTCGCCAGTGCTTGGTGGACTATTTTCCCTACTGAGTCATGTCGGACTAGATATTCATTGGGAGCAAGTACCGGGCATGCCGTTGAAAGATGTTATTATTATTATTATTATTATTTTTTTTTTTTTTCGCGTTAGCGATGCTGGACAGTTCTGCCGTGTCTCCGATATTCTCACGGGGGAAGCGCCAGCGAATTATCTACAACCACTCCCCACCTCCCGCAGGGTTAGTGGTTGTAAATTCCAGAATCGTGTGCCCTAAGTAGACGCAGGGACCCCAAGACGACTGCCTTTTGCATTTGGCCTGCCAACCATTCGGCTGATTTTTGGCAGGCCGGTATGGTCTTCAATGCTGAGAGCAGCGTAGGCTTCATACCTCCGAGTACACCGATTATGAGGACGACCATCTTGACCGAGTAGCCTGGGTACAGCACTTGGAGCTCGTACCGGAGATCACGGTATTTGGTCCGTTTTTCCTCCTCTTTCAAAGCGATGTTTGGCTCAGCGGGTGCCGAGAACTCGATCACAAACATCACCTTGTTTTGATGGTCGAGGAGGACTATGTCAGGCTTGTTGGCCTGAATTAGCCTGACTGTCGGAAACGAGTAGTTCCAATAAATTCGGCACCTCTCGTTTTCGACAACGGACTCAATATCTCCGGGGACGTAAGGCAGCACTGGTGTTTGGTCTATCCCGTACGAGTGCCGTAGATGATAGTACAGCACCCGTAACGCCGCGTTATGGCGTTGGATGTAGGCCGAAATCGCATATATCGGACATGCAGAAAGTAAATGCATGAGCGACTCCGGCGCCTGGTGGCAGGTCCTACAGCTTATATCAGGAACCTCTACACCCATTACGCGGCTTCGGTAGACCAACGTGTTAATTACACCATCTTGGCAGGCCACAATAAATCCCTCGGTCTCCGACTTTAGCCCGGCTGACCTTAAAAAGGCAAATGTCAGCCTAGTCGACAAACCCAGTGTTTCTACGTTCTTATAGTATACACCGTGCATGGGTTTATCGACGTGCTGCTTAAACAGAAGTTCCTGCTCGGCAGCTTTTATTTGGGCCTTCAGACGAGTTGGCTGTAGTTCAGTGACTGACTCTGGATCAGCACCGCGCCGGCCACCTCGCCTATCGTCGAATACGAGACCAAGTTCATCTGCGGCTCTTTTTGCTGCCTTAAACAATCCTGCACCCACCCCTGCGTTTTCGTGATTTCTCACTAATTGCAGGAGCGGGTCTGAGCTCCTAAGGACATTACATGCCATGCTCAGTGCCACTCTGCCATGCATACACTCCAACCCCAAGAGCCCTCTGCCCCCCCGATTTCGTGGGAGGTACACACGAGGGACGGACGATCTAGGATGAATGCTCCTATGGATATTCATCATCTTGCGGGTACCTCTGTCCAATTGGCGCAGCTCATCTACAGTCCATTTGACTACTCCAAAGGAGTAGAGCAGAACAGGAACGGCAAGCATATTAGTGGCAGATACCTTGTTTTTCCCCGAAAGTTCGGATGACCAAATCTTTCGGAGTAGGCTTCTGTACTTGCCGCGGAGAGATTCTTTCACTTGTTGCACATCCTGGATGTGATGTTGCTCCACACCCAGGTATGTGTAGGTCTCTCCGGCATCCAGATGTCTCAGGATGCTTCCGTCTGCGAGTTGCGCGTCTTCAGCAAAGTCCCCGCATCGTCCTCTCTTGAGTTGCACGACCGCGCATTTGTCCAACCCGAACTCCATACCAATGGCCCGCGTGTACTGCTCGACCACCCTTAGAGCATTTTGGAGTTCATGCTCTCCGGAGGCATACAGTTTAAGGTCATCCATGTAGAATAGATGAGTGACCTTATGCCTCCGGTTGCTGGGTGGTCCACAGTGATACCCGCGAGTTTGGCGGAGCTCAACAGATAACGGCAGCAGTGAGATGCAAAAGAGGAGGGGACTCAGAGAGTCTCCTTGGAAAACTCCTCTTCGGAATGCCACCTGCTCTGTTGTAACCCGCTGTGCACCGGATGTTATGGTGAAGCGAGTTTTCCAGAGAGGTAGCAGTTGTTCTATGCATCTCACTAGTGGTTCTGCTACCGCAAGACACTTGAGCAAATGCAACAATAGTTCGTGCGATGTTGTGTCAAATGCCTTGCGATAGTCAATCCAGGCCATCGATAGATTCCGCTTGTACTGCACAGAATCCTGCGTAATACAGCGGTCTATCAGCAGGCTGTCTTTACAGCCCGCCATGCCCTTCTTGGCACCACGCTGCTCGTAAATCTGTTGGAAGACCGGATCAACCTGCCGTAACGTCCTAGCATACAAGATACGTGTAAATAACTTGTAACAGGAGTTCAGACAAGTGATCGGCCTATAATTCCTTGGGTCGGACAGATCTCCCTTTTTGGGGATTAGCACGGTACGTCCCTCGACAAACCAGTCAGGAATCTGCTGCCCCTCGATCAACCACGTGTTGAAAACTCGGGCCAGACGACGGTGGGTGGAAGGAAATTTTTTCCACCACCAGTTGTTTATTCCGTCTGGGCCCGGAGCAGCGAAGTTCTTGGCCCCAACAAGAGCTTGTTGAACTTCCTCTGAACTGATTGCCGGGCACACCTCTTCTGGCTCTTCTAAGGTTCTGTGGCAAAGAACCTCGAAGTGTGCTATTGCTGGAGTGTTGCTATCGAACGGACGTGTCGTTTCGTAGATTCCCTTCCAGAAGCGTTCGACATCGGCTACAGCTGGCGGATTGTCGACAACACGCTGTGGCTCTTGAAATAGGCGGGAAGGGTTCGTACGGAACAGTGTATTTTGCTCCATACTCCTTACCCGCCTTATTAGCGTTTTCTTGATAGCCATGAGCGCTCGAATCCGATCTAAACAGTGTTGCTTAATAGTAAGCATCACTGTTAGATTTAGTGTGTGGTGCTGGCGTCTTAGGCCGGCTGCTGTTCGCCGGACTTTAGGCGTGAATGCCTTGCCAGCTGTTACGCATTCCACTACACTCTGGATTCGAGAAGCGTGTTGTCTGGCCAACTGTATTTTGCCTTCGATCCTTTGTACACGCCGCTTAGCCTTCTCGATACCGCATGGGGCTCTGGTTGCCCTTTCGCGGGGGACGAGTTGGCTAGCAGCGTTGTACACGGCAGTGTTGATCTGCCAAATGTCGGCGTCTTCTGGTAGTTCCTCATCGATAACAGCGTCCATCCGTGCCAGGTCTTGTGGCTTTAGGGTAGCCCTGCTGTTAAGGCTAACCCTCGTCCTTAAGTCAACATCAGTGTACTCTATGGGATGTTCCTCGTCAGCTGCGATTTGCCGCGGTGGCAGTGCGGCTGGCACATGTCCCTGCTGACGAGGCGCCCTTACGTAGCCTGATCTGCGCAGGAAGGATACTTGATCTCTGAGCTGTTGTTCAGAGAAGGCGCGATGCTCTGGGTGCAGATCACACCAGATTTCGTGCAATCGCGCCATGTACCCCCTGCGCGCAGGTTCGCTGCTCTCATAGCAGGTCAGCAAGTCATCCCGGAGTTCCCTGGTCCACCTAAAGCGTCCATGTACATTGCGTATGTCGTTTCCATTGAGACCATCCGGTAAGGCCCCTCCAACTTGTCTCTGACCTCCATCCGAGCGAGGTCGATTGTGAGGGGCCCTTTCTCTGAGAGGTAGAACCAGAGAAAAAGAGTCTCAGAGTGGTTAGCCCTGATACCCACGTCCGACATCTGTCAGGTAGAGTTACCTCTGCCTGTCCAGGTACACCGCGTGGAGGCTGCCGATCCGTTTTCCGTACCCTTATTATTATTATTATTATTATTATTATTATTATTATTATTATTATTAAATGGAAATTTGTGGGGTCCGGAATCAAAATGTCAAATTTATTAGAAATTAAAAAAAACGTATAATTTTATACTGTTTTAATTTAAATTGGGGTTCTGTGGTACTTTAATGATGTTGCTGTTAAAGGATAAACCTAAATATTAATGAATTTTGTCATAATTTTAACTTTTTGTTTGCAGTTGGTCAGTTTTGACAGTAAGTAACGAAATAGAGCTGGTTTTGAAAATGAAATGAAATAGCGTGTATTGAAAATTAGCTTTACGAATAATAAAAATGTGTCTCAATGTCACACATTTTTGTTATATTCTTCCATATTTTTATCAAGAATCCTTAAAACAGCACAAAACTTTTAAAACAACTGCTTACATGTGTTCAGTGTAAATGCATACCACAATGTAATCAAATCAATATTATAGCACGAGAATTCTGCAATATCATTGGTCGAAATGGATATGGCTGACTTTGATTTTAATGAATGATGGGATTTAGCGGAGTTTGGACATAAGTGTGATTTTTTTATGCGTTTTTAGAAGATGTAGCGGAATTTGGCATATATGGATTTTAAAGATGCATTCCTAAGGCACTTTGCTACCCCAAAAGCTCCCAAACTCATTTTTTATAAAAAGTGGAGTTAGCTGACTTTGATTCTGGACCCCTCATTTGTCTGTCAGGAGAAGATGACCTGAATTTAGTTACCGGTATATTGGTACATTCCAGTGGTATGGTGTGCTTAATTCAGAATGGGACACAAAGAACTCTTATCTGCATTATGTTATCTGCTATGGGATTATTGCCTAAATTTCATGTATAGAATTTCTGGGAATGTTATTGGATGGTCTCTAGTAAAGCTATTTCGTGGCAAACTTCATAGTATATCACTGAGTGAGCTATAACTTAAGCAAACTAATATGATGCATACAAATTGAATATCATTAGTCATCAAAGAGCAGGCTGTAAAGCATTATTTAAAAAATACAATATTTTTACAGCCCCTAGCATTTATATTTAAAAATAATATCTGGTATTTGAAAAAATTAACTTGTGTACATTCTCCACCTCCGCAGAAAATAATTTGTATAATACAGGACATAAAGATTTGTTGGTGATCCCAGTGGATAAAACAGCAACAATTCAAAATTCACTACACTATAATTATATTATTTTATTTAACAGCCTTCCTAAAATTATGAGACAATTAAACTTATCTTCATATAAAAAGAAATAAAAAAAAACTTTTAATAACAAATGCATTTTATAATTTGGATGAATTCCTAAATAGATACAATTTTTCTTTTTTTTTTTGTCTTTCTGCGTCTATTCTGTTGTTTTTTTATTAACAGAGTTTTTATTTAAGGTTTGATGTTTTATACATATTATACATATACTACATATTATACATTCTTTTATTAATGTACATATTTGTGTATTTATGTGTTTGTTAAGTTTATGTGCTTTCGTTATATGTCTGATTTACCTTTTTATTACTATAATAAGATTAATTATGTTTTTAAAGATAATGTTCATTTAGACATGCCAAATGTACACAATATTTGTACCAAAAATTGATAAAATAAATTCTAATTCTAATTCTAAGGAGGCTGCCGTGTATGTGATAGTCAGTCTCATTAATGTAGTGTAGATCAAATATTGCTTCTGCCGATTAAATCTACTATTTCTGATCAAAAGCTAATACAGACTCTTGGATATGAATTAGACAGTATTATAGAGACGGTAACAGTGCGCTGGATGGCGTGGGCGGTTAAGTGACACAACATTTTTCCTGAGTTCTTGTCTCAGCTACTGCAGATGTCAATGTCTAAGGGAATGTTTATTATAGTGTTGGCTGTATGTGCGTGAAGTGATGAGTGGTGGAGAAGCTATGGCTATACTCCGCTAGGCTTTAATATATCTAACTAAATTATTAAATTTTTCACAACTTGTAAAATACGCTAATATTGTTTTTTTTACAAAAATTTTAATTATACAGGGTGAGGCAACAGTGCGTCGGACCTCGATATCTCGAGTTCTACGATAGCTAGACATTTTTTAAAAAAATTGCAAGTAAACGAGGTAAAAAAGTCTATAACTGGAACTTATTTTCGAACATGCAGGGCGGGCCAAGACGAAATTAGAGGACCAAGTGCCTTTTTTTTTAATAGAACTATTTGTATATCAGTAAGTACATTTTTTGTCTCTTTCTAGGCTCTATTCATTGCTATATTAGCATTGAATATCTTCCATCCACTTGAATATAATGAATTTGTTGTTGAAATAATGCAATCTGCAAATGGATATTAAAAAAATCACCACAGTCACAATTATGGGTTTAAAGAAAAACTTTTGTGAATACCAGTCACGAGACATCTAATTAATGATTTTGAATCGTTTTCATTTCCTAAAACTGTACAGTGGCCAAAAAATATTTTTCAATTTAGAACTTTTTAAATATAATTTTCTCAATTTTTTCAAATGGAACACCCTGTATATTTTTCAACGATGGGATGTAGAAATGAAACCGAACATTTTTTGTAAGTACTTCCCTGTGGCTAATTGCAGCACGTTTTATTCTTTCACTTTTTTTATATTCTACATTTCCAGTTTCCAGAAATATATTGAGAAGGTTTTGGAAGCTGCTAACATCAGGAATCCGTCTTTCATGATAACGTTGGTGATAAATTCTATTGGCAAGTAAACAAAACTCGCCCAAAACAAAAGTCATGTCTACAAGTTCCGCTTTATTAAAATTCATGTACAATTCCAAATTTTTCTAATGAATTATTTGAGGGAACCTCTTTTTTTAAGTTTGTTCTTGAATTTGGCACTTATTTATTTATAAAACGAAAATGGTTGCAATTAGCCACAGGGAAGTACTTACAAAAAATTTTCGTTTCTTATTTGTACATCACATCGTTCAAACATATACCGGGTTTTCCATTTGAAAAAAATGTAGAAAATTCAATTAAAAAACTTCTTAATTGAAAAATGATTATTGGCCACCCTGTACAGTTTTAGGAAATAAAAATGATTCATAAACATTACTTAGATGTCTCGTAACTGGTATTCACATACATTTTTCTTAAAACCCTTATTTGTGACTGCGGTGATTTTTTTATTTCAACAAAAAATTCATTACATTCAAGTAGCTGGGAGACATTCAATGCTAATATAGGAATGAATGGAGCCTAGAAAGAAGCTTCAAAAAATGTACTGATATACATAGCATTCCATTAAGAAAAAGGCACTTGGTCCTGTAATTGCGTCGTGGCTCGCCCTGTATGTTCGAAAATAATTTTCAGTTATAGATTTTTCTATCTAGTTTACTTACAATTTTTTTAAAAACTTTCTAGCTATCGTAGAACTGGAGATATCGAGGTCCGACGCACTATTGCCCTACTCTGTATATTTAATCTTATTTGTAGCATTAATTAGATAACTGGCGAAAAGAAATAATGTGTGTGTGACTTTTGGATATAATATTAAAAAACAATATAATAAGAATATTGCATGTGTATAAATAGGAGTTCCAAAATTCCTCCGCGCCCTGTCCTATTGCTAGTTTCAACGCTGTGAATTTTATTAATTAAAAAATTGTACATATTTTTGAACAATCGGCTCTGTGTCTTATAACTTCTATTCAGTCCAATATAAAAATCCCAACGTCTGCGATGGGAGTCACCGTAAATATTGTAATGCCAATCGCTGCCATATAAAACTAGTTCTGGCTTTGAATGGTTAATAAATTAAAGAATCCCCGCTGTCACTAATATGAATATAATTTATTATATCTATAATATAGTAGCATATTATGCAAATTTAATAGATTATCTAAAAGGCAAAAACAAGTGGTGATACAAAATGTAAATTGTAGGATCAAAGACCGGAGGAATGAAAAATTTTGCGGCTTGTTTTGCATAACTATGTATTAAAATTCAGTTGTCGTGGAAAAGTGGTAATTAAAATTGTAACTTAAAAATGTATCTTCATTATTTCAATTTTTGCCTGGAGGCAAACGGTTTCACATCGGGCCCTTTTAATCTTTGATCTATTATTTCCTGGCTAAATAAAATTTACACGAATTTAGAGGAGTAACTCGTGTAATCATAACATCCATGGGCATTAGGATATCCTGTTTATTTACGCCTGAATTTGGTAAGATTTCGAATAGATATCCAAGTCGTACAGTTTCCAAGAGCAAGCTTATTCGGTTGAAAACACGTGAGGTATTTTAAATAATACATAATAATAGAGCAGTGTAAATAAGGCTTTATATACTACAATTAAAGTCACTTTTACATTTAATATTTTCATTTATTGTTAAATATTAACTTGCATAACATAAAATATTAAAAAATTACATGTTTATCCAACCAAATAATTATAGTTTTTACGAGCTTCTGGAAAAAACGAAATATTTTTAATTGAATAGCCATGACATGCACTTTAATCGACAAAACAAAACAGAATTCCTTAGCACATAAGTGAATTCTTAAATTTTGTAATGAATTTTTGGAAAAATATAAGAGCCTTAAAAAACGACATCAAACTGCTTATGCAAAAGATACAGAGCTATTAGTTCTTATCTTGACCAACATCATGGCATAATGGCCCGATCTTATTAATCTTAAATAATATATCGAATTTCATAACTGTAGCATAATGGGTTCCTGAAATATTAAATAAAATTCTACTCTACGGCACCACTTTTAAAGGGTCCTAGTTCTATTTGGAAGTGCTTCCGGACAAATGTTATAGGAAATTTAACGCAAAGTTAAGGACGGTATATATTTGATATCCTGTGTAAGTTAACCTAATTTAATTAAAACTGAATGAAAACAAAGTTTATTTCCAAATGAAAACAAATTACTTACCTAAGTACCTTCATCGTTGAATGGAAGCCACAGTTTTTCGTTCATTGCCAAAGCCGCATGTTGAAGTCTTTGCATTATCCATTTGTTCTCCAGATAACAACGGCACGTATTTATTATTCTTACCCATATAGTATCTCACTTTTTTATTAAACAACGTATGTTATTTAATTCCAAAAGTGCCAATCCTCGGTAGTTATTTCTTGGAAACGATGTTGCGTAATTATATGTTTGAGTATACTGGCGGTATACATATTATCATTGTTTTCTTTCCCCATACGTGGGTGGTGAATGAACTAAGAAACATGTGCCTGGATATCTCTTTCGATAATCGCAATAATAATTATTGTCTTGCATAAGAAATAAGTACAACCTTCTGCATGTACCTTACCATTTTTTCATATTTGTCATTAAGTTTTAATTACAACCTCCTGTTAAAGTATTGTTTATGAAACGTGATGTTCTGTAAGGAAATAATCGTATGCTGATATAATTAATAAATAGAAATAATAGTTAGATAAATCTCATACACGTAAGTTAATTTTCGTTTATTTGAATTTTGTTAATTGCAATGTAACGGATATGAATGATATAATCGTTAAGATAAAGACAATAATTTGCATTTGCTTGTTATATAAAATTGCCAGAATAAATAATATTTCCGAAGTTAAAAGACAATAAAAATTACATATTTATTCATTTTAATCCATGCGAACATTAACAAGCAGTAATACAGTACAGTTAATAGATGGGAAACCTTTTTAAAACAAAACATTTTATAGAAAAGAAGTAAAAATACTGTTGTAATAATTATTCAGTGAAAAAATAGTTAACTACCGGAAGCAGCTGAAACCTCCCCAGTCCCCATCAAATGTTTTTGAAAAATCGGTAATAGCCGGGCTCGTTGCCGCTAAGCTATATCATGCAGACCACCGGTTTGCGGGTGGTAGGACTTTTACTTAACGACCCTCCGCGTGCCGCACCATAGGCGGAAATTTAGATTTTTAGTAAATAATCTGTATAGAGCAGGTGAAACGACGTCCAAACAATACCATATGGTATATATATACGAATCAAAAACCAAACAGCACCGGAGCGGAGGTTACCGTACACCAACAAGGGACGGACACTTGCCTGAACTTGAGTAGTGCCATAAAGTGTTCCAAACGGAACTCTCATGTCTATGCACAGAAAATGGTACGGAGCTCATCCACTGATGGGAGAATCCGCACCATCACTGTTAGTCAAGGAGTTATTAGAGCTCTGAGAGAAATCGCCAAACAGCATGGGACTGGAATGAATGGGACAACACTAGGGCAACATAGCTGGTCAGAAAAGATGCGGAAACAGTTCATATGAAATACAATTAGACCTACGAGAAACCTTACAGAACTGCAAAAAGATCAATAAAGGTACTTGCTAAGGTAGAGTCATTGCTTGCATCGAACATGAACTTTATAAATGAAGCAGTTACCCAAGTTCCTATTCTAAATTCAAAGATCAACGTTTGCCAAAGCTAATCTGAAAATAGTTCAAATGCGCAGTAGGAATCCTAACTGTGCGCTGTGTATGTGTACCTAACCAACTTTTTAGGTTAAGTGGTAGAGCACATTTAATTGTAAACTTCCCCTTTCTTGGTAATTTAATTGTATTCAATGTATTTTTGTGAATTGCTGCAGATTACTATCGAGAATAACAGAAAATCTTACCAGTCTTGGTGTCTGCCATGTTCTAAGGAACAGAATTGGCCATGCCTAGCTGATGCAAATGTTAGGTGTAGACTAGTAGGCAGAAATTTTTAGGTGCATTTTTGAGCCGAGGGTAATGTTGTGATTGATTCTTATCCATTTTTGCCGCTAAACACGATTATCATTATCTGTACTTGCGTACTTGCTGTAAACCGTGTGCTAATTTTTTAAATTAACAATTTTTTTGTTTAAAACGACTTCTTTTTCACGTTTTGCTCTCATCTCCTCCCCTGTGAATTTTCGCTATATGTGCCCTTTAGCTTTTGTTCCTCATTGAATTATCTAAAAAAGCTTTCAGAAAAAGTGTTCCAAATTTCAGAAACATCTTTTAACGATCGATTTTTTTGTCAAGCCTCAATTGCAAATTGCACAATTTCCTTTGTAAATAATTTAAGCTATCCAAACCAGGCTAGAAAATTCAAAAAAACTATTCAAATTTAATATTCCGTTAGAAATTTCAGAAAATATTGATTTGATTTTATAAAGTTTTCTTTAGTGTGGCCATTTTTTTACGCGACGTTCAAGACAACATAGCTTTTTTATTTTTCAGTTAAGATTATCCGCTTTTCTATGGAAAATTTTTGTCTTAAAAAGCGGATTGAAGATCAGGCTTCTAGGTGTCTCTGTTTCTGAGTTATTTAATGTTGAAGAAAGGAACTTTTTCAACTTTGAACACTATTTGCAAATAAAGAAATACACTTAGCAACAAACCAGTCTCATGTTTTAGATAATTCAATGAGGAATAAAAAAACTAATAAGGTACATATGGTGAAAATGCGCAAGAGAGGAGATATAAAGCAAGACGTGAAAAAAGTAGTTTTTTTATAATTGTTAATTTAAAAAACAAGCTAACTATTATACCCTTCGCCGGTTTACTGCACTTTTGATATGGCATGTGGCATGTTCTATGGGATACTCTTGCGCAGTTTTTTTCGTAAATTATAATAGTTTAGACATTTTTAGTATAATTACAAAACATTATTTTTTTTTTGTTTGAAAAATAATGACTTTTTAATTATTGATCAATTTTGTTAAAAGAGAATAGGGTTCTTCCTCTAGGTAACACTAACTTAGTATCCAAATTTCAATACAATTGGACCTTTTGTTCTTAAGGTATCGTTCTTGAAAAAAAAAAAAAACGTGACGCACGGACAGAGACAGACGAACGGAAGGACGGACGAACATTTTGAAAGTTGTTCAAAATTCGATCACCACTACAGTGATATGAAAATTATATCTCTGAGCAATATTACCGGTTTTAGAAATGTGCCGATCGAATGCAATATACTCCTCGTTTTGTATTTGCGAAGGGTTTAAAAAATAAGCACACGTCTTACGAAGTACGCATAGTGATATAGTTGTCTCCACATTTTCAATTAAATAAGAAAGGCTATAAAAACAGGCCATTGAATTGTCAAAGTTGGCATTCTTAGCTGCCGAGACGGTTCTACAGAGGTATTTCAAATTTTTGAGTATTAGAATAAACAAAATAAATACTAGAGAATTATAAATCATGTTTTCGTCAGGAATTTAATGACGTTTCTGGTAAATGAAAACATCTTACTCTGTTTTGCGCATTGGTGGACAATATTGGACATTTTGCTCGTCTCTGGCGATATTGATAGATATTGGTTTGCGCAACTATATTTCAGGAGTTAAAAAATGTTAATTAAAAAATGTTTGTTTCTGATTATTTCTTATTTTAATTGTCAGTCAAAAGACGTCATTTTAAAGGCAAACCCAATATTTCGATATAACTTATTGAGACCTACACTACCTCATTAAGCACAATTTTTTACATAAGAAAGTTATATATGCCACTTTTACTGTCGGTCGAGATTGATGTTATATAAGCCAATAGGAACAAGTTGAATACAAAACAAAAATATTTATATACACCATTTGGTTAGTTGTCAAAGTATTTGGATCATTATTTACATTTTTGCATCGATAGGGCCTAATAAAGTTTTGATCACTTTCATAGAAGAAATCATCATAAACATCAAATCTTCTGCTGTCCTCTTATCTCGGCTTCTTCTAAAACTACCAAATTGCAGTTACTGGTTTAGGCTTATTGTTCTTTTTTCTTCTCTATATATTTTAGTAATTTGTATAAACTGTACAAAGTTTCATGTGCATTTCTATTTTATAGACAATATTGTCGAATCCGGCAGAAGTAGGCCGTCAGGCGGTGTATAAAAATGTCCAGATTGAAAGTCAGGGAGTGGCAGCAATGCCTACCGTACGCTGGCTAATCAATCCATTAATCAATACGTAAAATATTTTTCCACTATACAAATGTCTTTCTAAGTATATATTCAATTATTATATTCTTCGCAAATACAAAACGAAGAGTATATTGCATTCGATCGGCACATTTCTAAAAGCCACTTTACATTAATGCAATATTGCATGTGCCATGCAAATTTTCATTGCACGCATGCGTACATCCAGCTAGTTTGATCAGCTGATGGCAATATTTTTCATTGCATTGAATTAGTGCGTGTTGTAATTTGATTGCATTGCAGATGCAATATAGTTACTTTATTTGGGTTGCCAACCACGCATTAAAGGAACTAAGCAACAAACATAACATACTATGTATAACCTATTCTGTATTTCTTTTGGGAATAACAACTGATTTTCTCTCTTTCTGTTTATAGTGATTCAGTGATTGTAAAGTAAATAAATAAACAATAAACATAATCATAAAAGTATTTCTTCTCGTCTGGTTGGTAGTCCCAAAGATTTCACAAAATATTGCAGTAGTGTAAAGTGTATTTGACATTCAAAAATTTTCATGCAAAGTTTTGCATGCCATGCATTTCATTGCATTGCATAAATGTAAAGCCGCTTTAAAACCGGTAATATTGTACGTAGAGAAAAAAAATTCATATTACTGTATTGGTGATCGAATTCTGAACAACTTTCAAAATGTCCGTCCGTCCGTCCGTCCGTCCGTCCGTCCGTCCGTCTGTCTGTCTGTCTGTCAGTCTGTCCGTCTGTCCGTCTGTCCGTCCGTCACGTTTCTTGTAAGCACGATAACTTAAGAACGAAAAGTCCGATTATATTGAAATTTGGACAGTAAGTTACTGTTAGCTATAGGAAGAATTTTATTTTTGAACAAAATCTATCAATAAATAAAAAAGTTATTAATATTTTAAATAAATATATTTTTTTAAATGTTTTGTAATTAAACAAAATGTCGAAAACTAACATTATTTACAAAAAAACTGCGAACAGTATCCTATGTGCAACAATTATATAAAAAGTGCAGTAAATCGGCGAAGAGTAGCTTGTTATTATTAATTCGCCAAGCAAATAAATCGAATCCATTTTCTGCCCAACCTATACATTGTAGGAATGTCTGATGAAGTATGACCTCAGTGATGTTGGCATTTTTTTGAGGTGCAATTACAAGGTAATAAATAATTACTTTAAATGCGAAAGACGTATGGAAAAACAAAGTGATTTAACTGTTATGACTGAAGTTGCATTGAAATTTAATTAAAGCAAGTGCCATAGATGTAATTTATATGTGATCTTAATTGTCTGTTATTGTTAGAAGTGTATGTAGATGCGCAATAAAAAGTAATAACATATTTGCTCTACATTCGGATGTAAAATATAAGTACAGTTGGAAGACAATAACTTTTATCTAGGTCCTAATCTTACAAATATTAAATGAAATCTTATTGAAGGGTATGCTGGTTTGTGGTTTATATTAAACATTTACCTACTTTAACGGCACAATTCATAATTCGTATAATTCGACCTGTATGCATGTCTTCTGTATATTTGGAATAGCTTAAGCGATTTCTATAAAATCTTTAGCAAACTATGATCCCTCTAATTTCATGATGCTATTGTGTAAGAACCGAAAAAAATATTTTCAAAATAGAATATTTGAAATTATGGCGAAGGCGCTGTAGCTACAATTCGGTTTAAAGTAATACCTAAGCGTTTTCGGTCTCGCTGATACTGAATCTGTTGTCAAAAGTTAAAGCTTCAAAATGACGAATCCAAATGGGCTGTCACAAATGCATAATTCTGCCGATTTACATGAAATTTCGTCGGTGAATTTTATTTCGTACTTTTTGGTAACCGTTGTTTTAAGGTTGGTTCAATTTTTTTCAAATTTTGTTTCCTCAAGGTCTGTTGTAAACGTTTTAGTGATGTAAAACTTTTTTTTGATATGGTGCATTACTGTACCCAATAAAGGACCCCACAGTTTTTTATAGTAAAAATGGGTTTCAGTCGATTGTTCTGAAACTTGGGGAAAATGTTCTCCTGGCCCCCTTAATTAAAATTCTCTTTCACCACCAGTCCGACCAAATTCGATTTTTTGATCTAGAAGCGATTGAAACTGTGAACCAGAGCTGTGACAAGTACTTTTAAAAAGTACTCCCAGTACTAAGTACAAGTAGTTTAAATTTTCATTTTTACTCCCAGTACTTCGAAAAAGTACTTGGAGTTTTAAGTACTTTACTTGAAATTCAAAATTTAAGTAACCAGTACAAAGTAATTACTCCATAACTCTAAGTACTTAAAATACTTCCAGTATTTTTTTAAGTACAAGTAAAAGTAATTCCTGTTAATGGGAGTATTTTTAATGTACTGTAAGACATTTTTAGGTACCACTAATTTTTAAATTGAGGAGTGTCCTACGCTGAAGTATGTACACTTTACACCCAAAATATTTAGTTGTTAGTAATAATCGTGTTTTTCGCTTCAATGCAAATTTCAAAAATTTGCTGCTTTAGAAACCTGCAACCTGCAATCTGCATATTTTTTGTTCTATTCATCTAGCTACAAACAGACGCAGACGCAGCGTATAGAGGAGAAATTATCTGATTTTAACCAACTGTATACAGGGCACTCAAAAACATTTATTAACAGAGAAATCCTTCGTTACAGAGGTAAAAATCTTTCGTGAAACCTAAATCTAAAAGTTATAAAGTTATGTATGTGAATTAATAAACTACAATACAAAAAAAGTGATGAAAACTAATTTTTACAAATATATTTTTATTTAAAAACTCACTCAAATCAAATAGTAACAAAAATAAATATAATGTATATAATAAATGGGTAAATAAAACAATGAATGTACATACAACTACAAAACAAACTAAATATGCAATGTGCTGTTACTCTCAAGCAGCACAAGTTTTTCAAAATTAACGTCACTTAAAGCATGTCGTTTGGGTGCATTTATAATTTGGGCAAAAGAAAACGAGCGTTCAACAGGGGCTGACGAGGGCAAAACCGAATTATATTTAATAAATAATTTCTTCATCATTGGATAGTCTGTTAACATTTGAATATTGGGTCTTGAGTCATTTAAATATCGCAATAATTCATATTGGTTTTGGTTTGAGGAGAATATCGATGAGACTGAAGAGTTGAAATCCTCTTTCTCTTTGAAATCGAAGAATGGATCCTCTTCAGTATTTTCACCGACTGCCACCTCAGACTGTTGCACCTGGTCCAACTCAAGAGCTGCCTCTAAACCCATGATTGAATATCTTTGCAAATAATTGTAATCTTTTCGTCTCTCAACCCGCTGAACCAGCGCATTTTAAATCTTGGGTTCGTGACCGCTGCTATTACTGCCATTTTTTAAGCGTAAACAAATCTTTGAAACGTTTTTGGTGGATAGAATATAAAACATATTCTAAGGGCTTGGACAGTTGCCTTATTTCTCTAGAGAGCTTAATTTTTTCTAGTTTCGTATACATGGATATGATACTAGGGAGAAGGTAACCATAAAATGTGTTTTGGTCCCCTTGGAGAAACTCCAAAGTTTCAGCTAAAGGCTTCATAATTTTTACATATTCCTCCAAAAACAAAATATCGTTTTTTGTAAAAGAAGGAACTAATAGTTTATCACATAAATCCTTTAGTTTTTCCTTGCACGATACAATTTTTTTATGGCGTCATACGTCGAATTCCATCTGGTGACACCAGGATAACTCAGGGTATGACCTAAAACTTGTTGGACTATTTCAGCGGATTTTGGTCTCCTAGCCTTTTTCTACAAATTTTCACAAAGTTACAAGTAGGTAATTTTTTATATTTTATGAAAAATACTGAATGTTTACAAGTCCTTAGAGTAGTTTTTATATAAAAAGTACTTAGAGTACTTACTTAAAAAAGTACTTAGAGTACTTTTTATATAAAAAAGTACTTAGAGTACGTTTTATATAAAAAATACTTAGAGTACTTTTTTAAGTAACAAGTATTACTTATTTCGAAATAAGTACAAGTATCCAGTACTTTTTAAGCAAAGTACTTAGAGTACAAGTAGGAGTACATGAATTTTAAAAGTACTTAGAGTAAAATACTTAGAGTAAAAATGTACTGAGTACTTTACTTGGAGTACATTTTTGTACTGAGTACCTCAACTCTGCTGTGAACATCTGCGAAGGCCTGCTTAAATGTTCCATAAAAATTCTGAAAATAGTCAGGCTCATTTTTTGGAGAAAAATAAGCATCTTTTGTCTCTTGGTGTTTTTTTTCAAAGTGCTTCCTTCTCCCGGAAAAAATAACAAACAAAAAAATTATATTTTTTATATTTTTTTTTACAGGAAAAGGAACCACTTTGAAGAAAAAGTTAGGGAGCATAAGTTGATTATTTTTACATAAAGAATATGCTTGAATATTTTGGAATCTTTCTGAAGTAAGAAAAAAAATAAAAATCTCGTGAAATTCTTGGTCGAAATTATTTTTGTCTAAGAAATTCTGAAAACCGCCAGGCATGTTCTTTGAACAAAAATAATCAACCTATCCCCCCCCCAACTTTTTCTTCAAACTGCTTCCCTTTCCCGTAAAAAAATTACAATTTTTTTTTTCATGAGTGTTATTTTTTTTCGGGAGAAGGAAGCACTTTGAAAAAAACACCAAGAGACAAAAGATGCTTATTTTTCTCCAGAAAACGAGTCTGAATATTTCCAGAATTTTTATGGAACATTTGAGCAGACCTTCGCAGATGTTCACATTTTCTATCGCCTCTAGATCTAGAGAATTTTAATCAGGGGGCCCAGGGGAACATTTTCCCCAAGTTTCACAACAATCGACTGAAACTCATTTTTACTATAAAAAACTGCGGAGTCCTTTTATACTTCTGTATATTTACCATTTTCAACAGTTTTATTGACCACGATGACTAGTTTAGCTATTTACTGTCGATATTAAATGGAAAAGTAATGTTATTTTCCATCAGAATGGTGATATTATCATTTTTTTTTCTATTTCAGGTAAGATTTCTTTATATGTCTACCCACTGTCTGAGACTAGAACCAACTGTAAGTATACAATCATATAATAAGAATGATAGCATAGTTTCTGATCTTGTTAAATGATTAAATTTCCAATAATACAGACTACAAAAATTGTCAACGTGCTTAAGGTGGCCATTCCCTAGAAAGAGACATCCGATAGGAATATATTTATTATTTTTGCCCATAACTTTTTTTCTTAATACGCATATTCAAAAAAACTATAAGAGTACCTAAGTAGAACCATAACAAGACTATTTCTATGAATTTTTACTCAATAATTGCAGTGGTTTGCAATATAGCTAGATTTAAAACTACGAAATAGGAAGATTGACATAATTCTTAAATTTAAATCTAGCTATTTTTGCAAACCGCTGAAATTATTGAGTGAAAATTCATAGTAACAGTCTTATTATGGTTCTACTGATGTACTCTTATGCTTTTTATAAATATACGTACTAAGAGAAAAAAGTTATGGCCAAGAATAATAAATATTTCCCTATCGTATGGCTCTTTCTAGGGAATGGCCACTTTAACCCGCTTTCTTTTTATCATCACATGAAAATAATATGTTACGTTAGTCATTTTGTTTTTGTTTTTTTTTCTTCAGAAATTTCGATACTTCCGGGTTTATTTAATAATATATAGTCCAGAAATTGTATTTATACAATTATTCTTGTTCCGTACACGAGTGTACAACTTACAGCTTGAAGCGATGCAATAGTTACTTTATATCGAAGTAGGTGGAAAGATGGAGAACGTTGATGGGAGAGTGGAAAAAAATGTGGGGCGATGGTGAAAAAGTGAGGAAATGAGATGGGAAAGTAAGAAAAATGAGAAAACGTCGTAAAAGAAAATGGGGAAAACTAGTGGGAAATGGAAAAAGTGATGACGATGATGGAAAGGTAGGAGAAAATTGTGAGAGTGTGACAAAATGGAAATAGAAGTGGGAACATAGGAAAAAGTGAGAGAAGATAATGAGAAAATAAGAACGGTTAGTGGGAAAGTGGTAGAAAAGTTAGTAAACGTGGTGGAAAATGAAAAAAGTGAAAGATCGTGAGAAAGTAAACGAATGAGATGGTAAGATGGGAGAAGGTGATGGAAAAGTAGAGGAGGATGGTGAGAAGGTGAATGGGATAGTGTACTTCACAGTGATATTCGAATTCTATACAAATTTAATATTGTTAGTATTTTGATCTTTCGGATCTGTACGGCATGCGGCAGCACAAAGAAAGTACGAACTATAAACTAGATATACAGCTATATAGTTGCTAGAGCCATATGCGAAGAGTGTAGAACTGATCTTACCACCTTATTCAAAGTATAACTTTGGTATTTTTTTCTTTTATTACGAGACATATAGTATGTATAATTAACTATAAAACTGGTAATTAAGATTATGATATTTAATTAAGAGTCATATTTTGGTGATTTTTATTTACTGTCATTTATAAATGTTTCGTTTTGAGGTTATAAAGAAATCTCTTCATTTGTTAGAAATTTTACTTAAGTACTATATCTGCATTTAATTTACATAATTTACACAGAAACTTATTTGTTTATGTGTTTTCATTTTAGATTATAAAAAATAGTTACATGTTAAAAAACCTGTTGAAAACGCCACCTTCATCTGGTCTATATTTTTGTGGTGTATTCTGCCAGAAAGATTGATTCTTATCGTCACAGTTCTATGTTCCTGTTGCGTGTACTGTTGTATTGTTTGCCGTTATTTATGTTTGTTGTATTATTTATTCCTGATTTCCTTGTCAATATAACTTTCAGCTTTTTTTAAGGCGTTAGCGATTTATTATTCATAGCTTATCGTAACTTGTTTTCACGATTCAGCTTGAAGTGTACAATTTTTGTTCCCGGAATTATGACATATTTCCATGGAGTACTACTTCCAATATATTCTCACTCAGATGCATCATTTTACAACGTATTTTCTATTTTTGGGGAAAGTCTTCGGCGTTCAAGAATGAAAAACCGCTGCCTAAGGAATCACTACTTCCACATCCAGATTCTTCATCCAAATCGTTTTAAAGGAAACATCTTGACTATATTTGCACTCTAGTATGTGGAAATTATTGGTCATAGAATTTTAATAATATTTGGGGCAGATGTCATAGAAAAGTTTGAGGAGTTGGTTTCTACCATATACGTTAAAAATGAAGTTTTTAGTTCACCCTACTTATTTTCTACTATTCACCTCCCACCACCTCAATGGAGGCATCTCAATCAGATGTCACTACAATACATACGTGTACTAATCTCAAGTGAATATCTCAATTTGATGTTATCAATCCCATTAATAATGAAGCGGAGGTGGTGGAGTTTGAAAAATATTAGAAAGAAATCTGAGGCCTTGGTTTCTAGTATATACACCGAATCCCAAATTTCTGTACTCTTATCACCTTGATTTACTTATTTTCCCCTAGTCACTCCTATTAACACTAACCCTTCTACGGAATCATCCCAAAATATAATCTAGTTCCAGATGTCGTTATAATACATACGTCTACCAAATTACAAGTTAATATCTCAATTTTATTTTATCAACCCCTTTAATAATGTAGTAAGGGTAGTGGAAGGGTTGAAACATATTGTTAAAAAATTTGAGGTCTTGGCTTCTAGGACATACACCGAATTTCAAGTTGCAATACTCTTACCAGCTTGCTTTACTTATTTTTCCCTATTTACCTCTATTTACCCCCACTCCTTCAACGCAATCTTGTCAAAATATAATCTAGTTTCAAATATAATTATAATATATAAATGTACCAAATTTCAAGTGAAAATTTAAATTTAATTTTATCAACTCTTAATAAGGGAGTGGGGGTGGTGAGGAGAAATAGAAAATACTAATAAAAAAACCTGAGACCTTCGCTTCTAGTACATACACCGAATTTCAAGTTTCTGTAGTCTTACCAGCTTGCTTTACTTATTTTCCCCTCTTTACCCCTATTTAACCTCCAACCCTTCAACGGAATCATCTCAAAATATAATCTAGTTCCAGATGTCGTTATGATACATATGCGTACTAAATTTCATGTGAATATCTCAATTTTATTTTATCAACCCCTTGAATAATGGAGTAGGGGTGGTGGGGACTGAAATAAATTATCAAAAAATCTGGGGCCTTTGCCTCTTGTACATACACCGAATTTCAAGTTTCTGTAGTCATACCTGCTTGCTTTACTAATTTCCCTATATTTACCCCTAAATAACCCCGAACCCTTCAAAGGAACCATCTCAATGAATAATCTAGTTCCAGATGTCGTTATAATTCATACGTGTATCAAATTTCAAATGAATATCTCAATTTTATTTTATCAACCCTTGTAATAATGAAGTAGGGGTGGTGGGGGTTGAAAAATATTATAAATAATCTGAGACCTTGGCTTCTAGTATATACACCGAATTTAAAGTTTCTGTAGTCTTACCAGCTTGCTTTACTTATTTTCCCCTATTTACCCCTATTTAACCCCCATCCCTTCAACGGAATCATCTCAAATTATAATCTAGTTCCAGATGTCGTTATAATAGATACGTGTACCAAATTTCAAATGAATATCTCAATTTTATTTAATCAACCCTTTTCATATTGGAGTAGGGGTGGTGGGGGTTGAAAAATATTATAAAAAAATCTGACGCTTTGGCTTCTAGTACATACACCGAATTTCAAGTTTCTGTGGTCTTACCAGCTTGCTTTACTTATTTTCCCCTATTTACCCCTATTTAACCCCCAACTCTTCAACGGAATCATCTCAAATTATAATCTAGTTCCAGATGTCGTCATAATACATACGTGTACCAAACTTCAAATGAATTTCTCAATTTTATTTTATCAACCCTTTTCATATTGGAGTAGGGGTGGTGGGGGTTGAAAAATATAAAAAAATCTGACTCCTTGGCTTCTAGTACGTATACCGCATTTCAAGTTTCTGTACTCTTACCAACTTGTTTTACTTATATTCCCCTATTTACCCCAAATTAACCCCCAACCCTTCAACGGAATCATCTCAAAATATAATCTAATTTCAGACGTCGTTATAATACATACGTGTACGAAATTTCAAATGAAAATCTCAACTTTATTTTATCAACCTCATTAATGGGGTAGGGGTGGTGGGGGGTTGAAAGACGTTATAAAAAAATCTTAGGCCTTAACTTCTAGTACATACACCAAATTTCAAGTGTCTGTTCTCTTACAAGCTTGCTTTACTTATTTTTCCCTATTTTCCCCTATTTAACCCCCAACCCTTCACCGGATTTCCTCAAAAAACAATCCAGTTCCAGATCTCGTCATAATATATACGTGTACAAAATTTCAAGTCAATATCTCAAACCGTTCCGGAGAAAACGTGCGGACAAAAAAAGTTACAGACAGACCGACAGACAGACCGATTTGAAAATTTTTTTGCGATTACTATACTTCCAATCCACTACGTGGATGTGGAAGTAAAATTAAAAATTCACTTTAACTCATGATCTCTAATCACTTATTTTCCGTTCGAATAATGTTTAATTAAAAGCGGACTGTAGGACTGGTATGATTTGCCTCGTTGCAACTGATGCAATTCATATAGCGAACATTCATAAAAAAAGATTAGACAAAAAAAAATTGCAAATAACGGAATTTTGACTCACCTTTTGTGGGGATGCAAACTGGAGGAGGTATGGTCTAGTTGTAGATGTCCCATAGAAAACTTAGAATATTTTAAGAAAACACTTTGAGCGCACACGTGTGTGTTGTAATGTCGAAGGACGACTCTCTTCTCCCTTGCTTCTCGACCGCAGTGGTGGGGCGAGAAGGAATAGTGAATAGGAAACAAAAAAGGTAAATAAAAGGAAAGGAATGTCAAAATTATTCTCCGAATAATTAAAATATAAATTAACAAGTTATTTAATTGTTACGCATACACACATGCCCATATACATATGCACGCGTGGAGCAGAAATAATAATAATAATAATAATGATAATATTTATACCAAAAAAAAATTAATAAGTTTATTCTAAGATACTATACACATTTTAACTACGAACGAAACATTCCCACCCACCTAAAAATACAAAGTATTTTTAAGATGTTTCAGGTAATGGGCATAATTTAACTAATGGGCGTTTAAGTAACCCATTAGTAGTTTTAACGGTGGCAACCCTTACTACACCGTCAGTGCCGGGATGTAATTGTACCACCCGCCCAAGTCGCCAATTTAAAGGGGGTAACAATTCATTTTTAATAACTACCATGGTACCAATGGCAATAGACTTTGAAGTATCATGCCATTTAGCTCTCTGATGGAGAGTGTGCAAATATTCTTGATGCCATCTGTTCCAAAAATCTCTATGTAGGCGCTGTAAAAGTTGCCAACGAGTTAATCGATTTAAATTAGTCTGAGAAAAATCAGGGTCTGGTAAGGTTGTCAACGGTTCTAACGTTAAAAAATGTCCCGGAGTCAAAACTGAAAGATCATTTGGATCTGCACTAACCGGGCATAAAGGACGCGAATTCAAAACAGCTTCGATTTGTATTAAAACAGTGTTTAGCTCTTCGTAAGTGAGAACTTGTTCTCCTACAATTCTACGAAGATGTGACTTTACTGATTTTATACCGGCCTCCCAGAGTCCACCGAAATGAGGAGCCGATGGCGGATTAAAATGCCAATTAATGGCTTCTTTGTCAGCTAAGTTTTTCATGATTTGGAATAAGTATTTATTAGCGCCAACAAAATTCGTTCCACAATCCGAATAAATATCGCTACAGCGCCCGCGGCGAGCAATAAAGCGGCGAAGCGCAGCTAAAAAGGCCTCAGTGGATAAGGCTGAAACAAGTTCCACGTGAACTGCCTTTATAGCACAACATACAAATAAGCATATGTAAGCTTTAACGGTTTTAGAACCACGTACTCTACCCATAGAAATATTAAAAGGGCCGCCGAAATCTACAGAAACATGCGAAAAACATTTAACTTGCGAAATACGAAATTTTGGTAAATTGCCCATAGGGGGTTGAAATGGCGTTGGATTTGTTTTCCAACAAGTATGACATTGTGAAATAACTTTCCTAATAATTCTTTTACTGGAAAAAATCCAGAAATTTTGTGATAATAAAAAATGTGTTGTTTGAACCCCTGTATGTAAAAATATGATATGAATTTCGGAAATTAGTAAATCTGTAAATCGACTATGGCTCGGCAACAGAATAGGAAATTTTTTATCATAACTTAAAGTAGAATGGTGTAAACGACTTCCTACCCTTAAAATTCCTGTATCATCTACAAAAGGATTTAATTTTTTGAAGGCTTTTGGAAGAGATATATTATTTTTAATGTGAGAGATTTCAGTTTTAAAATGGCTACATTGTACACGTTTGACAATTACCATTAATGCTGTTTGTAATTCATTTAATGTAAGAAAACCAACCCTTTTATGTTTCGGATTCTTAGCATTGAAAATAAATCGTAAAATGTAAGCTATAATTCTTTTAACAGTAGCAAGTGAGGAATGGTTTTGTAAAAGTACATCAATATTATCCAATGAATGAAAAATTACGAAAGAATTTACTTTCTTTTCTAAGTCAATATTAGAATTAGATGCACGAACACAATCGGGTATGTTCCAAGTACTTTGTGGCTGAGATAGAAATTCAGGACCCACCCACCATAGGGTACAGTGTATAAGCTCAGACGGAAAAAATCCCCGTGAACCACAATCTGCGGGGTTTAACGAAGACGGTATATAATGCCAAAACTCCGGCGCGAGTTTTTCTTGAACATACGTAACTCTATTGCTTACGAATGTTTTCCACCGATGAGGGGATGATTTTAGCCACGTCAATACAACAGTTGAATCGGACCAAGCAAAGATATTTAACGGTGAAATTTTGTTATCTAGAGCAGTTAACACAAAATGAATTAATTTTGAAAGCAATACTGCAGCACAGAGTTCAAGTCGAGGTATAGACAATCTTTTTAAAGGTGCCACCTTCGATTTTGCACAAATAAAATAAGTTTTTATGTTACCATTTGTATATATTACACGAAGGTACAAAACTCCACAATATCCCACTTCCGAACTGTCGCAAAATCCATGTAATTCACAAGACAATATTTCATTTAAATTAATATGACGAGATAAACGCAAATTTAAAAGTTCACTAAGTTCAATTTGAAATCTCTCCCATTTATTTAGTACATCATTAGGGGGTATATCATCCCATTTTAGTCCTAAACTCCAAAGATTCTGGATTAATAATTTTGCAAATAATGTAAGCGGAGTAAGAAAACCAAGTGGATCAAAAATTCGTGCAAGTTGGGACAAAATATTTCTTTTTGTACAAATTTTATTGGGAGGATTAATAGAATAAAAGAATGAATCTGTAATATGACTCCATTGCAATCCTAAAACTTTAATAGTATTATGATTTTCTTTGTCAAATGAAAATACCTGTTCATGCACATGAGTATCTGGAAAATTTTGAAGTAAACTAGGCTCATTGCTCGCCCATTTTCTAAGTTCAAAGCCAGCACTTTGTAATAACATAATTAATTGATTTTGCATCAATCGCGTTTCTTCCAGAGACTGACCTCCGGAAACAATATCATCGACGTAAGTGTCGAGTTTTAAAATTTTAGATGCTAAAGGAAATTTATTTTCTTCTTGCGTCAATTGCAAGAGGGTTCGAATCGCTAAATAAGGAGAACAAACGACTCCAAATGTCACAGTATTCAATTGATAGTCCAAAATAGGTTCAGATGGAGAAAAACGCCATACAATACGTTGAAAATTTCTGTGACTAGGATTGACCAAAATTTGCCGGTACATTTGTTTTATATCGGCAATAAAAACAACATTATGTAATCGAAAATTCAGTAAAATAGTAATTAGATTATTTTGTAATTTAGGCCCAGTGTAAAGTGTTTCATTTAATGAATTTTTATTTATAACATGGCTTGACGCGTCAAAGACCACTCTCAATGGAGTAGAAGTGGAATCCTTTTTAATAACACAATGATGTGGTATATAATAAACATTATTTGAGTCTATAGGGGGTGGGACACCCTCCATGTGACCCAGTGCCAAATATTCTCTCATAAATTCTGAATAACTAAAATGCAAAGATTTATTGTTTATAAAACGACGCTCTAAAGCGTAAAAACGTTGAAGTGCAAGTGCTCGCGTGTCGCCAAAATTTAGTACTTGATCACGAAAAGGTAGAGATACTACAAAACGGCCATCCGTGTTTCTGAATGTAGTATCTACAAAATATTTTTCACAAACGGCATTTTCAGGAGAAATTGTTTGAATATCAGGTACTTCTTCTATTTGCCAAAATTGTTGGATATTAAAATTTAAATTATTACTTGTTAATGATGCAAAAAAAGATTGAATCGGTTTTACATGCGAGCGAGGTAGTTTTCCCGTAATTATCCATCCGAAAATAGTATTAAGTGCAATAGGTTCGTCGGGATTACCAACAATGCGACCATTTTCTAAAATGCTAGGAAAAATATCCGCTCCCAATAGTAAATCAACATTACCAGGTGTATTGAACTGTGGGTCTGCTAAATTTAAATTCGAAATATGTGCCCATTTGTCTCCTGCAAATTTTACAGAGGGCATATCACAACAAATTTTGTCTAAAATAATAGCTTCGAAATTTAATGTGGGAGATATTGTATGTAAAGGTTTAAGAGTGCAGTGCACTCCCGAATTTGCAGGGATACACATTTTGTCGACACCTTGAATAGACAAGGCAATATTAAATTTTGATAATCCTAATTTATTTACAAACCGTTTTGTAATAAAGTTGGCTTGCGATCCGGAATCTAAAAGAGCTCGTGCTGTATGAAAATTACCGAATCCATCCTGTATAGCGACCAGTACAGTAGATAATAAAACATTTGTTTGATTTTGTAACATACCTGTAAGGGAAGTAACCGGTGGAACAGTATCACCCATTATTACAGGAGTGCAATTATTAAATGTTTTTGAACTAGTTAAATCGTTTTCATGAACAACAGCGCTTTGCGTTTGAGGAGGTGTTAAATTAGACTCGAAATGCAAGAGCGTATGGTGACTTTTATTACATTTACGACATCTATTTTGCGAAGAGCAATTTGGAGTTCTATGCGTAGAAGCAAGGCAATTGAGACAGTATTTGTGCCTTTTTACGATTTCATATCTTTGTTGAGTATTTTGAGACAAAAAGTTTGGACACTGATAAATAACATGTTCAGATTTACATATAATACAAGAAGTTTTATTAGCATTGACAAAAAATGTAGATTGTTTTCGAGGACTCTGAGATTTTATATTACGAGGGGAAGTCGAAAATTTATTATTTTCAATTTTTTTAAAATTTTTATTATTAGAAAGATTTAAAGCTTCCAAAGCTATACAATGCTTCAATAGAAAGTCACGTAACTGTTTATATGAAGGTACTTCATTAGATGCATGGGATGTTTCAAATGATTTTAGGGTGTCGTTATCAAGACGATCTAATAACATATGCATTAGAATGAAATCCCATGTATCAACGTCAAAACCCAGATTAGTTAGTGCAGCCAAATTTTCATTGAAAGTGTCTAACAGTTTACGTAATGATTGTGAATTTTCGTTTTGTAAGCATATACTATTAGCTATCTCTTTCCAATAAGCGGTAGAAAGAATTCTTTTATTGGAATATCTTTCCACTAGAGCATTGTAAGCAATGATATAATTGTTTCCTAATAATGGTGTACATTTAACAATAGAAAGTGGAGGTCCACTTAAAACAGAAATTAAATAACTGAATTTTTCAATATCAGGAATTGTATTATCATTATGCACTTGGGCATCGAACATTTCAATGAAAGTAGGAAAACATTTTACATCCCCTGTAAATTTGATTAAGTCGATCTTCGGCAAAGAACTTTTTTTTGTCTGAACAAAAGAATTGTCCAAGACTTGTGTAGAATTTTCCTTGGGCAATTCAATTAAGTCATAATAAACCGTTTGAACTTGATTAAATTTCGTCATAAAATTTTTTCTTATTGTTTCTTCAGCATTCAGATCAGCATCATCTGATACAGCTAAAGAATTTATTAAACTTATGTGTTGTTTTTCAAAGTCATCGAAAATGATTTGTAAATCTCTACATGCTACTTTAAAACTTGATAAAAAACTTTTGTCTACAATGACTTGGTTAGAAATGTCCTGTATATCAGATATTTTTTCTATATCGATGTTACGCAATGCTCGGAGGCGTTTAATTTTGTCTTGAGATGACATTGTTGAATTATCAACGAAATAATTACGAACTCAATATAGAAAATATACAAGGACCTATAATAATTATTTTTATTAATTAGATTAGAGTGTTAAGCAAAGAAAAGAAAATACTTACAACTCTTATTTGTAAAATGAGAACTTTTCCGAGAACTGTTTTTTTTTTTTTTTTGTTGAAAAAACAGCAAGAATAGATTTTAATTATTTATTTGATAAAATAAATTCAATGGAATTTTTATGCAAATTAAAATAACTAATATACTAATTAGACACCCAATTATAATGGTAAAACAGCTAATAGTTAATGTACTAATTAGATAACCAATTATAATGGAGAAACAGCCAATATAGTTACTAGTACTAGTTCTCTCTATGATTTTATTAAGAAATCAATATGGAGAAATATTTTAAGTCCGGGCCTGGCCCTGATTTTATCTCAAAGAGAAATAAATGTAAACACTATAAAAAGGTAAGTAAAAAGTAGCGAGCGCTTTACGATGTTTCTAATATTCAAGGAATTGATACAAGTTAACTAGAGTTATGCATGTATAAAAATATAGTAATTCTTAAAAATTATTACCTCTGCTCCACTCAACGCAACAAACAAACAACTTCTATAGTTACCATATGTAACAACTTGTTCTATGAACCCCGCGCAAATAAAATGCAGCAATTGCAACAGACAGAATCCCGACTCGAATGGTCCATAAAATGATCTCTAATCACTTATTTTCCGTTCGAATAATGTTTAATTAAAAGCGGACTGTAGGACTGGTATGATTTGCCTCGTTGCAACTGATGCAATTCATATAGCGAACATTCATAAAAAAAGATTAGACAAAAAAAAATTGCAAATAACGGAATTTTGACTCACCTTTTGTGGGGATGCAAACTGGAGGAGGTATGGTCTAGTTGTAGATGTCCCATAGAAAACTTAGAATATTTTAAGAAAACACTTTGAGCGCACACGTGTGTGTTGTAATGTCGAAGGACGACTCTCTTCTCCCTTGCTTCTCGACCGCAGTGGTGGGGCGAGAAGGAATAGTGAATAGGAAACAAAAAAGGTAAATAAAAGGAAAGGAATGTCAAAATTATTCTCCGAATAATTAAAATATAAATTAACAAGTTATTTAATTGTTACGCATACACACATGCCCATATACATATGCACGCGTGGAGCAGAAATAATAATAATAATAATAATGATAATATTTATACCAAAAAAAAATTAATAAGTTTATTCTAAGATACTATACACATTTTAACTACGAACGAAACAAACTCATATTCACAAAGCATTGCCAGAATTTTGTCATCCGTGCATTATTCTAGTTGGCTCCCTCTTGCTGAATAGTATGCCTGATGGCATTGCGCCATTGTCGCGGTTGCCTGTGGGGTGCATAGCCTCACCAAAACTCTTTCTCATCCACTTCTTGGTGACGTCAACCCAATATTTTAGAAAACGTCTTCTTCGCCTTTTGCCGTCTGTTATCGCTTAAGACCATAGTGCAACACAAAGGTAATGTCACACTGGATTTTCCACCAAGCCGTTTTGTGTCTCGCCATGTGTTTTAGGGCAAAAATATATATCTAGTATCATGAGAATAATTAGGTGAGTCTTCTTGCATTACAGCACATCACGAAACATCGTGCACTTCGTTGTTAGATGATAAAGCTTTAATGCATAAATTGAACAATAACAGAAAAATTCAAGAATCAGTTTTAGTATGTGATTTAACAATTCTGTTTCGTTTAAACACTTCATTTAAGGACTACAACATAATTAAGAGACGTAAAGGGAATTATTGAATTATTTGTACTAAACACATTGCGTATAACTGCCTGGTCGAGAGGCAAGCACATTTAGCTGTCACTCTGGAGTGTCGCGTCGGGTTGAATTCCAAGTTGTGGTATGGTGATTTATTCGGAAAACTAACGTAAATCTAGAAGCTGCGCGTGTATTAATTAACGATATAAAAATAAAATTTATAAATGACATAATATGAGAAAGCACTAAGTAGCTAATTTACTATAAACTTATAATTTTCAAACATCGATATTTTTACACAGACATCATTCAGCATTACTCCTTCCATGTATCGTTTTAAGAAGACTTGCTTTAACTATATGTAGTGCCAGTGTGTATATAGCAATGGACCCAATGCGATCATTGCGGTACATCAGAAATAGTATTTAAATTAACATGGACCATAGCTGGATGTAGTTTATTATAGAGATTAAAATATCTAGTATCTTAGAAAATTTCCTTTTATTTTTGTTCTAAAAATTATTCAGTGGATAGGTCAAGTATTCCTCCGTTAAAAGTCCTACTAAATTCGATATATATATTACATTTAATTCAGCACCTTTCTTCTCCAATCCGTGTTGCTTTTAATAATTATGACCTTAAATTATGAAGATTTACGACTTCGAATACCTTTGGAACAGCAAATAGGGATCCATATTTCCAGATTTCTGGAATCCGTGGCTACAGAGATAAGAGATAAGATGGTATTAATGAAATATTGTATGTTCAGTCGGTCGAAACAATTGAAGTGATGCTATCAGGATCAGGAACATATTTATGTCTGATCTGGAGATGACGTCAAATACTGAATCAGTCAATTAATATTGTGTATCATAATTGTATTTTATGAGCAATTGCGTTAATAAATCAAAATATCAAATAGCTAAGCGTACGTAATATATTTTTTTAACTACAATTGTACTCTATTGCATGTTTAGAATACTCTATGACAATATTAATATACTATTCGTGAATAAATTTTAATTAACCGATAAATTCCAGGCAAGATCTAAATATATTTTCGTGCATGAGGTATGGTGCACCAGGCGTTCCTATAAACGGTATCTTCTTATTTATTTTGCATAATAAAATTGTTTATTTTCTCGAAACACTTCAATAATGTATAAGGTGTGGGTATTCGCATAGTTGATCAGCAAAAGCATTGTTTCAAATACAATAGCGTGGCAACGTTGTGAGAAAGTGTACCTAAATTTACGCTTGACGGCCTACCTCGAAGGCTCGTCCAAAGACCCAGAGCGTTCTTGTGTGGATTTTTACGTCACATGGCAAAACAAAACATGAGGAAGTTTAAATAATATTGTTCCAATTTCCACTGTTTATACAAATCGCAGCTTTAATAGACTAATATGTGTTTTATGATTTCTTATATTTTTAGAAAATTTGTTATGTGGATACATATATATTTTACACCAAGATTATTATATAAGAGCGTTTTATTAATAGAAACGTAGGTATAATAATTTTATTGAAATTTATTTGGTAATATTAAAATAAATATATAATTTTATAACTTAGTATTTACAAAAACTTATAAACTAAAATGAAAATTTGGTCCAAATAGTCAGGGCAAAATAGGCGGAAAAACGGAGGAACCAGAGTGATTGTGCATAAAACTACATGTATGATGGCTCATTATATTCGTTAGAGTCTCTAGATTAAAGTTGGAAACAGTTTTTTTAGGGGTCAGCTGATAATTTGTTTATTGTGGAAATATAAACAATAAAAGTGATGTTCGATGAAACATTATATGAAATAAGGCACTGGCTCCATAAATTGACGTCATTTTTTTATTTCAGTGTCATTTCTTATATTTTTGGGGTCACTCGTTCCGATTCTAATGTCAAAAAAGTACCAATACTAGAGGGCGCCACAGAAAAAGTTCAGTGAAGATGAAAATAATGACAAATGAATATTACATGAAACAAGTTTTTTTTTTCGAAATTCTGTGTCATTTTTACATTTCCTTGTCATGTTTTACGTTCTCTGGTTCACTCATTCTGATACTGAAGGCAAAAAATGCGAATCGTAGAGGGCGCCACAGAAGAAACTAACAGATGGAAACAATTAGCAACATGAAAAAAGCTGCTATCTCCCTAACTCTTGAGGCATTTTTCATGTTATTGTGGAGCGTTCATTTTTTGTTCCAATGGCAAAATAGTGTAAATGAAGTGGACTATTAAATACTATCTTGCATGAAATTGCATTGTGATTTATTATTTATTAAATTACATATCAGTTTCAAGTTCAAGTGTAATACTCTCTAGGATTGAAATTTCCCTACTTTAGAATCCGAGAAGTAGATTTCAAAATATTGCAGAATATAATCAGGGGTCATCGTTATTTTTACCCGATGTCCGTCTTTTCTGTGGCGCCCTCTATAATTGACACTATTTTGCCATTAGAACAAAAAATGAACGCTCCACAATAACATGAAAAATGCCCCAAGAGTTAGGGAGATAGCAGCTTTTTTCATGTTGGTAATTGTTTCCATCTGATGTTAGTTTCTTCTGTGGCGCCCTCAACGATTCGCATTTTTTGCCTTCAGCATCAGAATGAGTGAACCAGAGAATGTAAAACATGACAAGGAAATATAAAAATTACAAAGAATTTCGAAAAAAAAAACCTTATTTCATGTAGTATTCATTTGTCATTATTTTCATCTTCACTTAACTTTTTCTGTGGCGCCCTCTAGTATTGGTACTTTTTTGACATTAGAATCGGAACGAGTGACCCCAAAAATATAAGAAATGACACTGAAATCAAAAAATGACGTCAATTTATGGAGCCAGTGCCTTATTTCATATAATGTTTCATCGAACATCACTTTTATTGTTTATATTTCCGCAATAAACAAATTATCAACTGACCCCTCAAAAAACTGTTTCCAACTTTGATCTAGAGACTTTAACGAATAAAATGAGCCACTATACATGTAGTTTCATGCACAATCACTCTGGTTCCGAGTAAACCGCCTATTTTGCCCCGACTAAAGTAATTATATATAAAACTAACATGCTACACACCATATCGAAATATATGTTTTTAGGTGGTATGTTTCTCTTGCTGTATTAAAAAGTTCCTTACTAATACCCCTTATACGATAACAGTGAGACATTTATAACTGTTGCGTTACGCTTTTATTAAACTCTTGGAAAATACGAAAACGAAGAGTATATTACATTTGATCGCCCTAAACCAGTAAATATCATTTTCATATCATTGTGTTAGCGATCGAATTCTGAATAATTTCCGTCCGCCTGTCTGTCCGTCCGCCTTTCCGTCTATCTGTCTGTCTGTCAGTCCGTCTGTTGTCCGTCTATATGTCCGTCCGTCTGTCTGTCTCTGTATCTGTCTGGCCGTCTGTTTGTCCATCCATTACGTATTTTTATAAGCACGAATACGTAAGAAAGAAAGATTAGATTGTATTGAAATTTGGACAGTGCGTTAGTGTTATATAGAGAAAGAACTCTATTGTTTTTAAACAGAATCGATCAGTAATGAAGAATATATTCATAATTTAAACTAAAAAATAATGTATTAGTTAATATCTTACTATTTTGTTAATTAAACAAAAAATGTTTAAAACTAGATAATATTATTGACAAAAAACTGCGAGGAGTATTCCACAGAATATGCAACGATTATATAAACTGTTCAATACATCAGCGAAGATAACAACGTTTACTCTAATTTATTTCTTCTAAAACCTTTCAAATATCATATTCTAAATTAAATGAATTTATGACATTTTTTTTATCAACATATCAATTTGACTCTCTTGAAAATTCCTCCTAGATAATTTGATAATTTTGAAATTGATATAGTTCTCTGTGCAAAACAATATAGCATTAGCATGTAAGTTTGTTTTTTATTTAGAGATTTTTTATTTAGAAAGTCAAGAAGAATTTTAGTTTTAAAGACAATTTTAAATTTGATCGAATTTTTACCCCTCTGACAAAAGTGAATTGTTTGTATAAAATAGTTGTTTTCGTTCCCAAGTAACAAAAAAATATTTGTATATTGGGAAACAGTTGGGAACATTTTTGTATACTGGTTGTTCATTTCATCGGGACCAGATATTTCCGTTATTTGAAGGGCTACGAGATAACTTCTATTTTCTTTGTAAAATAGTCATATAACGAGGTATTATCTATTTTTTTTAGAACTGCAGAATTCTGAAATTTACTCTTGGGGGTGTTAGAAAATATATGCAAAAATATATACAGATTGGAAATACTCTAATTAAATAGAGTATTTTCTCTATTTTGAATGATATATCACGACAAGCCATACTGGTTCAATAGAACTAAGTAATTATAAAAACTAATTTAAAAAAATGTACCTGTAATCGCTTGCTTAGTTCTAATTAATAAATATGGCATGTGACATAGCATTGAAAAGTAGGGAAAATACTCTATTTAATGCCGCTATTTCCCGCCTGTTTCTTGTATATGTGTTAACCACCTTTATTGGACAATACCTCACTATAAGACTCAATTTCAAAAAATAATATAATTCCTTCAGAAGGTTTTTTGCAGCAATTCAAGTAGGAACGGAGATATCTGGGTTAGACATATTCCGTCATAACACTTAAAGTATAAAGTAAGATTTTTTGCATGGCGGACATTAAGCAAGACATCCTCGTGGGCCCTGATCAAATGAACATCCTGTGTATAAAAATGTTCCCGACTGTTATCCGCTATATAGGGATTTTATTCTATTACTTGAGGACCAAAACAATCTTATGCTCTCAGTTCACTTTTGTCAGCGGGGCAAATATTTTGTCATTTTTAACATTGTTCTTTTCTCTGTAAATGTGCTGGATACAGTAATTAATGTATTTAAAATAAACGTCGCATTCACTGTACCAAAGTACTTTCTTTACAGTAAATATGAAAAACTATTCTAATATTAAAAACCCACAAGTTGTACAAGTTATGTCAACCATTCATTTATATACTGAAAATGGGCATGCTTCAAATCATTCACAGTGTGCTACAGCTGCAGATAACCAGGTGGCTAAATCTGGAATTGGAAAAGGAGAGTTAATTAATGTAGCAGAGCCATGCTATTCCTTGAAAACTAATATCAAGCTAAATTAATAACAATCATATGTTCTCAAATTATGAATACGAAATATTATCATAGTACATAGTTCTGTAATAGAAAATATCAATAAAAATTAGTCAAAGAATCATGATTATTAGAAATAAATTGCATATTATGTAAACATATTAGTAATACCTTTCAGTAAGTTTGCGAAATGTAAATTGATAATTTTTGTGGAAGCATTTAAATATTTTCAGAAAATTTTAAGAAGTACAAAAAATTATTTGTTAAAATAATAAACATATGTTTCTTACCGTATATTATACAGGCGGGTCGAGAGATGAAGAGACAGAAGATCACTTTGAAAGTTGTTCAGAACTCAACCACTAACGGCAATGATACCAACATTTTTCTTTGCGAGCGATATTTACTGTTTTAGAAATGTGATAATCAGATGCTCTCCATATACTCTTCGTTTTCGTATTTGCGAAAGAGTATACTGTCACCCTTTAGGAAACACCCTGTATGAATCCGTGGGTTCTAAATTAATTTCAACAAGAGAAACACTAACGCTTTATTTAATTTACTGATTACACAATGACAATACTTCTAACCTTTACACTTTGTTTACTTGTTATTTAACCTCACTTTTTCGATATTAATTTCACTTTTATAAACTTCTCTTTCATAAACTTCTTCTCCTGCGCCGGTAATCGCGCCTTATATACTCTGAAATTGCCCCTAGATTCACCCAGAAACAATCAAGAATCTTCTCTCACCACACTCTAGAAAAGTCCATATCTTTCTATAAGTTTCCAGTCACTCACTATTAGGCATAGGCGTATCAATCTCCAGTTCCAAGGGGGTGTAATTCATAACAATACTAATAAAAAAGCAAAATTATTTAGCCGCATGATAAAATATATAAAAAACTGCTGCCTAAGGAATCACTACTTCCATATCCAGGTTTCTCATCCGTCTCTTTAAAGGAAAACATCTTGACTGTATTCGCACTCTAGTATGTGGAAATAATTGGTCATAGAACTTTAGTAATAGGTGTAATAAAAAATTAAGTTTTTGGACTCTCATTAACTTGATTTACTTATTTTCCCCTACTTCCCCCACCCCTTCAACGAAAAATGTTATGAAAAATCTGTGGCCTTGGCTTCTAGTATACGCACCAAATCACAAGCTTCTGTACTCTTACCACCTTGCTTTACTTGTCTTCCCCTATTTACCCCCATTTAGCCCCAACCCTTCACCGGAATTAGCACAAAACATAATCTACGTCTAAATCTCATCATGATACATAAGTGTACCAAGTTTAAAGTCAATATCTTAAACTATTCCTGAGAAAACGTGCGCAAAAGAAAAGACAGACCGACCGACAGACAGAACGACATTTTATGACATTCTAAGCCTATTTCAACAAAACAATTTTAGTTTATTTTTTTTATGGTTATACTGTACTTTCACTCCACTACGTGGACGTGGAAGTAACTAAAATTTGTAGAGGACTCTCGACTTCAAAATTATAAATCTTTAAAAAAGGAAAAACTATTTTATTTCAATGCTAATAGAGCTTTGTATTACAAAATATTGGAGCTGAGTTGAAGATAATACAATGTTGAAAATATTGAAAACACTTTTTTGAGGAACTGCCAGCATGGGGATACGAATATTGTGTTATGTGTATTTCACCTGGCTCCAATAATTGGCTCGATATTTTTATTTTTAGTTTAATGTTGTTGTTTAATTTTCAATTCAATTTAATCATATTTATTTAAATTTGATTTTAGTTTTCATAATTTATAGCTTCTCTTTTCATTGGGAGATAACTATACTTTCTAGAATTTATTTATTACGTATTCTTTTCTAAACCTTGCAATTTCAACTTTATCCTCGAAAGCATTGAATCTTTCCAAGGCGAGGTGAGGTTTTCTTACTTTTTATTGGGTATTTTGCCACTGAAAAATATTTAAAAAATTAATGAAAAAACCTCTGCGCCAAACGGATCAGACAGAGGTTGGTTCTTGAGCACTTGACTGTTTCAAAAAGTCTCACACCTAAAAATATATAAACTAGAACAATGTTATAAACTAAAAACTGAAAATCAAAGCTAGAGGTAGTTAACGTTTCGGAAGAGAATCTACTTCCGTTCTCAAAACTTTTTTGGCCGTCAACCATGACAGTTCTTTGTTTATGTATTTCCATAGTCACGTGAGACATTAAATTATATTTATCTTATTTTTACTTACTTCGTCTCTAAGAATGGGCAACCAACTAGTACAAAAATCTATTGAATAATTAGAAACGCATCTATCCTCGTTTAATAAAATAATCGCGGATTCTTTAAGTTTTCTTTTAGTTCAGTTGCTCTCTTTTTCCAAAATCTTCGCCGAGTCCCATTTAATTCTATGATTATTATCCCACGCGTGTTCACAAATTTTGGATTTTTCAAATTCTCCCCTTCTAGCGTAATTTCTATGTTCACCAAGCCTTACGTTGAAAGGTCTAGATGATTCACCTACGTAATGTTTTCCGCACTCACACGGAACACTATAAATACAATTTTTTGAACTTTGAACAATATTTGGAGGTTTGGTTCTTGATAAAACCGATCTTAGCGTGGAGCCCGTTTGAAAAACTGTTCGTACGGAAAACCTGTTCCCAATTTTTCGTAATTTATCCGATAAACCATGTATATATGGAATTACTGCCATTGACCTAAATACCTCAGGTTGTGATAGTATATTCTCTCTACTATCAATGTTCAATAACTGACTATCAACAAAACTCTCAGGATATTGATTATTTAATAAGACAGTTTTTATAAATTGTTTTTCGTTCCTTAATATTACATCATTTGAAGAAATAATTTTGGCCCTGTAGTACAAACACTTAACAACACCTTTCTTAACACTAATATGTTGATTTGAATTGAAATTTAAGTATCTGTTTGTGTGTGTTTGTTTTCTATACACACTGGTTTGGTATGTGTTATCTAATTTTTTAATTAAAATATCTAAGAAAGGTAATTCAGTATTATTCTCTATTTCTATTGTAAATTTAATTGAAGGTTCTTTTTCGTTAATCTGATTCAAAAAATTACTTAAACATTCTTTACTATAAGGCCATATAGCAAAAATGTCATCTACATATCTCCACCATACAATGGGTTTATAAGCTAGATTATTAATATTACTTTCCTCGAAATTTTCCATGAAAATGTTACTTAATATTGGAGATAATGAAGAACCCATGAGGTGAGGTATTATACTAAATAATTAGATGTAAAGAATGAATACATTGAAGTACATTAGTTCAAGTTATAGAATGTTCACCTTAGTTAAACAAAATAAGATATATTAAAATGGAGTGGTTTCAGTCGATCTGCGAAGTTAAGGCACGCCGGGCGAGTCCGTCACTTGGTTAGGTGACCGTATCTCATTTCGCCGTCCTGGTTAAGTGGTGGAGCAGCATTAGCTAAACTTCGCCAGGCCGTTAAAATGCATAAGACAGTTAATATATAAAAAAAAAATTAAACATAGGGCCTTAAAAGTGAACCAAAAAGCTCCATTGAGGCAAGCCTGATTAAGTGGGAAAGCAGTTACGTTTCCGCAGCGACTTTTCCTTGAAATCGACGTTAAGTATGATCTCAGTTCTAATAGGTTATGGATATTTTTTTAATTTTGAACAGCAGGCAAGGATGCCATACATTGTAAAATTTACACAAAACATTGCGAGCGAGTTGTATCAAGTTTAAATCAAATTCAGCTTGATCAAAGATCGAAATGTTAGAAGAACCGTGACCTTGGATATTAATCTTTGATCGAGCTGATTTTTGTTTAAACTTGGTCGACACAACTCGCCTTATAAACAAAAGTATAGAGTTTCTGAAAATTAAGAAGTAAGTTTATGTTCTCTAGAAAACGTTTGCTGCACATTAGCAATCTAATTTCCAAACAAAACAAGAAGCATTCGATTAAAAGTGCGAATCAGTTGAATAACTTTGTCGTGGTTTCTTTTTTCTAAGCAAAAGCATGACTGCGTTATGAATTATAAAAAAGGCAGCAACATTGAACTGGGTGTCTCATATGTGTATTCAACAATTTGTTCATAAATCATTGATCAATCGAACGTTATAATATAATGAAGTAAGTAACTACGCACAAGTAATAGTCAATAATTATTAATAAAGCATATTCCTGAACTTCCAACAAAATATGTTATATTAAACAGTAATATATACCTATGTCAGTGTTCTTATTCGTACCATGAATGTCAGTTAGATTACGAAGATCTCAAGCATGACGATAATTATTTATGTTTAAAGTTGAAAGTAGCCATTGTTTTATGCTGTAAGAAATACTACTCACCTTGAGTGCATAATGTTGAAAACATGATTTAAATTCAATGTAATAATTACCTTCTTATAGATTATTGCTTATATCGATAGTTATAGGCAAATAAATAATTGAGTTTTTCAGTTAACGTAGCTGTTTCTAAAGATATTGAGTAACAACGATATTAATGAACAGAGAACTAATTTACAGTTCCGTTTGAAAGTTGAGTTTAATGCTCCCACAAATAATGGAGCGGTTAGAAGGTGACAAGAAATTTTAATTTTCCAACAGTTGATTTTCTTGTATGTTCACCACCAATTTATCTCAATAATGCGTTATATATTTTCTAAATATAAATATTTGAAACAAGCTTTTTGGCTTTTTATTTTTTAACGTTTTGGCTCACTGGAACACTTCGGAGAAGAGATTTTTCATGCATAATTGTTTGGAGTTTCTTTTATAAAGGACGCGCCTATTTGAAAGGCGACGTACATATAGCAGAAATGTACATATTAGAAACCATAAATAAAGAAAATATCAAGGTATAGATAGCAAACGTTGACATTTTCAAAATGAAGATAGTAGATATAAAGTAGCTTAACAAAACAAACAAGAAGCTACGACTTAGCATGTGGAACAAATGGGATAATAATTAATAATACAACATTTGAAAATGGTTAGTAACTAATAATAAAGCGAAAAAGAAGCTCTAAGACTTAAGACAGAGAGAAAGGAAAATAATAGCACAAAACTCAAAAATAACACGTATGCAAGTGCGTTAATGCGGCTTGATCCTTTATAATCGAAGAATGAAAACCACTGAGAAAAATGACATAGCTCAGTTAAATTTATGTTAAGGTGTTTTTCTAGGTTATAGCTAGTTTTTTTAACGGTTTGTGTAATTAAAAGATACACGTCTTAAAATTGTAAAGTTACTCGAAAAGTAATAAAACAGAAGTTTCTAAAATATCTTGTTGGTTTAATATATTATCATATTTTAGAAATAAGTCCATTTGTATACCAGGTGTAACCGGATCATGGTATACCCCGTTCTCTCTTTTAGTTTTGAAGATGATTGAAATTTGGGATAGGTATACTACATACATAATAAGCGGCACTTTTTGACATACAATTGATTTTTGTTTCACTTCCGGTTTCGCCGGAAGTGACACTAACTTTCGATTTTTAAATGGAACACCCTCTACATTATTGCATTTTTGAATTGTGCATAATTTTCTGGATCCCAAATAAGTGACATTTCAAACATCATTTTTTTCTAATATAATTTTTAGTTTTCCATTTAAGTGTGCCATGATGGTTCCGATTTATTCTAAAAGACTCGTGTAATACTACAAAAATCGAAATCCCGTTAAAAACACTAAATTACCGTGATTTATGAGCAAATAAAATTCACCAAAATTGTTTTTGGTGCAAAACTCAATTTTTTCAAATGGAACCATATCGGTACCAGGGTACCTACCATTTATTAGTACTATTAATAAGGAATTTACTCATATGTCGTATTAAAATGTGCGATAAATACATACAGAACATTTTTTTTTAGTACGTATATTTAAAAAAAACTATAAGAGTACCTAAGTAGAACTATAACAAGACTATTACTATGAATTTTCACTCAATAATTTCAGTGGTTTGCAAAATAGCTAGATTTAAAACTACGAAATAGGAAAAAAAAAGTTATGGCCAAAAATAATAAAGATTTCTCTATCGGAAGTCTCTTTCTAGGGAATGGCCACCTTAAGCATATATCTCACGCCGTCAGTGACTAATAAAATAAATATGTTTTTATGACTCTGTTTCGATTCCCTCCACAATCACTTAAGTGTGTCTTTTACAGAGGTAGTAATCGTGATGTGATCAGTATTTTGCACAAATTTGCACGACACTAAACGAGGTTTCACAGCTTCTACTTTCTCTATACCTCATGAAAAGGCATTTAGTTTAAGCGGTACATCGAGAAAATCGGCAAAATCTGACGGTTAATGCAGAAAGCAAGAAAATTTGCATATGATTTGTACACAGTCATTGTATTAAATTTATCCGCAGCACTTCGATTTCCGGACATGTAAATCCAAAATGGCGGCCAATTTGTAAAAAAGTAACTTTTATTACGACGTAAAAATTGCGTTATAATTGGGGTGATGATATGATAATATAATAGAAGCATTTGAGTATATTTCTAGCCCAGGTCTACCCCCTACCGAACGAATAAATATTATTCCCTCCTGAAAAGCACCTTTTTAACGAGCCCTAAGTAAGAACAAGAAATCCAGTTGAAAGGTGCATCGGTGTTTGGAAAATGCGATTTCCTGTTCTTTCCTTGGGGATTCGACTGAAGATCGAAAGTAGAAGCCATTGTTGCAGCAACTGCCATACTGCACAATATATCATGTTTGCGGCATGAGGAAATACCACCAGTTGATGACCAACAGCAAGAAGCTATTAACATTGTCAATGAAGTGATGGTGGAGAATATGGGGGATAACAGGGTGATTGGCAATGATACAGTCACATTACAGTTAATAAACTATTTTAATGGACTTCTGTGAAAAATGTTATGTAACAGTCTTTTAGGTTATAAACGCTCCTAACACCCATTGTACATCATATGGTGACGAGTATGTTTGTTCGTGAGTGTAAAAAATAAAGAAATATTTTAAAAATTAATTTTTTATTTTAAGAAAACTTAGCTTTTACTTAATATCGTATAAAATGTGTAAATACAAATAAATAATTGACATAATGAAAAAATATAAAATAAAGGTAATTTTCTAGAACACGGCCCTCTGCAATTATAAGAGGTGAATTTGTAGATAATTTATAACTTTTTGTTAAGTAACGTCGCCTTTTGAATTTCTAATATTTTCAATTTTGCTCGATGATATTGTCTCATAAGCTCTATTTCCACATCTGCTTTCCTCTTCATATTCATCATCTCCAATTCATGCTTTTCTGTCATAAATTTGAGTTTTTGGCATTGTTCTTCTTCCATAAAACGTGCCTTTGCTGCTTCTACAGCAGATTTTCCATCTGCCCACTAGGAAACTCTGCTAATTGCAGCTTCAGACTTGCATCGAGTATTCTACTTAAGGGCTTTAGACTTACTTCTTATCATGGCCGGACTGTACTTTCACCAATTTCCTGATTGATTTTGACTTTGAGACAATACAAAAGGAAAAAAAAAGTGTAAGAAAATCTGTGACGTAGGTACCTATTATTTACTTTTGCTAATTTCTACTGTAATTTCTATCTGTGGCTGAATTTCTTTCCTGTTTTCGGGTAGAACTTCAGTATGGAGCTGCGATGGGCTTGAAGTGCAGGCATATACTGAAAAGGAAATAACTCGAATATGGACTTATATAAGTAGTGCGAACAACTTACTGTGGTGTTCTAAAACATCCAGAGATAGAGCTTCTTCAATAATTATTTCGATCAAATCTTCTTGGCTTGAAACAGACTTAAGAGCTTAATTCTGTCCATCGGATTGCTTCATTATTGCTGGAATAAAATGTTGAAAATGGTTTGCAAAAGAAACTTATTATTGTAGACTAACAATTTTTAAACAGTTATGTTCAAAGTATATTTGTATCAACTTATTTGTATCTCCATCAAACTGTGAAATGTCTCCATCAATTTTGCTCGAGCCAAGAATTTCTTTGACTTCCTCATCCAGTATCGTAACTTTGGTTTCTCTATAAAGACCACCACCAGTACTTCGCACATACAATTTTTCATCAGGGAACTTCTTTTTCGTTCTCTTTTTAATATTATCGTTTTTTTACAACTTTAGAACTATCATTACGGGAATTCTCTCCAGAAATACTATTAAATTCACTTTCTATCTTTCGCCAAGTCTCTCCTTTCTGGAAATTTGCTTGGGAATCAGAAAGCTTGAATTCGACGATATTTCTATATTTTCTTACCGAGGAGATTAATATAGACTCCTCATTGGCAGAAAAGTTTGCAGATCTTTTTCTATCATCCATATTCTCTCAAAACAAAAACTAAGGTTCACGATTGTATTGTAAAACTCTTGAATATGAATCACAGGTAACTATCATGAATGCCGAATGTCTAATGTCCACAAACTACCCACTAGTTTGTGCTAATGTCACATCACAAATTCTTCAAAATCTACAGTGTGCAAACGCCGACACTACCAACTGACATTTGAAAGTAACAGAACCTAGCACTACTGAACCCGGATGAATTACGCTTTACAGAATGGGAATATACCTGAGCTCCAGTTCAGCCGTGGCTCAGTTGAACCTATGCTGAACCTGGTATTGTAAAACTGGCCCTTAGAGCAGCATATCAAGCAGGTCAAATCTAGGACAGATCTGATGTTTTGGAAAGTTCACCAGAGTCAAGTGAATGGGGATGGAAAATTATTGAAAATGGATGGAAGCCCATCTGGTCCAAATTGCCAGGAATCTGGCAAGGTTGTAGAGAGCTAGAAAAATGCGGTTGTTCAAGCGATTGTAATACCATGCGCTGCCTATGCAGAAAAAATAATTTCCCCTGCACCCTAGTGCAAGAAATGCAAAGGAAAATGTAGCAGCAAAAGGTATAGGGCCTTCTACATTTATTAAAATACTTTCTTGTTAATTTCTTTTTTTTAATTACAAGCCATATGATTCCATTAGCGATGACGAGGAAACTGTTATGATTTTATTTTGTATTTTTGTTATAATTCCTTTAGAATTTTATTTTTTTGACATCACCATTGGAATCAGCGACCTCAAATTATACTTAAACGATACCTCACATAACATATTGCATTATTTAAAAAAAATGTTAAAGTTTAAAATCGCCGCCGAGTTTTTAAACAAATTCTATTATTCTTGTACTATGACTATTTTTGTTACATTTGCTAACCTTAAAGCGTTCACCTACAGTTTGATAACATTCTTTGGATATATTTTTCTTTTGTTTTTAAACATTTTACCCGAATTTTTTAAAATGGCTGCCATTTTTGTCTATGAGGTCAGGGGTCAAAGTGCTGCGGGTCAAATTACTTCTATAAATATACAAAGCATACATGCCAAAGGACTTGCTTTCTGCATTATTCGTCAGATTTTTATGCGTACCGCTTATACTACATTCACTATTTGGCATTCTGTTGTGCATCTTTCGTGCTTTATCAATACTCAGACATAACATGTATTTATTTTGAAGTTCTCGAATTTTCTCCAGCCTCTTTACATTCCTCTTTAAGATAACATTGTTGAAGACATTATTCAATCTGGAATCTTGAAATTCGTGTATTTCTGTAAAAATTGTCTAAAATGCGGACGGTTGAGCTGGTATATTTCTCTTCATTTATTTAAAGCAAATAAAAAATGTCATGGTATTTGATCTTTACTGCAAAGTCAAAGGCACCGACACTTTTTAAGTGCCTTAAGTATATGATTATACCATGGAATATCGGACGAATTCATGAAATTCAGTACTTCCGCACTTAAGCCTTTAACAAATTTACATATTGATAAATAAAATTTCACGTAAGAATAAAATATTATTTTTCAACGTGTTTTCAATATAATTAATGCACTTTATTTAATGCTCCTGAATGTGACCCTGTTATCACTGACGGATTCCGACCCTTGGTCAAAGATTAGAGAGTTAACAAGATAGGACAGTTGTGTACTCCAATTTAAAGGGACACGACATCAAGTGGAAACGGTTTCGGGATTTGTCGGTTACGCATTAAACGAATTTGACCAAGCTTACTAAAAGATAGGTTGGCTCATTAAAATCGACAAGTGCTACGTCACGTATAGATCTCGATGACAGCTGCCTATGGCTGTTCTTTCCTCATTTTATAGAAAAAAGTTTCAAAATTATTCTTTCAATGTACAACTCTATCCTAACCAAATAGATACCTTACATATAAACATAGAAATACTTCATGTGACATATATGACAAAGCAACTTTTTTTTTACCGACCTTGGCTACTAACAGTCAGCTGAGTGCGGTCGTTCTATCCATTTTTCACTATTGGCCTCCCTTTCTAAAGTTACCTTCTCCATCTGATTGTCACATTGTGGCAACTGCGCGAGAACTCCAATTAAAATGTCGAGGTCAATGGCGCCATTGCTAAAAGATAAAAGGTTTGCCGCCGGCTGTCCTATCTTGTTATCATTATATTCTATCGTGAATTCTCCGCGTGCACACCTGTTCTCGTCTGTTCGCTCGTCTAAAGTGTCTACCTCTGATCTTACACACCTCGAAACCGTATCGTGTACGACCATGGCGTCTAGACAAAAGCATAAATTTAAAGAAAAACCATCTGCACCTACACAAAAATCTAAACCACATAGAGAACTGTGGGCGACAATAGTGGAAGAAGAATACTCTGATCTATACCACCAAGTACCGACCTATAACAGATTCCAAGCACTAGAAAGTGAAACCACACAACAACCTAAGGGTAAGAACAAAGTACCCTCTGAGCGTTCCATCATAGAACAGTTTCCTTTCCCACCATTCGACCCCTCTGTATCCAACCCTCAGAATCAAATCTACCTATATAAAAACACCTACAAGAAACGTAAATTTCCTAAAAACATCACATTCCAATCTAGTCAACCTGATAAAATAAAAGTACATCCTTTTTATACTTACGATTCTGACTACGACAATCTTAATTTTCTCGATGAAATTATACCAAACCCGAAACTGACTTTCACTTACACTACAACAACAACCACAACGACCACCCTCACAACAATTAACACCTCACTAACAATGTCATCTTTAAATCTTGCGCCAAGAATGGCAACAACAGAAACCTATACATCCCCAACTCACGCAATCAATATTCCTAGCACCTCAAACCCTCCCACAATAACTACCCCCATACCAACCACCCCCGCACCAGAATCCCCGTCACCAATGTCGATCCAACTTAACCGGCTCCTCGAACTCTCTAAACACTGCACCTATTCAGTAACACCCCAAACATCCTACCCTCACTCCCCCGTAACACCCACCACACCTACCACTCCTGAAGAAATAGTCCACACGTCAAAAAAAAGGAAAAAGACCCACAAAGTAAAATTCACTGAACAATGCACCTCTCCTAACATCAATCAAACTATAACCACCCCCACCGCCCCCAGCACCACCCCCGCCGCCCCCTCACTAACTATCAATGCTGAGACCACCACTACCATAAACACCAAAAACCAAACTACCAACTCCCCTAATAGAGAAACCACCCCAGTTATATCTATATACACAAACAATCATAATAAAATAATACATCTAATCAATTCAAACACCAGACAAAACCCAGTATATAAATATAACTCGAGATCGCTCTCCTGTTACCCTAAATCTAAACCGGATTTTACTATAATACTAGACCTTCTAAAAAGGAACGAAGTTGAGTTTCACTCATTTTACTCACTCCAAGACAGACCGGTCAAGCTGGCAGTAAAATATATACCACACGATATAGATATCGAATTAATAAAATCCGAATTAGAGAACCAAAATATAACACCAATTAATACCTCCAGACTTACCACGACCCGTAATGGCATTAAAACACTCACATCGATTATAATTCTAACCGTCCCCAGAGAGCAGTCGGATGCGGCGCGCTCCCTGACTGAGCTCTGCTCCTGCAGGGTAAACGTTGAGGAGTACGTTGGCCCGGCTGTTTCTCAATGCCATCGCTGCCAAAAGTTCGGGCACTCCTCGCAGCTGTGCAACCGTGTCCCACACTGCGTGAGATGCGGTCGCACACACGAGGATGAGACATGCAACACAGAGGAGTGCAAGTGCGCCAACTGTGGAGCAACTCATCCTGCCAGCTACCGAGGCTGCCCGGCCTACAAAGCAGCGGTGGCAAGAAGGCGGCAAACACAAACTCAAACAAGACAAAGAACAAACACCCACCCTGTCAACAAAAATACACAATCACTAAGAAATAACACTTCAAACATTTCCTTAACCCAATTTCCACCTTTAAGCAATAACCAAGCGTCCACTACACAAACAACTGCATGGCCACTGCGCCAACAAAATCAACATCACACACATCAACCTAATTCTGACACACAAAATAACTCACAACCCGGCGACGACGACGATTTATTAAAACAAATTAGAAGCATCCTAAATATTCTCAGACAATTTAATATCAAATACATACTCAAAACACTTGCTAACACACTAACCAAAATTAAAAACACCAAAGACTACTTTGACAAAATACTACTCATACTAGAATTCGTTCTACACTTATTCAACTAAATACACCCCAAACACAATAGCTTCTGAAACCAACCACACCCTACCTCAACCACGTCCTGGACACTCCATCAGTAAACAATAGAGACACTGGCACATCTCAAAAAACAAATAATCCAAACACACAATCAAATATAATCAAACAAGAAAACATTACCACACATAAACTATCATCAAAGAAAACATCTTCAAACCAAAATACAAATTTACACACAATACAACAGTCAGCCTTAAACAAAATAGAACATTATACAAAGCAGCACCATCATTCATAACAAAACAAACAGCAACACAATACCATCAAACATATCACCACCATCATTCACAACAAATCAACCACAAGCCATAAACTACTCATTTAAAATATCTACACACCTAAGGCAGCCAGCTCACTAAAGAGCAAGTCCAAGAAATAAAATTGTTGCCAACCTACGGCAAGCGCCAAAGAGGCGGACGCCGAGAGCATCCCACATGTTGGGAGCACCACTACGAAGTCAGTCCTATCTTGTTAATTCCCTAATCTTTGTCTTGGTTATCTACCACGGGAAACTGAAATATTAACAAAAATAATCTTTTAGTTATTTTGTACATTTGCTGTACTATGGAGTACATTATAAAGTACATAATTTAAGATATCTCATCTACTTAGTTTTGAATAATGGATATTGCGGTCAAATTATTTGTGAACACACACACACCCTCGAAGAAATACGCCAACTTACCAGAAATGACGTCTGCATGAGATTTTATAGTTAAAAGTGCCACGACGTTTCGTAAAAAAAGATAAAAAATATTCATCAACAGGTATACTTAGCTCATGAGGTACACTCCACAGACTAGCCATAAATTATTGTTTCTTGGTTTAAAAAATGTTTCCTTACCATATTTTGAGAAGATCGGTTAAGATGGTAGTTGTGATATTGCAAAAAGACAAAAATATACATCTTTGACAACGTATCTCTCCGCACAGCAACAATTTACTAATATAAAGTATGTTCGGTTATATCGTCATATTTTGGTCCAAAAAATGTACCCTCAAATTATGGCCTATTATTAATGATACACCCTGTATATATTTTCTATTTGCTCTTTTTTTAAATTTTATACTCGTGAATTCTCTGGCCTGTGAAACATTTTGTGATAGTCAAATTAACAATCGTCGAACCAGGAGTCATGTAATTTAAAAAATCAATGCTTTAGGTATAACATAGTGTACTTTCTATTCAAAAAGAAAAGAAAAAACAAGCTATTAGTTTGTTTTTAAAAATGGCTATAATGCATTACAAGATATGTATTAAAGTTGCTTATTCAAATGCAAGTAAATAATACTTATAAATTATTAAATTTTGTAAAGTCAAGGAAATTTCAATCACCTTCTCGTATTACAATCACTTATTATGCAATTTAATACACACCGCAGGTGTCGGTCTTAAAAGGAATACGTATTGACGAAAGTACTAAAAATTAACAGTAATAATTGCTAATTAACCGTAATTAGAGCGTAAATGTTTATACGTGCATCGTGCATCGCACATATTTATATTTAAAAAACACCAGTAAAGTAGTTTTTATATTGAATATACTACTAGCACCGCCCTCTGTTGGGCGGGATGTAAATTTCAAGAATAACATTCCCAGTTGTGTTTACGTAGTGTAGACCTCTGTATTTCCAGACCGTATCTGATGCAGCTTTCCACTACTGGTATACTGTTGACGCTTTGCTTTCTCTATTAAGGTATAGATGGCGAACCATGCAATAACTGTTTCAAGAAATGAACACATCGGGATGGTTACTCTAACCACTCAATAATTCTTATCACGTATAGAGGCCGCTGGTTTCGATTTTAATTAATATTATCTAACAGTTCACCATTTCTGCCGTCTCGTTTCAGAAAATAATCTAGGTAATAATTTTAATTCTGTTTAGCTCGAGGCAAATCAAGAATGGTTTGAAATAAATTTTTTGTCATGACTCAACACACAAACGGACCACAATGTATTTATACACAGATTGTTTACATGTTTACAACAGTTAACATTATTTTTAAAAGTAAATTTATGAGTTTGTCTTAATAAAACAATGATCGCTATTCGTGATTTTATTGTTTGTCACAGTTAATATCGCCAATTCTAATTTTTCAAGAAATATGGCTAAAGACATACTTCCACAATGCTATCCTTGAAATTCCATATTTAATCCATTTTCTAAACGCTGAAAATTCGCCAAGGTTCTAACTCCGTTGACTCAAAACCGATTCTGATCATTTTTTTTTAATTTCGGGAAAAGGGTATACAAAAGTTCGCTATAGGTGTGCTTTTTATTTTTTCAATTTTTTCAGTACATTTTCAGCAGCAGAGCATTGGCTAAAGTAAAGGCTAACTACTTTTCGAAACACAGAAAGGCCATCGGTTCTATTTTTATTTAGTAAATGAAAATAAGGAAATGAATGATGATATTTTAAACATAACATTACATTTTTTTTTTTTGCACCTATATCGCACGGAGAATTTATCAATTTGTAATATTTTTTAAAATAATTCTGTGGAATGCATTTTCGTAAATAACCCGTTTATTTCATATTTTTCGAAAAAACTCTATTTCAGATTCTTTGTCCAAAAAGGCCTGTGCCTTATACTGGTTATAGAGATTGATCGACGGACTAGTTAATTTTCGATTTTTATTAGGAAACTGTTCGGAATTTGTAGAAATTATCAAAAAAATCAAGTTTTCCAGGATTTGTAGATTCACTTTTGTTTTGTCAAATTTCTCACAAACGTCAAGTAATAGACCTAATCGAGCCCTACAATTGCCATTTTTGAAAATCAAAATCGGACCTTCGGTTCGGGAGTTATTAATTTCTTTGAAAAATCATACTCGGCCCTGGAAAAATACTTGCGGTTAACGGATTCGGGCCGCCAGCAATAGGCTTTATTTGTAGAAGTGTACCTGTGATCCCACCAAGTCTCATCGAAATCGATCAATACTCTGGACCGTTATCGTGCTTCCTAGCCCGATTTCGAGAAAACCAGTTTTTTGCGAAAAAATTCAATTTTCATTTGTTTTTCGACATAGTCTCTGGGTATACTTATTTGTAGAGCTTTGCCAGCGGCACCATTTCTGTTTTGAAATATCTCGATCCGACTACCCGTTACCGAGTTATTCAATTTTTCCCGAAAAACTCGAAACGTCTATCTCGGGTACTTCCGGTTTCCGAACGGAGCCGAGCTTCCGTCGTTAAGGTTTTCTAAAGACCTCCTATTAACCACCCAAGTTTCATCGAAGTCCGAAAACGGATTAGGGGGTCTGGGCGTGACAGACAGACAGACTGACAGACCGACGGATCGACAGACAGACCGACGGACCGACTGACCGACGGACGGAATTTTCTAAATTCACTCTCGAGTCGATAGATATGACTTTCATTTCAATCGGACGATTTTTTCGGATTTCGATGGTCCACCTAGAAAATCAAAATCTATACTAAATTTTTTCAAAATGTAGCAACAGGTGTAGTAAATCGGCGAAGAGTATATGGTTAGCTTGTTTTAAATTGAATAGGTGTCTGTCTAATCTAATTTACCTATTAAGCCGTAATCTGTAAAGATTTGAATTAATCTTTAATTAAACCATATTTTGTAGTAACTTGTAAGATAAAACGGTCGAAAATTGATGTATCTAATAATTCTGCACTTGTTTAAATTACAACCGTAATTTATACAACACAACCGTGTCCAATTATTTCAGTGGTAACAAAACAAAAAAGTATAGAGTGTTCATTGAATAAAAGGAATTTTCGATTTATAATTCTTTTTTTCTTCTTCTTGTCATAACGACTTTACGATTCAGCGTTTTTCTTGGTGGCCTCCATTTGCTGTGTAGCACGACTGACGGTATTACGCTATATGTTGTGGTTATTTGTTAGGTGAACGGCTTTACCAAAGCTTTTTCCTATTAGCTCCTTAGTGACACCAGTTCAACGTTCTCGAAAGCGCCCCCTTTGGCTCCTTCCCTTTGGTTTTCCCTGAACTCACAACTGTTCTATATGGTCCGTTCTCCTGTTGATGTGGTTAAAAAATGGAAAAAATGAAAAAACTACAGGGTGGCCACTTTTCTGGAAAACCGGGAAAAGTCAGGGAATTTCATGTTGGTTAGGGAAATCATGGAATTTGTATTAATTTAACGTAAGATCAGGAAATTTTAAGAATTTTAAGAAATAGTCAAGGAAAAGCGCTTTTATTTTAATACATTTATATTATTTTACAGAAAACTTTCTATTCACTGCGAATTCTACATGAGTCAAATGAAGTTATTTGTCGAAAGAATAAAAAATTGCACAGATCAACATTGGCTAATTTTTACGTTCGGTCACAATTTTTATTAATAAAATATAAAAAATGGCTTTTGAGTTATAAAAATTAGTCAGAGAAAGCTGAGGTTTATCAATCAGGGAAGTCAGTGAATAGTCAGGGCATTTGAAGAACAGTTTTAGGTGGCCACCCTGGACTACTGAGAATACGATGCTAGAGAGTTGCTTTTTTTAATGGCCTTATTTAATGTTTATATTAACGTCCTGGTGGAGTTCAGCTATTGTTGTTCTGCGATATTGCCATCTAGCGCCATCTAGTATCAACTCGAACTCAGGAGAGATAACAGTGACTAGACATGTTGTGCCACTCAACAGCAATCTAGCACACTGCTATCATCTCGGTAACACATGAAAAATGCCACTGAACATCCATACCCTGTCCAGGATTCGAACCCGGGACTCCGTGGTCGCAACTTTTAGCACTGTGCCACTGAGCTAGCGCAGTTTTCTATAGCGGATTTTTTCTTTTCTTTCCCTGTGTACCTGAAATATAACATTTAAATCTCATGAATAATACAGGTTTATAAAAAAAAGGGTTGTGATCTGGCAATCTACACTATTATTCCTAATGTACTTTTAGGTACTGAAACCGAATTTACAATTTAAAAAAATTTCTACCTCATAGATTTCGAGTAAATTCCGGTTTCTATTGGAAAAATATAGTTTTTGACAGTAAAAATCGGGTTTTACTCGAAATCTACGCGGTGAAAATTTTTCTAAATTGGAAATTCCGTTTCAGCACCCCAAAATACATAACGAATCATGGCTAGATCATCAGATCACATTTTTTTTTGTAGACCTATGAAATTGTTTCTAATTAATTCTAATTTTTGTTTAAAAAATATGAAACAAATGACGCACAATAAAATGATTGAGGTGTGCGATGACATCATATTTACTAAATCATTTCTTAAGGTCCCTTGGCTAAACAAAGGTCAAGTGTATGTTTTTCTAATGTATTCGTGTTCTATATTTTGAATATAAATAAAATATATAATCCAGTACATTAGTTTAAGAAATGACATGTATTATAGGTAAATAGATTAAAAATGTTTTAAACGGTCAACGGTGGAAAATCGAGCTTTTGGTGCGATGCGCGATGTGCTGGCTAGGGAGTTCATAGCGTACGTCTCCAGACTCTCATCTCTCTAATAAGGTACAGTTTCTTACTGCTACCTTTTCCTAATAGCAATAAATTTTTATTTCATAATTTTTGGAAATTTCGTTTATTTGTTCTACTTTTTATATGAATAAAATATACATCAGCATTTTTATAAACCGAGTTCACATGACATAATAGGTACTCACCCCATCGAACACCTCGAATTTAAAAGGTGAAAATGGTTGCAAAACATGTAAAAATTATGTTACGCCAGACTAGTAAAAATTTATTATTTTTTATGAATTTTTGAATTGAGCTAAAAAAGAAATTATTTTACTTTTCAAGACACCTACTTGAAATCTTTGAAATTTATGGTAAATAATGAACCATTTTTGAAAAAATTGGTCTGTCTGATAATTTTCGTTAATTAATTTGTCAGACCTAATTTTTTATAAATTATTTTTTTTATGAAAGTGCACCACGTAACACCTCCTGGATTTTTGTTCTAAATGAAATTTTGAATGCCCAACATCAATGCATCATGATCAATTACTGGCATTTCATATAACATTTCTTAAAAAAAAAACAACTGAAGTTTAATGCATACATAAAAATGTGTCTGTAAAAAAATGTTTTTCACCATGTCAGACTTAATTTTTAAGCACCGTTCTGTGACATCTTTCTTTTAAATAAGCTTCTACAATGGCCGCGTGAAAGCACCATCTTAATTTTTTTCTGTAATTAAGTTTGAAATCTCCTTTATGCATAAAAATTGATCTGTCAGCGAAAAAATGTTTTTCACTATGACAGACTTAATTTTTTAAGTGCCGAGACCACATTTTTTAATGTGAAAGTGGTGAAAAATATTTTTTCGATGACAGACAAAGTATGCATAGAGGAGATCTTAAACTTCAGTTGTTTTTCTTAAGGAGGTGATATGAGATGCCAGTCATTGATCCTGATGCATTGAGGCTGCACATAGTTATGTTATGTTATAAAAAGTAATTTATACAAAATTTTGTCTGACAAGTTAATTTAAAAATAGTCAAACGAACAAATGGTTCATTATTTACCACAAATTACGAAAATTTCATGCAGGTGTTTTGAAAAGTAAAATAATTCTTTTTTAGACAAATTCAAAAATTCATAAAAAATAACAATTAACAATTTTTTGCTAGTCTGGCGGACGTAACATGATGTTTAGATGTTTTGCAACCATTTTCACCTTTTAAATTGGAGGTGTTCGATGGGGCAACTTTTTGTCATAGCAGCTCGGTCTATGAGCAGTCTCTTAGCCGGAAAACCATTATAACATTGTACTAAGATTTAAATTCGTGATTTTAAATTTTGATTTCTTGACTTTTGATGCAGTTCCGACGAAATTTGAGTATTATCTTGTCTTTAAGAGTCTGGCACGCTGTACACTGGACGAAGGTTGATGAATAATCTCGATCAATGAATTAACATCGATATTAGGTAATAAGGATCACTTAACGGTGCAGCAGGGAAATTTTATTTCGTTGAGTTTCGTGACCGTTTTTTGAAGGCGGTTAAATTCAACTTTTTGCCACTTTTATTAGCTTTATGTATAACTTCTGTAAAGTAAAAGAAAATATCCGTCATTTTCAGTTTTTAAATTTTAACATTAGAGATTTGTGCCCTTCAGTTAATAAAAAAATACGATTATTATGGACTGTTTTCCGTTACCATGAGCGCATTCGCCAAATTCTTAATGATTTTTTTTCTTTCGATTTTATACCAGACTTAGCTTGATAAAACTATAACTGAATTGAGGACGAGTCTTACTTTACTGTTTGCAAAAGATTTCATAGAAATTGCTTAGATCAATCCACAGTAACGATTGAACAAACATACAAAGAAAACACATATGGGCTGTAAAATTGAGATCCTCCTCATTTTTAAAATTAAACTTGCTTAAAAGGAAGAATCTGCAAATGATATAAAACACAGACTGATAAGTATGATATTTTATTTATATTTTTGAAATTGCTATGTATAATTTGTTAGTTTTTATTGTGAACATCGAGCGGAGAAATTACTAAATGCAATAAATTATGACACTAAAAAATAATAAAATCGATCTAGATTATTGGGAGGTGAAGAAACTTGCAGATCTTATAAATAATGTTTTCCATTCCCCTGGGCTCAGAATGTGGTAAATCATGGTGGCCATTACTTAAAAATACTTAAACTGTAAGCCGCCACTAAATGTTAAACTGGAAACATAAAATTACGCTGAACTCCATCGTGTATAATAGGCCTGGTTGTCTGCCAAATTTAAGCCAAGGGTGCCAATGGAAACCTGTTTACTTACTCTGAAATGTCTGCAATAGTAGACAATAGTATTCTTGTGTGAACTTCTTTATAGAGAAATTGTACTGAAAACTTGAAAAACTTACCAACATTTCCTGTTGCGCACGCGTTAGTTGGATTCTCAAGTTGCCATGACTTACTCGATTATTCGGCTTACCAACGCCTACTCTGCTCTACATTTAAGCTTGTTATTATAATTATTTCCGGAGATCACTGTCTTACGCACTACGTAGTAAACAGAAATGCAGGAAACTATCTTAGTAATATTAATTAACGTTCCACATGGTCGGAGAACGCATTACTTTCAAATTGTTGTTGATACTCCTCAAATCGTATATGTACAGGGTGTGCACCTTCTAGTGAGTAGGATTTTGACAGCTTAGGAACGACATAATTTTGAATCAACGAAAGATACAGGATGCTGCAGTTTGCAACAGAAAATTAATAATAAAGCTCTTAAACTACACTCGAATACTATCATTCAACGCACATTTAACGGGCAAATTTTCATCATCAGGAGATAAATAAATGACAAAAAATTCGACGAATTCTATGAACTCTACGTGAGCTCTGTCTTTATCTGATGAACCGTGACCCAATAACCAGTTAAGGAGTCCATTACAGATAGGTCATTTGTCGCTGTTCATACAATTTTTGTGGTTTGTAATTTCTAAGCTTTCAAAAGTATTTCTATTACTTTTTTCATTATTAGTTAACCTTAAGCCATTGTCACCTATTCTCTGGTTGTTAGCAAAGGCGTGGGGTAACATTAGATTTTTCCTCAATTTTTTTCATATTTGAGATCGGTATTATGTTCTTCAAATCATGCTAAAATTCGACCTTTTGTTTGTCCCACATACTTCAAATTAAATAGTAATTATAATTTCGTAAATCCTGGACCGTTGGTTTAATTCAATTCCATCCTTTGAATTGCCTGAGGATTACAGAAGCTGAAAGTCTGAGAAAATTTTAATTGTGAATATAGCTAGAAGCAATTAATGGACTTACAGAGTAATTCGGTTAATAAATTAATTAGGAAACGCAAAAAGGAAACCGCCTTCGCTTTTTAAATCGAGTTCAGTTCAACTCTGGTTTACCCGTAATCGAAACAGTTTTAAAATACACAGATATTTGTCTATCGAGAAATAAATTGCAACAGTATTTGTTACCTAATGGTGCATGAGATTTACCATTACAATGTAATATTAAGAATATGTAAAACAATATTTTATTACAATGTAATAAATGTTACGTGTAGATGGATATATGTTTATTTTACCACATTATATCCAGCAAGGTACGATTGTAGCAAGTCGTCATATAGAAACTATTCTAATCTATATAAAAATAATAAAACATGATGGTTTGAAAAAAAGTATAACGATAAATAAATGTAAATTTAATAACATCACTATAAATAGATTGTTTTATGGTGAGATAAAAAGCAAATTTAAGCAATAAATAATAACGATAAATATATTAAAAATAAAAAATACTACATACACATAGAAGCATTGTCCCATAATAATATCAACTTATGTTCGGATAGATATTAAAATAAATTCTCCCTCACAAGAATAGCGCTTATTCAAAATATGCTTTATAGTAATTTTGAAATCATACATTTAGTAAATTTTTATTATTCGGCAATACACTATACATTTTTAGATTTAAAGAGTTTTTCCTAGATTTCTCAACTTAAACCAAAGTATTCTTAACATATTGACAGTCGTGTGTTATAGATGTGGAGGTCTGAATATCTGTGCTGAAACTACTGATAGTTTTGTGTATTTCAATTAGATTATAAAATACATATCAAGATGGTTAAATCATTATACCAAATTATACAGGGTATAATTAGTTTCATGTCTTAAAAAAAAACTGGTAATAGGGACTGACTAGACAAACAAAAAACCTATACTACTTAACATTTTAATGTTAAGGTAAGAAACATTTGAGGTCCAAAATACTTGTCAAACTTGATTAATAAGTGTTTCTGAACACTTTGTAAAAAAAATTAGGAAAATCGGTAATGTCAATGAGAAATCAGAACTATTTCGCTATCTTGACACGGCTACTAATAAAGTCTACACTATAACAAAACTAAGGGCACACTTCAATTAATTTAACATTATAAGAAATCCGTTAGCGACGACCAATATTATCATTTTTTTTCATTTCAGTTTAGACAAACGTTAAATATTCAGAGTGACACGAAACAAACTTCGCCAACAAAGTTAGCATCATCTGGAGAAAATAAAAACTAATTAAGTGTATCCCGATTATGCCTTGACTGGAGTGTGTCAGTTATGCTATTCGTTATTTTCGTACATTCGGGATTATCCAAATAGTCGTGAAATATCACACGAAGTTATATTTTCCTTATTGATTTGTTTAGTATTCTGTACAAAAAAGGCGTTTATCTGAAACACTTTTAGTTTTTCAGGTACTGCTAATGCCCTCTATATATTAATTAAAGCGTAGATATACTAGTAATAACTTTTATAAGGGAGCGAGCGCAGTTCTGTGTTGTCTATACTTGTACTCGATAGGAAAAATGAAGAAAGAATGGTCGCGTCTAGTATGTGGACGGTGACTTCACAGAAATTCAGCTACCTCTCACCGTCTTCCAGAAGCATCCCATGTAATGTAGATAACATCACCACCTCTTGTAGTCCCATATACGCATAAGCTATACAATCTTAGGTGAGAATTAAATAGTGAATACACCCTTTTTTTCTTACTTTTTATTGGGTATTTTGCCACTGAAAAATATTTAAAAATTTTAATGGAAAAACCTCTGCGCCAAACGGATCAGACAGAGGTTGGTTGTGAAAAAGTCAAGTATTCAAGAACCAACCATCTGTCTGATCCATTTGGCGCAGAGGTTTTTTCATTAAAATTTTTAAATATTTTTCAGTGGCAAAATATCCAATGAAAAGTAAGAAAATCTGAATATGCCACAAATAAACAATTACAGACAATAAGTGAATATACCATTCTGCTAAGGAGATGTAAAGAAGTCCATCCCTTGTCTATTAGAAGTGGCCTAATGAGCGAACGTCAAATAAATGAGTAAAAAAAGTTTCAGATGAAGCAAACAGAGATTGTTCGATGATGATAAACAATTTTTACATATCTTTTTCAATTATTTGTGGGCATGTAATTATGTTTTTTAAATATGTATTACCTGAACAAAAATGCTAATATATTTTAATACAATCTATGCATGCCTAAAAAAGATAACGAAATTTTCCATTCATGGAATTACTTATAGCTATTGGGTCTTCATTTCCTAGAATAACAAGTATAATCGTATTTTTTTAAATTTGGTATTTTAATTAAGAACACATACAGCTCTTTCTGCTCTGAGTCATTCCATCTTATAATTACCCGTTCATAATATAAAGTCCGTTGTATTGTAACAAATCTTTGTAATACCACTTCTACTAGGTATTAGATATTAGTGCCCTGGGATAAATTTAGTCATGATCACGAGCTACATGGATGCTGTCACGGGCTTACAGTCTACTAGTAAGTACTGAAGTACTCAAGAATGTTCATTAGCAATCACTCGTTCAAAGTTTTATGCTTCGTGTGACCTCTCTTAACTCCACATACCTCAGAGATATCGATGATGTGGTAAGCGAGAAACCTGGTAATTTCAATGATAGGTTCACTCGGGTAATATGACGTTATTGCGAGTTTATACGAAAGAAATAGTTGTATAATTCAACGGTAACTGTAAATTCGTATTTAGATTTAAAATATATTCGTTTCTAGAGAGCCTAGATATTACACTGTGGAAATGATTTGAGAATTCCTCACTTTCATTATGGTCGATCGATAATAACAATATTTTACAACTTTATGCATGAGGAGAACAAATCAGCATGTTGTGGAATTTAGAGAATCAATCTTTAATAGCTCTCAATTAAAATATTGTTTTAAGAAATTTTTTGTGGAATGCAATTCAGTTTAAGATCATCCTTTCTGGACACAATTTTAAGGTTAATCAATTGGCTGGAAGGTTTAATTAATTCTTTAAACAAATTTATAATACGTATAGTTCAGTCGCTGCCTTTAAATCAGAAAAAAACGACAAAAATACATCCAGAACATAAATGTAGGGTAGGTAAATGCTTACTAAATCGATGCCATATAGGGGACACATCGGCCTGGATGGAACATTTACGCCCCACTCCAAAAATGGGAACATTTGTGCCTGACGAAGTATTCCTTGACGTGGGGACGGATATTTGCGTCTATGTATCTAAAAGTAAAGTAAACTATTATCTCCAAAAATTGTTAAAAACTGTGCACTTCTTAGTTTTTAACTTCTTTTTGGACACGTTAAAATATTTTTTGTATTGAGAATTCAATTTATGTTAAAATATAAAATTTATTTTTACGTGGGGGCTTCGTCCCTCCACCTCCCACTAGGACATCGCCCCTCCCCCACCTCCCACTAGGGCATCGCCCCTGGACCCCACCGGAGGCTGCGTCCCCTGGACACCCATTTTATGGTAAGGTTATTTTTGTGCATTAAAAACCCTGTTGACGCCACAGATATCGTCCTCTCCCCATAACAACATTTACTTATTTATTTACATGTTGTTCGGCTAAATCAGAAAAATGTATTCACTGACGGTACTAACTTGAAAATATTTTGAAAGAATGTGTTTGTATAAATACCAATGTTAATATTGCACTTTCATTAACATTTTTTCGAATAAAGTTTTTGACATCTAAATAAAGACAAACTGCCAGAAAATGCGGGGACTAATGTGAAACTGAATTTTGGGCACTTCTGATGATAAATAATATTATGATGATACTGCTTTTGTTTTAATTTGATACTTCTTTAAATATAACCGGGCGCAAATGTTCCCTCTAGTCTTGTCTGTAACTAAGCGATGGGCGAGTCTAGGTGCAAATGACACCAAGGCGCAGTTAAAAATAAAAAAAAAATCTATTTTGTTAAATCATTTTGTGGGTCGACTATGGTGCATTCTTCTATGCAACATTATTTCCTATTTCAAAAGACTATTTGGAACGAACATCCATATACACATTTTATTATTTTCGAGCATTCGAAATCAAGTTCATCTATTTTTATTAAGGTGACCATTACCTAGAAAGAAATATCCGATAGGGAAATATTTATTATTTTTGGTCATAACTTTTTTTTCTTAGTAGGTATATTAAAAAAAAAACAACTATAGGACTACCTAAGTAGAACCATAACAAGACTACTACTATGAATTTTCACGGAATAATTCCAATCGTTTCCAAAATAGTTAGATTTAATACTGAAAAATAGGAAGATTAACATAAATTTTAAATTTAAATTCAACTGTCTTGTAAATCACTGAAATAATTGAGTGATAATTTATAGTAATAGTCTTGTCATAGTTCTAGAGGTGTTTTAAAACCTCATGAGCCGTGACCTTCATATGCGCAGAGACATAATCCGTCCTGTTGACTCAGTTACACTTCTTAAAAATATTATATTTATTGTTTACAATTTATCCCGAGCTCTTGTTTATGTATACAGCAAAGCAGCCTCCAGTGTCTTCAAAAACATACTTATAACTCAGATTAAACTTTGCCTTTTGCGCATTTCGCGGCTCATGAGATTCTGAAACACCTCTACTTAGGTAGTATTACAGTTTTTTTAAATATATGTACTAAAAAAAAGTTAAGTCCAAAAATAATTAATATTTCCCTTTCGGATGCCTCTTTCTAAGAAATGACGACCTTAACACGTTTCTGTTAGCATGACCTGTAACATTGTAACGGAACCTTATAACTCACTTTTCACCCACTATGTTGTTTTGACTTGAAACGACAATTTCTTGCGTCCCTGTGTTATTATACTCTTCGCAAATACAAAACGAAGAGTATATTGCAATCGATCGGCACATTTCTGAATGCGGTAATATTGCCCGTAGAGAGAAAATTGTCATAGCACTGTGTTGTTGATCGAATTTTGAACAACTTTCAAAATGTCTGTCCGTCTGTCTGTCCGTACGTCACGTTTCTTGTAAGCATGATAACTTAAGAACGAAAAGTCCGATTGTATTGAAATTTGGACAGTAAGTTAGCGTCAGCTAATCCCATTGCTTTTTAATAAAATCGATCAATAACTAAAAAAGTTATTACTTTTTTAATAAAAATAATTTAATGCTTTGTAATTAAATTAAAAATGTCTAAAACTAATATTATTTACAAAAAAGACTGCGAAGAGTATCCTATAGAATGTGCAACAATTATATAAAAAGTGGTTAGCTTGTTAAATAATACGCTGTGCACAGAAAATCTAATGTTAACAGTGACACGACATCGGAAATGGTCAGGATTTTTAGCAATTTTTGAGGTTAGGGAAAAATCCTAATTTGAGGGAGTAATTCTGACGGATGCATATGATTTAGTTATTCAAAATACAGAGAGTATCATACTCTGCTCAGACGTACATGGTCTTTTTTATATTGTGTGTCTGTGTTTTAATTTGAGGGAGTAATTCTGACGGATGCATATGATTTAGTTATTCAAAATACAGAGAGTATCATACTCTGCTCAGACGTACATGGTCTTTTTAACCTCCCCACAATAAAATTGTGGGAGGTTACTAAAATTGGTCCAAAATCGAAAATTGAGATAACATCAAATCTTTACGTTTTGAGGTCCCAGGAATCCAAAAAAGTGGTTTTTGAAAAATGCTGTGTGTGTGTATGTGTGTATGTGTGTATGTGTGTGTGTGTGTGTGTTAGCACGATAGCGGCGAAACTACTGGACGAATTTGGATGGAACTTTGCATGAGGGTTTCTTTAGTGCTCTAGAAGATCTGAAAAGGTTTTGGTTGAGATCGGATTACGTTTAGTGCCATTTTGGCACAACAACTTGTTTATTTTATTATTACTTACAATTTGTAATCTAACCATTGGAAAGCAGTTAAAATTCCGATTTCAACGATATATCACACTTGCACCTTTTTTTTATATACTTACAGTTTTTTATACAAATTATTGCAGAGAACAAACAAAATTCAATGTCTCTATAATATTAACATATGTAAAAATACGTCATAAGTTGTCAATGGTCCAGTGCGCTAAAGCGTCGACTTACAAATCAAGAGATCGACGGTTCGATCCCAACACAGTGCTGGTTTTTTTTTTCTTTCTTTTTTCATTATAAACTTTATTAATAATAATTGCGGAAAATGTTACATGATTAAATATCATCATATATTAGGTGTTTGTAATTATTCAGAATTTAAGGATTGGTTACTAGTTTTAAATGAAATATAAATAATTCTATTGCTGTTTTGGCGGTGAACACATACGACGTCGTAAATTAGATAAATATAGGTGGGTCATATTACAATAATATATTTGATTTAAAGGCATGTCATGACGGCTGATTTGAATTGACTATCAGAGCTCGCGGCATTTGCTACTATTACGATTCAAATTACAGTTAAAAAGTAGCAGACTGCTTAGCAACCCATCACTAATTTCAACCACCGGGTGGGGAGGTTCCAGCCGCTTCCAGTAGCTGCCGATTTTATATTGTGTGTCTGTGTTTTCTAATCCTCGCCGTCTATTAAATAATAAAGGAAAATAAAATAATAATAAGAATTTAAAGAAGAAAATAATTATTTTTTCATTTAACTCATTGTGAATTACAAAGAGAATAATTAATTGGTCTCAAGTTTTCCGGTGTTATCACTACGTATTTGTTATCAAATTTCATTAATATGAAGGTCAAATTTTAATAAATATGCAAAATATACATTTTCTTCTAAGTCTATGTTGGTAAAATGTGAGCATTTGCAGGGGTAAATAAATATAAAGGGAATTTTTTTAATGTTTCGAAATAGATGCTATATTACGTATGCACGTGTGCGGAGTTTCTCTTACATGATTAACTTAAATATATTTAAATATAATTCTATTATCTTGTAGCGTGGGCGTTCGCAATAAAAATAAAATATGTAATAGACGATTCTGCTTATTGTAATATTGGCGCCAACAGTTATGTCTATTTTGATTTACCATGTATGGTGAATGAAAAAGATAGTGTCTTGAAAAATATCATATTTATTTAAAGGTAACGCGGTAAACTAAATGGAAATATATTCACCTAAATATAAAATTGAAAGTCAAGTTCCCTAGATAATTTATGAAAGATTTGTTTGACGACGCTGTTACTGCCTGACATTTACTTGGTATTTATTAACATATCCTTGTTTCCATTTTAAGAAAAACGTAAATTGATTAGAAGTACTTTATTGATATTAATGATTTTTACCGACAAATACTGCAGTCTAGCGCACTCCTGAATTAGGTTTAAGAAAAATAAAAATTCTTTAAAGATTTGTATATATATCAAGATAAAACGAGGCGATTTTATAAATATATATTGACCAGTGATGTCTAAACGTAAGTACTTTAGCTCAGATGGACAATTTGAACACATGATACCGTAAAAGAGACAGGAAAGGTCTGTTGAAAAATATACCTACAAAATGAGCCCAAAAGTCGGTTAATTCTTTTTTCTTTAACAAAATGCAAAATATTGCTGAAAAACGCTGTCTCTTAATCGATTTTTAACTTTAAAAATAACACAGCCACACCCAAAAAAAAACTCTTTCTGGCCTGGGGATCTCACCATGTTTACTAAATGTTTTTGGGGGCGCTGAATCCGAATTCGAGGTCTATTTAACTCCACCACATCAGGATTTTGCCATTTTGCCTCAAGAAACCCATAATTTAAGCGATTTCGATGTCTCTGCACATAAATCGCTGTAACTTTTTATAGACAAATATGACCCCCTCTTTTTTGTACCATATCGATTGCAAATTAAATTTCAAATCTGATGATGTAGGGCACGATATTTTCCCGGAGCTCTTTAAGTGAAATATCGGCTGCCAAAGTGAGAGGTCCGAGAATTTCGCTTCTCGAGCTACACTGCCCAACTTTGAGGGCCATTTCTGCCAAACGAAAGCTAGCAGAAATCTGGAAAAATTCAGGGGTATGTAGAAAGGCGTAAAAAATTGTGTGCTATGAATCGGAGGTTGGTGCGCGCATTGGTTTTCGAGATATGGCCGCTCGAAGTCACCGGAAGGCGAAAATTTAATTTCTTTGCCGCTTCCCTAGGCTATATATCGAAAACAAAACGAGATACAGAGCTGCGATTTACGCCATTTGATTTCCCTCGCCTTTCTGCATACCTCTGAATTTTTTCAGATTTTTGTTGGCACTTTCATTATTTTGAAAATTCAAAGGTATGTAGACAGGCGAGAGAAATTGAATAGAGTAAACCGAAGCTCTGTATCTCGTTTCGTTTTCGAGGTATAACCTCAGGAAAAGGTACAAAAATTCGGTTTGGGAAAATTACTTCACATACGATTCTGTCGAAAACTGCTAATCCTAAAAAAAAAGGTTGTAACAAAAAGTTGCCTCCATCCCTTACCTGTACCTCCTCCCAAGACTTGGTATCTATTTCGAAAAATGAAAAAGTTTCCCACTTGCTGTATTTACGCCTGAAAATTCTCGCATTATACTGACATAGCCTTAAAATTTTTTTTTTACTTGTTAAAATTTGACCCTCATGCTTGTTAAAAAGTATGTAGTGGTAACTGCGGTAAAAATGTAAGAGTAATTCGTTGTCCCTTTCTTTATATGAAATAAAAATGAATTTAATCCGTTAAGGTTTGCAACCTGTAGAGCACTACTAACTAACGGAGACATATGGTCATTTCCAGAAGCAATTATTAAACTTAATAAAAGTTCAGATCGTCCAAAAATGTACCATTTTTAGATTTCTGTACTAAAATTGGCCAAATGGAACACTCATGGGACGGTATCTGTCCGTCCGCCCATTCGGCCGTCTGTCACAGTTACTTTTCTTAGAGACTGTTTGACATAGAAAGTTGAAATTTGGCGCAGCTATGGACTAATTACTGATGTTTTTCATTTATTTCTTTAATGGTTAAAAAACGATGTTTCTCCACCTTATTTCCAAAAGAATCGCTCAAAGAAATCTGAAAAAATCATGAACATTGGGAACAAGTCATAGGTTGAACCGAATTCATGATTGCGTTACTTTAGATATTTTTTTTTGGTACATAAGAAGAAAGCTCGACGGCAAACTTTATTTTGCGGTTTGGTACCATTTGTCTGAAACACTTTTTTTTTTATGGCTTTGGGTCATAGACCATACAGCCAGTCACACAAGAGCACTTTATAATATAGAATACTAAAATAAAACCTAACACAAAATGAGTAGAAAGAAATGAATAAAATGAGGAATTACAGGGACACACGCTTCTCGCCCTGGGGTCTGCCAGGGCATTAAATTATAATCAACATCACAAGAAGGACCACGGGAAGGGGGGTATAAACAAGAGGAAAGACGAGAGGAATACAAAGCTAATCTATAATTTTATTTTACTTTCTACCAAAAAACCGATAATAAATTCATAAATTTGCTTAGTGCCAATAGAGAGGAGATTAACTAAGTTAAATGGAGCCATAGTGTTGCAACATGAGACAATATTTTTGATAAATATATCTGTAGCGTTTTTATTTTTAAAACATGGAAAGAAAACATGGTCGAGATCACTAATAACATCACACAGATCGCACAGATCTGATGGGAGAACGCCAATTTTATGTAGGTGAGAGGGAAAACTCGCATCTGAAACACTTATGGATTATCAATTATAAAACAATAGGTACTTCTAACAATAGTAATTAATAAATCAAGAGCTATGTTTTTGGAACAAGCATTGGTGTAGCCGTCGACATAACAGTACCTACCTACTGAGGCTAGGTACTATCATATTTTTATAGCAGCAATATAATTATTATATCACCGTAACGTAGTGGTAATATCTTTTATATTTAACCATAATCAAGAAATAAGTGGAAGAGGAATGTTTTTGTACCTCCCCTGTGCCGAGAAGAAGAAAAAGTTATAAAGTACATTATTTACATATTAGTACTTACAAGATACAAGCGCGACTTATACCTAATTAATCTTAGTATCAGCATAATATGTATATATCTATCAAATCCCTACTTAAAAACAACTGATGGTATGGAATCCTAATAACAGAAGTACGACTTGAACTTCAGCGGTTTTTTTTAGAGTTTATAGCTTTATAAAAAACCTATAATTATAGTTGTCCATGCGACATGCGACAGGGAGATTTCCCTATGTTATTGTGACAAGATCACCATAACTTTTTTTGCTAGTGTGTACATTTTAAAAAAACTACAGGACTACCTAAGTAGAACCATAACAAGACTATTAGTATGAATTTTCACTCAATAATTGCAGTCGTTTCTAAAATAATTTGATTTAGAAGTACGAAATAGGAAGTTTGTGCTGTTATTATCATTCTTAATTATTAAAAAGAACTCATAACATCTGAATAAATAATAAAATCTGTTGATATATGTATAAAATAGTAAAAACACGTTGCAAATAAACGATTTTATTAAAAAAAAATTGTTGTTCCGAAAAAAATTGCCCTACCCCCTAATTGATAACCGTTGCAGCTGCGACGAAAGTCAAAAGGTTTTAGTGCGCGAAACTCCCTCTACGGTCGTATCATCGCTTTTGTCGTAGCTGCAATAGAAGCCGAGATAACTGAAATACAATTTTCCTGTTAGGCCCGCCTCCCCCCTCGAGTACTAAAAAATATATAATTTTTTGCATTTGGGATACTTAATGGGTGCTTAAAACCTATGCGAAAAATCAGCGAGGTAGGTGATCTTGTCACAATAATGTACTTGCCTCTAGGACAATAATGGCTTTCTTACTGAGTTAACTAATTGAAAATTACCTTTGTGCATGATTCCATGAGTCCTAAATTTTGGTTAACCACTTTAAATCTGCCATTTTCAATTTTGAAATTAAATATTAAAGTCGTAATTAGCGACATCTTCGAATTTTTTCGCAATTTGTACATTTCAATTAATGTGGTCACAGTTTCAAATTATGTTTTTTAAAAAGACAGATTTTTTTTAACTGAGTCAAAAAAATTAATCTTTCTTAATAAGTGAATATTTAAAACTGGTCATGCTTAAAGTACAATGTAAACGGTTTAGTCAAATCCCTGAAGTTCAAAGTATTTAGGTAATAACACACCTTTTTTCATCTAAATTCAATGAACTGTTAGAAACCAAACACAGGTTAATAGAAACCTAATAATTAAGTAATTATTACAAGTGTTTACCACACAAATGTTGTTATCTAGTTTCTCCATGTACAACAAACGTTGACTTGTTATTTCCTACATTTTGCGTAATAAAGGGGTTCTTTATTTTTTATTGCAATATCTACACAGTATACACCAGTCATATCAATTTGTTGACCTCAAATCGATTACGTTTCGCATATATCCAATATTTGTCGTCTCTGTTTGATATCAGTTCGCATCTGGTATGAGCCGGGAAAACAGTTTGTGAGAGCAGATTCTTGTTTGCTTTGGTTTATGTGTAAAATAAGACGTTTCACTTATCTTATTTAAAAAGTATATGTGTATTGCAGCATGTCATATAATAAATACTTCTCATGTCTCGAGGTTATTTAAATAACCTTAAAATATTGTTCTTTATGTGCTTGATTTTAATTGTTATTCTCCAGTTTCACATGACATCCGTTTTTGACATTAAAATAAATATGTTTGCTCCAAATACGGCTAACAATAAATAATGAATTTCGCAAATTAGGAAGGAACTGTGAACCTAGTTTATTTGTTACATGACATTTAACTATGCACAATATTTACGACAAAACGAGTGTTTACAGAATTTTTCTGTAATGTTTTTGTTTTCAGGATGTTTCATTAATATGTAGTTAGGTAATATCAATATTTAGTACTATGGATTAAACAAGCAAATCATCATGTTAAATCTAGCATATATTTTATTTAATGGGATATTCGTTGTAGTTAGGCAATATCAATATTTAGTACTATGAACTATACAACCGAATCATGTTAAATCTAGCATCTATTTTATTTAATGAGATATTCGTTGAAGTTTGATACAAACAGGAAAAATGAAGAGAGAAATTACAAAAATTTTGACACTGTGTTAATATTCATTTTTAAATTCATTAGTTGCTAAATGAGGGAATAAAACATTTAAAAACATTGAACATCCTTTAAAAATGGTCCTTGAAAATTATAAAAATAAAATATCACAAATAATAGAATATGATATCCATATAGAAACAAAAGTTTTAATTAATATGTCAAAAACAAAAGCCAACATTTTTACTCCATACGTTTACTGTACAATGTGTAAGTTAATATGACGTAACAATGTAAATTAAGGAAGTATGAGGGGCCTTCAAAATGCACGTTTCAAAAGCTAAAAAAGTTAGATCAAATCTTAAAATGGCACTGAAATGCACAAGATATTTTTCGAAACTTCCTCTGTGTAATTTATTTCCCATGTCTTATAATAACAGAGATGACAATATATGCTTATTTATTTATTTAGGGTATGTCATATAACAGTACACACCAAAGGTAAAACACAAACAAAACATACAGTGGAATAATGGTTAATAGAAGGAAAAAATGTATAAAGCATAGGTTTCTTCACAAACATACTACTAAATTTTTTATATAGTCTACAATGCAGAACTGAAAAGGGATTCATATGGAAATGTTGCTGTTTTGGCCTCTCTTGGGACGGGAGGGTCCGCCAAGATGTGGCTTATATTCCTCACTTTCCTTATCCATATTTCCTTCCACTTCAGTTTCCATGTCTTCAAAGGGGGGCTCCAACTTTTCAGTATCGTTATCCTCATTGTTCAACACGCGGACGCCATTGAGATAATTCCTATGGCCATTTCTGCATAGAGGGAAACAATTCATTGACGCTTTCCTGCACCCACATTTCCAACTGCAACTTTTCAAAATCGACAGATTACATACTGCAATCTCCTTTAATAAAAGGTTTGCTGTGGCTCACCACAATCACATGTTGGAGTGGGCAGTTGCTCCATTTATGGAGGGAGTCAGCGCATTTGAAATGTTCCGTTCTCAGCCTGTTGAGAGTTGACCATATCTTGCGAGGCTGGTCAAATCCAGGTGGTGGCTTGGAGATACTTGGTATATCGTGACATCATGGTGGAGCATTTTGTAGCCATTCTCTTTTCCATGTATTACATAGGTTGCATTCTGCCATTTCCCCGATAATGGCAAAGGAAAGATGGGGGGTCTTGAGCGGAGCCTGTCTATGTTTAGATCTGGTATATCTGCACTGGTACTTCTGGATTTCTTTTAGAAGTGCTTTTTCCTTCGCAGTTGTGGTGGTGGTATGTTGCTCAGAACGGGTAGTCAGTCTATGGGTGTGGACCTGATTGTTCCTAAAACGATGCGCATAGTGTTATTAAGCTGCACGTCAACCTTGCTTATGTGGGTGCCAAACAGGGGCACAGTATTCTGCTGCAGAATATACTAGACTTAGTGCTGAAGTTCATAGGGTCACAGCGGATGTTCCCCAAGTGGTGCCACAGAGTTATTACTTGTTCTAATTTTGGCGACAGTTTCTGTGATGTGGGCCTTATACGTAAGAGTTCTGTCTAGTGTGACACCTAAATATGTTGGATGCTTGTTGTGGCGTCTGCAGTCAAAATAAACCTCAAGCTCCCCATCTGCCAGTCTGCTGTTAAGGTGGAAGGAGGCTGCTGCAGTTTTGACTATGTTAGGCTTGAGGCAGCACTTACGAAAGTATTCTGCTATCACTGAGCGGTCGGATGTCATGACTTCTCCTGTTGCCTCGAAGAACTTGTGCCTTGTAGCTATGGCCTAGTCGTCAGCATATCCAAACTTTCTACTGGTTTCTGATATGTCGGCAATATATAGGTTAAAAAGTAGTTGGGCTAGAACCGACCCTTGTGGCAGACCATTGTTGAGCATTCTCTGGCCACTTATTCTTGTACCCATGATGACCTGATAGCCTCTGTTGCCGATCATGGTATTGATAAGCCTTGTGATTCTCTGACAGGGTATTGCCTTCAGCAGTTTATAGATTAGGCCCAGTCTCCAGACTGTTCGTATGCTGCGGAGAGGTCAATGAAGACAACAGATGTTTTCAATTTGCGGCAGCCTTAATTTGGGTCACGCTATATGTATCTGGTAGTAAGGGAACCAAGCAATTGACGAACATTTCAATTTCATCGGAATAAAAAATTGATATAGTGCCTTAAGTGCGTTAATGTAACTATAGTTACGTATTATAAATCTCAATGTTCTCAAATTTTTAATGCTGTTAACAGTTAAAGGAGAGATTGATGTCAAATGTTCCATCGAGGTTGCAGAATGTAAACACTGAATCGTCTAAACAATATTAATTTCGACATGTTCATATTTATCAGCAACAGATAGAACAATACACTTCCGTATGCTCAACTCTAATCTGTTTAAATCATCATTCATTGATTTTACTAAGGGTAGTTTGCAATGTCATACAATCCCTTACACCATTTACTTTATTGAATAATTTTATATCATCTGTGTGTAAAAAATAATTGACCTAGTTCAACTGTAATGTCATTAATGAAGAATAACGGGCCTAAAATAGAACCCTAGTGTACACTCAAGATTAGCATAAAGTCTGCGGACCATGCAGTTAACCATAATATTCAGTATGGTGATGTTTATTTCAAATATAATTTGAAATTTAACTAACAAACTTCTTGTGTAAATTACGCCGACTTACGAGTTAACATGAACATAAAGTTGGCACCCAGAGTTAGCACCCCAGATTCACAAGTCTAAAACGGCAAAGTAAAGTGCGGCCGCGCTGCCGCTGGCGGGGATTATCTTGTTTCGAGTAGTAGAAGAGGCCTGTCGGAGGTGGAAAGCGGTAGCTCATAGCCGGACAAAATGTTCCTTTGTAAACAATTTTCCGGCTCTCAAATGCACATGCAAAGAGCTGCCGCGATTCAGGTTGTGGCAATCATCACGATTCAGTGTAAACTAACCGCCCTCCAATTTTCAGTGCGGCAGCTCCATGCCATGTCGAGTTTTCCGGGAGAAAGAGTTTTCCGACCGTGGAAGGGAAGGGCCAAGAGCTGCCGCGATTTTCTCTCTGCGGATGCTTCTCTATTACCGATAGGTACCTTATGATCTATTTTCAGCGCGGCAGCTCAATGCCAAGTCGAGTTTTCCGGGGGGAAAAGGAGTTTGCAACCGTGGAAGCGAAGGGCCAAGAGCTGCCGAGATTTTCTCTCTGCGGATGCTTTTCTTTTACTGATAGGTACCCTTTGACCCACTTTCAGCGCGGCAGCTCAACGCAGTCAGGTTTTCCGAGGGAAAAGAGTTTTCCAACCGTGGATGGGAAAGGCGACGAACTGCCGCGATTTTTTCTCTGTGGATGCTCTTCTTTTAACAATAGGTACCTTTTGACCCATTTTCAGTGCGGCAGGTCAACGCCAAGTCGAGTTTTCCGGGGAAAAAGAGTTTTCCGACCGTGGAACGGTAGGGCCACGAACTGCCGGGATTTGCTCTCTTTGGATGCTTTTCTTTTACCAATAGGAACCCTATGACCCAATTTCAGCGTGGCAGCTAAAAGCCAAGTCGAGTTTTCCGCGGAAAAAAGAGTTTTTCGACCGTCTAGGGGAAGGGCCACGAGCTGCCGCGATTTTCTCTCTGTGGGTGCTTGGATGACTTCATAGCCCTTATCTTCCACGGTCTGAAAACCTTTTCCCCCCGGAAAACTCGACTTGGCATGGAGCTGCCGTACTGAAAATTGGAGAGTGGTTAGTTTACACTGAATCATGATGATTACCACAACCTGAATCGCGGCAGCTCTTTACATGTGCATTTCAGAGCAGGAAAATTTTTTTACAAAGGAAAATTCGGTCCGGCTATGAGCGGCCGCTTTCCACCCCCGACAGGCCTCTTCTACTCCTCGAAACAAGATAATCCCCGCCAGCGGCAGCGCGGCCGCTCTTTACTTTGCCGTTTCAGACCTAGTGTGAATCTGGGGTGCTAACTCTGGGTGCCAACTTTATGTTCATCGAGTTAAAGTCGATAACATCAGATTAGGGACTTACTTTAGAATATCTTAATACATTAGGAAATATATCAAATTTAATGAACGAATTAAATAAATATGTGAGTGCAACTACCCTCCCATTGAATACCCCAACAGAATCATGTAACATAAAGGCCGACATTTTGTCAGGACACATCGTGGTTTGATTCATTTTAGAGTATTTAAAATAGTTTGCTCTATAAATCGTTGAACTTTTTGTTCTGAAAAACGTTCAAGTGTTAAAAATCAGTATCTGCATCTACAGGATTGTCTTCAGTTGAAACAAATATGGTTTGATATAGGTTTTTTAGGATAATCTCGTAGTTTATTGTGGTACATTGTATGGCATATTCTGGCTTATGGTAGGCATATCATTTCTTATAAAGATAGTAAAACAATGTTCAGTTCAAGAGATTTTAAAGCAATTTTAACACAGTTTGACATTATATGTCAATATTCAAGGAGAATTAAGCAGCAAACGTGAGAATCATACTGTGACAAAACGTTGGCATCTATTATTTCTGAAGTAATTTGTCAGTAAGTACAATTACTTAATTTTGTTAAAGGTTAATTTGTTGCTGAACAAATAAATATAGAATTTCCGCTTCCAATCTAGTCATTATTTAAAATTTTAACTTTCAAGGTAATATCTGTATTTTGTCATAAACTATTTACATTCGGTGAATATCAGTAATAGAAATGTATCGATTTTTACAAGTTCTCCTCTAAGGAAGTGTTTGTTAAAATTAAATGCAATCTAATTTAGTAATATAAAAAATAATGTTAAAAAATTAGTATGTTCTAGTGTGCTTCTACTTAGATAATTTTACGTTTGGAGTGCCAGGTGTTTCTATTGAATTTCAACTTACTTCTCGTTCGAGGTCACATGAAATAACTTAAATTTTGTAAGAAATAAATTACCCAGCGCGGCGTTATAATTAATATTTTGTCTTATATCATAAACTCTACAAATTAATTTAACGATGTTTTTTTATGATTCACGTTAAATTTCATATAAGCTTTAATATTTTGACAATATTTATAGCATCTTTAATCAATGTTTTCCTAATTAATCGAAACTGTGTATCTACTAATAGCTACAGATGCTAATGGAATCTTATCAGCATTTTAGCCAGGTGATCAACCTGAATTTTATGATCGTTATTTCAAATATGTAGAAGAGGAACGCTATATGATACGGAGTTTATGAGCTTATTTGTGAAATGCATTGAATGTATTCATTTGTTTGAAGAAAACGAAGGGTTTATTGCATCTGAACAGTAAGCTTCTAAAACCGTAAATATTGCTCGCAGAAAAATGTTCGTATCATTGTGTTAGTTACCGAATAATTGAACTTTTTGTAAGTGTGACAACTTAAGAAAGAAAAATCCGACTATGTATAACATTTGAAAATTGAGTTAGGTTTACCTAGATAAAGATCTCTCTTTTTTTTAATGTATTGATATGAAAGTTATCAAATACTTTAAGGAGAGACGGTTTATCTTCGTCGAAGACAGACGTGTTGTGTGTGACGCTCTCTAGAAATCGCAAAAAGAAGTGTGGTTAAAACTCCATTAAATTTAAGTCATCGGTAGATTAAAAATTTTCGCGTAAAATGAAGCGTAATAATAGAAAAATAGAGCACGCAACAAATTAAAAGCTGAAACATTCTGTAAAACATTTTTTAATAATATCAAATAAAGCAGACAAGTGCAAGTGTGGTGTTTCTGCTTTATTTTATTCCTTCTGATTAGTTTAACAACTTTACCAACTAAATTCTTATCAACTCAATGTATTAATTCAAAACATAATATTTTAAACAGTTTCTTATTAATCTCAAAAATGAATCTGCGCTAAATGGGGGGCAGGAAAATGAGACTAGTTAATAAATTGAAAATAACTGCTACAAATCAAGCCAATATAGGGGGTGTACAAAATGTTATCTCGGACCTCTTTCTCATATCCCGCTGTAAAAGGATCTTTTTTACCGCAAGACACGACACTTCCTTGCACTTCCACTGTAAATGGATATTTACCTGTGGAACGGTTAATAAATAAAAGCTGGCAGAAGGAGGTGTACACTGCTAGGTTTAGAAACAGAAGAAACAGAAAACTTAGAAGAAGAATAAATAAGGAGATGATAGATGCAAACTTAAAAGAAGCATGGAAACTAGAAAGAAGCATCTTGCAAACGCCTGCACTTCCCAACCAATGATGACAAATGGAAACTTAAAAGAATCCATCCTATATTCCTACCCCATACGTCATATGGCTCTCACTGGTGACAACAAGCATATCCCATGTCCTACCCAGCGTATGCAGCCGGTCCAGCGGTATATAAAACATCCAAGGTTTGGTTCCGGCACGCGGTTTGACCGTCCATTGGGCGTGTTCGGCGGATGACCGAGCTGCGTATTGGAACGAACCTCCAGACTGCATATCGGAAGCGGCAGCAATGCTTACCTTAATCTGGCAAATCAATCAATCAATCAAGTTATGGAATATTTTAAGGAAAAGATATATACACGCAGAGTGTTGCAGTCATTGATAAGATTCTACAAAAGTAAATATACTGCATAGTATACTGATGAAGAATCGCTAATCAAGATGGTATTATCGGGAGATCATTAAAATGACAGATTAAGATTTTTACAATAAATTGTAGAATATATAAAAGATTACTCTAATTTTACTATTAATTGTCAATATTGTGCATGTAATGTAAATGTATAATCACAAATGTTGGTTTTTACGCATTGAAAAATGTATATTTGCTTCATATTGGCCAAATCATTGATTTTACAATATCGAAAGTTTTATGTTATGTTACCTATTACATTCTTATATCGTAGAACAAATATCTATTGATCATGACAAATAATAACTTTAAAATAGTGAAATATTCATGTTCATCTCATATTGGTTTCTCTGTAAAATCGAATCATTTATGTATTGCTTATAAGCAATACTTTTTAGTCAATAAACATTAATTTTACAATAATGAAAAATGTATATTTAACTCAAAAGTTGCAATAAATTTTTGGGCGGTGTTATACAACTATACTTATTAATAATACAGAGGTACCAAAAAAGTCCTGTACCTCCACACAAATTTGGGTACATCAGATTTCCTATTTATTGAAAATTTCGTCAGATTTTCTCGAGATTTCCTTGGATTTCCTTTCGGATGTACACCAGATGTCCTTCGCTTCCTCTTTTGTCTCGAAAGGTCAAATTGTTTGTAATAAAATAACGAAGAAAACTAGATGTGGGAAAATAACTTCTTATGGTGGCTAACTAAAACTAGTAATGGCTCAGATTATTTCTGCGTTCAATTTTTTCATGAACTGAATAAATTGCCCCCCGAAGTTATCCTTAAATTTTCCCCAATTTAAATATAAAATAAAGAAGAATACCTTCTATAGTAAAATGAAATTTGTGATGAATATGAAAAAAACAATTTTACTTCATCTGCTAAAAGAGTAATTAAGATTAAGAAAATGTAGAAATCAAAATTTTTATTCGAAATTTTCACAGTACTTTTAGAACAGTTTATCTTAAAATTTGTCAGTAAAACTAATATCTATATAGAATATATTATTGTATATACAATAATAAATTTTCAATATCAATTATAAAATAACAAATTGTCAACATCGACTGTAAAATAACTTAAACATTCTACAACATCCATACATTTTTTATTATTATTCCAAGAACTGTAAAGTAATGCCGTATGTATGTATTATTTATATTTGTTTTATGAAGTAGGTGCGCTAAAACACGTGTTATGTGTGAAATGCCTTCAGTACGATACGCCACTGCTAGAAAGTCATTATCTTAAAGGTAGTAACAGTCTTGGACCAAGGACGGAGTGGAGGCAGGTGAGGAAGGAAGGTCACGGACGTTCGGTCTTGGTCAGAGCCAGGCCAGAATGCTCTATCATCTTAGACTATAGACTCTCCTGCTGGCCATGCTGGCTCCTGCAGTGTTTTCTGCAGTACGTGAATATTGTATAGGGTCCCATATGCTTGATGCGTGATTACTATGGAGTATCTGAAGAAGCACCAGCACTTGACGTGTAATGGGTTACTTTTCTTCTATAATAATAATAACATAATACCACTTCGTATTCTAAGCAGTAGTTAATTCCACGAAGAATGCAAATTTAATTCCGATGAAACTCAGTGACGGCACGGCGCTTGTTAAATTTCGTAAAATTGAGTACGTGCGTTGCATTCAATTTTTGAAGTATTTTGCCTTAAAATGTTAATTTCAAGGCGTAAATATATGGAAGGTTCTAATTTCCGATATATCAGATTTCAATGTATGAATATACTTCTTATTTATTATGAATACACAATTTTATGTAAAATGCGAACAGTAAAGCAGCTATAGTTAGACGTGTAAAATTAGACTTAAGAATGGATTTATCTCCGATGTTTTACTGCTGTATTGTGCCACAAATAGGGTACTTAACAGTTTTGTTTAAAATATGTTCAATAAATCAATCAAAATTGAAATAAAGATGGTGGGAGGAGGTGAAATTTACATACACCAAATCGCAAAATGTTAAAGTTTTAGCCGTTTATAGGTGTAGTTGGTTTCTGTTTTATATGGTCCTCGTAGAAATTTCTTTATTATTAGTACTTAATAAAATAACGAAATTAAATTCATGAAAAAAATGAAGTTCCCAAAACTTTTTTTGCCAACTGATATTATCACTGTATATATGGAACATGGAGTGAGAGAGAGAAACAATAAAGATGGTGAAGGGGGGAGGAGGAAGTGAACGAGAGAAGCTATGATGATAGTACACAGATCATCAAAAAGTAGATTCAAATTCTAATTGTTAATTGTTATTAACAAATGGAATCAATTTCCGAATGAAACACGGTACGTTAAAATACTCCCACGTTTAAGTTACAAAAACTACTTTGCAAGAAAATTTTGCCCTTAATAAATATTTAACAAGGACATTTTAACCAGAATTTAGAAAGCTCTAATTGAATCAGCAATATTGTACGGAATTGGTATTTGAGCTGTGTACGCGCTGTGACGTTAAATAAATTGACTGTTATTGAGAGGAGAATAACTAAAATAATAATATATGGTAAACTGAAATAATATTCAACTCAGCTATGCTGTTCCAAGAAACTAAATTCTTTAATTTGTGGGATTGTATATATTAAATAGCTGTGGTTTTGTTCGAAAAGCGACCACCTAAATATGGCGCTAGACGTAATGAAATGAAAAAGGCAAAGAAATGTAAATTGTAAATATGAAAACATTGCAGTTTCAAAATTTTTTCCCTACACTGATGTTCAAGTATTTAAATTATTAGCTAAAGAAATTAGACAAGTTAAAATTATATCGCTAAAAAGAAAGTAATGTTCTGTGTTCAAGTTAATGTTGTAGTCGTTCGGAGTTATTTAAAATAAAGGATTATGGCAATTTCATTTTATATTATTATATAGTGTTTTATAACTAAGCATCTTGCTTCCATTGTGATGATGAAATTAGGAAAAGAATTTTGAGTTCTAAATATAAATAATTATGTTAAATTATAGTTTCTAAGAGAGAGTGGAAGAGAGATAACTCATTAAAAGATGTAAGTAAATATTGTATAATAAATTTGAACTCTTTTAGGTTACAAAGTTTAAATTTAACAATTCATTAGTTAAATAATGATACATATTTTTCCATGTTTTTATGAATTATATGAATTTATTTTTTGTAGTTGATGAATTCTCAACATTTTGCCGTTTTGATCTTAGACAGATTCTTATGTAATGATATTAAATCAACAAAAACCATCTATGTTTTCAAGGAAAAATTGAAAAAATTATTGCTAGAAAAAAACTACTATGAAATTGATGATTTCTTCACATAATTACTTCTACATCCACGCAGTGAAGTGGTAGTATAATCATCGTAAAAAAAAATTCAAAATTCAAATTTGTGCAAAAAAAATATTTGTCTGTCTGTCTGTCTGTCTTTTTTTTGTGCACACGTTTTCTCTGGAACGGTTCAAGATATTGATTGAAATTATGTACACTTGTGTATTATAACGAGATCTGCGCCAATATTCTTGACTATAAAGATGACGGTCTCGGATAATTAGGGGAACTGACCAGCGGATTCCCATGCTCTGCTGCACGAGCGTATAGGTTCTTCGCTCTGTCCCGGATGACTTCAGTTACTGGGGTGTATTCCAGGTCTCTAAAGATGTCGGCGTTTCTGACAAACCATGGTGCATCCACGGCGCACCGAAGTGCGACGTTTTCCACGGCTTGTATCCTCTTCAGATGGGTGGCTGCTTGGTATCCCCAGGCAACGGAGGCGTAGGTCAGAATAGGTGCAATGAGGGTCCTGATAAGCGTGAGCTTGTTCCTCAGGTTGAGTTGGCTCTGTCCACCTATCATAGGGTAAAGTAGAGTCCTCCTCGTCCTCGCTTTCTGTATTATCGCTTCCGTGTTCTGTCTCCACGTCAGGCTTCGATCCATGATAACGCCAAGGTATTTGACGGTATCGTGCCATTGAATGTTCTCGCCGTTCAAGGAGACGATAACGAGATCTGGAACTTTTGTGTTTTGTTTTTTGAACATATCCAGTGAAGGGTTGGGAGTAAATAGGGGTAAATAGGGCAAAATAAGTAAACTTAGCTAGTAAGAGTACAGAAATTTGGGATTTGGTGTATATACTAGAAGCGAAGGCCTCAGATTTTTATATAATATTTTCCATCCTCACTACCACCCCCACTCTATTACTAAAGCGGTTGATAAAGTAAAATGGAAATATTCACTTAAAATTTGGTACACGTATGTATTATAAGGACATCTGGAACAAGATTATATTTTGAGATGATTCCATCGAAGGGTTGCGGATTAAATAGGGGTAAATAGGGGAAAATAAGTAAAGCAAGCTGGTAAGGGTACATAAATTTGGGATTTGGTGTATACACTAGAAGCGAAGGCCTCAGATTTTCTAATAATAATATTTTCCATCCCCCCTACCACCCCTACTCTATTATTAAAGGAGTTGATAAAGTATAATTGAGATATTCACTTGAAATTTGGTACACATATGTATTATAACGACATCTGGATTAGTAAGTAGAGGTGAATAGGAGAAAATAAGTACAATAAGCTGGTCAGAGTACAGAAACTTAGAATTTGGTGTATATACTATAAGCCAAGGCCTCAGATTTCTGTCTAATAATATTTTTCAACTACTCCACCATCACCACCTCCACTCGATTATTAAAGATATTCAATTGATAGTTAGTACATGTATCTATTAAAAGTCCTGAAACCACATTTTTGACGTAAATGCTTGAAACCAACGCCTCAAATTTTTCTATACATCTGTCCCAAATATTAAAACCCTATGACCAATAATTTTCACATTTTAGGTAGCCAAGAGGTTTCCTTTCATCAAAATCTTGATGTGGAAGTAGTGGTTAATTTGGCAGCGGTTTTTTCATTGTTCTCTTTCTGTCTTTTCCGTTTTGTTTTCGTTTGTTATGACTGTACTCTTTATTTTTTCAATGTATAAATATATATATAATATTTTTGTACATTCTACTATTGACTGTATATATATTTTTGAAATATTGTTTTTGTACTATATTAACTTGTGTAAAAGAATTTCCGTTATATACACCGATAAATATTATTATTATTTTTCTGTTTTTATTAGAGTTACTGATTTTCAGATTTTTTAAAACTTAACGCCCCAGTGTTTATAAAATATTCTGGGGAAGCCTGGAACCTTCGGTGAAATGCTGCCCCTGAAGTAGATTCCTCAAGTATCAAAAGACTTGAACATCACACTCGAATACTATCACTGGATGCTGGTTTTGACAACTATGTTGGCGTCATCTGGAGATGACTAAACCTAAAGTACAACTAAAAATGTTCTTATAGTTATACTAAAATGATATATAAGCGAATGAATTTAACCAAGATCCTATCATCTCTGCTTAGACTCTCTCTCACTTCGACAAACCTAATAAGTTGACCCTTTGGGATATGCCCTTTTCTTTACTCATACTATCTTTGCATTTTACCTTCTCTAAGCTTTCGAGAGCAAATTGTTTATCTTTATTCAATGATTCTTATTAAAAGCATGGTAGATAACAATAGACTTTTTACTGTTTCTATTCGTTAAATGGACTATATGTTCCTTGATTCTTATTATAATGAGACATTTTGTTTGTCTAACATTCTTCAAATTACAATTCTGACAACGATTTTCATAAATCCCGAAGCTTTACTTTTATTCAATTTTATCCTTTGGCTTGTATAAACATTTATTTTCCTATAGACGAAGTATAACCATTTATTTTATATAAATTGTCATCTTATTGTAACATTTAAATTCTTAGTTTGAATTATAATCACATGTTTGTCAGACATATGATCATTTTGTTTATGCTTGAACTACAATATTTAGCAGTAAAATATTGTTTAATTATTTACTGTGTAAGTAATTATTTAAAATGTAGGCACATTGAATATTGAAACGCGCCCCGCTTGCCCCACCTTGCCTTGATATATAGAATTTTGTATCTTTATGCGTATGACTGATTACAAAAGTGGAAATTATTATGGTTCTTATGACTACCTACATTATTTGTGTATACAAAAGTAATTAATCATAAAAATATGAAATATTACATGAAGATTATTTTCTGAAATTAGTAATTACATTCTCTGTTTAATAGTTTCTTTGTAAACAATTAAGAAGTAGCATTCCTTTGCTATGGTTATTATAAACATTTTGTAATATACTAGATCCTCAGGTACATCTGTATACACAATCTAGAAAATACGTGGAATTGTTAACACCTAAGTGTTAAGTCAGGGTCGCACTTAACAATTTTTCAGATTAAAAGAGAATCCATATGTTTTTTACTACACACCAATTTTGTTCTCTAGAATATTTTGCAGAACTATGTATTCAATTATCGTTAACAATAATGACGATTTTTTAAAAACTACAAGGTTATATGGGACTCTTACTTTAGCTGTTAAAAGCTGATGCTTGAAGAAGTTAAAGACATTTCCCTTTTGTAAGTTCTTAGGAAATCGGAATTTTCAATGTTTAATGCATTTTTTAACATCAAATATCGAACGATAAATTTGAACAATATCAAGAGGTTCAAAGGTACCGTTTAATAAGAGTTTCATATTTCTGGTAGTATCAGATGTTATGCAAAATTTTATTGTTAAACAAACAGTTAAGCATATTTGATCGTAAACTAAAATACCGCTACCACCCCTTCTTCCACTAATATTCTCTTATTTAGTCTTTCTGTCCCAAAATCTTGAAACGTGTAGCGTACGGTTTCATCAAAATGTGTTCTCATCAATTCGTTGGTTATTTTTTCAAAGTCTTCATCATTTACCACCTGGCTTTCCCGAAATCATTAACTATTCTATATTTTACCATCTTTAGCTGATTTGATAACAAAAGTGAAGCAGGATGCAAGAAGATACGATGCCGGAGAATCATATTGAAGGACATATTTCCTAGAATGTTGTTTCGTGATATTTCTGTTGGGATAAATTTTGTTTAAATAAATTTATCCATTTCCATTTTACCGAAAACAGTTACCGGTTAGAAATTTTAATTGTGATTACAGCACTCTTCCGGTGCTTCAAAACACATTGCATCATCGTTTACTTTATGTGGCCTAGTCTGAAGCTGATTAGAATTTTACATTGAAGGTTTTTACTAAATTAGAGGTATTTTCATTTAGTTTTTGCATAGTCGAGTCTCAAATAATATAGTCCATGGTATTACAACTGCATATTTTCAAAAAGGTCGAAAAAGTATCTCAGCATTCTTCGAGGGCAGTTTGAAAATTAAAATGAAAGATTCATGTCCCAGGACCGAGTGACGAAATAGTACTTCAGTGCTGGGCCCACTAGCATACATCAGAGATAGTAACATTCTTCAATACAGAAGGTATTTATTTCTCTTTCGAGGATAACAGGACGTTGAGAAATTTAGTGAAATTTGACATTAACTTTAAAAATCAAATCGATACGAGATGATCATCGAAGTACCAGTCCGTTCACTCATTGAATACTTAATTTTATCAAGCGTTACAAACTTTAGGGCTATGTCTGAAGGATAGTTTAAACATTGCATACTATAAACTATGCTTCTTCTGCCCGGAGTTTGATCAAACTTATATATTTTTAATATATGTGTTTATCTAAACAATATAAATTAAACTTTGAAACCTTTTGATTCTATGACACCTCAACCAAGACTCTTTTTTTTTCTTTTACTTTAAACTCAATGAATGTTATGACAAAAAATATCGATATTGCAATGGATAGTTTTCAGTTTTGATGGGTTATATACTATTTTCCATCTCAGTACTAAATATTAAAAAACTATTTTTTATTTAACTGAAGTCAAGCAAAAAATATGACAAAAATTAGATTAGCATACCACTTATGGTAAATGGGACATAATAATAAGTCGCGGACGTATGATCACAACATACAGTTGACTGACACAAATTGATTAAAATTTGTTGCTTGTAAATTTTGGCTTGGTGTGGAAAGGATTTGAGAATGCAATAATAAATACACTGCAGTGCAATTTGATGCCTTGTGACCAGTTGTAAGTGTTTACTTAGGAAGTCAAAACAAAGTGACCGTGGCGTGGGTACCAGGGCATAAGGGACACAAGGGAAATGAAAAGGCCGATGAACTGGCCAGAGAAAGCGCAGGTAACGCCCTTATAGGACCCGAACCCTTTTGCGGTGTGGCCAAGCCATGCATACGAGCATCCACTAACAAATGAGTCCAAGTTAAGAATGGTGGAAAAATTCCCCACGACAGAGACAGGCTAAAGAGTTCATTAAAGAACGATCAGCCAAATTTACAGAGGATCTATTAGGCCGAAATAGAAAGGTCATTAGAATAATAGTAGGTCTTCTAACCGGTCACTGTCGACTTAACAGATATCTCAGTCTAATGGGTTTGGCAGAGGACGCAACGTGCAGATTCTGCCAAGAGGCAGAGGAAACCTCAGTCCATGTATTGTGCCATTGTGAAGGCCTTGCTAGACTGCGATTCCAACTACTTGGTGATGAAAACCAAGCGCTGATAGCTACACTAAGGAGCCCCTATCAAGGCTGTGGAGTCTGATACAAAGGACAAGCTGGATAAGGAGCTCTAAGGAAAACAAACAGGAGCACTACAATAGATTCATGGGGGTCGCGGTGGTCAAGGCCAATTGGCCAGCTCCTTCTTCCTAATCTAATCTAATCAAAAAAGTGTTTACTTCAACGAATCGAGAGGACTGAAGCTTTCCTCTAATTCGTCGCTGGCATGTAACATCCTCGCGATAGCAAGGCCAGTACGGCTCTGCTTGATTCTGTTAACACTTAAGCATAAGTTACTCGGCTTTTAACATTGGCCAGTTTATAGACTTGCTGCATCTCTTCAGGTAACAAAGCGGCAGTTATTACAAGAATCTTGCTCGTTATAATTTTTAGTGTGTGGCAGCCGAACAATACTTCATAACTACATACTTGCAGCTCCTATAAAAGCCATCGAGTACATATACGTATTTTAAAAGATTTTATTATACTGTCATACCGGTGTATTTTTATATATGGTACACAATAATAATTACGTGTCATTTACATTTTTACTACGAACAATATTGTTTCGATACGTGTATTTATGTCATATTACTTTTAAAGATGGTTATTATAGGGGGAAAGGCATGTCAGCACTTGAATTGAAATTTCTTGAATCATTTGATACTTACTCTCATGTGTATTACATAACTCTTACGATAGATACACCAGTAATCTTGAAATTCGTTTCGAAATGTTGCCGCGAAAAACTTTTAATACTTTGAAAACACTGAGAATTTCATCAGATTTGTATTGTATATTGCTGATGAATATCGCCATCATTAGAATATTCTGTGATAATACACATATTTTAAACTTAAATTTCCCGTGCAAATATCTTTGAATTCGACTCTGTCATATAGTATAGGAGTCAGTGTGCAATTATCTGACAAATTGGCATCAGCTGGAGACATGATTATCTAATGCCAATATACGCTTCGCTTTGTGTTTTGGAAGAGTTCAACAATAAGATACTTTGCACAGAATATTAAGAATATTGTAAAAAGGACATTTGAGTACGTCCCTACAATTTCTTTTCTACTTTATATGCCCTTGCATAGTCTTTAGATGTCAAGTGTAAAGAAGTTATGCCCCATTTTTTTCGCATTCTTGTTTTTAATAAATTTTAAATTTGTAGTTATGGCGAAGGCGCGGGTATCAAGAGCTAATGGTGATCGTATTGATAGAGTCGGGTCAAGTTTAAAAAGACCGATGTATGAATTAATATTGCACATACGTTTTCACTATCTCTTGCACACAAACTTAAAGGCATACCCTAAACACATTGTCAATGTATGTCTACCAAGATTCTTTCCCACTTCTGGAGACGGAAATATGAAATGTACACTGAGGAGTGAGAAACATAGTCATAAGCTCAGTGATGCTCAAACTGCGCGATTTAACGACGAATATTATTTATTTCCGTGAACTGACACCATTCTAAATATAAAAAACGTCTCTATATGAAATATTTAAGTTATTTTTAGTGGTAAATAGTGGATATTCATCTGTCACACGAACAATGTCAAACCACTAAGTCTTAAAATTTTCCTTTACGTACATATTACACGTTTAGAATAGAACAAACACTGTCGCGTAGCTCAATTCGTAAGATGCTCGAACACCTATCATATGTTTGTACTTGTAATTTGTTATTCTGTCCCCTTTTTGTTAAAAATTCAATTTAGACCGATAAACTTTGTGAAAATTCTAATTATCTTAAACTCAATTTTCCTTTTCTAAAAACCACAAATTTCCAACGGCGAGCAGACTGTTGAGACAAATTGCCTTGAATGGGGTTTTTCCAATTGAGTTCATCCCCATCTCAGCAACAAAATTAAAAATCAGTGCCTCTCCCAAATATAGATTAAGTGTTTCATACATTATTTAGAACACTCCGAATTTCAAGTTTCTGTACCCTTACCAGTTTGCTTTACTTCTTTTCCCCTATTAACCCCTATTTAACCTCCAACTCAGCAACTGAAACATCTCAAAATATAATCTAGTTCCAGATGCCGTTATAATACATACGTGTACCACATTTCAAGTGAATATCTCAATTTTTATTTTATTTTAATAATGGAGTAGGGGTGGTAGGGGGATGCAAAAATATTATTAAAAAATCTGAGGCCTTGGCTTCTAGTACATACACCGAATTTTAAGTTTCTGTACTCTTACCAGCTTGCTTTAATCATTCTCCCCTTTTTACCCCTATTTAACCCCCAACCCTTCAACGGAATCATCTCTAAATATAAGCTGGTTCCAGATGCAAAAATATTATAAAAAAATCTGAGGCCTTGGCTTCTAGTACATACACCGAATTTTAAGTTTCTGTACTCTTACCAGCTTGCTTTAATCATTCTCCCCTTTTTACCCCTATTTAACCCCCAACCCTTCAACGGAATAATCCCAAAATCTAATCTAGTTCCAGATGCCATTACAATATATACGTGTACCAAATTTCAAGTGAATATCTCAACTTTATTTTATCAACGCCTTTAATAATGGAGTGGGGGGAGGATGGAAAATATTATAAAAAAATTTGAGGCCTTGGCTTCTAGTACATACACCAAATTTCAAGTTTCTGTACTCTTACCAGCTTGCTTTACTTATTTCCCCCTATTTACCACTATTTACCCCCCTACTTTTCACCGGATATGTTCAAAAAGCAATCCAGATTTAGATCTCCTCAAGGTAGCACCTTAGGACCTCTTCTCTTCCTTATTTTTATAAATGATCTGCAAAGCCACTTAAAAGTAACGAATGCCTTCCATGTTACTCAATTTGCTGATGACGTGGCAGTTGCATCAACAGCTGACAACGTACATGAGTTGTCAAGTAATGCAAACATCTGCACCTCACTTATGAATAGTTATTGTGATAAATTTGGGCTAAAACTTAATGGGACAAAAACTCAAATGTTGATGTTTGCCAATAACAGTCATGATTATAGCTTATTAGTAAAAATAAATAATTTATCTATAGAAAACAGCCACTCTGTAAAACTGTTAGGCATAACTATTGATAGTAATTTAAACTGGTTTCAACATATTGAAGGCTTAACAAAAAAAAATTCAGTTAGAAGCTATGTCATCTGGCAACTTCGTTCTTACGTGAGTTTAGAAATACTTAAAACCTATTATTTTGCACAGGTGCAGTCATTATTAAATTATGGCATTCTCTGCTGGGGCAACTCCAGTAGAGTTAATCATCTATTCATTATACAAAAAAAGATAATTAGGACTATGTTGTTCAAAGGTTCTACCCATTCATGTAGAGATTTGTTTATTTTGCTTGGAATACTAACGCTGCCAGCTTTATATATTTTATCATGCTGTTTGTTTGTTAAGTCTAATATTAATCAGTTTATCCAGTTTTCCGATCGAAATATACAATATAGCTTAAGACACACGAATGACATTTTACTGCCTAAACACAATCTCTCTGCTGCCAGCAATGGTGTGGCAGTTATGCCTATTTAGATATACAACCATCTCCCTAATTATTTGAAAGAAATAGCTGGTTTAAAATTGTTTAAATTAAAATTTAAAAAAATACTATTACAAAAAGCAATTTACAGTTTGCAAGAATTTTTTAGTATTACCCTTTAACACAGGTAACAAATATTGTATTACTACTGTTTTATATTATTCCTTTTTGTATGTGGTCCTTTTCTTACTCTTTTCTTTAAAAATAAGTTTTTTACTATTTTATGATTATTACGTGTACATGGATTTTATGATTGACTAGACTATCAATAATATTGTTGTTGGTAGCTCCCCATACGTTTTGACTGTTTTTCATCTAGTTATTGAAAACCATTATCTTTATATTATATTATTGTGACGTTTTTTATATACATGCAATGCATGTCTACTTAAATAAAGAGTATTATTATTATTATTATTATTATTATTATTATTTTTCAATGTCACGGATATTTTTCCGGTTTGCCAGCAACAATCGGTTGGGTGAACAATATTGATGCTGTTGGTGCCTATGCTTCCAAGAATGACCTCACGATGTGCGTCGCATCAAGTATAACAGATTTCTGCATGTTCCGATATATATACTCCGGTATTCCAATTTCACAGAGGGATTCTTTCAATTTTTTGGGTATCAGTCCCATGGATCATAAGATTATTATTATTATTATTATTATTATTATTATTATTATTATTATTATCGTTATTATTATTATTATTATTATTATTATTATTATTATTAATATACACGTGTACAAAATTTTAAGTCAATATCTTAAACCGTTACGGAGAAAACGTGCGGACAAAAAAGATTTAGAGACAGACCGACATACCGACAGACAGAATTTTTTTTTCGCCCAAATTTAAAATCTCGACGTTTCATGATATTCTAAACATCTCAAGAAAAAAAAATTGATATTTTTTTTACGATTACTATACTTCCAATCCACTACGTTAATGTGGAAGCAAAATACCTATATTAATAGATGTAGTTGTAATATCTGATATATGTAGTGTTAATTATGCAAGTCTTTTACAACTATAAAAATTCTATATTTTTTTCATTAAATGCGTGATGTATAACCAATATCTGAGACAAAATCAGTAGGTATATAAAATATATAAGAAAAAATATGACATATAAATGCATACATATACATCTTCGACAGCTTCTATGCATTTATGCAAGTGATTCATATGAAATTGCATCATACTCGTATAAACACGAGAAAAGTGAAAGGATAAATTAGCTATAACCTACACTAACTGCTTTTGCAATTACTTGTTTGGTATTTTATATTTTGGTTTTCCTTATTTGTTGAAAATTATCTTCTATTACTTATTGCTTCAAGGGGCTGCTTCATAAATAGCCATTTATTTTATATATTATAGTAAAGCACTAATTTAGTACATACAGTTGTCGAAATAGAATCTTTTAAGGTCTAAGATGGAAACTTACCTCGAGATAACATTTGCAATTTGCCAATATTTTTCATACCTCAACTTCATAATCATTTATTTTAAATCTTTTGCTTATGTAAAAAAAAATTTAAATTGAGCGCTGTAATGTCTTTAATAAATAGCTAGAAACTGACTAGTAAATATATTAAAGCATATTTACTCTTCTTTCTTTACAGAATATAATATTTTCATAATGCTTTGGGGGAATACGTAGACAATATCGAGAAAAATAAACTTTATAGTGAAAAACTTCAAGAGATTTTTTTTAAGTTTATGGAATTTTCGTTAACATGGGACTTCTCGAATACATGTTCAGTGAGACGTAGCATGTCAGCCTTTCTTCGCACCTTCGAAAAGATCAAATTTTTCTATTTCTCTATTTTTCGCTATTTACTCAGCAACAATGTGTGACAATAGTAATTTAAAACCCTATTTAGTTGCCTATAATTTGAGACACGTCACATCCCCACACTATAGAAATTAGACAAGAAAAAATATTTTCTTTGCCCAACCTAGGTGCTACTCTCTAATCATGTCATAAACAAAAGTACTTAAAGAAATGAAATGTCCAAAATCTTCATTGTGTACTAAAATATAAATTATTTTTCCAATGCTTTGATATACATTTATTTTAATTACAGTTTTAAGAATCATTTTAGAACTCTTTTGAAAACAACCTAAGTTAAGAAAAAGGTAAAAAAGTTATAATTTTCACAAAGAAAATTTTTAATGAGTTTCCTAAAAAAGAGAATATTTCCAGAATATTTCCGTTATGCGGACTGGAAAGAATTTTTTTCTAACTTTCATTCTGAAAAGTCCAGGAAAAGCCACAAATTTTCATTTGTACGCTGTACCTAATATCCCACGAAGTCATCTTGGATTTCGTTTTGGATAGTCAGTTTCGATGGTTTCAGTAGATTTGTCATCATGTTCATAGTAATTTCTCAAAAGAGGGCATCGTTGATACCAATATTACACATTATTTCCACCTCAAACAACAAAATAACAGAATTCAACACATTTATACACTTGTGTGATTGTTCGATTGAATCACCGTGAAACATTTTCATATATCGAGAGAATATGCTTTTTAACGGTTCATCATGTTTTATTAAAACTCTACACGTCTCGACTATTTAGGCTGTTAAGGGTAAGGTAGTTAATTAATCGCGAATATGTGTTCGGTGATTATATATTATTATTATATTTTGTATTATAAAAAGGCTGTAAAGTTAAAAATAAATAATAAACATTTTTAAATTTAAAAGCAAATAACAAAATAAAGATCGTAGCCATGGTTGGGCTGCTCCCGCTTGGAAATGGTTTATCTGGGAGGTAGGTTTCTATAATTAAAGACCAAGTATCATTAACATTTTTTTTAGAAGAGAAAAAAAAATTAAAAAATCGATTTCCTCAAAACTGCCTAAACTGATTTTAATGGCGTAAATGTAAAGTATAAATGCAGTTAAAGGGGGAAAAAAAACTATTGTAATTTCATAACAATTTTTTTAATGAATCTTTTGTGGGAACTCTGGTGTTACATTTTTTAAGTAATATGCTAATATCCAAAGTAAAAACATACATATTTGTGATAAGATCGAATTATTGTTTCATAGTGTAAAAAATTTAAAAAATCAAATTGTGTGCGATATCAAAATAAATAAAAATATCTCCACATAGTTTTACCTATATCTTCTACAGTCATTCACAGAGCAGTAAAATAAGGAATCTGCTTCGGAATTCTTTGTAACCGGACGGACAAATAGGTGTAATATTACGGATTTTCGCGAATAACTTTTAAAATTTAATTCTAACGAAAAAAAAACTGCTTACGCCAATCGATGATCAAAATTCGTATTATCAAAAATATGGGCTCGAGAGTTTTTTGCTTAACACACGAAAATGGAACGCAGCAACACGTACGGCGAGCGAAGCGTGCGCGATTCTCATATTTTCAAATATAAAAATGAATGTATGTAGGAATAGTGTATATTATATGAAGTCGGAACATAAAGAGATTTCCGATTAAATCGGTGCTCTACTATTTCCACAATTTTTAAGATATGAACCTGAAACTTTGACATATTACTATTGAAGTAATGTGTCAAAGGATCTGATGTGTGAAAAAAATCTCAAAAATTTATTATTGAAGTTGTACACTTCCAAAATGTCAAAATTTTGAGAAAGTGGTCAAATTTGATATGTATAACTAATTTTACTCTGGTTTAAATCTCGTTACTAGATTTCTGTAGGTGCTATTTTTAAAGCTTCAAATGTGTATTTTAAGATGCTTTGACGGGATTTAACTTAAAAATTAAATTGACTCTCTTTATTTTACGAAAAAAGAGACATTTTTTTCTTTGCTCCAAAATTCGTGAAACTAGGGGCAACGCTAATAACTTTTATAAAGAAAATTATTTAGCACACCTATCTATCGGATCTTTTTATATATTACTTCAAGGGTAATAAGTTAAAGTTCCAGGTTTTATCTTAAAAAATGTAGAATTGGTAGAGCTTTTACCGATTCCTTCGGAATTTTTTATGTTTCGACTTTATATATGTACTATTCCTTTTTATATTTGGAAATATGATAATCCAATAGCCACATGTTTTTTCTTTTATTTAAGATTTGTTGAGCTGAATTCCAATAATTACTTAAAGAATTCTAACCAATTTTTCGTGCGTTAAACAAAAAGATCTGAAGCCTATATTTTTGATCGTACGAGAAAGCTTCATATACGTTTTAGATGTGAAATTTCTCGTAATTTTGATTGGCGTAAGCAGCTTTTTTCGAAAAAATTAAATTTTAAAAGTTATTCGCGAAAAACAGTAATATTACACCTATTTTGTTTAATAAATATTACAGCGGCACTTTAGGAAGAAGACTTTTTATCATATATTATGGATTCAATTTAGTAGAAATAGCCCGCCTACAAAGAATTCCGATGTTAAGCCCATTTCTCGTCTTATTTTACTCACTATCAGTCGTTTGATTTTTTTAAATATATCCTGCTTTCAAGTCGCAAACACTTATTTCTACTTAGTCCCTCTACACCACTTGACAACATACCCGGAAGAAATAACGGATTCTAAAACATTGTATCTATTTTCGTACTGTTTTATGTTATGTTATAAGCAATATGCTTAGAATTATTTTAACAGTTATCACTAATTACACAAGTGTAAGGCGGTGTGGTTTTAAGTACAATTAATTACCGTGGCTAATTTGATATATTGATGTAAGAACATCACAATCGGTTAATTGAATTAAAATAGTGTGTGGCCCTCGTAGTGTACCATAAATGAAATTTTATATTATGTACATGTTTTCTATAGAATAAATTTTAGAGAAAAACATAAATATAATTAGTCAATTACCACTAGTGTCATAAAATCTAGCAGGCATGCGAGTCCAGGGACGCAAGGTACCGGAGGCTAGCAGATGTTTTCGGTATGTAACTCTACCGGTTTTATACTTCAATGTAATTAAAATTTCAGCAGGCCAACTGCTAATTGCTTTTGATATATTTGATTTTTAAACTCTTCTTGACTCAGAAAAGTAAAACACAAAAATCATTATTTATTGAGGTGTAAACTACCGGCAACGTAAAATTCTTTGTTAAAATTGTGATAATGACAATTTATGAACTCCTGAATATCTGGCTATATATATATAGATGGTGGTATGGTAGAATAATTTTTCATAAAATAAATTAATATGTTTATATATTAAATAGGAAAGATGATTATTTAAAACATTTTCGTTAAAAGGGTCTTGTGACTTGTGCAAAATATATAAGACAAGGGCGCCAGTAGCGTTTTCTGTAACATTTGACGACTTATTCCCACTCTGAGGGTGATTACTTACAATTATTCGAAGATCTGATCTTATTCTTCGTCTTCTAATCTTTTCAAGGACATCCTTGAAAATAGAAGATAGAAAGACCTCTATTTACCTTTTTCTGGTACATTTGTCATATAATTATTACCTCGCTAGTTTCGAGTAGAATAAGAAGATTTTTAACACATAAATACGAGCACATATTGAATAAAAATTTAGTTTCTATAAACCAAAAATATTGAATATATATTTAATTAATCATATACAGAATAAATCAGATCTACATATGGACACATTTCAAGAAGTCTTAATTATATATAACGATACAATCAATGTAAATAAGAATTGAGTGGTAAAAGAATATTAAAATTTCTTAAAGGATTTATTACAAACGGACCTTCCAGCTACGTGCTAACGCATGTAAGCTGATAAGAATAGCAGGACATCAGCTCGCTCTTGGGCTATCCTTATGTAGATGTTGGCCACCTCATTTTGCGAGACTTTGCTGTACTCTGTAGAAACTTTTGTTAAGATTAAAATTTTGACATTCGGTAACACTCTTCTGTCAGTGGATGTCTTCGGAATAATTAAAACCATTCAGCATTCCAACTCATAACTCAATGTTTGACTAAAATCACATTTTTTGTACTTCATAATTAAACCGAAAACCGAAAAAAACGAAAAATTAGGTATTTGTCTCATCTTTCTGCAAATTTTTTTATTTTTGATAAATTATACATTATAACAAAGTTATGGCTATTTATAGGTAAGAGAAATGTATTGTTTAAAGCGTACACTGTCTCCTAAAACCTAGCATAGTTCTCTTATCGCGCAAATATTTATTTTGCTATTTTCGTAAATTCATTCCACGTGTGATTGTAGGCAGACGAATGAAAATTTGAAAAAATTGATAAGAATAAAAGTTGTAGTCTGTACTATCTGGATTAGACTAGTTTTTTCGGTTTTAGTTTTGGATTATAAATAAGCGAGTTACGAAGAAAATAGTTAGTTGTTGTTAAAAATGTAATTCAACTTCCAGTTGCAACTATCTCTACTCTGTCGTTTTCCCTCGCACTTTAACACGCCTTCCCGCTCGTCACCTCGGCCCGCAATGCTCTTCTATATGCTCACATATGATGAATGCATGCATATGCATACTCCTGTGTAGAATATTGATTTATTACATGTTGTAGTGGTGTTCAATTAGATATTGTTATATATTTATAACATTATTCTGAAACATGTTTCAATGTTCCACGGAAGACGAGATAGATCTCGTTTTGAACTCTACGATACCTCTCACCTCGTTGCGCTGTACTCTATTGTTTTCAGTTTACTTCAGTTTATAGATAGCGCATGTAGTTGGAAAATTTGGTATTCTGCTAACTTCTCTTTAAGAACTTGTATCCTAATTTCTGACTAGGTATTGTGAAATATTTGTTTTGTTCCTAGACAACCTTGTTTCTCTCTGTGTAGGTATTACTATTATTTATGTTTTTACAAATTTTTTTGTAAGTATGGAACACCATAATAATGCTAAAAGAGGAAGATCGGTTAAATTTTCACAATAAAGAATTATTAGTTATAAGTACAGCCACAAAATACAAGCATGTACTGGAAAATAAAAAGACCAATAATGTAACATCCCAAGAACAGTTAACTTTGTTTTGGCATTACTTACTAAGATCGGTTCTAGAACAGTTTCCAACAGGCGCAGTAAAAAAACAGCAGTACATTAAAATTCATAACTTGTTAAACTGCGCAAGACACAAACGATTCTAGAACTGTGAAAAGTTAGAACCGAAACAAACCTGATAAATTATTGGGTAAAAGTGACTGCCTTATATCTAAGTCATCATTGAAGATATCAACGCCGGAGTCGGAATTCATCTCACAATTTGTAATAAATTCTTTTTTTATATGTTGAATTCTGTGATAAAATGCTAAAGAAAAGAAAATATAGTATAGTGAAGACTGATATAATATCAGCGACTGCGCAGAAATTATGATTAACTTTAAACGTACTTTAAGCTACAAACTTTGGGGGTTTAAATTAACGTTAGTTTAAGCCAATTTAATCGAGGATTAAAGAGCGGCGCAAGCGAAATTTTATATTTAACGAAGGTTTGGTATTAATTCCCTGTTAAGCAATACGGTGGAAACGGCTGCAAAATCAGACTACTTAATAATATATTTCAACGCATGTACTTGTATAATTTAACTAACATTGTTAAAGAATATTGATCCTATGCAGGAAAAAGTAGGTACTACTTCTCTTCATTTCTGCTTAATAGATATGGTGGAAGTGTTTTTCAATTAATGATACCATATGTGCTGCCATTACATAAATATGCATAATTATTCAAACAACTACCATTAATATACTGGACATAAATACGTGATAAGTGTAATTTTTAAAAATTCCGCATGACAGTGAAAAGTTGCTAAAATGCACACCCCCTGAAATTAACAGAAACTTTGAAATATTCCAGCTTGTGTTTATCAACAAAATATAATTTTTAACGGAAAGAATTAATATTTAAATTTGTTTTTGCGTTAATGTGCGTTTCTGTCTCAGTCAGAGTTCAAGGTAATTTTTAGTCGCATATGTAGTTATAAACAGGTGCGTTCATCTTATATTATTGTTTATCATTGTTATTGTTGTTAATTTTATATGGGTACCATAATTTGGCAAGTGATAAAGTGTTTAATAGTTTTTAGTAAAATGATTCGGCAATTTAAAATGCCAAATATAGTAAAAAGAGTGGTAGACATTCTGTCAGAAAACACAATATTTGCCTTACTAATACACAAAATACATGTAATTTTAAATGTAAAGTAACTTATGTTTCTTCATTTTTAGTTGAATTCCTGCGCAGTTTAATCAGAGTGACTTACACAAATTGAGTGATGGGGTTGGAATAATAAAGTACTGACTTAACTAATATCCAGGATTATTTCTTTCTCTCTTATTGGCACTGTTAAGATCTCATGTAGGATGTAAGACTATTTATGTCCCACTTTTTATTTTTCCTTTGGCAGAATATGTTATTTACCGTAAGTGATATAATTTCAGAGAAATTACATTACATAAAAACTTGAGGAAGACTAACACATTTAATAATTATTTTAGAGGCTTCAGACTGATTGTAAATCAAGATTGCTCACTTCAGCAAGCGTATACGTTTACTATTAGAAATCATACTGATATGGGATTTAAATGGAAGCAAATATTTCATTTGCAGAAAACTTCTACTTTATTTTGCAGTAAATAATTTATGTCAAATGGGCAATATACAATGTATAAAATTTCTATTACTGCAATTTTAAATAAGGAAAATTAGATATATTTTATATTAGGAAATTCTATAATAAGTATCAAATAATGTATTTAGCATTCAGGCGAAAATATTTCGATTTATTTGTTTCTGATATCGACAATCCTGTAAAAGCACTTTGATTCACATTATATTTTAACATTTCCATATTTAAACATCTTAAATGTGATGATGTGAATGATTTTGCTGCAAACTAATATATCGGAATTTTTCTCCTGAAGTAATGTATATCATGAATATTCGTATGACTTTGCAGCCAAAGCCATATATTACAGGAATAAAGATACAGGGTGTCTCACCGGGAAATGAATCGATCGATGTAGAGAAAAGTACGCATCAGAAATTTTTGGAAATTTAGATAGATAGTTACTAATAATCAGAAGCATGGAGTACTTCCGGTTATACCGGAAGTCGATACCAACTTCTTATTTTAAATGGAACACCCTATATATTTTCGACTTTTCGAGATGACAGTAATATTCTGAGTTCCGGCATGTAGCACACCCTATACCTAAACCCAGTAGTTTCGAAGATACTTGACATTTTATAAAAAATTTGACAGGTGCAACGGATTGCAAGAACCGTTATAACTTTTTCTGTGTAGGACAGAACATTTGCTCTTTGGCACGGAGAAAGAACACAAGTAGAACTACGTTCTACTACTGAAATAAATTCAATAATATCATACCAAGTGTTCCGTTTTTCGCGTTACATTTAGTCAACTTCAAACCGCGAAAACTTGTTTAGGTCAAATGGAACACCCTATATTTTTTTACGTCAAGTTGTGTAAAATTGAATTCCCTTTTTTCTGCATTGAGGGGTTAAAGTTTTCAACTTTTTGAAATAAGTACTTGCGATTTTATTAGAAATTCATGAATTGTTATAATCATTTCATCAAAATAGCCATGATTAGAAACAATCAGTCATTATCTTATGTCAAAAAGTGCCAGCACGTTTAAATTACACCCACGAAGACTTTTTAAATTTGTTTATTATTTATGGAGAATGTGATAAGGTAATATCAAGAACTTGCAGCACATTTGCTACTCGATATCCAGAAAAAACGGGAACCGTCACCAAACACTGTAAAACGCATACTGGAAAATTTTAAAAATTATGGCTCTGTCAAGGCAAACATGTAAAGAAGAAAGCCTATTGTTGATGGCGAAAACATTGAAATAGTCATTCTGGGTTATTTTCATGCCTTTCCAAGGATGTCATTACGACAAGCTGCCCTGGAATCCGGACTATGCAAAGATTCAATTCACAGAATCTTATTAAAACATAAGTTTCACCCGCTTTCATTCCATGTGGTTCAAGGATTAAAAGAAACAGATTTCCTAAGAAGACAGAATTTTTGTAAGTTTATTCTAAAAAGGTCTGAGGGTGACGATTCTTATTTGGGAAATATTATATGGACAGATGAAGCAAAATTTACTAAAAATGGACTTTTTAATAGACATAATTCACATTATTGGAGTGACTCAAATCCTCATATGTTCGGAGAGCGAAACTTTCAGGAAAGTTGGCATTACAATTTTATCAGGAAAGTTTAAACGGTAAATTAAATTTTCTCTTCTGCTAATATGCATAGGTAAATTTTTGGTTTTTTTTCTAGGTGAAAGATATCTGAATATCTTACAAAATTTGAATAATAACTATTTAGAAAATTTACCTCTCGCCGAACATAGAAACATTTTTTATCAGCACGACAGTGCTCCCCCACATAACGCATATTTAATTAATAATTATTTACAAGAAACTTTTTATGATCAATGGATTGCCTATAATGGACCTTTCTTATGGCTTCCTCGCTCGCCCGACTTATCAGTTTTGGATTATTTTATTTGGGGAACTATTAAAAATAAAGTTTATGAGAGCCCATTAACAACCATTGAAGATTCTATTCAGAGAGTAAGAAATGCATTTCAAAACATATCACAGGATTCAATTAGAAGAGCTACCCATGAGGAACTAATCCGAAGGTGCGAAAAATGTGTCCAGGTTCGAGGGCGGAATTTTGAGCTATTATTAAATTAAAACGGAATCATGTTTTAAACTGATCTTATTTCTGCTACTTTAGTTCATGCCATATCTTCAATTCGATTAATACGCATGTTACAGTGTTAGTGTTATTTTCCGTTTTTGTGGATATCGAGTATCAAATGTGCTGCAAGTTCTTGATATTACCTTATCACATTCTCGACAAATAATAAACAAATTTAAAAAGTCTTTGTGGGTGCAATATAAATGTGCTGGCATTTTTTGACATAAGATAATGACTGATTGTTTCTAATCATGGCTATTTTCATGAAATGATTACAACAATTCATGAATTTCTAATAAAATCGCAGATATTTCAAATAGTTGAAAACTTTAACTCCTCAATACTAATATTAGAAAAAAAGGTAATTCGATTTTACACAACTTGACGTAAAAAAATACAGGGAGTTCCATTTGACTTAAACAAGTTTTCGGAGTTTGAAGTTACTAAATGTAACGCGAAAAATGGAACACTTGGTATGATATTATTGAATTTATTTCAGTTGTAGAACGTAGCTTTCCTTGTGTTCTTTCCCCGTGCTAAAGAATAAATGAGGATGTCCTACACAGAAAAAGTTATAACGGTTCTTGCAAACCGTTGCACCTGTCAAATTTTTTATAAAATGTCAAATATCTTCGAAAGTACTGGGTTTAGATATAGGGTGTGCTACATGCCTGAACTCAGAATTTTATTGTCATCTCGAAAAGTCGAAAATATATAAGGTGTTCCGTTTAAAATAAGCAAGTTGGTATCGACTTCCGGTATAACCGGAATTGCCCCATGCTTCTAATTATTTTAGTTGGATTGGCTACACCGACTTTTTAATAACTGTTCCTTCAAATAATTGTATAAATAAAGATAATTATTGTTGTTGTTCGTTCACATATTCTGTCGTCAACTTATCTTGCCAAAAAACACTCGAGCTTTTTTTTATGGATAAATTTCTTTTTAACTAAAAACGTTGCCAGTCAGTAATTTTGCTTGAAAAAATGACATTTGACAATATCGCGAGACCCGAGGTCAGTCTTTCTTATAAAATCACTGATTGGCAAAATTATTTCGTTACAATGAGAAATTTATCCTATAAACAAAAAGCTCTTGTGATTTTACTGCTGATAATTTGTTCTTTTTATTACTACCTGTTCAATTATTATGTGAGGTATGTTTCAATTTTTTAAATCTTCAGTTTTATTCAGTTTAAAGATATTTTCAATTTATTTTTGCACTCTGTTTGCAGAATATATGAATAAGTAAGTAAACAATTTTCCCAAAATAAAAATTAATTATGTTTGAATGGAAAACATTTATATAACAAGGAAAAATCTATTTTACGGACTACTTCTATGAAAGAAATCATTGCTAAATTGATAGTAGTAATTTCATTATAAAGAATACATTCTAATCAAAACTTTGATTAATAGCCATAGAAGAGTAACTTAATTACAAAACAGCTGTTAATATAAATTGATTTTCAGTGGTTGTGTAAAACAAAATTGCGCACAACGCCGCTATTCGACTGGGTACTAACACAATAATCTAAATGCATCTCATGTTCAATATGCATACTTTCAATGTAATAAACGGCACATGCTGAGAATTTACAACTTACTATAGGGACCATTACAAGCTTAGAGAAACATTTCTTGTCCTGAATTATCGACTTTACAATTTGTAACTGTTTTACATGAACAGATTTAATTAAAATTCATGGAGAGCGACTTAATAAATGTTCTTTCTCCGCCATGACACGGGCAAATATTTTACCAAATAGGTTACATACAACTACGATTATGTAAGTAGACAGGTCAAGTTTATTTTGATGAACGTACTTCTTTACTTCCCTCGCATACCGAAGGGAAGTATTGTATTCGAGAGAAAATCACCCTCCGAGATTTTTTCGAATTTTTACGTTTGCGGTCATGAAGATTACGAAAATATAGGTTTTTCAATTCCGTCAGTCTGTCTGTCGGTCTGTTGGTGCATTAACTAAAAAACTACTTGTCGGAGAACAGTCAAATTAGGTAGGTAGCTGACGCCACTGCCAGCGAAGAAATGGATAGACTTTCACTGGAAAATATACAGGGTGGTCCGCCTAGGAAATACATATTGGAACAAACTTTTTTTCGCTCAAATTTAAAATTTCTGCGTTTCGTGGCATTCGAAACCTATTTAAAAAAATTATTTTTTAGAAATTTTAAATAGAAAAAAGATTGAAATTTTGAAATTTTTTTATAAAATGGGCGATGAAAAAAAAAATTGAGCTCAAATTTAAAATTTCCACGTTTCGTGAAATACTAAATCTATTTAAAAGAGAAAAAAATTAAAAATTTTAAATAGAAAAAAAATTTGAAATTTTGAAAATTTAAAAAACTTTTTATAAAATGGGTGTTGGAAAATTTTTTTCTTTGCTCAAATTTAAAATTTCCACGTTTCGTGACATTCTAAATCTATAAAAAATGTTTTTTTGAAAATTTAAAATAAAAAAAATTGAAATTTTGAAAAGTTTGTATAAAATAGATGATAAAAAAAAATCGTTCGGTGTAAATACCTTTACTATTTTTTTTAAAATTAATATGGAACTTTACTACCACTGCTATACAGTAAACCACTGTTTTTCAGGTGTCTTGATAAAGGAGTCACTATCAGAAGCAAGCGCTTATGAATCTACATGTAATGAGAGCGAAACTTTAGTTCAACTCATTAATTTGCGAAAACTATTGTTTATGAAAAATCAGATTAGAATTCAAGGTATATTAATTCTATTTCCCTTGGCCAAAGCACTAGAGTAATGATGGAAAATCACCGAGGGAGACAATTTCGTTTTCCTCAAAAGAAAAACTATTTGACGGAGGAACATAAAATTTGACACGTAGCATGTTCTGAAGGAGGTTGGAATATTTGATGCGACATTGATAATGAAGAATTTTCCACAAATGCTAAAATCCTCGAATACTACGAGAATAATTTCGCCCGTAATAGTGGCATCATCTGGGAACGATTAAATCCAATTGTACCAGGGTGAGATTAATGTCAAAGGAGATATCCGCAACCAAAGGATATTCACAGGGGGGGCCTTATCGCCTTTTTCCTGTGGCATTTAGTAATGGATTAAGTACTAGCACACCAAAAACTGACATGAAATTCCCACATCGAGAAAGTCACATAGAAAGCAACAATAGCCCTCGGAAGGTACAGGCAGATGTGTGGAAAAAATTGGGGATTAAATTCCATAATGACTCTGTTGTTACATACTAGGGTAGTAAGACCCATGATAACCTACGGATCAGTAGCATGGTCGACTAAGAGAGTGCAGTTGGGGACTGTAAGTTTGTTAAGTGGCGTACAAAGGCTTGCTGGCCTGTGCGCCACGGGGGCCATAAGAACTGCCCCAACGGCTGCACTGGAAATACTTCTGGACTTGCCACCACTACACATATTTATATAAGGACAAGCTCATTCAGTGCTCCATAGGCAATGCAAGGCTCTATACCAATAAGGCAGCAGCATGGAACAGGGCACCAAAATTTGTACTTAGAGTTGAAGGCGGATCCCATTCTAGGAATGCCCACGGATACTACAGTCCCAAAGCATAACTTTAATAAGAATTTCAAAATCAAAATACCAGACAGGGAAGACTGGACAAACGGTCCTCCAATACCAGCACAATCAGTCTGGTATACAGGCGGCTCTAAGACAGAACAGGGAGTTGGAGCTGTAATTTATGGGATAAAGTCAAAAACGAAAATCCCATTAAGTCTAGGAAAGTACACCACAGTATTTCAGGCTGAAGTGGCCGCAATACAGTGGTGCGCAAAGGAAATTATAAGGAAAGAAACTCTAAATCAGTCTATTGCCATTTCTTCCGATAGCCAGGCTGCGCTAAAAGTAATCGGTTCCATGCAAGTCGAATCTAATAAATGGTACCACGGTACCGATATGGTTCCATTTGAAAAAATTGAGTTTTGCCCCAAAAACAATTTTGGCGAATTTATTTGCTCATAAATCACATAATTTAGTGTTTTTGACGGAATTTCGATTTTTGTAGCATTACACGGGTCATTTAGAATAAATCGGAGCGGTCATGACACACTTCAATGGAAAACTAAAAATTTTATTATAAAAAAAATTGATGTTTGAAATGTCACTTACTTGGCATCGTTGGATTCAGAAAATTATGCAGGATTCAAAAATGCAATAATATATAGGGTAAATGGAACACCCTCGAAAGTTAGTGTCACTTCCGGCGAAACCGGAAATGAAAAAAAAAATCAATTGCATGTCAAATAGTGCCGCTTATTATGTATGCAGTATATCCTAAATTTCAATCAATTATCTTCAAAACTAAAGAGGATGATGATCCTGTTACACCCGGTATACCTCCTCTTCTTATCGTGTTATTTTACAAAAAGATATGGTGATTCAAGTTCCACCCTACCTGGCTACCTATCTCTCTCTTCGTTTTCCTATATCTTTATAACTTCCGTTATTATTGCAGTAACCATTACCCATGTTTCTTATAGCTTTCTAGTGCTTTTTGAAGATTTTCGGGTTAAACCTTACTTTTGCCACTTTCTCCAACCTTCCCCGATGCCCTTCCTATTTCAGACAGTAAAGAACTGAGTTTTTGGTTGTGTCTATCTGTATTTCCAGAAAATATAAGTCGGAAATAAAATTATGTTAAAGCTTAAAAATTCAACGGGCGGATATTTTCTATTGCTATGTGTGGGAGACTACTAAAAAGGCTATAAACAATTTTTGGCAAAATTGAGTCAACTTCAAAAACAGTCGGTGAAAATTATAAAATAAAATTTCGCGTCGTCCGATTATTTCAACCTTATATCCAATGGCGAGGTTGGTATAAAAATGAAAATATGAATTTATTTTTACCAAGCTTAATATGGATATTATATTTTTAAGTGACCATTTTTTGAAAGCGGTTCCAATATTTTTTGTCTTACTACTTAAACATTTTGGTTCTAAATCTTAACTCGTTATAGTAACTCATATCTTTAGCAGGAAATGGATGTGTCGACCTGAATTAAAGAAAGCTATTTAACGCTGTTTTTATGATGTGAATATATCTTACAATGAAGATGAATGGTCTACTAAAATGCCAGTAGTAACTTAGTTAAGAATAAAATAACGATAAATATTACAGCAAAATATTTTATTTATTCTATGGCATTATAAAAGAATCTGTATCTAATTTAGTTGCAAATTATTGTTGTAGTAGCGCCATCAAAGAAGCAATTATTAGTAGGTGTGAATGTCTTAACTAGATATAAATAAAAAGTTAAGGAGGTGTTCCTTGTTTATGTTTTTCTAGAACTGGTTCCCAAGTAAATATGATAATATTCTTGCAACCACTGAAAATATTATCCGTCTTTAGATTCCTAAGGCATGAGGAGATGCCTTGTTTGTGCACATTGAAAAAATGTAGGTATATTTTTTCCATTAATTGGTCTTAGAATCATTTATATAATTTATGGCTTAATGTGTTTTCAATGTCTATTATAGAAAAGTAGAGAATCGTGTTATAGAAAAACTTTTAAATGCTTTTATTAAATAGTTCTAGTCACGAATTGGATAGATATTTAGATTCGTGAACAAGTAAGTGACTGAATATTATTTCATCTATTTGGAAATGAAGAAAAATAACTAGAGTAGGTAAATATTATACTCTACCGATTTACTGCATTTTCATATAATTGTGGCACATTTTATAGGATACTCGCAATGTTTGTAAAAATAATATCAGTTTAATATTTTCTTAATTTCATGATTCTAATTTAATTGGTGAAATACTCGTTAATATCAAATGAAGTAAAAAGAAATCGAATATTTAACCTACTGGGGTCCTGAATCTGCAATCCTTCGACTACAAGTTTTAATCACTCCAGCACTTACAACTTGAAATGTCTTTATTTACATCATATAACGGTTGAACTAAAAAAAATAGGTATTCACGGATATTATATTGCGAAATCTGTTATATTAGTAAAATAAGTCAGTCGATAATGATATGATATGAAATTTCTGAAGATTTATACAATTACAAAATTCAAAACTAGAAAAACAATTTTTTTAGATTTAAATTATTAATAACTCTTTTGTGCCACTCAGTTTTGTTAAAAATAGGGCTATTCATCTAGTTAATATTAATTTACTGTTCAAATTTCAAGACAATCGGACGTTTCTTTCTTAAGTTATCGTGCTTCAAAAAAAAAACCGTGACGCACAGACAGACAGACAGACAGACAGACAGACGAACAGACAAACGAGCGAACTGTACTTTTTTTGCGCGAATTTGCATTTATGAAGGAGTGTACGTACATACAGAAATTTCACTTTATAAATGATTCATTATGTGTATTTTACACTCTTCGTCTTTAATACACTATAAATAAATTATTTTGTTTTAAATAAAAAATATTAATTTAAAAAAAATATTTTGTACTTCTGGTTGTGTTTAGAATTAAAAAAAAAACATTTTCAGAATCTTTAAAGCATTTAAACAAAAAACTATTAATGAACGTACATTTTTATATCAAGTTTACATTAAAACTTTCCACAAAATAAACCAACAATAAGATTTGTCTGTCAATAAAGTCATTATCGAACTCCAGTTTCGTTATAAAGAATATATTATATATATATTGTGACCTGCATATACCGCATATGCCCTTTTAGGTGTTTTATGCCACCCGTGTCGCGACAGCAAAATGCGGCCGGTTGTAAAGTAAAACGGACGGCAGTGCATAAAATGATCCATTTGTTCCTTGTGATGTGACGGCACAAAACGCCTGCTTAACCGGGTTCTTAAGTACTTTTTTGAGATATTAAACTTAATTATTTATTTTGTATTTCGCTATCTCCTCTGTATTGCACCAACATTTACAACTAATTTAAATCATACTGACCCTTGATATAATGCCCAATTTCTAGTTTCCACACTTAGATACTTAACATTGTTTTATTTAAACTTTTATAACAAAGGATTATACTGCATACTCATTACATTACATTTGTTGTCTCGAAAGTACGTTATTTTAATAATAAAGAGACTGTCTGCATCTGCATAAACAAATATTTGTGTCTACCGTTGACTCTAATTATCCACTTTTTTATCTCTAATTCTTAGTTCTCGAGTATAAGTCATCTATTTGCTTACTGCTTCACCATTACGACCGTAGGCAATATAAATACCAAGCTTGACGGTTATCTACTTTTTTTAAACATATTACAAACTATTCCAAATGCTCATGTGTATTTTTAAAGTCTAACGTTGCATGATGAGCTATGCTATCATATTTTTTAATGTTTTCGAAGTTGTTAACACGCTTGTTTTTCTTCCAGGTAAGCTGACCAAGTTTTATCAGAAGATCAGGACAGCACAAAAGAAGGTACACTATCGTGTAGAACTATAAAGTTACCACAAAAGTTCAGCTTGACTTGTCCTCTTGACTTTGATCCATTGACCTGACTCTACAGATGTTAGTTTTTTAAGCTCTGTCGTCCGTTGTTTTACGTGATAATTGGTTGAAATTAATTATTTCAAATGGTCTTTGTATGGTACTCTTATTCATTAATTAACTTAGGATTTGTTTTGTTTTATGTTAATGCTTGTAGTTTATGTTTGTAAAAATCGTCAATAGGAGAAATATAGTTTTCCCATGATTTAAAGTGTATCTAAAGGTTGAGTGGAAAATTTTATTTCTCTTAGCATTTAGTTAGTCAGCTTTGTACCGGGTAGACCACAGAAGGTAAACGCTGTTTGTTTTTAAAATTAAGTAAATATTTTTGACTACATATAAACATTATACTCTGTTTTTATAGCATGTTTTCTCGTCGCAATCAAAACAAATAAATTTTCCATTAAACATATAATTTTGATAAGGAGCAACGTTTTCCGTTAGAGCATTTCGTTTATCCTATAAGTATATCGTCTTGTGTAGATCGTTAACAATTAAAACTTTACGGTATTTGTTTTACGGTCTAGAAATATATTTGTGTATAATATAACTGTCTTAAATACGACGCCGGAAAGTAAATAAGTATGGAGGTATACCTATAGGGCCATGAAAATGTTGTTTTTAGATGTGTTAAAAATCATTCCGGTTCCTCTAATATTTCAACGAACTTCTCTTTTGACTATTTGAAAGGAACGATAAAACTAATGAAATTAACAAGTTTCATTAGATACTAAATATTTTTATTTTCAGTTTATTTTACAACTAATATTTTGGATTTAATTTTTAATTAATATGAGTATATTTTCAAAAATAGATTATTTTCCTATATTTTATTAGGGGCCATCGTTTTGGAGTTATTTATATTAACAAAAGTATGTGTCAAGTGCTTATTCTTTATGAGACAAGGAGATGAAATAACGGTATACACACATTGTATTTTAAAATGATTGAACAGTATAAAACCAAAACACTTAATATCTAATGATATTTCAAAATATGTTCAAATTGGAAATCGTCAGTATTCAACTATTGTCACAGTAAAGTAAAATACATATATCTTGTCTAATATTTCAGGTAACTGCATAAGTTATTAGTAGTGGGTTCATTAGAGTCCTGGAGCGGTTGTGTTTTATATACAGACGTCTCATTTGCATACATAGCAAAAACTAGTATCATTTGTATACACATGATGCGAACAGAGGCATTGGGGTCGAGGCGCTGTCGTTCTTACCTGCTTATGAGATGAGCCGTGTAAAGAAAGAACTAAAAATTTTGAACACTGGAACAATGTTTTATGTGCAAAATTTTGAGGTAGGTCAAGATCGTCCGTTGAAAGTCAGTAGGTGGTATCCAAGAAGGGCAAGGAGCATTTGCACCGTTTTCGCAATTTATTTTATAAACGACAGCAATATCTCTGACCGTATCATTTGTACGTAAACGATACCAGTTTTTACTACGTAAGCAAATGAGACGTCTGCAACTGAGACGACACCCCTAGAGCTACCATATGAGAAAAACGCGCGAGTCCTAGCACGCGGCCTTTCACGTAGGACACGCAGTAGGACTTTTAACTTTAAACCGATTTTATACCAGGTTATTTTTGCGAGGGACGAGGCATAGGCTGTCTGGGCGTCGGAAAAATCGAAGGCGTTAACAACTTGAAAGTTGCGAAAATATGTTCGTTGTCTGTACTTTTCATATTGAATTATTTTTGGCTCCAAGTTAAAACGGGAAAACATACTGTTTCTTTCTCCATTATTTTTTAATTGGTGTACTGGAAATCGACAAAGGCTATAAAATTAATTTGGCGTTCCGCCAGTACGAGTTGTCTTACAGTGGTGTCGCTCTGGAAAGTTTTGTATTTTATGTATATGATTTTTAATTATTTATTAAAAAAGTAAAGACGAAATGCAAGGTGAAATGTTGCCAAAAAGTAAATAGGATATTATGGAAGAAACACTTATCGGTTGTAAATTGCACATTGCAGAAAATAAATAACGCCCTAGGGGCTGGAGACTGAAGCTCAAGAGCCCTACGCCAAAATTATGTAGAAATAGGGATAGGAAAATGTCGTACCATCAAACAAAGCTTGTAATGCACACCATGTCTGAGACACTGGTGGTAATAGTACGTTTTTTGGAAGCTTGTAGATGGCTTTAGATTTGTACAATGTTCAAGACTTTACTAGAAGGTTATTCTAGATGGATCTTGTAAAGTATATAAGACAAGATGCACGGCGGGTACGGAAGTTTTTGAATGAGTTGAAGGTTAGAAAATCCGAAGCTAAAACAAAGTGGAAATATCAAGTAATAAACGTCGTTAAAGGTCATTTTAGTAACTAAACGTGTATTGTAGTAAATAAAAGTATTGAGAAGTTTTCAGTTATTAAGTAAAGTGTTATCCTTTGTTGTAATTTTTGAAACCCACAGAAATTAGGGGTGGAAACACGGAACGATTTGATGTCAGGAAGCCGAATTTTAACAAGAGAATTTTTCGGAAGTGTTCGAGAAGGTTGGACATTATTCTCGGGAATTAGTGCTAACACGGAGCACTAATTTACTGGACATCGTCCGAGGGTTATTTTCGAACAGGAAAATAGTGTTAAGTGATTTTTTAAGACATTTTAGAACATTTTATTAGAACATTAGTGGTAGTAATTAAAATCTTTCAACTGGATAGTAACAAAGACTCTAGGTAAGACTATTTCTTGCTGTTTGGAAATTTCTCTGGACAGTTTCATTACCGATATTGACGTGATTGTTAAATTCAGTTAGTTTTAACGTAGATATATGCCTATAATGACAGAAGTATGGCATCCCAGAAACAAATGCAGGACTTTATGACATAAATGCAAAGAGTGATGATGGACCAAGAAAAGAAACGCCAGGAAAAATTGTTGCGTGTTTCTACCCCTAGGAGACCTCTCTTAATTTCCGTGGGTTTCAAAAATTATAACAGAGGATAAACACTCTATTTAATAACTTTCTTAAAACTTCACAATACTTCTATTTACTAAAATACACTTTTACTGACTAAAGTAACCTTTAACAATTAACAAGTTATTACTGGATATTTCCACTTTGCTTTGTCCTCGGATTTTCTAACCTTCAATTCGTTCAAAAACTTCCCATCCCGTCGTGCATTTTTGCCTTATCTCTACCTCTAGAACCATCTATCATAACCTTCTAGTAAAGTCTTGAACATTGTAAAAATCTAGATCCATCTACAAACTTCCAGAAAACGTACTATTACTACCAGTGTCTCAGAGATGGCGAGCATTACAAAATTTGTTTGATGGTACAGCAGTTTCCTATGCCTATTTCTACATAATTTTGGGGTAGGATCCTAGAGCTTCTGTCTCCAGCCCCTAGGAGACGTGATGCATAACAATAACAACCAATGCAAGGTATGGGTATGCGACACCCGTACAACCGCACTCCCTTGAGTGTTCTTTTCACTATTTTTGAACCATCTATATAAGAGTAATATATAAGAGTAATAGTGTCTTCTTTCTCTTTATGAGTGGCTGTGTAAGTCAAGTGTTTACCTACTTGTGATTACCTTGTACGATTATAAAAGCTGTACTACCTGTGTTGTTCAACTTTGTTAAGTGTAAGAATTAGTCATTGCATAAATGGTTTTGAATTTTGAATTTATTTTGCTTTTAAATAGCAAATTCATTTAATCTTTGTTGATGTGACACGTTTTTATATTTATATTTGCAATACAATGGAAAATGCAATGGGAAAGAAGCTATTGTTCTAATTTTTTTGCATCACGTAGTGTCAATTAATGTATTAAAATGAAAAAATGGCTAATTTCTATACTACGAACTCTGTATAAGCACATACCTATTGTAATATGAAAGTCCGTTTTAGAATATACTGATATTTAACTTGAATAATATACACATTTTTTCCTAGCAAATTGTTAATACGTAGACAAACAATGGGGAAGAGAACTTAGTGGTGACTTGAAGAGACAAGTATGACCATGGATGGATTTAATGGGAAAATGGTATCTGTTTTCGTATGGGATATACTAGAAAAAGGTATGTAAAATAGTTTAAACATAGTTTCTTAATTCACTATAGTTAGGTCTTCCTTGTCGACATTATTGAATTCGTTATACGTATACTACCTATGTGTAATACTTATCATACTAATTGCGATATCAGAAAATGTAATGATAAGTTTTAAAAAAATTAACAAATTATATCAAATATGACCGTTATCTTTTACTCCATTCAAACAAAAAAATTAAGATAGAAAGAGGTGCTCGATTTGATTCGTATTTGTTTCTGTTTTGTTTATTTACTCATTCATTACGCCAACAAAGACAAATATCTAATTCTCTTCGGGATTGATGTGTAACGGTTTATATTAGCTGCATCCTATATAAGTCAAATAAATATCACACTTACTAATTTCACTAGTTTCTAACATATATAAGGAATTGTGCCGTATTTTTTTTTAAGAGAAAAGTAAAACATGATCTGAAGAACTAATAATGTGTGAAAAATAATTTAGATTTGCAAAGAACAGCAATTAAATACCTGTAATAAAATATTACATGTTATTGTTTGTAAATATTATAGAACAGAGATGTTTTGGAGAAGTTTATTTGATTTATAAAAAATTGAATTTTTGAAAAGGTCCAATGAAATAGACGTAAATCAAATGCTTTTATATAGTTAATTGGTAAATTACACATATGTGAAGCTTTATAGTGGCTGTTGGTTATTACATGGTCAATATTCTATGTCAGTCAATGTTAATAACCTATTGATGACGTTAAGATACTTTTGGTTACAACAGGATCACTCTGAGTATTTTTGCTTTGGTGGAAATTGCAAGCAAATGGACTACTACCGGTACAACTGTTTTCTTTATATATCCATATCATGCTTATGTAAAAAGATAGTAATGGGTTAGTAGTTTAATATAAACTTAGTGTGGCTTTTTTTACCCCGCGGTAAACTCCCAGAATACAGTCAGGAAGGGTGGGTAGCTTTTGGTTTCTTTACAAACGTTATTCTTTAACAAAAAATTTTTTATGCCGTTCGAAAATTTAAACGAATTTCTGTCCAACTACAATGGTATTCCAATTATTCTAGAACAACAATTTTCACTTTCGCCATATAATGCGAATGGATAGTATCACGTATGATATTGCATAAAACTAAGTTATGCCAAATTCCTTCCTATCGCTACCCCTTCGTACTCAAATAAAAAAATTTTTCATCTATAAAGGTCTGCCAATTTAATGTTAGTCAAACCGGCACAGCACATAATGTGAGAATGTGTGAATATCATTTGGTCAGTAGTTTTTAGTTTCGAACTCTTGTCTATTTGGCAGCATTCATAAATTAAATCTAAATCTCCAGGTTTAGAATGGTTATATCGTATGGTTGTAGCCAATATTGAACAGGCAGACCTTTTCCTTTGAAATGGGGACAACCTAAACCTTAGCAACATAAAATATTTGTTAGGAGATGACACATGCAACTAACTTTTTTACTAGTGTGCGAACAGTGGCAAGGGACAGCGCCAATGCCAACTTTTAATCATACTGGTACCTTAGCATTCAGGTATTCTACGATGAAAGTGAAAATGTATTTTATTTCGAAACTGTCAGAATTGATTGAAAAATATGCAGTCTGCCGTATTCGTCACCATTTTGTCACACCAACGAAGTTGGATAGAGAATGATTTAAAGTTGCAAATAGAATAGAATTTTTTGATGAAGTTTGACGTGTGTAAATAAAAACTATCCTTTCATGGCGGTGTGCCGGGAATTGACGGGGTAAATAAAGGCATTATCAAGTGTTATTGATCTACTGACCCACTCTTTTCATATAGAAGCATGATTTGGATATTCATTGGTGTAGATAACGGAGACAAACTACAACCAGAAATAGTTCATTTTATTACAACTTCGATCATTGCAGTTTAAAAACCTAAATTACAGTGTTCATAATACTATACTATTGATTTAATTATGTTTCGTCCTGATATGTGATCAGGTAGAATCCACTGCGGTCGCTGGTTCGCCTTTATACTGTTTCAAAACCATCAAAATTTTAATGAAAATAAAAATAGAATTGTAGAATGATTTATTTTATACGAGAAAAGTAACAGAAAAAGTCAATTGCGGATTAACTTAATTTTTAATACCTCTTCTTTAAATAAAAGAAAATCTAGTAGTTAGAGTATTGTGGGCAAACCGTTAAACTGTCATTAAGATACAGCGTCTAGACGTATAGCGTATAGACCACAATTTGTATCGTGATTTTTCTTTATATAAAGAGACTAATAAATAGTGTAACCATAATGATTTTTCCGACACAGATTTTTGTATATGTTTTTATTTGTTTAGACGATTATTTTACGAATATTATGCATCATAAAAATCTTATTTGATTTTTTCGTGCAATATGTACTTAGATTAACAGATTACGAATAGAAAAAGCCGTTATTAAAATATGGTTCCAAGAAATTTGGGGCTGTTGGGTTTTTCCTCGGACTATCACGCCCGAAAAACCGATGAGAGATAATATATGTACCTAATAAAGAAGTTTATTTTTGTTCTTAAACATGATTGTTCAAGTTTACGACTTAATGACTTTTGCAACTACGTGGGGCAGAGCACACGATACATGTACAATGTTTTTGCTGGAATTCTTTTTTAATTAGTTTTAAAACTTTGTAATTTGTTTTTATTGTCCGTAAATAATTTGCCGATATGGAAAAGCTATATAAGAGTAATATGTGATAAAACAAAATTGCTTCATACAGGGTGTCTCTAATCATGAGTACCTTATAAAGTTTCTCACTTTTTATTAGCAGTAATGAGGATGCTGGGCATTCTTATGTAATTTCGTGGGCTTGGTATGATGAAAGCAAGCGACTGCGACTTATATCATCTGATAGGTAGTCTAATATACAACATTTCTTGACCAACCCAGCCCCTTCGAAGGGCGACACAATAAGCGAATTATTTTGTTAATTAGTTTTCTTGACCTTAGAAACAAAATATGTTGGCCGTGTTTTGTTAATGATTGGTGTTTACCATAATAATGATCGTTAGGAAATTGGTTGAGTAAAATGAATTCTTGAACTATTAGAGACCATCACAAAACTCCAGTCTAAGTGTTAGTTGTTGTCAATATAATTATTTGAATTTCGTTTTGCATTTACCGTTAGGTTCATGAAATGTTAAAATCAACATTCACAACATCTGTTGTGGAATAAAATTTAAAACTTGCGTTGGTATATAAAATTCTGGTTTGCATTTTTTTTGGGGCTGAAAATGATACAAAAATCATCACAAGAAGCAGTGTACAAATCCTCGTTAATACCGAAGGCTCAGTATGATGTGATTTGCCTTGTACTTGAATTCAAACAATTCTACAAACAAAGTTGCATGTTTATTTCAGTAAAAATTTATAATAAAATTTTACCTAAATGATAAGTTGTTCCAAAGTAAATTACTAACATTTCACATCAAGGAGTGAGAAAAGCTTGAATAAAATAAAGAACAAATATGTTTTACTACAGATATAAATCTACATAATGAAACGACCGTGTGTTATGTATATTATGCGTATTTCGCGGATAATGATAATGAAACAGAATTATTTGACTCAAACCTTGAGCTTGGGAAGAAATTACAACAATATGTAAATTTTATTCTAACGTGATATTCTTTGTTTTGCAAGCAAAAATAAACTACTTGTCCTTTAACTAATACTAAATAATATACCTCACTTCAATTTAGTACTATTATAGCTGACCCATGGATAATTGGATACTTTAAATTTTAAGTATGCTTGAAGCTGTAACTATGATATTTGCAATTTGCAAAATAATTTTTCAAGATACCTCAAAGCTTATCAACACCTTGATTTTATACCTTTTTCATATTGGATATAAACCTTTAAGTTGTGTAATAGGTATCCGGTATTTTAGGAAATATATTCTGTCTAGTGTGGCTTTCCTGTAACCTTTAATCTCGCTTCATATGCATAATTATTTGATTACATTATCTTAAACAGCTGAAAACTGCACTCAAATATCCTGACGATTGTCGACATTGTTTAATGTAAAAGTTTCTACTATATCCACTACTAAGGAAACCACATACGTTCGAAAATTCATAGGTGACCGTAATTCTGTTATATTCTCCGTATACGCCTATTAACTTCCTCTCGGGAATCGGTGTGAAGTCCCTATTTATTTATAATACATCAATCCAAGTAACGAACAGAAAATATCTTTGTTATATATCACTATAACCGACCATATCTTTGTGTCAATAGATAAACTATAAATATCAACAAAATGAAGAATATTAAATATATCTGAGGCGATTTAAGTCTAGATATTGCAGTAATTCAAATGTAACCCTTCTTAATGAACAGGCATTAGAAATAGGAAATCACACTTCACTTTCCGGCTTTGTAACCAGTGCCCTCCTGCAGTTTTTGTTTAGTCATAGTTAATTTACGTAATATTTTGCAATGTATTAATACCAGAAAATTTTGTTTCTATATTCACACATATTGACAAAATGTAGCCTAAAAAGTACAACTACAGCCGCAAATAGGCTGAGTAATTTAAAAAAATAAATTCTGTCTTCAGATTTGTTACAATGAAATGTAACAAAATAACAGACAACTTCATTGATCTCATCAGTGTAAGTATTTGCAGTTGCGGTTTTTTATATTTTCCTGTGGCATGGCTGTAAATATGAGAAATATTGATATGCAAGGTATCCCGTAATAACGTACAAAAAAATTAACTACCAATTCCTTATCGAAAATGAAGGTAGATTCTTCATATAAAATTTTTCAAAATAGGCGGTTTTTAATTTGTATCTGAAAATAATTTATAAGCACCAAATGATCATATCGGTACATAATACGGCCAAATATGATTTGACACCAGCCTACTTAGTATTTTGATTAATATAATAGGGCTCGTCACTTTTGACTGATCACGTAGGCAGATGTAATTTAGTTCTCTTGTATCAAAAACGGTCAATTTTACGATATTTTTTCCAGAAATAAAAAAGTTTCTAAATTAATGTTTTGTTCTTTTTAACATTGGAAATGTTAATGTTCGCGTATAGGACAAAAGTGACGAGTTTTTTCCAAGGCCGTCGACATGAAAGAATCAAGATCAGATGACGTAATATTGAGCGAGAGCCTGTTACTATGTGGGAAGCGATGCGGTGTAGTCGGTCCGCGTCGATCGATATTGTATTCCCTGTTCAACTATTTCGTCCGTGCTATAGCACTATTTGTCAACTCCTGGGCCCGGTCAACTCCTGGGCCGAATTTGTATTTTTATTTCGTAACCATTAATGAATTTTAATTGGAAATGTTTATTTTCATATATGTAGACAAAGTTACGAGCTTATTAGATCAGATAACGTAATACTGATCAAGTGTGCACAGTATGAGTGTACGCAGAGAACAGGAAGTTATAATGAGGTTGAAGTCAGTGCCAATCGTAGTCGCCTTGAATTCACAAAGTTTACCAAATAGCGAATGGTTATTTCTGTAACAAGTACCTACAATTATGTTTTTTGAGATGGATCGTAGCTAATAATAAACTTATTGTTTTATGTATGGCGTTAACATTTCCAATGTCCCGGTGGTTGCAAGGATTGCGAAATCTGTGAATTTTTTAATTTAAAGAAAAAATAGCAGACAGAAAAATATTTATAAAATTATAAGATTGGTAGTAATATCACCCCTTTGTATACACGATAGGTGGATGAAATAAATTTCGTCTTTTTTCGAGTGTGTTGTTTTTACATAGAAATTAAAAACCGCTTCTTGCACACCGCCTTAAAGTCGTGTAGCTGGATAAGAAAGGCTTATTTTGAAAAATTTTATATGAGGAACCCACCTTCATTTTCGATAAGGAAGTTATTTTTGCTTGTATAGCATTTGTTGTTACCAATGTTTGGATTTTTTTAAATGTGTAATTTAAATTCAATACTTCAATCTCCATCTCATTAATCGTACCCAGCTTTGTTAATTTTGGTACTTTACCTAAGAGCTAGACAAACTAATCGCATTGACAGCACTGTATGATTGGTAAGAGGCGGTATAGCCTGCAACTCATAACGCAAGGTCAAAGAGCACATGAAACTGTATGAGATACCGACGTCGTTTTTTATGAAAGACAGCTGCTAACATTCATATAGGTCGGGCGAACTTATCTGGCAGTTTATTAACGTTCTCTTATTTAACGCCCCGTTTTCAGTAGCAGTGCGTTCTCAGAGTTATATTTATATGGTCTTTTGTCATATTCAATGACAAAAATTCATTCGAAAGGCGATGTCTAGCAATGAATTAACACCCTGTATACATGGGCAAGGTCTCATTTTCTCCAAGTTAATTACAGAATTTTTTAAATATACTCTTCAGAGTGTATTTTCATTTTTTTATTGGGAAAACCGTATTTAACGTTGTGTACTCTTTCCATTTTATTAAACTTTATACTATATATTTGTTATTGCATCTTCGTAAATTCCCGCAATCACAAGAATAACATTTGCATATCTTATGCAAATAATAAATTGCCACTTCTGTTTTGATTCGTCGTAGTTCATATCTAATTACAAGTGAGCTGTTATTGCGTGCAATTTATCTAAGCATATTAAAAATGAAATTATGTACGCTTACTTTCAAGTAGCTTATATGAGGCAGAAGGAGTTTCTGTGGACTTATAAGGAAGCTTGAGCTTTGCACCGTGAATTTTTATAAACTACATACGCAAAATTGTAAGAATTTGTATATTATGACGTGATTATATTGAAATATACAATGCGACCCAAAACTTTTTGAACAAGTGAACAATATTACCTCCACATCTACGTAGTGCCGATATGTCTGTCTCTAACTTTTTTTTGAGCGCACGATTACTCTGGAAGGGTTCAAAATATTGCTTTGAAATGTGGTACACGTATGTATTATAATGAAATCTGGAAATAGATTATTTTGGGCGTATTATGTTGAAGGGTTGGGTGGTAAATAGAAGTAAATATGTAAATCAAGCTAGTAAGAGCTCAGAAACTTGCAATTCGGTGTGTATACCAGACGCCAAGGCCTCAATTCTTTTATGACATCTGCTACAAAGTAATCCTTAACCTTATTGTTAATTCCGTTTTGAATGTTTTTTGTTTATATGTAAATTAGATATTTTAATCTCACTCAGTTCGTACTAAATTTTCCTTCACCATTACTTCTTTTTGCGTGCGAATTCTTGATTGCCATTTCACTTAATAGATCGAGCTTCCATGACAAAAAAGGTACCCCATTGAACACCTCAACTTTAAAAGGCGAAAATGGTTGCAAAACATAAAAATCATGTTACGCCCGCTAGACTAGTAAACATTTGTTAATTGTTATTCTTTATGCATTTTTGAATTTAGCTTAAAAAAATTATAATAATCCTACTTTTCAAAACACCTTGAAATTTCCGCAATTTGTGGTAAATAATAAACCATTTTTTAAAAAGTTTGTCGGTCTGACAATTTTTGTTAATTAAGTATTGACAGGCCTATTGTCATAAATTATGTGTTTTATGATAGTGCACTTCATAACACCTTAATTTTTGTTTTAAAATGAAGTTTACGACCTCTCCTATCTATTACAACTTGTCTGGCTGACAATATTTGTTAATTAATGTATCAGACTTAATTTTGAATGCGCGGCATCAATGCATCAGGATCAATAACTGGCATCTCATAACACCTCCTTAAAAAAACAAAGTTTAAGATCTCTGTCCATAAAAATTTGTCCGTCATTGAGAAAATGGTTTTCACCATCTCGGACTTAATTTTGAAGCGTTGTGACAACGTTTTTCACTACGATAGACTTCATTTCTTAATGTCTGACATGGTGAAAAACTTTTTTTCAATGACGGAAGCTTTTATGCATATATAGAGATCTTAAACTTCAGTTCGCTTTTCTTAAAGAGGTGTTATAAGATGTCAGTGATTGATCCTGATGCATTGATGCTGCGCAGCATGCATTCAAAATTAAATCTGACAGATTAATTAACAAAAATGGTCAGCAAGACAAGTTGTAATATATAGGAGAGATCTTAAACTTAATTTTAAAATGAAAATCGAGGAGGTGTTATGAAGAGCAATTTCATAAAAAAGATAATTTATAACAAAAATTGCCAAACAGACAGATTTTTCCAATAATTCATAAAAAATAACCGTTACAACTTTTTACTAGTCTAGTGGGTGCAACATGATTTTTACATATTCTCAACCATTTTCACCTTTTAAATTTGAGGTGTTCGCTGGGATACCTTTTTGTCATAGAAGCTCGGTCTATGATCACAACACAATCAGTATCACGTAGTGTCACTGCTATTCGACAACGCTCGACTGCAATTCACTCGTATCCTAAAGGCTTATTAAAATGTAAAGTTAAAGTATTGTACCCCTGATCTACGCAAAATTTTATCGAATACGAGGGACACACTGTATGTTTGCTTAATTAAAAACCTTAGTAACATTTTGCCTTAGCCATATTAAAAAAGTCTCAAAATTTATTAATTTTTATTGAACATTGATTTACAAATAATATGGGTTAAGCAGATAAAAAATACCAATTGTTTAGCAAGTCCCTAAAATAGCAGATTATTAGATTTTGATTATTTTGACACTAACATTCGAACACCCTGTATATTATTGCATTTTTGAATTCTGCACAATTTTCTGAATCCAACGATGCCAAATAAGTGACATTTCAAACATCAATTTTTTTATAATATAATTTTTAGTTTCCATTTAAGTGTGCCATGACTCTTCCGATTTATTCTACATGACCCGTGTAATGCTACAAAAATCTAAATCCCGTTAAAAACACTAAATTACGTGATTTATGAGCAAATAAAATTCACCATAATTGTTTTTGGGGCAAAGCGCAATGGAACCATATCAGTACCATTTATTGGTATTATTAATAAGGAATTTATTCACATGTCGTATTAAAATGTGCGATAAATACAAACAAAATTACAGCTAAAGGAAAATACGGAAATACAATTTTGTTCTAATTAAGATAAAGAAGTAACTAAGGTGGCTTTGAAAACAATGAAATATTTAGCTTGTCAATTATTTGTTGGTTTAACGTTGTTTTTATTGTGTCTTTAAAAATTGATTAAAATTCTTGTTTATGTTCAAAATGCCGCAAATTTATACCAGAGATGAAAAAGTAGACATGTTAATTATTTATGGGGAAAGTAAAAAAAAATATGGCCGATGAGATCCTGATAGACAATGTCCAGCGAAAAATTATTTTAAACGTGTTAAAAACCAATTCCGAAGAGAACCCAACAGTATCGATCCCGAAGAGAACTTCATTATTGACGAAGGAACGGAAATTAATGTTTTGGCTCGAATAGAAGTTGATAAGACTGTTTCTTTTAGGCAAGTTGGGTTTGAATTGAACATCAGTCATCAAACAATAAGCCGAATTTTGCACAAATACCACTATAAATCTATAAAATACCAATTGCACCAGCATTTGTACGAACGCGATTACGAACGTATGATGGAATATTGCAATTGGATTTTGTATAATGACGTGCAGCTGAACAATGATTTTTTGGGACTGACTTTGTTTTCGGACGAGTCAAGATTTACAAATTTGGGATTATTTAACCGACAAAATACGAAATATTGGTCACAAGAAAATCGAAATTTATTACGAGAGGGTAACTTTCAAGTGAGGCTCGGTTTCAATGTTTGGCTTGGAATAATCGGTAGTAGAATCATTGGTCCAATAATATTTGAAGGACCTCTGACTGGTGCCAGATACTTGAGATTCCTGGAAAATGAGATTGAGGACATTATAGATTAGTTACCTTTAGATTTAGGACAGGTAATGTATTTCCAACAAGATGGAGCTCCTCCCCATAATTCAAGGATAGTAATTGATTTCCTTCAACGGAGATTCGGAGAAAACATAATTTCGACGAATGGTTCTGTGAGGTGGCCTCCAAGGTCACCTGATTCAACACTCCTTGATTTCTTTGTTTCGGGTCATTTAAAAAATATTGTCTATGTAACCGCCGTTACAACCCGTGAAGATCTGGAGCTACGAGTAAGATGAGCAATTAATAGCATAACGGCCCAGCAATTGGCGAACGTTCTTCGAGAAACAGCTATGCGAGTTCAGAAGTGCATTTACGTTAATAGACAGCATTTTGAACAACTGTTGTCAAGTTTTTTGTTAATTTTTTGTATTCCAAAACCACCAAATGGGTAACAAGGTAATTAGAATAAAATTGTATTTTCTTATTTTCTTTTAACTGTAATTTTGTTTGTATTTATCGCACATTTTAATACGACATATGAATAAATTCCTTATTAATAGTACTAATAAATGGTACCACGGTACCGATATGGTTCCATTCGAAAAAAATGCGTTTTGCCCCAAAAACAATTTTGGTGAATTTTATTTGCTCATAAATCGTAATTTAGTTTCCTAATGGGATTTCGGTTTTTGTAGCATTACACGGGTCATTTATAATAAATCTGAACCGTCATGGTACACTTAAATGGAAAATTAAAAATTATATTATAAAAAAAAATTGACGTTTGAAATGTCACTTATTTGGCATCGGTGGATTCAGAAAATTATGCAGAATTCAAAAATGTAATAATATATAGGGTCTTCCATTTAAAAATCGAAAGTTAGTGTCACTTCCGGCGAAACCGGAAGTGAAAAATAAATCAATTGTATGTCAAAAAGTGCCGCTTACTATGCAAGCAGTATATCCTAAGTTTCAATTAATTACAACTAAAGGAGAAAAGGGGGGTATACCATGATCCTGGTACACCCAGTATATGTATTTATTAGTTACTTGGACAATGAGAATATTCTGACTACTCGAGACCACACGTTGGAGTTGCCCTTTTATCTTCATACGAAGTTTTAAAACTGTTAAACACATAATCATTATTATTATGTTTATTGTACGTTTGCTCGGGGTGCAAAATCAAAATTCTTGTAATTTCGCCGTCAAATCGGTTCGATTTTATTGTTGAAAAAACCGTGCAAATAATGGTGAGAGTGTAGTTGATGTAGTTGCCGCGAATGTGATCACGCATGGCGTGCAGTTCGTGACCATTCGATCCAGATAGCGGTGATCTGTGCACCAGAAGAGTTGGCGGGGGTGGAAATGGAAACTATCGTTCTGACTCGTTATCAGCCATCATCGTGACTATGAGCCGCATCGAACTAACATACCGGCTGAACTAAAGCTATCACTAACCCTATCGGGACACCACGAACAAAGAACGCCAGGAGACAATACGAAGGACGTTTAATGAGAATTCTTCCAGCCAAAAAGAAATATGAGAAAATTAAACGTCCCGCTTTTTGCGGCTGGGTACCGCCGGCAATAGCTGTTAACTTGAATTTATTCAGTCGTATATAATAGTCCGAGAGACTACAACACTAGAACCTGCTTCACGTAATACCTTCATACAGTATTTAAATTTTGGTAGAAAATAATCTCGTAAACTTGAAACGTGTAGGGTTCTTTTGGGATTCATTAGGCAAGTTGGATTTATTTACTTTTGTATAACAATAGTGAAGTAAAAAACGGACATTGACATGCATAGTTTTGTAACAGCAACATTATGATTCCATACCTTCTGTGGTATCACCAGGAGTATATTATCTGGGCTTTGAACTTTCAAAGCCTATTGCGTTTTTCTATAAACAATTTAGTTTTTGAACAGTCTTTCCTTTAGAGGTGCACTGTTTCAGTTTTTATTATTTTCTTTCTTGTAAATATGAACTGATATGAAAAAAATGTCGATTTTTTCTGGCCTATAAAATTTGCGAGCGGTTGATACAAAACCTTTTATTGTTACAAATTTGACCATATATTGCAACAACAGACATACAGTACAAATAAATACTTCTAATCCCGCTAAAATTCAATGTATTTGTTTCATCCAAAATATAACAAGACTACTAACAACCTCAATAAAAATAGAAGATCATAACCTTGAACAATTGGAGGAGATTAATTATTTTGGCATAATAATGAACTGGCAACTCCTGTTCAGAAATCATTTCAGTAATATTTCCGCCAAATACTGGAGACGAACACTCTAATCTACAGATATTTTCACCTTGAGGACGCCTCTTCCCTCCCTTAGTTATATCGACACTTCAAAATAAGCTCAAAGTCATCCAATATAAAATCGAAGGTCAGAAGTCGGAAGGCCACGGAAGTATCTGCTACTGGGCCTAACTAGTCCCCCCCCTCCCCCTCCGTTTTCGAGAATGCTGAAACCAATTTCTCGGCTACCCCACCCCAAATATATTCAACATTTTCAGAGAGGGGGTTTGACGGAGGGAAGATGAAATGCCCCTTCAACAAACCCACGTTTAAAAAATTGTAAAAGTTTTTTACAAAGAAAATCCACCCTGTGCAGGGGTTGTAACCACCACTGGTTGTAACCCTGGTCACCTTAATCTTCCCTCAACAAACCTCCTTAAAAATTGTATATACTTTTTCAAAAAAAGAGAAATTTCCACGCCCTGTTGGGGTAGGGGTGATTGGGCTCATCCCCGTTTAGAATTACCACCTTAAGTTATGAGGAAGGCCAATTCACCAAAATACAGGGTTGGATTGATGTCTGCGCCGGGAACGAGACTTTAAGGGTGGTTTTGGGACGATTTCGGGGGATGGACGAGGTCAAAAACATTTTTGGACCCCGGAATCGGTTTCAGCACTCTCGATATTGGGAGAGGGACTAGATTGGCCCAGTAGCAAATACTTGTAATTTTCTTAAGTCCTACAAGTTATATCGGGTACACCAAAACTTAACATATTTATCATCAAGAAAGTGTTTCTGATCGTAAGAAATAATAATGAAAAATTAAGGGCCATCTACCAAAAAATAATTACCACTACAGACATAAAAGAGCCAACAGTATTACAAGCAGAGACACGTAACAATCAAATCACAATATTTTCAAAAAATAATAAACGCAATAGGGGTACAACCTCGGCTTCCTAAAGTTAACTCCCCACATTCTAAGCTTGGTGAGTGAACAACTTTGATATATTTCTAATGATAATTCCTCACTACACACGATAATATTTGTTCTTGGTTTATGAGAAAAATGTTTTTAAAAGATTGTAACCTATAGGATAATTTTGGTGTAGTTTTTAGCGATAAAAAGGAATAATGAATCCCATTTTCTCGCAAATTTCGTCATAAACAAGATAGATACACATCACGAAAATTGTCTCCTATAATAATTATAACAAAAAGACCGCAAAAGACTATGACATTGTAAATATGTCAACATTTTATATCAATATATCAATAACATGGGCAAAGAAAGGTCTGAAAACTCGTTATTGATTGATTGATTGATTGATTTGCCAGCGTAAGGTGGGCATTGCTGCCAATTCCGGTGCAGGGAGATTTGTTCCACCACGCAGCCCGATCGCCCACCGATCATCCCACCGTGTGCCAGAACAAACCCCCAGTGCTTTTATATACCGCCGGACCAGCTGCATACGCTGGATTGGACATTGGACATGCTTGTTGTCAGCAGCGAGAGCCGCATGACGCATGGGGTAGGAGTATAGGATGGAGCGTGTAGGTGTTTGTGAGATGTTTCTTCTTGTTTTCCTTCTGTCTTCATCGGATGGAAAGTGTAGTCGTTTGTGAGATGCTTCTTTTAGGTTTTCGTGCTTCTTTTTACTTTCAGGTTTTTGTGATATGCTTCTTCTTAGTTTCTGTCTGTGATCATCTTCTCTCCTATTCTACTTCTGAGTTTTCTGTTTCTTCTGTTTCTGAGTCTGGCAGTGTGTATATCCTTGATATTTCTTTATTGTATTCCATTTTTTGTTGTGCCAGCTTTTCCCACTGTGTATAATCCTTTCCTAGCTTATTCATAATCCTCTCGATTGTTGTTATCCATGTGTAGCATGGCCTCCCTATTTTCAGTTTGTTGCTGTTCATTCGCAGCGCTTTCTTTAGTAGGTGTGTCGAGTCCCGTCTTTGGACGTGTCCCCAGTATTTCATTGCGTATGATTCTATTCTTTTGATTATTGTTCTTCCCTCTAGTAATGTTGACGTTTTCTGTCGTTTTTGTGGTTTTACTGTTTTTGCTAGCAGTTGGATAATGTCCCTTTCAGCTCTTCTCAGGCTTCTTCTGTTGGCCTTTGTCGTTGCTGCGTTTTTGACTCCATATATCATCGTAGGCATTATGATGGTCGTGTATATCTTTTTGGTTAGGCACCATGGTGGTTTGTTGTCCTCAATGAAGGGTAGTAGAGCTCTTGTGACTCTGTAGGCTGTTTTGATTCTTTCCCTTACTGTTTCCCTCCTTTTTAGTTGATTCGTTAGGTATGTTCCTAGGTATTTCATTCTATTCGTTATGAAAAGCACTCTTTTGAGTCCACAGATTTCTTTCAGATTTTTAGTTACATTTTAAATGACCGACAAAGTTGTGATGTTACTGTCAAAAAATGATGAAAAACAAGCGCTTCGGAAAACTATTTTTAAGACTTTGACGACCGCTCTAACTTAACTGTACCATTTTTTTTCTTTTATCACTATTGTTCTAGATAATTTTATGCTCTATTTAAAAGGAACATACAGCCTTTTTTCCTATTTCGTTTAGTTGCTATCCTTGTTAACATAATAACTATTGATCCTGGAAAAACGGGGGTACATATCTTACGATAAGTACAGTATTTGAATTTTTTATGACGGTGATTTGTGAAGACCAATGTCAAACACACATATTTTATACGCTTGTCCTATATGGCCCATAATGCTCTTATTTACTTCAGTCTTAAATATCTCCTATCTGGGTATGTTTTTAATATTTCTCCTCTACTGTTATCTGGTTTTCTTGATAGGGCCCTTCCCAGCAACTCCACCGTAGATGGATATTTACTCGTGGAGCGGTTAATTAATAAAAAAAGTAAGGAAAAAAAGGGGAAAAAATAAAAAAGTAAAACAAAAAATAAAAGCTGCCAGACTCAGAGACACAAGAGGCAGAAAACTTAGAAGAAAAATAAGGAAATGACGATAGATGGAAACTTAAAAGAAGCATGGAAACTGAAAAGAAGCATTTCCCAAACACCTACACTTCCTATCCTATAGTTCCACCTCATGCGTCATGCGGCTCTCGGTGCTGACAACAAGTATGTCCAAAGTCCAACCTGGCGTATGCAGCTGGTCCGGCGGTATACAAAACATCCGAGATTTGGTTCCAGGACGCGGTTTGGCCGTCGCGTCCGTTGGGCGTGTTCGACGGACGACCAAGCTGCGTGTTGGAACGAACCTCCATGGATGCCCGGGATTGGCAGCAATGTCTACCATACGCTGGCAAATTATTCAATCAATCAATCAGTCTTCTATTATCTGGTTTTTTATATAATATTATATCTGAATCATTTTCTTACTTCACTCTATTTTGTTTCTCCTTCTCTATAAATAATTCCGTTTTCTGATAATTTATTCAAATCCATTTTGAATAATCTTTATATTTATATCATCAAGGGAGTGTAGAGTTTACTTAATTGCGCAACTCGTCGCATAAAGTTTGCTGGAATCCCAGTTAACACAAATGTTAACGTGTTACAAAACGTAAAAGATTGTTATGCGTTGACAGCTACTAATGTTGTTAATCGACCACCACAGAGTCTGAACAGCATCGTATATTTGTATTAGGTACGACACTGTCATATGGAGGGAGAATTCTCACCAGTCCACCACATGACATAAATATGTGATACAAATGTTTCGTGCCAAGAATTCCTAAATTAAGTTTAATAATTTATTAATTTGAGAACTTGTAAAAAACAAAATTAAAATGCAGACTATCAGCGATGTTAATCTTCCAGTGAAAAATGTCTCAACGGTCACTTTCAAAACAACATTTTTACTTCAAAGTCAATGAGGTTAATTTTGGGGCAATTTTTAAAATCAACTTCGGCAGCGGGATAGAAAAACTAGTTTTGAAAAGAAGCTGCAATATATTTACTGTCAACGGTTACATAAAAATTAATATTTTCCGAGATTTTAATTTGTCTTTGTTGGAGTCGCTTTTTATGGTACCGCTTCTAAGAAAATAAATGTTTGTGGTTGTTTTATTACTTACATGAATTTATTATTCTCTGTTTTATTTATGCTGGTACCTACAAATATTTTAAATTTGAAACCAAGAATTTGTAAATATAAGATATTTTCAGCTCTTACTTGGGTTTGGTATTATTTTTAACCGACTGTAAACTTGTTTAAGCGATGTCTGTGGAATCTTTTGCAAGTTGTAGTAGTATGGTTCGGCGCTGGTTCCATTTTATTTTATCGAGCTATTTCCAATACAAGCTGAGCAAAATTTGAAAGTAAGTTTTCAGTCGTAAATTTGGTGAATGCGCTGGAGTTAATAAAAAATATTTATAATAATAATATTTTTTTATAAACTACAGGGTATTAATTCTGGGCAGTAGTTAGGTAGCTGGTATCAAATTTAATATCAAATAGTAAAAATATAAGCGAGCATTATAGCTGCCATTATTTCAAAATTTTAGCAGGTTTACATGTGAATGTAGATGAACCTAGTATCGTTTGGTCTGAAGGACACGACAAGGACTTTATATAATTTAGGCCGGAGCCGTGTCGCCGCTACGATGCTGATCAACTCTACTAACAAGGGGGATTCAAGACATCCCTCAGACTCCCCAAGACGAAAATAGACAAAATTATACTTACTGTGATTACTACAGTCTGCTCTCTCTGTCGAAATCTTTTATTGGGTAGTGCACTTTTAATGAATATATCTTATAACTAGCACTTTCTCAGAAACACTTCTTAATAATTAAGTTCATCGATGGATTCTATGAGTACTCGGACAAGTACACAGACAGATCAGATGTGGCACAAGCGGAAAGTAATTGTCTGACTCACGCCACAGAATCGCACGTCGGTCACAAACCTTATAATTAGTGGATCAATAAGAAATCGAATTTAAAGTATCCCCAGGCTAGACATTTTTTTTTCTGTGAGGCTGTGTTATTTAAGTTTAAAAAAATCTATTTCTTGTGTTTGTAATTGAATAAGAAATGGCTAAAACCAATATTATTTGCAGAAAAACTGCGGAGAGTATCCTATAGAATGTGCGCAGTAAATCGGCGAAGAGTATAATGGTTTACTCTTTGTTATATTGTTAGTCTTATTCTCATAGTATACTAATACAGTCAATCAATGACATCATTGTGAAAATATAATAATATAGGTACTATTACCTGGAACAAAATTTCGACTGACTTCTCCCTATGAGCCATCTCTATGGATTTAAAAAAATATATAATAGTATCTCCAGCCCTACTTAAAAGATATTTTTTTGTGCGATAAAACACATAATAAACAAGACGTTACTTGCATTTCAAAGTTAAAAAATTGAATATAAATATTCCCTTCTACTCTCAAATAATTTTAGTCTACCTAAATGTGTACCAGTTTTTCATTCTTATCTGAAATTTTCAGGTAATACTTAAACTATTCGAAATAGCATTACCATTTCAAAATAATCTAAAAATTATTGTTTATGCAACATTTAAATATGTATTTTATTGGATATAACAGGGAATATTTACCTCCTTGCAGCTCTATACCTTCATTCAGGATATAAGATAATTAAATTTTCTTTTTTTCTTTAAAAATTATTGGAATATGTGATTTTGGGTGTTAGACGGAGCTACGGAATTGCAAAAAAATCAATCTTTTCTGATACTCATCTAATGAAATAAAAGCCTCTTGGTATTTTTTTTAAAGAAAATGGTGTATTATTATACTCTTCGCAAATATAAAACGAAGAGTATATTGCATTCGATCGGCACGTTTCTAAAACCGGTAATATTGCTCGTAGGGAAAAAATTTTCATATCACTGTGTTGGTGATCGAATTCTGAACGACTTTCAAAATGTCCGTCCGTCCGTCCGTCCGTCCGTCCGTCCGTCCGTCTGTTCGTATGTCTGTCCGTCTGTTCGTATGTCTGTCCGTCTGTCTGTCTGTCCGTATGTTCTTCCGCCCGTCACGTTTTTTGTAAGCACGGTAACTTATGAACGGAAAGTTGGATTGTGTTGAAATTTGGACAGTAAGTTAGTTAGCCAGGACAAGAACCCTATTGTTTTTGAGCAACATCGATCCATAAATAAAAAAGTTATAAATTTTTTTAAATAAAAAAAAAATACATAATTTTTTAAAATGTTTTGTAATTAACTTAAAAGTGACTAAAATCAATATTATTTACAAAAAAAGTGCGAAGAGTATCCTATAGAATGTGCACCAATTACATAAAAAGTGCAGTAAATCGTCGAAGAGTATAACGGTTAGCTTGTTATGTTTTTATGATTAACTTTATTAGCATATACCCGTGATAACAATTGGAGGAAATTTTAAATAATAACAATTGAAACATAGCTTGCTTATTATGTCCGTTTTCAGAAACGATTAACTCGTAATAATTCTTATGAATAAAAAAATTCTAATTTAATTTCTGTATAACATGAAACAAAACTTTAAAATATTAATATGTGGACACAAAACCTTTAGTAATTAGTGATGCCCCATCTGTAAGAAACATTGGAACGCTGTATCTTTTCAGAGGTTCAATTTTGTATAAAGTTAAATTGTTATACTGAAATATCTCACCACGTCTAGATCATGTCAAAACATGATCTACAAGTGGTTGCACTATGTTCACTTACATAGGTGACACCCAGTATAGAAGAAAATAAGTCATTCGTTAAATTGCTTATATAAAATCTGTCGTAGAAAGCAGTAAAATCCATCCATATTACGATAACACCATTCCTTTATGTAAAATATTAAAGAATTTGTACAATTAATAATGCTATAATATTAATTTAGTTTCATCCATTGCCTCGATTTCAACACCAAATATTTGTACCCAGCTGTGCAAAACTGGAAATAGCATGTCTTTCAACTTGTTAGCCGTTGCAGTGAAGCCCAAATCATCTAAATAACAACCATTATCCGTGTACATAACTTAGATTGTCATCAAGATATTTTGCTATCAGTAATTAATTTACAAATGGTTTTTTCTTTTTTACCGTGTGTTAAATAAATTTAATTTGCCTGGGATACCACTGCACTGCTGTTTTAATATGATACCCACATGACCTTCGATGTTGGTGGAAGCAACTAACCACAGGTATATGGAAAAAAATTAAAAAGTACCTACAGATATAAAGCAGCTTGTTTCAGTTTAAATTGCAGGTAATATAGGTAAAGATTAATATTAAACACATGTATTTAAAGACACTACCCATTTGTTTTTAAGTATCCAACATTTCTCTTAAAATAATATAAAACAAGTCAGTATCATTCGATAGATCGAACAATTCTTCATCTAAAAAAATTCCTGGAGTTCAATAGGTAATGTACCCATAGAAATTAATAGTCACAGTAAATTAGAAATTCAAATTGCAAATAGGAGAAATAATTTATAAAGTTTTAAAAATTTGGACGCAGACTCTTAATAGACATCTAAATACAGATCAAAAGAGTTCCCACCTCTCAGGAGGGTGCTTCATCCCCTTTTTGCTTCAGAAACCACCCTCTTACGTGACCTGCCGCCCGTTTTATGATTTTTCTCAAAAACTGTTACTCTGACGAGGAAAATGAATTCGACCTAAAATATTTGTTATGAAATTATACATCATTAATGTCCTATATATTTTTTTCCTTTACCCAGCTCTAATCTCACAAATGACATTTGAAGTTGGTTAATGCTTGTAAAGATAAGACAAATGCCTTAAAATTACGATGGTCTTAGAGAAAAACTAATGTCGGTGCTTAAAACTAAACAGCTGAGTTTGGAACAAAAGTAACATAACAAAATAAAGCTTTGCCTAATAGCTCTGCGATAAATTATTAATATAATCCTTTTCGTTAAAAAATGGTACGGCTAGAGAGTAATCGTAGTATTTGACGGTTATTCTGAAAGTAAGGAGAGTACAAAAGGCATTGAAGGACAACAAAGACTTTTAAAACGTATATCTGCTGATATAATTTTCAACGAAAAGACGCCTGTTCCTAAGTCACAGAAAAATTTGCTGAGCAATTTGGCGAATAAAGAAAGTTTGATTAACCAACCGATGGAAAAATTGGAATATGCTGGTATCCACTCTTTCTGCAACAGATGATGCTGATGTTCTAATTGTCCAAACTGCTATCGGTGGATGTTGACCTTCTCATTCTCATAATTGTTCTTTGTCCTCTTGATAAAGATATTAGATTTTTAAAAGATATTCAAGGGAACATCAAGGAAAGGGCATATAGTTATCTCGATTTGCAGAATTCGGAAGTCCTTCATAACTGTAAAAGAAATATATTATTTGCTCACGCATTCAGTGGATGCGATACATCAGCATTTTTTGGCAAAGGAAAAGCACAAACTGTAAACTTGGTAGATACTAGAAGGGACTTGGACGATGCTTTGTATATATTTAACAATCCACCATCGATGAAACAAGACATTATACGAGCTGGAGAAAAAATCACACTAGCTTTATACAAGGCACCTCCAACTGTTACATCGTTAAGTCAGTTTAGATTCATTTCATTTAACAAATTGTTGGTCAATCTAATCAAGCAGTGATATTGTCAAGACTGTCACCTACATGTGCTGCTTTAGAACAACATTCGTATCGCGTTTTTCAACAAATTCATTCGTGGCGTGGAGAAAATTTGAAGCCTAAAGAATGGGGTTGGAAATCAATCAGCCAAATTTTGGTGCCAGTTCCTACAACTGAGATACCAGCTCATACTTTTATGTGTTCAACAATGTGCTCCAATTGTCATGATCAAGGATGTCTTAATTCAGTGGTAGTGGAAGAATTACCTGAAGATAATCCAATTATTGTATAAACAGTAGTTAGTTTTTAGTGGATTAGGCCTTAAGGCGAAACCACTTAAAAAAAAAGCGCCGGGAGCTCTATCTCAGCGGTGGTGTGGAAACGGGCTCCAATATAAGAGACATAGTAATAACAAAATTTTCTGAAGTCATGTTTTTTTATCCTTTTAGCCAGGTTTGTGTAGGAAAACCTGTTTTGCATGTAACATTTTTCTATGGCCAATGTAATCCAGATATTTGTCACTGCTCGTTTTTGCCTAACTTTAGCAACATATTCTAATTTTTCAAACCATATTTGTGAGAGTTGAGTTAAAGATAGAAAAAAGTTTATGCAACATAAATGATGTAGAATTTTATACCGAATATTTTAGGCATTTTCCTCGTCAGAGTAATAGTTTTTGAGAAACATGAAAAAAACTAGCACCAGGTCACGTAAGAGAGTGGTCTCTGAAGCAAAAGGGAATAAAGTACCCTCCGGATAGGTGGGAACTTTGTTGATCTGTATTTGCACGTCTGTAAGGCGTTTGCAACCAAATTTTCAAAACTTTATAAATTATTTCACCTAAAAAACCTAGTTTACTGCAACTATAAGCAACATACTTCAGTATAAAGCTTGGGTAATATGGGTAATAACTTCAGAGATTAATTGTAAAAATAGGTATTTAAGAAACATTAGCAATTTTTTTTACATAACAACCATTATCGTTCGATAAAATGAGTCAGCTTTCATTTAAGAAATCTCCAGGTACACGTTCACTAATGTACTAAAACTCGATTTATTTTAATATTATGGTAATGAAAATTTTTTTCGCACTTGGTTAATAATTTCAGATTATATAGTTTAAAAGTAATTAATTTCAGTTCTGCTGTTAGTCTCAAGTATATCAATATCCGTATTCCAAAATTAGTATATTAGGCTTTATTAACTTTTTTGCATCTTTGATATTACTTGATTTTAAAATATATGTTTTTCGGATATACTGCAAAAACATAGATTAGTTTTTTTTTATTGAACTAAATTGAATATAGTTTGAGATCGTTATAAAGATGTTAACATCCGGTTCAAGCTAATTTTTTAGTTTATTTCGGTTTGATATCAATTTCTCACCTTAATAGGAATCATGTTTGTTACAAATTGTTTCCAGATATAGTTAATGAAATGCGTGCAAATTCGATGTCGAAAAGTTACCGTCTGATAGTCTGGTAATCGAAGGGAGCATATAACTATACAATTTTTTTCTCTCTTAAATTTTTTTGATATAATGGGTGAATATGGAGGGGTGTGACTTTTTTTAACGAATGGTTACCGATATCTGTCCGCATAGGTAGTGAGTATATGTACTTGACATAGCCCAATACACTGGCAGACGAAAATTTTGGTCGGTGCGCGGTAGAGAGAATCTTAAAGAAATAAATTTTCTTCTTTCTCATGAAAGGTGTATTTTATGAAATTTTTTCAAGAGGTAAAAAAGTTTGTAAATGAATCATAACGTATAGTCGTCTTTTTAATTGATGAAAAAAAGCAGCAGACAGAAATATATTTAATAAATTATAAGAAGGGTAGTTAATATCACCCCTTTGTATACACGTTAGAAGGATGAATAATTTCGTTAGATGCATTTTCATTACGAACCAAGATATGCCAAATTTTGTGTTTTTTCGATTACGTCATTTTCAAACAGAAATTAAGAACAGTTTTTTGCACGCCTCTTTAAGGGGGTGTACCTGGACAAGAAATATATATTTTGAAAACATTTATATGAAGAAACCACCTTCATTTTCGATAAGGAATTGGCAGTTCAATTTTTTGCACGTTATTATGGGACACCCTATATATAAAACTAAAATTAAAAAAGTCCAAATTGCCTGTTTACGACTAATCTATGGCATTCGTAGGCGTGAGAGAATTTTTTTTAAACTTTGCGAAATAGGGTGGTTAAACATGGAGCGTCCTAGGTTGCTACACACAGCTTGTTTATATCACAAAATAGTTATTCATGAATGTCCCCCATATTTATATCGAAGAATACAATTTTGAATTGATGGTTCATTCCCTAAATTTAAGATATAGAGGCTTACTAACTCCTCCTGTCTATCGTACAGAATTTTTTGAACGGTCATTCACATATCAAATTTGCTACGTCTATAATTCTCTTCCTGATTATTTAAAACTTTCAAAAGTAACTTCCTTTAAGTATAAATATAAGCAACTACTCTTTAGTTCACAATGCGAGGAAAATTAATGCATATGTGTATATGTATATTTACATTACACATTTATAAATTGCAATTGTTCTGAACAGAAAAAATATTAGTAATGTAGGTTAATTTAGTCGTAAGTACAGTTGTGGCAATGTGCAGTACCCTTATTATAATTAATATTAAATTATGCATTTGTTCTGTTTCAAAAATTGTGGTTGTAAATAAAGACGTTTATTATTATTATTAATATTAATCCCCATTCCAGGAATTACAGATTTTGTGACGCTGTGAAACGGGATTGTCCTCGATATAGAAGTTTCACTTAAAAAATATTATACATTTTTGTTCTAGTGGCAACCGCGTTCAGTATGCTACAGCCTTTTTTATAGCCACTTAAATTTGATAAAAATGGTGGAACGAAGAAAATGTTATGCTTATTGTCAAAACAAATTATTTAAGGCGTTTAAAAAAGTTAATGCAGTTTCTTTTGGTATAGTATTACAGTTAAACGATCATGGAGGGTTTTCCTCTCTATAGTTTTTTTTGCTACACGCGTTTGAAAATAAATGTTCTTGGAAAATTAGGTTGATTTTGCAGAATTCTCAATTATTTGCAAATATCTTGAGAAATTTGCATTTTAGGAATACAGGAACCTGAATATAGGCTCACAAAATCATCCTGATTTTGTTTCTTTTTATCTCATTGAGTCTAAATGAAATTATGGCTATTTGATTTTATTAACCGTCAGTATATGTACACTTTTCAACTTTTCAACAGGATGTAAATAAACTCGATCTTGTTAATTTTCTTTATTTGACTCTAGTCAAACTGACAGGGGCGGTCAAGTAAGTTCGATTTACATAAAAATGCAGAGGTCTGTAAAAACACCTGATGAACTTAGTATTCAATGTTGTTATTTTTTTTGCTTGGAGTTGGAGTTTGTGGGAGGACAGTCACATTTAAGTGACCGTAGCACCTAGGCCCCATTGGGCCCGTTGTACATCCTCCCGAGGGATACAAGATTCCACCTAGGCCTCCAACCATCATAATCTTCTGAAGAAGGTGGTGATGCTGCCTAGGGGAATAGCCCTCAAGTCGGCCAAAGTAGGCCAACGTTCTCCCAAAATGGATTCTCTGCTAGAGGAGACTGCCGGGCACTCACAGAGTACGTGTTGGACAGTCTCGTCTTCTTGTTCACAACCTCTGCATAGGGGTGTGTCGTTTAACTTCATGTTATAAAGGTACTTTCTCAACTGGCAATGACTAGTAAGAATTCCTGTCGCGAAGCGCAGGTTCTTCCTGGACATTCCCAGGTAGATCATCGTTGTATCCTTGTCGGGGTATCTAAGCAGATCCCTGGCCAACTGACAACTATGAGTTTCATCCCACAGTTTTTTAAATTTTCTGTGGGTGTTTTCTTTAATCATTAGCATTATTGCTAAGGTTGGCAGCATGTTAGAAGGCCCAGGTCCAAGTATACTTAGACTGGCTACCTTCTTAGCCAGACTGTCAGCTTTCCTGTTGCCTCTGCACTGTGCATGTCTTTGCATCAAAGTAGGTTAATTTAGTCTGGACTCTGGAAAATCGTGCTTTTTTAATACCAATATCGCATGGTTTTCTTCTTAAATTCGGCCATTTTGAATTCGCTGTCTTGTTATTACTATTTGTTATTAAAAACTCATATGCCACAACATTTGAATTTTGGTAGAAAAATATTTACTAATATTTACAGAATTTTGAACGATTTTGGATTTAAATTTATTTATTAATTTATTAAACCAGATACGTAATTACCGATCTCTGAAACCTCTCGATCACTGCCATCAGATCAAGACAACTGAAATTTTTTGAGTGATGACATTTTCAAAACAAGCTAACCATTATAGTCTTCGCCGATTTACTACATTTGTTATACAATTGTTGGATATTCTATAGGATACTCTTCGCAGTTTTTTTTTGTAAATGATATTAGTTTCAAACATTTTTTGTTTAATTACAAAACAAAAAAGATTTTTTCTCGTTTAAAAAATTAATAACTTTTATTTATTGATCGATTTTGTTAAAAAACAATAGGGTTCTTCCTCCAGCTAACATTAACTTACTGTCCAAATTTTAATAAAATCGGACTTTTAGTTCTTTAGTAATCGTGCTTACAAGAAACGTGACGGATGGACAGACGGACGGACAGACAGACGGACATTTTGAAAGTTGTTCAGAATTCGATCGCCAACATAGTGATATGACATTTTTTTCTTTACAAGCAATATTACCGGTTTTAGAAATGTTCCGATCAAACGCAATATACTCTTTGTTTTGTATTTGCGAAGGGTATAATAACTGCTCAGAAAGAAATGATTTGTTTGGAGTTTAACCAGCGAAAAAAGTGGTAGAAAAATCCATTTATGATTATAGAACGTCACTGATACATTTTTTACGCAAACCTATTCAGGTTCGATAGACTCCTTAATAGCTTACTTTCTTCTCCTTGGTATAATCCGGTATTCCTCATATTTGATCATCGGGAATTCGTCGTAGAAAGTTTCTCATTAACGCAACTCATTATATGGAGTACTTTAGATTATAGTAAATGCGTTTTTGTTGCTCTATGCATAGAAGAACAAATCATTCAGTTGATTTTCCACGAGTTTTACGCGTAATTTTAAATATAACAGAACAGACACTATAACTTTCATTGTCTATAATGTTTTAACGCACCTGTATTGTACATAATATAATTATTTTTCATCATATACATTTTACACACACTATTTCAACAAATAAAATATCGGTTTCAAATTTTTTCCTGCGTAGGTACTTTTTTTGTATCTATCGAGTGACCCATTGTTGACAGATGTTTCCATATTTACAGGAAATTAAGAATAAGAATGCACACAAACAAACCTCAATAGCTAATATAAATATGCTCTTGCAGAAAATTATTCATCCATGGTTAGTAACATTCTAACTCTATTTAAGCATTAAGCATAGTGCACTAGATACAACTAATATAAGTATTTATTAACGAATTTGGAGTCGATTACGGCACAATCCTATATGAAAATAAGGCACCTATGTAATTGTTATGTATACAATTGTATTCGATATCATGTGATGGCGCGCAGCATCTCAGCCGTGTTGAATGTTTACATGCACGGAAAGGTAGTTGGAACGAAGTTGACTTACCTGTACAGGTATACCAGACTCTCAAACCGAGATAAACTCGGATAGTTTTGAGTAAAGCGAAGACCAATCTGCGCTACTACGTTGCGCTACATCTGTGATTTTCTTTGCGACATCTTCAACGGCACGCAATATTTTTTTCGTTAAAAACGTCAAGTGATAATTAGGATGCAAAAAATTAAGTCGTGTCCAACCAGTTTGTGTGCTTTCGCAATGTGTTAGTGATATTCAAGTGACATTTATAAACATTTAAAGGAGCTTTCGCTAAAGGAGCTACAGGTATGTTAAAAGTCAAATTCGTAGTGTCAATAGTAATGCTCTCTCTTGATGGCATTTAATCTAAATTCGTTCTGTCCTTTTATGTGTCGACATTTAGGTAAATACCATATAACTCGTTAATTTTATTCCTTTAAGTGACAAAGCTAGCTTGATATTTAAAGCTAGGTGATTTTTCAATAAAAGTCTTCTTAGATACAATGCAGTTCTAAGTAGGTCGCTATAGTTAAGTGGGCGTAGAATACTTAAATATATCTAATGTTTATATAGTTACGTTCAAGTCCTATTGGATAGTCACCAGTTTCCAATATGATAATTTTTTAAAATCGAGGTAGGTGTAACAAATTTTTATTCTGCATCCTACACAGAAAAAACAAATTACTGTACATTGAGCAACCAGTATAGTAAAAGAGCTGTTGAATGAATGAAAGTCTAATTAAAACAAACCTTACGTTTTCTTGAGGGTTATGTAAGTTTTAAAAATAATTGATGTGTTCAAATTGACTGATTCTTTATGTGGGATGTAAAAAGGCCAGTTAACTTTGATGCAAGTAGTTGTCGCCATTCCAGGTTTCTTAAATTATAAATACTTTGTGTGAATAAGTAATCAGTTTCCTCAACAAAAAAATTTTGCATTACTGCACCTGTGTAAATAATGGTTATAACAGTTTTCGAGAAATTTTGAGAACCTATCGTTCATTACAGAAATCCAGTCTCGTGATAAGGGATTTACTTTAACAATAAATAACGCGTTGTTTTCAAAACTTTATTGTCTTGTCATTATTGATAAATATTGATATAACCTTGATCTAGAATATTCATCCCATCTAATTATCTCGAGCTGATATATAGAAAAATAGAAACACCTAATATTTTACCTCATTCAATATTCCTTGCATGTACATTGATTTTGCGCTAGCTCTTGTAGACATAATACTAAAATAGCGTGATTAGAATTAAGAAGGTATAGACGTAAGGCGTAGCACGTGAGGCCGAACGCAGCGCCATCGCTTGGACGAAGCACCACAACACTGGAGTTGTCAATGGATTGTCCTTACATGGCATTAACATGGGGATGTATCTATGGGTGTTTAATGAATGACTGGTCATACGCTAGTGAGGAGTACGATTTCAAAATGGACTTTATTATTTACTAGTGCCCGTCGTTTCTAATATACAGCGTGTTTTCTATTTTTTGGCAAAATTTCGATCGGCCATATCTTTTGAGTCGCTTCACCAAATCGAACCAAATTTAGTAGGCTCGTTTCATTAATAGAGGTCTTCACAAGTCAGTACCGCAAACGAAAAAAATATCAGGTACGGGCTCAATTCTTTTCTTTTGGCATTTGTCTAAAATTATCATCTTTTATATGGATTTTGGGAATTTTCAATAATGAATTTGAAAATACTCTAATAAGGTATTTAAACCATGGTTTATTTAGTGTGTTGACTACAACTTTTTTTTTTTTTTTTGTAATATGTTTATTTACAATCTACATCTATACAGAGTATTAAGTAAATGTGTTGAAGAGAGTTTCGCTTGCTAGGAGAACATCCATTGATATTTCTCCTTATCGACTAAGTTTTCATTGTTGAAGTAAATCTAGAGGCCAGGTTTTTTGCAGTCTTCTCGCATTGGGACCATTAGCGTACAGTTGTTCAACTAGCTGGTTTTCGTGGTTTGTTATTCGTTGGCTGTAAGTAGTGGCGAATCGCTGGATTTCATCCGTGATGTATGGAATATTTAGATCATTATGGAGTGTCTGGTTACTGACGTACCAGAGGGCGTCAACTATCGTTCGAAGTATTTTAGACTGAAATCTTTGTATTATTTTTGTCCTAGTGGGTTTTGCACAACCCCATAGCTGAATTCCATAAGACCATATAGGTTTTAGCATTGTTTTATACAGAAGAACTTTGTTGGATAAAGACAGTTTTGATTTGCGGCCCATGAGCCAGTACATTTGACGGAATTTGGCATCTAGTTGTCTGCGTTTTGCTTGTATGTGAGGATTCCAGGTGAGTCGTTGGTCGAGGTGTAGTCCGAGGTATTTAGTTTCTGTTTTAACTGGTATAGGTACGTTGTTCATTGTTACCGGTGGGCAAGTGCTCCGTCGAGTAGTAAATGTGATTTGAACAGATTTTGTTTGGTTGACCTGTGTTCTCCATTTTCTGTACCATATATCCAGTGAGTTTAGGTGGTCTTGCAGGTTTTCGGATGCTATTCTTGGGTTTTGATTTATTGATAGTATAGCAACATCATCTGCGAAGGTTGCTATTGTTGTATTTGCTGCTTCAGGTATGTCGGAGGTATAGATTAGAAAGAGCAGGGGTCCAAGGACGCTCCCCTGGGGTACACCTGCTTGGGTTGGGTAGAAACTAGATTGGCATTCGTTGTGTTTTACTGAGAAATGTCTATCGTTTAGGTAGGATTTTAATAGAACATAATAGTTGCTAGATAGAATGTTTTTTAATTTAAAGAGTAATCCAGAGTGCCACACTTTGTCGAATGCCTGGGAAATGTCGAGGAACACCGCGCTGCAGTATTTCTTTTCTTCGAGGCTCATTGCAATCTTATTGATAATCCTATGGACTTGTTGGGTGGTGGAGTGATGTTCTCGGAAGCCAAACTGATGATTAGGTAGGAGAATAAGAAATTCGTGGTCCTCGTACATTCTTTTCAGGATTAATCTCTCTAGAACTTTACTTACTATAGGCAGTAGGCTAATAGGTCGATAAGATTGAAGTTCGTGCGGTGGTTTGCCTGGCTTATGGATCATGATAATTTCGGCGTATTTCCATATTGTGGGGAAGTAGGCAAGGCTTAATATTCGATTATATATAATTGTTAAGAGGATTATGGCCTTTCGAGGTAGTTGTTTCAGTATTTGCCCCGTAATCAAGTCATAACCTGGTGCCTTGTGGTTGTTTAGTTTGCCTATTTCTTTCCTGACTTCTGCTGGGGAGAAGGTTTTTATGGGGGGAGACATTTCACACGGGGTGTCGATGAATTCCTCAATTTCCTGGTCAATAACTCCTTGATTAGTTTTGAATACCTGTGTTAGATGTATGGCGAATATATCAGCTTTTTCTTTATCGGAGCGAGCCCATTCGTCGTTTGGTTTGCGAATTGGGGGTACTGGTGTTTGTGGTCGTTTTAATCTTTTCGTTGCCTTCCATAGTGTATGATCGTTAGAGGATAAATCTGTTATATATTGTTCGAAGGTGGTGTTTTGGGCATCTCTAAGCGCTGCTTTTAGTTCTCTGCCTAACCTATTATAAGCATGTTGGTCTATGGGGTTTCTGGACATTTGCCAGATCCGTCTAGCTCTACGTTTTTCGGCAATAAGTTGTCGGATATGTAGAGGAGTATCTACACAATTTCTTGATTTTGGGTTTCTTTGGGGAGTGGAATACCAGGCTGCTTCTTGTACTAATTATGGTTTATTTGACACACTTTTAATGCTTCGAGAATTAACAACCGAGTTTCATAATAAATCAACTTCAAAAATATTTAGAAGCCTTCTGGCTAGAAATGCATCAGAAATTATATTGAAACATATTCTTTATAGGATTTTGCAAACAGCAGAAAAAAATAACTATCTATAACTAAAAGAAAAACTATGTGTAAAAATATTAACGAAATCTTTGCATTCTTTGAATAACCTGAATTCTGGTTATGCTAGCAAATTAAAATCCTAAAATGAGTTTATCTAATTTCTTATTTGACAATTCTCATTCTAACACTAGCATCCACACAGTCCCCTACTGAATCTTCATGATCGTGGGGGGTTATGTAGATACCAGTTTAATCTACATGGCCGAATGTTTCAATACAATGGACTTATTCGGCTTTTTTTTTTCATTTCATAAATCGAAAGTGCAAGTATAAAATAATGGATCTGCAAAAAATCAGAATTTTATTCGCACGTTTAGTATCTTAAAAACTATTACAAATCTCCACATCGCGAAAATGGGGCGTGTGCAGGCGTTACGTCACTATACGCATAGACTCGGCGATATCAATAGACTTCATGCTCCTTAGTTGTTATAATTATAAGCATTTTCGAAGTATTGTTTGTTTTGTTTATTTTCTGACAGTAGGGGGTACAATTTGGTGAAATGTCAAAACATTACAATTTTCTCTCGCTCCTGTCGGGAAGAATTTTCGATTTTGACCCTGAAATTTACGATTAGGATTCATCGCCGACCTTCTCCTTTCCGTAGAGACATAGAACGAACTTCCCCTCGACGTATTTATTTAGTTACCAGCGTTTGAAAATGCCATGTTTTTCGGCTTTTCAGGTTAAATTTGGAAGGTCCCAGAAAGCCACTTTTCTTACGTCACTTGCGTATAATGACGTCACAAATGAGCGCTCGGTTTTTGCAACTATTACTAATTTCAACTTCTTATATCTCGAGAACAGACAAAGTTAATAATACGAAATTTTAAGTGCGTACTGAGAATATCGAGTACTATATGAAAAAGTATAAGAACCATATAAAAAGAATATCATGGAACAAGCCCATTATAAGCAAACAAATAATAATTAATTTTAAAACATCAGAAATTACACAGGATACTTTAATTTCACGATAATAAATTGGATTTACTGCCTGTTAGAATTTAATACATTATATATGGTTTGCCGAAATAGTAAAAAGATAAAAATATCAACAAACAGTAAAAAAAAAATATTAAGCCAAATACAAAAGAGTAGAAATTATATAGAATATAAATAACTCCCGAAATAACCCGACTATATTTAGTTGAACTAATAAAAAAGCAATTACACAAAATTAAGATAACTCACCTAAAATTTAATGAGCAAAAATAATACATAAAAAAACTAACTAGGTAAAATTTTTTTTCCAAATGTCTGCCTCCAATATCTACAGTATCCTAATAATGTAATTGAACCATGTAGTTAGTTTGTTAATTTTGCAATTAACAATTAAATTTCACACTAAGTTAATTAAAAAATCTTGTAAGCCTTGATAAACATTTGCCACAAACAACAGTTAGAGTACCTGTCATAATTTTAGTTACTATTTGAAGCAGCACAGAAAGTGCTTTTTAAAGTTGAACATATCTTACTGTAACGAAGAGTACGTTAATATTAGTTATGTTTACGGTTTTTGTGATGGGAATTCCAGGGGCCTGTTAGAAAATATTGTCGATGTTTTCCTAATCGAAAAATTCCCAGTAAATCAAAATTTTTCTTCAATTTATAACCATGCAAAACAACATGGAGAATTTTCTTCATTTTCATGGCATCTCACAAAAAATACACAATACAAATTTTCTATACGTTTGGTGTGGGCTATTAGAAAATAATTTAATAGGCCTCCATTTTTTGAGCGTACAGTGAATGGCGAAATGTATTTAAATTCTTTGCGAGATACATTACAATTATTACAAGACATAAATATTAGAGGACTTCATTACCAACACGATGAAGCAGGCCGCCAGTACCAGCAGCGGTGTGGCAACCTTTGGTCTGCAAGGTCCCCAGATCTGACTACGGTGGACTATTTCTTATGGGGCCACTTAAAGCTAAAAGTTTATGCTACAGGAGTTGCAACTAGAGAGGAATTAAGAGAACGCATAAAACAGGAATGCACTGAAAAGAAAACCGCTGCCTAAGAAATCACTACTTCCACATCTAGATATTCCATCCAAGTCTATTTAAAGGAAAACATCTTGACCATATTTGCACTCTAGTACGTGGAAATAATTGACCACAGAATTTTAATAATACTTAAGGCAGATGTCATAAAAAATATAATATAGTTCCAGATATCATTATATTATATACGTGTACCAAATTTCAAGTGAATATCTGAATTTTATTTTATCAACCAGTTTAATAACAGGCTGGGGGTGATTGGTGGACGGAAAATATTATAAAAAAATTTGACGCCATTGCATATAGTATATACACCACATCTCAAGTTTCTGTACTCTTACCAGCTTGTTTTACTTATTTGTTCCTATTTACCCCTACTTACCCTCCAACCCCTCAACGGAATCATCTCAAAATACAATCTAATTCCATATGTCGTTATAATATATACGTGAATATCTCAGTTTTATTATATCAACCCCTTTAATAATGGAGCGGGGGGTGGTGGGAGAGTTGAAAAATATTAGAGGCCTTGGCTCTAGTATATACATCAAATTTCAAGTTTCTGTACTATTACCAGCTTGCTTTACTTATTTTCCAACATTTACCCCTATTTAACTCCCAAACCATCAACGGACACATCTCAAAATATAATTTAGCTCCAGGTTTGGTTGTAATATATATGCGTGTACCAAATTTCAAGCGTATATTTCAGTTTTGTTTTATCAACCTCTTTATAATGGAGTCGGGGTAGTGCGGGAGGACGGAAATATTATAAAAGAATCTGAGGCCTTGTCTTCTAGCATAAAAGCCAAATCCCAAAATTTTGTACTCTTACCAGCTTGCTTTACTCTCTCCTATTAACACCTATTTACTCCCAACCCTTCACTGGATAAGTTCAAAGAATCTCGACGTTTTCTGACATTCTAAACCTATTTCAAGAAAAAATAATGTTAATTTTGTTTTACGATTACTGCACTTTCAATCCGTTACGTGGATGTAGTAATAACCTGCATATGATTAGAAATGCTATAAACAATTTACTGAAACGAGCAAGAAAACGAGTTCAGGTTGAAGGGAGACATTTGAAAATTTGTTATAGTTAGTATTTTTATTATTATTTTTGTTCATTGCGTTATTTTAGTTTTGTGAAATTGTATTTGATAACATCATTTTTAATTAAATAAACTTAAAATTAGGTGCGCTATTTCCTCAGTTACTTCACTTCTGTATAATTGTTACTCTTTCATATTTTTTCTAATAAACTCAATCTACTTATTTTTTATTGACATTCTTACATATCGTAGTGACATATTCGAATATTCGCCAATACTAACACGAAAGTATATTGCATTTCATCGTCACACATCTCAAACTGTAAATTTCTCTAGTTACAAAAATTCGTAACAGTGCTAATTATCGAATTATGATCAATTCTCAAAACGTCCGTCTGTGTGTCGGTCCGTCGTTTCTCGCGGCCAAGATAACTCAGGTTAGTTACAGGAAGAACACTATTTTTGAAAAGAAAATCGATTAATAAATATGAAGTTATGAAATCTGTTAAGAAAAAAATGCATAACACAAAAATATTGCACAGTATAGTAACAAACGTTTCGCAAATCAGGATGACATCATCTTACTTATTTCCAAGAATTACGAAGAGTATCCCGTATACTGTTCAATAATAGAAAATTCAATAATTCGACAAAGAGTATGCTGTTGACATCTAGTTACTGTTTCATTTAATAGATTCAGATAAATTGATATCCAGGAAGTAAAAAAAAATCCAGTCGCACATGCTTTGTCGATTACGCTAGTGGAGATTTAGAATTCCTTTCTCGAATGAATCTCTACCTAACCTGAATATCAACCAATAAGGTATAAATATTAATTTTCCGCTACCAATATAAAAGCAATATGCTATGTGAAGGCAAGGCAAACACAATAAATAGATTTCTTGAGAACGTCCAAGGTGAACTTACTTATTTTTGAGAATTGATTCTAGCTTTACAATGGCTCATGCATTGAATTACATATTGTAATGCAGTGCATATCCTGGAACGTTCAGTACTAGACAATATTATCCTACTCATGTTGACGTTAATACTATTTGTTTAAGGTTGATAACTTTTAATACCTATTTTAAATAAAAACATTAATACATTATGGTGATAACGATGGGGATAGCGGGATGGTAAAATGAGCAGGGGTAATTTTACTTGATTACTTCATTATCTTCAGGAAATAAAGGGGAGAAATAAAAGGAAACGTAGTGTTCTATTTACCAATGGAATTTTTCGGACAGAAACTCGGTACAAAATGTAGTTGTTTATTATTGACTTACGCTCGTTAAATGAATCTCTGACGGTTGTCGTAGAAAAAGCATATTTCTATTATCAAATTAACAAATTAAGAAGGTTGACTTTTTGATATGTTAGTTATTTTGTTTAAAATAAAAATGGTTAAACTAAAAAAATATTACATAAGCACACTGCTGGAAATCCGGGATCTGTTTAATTTCTTCAATGTTTGATATGTTGTTCGGCTGATCCAGTAAATCAAAATTCTTAATAGCCACGAGTCGTTCCAAAAACACACCCTTCCACCCTTTTCTTACACTCTGGGGGTGAGTATACTGGGTACGTGTCCAAAAACACACCCCTCCACCGGTTTCTTACACTCTCAGGGGGTGAAAAGCGTTAGTGTACATTTAGCAACTAAATTTCTAAATATTTGCATATTTCAGCATGGTAAAAAATCTCAGTTGAAGGGACTTTCTTACATTTAGACGCCCCTGTACCGTTTTTCATCTTCTCTGGGAGATAAAAATCGCTTTCACGGCTGCACAGTAATATCTTTGTACCAAGAAAGTTCAAAAGACGGCGCAGAAATCACTCTGAAGTACCCAAGTACTCCTTAAGGCTTTTCCATCCCTTTAGGGGATGATCCTCAATAAAGGGACTACAAAGCGGAACCTTTGTTCCAAAAAAATTATGGAGCCACTCTGATGAGTTAGTACATCTCAAAAAGATGCAGCATTTCCTTCCGAGGGAAAATGGTTCTGGCAAAGAAAGTGATGGAACCACTCAGATGAGTGCTATATCTCAAAAAGGGGTAGCAATTACTCTGAGCCACTCCCTACCTCTTTTGCTTCCCTCGTGGAGGTAAAAGTAGAAGAACGTCTATTCCGATATTCTTTTATCATGTATCGCTAAACAGACGTACTTGTGCTCAATCACACTTCTAATCTCTTTCGCTTTTCATAGAGGTGAAAAGAGAACATAAAATAACGGTACTATAATTAAAAAAGTTACCCCCCCCCCAGTAAGTGACAAGAACGATTAAAAAGATACAAAAGTATTGTCTCATTGGAAATAGTTATAAGGGTTTCAATGTTCAGAAAATCACACAGTTTAGATATCTTCCTTATACTTCATGGAATGTTCATCTCCTTGCATCCCCTACAGAAATAAGAAATTCTGAAAGGTGCAATTTGTCATGGCATTTAATAAATAGCGCATTAAAACCATGCCTTAATTCTTCTTGTTTTCTTGTTTTCTTAACCGCTTCTCAAGACACCGAGGTAACTTCTTGAAAATCTAGAATATAGAAGGCTGCTTGTTACAGTGTTAACCAGAGGAAATCAGGGATTGACTCAGACTCATTACTGCACCATTCTTGAGATGTACTACTCATCTGAGTTGTTCCATAATTGTTATGGAACAAAGAGTTACCAGCTAATAGGATGGAAAAGTGTTAGGGAGTACACCAGTGTTTTCCACAGCGTCTTTTAAGTTTTCTGCTCAACTGAGCAGTTTCATAATTTTCTTGGAACAAAAATACTACTGTGAAGCCATGAAAGCGATTTTCACCTCCCGGAAGGGGTGCAAAAGAGTCGAAGGGTGTCTAAATGTAAGTCAGACCCTTCGACTATGGTTTATTTACTGTGATGAAAGATACAAATATTTTTTTATGGTAATGTAGTTATTAAATGTATGCGAGTGCTTTTCACCCAAATAGAGGATAAAATAGAGTAGGGGGTAGTGCGGGGGACGGAAATATTATAAAAGAATCTGACGCCTTGTCTTCTAGCATAAAAGCCAAATCCCAAAATTTTGTACTCTTACCAGCTTGCTTGTTCCTATTAACACCTATTTACTCCCAACCCTTCACTGGATAAGTTCAAAGAACTATCCAGTTCCCGACCTCGTTATAGTACACAGGTGTATAAAATTTCAAGTCAATATTTTAATTCGTTCCAGAGATATCGTGTGGACAAAGAAAGGTTACAGACCGACAGACACACCGAGATACTGACAGACAGAAATTTTTTTCGCTCAAATCTAAAATCTCGGCGTTTTCTGACATTCTAAACCTATTCCAAGAAAAAATAATGTTAATTTTTTTTACGATTACTGCACTTCCAATCCGTTACGTGGATGTAGTAATAACCTGCATATGGTTAGAAATGCTATAAACAATTTACTGAAAAGAGCAAGAAAGCGAGTTCAGGTTGAAGGGAGACATTTGAAAATTTGTTATAGTTAGTATTTTTTTTATTATTTTTGTTCATTGTAATGTAGTTATTAAATGTATACGAGTGCTTTTCACCCAAATAGAGGATAAAATAGAGTAGAAGGGTGCGTTTTTTTGACTCATGCTCATTGAGACTTGATCTCCTGGAATAGTAGAACAACATAAAAAATTGGAGAAATTTAACGGATTCCGGATTTCCATAAGCTGTGTGCCCAGGTCCTTTAATTTTCTTACGTTTTAGAGGTACTCTATCACTGAAAAATATTTAAAAATTTTAAATAATAAAATCTGAATATGCCACAAATAAACGGTTATAGACAATATCTAAGTCCTATAATGTTTAACGTTCACAGAATTGATTTCAGCAATATAAGTTTCCCTTAATAACATGAAAGATCTGGTAACGTGGCAACTACATTATTTCTAAATTTACACAGAATTTGTACCTATGTGTTTAAGTCATTAACTTTACAACTGATAACATGTTTCTATTGTTCTTAATTATGCCACGAGCTGAGCGTAAATAACAAATTAACACTTACCGTTGAATTAGCACTTCGGAATATTAACGGATTAGCTGCAATAAAAACAATTAAAATTCAACCCAGTCCCTCTCAAGGCTGTTCCTGGTCATTTAAGCACGATGCGGCTTAAAAATGTACTTTTCTAATTAGAGCTTGCAGTTAGGGCTTCTCAGGAAAATCAAACAAAGATACGCATTCCGTTTAGTAAAAAGGTTGTTCGTTTGCTCTTTCAATTGACGCATCTCATGTTTTTCCATGTTATATTTGCTTAAACAATATAAAACACGTTCTGCGGCTCTGTTGCAAGATTTTTTTCTTTGCTGTTTAATATAGATCTGCCATCAAAAACAATACTATCTGGTTTACATCAATCCACCAAATCGTTACATTATACACGAACAACCAGTGAACATGAAAACATTGTAACGTTATGTTGTCGAATTTCGTACACCTGTCTTTCTCCAACATCAACTAAACTTTCGGCCCGATCAGATCTTTAGATATACAGTCGGATAAGGCCGTCCTCAAAATTTCTCTTTTATGGGAATGGCTTAAATTTGGTAATTTTTTACATTATATGTGAACTGTCTATTAGAGCCCGTGTGGATCTTAAATCTCCTATGAAGAATTTACAGAGATGCACTTTTTTTTGTAAATTCGGTTTTTCTTAGACTACTTTTATTCACAGACATCCTACTAATAGTGTGTGCTTGTTTAGATGACTTTGGCTTAACCAAGGGGTCTATTTTAAGGGGCATAATTAAGTGAATTTAACTGTAGGGTGTCCACTTAATTTAATTACATACATTTGGTATTTTTTTAAAGGGCATTTTATTTAAACTACACTACATAACTACATACATATCGTATTTTTGGTTTCAAATTTGCAAAATAATTAAGAAGCGATTGAGGAAATTAATATTTGTTACTATTGCCACTATTTGATGTTACTATTGGGTTGTATTTGAAGCCAACCTGCAGACAAGAGCATTTGTTTAAATTATTTTACAAACGTTAAGCAAGATGTGAACATAAAACAGTTAAAAATGAAATAAATATGATATGATAAGATCAAATGCAAATCTTTTGTAGTGCAAGTAACTTTATTAAATCTATTAATTTTTTTTTTTACTATATGCAGTAATATTGTAAATTCAAAGAAATTAATTTTCCAAAAAGTTAAATCACAGCTGGTAATTCACATTACTATATGATCTTTCGAAATTCTCCCTCTGGTATACCATGCACCTGTCTACGAACAGAATCCAGCCACGCATTGTATGGAGCAACCTGGTAGGTAATGAGTTTTAATAGTCTACACAATGCCTATTGGGTTATAAGCCTCTTTTATAGACGGTATCTCTATCAATTGTGCCCCTAAAGTCAGGTATCTTGCGCTGTCGTAGTAGACAAAAGAAGTTGGGGAGATGCTAACATAATTTGAAGTGTTAAAACGGATTGTACGACTGGGTTACAAGGTGTACTAATTGTTAGTTTGTTGTTAGATAGTTAAGTACGTCGGCGCCATACCGGTTAAATATTGTAGAATCATAAAGCACGCTTTCGTAATGATACATTTCTTCTTTAATTAGTTTGCAGTTTGCATAATAAATTTTGTAGCACGATAACAGGAAATATATAATTATGTAACATGAAAATCGTATAATATAATAAAACTGCATATTCGAGTCTTAGTTGTAAAGCTCTTCGGCCATATTTAAAATAGTGATTACATCATCTCCTGTTTAAAAAAGAAAAGCCTTGTATCCCAACTTTTAATTTAACATCAAGTCGCACAATACATTTTTAAGAATTCGCTCTTAATGTTAACAAATTAAATAAAGGAAATAAGTTGTTAACCGTCTAAATCTAACCTCAAAGACTTGGTGATGGAACACACCCTACCTGATGATTCTATCTTTACTTACATTCTCTTTCAAGATATTGTGTTTCATAGACAGTTGTCATACTGCAAATAAAGCAGTCTCTTTTCTAAAGCATTTTAAGATATAAATTCAAATGAATAAACTGAGATACTGCAATCGTCAAGTCCTCGCAGATATGGACACTCATCAGCGCAACGAATGTGGAATGTAAAGAAATAATAAAACAATATCGATAACATGTACAAAATACTTCGTGCATGTAACAAAAGTGTTGGATGAATTGTTCTAACCAACAATAGATATCTGAATATTAAAAAAAACCACTGTTATTTTAAAATTTTATGGTGCAGAATCACAATAATATTGCAGTGAAACTAATTAATAGTTATGTTACGGGAAGAGGCCAATTAATTAAATGTAAAAAGGTATCATCCACATCTCTATATAGGATATGCGGAGTACCCCAAGGGTCTATACTGAGACCTTCTGTTCCCAGTATATGCCATCATTTAGAACCTATTTGACCGCAGAATGGCACCCTTTTACGCAGACGATACCTACCTAAAGTTTTTTGTACGAAGAACCAATAATAGAAACATTTAACAATATACCTAACTGAATGAATGAATTAGAAATTTTCAAAAAAAGCTTACAGATAAACCTCGCTAAATCCCAAATACAAATTTTCGGATCCATAAATCTGTTTGACATAGATCCTGTGAATGCATAAAAATTAAGGTCATTAATGACTTAATAAGATTTCCTTTTAGTAATTTTAATAAACTTTTCTGTTGTCTTATTGTTTTATAATATGTTTTAACATGTTAATACTTCTAAGTCAGCACGATAACTCAGCCGGGTGAAGCGAGTTAGTGGCAAGTGCACTTGGTCAGACTCTCTATTGTGTACTGGGTTCGACCCCCAGCTCCGATACTGACAATGTCGGTATGTAATTGATGTTGTTTGTGACATTTTAAATGTGTCACCTCCTTCCGGGTATCCTAGGCTAATAATCTGCAAATATTTTGATGTGATCATAGACATCTTTTAAACGTGTTAACTATTAAGAATATAATAGATTTCACACTCTATATGATGTTATAAATATACTTTTGTATTCTTGCCTTCTCAACTGATATTAGAATGACCTCACCTGTTGCTTGATGGCTATCTTGGAAGTAGTTTTATGGACTTTTGATGCACTAGTACTTCTAATGTTCTTGTTTTCTACATTCTCATACATGTAAAATTTGGAGAAATATACCGTCGTAAAGTAAAAATTCGTTGCAAGTATGTAAAGCATAATATGAAGTAAGTAGTTTACTATTGTACAATAGAAATGATTTGTTTATTAAGACATTTTGTGGTACGCATCGAATACAGTAATTTTAAGTGAAAAAAAGATTGTAAAATTGCAAGAAATAACCGTTTAACCACGATAAACATGCGAAAAAATGCATGTCGTTAATTTATTCAGCTGAATGTGCTTAGATGAAATCGTAAAAATTTCACGCTTGAGTGGCCATACACAGTGAATAAAATAATTACCTGAAATTTGATACCATGAATAAAATATCTATTAACGGTGATAAATCCACTCCTGTCAAATTTTACGTGTGCTAGGATTTTATTTAGAAACTTTACCAGCCTACAAGGCTGAAAACACTTGGTGTGTGATTTTTTTCACGGCAAAATATTTATTCACCTGCAGGCCATAAAGCTTTATAGGAAATTAATTGTTCGGAATAAAGTATGCGCAATCCCTCTAAACATTAGAGAACTAATTGGAAGACTTACAGAAAAATGTGTTGGGTAATTCTGATTATACTCGTACGCAGGTGTAAAAAATGTGTTGAAGTTGGCCAAAGGCATTTTAAATAACTCTTGCAATTAACCCTCTAGTTAATTGTTGTCTGATAATAATAATGTAGCATAATTATGATTTACTGAATAATTTCCTCTGTTTTGTGAAAATATTAAAAAAAAATTGGTAAAGGTATTTACACAGAACTTCCCTCTTTATTCGTACAAGACGGTCACTCTAAAAAATTATGAATTGGGAGAAGACATATGAGAACTATAATCGCCATGAAATTAGCTCTATTATTACAGAGAAAATCGCATAACGTTTTCCCATCATTTACTGTACAGTGGTGGGGGAAAAAATTAAATTTCTTTTTTCTTATTTTCAAGACATTTTTTTGTTGAAATAGGTTTAGAATATAATGAAACGTAGAAATTTTAAAATTGAAGAAAACAAATTTTCCTTCATCTATTTATTGTAGTGATAAAAAAATTTAAAAAATATTTTTTAAAAATTTTCAAAGCAAATTTATTTTTTAAAATAGGTATGCTTAGAATGTCATCAAACGTGTAAATTTTAAATTGATTAAAAAAAATTCTATCACCCATTTTATAAAAAAATTTCAAAATTTTAATTTTTTTTTCTATTTAAAGTTTTGAAAATTATTTTTTTTAAATCGGTTTAGAATGTCACGAAATTTTAAATTTGAGCAAAAAAAATGTTTTCTATCATTTACTGTACAGTGGTGGGGAAAAAAATTAAATTTGTTTTTTTTATTTTCAGGACATTTTTTTGTTGAAATGGATTTAGAATATAATGAAACGTAAACATTTTAAAATTGAAGAAAAATATTTTTTTCTATTCTATTGTAGTGATAAAAGAATTACAATTTTTTTAAAATTTTCAAAGCACATTTCTTTTTTTTTAAAATGTGCTTAGAATGTCATGAAACGTAGAAATTCTAAATTTGAGCAAAAAAAATTTTTCTAATTAAAATTTTGAAAAATATATTTTTTAAAATAGGTTTAGAATTTCACGAAACGTGGAAATTTGAAATTTGAGCAAAAAAAATATATTTTTTTTCCAACACCCATTTTATAAACAATTTTGAAAATTTGCAAAATTTAAATTTTTTTTTCCATTTACCATTAATTTTTTTTAAATAGGTTTAGAATGTCACGAAACATGAAAATTTTTAATTTGAGCGAAAAAAAAATTCTTCCATTATCTATTCCCTTTAAACGGTCCACCCTGTATATTTTCCAGTGAAAGTCTACCAAATTTGACTGTTCTCCGTCAAGTAGTTGGTTAGTTAATGCACCAACAGACCGACAGACAGACAGACAGACTGACGGAATTGAAAATCTATATTTTCGTAATCTACATGATCTGGAACGTGAAAATCCGAAAAAATCTCGGATGGTGATTTTTTCTCGAATACAATACTTCCCTTCGGTATGCGAGGGAAGTAAAACTATTATGGCTCGTGAATAACTTTCTTCCATAGTTGGATTTTGCTTTTTAAAACATAAAAGCTAAGTAACTCTGTAAATTATCGTTTGTTTACCATTAGAAGTTTCGAAGATATTCACAAGAAAACCTTTTCAGGATTGTAGAGCAACCAGGAAATTAAGAGTTTTAAAATGCCATTTCTTATTTTGAAAATTCTTTCACTTGGTGAAGTTTGACCTATGCAATTCGGAATACCCTGTGTGTGTCTGGAAACTAGACCAATCATTAAACCATCTGTGGGAATAAGTGCTAGATTTGGGTTACGCTTGTCCTAGATTTGGCCACTACTATACTGTCATGACTCACTTTATGTGGGATACTCTCACGATTAAATTTTTGTATACCAAAAATACCCGTAAACATTGGCACCTTGTGTATGTAGTATTATATGCTATAAAAATATCTGAAGTGAATATCTTGAAATAATTTCTGCATGGTTGCTCCGGTGTATTTTATTAATTTGGTCTTGGTAAAATGCTTTTGTTTAATAGCGTGTTACGCTGTTTATATATCCCTAGATTCGTCATGGTCACTTAGCATTACCTTATTTTCCTCATAACTGAAAAGAATTTAATTATTTTGTGAGGAATGCCGTAAACATTTTTATGCATATGCTCATTTTCATCGTTACATATATTGTCATAAAAACGCGTCTATCTTGTGTAATAACATGCAGGTGTGCAACATTATTTAGGACACACTTTAAATAGCATGAAAGCTTGCAGTACTTTTCTAATCTATTGTTTAGAATTAAGATTAAGAAGGAGTTTTTATGCCTTGGTCAAATCTTTGCGAATATTGTTATACCTCGACAATAGTATTAAGTAACAAAGAAAGCTAGATAAAAAAATAAAATAAAATTGGTACCAGGAGTAAACATATTTGTTTCATAAATATATATTGTCTAAAAAGTATTTTCTGCTTGATAAGTATGGCAAAATGGATTGGAGCCGAAAAAAATGTTTTGATTTATTTATAATAACATAACCAACTTTGTCAAGTCAATGTAGACAATATTCATCTGCTTATTATTTTTCAAGGCAATTGAAAGATCAATAAACCAGTCTACCTATTAAAACTAATAATGTGACTAGTAGTACAGGCAAATTAACAATTTAGGTTAACAAAAATTAATAAAAGGATCATCTCTGGGATTTAAGTAGGTAATAACCTGGAGTATGAGATGATGCATTCTTTGCACTTCCAAGTTCCGGGAAAATTCAAAAAATTTGGAAAAACTTTTTGAATTTCGGTTTTTTTGCTCTAGCGGCCCAACAAAAGTTGTAGCTCGTCTTTTTCTCTACGAAAACGCCTTTACAGATTTTTGTCTTACTTAAGCCGTTTAGAAGATAAATCGAGTTTTCCATTTATAGTTTTAAGCCGCTTCGAAATGCGCGAAAAATGAGAATTCTCCAGGAGTTTCGTACGACGGGGCTCATCGATCTATAATTCTTACTATTCAGAGCCCCTAAAAAAAATGAAAATAACGTAAAATATAGAGAAAAGTATCAGCTTTAATGTGGAACTAATCACAAAATTCATTAAAAAATTTATCAAGGAGAGAAAGCGTCAGAAGATGACTTAGTGAACTTTGTACAGTTGATCCACAGATTTATTCATATCTTTGCCGGGAGTCGTTAGAATGATAATTCATTTTGCTTATATATTCTTATATAATGATGTATTAATCCAATTAATATTTTATTGCAATTACTTTTGTTGGAGAAATATGCCTTGCGATCAAAGTAGAGGGTATATTTCTCATCAATCAATCACCTCCAAATTTTGGAGTTCAATTGTATATCTTAAGTAATAATAATAGCACAGTTTTAATTTTTGTATTATAAGTACAATAAAACATATTCTTTCGGAATGACTTTAGAGCTTTTTAAATGCGCGCAGTACTTTTTAAATTTGTCTACATTATTCGTACACATTCTTCAATGAAATTTTTACGAAATAAAGATTGAAGTGCGTGGAATCGAATACATGCAGTGAAAAAGCACCCATTGTTACGGAAGAAATAAGCAGAATGCATAAAACTCGAAGATGTGAATAAATCAACTGTATAAAGTTTACTAAGCCATCTTCTAACACTTTTTTCTCTATGATAAAAATTTGTATGAATTTTGTGATTAGTTCCACATTAGAGCTGAGACTTTTTTCTTCATTTTACGTTGCTTTCATTTTTTTTAGCGGCTCTGAATAGTAATAATTATCGCTCGATATGTCCGGTCGTACGAAACTCCCAGAGAATTCTCATTTTCCGCGCATTTCGGAGCGGCTTAAAACTATAAGTGGAAAACTGGATTTATCTCCTAAACGGCTTAAGTAAGACAAAAATTGGTAAAGATCGATTTTGTAGAGAAAGAGAAAAGCTACAAATTTTGTTGAAAACTTTTTTCTGTATTTTCATTATTTTAGCCATTAGAGCAAAAAAACCGAAAATCAAAAAGTTTTTCCAAATTTGTTTGAATTTTCCCGGAAGTGCAAAGAATGCATCATTCCATTCTACAGGTTATTGGCTACTTAAATCCCAGAGATGTATTCTTTTATTAATTTTTGCGAGGTTTTTACAACATTTTGCCTTCATTGCCTGTACTATAGGGTAGCATGACCATTTACAAAGAACCATATTGAAACGCTTAAATTATCACAAGTTGGCGGATTTCTCCTAAATCCTAATTGAAACTTATTATTAGGATTAGGATACGCAAGTACCAATTTTATAAAAAAAGACATACTCCTCCTTAACTTATCATAGTTGTGGAGTCAATAGGAATAATCTCACCAATCAAGGAAAATAATTTTAATAGCTCTGTCATTATTGAGCGCTGGTAATATTTTGTAATATCCATTATTAAGAACTTCTTTAGCATTTTTCTCTCTGTTTAACGTTCGAGACCAGTGTATCTCAAAAATTTCACTCAACTATATTTATATAGATTATATACAGGGTGTCTATTAAGCGCTAAAGAGTCTTAGCAGTACAGGAGGTTATTTGACATCTATATGATTAAACATATCTATCGGAAAATGGCTATCGCTTTAATAATGCCGAATTTGCTATTTAAATAATTTATGCAAAAATTACACACTTAGCTTAACTTTCGATATTCTGTTTTTTTTTTTTTCGTTATCCGAAATGAATATACTTTCAACAAAAACGAAATTCTGTTGGCTGCAAAAAAATACATTTATACGGAAAAATGTAATGTTGATGATGTCGAAATTCAACGTCACATAATTTAAATCTTAATTCAAGTATGGATTTTTCGACAAAAGCAAGGCTATCATTTCAATAAAGAAAGCGCTAAAAAAGCGGCAAAAACCACGTTAAACTCGATAAAATTTAAGCCACCGATACATCAAGAAATTCTGCGCAAAGTGAAACGCAATGATAGAAAAACAAAGTTCATATGGAATTAATAATTACACGTACAGTTGTCTAAATAATGTCAAATAAAGCAAGTGTAAGTGCCTACACCTATGCAAGACGACCGACCCTTTCTCAAGTAATTAGTGCGACAAAGTAAACATCTGCAACATAATACACCAACAGTGACAGGCAACGGACTGGTTTCTAACGAGTGAAAGTAGTAACATAAGAAAAGGATGAAAAGATAAGTTTTTGTTTTTAAGTTATATTTATTGGTTTATTAATCCTTGTCACTGCACAGTTTTACACAACAGAGAAAAATTTAAAAGATATTACATATAGGTAATGAAATAGAAAATACCCGAAATTACAAAGCGCCAGTTGAAAGCAATTACTGTGGAAACACTCTAATATACAGGGTGTGCAAAATATTCTCTCGGGCCTCTTTCTCATAACCAACCCGCCATAAAAAGCTTTATATCGCGAGATAGGGCACTTCCACTGTAAATGGATGTTTACCTGTGGAACGATAAAAAAAGCTCCCTGCGGCGAGCGAATGCATATATGTCTTGGCAGACAAACGAAGTGATCACAAGGAGATGCACACTGCTATATTCAGAAATAGAAGACTTGGAGGAAGAATAAATAAGGAAATCATGATAGATGGAAACTTAAAAGAAGCATGGAAACTAAAAATAAGCTTGCAAACCCCTGCACTTCCCATCCGATGATGATAGATGGAAACTAAAAAAGAAGCATGGAAACTTAAAAGAAGCACCTCACAAACATCTTCCCTTCCTATATTCTTACCCCATTCGTCATGCGGCTCTCGCTGCTGACAACAAACATGTCCCATATCCAACCCAGCGTATGCAGCCGGTGCGGCGGTATATAAAGCATCCGATATTTGATTCCCGCACGCGGTTTGGCCGTCCATTGGGCGTGTTCGGCGGACGACCAAGCTGCGTGTTGGAACGAACCTCAATGGATGCCCGGAATCGGCAGCAATGCCCACCTTACTCTGGCAAATCAATCAATCAATCAGAAGCAAGACTATCATTTCAAGAACTATCACCCCGCAATCACATTCGCCGTTCTTCGAGTCCAAACAGTAATTTTATTGTTAACGTCCAACGAACAAATAATGAAATGAGTCATCTAACAACGTGAGCAGCGGTATCGCACGTAGCTAACCGAAGCTTTTGTTTGTATTAGATACACAATTTGTGCAAAACGAGCACAAACTTCTGGCAATATAATATAAGAACATATTCACATGGACGAGAAGATAAGTTCTATTTATTGGTCTATTAATCCTTGTCATATGGTCCATATATTGGGCTTATTTGCGAATGCAAAAATGTCCCTCGGGTCAAAGGAGTTGGGGTCTTCTTGATATGCAGAGCGTTCCAAGTGTTCTCCTAGCTCTCTTTTTTAGTTTTTGCAGATTTTGCTTTTTATTTTGCTTTGTCTTGGCGGATCGGCAAGCAGTATGTTCAAATGTTCTCTTAGGGCTCTTCCTTGCACTTCCACTGTAAATGGCTGTTTGCCAACATCATATGGCTTACGCTGCTAGAAACAGGCATGTCCCATTTCAAATTCAGCGTATGCAGCCGGTCATGCGGTGTATAAAAACACCCAGATGTTCGGTAGTTTGGGCAATGGCTACCTTACGCTGGCAAATCAATCAATCACTTATAAATGTTGAAAAACGGATACTAAAAAAGGACCAAAGCAGCATTATTATCATTATTATATAAATCGTAACATTTTTTTATATACGTGTGCTGGGTCACATAGATGCGAAATGACCTACTATACTTCTCTGTACAGAGTCGGCATTGCTCTACCCAACACCCTGTATTATTTCAATTTTATTTTATGATTAATCGAACATTATTTAAACATTTTCTGAGGCAATGAATTACATCATAACCGTAACAATGCTCACTAAATTAATCCAATTATACACTAGAATAACTGGTTCTTTTGCTTTTAATGTTAAGCCTAAAGCATCTAAATAACAAACTCACTTAATCGAAGCGAGTGCAAAAATAAATGATATATTACAAGAAATATCGACCATGAATGGAACATATTTCAAGTAAATTTGACATCTTTAAAAACCTCAGCTTAAGATAGGATCATATTATTGTTCATTTGTTTTTATTTTAATGTAAAGACCACACGCGAACGTGTATTTTATACATATTGAAAATAACATGTTTAATAATGTTATGTTTGAATGCATTTTGCAATAATTAAAACGTGGAAGAATGATGTTGTAGTCACGATAATGGCTTTCATTCTTTTTCTTAAACAATATGTAATTATACCATAAAACTATATTTTCTTTCCGTGAGCACATGTGAATTTTGTATCTATAAGTATAGTTGTTGTGGTACAAATACAATCGAAAACCTATAATACAACAATGTTTACCAGTAAACGTTTATGAATAAATCACTAAACATACGGTTCTATTTCAAGAGGTTCGTACTTGTACATTTATTTAAAAAATTTTAGAGCGGACTATGTAACGCAAACAAATTATTATAGTAATTTTTATAAAAATTCCGAATTAACAACTTTTACAAATTTATTCATAAATAGCTGATTCTTTCAAGATTGCCTAATAGAAACATGTAGAATCAAATTTTCAAATTGTCCGGTAAAATAGATTTCCCGATTTTCCAGTACAACGCGTGGAAATCTTTCGGTAGAAGTGGAGGGGGAGCGCCGCATTTTCGAAAATTTTCGCAGAGGAAAAAAGTTGTAAATTAGGCACAATTAAGCCATATAAGAAGTTACAAGAGGATATCATTTTTTTATACGCGGGCACCTAGACCATATTGAGTATTTCTCTTTCACCATGCCATATCAGAAAAAATATGTTACACTTCTAAATGAAAATAATCTAATAAAACACATAAATGTCACTTTTAAAAAAATACTAAAAAATATATCGCCTCCAATGAATGTTAAAATAAAAGCTAGGTGTACCATCTTGAAAGGTAACAATTTCGTAACATAAACCTTATATGTAATAACTAATAACCAAGAGATATTAAAATTAATGAATATGCTCTCCGATATTCTCTCCTAGACATTATTCAAAATTAGAGTAAGTATATTTGAAAGTATGTGAATTTCATAAAAATATGTATCAGTGAAGCGGTTAAATAAACAAGTATCAAATATGAGATATTGTTAAGTTCTAATTTACAAACTATCATTTTGATCCCAAATTGGTGATGTTATATTGCCTGGAATATAAAGTTATAAATAAATTCCAAATACCTTATGGAAGAACTTATGACAGACCGCCTATAAAATATCGCCTTATTATCTATAATAATATACAAAATACAAGCAGTAAGCATGCCTTAATACCTTACAAGTGGATTTTGCTCTGATACAGTCTGTCGCATACTGCATGTACATATTTTTCCTCACATATTCCGCCGCAATTATTTATTTACAGCAATTACCAAGCAATGTAACTGTGGACAATGGCGGTTTTCTAAATTCTTTGTTTTTAAGCCGTTGTTAGAAGGAGGCGGTCTGAGGGTACCTTGCGCCATTATATATAAATTCTTGGCGTTTTTCGCTTGGAATTTACCCAAAGAAATACAATACAAGCTTTTAAGTCTCGACTGAGATATATAGCGTATCCGAACGTGAATTTACTAAATTGGAAACATGTATTTAGAGCAAAACATAAGATGAGATAAAAGAGCTGAAATTTTCAAATTGCTCGGCAAAGCTTGCGATACCTCTTTAAAAAATTATAAATCGATAATAACTCAGCACCTAGTAGGAGTAATAAAGTCCTTGAATATGGAATGTGAGGAAACAGATATAAATTCATAAGTTATTACGCGGAAATGAATAACAAATCAAATCGCAGTAGCATAGCGAGAAGAAATATTTTCAAAGCAAATAATAACTGAACTTTATTAATACTCATCATGTGGAGATTTCAAGGATAAATCAAACGACGAAATTTTCAAACATGCTTTTATGGGAATAACGTTTTAATAATGAATTAACGTTTAACCAGGTTCAAAGGTTATATTTAACATTTTAAAACATTTTTGGTAGATATACATCATACACGAGTATAATTTTCAGGTAGATGTTGATAATTCGCCTTCTGTAAATTTAGTCAAGAATTATAAGAAACGATAACCTTAAATTTGCCGTAATTTTTATATGAGATTCTTGGCGATTTTTTATCATTTTAAATTCTTCTTTAGATTAGAAAAGTTTTGAGGTTCAGGAACACGAAAACGTGGTTTTTAATAAATGTCATAGATACACATGTATGCAATATGTATGTATGTACGTTCGATATTGTATATAGACTAGAAAGATTTTGATGCAGATCGGATGGAGTAAAAATTTTCTTAAATTTCAGTATATCTGTGTTTTATTATGCCGTTTGAGAGAATAGATATTCTTCTATTTCAAGTCTTGTGACGCTAATTCTAACATCCGCAAGACGAAGGCCTGCTGCGACCCATTGGTAAGGAGACGGATTATTCACTATATGAACGAATTTTCGTAAATGCTTTAATAGAGAGGTATCAATCGCTTCCAGTAGGTGTTGTTTATTCCGTGTTAAGCTTGTGAAAATTGTTATTACTTCCACATCCACGTAGTGGAATGGAAATATAGTACATAATCGTAAAAAAAAATCAATTTTTTTTTAGTTGAAATGGGTTTAGAATATCCTGAAACGTCGAGATTTTAAATTTGAGCGAAAAAAAATTTCTGTCTGTCGGTCTGTCTGGAACTTTTTTTGTGCGCACGATTTCTCTGGAACCGTTTGAGATATTGACTTGAAATTTTATGTACATTTACATCATAATGAGATCTAGAACTGGTTTGTTTTTTGAACTTATCTGGTAAAGGGTTGGGGGGTAAATAGGGGAAAATTAGTAAAGCAGCTTGTAAGAGTACAATACTTTGGGACTTGGTATTTATACTAGAATCCAAGGCCAATGATTTTTTTATAATTCTTTGCGTCCCCTCCACCACACCCACTCCATTATTAAAGGGGATGATAAAATAAAATTGAGATATTAACTTGAAATTTGGTACACGTATACTTATGTTATAACGACACCCGGAACTAGATTATATTTTGAGATGATTTCATTAACGGGTTAGGGGTTAAATAGGGGTAAATGGGGGAAAATAAATAAAGCAAGCTGGTAAGAGTACAGAAACTTGAAATTCGGTGTATATACTAGAAGTCAAGTCCTCAAATTTTTTTATTACAATTTCCGACCCCTCCACCACCCTCCTCACTCCAGTATTAAGAGTTGATAAAATAAAATTGAAATTTTCACTTGAAATTTGGTACATCTATATTAATGACATCTGTAATTAAATAATATTTTGAGATGGTTCCGTTGAAGGGTTGGGGAAAATAAATAAAACAAGTTGGTAAGAGTACAGAAATTTAGGATTTGGTGTTCATACTAGAGGGCAAGGCCTCAGATTTTTTTGTAATATTTTTCAACCCCTCCACCACCCTGGCTCCACTATTAAAAGGGTTGATGAAATAAAATTGAGATTTTCACTTGAAATTTATTACATGTATGGATTAAAACATCTGTAATTAAATTATATTTTGAGTTGATTTCGTTGAATGATTTGGGGGTTAAATAGGGGTGAATAGGGGAAAATAAATAAAGCAAGCTGGTAAGAGTACAGGAATTTGGAATTTATTGTTTATACTAGAAACCCAGGCCTCAGATTTGTTTGTCATATTTTTCAACCCTTCCACCATCCCCACGCCATTATGAAATGGGCTGATATAATTAAATTGAAATATTCACCTAATATTTGGTACACGTATGTATTATAACAACATCTGAAACTAGATTATATTTTGAGATGATTCCGTTGAATGGGTGGGGGTAAGTAGAGGTAAATAGGGGAAAATTAGTAGAGCTAGCGGCTAAAAGTACAGAAACTTGAGATTTGGTGCATATACTAGAAGCTAAGGCCTCAGTTAATTTCGTTGAAGTGATGGAGGGGAGGAGTAATTGCCTCAATTTTTTTATGGCATGTTTCCCAAATATATTATTAAAATTCTATGACCAATTATTTCCACATACTAGAATGCAAATAAAGTCAAAAAGTTTTCCTTTAAAGAGACTTGGACGGAAAATCTGGATGTGGAAGTAGTGATTCCTTAGGCAGCGGTTTTTTTAATATTTTAGTGAAACATGGATTTGTGGGTGTACCATTTAAAAATATGAAATGTAGGTGAAATATATTATACAAAAATATTTTTCTTAGAATCCCTCAATCTATTTAGAACAAAGGAAAGCTGTAGTTAGATGTTGCTAACAAATACATATTTAACTAATATTTAGCACGATTTGATTATCAGATATGGGTATAACAATATCATCAATTATGATGCATAGTAAAGATACTTTCAACTTAATATTTATTGTGATAAATATATACTCTCTTCTGTTAAGAGAAAGCAAGTGCAAGTTTTTTTCTTTTAAGTGAATTTTGAAAATAAGACCGAGAGGTCCACGGGAAAATCTTAAGCTACTCGAAATCTAAAAAGCTAGAAAATTTGCATAGTGGAATTAAATTCACGTTCTATTAGAATCATGCTACTATATATAACATAAATATACCTAGACGTTAAGATGGAAAATTCACACATGTTTTTTACACTCCATATTAAAAAAATATGAAATAAAATCACTCACTATAACAGAAAACATTTCCGTTCAATGTCGCAATATGATACATAATTATTTGTTAAATATCACATTTAATATTTTAAACAAGTTAATAAAAATTATTCTTTAAGTGTAATTGTTATACTTTTATTTTTAACCAGCTCCCGATGATTACAACTTAATCCACGATACGCTCAACGGCAGACTATGCAGTGATGAAATTTTGCAAAATGGTCCTATAGGTCCATTGGGATAAAACAATGAATTAAATGCCGACTTTTCGAAAAATTCAATTTTTCGTTTTCGAAGGCACGTAATTTTCTCAATAATTACTTACAGTCAAGAAGTTGTTTTCATAAAATTTACAGGAGTTGGTTACGAACGACGCGCGACGATTTCATGTTGTAGTAGTTGGTTGTAGTTATGGTTATAAAAATAACTTATTATAACAATAAAACATAAAAATTATTATATGTAAAAGTTACTTGTTAAAGAACAGACAATATACCCTATTTGTCAGGTTCAATATTAAAATAACTGTTATTTGCAAAAATATTAAAAGACGTTAAATTAATTTAACTCTCGCTGCATTTTACACTTCACTCTGATATACGGACGGTCAGAATACTGTTATGAATTACGCCCCCTTGAAACTGGAGACTGATACACCCATGATAGTAATAGCTGAAATTAATTAAGTACCAAAAGTTAGGCAACCAAGAATACATGCCATCATTTCTTCTGGAAGCTTGTAGATGCTCTAGAGTTCTGTATTGTTCTGGAATTGGAAATCTCTGGATGGATCTAGAGGCAATTTTGGGATATATAAGGCGAAATCGACGGCGGAGAAGGAGAAGTTTTATAAAAGTGAAATTTGGCAGCGAAAAAGTGAGGTTAAATATAAAGTAAACAAAGTGTAAAGGTTATTTTAGTTAATTAAGAAGTATTTTGTAATCAGCAAATTATTAAATAAAGTGTTAGTGGTTTACCCCTTGTTAAAATTATTTAGAACCCACGGATTCATACAGGGTTTTTCCAAAAAGGTGGAAAACACGCAACAATACATATTGATTTTATCAAATGTGCATTACTATACTTCTAATGTATATTATTGGATCTTCAAATTTTGTTTAAATTTACTTTTGTTTTTCTTTGCTATATCAACTTACTTTTATTTCGATTTGAATGAATATTTAATGCAATTGTGAAAGTTATTTAAAATTAGTAATTTCAGAAATTTATAGTCAGCCTTTGGAAAATGAATATATAAAATTTTCGGAACATCAGCATTTAATTCCACAAGGATTGATTCATCGCATTGAACTTCCGTATCTTGTGCAAAACTTGTGTGTTTATTCATTTTATCAAACACTGCAATATTTTTCAGAACAGGAGTTTCCCAAACAGTAACTTACTGTACAAGTAATAAAACAGTCAGGCATCTCAATCTTAAGTTATCGTGCTTACACGTGACGGACGGACAGACAGCTACAGTGACTTTTGAAAGTTGTTCAGAATTTGATCACACAATGAGATGAATATTTTTTCTCTGCGAGCTAAGTTTACAGTTTTAGAAATGTGCAGATCAAATGCAACATATACTTAATCTTCGTATTTGTGAGGAGTATAATAATCAATAACCGACAATAATTATTTACTCTACAATTAATAATGTGTCTAGATTTATTACTTGTCTACATGCTAGCTTGATATACAAAGGCCGGCTAAAGTTTTATTTTTATTTTTGTCTCGGCTTATGTTAGTAATAATAACCAAACCGTATTTTGTAGTTTACAAATTGGTATAAAGGGCCGAACTCGTTTTTCTACCTAGTCTAATACCAGTAGCAGTTCAGCATGTTGATGATCTACTAACCGCAGGTGGTTGTCTGACAATTTTTGAAACAGAATGTTTATGTATTTAATTTTCTCAGAAGCCAGTTCCATACAGCTAATTTAATGGATAAACGATTATCTGCCACTTATTGTTGAATTTTCTCTCCTTGGTAATTGACACTAAATATTAAAAAGGCTAAATGTATTTTAAAGCACTCGTGCCTCTGGGGATGCCCCACCCACGCCAAGTAAAATGGTTATCTTAATACTTTTTAATGCAGACATATAGTCTAGGAGCTAGGAAACAAAACAAAATAAATGTAAACATATGCAAATAAACCTTAAATTCTAATTACATACTATAAAAATGTTTCATATGTACTAATTAGTATTTCTTTAATTCTGCCGAAGAATACTCCATTTCGTCCATTATTTTATTCTTATTTATCAGGTTTCAACATACATTAGTAACAAAGTTAGAACATATTTATACACAACATGAAGGGTATTAAATAAACCTGACTGAGAGGACAAATTCATTAGAACGTGAAAAACACAGGATAATCACTGGGTGCAGTTATATTCACTTTGGTGAATATTATTTTTCATCCTATCAAAAATTCGCCTCTTTCTTCATTGTCAGTTACGGAATCTACTTTTCTTCACTGAATTTCCACGAACTATTCCCTGCATTAAGCTATCAGAGCATCGTATTGGTCAGCAAATTATTTTAATTCTACCAATATACTGACTCCATTAACACTAGTTAGTTAACTAAGCTTAATAACTGTTTTCCAGAAACTCTGTAGTATCACAAAAATTGGAAATATCCTTAATTTTTTCTGGATTTAACCATGCACAATCATTACAAAGGTCTTTATTAGGTACAAATCTCTCTTCAATGTCGGTACTGAAAAAGGTATTTATTTTAAAATTTTGCTCTGAAGTAAAATTGCCAGATTCATCTGAAGTGATTTGACCAGGCATTTTTTTTTACACTGACTCTTTGTTTTTTGAAAACATTTTCAATATCTATTAAAGGATCATTGCTAAAAATTTAAATTCAATAGCTAATTTTTTAGTTTTCTCATACAATTTTATAAAATGAGTGTCATCTTTTGGACTTCATATGTTTTTTTAATTTGTCAAACTACCCGCCACGCTTTAAAATAGTCAAGATATTTTGACTACAAAAAAGATGATACAGGCGCAGAGCCAACTCAGTAAGCTGCTTTGCAATTAATGCACCAATTACACCATGCACAAAGTTTAAAACATCACGTACGGATTTTTATTTGGACGACCGAGTAAATGTAATGTAGAGTCTGTAATGAGACCCTTATAAAATAGCTTTTTACGCATTTTTTTGTGAGACTCACGGTTACAGAGATGTATCAGAAAAACTAATAACATCATTGTTTTTGAAATTCCGGCTAAATAGAGATGAGTTTTTTTCACAAAGAAGTACGCAATGAACTGATTTCGAATTGGGCTTTTTTAAAAACGTATTAATTGCAAATCGACATATTTCAATATCGAAATGCTGCATAAAATGTTTTCTTTTGTTGTCAACAATGATTTCCAAAGCAAAATAAAACTATGTTTAAATGTATAGTGTAATAAATATAATGTTACATTAAGCCCAATTCAGACAATACAATTCAGTCGCCGCGATTCGGTTGCTGCAACAAAATTCCCGCAATTTTTATTATCACACTATGCGATTCTGTCTCTGCAACCGAATTGCACGAATTAGAATATGTTCTATTTTTCCGCAAGAAATCGCCGAGACTTGGTGATTTCTGTAGGAAATTTGGTATTGCCAATATATATTTTTATGTTGGCATCATTTAGGTAGTTAACTATCGCTCTTCAGTCAACTACAACTTCATTGTATATGCGTTATTGTGCTTTGTATATTATTTATTTTTCGATTCCCATTTATTTTCTTACAAAAATCAGCAAAACCACGTTTATTTATTATTGCAGTAATTTTAGATATTAACTGTTAACGTTGGCAATGATAGTTAAATAACTAAAGATTGCAGTGACTGCATTGCAAAGCCTGATAATTACTCGAAATATTATGTTGCGGCGTCAAATCGTCAAAATTTTGTTGCAGCGATAAATTGCATTATCTGGGGAAGGCTTTAAAGTATATTATATCTTCAATTACATAAAAAGTAAATAAAATTTTCTTTGGGCACATTCTCTTTTTGACAACTTGATGTACACCTTTCGCGCGTACGCCATGAAGTCAATCATCACAGCTATTTTTTCCTGTGATGTTTGAATAGTCACTAGTTTCTTAAGGGGTCTTATAAAACAAAAAAAGATTTGAACATTTTTTTACGATTACTGTTCTTCCACTCTACTACGTAAATGTTAAAGTGAATTAACACCTCTGTCACCTTTAGTAAATTTCTAGCGATTGTATTGAAATCAACATTTCTCAAAATATGTTAAATGATATGCAATAGTATATTAAATAAGCATAAATCATGATTTTTAAAAAATGAGGGTGCGTTAAGATGGCGGAAATGTTTCAATAAAATGTCACTAGTCTGAACACGTGACCATTTTTTTTTTTTAAATGCTGTTAGTACCACTCGTTAACACAAACAGAACTTTTGGCTCTGAAACCCCCAACAGAACTCTGCTAGCTCCCACACTAACAACGTGTATATTATTTACTACGAAAAATTACCATATATAAGTTGGTCATTGATAACTTCCCCCACTTCTTCTTCAGTAAAGTCAGCACATTCATAAAAGTTGTTTTTTCTTGTAGTAACCTTGCCTAAAATCTACTGTCTCCTTTTACACTAATGTCTTGCGGCACGTGGATATTCAGGAATAAATAAATGGCTATTTGAAGACAACCCAGAGGGCCTGTCCTCAAAGCGTAGGTTGATGGCTAGATTGTAGGAGCTGCGAGCTCGCAACGAGTGGAAGAGAAATTGTACGCCTACTAGTTCTGTGCATTGACTTGCGTCACATTGTAAACACTAGGTTTTGTATTCAACCAACAAATAACTCTAGTTCAGTCAACGGTTCGTATAATATACAGGTTATAATCATTTAAAATGTAGAAACTAATTTGAAACCCACTAATGCTATAAAAATATTACTATTACTAGCGTATGGGTTGTAGAGTTTGTATTTTGGTGAAACTCTCGTAAAAGTATGGTTATTGGAATGTACTTTTACAGTTTGTGGAAAAATAATGCAATAAATTATTTCCCACGTACAACAATTAAAAGTATAAAAGTGACTTGTCCAATATTTAACAATGATGGTATTGTTGAAATTATGTTTGCAATTTACTTTAATCATTAACTTATCAATAGAATGATGAACACCTGGTACAAAACCGAGTATTTTGAAACCACAGAATATGAGTTTTTGTGCCATGTGTCACTAAATAATGTATATTTAGACATACGATTGATTTTGATAGTAAGTAGGGGTGATAAAGCGCCCTGCAACGACGGTTGCAGGAAAGGTGACAATTGAATCTTCATTTAAGTGCTTTTCAACATTCTTTTCATATTGTAGTTTTTTATGTACTTTTGAGGACTTCTTGCAAGTTTTATCAAAAATATTGCTATAAAAAATTTTCTTTGTAGATGATTTAAATCCTAAAATGTACAGTGTAATGATATAATAAGTTTAATAGAACTTAGCAAAAAAATATAGAGGGCACTTTTATTACAATTATTACTGTCATCAACCTGTCAAATCGGGAATTAAATGTATTCGAGAAACTAGTGTTAACTAAAAGGCTTGAATTATGCTTTAACACCAAAAGCTATTTCTAAATTTGATATAATAAATGTAATTGAACATGCTGCACAGAAGCTACCATTAGATGATGCTAATGAATACCGAATTCGTTCTAAAATTGAAATAGAGAAACAATATAGGATTAGAGATAATTTAACATCTTATGAAAAACGTTCAATTTCATCTCTAAAAAATTATCATAGCATAAAAATTTTACCAGCTGATAAAGACAATGCCACGGTAATCTTAGATACAGCTATATATGATACAAAACTTTCGAACTTGATAAATAATGGAAACTATTCCAAATTAAATAAAGATCCTACAAATTCCTTAGAAAACAAAATATATAGAGTCTTATTTAAACACAAACACGAATTTACAGATTTTGAACGAAAGATGTTAACTCCACATCACAGCAAACCTCCTTATTTCTATGGTTTGCTAAAAATTCATAAACCTGACATTCCCTTAAGACCAATTGTGAGTTCAATTAATTCTCCATGTAGCAAATTTTTAAAATATTTATTAGAAATCCTAAATTCGTTATCAGGTTCCTCCGAGTCTTATATTAAAAATAGCAAACATTTTTTGGAAAAGCTGTCAGAAAATCATTTTAACAATAATCATCTAATGGGCAGTTTTAATGTAGTAAGCCTATTTACAAATGTTCCTGTAGATAAAACATTATTAATAATTAAAAACAGATTGCAACAAGATGGGAATTTGGCGAATAAAACTAAGTTAAGCGAAACTATAGTGGAATTACTTACACATTGCACTAAAACTTTCAATTAAATAATGACTTCTATCAACAGGACTTTGGGATGGCCATGGGTTCTTCATTGTCTCCAATATTAAGTAACATATTCATGGAAAATTTTGAGGAAAGTAACAATTTAGCTAATAAACTCACTGTATGGTGGAGATATGTAGATGACATTTGTGCTATATGGCCTTATAGTAAAGAATGATTAAGTAATTTTTTAAATCAGATTAACGAAAAAGAACCTTCAATTAAATTTACAATATAAATAGAAAATAATAATGAATTACCTTTCTTAGATATTTTAATTAAAAAATTAGATATTACATACCAAACCACGCTAAGATCGGTTTTATCAATAGCCAAACCTCTAAGTATTACTCAAAATTCAAAAAATTGTATTTATAGTGTTCCGTCTGAGTGCGGAAAACGTTACGTAGGTGAATCAACTAGACCTTCCAACGTAAGGCTTAGTGAACATAGAAATTATGTTAGAAGGGGAGAAAAATCCAAAAGTTGTAAACGTGCCTGGGATAATAATAATCACAGGATTCAGTGGAACTTGGCGAAGATTTTGAAAAAAGAGAGCAACGGAACTGAAAGAAAACTTAAAGAATCCGCGATTATTTTATTAAACGAGGATATATGCGTTTCAAATTATTCAATAGATTTTTGTACTAGTTGGTTGCACCCATCCTTAGAGACGAAGTAGGTAAAAAGAGGTAAATACAATTTAATGTCTTACGTGACTATTAAAATACGTAAACAATGAACTGTCATGGTTGAAGGTAAAAAGTTTTTGAGAAGTATGTATTCTTCCCAAACGTTAACTGCCTATAGCTTTCATTTTCATTTTTTAGTTTATAACTTATATATTTCCGGGACGATTCCAAACTCCTTTTGCCTGTATCAATTTTTGTCCCAACTTCTTTTTTTCGAGTAAAGTTCTAAAATTTTAATTTTTCCTCGCGGGCAAACTAAAAAAATGACAATTTTAGAAAAACATGTTTCGGACAAAAGTAGTCTATTCTTAGTTAGACAATCCGAATTTGTAATAAAAAATAGGAGTTCCCATTTAAAACAACGAATTTGACCTTGAATAGCCTACACCCTTCCATGCAAACAAAAAATTTCAAAAAAGTCGCAGTAACTCACTATTCCAGACTTCTTTCTGAGTATTTAAAAAAAAATTCAAGTAGATATCTTAAAAATTGAGCCTTAGAGTGAGTTTTGCCCATTCTGCCACACTATGCGGCAGAAGAAAATTCAACAATTAGATCTCGCACGTTTCCATGACAAGAAGGGCAATATTTTAACTTTCGGTGCCTTTTTTCGACGCGGATAAAGTGATGGAGGGGGCTGCAACCTTCGATGAGAGGCTGCCTCTGAAGTAGTTTTCACAAACATGAACACAACACGGGAATACCTACACTTTGTGTGCTTTTCGTTAACTACGTTGGAATCATCGGGAGGTGATTATAACTGTTTTTATTATCTCCTGAAGATTTTAATACACCCAAAGTCATACGTACAGAATTAGGAGCCTAATGTGATGAAGAGAAAGAAAGATATTGAGACTATCAATATTTCCGAATTATTGAAGTAGGGACATTTTAAATTATATTTCAGTATACTTAATTAAACTTACACAATCTAAAATTATTTGTTTTAATTAAGGCATGTAATGGTAAAGAAACAATTAATTTTAGTCATCACCAATATTGCCATGATGCGAATCTTTTAATGCATGATTATTACTTCTTCAGTAACACTATTAATTTCAACCTTTTCAGTTAGCCGGCACTTTACCTTCGTTAAGTGCTATCGCAAGTAATTAATAGAAAGTACTTAATAATTTATGTGTATGTATAAATCATCGCTATTATTTTAATTACTTTTATTATCTGGCAAAACTGCAACATCGCGAAGTGAAAGGCGGCAGCAACTTTTTCATTTTTTTCTTCACTCTTTTTAATTAAACATTCCGATGCACCTGTACATTCCTCGAGAATGTCGAACCCAAAAATGCTTCAAACATTTACCTTTAATTTTTGAGAACATATTAAACAAGGAGAGCTGTTTGTTTAGATTGTAAAACAAACAAAGATAAAAATCTCTTAGTTATGTTCGGTAAAATTTCCGTTGTCGTTTCTTAAATAACTGGAGATCCTAAGTTGGCCATGACAGTCGAATAAACTACGCCATGCTGAAATAAATATTCACCGCGCAGACAGGTCAAAAACCGAGTAAAAAAGACACAGAATTATATTTAATACTCACCATGAGCATCTTCTTGTTCGTGTTCTCTTTTGTTTCGCGCTCTTTATAGCCTTCGTTTGTAATAATGAACTAATCAACAATCTGTAATAAACTTTCTTTAAGCAGCCTTAATTGCGACGCATGCTTTGGTAACACTGTACGTGTGAGGATTTTACAAGAGTAAAATATGGTTCTCGTGATTTATTACTGAACCAATCCTGAAATTAAGTATACTGTACGAGTTAAATGAGATGATCGATAATCCAGTTTGGTTAATTTACTGCGGTACACGTGTACTACATATATGCACTAATTAGTACCCTAGTATAGTATCCTTAAGAAAAATTCTCTCTTTCTTTAGAGAATCATAAGCCTGTAATAGTACCATTTAATTTGTCTAAACCTCGGCATTTAAAATTTTGTCCGTTGTTTTCGTTGTGAAAAGTCCGACAGCTGTAACAACATTTCCTAACTATGTAATTAATTTTGAGACAGAGGAATGACCTGTTTAAATAAATTTTGATTTCAGCAGGGCATTTGTGTGCGTTAATCATACAAAATTGTTACTTATACTTCGTAGCTAGTGAATTACAGGACAACCTCTAAACTGGATCAATACATTTTAAACCAACCGTATACAACGTTGGTGAAAATAAACTAGAGCTAATTCTGAATGTTCGTGTTTAAAAACGGGAGTTCCACAGGGTTCAATATTGGGCCATGTGTTGTTTATATATGTCAATGAGCTTGATTTGATTCAATGTAATACTTTCATTTAAATGCGAACCGATGATCTTTCTATGATTATTGCATAATGGATTAGAAAGTGATATCTACATTATCCAATCAACATCAGTTGTATTTCTGTGTAAATAAAACTTAGTTAACCTAGTTCCATAATAGACAAAAAAATTGCGAGTCTATTTCATTTTAAGTCAATGAATCATTTACCACAGGTGTCTAGGACAGTATAATTTGGGTTTCTGTATTATAGAGTTTTAAGGTTTGAAATCATATTATGAATACCAGATTTCCAAGCTAGCATGAATTAAATTCTTTTGTTTAATGATATTAAAGTGGTGTTTAGTAGAAAACAATTAATTTTCTCGTAAAAAGATGTTTAGGGTCTATAAAAATTTGACCTTGCCATGCTTATACATGTTTGAAATGTTTGTTTGTGATCATGAAATGAATATATTTATTACTAATGAAAATATTCATGACGTAAATAAGCGTTTTAACATTGGAAATCGTATATGGGGGTCGAGTTACCAGTTTTCGTTCAAGGTTAAAAGACAGCGGTGTCGCGGCTGAGTGAGACTGTCGTATATGCAACGGCTGATATATGCAAATGTAATATGGGTTGCATGTATCACAGGGGGCCAAGTTACCAGTTTTCATTTAAGGTCGAAATACAGCGGTGTCGCAATCGAGAGTGGATCGTAGCTGTTTCCAGACGAGGTGAAGCCGAGTCCGGAAAAAGTTTAAGTTTTGTGTATGGTGCTATCATCTCCAATGTCTCGATGGTTGCAAGAATTGCAAAATCTGTGAATTTTTATTCTATGTGTGATTTTTTGTTTGTAAATACTTCTAACGTAGTTTGACTATTCCTATACAATTTAGAGCAGACGGTATTGGCGCATTTCGAAAGTAGTTTTTTTGCTGGAATCAGTTCAATAAAAAAATGTTTTTTTTTTAATAAATAATTTTTTATAATATCCTTAGACCTTGCATAGGAACTTCCAAACAATGGAATTGACGATTTTTAATTGTGTACCTCCTAACGACCACTTTTCTTCGATGGTTTTTGGAAAATTCATGTCGAAGAAAAGTTGTCATATGGACGTCAGCATGTAGGCAATTTATTGCTGAAACAATTTAATTCAGAATATGTGGGGTACAAAATTGAATCTAGTTCTACAGGGTGTTTTTCACGATTAATTAAATTAATATATTTTGAAACTGTCGTAGCTCATTTTTTTTTCAAACGGAACACAGTATGTTATGCTTCAAGTCATTTTGATAAAAAGTCTCCATGGATAGAAGGTCCAAAAATGGAGAGATTAGATGGTATAGATGTTATCGAGCGTGGAATCGGTAAGAAACCTCTGAGAAAATGTATGGGTTTTTTTAAGTACTTGTTTTGACTAGAACATAATTTTACGAAAAATGTCAATGGGATTATATGTTGGCGATTATAAATTGGCCAAAGTAAGCGCTATTCGGAAGTAGGATCAAATTGGTTCAAAATAACTATTATATTCATAATCAGCCCAAAAAACAATCCTTTTGGAATTTTTCAAAGTCAATGTCAAAATAAGTACTCGAGAAAATCCAAAAATAGCATGTATTTCAGCGTTTCTTTTACTGATTTCACGCTTGATAACTTCTTATCTATCCATTTTTGGACTTTCGAATGATTTGAAGTACAACATACTACATTTTCGGCCGATCTGACCGGGATTCAATTTCCATAAGATTGATGTGATTATCTTTAAGAAAAATTGTGGAGAATTTCCAATTTTCTATTGTTATTAACATTTAAGTTATTAATATAAGTTCATATAATGCATATGAAGATTCAGAAATAAGCCAGGCTGTAGGCTAAATTAGTTTTGAATATGAAACACCTGAAAATTGTTTTTAAAAGTCTAATTTCAAAAAATGATCATAATGAATTTCATTTGGGTAAAAATTGTTCTATAAAATAAAGGCAGATCGACTATTTAAAATCAACTGTCTCTTCTAGTCCTTACAACAGATATGAGAGTTTCAGAAGTGGAAGAAACAAACAAGTAGTTTTATTTTTACTCCCGGAAAAATCAAGGAGACAACGAATTATCATATAAACTATTTATGAATTGATGTCGAGCGAGAATCTCGTAGAAAAAAGGTGTTATTCTTGTCAATATCACGGATTCAAATGTCACATGACAAGAATAATGTAGGTTATTTACGAATCGTTTAAAGCATCTTAATATTAGATGTAAAACTATTGCTAATCTGAGTTTCTTTATGTGATATCAAGCATAAAATTATTAAAGCTAACCTAAAATTTAAAAATTTCAAAATGTTTGAATTTAGGAAATCTAGACATTCATTAGATTATGTTCGGCAACCTTATTGGTAAATGCGAGTATTCATATTCTTGCACTCAACATTTAAGAAGAATGACAGTATGGCAGTCATCCAGTACTGCCGAAAATTACGAAGCATATTTATTGACAGATAAAAATGAGGCTGCTAACAATAATTTATAATAATAATGTTAGTAATTTTAATAAGTTTCGTAATTGCATTAGATAAATATTTATAAAAATAGATTAGTAAAATATTGATTATTATTGTTTTTCATCTGATAGTAACTCACAATGACTATTTAAAATTGATAAATTCTCTAGGGACGTAATTGAGCTACTTACGCCCCGTTACCGTCGCCATGGCCATCAAAACATTTTCGGCAAGTCTATTTCTCAACAAATAATGTCATAACAACATACGAGGTGTCCCAGTTAATCCATAACATAGTAGCTTTTCAGATAAAATGAGTCAAACGTTATTTGAACGTAGTTCCTTCAGGGGAATTACATAACGCTGAGAATTTGTTTCTTGGCGTTATCTGATGAGGATCAAAAAAGTTATAGGCGAAAAAATTTCCTAAAAATTTGTATTTTTTTTAATCGATAATAATTAAAGGAAAGCAAAGAAATGCATGCACATTTTAAATGTCATTTATCGTTTAGTCAGGAATGACGTTCTCGTTAAAGTGTTAGGGGAGAATATGAAACTCCTTTGAAGTTTAACTAATTTTAATGTAGAATAGTGCCTTGAATTTATATTTTTCATCACGAATTCTGACTAAATAATAATAATTTTTTACATATCCGTGTCTGAAACAAGCATTATCCGCGGGCGCATGGATTGGGATAACTTGGTGGGGAGGTTTTCATCTTTAAACTTAGTGACATAACACCTAAAAGTGCAACTACCTAGTATTCCGGAACCGGAACAATCGCATAATTGCGATTGAACTTCCTAACAGGTAAGTCGTTTAATCATAAATTATCCTAAAGTAAATTATATATTTATCACCAGACACTGTAACGGTTCAGGCGCCTTCAAATCTTAGTCGCCATGAAAATTCAGCGGTGGCTTAATTTTGTTTAATTATTTATTTAAGATTATTCTTAATACTGAACGTTAACGGTTCTTTTTTAACAAGTAAAATCGTAATTATGTTAAAATGATAGTAAGCCACTAAGTAGTAAAAATTTTTTTTAATTGAGCCGCATTTAAGAAAACAGTTACTAAACATTGATATGGTTAAAAATACATTCGATTTGGTATTTGTTCATCTTTTCACCGACCCCTGTATTTATACTAGGTAATAACATTCAATTCATTGAAACGGGTTGAAATTTTATTTCATATTTTTTAGTGACCGTATTTTTAAAGACGATTCAGTTTTTCCCAACAATTTCTTTTCATCCTTAATACATTAGGTAGTACTTCAGACCATTTTAAAGCAGTTTTAATTGTCCTGTGAATTCTTTCTATCATTCCATTGGCACAAGGATGATACGGGGTAGTTCGTGAATGAAGAATGTCTAATAATTTTGAAAACTCTTGGAACAAGGATAATTCAAGCTGCTAACTAGTCATTGTCAAAGGAACTCCGAATCAAGTAATCCAGCCATTGTATAATGTCTTTGCTACTGTTTCCGCAGTTATGTTTTCAATGGGGAAAGCTTCAGGCCATCTAGAATATCAATCTATACATGTCAAACACGAGGTCAAACAGTATATGTAATCATTTTATGGTGGTAGAGGTCCTATGATGTTGTTAATATATTCGAATCTGGAATTTTAAATGTAGCTTTTGGAGTGTTCACATGGTAATTTTTGACTTCTGGTAAGGTGTAAAATGAATAGTCCAACTTTTAATATTCTTCTCAATATTGGGCCGAATATATTTACTTTTAATGAGCTCTATTGTTGACCTAACACCAGGATGAGCTATATTGTGACTTATATTGTATATTTCTGTTCTAAACTTTTCCGGTAGACATGGACATATAATAAATATGTTGACATATCACAATAATTATTAGCATCACTCTCAGGTATTTTAACTTTTACTAATGTCAAAGAAGTATTTCCTGAAAGAAAATGTTTATGCTCAAAATCATCTTCTTGTGCCTTTTCCTATTCATTATATTCAATAAAATTGAAGTTAATGGTAGATAATCTGAATACCGCGTCCATTTTTACACTTTTTTCCAGAAATAAGTCGTACATCAGTAGAAAACTGGCTAATAAAATCAAGATAATGTGCTTGTCTAGGACTAAAATCATATGATAATTTATTAAAGGCGAATGATAAAGACTTGTGATCAGTGTAGATGGCACACTCCGTACCTTCGAGCACGTAATGAAAATATTTGATGGCTTCGTATATCGCCAATAATTCTCTATCATATATGCAATAGTTCTTTTGTGCCACTGAAAGTTTCTTCGACAAAAACCTAAGGGTTTCCAGCAACTATTTTGTATTTGTTCTAATGCAGCACCAACTGTAAAATCAACCATTATTGATAATGGGGAAGTATCCGATGGATGTATCAATAGCGTTGTCTTAGCAATAGCTCCTTTTAATTGTTCGAAAGCTTTACTTTGCTCTTGGGACCAATTTAGCTTTTGTATTTGCCATACCAAGAAATATTTTTAATGACGCTAAGTCTTGAGGTTTAGGAAACTTCATTCTGGCTTGAACCTTTTGATGGGTTGGTTAAATGCCTTAGTGTGTAACTAGATAACCAAAACATTTTATAGAAGCGTTTCCAAGTTCCGACTTTTCTGGATTCACGATTATCCCATGTTGCTCCAACCGCTTAAAAAGTTTCCTTAAACGGCTTTCATGTTCTTCATCTGATGATGATGAATTAAGAAATCGTCTATATAAGGAAAACAAAATTCTAGATCACTTGTGATTTGAGGTATGTATCGTTGAAAGGTTTGAGTAGCGTTTCATAATCCAAGTAGCATTTGAACATGTTCAAATAAACCGAACGGCTTCTTAGTGGCATTGATTTAATATGAATAAAAACTGTCACAATGGTACTTCAACCATAAATTTATCGCAAAAACTACCAAGAAAGTCGAAAGGAATGTATTAAATGGAACATCATATACTGAAGATAGCGAGAGTGGAAAAGACATCTAGTTTTAATTTTTACTCCTAGGTAACTCGCTGCTTATATGAGTAAATAAAGAAATAAAATGTATCTTTTTTCTTAATTTTTATTTAATTATTTTATAAAACCACAGAGATGCGGATAATAGTTTTTAAATGAGGAATTTATATGCGTAAGTAAATTTAAATACAATAATAAAATTCACAGCAAAGTTTGCCAACAATTAGTATGCAATCTTCCATAAATGGCCAACAGAATATATTACGGAACTTGATACTACATCTGTGTACCTCTCAATCTCAAGATAGCATTTTTGCAATAACGCAACCTTTAAAATCATTCAAACATATCCGAATAAGGTCGAGCTTCCCACAGTATGTATTGACATTGCTTAATATTTCAGTCATTAGATAATGGTTTATAAGTAGCAATTTAGTTACCTATATTAATCGAAGCAGACTTTGACTTCCTTACACTTCTTAATACTGTGTATAACAAATTTATACATAAATTAATGAAGGCAACATTTTTTTGTCTTAAAAAGCAAGTTGTAAGAATTAAGCGTAGGTAAAGGTCTATCTGTAATCTTAATTTTATAGTACAGGAGCTAGTACATGTATAGGGTATATTATAGGCTACACTACTATTAGATAATAGATAGGTGAAGACCAATTGTGTCTATCAGTCATTGTCAAACATTTAATGTCTAATTTTAAAACTTCACACTGGGGGATATTGTCTTAGCTTTTGCATGAAACATCTTATGAGTGGCTTTATGTCTTTCTGATAGGCTCCAGAATAAGGACGAAAAACGTATCAAGGGCTAAGTGTTTCCAAGAGACAAAATAATAGGTAACCAATCTTCAGGAAAATGTAATCCATTAAAATGAAAACATTTTAAGGACAGGGTATGTAAATAAATTCAGTTTAGGGCTTTTCTGGTCTCTAACACAGCTAGGTGTAGGTTATCAGAGAAATACAAAGTTTTCTTTTTAGTAGATTTTAATTCTTTGTTAAATGGATATGCCTTTGTTCTCATTTTTAACTGAATCTTCATTACCGTAGGGGGTTATATAGATACCAGTTCATTCTGCATGACCGTACGTAGTTACTAGTGTTACAATGAGAATTGTCAAATAAGAAATAGACAAATTCATTACAGAATTTTAAGTGCTAGCATAACTAGGATGCAGGTTATTGAAATAATGCAAAGACTGGAAATTCATATTTTTACAGATAGTTTTCTTTTTACTTCTAATAGATAGTTTTTTCCGCTGTTTGACAAATCCTATAAAGAATGTTTTATTACTATTATAACCAAAAAAAAAAATCATTTTTAAGTCATTAAAGAAATTCCAAAATAGTGTATTTTAAGCATCTTAGATTTTTCTGCTGGTATTTAGATAATAGTTGAGAAACAGAATTGCTTATAGAGGAGCGAATTAGAGACTCTACCCTGCCGTTTTTTTTTCTGGCGTAGAACCAGGTCAAACATGGTAGGTTTTGTTAAGCATGTCACTGGGCATATGAAATCGTATTTCACGACATTTTTTCGTGGTCTGGACCTTTTTTAATTAAAAAAAGGGAAAGTATAAGTATTTTAAATAAAATGTGTTTTTTTCTGTTTCCACCGTGATATCAAAACTAATGTTGCTATCGACGTTGTTTTTTTTTTCAATTAAAGTACACACAATAGCGCTTTTAACTGTACTAATGGCTTTTACACAGTTCGCATTTTCATTTCCTTAAAAATTAGGAAAACTAGATATTTGAATTTTACGTATTACAATTTTCAGCAATCGATAAACTTTTTTATTTTTGAAAATTTTTGTACACATACAGTGAAGCAAATGTAGTCCAAACATTAGAAAAGTTTTTGATATAATTATTTTTTCCCAATGTGTATCGTTTGGCAACAGCGATTTTTTTTAAAGCGCGCTAAATTAGTCATATGTATTATTGGGGCTCACAATCTAGGTACTTACACCGCGTATGGAAGGTGGGATAAGATGCGTCTAACTAACAGACTATTCAAATCTATTGACCCCTCACCTTAACCGCGAATATCTCAAAAACGGAGGAACGGAAAAAATTGAAAAAATTATGTGTCCATTGTAAGTCATTCACTGAAATTTGAATAATGTACATTGAACAGTTTTGGAGTGCTGCTAAGTTATATTGAAAAATGTCCTACTTTTTAAGAAAATTTTGACAATACCAATTTTAAATCCATTGTATATTTGAAAATAGGCCTACTATATAAATAATATTTTAGATGCCGATAAGGCATGGTATTTTTTGTACGAGGAAATTTTTTCATAATTTTTTATTCTAAAATTTTGCAGTTATTCTAAAAAACGTGACATCATGTTTATTCGGTTATTTATCAAGGTATTTACAAAAATTTTTATAAAATGGTTAATTATATAAAATGTAAGCATTTTCAGAACAAAGAATTGGTATATATCAAATAGTAATTTAGTTATCAAGTGCAATAGATAATATTATTGCCCGCGTTCAGCATTATTATCTTTCGCACTTGATAACTATATTAATATTTGATATATACCAATTCTTTTTTCTGAAAATCCTTACATTTTATATGCTTAACTATTTTATTAAAAATCTTTTAAATACCATGATAAATAGCCGAATAAACATGAGGTCACAGTTTTGACAATAACTGCCAAATATTAGAATAAAAAATTATGAAAGAATTTCTTCGTACAAAAAATGCCGTCCTTTATCGGTATCTAAAATATTATTCATATAGTAGGCATATTTTTCAAGATATAATGAATTTAAAACTGGTATGGTCAAAATTTCGTTAAAAAGTAGGGCATTTTTCAATATAACTTAGCAGAACCTTAAAACCGTCCAATGTACATTATTCAAAGTTCAGTGAATAATTTACAATAGATACATAATGAACACATATTTTCTCTGGTCCACCAGTTTTGAGATTTCGCGGTTAAAATGAGGGGTCAATACATTTGAATCGTATATTAGTAGTTTGCGGGATTTAGAGTATACGTATAAAAAGAGACGACATCACGGAAATATTGTGTGAGAAAAGATAATATTTTAAATGACGAAATTTAATTAAAATATATAGACTGTCGTATAGGTAGACAAGTTTTGAAAACATGAACGTTTTTTGCAATCATACAGTGCCGTCGCGCCGCGCCGATTTGCAACAGATGCTGCACAGTACTTAATCGAATACGAAATATTAATAATAGATGGAGGATTTAAATTAACAGAAAAAGTAGTTTCACTACATAAACGTCATTCAGAAATGATCAAAAATCTATTTAGCAAACAGGAAGATACCAGGATGATTTTGCATGCAATGTACGAAACTAAATTTAGCAAACAAACATTGATGAAATCAGTTGACATAGATGTATTAATTTTACTTACTCTCCTTTTTTCGGACTATGACTTAAATGGAACTAATTTATTTATGCAACTTGGACACGGCACTAGCAGACAATTTTTGTCAATATAGAAGGTAGTGCAAAGTTTATGAACTACAGTTTGTTCTTGTCTTAATTGTTTTACTGGTTGAGACACCACTAATGGTTTTTAAAAATATTTAAAAAATCTGCGTTTAATGTTCTTAAAGAATATTATTGTTTTTCAAAAATTATCGGAATTGCCATTGCTGTCTAAAGACGAAGCTTTAAAAATCTTTACAAAATTGATTCTAATACTGTACAAAAAAAAAAACAAATTCAGATATTAAACGACCTAAGGATCAAATTAGCAACAACAAACGGAGCTTCCTTCAACTGAAGGCACCTTTTACCACCCATTCTTAAGGTAAACATATATATTTAAATAATAGATTTCCTATCTAATACATTTAGTTAACTATTGCAGGTTTATGTATCAACTTAGAATATCGTACAGAAGCAATATGCCAACTACACTTATAAATGCACAGGGTTCAGGACGGAATTTAAGTGACGATGTTTGGACAATATTTTCATTAAGTATTAATTGTTCAGATAAAAATTGTGAAAATCGAAAATATGATTATGTTAAAGAAGGCCTAATATGTTGTAATGAGTGTAAATGTCGTACTTGAAATACTGTTAAAGGTTTCGATGAATGTACAGACGAACTAGAATGCTTTTAACGCAGGGCCTACGTAACTAAATACTCATTTGTCAATAGAAAAATAGTTGCAAAAAAATAAAGTTGTGTAATGTGTAATAACCTACTTATTAGGTAGGTACTTACTTTATAACAATGATTTATATTTACCTGCTTTTAAATATTTTTTACCTTAAAACAACAAAAGGTAGGTTTATACCTTAGGTTCGTACCTATTTTGAAGCTGTTAATAAAAGCCCGATTAGTACACATGAATCCAACAACCGTAGTCCGCAGGCGGTAAGCAGTATAATGAGAGCCGGGCGTGCAAGAATATGTTTTAGTCCGTTTTAAAAAAATCGCTGACTACATACTATAACCTGCACATCAAAAATTATGATTCTAAAAACGTTTTTCATATATTGGCTTCAATTTGTTCACAGCATGTATATACATATTTTCATAAATAAAATTTTTTCTCGATTGCTGAAAAATACATTCACGAAAATAACAACTTTAAGTTTGCTATTATTATAACAATTAAAAAATATATATTTTACAATCACATTGTACATAGTTAGAAGCGTTATTGTATCTACTCCAATTTAAAAAAAAATCAGTTCCATAGCATAATTATTTTTAAAGCTATAACGGTGGGGACGTTAAAAAACATGTTTAATGGAAAAATCATTTTTTTACAGTTTTTTCGAAGTAAAAAAGTTCCTGACCACCAGAAAATGTCGTGAAAATATCATGTACCCGATCACCTAATTAGAGAATCGCATCAAATCTGGTTTGGTTCTACGCCAGTTTTTTTTCTCGGAAACTAAGCGACTTTGCTTTCCAATTTTACTCGCCTATTAGGTAATTAACTAAGGTCTTAATTAATTTAATTTTTTGAGAAATGTGCTACTTCGTTACTTATAGAATAAAAATATACATTAGTTATGTGACAAAAATGTTTTTAATTCGAATTTGTAGATGTCTCGACTCTGTTTTCTATATTTTTTTAGCGATATTATAATTCGTATATGTCTGCACTTGTTTATGATACAGAATACGTAAATGCTAAACAAGGCCTTAAAAAGTTGTACCAAATACCTTTAGTTGTAAATTAATAATTCATAGTTTAACATTATTAATCTATTAGCAGTAATATATTCCTATTTATGGAACCACTTTTTTCAACTGTAGGTGGGCCACCTTACATTAGTGTAAACGCAAAAGTGCGTTTAGGTCAATATTTTCTATTTGAAGGTAACCTGCCCACAATATTTCTAGCAGATGCTACTTAAAGGGGTCTTAAAACAGTTTTACATTATTTAAAAAATCTTACTTAATTTGTGTTGGTGTTTGAAATGTCCAAATATTATTGCACCATGCCCAGGAAAAAGAAAGTTTTCGATTAACTGTAACACCTACATCCCGTACAACTACCTATGCCGAGTTATTTGTTTCGTAATTAATACTCGAGGGTACTCGATTGAAGACATTTAGTTGGTTGCAGTTGGATTTTCCAGTCGCTGAAATTTTAAGAGCTTAAAAGTTCCTTGACGCTTCCATCAAAAATGCACTAAAAAATCACTAATTTTCTTTTCAGCAATTACAGCGTTCTTAGATTTATATGAATAATATTAGGAGAAAAGCGCATTTTAAAATAAATAAAATAATAAATTTTTTAAATTTAACTTTTTTATTTATTTGATTTTTGTTATATTTTTAAATCAGATTCATGGAACAATGATAATTTATAGATAAAATTAACTTCCACAATACAGGCAACATTTTGATCAATTAGTTCCTATAATCAGCTAGTTTTAATACTTTCCATTTAACTATTAAGTTAAAATTACTTGTCAATGCCATCTTCTGCAGAAAAAATCCTGTCGAACTTGCTAAACTGCCGCATGTATATTACTGCATTTATTGCAGTGGCAGAGTTGTTGTTTCGGTATCTCTTCTAATACGCCTCGTGTCTTTCGTTGAGTGTTTTACTTGTTACAAAACACTTTAAATATGCCTGGTGGAATAAAAACTCGACAAGAACAGAGTTAGTATTTTGATATAATTGATATAATGGAAATATCGACCATATTGTTTAAACTATAAATATAGATATATTAAAGTGTTCCCTAAAATACTACATTATATTAGAGGGCGATTTGAATCATTAAAATTCAAGAATTACATAATTTATGTCATGATTTAATTCAGAATCTAGCCTGTTAAAATTAGAGGCTTATCTTTCACGTAAATTTTCGATACACATTTCCCACACTTTTATATAGCTTTCTCCACACTATTATGGCTGATTTCTTTTTTCATTTTTTGAATAATTTCTGCATCTTTTTACATATTTTTATTTGACACTCTCTAGCCTTCAATGTTCTATAGATTACACTGAGATTATTTAAATTATCTATCTCTTTCAAATGCATATTCATTATAATAATTTTGAAACAAATCGAACCATCTTTAGATAAACGGTCACTAAAATTTATAAAATGAAGTTTCATGTCAGGTGCGTCATTTCCTCAGTTACTTCACTTTGTATAATTGTTACTCTTTTGTGTTCGTTCTAATAATTTTTTTTTATGTTATTTGATATTTTTACCTTTTTACTATTTTGGCAAACGGTATGATATCGTTTTAACAAATTCTAACAGAAAGGAAAACTTAATTTCTTATAGCAAAATTGAAGTCGCCTTTGTAGATACTGATATTTTAGTAGCCGGAAGGTTCTCAAATACAAATTGATTTATTTTCAACCTCAATTGTTAAATCTCGAAGCATTAAGAATGTAACAAAAAAAAAACGAATTACCTGATTTAAATACGTTATTAAAATATTTTTAAATTCGGTATTGAAAATTGTCAAAATCCATATACAAGGTGATAGTATTGTTATGAATTACACCCCCTTGGAAAAGGAGATGGTACGCCTATGCCTCTGATGGTGACTGGAAAGGCTCTAGAAAGAGCCAAGGACTTTTCTAGCTTATGGTTGGAGAAGATTCTGGATTGATCTAGAGCTAATTTCGGAGTATATAAGGCGCGATTACAAGCGCGGAAGGGGAAGTTTATTTGAGAAGTGACACGCTCGGTAAAAAGTGAGGTTAACTATTAAGTAAACAAGTATTGTAGTCAGTAAATTGTTAAATAAAGTGTTAGTAGTGTTTAATCTCTTGTTAAAATTATTTAGAACCCACGAATTCATACAGGGTGTTTCCTAAAAGGTGGAAATCCGTAACATTTTGGTGTCGGAAGCGGAATTTTGACAAGAGGATTTTTTCGGGAGTGTTGAGAAGACTGGGACAGTATTCTCGGAGTTAGTGCTAACACAGGAAGGACTAATTTACTGGACATTGTTCGAGGTTTATTTTCGAACAGGAAAAATAGTGTTTAAGTGCATTTTTGTGACATTTTGTTGGACATTAGAGGTTAAGTAACAAAGACTCTAGATAAGACTTTTTCGTGCCGTTTTGAGGGTTTTCTGGACAGTCCCATTACCGATAGTGACGTAATTATATTAAACTTATTTGATTTCAACGTAATTGTATGCCGGTAACGACCAGAAGCATGGCATCCGAACAACAAATGCAGGACTTTATGGCCCAAATGCAAAAGATGATGATGGATCAGGAAAGAAAGCGCCAAGAACAAGAACAAAAACGTCAAGAAGAATTAAGAAAAATTTTTGAGGATCAAGAGAGAAGACGTCAAGAGGAAAAACAAGAAGAGGAGGAACGACATCAAGACGAAGAGAAACGACGTCAGGAAGAATTGAGAAAAATCATGCAAGACTTGGACATTAAACAACAAAATGAGAGAGACGAACTAAGGAAAATTATAGAAAGCCAACAGAATGCCATATTTGCCGTCACTGAAGAACTTAAAAATAAAGTCGAGCAAGAAGTAAGCGAAGTGAAAGAAAAAGTAGACAAGGTTGAAGAGAAAATGCACCAGGTAGAAGGAGAAATTGACCAGCTTAAACAACAGTTGAGGGATAGAGGAAACCAGCAACTGGTATCGTCAGGCCAACGATTAAAAATTCCCTCCTTTGATGGTCAAAGTTCCTGGATGACTTACAAGACACAGTTTGAGGCAGCAGCAAGTGCAAACAACTGGAATGACGAAGAGAAGGCTAAGGCGTTAATCGTGGCTTTAAGAGGCCAAGCGTTGGAGTTGCTCCAGACAATTCCGGCGGACCAACAACGTAATTTTAGAGTTTTAGAAGCTGCCTTAGATCTACGATATGGAGATCAACACCTTGCTCAAGTATACCAGACCCAGCTGAAAGTGCGCGTTCAGAAAGCTGGAGAGAGTCTACAAGAATTTGAAGCTGCGGTGGAAAGACTGGCACACTTAGCTTATCCTAATGCGCCAAAAGAATTTAAAGAGCAATTGGCAGTGGGGGCATTCCTAGACGGGATAAGGGACGAGGAGATCAGGCGAGTCCTCAGGCTATCCCGACATAAAAGTAGTAGTGAAGCCTTGGTGCATGCATTAGAGGTAGAAGCCGTCTATAGGGATACTCCAAAGTCAAGAGTGCGGGCTATGACGCTTGAAGAATCGCAGCCAGAAGAGAGAGACCAAAACCCTATCTTGAACGCGATTCTCAAAACGAATAAAATGATCGGTCAATTACTGGCTCAATCGAATCCTCCAAGAAGACAGGAAAACCAACAAAACAGAGAAAGGCCAAGTGGAGGTATTAAATGCTACAACTGCGGCAGGATGGGACATATGAAACGAGACTGTCGACAGCAGAACTCGGACAGACGAGTAAATGCTGTAGATGTAGAAGAGCAGCAGGAAAACTAAAGATAGCCAGCACCAAGGGGGCTGTGCTGGCTAGGGAACACGGTGCCCCCAGAGAAATAAAGATTTCCCAGCTGCGAAGAATTCCAAGTAGTCTGCTGTTGCAAGGATATGTGAATGGAAGAAAGTGTGTGTTTACTGTTGACACCGGCGCTACGTCATCAATAGTGCGGCCAGGGTTTATATCAGGCTTGCAGATTAAGAAGAAGCAAAATGAAGTAATTATTCGGACAGCCACGGGAGACAGGGCTGCGGTCCATGGAGAGGTCAATTTGGAACTGCAGGTTGGACGGTTGAGATTCAATTACAAGGTCATTGTGGCTGACATTACAGATGATTTCATTTTGGGACTGGACATCATGGAAGAGAAGAGGTTTATTGTTGACGTAGGGGAGCGAGTCTTGAAAATTGGAAATGAGGAATTTATCCTGGCAACCGCAGATGACCAATTCCATAAAGCAAGGTTATTGACAACAAAGACGATTAAGATTCCTGCTCATTCGGAACAGATCATCGATGCTGCCTTGGAAGGAAATCCTGGAGGCTACCGTGTTGGCCTGGTGGAAGGTGATGAATCGATTAAGTCCCTAACCAATATTGTTGTGGCAAGAACTTTAACCCGGACTAAAGATAAAATCCCAATTAGAGTCGTCAATTTAAATCCCCATGCAGTAACAATTAAAGAAGGCAAACCGATTGGCTCCTATGAACCGGTTATGTGGGTAGCAAGGTGCGAAGAACAAACAGAGGGAAATTCATCTACAAATATAGACCAGGAAGTTTTGACCTTGCTGAGTTCCCAGTTGGAGCATTTATCTAAGGATGAACGAGAGGAGGCGATCAAGTTCCTGGAAAAGGAAAGTTCGGTATTTGCTAAAAGTACGGAGGCCCTTACAAAAACAGATATAGTCCAGCATCGGATAAATACTGGTGACTCACCTGCTATTCGACAACAACCTAGGAGGCTTCCGCTAGCAAAACAAGAAGAAGCCTCAACAATGATAGATAAGATGCTACAAGATGGAGTTATTGAGGAGTCAACAAGTCCCTGGTCATCGCCAGTAGTTTTGGTTGCCAAAAAGGACGGAACGTTAAGATTTTGTGTCGATTATCGAAAATTGAACGATGTGACGAAGAAAGACAGTTACCCATTACCCCGGATTGATGACACGTTAAGTACATTGGCAGGCTCACGGTGGTTTTCGACGTTAGACCTTAGGAGCGGTTATTGGCAAGTTGGACTTCATCCTGATGATAAGGAAAAGACAGCATTTTCAGCAGGCAGTGGTCTTTACCAATTTACGGTGATGCCTTTTGGACTTTGCAATGCTCCAGCCACGTTTGAACGATTGATGGAATTTGTACTACGAGGGCTAACCTGGAAGACGTGCCTGGTTTACCTTGATGACGTGCTGGTTATGGGACGAGACTTTACAGAACATTTGAAAAATCTTCAAGAAGTATTTGGACGAGTAAGGAATGCACACCTGAAGTTGAACCCGAAGAAGTGTTTACTATTTCAGAAAGAAGTTAAATTCCTTGGGCACGTAGTGTCTTCAGAGGGAATACAAACGGATCCCGATAAAATTTCTGCCGTACGAGATTGGCCAAGGCCATCTAACGTTCATGAAGTACGAAGCTTCCTTGGCCTTTGCACTTATTATAGACGATTTGTGGAAGGGTTTGCAGACATTGCGAAGCCATTACACCGGCTAACAGAAGAGAAAGTTCAGTACCAGTGGACACCGGAGTGTGAAACAGCATGGAGAAAATTGAAGGCAGCTCTATGCACTGGTCCTGTACTAGCATACCCACAACAGAATGGACTTTTTATTTTAGATACAGATGCCAGTAATTCTTCGATTGGTTGTGTGCTGTCCCAAATTCAGAACGGAGAGGAAAGAGTGATCGAGTACTTCAGCAAGGTGCTCTCCAAACCAGAACGAAACTATTGTGTAACCAGGAAAGAGTTATTGGCCATCGTCAAATCAGTGGACCATTTTCATAAGTATCTCTACGGGCGACATTTCAAAATCAGGACCGACCATGCTGCGTTGAAATGGCTGTTGCAGTTGAAAACCCCGGAAGGTCAACTGGCTCGTTGGATAGAACGGCTGCAACAGTACGACTTTAAAATCGAGCATCGACCAGGAAGATCTCATAAGAACGCAGACGCATTATCTAGAAGACCATGCAAGGACGACTGCAAGCACTGCCGCCACGTGGAAAAACAGCAGGGCATGGGAGTAGTCAACACTATTAAAATAGACGTTCCGGATGATTGGACAACTGAAGCCCTGAGACAAGAACAACTGAACGATGCAGAGATTGGGGCTATATTGAGAGCAAAGGAAAAAGGAACTCGACCAGAGTGGAAGGATGTTTCGGACAAAGCAGTTGGATTGAAGGCTTTGTGGGCACAGTGGGACTCACTTAGAGTTATGAATGGGCTGTTAAAAAGAGCATGGGAGAGCCCGGATGGGAAGCAAGTTGTTATGCGTCTAGTGATTCCCAGGTGTCGAGTACCGAAAGTACTTCAAGAAGTGCATAATGGAGCATCCGGTGGACACTTCGGCGTTAACAAGACCCTGAATAAAGTACGTGAACGATTTTACTGGGTAAATAGTCGTCAAGATGTTGAAGCTTGGTGTCGTAATTGTAAAATTTGTGCAGCCAGTAAAGGACCACAGACTAGAAGTAGGGGTGCAATGAAGCAATATAACGTCGGGGCCCCTTTTGAGAGGATTGCGATCGATATAGCCGGACCATTCCCAGTAACCAAGGACGGTAACAAGTACATACTGGTTGCCATGGACTATTTTAGTAAATGGCCTGAAGCCTACGCAATTCCGAACCAGGAAGCGGTTACTGTCGCCAAAGTCTTGGTAGATAACTTGATATGTCGGTTTGGTGTACCCCTGGAGCTGCATTCAGATCAAGGGAGAAATTTTGAGTCAGGGGTATTTCAGCAAATCTGCAAGTTATTGGGAATACACAAAACACGGACGACAGCCCTTCACCCTCAATCAGATGGAATGGTGGAGCGACATAATAAGACTATGAAAGAACATCTCTCTAAAGTCGTTCATAAAAATCAACGTGACTGGGATCTCCACATACCGTTTTTCCTCATGGCATATAGAGCTGCTATCCACGAAACTACAAAACAGACTCCGGCTCGTGTAGTATTTGGACATGAGATCAGACTGCCATGTGATTTGATGTTCGGAACACCAGGTGGAGAACGACTTCCTGTGAACAGCTATGTAGATGAAGTGAGTGAACGGCTAAGGAACGTCCATGAGTTAGTTAGAGACCAAATCACCATAGCCAGTGACAGAATGAAGGCTCGATATGACCGTAAGGGTAGTTCAGAAGGATTCAAGGCAGGAGACCTGGTTTGGCTGTACAACCCACAGCGGAAGAAAGGAAGGTCACCGAAACTTCAACCGCCTTGGGATGGACCGTATACTGTTATTACCCGAATTAATGACGTCGTCTATCGAATTCAACGAAGCAAAAAGTCCAAGATGAAGATCGTGCATTTGGACAGGCTGGCGAAATACATCGATGATTCTGAGTTGCCTGATCGGGACGATCAGGCTTAAGGAGGGGGCAGTGTTATGAATTACACCCCCTTGGAAAAGGAGATGGTACGCCTATGCCTCTGATGGTGACTGGAAAGGCTCTAGAAAGAGCCAAGGACTTTTCTAGCTTATGGTTGGAGAAGATTCTGGATTGATCTAGAGCTAATTTCGGAGTATATAAGGCGCGATTACAAGCGCGGAAGGGGAAGTTTATTTGAGAAGTGACACGCTCGGTAAAAAGTGAGGTTAACTATTAAGTAAACAAGTATTGTAGTCAGTAAATTGTTAAATAAAGTGTTAGTAGTGTTTAATCTCTTGTTAAAATTATTTAGAACCCACGAATTCATACAGGGTGTTTCCTAAAAGGTGGAAATCCGTAACAGTATATTTCTTATTAGGAGCATGTGTCAATATTTCGTTGACAATCAGGTCAACTACCTAGCAAATATTTCTCTCCGTCAAATAGTTTAGTAGATGTAACGCCACCAGACAGACATACAACAAACCGACAGAGAGACAGACAGTTTTAAAGAAAATTAGTAAAGTTCTATGATTAAATTACGTTGAATCTACCTTCTTGACTTTTGAATTTTGGGTAAGAGATCGGTAATCGAGAATCTCAGCTATAATATTTAAACCACTATTTAATTTTTCCCTGTGAAGTTTGTAAGGCTGCCATAATATTGAATTCGCCATGTCGAATTTTAAATATGAAATTCATGTCCCATTATCACAAAAAAAAAACTGTAAGTATAATCTTTAAGCCACATTTTTCTATAAATGTTGCATTATTGAATCCGATATTTTGTATTTTGAAATTTATATCTCATATTGGAATTCAGCTACTTCAATACCCTTGAGTGCAAATTCGCGACAAAATTACTCGAATTTTCTGATGTACCTTTATATTCAAAATATTTTTGAAAAAGTGTGTTTTTTAAATATTGTCTAAATGTTATTTGTGGCATTATCTTGATTTTTTCTGCCCTAATTCTTTGGGACTTCCTGCCACATGTATTTCTTCTTTTTAAGCGGTTCTCGGGGAATCTACAAAATATCACAATCAATCAGTATATTACTGGTAAATAACCACTACGCCCGTGATTTTTACGTCAAAGGATCAGTTAGAGGTTGCTTTTTTTAAAATAAATAACACAAATAAATATAAAGACTTGAAATTAAATATTTAGCCGACGTTTCGGAAATCTAATCTGCTTCCTTTTTCAAGGCTTTTTTGAAAAATCTTTTTTGCTGTGTATGATAAATACACAGCTCTAAGAATGTTTGTTATATTCAATATCCATAGATACTTACTATTAACTGTTGATACAGTTAACAGTTTTTAAATTTTTATACAATGTTAAGTTTGTGAAGTTCTTCTTTTAACATTTAGACGAGTAAAATTGGGAAGCAAAGTCGCTTAGTTTCCGAGAAAAAAAAACTGGCGTAGAACCAAACCAGACTTGGTGCGATTCTTTAATGAGGTGATCGTGTACAATGTACATGAAACCACTTTTCACGACATTTTCTGGTGGTCAGGAACTTTTTTGTTTTGAAGAAACTGTAAAAAAATGATTTTTCCATGAAACATGTTTTTTAACGTCCCCACCGTTATATCTTTAAAACTAATTGTGCTATGGAACTGATTTTTTTTTTAAATTGAAGTAGACACAATAACGCTTCTAACTATGTACAATGTGATTATAAAATATATACGGTGTACGTACACCACGTACCTAGATTGTGAGCCGCAATAATACATATGACTAATTTAGCGCGCTTTAAAAAAAATCGCTGTTGCCAAACGATACACATTGGGAAAAAAATAATTATATCAAAAACGTTTCTAATATTTGGGCTACATTTGCTTCACTGTATGTGTATACAAATTTTCAAAAATAAAAAAGTTTATCAATTGGTGAAAATTGTAATACGTAAAATTCAAATATCTTGATTTCCTAATTTTTAAGGAAATGAAAATGCGAAGTGTGTAAAAACCATTAGTACAGTTAAAAGCGCTATTGTCTGTACTTTAATTGAAAAAAAAAACAACGTCGATAGCAACATTAGTTTTGAAGATATGACGGTGGAAACAAAAAAAAACACATTTTATTTAAAATACAATATTTTCCTTTTTTTTAATTTAAAAAGGTCCAGACCAAGAAAAAATGTCGTGAAATACGATTTCCTATGCCCAGTGACATGCTTAACAAAACCTACCATGTTTGACCTGGTTCTACGCCAGAAAAAAAAAACGACACGATAGAGTCTCGAATTCGCTCCTCTAATTGGTAACCAGGTTGGACAGACATGTACAATTCGACACGCATCTATCCTCATTCATGTTCATGTGTTTTTTTTCCGACTTTTTAAAACATTTAAAAAGTACAAATGTCTATAATGATTTCGCATTTAAACACACCGAACAAGGTTTTAGACAAAAGCGTGGAAATATTATATTTTTGAGGTCTAATGCATTATAATAGTTATAATTTATTCATATAATTTTCTGCAGTATGTGATTATCTCGTAAAATGTTTATGTTAGAAGCAGGTACTCCACTGGAATAATATTTCTCTGAACAAAATGGCTACAACCGATAAAAGAACAAACATAATAACATGGGATTATTTATTAAATTAGCGTTAAATTATGCATTGTTTTCGTGTAAAAAACGTTGGCTAATGTTCTGTTTCTTGGAATATTTTGCTCAGTGGCGTTTCCTTATTTAGAAGAACTATTCACATAACGTTTAAAAATGGAAGCATTAATTAAAAATATGGAAAGGATTATGTAATTAATTGATACTTAGTCACAAATATTCCACGCGGAGTGTTTTCAGTAACTTTTCTTTTTTAAATATATTTATACTTTCGTTTTATTTTAACTTTTTTTTTGTACTACAATTCATGGCTAACTTGGTATTCTTAAATATATAATTAGTATTACACTGACGTAATCTATACAATTGATAAATAAAACTTCATATGTGGTTTTTGTAGTTTTTTCATTGCATGTTCGTCTTAATTATCAAGTGACCTTCATTTAACTAACCGAAACATTTAAACATTAATTTGATATTATGTGGTAGAATAACTCTAATAAATAAACTTTGCCATTGATGTATGGTTATTTATTTTATGTTATATTATTATCATGTAATATTGTGTACAATGCAATAATAATCAGATGTTAAACGACTTACCATAAGGAAGTTCAATCCTCAATTATACGAGATGGCCCCGTTCGAAGAGATCACACTATGGTGTATGTTTCTCTGCTCTTTCCGGCGTTGATGTTTATATATAAATAAACTGATTTATATTCATATTCATAGGTCCCATGTCATATTTAAAAGAGAATTATTTATTATTTGTTTGCTTATAGTAATGAAACATATTCTTTATAGGATTTTGCAAACCGCGGAACGAAAAACTATCAATGAGAACTAAAAAAAAAACTATATGTAAAAATATTAATGAAATCTTTGCATTCTTTCGATAGAAGAAGAAATAAATATTTCGCATTTTTGTTTTGATATGATGTGTCAGTCGGTCTGCGGGGTACTAAACAATGTTTTGATAAATAACTGGTGTAAGGGAATGTTAAATTTTTAGAATCTAACGAGGTTCTCTTTCTACTAGTACGTTATCTTTCGTGCCACTTTCTTCCATACAATTAGTAACCCTGATCTGTCATTTCACGACCGATGACGTGCATTATTGGATGATTTTTCAACCTAATACTAACCTTATATATTATTAGATTTCTTTGCTTTAATAAATATAATAACAAATGTTTGAAAAACTTTGCTTACGAAAATATGATGAAGGTGTTTTTATTGTCAATATTTTTTATAAGTTGGTAATTGTCTTGCTTATTGCATCGTGTGAGTGGCTTTGTGCCTTTCTGGTGAGCTCAGAATAAGAGCGAAAAACGTTTCAAAGGCTAAGCATTTCCAAAAACAGAATAATGGATTTCATGAAAATGTAATCCATTTGAATGAAAAAAATTTCCAAAAGACGAGGTATGTAAATAAATTCATTTTAGGCCTTTGTTCTAATTTTAACTGAATCTTCATAGGGGGTTATGTGGATACTGGTTTTTTTTGCATAGCCGTAGGGGACTGTGTAGAAACTAGTGTTAGAATGAGAATTGTCCAATAAGACAGACAAATTGATTTTAAGATTTTAATTGCTAACATAACCAGAATTCAGGTTATCGAAATAATGCAAAGATTGTAAATCATTAATTTTACAAATATTTTTTATTTTAGTTCTCATAGATAGTTTTTTTCTGCTGTTTGCAAAATCCTATAGAGAATATGTTTCATTAGAGCTGTCTTCATGTTTTACTTGAAATGTTTCAGCAATCAATTAGCTACCCGCTGATATCTCATAGTAACCACCTTTTTCTGATTTTTTTGAACTCAAATAGAAGAAAGTAAGCTTCTATGGATATCAGCGTGTAAGTAATTGATTGCTGAAACATTTTAAGTAAAGGCATACAGGATGTTCCATTTGAAAAAATTGAGATGATGGTTTGAAAATGTAGAGATTTGAATTATCGTGGAGGACACATGGCTTTGACTAACATTCAAATTTATGAAAATATGTTCTTTGCAGATTTGTCTTGACCGCTGCAGATGTATTTTTTATAGGTACCTGCTACCATGCCTAATGGTATCCGGTGCCCGGTATATAAATTTCAGGTGAAATGCGATACCCGATGCATCTCTTGTTAGGATGAATAAGAAAAAAATGTAATAAAATGTATTTATTATTTATGACGCCATCGTCTGCCGTTCTGGTCTTTGTATAATAATATTATGTTTAAATTGTCTTTACTTAACATGTACGTTGCGTACCCAAATTGGAGCAACAAGTTGCATAAAAATCAGGTGTTTTACTTCCCTCGCATACCGAAGGGATGTATTGTATTCGAGAAAAAATCACCCTCCGAGATTTTTTCGGATTTTCACGTTTCAGATCATGTAGATTACGAAAATATAGGTTTTTCAATTACGTCAGTCTCTCTGTCTGCCTGTCTGTCTGTCTGTCTGTTGGTGCATTATCTAAAAAAAACTGCTTGACGGAGAACAGTCAAATTTGGTAGGTAGCTGACGCTACTGTCAGCGAAGAAATGGTTAAATTTTCACAGGAAAATATACAGGGTGAACCGTTAAAGGGAATAAATAATGAAAGAAATTTTTTTTTGCTCAAATTTTAAATTTCCACTTTTCATGGCATTCTAAACCTATTTCAGAAAATAAAATTTTTTAACATTTTTTACCAACATTTAAAAAAAAATTACCACTAGAAGAGATGGAATTTATTTTCCAAGTTCAAATTTTAAATTTCCACGTTTCATGGCATTCTAAACCTATTTAAAAGAAAAAATTTTGAACATACTTTTACCATTTTGGAAAAAAAAATTACCACTAGAATAGATGATAATTTTTTTTTTGCTCAAATTTAATATTTCCACTTTTCATGGCATTCTAAATCTATTTAAACAATATTGTAATATTCCTTTACCACTACTATAGAATAGAAGGAAATTTTTTTTTTGCTCAAATCTAAAATTTTCACATTCCATGACATTCTAAGTTAGTATTGAATTTTTGCTGTTGAATGACCATTCTGTATATTTTTTTAAACAAAAGTTATCAGGTTTTCTTTGTAATAAATAATAGTGATAACTATATTCCAATTATTATTCTCAATGTCATTTCGTAATTAATATTTTTTTAGAGTGACCGCCATGTACAAATAAAGAGGGAAGTTTTGTGTAAATTTGATAGGTTTCATTTCCTTAATTTCTGTTACCTAACTAGTTCAATCAACGAAGGAGAAATAGGGAAAATAATTCGTGTAGTTGCCAATGTCTGTATAGTTGTTGGGGTGAGTGCCCAGAAGAATATACTAAAAGTCCTGACCAGTGAATGGTCTGCGGGGGGTAGGGGGCAGTTTAAAGGTCCCCTTTTCGTGTTTTTCTGGAATAACTCGAAAACCACGCCCTCTAGCTAAAACATATTTATATACAATAAGAACATAAATGAAATTTCGAACAAATAAGTTCCTATTATTATTCTTTGCTTGGATCCATACTTTACGAGATACAGAGGGTGGAAAAATCGCATACCGAAGTATTTTATTCGAGAAAAAATCACCCTCCGAGATTTTTCATGTAGATTACGAAAATATAGAAATTCAGTTTCGTCAGCATATCGGTCTGTCTGTCTGTCTGTCTATCTGTGTATCTGTCTGTCTGTCTGTCTGTCTGTCTGTCTGTCTGTCTGTTGGTGCAATAATTAAGGAACTACTTGACGGAGCACAGTCAAATTTGGTAGATAGCTGACGCTATTGCCACCGAAGAAATGGTTATACTTTCACTGGAAAATATACAGGGTGAACCGTCTAAAGGGAATAGATAATGAAAAAAACTTCCACTCAAATTTAAATTTTTCGCGTTTCGTGACATTCTAAACCTATCTCAATTTTTTTTTAAATTTTTTAACCACTGCTATAGAATAGATGGGAAAAAACTGGAAAAGTATTGATCCTAGAAAAAAATAAACAGGAACTTATTTGTAGGAAATTTAATGTAGTTTAATATTGTATATAAACACTTTTTCGCTAGGGAGCGTGGCTTTCAAGTTATTCAGACACGTTAAAAGGGGACCTTTAAAGTAACCCCCCCCCAGACAATCCACTGGCCAGGACTTTTAGTACGTTGTTCTGGGTACACCTCCCGACAATTATACAGAAATTGGCAACTACACGAATTATTTTCTCTATTTGCCCTTTTTTGGGCTTCGTTGATTGGACTAAACATTTCTTAAGCATGGACGGTAGGCGAAAAGTATATAATTAAAAATAATATCAATAAAATGTTTGTAATATTATCCAAAACGTCACTGCAGTCATAAAGAGTTTTTTGTAATACCAATCACGAATTTGAACCTTAATAAATTTGCAAACATTTCATTGTTTGGTTCTTGCTATGTATTATATCAATAAGTCTGAAGACATATGTAATCTGGATTACCTAAAAACGTCACTATAATTTCAGACCATTCTGTGCAATACGAATTTAAAAAAATCGTTTATAATTCTAACTACACTTTGACACCCGCCATGATTTTTATATTTGAAAATATAGAAATGGTGAGATTCGTCGGTTATAAATGCCTTACCATAATTACATATTTAAACTAGAAACGTTTATTTAAATTTGTACACAGAACGTTATTTTGCATTCTGTCATTTGCAGTTTCTTCAAAAACGTTCCCATTGTATAATGATGTCCCCCAAGCGCAAGCATTTACGCCGGGAATTTTTGTATTTGAATAATTTATTAAAATTCGTGTTGTAGAGTATCCATTATATTGACGAATTTGACCTAAAGCCACAATATCTTAAATCGACATGTTAATGTTAAACATTTTCAAAGAAGTGCTCAAGGTGAGAGCATAATCTGCAATCATTACAACCCAATAATTTGGGGCCATTGTTAGCCCGAAACACCCACGGGCTAAACATTAATGAGTTTTGAATTATCAGTATTGACTTACCTACCTACAAGAATATCTGTGAAAAACAATGATTAACAATCAAGAGCCTATTATGTGAATCTCGAGAATTTTGCTTCTTAAACAATGAAAGATCAAGAACAAATCTTTGAAACATTTTCTAACGATAAAAAGAATTCAGGTTATTCATGATAACTAATAATGAGTTTTAAACATCCTTAAATGATAGTTGACCCTCTTCGAATATCGTATTCGTGTGTAATGTTCAGTGATTTAGCGGTTGTGGAAAGTGCATAATCATGAGTGACATACTAAATCTATCAGTTTAATCATTTGCGCAACTACTTCAACGATACCTTCCTAACCTGCAGACTTACCAATAGAAATTATGAAGGTATAACTCAAGGATATGCTCTTGGGGAACCTTCATTTTCAATAGACGTTAATGACCCACGGCTGTCGGTCGAGATTGTAGAGACAGTGAATGCGAAAAATAGATGCAGTTGCATCCTAACGTGAACTTCGTCATTTAGCGATCGAGGTAATAATTTATTTGACACAATAATCCGTTTTCATGTTTACCTTATTGGGAGAAATTCTTATTTTGTTCGCAAAGCTTTAAGATTTAATAATTAATATCAAATGGGACTGAAATATTTTACGTAATTTTGGCGATTATTTGCCAAATAGAACAATAAATTCCCACTCATAGTGTCGAAATTTAATGAAATAATTCTTAACGGTACTCAACGTTATGGTGGAATATAAGAAGGAGAAGTACTCTTCTGCTTGAGTCTTACTGCGGTCTTTGTCCCTATACCAATGAACGCTTAACAATCTACAGGGTATTGAAAGATGGACGTCATTTCTTTCGATGATTTTAAATCTGCACGTGGAGATAACAATTAAAATTTATAGTAAAAACATCATCAATATTATACACCATTTCCACTTCCACATGAAATGTGGAATATATGCTCGAAATTTTTTTAAATGTGATAAGCGGGAAAATCAAATTGTCACTCTCTGGTCATGTGAGGCATGTATGATGTAAAATGTTGCATATTGATATGGCGCCATATCCGTTATACATATCGATTATTAAAGTGGAGGTGGTAATCACTACAACTTTTTCTGTACATCTGATTACACATAATATATTGCATGTTTCAGTTTTGTTCAGTTGCACTGGTTTCCTATGAGGAAAATTGAAAATATGAAATTCTTGGGAAAACTGAATTTAATTTTGTAATTGCATCTCCTTAATTTTTATCATCTCCTGATGATGCTATCTTGATTTGCGAAACGCTCGTCACTATACTACGCAGTAAATTTGTGTTTCAGGGATGTTGCCAAAGGCAATTCGTCATGTAAATATATATACATTTTTTAACGTTTCATAGCTTTCATGTTTTCTAATTAATTTTCTTCAAAAACAATAGGGATCTTCCTGTACACCAAAAAAAAAAAAAAATTATTAAATAAAATATTTGGTATTGAAAGTACCTATAGCTGCGTGTAAACGGAGATCAACTAAGCATAAATCAAACGACACGCGACAGATATCTCGTCCCGCCGCGCCGGTTAGATCAAACGATGGATCACGGTGAAGAATAAACATTCAACTAGGAATAAACGTAAGTATTGTAAACCACAGTCGCCGGTTGTTCATACTTTGGATTTTATAAATATTCACTAACGTGGTCCTATGAACATTTCATGTTATGTTAGTACTCCTTGGTAATTAAAATACATGTATTTTAATAAAAATCTTAGATGTTGTCTAAATGTTATTTGTGGCATTATCTTAATTTTTTTTCCTTGTTCAATTCTTTTGGACTTCCTGCCACATGTATGTTTTCTTTTTGAGCGGTGCTTGGGGAATCTACAAAATACCACAATTAACCAGTATGTTACTGGTAAATAACCTCTACGCCTGTGACTTTTACGTTAAAGGATCAGTTAGAGGTTGCTTTTTTAAATAAACAACACAAATAAGTATAAAAACTTGAAATTAGACATTTATAAATTTATTAAATTTATTTATTTATATTTATATTTAACAGAAGAGGCAGATAGCAAAAAAAGAAAAAGAATCCGCGATAATATTATTGAATGAGGATAGATGCGTGTCGAATTGTTCCGTAGATGTCAATGTTCAAAGGACTTCACAAACTTAACATTGTAGCCTCTAACTGATCCTTTGACGTAAAAGTAGAGGCGTAGAGGTTATTTACCAGCAACATACTGGTTAATTGTGATATTTTGTAGATTCCCCGAGCACCGCTTAAAAAGAAAACATACATGTGGCAGGAAGTCTCAAAGAATTGAAGAAGGAAATAAAAATCTTAAATGTTTCATTTGTAAAAAATGGTTTTATGTTCGTTATATTCCTTAAAATCGTTTTCTAATTCTAATGAAAACCTCATACAACCTATTAAAACCTAATAACTGACAGTAAGTATACTAGGATAGCAAGAGATAGCATGAATTTGTTTTTATTTAATAGAACCTAACAATACCACGCAGTCGCATCTCACAATAGCCGAAAAGTGAAATCTAAAATCAATAATATATTAACGTGGCCCTAAACATATTAGGAAAAAAGATAAAAGAATATTTCCGGCATTACAGTTATAACGTTTATTAACTTGTAACTAGGAACTGTCAATTTTTTATTTTTATTTTTTTATTTTATTTTAACGTCTTATTTATTTTAACGTCCTGGCGAAGTTTAGCTAAAGCTATTCTACCACTTAACCAGGACGGCGAAATGAGATACGGTCACCCATCCAAGTAACGGACTCTCCCGGCGTTGCTTAACTTCGCCAATCGAGTTCTCGCCACTTAAACTGGCACCGTACCCCGTTTGTGTGGTATGATCATTATTCGTATGATACTTGCATAAGGCAAGATTTGTGAATTTATTTTCTGCGATATTTAAGGGTTTAGATGTTTAGAAATATACCGATCAAATACAATATATGCTAAAAATTATCATTCAAATGCTTATTTGGGAAACTAAAATTGACAATCGCTATTCCCTCATAAAAACATTAAGTAGTTTATTATCGAATAATAAATGGTAAAAAATATAATTTCAAAACGGCGAAATCTTTAACTAGGCCTGCTCTGTTATTTCAACATTAAGCCATCTCATCTTCGTATTTATCTTAGTAATTATCTTATGTACGTAAACGTTTATTTTCACGTCTTTGCTCGGAATTACGTGTGTACTGATCTTCCTAAAAAAGTTCAAGGATAAGTTAGAAAAGTGTAATAAACGGTGTACGTCTTTCTAGCCTGTCAGCTCAACTATCTAGAATTTCGCGCGCACGTATCTTTCAAATGATTCCAGGGCATAAGGACGCACGTACCGGGCCACAGCTTCAGAGAGAAAGAGACGAAATATGTGAAGAACCCGTCTTGCCAGTCTATGCGGTATATGTAGGTACTTACATTCCTACCAGGTTATTTTATTCTATTATTTCTAGTACACGAGGAAACCTCAACATCATGTTCTAATGTCGTGACTCATTTTAGCTGTTTGAAATATTTTATAACAAAATTGCCTGGTGTATCCTTATTGTGTAGAACTCGAGAACATGAATTGCTATATTGTTCGGAAAGCTGTCAGATGAAGAAATAAACAATTAAGTAAATATAGGGTTGGGCAAGAACAAGTGAATTTTTAATAATAAATTTTACAATAATTGTGGAGAGAATATTATAATATATAAGGTGACCTTACGTTCTGATTTCTGAGATTCTTCTATTCTTAGAAATGTGATAGAAAAAATCCAATAAGGAAAGGGAATAGAACTTGTTTATCAGAATGAACTGCGGGAAGTTTATTTCTTTTGTTTATTTCTTTAACGATTAAATTGAATCATCGTAAATGCCCTGTTACATTTGAAAATCTCTGTGAAAACAAGATGGGGGTCACTTTTTTTACATAATGGATAATAGGTACGAAAAAGAGCTCAAAGCAAATATAATATATTGACATGGGTGCAAGACTAAATGATTGTAACAATTAATTACTCTTGCAATGAATTAAATATTGCTGAAACTAGAGTTTGGAGAACTACTTTTTGGTAGTGCAGATAGGGAACGAAAAAAACAATATGTAGTTAATCCCTAGAGTGACTTTTTTCTCCCAATTTCTCATTTAAAGAAAAAAAAATTTGAACCCTCAACAATTAAATTTTTTTAATTAAACAATGAAATGGTGCCAAAAGATTTTTTGTGGGATGTTGTTGGGATAGTTCTAGGTGTAAATTAATATTTTAATGTCAAATATTTTATAAACAGTATACAGAATGTTATTTTCGACCAACAAATTAAAAATATTTTAATTCTGGATCCGGCCCTGATATTTTATTAATATCCCAGGCATTAGATGATGAATGACTACTGTAATCAAAATACAAAATTTCAATGGATTCCGCTTACGCATTACAGATATATGGCGAAAGGAATATTCTTCTAAAAAATATAAAACACCCTGTATTTCGAAAACGGGGCCGCTTTAGCCATTACTGTTTGGGGATTTAAGATCACCTCAATGTTTTCTATCTCTTGGTAAAGTACGACCCTCTCTTCACGAATCACCCTGTATATACAATATACAGGGCTGGAACCTTGAAACATAAGTCTTTTGATTAAACAATAATTTGTGAATAATTTTGATGGTATAGTGAATTTACAAAAAACAAGCCGTTTTGGAGTTACATGAGTTTCTTTCATTAATGCCAGTACACGTGAATTTTGATAAATCCCTATAATTTATTTATTATTTATTATAGAATATTGGTTACCAAACACTTTTTTTCAAGATAAGGAAAGTGATATAATACACTATCATAAAATTATGTTTACCACTTCCGGCCAAACCGGAACTAACATGATGAACCAATATCCATGTGTTCCTACATATTACATTTTTTTTTTTCTAATAACGCTTCTAATAAAACGGCTCCCAAAACTTAAAGTAAGTAAGACAACAAAGAAAATACACACTAATTTAGAATGGTAATGAAAAATCTACTTAAGAGATATTAGTAGGCTTTGATTTAATTTTAAGTTTGACAGTTATTAAACAAAGTTTGTAGTTGGTGCATTTCAATCATAGTTTCAAACAGAAATAGTGTACTTAGAAACAATTCAAAGCAAATTAATCCAAATAAGGCAATAAAAAAAATGAATTTAAAAAATGGTTAGATACACCAATGAAGATAAGTTAAATATGATTTTAATATACGGTGAATGCAAAAGAAATTCCCGACAATCAAAACGATTGTTTTGTTTACGATTTCCAAATAGACCTACACCCGATAAAAAAACATTTATCATGCTGTTTAAAAATTTAAGAAACTGGGGTAGTTTTAAGAAAACTATTCGTAACAGAAATAGGCCAGTTAGAAACGATGAAAATACAGCCTTGGTGTTAAATAGTGTTGTCAACAATCCTCAATGTTCTCTCCGGAAATTGGCATCGGAAACTAATCTGTCGATATCTTCGTGCCATAGAATATTAAAATCAAATAAATACCATCCATACAAATTAAAATTTATCCATCATTTAAGGCCTGGTGATTATGAACGAAGGTTACATTTTCTAGCTGAATTTTCAGTTCTTTCTGAAGAATGCCCAAATTTTTAAAAAATTGTGCTCTGGAGCGATGAAAGCCGTTTTCACAACAACGGAGTTGTGAGTAAGCATAACTGCCGATACTGGTCACAAAATAATCCTAGATGGATGAGAATGACCCGAAATCAGGTAACTTTTGGACTTAACGTGTGGTGTGGAATATTAAATTCATATATTATTGGACCCTATCTATTCCATGGGACTTTAAATGGAAGAAAATATGAGATATTTTTGAGAAATGTAATGCCAGGATTATTAGAGACTATCCCTCATAACCAGGAGAATATTTGGTTTCACCAAGATGCACCACCCCATAACTCAGTACTAGTCAAAGATTGTCTTAATGAAATGTACCCTCAGAGATGGATTGGTACTAATGGAGTAGTCAGATGGCCAGCACGATCACCTGACTTGACTCCATTAGATTTTTACCTTTGGGGGTATTTAAAAAGTGTAGTGTACATTGAACCCATTGAGGATATGGCCGATTTGTATATAAAAATATATGCACGCTGTTTACTATTACAAATATATGTAATTGTATATAAAAATATATGCAAGTGTTGCTGCTATAAATAGACATACGTTACAAAAAGTTTGCAATGAAGAGTTACTGAAACGGTAAAATATGTTTATTCATGAAGAAGGGAGAAATTTTGAACATTTAATATAATAAGTACCTACTAATAAGAAAGAAATTAGTTTAATTTCATTTTTAATAATATTTCGATAGTTTTTAAATGTTTGTTTATAAAACTTTTGTTTACGTTCTTTACTGAATTGTTAATATAAATTTAGCCCATTCTAAATTAGTGTGTATTTTCTTTGTTGTCTTACTTACTTTAAGTTTTGGGAGCCGTTTTATTAGAAGCGTTATTAGAAAAAAAAATGTAATATGTAGGAACATATGGATATTGGTTCATCATGTTAGTTCCGGTTTGGCCGGAAGTGGTAAACATAATTTTATGATAGTGTATTATATCACTTTCCTTATCTTGAAAAAAAGTGTTTGGTAACCAATATTCTATAATAAATAATAAATAAATTATAGGGATTTATCAAAATTCACGTGTACTGGCATTAATGAAAGAAACTCATGTAACTCCAAAACGGCTTGATTCTTGTAAATTTTCTATACCATCAAAATTTTTCACAAATTATTGTTTAATCACATGACTTATGTTTCAAGGTTCCAGCCATCAAAAAATAGTTTTGCATCGCAGCGCCATCTCTGTGTGCTGTTGAGGAAAAATTCTAATCACCGTTATTTAAACCTTTCTTTGGTATCAACCATCTGCCATTTACAAAAATAAAATATCTTTATTAGTTTTAGAGATAATGGCCTGGGGACTTTTAAGTGAAACACCCTGTATATGCAATCTTTATTTTTGTGTTGTCTACAAACGACTGCTAATTATTTCTATTATTTTTTCACCATTAGTATTGCTGACTTTCCACTGTCCACCCCATGTTAAAAACATATTTTATTCCTTTTGGAAATATTTCTGTTCAGAATTCTTCTTTACATTTTTGTACCTATTTTTCACGCATTTGCTGCTTGTGAACACACTACAGCTAGTAATAAAGTTAGTATCAATTATCTTCCATGTGTTAGCTTTTCTCCAACTTACTACTACTATACTACTACTACTATTAGTCTTTTTGAATTCTATAATGTTTTTACTGTCTTGAACTAAATAAGCTACTAATAGCATTAGTAGCTGGTATTTATTATGTGTAAAGTTATATAATGGCAAAACGTAGAGCAAAGAATGAGGAAATTGTTGGTCTTAAGTATGTCTATCACTAGACAGCAAGTAGTATCATCAGGCCAGCAATTTAAATCTCCCTCCTTTGATGGTCAAAGTTCCTGAATGACGTACAAGAGACAGTTTGAGGCAGCAGCGAGTGCAAACAATTGGAATGACGAAGAGAAGGCTATGACATTAGTCCTGGCTTTAAGAGGCCAAGCATTGGAGTTGCTCCAGACAATTCCAGTAGACCAACAACAGAGCTTTGGAGTTTTAGAAGCTGCCTTAGATCTACGATATGCCGATGAACACCTTGCCCAAATATACCAGGCCCAGCCTTTAGTAAAGGGGGGTAAGAGCAAGGAAACATAACCTATATTTTTTATGTTTACATAATATCGACCGATAAATTATACAATGCATGCAGTTTATTATTTTCACGTTACCTTACTTTAGTAGTATTTTGATTTTGAATTTTAAAATACAGTTTCTGAGGAATGAACTGAACCCACATCTTTCTGCAGTATGATTTTCGCTTATATTATGTTATCATTTTCTTTATTAAGTACTAAGTAATATCACACACAAACTACATGTGTAAATAGTTAACATAGTCATGCGGGTACTGCTATTTATTATACTTTTATAATCTGATTGGTTATCAGGGTTATATAATTTGCCTTATTATAGACATGTTAAAACACCGTTGGAATATTATAAATAATGACGACATAACCCAAAATGGCCTATTAAAGCAAGTCCGTCCAACCCACAGTAAACATCCTTGAATGCACTATACCTACAACAACAATTACACCTCGTGGGCGATTGAGGTTATTATTTATTTATTTTTATCTAGCAGGTAATGCATTGTGTTTTACTGCATTTTAGCTTATTAAAATAATTATAATAATTAAGTAGATGCTCTTACAAACGTAAAATAATGAGAGGTTCGTGTTGTTACTTACTGTTGCGGTCTCCGCATGTTTTGGTGCTTTATTGGTTCGTGAATTTGGAATAAATTCTGTAATAAATATTCTAGTGAAATAGGCATGTTATTCTGTTAGGTTGTTGATTGACAGTATCGAAGTGTACAAGTATTTTTAAACATTGTAATTGTTATTCGAGCCCATACATATAATATTCGGAATAACTAACAATAATAAATAACGTAGCGTAAATGTACAATTCAAATTCGTCAATTTGAAATTGAAATTGACTTTGAAAACAACACATTAAATATTTAGACCTAGATAGGGATCAGTTACCAATAAGAATTTATTTAAATACAAACTAGGGTTGCCTATGGACATTGAATATGCAAATAGCTGAAACATATTTCAGTAGAAATTACAGAAATGTAAGCCTTTATCATAAAGTCCCCAAATCTGATAACCAGACATAAATTATATTTAAAACAGTGTATGACGTTGACTAGTCTTTTCTTGAATCGTGTAACTGTGAAGCACATGTTCTACTTAAGTTTCTACGAACTACTAAATTCACTTTTTAATACCTGGGTACAAAAATAGTATATCATGATTAGTCTTACATGGAACTAAAAAATAATATTACGCATATTAATTTTCAAGCAAAATAGTTTGTTGCTTTAAAACCATCTCACAACATCAATTAACTTTAAAATAAGAACAGGCTTTCAAACCAGTAATTATACCACTTTTGTTTGAGGGGTTAAACATTTAGATGATATAAAAGGTTACCCATAAAACCTAGGAACCACTTATTACAGCATAGATACTAGATAAAACTTTTAAAACACGAAATTAAACGCAAGCAATTAACTGACGAGTTCTGAAGGTGGAAGCTTTGGAAGAAGGTCTGACGTTCTCGACAGAAGGAATGCTTCACCGGTGACCCCTAGAGTGATCGGCTAAGATGACTTCGTAAAATGCCGTAGAAAATCAAATGGACCACTAATATTTAATGGTGTTTGAGTCATGTGAAGTTAAAAAAGAACACAACACCTTAATGGAAATGATTTGTAAATTTTAAGTTCTCAAATATTTAACAGCACGAGATTATGCCCAACTAGTTGATGGAATTTTGTTTTTGTGTTAAAAAGTGCTTTAGGAATTAGTTTGCACAACACAATACATATTTATATTTTTTATGTATTTATTTAGCATACACTGCTCAACAGGTATAACCCATTTACAGAGCAGGACGGATACATAAAAACAAAATATTAAGTATGTACAATATAAAGTACTCTTAAAAAAAACATAATGTTGTAACTAAAGAAAAACAAATATCAAAGACAAGAAATATAAAAATACACATTATAAGATAAGCATAATAATAAAACTATATAAAAAGATAATCCAAAGAAAAACAAAGAATCAATGGCTATAAAAATCTTTGTGTCAGTGCAGCTGAAAATATCAAATTTGTCACAATGTTTGTTGTAATTATGACACATTGAAAATAGAGGAGAAAATTTAAGTCTATTAGAATGCGGAGTGGGAAGATAAAAAGTTTGCATTATCCGAGTATTTAATGGGACATAACATTGTAATTTATTTAAAAATTCTGGGCAATCGACCTTATTATGTATTAGATTATGCAAAAATATTTGAGAGTAGCAAACCCGCCTGTTCTCAAGAGTGTCCATAGAGAATCTACTCAAGAGTTCTAGATGTGGAAAACCAATTGATGGGTATACTCCATCACACTTGAACCACAATAATCAAGTAAAGTAATTTTAGAGTATCAGTATTGGTAAACTCTCTGCTTGATCTGAATAGAAATCCCAAAATCTTAAAATATTCTAAACTTATGTTATTTATGTGTGGTACAAAGGTAAGTCCTTTATCAAAAATTACTCCAAGGTCTTTGGAGTTCCACATTGTCTATGCTATAATTAAACGTGGTTGGCATGAATTTTGTTGTATAGGACATAAGGTTGCATTTGGACACATTTAAGTTTAACTTATTTCGAACACACCTATTATATACGTTGGAGAGGCTGTTTTGTAATAGATTGCAGTCCGCTATGGAACTAATAGTCCTAAAAAGTTTGAGATCATCCGCATAGAGCAAACAGTCGGTTTGAGTAACTTCCACAATATCATTTATAAATATATTAAAAAGTAACGGTCCTAGAATTGAATATTGCGGAACACCTGATGTTGCCACGTACTCGACAGACCGAAACCCACTATAAGCGACATACTGTTTTCTACCTAAGAGATAGGATTGAAAAAATATAAGCAAGGGTTGGGAGAAACCGAAGAAGGACATTTTCTGAAGTAATATAGCGTGGTCAAGGGTGTCAAATGCCTTAGAAAAATTTGTATATATTACGTCCATTTGCAAGCATTGATCAATGGCCTCAAAGATACATTGAATTATGCATATTAGATTGGAGGTGGTAGAGCGTCCTTTAACAAAACCATGCTGGTAAACTGATAGCTGGCTTCTAATGCTGGGATATATGGTCTCATGCAATAAAATTTCAAAACCCTTGCAAAAATTACATATTATCGATATAGGCCTAAAATTGGCAATATTGTTTTTATCGCCTTACTTAAAAACTGGGCACACTTTTGAATATTTCCAAATATCTGGAAGCTGGCCATTGCGAATACATAAGTTAAAAAGTATGGAAAGTGCATATGAAAAAATAGCGGCACAATCTTTAATCAGATGGATGGGATATCATCCAGCCCAGCTGTTAATTTAGGTTTTAATTTTTTTGGAGCGTTAAATACTTCATTTTCACTGAAGCAATTAATAACGATAGTTGAGGTGTTTGCTACTTGGTCATTTATCGACTCGAAATTGTCCGTGGTTGGCAGGAAAGACTTACTAAAAAAATTTGCGAATGAGTTTATAACGTCAAAAGGATTATCAAAATGTTGATCGTTTAAAAACATTTAAAAACATATGAGTGGAAATATCAGTGGATTATTTTTACTATTAATATGGGACCAACATTTTTGTGGTTCCTGTACAATATTATTTTCAATGTTACGAACGTAATTTGTGTAGACTATATTCTTGATATTCGTGAAAGTGTTAAAATCCAGTTTAACGCTGTACTTTGGGCATGGTTGTTTTGAAAGCAATCAAACCGTTCCTTGGCTTTAAGACACTTTGAGTTGCTTTATGCAATTCAATACTCTAGTGTTAACTGAAAAATGTAGTTGTTTTGGTTACTTGTTCAATAATATAAAACGTAATATGGCATTGACTAAATCATCTCGTGTTGCCCGCCTAAAGGCCATCGTCAATTTTTGAACTTTTCATTTACCACAAAGTTTAGATTTAAAGTATTGATTAACAAAGACGTAAAAATATCGAGAGACAGTATTAACTTCAATTTTATACAAATAATATTTGTTTTGATATATCGAGATCAAATTTTGGGCTATCATTATGCAAACAAAGTTGTTGAAGGTAAACACTGTTCACCTTTCATAACAAAACGAATATATATTGTTGAGGTACTAACGCATAACTAACACCGATTTCAAATCCAAGTCTCTTTAAATGAAAACATCTTGATACTATATTTGCTTTGCAGTATGTGGAAATCAGAATTTTTATAACGTAATAGTTCAAATTGTCTGCCTCAAGGTAGTAATGGGATGGGCATGGCTGATGCCAACAATTTTTTTTTAGAGCTGTTGTTCACATAATTAGACAATGTTGAAAATAGCTGGTTTTTGGCCCCCATCGCGGAACGTATAAGACCCAGAGAAAATTTTTGAAGAAAGCTCAAAATAAATAAAGATTTCGACGTTTCATGGTATTCTGTACGTATTTCAACACAAAATTTTGAATTTGTTTTACAATTATTATACTTCTACTTAGCTACGTGGATATGAGAGTAAAATTGATTGAGAAAACCATCAATAATTTATTGTCCTGTATTATTGAACAAAACATACCACAAAAATTAAATATGGAACGAATCCTACCAACATAACATGTGCTGATGGAAATCGACTATTTATTTATTCTCTTTATTTTAATTTACTGTTTTTACTGTAGTCAAATAGAGAATATTAGTGGGAAATAATTGTTGCAGTTTTGAAACTAAAAATCCCCGTTTCGATCTGTCAAGCTCGAGTCGTCATCTTGAACAAATGGTGTTCAAATTCAGTTTTTTGCTTATATCTCGCTAACCGTTGGCGTCATCGAAATTATGTACAATATGTACAATAATAAGGTTTATAAAATTCTCTATGGAATTGTTGTCCGTTTATATTGTTATACCTCTTGAAAATACAAAAACAAAAATTAGATCGACACGTTTTTGAAATCGTAAATACCGCACATAGAGAAAAAAATACGTACCATTGTATTAGCCATGAAATTCTGGAACAACTTTCAAAATGTCCGTCGTCTGCCCGTTCGTCTGACTGTATGTCTGTCTACGAGTACAATAGTCTTCGCGTGTATTTTCTCCTATTAAAATAGTTTATAAGCTTCATATTTATCAATCAATTTTTTTCTAAATTGAATGGGCTTTTCCTCTATTTAACGCTGATTTACCGTTCAAGTTTTAATAAAATCAAACTTCTCGTTCTTAAGTTACTGTGCTTATAAAATCAATTTGAATGGAGAAACGGACGGACCGGCTTACAAATCGACAGATCAACAAATGATGGACATTTTCAAAAGTTATTCAGTTACATGCCTAATACAATGATATCAAAATTTTCTCTGCGAGTGATTGATATTCACGATTTTAGACATGTGAACTTGAGCACCATTTTTTCAAGATGGCGGCTTTAGCTCGACAGCTAGGGACGGAGACTTTTAGTATGTTGTATATTACGTCTTAGTGAACATCTTCTGTGAAGTTTCAAAACTCCATCAATTATTTCCTTTCCGTCAGTCAAGAGTCGTTGTTCCAGTTTCACTGGAGTATTGACAATGACTGTAATTTGAAACTGAAGTCATAGACACTGTGAATATCTAGTGATAAACAACGAAATAGTATGTATTATTTATCTCTATTAACCATAAATTTTATATGAACATTTTTATTCCTTTTACATAAAAAATCAGCACTATAATGGTATACTCGTATATTCACTACGTATTTATTTTCTGTAATTCTGCCCGAATGATTGTCAATGTTATCTGTTTATATAAAAGCTTAGAACTGATAAAAGTCCTTGTACCAACACTCTACAAATATGTCTCCCTCGATAACTTGAGATAAAGATGTGGACAACTAATGGACCAATCCTCTTAGCGGCGATAATTCAAATATTCCAATCACTCACGACTAATATATTATCACGGAATATTTCTTGCCATAAGAAAGGTTAACGAATTAAGTTGGTCAAACTTGTTTGCTGTTTATTGACTCTAAATAGCTACACATAAATATAAATAGCTGAGGAATCACCTTTTTATTTTTTTTACAATTAGTACAATTTATAATAGACAAATAAGTCATATTAAAAAATATTCTAAATAGGTTATTCTATGTTAAATTTATATTTAGTCAATTATAGTGGTTTTAGTTTGTAAGTACTTAAGAAATATTATTAATTTTCCAACAAATTTCCGTCTGGAGAATTTTGTTTACGGCAATATTAACAAAAATTAATGAAAAATTCTAAAAATAAATCGAGCTCAACGAACGATAGTTTCGCGAATATTATCCTGTTGTTCTACAGGAGTTTCCTTTTCCAATGTCCCTTTCTTAATTCCTAAGGAGCTCTATATTTGATTCGAAGAAACAATTTTGCTTTCATATTGAAAATGTTCCCACTGTTAGTTTTTAATCTCCAGATAATGCCATCATGGTACGCGAAATGCGTTGGGGAACTTTTACAGGGTTAGATCCGAAGCTTACCACTTCTTTTTTAGAAATCTAGTTTTGGAAAAATATTCGAACTGTAAGTTAATTAGAATTAGACTTAAAGATTTTTATTTATTACTTGTCTTGGATTAGTGTCTATTTTGAACTGACTTCTCAGCTCTGTCTTTGTCTCTATGTCCTTCTATCTGTATCTAAGTATATGTGTGCGGCTTCATAGTCTAAAATTACTGAGGTTGGTAATAAGCCATATCATCACGACAACAAAAGCAGAAAAGAAACATAAAATTTAATAGAGTTTTGCAAATCACCATATCTTTCGCTATATTTTTAAGAAAACAGTGTCTATACAAATATAAAAAAACATCTTTAATTACTGAGTTCAAAAAACGATGGCAATGAAACTTTCGCTAACAGTAGGCCTCTTATTGGTGAGTTAAACCTCGGATTAACTAATCTGAATTCAGGTTAAGCCGAATTCCAACACCTAGTTTTCATGTACGTTCCTCGTTTCTCGGGATTCCAAACCACGATTGTTTGATGTGGCTTACATAATCCTTATTTCCTTTAGGTTGGCATTGTTCGACATTAGGCATGCTTCACTTTGTCGTAAACTTCTTGTTGTCAATAGGAGAACATTTGATGTTAGGATTATTATACTGATAATGTTGCATCCCAGTCTTTGACAATTTATTGCAAGTTAGACTAATTTTATCTTATATTGATTCATAACTTTGTCGCTGAGTTAACGTGAGCTGCGGTATTGGATATTTGGTTTTTATCATATTTAGCTACCTATTGTCATCATATAAGTAATTATTAAATTTACGTAAATCGGGTGACGAGGATGATTTTCTCTTCGTTGATTTAAAACGGCATAAGTAGCAAAGAAGGTAATTCCACAAGAGCGAAACTATTTTCATGTATTAAACTCAAGGTATTATAACATTTGCGGTTAATTGTTCCAAAGCTGTGTTTGATTGTCAGCAGATTTGGATAAAGTTTTGTAAGAAGCAAAATTCACTGAAGAGATTCTAGAGTTGATTAACGTCGTGTGTACACATATCGTAGGATACTCCCGAAAAAGGCGCTAAAGAATCAGAGAAACCCCTGTTAAACTCAATAATATTTAAGCCATCGGTGGGTTAAGAAATTCTGCGTAAGGTGACGTATAATAATAGAACAACAAGGTACATATGGAATTAATAATTCAAAATTACTAGTACAATGCTGGCTAATCAATCAATCAAATAAAATTTATTGAAAATATCAGTTGATCAATTTTCCATTTTATGATAGTTTATCTAGGCCTGATTTAGTTTATAAGAAGAAGACAAGAAAAACTTTCTACCAATTTTTTTCTTTTTAAATTAATATATGTAAGTAAATTTGTTATCCTAGCCAATCCTAGCTAATATAAACAAACTTAATGCAAAATGGATATTTATTAGCACATTCTCGATTTATTTGCGAAGGATATTTTTGTTTCAAACACATTGTGGAGGAAAATCTGAACAATAAAACCATCAATGACAAAGAAGCATTTACCAGAAAATTAAAATGACTTAGTCGACAAAGCTTAAGCAAACAACGACCGCAAACTATAGCTCTTTATTTTTTATATTTCCATATATGGTATAGTGAACAGTTTATTGGTACTGAATAAAAAAGTTATTATTTATTATAAATACTTAATGGTTCTTTCATTTTGATCTTGGTATATTTTAAATGATGCGTGGGAAAATAATTGCTATATATCGCTTGCTATAATAACAAACTTTCGACTTTTATACGTGAGTGTCTGTACGTTATTACACCTACTGGAGGTTATTATCTTAATTGGTAATTATTTAATAACGAATACTATAATGAAGGATTAAATTCAAGTTGTGATTAAAACTCTCTTCTAAAGTTACTTCAGTATTATAACAATCAGAAAAAGGAAAGCAATGAATAAAAATGCTTAAGGGCGCTATAGGATATACACAAAGGAAAAGTACATATACTTCAGTCTGCATGAATTTTGAGCTGGAATGCAATAATCTTCGTGTGATGGAAATGAAATTAAGACATTGCTTATATACAAGTATAAAAAGAGTTCTCAGGGTTATCAAAATCGAAGGCTTTAAACTTTCAAATATTGTGTTTTTAAAGTAACTTTTAAAACAAAGAAAAATGTAGAAGAACGTAAAATCTTACACGAAAAATGTTCCTACAAATAATTTCATATTTGCAACCGTTTTCGTAATAAGAATTAAAGTCTCAAATGATGTTCCCATCCAAAGCGCGAAATCTGAAATTAAACTAATTTCTTGCATTTCGACACAGAAACCTTAATAGTTTCTTATAATGATAGAAACGTAATAAAACTCATTTCTGATGGGGAGTGCATCTTTCATTAATATATAGATGTTTAATGGTAACATTTGTGTTTTGCATTAAAATGCAAAAGCATCACGTTCTTCCGCATACGATAATTTTTTGGACATATCAACCGAAAGGAAAACTATAGAAACAGAGAGAAATCAGACGGCAAGTGACGAAGAGCACAGCCCCAAAGAACTTATGGGGAATGGTACTCGTATACAAAGCAGACAACCGTGACAGATAACTTGATGCTGTCAGCCATGCCATGCAGCAACGAGAGACCAACTAGATATGTTATGGGTTACATATCGTCTGTTGAGGCGCTCTGAATAAGAAGGAACGATATATGGTTTCTCGAATACAATTAAAAACGGAATATATATTCATTTTTGTTACCCATATTATATATCTAGTGGAGTCGGTTTAGGAAAGGGTTGGAAATATCTTTTAAGATCGATGCAGACCCTGCGGAAATTGTCATGACGAGTACAACAAAACTTTAAAATTTCTATTTCGAAAAAGGGATGGAACTGTGTCTTTTTGACTGAAAAGTGGTATTTCTGACATTTTAGGGGTAAAATTTGCAGTTATAATGTTTGCCTGAAATTTGGTAAACAGTTTTTGTGTGATAAAGACTGGATCTTCCCCAAATTTAAACTGGAGATTCTTTTAATAATGGGAATAAAGGGATACCATTTTCGTTCCTTAAACAATTAGTTGTATAAGTGGTCAATTTTCGGCCAAGAAAATGCGGTTCCACCCTTTTTTTTTTCGAAATAGAAATTTTAAGGTTTTGTTATACTCGCGATCCACCTTAAGAAATGTCCCAACCTCTCTATTCTTTGACTAAATCGACTCCACTACTCGTGTTTTTGTGTAAAAATATCAACAATAAAATAAACCAATAAAAATGCTGATGACTCTGATTAAACGAAGTATGAATTATTTTGGATGTTAGAAATATAATAAAAAATCAAAAATTAATCAATCTGGTATACTTTAAATGAAAAATATACCTACTAATTGGTATATTTTAGCATTTAGCATTTCATCCCAAACGATAGGCATCTCGGAACATTCTGTATAATTTGAATACAATTTGTCTGTCTGTTAATTTGTATACATTGGGGTACTCTATTTTGACATGTGCTTATCCTGGGTGCATTTAAAATCAATACAAATACAAAATAACTTATGAATATTGATTGTGCGACTCTTCATCTTCTCGGAAGCCTTAAGCATGAGTGAATACGCCCTCTCGACGAAGGACAAGTCAGAGAGTTTCTAAATTTTTCCCCAGTTTTGGAGGAAATTCTGTAGTACTTATATCTTAAAGCTTCTAGCAAATGTCATTTACTTATATAACTTTTGATTGAATATTTTCTGCCTCTAAATAAAAATGAGTCAAATTTTTTTTTATGACGTTATATTAGATTTCTATTAAGATATTGTTTTAAGTACAAATGAAGCTCATTTAAGTACTTCCAAACTCCCACAAATGGCCTTTTCTCAAAATTATTCTTATGATTCATATTCAGCTTTCAAAATATCATGTTTCCTATGATAACTTATTAAATGGTTTGAATATGAATAAACTATTATTATTGTTATTTAAAAAAAATGCAATACAAATAATAACATCCTTTCTAACTCCACTTCTGTTAGAAACTAAATACTTCAGCAAAAGTCAAATGTGGTACACTATAATCTAACACTTAAAAGTAGATTAATGAAAATAATCATCAAATAGCTTCGTCCTTTCGAGTGTTGCCAAATATGGTGAGACTACTTCCACTTATGAATACTGGCTTATAGTACGACTTCTACAAATTAGCGAACACGATAGATATTTCCCTGTAATTAATATGGAGAACATGAAAACAATAACATGAACTGCCTTGTAATAGTGGCGCCATATTTTGCATTTTTATCGATATTCTCTGCATCTAATAATCGAATTAAATTATTATACATCCAGTTATAAATAAGGACTAATGAATATTGACAAGGAAGCGAAATAAACATTGCAGTTAATCGAAAACTAGTTATAGTCCTGGGCGTTGTCAACTCCCAATGCCTGATTACCATTGTGCTTTGATGGCTGTGACTACATGGATTATTAAAGAAGTTCAACTTGAAGCAAGACATTTAAAAAAAAATGGTATACATAATTTTTTCTAAGACCACATTTCCGACAATATTAATTTTTTAAAAAGAAAGCATCTTTCGTGTTGCAAGAAATCATGTAAAATAAAAAGATATAGCCTTCTTTATCGCTTTCATAGATGCATACTGTTTTGAAAGTACCAAAAAAGTAATCAAAAATAAAAATAGCAATGGTTATGTTTATCATCATCATGCACAATCTTCTGTGGACTTTGACCCGCTACGAAACCTTCTATTTTGCTGTTTCTCACTAGTTCTGTATTTACGTTATTGTGGCATCCTTATTCACTCCATCTATCCACCTTTCCGTTGGGCAGCCTTTTTCCATCCGCTGATACTCTATTACATTTAGGTGCTCTGCCTCTCTGAGTCTTGCTATTCTTTTGGCTTGATCTACCTCCATCTTCTTCTTCCTTCTTGACTCTAGGTGAATTGTCTGCTTATTCTTCATCAACTTGGCTATTGCATCCAACTTTCTCGAGGTCGCCCTACGCTCCTGCGTCCTGCTGGTAATTTATTACGAGAATTTTTACCATCCTCCCGTGGTCCTTCCTATTTATGTGTGTATTCCACTCTTTTTTTCTGTTTGATACTCCATTAATGTCTTCTATTTTTACATGCATTTCTTTTATAGTTTCATTTCTTTCCCTGTCTAAAAGTGTTTTACCAGTAATTCTGCGAAGTACTTTCATTTCCGTCGTTTCTAATAATTGTTTGGTTTTCGATGTTTCTTGTCTAATTTCTGCTGTATATGGTATGATATGTCTTACTGTTGTTTTATAAGTTCTGTTCTTAGCCTCCATTTCTGTTTTTATTGCACCATATTGTATTATTTAAACACCTTGCTATACTTGTTGCTTTCGTTGTTCGTTCCCTTACTTCGGCTTCAACATCACCATAGCCCGAGAGTTCAACGCCCAGATATTTAAATTTCTCATCCTACTGAATAACTTCTCCATTTACTTTTAGTTTACGTCTCTGTGGTGTTCTAGATGTTGTTATACACTTTGTTGTTCGAAATGAAATCTTCTTTTTCGATGACTTATAGGACTAATGACTTTACAAACAACTCTTCTACCAAGGATGCCTATACCTGCTCGTTTCTCTTAGTCAACATCCATTTTCAGCTCGGAGACTAAAGTCGGTCTGAAGATAGTTTTATATTATAATTTCAACTATATTTTTCTTGGAGTAACTTCACCCAAAGTGTTTCTTAGTCCATAGAACGCTCGATTGTCAATGGTGATCCCTTGAGTCGTGTTATTAGTGAAGTTGACCAAATAACCTAACTAGACAAAATTCTCATTCATTCACATATTTAGTTACCTACATGAATAGCCCATTTGAAGAGTTATTGGGGATTTTATATATTTTATTTAATCTTATCTTAGCCTACCTGAAGTTCTTTCTGTTTTTCTTCCATAATAACAATGGCCACCACATACGAATATGTGAGTATATTGGTGGTGCTGGAATCTCTGTCTATGGTTTCTCTAAACGTGAAAGCACTGCTTTATTCATCCTTTCTTGTAGTTCCGCACTTGAGCTAGTGCTAATCATTGTCATCTAGATCAAAATCAGGATGATACGTATTCAGGTTACCCTGTCGCTTTATACATATAATGTATTTCTATTTACACACAAGCCTCTCAGCAATCAATAAATATATGGTGTTTGTGAATATTGTACTCCCTACGTTTTCCAATTCTTATTATAATTAATTCTAAATTTTCACTCGATTGGGAATGTAGCCAACCCTATAAAACTGTTATTAAGTCAGATAGCTAGCCCAATGGATGTATCACTGGTATAGAGGGCAAATCAACCCAAAGTTTTATTAAATTAGGTAACAAATTTAAGGAGAGTATCATTGAGATAGGTATCTAACCCAACGACAGCTTCTATAGGTTGGATAGCTGACCAGTCAATGTTTTGTTAGATTTAAATAATTAGCCGAGAGAAAATTTTCATAGAAAATTTCACTAACCTAGTAAATATTTTGCTGAGTTCGGTTGGATTTTATATAGACACGAAGGATTTTAGAACTCTAATAACTTCATAAAAACTAGTGTTTCTGATATAATTTAAGGTGCCTACGATTAACCATCTATAGGGCGCGTGCAAAATCTGACAGCTAACGAGAGTGGAGGGCATATAATCTCAATGTTCCAAATTAATTATCGTGAAATTCGCTGTTTTCGGTTGCTTTTTTAACTTTCTTGTGCTATCAGTTATTGAAATAAACATTTTTAAGTTTAGTTTTCATTATATATAGACAATTACGTGTTTTGTACAATAATATTTCCTTTGATTTGGCGAGATGTGCATTGTTTACCTATGTGTTTTTAGTTATTTTCTTCGTATTTAAACAATGTATGGGATTGATCTTATAACTGTATATGGAGCATATTTAGATTATTTAAGATTTAAATGCTGTTAATTATTTTGTTATCAGTTTACGACAAAAAGCCATCATATTCTATGGTATTTGGTTGTCTCACGAATGCCAATTTAAGCTTTTAAAGGTATGTGATTATTACTTAACATTAGAATTTAGTATTTATTATATAACATATTTAATAAATACATAGTAGTAAATACCTTCTGCATGCACGAAAATAAAATTATTAATTATTTCAGAATACCATCGCTTTACACCAAAAGAAGTAAAGTTTGTGTTCAATTAAAAGGGCAAAGCGAAAAGAGCCTTAGAGAGATCCGATCTTACTGAATCAAAGATGAAATATGGTCATAGTTCCAGACATTATCTTAGCAGATAATCTTTATGGATAATAATTTCATTTAAATTTTATACTCTATAATTTTTTAGGAAAACCTGCTGAACTAGGTAAGGTAGCTCATCTAGATTGACTAACAAATAGATGTATGGGTTATGCAGCCTTAAAGCATTTAACCACTTTTCTCTTTGAACTCTTAGTTGACCACAAACTTATCTTCTTTGGTGTAAATCGATGGCAATGTGAAATAACTATAACTTTATTTTCGTGCATGCGGTAAGTATACTACTATGTATTTATTAAATATGTTATATAATATGTATTAAATTCCAATGTTAAGTAATAATCATATACCTTTTAAAGCTTAAATTGGCATTCGGTGAGACTTTGACATCCAGATTCCATACAATATGATGGCTTTTTGTCGTAAACTAGTAACAAGATAATTAACAGCATTTAAATTTTCAACAATCTAAATATGCTCTATATATAACAATAAGACCAATCCCATACGTTGTTTAAATACGAAGAAAATAACTAAAAACACATAGGTAAACAATGCACATCTCGCAAAATCAAAGGAAATATTATTGTACAAAACACGTAATTGTCTATATATAATGAAAACTAAACTTAAAAATGTTTTCTTCAATAGCTGATAGCACAAGAAAGTTAAAAAAGCAAACGAAAACAGCGAATTTCATGATAATTAATTTGGAACATTGAGGTTATATGCCCTCCACTCTTGTTAGCTATCAGATTTTGCACGCGCCCTATTATAACTTTTGTTAGGTTAGATAACTAACCTAACTTTTCTTAGGCTAGATTACTAATCTACAATATATTCATTAGGTAACATCATCAAAGTTTCGTTCCTTCGACAGTTGATCCAATGAAGTTTCGTTAGGTTAGGCAACTAACCAAATGTAATTTTCATTAGGTTAGGGCTCCAATAACTGCATTGTTAACTGTTTTTAAAATTCTCGGAAACAAACATTGTTTCCCATATGCATTATACATCTATTTTGCGAAGTTTTTATAGACACAGTGTTGTATCAATTTTCAGGTGCTTCAATGAGAATGAAAACATTAGGTTCTGAGCTATAGATAACAACTTTTCTCTACTAAAATTGTCGACATTTTAAAATCTTGCCATTAAATGGAAATTCTATTACCAACGACAAATTTTGTTGTTGGTAATACTTTTCTTCCCATGGAAGCATAGACAAGTTAGTTGTTCTAATAGTTAATGGAGTCAGTGGGGGCGACTTTACTATTGCACTGTGTATTATTAAGCAAATCATTTTTGTTTAGTAATTATTATACTACTCTTTATCAAATATACTTTTAACAGTTCTGTGCAGGTGAAGCCGCAGGTACACGCCAGTATCATATAAATATAATCGAATAATTTAAAAATATTCGAATTATATATTATACACTTTCAACCCCCTACAGAGAAAGTTAATCGACTTACAAATAAAAATAGCAAATAAATCATCCACATTAAGATTGCTTTCCCATCCCCGGTAACACATTCAGAACTTAATTACAGGGGGTTTAGATTTGAGAGTTGGTCAGAGAGCGTTATTAAATGATGCTGCAACCTGTAATTAACAAGTGACTGACATATACTACGCCGCCTTTGTTCCCTTTTCTCAATTTCTTTTGTGTCCGAGATTTACACTTGTTTTCTTCATTTGTATTTTTCTAATGGGCCTCTTTTCAAACTCACCAGGAGTCTGAGTGTAGATTAACTCAGGTATAAACATAAAGATTTTCTCTTCTGGGAATTATGCCATAAACAATGTGTTGTTTTCCATTTCTCTAAATTAACACTAAGCAAATTCACATTTTACAGAAATGTCTTTTTAGGTATAAAATTGAAAATATTTTATTAATAAATCACCTAAATCTAGTAAAGAGAAACAAAATCTCTATAATATTAAAGCAAATGTTTGTCCCGAAGGCGTTAGAAACCTTCGAATTATATGCAAAAATTGAGTAGATTTCGATTTTTATTTAATAGAAATTTCTCAACTGTAGAAAATATGTTGATAACACTTTCGTGCTGTAAAATTTGTTTATATCCTCACTTGGCTTTTCCATCCATGTATTAAGTTTCATATCGCTAAACATACATGGTGGGACATAGTAGAGTTTCTGGGATTTTCTTTTCATTTGGTGAACATTTTCAATGCAATTTCAAGGTAAACTACAATGTCTTAAGGAACACATATTGTTCTATTTATTCATTGAACAAGACTAAGCATCTATTGCCTGAAATATTTTCCGAAAATCATTTTTCAAAGTATTCAGGAAGAAACGTTTCGTGACGTGTATTAAAGTTTACTGATTTTAACGAAAATACGTCGGACTTATCGACATTAATTTAATTGAAAAAGAGGGAATTCTGATAATTTTTTTGTTTCATTTCATTAATACGAGGAAAGTACACTATTATTTGATATACCTCTTGCCTCGAATAACAATAAGAATAAATGCAAGAGAAATGTCAAATAGAGGTTATTATGGACGCGTTGTGCCCACACACTGGCCTTCTTGAACATCCGATTAAAAGTCTAATGATTTTTTATTAAGGATAATTTAGTCAAGATATTCCAACTACTCCTGAAAACATGAGACAATGAATTAGAAATGTTTTCGCAAGTATTGACAGGCAAATTTTGGTAACGACTTTAAACATTTATTGAAGTAATTATTAAGAAATATTATTTAATTACGTTTTCTTAGACAAAATACCTGTTTCTAGTTTTCTACTCATTCTTAATGTCATAGGCGAATTAAATAATACTGTACCTTATATTAAAAAATGGTATCAAAAAATTCATTAGGACTGACTGTTTCTCACCTAAATTGATGCAGCTGAGTTTGGTGTATACTCATTAAAATCAATAAACTTCATCAAATTAAACAGATGTCACTTATTTCCCTGTACAAATCAATCAACTCTTGTCTGAAACAGTTTTTTAGAAAATATCTTGGAAACAACCAATATATTTTACTGTTTGATCCTGTATATTACAACAAAACGTTTTTGTATTGTGATTATATTTAACTTTATAAGTGAAAGAATACATGGAAATAATTTAAAACTTCCATTTACCAACCGAAATGTGCTTAGCATGACATTTCAATTTGTATTAAAACTTGGTATTTTCAATTTAAGACAGTTGTAAAATTATTGCGAAAGTATGAGCATTTTTTGACGAACTACAAACCATGTATACAAAGAGGGGTCCTAATCATGCAGTTGAAGCATGTAAAAAATAAATAATACAGAATAGATTTGTTGGAAACCGTTTAAAATTGATCAGTAAACACTGCGTGTTTACGTTCGTAGAATAATAATCTCGAATACCGTATATCTGGCATATCAAAAACTTCAGCGTTAAAACATTGCAAACAGTGTAATGATAAAATATGAATTGTACACATAGAACATTTAAATCTAAAAGAAGGTTGTTCGAACTACAGCGTATAATAAAAGAATAATCATCTAGATTACTAATTAAATTGTTTAGCATTCTATTATACTGTATACAATGTATCCCGGGATTTTGCGGAAAAAACTCATTACTAATAAGAAGTTTTACTGAGAAAGTCATAAATAGTTGATAAACGTATCATAAGCAATACAGGTTATTCTAAAAATAAAAAATATTAAATCGACCTTAAGCAAATTTTTCTTAAAATTTATTTAGAAAATGCTATTTAACAAATTTTTCTTAACTAAAGTGATGCTTAAATATGGAACTTAATTGCAACATACGAGAAGTGTCTTTTAATAAAAAATAATATTTTAATTATTGATAAATATGATATTCACCCAAGTTGATAACTATTCAACATTGTGACCCCTTACTAGTACACATTTTTACTTCCCTCGCATACCGAAGGGAAGTATTGTATTCGAGAAAAAATCACCCTCCAAGATTTTTTCGGATTTTGGCGTTTCAGATCACGTAGATTACGAAAATATAGGTTTTTCAATTCCGTCAGTCAGTCAGTCAGTCAGTGTGTCTGTCTCTTGGTTGGTGCATTAACTAAAAAACTACTTAGCGGAGAGCAGTCAAATTTGGTAGGTAGTTGACGCTACTGTCAGCGAAGAAATGGTTAAACTTTCACTGGAAAATATACAGGATGGACCGTCTAAAGGGAATAAATAATGAATACATTATTCCAAACCTATTTCAGAAAAAAAAAATTGAAATTTTTTTTTCACCATTTTTGAAAAAAAAAATACCACCAATAGATGTAAAAAATTTTTTTGCTCAGATTTAAAATTTTCACGTTTCATGACATTCTACACCTATTTCAGAAAAAAAAAATTGAAATTTTTTTTCACCATTTTTGAAAAATTTCTTACCACTAAAATAGATGGAAAATTTTTTTCTTTGCTCGAATTTAAAATTTTCGCGTTTCATCGCATTCTAAACCTATTTCCAAAAAAAAATTGCCACTACTATAGAATAGAAGGAAACTTTCCTTTTTGCTCAAATTTAAAACTTCCACGTTTCGTGACATTTTAAACCTATTTCAGAAAAAAAAAATTTTGAAAATTTTTAAAAAACATTTTTGAAAAATTTCAACAGAAAATTAAATTTTTTAACCACCACTATACTTCCACTCCACTACGTGAATGTGGAATTGAAAATGTGACAGATGGCAATAATATTTGGCATATGCACCTATTATGCTTTTATTGAAAAATGTACAGGGTGGTCATCCCAAGAAATAATGCAGTAATGGTGGACATTTGTAAAGGTATTTGCGCAAGCCTTCCATATTTGGCACCTGTTATTTAGTATTGAACTTTTGCTGTTGGATGAGCACTCTGTATATTTTTTTACCAAAAGTTATCAGGTTTTCTTTGTAATAATATTGATAACTATATTCCGATTATTATTCTCAATGTCATTTCGTAATTAATAATTTTTTAGAGTGACCACCATGCACAAATAACGAGGGAAGTTCTGTGTAAATACCTTTACCGATTTTTTTTCCTCAATTTTTGATACACACATTTTCATCAATGGTTGCCACAATTTTTAGATGTTTTCGCTTCTAATACTTCTAAAACAAGTAATCCAGCGGGGTTAAATCTGGGGATCGTGCTGGCCATGCTAGTGGTCTATAGCGGGTAATCCATCTGTGAGGGAAATTATTGTCTAACCATTGTTGAACTCGAGTCGTATAATGTGCAGTACATCCGTCTTGTTGAAAAAATATGTTTCTTCTAAATTCTAACTTTTCATTATTCAGTACCTACGCCCCAAATAAAATTATTTAAAATCTCTAAATAAGTATATTGATTCAAGTTTTCATCTATAAAATAAGGGCCGATTATTCTGTAATGCATTATACTGCACTCTGCAATCTATAAATTTGAGAAGAGACCGCCCCATTAGTTATGAAAGTGGCATCGTTCGTGAATAAATTTATTATTATTATTATTTCTTTAAAATATTCTATTTGTTAAAATTGTATCACCCTTTGTTAAACATTGCAAAAAATGTAAATGTTGGTGTCACTGTATGAAATTTATTGCTGACTAAAATTACTCGCATATGAGGTTTATTAATACCTAAGTTTTGTTATGTTTCCCCTAACAACCATCTTGAGTTTTCTTCTGTTAAATATATACAATGGTAGCATCATCTTTAACTATTTATAGAAATAAATTTTACCTGTGTAGAAATTTTGATAAGGATTACCATGTTAAACCTTGATGTACTAAAAAATACACTTGGTTTGTGTGTTGTGGTCACCATTTTTAAGAAACCTATAATAACGCTAGAAACATAAAATAAAATAAAAGAGGAGTACAGAGGCAAGTCATCATGTTACAGAGAGCAATGAGAACGTGAGAATGACATTATATTTATGTTACCTATGTTGGGGGAAAATGTTTATTTAACTTAATAGGGTCATATTACAGCATCGTCGAGTATTTTGTAAAAAAAATTCATTATATAACTTTTAATTTCGCTTCTCAATATGTGAGATTTATTGAGTATTAATTTATTGTTTCATGGGAGAACATTGAACATTTTTGGAGCAAAGTGAATAATTTGTCTTTGATTGTAACTTTCTGTGAAACGGGGAATTAAAGGAAAAGTTCGAAAGAAATGAACGGTTTTAATGAAAAGATCACTAAAAATTATAAAAATTCCAAAGTCGCGCCCACTTCATTGGATTTTACTTTTTAATAGCGATAGTAGGATCTATATAAAATTGGATAACGAAATCATTTTTTATCGATTTTAGTAGGTACCAGTGTTGGGTAATATTAACCTAGCCACTGATTTAAATTTTATTTCATATTTTTTACAGGCGTTTACATTTATTTCATACGTTTCTCATATGAACAGCGATCGATGGGGTAGGGCAAACTGACCTGGAGAAAGATCAGCACTGGCACTGAAAACATCGGCAACGGTCCAGGAAAACATCGGCACCATCCCAGCCCCATTTCGTTACAATGATAAAACGTGTTTTCTTCCAATATCCTTTGTAATGGATGATTTTTTATTATCTGTTGATAATAAATATAAAAATTTGCCCATTTTCTTTAAAGCTTTAATACAACAAATTGTTAACTCAAAATGTATCTCAAAGTCAAAAATATAAAAAAATCAATCTGCACTAACACTATATTAACTATTTCATAGTCACACCGACCCCAAACAGAGCAGTTTTGAAACTTCTCCCATCCTGCCAGTCGGCCAATCCACCTCTGCATGCGAATAGATTCTCGGAAGACGAATACTACATTTTTAATTTTTGGTTGTCACCTTAACTTTTTATCCTTTATACAACTTCCAAATAATTTATAGACAAAAAGTAGAAAAAAATATTGATAAAATATAATTCTTACCTTAATTACAGATCTTTTATGCTTATGATTACTTCACGAATTGAATTTGTATCGGCAACATCAAATCAATGTTTTTTAGAGGATAAAATAAAAAATGGATAATCATCTCTGCGATAATTAACAGCCTTATAAAATTCTTTTTATGAGCAAAACCTGTTAATTATTTCACACTATTTCACGCTTGGATAAACGTAGATATAGGTATATTATTGTAATTTAACAAAAGCCAAAATTCTGAAAATAATTAATATTTTAGCCAATGAAATTGATACATGTTAAGTGGATTTTTTTCAGCTTCAAGGTTGCATGTGTGTTAATATATAAGACATTGTTAATGGTATGTGCCATTGAGAAAGATTTAAATAAAAACGTAAACTCTTGGACCTAGAACTCTCAAACGACTTGCGTACACTTTGTCTAACATTAAAAATGAGAAACAACAAATTAATTCGTCATTATGTATACTAATGATCTACTTTTGATAGTGCAAGGACACTACAAATATCAGCCAATGATATTATTCTCAAATTATCATAATATATTATTATCTAAAAAACGACACTGAAAGACCTGCCCCTTACGACAGCAACTTTGTGTGTCTTAAATAGCGAACAATTATTCATTATGTATACTGATGATCTACATCTGACCATGCAAGTACGTTACAGATGTCAACCAGTGACATCATTCTGAAATTATAAAAATACATTTTGACATGAACGCCAGATGGTCCTAACTAGAAAACACTATCTTTCAGATAGAAATGTATCTTTATAATTTCAGAATTATTCGACTATGGTTCTATTGCGATAATCGAGGAAGAGTTTTAAAGAAATCAAGTGGTCTCGTTAAGGATTGCGATCTGTAGAATGTTTCCATACGTGCAACCGACGACAATTTTCAATAAAAACTGTGGAACATAACAAAACTTCAAATCAATCTAAAAATGGTATATTTTTCCATGGATAGTAGAATAGAATCTTCCCTTTCGAAAAACAATCATTAAAATCTATTGCTTACAGAATTAACCATTTAAAGTATCTTTTATAAACGAAACTGAGCACTGACACGCCATACATAAATAGAACATACTTCTAGAAAGATTTGGATTACAACAAATGTGGTGGCATACAATTCAGATAGGAAAAAGCCTGGAAATAACTGAGGAACATACTTAAGACGACACCAAGCTTCATCTTATATACATATCCAGAAGTAATAATTTTCAAATTAATCTGGGAATACGTGTGGAAATCAATAGTTAAAAACAGGGCTTTCGAGGCATTCGTGTTAGTTTTTGCAGGTATTTGCACTCATCGCTTTTTGCCCAATTATGGAGAGGCAAAAAACAGTAAGAATCACAAACTGCACATTGAAAAGTTCCCTTAGATTTCTCATAAACATAGAATTAAAACCTCCTTAGTTTTATGTTTATACTAAATCTAATGGAATAACGTTGACATTTTTTTAATATTTAGTTTTTCATTCTTACTAAATCACACACTACTTTTGCCTGTTCGCAATTATACAAAAAGCTTTCGAAAAACAAAATATGAAGGACACACATGGACACTACAAGCTATAATTATGTAACGCATTTATCACTAAGCAACAGCATAATGAATATTGCAGTCAAGCTGGAGATTATAATATATGAGCTTGATTCTGATAGTGGCACTTATACGTAATATAGTGCAGACCAACGTTGATGTATAAAAATATAATGGGCCCAGTAATCGGACACTTGTTATAAAATGTAGCTCGTGACATCCAGAGCTAAGATACAAGATGCAAGATTCTGGGGGCGTGGCCAACTCGATACCGACCTGTATTATTACAAAGATAACAATTTCGAATACTCATTCTCGGTAACGATTCCAAGAACGCGATATTATAGATTAGGACGTGGCATCTTACATAGTAGCCATTGGCTAATAAATTTATAAAAGTAATTATGCTGGTAGAGAAAATACGCTAGGCTACGGAATTTAGTGCCATCGCATAGTCGAAACCAAGCCAAAAAGCTAGCAAGTGAGACAAAATAAGTCAACAAGTTCCAAATTTCACCGTAACAACTTGCGGATGCATAATGTCTTAAATGTTGGTGCTCAGTATATAGAGCACTTAGTTATAACTAACTAATTATAACTTTGATCGTTAGGAATATCGGTGAAAAGTTCTGAGTACGAAATTCTAAAAAAGGTTAAGCATAAAAATACTTCATCTACCGAATATTTAAGATATGAAATATATTAATAACTTACATAATAACACAATACCGTATAGTATTCCTTAAATCTTGTTACAGATGATTCTTTTCAGGATTTTCGGTTCAATAGTTTCGGAAACAAAAGGGGAAGACGTAATAAAATGAATAGGTATTTCTAGTGACTGTGTTGAGAAGAAAATTTAAAAAATGGAATCCTTGCATTTACATCCTCTAAATGATATCCCACTTATTTAAAGTCCTTTTGTCCCAAAAAAACCATAGTCTTGAAGTTTAGAATAAATGCACTTTAGGTGCCAATAACCTATTAATAGATCTTTTTCTGAAAACTTTCTCAAATGGGGCGAATTGGTGGACAAACTGTTTCTTGTAATTGCTTTAAGCTACAATATTGAAACTTGATAAGGATGTACTTTATTTAACCTAGACATTTACTCGAGAGGAATTTTTCTGTAAATTTTATCTCAGCTTTGTGCGTATTTGAAAAAAATGACGCTTCCAAATCTATAAAAAGTTTTTATTTGTGCCATTCTTTTATTATTATTTTTAGTTCAAGTGTTCAACATTATGTTTAGATAAAATTGATATAAAATATTCTACAGTAAGTTACATTAAAATTGTCTCAAACAGAGTATGTTGGTTGGTTTTCTGACACTTTCGACGTTTCTTGGACTATTTTTTATCCACCTTCTTTGGAGATGTTTACGCGTTTATACTCACCTTTTAGAATTATTTCTATCGAAATTCAGTTCTAAATAAATAAAATGGGAAGTTAAAATTTAGAATAATTTGAAAGAATAAATGAGCATAAGTGAACAAGTGTTCCTATTTTTCTAATTGTTTTACTTTCTGAAATGTTCAATTTATTTAAAAAAATAAAACATTTTTGTTATTTTGAAAATATTTGGATAGATCTTTAGATACTAATAATATAAGCCTCTGACTACTCATTGGTTTTGCAATCTAACGATTTATATTTGTGAATAACTTAATACAAACCAGATTAAGAAAACATTGTTTTTTATTATTAATTAAATAAACCGTGAGAACATCAGTTTTGCCGACAGACAGAATATGATAACACGTAAATCAAATTTGCCTTTCCCTAAAATTAAAAGATGCACGAGCGATGATGAAGATTTGTCCCGCGGCGTCAGTAAACTTAACGTTTACGAATACTCTTCTTGAGACATGCCAACGTGCTAGAAATTTTCTTGAAATAAAATCTGCAATATAATATTGCTGAAGTTTGCAACTAGCTAATAAATAAAATAATTGAAAAGTTCTGAAATAGTTATTTACGTTACAGTTTCGAGAAACGAGAAAAAACATCTTAAATAAGAAGGTGTAGACTTCCAGATGTATTGATTTAGTTCTTTAAGGGATTGCTCCTGAAGACAGTATATTCACATAAAAAAATATCAAAATGTATCATTCTTGTGGGTTACATTCCTAATATTATACTTTAATTCAATAATAGCGCCAACCGTTTTTTGTTTATTGATCTTAAAAGAACACTTTGTTTGTGAATTTGGGAAGAATCTGAAGTAACCACAAAATTTCAATTGAGAATAGCTGTGAAATCGCAAAATTTATTCCTAGCCAATAAGAAAAAATGTAACAAGAAGCTAGAACCATGCACTCTATAGTGCGTAACACAGTTTTCAATTCTATAATTTACTTTTTTTTAATTCAATTTTACGTGAGTTCCTATGCTTTCAATTCACAACAATCCACTTTGATATGGCGCACAGAGATTCAAGAATGTATTTTTGTAGACAAAATTCGATCTACACCTGAGTTTTGCTTGAAATGACAATTTATGTAATGTATTCTCAAAACAATACTTTACAACGCCTAACTGCCCAAATTGAGGCATTATGTTAATCCTATACTTTCCAGATTGTTGTGCAAGTATTCTCTGAAAATTTGACCGGAATCAATCAAGCAGTTTTTAAATTATAATCAAACAAACATATATTGAATTTTCTATATTAGTAAGATTTTTTAATTGATATTCAAAAAATCAATACTTCTTTATTTATCAATTCAAAGAGCTTAGAATACTATGATCATATTATAGTTTAATAAATTATGTAATAAAAACCTCGAAAAATTTTCAAAAACCCCCAAAGAATGGCCAAGTTTCAAAAATTCTACTGCTTTTGTGCTGCAATGTTATGTTGGTAATTTATTGACTTATTGAACTTATAGGAATATGATAATATTGTAATTTAATAAATTATGCACTAAAAACCCCAAAAAAATTAAAAAATCCCCAAAAATGGTAAATTTCTCAAAATTGGACCACTTTTGGGTAAAACGAATATCATATTCGTAATTCACGACCCAAAAATGTACAACCATTAAAAAAACAGAGATCTTAAAGGTGGGAAGGTCCATATCCTCATCACTTCACTGTAAATATCCTATTTCTCAAAAATGAGTTAAAAAACAAAAAAAAAAAATAAAGTTTTTAGCCAATTTGCCTCAATTTGGGCAGTTAGGTGTTGTAAAGTATTGTTCTGAGAATACATTTAAAAAAAGATTTAGTCATTTCAAACAAAACTCAGGTGTAGATCGAATATTGTCCACAAACATTCATTTTTGAATCACTGTGTGGCGTTATGAAACACGCTTAAGGTGTGAAGGGGACATATTAGATACTTTAAACAACGCTTCTACGTTAACGTATTAGCGCAACGTAAACCCAATACGTTTAGGTATATTGTTACGCCCCAATATAGGGTTAAGGCAAAACCAATAATTCCGAGCACGTAGTATGTCCTATTTGTACTACTTGTTTCCATTTTGATCAGCTGACACTTGACTTAACCCATTTTCCATGTTCTGTTTTTATTCATTTTACGACACGATTTTTTTTTTTTTTTGAGTAAAAACCATATTTTAAGAAAAATGGAACATCTGTTGAATTTTGCAGCTTCAGTAGATGATGAGAATGATGATGATCTGGACGAAGCTTTCTTTCATTTTGCACGTTCTCCATGATGAAGAAAACTTAGGGAACGAGGATTGCTTTATGGTCATTTTAATCTAGAGAATTTATCCCATTTAGAATGTAAACATCTTTTACTCATTGGTAAAATATATCCGCCCTGCCGGGTGATTTTCTACTCTTTGCAAGGGTGTTATCATATTTTATTAACATTTCAAGAACCTGAATCTGATCTAAATATATTTTATTTTTATTATTTTACCCCACACAAGACACAAAACTGGAATTAAAGCAAACGAAATGTGAAATCAAACATGTAAAAGAATGGCAGTAATGTAGGTTATGTTTGTTTTGATTTTTGGCGTTTCGTCAAATCTGAAAGGTTGTCGGGTGTCATCGGCTTGTATTGGTGCAACATTACCGAGTTTATGGGTGTACGTAGTAATTCGTATTTTTACGTTTAGCGCATCTCGTAAAGCAAGGAAAATTAAAACTGCGCATGCACAGATGTCATAAAATACGTTTGCTTGTATTTTAGAGGCGCTGCCGTAAGTGTCTATTGAGGATACAAAATTTGAATTACTTTGTTAGATTTTTATTTATTCCATCCGTTTTTCGACTTCCGATTTACTCCAATCGTTTGTTTATGTTATTTACTCATTTTTAAAGTAGTTTCCACTAATGTATTTATTTGATTTTGTTCGGTATTTTAAATGCGACCATTTATAATTCATATTTTTAATAAAAACATATATATATTTTTTTATGATTATTTGGATGTTAATTTAAAATATCCAGGACATTCATTAAACAATCAGTTTTTTCATTTCATGCGTTTTTATCAACCCTGAACAATTATGCTTTTTTATTTTCTATAAGAAAATAATATTACAATTTAATCATATCCATATCCTCCATCTAGTGTAATTTTTATAATTAATCATTTCGGACTTTTTCTTTAATAAATTTTAGAGTAGTGAATAGTTATTTTCAAAATTCGGTATCTCGAAAACTGTAAGTTATAAGGTATGATGTGCTATATGAATTTAGTTCAGAATTTCAAGAAGAATTGTAATATTGTATAATAGGTAAGGCAATTTTGTTTCGTCATGACTTTCTGACTGATCCTGTATACTAATTTTTCCTTCTTTCTATTGTAATATATTTTAAAAACCCCAAAACAGTTGTGTCTTAACATTTTTCGCTAGTTGTCTTAGTCTAGGAGATAATCTACCGTTTCCATAGATATCAGCGGCCCTGTATAATATATGTTATTGGGTACTTCAAAACGCCTCGGTACCTACACGCTTCATAAGTTACAAAATAGGCGATCGAACGGTCAGACCCTCTCACCTGGGGGTTCCTTTTTCTACAGTTTGACCTTGATTTATTATCCAAGGTCCAATATAAATAATATTTCATGTTGAGAACCTTCTGACGTTCCTTGAGGTATAGTTTTATCTTTTAAAATCAAATGTTTGACCAGGTAGAACAAAGATGATTAAGTGCAATTCAAAATACAACTCTGAAACATTTTAACATCGAGAGGAATGTTATCTATCATTTATTACAGTATACTAAATATGCACGCCGGCCGGCAAAGATTAGTTATAGTTCATTAAGGCACTGATTGACGCCGTGCTAGGCCTCTTTATCAGTGTCTTAAGAGCCAGCATAAATTAATTACTTATACATATATGTAAACTTAATATATGGTGGACTTAGGGAATATATCTTGTTGCTCTGCAATGCATATACTTAGCAGAAGCAAGTATGCTATCTCAGGACTGTTTTTGTGGAATTCTTCAAGAAGGCAAATGGATTCCAATACAGCAGCGTCGGCAGTGCGAAACCATTCGAAATTACTTAAGTACGCTTATGAAAGTACGGCTTAGAAAATTTGCTGTTGAGTAAAGATTTTTAAGGTCTGATCTTTTCCTTTTTCTACCAATTGCAGGAATCTTCCTATTTCTTTTTATTGGTTTGGAGGTTAAAATCGATAAAAGTAGGATTTAAAAAGGAAGTTGAAACTTTTAGTCTGACACTGAAGATTGAGCCGTTTCAAAACACCAAGAAACTTGAAAACTATACTCGAATACCTTACTCGACGCACATTTCGCCTACAACGTTGCTATCATCGCGTGTTGATTGAAACCGATTTTTTACCTGATGATGATTAAACTCGTTTTGTTCAACTTCCACTGCTTAGAGCAGTTACATATTAGACTTTCATAGACTTCGCAATCCTTGCACACATCGGGACATTGGAAATGATAACACCATACATAAAACATAAACTTATTTCGGATTCGGCTTCGCCTCGTCCGGAAACAGCTACGATCCGTCCCAAAGAACATGATTTTAGGTATTTGTTACAAAAATGACTATTCGCTATTTGTCAAACTTTGTAAATCTGTGGCGACTATACGATTGGCGCTGACTACAACCGCATTAAAACTGTTTTCAAGTTAAATTTGTGTTATTCTGTAGGAAGAAAACCGGGAGACACCCCCCGCATCCGCCTTTTCTCTGTCTCCGACGCTAATACTGCCTGCGGCGCTAATAGTTAATAGCAATTAGATATGAGAATAAAAACCTACTAACCTAACCTAAAGAAATCACACGAAAGAATGAATTTATTTTAAGCAGAATAAAAACCTATTAATCTAACCTAAAGAAATTATAGAAAAATATGTTAGTCGTCACAAAATTTAAAAAAAAAATCAGCAAGCATAGTAGTTTGAAGCCGGGATCTTTCGCACCGTAAGCGAGAACATTATCTATGCATTAACCGAACTGTTGATGATGAACATTAGGGCAAGGAATAAATAGTGAGACAAATGATATCACGCTCCTTTATTCATCCGCCACAGCAGCACTAATGCGTCCCGGCACGATGCTACAAGATTTGCTCTGTCCGTACCGCCTTTGTTGATCGGCGCTGACCGACTACACCTCTTCGCTTCCCACATAGTAACAGGCTCTCGCTCAGTATTACGTCATCTGACCTTGAGACTTTCATGTCGATGGCCTTGGAAAACTCGTAACTTTTGTCCTATATGCTATACGCGAACATTAACGTTTCCAATGTTAAAATTTCTACAAAAATATAAGGAGTATTGTTTTCTTCAAGTCTTTTATCGACATTTTGGTCGTAGTTGAGGAATAATTTTTAAAAGAACTATTTTTTGCACCTTCCATGGCAGCTCGCACGTACTTTGCAGAAGATCAAGAACTTATATTATTTATTAGGATTCCGTCCTAAACAACATATATCAAAATCATTTCTACTCCACCTTTTGTAAGGAAATTGTTTTACTCATTAGATTTGTATTATTTACAGTACTAAGTCCTAGGCACGTGAGCCCGATTAGCACTTGACCTGCATTTTATGTGTTGGTAATTATTGAAAATATTGCTTCTATATTTACGTAATAATTATTTTTGATTAGTTACATACCTCAAACCTAAAACAATAGTCGAAATTTCAGGAGAGTAACTTTTATTTTATGTGACATATCTACGATCGTTTATCCGATCAAATTCGGTAATATAAGGGATATCCAATATTCTGAAACAGGACGGTATCTAGTATAAAATCGGAATATCAATCAGGAGCACATTAAAATTATTTTAAAATTCAATTAATTTGAATAAAGTGTACGTTAAAACGGAGGGCAAGAAATAAACAAACACAAAAGTCATATTGCATTATATTTGGTTGATTAGCATACGGCAATAAAACATGTTTTACGGTTGATTCGAGATATATATTTCTATAAAAATTACTCTTGACATAACAATGGGGTATAAAGCATAACATTTAAATGCCATACGTAATTTACCGACAATCGTAAATTTTAAATTAACCCAATCAGAGTAAAAGGTAACAAGATAATTTCATTGCAGCAATCAGATACTTTCTCTACAGTTTATTGAGTCCATTTTAGTCTACTGCTTTTCAATTGTTCCAGTTTAGTTCATAATAATGATAATAATAATAATAATTAGCGCATGCATCTGACAGGACAAATTCATGCGTCTAATTAAGGAATATGCCATGGAGTAGAACTTATAATCTATTATATTCTAAGCACGCGAAGTGTAAAAAAAAATGTTTGAGAAACGAGGATGCTAAGACGAACATTGCAATCAGTTTCGAACAGAGGAAAATAAGTTCTCTGCACGAAGCCGATGCAGGACTGAGCATTAAGTACCAGGAACCACTACAACTTGATCCTATGACATGTTGTAGCAAATGCAGAATGTGCGGTCTGGCAGAGGAACTCTCAGTGATAAGGTGGAAGTATGTACTACTTTGGCTCCTACGGAGTTCACTCTAACATTCTCCACGCTCACAAAAATAATAAGCTAGCACTTTTGTATCTTTACAGTAATAGTATCTACCCCCACCACCACTGCATTTTTTAACTGAAGTTTCTCAATAAATATACGGATTTGACTAAGAATTTGCTTAGTTACACTCATAAATCGATGATTCTCTATCGATTGAGACCATAATCAATAATATTAGTTACATATTAACCAAGATACATGCATAGCAACGCGTAGCCACGCTCCTTGCACTCTCAAGCACAGGATTTTATTTCTTAATTAAAAAAATATGTATGGGATTTGTTCCACTAACTTTGGCGTTCGTCGGTGATGATCCGATCCAAAAGATGCACAATAGGTGTTACGGCACTTTGGATATGCCTACGGTCCCCAGAATGAAGCTCCCGTAGGGCTCCATCATGGCCCTCATATGGCTTCGCCTTAGTCCTCGTAGGAGTTCACCGTGGTCCCCATAGGGCTTTGCTGAGCTCGATTTCACCTTTAATAATGGGCCTCCTGAGCGTTCTCAGATTTTTTTCAACAAATACAAACTTCTTTAACGAAATTTCTGTCGGCACTACAACATAATGTTGAAGGCTTGATTCACGGCACTAGATGGCTGTAGGTACTTAAAAATTAAATTAATTCCCGACATGGATGCACGGATGGTAACGCTGACGAGAGTGCGAATGTCTAGTGTACATAGTGATCAATCTAGTGATCAATCCGGAGATTTCATAGAAGTGGGGTTATACTGAGCGGGAATTAAAGAGGCCACAGGGAGAACAGGAATCCTTTGTATGGGCCCCACAGATAAATCTCCGAATTGATCACTAGGCGCCACTCAATGTTCCCTAATGCCGCGAATCCAGACTTCAACATCGTATTTTAGTACCGAAAGAAATTTCGTTACAAGTTTAATGTTGAAAAAATATTTGTAGGCTGACGCTTACACCATGTAGTTAGCGCATCATTTGAAAAACGGTTGATGAAATTCTGAATGATTCTAAATGAGTAACAAAAGCGTGCTCTAGCATAGATTTATTTATTTGGTAAATTAATTAGAAGACACGGTAGTGTCCCGCGCCAAGTTCAGTCCAAGATCCTCCACGCTCGAAGAAATAATAGGCGAGCAAGCGTGTGTCTTTACAGGAATAATATCCACAAAAAGTTATGAAATATTCCAAAAAAGAGATTCTCTGTAAAAAATTAGCGCTAATGTTTATTTATAAAAAGAAAATTATGAAAAGATTTTTTTCTTAAATATAGAAAAACTTGGCGCGTTTCACTAAGAGGCAAAATGCTGTTTAGATTCACCAGTGCCACTCAGTCAATTTTATACTAATTTCTCCGTCAAGTTGAAAAAAACCTCTCTCTGACCACAATATTATATATTACTTCCAATTATCGACATGTGCATGATCTGTGGAAACATGGAAAGTGAAACGCGCGAAAAGTTTTTTTGTATATGAAAAAAATTTTTCTTTTTTCTCCTTTTTATTTTTTGCCCTTCTAGAGAGGAAAGATATTTTTTGGACAGAGTGTACTTCGCGCTATTTCTTTACAGAGAATCTGTTTTTGGGGGCATAGGCTATTCTGTCAGCAGCTTTATATTCCATGACCATCTTTGACCAAAATTATTTTTGATATAGTACATGGCTACATTTCTTCGGTAGATATCTGGATATCCGCAATACTCACTCCTGTGGGCCCATTGTATATTCGAGAAAAATCTAGTCTATAAAGAATAATAGTCTATTCCAGGATTGATCCTGTTTTTCCTCTGGCTACAAAAATTGTCTTTCGAGATACCTATATCGCAACACTCTTATTCAGTATGTAGTGCCCTGTCATCTCATTTGCTTCCTGTCGAACCCAAGTAGCCACTTTGTGGTAAGGTCAGTTGAGACATACTTTCATGCAACCCTAATACAATAAGATACTTGATATTAATTTCTTTTTAATAGAAATTTTTGGTATTATAAAATGAATATTGAAGATACATGTTGAACACCATAAAACAAAAAAAATTATCATATTTTCGAGGAACCCTAATTCGATATTTGAAATAAACGGTTTTAAAAAATCTTGTAAGTATTATAAAATGGTTCAACAAGAACAAAAAAAAAATTATCATTTCGTTTCATCAGTAAATGTATTGACTCAAACACTAATTTACCTTAATATTCAAATAAAAAATACCTGAACTTACACGGTCATCAACTAGTAGCAATTATCATTTATTTGATTGTTAGTGTACATTCTGGAGGCAACACACGAATGCGTAACAAATTCAAGGGATAATTACATGGTTTATAATTAGTAACCCATACGTTAACCTCCGCCATAAACGTTCCACTGCGGTGAATGTAACATAAAAAAGCCTTTACTTAACACATTCACAAAAACCGTTTTATCTTGTTTTTATTCGGTTAGTTTGTTAAAATGTATTTATTGCAGGTCATCCCAATTTATAGGTAACTTATATCCATTATAAATTCTGCGCCATACGTGTTAACACGCTATAGCAACTATAACAATGCTTATAAAGTCCTATGTAGCGGCGCGAGTTTTGTTTCTTTGCCTATCGTTAAGGTCTCTTGAAGATTTTAATATGTGCGTGTCCGTCCTTGTTTTGTTCGTCTGAGTTTCGAGTGTTGTCTCACCTTAACTTTTAACATCTCTCGTGCTTTATTCTCTAAAATATTCGAACATTGTTCACCATTTAAGTGGAGCGTTGCTACAGAATATTTACAATAAAGTATCTCTTATCTCGCCGCAGCTTTGCTCCAAGTAAGCGGGATTTTTATCTCATTCGAGATTAGGTGTCGTTGTTTTCCAGTTTGTTTCAAAGCGTAAGCACGTATGATCTACATACATAATATTCAGTAGTATTTAATTGCGACCTTTTCTACATATCTGCTAAGTTTCATTTTATTATACCTAATTAAATTTTAAATTTGTAGAAAAACAAAATCAATTTGGACACAGGTAGTGTTGACATACAGTCGTATAAAAAACAATGTTACTATTTGACATGGAAAATAGGAAGACAGAGATATTCACTTTAAATACAATGTAATGAGATGTTTTTTTTTTAAATTTGAAATAGTAAATAAAAAGTAGCTCGCTCAAATTTTCAAGTGTTTCATATCAAATAAATAATTTAAAAAAATCGTTTCAAATGTATTAGACTATTATTGACTATTTATTATTAATAACTATTTCAGATGATTAAAAGGGAATTATTTATTATTTATTTGCTTATAGTAATGAAACATATTCTTTATAGGATTTTGCAAACAGCGGAAAAAAACTATCTATGAAGAGTAAAAGGAAAACTACATGTAAAAATATTAATGAAATCTTTGCATTCTTTCGATAACCTGACTTCTGGTTATGCTAGCAAATTAAAACCTAAAATAATTTGTCCAATTTCTTATTTGACATTCTCATTATAACATTAGCATCCAATATAGTCCCTTACGGCTAAGCAGATTAAACTGGTATCTACATGACCCCCTACGGTATGTCTTAAAAATGTTTCATTCTAACGGATTACATTTTCATAAAATCTCTCACTCAGTTTCTTGGAAATGCTTAGCCTTTGAAACGTTTTTCGCCCTTATTCTGAGCTCATCAGAAAGGCACAATGCCACTCATGTTTCATGCAAAACCAAGGCAATATCCTTGAATAAGTATGTACGACAGATCTTCACCTGTCTATTAACTAACTAGTATTGGAGCCTGTATACTCTATGTATAGTGAATTATTTATTATTTGTTTGCTTATAGTAATGAAACATATTCTTTATAGGATTTTGCAAACAGCGATAAAAAATCTCTGAACTAAAAGAAAAACTATATGTATATTAATGAAATCTTTGCATTCTTTTGTTTTTCTTTTAGTTCTCATAGATAGTTTTTTTCCGCTGTTTGCAAAATCCTATAAAGAATATGTTTCATTGCTATAAGGAAACAAATAATAAATAACTCACTGTTAAACATGCATAGAGTATATAGGCTTCAATACTAGTTAGCTAATAGATAGGTGAAGATCTGTTGTTTTTTATCAGTCAATGACAAATTTAAATATTTCATACTTATTCATGGATATTGCCTTGGTTTTGCATGAAACATCGTTATGAGTGGCTTTGTACCTTTCTGATGAGCTCAGAATAAGGGCGGAAAACGTTTCAAAGGCTAAGCATTTCCAAGAAATTGAATGAGAGATTTTATGAAAATGTAATTCATTAGAATGAAAAAATTTCTAAGACAAGGTAGGTAAATAAATTCATTTTAAGCCTTTGTTCTCATTATTAACTGAATTTTCATATAGTAGGGGGTCATGTAGATACTAGTTCAATCAGCTTAGCCGTAGGGAACTATGTTGGGTGCAAGTGTTATAATGAGAATGTCAAATAGGAAATTGGACAAATTAATTTTAGGTTTTAATTTTCTGTCATAACCAAGAGTAAAGTCATCGAAAGAATGCAAAGATTTCATTAATATTTTTACATATGGTTTTTCTTTTAGTTCTCATAGATAATTTTTTTCCTCTGTGTGCAAAATCCTATAAAGAATACGTTTTATTTCAGATGATTTACAAAATGTCAGTCAGTCTGTCCTACTATCTGTTTATTTGTTCGTCTGCCCGTCATGTTTGTTGTAAGTACGATAACTTAACAAAGAAAAGTCCGATTGTATTAAATGCCAATAAATTAGTTTTTTAACAAAACGAATCTATAAATAAATATAAAATATACAAAACCAACATTATTTACAAAAAATTTGCAGGAGTATCCCATACAATGTATAACAAGTATACAAGATATTTCATAAACCAGCGAATAGAATAATGTTTGCTATAGTTATAATATATTTATTTCATATTAAATATTCTAAATTATAATTTGACATGCTAAAATGAAGGAAAAAATGTAAAAAAATGTTTTAAAAACGTTTTAGTAGGTAATAAATGGGAGTTTACAATACAACGCGAACACAGCAAATACCGAACCGAAAGAGATAAAAAAATCATGATCGATTTTTACACTGTAGTTTCGTGATTCTGACTGGTCAATCTTTAACGCGACCTATCGACTTTCAACAACCTACACTTTTCAAAATTGTCATCAGTTAATCTAGAACGTTTTGGGTTTAAAAACTAAACCAGCGGTCCATGACTGCTAAGTATAGTAAATCTAAACAATAAAATGTATGACGTTTCTAAGTGTTAAAGTTTTATTGAATATTTGTCAATGTTACATCGATTAAATACTTTTCACACGATAATGATATTTCTCCAATATATCCACGGTATCATCAAACTGACTTTATTTATTGTTTGAACTAAATTATTCATATCAAATACAGAGATTATGATTTCAAATACGAAATACTTTTAACAGAACTGGAGGGCGCTGAAACCTTTATCGCCTCTGAAGTAATCTCCACAAACACCAATACTTTGAACACAACACTCGAATTCAACCATTCGACATACATTTTGTCAACTAAGTTGACATCATCGGGAGGTGATTAGAACTGACTAACTGAAAACTAACAAAGGTACGTAGGCTTGTAACTCTTGCCTTCTCGATAACTTGCTGCAAATTCAGTAGTTGCTGCCAAGTACCACGTTACCACTCTAACACAGCTTTTGGGTTTGGAACTCTAAATATAAAAGCAAATTTAGACTGTGTAATGGATATGCCTCTTCAATTTCGACTATTAATTTAGCTTTTGAATTGTCATAATATCCTATGTTGCTGTTGTATTTTAATTTTCGATGAATTTGCAATTGTGTTATACGTTTTGCAAAATTGCAGTAAAAGTGCCAACATGAATAATATAATAATATTCTTTTAACATAAAAATATATGGAAATATTGGTTACTTCGAATATTTTATTGTTACCAAACCCTCAAATATATGTAAGTAAGAATTTGAAATTTAATATAATATGTAACCTAGAATACCACTTTCGCAAATTTCTTAAGAAGAAAACCGGTAGTTTGAGTGAGGTGGCAGGTGGTTAAATAGTCTAAGATAGAGATAACAGCCGAATAGAGCACTAAGTAATATTTCTAAAGATTAGCCAAGATTAGCATCTAGTACAATGCAAAGTGCTATTGTTTCGTTTCATTTCTACAGTTTCAAAAACATCTTGTCTACCTCTATATTAAATAGATTCAAGTTTGTTGTTAAAGAAGAACAAGCTAACCATTATACTTTTCGTTGATTTACTGCACTTTTTATATAGTTTTTGCACATTCTATAGGATACTCTTCGCAGTTTTTTTTGTAATTAATATTAGTTTTAGACATATTTTGTTTAATTACAAAACGTAAGAAGAAACTTTTTTTTTATTAAAAATTAACAACTTTTTATTTATTCATCGATTTTGACAATAATGTTCTTCCTCTAGCTGGCACTATCTTACTGCCCAAGCTTCAATACAATCGGACTTTTTGTTCCTAAGTTATCGTGCTTACAAGAAACGTGACGGAGGGATAGACGGACGGACAGACAGGCAGAGAGACGGACATATTGAAAGTTGTTCAGAATTCGATCATCAACGCAGTGATATGAATAATATTACCGGTTTTAGAAATGTGCCTATCGAATGCAATATACTCTTAGTTTTGTATTTGCGAAGAGTATAGTAACCAAATAATGTATGCCAGATTGTTGTCTGTGTACCTATAGAAATAAAGTTCAGCTTACCCTAATTGAGATAGAAAACGAAGATTGTTTGAATTCACTGGATCTACGCACTCACTGTAATAGAATTTCGTTACAATTAACACGAAGGTCGCTAACTTCACAACTTCTGTATAAAATATGCAACTACAAGATTGCTCTCCTATCGAAATGCGGCCATCCGACAGAATTCAGTCATCTTAGATCGATAACTAACTGTTATCCAAAAAAAAAATAATTATGGAGTTACAAATAAGAATGCAGTTAATCATCAACAATATATTACCAATTCAACAATCCAGGTTGTATAATTATGCAATAGCTCCCCTGCGTATAACAGAACTTAAACTATTAATAGTCTTATTAGTATTTTCGAGGCCGTTTACTACAATGAACTGTACCATTGTAATATATTTCTTGGATTTAATGGCGGTGCATGTACGCTATATTTCAATAGATAGGCAATAGGATTAATTTCTGAACGACAAAATCGCATAGTGCTTTAACAAGCTTTCCTCAAGGTAGTATCACATGTGCACTATTGCACACTATTTACACGTTAACTTTCTGCGAATCAGTATAATATTGCAAATGTCATTTTTACGCGAACGATGCCCAGTTGCAATGCTTCTCAATTTAAGTGGCTTAAGGGTTCTTTCTCCCCTAACGTTGCAAGTTGCGTTAATACAATTGGTTATATGGATATCAATTTATCGGACAAAATTAAACTTACAAGCCGTTTTCTTTCTATTTATATTTCTCTGTAATTACCAAATAGATATTATAATTCAGTAAATAGGTATTAGTGCAAGAACAGGATGTGTTGTGCAGAAAGTTATGAACTCTACGGTTTATTTATCATCTTATTTTCGTTAAAATCATTTATAAACTTTTAATACTAAATGTGTTGTTATTGTTATCAGCCTTATTAAATTATGGTACGTCAAAGTTTTAGGCAATTTCTGGTATGTGTGAAGTGACTGTTAATGAAATATGTCTCATTTTCTGCAGGTATCCAAAGTTAAGAGACAATATTGTAAAAGTTGACGCCAACAGTAAATAACTAGGTAAAATGAAACGATGGTAAAATACAAACAACTCATTTCCAGGTACACCAAATAGTACTTTTACAAATTTTGAATGTTTTTGAAACTAGTTGAAACCTCCATATTTGTTTTAACCAGAGACAATATTTTGAAACTTTCTTGAGAAATACCGCCAACTGAAATACATCGGTGTAGTAAATTTAGTTAAACTTTACGATTCATCAGTTAATCTAAACTTGCAGCAGTCGTTGGCTTTTGTACATGTGAATTGGTTTAATATGGATTAATATTATAAAGCATAAATTGATATTGGTAATAATTATTATTTCTATGTCTTCTTAGTATATCGAAAACATTTAAATTTTACTCTCTCTTTCTCTCTCTAAAAATAGGCCTCTGATGCTCTTCGTCGGTATTCTCATTATAACGTATTTTAAATTTCCAACATTAGACATTTGAATCTTTCTTGGATGCAAATATTTTATTTATTCTACGTAATGTTTGTTCGAATCTAAAAGTTTATATGTCGTGAATATCTTCATATCTTTGTATCCTTAGTAAAAATCTCAGTAACATTTTGCATTAAAAAGATAGAACATAGCTAATATAAAATATGAAAGTTTAGACGCTGCTGATGATAACCCTGTATGACGAATATAATATTCCATTTACAATATTGTCGCTGTATTCTACCACGCTATTTTACATATGTTTCACATTTGAAGTCTAACAGCAGGTACTGTATTTACAAGAAACACGGTTTACACAAACACACAGACAAAAAGTCTGTGTTTTTGATGATTCAGTATTTGATTTCAGCATGTTATAAAACGGATTCTTGTACAATTTTTTTTCCTGTTTGATAATTTCGAACAATTCCAGTTGCAATATATCTATTTTATTAATATTTATTTTGTTTTCTACACACAGATTCATGTCTATACCTTCATATATACATTACAGCTAGTACGCTAGTAGTTATTATACTTTTTGCAAATACAAAACGAAGAGTATATTGCATTCGATCGGCATGTTTCTAAAACCGGTAGTATTGCTCCTAGGTAGAGAAAAATTTTTCGTATCACTGTGTTGGTAATCGAATTCTGAACAACTTTCAAAATGTCCGTCCGTCTGTCCGCCTATCTGTCTGTCTGTCCGTCCGTCCGTCCGTGCGTCCGTCCGTCCGTCCGTCCGTCCGTCCGTCCGTCCGTCCCTCTGTCTGTTCGTCACGATTCTTGTAAGCACGATAATTTAAGAACGAAAACTCCGATTGTATCGAAATTTGGAAAGTAAGTTAGTGTCAGCTAGAGGAAGAATGCTATTGAACAAAATCGCTCAATAAATAAAAAAGTTATTCATTTTCTAAATGAAAAAAAAATCTTGTTTTGTAATTAAACAAAAAACGTTTGAATCTAATATCATGTACAAAAAAAAACTGCGAAGAGTATGCTATAGAATGTGCAACAATCATATAACAAGTGTAGTAAATCGGCAAAGAGTATAATGGTTAGCTTGTTTAAGAATACATTTAAATAATGATTCATTGTTGCAATGTACATTGATTTAAAATACAATACAACTGGTTACAATAAGCCTCAGCAGACTATAAGTATCTTTATTATTTCATACTTGTTTGCCTATATCATCGTCGGATCATTGCAATAAATGACCGGTAGATGTCCCCACTTGCAAGCTGCGTAAGCACTCTTGCTCAACTTGCACGAAACAGAAAATTTATGTCTGTTAGGGTATCTATAACCTGATCCGTACTGACGAAGGCCGAAAGCCTGAAACTGCAGTATACGGAAGGTATAACACAGGATACATTTTTCTGCTGAGGTTTATTGCTATCAATCTATTTTGTATCGTTGAAAGTCCCGTATGATTTTGTGTTAAGCAAACAGAACGAGGCCCTACGAGGCCCGAATCACTTCTTGGGGATAATATTATAATTAAAATTATTTCGCTGTGAGTAGGGATTGGACCCGCTAGGTATGTCAGTGTGCAAGCTAGACGGACTAAACCATCATCATTATCCTAACAGATTTATTACTATTATAAAAATACAGCAATTGCCTTCCAGGATCGCAATCCGGAGCTAATCAGACAACCACGGCACGCAGCGTCGTGGTGCTCATATGGATGTGTGGATCGCGACCGGTTCGGCTTAATAAAATTGACACAGAAAAGTAAAACTTCTGCCTCCGGTGGTGACTTAAAATTAACATTTAAATTTGCAAATATCTGCATAGCAGATTTAAAACACTTAAACTAAGCACAATAGAAACAACAATTTGCCACAAAAACACAAGTTGAATTTTGGTTGCTGACACGGGATAGAGAACTCAATGAAAAAAGCAGTTCGAAGCAATTGGAGACCCAACGGTCCACCCGCCGTTGGGAAGGTAGGGAAGGCGAAAGCTAAAGTTTTTAGGGGTTACAATTTTTAAAAAGTTTTTCGGTCTAAAATGAATTTGGAACGAAAATGGACAAAATGACAAAAATGACAAAAAAGACAAAAAGACAAACAAATGACAAACAAGCAGATAGAGGAAAGAATAGACAATTATATAAAAGCGTGAAGGAAGGAAGTGGTGCTAGGAAAAAGTTTTCGTACAGAAGACGGGCTAAACCATTGAGTTACCTTCCCCACTAAATGATAATGACAATAGATCTAACGAAGATTTGACGAATAAAAGATTGAGTATAGGGAACAGAGTTGTGTTGAACCATTTTTTACTACTCATCTCTTCTCGAGACATTTTTTATGTTACTGAATATTTTACGCTAGTTAGGTAACTATTATTCCGGTTGCTATCTAGTTACTTTTACACATGTAACAATCTCATGTGAAATTTATTTAATTTTTCGTTAAGTTTTATTTTTTTAGCGCAAAGAAATTGGTGCTAAATTTACTGTTAAATAAATGTACTGATTTGGGTACTGTACAATAACGGATTCAATAATTGTCGACATTTCTTTTCAATTTATGTATTTGCTTAAACACTCTGCCTCTTACAGCAAATATTTGTTTTCAAAAGTTCCCGTATGGGAATTTAATTATATGTATTTTAAGGATATTATTCATAGGTCCTTGGCATACATTTTAGTAAATAGGACAACGTAACAAATATGTTAAAGTTATTAGTATATTAATATCTCATTAAATTATAAGACTCGCATTGTGTATTTTTGCAGACTTCTTCGCGTTATTCCAGATATCAGATAATTAATTAAGTAAACCTACTTGTTAAATATCTCTTTGAGTTTTTTAAATAAAAATGCAATTTTGCCACGATTCATAGGTATGTTATTGATAGTTTTCCAGTTTTAGATTCAGTTTGAATGAACAAACGTTTCGAAGATCTTATCATCACTAGGCATGTAATTACTTTGATTAAAAGTTGATAATTACTGTAAACTTTTAATCTATTTACTTTCAATTAGAGTAAATAATACTTTTAATCCATTTTTCCTATTTCCTGTTTCTATGAGTTCCCGATGAGAAGCAAAATCAACTTTAGAATGATCCATTGCTTGGATTTGTGGAAATTGAAAATGTATTTAATTTGCTTTCTATTTTTTAATAACCTGAAATAAGCAGATATGCAAAATGTAGAATACATTATATATCAATGGACTCACTACATTTGAAGTTAAAATAACGTTTTCATATGTTTGCTAAAACTATGAAATTTTTGATAATGTATAGGCACTATAGGGCATAAAAATACATAAACAACATCAAATTCTGTAAGAATTGTTTCATTCATATTTTCCAATATTTGCTGTAAGCTTCAGAGTAGCCACTTTTATCACTCATTACATATTTGGTATATAATGCAGTAAAATTATATATTTATTTAAATAAAATTCGTAACTGATCTTTTTGCTTTCATATCTTGCTGTCACAATTAATCATATCTTAAAAATGAACTGAAATGGGTTTTTTTCAAATATCTCAAATATCTCAATGTTTTTTCAACAGAAAATGGGATTTTCAAAGCCTATACAAAATTTAAAAAGTTTTTTGCTATTTTACTGTAAAATGTTCCGAGATTCTTCACATCTTGAATATGTCCGGGAAGTACACGTTTGAGAAAAATTAATGGTCAACATATTCAGGGTGCTATCAGAACATTTGTATGGGTTTTATAGATTTTTCAGATATTATTTGTAGAAAATGAGTTATGGAAAGTGGAACTAGTTCCGTTCCATTTGATAAAAAATTGACTGAAAATATTATTTTAAGATTTTAAGCTTTTTTAAATTTCTTTCTGAAAGTTTTCAACACCCGTGTTTCGTGATTTACTCAATTCAATTAAGGGGTTACAAAAAAAATCTTCACTACAACGTCGAAAGGAAATTTAATATTCTACAATTTGCGTTTTAATACAACCCTCTGGTATAATAGTTGGCGAAGCTATGACTATTTGTTTTTAGGAAGCATGAAATTGCACATATTTTTCTTAATCATGTTCTGAAAAAATCATTAATTTAAACTTTTTATATAAATCAAATGAAATATTTTTATAACTTAAAAAATATAATTTTTTTGAAAAACATTCTGTCCTTAACCGAATATATTATAAACAATTATTTTTATGTCAACAATTTACATATGTCTGCTGCAACTAGTAAAGGTTTATATCAGTTTCAATTAACACCACCATTTTCATTTATCTTAATTGCATTGTTTCCCATATCTATTTGAAATGGTCAAAATGATGAGAAAATAAACAAAATTTTATAATTATTTTAAACAAAATATTTTTAAGGAGTACAAAAAAGTGCATATAGTTTCTTTAAGTATACCTTTACAACTAAATAATCACGGGAGTGATTTTATTTTTACCATTTAATCTTTTGCTTCACGTATTTGGAAACCATTTTTTTAGAAGAAATCTTGGAGATTTTGCGATATTCGTAAAATTTTCAAAAATATAAACTTTTGAAATGTGGATCATGATTCTTGTTTCCCTTAATATTATATTACTGACTTAAGTAATTTTAAACATACTAAGCTTCAAGTGCGATAAACCACGACTCTTCTCAAACTCGCACGGCTGCTCAACATGTTAGATTTACAAGAAAATAGAGGGTTCTATGTAAAAAATACCTGTTGCAAAAGTTGAAGTGTATAGTGTATTAAATTTTGTTATTTCTTGTTTCAAAGTAGAGGCACAGGACCTTGAAAATGTTCGTTTCTTAATTTATCTAATATTGTATGATCTTGGTTGTAAATTCGACCATATTGGATCCACCATCTTATATTTTTATCTTTTAACGTCACTTTAGTTGTTAAACGTACTACATATTATAATATTTGAATGTATGTAAAATATTCATTGTAACTCTTAATTTGGCCATTTTGGAACCGCCATTTTACTTATTTATTTTTAAAATACTAAATCTATAATCAGCAACCTGAAAAACCTGGATATTTTCAGGTCAAAATAAATGAAAATTTTCGCGTTCTATCATTTCCAAAATTATTTTGGTCAGTGTTTACGACATCCACTTATTCATTAGCAAAAAACTAAAAATACTGACCTATTTTACGTTATGTAACTAACAATTTGTGACCTACGATATGTTGTGCAAATAACATTAACTGCCACAAAAAATTCCAAAAGTTTTACACATTTCATTCTCCATCTCACTCTCACTCACTGCATCACACTACTGTCTCCATTTACAACTGTAGGGGCTGTATTATTATTCTTCCTTGCCCTCCTAGAAATACCAAAACAATTACTTACGCCAAACGACCTTGAACTACGAAAAAAATTTGCAAAAAAAAACAATGCGTCCCTATATTTAACGCAAAAAATGATAATATTCCTTGCCCTTCTCGAATTTTTTTTTTTTTGCAAAATTATCATTTTTTGGCATTTCTAGTAGGGCAAGGAACAATAATAATGCAACACTTACAGTTGTAAATGGAGACAGTAGTGTGATGCAGTGAGTGAGAGTGAGATGGAGAATGAAATGTGTAAAACTTTTGGAATTTTTTGTGGCACTTACAGGTGTTTGCACAACATATAGAGGTGGCAAATTGTTCGTTAAATAACGTAAAATATGTCAGTATTTTTAGTTTTTTGCTAATGAATAAGTGGATGTCGTAAACATTTGCCATAATTTTTCGTAACAAAACTATTTTATTTGAGTTAAAAAATCTTGCTGGCAAAAAGATGGCTTGTGCTTCTAGCCTACTAAAACACGTCAACTTAATTTCCTAATTACTCATTTTTTAATATAATGTCACTTTTAAGCACAGGTGCGTAAAAAGTCACTAATAAGAGACAGTTACAGAGGAAAATTGCTTTAAATATTTATATATAAACTTAAAGAATAACCAAAAGGTTTTCTGTTGAACACTGTATTTTTTGAGTTATTTGCAAGAAAAACACATTTTTGTCCACATTAGTTCACTTTTAACATACCAAGCAACAGATCTGATAAGTACTTCATGATATGTATGTGAAGAAACATTTTAGATAGTTTGTTGCTTATTTGCCGAATTTTTGACTGTTTTTACCGTATTAATAACTTATTTTACATCTAGTAGCAACACTGCACCTTCACCTAGAATATATGTAGATTTCCACACTTTCGTGTAGGTATACCATTCTATTCTTTACTCATTATTACCAACTTTCATGTGCCGCACCTCTCTAAAATGTTCCCAACTACCCACCTGTACTGGTCAGGTAAACCAAGAACTAAGGTTAGGTTTGTTTTACAGAGCCATGGCTGTCGCAGCCGTTAGTTGGCTGGATGATGCGATCCGGCGCGGACCTCGCGCGATGTGACCAACGAATTTGTGACCCGCCACCATGTTCCCCAGCTTCGGCATGGGGATGTACCGATGTGTTATCCTCTTCCTGGTTGTGATTGTGATAAATGGGATTGAGTGCGCCAGGAATCGAAATAAAGGACACGGAGCCAACACATCGCACGCTCTTCAGCAGCACATGCGAACCAGGCCTCCAGTGATAGAGAAGGAATCGGAGTTTTTGAATAAAGGAAAAAGTAAGTGTTGACCCTGTGAAGAAGGTGCGATAGTCCCAGGAAATTTTAGAAAGTTCGAGCGTTTGCAATATAAAAAAAGGTTGTTCACTTCGTTTAAATGCACATGCAATACATTTGGTTTGTTTACGTTGCAACGTTGACAGGCAATTTAATTCTGCCAATACGTGAGTTACATAAAATAGGATGACAAATGAAATCTATGCTTTTTTTCGTCAATTACAGTTTCATAAAAGTATTTATTTAAAAGTAGATCATAATAAGAAGACTGTCATGTAAAACTAATTGGAAAATATGCCGAACTTTTAACGAAATTATAATCAACAGTGGATCTGAATTCAAAATTGGTATGATTTCCAAAATCATCTCTACAGAACTGTTTCAGTATATAATTTTTATAGCAATGATTTTGCAATTAAGGGAGGAAGTTATATATAGAAAATAATCAAATCATTTCATCAGGCATTTTGGGTATCTGTAATAAGCCATTTATATCATCTAATTTTAAATTAATAATTCGTTGTTATTACTCTACTACGACGTATATAAACACTTCGTTCAAATAATTCCTTGGGGCACCATTTTTTTAATAATAATAACTGATTAAAGCCTCTGCTCTTGTCTATTTTCAATGAACGTTATTTAATTTGGACACGGTGCTAGGTTAAAATTTGTTTGTTAGTAACAGGAAAGTAGAAGTTTTACTAAATTCTTCTTATTTTTTTTGACCGAACTGTTTTTTGGTAGAAGAACATTCTCTAATTACGCAGTAGAGTTCAAAAGCCGCTAAAATTAGACAATTCACCGTGCTTGTACTAACGGTAGTTTCCTCTTAGACAAACATATCTGTATTTGTTTTCAGATAAACTAGGCATTACTATATAATTAACTTACCTTTCTAAAAATAAACATCTTGTGAGTACGTTGTTATGTAATCTGTATAAGGATCATGTGACTCTAGATTTAAAGACGCGGGAAATTAACTACTACGCAATCTACGCGTTTTAAATTTTTTTGTCGTTATTGTTATTTCTTCGTGCGCAACCTTTCTGTATTGCAAGCGACCGTTTGAGATAATAATTGGGATTTACGTATCAGTTTCTGTGTATCATTTATTTGTAGGTGTTAGCATTGTACATTGATCTAACAAAAATGTGCTTTTGAAACTGTATACCCATTAAAGATAAAATCTGTTGGATCAGCTCATTGCAGCGAGAATATTTGATATCTACTAATTTTGTAGTAAATATAATACCACATGTGGGATTCTTCGACCTAGTGAAAACGTAAAATTATTTTGATCTATCGAGTGCTTATATATAAGGCTGGCGGGCCTTTAATCTCGACTGCCGTAATACTCAATCAAGCAAAATTAGGATTAACCACACCAGAGATATTTACAATCAAAATATATTATTCGGTACCTATTCATTTTAAAAAACATGTCTATTTACCTTTGAAGAAATTCATTAAGCCTACTTAAAAAAGGATGGTTATTAATGTCACCTGTTTTTGTATTCCTGTTGGCACGTAAGTCAAGAACTACATAAACGATTTTAGTGAGTCTTTCTACAATTGATTTGTAACTCACCCATTAAGAATTTAGGCATGGGTATCTTGTCTGAATTGGTGGGTTACGATAATAACAATGAATTGTGTGCACCGGCGCATCCGCCAAATTATAGAAAATTGCCGATTCGCGTGGTAGTCCGGCATATCACTATACTTTCTTTCATTATGTAGAAACTAAATAGGAGGGCACTGAAAAGAACGCAAAAATTTCGTCAAAAATGAACTTAAAAAGATCACCAAGAAATATGAAAAATGCATGGAACAAACAAAACAAGTTGTGCTGCTGGTTGAACATTATTAGCAAATATTGATATTGAGAAGAAATAATGAAAGCAAAATATATTTTTAACCAACTTTCTTGTTAATATCATAATTCAACCATACTACTAATAAGCCTCAAGAGGCTGCAACCACCTTAAATAAATCAGTACTGGTGCACAATAATAATAAAAAAAACATTCTAGTGAATTATTGATTAGGATCGAAAAAACAAATTTTATCAACAAGAAAGGTTTTTCTTAAATATCTCCAAAAATAAACAACCGGGTCTAAGTAAAATGAGAAACTACAGATGTAAAAACTATTCAAAAAGAGAAACAGTGCAATAGTGTCTTGCTTAAAGATTTTCAAAATTATCTATGCTTAAATAAATGCATAAATTATAAAGATATCATATTAATAAACTATCGACTAAGAATTATCCTGAAAATTTATGATCTAACAAGATTCAAGAACGATGATATTACTGTTTCTGTCTAATAAAATATCTTATCTTTCTAGTAGAGCATAAAATTGTCTTCATAAATGGTACCAATAATTATTCCCATCGAGTCGCCAAGCTTTGAACGTTCGATGGTTCAATAAATACTTTATTTAAGTTCTTTGTTTTGTAGCTAAGGGAATCAGAAAAATGATCCTCTCTGTCGTTTTTTGAAATATTTTATAAATATTTTAGACCACATTTGATCATATGCATCTAAGCACGCAACCAATAGTCATGATAACAAAATCTCTTGTTTCCATAGCACACAATGAACAAAAAATAAACAAAGAAAATTGTTGCTCCAGAACAGTATGTTTAACGACACCAGTGCTGGGATAGTGCTTACAACTTTTTTCGGCTATAGTTTTATGCCTTATAAAAAATGTAAGCGCGGGTATGATCTTTTTTCCGTCATTTCTCTCTTCAGAATATTTAAGAAAAACCTTAAAGATCGCGTCTTTTCTTGATTATATTGTTATTAATTTCCTCTAGACTAACTTTTCTCGATTATTGCACCGCTAACTTAACATATTCTTGGTGGTTGCAGCTTACTGAGACTTATTATAGGCATACATGTCTAATAAGATTGGAGAATTAGATAACAAAGTTGACCAAGGAACTGGGAACATTTTATTTAAATACATTTTACATATTTTTTTGTGATTTTTCTATTTGAATGTTGATTTGATATGGAAAATAATTGACATACGTTAAGAGTTAACAATACCTAAGGTAACTGGGGAGAGGGATGAAACGCCCTAATAATTAAATTTTAGCCAAAAGTAGTCTTCAACAATCCTGTAGTATTTATTTATGTACAAAGAAAGTAGAAATATAACATAATTTTAGTGATTAACAATAAGCAGTTTTTTTGCAAATTAAGTGATGTTATTTAACTGAAAGTAAGTGTAAGTTGTATATAAATAAATACTACAGAATTGTTGAAGACTATGTTTGGCTAAAATTTGATTACTAGGGAGATACCTCCTCATTTGACGCTTTATCACCCTCCCCGCTAACTTTAGGTAGTGTTAACTCTTAAGGACAATGCCGATAAATAAATTCTTCTTTGTGCTTACTCCAGATTCTGTTTGATTCCTAAAGTAAGAAAATACATATATTTTCTTACGTTTTAGCATACTAACCATTAAAAAGTATTAATAGTAAATATTCCTACACGAATTTTACATTTTAGAACGCATGTTGCGTCAAAACAATCAAAATGGTCTAAAATGTAAAACAGCTACGGATTGAAAGTTCGCAGGATACACATCAAGTTAATGTAAAAATATAATGCAGATAATATAGCACAGTTTCAAGAGCACAATTATTAGACATAATTATTTTTTAAGTATATATCCCATGTAATTCAACGGATTAACCACGCCATTTAATGCACTTTGTTCACTTTATAGGTAGTAAGACATAATACCATTGTCAGCAAGTTTTATTGACTAACGAACCATAAACAGTGGACATTCTTAAGAATTGGGGTTAAAGTTAAACATGAAGAAATACTGTGGATAGAAATAAAGTAAAGGTAGTATTTTGAAAATAAGGTTTGCTCTAGTGAAGAGGAAACTTATTTTTCTGTACCGATTTCATTATTTGTTACAAATTTTAGATTCGCGCCAAAAGTGTTTACAATATTTTTGTTAAGCATATAATTCTGCGTAAAAAGAATTTCTTGTGATGAATAGAATGGAAAATACATTGTTCAGATACATTACGGAAAATGGTTCAAAGTAGTTGGGAAACCGTATTTTTTAGTTGTCACCAGGCCACGTCGATTGGCTGTTTGTGTCAGTGATTAAAAATTTCGATTCAGAATCATAAAAAAATATCTTCTTCAAATTTTAACAAAATCTGTTGATATTAACATCTCAGACACCATAAGGTCTCTTATGTCTCTCTTATGGCAAAGAGACGACATTCCTTCATAAAATTGAGATAGATCATCAAAATGTAATGAAATAAAAATGAGACACGTAACTCTTCAGAGTGGTCTTGATAATGCGAGTTGGTAATTTCCTTTTGAATTAATTTACCATAAGACCCTTTTATAGGACCTTAATAAAGACTATACAAGGCAGCAATAGGATATCGCTTATTTTTGACGGTTTATTTGCGATTTCTTTGCACAAATAATAATTAACAAGCCAGAATCTAGTCTCAGCAAATTTTTAATGAACAGACTTAAATGTACTTAACAAGCGAAATTTAAAACGAGAATTTTTACGAATTTATAATAAATTATAATAGTGTAAGTAAAATATAATTGTTTAAACAAGCCTAGAACAATAAAATGTTAATATAAACTGGAATCTGCCCAATTATAACAATTTGAGCAAACAAACAACAATAAAAATAATAAAAAAGGAGCCAGAATCTATTTTACTCTTATTGACTCATTTTATTTTAAAACCTATAAGAGGTCTTGTTGTTGGGCTTTAATTTAAAAAAAAATGGTAATTCATATTCTTTGGACAATTCTGGTGAAGGTTTACGTGAGATCTTTATTTCAATACATTTCCACAATTCTATCGCAAAACAAAACAAAAATTTCCCATAGATCTACACATGGAAAACTTCGGAAGCTAAGGATGTTAAATTCAAATATAAATAAAAAAATTCTTGGCAATTCTAATAAATCTGGGAACCACATAATTAAAAGTTATTGTTTTTTCCGCCCTAATGGCTCATACGATAATTTGAAGCACGAACGAAATGGATGAGTTAAAGATAAACTGTCTACATAAGTATAAAATTTTGCAGGATATTGTCGAAATTGTTAAAAATATCTAAAACCCCGTGTTTTTCTTTTCCATGGGGCACCTGTTCTTTGCGCATGGGGTGACAAAAATATACACAAAACGATTGGAAATACACGAGGTAGTGAGAACAAGATTTAAAAATTTTACAACTGGCAGGTTCGTAGTTATGACATTTCCATGCATCGATGGCCTTGTCGGTGCACCACATATTTTACTAACCATAGGTTCCTCATCTAAAGAGAAGCATTTAATTAGGTATATCGAAATATTTAATTTTAAATATATTTTTCTCATATATCGATCGAAAATCAAGAAACTGGTTGCCAAGATGAGGTTTTAAGTTTCTGCAGAGTGTACTTCGGATTCATTACTAGCAGAAAATAATCTTCAGCCTATACTTTTGCCATTTCATAAACTTCAATTTGAAGTATGTGCACATTTGCAATTCGATGCGTAGGAGAGCTACCTTGTGGGAACTAAAAAAATATTAATTTTAAACTACTTTTAACCATTTCCTGTATTATATTTAAAACACTGTTTCTCCCGTTCTAAGTATCGCAGGATAAGCTCCTGCGAATCTATATTTGCGCAGAATTTTATATACCTTTCATGCATTTTCTACCGTTTTGAAGAAAATGTACTTTTAGTTGCTGAAAGTTTTTACAAACCTAACTGTATTATTATTCAAAAATTTAGTTTTTTCATATATGCATATCTAAATCAACTATTCTATTGAAACTAAATATTAGTATTTAATCCTTTTCTTCTCGGCACTTTCTTTGGCCCTTACTATATTTTGCGTAGATGTACAACACCAATTGAGTCACAACATGATTATTTCTTCTGTTTGGCTTCATCAGCTACTTGTCAATTGTTTATGGTAACCACTTCCAGTTGGAAAAAGAAAGCACAGCATCGCAGCAGTATAGGAATGGCAGCTGCTGTGCTTTTATTTCCAGTAATAAGTTTTGTATATATTTCTTAGGTATCGCCACAGCTTCCAGTAAATTCAATCAACAGAGAGCTGCTAACGATATATTTGTAATTATTAATTAGATGTAAGAAAGGGTACCATACAAAGAACCGCCACAACGAAATCCAATCTAAAATTAATAACCAATCAAACAAAAAATGCAAATCAAAAAACATGACGTTCATTTTTATAATGGCTGTTGTAATAATAATTTTAATAGCTTCTTATATCAGATCATACCTCTATTTTCCCGAATTTTTAATTAGTGTACTAATAAAAACCACCAGCTGAAGGACATGTCAAGGACACAGAGTTATTTATGTTTTTTATCAACTGACAGCTGACTAACCGAAGAAATGTATCTATTCATCTTAATATAAGCGTAAGAAAAGATGATGGTGATACGCTATTAAGTTTTTGTGTATTGGACAATACACCATTTAATGATGGTAATTATGGAATATTTTAAAATTCTTATAGCCAGAACCTATTTGAAATTAAAATTAACGATGAATTTTCGTCGTTACTTGAAAGAATTATTTATGGTAGCTCAATGAATGTTAACGATAAGGGGTGTTTATTAACATTTATTAACATAATACTTTTGACAAAGTGCTTATTTTAATCATTTAAATTAACAGTTATGGATACAGGGATATTTTAATTTTTATTATATTATATTACATTATATGATCAATTTCATATAATTATACGGGAGCCCTTAGAAATCCATCGTGGTTTTCTATATAATTTCTAGTTGAATAAAAATACTTTACTTAATGTGAATCTCCATACGGAGAGAGTGTAATATTCGAATAACTATAATCTTTAAGAAATCTTGGTTGTAGATTATGAAAGACTTTTTTAGGAACGGTTGTTTTTATTGCCATCATGACACGCTAAGCATTTTAAAAACTATAGCTTAAAATATGAAGAGTAAGCCAATTAAAAACATCGATTTTGTATAATTTAACAAATATAACGTAATAACGCACAAATCATAAAAATAGTGGCTGAAACTGTGCCCATTCTGCGAAAAATATTTATGTAAACTGCTAAAAATAAAAAAGATGTAGAATTGCATTTTTGAAATTTAGTTTTTACAAATATTTTCGATTTAAACTGATTTTTTTGTATTTGTTTGTAATTTTGGAATAGTAGCTATAAAGTATTTAAATAGTTTTTTAAACAAAAAACCGCAGATGATTTACAAAAGTAAATACTTTACTTACTCTGAAGCTCCATTCAACAATTTAGAATTGAGATTTTAACAAATCTTGGTTGTAGATTATGAAAAACTTTCTCAAGTATTCTTAAATATGTGCTTGTCATGACACGCTAAGAATTTAAAAAACTTTTTAAATTATGTAAGGTGTTTCGGGGGTACATAATTCCACCTCAGAAACTAAAATATGAAGCCATTTAGAAACGTCCACTTTGTATAATTTAGGAAATATAACGTAATCATGTACAAATCTTAACAACAGTGGGTGAAACTGTACCTATTATTGAATTAAACTTACCAAATTTTAGCGAAAAATGTTTATGTAAATTGCAAAAAAATAAGAAAGATGCAGAACTGGATTTTTGAAATTTACGTTTTTACAAGTATATTAGATTTTTGCCGATTTTTTTTGTGTTTGTAATTTAGAAATAGTAGCTATAAAGGAATTTAAATAACCTTGGAAACAAGGAACCGCAAATGAATGATAAAACTAGATAAAACATATTTTTCATTGTTATTTTTACTTATTTTTGGAGCGCAGATACGTTAGTTTTCGTGTTTCAGTCGTTAAATAAACAAATTGGTATTTCATATTGAAATTTGGACTGGTTGTTCTCATATGTTTGTATTTTTGTGCTCGCTAGTTGAAAACAATCCAGAAGTACTAATTTAAAAATTACATCGAATAAACCGTTTTTGAGAACACAACGCACAGTTGGCGCGAAAAATGTCCTTCCTTACTCATCGAATTTTGAAACTAGACCACCAAGGTAACTAATTTAATATTTCCATCAAACTTCATCCAATCGGGAACTTTTTTATTTACTAATGATCATTTCTCGTAGATTTTAATTATTTAATTTATATAAAATAATTATTTCAACTTTTTCCTATAAAAACATTGGAATCTCAAATACTGACGTAAACCGCCAAGATTACTACCTTTATTTGAACGGTCCATGCTGCCGGAATTCGATTCATCGCCAAAAGAAGGAAAATGAGTTAATCAATAATAGACTTCGTTTGTAAATGAGAGATGAAGCTGAAACAAATTATTTAAAATACAAAAGTTACCACTAGAGTCTACAATACTACTATGAACAACTAAAAAATATACAAACCATAATACTTTGTTGAATTTTTATTAAAGTTTATTTTGTCGACTTTGAAACGTTCATTGGGACACAATAACATATATTTTCCACATAAAATTAGGTATGTATTATATAGAGGGAGCTTAGATTTAAAACATGAACATCTAAATCTACTCTCTGTATATTTTTCATACATAATATTTACCTACAACAAATTCTTGTAGTTATATATAATTTAAAAAATACATATTTTGACATACAAACGCGCATATACGCGCCCGCGTGCATGCCCACACATACAGATACACGCACACCCGCTTGAACGCACGCATACACTCACGCACTTACCCACTCATGAACTTTTTAGATTTAACTATTAAATATCATGAATCTGGGATTATTGATACTAATAGTATGCAAAAGAAGTCTGTCGGCAAAGATACCTAACGTTTAATTCTCATGCACCTAACACCTACAAAAATGTCAATGTCGTCAATTGATAGTTACACACAGTGACATATAGTTACAACAGATAGTTTCATTCAACTCTCACATCCAATGCACAGACCCAATAATTTGAAGAAAATCAAAATATAAGTATTGTGACAGCAATCAAATTTTCGTGGATTACAAAAATGTACCAAAATATGCTTTTGATAGATTTATTTCTTTTTCTTAATTTCTGAAAAGATTGTTTTCAATAATTTAGGATTGTTGTAGTGGTGAAAGATTGGGGTCAAAAGGATGCGAAACCACTGCATTTGCCCTATACACTTGATTCTTTTGGCACTGATTTGCACACTAGGTGACTAAATAAAAAATACACAGACCCAACAGGGGGTTGGAGGGGGGCTAACAGTTTTGTCAAACCTCTTCTTTCACCATACCAATGTAATGAAACTACTTATAGCCCCTGGGTTCTGTGGTCAAATCATTATTCTTATCTGGCAATGGCCTTTAAAGTAAACTTAAATAGAGTCGGGTACAATTTAAGATGACTTGTGTCATGGCCGCTAAAACGTCTGAACTTAGATTTTAATTTATGCATTAGAAATGTCAGTAGTTTTCATTTAGTTCTTTGCTGTAACAGCAATGATGTCGCTAAATAATTATAAAAAAATTGTAAAGATGTCATAAAATGTTTCATAAAGTTGGCTACATATGGGAAAGAATTGTATTATTGGTATTTCTAAAAAACTGTATTGGGAGTTCGTTTATGCATGTCCGACAACAAAAAATTGCATTTTGACACGTCATATGATCACCGGTTTGGCAGGCAGTTGACGGTGGTACCGAAAAATGGGTCAAATTGTTAAGATATCGAAAAATTGTATTAAGAAAAAGTGCATAGAATACAACAAGGACCCCATATATATTTTGAACCGGATATGAGGAAAATAAAAAAGTGCAAATTTTACCCCTATACCATTAATGACTATATTAAAAATGATAAATTCTTGTGCCTGTTTCACAAATAATTGATTAGTTTCGACAAAAACTTTATGTATTTTAGTTGAATAAAGGTATTTGCATGTAAAAGAAGAAACGAGCCCCCAATATAGTATTTTTTAGAAATCTCAATAATACAAATTTTTCCCATATGTAGGCAACTTTATGGCGGGCATTGTAGGTATATAGGCTCGGGCACAAATGAAACTGTTAACAAAAAATGAATTGCCCAATTCAGACAATAATAATGAGTTATCAGAAAAAGAAACCAAAGACTAATATTGTTACAGTCCAGCAAGAACCACGGGGAGGTATGGGCGTTTCTTGCCAGGAAAGGGTAGGATCGTAGTTTAGTGGGGGAAATGATATTAGTAAAAATAAAATATTTCATATAATAAAAAAAAAATCTGAAATCTCTATGAGAATAATGAAAATAAATTATTTTTCTTTTAGCGGTAATAAATAAATATTCTGGTTGACAAAATATATATTAAAAAAATTAGCAATAATTTTAAAACAGATAAATTAAAACAATTCTGAAAGAACAACGCATTGGCATGTTTTCATAAACACTAAAACACTTCAACACTACACAATTTACGACACGTTTTCATAAAAATACAATTTATCTACTTGACGCACATTTCACCATTCGTGTATTAATATATAATGTAAGAAAGTCAATTTTATTAGAGATAAACACGCGCTAGTAGTAATAAAAGACACATTTTTGGGGAAAATAAAGTTTTAACAAAACTCGCGGCGCGGCTTAATAAAACAAAAATTTTAGAAAGAAAATTATTGACTTTTAATCGAGCTTAAATAAAAAACAAAAGTAGAAGTGAGGATCAAGATCGAACTCGTGTAATATGTACATACTAGAAAATTGTAAGACGTAGTGGTTTGACATTGTTCGTTTGACGGATGAGCATCCACCATTTACCACTGAAAATAACAAATATTTCATATAAAGACGTTTTTCATATTTAGAGTGGTGTTAGTTCACGGGAATAAATAATACTCGTCGTCAAATCTCACAGTTTGAGAATCGCTGAGCTTATGACTATGTTTCGCACTCCTCAGTGTACATTTCATATTTCCGTCTCAAAAGAAGTGGAAAGGAATCTTGGTAGACATACATTGACAATGTCTTTAGGCTTTAGGCTGCTTTAAGTTTGTGAAAACATATGCACAACATTGATTCATACATCGGTCATTTTAAACTTGACCCGACTCTATTTAATTGATATTTATTTTACTTCTGTAAATAATACTGACTTTACAATAAACCAAAATAAATCTAATACAAAAAAATGAAAAACACATAGGTTGCTAAATGTGTGTTAAAATGATTATTAATTACAAAAATTGTCATAAATATTTCGAGGCAGCCAAATAAAGAACCACTGTATACTAGCAAAAATCTGTAGATGTACTTTCTCAAGTTTTCAATTGCTTTTTCAAAGCGCTTCCTTTTTTATCGTCAAACTTACTATTTTTTTGGAATACCTGCATGTGTACAGGATGTTCCAGAAAGTTTCTAGGCTTTTTATAAATAATTACAGAAAAACTCGAGTTAAGTTGAATTTGTTTCAAGGGATGATCTTTAGGAAAACAATTTTTTTCCGATCTGATATAAAATTTATTACCATGTAGTTATATTAATTTGATAAAATTAAAATTAATACAATAATACTTCATTATATTCGTTGTTTATACAGACTGAATAGTTTTGTCTTTGTTCATGTTAATAGCCAAATTATCAACGAAGAAATCTTAAATATTCACGAGCCGTTATTTTTAACTCTGAGCACAAGGCTACAGAGAGAGGTTTAAAAGATATTAATGCTTAAGCAAACCTAAGGACATTAAATGTTATTGAATACTGCTAAATTACAGATTTCCATAGTATTTAAGTAATTAATTGGTACTCTCGGGATACCTGCTTGAACGTCATAATTTAATGCTGTAAAATATTGCCTTCATCAACTTAAATATTCAAAAGTTCGTGTTGCTTTTGCTGCGTGTGCATTTTATACTCTCAAGTTATTTAGCTTACAAATGAAAGTACGATCAAACTAGACACTTGCCTCTTAAAAACCTGCTGGCTCGGAGTGACCCAAATTGGGCAAAGTGGAGAACGGCCACCAAATGCCAGAAATGTAATTTTAACAACGCTGAACTATACTTCGCGGTAATTAACATTGTTTCTAGTACAGCAACTAAAGGTAGAAAAATGTAAAACATAGAAGTATGTAATATCGTATGTAATCATTTCTTTTATTGGCTGATTTTTATAATAAAAGGTATGATATGCAGTGTCTATCTGATTCCGACAATTGTTCTTACCTCCAAGAAGTGAGGACGAGCCCTAAATCGAATAATGTTATGTTTAAAATAGTATAGCTGATTTATTTTTAAAACGTGTTTTTAGGGGTTACTGATTATGAGTCTGATATGAAGTCAAAACAAAATAATAAAAATGACGGCTGTAATGTAACTGATGGATTTTTTTTTATAAAACAAGTGCCTTAAAAGAACATAAAAAGCATAAAGATAGAACATATTAGGTATTATTGATATATATTAACAAAATCATTAACATTTAAACTATTTAGTTTAAATGTTGAATATCTCCAATGCTACTTGCATCAGAATGCTAATAATCAAAATAGAGGACCGTTAACTGAGCTTTCAAATTGTTTCTTTTAAACTTTTATAGCATAAAGCTATAAAGAAACAATGCACGTCTTCATATTTTTTGTTTACTAAAATTTACGTCAATTTATTACTGTAATTAGGCAGTAATTAAAACAAATATCAAATACTAATAGTAAGCATTTACTTACAATCGTTTGAACCTCTATCTTTACATTTCATGTATTTGACACTATTAACTCTACATAAATAAAAATAAAGTCGAATTATTTTAGTTTATTATTAGTGACCATATTTTTTCTTGCTAAATGTGGAACTTTTTGAGTTATTCGAATCAAAGCTATTTAGAATATAGGTTTCCGCAAGTGATAATCGCATATTTCAAGTTGTTATAACTTAGACACAACAATATATAAAAAGTTGCATAGAATAATTTTTTCTTAAAATCTCTCTCTTTCAGTTCCAATGTTTATTACTCGAGGGGGTAACGCCCACCCCGCTATGAACTTGCAAATCCTCGCATAACATGGAAACTTTTTTGGCACATTGACTATTGAATTATAAAAGAAAACCTAAATATATTCATGTGATAATCTTTCTAAATTAAACTACTGTTATACGTACTGATTTTACAAAATGAAGAAATCATTATTTTCGATACAGGGAAAGAAATTAAAATGCTACTCTATGATAAAAACAAAGCTAGCTTCAAAAATAGTAAACTTATTTCGTATTTATTTTGCAAAGTAAGGAAATAATTATACAACTGCACAAAGAAAAAATTGTCGACTTCATGGACCAGGTCAGTCATTTCCAGTGTATTATGGCTTGCTGAATCCGACTCCGGTGTCAGTTTTTTCCTACCACGTCATATTTTTTTTGGATCCTCAAGAAACTGTTAGAAAAACGCAATTTTTGCATTTTCCTAACTGTTTTGCATTTTTCTAACAGTTTTTTGAAAACAGAAAAAAATTGTAACGTGGTAAGGCAAAACTGACACCGGATTCGGAATCACCAAGCCAAAATACAGTGGAAGTTATTCCAGTTTCTATATTCCTGTGCTACAAAAAAAGTTGTAGATTCCACGAATCAAACCAATAATTTCCTGAAACAACAAAGAAATGCAATATTTTGAAAATAAATCGGAAATGATAGATTTTTTTTCTTTGTGTACCTGTGTTATTACTAATATTATAAAAAGAAAGAAAATTCTCCCCTGGGGATGATACATTCCAAGATAAACAAGCTAACCGTTATATTTTTCGCCGATCTACTGCACTTTTTATATAATTGTTGCACATTCTGTAGCATACTGTTTTGTTTAATTACAAAACAAAATAAAAATATATGCAACTTTTTTTTTTTATTTAAAAAAATTATAACTTTTTTATTTATAGATCGATTTTGTTCAAAAACAATAGGGTTCTTCCTCTAGCTAGCACTAACTTTCTGACCAAATTTCAATACAATTGGTCTTTTCGTTCTGAAGTGATCATGCTTACAAGAAACGTGACGGACGGACAGACAGACGGATAGACGGACGGACGGAAGGACATTTTGAAAGTTGTTCAGAATTCGATCACCAACACAGTGATATGAACATTTTTCCTCTACGAGCAATATTACCGATTTTAGAAATGTGCCGATCGAATGTAATATACTCTTCGTTTTGTATTTGCGAAGAGTATAATAACAAGCTAAAAAAAACTACATTTTGATATGCTTTTTATCCCTGTTGGGATGATTCAGTACATTTTCAGCAGAGGGTCGCAAGATGACTCAGTACATTTTGACATGTTTTATTTTTATTTTTTTTTTCTTTTTGCATTGACTAAAGTAAAGGCTAACTACATTTTGAAATGCAGAAAGGGCGTCGGTTCAATTTTTATTTAGTAAGTGAAAATAAGGAAATGAATGGAGATATTTTAAATATAATATTACATTATTTTTTGCTCCTATATCGCACGGAGAATTTATCAATTTGTAATATTTTAAAAAATAATTCTATGGAATGCATTTTCGTAAATAACTCGCTTTATTTAAAATTTTTTCGAAAAAACTCTATTTTAGATTTTTTGTCCAATAAGGACCGTGCCTTATACTAGTTATAGAGATTTATCGACAGAATAGTTAATTTTCGATTTTGATTAGGAAACTGTTCGGAATTTGTAGAATTTATCAAAAAAATCAAGTTTTCCTGGATTTGTAGATTAGTTTTTGTTTTATCAAATTTCTCACATACGTCACCTGATAGACCTAATCGAGCCCTACAATTTCCATTTTTGAAAATCCAAATCGGACTTTCGGTTCGGAAGTTATTAATTTCTTTCAAAAATCATACTCGGACCTGGAAAAAATACTTGCGGTCAACGGATACGGGCCGCCAGCAATAGGCTTCATTTGTGGCCGTGTACCTTTGATCCCACCAAGTCTCATCGAAATCGATCAATATTCTGGACAGTTATCGTGCTTCCTAGCCCGATTTCGAGAAAACAAGTTTTTTGCGAAAAAATTCAATTTTCATTTGTTTTTCGTTAGCCAGTTATTCATTTTTTTCCGGGTACTTCCGGTTTTCTAACGGAGCCGAGCTTCCGGCGTTAAGGTTTTCTAAAGACCTCCTATTAACCACCCAAGTCTCATCGAAATCCGAACACGGATTAGGGGGGCTGGGCGTGACAGACAGACAGACAGACCGACAGACAGACCGACAGACAGACCGACAGACAGACCGACAGACAGACCGACAGACAGACCGACAGACAGACCGACAGACAGACCGACAGACAGACCGACTGACAGACGGACGGAATTTTCTAAATTCGCTCTCGAATCGATAGATATGACTTTCGTTTCGATCTGACGTTTTTTTCGGGTTTCGATGGTCCACCGGAAAAATGCAAAACCTGTACTACATTTTTTTTCAAAATGTAGTGACAAGATCAGTTTTGAAAATATCAAAATGATGTAATGATGTAACACTCTTTAAAATTGTGAGGTAAAACAATTTTTTATGTTAAGTATGATTAAATAATTATTTGTTTATATATTTTTTGAGCTTGGGAGAGAGTAGAAACTTTTGTAATATGTTAAAAAACCCATACTGTTCATGATGTTTATGCATTACAAGTTCAATGTGACACTTCTTTGCTTGTAAAATTTCATTTACATTAACTTTGCCAAGATTGATAACAATGGGGTGTTCTATATTGAAAAGAGTACCAGATATTAACTTATTTTGGTCTAAATATAATATATTGTTTGAAAAGATAAGGGTAAAATATGGTCAAAATCCTAACAACAAAACAGATTTTTTTTAATATAATTCAATAAATATTTCGACAATACGGTCTTGTTGTGGTGCATTTGATCTACGTACATTTGGAGGTACCCTATGGATCAAAGTTGGGAGTTAGTAGGTGGGAACTGATTTAGTTGTAGTACAAACATAGGAGGTTTAATTAAAGTTTACAGCAAGTAACGGTTTTAAACAGAGAACGTTCTGTCGAGAGTAGTTCGAAAATATTTAGAATATTGACCATAGAATTACTATTCTGTGTATGAACTGTCAACTAAATTAATTTTCTAGTGCAGAACCATCTCCTCCTCCGTTTTGACAGTTTCATAAATACAGCAGTGCTCACATACATTGTTTTTTACTTTCACAGGCCGTGTAACCAATGGATGACACAACTAGCCTATTGGTCATTGTCATGTATCATGCAATTTAGAATAAAGCAATTTTTTGTTGCAATCATAACAGTTCCAATATTAACCGGTACGCGTTTTCACGATTGGTGCGTGAGAACGAATAATTTATATAAATTAGTTTTTGTTACTGGAAAAACTAGGAACGATGCATAATGAATACCAATTCTACCTTACAACCTCTGTAACGTATACTTTTAACGAAAGAGTTGCATTCAAGCAGTTGGCTTTCTTCTCGGGTTCTTTGTTCCTGATTTCTCAAGTCCGAAGGTAATACGTTGGAAAGTATAGGTACACTAATTATGATATTTTCTCGAATCGTTCTCATAACACTCTTTGTTGTAAGAAACAAAACATTGTTCCGAAATATACCGTGTTTACTTATGATTATGTTTATTATATACTGAGGTTGCTAATTTAAATAGTCAGATGGAGGAACACGCACGAACGCACTTGTGTATGTAGTTTTGTCCGTGAACGACTCTTCAGAGCCATACATTATACACTCTCCGCATGCAACCAGACGACTTGATCTTGATTAATGACGTGCTCGGACTTCATGCGGCTACTTTTTGTTTTACTACGAACTTACAGCCGAGCCTGCTGTTGCATCAGGATAATATTTGTATTGATTGCTCCTTGATTGGATATTTATGATCTTTTGATCCTTGCCATTCCAGTCGGAAGTCATCAGTAGGCCTCGGAGGTTGTTATGTTTTCCATTGTTTTTCACCTCGCGTCGGTGTACCTTTATCGTTACGCCATTTGATTTGTTGTTAGAGATAGATTCTTTTATATATCTGCGGATTTTCCTCATTAATTATGTGTAAAAAAAATGTATTGTAAATGGTTGCCTAGGAAAATATTTTGAGCACCTCACAATTAGTTTTTAGACTGTGGAATTATTAATTCATTTAATTGGGCAGATTTACCAGTCACTATTTCAAGAACATCGTTTTTTCGCAGATAAAGAATAAAACTAGTCGTAAAACAGAATAATTTTTGCACATCTTGGAGAATAAGAATTCGTTTGGCCGCGAGAATATTTCAGGTGACGTTTTTACCTCGCATTTCGACGGCGTTCATGTGGATGATAGTCAAAACGATTTTCTTTAAGTTGACATCATCTGAAGGTGATCCAAACAAGCTTTTACCCATCTCTAGATGCTACCAACGTGTTTCGCCATGTTTAATGTTCATAGAAAGCAATTTTCTCCTCATTATTCACAACCTTTTGGCAGACGTTTTGTGATGCATGTGTTATACTAATTAGCCTCTCTTTCTTATATGGGACATCTTGCATCATGTCATCTGTCGTGATTACAAGAGGACTTCCAACGGTCTCTCATTCCTTCCGCATTCTTCTATATATTTATTTATACCAAAACAAACTATTATATAACAATACCATTTTTAAAATCTGTAAAATTGTAATAAGCATTGGCCAAAAGGTGAAGCTTTAATTTTCTTTTAAATTATCTATTAGGGAATTCCTTAAAACTATTTTGAAGTAAAATGAACAAATTTATTCCAAAGTACTTTCGCTTTGTATAAGCCAATCGCTGAAGCCGTATCTGTATTTTATCTCAATTACGAGTGTTGTAATATATACTGTCAATGAAACTTATTCTCCAGTATGAAACTATCGCCTACGCCATTTTAACAGTTTTATAAATCAAAAAGTCTTCACTACAATCGAAGCTATTTTTCTTTAAGTTGGCCCCATAGACAACAGATAACTAGAAATTAGATTGATCAAAATTGTGACAAAAATTAGACGTAGATTCAATTCAGCAGTGATATTTTAAAAACTTAAAAACTGAATCTTCAGCATATGTACGAAATGTTTTGCAATAAAAAAATCCAAATAATGTTTAGCTCCATACGTTCAGGAAAATTATATTATTAACTCGATCATGACAATCACAGCATTCTTCATCTTCTTTATTTAACGTCCCGATGGAGTCTAGCACGGAAATCACAGCCTTCTTTATCTTCTTCATTTAACGTCCCCCGATGGAGTTTCCCATGGAAATCACAGCCTTCTTTATCTTCTTTATTTAACGTCCCGATGGAGTTTAGCGGGGCAATTAAAGCCTTCTTTATCTTCTTTATTTATCGTCCCGATGGAGTTTCGTTACGGTGATTCCACCACTCAACCAAGACACATATGTTTAAAAGTGGTGACTTTACGGTATAGATCTTCATGTTTCATATCCACAATGCGACATCTATTACTAATAAACGTGTTTGATTACGTGATGTTAAAAGGGAAAACAATTACTACATGAAATTTTAAAATTAGAAAACTCTATTATATCCTGATCCGTTAACTAATGAAGATTTTCATCACCCTGCTCTGATCATATCAACTGAAATAAGTACTGCTAAGAACCTTATTAATAATTTTCCAACCAATCATGACGTTAGTTATAATTTCCGCAAATGTGATTTCTCCAAATTGTATGAAAACCTTCTCAACATAGACTGGTCCTCCCTCTCTTCTTTTAATGACGTCAATGATGCATGCACTCATTTTTACAATAAACTTGACTCTGTATTTGAATCTTGTGTACCTAAGAAATCGACTTCTCGTAGCGGCAGATATCCTCCGTGGTTTAATGGCAGTATCATAAAAAAAATTAGCCTTAAAGAACGTCTTAGGAGACAGTATGCAAGAACCAGTGATCCACTTATACACAATAACCTCAAAAACATCAGAAGGGAAATAAAATATGATACCAATTTAGCCTACAGAAATTTCGTGCAGAACTCTGAAGACAATATAAAAAATGATCCCAATAAATTTTGGGCTTTCATCAAAAGTAGAAAAGGGTCGGCCAGTGTATCTGAAGAGATGTTCTTCGAGGGATCTTCGCTAAACAATCCCTCTGATATACTAAATGCATTTGCCAATTATTTCGGTCAATCTTATAATGAGTCTTCATTAGATATCGAGGAACATCACTTTGAGACCGATATACCTAACAATAACCCTATTGTTAGCATAAACTCTTTCAGTGAAGATGAGGTTATTCGGGCTCCAAAACGAATTAAACCCAAAATGACGACCGGTCCTGATTCCATTCCAGCTTTTTTATTAAAGGATTGCGCTATCATCTTTGCATATCCTCTAACTCTAATTTTTAACTTAATCTTAAAACACTGCCTATTTCCTGACCTATGGAAATATTCCAAAGTATGTCCCATCTTCAAAAAGGGAAACAAACTAGATATTGAGAACTTCAGACCAATCTCTGTAATTTGTAACTTCTGTAAAGTCTTAGAAATATTACTTCATGATAGAATATATCATTCGATTAACACCAAAATCTCTATTAATCAACATGGATTTATGAAAGGGCGTTCAACAACAACAAATTTATTCTGTGTAACTCAATATATTTCTGAATCCCTAGATGAACGTGGGCAGGTAGATGTCATATATACCGATTTCTCCAAAGCGTTTGATAGACTTGATCACCAGTTGTTACTTAATAAATTAGAAAAAATCGGCTTCTCATATTCTTTGCTCCTTTTGTTTAAATCTTATTTAATGAATAGGAGTCAGTACGTTGCATTAAATGGGTTCAAATCGATCGAATTTGCTGCCACATCTGGAGTTCCCCAGGGATCTATTCTGGGGCCCTTGTTTTTTAACATATTTATTAACGACATAGTGAACGAAATTAATTTGCCTCACCTTTTATATGCCGACGATCTAAAAATTTTCACAGTAATTGATGAAGTCGATGACTGTTTTCAACTTCAGACTTCTCTTGACAAAATAAACACCTGGTGTATAGTAAATAAATTATTCATGAATCCTAGTAAATGTAACGTAATGTCCTTTTCTTTAAAAACATCACCTTTTATTTTTGATTACAGGTTAGATAATGTCATACTTCAAAGACCTATAACATTTCGCGACCTCGGCGTAACTTTTGATAGTAAATTATCCTTCACTAATCATATCGATACCATTGTGTCCGAAGCCTCCAAAGCTCTTGGATTCATCGTTCGTACTAGTCGAGAGTTCACTAATACTGATACTCTGAAAATTCTTTATCAATCCTTCGTCAGATCGAAACTTGAGTACGCATCGCTAATTTGGAGTTCCAGTTATGATGTTCACAAGAATAACTTGGAGGCAGTTCAACGTAGATTTCTTAAATTACTGTGGTTCAAATCCGACGGTACCTATCCAGTGATTGGTTTTCCGCACAGTAACTTGCTTGAAAGATATTCTATGACTACTCTTGAGGATAGGCGTACGTACTTTTCTCAAGTATTTTTGTTTAAATTACTACAGAATGATTTTGACGCACCCGAAATAATTAGTAAGCTTAATTTTCACGTTCCCAGATTAACCTCTCGTAATCACCAAGTGTTCTATTTACCAACGCCGCGTACCAACGTACTAAATAATTCACCTTTATATACGATTTGCAGTACTTCTAACAAATTATGTAACGACTTCGATATTTTTAATTGCAGCCTTAGTGACATAAAACAAAATGTTCTGAATTAAATAACCAGTGAGTGTCTTTGTTTTTCTTAATTTGCTTTGAATCACATATGTTTATATATGTATATATAGTTTTTATATTTAAACATTTCCCATGTTATTTTTTTCTCTTTCTTCGTATCATTAGTTATTCATAGTTCGTACATTTAAGTAATTTTTTTCTGCATTTTACTTTCTTTCTATGTTGTTGTATATTATGTAATTAATGCTTTGTATGCCTTTATTCCTGTTCTGTAATTGGGCATCTTACCTGTTGAACAGTGTATGCAATAAATAAATAAATAAATAAATAAATAAATCAGATTATGCGAATTTGTATTTTGAATAGTCTATGTCTAAGTCTGATTAATGATGCATATTGTAGTACTGCATTTGAACAAACTGTAAAAAATTCAAGAAGATGCCTATGTTCTCTTACTGCACTTCCTATGTAAGAAAAGTAATACCCTATCGAATAGACCTTTCATTTATCAGATCAATTATAACTATATATCTATTCGCATATCAGGAATTATCAGTTGTATAACGCACGCTATCTTTGAAGTCCTAAGTATTAAGTTCCTGGGTTAACAGTATTTATAAACGGAAAACATGAAAAGCATCCGACTAGTGTGGTTGGCTTATTTTGCAGACTTTGCTCTCAATTTTGAGCGCTCACTGTGACACGTTTATCTGAGTATTTCATTGTTTTGAGTGCTGTGTCTAAGTTTTAAACAGTGTGGATAAATAAAATAACTCACAATGAACCCAAACATACGTTTTAAAACTTCATATTTAGTATCATTGAGGAAATGGAGCATAATATAAAAAATTGTGTACTTACAAAAATACTTGTATACTAAATTAAACATAATGTATGAAACTGATGAGCTGAGAATATGAGTGACAAAGGCTATGAAAGTCAATCTTTGATAAACAGCGGTCGTAGACCTGTTTTACGCCATGCTCTTGTGACAGTCACTATCATTTGCATTGTTTAGATTTATCGCAGGATATTTTGAAACAGAAAATAATTCTTGAATGTTTATGATACTGTAAAATTTGCACAATAATAAAGAGCAATGAAAATCTATGTCAAGATAATACAATAAAGCGAACGAGGGTATTCAGATACAGTTTTGCAACCTACGGCATTTACAGTAATGAGTTCGAAAAGACTCAAAGTTAATTTTTAAAATACTTATGTAAGATTGAAGACAATATATAACGACGTGTTGGAAATCACATTATATTAAAATAATTCTTACTTGATTAACTTCAAAGTCGTCGTATTACATGGAATTGTGATTTTATAAAAAAGTTTAAACAACGAATTATTGATGTAATATTAAATGTTTAAAATAGATATGATACTGCATAAAAATATACATATATATTCGTTGTGGGTTTCAGCCTTAACTTCTTTTCACTCTCTAACCTTATACTTTTATTCTGCGTTGTAGTATTTATGTGACAAGTTTTCGGTTTTCTTGCCAATATAACAACTTATTATTTCTTAAAGTGTTGCCGCTGTAGCTTATTTATCAATCTCGATGTCTTTTATTCAATGTGTGGTATGCATCAGGAAGAACAGTATCTTTTCTTGCTTATTTGATAACAACTTCTTTCTATGTCCTATATTTAGCGAATTTCGGCGAGCAATCTGGCCACTATGTTTCTATTGGAAAAGGTAAACTGATATCATTCCAAGTCTTCTGAATTATCTCTTTCCATTCAATTTTCATTGCTTAATGAGGTACCCACAACAATTGATATTTACTGCTTCACATAACAGTTCTAAGTTTCGGTTATCTGACTGTTTGAAGAACGACTTCTGCTTGCAATGTAACCTAGATTCTTCATAACTTAGGTTTTAGATGTGTAGATACGCATTTACTAATTTAGTTGCCAGATTGTCAAGTTGCTAGGTAGTATCAACAATTAATACTAGGTATATAGTTTACAAGTTCTAGATATTCTCACTGTTTGATATCTGTCGTGTTTCCCTGTTAGTGCTTCTCTGAAAAAGAGTAGCAGTTGCTCTAGTTAGTCTTTGACACATTTTGTAAGATTCCCTTATTTGGATGTTTATTTTTTTCTCAGTAGTTTTCTCGTTATCTGTTCTACTAAATTTATGTTTTGTTTATTCCTCTAGACTTTTGGTTTGTCAAATTGTGACTACTTTTGCTACGATGTTTTTCTCATTCCAAAATTTGATGAATGCTCTGGATAAAATTCACCTTTGAGAAATTACACTGAGATTGGTAATTAGGTATTTTAGAAGTTGTTGATACTGAATCTGATGTCAGAAACTAAGCAATCAAAATGGCGAATTCAATAAGGCGGCCATAATTGCAAAACTTATGCAGATTCACTTAAAATATGTTACATGGGGATACGAGGATTCTCTGATAACCAGTATAATGTTAAAGCTTAAACATTCAAAATGATGGATATATTATAACACTTTGTATAAACTGCATACGAGACCATCAAAGTAAACGTTCCTGTAAAATCTGTAAATATATAATAAGTAGCAATGATAGTTGTAAATCTGGATAAATCTAAGCTGCTTAGGTTTTAATTAAGTAAATCTGCTAAACTCCAGATACGCAAAGATTAAAAGAACAGACACACAAAATATGATTGATGGCCTAACTAAGGAAAAAATCTACATTAAATAAAGATATCCCAATACAAAATAAATATATATTCTATCCGCAAAATTGTCGGCCATATTTGGCATAACACTCAACAGGTTTAAGTTCGTTACCTTAACTAAGTGGATGTTAACTAATATACACAATTAAGGACTATAAATCCGGTTTTGTATAAGAGTTGGCAATGCCAATTTAAATGAGCAATCTAGCTGTAAATGAATTTGTTACTTTCACAAAGAATTTCAGCTTTAAATGGCAAAATATGTTAACGTTTATTTTAATTTAATCAAGCGGAATTAATGAAGCAATTTATTTTATTAATTGCAGACGTTATTGTTATTAATATTTATAATTCTGCATTCCACGTATAATTCTATAAAGGTGTTTGTGAGTAGAAGACGACCCAAGTATTGTTAATGATGAAACAATCATATTTTGAAATAAAAGCGAAAAAATGTACGAACAAGGAACTTGGTGTAGTTAAAATTTTTATCTGATCATGAAAACTGTTATTTGGAGCAATGTATACTAAGTAATAATACTGAAGTGCAATTTGGCAAAAAAGTAAGTTATTAGAAAATGATGATTAATACAACTTCAAAGAACCTGTTTATGTTATGAAAAATTATTTTGAATACGTTGTCTCTAAAAATTTCTGTTATTTTAGCCTATACATACCCATTCGGAGTTTCTTGAGATCACTGATTACTAGCATGATATTTAAGAAATTAATAAATAAAATAATTGTACGGCATTTGATAATGATAGATTATCTATTATTCATGTTAAAACATTATGATACGATGGTGTAACGTATTAAAGATTTTGTTATAGATTTGGCGCCCCACGTTGGGCCGACAATTTTATAATATATGCTGTTATAAATTGTTGCACGGGGTTCTGACTTTCCTAATAAATAACTTTATTTGGTGGTACAAAGAACCTAGTATACAATTTTGCAAAATTAAAACAGGATAAGCTAAGTAAAAATTAAATATTTACATAAGTGACACTTGTCCCACCATAGTAAGAACTCATTCTCATACTAGTTAACTACATATTGTCGTAAAGTCTCGAATAAAGTAAAAAAATAAACGCATATGAAATTATATGTTTATTTTCATCAGTCCTCGTCTTCTTCTTCTTCACAGACGCCTTCCGTTATAATTTCACTAGGCAAATAGTTTAAGCAATCATGTTTATTGGAGGTTGTATCAGCAATGGCACAATACAGACCAGCTTTTCTACATCCATGTTTTTTCGCTCCATATTTTGCATCGTCAAAGAGTTATTTGCAGAACACTTTCAGACATATGTGGCCATAACGGCCACAAGTCATCTATTTGCCGTCCCCAATCTGCAGATAAAAGACCATTACCTAGCCAGGTTTGTACCAGGAAGTACAATCCTTTTAGACTATCTTTTACTGCATCTGTAGTAGGTGGCAAGAACGCTAAAATTATGCATTTATTTTTCGTTACAGATTGGGGGAAACAATTTGTTTCTAAGTTGTTTAAAATCTGTCTCAGACTAGGTGAAACAGTATGTATTTTTCATCAGTTTATAAAATTGTTGGCACTTCATCTTCTCATGAAATATGTTTGCTGCATCTTGCAAGTCTCGCCTATTCTCTCTTAGAAATACGAGGTTGTGTCACAGTTAGAAAGAGCACGAATAAAAGGAATATGTACCTTACAATGTGGAAAGTGCTCTTCCAAAATCGTTTAAAGGTACACTTCTCTCTAGATTTGTTGAGTGAGGACAGTGGAGGTATTAAAACGTTCAGCACTTCAGAAGGCGGATGCATATTTTCTTACTAAAAATAACCAGTTTTAATGTCCTGTGCTTTCAAATAGAAAAAACCAACAAAATAAAATTAGTTCAAGTTTCACAATAGGTATTTTTTAATTAGAACTCTCCATTTTGAAGCAAATTTAGTATACTAAGCGCTCACGTAAGTTTGACTAAGGCGACTCAAAGTGCGTTGAGTATTTTTCCAAATTTTAAGTGAAATAAAAATAAACAAGAAGCGTCTATCTACAAGATGCATGTTGTACCTTACACCTTTAATGTCCTTTATATCTAGACTGAAAAGTAATGTTTAAATGGTTAAAAATAGATTATTTATGGGAAAAACTTGCTCGCCTTTTGTTCAACTTCAAATAACAGTAATTCTGTCTAGAAACATCCGATCGAGATGTATCAAGAAGCAAGCTGAAAATAATTGTGTCAGCATTTTTCAGGATATTTGCACAAAATTGTGAATTCTGCAAAATGACCCAAATTCGTTAAAGAGGTATTTTGAAATACATGTAGCAATAGCAATAAAAACTAAGTGACAAAAAAGAAGATTCTTTCATGATGGTTTAGTTGTAACAATATACTCAAAACAACTACATTAACTTTTTGGTTTTAAATATTTTTTTTACAATAATTACGAAATTTTCTTTTGTCTTTTTTACCATATTCATGTGTATAGATGACGCTGCAATTAAGACAAATGAACGTGGTTGATACCATTTAAAAGATAGTAATTGATAATAGAAATTTGTAATACTTTGTTTGTTTAAACGTGATTGTTTATAACAAATGCAGACAAATACAGCTTTTGTTTCAAATAGTGTTGATTTTCTTTAATTATATATTATTGGTATTTGACATTTAATTCATTATTTCAAAAATTATAAAGTGATTACATTTTTTTTGTCAGGCCACAATTCATGTTTACAATTGTGATTTCATAAATGTATGATTTTATTTTTACCAACAAATACTCATAACTTGATCAATCTTTATGGTAGACGGTCTTATCAAGAACAGAATTGTAGGTAGTTAATTTACTTTACAACTTTACAATAAACGTTATTTTGCAGGTCCTTAATTGTGTTGTGTGCGTTTTTCGTAATAAACAAATTATTGCGAAAGACACGCGTTGAAATTTTGTTTTTAGAAAGGCGAGCAAAATAATGAACTTTAAATAAATCATAACTCTGTCAATTTTGGTCCTGGTGTCGTGCGATTGACTTTGCAGCCACAACTATATATTGTGAGAATAGATAAAAATTTTGACCAACTTGGACGGGGGGAGTCAAATTAAACATAATTTGACAAGCTTCAAGTATATTTAATGTTTCTAGATTAAATTATTGAATTCGTGGTTTTCAAGATATATAAATAAATCGTTTTTAAATCCTTTTCAACAAATATTTTGTCATGTCTCATTTTTTACAGCAACACAACTGCACTATTATGACCAAATAAATATTGTTTATAAATTGTTTGTTTGTATAATGTAAACTACCTATAAATAATATACATATATAAGTAGAGTGATAGAATGGGGACACACTTGCAGTTATCTGGCCGATACAAAACAATTATAATTTTCTGACAGACCAGTCTCCATCTAACTTTCTAATCTCTTGGACTTGTTTACCACTATACTTTTTACTCTTGCTTTAAATTGCTCTTAGTGCTCTTAAGAAATAAAACCAAGCATATTTGCTTTGAAACATTAATTAAACAAAGCAACGTTTCTTTAATGATATTTAAGGACACGTTTCTTAAATATTTGACAAGCGGTGGGGAGAGCGGAATATGTTAATCAATATTTAACATATTAAAGAAAATACATTACTACGTCGAACAAGCTCATAAAGATTTAACGGCTAAATTTGAGTAAATATCGACACCATAGATCGCAGGTGTGTCAATATCAAAATAACAAATATTAAAGTATTATTAGTCTTCCCGGAAAATGGTTGGTTACCTTTAACGTTGTATGAACAGCATTCAAATTGTTTGCAAAAAGTGCTGTTCAAGAGTAGTACTATTTATTATCTTAAATACTTGAAATTGAAACAAGAAATTTCGATATTAATCATAGAGATAATTTCAATTTATTTGTATATAGAATTCCACCATACAGCATTTCAGGAAATCTATTAGCAGCTAAGGTAATATGGGTGGAAAGAAAACAAACGAAAAGTGTCATTACACCCAAGAGTAAGGGTACTCACTTTCTTTATTATATAAATCTGTGGGTTTCTGTTCTGTCTTACTGTTGAAATTTCCCAAGAATGTTATGCATATCCCGCTGCGCGTATGTTCTATTTTCGTTTAGTGCGCCAGCACTCGTATCACTAAAGTCATTTGTGGTGAATTGTGCAAGCAATCGATTTTATGTATAGGTTTTTCAAGAGGGAGAGTTCACTTTTAGATTAATTTGTATTAAGTTCTAAAATTGTACAGGTCGCATTCACTGGCGGATCCACTTGAATTTTTTTAATCGCCTAGCCTTGCGATCAGTAGTTTTCGAGAAAATTGCATGTGAAATAATTTGAGTAAAACGTCTTGCGAAACGTATTCTTTTGATTTACTAATGATTTTGAAACTCTGTCGAACATTTTTCAACCAAGAATATTGTTACATAATTTTTACTTTCGGCAATTGTTTATATAATACAATAAAATTTTAGGAAAATGTGTTTATGACATAGAAATCTGATATCCCATAAATTGTTTGAGGCGACCATGTGAAACATATTTGTAGTTGATTTTAAATATACAAGGCGGATATTTATTCTCAGCATTTTCCATCATGTTACGTTTTAAAATTAAATGTTAAATTAAAAATATATGATGAACTTTACTAAAAAACCTCCTGTGAACGATGTGCTACACGTGTATATTCGACAACAAATTCTTTTCTTTAACTTTTGCGTCTATTAATGTCTTCTTTTTTGCAAAATAACACCAATTCTATTTTTGGATTCATTATTTTCACATAATTGATGCAAATTTCATGCTTCTTCCCCTTACTCACAACGTCTTGTCAGATATTTTGTGCTTCATGTAATGTTCTAGTTGACCTCCTTTGCTGTATGACATGTCCGACAGTCACCCTTGATATCGCGAGAAAAATATATCATTCGAAGAAACACGATGCTGAGAGTCTTCCTAGGTTTAAAAGAATTGGAAGAAATAAATGAAATCATGTAACAATTAACAATTTAGACATTTTGAAATTACTTATATACTTGTATCAATTTCTTATTACCAAACTATGGTCGCGTGATAAGATGAAATATTAATAGACAACGACGTATTCGTACAAAACATTTAAAAAAATCATAGAAACTAGTTAAACATATCAGCCGACCAATCTGGAAAATCACTGCTGAAGCAAATATAAATCTTTTCAGGCACTGTTGGAAACTCAATACATTTAAAGATAAATAAAAAAGTCATAACACGAGACTTCGCTATGAAATTTCAATTTAACGGTTGCTTAAATTACATGGAATTATCGACTACAATATCTTGAATAAGAGTGGACAGTGTTGACGTTAAAAGTATAAAGGGAAATTATTTATGCTCAAGTAAAACGTCCAGCGAGGTGAATGTTACAGTGGATTTACTTTGACATAATGCAACACGGTTTAGCCGTGCGTTATGGTCAGACTTAGATAAACATCTTGCAGAGTTCACTTGAACTGTGCGTAATTTTCAGTTAAATTGATATTTCTGAAAATATACGTTAAATATAATTTTTCGAATAGGTGGTGACACTGGTGACGACTTTACTTCGATATACTATTCTATTTTAAGTACGGTGTGGCTTTAAGAGGGGTCAAAGCATGAAACACTAGGATAGTTAACGATATCATGGCACGATGGTGCCCTAGATATTGAGAAAGCTTTCGATATAGTCTGGACCACGGGCCCCATATAGAAACAACACACCTATAACTTGCTAGGTCATATCATCAGACTAGTTTACCATACTTGACTGACAAAGCAGTTGAACAGCATTTAATTTGTATGTCTCCGATTTCTCATCATTTCCTAATATCAGGCTTGATAACGCGGCTATGGAAGTACACAGCCATAAAGCTCAGGCGGCTAACATACTGCTTAAGGTACATATGGCACGACCAACGGCATATTACGACCAATGGAAGATTGGGGTCAACGAAGAAAACTTGGAAGAATGATTTTTCTCCACAAAGAACAAAATCATACCAAAATCAAAGCAAGGGAATCTGTGAAGTATTTGGAACTTGAACACTCGACTGACTTACAGCAAGCACATAAACGAGGCTAGACAAAGTCTATTCCCTGTTCAGGAATCTGGACATTCTGATGGCAAGAATAGTAGGTTAAACACAAAATAATAAATTATTATTCTCTATGGTTATACGCGTGTTGTCATGACATTGTTCCACTAAGGGATTACTTTTTAATCACTTATTATTCACATGGGCCTATTTTTGCTACTAAAGCCAATTACCAAGGTCAGGAGACGAGCTACCCCCAACCTGAAAATTTTGTCGAACCTCTTCTCGTTAAGAAGTGTAGGGATTTTTTCTTGCCTAACATCTCATAGACACGAGACTGACTATTTTTATCTCCTTGAAAGGATGCTATATCCACTACACATCCCTGCCTAAAATTGCATAGTTTATACGCATCGCTATCCACCGCTTTCCCACCTTTGTCTGTCTCGTTTCTTTGTTTCTCTTATATTTGGTTTATTCTAAAATTTTTCATCAAAATTCAAACACAATTGAAACAAATTAACCAATATTCGCAAATATTTGCTCCCAAAACTGGGCTCGGCTCCCGTTATTATTAGGGTTCTGGTAGTGTAAATGATCAGCTGGGTATTGTGCGGAAAGTGATTATTGTCCCATGAATTCGAAAACAATGTTAAATGTTGGCCGTATACCAAGATACTGTGTCATCGTATAGAGGTGTGTATTTAGCATCCCAATTTTGAAAATTCAGAAATTAATTCTGTCGTTTGCGATGCAATACTTTTTGAGAAATGCATACTCGAGAATATGAGTAAAAAAGTGAGACTTGTGACACTTAAAATACAGAAAGAGAGAAAGAGAAGGGAGAGAATAATTTGTGACTACATTGTCTTTGTTTTGCGACGCTATGGTTCTCCGAAAAAAAAAAAAAAAATGCAACAATAATTCTACTCAGCACCCTAAAACTGGCATTTGAAAAAAATTGCAATCGTTTGCGATTACATTGTTTTCAGCAAATTGCACTATTATTACATATCTTTTTCCGGAGAACTACAGCTTCGCAAACATCAGCAAATGATTGCAAATAGATGTTTTTGAAACGTTTGCAAACAATTCACACATGAATGTTAAAATTTGTTTCGATAGTGTTATGTCGTGCGCCAGAAATCCACGTAGTTCCTTGAGGCTTTTTACCGTACGATATCACTTTAATTTTAGTGTGGGAACAGTTCCACCAAAAAGTATAAAAAGATAATTTTAAAATGTCTGATCTGGACACATCTGCATTAATATATGAACTTTATCATTCCACTTAAGAATTAGCTGTCCAAAGTGCATTTCGAGTAATCGCTTTCTCAGTCCGCCTTAATCGCATTAAAAAATCCTGCTGCCGGTATCGCCGCATCGTGTGCTTAATGCATGCTAATGGCCGCAAATTTTCAGCATATCTTTCGAAGTATAACACAAAAGTAATAAGAAATTCCATACCTGTAATATTCTCATTGAACAATATCTTGTTTTTATAATGCACTTCGCTTTGAGTGAAATATGTGGTTTGGCCGTTCTATTTTCATTTAAATTGGTATTCTAAATATATAAGACAATCCCAGGAGGAAAGGGGAGGGTAATGATAGCCTGGGAATGCAAGTCCCTCTTCACTCACATGCGATAGAGTAATTGTTTCTCCAACTTTGTCTTAAACGTAATATAGTAATTGGAAATGAGTTTTCTAGTCAGATCACATTTACCTTCTACAGTCATTTGACGGATGGAGGTTGCATGTTCTATGAAGAGTATAGTAAGGACGGAAGTTAGTTACAATACGGACATAATTAAAGCTTTATATTAAAATTATTTTCTGGTATGTACAGGGTAGCGGCAAATTGTCGTGATATTGAGTTTTTTATAATGTATTTAACACGAAATTCCTGGAGCGTTTTATATCCGAAGTTAGATGGCTATTAAACATGAAGATATATTAAGATGTTTTGCAGAATGTTTGCACAAATGAAAAATTTTGGTACTTCATAAACTAATACAAGAATTTAAAGAGGATTTTACCAGTTATTTTAGAATTAAAATGATGTTTAACTTTCATTACATTACGTCTATGAGGTTACAAAAAGTGACCTAAGCGAAGATAGAAAAGAATTTTCTTATCCGAAATTAAAAAATTCATAGACCTTGAATCTTACGTAAGTATCATAGGCATATAATACCTAACAAAAATGATAGTTTTATAATTGAGAGTTGATAAACATTTTAATTGCAATGCCAGAAATATCATGTTTCCTGAGGTGTTTAGGGCCACGTTAATAAATATTTGCAAAACCAGAAGTATAAACAACCGACAACTGTGGTCAACAACATTTATGGTTATTAGTAGAACGTTTCTCCCTGATCCTGATTTATCGTTCCATAACCAGAGGGTCGAGATATCTGTTATTCTGTTGCATGTCGTTTCAATTTTACATAGACTTTCAGGATATCGCCGGCCTGCCGGCAGATCTGCCGCATGTCTGCATGTTTCTCAATTGCCTATGTATAAACGCGCCCACAAATATTTTCAATACTAATATCTGTAAAGACCTTTACACAAAACTTTCATCAGTATTTGGAACCTTTTAACAATTAATAATTTTTTCTATTGGATAATTAATCTAAGTATTCAGTAGCGACAACAACATTCCAAATACTATTTTTCTTAGTTTTTCTTAACAAAATCTAATGGGGTTAAATCTGGCAACCGAGCAAACTGTTAAATAGAAGCTCTTCTTATAAAAGGTTGGAACCTTCCGTACGACGCTACCTCTGAAGTAGCTTCCACAAACGCCAAAACAGTTGAACACATTGGCACCGTCGGAAAAAAATTTAATAATCTTCATCATCGGGAGTTGAGTTAATCGTCCTTATCATCGGAAGACGACTTAAACATCTACTGATGGTGCCGACGTTATTGACGAAACCCGCATCGAGAGTTAGTGTTCGAGTGTTGTACTCAAGTGTTTTGAAATCTATGAAAACTATTTAAGAGGCAACATTTGTCTCTCGACTAACCGTGACGATGGCCGATAATGCTAGTGTCTAAATTTTATTTGCATTAATCCATATTTTGATATCACTGTAATGTTGTGGCATAGTTTGGAATCAGTTCAAGTCGTCTAATATATCTGCCCAAACATTAACTTTTTAAAAATACATCCACGTATCAAATGAAGAAATTTTTTTCCCTAATAAATTTCGAGAGACTGTAGAGGCACACTATATATCCATAAAAGACTACGTGGAGTAACAGGTTGTATAAAACAGAATAAACCGGAGTGGGCACGGGGATGCTAAGATAAGTTAGGCAATGGGAAAGGAGACAAACTGCAACAAAAACAGTCTTGATGGAACCAGAAGTGACTTGTATGGTTTCTTCCGACACCCTAAATGCATGCATATCAGTAAAATAACTACAAATTCTGCGTGCTTAGGACGGTGATCCACAAATGAGGTAGTTCTTCACATCTATTGCTAAAGCTGAACATAACACAGCTGAGATGTGGGGTGTGAATCTTAATAGAACACCATACATCTACTAAACAACTAGCCATAGGACGAGAGAATATCCGGATTGTAGAATGTGTAGTGAAGAAGAAATAACATCTCACCACATCTTATATCAGTGATGGCTCTAAGCTTGCAAACATCCAGGGGCCATTTGCGATACCGTAAAGGTAGCCAAAGCTTTTCTCAGTCATAAACTCTCCCTTCTGTTAGCACTAATTTAGAATGAAATTAGTAATATTAAACTACAGTACAGCGAGAGTTCATGTCCATAACCCCTAAGGAAAAGCAAACTTCTTGCACTGACATGTTTTCTTGCAAATGGTCCAAAGTAGTAGGAGAAACGCGAAGACCTTAATAATTTCACCCATGATTCAACCCGAGAGCGAAATTTATAGTCTTTGAAGTTGGTAACCTTGTACACTACGCGGGGCCTTCAGCAGCTTCAGACGTATCGATGCCTAATGAAAGAAATGGGCATTAAAATTGAAGAGTGACTTGCACGGCCACGTTGATTAGTTTCTTTGTGTTGGAATAAATGAACCGAGTAGCAAGAATGCATATATCGATCATATCTACCTCACGATCCATTAAAAGAACGGTTTTAATTACTTCCATCGTGTTTATTGCCGCGATGCACTGATTGCTCCCAACATCGAAATAATGAAACTGATTTTGATTGGCTCATTATTAACAATACTACAACGGTACATTTATCGAGTACAGAATGAGATGGAGAAAGAAATCTTGCCATATGTTGGGCAATCTCTTCGACATATGGCTTAAAGAGAACGGCAATTCATTAAAATAAATAATTAGTAGTGTTAATTGTATATATGGGAATACCTGGTAATACAGGCTATATGTAACACCATGATTTTACAGATTTTAAAACGTTGGAAACGCAAGTAACGCACTTTTTACAAATGCTATATGTAGTACCTAATTTTTGTAACTTTCACTTCCTCTGAACGCTGTCTTTACTTTTCAGTTTATGATTACATATATAGTGCCGATGTGCGCTTTTATCCCCTCTCGGGGTGGAAATTAGTACACTCAAAATAGCCACAGAAATTGATACGGGGAGTTATAAGTAAAAAATATTTTTCGATAAATTAATATTTTTCGATTAATCGTGATTGAAAAGGTGGATTTTTCATCTAAAAAATCGGTAAACTATTTACACAGAACTCCCTCTTTATGCAATATGCATACAAGACGGTCACTCTCAAAAATTATTAATTAAGAGATGACATATGAGAATTATAATCGCCATGTAGTTAGCCCTATTATTACAGAGAAAACCTGATATCTTTTTTTGCATCATCTACTGTATAGTGGTGGGAATTTTTTTTATTTTCAAAACATTTCTTTGTTTACATAGATTAAGAATATAATGAAACGTGGAAATTTTAGAATTGAAGAAAAACGTTTTTTCCATCGTCTACTCTATTGCAGTGGTAAAATAATAAATAATAAGAAATGTGGAAATTCTAAATTTGAGCAAAACAGTTTTTTTCCCATCATCCATTTTATTCAAAATTTTCAAAATATCAAAATTCTTTTCTATTTTAAATTTTCATAATTTTTTTTTAATAGGTTTAGAATGTCACGGAACGTGAAAATGTTATATTTGAGCAAGAAAAAATTTCCATCACCCATTTTATAAAAAATTTTGATAATTTTGAAAATTTCAAATTTTTTTTCTATTTAAAATTTTCAGTTTCAAAAAAAAAATTCTTTTGGGGTAGGTTTAGAATGTCATGAAGCGTGGAAATTTAAAATTTGAACGAAAAAAAAGTTTCCATTATCTATTTATTCCCTTTAGATGATCCACCCTGTATATTTTCCAGTCAAAGTCTAACCATTTCTTCGGTGGCAGTGGCGTTAGCTACCTACCAAATTTGACTGTCTTTCGTCAAGTAGTTTTTTAATTAAAGCACCAACAGACCGACAGACAGACACAATTTTTTCATTCCTGTAGATGCAATACGAACCGAGTTATAGCTCTCTGAAAGTAACTGTTTGTTCGCCGAAAATTGAATTCGAACCTTTCAACGTTAAATAAAAGAAATACGAAGATCTTCACACGGAGTCTTTTTGGAGGATTGAATCTTGTTTAAAGTGCTTGAAAAGACATTTGAAATGAGCTTTAGTAAAAACAGTTAGCATAAATACTTACGGAGTTATAATGAAATTAAAATGATTGTCTAGAAGTTTTAACGGTTTAGAGTGAATAGGTTTGAAAAAAAAGCTTGATTCAATTTTGAAATGATTATTGAAATTTTTGGAAAACATTTCTTTTTTCACAATAACTCAAAAACTAAAGCGGATACGTAAAAAAATACAAGAGTACAAGAATTTAGGTTTTTCCTTGCAAAAAAAAAATTTTTCTCTAAGATGAAAATTAATTGAGACATCACTGCTCTAATTTCGTGCGAGATCCATCTTCCCCGAGCCCTTAATAATAATAATATCATTTATTTTCCATGTATATAGGAATAGCAGTATTTCATTATAATCACTTACTAGGTATATCAAAGTTTTATAAAAAATTTACCTAAAGTGTAAGTAATAACAAAGTAAACTACTACATTTGCTCTTTCTAGAAAAACAAGAAAAGTCACAAAAACAACAACTTACAAGCTAACGCGTACACAAAAAATCCAATATAGAATAAAAACTTGTATTTAGTAAAAATTCTTTTAGTTTCATTTTAAACAGTCTTTCATTCTTTATAATTTTTATTTCATCAGGTAACAAGTTAAAATATTTTGACCCTAGATAATGAGGAGATTTAGAAGTTGTTTTTAATTTAGCAAAGGTAACATGAATATTATGTTTCTGTCTCGTATTTACATTATGGTACTGGCTATTTAATATGAAATCTTCTTGGTTTTCAAATACATATGTGCACATTTCAAAAATGAATATACTTGGTAAAGTTAAAATTTATAGTTTCTAAAAATTTCCCTGCAGGAATGGGTAGTTGAAACACTGGCAATGCACGTTGCAATACGTTTTTGAGCTATTGAAACACTAGTAGCAAAAGTGGAATTCCCCCAGAAGCAGACACCGTGCCTCAACTTATGCGTAATATAAACAGAGAAGTTGTTCTGTACATAGCACGGTTCTTACATTTCTAAATAAATATGTTAAGGATGCAAGTTTTGAAATTACATTTTCACATTGAATTTTTCAGTTAAGATTCTTATCTAAGTGTAAACCTAGAAAGACTGCATCTGCTCCGGTACATAAAGGAGTATCATTTATATTAAAATTTAACTGTATACTCTGTTTTTGGCTATTATGAAATCTTAGGACCTGGGTTTTTTCGATATTAAAATATAATAAATTTTGGAAAAACCATTCAATTAGTTTATTAAGTAAGCTATTTCCGTCGAGTTCTAAACTTTCATCTGTTTTATTTGACACAATTAAAGGGGTGTCATCAGCATACATCGTAAAGTGATATGGAATCTAATTCATTTACATATAGTAAAAATAGCATAGGACCCAAGACAGAGCCTTGTGGAACTCCTAATGTCAAATAAGACCATTCAGAAGTAACCATATCAAGATCATGTTCGCTTTTATGCTTAATACTAACATACTGTTTTCTATCCTCAAGAAAAGTGTTCACCCAATTTAGTGTTATTCCTCGAATCCCGTAATTATTTAGTTTGGCCGATAATTTCTGATGGTCCACGCCGAATATCCTGCCGAGATCACAGAATATTCGCCCGCTTCAAGGAAATTTAATATTTTTTCATAAAATGAGTCCTTTAACTTCAAGAATCTCAAAAACGAAGGATTCAAGGAAGATGAACTTTACAGGCCATGTAAACCGTTACATTCCCTGCAAAATGATTTTTGGAGCGATAAGATTAAAGATATTTTAAATATTAACTAAGTTAAGCCATTGGTTTTGCCGCTCATGTTTCCTCCGAAGAAACGAGACAGCCATTTTATTTTCATTATAACTCCGTAAGTTTTTATGAAGTTCAAAGTGTGTCGAGCTCGGTGGAAGACGCATGTTTCGTGGCCTCCTACGGGATATCGAGATAAATCCGGATACAGCGGCAACAAAACGCCGAAATTGTACTGAATTGAAGAGTGAACAATTCTGCATTGATTGATATAAATTAGCGCGAGTATTACTATTTCATATAGTTGATATTTGATTAAATTATGTTGGTTGAATAAAGCAACACAAAATAGTGTATATAAACAACGCGAGAGAAGTGTACTGCTTGAGTGCTTGACTGTAAAATATATACCTGGATTCGTCCCTTCTTGAAGTGGGTGATATAAAATAAGCAACAGCCAGCCAGATGTGTGAATGAAACAGATAAGTTATTGTATATGTAGCATTAGCATTGGTTTATTTATGTCTTTATTAAATTTTAAACGAGAATTGGAGATCAAAATTGAAACCATATTGAACATAATGTATAGGTAATAAACATAATATATATGTGATGAAATGGAAAAACTGCCCAAAATTGAAACCGTTGATGGATATTTACTTGTGGAACGGTTGATAAATAAAAAAAAGAGAGGGAAAAAAGGGGAAAAAATAAAACAAAAAATAACAGCTGGCAGATTCAGACACACAAGAAGCAGAAAACTTAGAAGAAGAAAAGTAAAGAGATGACGATAGATGGAAACTTGAAAGAAGCATGGAAACTTAAAAGAGAATCTCTCAAACACCTACATTTCCCATCCTGTATTCGCACCCCATGCGTCATGCGGCTCTCGATGCTGACAGCAAGCATGACATTGACGGACGACCAACCTGCGTATTGGAACGAACCTCTATGGATGCCCGGAATCGGCAGCAGTGCCCACCTTACGCTGGCAAATCAATCAATCAGTCAATCAATTATAACTCCGTAAGTTTTTATGCTAATGACACTTACTTACGTTCATTTGAAAGGTCTTTTCAAATACTTTTGAAAAGGTCTAACAAGTTTTTTTCCAGAAATTCATGGTTTTTCCGTTATTTAACGTTAAATGGTTCGAATTCAGTTTTCACCGAATAAACAGTCACTTTCAACGAGCCATAAACTCCGTTCGTATTGTATCTACAGAAATAAAAATGCAACAATCGATTTGTTATTTTATAAGTTTCATGTTTGTTTCTGATGATTTTATTGATATAACGTATAGTACAGGCAAATTAACAATTTAGGGTAACAAAAATTAATAAAAGGATAATCTCTGGGATTTAAGTAGGTAATAACCTGGAGAATGAGACGATGCATTCTTTGCACTTCCAAGTTCCGGGAAAATTCAAACAAATTTGGAAAAACTTTTTGATTTTCGGTTTTTTGCTCTAGCGGCCAAAATAATGAATATAGAGAAAGAAGTTCCCAACAAAAGTTGTAGCTCGCCTTTTTCTCTCCAAAAAAGGTCTTTACAAATTTTTGTCTTACTTAAGCCGTTTAGAAGATAAATGAGTTTTCCACTTATAGTTTTAAGCCGCTCCGATACGCGCGAAAAATGAGAATTCTCCAGGAGTTTCGTACGACCGGGCTCATCGATTGATAATTCTTACTATTCAGAGCCCCTAAAAAAATGAAAATAACATAAAATGTAGAGAAAAGTCTCCTGCTTTAATGTGGAACTAATCACAATATTCATAAAAAAAATTATCAAGGAGAGAAAGTATCAAAAGATGGCTTAGTGAACTTTGTACAGTTGATCCACAGATTTATTCATATTTTTGCCGGTAGTCGTTAGAATGATAATTCATTTTGCTTATGTCTACTTATATAATGACATATTATTCCAATTAACATTTTATTGCAATTACTTTTGTTGGAAAAATATGCCTTGCGATCAAAGTAGAGGGTATATTTCTCATCGATCAATCACCTCCAAATTTTGGAGTTCAATTCGCTATATCTTAAGTAATAATGATAACGTAGTCTTAATTTTTGGATTATAAGTATAATAAAACATATTCTTTCGAATGACTTTAAATATTTTTAAATGCGCACAGTACTTTTTGAATTTGCCTACATTATTCATACACGTTCAGAAAATGTACATATACAACTTATTTGTTTCTTAATATTCTTCAATGAAATTTCCACGAAATACAGATTAAGGTGCGTGGAATCGAATGTATAAAGTTTACTAAGCCATCTTCTAACACTTTCTTCTCTATGATAAAAATTTGTATGAATTTTGCGGTTAGTTTCACATTAAAGCTGAGACTTTTCTCTACATTTTACGTCGCTTTCATTTTTTTAGCGGCTTTGAATAGTAATAATTATCGATCGATATGTCCGGTCGTACGAAACTCCCAGAGAATTCTCATTTTCCGCGCATTTCGGAGCGGCTCAAAACTATAAGTGGAAAACTGGATTTATCTCCTAAACGGCTTAAGTAAGACACAAATTGGTAAAGATCTATTTTGTAGAGAAAGAGACGAGCTATAAATTTTGTTGAAAACATTTTTCTGCATTTTCATTATTTTAGCCGTTAGAGCAAAAAAACCGAAAATTAGAAAGTTTTTCCAACTTTTTTTTAGTTTTCCCGGAACTTGGAAGTACAAAGAATGCATCATTTCATTCTACAGGTTATTAGCTACTTAAATCCCAGAGATGATTCTTTTATTAATTTTTGCGAGGTTTTTACAACATTTTGCCTTCATTGCCTGTACTAGTACGGTTTTCGGTCTCTCTAAAACAGGCATTTTTTAGATGAAAAATCAACATTTTGAATAGCGAATAACTCAAAAAACGTTGATTTATCGAATGAACTCTTGCTTAGAATTCATCCGCCTATCGATTCCTGTGGTTATTTCGAGTATACTAATTTCCACACCCGAGACTGGGGTGGCATCCACCCTCAAGGTAATAGCGCACTATATATCTCTTGTCCCTTGAGTCATTCCTTACTTACTGTCCTAATTTCACGTCAATCGGTTTTATCTGAAAGAATTCTGAGCGAAAAACCGCCAAACACACTGGACCATGGATGTCGAAAATAAGAACCACCCAAATCTAACACTTATGAAAACATTCAAATAAGTATTAATACAAAATAAATAAACAGTTCATCTCGTCATGGTTGTTGATAAATTAAAATGTAAACAATGATTGTATACAAACGAAATCTGATAAGGTATGTCTATTTCTTTCTAACATACCCAAGTTTATAGGCGATTCTCGGATATTTCTGCCTTTTATTTAGAAATATAGATGTGTAACGTATCATAACACTCATAACCAATAAAATTTAGAAATCGATGTATGTATATAGAGATAGGTAAATATTAAAAAGGCGATAGGTAGTGATAAAAAGAATAAATAACGTCAAAGGTGAATAATTTATAATATTTCTTTGTCAAAAATTATTTACATTTTAAGAGACCAAGAACGTGGAATTTAATCGCTCGCAGAGATACCAGAATTTTGAACCAAATGTGGCAACTACAACGCATTTATTTTGTGTACATAAGATAAGTGTTGGTACAGTTTTTTCATCTTATTTAATTGTACCAGCATAATTTTGTCGTTGTGCTGAGATATAAAGCGGGATTTATGTTCTTGTTTTATTATTTTGGAAATAAGATGCTTTCTTGAAACAAAGTCATGAAATTTACAAAGATTTCCGAATTGTATATTATTATATTATTACGTAATATGCGGTTCTAAACACTTAAAATCCATGTATTAAAAAACCGCTGCCTAAGGAATCACTGCTTTCACATCCAGGTTTTCCATCCGAGTTTCTTTAAAAGAAAACGTCTTGACTAATTCTAGTCACTCTAGTATGTAGAAACAATTGGTCATAGAATTTTAATTATACTTGAGGCAGAGATAAACAAAATTTGAAGCGTTGGTTCTTAGCATATACGCCAAAAATGAAGTTTTTGGAATCTTTGGAATCTGCTCTACTCATATTTCCTCAGTTTCCACAATAAAGAAATCTGAGAGCCTGGCTCCAAGTATATACACCAAATATCAGGTTTCTGTACTCTTACCAGCTTGCTTTATTCATTTTACACTATTTATCTCTACTTACCCCCCATCCCTTCAACGGAATCATCTCAAAATATAGTTTATTTCCAGATGTCGTATAATACATACGTGTACCAAGTTTCATGTGAATATCTCAATTTAATTTTATTAGCCCCTTTAATAATGGAGTGGGGGTGGCGGAGGGGTTGAAAAATGTTATAAAAAAATATGAGGCATTGGCTACTCGTATTTACACCAAATCCAAGTTTCTGTACTCTTACCAGCCTGCTTTACTTATTTTCCCCTTTTTGCCTCGACTTAACAGCGGAATCATCTCAAAATATAATCTAATTACAGATGTTGTTAGAATACATACACGAACCAAATTTCAAGTGAATATCTCAATTTTATTTTATCATCCCCTTTAATAATAGAGTGGGGGCGATGGAGGGAGTTGAAAAATATTATAAAACATTGGAGGCCTTGACTTCTAGTATATACACTAAATCCCATCCCAATCTTGTACTCTTGCCATCTTGATTTACTTATTTTCCCCTATTTAACCACCAACCCTTCAGCGGAATAATTTCAAAATATAATCTAGTTCCAGATGTCGTTAGAATATATATGTGTACCACATTTCAAGTAAATATCTCAATTTTATTTTATCAATTCCTTCAATAATGGAGGGGGTGGTGGGGTGATGTAAAATAAAAAAAATTGAGGACTTGGCCTCTAGTATATTCATCGAATCTCAAGTTTTTGTACTGCTACTAGCTTGCTTTACTAATTTTCCCTTGTTTACCCCCATTCTCCTTCATCAGATATGTTAAAAAAAATCCAGTTCCAGATCTACTGTTAGCGAATTAGACGAAAATCGACCTAAACTTGAAAAAGTGTATCGAATGAATGGATTTTTACGAAACTTTCTGGATTCTGTTCGTATTGATGTCTAGATCAAATTTCACAAAAAAAATTCTGCCGCTATTGCCCCACAATTTTTTTAAACAGTGATTTTGTTGTTCGTTTGGTAATTACCAAAATTAAGGTAAAATTAAAAAAACATATTTTTAGATAATTTGATGAAAAATAACTTTCTATCTTGTAAAATTTTCTGAAAAATGCGTATTTTCCGAGAGAAAGCGGTCCGAATTTTTCCAAAAAAGATGGATAGGGAATAAAAAGTGACGGGAGAAAATCCACAAAAATTCTTGTGAATGTAATATTAAAATGCAAGACTTTTTTCCTTTATGACTATTTCCTAAAGTGCATTCTGTCCAAGTTTTTCCGGAAAAACATGAAAAAATGGCTCCTATCGGAAAATGGAAAATCTCGTAAACTGTAAAATTTAGAAATCTGGAAAAATATTCAGACATGTAGGATAAGACATTCTTTAAAATGTTGGTCTCTTGTAATTTTTTTGGAATGTGCATATTTTCCGAGTTTTCAACAGTATTTTATGATCAAAAACGATCAAAAGCGTGCCTTTGGTTGTGAAAAACTGTTGAAAATTCGGAAAATAGGCACGTTATAAAAAAACTCCAAGAGACCAAAATTTTAAAGAGTATCTTAACCTATACGTCTGAATTTTTCCAGATTTTTAAATTTCACACTTTGCGACATTTTCCATTTTCCGATAAGGGCCATTTTCTCATGTTTTTCCGACAAAACTTGGACAGAAGGCACTTTAGGAAAAAGTCATGAATGTCTTATATTTTTTCGAAAATTTTACAGGAGTAAAAAGTTGTTATTTTTCGACAAGTTGTCTAAAAATACATTTTGTTTTTTAAATTTTGTTAGTCAACAAATTAGCAACAATATCATTGTTTAAAAAAATTGCGGAGCAATAGCGGCAAAATTTCTTTTTTGGATTTTAATCTAGACATCAATACGAACAAAATCCAGAAAGTTTCTTGGAAATGCACTCATTCGGTAAACTTTTTAGTTAGAAATGTTAGTTGGCCTAGTGTAGTAATATCCACATATATGTATAAAATTTCAAGTCAATATCTTCAACCGTTTCAGAGAAAACGTGTGGAAAATTTTTTGTCAGTCAAATTTAAAATTTCGATGTTTCCTGACATTCTAAATCTACTTCAACAAAACAAAATTTTGAATTTTTTTTACGATTGCTATATTTCCAATCCACTACGTGGATGCGGAAGTAAAAATCACACAGAAGTGGTTACCGCCTCTTCAGTGGGTGCGTTTTTCATTTATTGTATGTTTATCAAAATTCCAAACTATATTTACTTATATTAACTTAGAACTAGTTATAATATGCACAGTTAGATGTATAAATTGTTGTTTTTGGTGTATTTTGTTCTCTTATTTTATTATATTTCAATTTTTTTTTAAATACTTTTAATTAGTTTCTTATAAAAGGTTATAAGCGTTTATTTTATATATTCAGAAATCATTAAATTGGGGAGAATAATTGGTTTATTAAAGTTCATGGACAAAAGTTATTAAATGGGAAATTTATTTTTCAGGGTTTTATGAATTAAAAAATCATTCAGTTGGGGAATTTAATTGGTTTACAACATTATTAAAAGGGAAACTTATTTATCAGAATTTCCTATATTATGTGTACTAGGTATTTACCCTTTGCTAGTGTAAATTCTCTGTGCCTAGCGACAAAATTGCATCTCCGATTTCGATTACATTGTACATTTAATATTTGTTAATTATAATATAAACATTTCTTAGTAATCCTTACGTAATATTTGTTTGAAATGTGGACAAGAAAGGTGTTTCTCTGAATTTAAACATAATTTGTTATGTTTTTGCAAATATTTAGGAGTCATGCTGCGCATATTGTTTTTTACTTTTTAATGTTTGTTCACAAGTGATTTCTATTGAAATGATTTGTAAACTGTAGAGTAAAGAGTATGGCTCGATGGTAGCCCCATATTAGTTTCATAATCTGGTGGGCAAAAAAACATTAAATTTTTCTATTCGAAAATTTTCGAGGTCTTGGCGGAGTCGCCAGGAAACAATTGTGTAATAATTAGTAATTACAGATATTTTCCGAGAAACTTATATTGAATCTAATGTTAAAAATCTAATGACAAATCTAACAGGGCTGAGATAATTGCGTGACGTTTACACTACATGAAATTGGCCATTAAAAACAACTATAAATAAAGGACGAAATGGAACTAATTTTTTCCCTACCTCACAATTGATATTATAGCATAAGAGCTGGCTACGGAAATTAAAAATGAAAAGGTATAGTGAAAATTTTTATGTAAAAACCCTACTTACTAGCTGAAAAGTACATACCTCTGCAGCTAGTCCATCCCGTGGGGAGAAGCATGGGCGGGCGGTCAAACGCATTAATTTTTAATCAAAATAAATTCTTTGAGTGCAGCTCTGAAATTTTGTGTAGTTATAGTTTTCAACTGTAGAAATAGCGTAATTAAAAGTTATTTCCAGAAGTCTAGGGCGGGGATTAAACATTGCCAGAAGTCGGTAAAGTTGTAAGAAAATTGTTCAAATTATTAAATTTGATATTGGTCAAGGTGCAGTTCTGGTGATTTTGTTTCTATATTCAAAATCTCCCTATTCTTCCGGGTTTTCCGGTTATTAACGTACCAGTGACATTAATGAAACAAAAAACATATCAAACATATCAAATTCTCGAAATGTCAAAAAATGCTATTTCTTCTGTTGGCTCGGATTTTCCATTTCGCCCATGCAATTAACTATGCCGTGAAAATGCCAATTTCTATCTTTCGATATCGACATTAGGAAGCCTTTCTGCTGATGTATTTATTTAGTTATTAACATTTAAAATGTTCATGTTTTGCTTTTTTCGACGAGAGTAATTGAAATTTCAAGTCCGCCTCGATCGTAGCACATCGCGTTAAGCGACGACATTCACAGCGGATTTCTCTGTTCGAACCCTGTACGGGTGTACTTTTTTTAATTTGTTTTGAACTGTTTGGCTGATATTTGTTATCCTAAAATTACATTGCATTTATTTATTTATTTCTACAGTTAAAAACTATAAATAACTACACAAAATTTCAGAGCTGCGCTCAAAGATTTTATTTTAATTAAAAATTTACGCGTTTGGCCGCCCGCCCATGCTTCTCTCCCCGGGATGGACTTCTGGCTGCAGAGCTATGTACTTTTCAGCTAGTACGGAGGGTTTTTCACAAAAATTTTCACTGCACCTTATCATTTTTAACTTCCGTAGCCAGCTCACCGTCTATTAGGTAATAGTGTTCAACGGACTGAGGCTGAAAGATGAAATATTATTTCATAGTTTTTAGTGATCGCTCATTTAAAAGCCGTTCAGTTTTTATCAATCTTTTTTTAGATAATTCTCACATTAAAAATGCACTCATTTGCGCATAACTGAATAATTATCGCTTACATTTTTCAAATCAAGACTCCCTTAGTGCGTGCGTGTATTGCAAATCTAGCAGTTGGTATAATTTTCTAGAAATTCCTTAACACAATTTACATCCAGCTGAGGAGTAGGTAGGAAATCCTTTGAAATACAAGAATTTCTAAAACCCGTAGATCATTTTATTACGGAGGCTGCAAAAGATATATCTTTTGGTGCGTGAAGGCGAGGCAGTCTTTTTAAGTTACGATCCTCAGGTGGGCCCAGGTAAAAATGTGTCGTTCTGCATGCAAAAAATATAAAACTATACTTTAATTTCGGTATGTGCGGATATCCTGTGCTATGTCATTTAAATAGAAAGTTATGAAAAACGCCGGAACTTATTATAATGCAGTTTTGTACTCACACATTTTCTACATTGTGGTTTAATTAATTGAAATTACTGAGGTACGGAGTTATTCAACCATTTTCCAGGGTATTGTTGTAACATAATGGCAAAATTGATCTTGTGTATTGTTTTAATGTATGTGTTAATTAATTCTACACACGAACGCGTATTTTTCGTTAATTTCATAGTTATGCGGAGTCAAAATAGGTTAGATTTCTGTTTAATGAAGAGTACGTTAAAAATGAAAACAAAAAGCCAATAGATAGGCAATAAAAAATTAAAATTTACTGAAAATTAAGCATTGTGTCTCTCTGACAAACTACGTGTCTAGCTATGCTACAGAACAAGAAAACTCTAAACTGAATTTATTTACAGACCTTGTCTTCAAAAGATGTACATGTTCATATTCAAATGGATTACACTTACGTGAAGGATGGGGTATTTATCATTCTCTCTTGAAAATGTTTAGTCTTTGAAACTTTTTTCGCCTTTACTATGGAGCCCCCAGCCACTCCTTAGACGTTTCATGTAAAAACCAAGTCAACAGTTTACAACATTTTTTAATTTTCTTTGTTTGCAATGGAGGAGAATCTAAACATATTGTGAGGAAGTAAAGATAATGAAAATATCTAAAACACGCTAACTATTAATATATGATTATGTAATATACATATTAGACACGATACTATAGATTTTAGATTGCTTTTATTTTGCACATAATTACATATCTTCCATTTTAATAACTATTTATTATTAAAGAACGTGAATGTATTTAAACTACGTTATAACTATTTCAAAGGAAACATAGGGACATTATTTCATTACTGAATAATGTGTGTTGCCTTACAATATGCTGCTAGTGCTGGAAGGAGAAGGTAATAACTTTAATTCCTGGTGAGACGATTATCATAAAAAGACCTTGCAATCACGCTACCGAGCCTGCTAATGACAGATTTCTTTCCAGTGCGGCAAAAACCATAAAATATTACAGTTCAATTTTTCTGGAAAATTGTTACATACCTAGTCGGTTTTTAGATTGAGAGTGAGATTAAAACTCCTTGTAGAGTCAAGCAGGTACAGCGAGGTATTTCTTGAGCGGCGCCATCGAGCCATCGACTTGTTTGTAACGGGAATCATCTCAACCACCGCACACCCCCTGGCGAGTGCTCAACAACTTTCCTTACCTGTACTTGTACCGTACTCAAAACCAGGTAAACGTCTATAAAGCGTGTCAAAATAGCCGCTCTTGCTAGAAATGCCATTGAAATGTAATTGACTTTTGCAATGACGGTAACAATAGAACGTTCCCTTGTCTCAATAGACCTCTTGAAAAAATAAAAAATTTATTATTGTCATAAAAATATTTTAAATTTACTGCTGCTACGGCCGACTTTACAATTATTGGGCGTTTTTTTGAATTGATAATAATTTACACTCACTAGTATTTTCGAAAATAATTGTACATGATAACTTAAATAATTAAGTAGGTAGCATTATACACTCACCGACAAAATTAATGCGCCATCCAAAATTTGCCATGATTTTCTAGTAGATTTTTTCTACACCATTTCTTCGATTTTAAAAATTTTTGCCTTATTCTAGGATGGAAGTAACAATTATATTTCCTTTAAATACAGAGCAACACAATAAAGCTGTATAAAAAAATCAAAGCGCCCAATGGGAATCATGAGCACCAAAATTAAAATCCAGTTTAGACCTATTTGTACTCTCATACTTACTTAGCACTTTCGTTTTCTGTGCACTTTTTTGTCTTTCCTATTGGGAGCTATATCGAAGAAGAAATCCAATATTTCGTATTTTAGATGTCATTCTTTGCTACTTAGGTAATTCTTTTATATAACAATTACTAGAATTTCTTTATTTCTTTGTATCTAATGAACTGATTTAAATTAATCGGATCTTAAAGTGAAGAAAAAAATCATAGCGCATGTTATTAGATAACTCATGAAAAAAAATGAGTATAGAAAATTGCGAATTTTCAATAATGTGATAGGAGATCTAATTTGCAACACTAAACCACTTCTTGGCCAACCCAGTTATACGTCGTTCACCCCCTGCATCTCTTCGAAGGGTGAAATTTGGCCTGTAACTTGGTATCCCCTTGACCTATTAGATTCGGTTGGATAACAACATTTATAATTTAAAGTAAAAACAAGCTGACCATTATACTCTTCGCTGATTTACTACACGTGTTATATAATTGTTGCACATTCTATAGGATACTCTTCGCAGTTTTTTTTGTAAATGATATTGGTTTCAAGCATTTTTTGTTTAATATTTATTCATCGATTTTGCTCTTCCTCTATCTAACACTAACTTTCTGTCCTAATTTCAGTACAATCGGACTTTTCGTTCTTAAGTTATCGTGCTTACAAGAAACGTGACGGACGGACAGACAGACGGACGGACGGACATTTTGAAAGTTGTTCAGAATTCGATAAAAAAGAAAGTGACATTTTTTCTCTACGAGCAATATTACCGGTTTTAGAAATGTGCAGAATAATAAGTCTCATTACTGTATACACTTGCTAGAAAAAGTTCACTTCATTTGAAATATCGCGATAACTATACAAATTTCTATATATGTTGTAATTAACTACCTATTTCATTCCAAATAAATTACTGAAATTTTGATGCTAGTTAAAGGGTAACATTGAGATGCAGGGGGTGAACAACGCTTATCTGGGTTGGCCAAGAAGTGGTTTAGTGCTATGTATTAGACCCCCTATCATATAAAATGGTCAGTTGCTTTCATCATTCCAAGTCCAAGTCCACTATTTGAAGCAGTTGAATAAACTGAACAATACGCATCATCTGTAATAATAATAGTATGATTATTTGGCCCAGAACAACTCCGAGATACGTGTAAGCCGTAATGAATCTAAACATTTCTTCTTAGAAAGTCTTGTCCATATAAGAACATGTATAAATCATTGATTTACTTATTTAAACATATGGTTGACTACACTACCAATTGCTAATTTTAAAATCTATATTGGGACAAGGACACTGACCATGTCTAATTAATTTTACACCTTCACAAGTTATATATCTAGGTAAATTAATAATTCATTTAATTTTTGTAGCTTTTTTGGTACTGTAGAAATATAAGAAACTGATAACGTAATAACGGAAACTAAATAATATACCGGGGTCAGTATAAGGAATAATTTTGTAATTTATCTCACAGTTCCTAAATGTATTTATAATTTTATACAGTGAAGCATATAACCATAACCTAAAAAACCATATTTAATTTGCTATTTCTACAATGTATCGCCGTCGTCGCCATCATTGAAAAATCTCATTTCATTATTTTGCATACAACTTTCATGCATTCTACATTTAATATTTAATATGAAAATCAACAAATTACTTACTTACTTGTTTATTATGTATACCATTGATTTAATTTTAACTACGCTAGTAATCGTTCTGAAATTATAATAATGTATTTTATTCTGAAAGACAACTTTTAGAGACTTCTCCCCTACGAGGGCCTGTTTGTGAGTCGTAGAAGTGAATCAGCATCTCTTAGTCTAGTCCTACCTAAGCAACACTTGACTGCATGGCAAACCACAACATAAATAAAACTGTTTCATTTGAAAGTTAGGAATTATTAAAAAATTATGATTATGTCTTAACAAATAATATATTCTTTCGAATTCGCCTCCAACTGTCTAAAAACTCTACAAGTTCTTTTATTCTCATTTGATTCCTTCACCATTGTAAATGAATTGTATGGGGTATATTGTTTCAAAATGACCGATGTTATTGAGAATGGTATAGCCCCAAGTTTCTAAACTCAATTTCGACTATGTAATTGTTTACTTAACATTTTAATGCAACAAATTATCAAATGGTCCCTAACAGTTTCAAGGGAAAAATGTTTTTAAAACTTAAATCGTTCAAACAATTCGTTCTAAAGCTCTGTCTGTCTGTTAGTCTAACTATGCTAACAAATCAAACCTACATCTTTCTAAAATTAGAATACACACATACCAAAACTTAAAATAATTTCAGTACAATTCGAAACAATAAGTTCTTGGAGACGCTGAATATCAATATCCACTATTTAAATACATATTATCACTTCAATAGCGACTGGTTCTTAACGTTGTCGTGAGGGCAAAAATTCCATTGAAAAAAAATTGATACCTATAAGATCGCACGACAAGCAAAACTTCCTATCTAGACCCACCTCCTTAAAATTGAACAATTTTTCATCCGGAACGCGTTGTCTATTAACAACTGTATTCATTAAGAAACGTAATATTTTGATAATCCCTGTAACTAGCTATATACCAGGCGTAACAGGATCATGGTATACCCCCCTTTTCTCCTTTAGTTTTTGAGATAATTGATTGAAATTAAGGAAATACTACATACATAAGTAGCGGCACTTTTTGACATACTGCTGATTTTCTTTTTCACTTCCGGCTTTTCGATTTTTAAATGGAACACCCTATATATTATTGCATTTTTGAATTCTGCATAATTTTCTGAATCCAGCGATGTCAAATAAGTGACATGTCAAACATCATTTTTTTTTATAATGTAATTTCTAGTTTTCAATTTAAGTGTGCAAAGACGGTTCCGATTTATTCTAAATGACCCGTGTAATGCTACAAAAATCGATTTCCCTTTAAAAACCCTAAATTACTGAAATTCACCAAAATTGTTCTTGGGGCAAAACTCAATTTTTTCAAATGGAACCATGTCGGTACAGTGGTACCATTTATTAGTACTATTAATAAGGAATTTATTCATCTGTCGTATTAAAATGTGCGATAAATACAAACAAAATTACAGCTAAAGAAAAACAAGAATTACAATTTTGTTCCAATTAAATGTTAAGAAGTAACTATGGTGACTTTGAAAACAACGAGATATTTAGCTTGTCAAACATTTGTTGGTTTAACGGTGTTTTTATTGCGTCTTTAAGAACTGTTTAAAATTCTTGTTAATTGTGTTCAAAATGCCGCAAATTTATACAAAAGATGAATAAGTGGTCATGTTAATTATTTATAGGGAAAGTAAAAAAAATGCTATTGCAACTATAGACCTTTATGGCCGAGGATATCCTGATAGACAATGTCCAGCGAAACATTATTTTAAACGTGTTGAAAACCAATTCCAAAGAGGACCTAACAATGATTCCGAAGAAAACTTCATTATTGACGAAGGAACGGAAATTAATGTTTTGGTTCGAATAGAAAGAAGTTGATGAGACTATTTCTTTAAGGCAAGTTGGGTTTGAATTGAACATCAGTTACCAAACAGTAAGCCAAATTTTGCACAAATACCACTATAAATCTTTTAAATTCCAATTGCACCAGCGTTTGTACGAAAGTGATTACGAACGTAAGATGGAATATTGCAATTGGATTTTGTATAATAACGTGCAGCAATGATTTTTTGGGACTAATTTTATTTTCGGACGAGTCAAGGTTTACAAATTTGGGATTATTTAACCGACAAAATAAAAAATATTGGTCACAAGAAAATCAAAATTGATTACGGGAGGGTAACTTTCAAGTGCGGTTCGGTTTCAATGTTTGACTTGGAATCATCGGTAGTAGAATCATTGGTCCAATAATATTTGAAGTACCTCTGACTGGTGCCAGATACTTGAGATTCCTGGAAAATGAGATTGAGGACATTTTAGATGAGTTATCTTTAGATTTAGGACAGGGAATGTATTTCCAACAAGATGGCGCTCCTCACCATAACTCAAGGATAGTAATTGATTATCTTCAACGGAGATTCGGAGAAAACGTAATTTCGACGAATGGTCCTGCGAGGTGGCCTCCAAGGTCAGCTGATTTAACTTCCCTTTATTTCTTTGTTTGGGGTCATTGTCTATGCAGCCTCCGTTACAACCCGTGAAGACATGGAGCTACGAGTAAGACGAGCAATTAGTAGCATAACGGCCCAGCAATTGGCGAATGTTCTTCGAGAAACAGCTATGCGAGTTCAGAAGTGCATTTACGTTAATGGACAGCATTTTGAACAACTGTTGTAATGTCTTGTGTTAATTTTTTTGTATTCCAAAACCACATTATGTGTAGCAAGGAAATTAGAATAAAATTGTATTTTCTTTTAGCTGTAATTTTGTTTGTATTTATCACACATTTTAGTACGACATATGAATAAGTTCCTTATTAATAGTACTAATAAATGGTATCACGGTACCTATATGGTTCCATTTGAAAAAAATGAGTTTTGCCTCAAAAACAATTTTGGTGAATTTTATTTTCTCATACATCACGTAAGTTAGTGTTTTTAACGGGCTTTCGATTTTTGTAACATTACACGGGCCATTTAGAATAAATCGGAACCGTCATGGCACACTTAAATAGAAAACTAAATATTATATTTAAAAAAAAAGATGTTGGAAATGTCACTTATTTGGCATCATTGGATTCAGAAAATTATGCAGAATTCAAAAATGCAATAATACATAGGGTGTTCTACTTAAAAATCGAAAGTTAGTGTCACTGCCGGCGAAACAGAAAGTGAAAAAAAAATCAATTGTATGTCAAAAAGTACCGCTTATTATGTATGTAGTATATCTTATATTTCAATCAATTTCAAAACTAAACGAAAAAAGGGGGGTATACCATGATCCTGTTACACCCGGTATAAGATGCTGCGGGGTTACGTTCGTTTGAGTACTTAATACTCTTATTCTTAAAAGAATATTGAGTATGGGTAGGCCAGGCGAATGTGAATGTGTTAATGAAGTATATTTATTGCAAAATAAGTACAGAGTTGCTGCCTACAGGATAATTATCGCAAACACTAAAAATTGACATCGATGACGTACCCTTGAGTTATTGCAACAATCTTTAAATGGATGCAAGAAATAACAATAATAATATATTTGTTTGTATATTTTCTGATGGTACTAAGTGGGAGGAACCGTAGGTAGACGTCCTAATTTGATACTTTTAAGATTTGGTATCGTAAAGGATTTTTAGTACAGTCTTAAGTTGGAAATAAATACCTAACATAGATAGATTTTAGGGAACTTTTTAAAAGAGAATAATTTATTTTGTAGTTGTAAGCCTGTTTGTTATGTAAAAAAATGTAACACCTGTAACTTTTTATTTCTCTAAGTTCTATAAGAGAGAAAAAAGTTTTCGCGAGCACCTCGTTACGTATTAACCCGCACAGTCCTTACTGGTTGTCGTTGCCGATAAAGTAGAAAGTAGTACCGAGGACTGTACAAATACTCGGCCCTAGTCAGTCGATACATTCCAGGGACGGCTTTTACTCGTACGCCGCAATAACCTATATTATGTGACGTTTACAAATAACACAAGAATTAATTGATTGAATGATTGATTTGCCAGAGTAAGGTGAGCATTGCTGTCGATCCTGGGCATCTCGATGATTGTTTCAACACGCATCTCGGTCATCCGTCCAACACGCCCAACGGACGGCCTAACCTCGTGCCGGAACCAAACCTTGAATGTTTCATATACCGCCGGACCGGTTGCATACGTTGGGTAGACATGGTACATGCTTGTTGTCATCTGCGAGAATCACATGGCGCATGTGGTAGGAATATAGGATGGGAAGTGTAGGTGTTTCTGAAATGCTTCTTTTAAGTTTTCATGCTTATTTCTTTGTTTCCATGTGTCATCATCGGATGGGAAGTGTAGGCGTTTGCCAGATGCTTCTTTTTAGTTTCCATGCTTCTTTTAAGTTTTCATCTATTATCATCTCCTTATTTATTCTTCTTCTAAGTCTTCTGTTTCCGAATCCAGCAGCGGAACCACCTTCCGCCCGTTTGCGTTCACTTCGTTTGTCAGTCAAGACATACATACATTCACTCGCCGCAGGGAGCTTCTTTTATAACCGCTCCACAGGTAAATATCCATTTACGGTTATGTGATAGAGGCCCGATGAAATATTTTGTACACCCTGTGTATTAATTTGTTTTTGTAGTAATTACTTTCAACTGCCCCTTTGCAATTCCGGGTATTATTATATTTCATTACCTATATTTAATGCCTTTTCAATGTTACTTTTAATTTTTTTCAGTTTTAAGAAAGAAATAACAAATAAATAAACTAATACATTAAAAAACGAGTGGTACAAATTAAACAAAACGTATCTCCTTTCATCCACAGCAGGCTGTCTATATTACTTTATAAGCACATGTTGCTCTCATCCACTTGAAAAGGGACCCAGGTATAAATCCAGCTATAGCCACTACACTAATATAGACGCTTGTTTACTTCATCTTTGGTGCTATTAACAAACACTTTACAGTAATTTTTTCAGTTATTAATTTGTTTTTCTATTACTACACTTCATTTTAAGCAGAATTTCTTAATCTACCAGTGTCTTAAATTTTATCGAGTCTAATGAAGTTTTGACAGGTTCTTTTCGCGTTTTCTCTAAGAACGCCACACTGCACATCATTCCTCGACTAGCATCAAGCTGACTCCTATTTAAAAACAATTCAAAGATGAGGTTTAATAACTACCTCCGAAAGCGGATCAACTTGTCGTTTATCACTTAATAAGAAGATAACAGGCCGGTCCAGGTCTACAGCGATGATTGGGGCAAAGAGTTCAAGCTCGACCCCTAATCATCCGAGACCGTCATCTTTAGTCAAGAATATTGGCGCGTGTGGACTGCCTAACGGTACCAAACAGTAGTTTAAATGTAAAATTAGTGGGTATAATTTTTTTTAAGTCTTAAAATTGGGTACAAAATGGCAATGTTTTTTAGGAATAGTCGGATATTTCGTCTAACATAATTAGAACTGTGTCTTTTGAACAAAAGAAACAATATTTTTGTACAAAGCAAATAATAATTTTAGCAACTGCACATCAGAAATAGCTGCCAATGGGAAAAATATGAATACTTTGGAGTAATTTTGATTGTTTAACTATATTATATCATTAAAAGTCTTTGTTTTTAATACAGAAGCATTCCATGTGAGATAGAAACGAAAAAAAAAAAACGATTATGTTCATACTTTTCATGGTTTCTTAGCTAAAGCGCGAAAAGTAAGAATGTACATTTTTTCGCGTTTATTTTTGTGTTCCTCTATGTGTTCTACTTGTGACATTAGTTGCATTAATAAATACTCGAAAATGCAAAAACTAACGGTTCTGTGCAACAAATTTTGTGCTACAATAAATATTAAAGATGTTTTTGGCTGGTTATAATATTCTTATTTAATTATATTAAATAGGTATAATAAGCATATTCTTCAGTGGCCAATACAGGATTATTCGAATTATCGGCGGTTGCTGAACAATGAACCGAATTCTGTTACGTACACTTTTGAGTATATTCCATTAAATTGCAATTATTTGAGATGTCTATAAAATCATATTAAAATTTTCAAAATGTAATTAAAATTTAAATTGTTCGCTTTGTCGATATCAACTCATTATATTTTAACTATTCAATCTATAAAGCATTTTATAACATCCACTATACCATAATTCAAATTTCTGCATATCATTGTGTTTCATAACTTACATTCCATAATAGTTTATCATTAAAAGAAAATTTAATTATGATTCCACACCTTACACTCATGTTTTAACATCCGATAAAAACATGCATTTCAGTATCTTCAGCTAAAGGAAAATAACATTCTTCACAATATTCTTTATCATTATTAACTAAAAAACGTTTAACTAGTTTCATAGTGTGTTGTATCATCCCGAAAATAAGTTGTACAGGGTGTGGACGAACAAAAGAAGAGGGGTGATAGAAAAGGTCACTCCAATCGAAATGACCGTATAGTCCTATAGAATTAAGTAAAAGAGTTAGAGTTAAGTGTTATTTCATCTATAAGGACCAAACCGGCTCTAATCAATAGGGGAGTGTACCCAAATGAAGGATCTCATAGATCCTCGGCGTATCCTTCCGGGTTTTTCAGTTATTGAATAAATACGGCCAAAAATTTTTTTGAGAACTCTTATTCGTTATAGATAACTCGGAAATGATGCACCTTAGGGTATAGGTACCAATATATCATTCTTTCTCAAGATATAAATCTACAACTTTCATGGTTAAAATATTTTTTTTATGTTTTATTGCAAAATTTTCCGAAAAAAAAAACGAAATAATGGCAAAAAAGAACTTTTTATATTTTTTAATAAATATTTATAAGAAGTAAATTAGATTCTATCATTTTGAAGCTTCAGCGATTACGAAAGAAATGAGCCCCATAACTTTCAATTAGGCCCGATTAACACTAAATGTCTCGAAAATGGTTATCAATTTTGCTACCGAGACATGGTCAAAGCTATTATCCGCCATTGATCGGACCGCCGCCGATCGATAGGGTAAAACGTTAGCTTTCATTTGCACGAATATTGTCTATACATGTTTTCATTATTTACAACAACGCTTTTAAAAAGTGCAAAATTTCCTTTTATAACAAATTAAATAATTCAGCGGATTTTGGTGCTAGAAATATGCAGTTTTCATATCTGTAAAGTGCTTGAAAAAATACAAATTGAAAAAACCTCTCTAACTCCATACGTGACCGAAATATCTCCCATTTTATGTTTATTTTTCGAGCGGCCATTGTGACTTTCAATTTGTTGATACATAAATGAAAGAAAAAGGTGAATTAATTGTTGAACCTTTAACTTTCATTTTCTTTAACAGCCAAGTGATCGGGCCCAATATTAATTTTAAAAACATAAGACATAACATTACTTTCAGTGAGTGAGCGTTGAAATTCTGGGCCTTTTCAAAAGTGAGCACTCGAAACTAAACTGCAACAGTTCGAAAAAAATAGCAATAACTTCCTTGTTCTTGCGCCTAGAACGGTCTTCAACCACTTTTTCCGACTACTTTCTGCACTCTAGCGCAGAATATACAGTTATTTTCCAACAATCTTTCATGTTTAACAAGTAATATATAAATAATCAATTAGGTATTCTTTTTTATGTTGTAAAATTAATTAGTTCGTTTAACTATTTATCTTCCAAACTTCGAGGGTTATTAGAGAATAAGGTACTTTTAAAAATTACTTAATAAAATATTACAATTTTTTTATTAAAAAAAATATTTGTTAAACAAATTTGCAATTTTGACCTGAGAAAAAGATTTTTTAGGGCTTTTGGGACATTATAAAGACAAAATGGCTCTTGTAATTTTTTCCTGAAGCCTGTACTTATTTTTTAAGAAAAATTCAATTTCAAATTTCAATCAAACTTTTTTATTCTTGACTTGACTTCAATGTTTTGTTTTTGACAGAACTGCAATAATTCCACCAATACTATATTTCTTACTGCAACATAACAACCGTTCAACGCATTTCTTTCTTGTTGTTTATTTTTATAATGTTTTTATTTCCTCACAAGTCCGCCTAGAGCTTAAATCTAGATTTATGATGGCATAAAGTTCAACAAATACTAATAAATTGTGTAGAATTATACCCCATATAGTAACGATTACGTCAAGCCGTTCCAAATAATCACATTGTTGATGCATTAAAATTAAAAAATTTTAAACAAACTAAAGTGCTGTTATGGCTATTCACGGGAAGGAATGTGGCAGATATTTGACGTTCGTCACGGATTACGTGTAGTAGAATAACAACTTGTTCGCCCACGATTTCCAAAGACATACACACACACACACACGCACACTCCCTGGATGTAGGCTAGAACGGGCAATGTCATCAAATTAATTAACATAGTATTTTGTTAGTACTATTTAGTAGTGGACAACTTAGAGATTTGTTGGCTGTAAACACTCTGCTAACACAAATGCGATGAATATACTATTGTTACATTTATATAACTGCACACGCTGCATATTTGCAACGATTTAAATCAAGCTCATTTTTAAAACCGTTAATGCGTTGGTGCTTCAATTAGGAACTAGCTTTAATAGTACGGCAGCCCGTGACCAAAATCAACTGTTATCACCTAATGCCAATTTCGATCACTGGGTTATAGTTTATTACAATACAAAACCGATTTTCCTCTGAAAAAAATTCCCATAAAGTTGCAGTAGCCGGGAAAATGATTTCCCGTCCGTTAAAAAAGAAGACGTTATTTTTTTATCCCCTAATGTCCGTTCTCGATAAATTCTTGTTATACATGTCGAATAAAACAAGAATCAATACAGAACGGAAATTTTATTTGTTGCATAATTTAAATAATAAAAATCAAAATTGTATAAGAAAATGGTATAAAAAAGTTTCTCCCTAATGGCTGAAACCTTTTCTAAATTATAGAATATGGTTGAAATAATCGGAAAGAAAGTGAACCGACATTCCCTATACTGTACATCTGCACGAAATACAGTGCGCTCGCATGTTGACGCGGTGGCGCGCGTACTTATTAAAGATGCTATATATACTAAATGCATCTCGACGCTGTGGCGCGTGTTTCATAGAGATGCTGCTCCCCTCTATTACCCATGGCACAGACGTAAACATCTGTGTACTGACATCAGGATTTACCACCGCGGCGCTGGTATCACAGGCAATATGGCCACCAAGTTCTGCCATTTTTTTGCAAAACACAGTGTTATTGAATGGATACTCGTGTTTTTTTCTAAAATGAAATAGGTACTCAAATTTATTAGTAAAATGGCTGTAAAGCTCGATAAACTTATAAGCTAAGTGCAGTCCCGAAATGTAAGAGAAAGACAGCAATTAATAGATTTCAATATGTTGATATTATGTGGTGCAAGTGAAAAATGATCAAATTGTTTTGTTTAGGTCTATCTTTCTGAGCACTCGACATCTTCATCCATATATAAAGAACAAACTTGAAGGGTATAAAAGTGAATCATTATTCTCCTAAAACGGGATTTTTATTAATATCACAGCGCGCATCGGTTTCTTTTTAGTTAAAAAAATAATTCCGCGTTGTATACTAACATCAGAAAATCAGTTTGTACTTCGACATTAATAAAAATTTCATTTCAGTGCCGCTTTTTTACCCGTAGAGCTACGTCCGAGGGGGGGGGGGGGGGCGGATACTGAGACCACTGGCATTTCATTAAGCGTCCAAAAAAAACATTGAATTCCGACGGAAAATGATTTTTTTCAACATATCAAGTTGAAAATTGTCCGTTCATATTTTTCGTACATGTTTTTTGATATCAAACATCATTTTGATTAGAGAACGGACATTGGGGAGTACCAAAATTAGTTTAAAAACGACGCAGAATTGAAATACAAGTACTATGATATGCAGCGATTAAAATGTCCGTTTTTATTTTTTTGTCGTAGAAAAACTTCAGAAATAGACGAGAATTGTCGGAACGGACATTTGGTGATGACACAAATTTCCAACTGTTCCCAGTTTTCAGTATTTACCCCTTATATCTTCACGCAGCACTCAAAATTTCCGTTTTCATTTTTTCCTCAAACTGTGCATATATAGGAACAACAAGAAACAGTAAACGGACATTAGGTGATTACTCAGATGACCCGTTATTTTTTACATGTTGAAGGATGCATTTCAACCCTTTCGCGACGCTCAAAATGTCCGTCGCTCTGAACTTTTTTTTTATCTTTGGTCAAAGAAATGAGCATTGGGGTGGGAATTTCCCATTAGGAGGCGATAAGTCGGACATTTTGGTTACGGGATACCGTACTATAAGAACAGAACCAATTTCAATGTAACTTTGTTTAAAATACTCTACTACATTATACTTCGCAAATACAAAACGAAAAGTTCATTGCATTTGATCGGCATATTTCTAATCTAATCTCTCGTAGAGGAAAACTTTCATATAACTGTGTTGGTGATCGAATTCTGAATAACTTTCAAAATGTCCGTCCATCTGTCAGTCAGTCACATTTATTGTAACCACGATCACTTAAGTACGAGAAGTCCGATGGTATTAAAACTTGGTCAGTTAGTGTTAGCTAGAGGGAGAACCCTATTGTTCTAGAACAAAATCGATCAATAAATAAATAAATAAAAAGGTTATTAATAATTTAAATAAAAAATTTTGTTTGCCAAAAATATCTAAAACTAATATTATTTACAAAAGAAACTGCGAAAAGTATCCTATAGAATGTGTAATAATTATATAAAAGGTGCAGTAAGTCGGCGGAGAGTATAATGGTTAGTCGAACTATTGAACCCTAATTTAATTTTTTTTAATGTTTGGTATAATTTAGAGATTTCATATTTTTTAATTCTCATTTTCGAAAAGAAAATATTACTTAGAGAATCTTTGGGGTCGCTGTTTCTGAATACATTGTCAAGAGAGGGATTTTCCGGGAAATTTCACGAAACTTTTCAAAAATTTAACATGTATGTATGTTTATTGGAATTTTTGATAGAAATGTATATTCGAGAACTTTTCTTGTGTTAAATTATCACAACTAAAGGTAAGCTATTCAAAAATGTTTGTAGGCTTTTTCGATTCATGCACCTTTTAACCGAATGTATAGTATTTCTATTCTCAATTGAGAAATTCAGTCTAAATCGTTGCTACCAGGATAAATCATTACAAAGCCTGATGTGATAGAATAACACCGAGACCGTGCTTGAATATTACAAATGATACCCGTATACGAATATAGTTAACCAGATATGTTATGAGCTTACCTCATATGAAAGTAGTCGATTGTTTACCTAGCTCACCATTACAAGTCCGTTACCTGCTCTTGGTTCATTCTTAATATTACCGGTAGCATAGCCGTAGGTTCAGTGATATTTATTTACTTTTGTTGAATCATTTGGGAGTTATTCATTAAGCTAACATTATTTATTATAAATAAATAATTTACACCATGCCTATCCATTAATATAACGTAGTAAAACAATATTTAATTTACTACAATAATTAAAAAGTGATTATAAAAATTGCCGGTCGACGCTCATGATATCGTTGGTATTATGAACTATTCCTTTGTCGGTATTTTTTAATCAAACTAACACTCGATGAACTATAACGACAAATGTGAAAATAATCGAAAAAAATTACGAAAAAATATGATGTTACAGCATATGAATTTGTCATAATGATAACTTATTTCTTTTCAATTAATAAACAGACCTAAAAATTCAACTGTTCTTAACACATTAATAATAAATAATATATAATTACCTTGAAATATATTCTTTATAGGATTTCAGCGGGAAAAAAACTATCTATGAGAACTAAAAGAAAAAGTATATGTAATTTTTTTTTTACCCCGTTTGCAAAATCCTATAAAGAATATGTTTCATTACAATAAGCAAACAAATAATAAATAATTTACTTTTAAGTATAATTACCTTTTCTATTTTTACTTCCCTAGATTTTACAGATATACACGTTTGAAACTATGTAGATTTCGAAAATGAAGGTCTTTCAATTACGTCAGTCGGCTGTCTGTCTGCCTGTCTATCGGTATGTTACCTGTTGGCGCTTTATCTAAAAAACCATTTGACGGAGGACAGTGAAATTTGGTAGGCAGTTGACGCTACTGCCAGCGAAGAAACGGAAATACTTTCATTGGAAATTATACAGGGTGGACTATCTAAAAAGAATAAATAATAAAAAAAAAATGTGGTAGGTGGCAATAATATTTGGCATAAAGTTAACACAATTGTCAAAGTAGACACAATTATACGTTGAATTAAACGTAGTAAAACAATATTTAATTTACTACAATAATTAAAAAGTGATTATAAAAATTGCCGGTCGACGCTCATGATATCGTTGGTATTATGAACTATTCCTTTGTCGGTATTTTTTAATCAAACTAACACTCGATGAACTATAACGACAAATGTGAAAATAATCGAAAAAAATTACGAAAAAATATGATGTTACAGCATATGAATTTGTCATAATGATAACTTATTTCTTTTCAATTAATAAACAGACCTAAAAATTCAACTGTTCTTAACACATTAATAATAAATAATATATAATTACCTTGAAATATATTCTTTATAGGATTTCAGCGGGAAAAAAACTATCTATGAGAACTAAAAGAAAAAGTATATGTAATTTTTTTTTTACCCCGTTTGCAAAATCCTATAAAGAATATGTTTCATTACAATAAGCAAACAAATAATAAATAATTTACTTTTAAGTATAATTACCTTTTCTATTTTTACTTCCCTAGATTTTACAGATATACACGTTTGAAACTATGTAGATTTCGAAAATGAAGGTCTTTCAATTACGTCAGTCGGCTGTCTGTCTGCCTGTCTATCGGTATGTTACCTGTTGGCGCTTTATCTAAAAAACCATTTGACGGAGGACAGTGAAATTTGGTAGGCAGTTGACGCTACTGCCAGCGAAGAAACGGAAATACTTTCATTGGAAATTATACAGGGTGGACTATCTAAAAAGAATAAATAATAAAAAAAAAATGTGGTAGGTGGCAATAATATTTGGCATAAAGTTAACACAATTGTCAAAGTAGACACAATTATACGTTGAATAAAAACTATACAGGGTGGTCAACTTACAGACAAAAATAAATAACGAATGAAAGGTGGTAGCAATAAATAAATGATAGCAATAAATAAAGAGGGAAGTTCTGGATAAATAACTTTACAGAATATTTTACTTACTTACCTATTGAAAATGAACATTCTTTGAAAATGTGCGTTTATACTAAAATATTATTTTTAATTCCAAATTCCCCCAGAAAATTCACTTTTTATTAAATTTCATCGAATAGAAATTGCCTCTATTTTACTGTAATTGTTATATTTTACTCTAATTGTTATAACAATATAAATACATAAATCAGATAGCTGGAAAGTCTCTGATTTGAAATACTGTAATATAAGACACATTAAAGAAAGTTTTATCAAAATAGGTTCTATAGTGGTTCTGAAATCAAAACAATTATTGACTCGACTATTAGTTCAGGAATATTACGTTTTTATTCCGACAAAATTCATAAAGATTTGAAAATTGGTGGGTATGTTGGGAATAGCATAAGGATTACTAAACCAAAAAGTTCCCATCCCTAAATAGTGTGCTTCATCCCCCCGGACGTCCTTTCTACCCCCATTTTGAGTTTTTCTAGATTATCTCGGAAACGGTGTAATTTTCGACAAAAATACCTATATACAAAATTGTTCCTTGGAAAATTCGCTATCAAAAAGGTTTTTACAACTTTTTTCCTAAAATTAATAATAACGTGAGAAATATGGCGCAAACATAAGGGTTGGTTCCGACTAGCACTCTCTACAGTACGATCTACCTTAAAGTTTAACGTTTAACGCTTAAAGTAGCAGTAGGCACTAAAATTTATTTACAATTTTAATAAATATACAGCTTCCACCCCCTCACCTCTATAAAAAGACCGTGTTGTACTTATTTCCACACCACCCTAGAGGTAAAGTACTTAGCGCTTTTTTTTTAAGTGGTATCCCCTGTAGGCCTAATCCACTAATTATCAAATGTTAGTTATAAATCTTGGTCGTCTTCCACAGATTCAACATTCAAGCATGATTGTTCATGGCAATGATAACACATTGTAGAGCAACGCAAGCCTGCTCTTCTGCAACTACACCTGTATTTGCACCCTAATTTACATGAACATGAAATAAGCGTTAAAACAGATTCGGGAGCTGGTTCTTTTATAGTCATTATTGGGATTAATATACCGCCAACTTTTTTCCACCCCCAATCGGTAGCTTTGAGCGTCACGTTTTTCCATGCTTGAATTTGGTGAAAAACTCGATAACAGTGTTGCCGAGCGGCAGCAGAAGTTGGTGGAAGTTTTGACAACATAACAGTGTTGCTGGATTTACCAACCAGTCTGTTAAAAGACATAAATCTGTATTCATTTAGACTTTTTTCTGCCGAGGTACAGTTGTATAAAGCTAAAATTAATCGCTCTCCCATGTTTGCAATTTCTTCATGAGTAGCTTCCTCATTGTTGAAAGTTTGTACAATATGTTGTAAATCACTTCTTTTATTACATACATTGATTGCATTCACTTTCCCTTTGGAAAAAAACGCCGAGGTTGTGTCACAACCGCTGATGGCATGTACAAATAAAATGGCGAGTTTGCAATTTTTTAAGAAAGTTGCAGATTGTAAATCTTGAGAACTGTAAATCCTTTTACAGGTATTACCCTGTTTTTCTTTTAAAAATTTAATGTCTTTGTCAGAGGGAAAAAGTGCAATAAGAAGGACTAGCAGGTCAATATCTTGCCCTACGACAACAGCTGTATCGCAATTCATACATTTTTCTATAACACTTTGTATTATTAATAAATCGGCGTCATCCGCAGCAACGAACACATCTAAACCTTCAGTTCTAAACCTTTTCACTAACTCTGTAATTAAACGTTATTTGTTAAGCAAATTACTTAGGAACTTCTCGTGCCCGTAAAGGGCAATGACCTATGGAAGTGCGGAATGATGTGCTGCATAGTAACACCGAACATTTCGGTGATGGTAAATAGATAACGAATTATATGACTTGCGCTAATTACGGCCCTGATTTACCAACGTACTATTCGTTTAAGGAGAAATGGTCTAAAAACCTTTTTTGTAGAGAATTTCCTGTAGAACACTTTTGTACATAGGTATTTTTGTCGTAAAATGCACCATTTCATGGATAATTTTAAAAAAGCGAAAATTGGGGTGAATACTATGTCGTAGGGGATGAAGCACACAATTTAGGGGTGGGAACTTTTCGGTTTATTATTACATATGCTATCCTGATTATTTCCACCAATTTTCAAAACTTTATGAATTTTGTCGGATATATCGCAATTTGGACCGTAATATTACTGAATTATATATGCATTTCAGTGATATTTAAAATTATTAGAACCGTATTAAAAGTTTTGCCAGTTTGCATTATAGTGCGAGTTCTTTACTTAGTGAGAATTTGTTAGTTTGTCCATAACATATGTGATTTGTTCAATGGCCATTCATCAACTTCCCCTGTAATAAATGATAATTCTCGATCAATGCTTCTATTACCATTACATTTGAAACTGATTTATGTTTTTTGTTTCAGTCTGCATCGGAACCAATGGCCGTATGTCTGTACCCTCGAATCGTGACCACCACTACAGGAACTTGAAAGACCGCTTCACCAACTGTACTTACGTGGATGGCAACCTCGAACTCACATGGCTCCAAGACGAGAATTTAGATTTGAGCTTCTTGCAGTACATTCGGGAAGTTACCGGCTACGTTTTGATTTCCCACGTCGACATAAAACGGATCGTACTTCCTCGTCTACAAATCATTCGAGGAAGGACGTTGTTCAAAATGAGTGTTCGCGACGAACAATTTGCTCTAATTGTTACTCTGTCGAAGATGTATACTCTAGAATTGCCTGCGCTTCGCGACGTTCTAAACGGAAGTGTTGGGCTATTCAACAATTACAATTTGTGTCACGTGAAAACGATTAATTGGAACGAAATCATTACGGACCCCATCGGTGAACATATATACGTGTACAATTTCACCTCACCGGAGCGCGAATGCCCGCCTTGCCACAAAGACTGTAAAGCCGGTTGCTGGGGTGACGGTCCAGAAAACTGCCAGGAATTCTCCAAGGAAACCTGCAGTCCCCAGTGCTTTCAAGGACGTTGTTTTGGTCCCGAACCACGCGAGTGTTGCCACTTGTTTTGCGCCGGTGGTTGTACAGGACCCAAACAAAGTGACTGTATTGCTTGTCGTAATTTCTACGATGATGGAGTTTGTACGCAGGAGTGCCCCCCGATGCAAATTTATAATCCTACAACGTACTCGTGGGAGGTTAACCCTAATGGAAAATACGCGTACGGTGCAACTTGCGTTAAAAAATGTCCTGAACACTTGTTAAAGGATAATGGTGCTTGTGTTAGAATTTGTCCGCCTAGCAAGAGGGCGGTGGACGGTGAATGTGTTCCATGTGATGGGCCTTGCCCGAAAACCTGTACCGGTGAAGGAGTTATACATTCCGGCAATATTCAGAGCTTTAGGGGTTGTACAGTTCTAGAAGGGAATATCGACATACTTGAGAATTCTTTTAAAGGCTTCCAATACGTTTTCCCCAATTACACTTTTGGAGAGCGGTATCCTCAGATGCATCCTGATAATTTAGAAGTTTTCAGTACGCTTAGAGAAATTACTGGATTTCTCAACATACAGGCTTATCATAAAGATTTCAAAAATCTTACGTACTTCAGGAATTTAGAGGTTATCGGTGGAAGGGCATTGTATGAATATTCGACTTCTTTGTATATAGTCAAAACATCACTAGAATCCCTCGAACTGAGATCACTTCGAAAGATCAATATGGGAACTGTTGCAATTTTGGAAAATAAACATTTGTGTTTCGCGGAAAGTATCAACTGGGATAAAATTAGGAAAAGCCACGAACATCATTTAATGTTGTCCAACAATAGCGATATAAAAAGTTGTAAAGAAAGAGGTCTAGTTTGTAATGATCAATGCAATAGGGATGGATGTTGGGGACCTGGATCAGACGAATGCCTTTCATGCGCTCACTATAAGCTTGGCAACAAATGCTTGCAGAATTGCAGTGTACTACCAGGGTAAGTTATTGCATTAAAGTTTTATAATAAACAATGCAGATTGTCCCGCTCCCTCCGCCATATCTTCATTTTCTTTGTAATCTTTTACTGCATACACGTACAATCACAAGTTATACTATCTTTCTTATAAATAATGTTTACTTCCTCCAAAATTTGTTCTCCCATTAATAATTCTCGCGACTGATGACTCTTCCTAACAGTTTTACCTAGTTCGGCGGCTATTTTCATCTATAGTTGAAACAATAGGTCAACTGTTTTATAACAGTTTTTAAGTAGCCGTTATTAATGATTCCGCATTGAGACACAATAAACAAAATTAAATGATTTCTTAAATGCATCCTAACAGTTGCAAGCTGTATTGCATATGGCAGGTGAATTAATACTAGGTAATCACCTACAATAATTAATTAAGAGACTTGTTATGGCTCACAGCGACTGGAATTTTTTATACAGAGGAAATTTTACTGTGTACTATGCTTATGATTTTAATATATTCTTAGTGCGCCCCACGTTTATTGATGATTTCTAATAATTTTTGGAAATTTTATGAAAATATGTTTTACGAACTTGAGTTTTTTTGTAATGAAACTGACCCTAATTTGTTTTAGTAGTCATAACTGTATAATTAGCACGTCCGTAACTCCGTAAATTTCAATAAACATTTGATATTTTAACTTTTCATATCTTTTCAAATTTACCATCTCAAAAGCTGGCCATGTAAAGTGGCTTCCTCCTATAAAATACGTTTGTGCTAATAGCAAGTATTTTAAGATAATTAAACTATTAGGCGATTCTTATAAAACATCTATAAAATAATGCGCCTTATAGTACCTTTTACATGAGTCTTTTTTCTTTCGCAGTTCTTATAAATAATCCCCGGATAAATCTGTTAAGAGTGAGTTCAAAAACAACCACTGAAACAGTACCTATTAGTTCGATTTGCATAAATATAACTAGAAATTAGTGGAAGTGAATCACTTCATTTGCAGAATAATTTTATTTTAAACTTTTATGTTAAAAATTTGACAAATTTTCATTAAAAAACAGACCTTAATTATGATAAAATATAAACACACTCCTAACGCAGGTAATCAATGATCTTAAATTCTCAAATGTGTTCTCAATGTTGTTTGTACTGATATTATTGCTATTTCTACTGGGTGTCCAAAGAGTCTGGACACCATCTATATTTCCAGTAAAGTAAGTTTTCGTGAAAAAAGTTTCAGACAAAAGTTGCTTAGTTCTGAGAATGACATATTTTGAACACCAAACGACTTCTCACTCCCTCACCTCCTTGCGGGACGGGACGGGACGGGACGAGGGGGTTGGGATGACTTCAAAATTTTAAATAGCAACCCCCATTTTTTGCTCGGATTACGATTCTCTGAGAATAATATCAAACTTTTGTCTAAAACATTTTTTTATCGCCTGGTGTCAAAAAGTCTGGGCACGGTCGAATGAGAAGTGGTTTGGTGTTCAAAGGATATCATTCTCAAAACAAATTTTGTTTTAAACTTTTTTCATGAAAAGTTACTTTCCTGAAAATATCAGATCGTCTCCAGACTTTTTGGACACCCGGTATATTAAACCAATTACAATGGTATATAACAATTATATAACAAACTTTGGAACAGCAATTTAATCTTAAATGAAAAATTATGACGAATAGACCTTTAATATAACCGTTTTATAAGATTATAAGAGATACCTATATAATCATTCTAATGTATATTTCTAACTGTGCCAGAAATGCTGCTGAACGTTATTAAAAAAACTTACAAAACAATTTAGTTTTGTAAGTTTGTTTTAATGATTTTATAACAGTTCAATTGCAGACAACAGAATAGTATTTTCTGAAGCTCTAATATAATCAGTTAGCATTCATAAAATAATAATAAAATGAGATAATCACCAAACATTTAAATTATATAACAAATTTGCTGGTTGGGAAGAGTCTGAAACCGTCCGAGAATTTGTATTTTATATGTACAAGAACTTGCCAAAATTTCACTGAAAAAGACACGGGTGCAGCTATTACGTGCATATCCTGCTTTCTTGAATGGTTCTTCTATCATCTATTTGATTTGATTTGATTTAATTTGATCAAAATATGCATTACCGTTATTGTTTCGCCTTTTATCTTTAACTTTAGTGCCTCCCATCCTCATGTTATTTATTAGTTCTATCCCTCTATCAGTAAATTAAGAATACTTAAAATTTGTTTGTTGCAGGATTTATCGCGCAGAAAATAGTGAATGCAAAGCTTGCCACGAACAATGTGGATCATCTTGTCATGGACCCGGCGCTGACAACTGTACGACATGCAGATACTTCAAAGACGGACCATTCTGCGTCCCCAAGTGTCCAACAAATAAATATGAAGAAAAAGGCGAATGCAAACAGTGTCACACCGCTTGCGTCGGAGGTTGCACGGGACCTAAAAACACTGTTGGTCCTGGTGGTTGTATATCTTGTGAATTAGCTATTATGAACGAGAACGCCACCGTAGATGTGTGTCTACACAAAAACGAATCTTGCCCAGATGGTTATTACTTCGAATATGTTAGTCCCCAAATTCAGGAGGAGTCATTTCTAAAAACGCTGTCAGGAAAGGCGATATGCAGAAAATGTCATCCAAGGTAAACAAAATTCTTCCATATAGTCCAATGCATTAGATTTTTGTTTCGGAAATTCTCTGAACGCGCGGAAATATGAGGGGATATACCTATTAAAAATAGTTGAAATCATATTGCCTGTAATTGTTTATTTGTGGCTTATTCAGATTTTCTTACTTTTTGTTGGGTATTTTGCCACTGAAAAGTATTTAAAAATTTTAATGAAAAAACCTCTGCGCCAAACGGATCAGACAGAGGTTGGTTCTTGAGTACTTGACTGTTTCAAAAAATCTCACACCTAAAAATATATAAACTAGAACAATGTTATAAACTAAAAACTGAAAATCAAAGCTATAGGTAGTTAACGTTTCGGAAGAGAATCTACTTCCGTTCTCAAAACTTTTTTGGCCGTCAACCATGACAGTTCTTTGTTTATGTATTTCCATAGTCACGTGAGACATTAAATTATATTTATCTTATTTTTACTTACTTCGTCTCTAAGGATGGGCAACCAACTAGTACAAAAATCTATTGAATAATTAGAAACGCATCTATCCTCGTTTAATAAAATAATCGGATTCTTTAAGTTTTCTTTTAGTTCCGTTGCTCTCTTTTTCCAAAATCTTCGCCGAGTCCCATTTAATTCTATGATTATTATCCCACGCGTGTTCACAAATTTTGGATTTCTCAAATTCTCCCCTTCTAGCGTAATTTCTATGTTCACCAAGCCTTACGTTGAAAGGTCTAGATGATTCACCTACGTAATGTTTTCCGCACTCACACGGAACACTATAAATACAATTTTTTGAATTTTGAACAATATTTGGAGGTTAGGTTCTTGATAAAACCGATCTTAGCGTGGAGCCCGTTTGAAAAACCGTTCGTACGGAAAACCTATTCCCAATTTTTCGTAATTTATCCGATAAACCATGTATATATGGAGTTTATTTATTTATTTTTTTTAAATTTTATTTCCTGAGAGTTTTGTTGATAGTCAGTTGTTGAACATTGGTAGTAGAGAGAATATACTATCACAACCTGAGGTATTTAGGTCAATGGCAGTAATTCCATATATACATGGTTTATCGGATGAATTACGAAAAATTGGGAATAGGTTTACCGTACGAACGGTTTTTCAAACGGGTTCCACGCTAAGATCGGTTTTATCAAGAACCAAACCTCCAAATATTGTTCAAAATTCAAAAAATTGTATTTATAGTGTTCCGTGTGAGTGCGGAAAACATTACGTAGGTGAATCATCTAGACCTTTCAACGTAAGGCTTGGTGAACATAGAAATTACGCTAGAAGGGGAGAATTTGAAAAATCCAAAATTTGTGAACACGCGTGGGATAATTAATAATCATAGAATTAAATGGGACTCGGCGAAGATTTTGGAAAAAGAGAGCAACGGAACTAAAAGAAAACTTAAAGAATTCGCGATTATTTTATTAAACGAGGATATATGCGTTTCTAATTATTCAATAGATTTTTGTACTAGTTGGTTGCCCATCCTTAGAGACGAAGTAAATAAAAATAACATAAATATAATTTAATGTCTCACGTGACTATGGAAATACATAAACAAAGAACTGTCATGGTTGACGGCCAAAAAAGTTTTGAGAACGGAAGTAGATTCTCTTCCGAAACGTTAACTACCTATAGCTTTGATTTTCAGTTTTTAGTTTATAACATTGTTCTAGTTTATATATCTTTAGGTGTGAGATTTTTTGAAACAGTCAAGTACTCAAGAACCAACCTCTGTCTGATCTGTTTGGCGCAGAGGTTTTTTCATTAAAATTTTTAAATACTTTTCAGTGGCAAAATACCCAACAAAAAGTAAGAAAAGTTGAAATCATTACCAGGAAAATGTACTAATTTAATCCTAGTGCATTTTCTTGCATTTAATAAATTAGGTATACACAGGATTTCTTGTAAATAACTTAGTTAATTTTGTTCCATTCGAAGAATGTAAAGGAACAGAAAGTAAGAGGAGGAAACTTTGAATACAAAATTGATTTGTCATTGAGAAAAATTAATGGAATTACGCAAGACTTGTTATAGGTATTGATTAATAAAACCAAATGATAAAAATAAAAATGTACCTTTAGTTGGATATTGCCATTTAATTGGTGCATACACTTGTTTTTCAAAAACATTTTTAATTTATAATAAGACTATGTTACACGCGATATAAAATTTGTTGCTTATTTTAGTTAATCGGCTATTAACTGATACATTTTTCTTAGTTGGCTTCATATTACAAGATCGTGCTTCCAAACGACCAAGTCACAAAATGTATGGAGTGGAAAAAATATTGAATACTTACTTAGTAAAATGCAGGCCGTTGAAAGACTTCCATTGTTTAAACATTAATGTATGCCTCTCATAGGTTAGACTTCAGATAACGTTAACATTATTAATAAATAAGATATCTACATTTTACAGGGAGGTTATTAAAGCTTGAATGGCATGCTTTGAGATGTTATATCGCTTTTTTAATAAGAGTTAACAATTTCCTAATTATTTTCTCGATATTCCTGTTACACTTAGTTATAAATTTTTTTTCAGCAGCTCTAACTTTTGCAAACAACAATATAACACTTTTCTAAAACCAGGGTTTTTAGAAGGTTTCCTTTTTCGATTTCCAAGTTTATTATTCTCATTTTTTATTATGTAAGTGGGATATAACTCACCACGTAAAAGTGCCCATATATGCTATTTCTTGAGAGACGAACATTACCCTAAGTTTTATTCGTGACATCAAGTGTATCGGATCTTTTTGTCACTGTCCAAGATTTTTAATGTTTTGTAATAATGCTGTATTTATAAAACAATTAGATCAAAGAACCGAATCATTTTAAAACCAAAAGCTCACACTTCGCAAGTTGTTTTAATCAATAACCGCTATGTATTTGACGTTGTTATCATCGTCACATTTTTTCACATACAATTTTCTCAAAATCTGCCAATACTAGAAAAAAAGTTTCAGACAAATAAATTATTTCCTTTATCATTATTCCTTTTTAATCTACTTTGTATCTATTTCAAAAAATTCGATTAATGCACTTTTACTTACTTTAAATTCTTGTTTTAAATTAATTTTCAGGTGTAAGAAATGCACCGGTTACGGCTTCCATGAATTAATTTGCCAGGAATGCATGAATTACAAAAAAGGAGAACAGTGCGAGGACGAGTGTACTTTGGATTATTACCCTGATATAGAAACAAATGAATGCATAGCTTGCGATATGGAATGCCGAGGATGTCGAGGCCCAGGACCAGAAAATTGCCTTACTTGTCAAAATTTCAAAGTCTATGGCGACGGAGAGATCAGTTCTAACAATACCGCCTTCAAATGTTTTGCCACATGTCCGACGGATTACCCACACAGAGTTTTTCCAGAAGATGGCGATTCTTATTGTTCGAATATAAGTAATAGTCCACTTGTCGTCAGACCTAAATTTACTTACGATCTCGCCATTATAACTGGTATAGCGATTGTTGCAACAATCAGCGTAGCAATAGTAGGATGGCTCATTTATTACTGTCGCAAAAAAGAAAAGATGACTGAAAATGCTATGAAAATGACCATGGCTTTAACTGGACTTGAAGATAACGAACCTTTACGTCCTAGTAATGTACTACCGAATATTGCCAAGTTAAGAATAATTAAGGAAACTGAAATTCGCCGAGGAAGCATTCTGGGCTTTGGTGCATTCGGTACTGTGTATAAGGGTGTGTGGGTACTTGAAGGGGAGAACTCGGCGAAGATACCTGTTGCAATTAAAGTCCTTAGAGACGACACTGCTGCTAACAGTAGTAAAGAGTTCTTAGATGAGGCTTACATAATGGCAAGCGTTGATCATCCTAATTTACTTCAACTACTAGCTGTGTGTATGACATCACAAATGATGCTTATAACGCAACTAATGCCTTTGGGCTGCCTACTAGATTTTGTTAGAAACAACCGAGACAGAATAGGTTCCAAAGCCTTGCTGAACTGGTCGACGCAAATTGCCAGAGGAATGGCGTACCTGGAGGAGAAACGCTTAGTCCACAGGGACTTGGCAGCTAGAAACGTATTAGTACAAACCCCAGCTTGTGTTAAAATTACAGATTTTGGCTTAGCAAAATTATTAGATATTAACGAAGAAGAGTACAAAGCTGCCGGTGGCAAAATGCCCATCAAATGGTTAGCGCTGGAGTGTATCCAGCATAGAATATTTACACACAAATCGGATGTTTGGGCATTTGGTGTCACTGTGTGGGAATTGCTAACGTTTGGTGGACGCCCGTATGACAACGTTCCCGCAAGAGATGTACCTGAATTATTAGAAAAAGGAGAACGTTTACCCCAGCCGGCAATAGCCAGTATTGAAGTTTACATGATCATGATCAAATGTTGGATGTTGGACGCTGAAAGTAGGCCCTGCTTCAAAGAATTAGAGGACGACTTTTCAAAAATGGCGAGAGATCCAGGAAGATATTTGGCTATACCTGGTGACAAGTTTATGAGACTTACAAACTTCGCTGTTTCACAGGTTAGTACCAGTACCAGTAAAAAAAATTAAAATGATAAGTTTTGTGCTTGCGCTTTATTATTTAGACGATGCACACAAAAAAATCTGATTTCTTGAATTCAAAAAGTCATATTAACAAACATTTCTCTTCAGTCATGTCTTCTTCTTGTTCACAACGCCCTGACAGACATTCGTGATTCATGTAATGTTCTAGTTGTAGTTCTCTTGAGTTTTCTTCATATAATCGACGATAATAAAGATCAGAAGTCTGTAAAACACTATGGACTCTATTACTGAAGATGGAACAAGCTATAGAGTTTGTTTCATTCTAGATTGCTAAATGTCTTGCGGTCCATGAAACAAAAGTACATAGGCACGCAATATTCTCTTGCCTTCTAGATAAAAAGACGTAAATTTAGTATTTGTTCTTTGATACCGCATCCCTTTACAAAGCCTTCTCGCTCAGGAGGTATTTACGAAGACAGATAATACGGAAGTGTTTCAATCCCTTTTTTTGTAGTGGTATGAAGATTGACGGTTTCCAGTCATTGGGCCAGATCCCCGTTTCTCAAATTTTTTAGCATATTCTGTGGAGAATTCTCACTCCATCTCCACACTAACAAGCTGCTTTGTCAATTATTAGCTTCACCAACGTAGTTTTGTGTGAATTATTGTAAAAAAAATTCACTTGAATGTGTGAGTGGAGTTAATACGGAAACTGCCTTGGTTAAAAAGTTGAGTTTTGTTAGGAAACTACCATGGTTAAATTTAGTTACCAGCTCATCTAAATGCGTTTTTTCTATTTCATAATGGAAAGAACTATTTTTTTAATTTGAGGGCATAATTTTTCACACGCATAAATTATCTGAACCAGTAATTGTGCAGTGAAATCTGCTATATCAACTTCATAAAGAGAAAAAAGGGACGGTTTTAAATTTAAATAGTCTGCGACATCCTGACGTTTCTAGTCCTACTGCTTGTTCATCTTCGTTATATAAAGCTATCCTGTAAGCAGTCGCGTTACGAATCTATATTTAGAATTATGCTTTCATAATAATTATTCTTTAATGAAAATTTCTGTTACAGAGTGATAGAGAGATGGTAAGAAATCTCGCATCAGCCATTGGATCTTCCGAAGGTACATCAGATGGTGACGAATATCTCCAACCGAAATCCAGAGCACCTCTTGGTCTTGCATCGATCTCATCTGTATCCCCATCTCCAACACCTGATAAATATTGGCAATCATCACAACCGATGACCTCTGACGGCAGCACATCTCAATATCAAAACCATTTGAATCAAAAACTTCTAAGATACGCCCAGTCACATGGATATGATCCAAGTGTACACACTACACAATCCGATGGGTCAAGCATAAGATATTGTGGTGACTCTATTAAAATGAGAGACGATATTGGTTCCGATGAATACGATTCCGGTAGATCTCAAGCACAAGTTGGTACCTTGAAATTGGAGCTACCTGTAGATGAAGATGATTATTTAATGCCTTCTCCTCAACAAACCCAGGGGAACTCCACTTATGTGGATTTAATAGACTCCAAGAACCCAGAGGGAAGCAACCCAAATGTTTTCAGGTCGTATCCAGACTTCTACAAAAATAATATCGACAATCCAGAATACCTTATGAACAATGATGCTCCGAGCCAAACTGTGGGTCTTCCAACTGTTTCAGAATTTGTCCATGCCTCATCTCATAAGTCTGATGCTCCTGGTTTTAAACCTTCACAGCCTTATTTGCCACAAAGAAGTTCAGAGGAAGAATCTGATCATGAATATTACAATGATTTCGATAGGTTGCAAAGAGAATTACAGCCGTTGAAAAAAAATAAGGACGGAGCTATTGTATAATTTATTCCATGATATTGGACTGAAATTTATCCTATGTACAAAAAAATTATTTAAAATGGCCTGGTGTACTTTCATTGTGGAGGCAAGGCTGTGTGTTTTAATCATTTCATGCTACTTAATTAGGATTTAGGGACGACATGAGTTGTACTGTCAAGACGATGACAATAACTGTGTGCCATGGCATGGCATGTTTGTACATAAATTTTTGCATAAAATTTTATTGTTTGTATATAATTGTAATTTTAGTTATTTAACATTTTTGGGTGAGTTATGGAAGGGAGAAGTGATGCCATTCCTAGATATTCTTGCCCAAACTGTCTGTGATAAAGTTAATATAGCTTACCTATTGTAAAAATGAAAACATTGATCATTTATAAAAACTGTTTTAAGCACAAGTTAAATTCTTTTAGATTTTATCTGTAAATTGTAGCTTCTAATCTCAAATGAAATCTCAATTGTACGTAATTTTATTTATGTAGAAGTAGTTGATTCTTTTTCAAAAATATTTTTACTTATTATTATTTTTTTTTGTTATAAGCACTAAACCTGTGCCATTTTTGTATATGAGAAAGTGCCTTTATTGTAATTTTATCGACAACTTCCATATTAGTACATTTATAAAGATTTTTAATAAAACTTATATTTAATAATACATTTTTTAATTATTACCTTTTACTTCCATTTGATTACTGATAGTCAAGTCATTGAAGTCTATAAATCGGCGAATATTCTGAATCGTCAGAAACAGTCTGGGGAGCGAATATTGAGAATTGCTTATGCTTTGATTAATACATAAACATAGATGAACTCGCATTTTAGATGAAAAGAGAATTATTGTAGGGGATTTCGGGACGTTGAATACTAATACGTTAAAAAAAAGATTAAAAAAAATTGTTTTGAACACTTTTTTGAAAAGACCCCGCAGTTTTTTATAGTATAAATGTGTTTCAGTCGATTGTTCTGAAACTTGGACAAAATGTTCTCCTGGGCCCCCTGATTAAAATTCTCTTTGACTACCAGCCGACCGAATTCGATTTTTTGATCTAGAGGCGATTGAAACTATGAATATCTGCGAAGATCTGCTTAATGTTTCAAAAAATTTGTAATCTTAATTCCCGCCGAAGGGAAGTATTGTATTCGAGAGAAAAATCACCCTGCGAAGTTTCTTTGGATTTTCACGTTTCAGATCATGTAAATTATAGGTTTTTCAATTCCGTCACTCCGTCTGTTGATCTGTGTCTGTCTGTTTGTCGGTCTCGTCTGTTGGTGCATTAATTAAAAAACTGCTTGACGGAAAACAGTCAAATTTGGTAGGTAGCTGACGCCACTGCCACCGAAGAAATGGGTAAACTTTCACGGGAAAATATAGGGTGGACAGGGTGGACCGTCTAAAGGGAATATATATAATGGAAAAATTTCTTTTTGCTCAAATTTAAAATTTCCACGTTTCGTGACGTTCTAAGCCTATTTTTAAAATTTAAAACAGAAAAAAAAATTGAAAATTTTGTATGAATGGATGAAGGAAAATTTTTTTCTGCTCAAATTTAAAATTTCCACGTTTCATGACATTCTAAATCTATTTAAAAAAAAATTGTTGAAAATAATTTTTTTTTAATGGACGGAAACATTTTTTTTGCTCAAATTTAAATTTTTCCACATATCGACATTCCAAACATGCATATGTAAAAAAACATTTGTTTTGAAAATTAAAAAAAATATATTTTTTTTACCACTACAATACTGCCCTGCTAAAACAAAAGGTCCTATCTACAAATTCGATAAATTTCTGTTTATGGATGCTATGGATTCCTGCCATTTTTCTGTATACATTTCCAAAAGCTAGAAGTCCTATCTGCACTTTTACAACCTTAAAATATAAGTAACTGATTTTTCCTATGTATCAAAAAAGGGAATATTACTAAATAGGAATGTCCAATGTGAAATTACTATAACAGATTGTCCTAACATAACAGCTTTCTGTAGTTAGAACTTTTATATATACCAACATATTTGCACGATGATTACACATCAAAATATAAATTAAACAAACTTACGTCCAAAATTTACCTGAAAGATGTAATATCCCTTCGATTTAAAAGAGGAAACATTTTTTTTTCCTATGCAGCGGCATTTAATAAGGGTTTTGAAGACGTGGAGGATATATTTCTGGTAAAGCATGTCAAAAATGTGTTGGTTAAGCCCTCGGTTCATTCATCTTGTAGAGGAGTGGATTTAGATAGGAAATTAAATCTGATTTCAAAATTAAAACCTCATATTCCCGAAAATAGGATGTTCATATTAGAATGAGCATACCCGAAGATGAGGACTGATTTATATTATATAATACCATAAGTGTTTATAGCTTTTTTTGAATTTTAGTTAGTTATAAAGTAATAGTAATCTAAACAGGCATTTAGGACATACTCATAATCCATCCAGCAGAATACTTCTTCTATTACATAATAAACTTCTCCTAACTACAATATTATTAAAATAACGATAAAAAATAAACAGATACATAAAAATCGACATAACTACCTTCATAGTATAAACTATTTACTCAATCAGCTATGATTTCAACGTCTTAAAAACATGGCATTTCTTAAAATTTAGACGGCTGTGCCTTGCTATTAGCATCGGGAACTGCTTTACAAAAGAGATCCAAACTGCGAAAAAAAGAATTCATAGAATTTTATTAATTAGTTTAGGGTGAACGAAGCGTTTTAGAGAAAAACGCCAAGAGCCAAAAGTTGCTTATTTTTGTTCAAAGAACACGCCTGCCGGTTTTCAGAATTTCTTAGACAAAAATTATTTCGACCAAGAATTTCCCCTTTAATTTTTTTCTACTTCAGAAAGATCCCAAAATATTCAGGAATATTATCTAGGTAAAAATAATGAACTTATGCTCCCCAACTTTTTCTTCAAAGCGCTTTCTTTTCCCGTAATTTTTTTTTTTTTTTTTGTTATTGACAAGGAAGCACTTTGAAAACAAAAACACTAAGGGACAAAAGAGGCTTATTTTTCTCCACAGAAAGAGCCTGAATATTTTCAGAATTTTTATTGAACATTTAAGCAGACCTTCGCAAATGTTCACAGTTTCAATCGCCTCTAGATAAAAAAATCGAACTCTGTCGGACTGGTGATCAAAGAGAATTTTAATCAAGTTTCAGAACAATCGACTGCAACCCATTTTTACTATAAAAAAAACCTGCGGGGTTCTTTCTACTAATTGTAAAAAAATCGGTAAAGGTATTTACACAGAACTTCCCTCGTTATTTGTGCGTGGCGGTCACTCTAAAAAATTATTAATTACGAAATGACATTGAGAATAATAATCGGAATATTGTTATTGCTATTATTACAAAAAAAAAACTGATAACTTTTGGTCAAAAAAATATACAGAGTGCTCATCCAACAGCAAAAGTTTAATACTAAATAACAGGTGCCAAATATGAAGGCTTGCGCAAATACCATTACAAATGTCCACCATGACTGATTTATTTATTAGTAAAAGTATAACAGGTGCATATGCCAAATATTATTGCCATCTGTCACATTTTCAATCCCAAATTCACGTAATGGAGTGGAAGTATAGTGGTGGTTAAAGTAACCTAACCTAAAAAAAATTACATGAAAGAATGAAATTATTATAGGAAAAAGAGGCAAAACATTATTTCTGCCGTCAAATCAAACCTGCATTTGTGAAAAATTACATGAATCGTTACAAAATTTTAAAAAAAGTTCAGTGGGTCTAGGAGATGAACCCGGGACTTCTCGCACCCTAAGAGAAAACATTACACATATGCCAACCATCTAGCTGACAATTAGACGGATGGCGCGATTGACAAGGTGGTACAATAATAAACCGTCATTCGTGCAGCGCGGCGGTTCATTACTAATTCACAACACTTCCGCCGCGGGGGTTCAGCAGTCACTTCCAAATACCTACGGAAAACTGCTATTATTTCTAATTTCCTATAAATATTAATATACAATACACATTTTTATCGCAACTTTATTGAAAACTGGCTTAAAAATGGATAACTGACCGCTGACCTATATTTCCCTTAACCTTTAACATGGCTAATTTGTATATATGTATATTTCATAGTGCATGGCGAATTGAACAAAAAATGGCATTCTACCACCACTGTTATAGCAAATATTAGAAAATTAAGTCGTTAATATTTGACAATAATGCAAATAGGAGTGCCGCTGTCTACATTAAATGAAAATTCATTTTTTCCTAAATTTGATTTTAAAACATCGAACTCCCTTTCAAGAAAAAATATTTTTATTTTTAACACTCATATGAACATAAAATCCAATGCTTAATTGAACAAGATTCACTTTTCGCACCATTAGTATTGTATAGAAAGCTAATGCACTCGATTTTATTAATGCACAAATTGTACCGATAAGGCTAAAAGGGAATATTATGCTTAAACCGGATACTCAATTGCAAATATTAAATATGGTTTTTAGAGCAAAATTCACATGAAGGACAATAACCCAGAGGAAACGTGATGTACTACCAAGCGTAAGGTCCACGATTCAAAACCCACAGTCAATAAGCGTTTAAAATTATGTTACAGTGTTATTCATATGTATTCCTAATTAGAGGTGTATCAGAATCTTATGAACCGTGAGATGCGCAAAAGGCAAATTTTGTTCTGGGTTATAAGTGTATTTTGAAAACACTGACGGCTACCTTGCTGTATACATAAACAAGAACTCGGGATAAATTATAAGCAATAAATCTAAAATTTTTAAGAAGTGTAACTGAGTCTAGGAGAGGGATTGCGTTCAGACGTAAAATGAATAAGAACCGAAAGATTGAATAATATCAAGTGAAACATTTTTTTTAAGTAACGAAAACATGTCCTTGTTAGGTTCTAACATTGTCCCAAACGTGACCTAAAGCGACGTAACACGGCTAGCCCATCCAGTAACAAATGGCTGCCCTGGAAGGTCCCTCTGCGGTTTTGGGATGATGTTTTTGGGACTTCCAAGAAACAGCCTCGTGTTTACTGGGATAGGTGTCTTCCTTGCCTTGTGTTAACTATATGTCAAATGGTATTGCCATTTGTAACATTTTTATTTAATTTGTTTTCAAGGTTCACCGTGTGTATTTTCCGTATATTTCATCATACATTTCATTTCTTCGATGGCAGTAGCGTCAAGTACTTTCTTGTCCTCCGTCAAATAGTTTTTTTTACATATATCTACTACCAACAGGCAGACAAATCAGACAACAGACCAACAGACAAACAGGCTGACGGAACTGAAAAACTTTAATTTATGTAATCCAAAATCGTTTCCCTTCGGTAACCGATGGAAGTAAAATGAATATATCAAGATCGAAGAGTAAAGTTGGTTTTTGTCCAAAAGTAGAAAAAGCGGCTCAACTGTAACGGAAAAGTACAGAGAATACAATCGTCTATCAAGTAGAATTTGTTAAATCAAGTTATTTATTCCATAAGAAAATGATGAATTCTAAAGTAATGTCCGCTATAAAAATAACTTCAAGAGCAAGTGTCTTGAACATGCCGTAGATTGGTAATAGATTTCTTGTAGACACATTCTTTGACATGTCTGGCGCCATCTATGAATCAAGTGTCTAAGCACCCCACGAGTAAAAATATAATTACAGAAAATTTTACAATATTGTAAACAATAATAGAATATTATCGTTCACTGTATATTAAAGTTGATTAACAGCCGTATGCACCGTACATACTTAAACGAGATTAACAGGTTAACTCGGTTTAACTCGAAATTTTCTTATGCACCGTCACTTATAACATGCCTAATCCAGTGTAAAGTTAAACCTACAATTTTGGGCGTTTAATTATTTAATCCTGATTTTCGTGCATGCGTATTGCAAATATAACCTCAAAATTCCGGCTTATTACTATTTAGTTTTTGTTTACTCTATGTTGTTTACTTAAAATTACGAAAATCCAGAGATTCAAATAGAAAATAACATTTTTATAGATGACGATCTAGACATATTAAATATAATTAATTACGGTTTTCCTAGACGTCGCTATGAAAGAGAAGTAGTAAGAAAGAGAAGTACTTCCATATGGATGATTTATCTTTTTTAGCTATCTTTTGCTTTTAGCTAACGTACTTTTTTTGTATTCATAAAACCTTTGTAAGGTTTCCCAATAACGAAAAACATCACTGCTAGATGAAGTATGAAGCATTGAATTCGTGTTTTTCGTGTTCACGACTTCTTTCTGTCTACAACGGCTGCCCGATTCGTCTTTTTATCCTCTAAAACTGAGGCATATTTGTTTGCTACCAAATGTAGTACATTATATTTTTCTTCCCCAGTAAAATTTGGCGATCTTTTTTTTGTTCCATATTTGAAAAATAATTAATTATTAATTAATATTAAAAAACAAAGATTATGCTAACAACCACGCTAAACACGTAACCTATCAAAAATTAAATAAAACATTGATGTTTTTATTGTTTTTGTTACTAACACCACATAACTTTTCTGCTAAAACTACAAATCTCCCTAGATTTACCGACGTTGTCAGATCGCTGACCGGATTAACTAATCCACAAATTTGTAGCAACGGTGCATAAGAAATAAAACCTAACTTTCTAATCGCGATTATTTAAACGCGTTTAAACACAAAATCGGTGCATACGGCTGTTAGACTTGGCACCTTTTAATGCAAACTATTACTAACAGATATTTTATAGATTTATAATAAGTATTTTCATGAAAGTACTGAAGGTGTAAAAAGACACTGAGTTGATTCTACGATTCGAAAATTTACTACGAATATTTCAACATTTATTAAAGTCTGGTTGTGTGTATGCCTTCATCATGGCTTCAAGGTACTCTTGCTATACCACCTATTATAAATCGAAGTTATATCAAAACTAGAGAATTAGCAAGAAACCTTTAATCTTTTAGTAATGGCGTCATTATCCTTATCCCGTTATTATATTGAAGTTATCGCCCAGATCCCACAATGTGCCAATCCTATGGAGAAGATAGAAGAGATCATCTTATTGAAATGTCCAAAATCTTCAGAAACCAATAGTAACTATTAAAAAAACGTAACTATAGATGGCGCAAACATTATTTTATTTCCGAGTTTAGCACTTACCTATCACAATCTAATTGATCTAGCTCTATACGAGCAGAAAAAAATGTTCAATATAATCATCATCCAGAGATAACGGCGTGGACGCAGGGGGACAAAAAAAAGAAAAAAAAAAAACTAAAAACAAAATAAAAAACAAAAAAAAGAACAAAAAAATGGAGCTACCTAACCTCTAGTATTTCTTGCTAAACTCAGAAATAAAATAATGTTAGCGCCATCTACAGTTATGCTTTTATTGTTAATATTGGCCATTGAAGATTTTGGACAGCTGAATAAGATGATCTGGTCCGTTTTAGTCAATATCGTATTGTTGTCCAATGATTAGGGCACGAATATAGACATAAATTGCATTTTTAGGACTTAGGTTAGGTCTCAAAATCGTGACGTGATGGCGCAAAACGTTCAACGGCATCGTGTTTAGCATGTCAAATACCTTCGGAATCACCTATTTGACGGGTTTGATGGATATGTTCGTTAAAATGTTTAATAAAAGTTAAAAAAACATTCCTTTCTATTAAACAAAATGCGCCTTACAGGCTTTTTTATTAGTAAAATTTCTAATTAAATCAGGCATATTATAAGATTAATAGTTTCTAATGGCTCTATTGATAGTTTTGCTAAATTGGATAATCTTTCTTGCAATATTGTCGATCTCAAGCTTTAAGATTCGAGAATGATCTCTCTCCTGTTACTACAGATACTGGAATTGCAAGTAAAATTCTTAAAGCAACTGTTAGATTTGGAAATAAATGTATGAGATTGTTAATAAAAATATATTCCAAAATATAAATGTGGGTTTTCAGTAATACTGGTTTCAAAGTAATTTTGCAGCATTTTAATTCCCTTGTAGAGTTCTAGGCCGTCAATATCTGCAATTACCTGGTTTTAAGTATGAAAAAGATGGGTGCTGTCGGTGCAACCGTTTTTGCACAATTCTGTTGTTTATCTCAACTTGGGGACTAAATATAATAAATGTAGAGAAGAAAACATATCCGTCGCAGATATTTTTGAATTATTCTTTGACGACGGGGTAGTTGAGTATTTGGTAAATGAAACGCAACAGTATGCCAGTTTTCAAAATCAGCCACATCCTAAAATTACTGCATCTAAAATAAAGTGTTTCCTTTCTACACTAATTTTAAGTGGCGCTGTGCTGGAGCAGACTGCAAATATTTTGGTAGATAAATGTGTTCAAAGTGTGATGTTGGTTTATATTTATCCTGTTTTGCAAGTTACTGAGTATACAAAATAGTTACCAGTTTCTTGTTATTACTTAGGTTAACTTGGTATTATAAAAAACCGCTGCCTAAGGGATCACTACTTCCACATCCAGATTTTTTATCCAAGTCACTTTAAAGGAAACATCTTGACTAGATTTGCACTCTAGTATGTGGAAATTATTGGTCATAGAATTTTAATAATATTTGGAGCAGATGTCATAGAACAGTTTGAGGCGTTAGTTTCTACCATATACGTTAAAAATTAAGTTTTTAGTTTACCCTACTTATTTTCCCCTATTCACAACCTACCACGTCTCACCCCTTCAATGGAATCATCTCAATCAGATGTCATTACAATACATACGTGTAGTAACTTTCAAGTAAATATCACAATTTTATGTTATCAAACCCATTAATAATGGAACGGAGATGGTGGTGTTTGAAAAATATTAGAAAGAAATCTGAGGCCTTGATTTCTAGTATATACACCAAATCCCACATTTCTGTACTCTTACCAGCTTGATTTACTTATTTTCCCCTAATTACTTCTATTTAACCCTCAACCCTTCAACGGAATCACCTCAAAATATAATCTAGTTCCAGATGTCGTTATAATACATACGTGTCCCAAATATCAAGTGAATATCTCAATTTCATTTTATCAACCCCTTTAACAATAGATTAAGGGTGGTGGAGGGTTGAAAGATATTACTAACTAAAAAATCTGAGGCCTTGGCTTCTAGGAGATATACCGAATTTCAATTTTCTGTACTCTTAGCAGATTTTTATCTATTTACCTATTACCCCCACTCGTTCAACGCAATCATGTCAAAATATATTCTAAGATATCGTGACACGTGTAACAAATTTCAAGTGAAAATCTAAATTTAATTTTATCAACTCTTTTAATAAGGGAGTGGGGGTGGTGGGGGAATGGAAAATGTTATAAAAAAACCTGGGGTCATCACTTCTAGTATATAAACCAAATCCCAAATTTCTATACTTTTACCAGCTTGCTTTACTTATTTTCCCCTATCTACCACTATTTAACCCCCAACCCTTCAACGGAATCATCTCAAAATATAATCTAGTTCCAGATGTCGTTGTAATACATACGTACCAAATTTCAAGTGAATATTTCAATTTTATTTTATCAACCTCTTTAATAATGGAGTAGGGGTGGTGGGGGGTTGAAAAATATTATAAAAAACTCTGAGGCCTTGGCTTCTAGTACATGCACCGAATTTCAAGTTTCTATACTGATACCAGCTTGCTTTATTTATTTTCCCCTATTTAACCCTATTTAACTCCCAACCCTTCAACGGAAGCTTTTCAAAATATAATCTAGTTCCAGATGTCGTTATAATACATATGTGCACCAAATTTCAAGTGAATATTTCAATTTTATTTTATCAACCCCTTCAATAATGCAGTAGGTAGTGGGGGTTAAAAGATATTATAAATAATCTGGGACCTTGGCTTCTAGTACATACACCGAATTTCAAGTTTCTGTACTCTTACCAGCTTGCTTTACTTTTTTCCCCCATTTATCCCTATTCAACCACCAACCCTTCAATGAAATCATCTCAAAATATGATCTAGTTCAGAATGTCGTTATAATACATACGTGTACCAAATTTCAAATGAATATCTCAATTCTATTTCATCAACCCCTTTAATAATGGAGTAGGGGTGGTGGGGCTTGAAAAATATTATAAAAAAATCTGAACATACAAAAGTCTAGTACATACACCGAATTTCTAGTTTCTGTACTCTTACCAACTTGCTTTACTTATATTCCTCTATTTACCCCTATTTAACCCCCAACCCTTCAACGGAATTTCTCAAAATATAAGCTAGTTCCAGATGTCGTTATAGTACCAAATTTCAAATGAATATCTCAATTTTATTGTATCAACCCCTTTAATAATGGAGTAGGGGTGGCGGGGGTTTGAAAAATATTATGAAAAAATTTGAGGCTTTGGCTTCTAGTATATACACCGAATTTGAAGTTTCTGTATTCGTACCAGCTTGCTTTACTTATTTTCGCCTATTAACCCCTATTTAACCCCCAACCCTTCAATGGAATCATCTCAAAATATAATCCAGTTAGAGATGCCGTTATAATACATACGTGTACCAAATTTCAAATGAGTATCCCAATTTTATTTTATCAACCTCTTTAATAATGGACTAGGGGTAGTGGGGGGTTGAAAAATATTATAAAAAAATCTGAGGCCTTGGCTTGTAGTACATACATCAAATTTCAAGTTTCTGTACTCTTACCAGCTTGATTTACATATTTCTCCATATTTACCCCTATTTACTTCCCAACCCTTCACCGGATATCTTCAAAAAACAATCCAGTTCCAGATCTCGTTATAATATTTACGTGTACAAAATTTCAAGTCAATATCTTAAACCGTTCCGGAGAAAGCGTGCGGACAAAAAAAGTTACAGACATACCAGACCGATAGACAGACCGACAGACAGACCGACAGACAGACAGAATTTTTTTTCCGCTCAAATTTAAAATCTCGACGTTTCATGACATTCTAAATCTATTTCAACAAAAAAAAAATTGAATTTTTTTTTACGATTACTATACTTCCAATCCACTACGTGGATGTGAAAGTAATTAAACACATTATTTTCATCGTGTACGTTTTTATCAGTCTACAGTCTTCTTAAACGCATTATTTCTTTCAACACGGTTTTACTATTGTATGTAAGCATATCGTGGTCTCTTAAGAGCCCAGTAATACCATATAGTATCAGCCCATATTTTGATTTATAAGTAGCAAATTTTTCAAAATATCGGTTTTCTTATCTAAATAAACTTATATTAACCCAAAATGGTAAATACAAGTAAATAATTACAATAAAAATAGTTCTGGGCGCTAATGGCCTAATATCGTAATAATAAAATTAACCAATTAATATTTTATGTATTTACGACAAAATCAGTTGATTTGAGGTTTTTTTGATGGCATTAATCGTTCATCATCTAATTTTCCGCTTCTTTCGTCATTTTCGCCGTCATTTTCTTCATTTCGGCCCACTTCAAAAGTTTTGTCAGTGAATCGTAAGGTTTTCCTCATTGAAGAATTTAGAAATTACACTGTGAAATAAAAAGAAACGAATTGTGTGACAATCAGATATATTTTTCAAATTACAATTTTATGTAAACATTTTTAAGAATTCTAGAATATTTCCACCGTACCTTTCAGATACTCCTCTAAGTATGTACGGCATGATAATAATACTGTATAACTACTAACACAATCAACAACAATCACAATAATTTATACTTAGGTATCCTAAAAATGATCGATTTCTCTAAATTCTTTCAAAAATATCCATCTCTTTTCAGTAAATCTCCAGTAGAAAAAATAAATCATAAATATACTTAGTTCTAGTTCAAATTAATTACACAGTTAATTCAAGAATTTTTATTATTAAAACTTAAAACTGATCTAAGTTTCTTCCTAATTCTCGGGGACGTCCATTTATTCGAATTACCAGTCGCAGGATTATTGTTGGGAGATACACCTTCATCTACGTCATCTGCCTCAGTCTTTATTTCCATTTTCTAAAAAATAATTATATTTATCTTTATATGAAATGATAAATGGCAACTAGGTTGTACAGTTGAGGACAATTAGTAAATATGAGGCAGCTCTTGAATCCGATTTTTGTGTTATTTTAGTGTTGTAGAGGGGCTAACAGCAATGTCATCTGATGAAGTACTGTTGAAATATTTATAAAAATTAAGCATATTACCGGAAATAATGTTTAATACCTATCAGTTTTTTAACCCTCTTTCAAACACCGACATGTTAATATTCTCAATATTTAACTACCCTTTAAATGCTGATAGCTTACTAATACTGAAATTAAAATAAAGCTTTATCAGAATCTAAATTAAATTATTTGCGACCTTCCATGGCTTCTTGGGGATTAAGTAAATAAAGGCCCACTTCACATTGTACAAATTTTGGTGCCTCATTTTCACTGTCCACAACTGTACATACGTATTGGACAATAAATCCACTGCTGTAACTATATTTAAGATAAGAAAGGTTAGAAGTAGCAATTATGACTGAGAGCAAATAATTATTATTAACTTTTTGCAAAGGATTTTCACGTGGTGCCCATGTGATAAGGTACATAGCCAATGTATTTTAGTTTTCATTGTTCTAATAGATATTCTATTAGAATTTCAATTTCAGTCGTTTCGTAATAGTTTTAGTAAAAGTACTGTAATGATATTTTAAAGCAAAACTGATATCTAATTTACATTAAATTCGTTCGAATCTGAGAGACACAGTTATTTTAGAATTTCGGTACCTTTCACATATTGGTACTTTTGTGTGGTTGATGAGAAATTTAAGTAATATTTTACTACAAAATTATAGCAAAATCCAATTTATATAAAATATAACAGTTTAAATGTCTCTGGCAATTACCCAATATGTGTACCAATACAGAAAACTCTATTATATTATTTGCATGTTAAGGCTTTAAAATAACATACTCATAATTTTAATACCAAAAACTACACACCAAATAATATAACAACTCATAAATACAATCAATTATTCTGTGAACGTCGCTTGTTTTTCACTCATTCAATGTTAAACAATAAATTACCAAGCAACATTCGCAACATTACAAACCAATTTTTTTCTGTAAAACTGCATTGTAATTTTATTTCAAATCGAAACCGTAATTATAAAAACAACAATGTTGTCTAAATCAATTGGGAGCCAATATTTCTTAAGATTTAGCTGCTTATAAACATTAGAACATGTTCATTTACAAACAACTAAAACACAAACAATGTCATATCTAGGCTCAAAATTAGCATATAGTACAGGCAATGAAGGCAAAATGTTGTAAAAACCTCACAAAAATTAATAAAAGAATCATCTCTGGGATTTAAGTAGGTAATAACCTGTAGAATGAAATGATGTATTCTTTGCACTTCCAAGTTCCAGGAAAATAAAAAAAAAATGGTAAAACTTTTTGATTTCCGGTTTTTTTGCTCTAGCGGCTAAAATAATGAAAATAGAGAAAAACGTTTTCTCTCTCTCTACAAAAAAGATCTTTACAAATTTTTGTCTTAAGTCTTAAGTCGTTTAGGAGATAAATCCAGTTTTCCACATAGTTTTGAGCTGCTCTGAAATGCGCGGAAATTGATAATTCTCCAGGATTTTCGTGCGACCGCACACATCAATCGATAATTCTTACTATTCAGAGCCACAAAAAAAATGAAAATAGCATAAAATGTAGAGAAAAGCACCAGCTTTAATGTAGAATTAATCAATTCGTACAAATTTTTATCATAGAGAAAAAAGTGTTAGAAGATGGCTTAGTAAACTTTATACAGTTGATTTATTCATATCTTTGAGTTTTATGCATACTCCCTATTTCTCCCGTAACAATGGGTGCATTTTTACTGCATGAATTCGATTTCACGTACTATAATGTATATTTTGTGAACATCTCATTGTAGAGTGTTAAGAAACAAATAAGTTGTATATGTTTTACTACATAATTGTGCATTTTCTGAACGTGCATAATATTGTAGACAAATTCGAAAAGTACTGCACGCATTTAAAAAACTCTAAAGTCATTCCAAAGATCAAAGAATATGTTTTATTGTACTTATAATCCAAAAATTAAGGCTGTGCTATTATTATTAATTAAGATATAGTGAATTGAACTCTAAAATTTGGAGATGACTGATCGATGAGAAATATACCCTCTACTTTGCTCGCAAGGCATATTTCTCCAGTAAAAGTAATTGCAATAAAATATTAATTGGATTAATATATCATTATATAAGAATATATTAGCAAAATGAATTATCATTCTAACGACTCCCGGTAAAGATATAAATAAATCTGTGGATCAACTGTACAAAGTTACTAAGCCATCTTCTAACACTTTTTCTCTATAATAAAATTCTTTATGAATTTTCTGACTAGTTCCACATTAAAGCTGAGACTTTTCTCTACATTTTATGTTATTTTCATTTTTTTAGGGGCTCTGAATAGTAAGAATTATCGATCAATGGGGCCGGTCGTACGAAACTCCCGGAGAATTCTCATTTTTCGTGCATTTCGAAGCGGCTCAAAACTATAAGTGTAAACTCGATTTATCTTCTAAACGGCTTAGGTAAGACAAAAAGCTGTAACGGCCTTTTTCGTAGAGAAAGAGACGAGTTACAACTTTTGTTAAAAACTTTTTTCTCTATTTTCATTATTTTGGCTGCTAGAGCAAAGAAACCGAAAATTAAAAAGTTTTTCCAATTTTTTTTTAATTTTCCCGGAACTTGGAAGTGCAAAGGATGCATCATCTCATTCTCCAGGTTATTGCCTACTTAAATCCCGAAGATGATCCTTTTATTAATTTTTGTTACCCTAAATGACTAATTTGCCTGTACTAGTAGATAAAATCATTTTCTTAAATTGTTTATTTTTTATGTACCTTTGAAACATATTAATAATTCTTATTTCTTCCACATTCACGTAGTGAAGTGAAAGAATAGTACAAATTCTGCAACGAGTTCTAGTATTTTGTACTATAGTAAAACAATTCCCTTTTAAGTATTTTAGATTTTAGGTACTTAATCATTTTTAAAAATTTAATTCTGAATTTGACACTAATCATCATATTAATAAAAAAAAAACGTACCTGAACAATTAATCTTAAGAATTGTTGCTGCGTTTCCAGAGCGGAGGTAATTTCACGTAGTCTTCTTTTTGTTTTTGCAAGTTCTGCAACTACAAAATCTTCACCGCTATCCATGACCATATCCAAACCTTTCACATATTACATAAGAAATCAATATTTAGGATAGATAATTGTTATTGATGTTATAATATTTCATTAATATTTAGGACCATTACCTTCAGTCTCCGTTAACTTTAACCGTCTGCCAAATCATTGAAAGTGTTTCATGTTTCCATGGTAGCTGTATCAGTTTGACCGAGGATTTTCCTTTAACGGAGGCCGAGAGTAATGGGCCTAAATGTCAAATTTACGAAATTCAAAGCAAATTCTCAATATGGATAATATATGTATTTGTAAGGCTGTATTATATAAACTAATTTTATATAAAATTTGATACAAAGTACTGAATGAAAACTTCATTGACATCTCAATCACATTTTTGAGATGTCATTAAATACTCAATCTGTACTTTGCGGTACATTTCATGTAAAATTTTACGCCACGTCACACAGTACTTATTACAATTATTATTAAATAATAGTACAGAAGCCTGGGTGCAATAACCTGACACATTTGTATCGGCTAGAGACATTACTAACACGTTTTCTTAGACCATAGCATACAAAAAGTGACATGACAATTTTTCTTTATGGTGGAAACTTCACAGAATAACTTGAAATGTCTTTTAGAATTGGTGCAAGTATTTGTATCAAGCGAATGTTATTTTATCCATTACTTACCACTTAGTGAATACCAAAATACGATTAGCACACATTCCAGATTCTAGTTAATGTAGGTCCAAAGGCAGACATTCTAAACCTGCAAGCTATGTCACTGGGTATGACAAACAAGTATTAAGCTGATTTATTTGTTATCGAATAATTACTACTTAGTAACTACAAAATCAGCATCTGCATACATCTCGGTTAGTGGAAGTCCAGAGGCAGGCATATATGTCGAATAGAGGAGGTCCAGAGGCAGGCATTTTGAACATGCAAGGTATCTAATTTTAAGTCATGGCTAGTAAATATCAAGCTGATATAAAAAAAAACAATTTAATTTATAAATTAAGTTTTTCTATTAAGAGATGATCTCAATAAATTTTGTTGTATGCCATGCTCTAAGGTAACGGACTGATCATGTCTGTAGCTGATACAAATATATCATGTACCTAATTTCACGCTGGCTCCTATTACATAACTACTATAAATCATTTATTTATTTATGTCTTTATCTTGGATTAAAATAAGCATGCTCAATACATTTAAAACTAATTTAAGTAACTATAATATTTAATTTAGACTAAGTAATATGTCTTAGATAGATTTTGTGTTGTATGTAGAGTTTCTAAGAATTCTGTATAAATAAAATAATGATATCAAAGTAAGCGACAACACGATTTTACAATGAATTCTTCATTATTTATCAACAAATTTAATATATCAAAATACGACATAATCCACAAAAGCTAAGTAATTTTAAATTATTCAACATGTACCAGTCACAAATGTTCTTAGCTATAAAACGTGTTCAACGTAATTTGTTTAAAATAATCGGTCTACGTTATTTAATCATATTTTCCGAAATTAAGGCTCGATCGGTATAATTTTCGCATCACATGAAAGCTAGCCCTTTTCGCTATAACACAACTGAGAGACAACATGAGAGGATTCGTTCCAGTGACTTCGATTAATACTTAGTGGAACCCTTAGAAAATTGCAAGACGTTCTGTAAAAGAGTGAAAGTCATACCAGAACATCTTTGACTATTAGCCAAGGCGGTTGTAGCTAATTTTGTCTATAAATCTCAAACATGTTCGGAGGCAGATGGCTTATTAATTCCCTCGCATACCGAGGGGAAGTATTGTATTCGAGAAAAAATCACCTTCCCAGATTTTTTCGGATTTTCACGTTTCAGATCATGTAGATGACGAAAATATAGGTTTTCAATTCTGTCTGTCTATCGGTCTGTCTGTTGCTGTATTAACTAAAAACTACTTGACGGATGACAACCAAATTTGGTAAGTAGCTGACGCTACTGTCACCAAAGAAATGGTTAGACTTTTACTGGAAAACATACAGGGTGGACCGTCTAAAGGTAACAAATAATGGAAAAAAATTGTTTTTCTTCAAAGTTAAAATTTCCACGTTTCATGACATTCTAATTCTATTTGAAAAAAAAAATTTCAAAATTTTTTAACCACAAAAAATATACTTAATTGAAGAAAAATCTTTTGCTCAAATTTAAAATTTTCACGTTTCATGGCATTCTAAACTTATTTCAAAAATAATTTTTTTTAGAAAATTAAAAAATATAAGTATTTTCAAAATTTTTTTCTAAAAAAAAAGTTTAAAATTTATACTAAACATTTTTTTTTATATATATTTACCACTACGCCCGCCCTGTATAAATAAAGAGAGAAGTTTTGTGTAAATATCTTTACTGATTTTTTGTTATAAGTATCTGATATTTGCCTGACTTCCAGATCGGCAACATTATATTTTTTAACGTACGGCAGCCCGTTACCAAAAAACGCTATCAAAGCAGCGAGCTTTATCGCAGGAAAATGAATGAAATTCTAAGACACTTTTCATACGATAATAAAGTTCGGAAAACGATACTGGCGGCTGGCAAATGACTTTCCGTCGTTTTACGTTGGCCGCAGTTTCGCGAAATCGAATGGAGTCGCATATATGTTGGATTAACAATCAACACTATAGCAACCATCGCATGACCTTCCCAATCACAATTGTTGCAAATATAAAAATTAATCTGTCAAATCAACGTCAAATTTAAAAAAATATTTTTCAAATAAAATTTTTGCCATTATTTCGGTCTTTGTAACTCGGCGTATCAGTTAAAAGGGCAGTTCTTAATTTTTCCCCATCATATATTTACTTCCTTCGACAAGAAGCAAAAGAAACTGCCTTGCTGCGAAGATCGAGACGATCGGTTTTTCAAATGTTCAAAGCTCGATTTGAACCCATTAGGACAGGTAAAAAGCTCCGTCACCCTGAACTTTTCTTCTCAGCTCTTTCAGAACTGATGAGAAACGCTGGAATTATCCTCGTTAAAGCAACTCGAAAATCTTGGTAGCGGGCTGCCGTACGGGAAAATAAAAAAATATTTTCAGAAAGAGCAAACATTTCTAAGCAAAAAATGTACTTATCTTTTAAATATAAAGTGCTATAAACTGTTCATTCCCTATGGATTTAGGAGATACTTGACAAGAAATTAATGTCAAATATATGATGTTTATGCTTTTGGTAAATTTTCAGTGAACTTAATGAAAATGACATTTCTTATGTATTTTCAAAAGTTAAAACTCCGCCACTTCCAAATTTCGGACAGTCCAAACTGGTATTCCGAGTCAGATTATATAAATGTGTTATCACAAAAAAAATTTACAAGAAAAATCCTTTTTTTAAATTTTGTTTTGCCCATGAATTAATTTAACAATTTCCTCATAGTAAAAAACCGCTGCCTAAGGAATCACTACTTGAACAACCAGATTTTCTTCTAAGTCTCTTTAAAGGCAAACTCCTTGACTATATTTGCACTTTAGTATGCGGAAATAATTGGTCTTGATATTTTAATAATATTTGAGGCAGATATTATAAAAGAATTACAGAAGTTGCAAATTAGCAAGCTTCGTTAAGAAATTGAAAATGATCTTGGCTAACTTTTAAGCCTGGCATCGTATTTACAAAATTTGTAAAATGTACAGGGGATAGAAATATTGAAAAGTTTTAGTTCAAACTTTTATTAAGCTGCGTATAAAAAATTTAAAAAGTTACACAACTGGGAGTAAGTGTGATAGGCTTTACATTAATATTCCACAAAAAATGGGTTTCGTAAAACGCGAGAGCATGAATGTAGGTATCAAAATTGATCAAATACACAAGTTATAAAAAACGACGCTGGGCGTGTAATAACATGAATTTAGATATTAAAATTTATCAAATACACAAAATTTACTAAATCGACGCTAGGCGTCGGTCGGCGTCGAGATGCAAAAGTACAAGAACATAAATTGAGGTATCAGAATTGATCAAATACACAAATTATACAAAATCGAGGCTAGGCGTCGGTCGGCTTCCAGACGATATAATGGAAGAATATGAATCTAGGTATCAAAATTTATCAAATTCAGAAGTTTTACCAAAACGACGCCAGGCGTTGGTCGGCGTCGAAACGTAAAAATGCAAAAATATGAATCTAGGAATCAAAATTTTTCAAATACACGAGTTTTACAAAAACGACGCTTGGGTTGAAATATATTATGAAAAAATCTGAGGCCTTGGCCTTGGCCTTGGTACATACACTGAATTTCAAGTTTCTGTATTCTTACCAGCTTGCTATACTTATTTTCCCCTATCTACCCCTATTTAACCCCCAACCCTTCAACGGAATAATCCAAAAATATAATCTAGTTCCAGATGTCATTATAATATATACGTATACCAAATTTCAAGCGAATATATCAATTTTATTTTATTATTTAAAAAAAAAAATTCAAAATTTCTTTACGATTACTATACTTCCAATCCACTAGGTGGATGTGAAAGTAAGGGCCGATTAATGTTTTCAGTTTAAGTGCCATTACTTTCAGTCTCCGTTAAACTTTAACCGTCTACCAAATCATTGAAAGTTCAATTGTTTCCATGGTAACTGAATCAGTCTGGTCGGCGGTTAACATTTAACAGAGACCGAAAGTATATTTAACAGTTAATTTGGCAGTTGTCAACAATAAAAAAAGAAATTGGAAAATATAATAGAGTTATTGCAAAACGAAAAGGAGCTGACTTTATTAAAAGAAACTGTAAATAAAGTATCCTGAATTCCAATTTATCATCCATTTTTAAAGTGAGTTAATGCAACGGCGTTCTCATACCTTATGTTGATACTTTATTTTGACAATTATCCCTAACCTAAAAAATCCAAGTTGGGCATTGCCGGTGCCGGTATTATTATCATTTGTTCGAGTTTAAAATGAATATGGAAGAACAATTAGAAGTAGCTATCCTAGTTGGTGTTAATGATGAAGAAATTGAAATGTTACTTCTACATAATTGATATTTATAACGGTAATGAACAAATTAACGCTGTAGACCCCGTGAACTTCGATTCAAATAATATGACTGATGATGAAATAGAAGTTAATTTTCGTCACATTTTCGTTTTCAAAGATGGGACATAATACGATTGCGAAATTACGTCTTCCTCATATTTGAATCTCACACGTTTTTTATCTTTTTCTTGTGCCATTATCGCCAACAAAAGTAACAATTTCCTTAGGGAATTTTCGTCTGATGCAAGTTTCGACATTAAATTGACAAAAAGTTCCTAAATGTGTCAAAATTAAGGTGCTTTAAATAAAGGAAAGCGTTGCCCGTATTTAAGTTAAATACGAGATGCCTGTATTTTATTAAAAGAAAATGCTTAACGATATTTGCAATGCGCATGCGTACATGTCAAATTAAGGGAAACTTTTATTAAAGGATCTGTAAATCGAAGTTGCAATATCTCTCTAATTTGACATATTATTTGCTTATTTGTAGAATGAAAGTTAGAAATTAAAACATCGGAAATGTTCATAAATTTGTGACCTTGACACTGATTTTCATTGGAAAAATACATATTTTTTTTGGTATAAATACGTTTTCAGATGAGAATTATAAATAATTGGGAACGAAAATCAAAAGTCCGCTGGAGGGATTGATAGAGAATTTCACAACGAACATTTAAAAAGAAACATCAAAATCTTAAATTTTACGAACTAAAAGTTGATTTGGGTGGAACAATAGAGTTTTGTCCCACTGTGCGACGCCAGGAGACGGGCTACCCTCAATTTAGAAAGTAGGGACTTTTTACTTGCCTAACATTTCATAGACGAGGGACCGACTGCTTTGCATCCCGAAAGATGTTATATTCACTACGCAACTCCTGCCTAAAATTACATATTTTCTACGTATGCTCTGATATACGCTGTTAGAAGTTGGAGCGATAACGGCGTATTTCCCTAGAGAGGGTCACCCATTCAAGTACTCACTGCGCTCCGAGTTACTTAACCTTTCGTATCGAAAGTATAGCCAAGACCATCTACGCTAGCTTCTGTAAAGAGTATGTTTATTTAGTTATTTGTCTCACTTTACCTCTCAAATATGTTTATATAATTAAAAGTCCGAGCTTTCATGTCATGCCAAAATTGTAAAAATTGGTCTCGTATTTCGGATTACAAGAACGGTATAATAGTGTAATTTTCTCGCAATAGATTAGTATTAAGAATATCAAATATCTCCAGATAATGCCCGCTTTACTGCCGAAACGCATGTAGAGTTTGAGTGTGGAGTTCCATGTTTTAGTGCGTCTGATATGTAAGGTGTCTAAATGCGTGATAATTAATAATAATGAATTACTACAGCTAATTAGCGCCTACCGTTCACTCGCCATCTTGGTTTGCAAAATCTTTTGTGCGTTTGATCTGCCCCTGAAATAAAAACATGCTTCAAAGCGACTAAAGTGCGAGGTTTTATATGATAATAATAAACTAAATAATTATTTGTGATCATTTAAGTCATGCGATATAAAATTCTAATGAACTTACCATCGTCAGAAAATGGATTTCCAAACCACTTTCGGAGAATTGAGTCGAGGAAACCTAATTTGCACTTTGTATCATTGGGATATTCGATGATCTCAATTTTATCGACTCGCTCTAATAAGCATCGTGGCAATTTCCTTTCTAATTCGGTATGTAGCACTACCTAAAATTAATCAAACTTAAAATTGATCCTAGTTCAAGTAAAATATAAAAGATTCCTTGAAAGAAGAGAACATTAGGGAACCAATGAATATTTACGGTTTGCAGATTTTACTCTGAACAATGCAGAAGCCAGCGTACAAACACATGATAAGTTTGTATCAGCTGGAGATGATATTAATTCTTTGTCTTAGATCAAGACAGAGTGCAAAAGTAAAAACTTTAGTAGATAAATCTTGATTCTCGACATATTTTTCATGATTGGTGCAAGTATTTGTATCAAGCTGATGTTTTACTTTTCTATTACTTATCACAAAATGGGTACAAAAAGACGATTGGCATACATTCCGGTTAGTGGATTGCCACAAACAGTGATCGTTAACTTGCAAGGTATTTTACCGAGCATGACAGATTTATATCAAGATTTGTTATCGACTAACTACCACATAGTAAATATAAAAGTACGATCGGCATACATCCCAATTAGAGGAGGTCCAGAGGCAGCGATTCCTAACCTGTTATTTTACTGGACAGTGACAGATTAATATCAGCTGATTTTCTTTAGCTAATTCATTATAAAAATAATTTCGACATAAATACATTTGTGATGGTAATAAATTGTGATATAGGCTTCTGAAATCGTGAAAAAAGGTATTAACTTTGTATTATTATAAGGATATAATAGTAAGCAGTATACGGAATAAAATATCTTTAGTCTGTTTTCGAAATGCTGATGAGAACATTTTGAGCAATCAATGATATAAATAAAGATATAACAATGAAGACTATGAAGAAATTCGGATTAAAGCAGCAGGAATTATATGGAAACATATTGCAAATACGATTTAAAATAATATTGAGTTCTTGCAATTGATAAAAACAACTATGAAACCAGCACAAGGATTCACATTAATTTAACATCATGTGCATGTATGTGAGACTGTACTACTTTAAGACATCGTTGTGTGGAAGTTGGGGTAAGTTCTTTCTTTGTATGTAAAATCTACCAAGGGTGTAACTGCTTAACAAACGATGTTCCAATGATTCTAATGTGAACGATGACGAAGAGTAATGTGAAAATGAAGATAGACATAATATTTATGCTGAGACTACCGAAGTTGAAATTACTGACCATGAGGAGTATACTATTTTATATTTTTTAACTGTATTAAATCCAAATATTTCTTAAATAAACATAACATAAACATAAACATGAACATGAACACCACACATAGTAAACAACCCCCAAATCCAAAGCCTCTCTCCCATAGGCTGTCCAGAAGGGGGTTACACATTTGAAAAAACGCAGACAACAGCCATTACCCGCCAGGGGGATCGAACCCAGTACATGTTGAGTCTGATCAAGCGCGCTCGCCACTAAGACGCTTAGCCGACTATCGTGCGCCGGTAAGTTAAAGTAATTGTGATAAAGTTTAACAAACACAAATATGGCCAGCTTTCCTAAATAATAATAAATAATACACTATTACCATTTACCATAGAACACACACCAGCGCAGACACACTCACATGCACACATATATAGTCATCGCTCTCTCAAACTCGCCAAATACATCATTTTTAATGGGGCTATAAAGGGACCCACTTTCAACTCTCCCTATCTCAGACAAATTTCATTGCACAGAGGTCAACAAAATACATAATTGAAGCTATCATCAAGAAATTACAAAAATAAAACAATACTCTTCAAGATATTCAACAAAACTAATTTTTCACCCATTCACATCCCTTAAAAACACTCTTCAGCACCCTTTGGAGTTAGGGAATAACTGGTTTCTTAATATTAAGGATGAAATATACAAAACCCCAGAATTATTCATTCCCCAAATGTTTCTTTTTTAAAATATATTTTTCCTGTCATTCGTGTATAACGTGCAGTGCAGTAATATAAATAGAATTACCAAATAAGAAACAACTTGTCGTCTATATTTCATTAGATTTCACTTATTTACTAAGCTATATAGAATACATAATAAAAGAGATAATGTAAAATACGAAGAAATACAAGTTCAAGTAACAAAAATTAAAAATAGAAACAATAGGGCAAGCATATGTTATATTTAGTAATGTTAGTCTTCGCAGGCCGTCCTCATTAAAATGAAGAAATAAAGTTTTGAGATATTACCCCTCCTTCCTCCACTTTTTCCAGCTTAAGAAGTTTAAATAGCTACAAAATAGTTGACTTTTTATGCTACTTCGTCAATATCTTAAAAATCAAGTAAGAAAGTGTAAGACAAAATACATATAGTTTTAATAGAGGATACATTTTGCTAAAATAGTACTTATAACAAAAAAAAGTATTTTTCTGTTTACGTTGTTCCTATGCAAATAAAAAATTACTTTGTTGTGTCGCCATATTTAAAAAAAACTTTAAATTGATTTTGATGTACATACCTGCATTGCCAGTCGCTTCAGTTGAGCGTTTCTTCGAACAGATTCAATATCACCAACAGCTAAACCGATAAGCAGGTTCATGAGCAAAATGGGCATTAGTACCATGAAGAGTCCAAGTATAAAGAATGCCGGAAGGGGAAAAGGTAAAAATGATCTTTCCTCGTCATTGGTCATATAATAAGGCTTCACATATGTGCCAAGAAAATCTATTTCTCCCAGCATCATGGAAAATGTTCTAATTAATGACATTGGTACTGTTTTGAACGATAGATGTTCACCCTGGAAGCAAAGATTGTGTAATATGTTTTCTCTCTAACCATACATAATTATTATAAATTAAATTAATATAAATTCCCTTTCATTATTTATTAGTTCTTTAATTTTTATTTATTGCATTTGGTATCTTAGGTTAGTATGTATATTCCATTAGGTAATCTAGACAGTGGTAAATTTTATCTTTTCGGGTTAAGTGGAAGAGCAACTTGTTAGTGTACTGTCACTAAATAAGTTGAACTTCGCCCTTTATTTCCAAAAACATAATTGGAATCAATAAAGACGTTTATTATTATTATTATTATTATTTAAGCATTTCTTTTCAATTATGATTTTATTCACAAAATAAAGAATATACTTATTAACTACTATCAATATTGTTACTACAGTCTAAAATGCCCTATCAGCTAATTAATATAGGGGATATAAAGAATATTTTACATTTGCTTAAGTCTAATTATATAAATTAGAAATTTACTTACCCTCGACAGCAAAATATAGAACGCCAGTCCAAATGCAATTATCAGTATAGAGAATACCATCAGTACTTTTATCAAGGTTTGCAGTATCTCCAGAAACATTACTACATATATCCCTACTTGATCGAATCTTTGCAACAGAAGTAACAGGTTGAACCAACTTAAAAATACAGTTAGTGAAGCGCATGAAAATTGTAGATCATACATTGTACCACCAAATATGGGCACAACCATTATGAGTGCCGAAGAATACAACAACCACGTAACTAAGTTTATTGGATCCATAAAATACATGTATTTTTGTTGGTATATTTGGAAAAATTCACGTAAGGTATTGATGCCGATGTAACTGATTATGGCTAGGGCGTTCATGCACATCATTGGGCTAATTTTCACATTCAAGATGTTTTCCTTGCTAGCTTGCACATAACTCTGAAAATTATTATCAATTTAGTAGTCTATTGAAATTAGAAAAAGGGGAACTAAACTATAGTCTATTGTCATATTGAAATTATACTCATAAATGGTTAAAGTAGATGCTAGTACTGTTTCTATTTCCTACTATTATTCACTGCACATAATATGTACCTATAGGTACTAATAAATAGCTATTTTCTTCTAATAAAAATGATTAGCAACTTTTTGTATATTTATTTGAAAAAGTAATACTTTTCCTAATTCAAATAAATATGGAAACAAAATTACACCAAGCGCTAGAGGAATGGATTTCATTTGACATTGTTACATTTGGCATTTTGTAAAATATGGAAAAACGTTTTTTTGTGTGTATTTTAGAAACTGAGATCGATACGACCGGACGATATAAGAAAGTGTTTCATTAAATACTGTGAAAATCTAATAGTCAATAGGAAATCAGATGTTCGAATTTTGTAAAGCCAAGAGATATGAAATGCACTTACTGAGCTAATGTGGATTTTTAATTGAAAGATTAGGCTTGGAAAGTGAGATGAGTTAACAGAAAAGATTATAAGGAGCAGGGAATTATGTGGAAGATGAAGACAGACAATGACAAAAAGTGTATTTTAAGAAATCAAAGGTCTTATTTGGCCCTTTTAAGAACATTACATTTAAGCCTGAAAGGGATGCGCGCAATGTGAAGCGAAGAAATTTACAATTTACAAGGAAAAACGAGCTCTGCTGGCCTAAAACTTAAAGAGTATTACGATAGTATTTCCTTGTGGGGTGAAAGTGCTCCATTATGATTTTAGTTAAGTTTTACGTAGCAGCTATTGAATTTGCATGGAAAGATGGGAAATCAGTAAACTGTGGGACATTTTAATTCAATTCAGAGGTGAATAATTCTGAAGAAGGTTAACGCCAGTGAATTCTGTAAAACTGTAAAATTTTAGATCAAATGAACCTACTCTTTGTTTTCTGATATGGTGATGGAACTAAAACAGTTCTAGTAGTATAGTACAAAACAGTTATGTTTCTTGTTAGAAGCAATACAATGTAGCCCTTTATTCAGCAAAGTGGCTCAGGGGGAAGTAAAACTGAGGGCAAATGGTTTATTACAAACGTGTAAAATCCTCAGTTTTGTTCTGTCCATCAGTTGAGAAACTGGAGGATTGTTTCTACGACTAATATATTAGAGAAAATGAACAAATAACCGGATCGTTCAAAAACATCCCCATTAGAGGGATGAAATAATAACTATTTCCAAGCCGTCTAAGATCTTTAATTTCAATTTTTTCATTATAAGGTCTATAAAATTTAAATTTGGTATTAATTTTTCTGATTTTGTTTTAGAATACATTTGTCAATTCATGTTATTAATTACATAACTATTTAATTTCATCTACTTTCTTTGACATTTTCGACCTAAAAGTTACGTCTGCGTTGCAATTCAATCTGATTTGAAGAACGAGTTTAACCTACCTCGTGAGTAAAATTGGTAATATTTAGAGCAGCAACAGCTTCCTCGTGCTGCATAAGCTGAGATGCAAAGCAAGTAATAAAAGCCAAGAATATACTGTAGAATAGTACATTTGTGAGATGAAAATACTTTCCGTATGAATTCCACTTCATTTGCAAATATTTTTGACTGAGAGGATGAGCTAGCAACTCAACTCGTCCGTGGGTAACCATTGCCTATAACAGTAAAAGTATTCATATTATATATATCTTATTTATACCGCCTTAACTGCCTGTATCCTGAATTTAAAAACTCTAATTTAAAAAATTCCTTAAACAGTTTGATTAACTATATGATCACATTAAGCATCCTCATAACAAAGCATAATAAATATAAACGTAAGAATATTCATTGTGGCTTCATGTTCCTCAGTGGGTATAAATACATGTGCAGCATATGTTGCATATTGTCTGTAATTGTTTATTTGTGGCATATTCAGATTTTCTTACTTTCTATTGGGTATTTCGCCACTGAAAAATATTTAAAAATTTTATTGAAGAAACCTCTGCGCCAAACGGATCAGACAGAGGTTGGTTCTTGAATACTTGACTGTTTCAAAAAGTCTCACACCTAAAAATATATAAACTAGAACAATGTAATAAACTAAAAACTGAAAATGAAAGCTATACTAGGTAGTTAACGTTTCGGAAGAGAATCTGCTTCCGTTCCCAAAACTTTTTTGGCCGTCAACCATGACAATTCTTTGTTTATGTATTTCCATAGTCACGTGAGACATTAAATTATATTTATCTTATTTTTACTTACTTCGTCTCTAGGGATGGGCAACCATTTCTTCAAATGATGTGATATTAAGGAACGAAAAGCAATTTATAAAAACTGTCTTATTAAATAATCAATATCCTGAAAGTTTTGTTGATAGTCAGTTATTGAACATTGGTAGTAGAGAGAATATACTATCACAACCTGAGGTATTTAGGTCAATGGCAGTAATTCCATATATACATGGTTTATCGGATAAATTACAAGAACTTGGGAATGGGTCTTCCATACGAACGGTTTTTCAAACGGGCTCCACGCTAAGATCGGTTTTATCAAAAACCAAACCTCTAAATATTGTTCAAAATTCAAAAAATTGTATCTATAGTGTTCCATGTGAGTGCGGAAAACATTACGTAGGTGAATCATCTAGGCCTCAACGTAAGGCTTGGTGAACATACAAATTACGCTAGAAGGGGAGAATTTGAAAAATCCAAAATTTGTGAACACGCGTGGGATAATAATCACAGGATTAAATGGGACTCGGCGAAGATTTTGGAAAAAGAGAGCAACGGAACAAAAAAAAACTTAAAGAATCCGCGATTATTTTATTAAACGAGGATAGATGCGTTTCGAATTATTCAATGGATTTTTGTACTAGTTGGTTTTCCATCCTTAGAGACGAAGTAAGTAAAAATAAGATAAATGTAATTTATTGTCTCACGTGACTATGGAAATACATAAACAAAGAACTGTCATGGTTGACGGCCAAAAAAGTTTTGAGAAGTAGATTAGATCCTCTCCCGAAACGTTAACTACCTATAGCTTTCATTTTCAGTTTTTAGTTTATTACATTGTTCTAGTTTATATATTTTTAGGTGCGAGACTTTTTGAAACAGTCAAGTATTCAAGAACCAACCTCTGTCTGATCCGTTTGGCACAGAGGTTTCTTCATTAAAATTTTTAAATATTTTTTAGTGGCAAAATACCCAATAAAAAGGAAGAAAACATGTTGCATCATCAGAAGAATTTGGGAAATGAAACAGAAGAAGTATTACTGCAGGAATATTCCGGACTACAGACAGGCGAATATTTGTTTAAAGAATGCCACAAGGCTTCTATCACTCCATGAGTCTGACTTGACTATGATAAAAGACCACACCTTAAGAACATGGCAGAGGCAGAAAATAATGAAGATACTCCGACACTGCAACATAGATTGAGGTTCATATACCTTGCGAATGCAAGATACTAATTTGTATTAGACTAAAATACATAAAACATGTGGAATTAAAGCCAGAGGACATGGGTGAATTAGCTCTCATTGAAATCACAAGCTTTGTAAAATATTTGGCAATGTCGAAGGAACAAAAACCAATTGTAGGGCATTTCATAAAAGATCTTTTAGGTTTATCGACCAGTTAAATAATTTACAATCACAAATTGCACCAGAAATAATTTCAAAGTAATCCAAATCACTAAAAATGAAGAAAATGAGAAAGAAATACGTGTCTTAAAAACCCTCAAATAAGACACCAGATAACAATTTTATCAGCAGATAAAGGAAATGCAGAAGTATTAATTAGAGGATTCAATTTATATCCGAGACTATAAAAAAAAATGTGATTATAGAATCCTCCATTCCAAAAAAGGATCAATAGAATGGTTACTATCTGAATCAAGAAGACCCATCACGTAAAATCCACAGGTTGAACACACCACTCCTATCATCTGTACATTAGTGGATTTGTTTTACTACAACAAGGCCTCAAGGCCCATTGTGCTCGTAGGGATCTACAGTTTTGCGTGGACTCCAAACCACGGTCATCGGCTATCGACTTTGACGCACCCCCGGCTATCTCGCCGCCTTTCTGGCGGGCCAATAGCCCTTGGAGTCTTCTCTGCAGCGAAGACAGTTGCCCTGTGCCATCGGCGTCGCCTTACTAAGCGACTTAATAGCCCGGAACTGTCTCAGTCGATAGCCTACCGACTAATAGACGGATACACTGGTTCACCCATCCAAATGCCGGACTCGGCCAGCGTGCCTTAACATCGCTGATCGAGTGTCGGAAATGAAACCGGTGACCGTATCATCTGTAAGTTGAGTTTAACCCCTAGTGTGGCATCTAGTTGATTTTCTCAAGCGATTTATTGAACAAACAAAACAACTCATCACTTCATTCAATTATTGATGGCATACATAATCGTTTAGCTTCGGAGGAATTCTAAGATTGTAACAGTGTTACAGTACAGGTATAATAGGTGAAAATTCACCTCAACAAGGAATAGGAAGGGCAGTACATTTTCTTTGGAATTGATTATAAATACAGTTGCTATTGAAAAAGCTAATGAGCTGCTGCCTGCACGTTTCTTTGGGTGAAATATACTTAAAACACGTCTTTATGGGCGGAATTACCTTTTCCTTTTCTTCTTTGTAGACTTTCCTTAAAGTCAAAATTTCGCAGTAGAGAAATATATCAAGAAAGCTTTTTAAAGCAAATAGAATTTCCTTAAATTTTCCTTTTCAATAGTCAAATCCTGAACGTTACAGATATCATTTATGTCTTGATGAGACTGCTTGGCGAAAAAAAAAATCAGGGGCTGATAGCTATATCAAGGGGTCCTTATCAACAGACTTCGTAATCTAGTATAAAGGACCAAGTCTGGATAAGGACCTCTAAGGAAAAAACAACAGGAGTGCCGCAATAGACTCGTAGAGCTTCTTTGCTATAATCTGTAATCTTAACGACTAACAACAGAACGCTGAATTAAATCAAAATATGTGTATGTAAACAAACATAGATGTAGAAAGGGCTGGCGAAACTTTATTCTTATTTTTATAGTGGCGCAAGAACATAAACAAATTTCTCGAATAGCATCTAATCAAAGAATATGAAGATTCTGTTAAGAAAACCGACAATATTGGAATGTCATAATTTAAGATGTCAAACGGGGGTTAAATCACAGCATACTGAGTTCGACTTGACATTTTCATACTAGTTACAATTAAACAGATACATATTATGCATTTTATTGGTGTATTGAATGTCATATATCAAGATTCCAGGAACTGAGTCTCATGGCACTTTAATACTCAGAGACGAATCAATAGAAATTATATATTTTTAATGGTTGTGTGAAAAAAAAAATTAGAAGCAATTCTTATAAGATGTATTGCTGGACTGCCCATGCTATTTAAAATTTTCGAGAGAGTTGCCAGAGAATTTAATAGTAAAATGGGTCTTCCTTGAAATATTATTCATGCATCTCACCGATTTTTTGAAACTATCGTTCTTACATTTACTTATAGTGGACAACAGTCCGCTCTGAATATAACCTGCTATGGATTTCAAGCAATCGACAGGATACATCCATAACAAAAGTTACCTAGCAAAAAATTTGCTGGGACACCTTCTATACTGTATCACCAGTCTCTTGTGTGTAAAATTAGTAATTGTCATGCTACACAATCAACATATTATGAAAATTAATAACAAATTTTACTTACATTGAGCGCAGGTAGGGGAGTTGGCTTGGTGACATTTTTGCTATCTACATCAGCGTACAACGAAGGACATTGTAAGCTGCTGAAACTGTACTTGATCTGAAATTAAAATTAAAATATAGTGTCAAAATATTCCTAGTAAACATTAATTACTTACATAAAATGATTTTGAATCCTTTTTGCAATTTGCCTTTGTTATACACTTATCTTGCACTGCTTCAAATACTCTCGGCATCGACGCTATGAGAGCCAAGGTTACACATGGATGTTTACTGGACTTGAGCATCATAACTTCTTGTGCCCTAATTTTGTGTGGAAAAGGAAAATGTCAATTAGAAGTGTCTTGTAATGTTATATGCAACAAACATTTAGATAAAAATGATAGACATGGGATACCGTATTTAAAGCTAATTCATTATTATAGAAAAGTTTTTGATTGTTCCAATGGTATTTGAGTCTATCGTATTGAAATTCATTGTACGCTTGAGACTTATTCAGTTCTCTTAGCTTACCGAATTTTTTTGTTTTACTAATAATACAAACCTATCTTCGTGCGTAACCATCGCTAAAGCAGCTTCAGGAAATTTATAATAAATAGCGTAGTCTATTGCACTCATTTCCATTTGGTTGTACGAAAGTTTACATCCTACTGATAGAAGCAAGGCAATTGCGTTTGGTTGATTCTCCATCGTTGCCAAATGAAGCGCAGTGTTCTGAAATAATTCTCCAATGAATTAACATAATAGATATACGTTGCATGTAAATAGGTAACATTTTCTCTCAATGATTAGCTCATGTGCTCGAAAGGATTTCAATAAAAATTTGCAGCGCGAAAAAATGAGTCAAAGTACACACTATTATTGTTGTCATCTAAGTACCGTACAGGAAAACTTTCTATTGCTGGCGTAGTAGAGAACTTAGTTTCGTAGGTGGCATGTCACTATACTGTGGTGTAGAAGTTCAGCTATCACCCCAGAAATGGCGCTGGACAAGCGAAATTCGCCCATGTTCTCGCTCATTCTATACAGGGTGGACCATTAACAATAGGTTATAATTCGAGAGCAAATTCTTTGTACCAAAATATGGGGACTTAACCAAACATGTTTTAGTAAATTATTGCTCTGGAGAATACATGGTGTCTTTGTGTTTTTCTCCGTTTTCTTGCAATATCTCAATTACCTCTTGACCGATTTCTGTTTTGGTGAGGACACAATAATTTATATATCACATTAGTAAATGAATAGAAGTGGGTTGAGACCACATTGAAAATTTCTTCTAAATTGCAGCAAATAGTTCATAAGAAAGACAGTGAGCTTGCATAGCGATCATTTTTAGTATTTACTTGCGTTGTGTAATTTTACTTCCACAGCCACGTAGTGGATTGGAAGTATAGTAATCGTAAGAAAAAAAATCGGTAAAGGTATTTACACAGAACTTCCCTCGTTATTTGTGCATGGCGATCACTAAAAAAATATTAAATACGAAATGACATTGAGAATAATAATGGAAATATAGTTATTGTAATTATTACAAAGAAATCCTGATAACTTTTGGTCAAAAAAATAGTGCTCATCCAACAGCAAAAGTTCAATACTAAATAACAGGTCTCCCATAAATTATTTCTTGGGATGACCACTCTGTATATTTTCCAATAAAAGTATAATAGCATATGTCAAATAGTATTGCCATTAGACAGTTCCACATTCACGCAGTGAAGTGGAAGTATAGTGGTGGTTAAAAATTTAATTTTTTTTTTTAAATATTTCAAAACTGTTGGATAAAAATGTTCAATGTTAAATTTGAGCAAATTTTCAAATTTTTTTTTTCTGAAATAGGTTTAGAATGTCATGAAACGTGAAAATTTTAAATTTCAGCAAAAACAAATTTTTTCGTCTATTCTAATGGTAATTTTTTTTCCAAAGTGGTAAAAAAAAATTCATCTATTCTATAGTAAGTAGTGAAATAGATTTTATCAATTTTTTTTATTTGTTTGAATAGGTTTAGAATGCTATGGAAACGTTGAAATTTTAAATTGGAACAAAGAAAAAAATATTTTTTTGAAATTTTTCCAAAATCTTGGCTAAAAAATTTTCAAAATTTTTTCTTCTGAAATAGGTTTAGAATGTCATGAAACGTGTATATTTTAAATTTGAGCAAAAAAAAATTTTCCATCTATTCTAGTGGTAATTTTTTTCCAAAATGGTACAAAAATGTTACAATTTTTTTTCTTCCGAAATAGGTTTGAAATGTCATGAAGCGTGGAAATTTTAAATTTGACCAAACAAAATATTTTCTTCTATTCTATAGTAAGTACCTACTTAGTGATGAATACATAAATTTTTCCAAGAAAATTTTTCGGAAAATTTTTTAAATTTGTTTTAATACGTTTAGAATGCCATGGAAATGTGGAAATTTTAAATTTGAACAAAAATAATTCCACCTATTTTGGTGGTAAAAAATTTTTCAAAAATGTTGGTAAAAAAATTTTCAAAAATTTTGGTAAAAAAATGTAAAAAATTTTTTTTTTTTGAAATACGTTTAGAATGCCATGAAACGTGAAAATTTTAAATTTGAAGAAAGAAAAAAAATCTCATATTTTAGTGGTAAAAATTTTTTCAAAAATGTTGGTGAAAAAATCGGTAAAGGTATTTACACAGAACTTCCCTCGTTATTTGCGCATGGCGGTCACCCTAAAAAATTAATTATTTCGAAATGACTTTGAGAATAATAATCGGAATATATAGTTATTGCTATTATTACAAAGAAAACTTGTTAAGTTTTGGTCAAAAAAATATACAGATTGCTCATCCAACAGCAAAAGCTCAATACTAAATAACAGTTGCCACATATGGCAGGCTTGCGCAAATACCTTTACAAATGTCCACCATGACTGAATTATTTCTTGGAATGACGACCCTGTACATTTTTCAATAAAAGTATAATAGGTGTATATGTCAGATATTATTGCCATCCGTCACAATATCAATCCAACATTCGCGTAATGGAGTGGAAGTATAGTGGTGGTTAAAAAATTTCATTTTTATTTTAATTTTTCAAAAATGTTAAAAAAAAAATTTTTAATTTTTTCTTCTGAAATAGGTTTAAAATGTCAAACGTAGAAATTTTAATTTTGAGCAAAAAGGAAAGTTTCCGTCTATGCTATAATAGTGGTAAAAGAAGTTTAAGATTTAAAAATTACATATTTTTTTTAAATAGGTTTAGAATGTCATGAAACGTGAAACTTTTAAATTTGAGTAAAAAAAGTTTCCATCTATTCTAGTGTTATTTTTTTTTCCAAACTGGTAACAAAATGTTGCAAAAATTTTTTTTCCGAAATTGGTTTGGAATGTCATGAAACGTGGAAATTTTAAATTTGAGCAAACCAAATTTTTCGTCTATTCTATAGTAGTGATAAATAGATTAAAAATGTTTTCAAATTTTTTTAAAAATTTTTCAAAAACATTTTTAAATTTGTTTGAATAGTTTTAGAATGCCATGGAAACGTGGATAGTTTAAATCTGAACAAAGAAAAAAAATTCTATCTTAGTGGTAAAATATTTTAAAAATAGTAAACAAAATTTCTAATTTTTCCATTAAATAGATTTAGAACGCTATGAAACGTGGAAATTTTAAATTTGAAGAAATAAAAAAAAAATCCATCTATTTTAGTGGTAAAAAAAATTTCAAAAATGTTAGTAAAAAAAAATTTCAAAAAATTTAAATTTTTTTTTTCTGAATCAGGCTTAGAATGCCATGAAACGTGGAAATTTTAAATTTGAAGAAAAAAAAATATTTTGGTAGAAAAAAATTTTTCAAAAATGGTAATTTTTTTTTTTTTTTAATAGTTTTAGAATGCCATGAAACGTAGAAATTTTAAATTTGAGCAAAAAAAAAAATTTCATCTTGGTAAAAAAATTTTCAAAAATGGTGAAAAAAATTTTCAAAAATTTTTTTTTTCAGAAATAGGTTTAGCGTGACATGAAACGTGGAAATTTTAAATTTGAAGAAAATTTTTTTTTTTTTATCTTTGTAAAAATTTTTTCAAAAATATTGGTGAAAAAAGTTTTCAAAATTTTTTTTTCCCGAAATAGGATTAGCGCGTCATGAAACGTGGAAATTTTAAATTTGAGCGAAAAAAAATTTTTTTCACTATTTATTCCGTTTAGACGGTCCACCCTGTATATTTTCCAGTGAAATTTCTACCATTTCTGCGCTGAAAGTAGCGTCAACTACCTGCCAAATTTGACTGCTCTACGTCAAGTAGTTTTTTAGTAAATGCACCAACAGACAGACAGACAGACAGACAGACAGACTGACGGAATTGAAAAACCTATATTTTCGTAATCTACGTGTTCTGAAACGTCAGAATCCGAAAAAATCTCGGAGGGCGATTTTTTCTCGAATACAATACTTCCCTTCGGTATGCGAGGGAAGTAAAAAATGTTCAAATTTTTACTTCCCTCGCATACCGAAGGGAAGTATTGTATTCGAGAAAAAATCACCCTCCGAGATTTTTTCGGATTCTGACGTTTCAGAACACGTAGATTCCGAAAATATAGGTTTTTCCGTCAGTCTGTCTGTCTGTCTGTCTGTCTGTCGGTCTGTCTGTCTGTCTGTCTGTCTGTCTGTCTGTCTGTCTGTTGGTGTATTTACTAAAAAACTACTTGACGGAGAGCAGTCAAATTTGGTAGGTAGTTGACCCTACTGTCAGCGAAGAACTGGTAGAATTTTCACTGAAAAATATATAGGGTGGACCGTCTAAACGGAATAAATAGTGAAAAAAATTCTGTTTTGCTCAAATTTAAAATTTCCACGTTTCATGACGCGCTAAACCTGTTTCAGGAAAAAAAATGTTTTGAAAATTTTTTTCAAACATTTTTGAAAAATTTTTTACCAAGATGAAAAAAATTTTTTTTTGCTCAAATTTAAAATTTCCACGTTTCATGACGCGCTAAACCTATTTCAGGAAACAAAATTTTTTGAAAATTTTTTTCAAACATTTTTGAAAATATTTTTACCAAGTTGAAAAAAATTTTTTTTTGCTCAAATTTAAAATTTCCACGTTTCATGACGCGCTAAACCTGTTTCAGGAAAAAAAAATTTTTGAAAATTTTTTTCAAACAATTTTGAAAAAATTTTTACCAAGATGAAAAAAATTTTTTTTTGCTCAAATTTAAAATTTCCACGTTTCATGACGCGCTAAACCTATTTCAGGAAAAAAAAATTTTTGAAAATTTTTTTCAAACATTTTTGAAAAAATTTTTACCAAGTTGAAAAAAATTTTTTTTTGCTCAAATTTAAAATTTCCACGTTTCATGACGCGCTAAACCTATTTCAGAGAAAAAAAAATTGAAAATTTTTTTCACCAATATTTTTGAAAAAAATTTTACTACTAAAATGAATTTTTTTTTCTTTCTTCAAATTTAAAATTTTCACGTTTCATGGCATTCTAAGCCTGATTAAAAAAAAGTTTTTTGAAATTTTATCACTAAGATAGAATTTTTCTTTCTTTGTTCAGATTTTAACTATCCACGTTTCCATGACATTCTAAAACTATTCAAACAAATTTAAAAATGTTTTTGAAGAATTTTTTAAAAAATTTGAAAACATTTTTAATCCATTTATGTATCACTACTATAGAACAGACGAAAACATTTTTTTTTGCTGAAATTTAAAATTTCCACGTTTCATGATATTCCAAACCAATTTCGGAAAAAAAAATTGCAACATTTTGTTACTAGTTTGGAAAAAAATTTAACACCAGAATGCTCAAATTTAAATGACATTCTAAACCTAGGTATTTCAGAAAAAAAAATTTGAAAATTTTTTTCACCAACATTTTTCAAAAAGTTTTTACCACTAAAATAGATCGAATTTTTTTTTATTTGCTCAAATTTAAAATTTTCACGTTTCCTATTTTAAAAAATACATCATTTTTAATTTTTAAACTTTTTTTAGCATTACTATAGAACAGAAGGAAACTTTCCTTTTTGCTCTAATTTAAAATTTCTACCTTTGACATTTTAAACCTATTTCAGAAGAAAAAAATTTGAAAATTATTTTACCATCTTTTGAAAATTTTTAAAAAAATGAAATTTTTTAACCACCACTATACTTCTACTCCATTACGTGAATGTTGGATTGAAAATGTGACAGATGGCAATAACATCTGGCATATGCACCTATTATACTTTTATTGAAAAATGTACAGGGTGGTCATCCCAAGAAATAATTCAGTCATGGTGGACATTTGTAAAGGTATTTGCGCAAGCCTGCCATATGTGGCACCTGCTATTTAGTATTGAACTTTTGCTGTTGGATGAGCAATCTGTATATTTTTTTGACCAAAACTTATCAAGTTTTCTTTGTAATAATAGCAATAACTCTACTCCGATTATTATTCTCAATGTCATTTCGTAATTATTATTTTTTTAGAGAGACTGCCATGAACGAGGGAAGTTCTGTGTAAATACCTTTACCGATTTTTTTTTCTGAAATAGGTTTAGCGCGTAATGAAACGTGGAAATTTAAAATTTGAGCAAAAAAAAAATTTTTTCATCTTGGTAAAAAATTTTTGAAAAATGTTGCAAAAAAAATTAAAAAAATTTTTTTTTTACTGAAATAGGTTTAGCGCGTCATGAAACGTGGAAATTTTAAATTTGAGCAAAAAAAATGTTTTTCATCTTGGTAAAAATTTTTTAAAAAATGTTGCAAAAAAAATTTTCAAAAAATTTTTTTTTCTGAAATAGGTTTAGCGCGTCAAGAAACGTGGAAATTTTAAATTTGAGCAAAAAAAAATTTTTTTCACTATTTATTCCGTTTAGACGGTCCACCCTGTATATTTTCCAGTGAAATTTCTACCATGTCTTTGCTGACAGTAGCGTCAACTATCTACCAAATTTGACTGCTATCCTTCAAGTAGTTTTTTAGTAAATGCACCAACAGACGGACAGACAGACAGACAGACAGACAGACAGACTGACGGAATTGAAAAACCTATATTTTCGTAATCTACGTGTTCTGAAACGTCAGAATCCGAAAAAATCTCGGAGGGTGATTTTTTCTCGAATACAATACTTCCCTTCGGTATGCGAGGGAAGTAAAAATATTATTTTTTTCGTCATGAAACGTCGAGATTTTAAATTTGAGCCAAAACATTTTTCTGTCTGTCGATCTGTCTGTAACTTTTTTGTCAGCACGTTTTCTTCGGAACGGTTCAAGACATCGACATGAAATTTTGTACACATGTATTTCATATTGAGATCTGAAACTGGATTGTATTTTAAAGATATCCGGTGAAGGATTGGGGGGTAAATAGGGGGAAATAAGTTAAGCAAGCTGGTAAGAGAACAGGAACTTAAAATTCGGTGTGTGTCATAAAAGTAAAGGCCTCAAAATGTTTTATAATATATTCCATGCGCCCACCACCCCCACTCCATTATTAAAGGGGTTGATAAATTAAAATTGAGATGTTCACTTGAAATTTGATATACGTATATATAATAATGACACCAGGAACTAGATTATATTTTGGGAGTATTCCGTTGAAGGGTTGGGGGTTAAATAGAAGGAAAATTAATGAAGCAAGCTGGTAAGAGCACAGAAACCTGAAATTTGATGTACGTACTAGAAGCCAAGGCCTCTGATTTTTTTATAATATTTTTCAACCTCCCACCACCCCCCCTTACTAGATTATATTTTGAGATGATTCTGTTGAAGGGTTAAATAGGGGTAAATAAGGGAAAATAAGTAAAGCAAGCTGGTAAGAGTACAAACATTTGGGATTTGGTGTACATACTAGAAGCGAAGGCATCAGGTTTATTTTATAATATATTCCATCCCTACACCACCCCCACTCCCTTATTAAAAGAGTTGATAACATTAATTTGATGTTTTCACTTGATATTTAGTACAGGTATGTATTAAAACGACATCTGAAATTCGATTATATTTGGACATAATTCCGTTGAAGGAGCAAGCTGTAAGAGTGCAGAAACTTGGGATTTGGTGTATATACTCGAAACCAAGGCCTAAGATTTCTTTCTAATATTTTTCACTCCCTCCCCAAATTATCCACATCCGCTCCATTATTAATGAGACTGATAACATAAAATTGAGATATTCACTTGAAAGTTAGTACACGTATGTATTGTAATGACATTTGATTGAGATGATTCCGTTGAAGGAGTGGGAGGTGGGGTAGGTTGTGAATAGGGGAAAATAAGTAAAGCTAGCTAGAAACTTCATTTTTATCGTATATGGAAGAAACCAACGCCTCAAACTTTTCTATGACATCTGCCCCAAATATTATTAAAATTCTATGACCAATAATTTCCACATACTAGAGTGCAAATATAGTCAAGATGTTTCCTTTAAAGTAACTTGGATGAAAAATCTGGATGTGGAAGTAGCGATTCCTTAGGCAGCGGTTTTTCAATAGATACAATTTGCTCTTTTCAAATTGAGTTTGTTTTCAAAGAATTGCTGAAATATCTTGCGGCAGTTTCGTCGAAAACGGATGGGTTTATCAAGTCCCATCAAGTGTACTTTTTTATGTAGAAATAATTTCTGCATGGGATTTTCTAGTTCAGAGTACCATAACGTTTCGTAAAAGAAAATATATATTCATCATCGGGTATAGCTCACGAGACGCCCTCCACAGAGTAGCGTGATGTGATACAGAGAATATTATTTCTTAGCTTAAAAAATGTGGTTTCACATCCATTAATGACTCATTTTTTGGAAAATTGCGTTGAGAAGCTAACTGAAAGATTCATCAAAGGAAAATAAAAAATATACAGGGTTTTATTTAAAAACGGGAGTTTTGGGCCGTCTGTTTGGGTAAAATACTTATTTGAAAAAGGTGCCATAAATTTATTAAATTGCTAAAACTATAATTTATTTTGGGTGAAAAATATGTAAAAACATCGTTTGATTAAATACTTTGAGTATTTACTAAGTATTATAAACTTAAACTTGACTTTCATAACTACTATGTAAGTACAAAAGTCCATTTTCAAGGTCGTTTATGATTCGATTTTGAGTTTGAAAAAACCGTTGTAAATATAAATCAAACCTCTATCCGATGAAATTAAAAAATATACAGGATGCTGTTTAAAATAAAAATGTTGATAATACTTTCGGCTAAACCATTAAAATATTTTTTGGGTCCGGTTATGTCAAAAAATGTATTTTTGTGTCGAATGTTCTGTACTCTAATTCCAAATTTCTATCTTGAAAATTAAGAGATAAGTGGGGGTAACTCTGTCTCGTGGGCACCCGGTATACAATATTCGATAGCATGCAATATATGCGGGAAGTGTTTGTGTGGTATTTTCACTGGTAATTTCTGTTGGACTATATTAGCAACGAACACTGTAGCTGGAATGGATGTGGACCATGGTTGTGTCTACTGGGATAGCCATGGGGTCCATACACACTTTCTTATGGATATGGGGACATCCACCGGATATCTGTTATATCCATTGTGCGCATTCATATTACCTACTTGTAGTACTCGCGAAACCAAGCTCAGATATTTCGGACACCCTATATATTACAACACTGCGATTATCTATTAAACATTGATAACCTTTAAACCTACATAAAAATGTTGTAGTATGAGTCGTCCATTCATGGTAAATAAAATATTCTATATTAATTATGGATTTGTTCGGAATTTTAAAATGTTTATTAATTTATATAGTTTTATTCTTTGACATTGGATTAACTGGTACAGTATCGAACGATGTGAATTGCCCCTGTAAGACACGTTATATGGTGAAAATTAAACCAAATTGTGGGAAAGGTCAGGCACTCATAAGAGGAAGATGTCAAGATGTGTACTAATGGTAAGGTTTAGCTTTTAATGAAATATTTCTAAACCATAACAGCATTACATGGGTAGTGAAAGTATCAAATGATAGACCGTGGTTTTCAGATACGGGACAGATATTTCTTAATTTGTTAATAAAGTACACAAGTGTAATTAGAAAACGGTCAATATTTCAAATGCTTCAAATTCATCAAATTCATGCGTCAAAAATGTGATTCGATAATAACCATATTTAAAAACAACCCCATCCTTTCATCAAAATTATTTCAAAACATAATCTAGTTCCATATGCCATTATAAAACATAATGTATACCAAATTTGAACCCAATATCTCATTTTATTATCCTCTTTAATAATGAAGTCGGGGGGGGGGGGGGGGGGGACTGTAAATGTTAAAAAAATATTTGAGGCTTCCAGTTCTAGTATATACATCAATACATCATATCCCAAATTTTTGGACCAGCTTGCTATACTTATTTTTCCCTATTTACCCCAATTCACTCACCAATCCATCAGGGGTATAAGTTTAAAACATAATTCAGTTCCAATATCTTAATTTAATTTTGATAACCCCTTTAATAATGGAGTGGATATGGAAACGTGCGCACAAAAAAAGATGCAGACCGATAGACAGACCACCAAACAGACAGACAGACAGACAGAAATTATTTTTCGCTCAAAGTTAAAATCTCGACGTTTCATGACATTCTATACCTATTTCAACAAAAAGAATTTTTACGACTACTATATGTATACTTCCACTACACTACGTGGATTTGGAAGTAACATCAGTGAGAACTATAAGACTCTATGTCGCCGAACATGTGTACTGTTACGTTATCTCAATTTCTTAATCACAATTTTTTTGCACATCGTATAAAATAGTAGTAATAATAACCAGAACCTACTTTGGTGATACTAGAGATGTAATTTTGTAATGTTAGATTAAGAACCACCCTGTCAGCTTGTATCTTTCCATAGCTTACATTATATATTTTCTGAAACGTAGCTTCTAAGAAAGGTTGCTTTTTTAAATGTTAAACTACATATTTATGAAGGATATATTGAAGCTAATTATATTTATTTAAATTTTCAGACAACTTTCAAAGAACGTCCATATATCAGCAATATGTCAAAACTGGTCTACAAATAATACTAATTATACTGTAAGAAATTTAACGTTTAAGCTGTAGAATGCGCCGTAAAAATATTTATGTTCCTTGTAATATTTACAATATGAATTTGTAAATATATGAACAATAAAAATACTTGATAGTGTAAAGTTTTCCATTATTTATTTCCATGACGAAGATAATTGGTCAATAGTAGACCTCAGGTCAAGCATATTAATTCGTGCATATTCTGATACTTCTGTGATGTGATTTTCTAATATATTTCTCTCGTTTGATTTATTTTAGGTATTTTACTTTATTCTACTACCTTAGAAGCTGACCTATGTATTTTATTTATTCTCTCGATATGTGTTTATCATTAATCAAAGAGTCCATTACCGAATGTTTAAAAAACTATTGTTGCACTTACAAATAAACATATATGGGTAGGAAAAATAAAATTACTAAAATTAAACAATAACGAAAATAACATTTTTCAATTTTAAATTGTCAGTTTATGTATTTCTCAATTTTGTGGGAAATAAAAATCAAGTTATCTATGATGAGGAATCGGGAGGATGAGAAGATATTAAAAATGGATTTATTATGCTCCTCGGGTCACTTTTTTATATTTAGACCTGTTTGGCCAATGTTTACATTACAGTTGTCACAAATCAATCGATACAGAGTTGTCTTTTGCAATTTGTTTATTTTAGTTTTACTGATAACTAACCCAAACAATTTTCATTAACTGAAATTGTTCTACTTCATAGTCTGTTAATTATGAAATAGGAATAGTATTATTGTTTAGTTGTTTATAGTTCTCAGGAGATTCTTGGCTGGGCAAGTAATTAAAAATTAAAAATAATAGAACAGTTTACTTCAGATGAATTGTGATGTTTGTTAAAAAGTGCGAAAATGACTACTAGTATAAATTGTAGTTAGCGTTTTCAATATTAAAACAAATTAATGACAAGACAGGCGAGCACAACATCTTTGTCTCTTGTTTTCTGTTTATAGTTGTTCTATCTACACTGAAATCATGGCCTATTTCTGACTAACTTTAAATAAGAAAATAGGTTCGAGTTAGAAATTTATTTCAACAACTCTTTACTTATTTTGGGCCAACATTCCATCCTGTAAAATACTTGTACGTATACAGGGTGTTTCACTTAAAAGTCCCCAGGCCATTATCTCTAAAACTAATAAAGATATTTTATTTTTGTAAATGGCAGATGATTGATACCAAAGAAAGGTTTAAATAACGGTGATTAGAATTTTTCCTCAACAGCACACAGAGATGGCGCTGCGATGCAAAACTATTTTTTGATGGCTGGAACCTTGAAACATAAGTCATGTGATTAAACAATAATTTGTGAATAATTTTAATGGTATAGAGAATTTACAAAAAACAAGCCGTTTTGGAGTTACATGAGTTTCTTTCATTAATGCCAGTACACGTGAATTTTGATAAATCCCTATAATTTATTTATTATTTATTATAGAATATTGGTTACCAAACACTTTTTTTCAAGATAAGGAAAGTGATATAATACACTATCATAAAATTATGTTTACCACTTCCGGCCAAACAGGAACTAACATGATGAACCAATATCCATATGTTCCTACATATTACATTTTTTTTTCTAATAACGCTTCTAATAAAACGGCTCCCAAAACTTAAAGTAAGTAAGACAACAAAGAAAATACACACTAATTTAGAATGGGCTAAATTTATATTAACAATTCAGTAAAGAACGTAAACAAAAGTTTTATAAACAAACATTTAGAAACTATCGAAATATTATTAAAAATGAAATTAAACTAATTTCTTCCTTATTAGTAGGTACTTATTATATTAAATGTTCAAAATTTCTCCCTTCTTCATGAATACACATATTGTACCGTTTCAGTAACTCTTCATTGCAAACTTTTTGTAACGTATGTCTATTTATAGCAGCAACACTTGCATATATTTTATTATACAAATCGGCCATATCCTCAATGGGTTCAATGTACACTACACTTTTTAAATACCCCCAAAGGTAAAAATGTAATGGAGTCAAGTCAGGTGATCGTGCTGGCCATCTGACTACTCCATTAGTACCAATCCATCTCTGAGGGTACATTTCATTAAGACAATCTTTGACTAGTACTGAGTTATGGGGTGGTGCACCATCTTGGTGAAACCAAATATTCTCCTGGTTATGAAGAATAGTCTCTAATAATCCTGGCAATACATTTCTCAAAAATATCTCATATTTTCTTCCATTTAAAGTCCCATGGAATAGATATGGTCCAATAATATATGAATTTAATATTCCACACCACACGTTAACTCCAAAAGTTACCTGATTTCATTCTCATCCATCTAGGATTATTTTGTGACCAGTATCGGCAGTTATGCTTACTCACAACTCCGTTGTTGTGAAAACGGCTTTCATCACTCCAGAGCACATTTTTTTAAAAATTTGGGCATTCTTCAGAAAGAACTGAAAATTCAGCTAGAAAATGTAATCTTCGTTCATAATCACCAGGCCTTAAATGATGGATCAATTTTAATTTGTATGGATGGTATTTATTTGATTTTAATATTCTATGGCACGAAGATATCGACAGATTAGTTTCCGATGCCAATTTCCGGAGAGAACATTGAGGATTGTTGACAACACTATTTAACACCAAGGCTGTATTTTCATCGTTTCTAACTGGCCTATTTCTGTTACGAATAGTTTTCTTAAAACTACCCCAGTTTCTTAAATTTTTAAACAGCATGATAAATGTTTTTTTATCGGGTGTAGGTCTATTTGGAAATCGTAAACAAAACAATCGTTTTGCTTGTCGGGAATTTCTTTTGCATTCACCGTATATTAAAATCATATTTAACTTATCTTCATTGGTGTATCTAACCATTATTTAAATTTATTTTTTTTATTGCCTTATTTGGATTAATTTGTTTTGAATTGTTTCTAAGTACACTATTTCTGTTTGAAACTATGATTGAAATGCACCAACTACAAACTTTGTTTAATAACTGTCAAACTTAAAATTAAATCAAAGCCTACTAATATCTCTTAAGTAGATTTTTCATTACCATTCTAAATTAGTGTGTATTTTCTTTATTGTCTTACTTACTTTAAGTTTTGGGAGCCGTTTCATTAGAAGCGTTATTAGAAAAAAAAAATGTAATATGTAGGAACATATGGATATTGGTTCATCATGTTAGTTCCGGTTTGGCCGGAAGTGGTAAACATAATTTTATGATAGTGTATTATATCACTTTCCTTATCTTGAAAAAAAGTGTTTGGTATCCAATATTCTATAATAAATAATAAATAAATTATAGGGATTCACGCATTAATGAAAGAAACTCATGTAACTCCAAAACGGCTTGTTTTTTGTAAATTCTCTATACCATTAAAATTGTTCACAAATTATTGTTTAATCACATGACTTATGTTTCAAGGTTCCAGCCATCAAAAAATAGTTTTGCATCGCAGCGCCATCTCTGTGTGCTGTTGGGGAAAAATTCTAATCACCGCTATTTAAACCTTTCTTTGGTATCAATCATCTGCCATTTACAAAAATAAAATATCTTTATTAATTTTAGAGATAATGGCCTGGGGACTTTTAACTGAAACACCCTGTATACCCTCTATACCCATAAATCATATTGGCTTTCTGTGAGTAATCAGCATAACACTCTTTGTGTGAATTCGTCCTTTGTTTTTTTTAATAACTTATCTTTTAAATTTTTTTTATAGCCGTTGGTCTTGACTATTTCTTTAATTTCTTTCTACTTGATGTTAGGAAAATCTAGAGAGAAAAAGATGATAAGAACAACAATTGTATCCATTAACTCAGCGTTACCGAATGCGTGCGTCATTTTGAAAAATCTTAAATTTTGAGGTTAGCACTAATATAACAACACCGAACTACATTGACCTAACACAAGCTCACAGCTCAGTACGCATCTATTACAATCAATTAACAGAATCTGACGTGATTAATATATGCCAAGACATAAAGTAGAGTTCATAATATTATTGATATCCAGCTTAAACTACAGTTGTACAACTAGCATTCAATAATACTACCTTTAATGATTTCTGGCGTATATTTCGCTAGTTTTAATATCGTCTTTTGACAATATCAACTATGACATATCAAATAACAATATCAACTTTGTCTTGAGGATACACATCCCCTTAAAGTTTCCAAATAAGTTCTCAATCCACTGACTATCTTAACATCACTTTTGAAAATACTCAGAAAAGACTAATTAATTCGTAACCTCAGCAGGGCAATATAGTCACACAATTCTTACTTACCCCATCCTTATCTGTTTGATCAAGTAAATGGGAATGCACAGAAAGCAGAAGTTCAATCGTTTGAGTATAACCATTCATGGCTGCAAGATGTAGAGGATTTCTACCGTTGTGATCCCTGTGTAGTAGCGCTCCCCTGTTGAGAAGTAATTGAACAACCCTTGTGTGACCTTGTTGGGATGCTATATGCAGAGGTGTGAGGCCCTCGCCGTCACTCTCATTTATTATAAAGGTTCCTTTCTCCGAATCAAGTAGCTGACGTACTGTGTTGTAGCGACCATATCTAATTAGAAAAAAGATAATTAATTACTGTGATTAACATCAATATAATTAATTAGTTACACTAGCTTTTTAATCGTTTGGTGTATGGGAAATACAGGAAAAACACTTTTCTATTAGAATGTTAAATAATCTTCAGAATAACTTTGCCTATCCTCTAAATTCGTTTAAGTTAGCTATAGTAATTTTTTCCTAACTCACTATCGAAATGTCGTACTTTTCAACTGTCATTTTAGGGTGATAAACGTCACTTTAACGCACCAGTGGACCAGTGTGAAAACAACTGTCACTTTTCAAACTCAATGCTAAAAGAACTGTCACTTTTCGCACTGGTATAAAGAGAAAATAACATAAAAAATCAAATTAAATTTTTTTGGAATTTTACAATAAGAAAGAACATTAACATTAAGAATATATTTGTTATATATACCGGGTGCCACAAGTAAGTGGCTCACCCTTATATTTCCTTTATTTTTTAACTTATTCATTTGAAATTTAGGGTGTATAAACTACCTCTAAAAATTGATTTTTGGACATGAAAAATGGTATGAGGCCATTTCCGGTTTACCCGGAAATGACCGCAACTTTCGAATTTTAAATGGAACACCCTGTATATTTTTGCATATTTGGATTCAAGACAACATTCTAAATACACCATGAGAAGTTCGCGAATTTTTGAGTCGATGTTCAGTTTTTTTAAGCATTTTAAGATATTCGTCTAGAGTGCTTTGAAATACCAAAATTTGTTCTACGGTATGTAAAGTCCAAGAGAAAAATATAATTTTTCATTTAATTTTATTAATAACCATTTACGAATCCTCCAAAGATGAACATATCACTTTTTTATCGAAAACTTTTTTTTTTCAAATGGAAAGGTGGTGGCTCATTATGTTCAATAAATTATAGATTTTTTTCTGAATTTTTTGACATATGAAGTAATTTAATACCACTTCCGGTTTCGCAGGAAATAATCCTAACTTCTGATTTTCGAATGGAACACCCTGTATATTATTACATTTTTTGATTCAGAATGAATTTTTGAACATGTGTGGTGATTTTTATAAATTTGTGGCAAGTTGGTATTTTTTATAGCAATTATAAATTTTAATCTAGACTGCTATGAAATAAAAAAATAAGTACTTTGTCATTTTAGATTATACAGAAAATTTTTTTTATACATAGTTACTATTATTAACCATTTTGTAGGCATTTTAATGCAAGTAATTTAGTTTTTTTGAAATAACTCTTTTTTTCAGATGGGACGGTGGTGGGTCCTTATATCCATTAAATTGCCCTTTTCTACGAATCCATTGATATCACTATGCTTGGGTTTTTATTAACATTTATTTAAAAAACTGTAGAAACAGATTGTACTTGTGGTATTTTAAATCTATAGTTATTATTATATGGCTATCAAAAAATTTCGCATCAAGTTACCTTTGCATTTTAAAGAAAAAAAACGTTTGTTTATTATTATTCGAAATTCTAAATCAAAATTTTTAAATAATAACACATTGTAAGAAAACTGAATCAAAATTAAAATATTTACAATTAACAAAAATTACAAGTATTGCTCAAAGTGGCCTCCCCCACGAGCTACGCCACTCTCTTGCTCGATGTTCTGTCTCTCGAATGACGTTTTCCAATATTTCAGATGTTATAGTATTGAATGCAGCTCTTATTCTGTTTTCTAGATTTTCTAATGTCAAAACTGGTATCCCGTACACTTTATCCTTGAGACATCCCTATAAATAAAAATCCAAACAGGTTAAGTCCGGAGACCTGGCAGGCCACCGTACCGGACCATGAGCTGCTATTACTTGTTCAGCATACGTCTCAGTGAGATGATTTAAAACAATTCTGCTATTGTGCGGCGGAGCACCATCTTGTTGAAAGTATAAGTTCCTAAATTGAGCTAATGGTAGCTCTGCAACTTCATCCCATATCTCATTTTGTAGAAACTCGAGGTATCTTTCACCCGATAATGTTCCTTGAAACAAAATAGGCCCTACTATGCGGCGTCCATAAATTCCAGCCCATACATTTATGCCAAAACGTTCTTGAAAATTATTGGTTCTGACTAAATGTTGATTTTCTTGAGACCAGTATCTAGTGTTGTGTCGATTAAACATTCCATTTTTTGTGAATCTAGATTCATCTGAGAATAACACATTTTCTAAAAATCTGTTATCTTGTTCACGTTTATTACGTAATCACTCACAGTATTTGTACCCTTCGATCATTATCAGTTTCATAAAGATGCTGGTGTAAGTTGTATTTAAAAGAATGATAATTGTGTTTTTTTAATATGCGTCTTACAGTTTCCTTATTTGAACCCAATTCCTCTGCGATTTGTCTCGTAGAAGCAATTTGAATATGGTTTACTATGGCTAGCACATTAATTTCAAACTTTTTCATTATTTGTATACACCATTATTGCAATACTTAACTAAAAGTTTCAATTAGAGAACTGTCATTTAATTTATTTTGTTTCTCTTTTAAAATACAAGGGTAACTTGATGCGAAATTGCAATAGTTAACTTAAAAGTTTCAGCTAGAGAACTGTCATTTCGTTTATTTTGTTTATCTTTTAAAATGCAAGGTTAACTTGATGTGAAATTTCTTGATAGCCGTATAATAATAACTGCAGATTTAAAATACCACAAGTACAATCGGTTTTTACAGTTTTTTAAATAAATGTTAATAAAAACCCAAGCATAGTGATATCAATGGATTCGTATAAAAGGGCAATTTAATGGATATGAGGAGCCACCACCGTCCCATTTGAAAAAAAGAGTTATTTCAAAATGGTTAATAATAGTAACCATGTATAAATATTTTTTTCCGTACAATCTAAAATGACAAAGTGCGTATTTTTTTATTTCATAGCATTCTAGATTAAAATTTATAATTGCTATAAAAAACAACAACTTGCCATAAATTTAGAAAAATCACTACACATGTTCAAAAATTCATTCTGAATCCAAAAATTTAATAATATACAGGGTGTTCCATTTTAAAATAAGAAGTTAGGGTTATTTCCTGCGAAACCGGAAGTGGTATTAAATTACTTCATATGTCAAAAAATTCAGAAAAAAATCTATAATTTATTGAACATAATGAGCCGCCACCTTTCCATTTGAAAAAAAAAAGTTTTCGATAAAAAAGTGATATGTTCAACTTTGGAGGCTTCGTAAATGGTTATTAATGAAATTAAATGAAAAATTATATTTTTCCCTTGGACTTTACATACCGTAGAACAAATTTTGGTATTCCAAAGCACTCTAGACGAATATCTTAAAATGCTTAAAAAAACTGAACATCGACTCAAAAATTCGCGAACTTCTCATGGTGTATTTAGAATGTTGTCTTGAATCTAAATATGTAAAAATATACAGGGTGTTCCATTTAAAATTCGAAAGTTGCGGTCATTTCCGGGTAAACCGGAAATGGTCTCATACCATTTTTCATGTCAAAAAATCCATTTTTACAGGTAGTTTATGCACCCCAAATTTCAAATGAATAAGTTAAAAAATAAAGGAAATATAAGGGTGAGCCACTTACTTGTGGCACCCGGTATATTTAGGTGGCTGTTCGGCTATATTATCTCGAACTTGGAGACCAATTATTTCTTTTACCCCCAATATTTTAACAGCTGTATCGTACTCCGACATTTGATAGAATTGATTATTCAAAGAAACGTCAAAATGCAAATTCAAAATATTTTGACATTTTGAACGTTAAGATATTTAATATTTTTCAGTCACTTTTTTTAAATATTTGTACGTTCGTAGAGAAAAAATATTGTATGATACTCGTGTGAAAATGCGTTTAAGGCACTTGGATGAGTTACACAACTCTGCTACGCCTCGTTGTGTAACTTTCATACACGTGCCTTAAACATACATTTTTCACACTCGTGAATAGCTATTTTGATCTGTGGTGATTTAATATTTAAGTCGGTTTTTTTAACGAATCGTTTGATATGACATACTATTATCATAATGTTTAACGTTTCCACTAATTTTAATTTTCTGTGAAGAAATCTAACTATTTAGAATTATATTCCGAAAAAACACTGCATCCAGTTGTAGGTATGTGTTTTGAATTTGAAAATATATATGTTGTTTTACCTGGCAGCAAAATGTAGAGGGCTTTCGTTGTTGTTATTTTTCAAATTAATACAGGCACCTAATCGGATGAGATTCTCCAAACTTCTGATATGGCCCTCGCGGCTTGCATAATGTAATGGGGAGCATCCTGTGATGTCCTTCTCGTTTAAAAGTTGAAGGAGGCTCTCCTTAGATTTTGCCTAATGAAAATTAAAGCCAAATTAAATGTTTGCAACAAAGTACTCATCAACATAATTAAAAAATGTTGTTACTCATAATTTCTTGCATTTTTATAATAAAATATAAAAAAGCTTAATGTTTGGCTCGGTGGTGTTTTCATTTATATATCATCTCTCTTTTATCAAGGTATATGGACTAAGATATTATATTATGTAATTAGTATAGGCGGGAATATAGGTAGACACATCAGTGCAGCTTACAAGAGCAGTGCTAGCTTGCTAAAACTTTTCTAAAGAATTTTTACAAGTTTAATTGATATCTGATACGCGTATACTATCATATATCATATTTCAATAGTATTAAAGTCCTAAAACAGGTTCACATACATTTTATAACAAAGATGTCTTGCTGACATAGAAAGTATATTTCTGGTCATAGAGGACAAGAATATTTACAAGCGTAATACTTCCGTCTAAAACCCCTATAATTTCCTTAATTGGATAAGGACGAAACAAGACACTTCGATGAGCTGAAGTAACGAATTCGCGTTGATGTTAACACTATTCCTTGCCTTATTCCAGCGTTATCCACGCACCTGAATAGAAGAGTGCTACGAGCAAGATGGGCAGCAGATGAACAATATTGTTTTCAAGACGTAAATCCGCATATCTGTGCTTTCATATTTTTCAAATAGATTTATTGCAACTTTACACGTTTTTGTTATAATTGTTTGAAAGGGGAGTTGTACTCTGAGTCACCGAGTACAATAATTACTACGTCAAAGAATGAAAATTTTCTTCTTCACGACACTCACACAATTTCAAAGTTTTCGTTATCAACAGAAATGCAGTGATCAAACTCAAAAACTCTATTGCTTACCCTTTACAGTGTACTTATTAAATAAAACATCTTCATTGCTTGATAGTATTCTGTATATTAATGAAGCAGTTCGTTAGCAAAGCACGGAGAGGATTATGAAAATCCGGTTTTATTTTAACATATTCAACAATTTACGTAAATTTGGGTACAACGCGCCATTTTAAATGTTTAGGCCCTTAGCTAATTATCCTGCTTAATTAGTGGACTAATAACATCGAGCACATCAAAGACTTAAAATTAAAGGCTTATAAAATGTAGCGTTATCAGATTATATGCACGACACGTGGCTTTAATTACAAATGTTCGAGAACTTTACATTATTAAAAACTATAAATAGGATTGTAAGTAAAACATGAAACATAATTTATATTATAATAAAAAGTTTATGTAGACATTACATCAAAATATAAATAATGAAAGATGTATCTCTTACACGAGATATAACACAGCTATTCAATTATTATGAACAGCGTATAACATAATGAATATCTCTGATAACAAAAGAATATTGTCCTACCAACTGAAATTCTCTGTGATAAAAATCTAAGTTTGAATTATAATGCAAAAGCGAAAGTTCCAGAAATATAGTTTTTCGATAGTCATTCAGCGCTAAAGGTACTCGGTTCCATGCTGATCGAAATTAGACTAGTATGGGAATGCTTAAATGTGCTTACAGACCTAAATACTCAGAATAAGGTGACCGAGGCTTGGATACCAGGACAACAAGGGACATAAGTGAAATGAAAATGATGATTAACTGATAAGGAAAGGGACGTCTAAGGGATCTTTTTGTGGTGTGGTTAAGCTATGCATACGAACATCTATCGATAATTAGGTACAACGACTTTAAGTGTAATACTTGAGTCCTTCTTCAGAATTTTGTATATCGAGATGTAAGGTTGTTTTTCAAAATAAGAGAGAGTGAAATTATGGGAGTTCTGTATTTCTGTTTTAAGTAGAATATTCCTCTCTTTTATAATAAAACCGTTTAGTACAGGTAAAGGAGCCATTTATGGTAACAGAAATTAATAAAAGGATCAGCTCCGAGATTTAAGTAGGCAATAACCTGGAGAATGAGATGATACATTCACTGCACTTCCAATTAAGGGAAAATTCAAAAAAATTTGGAAACATTTTTGATTTTCGTTTTTTTGCTCTAGCGGCCAAAATAATGAAAATGAAGGAAAAAGTTTTCAGCGAAAGTTGTAGCTCGTCTTTTTCTCTACAAATTTTCTTACTTAAGCCGTCTAGAAGATAAATCGAGTATTCCACTAGTTTTGAGCTGCTTCGAAATGCGGGAAAAATGAGAACTCTGGGAGTTTCGCACGACCGGACTCATCGATCGATAATTCTTACTATTCAGAGCCCCTAAAAAAAGAAAATATTATAAAATGTAGAGAAAAGCCTCAGGTTTAATGTGGAACTAATCACAAAATTCATAAAACATTTTATTATAGAGAAAAAGTGTTAGAAGATGGCCTAGTAAACTTTGTACAGTTGATTCACAGATGTAGACATATCTTTGCCGGGAGTTGTTAGAATGATAATAAGTTTTGCTAATATATTCTTATCTAATGATATATTAATCCAATTAACATTTTATTGCAATTGCTTGTGTTGGAAAAGCATGTCTTGCGATCAAAGTAGAGGGTATTTCTCATCGATCAGTCACCTACAAATTTTGCTATATCTTAATTAATAATAATAGCACAGTCTTAAATTTGGGATTATAGGTACAATAAAACATTTTCTTTTGAATGACTTTAGAGTTCTACATTATTTATACACCTTCAGAAAATGCACAATTATACAGTAAAACATATACAATTTATATCTATTAACATGCTTCAATGAAATTTTCAGAAAATATAGATTAAAGTGCGTAGAATCGAATCCATGCAGTGAAAAAGTACGTATTGTTACGGGAGAAATTGGGAGGATGCATAAAACTCAAAGATATGAATATATTAACTGTATAAAGTTTACTAAGCCATCTTTTTTCTCTATAATAATTTTTTTTATGAATTTTGTGATTAGTTGCACATTAAGGCTAAGACTGTTCTCTACATTTTATGTAATTCTAATTTTTTTTTGGCAGCACTGAATAGTAAGAGAGAAATCCGGAAGTTATATATGGTTTTTATGAGAAGCTTGCAGCTATAATTCCAAAGTATGGACCTCAAGAAGATGGAAAGCAATGTTTTGTTTTCAATACGGATGAAAGCGGTTTTCACTTGGATCCCTTAGAGTTACGGGCTATTTGTAAAAAGGGAAAACATTTATTTAGACTTTCTGGAGGATCGGGACGGGAGTCCACACCTGTATTGGCCTGTGTATCGGCGGATGGTTTTGCTTTGCCACCCGTAATTATATTTAAAGGTGCAGCGGTCCAGGCACAATGGACGTCTGAAAAGGCATACCCTGGTACGCTTTATGGAGCTTCCACCAATGGTTGGATGGAAGAGCAGATTATTTTCAACTGGTTTCTTAAAGAGTTTATCACCCATGTCCAAAAGTATGTACTGAAAAGGAAATGTCAAAACAGTTGTTTTGCTATATGATGGCCACTGTAGTCACATTAACGTACGCATAGTTGAGGTAGTAATGAATAACAACATTCAAATAATGAGACTACCAAGTCATTTCACATGTTTGATAAAAGTGTGTTTAAGTCTGTAAAAACTAGGTGGGGGAAAAAGTTGGTAGATCATGGAAAGACACAGATGGGTAAAGAATGTGGGCGTATGTCAAGAAATAAATTTTCTGAATTGTTAGGAGACATTTGGCCACAATCTATGGTTCCAGAAAATATTAAGTTCGGCTTCATCTCTACAGGTATTTTACCAGTGGACAAATATAAGTTCTCCTTAAGTGCATTCGATCCGATTGAATTAAACAAATAGAGAGCAAGGCAAGATACAGTTCAAAATGATATTGCAGAGAATGTTGCGAATAATGAGTTCAGTGAAGCCGAAGCAAATCATTTGTTAACCGAGGCTTCTGTTCACAGTTCAGTTACACTGGATATGGATGTTACTGATCACAGTATATTACCTTCTACTTCTCATTCAGCAAGTCCATCCTTAGAATTGGCATCGACCTCACAAATACCTAAAGTATCCTCATCTTCAAACTCAGAGAAGACCTCCGAAGAAGCCACTTCTGATATTGCTGAAATATTTAGTGAACACCTAATTAAACTAAACACTCGCTCTTCCCCTGTATGTACTAATGCAGATTGCATGAATAAAAGGAAGGTAGTTCCACGTTTGAAACAATCTAAATTTGTAGAAGTTTTAACAACTGATGAGGTTGTCAAAAGAACTAAAGAAGAAAAGAAGAAAAATAAAACAAGCAAAAAAAAGAAATTAAATCGGGTGGTAAAAGAGAAGCAGCCTAAGAGGAAAGTATGTAATAAGAAAATTAAAAATAAAACCATAAACCTTTTGGATAGTGAAGAGGAGATTAACGAAATAGACTTGGTTCAAAATGAGTCTGAAGGTGATCTGTGTCACCCAGAATTGGATGAGCTTGAAAAATTTTGCTACGAAACTCCTAAATGGCAGGAAATTAATCCAGGATATTTCATATTGGTAAAATTTTTGGGAGGGTATAGGAGAAAAACTGTCTACAAATATGTTTGTGTAGTAGAAAGTGTTGATGACGAAGACGGTGAAATAATAGTTCAAGCTCTAAGTGTTTTCAGATTCAGAAACGAATTTATCTCGAAAGGAAATGATGTCTCTTCCACCGATCTCAATATGGTGTCTTTTACCAAATCCTCTAGTGAGACTGGAAGAAAGAAGGTTAATTTGTCAATTTCCAGGCTTTGTTGACGTAGCCGGAAAAATTGAACTTTTTATCTAGAAAATTACATTTTTTATTTCTTCTTGAGTGTTAAACTAAATTTGTTTATTTGATATTAGAGTTTCATTAAGATATATTCTGATAACTCTAATACGTGTTTTTTATTTATATAAAGGGGTAATTGTAAACATCAATTTCAATGCGTCAAATAAAATCCAAACTTTAAGGTTGACGATATGTTTACAATTTCCCAACCCGAAACACTTTTGATAGCATAGCATCAGAGTTTCATGTTCTCAGTTACCCCAAAGATTTAAAGTTAATTTATTTCGCATGGGAAATTGTAAACAGAAAATAACATTTACAATTAATAGGTGGTAAGTTGAAAGAATTGTGATAAAAAATTACTTAAATTGCCACACCAATGTTCATATTATTTTCTTAAAAAGTAAATCAAAGCTGAAACTCAAAAAAATCGTCCTCAGTTACCCCGCCTGATCTTATATAGTGATATTTATCAAAGAAATTGTGTATCTTTTGATGGTAAATTATCCATAGTTTATCATAGCATAAATGTATTCCCACAGATTTGAGTAAACCTGGTAGGTAGATAGCGTGCATCTCCCACATTGCAGCCAAAATGAAAGAGCTGATATACAACTTAAAATTAATGTACTAATGTGCCAAATATTTAATAATTTTCATGTTACCTCTAATTAAGTTTCAAGAAATTAAACTATGTGTTGTTCGTGCCCTATGACCTAATCTATTAATATGTGCACTTTAAGTGGTCATCAAATCTACAACTTATATTACCTGTAACAATTTCTAAAAACTGCAAGCAGAAAATCCTTCTAGAATTGTGTGATAGAAATTATTGTAGAACGTCAAACGCCCAACGAAAAAAAGCAACGAAAGTACATAATTACCTCACTTACTTCAGCTGCGAATTGTTCCAACCTGCCCCCATTCATTACTACTAAATGAAGAACGTTCCTTCTATTGACGTCCTTGATGTTAATATCAGCCCCAAGTCTTATTAGCGTGTGTACAGTTTTCCACGCACCCCTTAACGCAGCTAGGAGCAAAGGTGATCGTTTCTCCTTATCCATCGGGTTTATATCGGCCCCCTCTGAAATTAGGTACTCCACAATTTCGGGATGATCGAACATAGCGGCGCAGTGAAGAGGGGTCATCTTTTGTACATCGCATGATTGAAGACATGGTATTTTTTCTTCGGGTTGTATTTCAAACATTAATTTTACTATTTCTCTAGCACCCTGTGCACATGCCAGATGTACTGGAGTTGATAAATCTTGTTGTTGGATTGATATTTTGGCACCGGATCTAAAATTATAAGAAATGTTTATTAGTTCTTATGCCAAAAAGTAAACCTAAAAATTATCAAATATAATTAAATATAAACGAAAATTTCCCACAATATAAGAGTTCGCTAAAGTACATAGGAAATAGTTATATTACTAGCAAGAATATTAGTAATTATGTCCGTCTTAAAAAACATACATACGTATACAAAACATATAGTTTTCAGCAACTACGTTGCCCAGATCAACAACTATCCTGTTCAGCAAAACCAAAAATAATTCAAACAGAAATTCTTACTAAGAATAACAGTTATTGTCAGTGACTAATTTCAAACCTTGAAATCAACTGGCAGTCACGAAAATAATTTTGGCCATGTACTAATTAACAGAATCCCATATTATCATTTATTTTGATGCGCTGAGTCTGAATTCATTATCCAGTTTATTCCATTTCATAAAAATTTTTCGTAAATTAAAAAAGATCAAAAATTGATTAGAGTACGATTTTCGTAAGGTTTTTCATAGCAGTGGTATGTGAATTTTTTACGTGTACTTTGACTCGCTGTATTTGAACCAGAGACTAGAATTTCGAATGATTACGTAGAACAAAATTTTAACTGCAAGAAATAGAGAACAATTCTAAAACTCAACGTTTTGATGGAAGTGATCAGATTAGTGTACCATTGCAAAGTCGTTACCCTCAACATAGTTATGTGTATTTAAATAATATGTTATATTCAGTAGTAAAAAATTAAACAAAAATTAGTATACCGAAAGTTGACTTCGCGTTTGAATATGCATGTGTAGATATACTCTCAAATAATCAGTTAATATTAAATATCACTTGTATATATAGATCTCCCAATAGCGATTGTGAATATTTCTTCAACAGTTAAGAAAAAGCTCTAAACAAAATTAATGTAAATATTCCGACATTTTTCTGTGATGATTTTAATATAAACCTAGATTCAAATATTTATAACAAAAAAGCAAATGAGCTGTGTAACTTATTGTTAGCCTTTGGGTTTAAAAAAATATTCAGTCAATATACAAGAATAAATAACTCAGCAATTGTGATCGATAATATATTTTCAACTGAAGAAGCTAACAAGCCGTTATCGGTAAACGTTGTGAACGACTTATCAGACTATTCAACGCAAAAAATTACACTAGAGGTGGTAATTGAAACTAAAAGTAAAAATAAATACTTATTTAAGAAAGATTTCAAAAATCCTTATAATATTGCCTATTTTCAACATATTATTTCACAAGAGGATTGGGAACAAATTGCCATTATTAATGATGATGATGGCCTTTGAAGGCTTTTTTGAAAGGTTTACTAGCCTAGTGGAAATGACATTCTCTACTAGGAGAATAAAATCTAATAATAATAATATCAAAAGGGCTAAAGATAAAGAACAGGTGACAAGTAAATTAATTAGACAAGGGAAATTTCTGAGGGAGCTTTATCAAGTACAAGAAAATTCCGTATATTCTAACTCATGTGAATAACATGCAGAATTAAAAAAATATATAAAAACAACATTAAAATGACAAAAGAAAATTATTATAATACAAAAATGATTCAATCCAACAATAAATCGGCAACAGCATGGGGAATAATAAGAAATAATACAAATGTATCTGAAGTTGTACAGCTCCCTGAGAAATTTATTAATAATGATGGTAAACTAATAGACGACTTAAGTGTTGCTGCTTCAGAGTTTAATAAATTCTTTATAAATTCAATCACAGATATAATAAGTGAATACCCGCAGATAAATACGTAGATAATAGACAACCTAACCACTCTAACAATTTATTTCTATCACCAATACTACCTGATGACATATTAATAATGAATAAAAAAATTCGAAAAAAGATTCGAAGGGTTTCGACGGTGTTCCTAGGTCACTACAATTTTAAATATTCGCTAGTCATACCTATTCATAAAAAAATGAACGTGATAAAATGTCTAATTACAGAGGTATTTCAGTCTTATGAGCTTTCTCAAAATTACTGGAAATGTCCTACGCAAACCAATTAGTGAATTTCTTAAACAAATACGACATAATATCAAAAAGTCAATATAGAAATGGTTAAACTTTCACGGGAAAATATACAGGGTGGGCCGTCTAAAGGGAATGAATAAAGAAAATGACGTTTCATGACATTCCAAACTTATTTCGGAAAAAAAAATTAGCAACATTTTTTTACCATTTTGGAAAAAAAAAATTACCACTAGAATAGATGGAAAAAATTAGTTTTGCCCAAATTTAAAATTTTCACGTTTCATTACATTTTAAACCTATTTCAGAAAAAAAAATTGATAATTTTTTTCACCAATATTATTGAAAAAATTTTTACCCCAAAATAGATGGAAATTTTTTTTCTTTGCTCAAATTTAAGATTCTCACGTTTCATGGCGATCTAAACCTATTTAAAAAAATACATCATTCTTAAATTTGTAATCTTTTTTTACCACTACTATAGAATAGAAGGACACTTTCCTTTTTGCTCAAATTTAACATTTCCACGTTTCATGATATTCTAAACCTATTTCAGAAGAACAAAATTTCCAAAATTTTTTTACCATTTTTGAAAAATTTCAAAAAAAAAAATATTTTTTTTAACCACCACTATACTTCCACTCCACTACGTGGATGTGGAATTGAAAATGTAACAGATGACACTAATATTTGGCATATGCACCTATTATACTTTTATTGAAAAATGTACAGGGTGGGCATCCCCAGAAATAATTCAGTCATGGTGGACATTTGTAAAGGTATTTGCGCAAGCCTTCCATATTTGGCGCCTGTCTATGGTATTGGACTTTTGCTGTTGGATGAGCACTCTGTATATTTTTTTGACCAAAACTTATCCGGTTTTCTTTCTAATAATAGTGATAACTATATTCCGATTATTATTTTCAATGTCATTTCGTAATTATTAATTTTTTGAGTGACCGCCATGCACAAATAAAGAGGGAAGTTCTGTGTAAACATCTTTACCAATTTATTCTTTTTGGGTTCCTGTGTAACTGAACAGGATAGTCAGGATAGTAAATTAAATTATTGTGCTTTCTGGAATTTAATGTTTATGCTGGCTTGTAGCCCATAAAGTAGTAGTTGAGAAAGATATGTGTTTTCTATGCTTATATATAGTAACTTTTCTTGTAAAAGTTGAAATAATAACCTGTATTCTTGCTAGTAATATAACTATTTCCTTTGTTTATATTAAAAGTTATAGATCTATACTAGTAAGAAAATAATTGTAAGTAAAAAAGAGATGAGACATTCAACAATTTTATCGTCAGCACCATACCTAATGCATAACTCAACGGCTTTAATGTCTCCACCATGGACAGCAGAATGCAGAGGTACGTTTCCCTCAGCATCATAAAACGAAATCATTTCTTCTCTAGTACTACCTCTTGCTTCTCCCCATTGTAAAAATACTTCTAAAGTTTTTGACGACGCATTCTTGGCTGCTTCATGAATGGGGTAATAGCCGTTATTACATGGTCTTCGTGGACAGGCTCCGAAGTCTGATATCTGAAACAAGTACAATAGTATGTAATACTGTACTTTATTAGCGACGGTGAGCTTAAGGTAATAACAACATATTTAGTAACTGAGTTGTTATAGTTGACTACACATATTTAATACACATAAAAAAATCCATAAAAACCTACCATAAATCTCTATTTCGTTATCATAAGAGATATCTCACAGAGCCGTACTTAAATTTACAATTACAGTAGAAGTATTGTCTTTGTTAAATAAAATGTTATTTGGTAGAGTGATTAATTAAAAAATTGCTTTGTTTTGCTTGTGTCTTATATATTTGTGTACGATATTTAAATATGGGTAGGGTTTACATATCTGCTGTAAACCGTTACATCCTAAAACAGTTTCGGTAGGAAGCAGTCGGGTAACTATATCAAAATAATTTGAAATTATAATTCAAACCGGTGTGTTCCTGCGGATTTCTTATTTTAATCATGCCAGAACACACTTCACATGAGAACAATGTTGTTCATATATTAAGTAATATATTATATTTTCTAGAAAAATTGAGCATGGCCCCATGCATGCTCACCCGTCTATACGTAAGTGGCAAAGACTTGAGGTTATTTATGTACATTAAACATTTGTAGTCAACTATAAGCACTTTTTTTTACTCTTTATCACTAAAGAACGTGCACTAAAGCGCGATAAGCATAATCTAGCTGTTCCCGCGTTTTCTTCAACGATATGTTCGTTTTTGTACATATAAAATACAGGGTGATTCATAGTGGATGGAGTATTAGAAGTATATGGAGAAATCCAGAAATTTGACAGGTGCAACGGTTTGCAAAAATCCTTATAACTTTCTTGTTGTAGGAGTTCCTCGTTTGCTCCTTGGGATATAGAAAGAACAAAAGACAAGCTACACTATATATTGAAAATAAATTCCTTAATAGTATACGAAGTGTTCCATTTCTCACGTTACATTCTGCCAAATTCAAACCTCAAGAGCTTTTTTATTTCAAATGGAACACCCTTTATATCTTTACATCAAGTTATTTAAAATTAAATTCCCTTTTTTCCAGTATATGTAATAAAATTGCAAATTTTTAAAATATTGGCGATTTTCTTAATCAACAATTTTTAGCAAAAATTGCCACCAACTTAGCCACAATGAGAAACAATGATTAACGTCGGTCCTTTTCTTATGTCAAAAAATACCAGCACGTTTAAATTACACCCACGAAGACTTTTTAGATTTGCTCATTATTTATGGAGAAAGTGATAAAGTAATATCAAGAAGATGTATCGCATTTGCTACTCGATACCCACAAGAACAAAAATACATTTTACACTGCAAAATGCATATTGGATCATTTTAGCATATTTGGCTCTGTCAAGGCAGGAATTCTAAGGAGGAACCCTTAGACATATTAGTCGAAAAAGAAATCTTTTTACCTTACTATTTAAGTTTTCCTCAAATAATTGTAGTGTCACCACTCTATCGTTTCTCATGGACAGTAAACATTAAACTGCTAGTGTTCGAGATATTTCAGTAATGGGAATTGTGTCGATTATAAAGTAAATTTTTGATAAATTTAGCATCATCTCTCCATATACGTCCCAAAACATTATTGTCACTTTCATGTTGTATTAAAATAAATTCACAGAAATTGTCTCTCGTCAGGAAATATGTATATTTTAATTGTTGACCCATATGGAACGAGAATGGACTTATGTTTTGAATTGATTGAATTCTTGGATAATCTCGACTCCAGACCAGCTTGTCCTAATGACATAATTTTAAAATGCCCGAAAATGCCTCAAAACTGCAATTTCTGTGTTTTCGTCCTCAAAATGGACTTCCTCCTTAGAAGTCCTACCTTGACAAAGCCAAAATATTCTAAAACTATCCAATATGCTTTTTGCAGTGTATGGTAATGATTTCTGCTCTTGTGGGTATCGAGTAGCAAATGCGTTACATGTTCTTGATATTACCTTGTCACATTCTCCATAAACAACAAACAAATCTAAAAAGTTTTCGTGGGTATAAATTAAACGTGCTGGCATTTTTTGACATAAGAGAATGACCGACGTTAATGATTGTTTCTAAGCATGGCTAAGTTGATGTCAATTTGTATAAAAAATTATCAAATATTTAAGAAAATCGCCAATATTTTAAAAAGTTGTAATTTTAGCATCTACAATGCATATACTGGAAAACAGGGAATTTAATGTTAGATAACTTGACGTAAGAAAATATAGGGTGTTCCATTTAAAATAAAAAACTTATTGAGGTTTGAATTTGACAAAATGTAACGTGAAGAATGGAACACTTGGTATACTATTATGGAACTTATTTTTAATGTCGAGTGTAGCTCCCCTTGTGTTCTTTCTACATGCCAAAGAGCAAACGAGGATCTCCTAGACCAAGAAAGTTATAACGATTTTTGCAAACCGTTGCACCTGTCAAATTTTTTATAAAATGTCAAATACCTCCGAAACTGCTGAATTTAGATATAGGGTGTGCTGCATGCCTGGACTCAGAATTTGATGATCATTCCGAGAAGACCATAAAATAAGCAAGTTGGTATCGACTTCCGTTATAACCGGAAGCACCACATGCTTGTAATTATTTTGGTTCGAGTGGACACACTGACTTTAATAACTCCCAACATTTTCAAAAGGATATGTTTACCTATACTCCATATACTTCTAATATTCCATCCACTATGAATCACCCTCTATATATTCTCTAAAAATTTCAGATTTCTTTATTTATAGGATTTTGATAAAAACAATAATAAATTTAGAAAATATTTTTTCTTAATTGACTAAACCGATTGGTTTGTCAAAAATGTATGATTTTAAACTAATTAAAAGTGATTTAAAAAGTTTCGGTTATCTTCAGCGCCGGAATTACCCGATTTTTTTTTAAAATAACATGTTCTGCGGTTACACAACTACGAAACTTTTTCTGTATTATCTTTAAGAATTATAACGTATTATTTTGCCGAAGTGATTGAAGAGTTACGTCATAGAAAATCAATCGGGTATCGAAAGTTCAAGATTTTGAACGATGATGATGTTGATACCCGCGCCTTCGCCATAATTATAAAATGAGAATTCTTTACACCTGCATTTGTTCGAAAATTAGAAAAAACAAGAATGCGATAAAAAAGGGAGCATAACTTTTTTACTACGGACATCCAGAAATTCAAATCTACCTTTTACTTACAATATCCTTTATTTTCTTTGCACACATAATTAATAAATTATTAATTTTTTGGGACTAAGTGTGATTTTCTATTATAACCATGATATAATTATGCTTTTATTTTTTCTGGAAAAACTCTTGTAGGAATACTCTCAATCGTTAGTTGTAAAAGTGGAAAGAAAACACATTAATAGATTGAATTTTTTCTTAACACGCGTGCCTCTTTAATCACTTTGTTAAAAAAACACGTATAGAAAGGCTCTCATAGATGGTACAGAAAAAGTATTATAGTTGCGCTAGCAGAACATCTTTATTAAAAATAATCATGAAAATTTCACACATCACTTTTTTAGCCAATCAGAAGTTTGTTCTTGGTTTCGTTATCACAGCAACCCAAAACATTTCCGGAAATTTTTATCCTCCCTGAGCGCAATTAATAAATGGAAAATTTCCTGTTAAATTTAACATTTGCTTTACATAAAAATACATATTTAGGTGTAAGAAAATTTTTCTTACCGAATCCCGCGCGTGCATGAATTAATTGCAGGAAATTCTTCTCGTAGATGAATTTTTTAAGAAATTTCCGTCAATAATTCAAGCACTTGGGAGATTACAAGTGAAAATTTTGTTTTTGTCATATACCGTCATCGCGTATCACACTTTTTGATAAATCAATCGGTTGAGTTAATTAAGAAAAAAAAATTACTTTCTGAATTTAAATTCCACTTTTTTAATAAAAAACTAGCTACTGAATGAAGAAGACTGAAATAATCAGACTGTTTGTATTTTATATGTACAAAATAGTCCCCAAAAACTCGTTGAAGGAAACGCGATGGCAGCTAGACTATGCGTATCCTGCTGTCCTTTATTGTAAAAAAACGTTACTGCAATTTCGACGGATAGCGTGCAATTCTCAAACGTTTACATACGTGAATAATCGTACAAGTTTCTGTTACAGTATTCTTTCAGAACAAGCGTTAAAGATACAGTTAGATACCATTAAAACAATAGCTCTTAACAACAAGTTTCAACAGAAAACTATAGAAACTTTAATTAATAGAAAAAAATGAAAACCACATACCACAAGATTCATATATTAATAATAAAGAAAATACTAAACATATTTCGCTAACTGGTTATGGGAGTAACTCAGACATCTTGTCAAGTTATAACAGTAAAAAACCGCTGCCTAAGGAATCAATACTTCCACATCTAGATTTTCTATTCAATTCTCTTTAGAGGAAAGCAGCTTAAGTGTATTTGCATTCTGGTAGGTGGAAATAATTGATCATAGAATTTTAATAATACTTGAGGCAGAAGTAAGTAAAATATATAAGTTCTAGTTCCAGATATCGTTATCTACGTGTATCAGATTTCAAGTGAATCTCTCCATTTTATTATCAACCACTTTAATAATGGGGTGAATGTGGTTGAGGGATGGGAAATATAAAAAAAAATTTCAAGTCAATATCTTAAACCGTTCCAGAGAAAACGTGTGGGGAAAAAATTTACAGACAGACAGACAGACAGACCGACAGTCGGACAGACAGACAGACAGACAGACAGACAGACAGTCAGACAGACAGACAGACTGACAGATGGACGGACAGAATTTTTTTCCATTCGAATTTAAAATCTCGATGTTTCCTAAATCTATTTCAACAAAAAAAAAAATTGAAAATTTTTAAAATTTTTTTACGATTACTATGCTTCCAATCCACTACGTGAATATGGAAGTAAAATGAAGTTTCTAGCTTGGGTCTATTTATTTACCCCTATTCACAACCTACTACCTTCCACCCCTTCAACGGAATCATCTTAATCAGATGTCATTGCAACACATATGTGTACTAACTTTCAAGAGAATATCTCAATTTTATGTAATCAATCCCCGGAATAGTGGAGTGGAGGTGGTGGGGACGGGGGGTTGAAAAATATTATAAAGAGATCTGATGCCTCGGTTTCTAGTATATGCACCAAATACCAAGTTTCCGTACTCTTACCAGCCTGCTTTACTTATTTTTTCCTATTTACTTCTACTTACCCCCACTCCTTCAATGGAATCATGTCAAACTATAATCTAGTCTCAGATGTCGTTATAATACATACGTGTACAAAATTTCAAGTGAAGATCTCAATTTAATTTTGGGTGGGGGGGTAAGAAATATTATTTAAGAAATTTTGAGGCCTTGGCTTCTAGTACATACACCAAATCTCAAGTTTCTGTACTCTTCCCAGCTTGCTTTACTTATTTCCCCCTATTTACCCCCCAACCCTTCACCGGATATGTTAAAAAAAGAATCCAGTTTCAGATCTCGTTATAATATATACGTGTACAAAATTGGAAGTCAATATCTCAAACCGTTCTGGAGAACATGTGCGGACAAAAAAAAAAAAAAAGAAAAAAAAAAAAAAAAGAGTTACAGACAGACAGACAGACAGACAGACAGACAGGCACACAGACAGACCGACAGACAGACAGACAGATAGAATTTTTTTTTATTCGCTTAAATTTAAAATCTCAACGTTCCATGACATTCTATTTAAAAAAAAAAATGGTAAAACATTTTTTACGATTACTGTACTTCCAATTCACCACGAGGATGTGGAAGTAAGTAATTTTAAAGCAGCTAATAAACTCACGGATCTTGTTTAACAAAACAAATTCGACGTTTTCAAGTTATATCTTAAAGTCCTGTCATTCTTTTGGAAATTTCGAAACTCCAAATACTTTATATGTATACAGGGTGTCTAAGCTCCAATTAGACAATCATTGCCTGGAAAACGGAAGGACATAGAAAGAAATGCTAAATGGAAAAGTTATTCTGTTTAAAAAATGCATTTAATCATTTTATTTTCAAATGTACAAGGCGCTTTAAAAAGGTGGCAGGTTATGCAACTTTTTATTTTCAAATGAAAATCCCTGTATATAGCATTATATTTTTGGATTCTGCTTTGAGTTTCAAACAAATTTTATTAACCATGTCCCTATACCTTCTTTAGTTGTGCGATTTGCTGCAATTTTATACCTTCTGTAGATGATATATGTTTGTGTTTTTACTCTAAATTATTTGTTGCAATAAGACGCGCATTGAATCGCCGCTTGCGGAGCTGATCTAGAAAGATCAAAGGCATCACACATGAGTGTTTCAGTTAATTTGCTCTGCTATTACCCCACATCATTTGATCTAAAATGTATAAGGTTTTTATATTTGATGAAAACTTTGTACTCATCCTATTTTGTAATCATAATTTCCACATAGATTACTTATTAGTAGTTTATGATAATAATCTATAATCACAAGAATTTTTATTACTACGAGCTTATTTAATTTTTATTTAAATTGCATCTACATATACAATCCAAATATTCAAAGTGTTGCTAGGCAAAGTCTTCAGATACTGATAAGGTATGCAGATTCTCTCTCATTTTCTACACATTCTGTATAATTTTCGTCATAATAAAATGCTGACAAATAATAAGATCAAATCTTGATCTGTCTCATTATTTTTATCTCTATAGAACTGCACGAACGGTAGAATGACGATTATTAGATTATTATAGGACGTTGTTGTGTGGAAAACTCACTCAATTATATGAACCTTAATAACTCAGTAGTAAACTCTTAAAAAACATAATTGGGCAATCAATATGAGTTTATGAGAACATTAGAATCGTGTCTAATAAAGGATCCTATATTTGCACATATTAAGAGTATGATGAATATATTAGTTATGCCAAATAATATCAGTTCTATATTCTAATATTCAATAAAATGTACAAAAATATCTGTGTATTTTTATTCGCATCTATACATACATGTATACTTGTAAGATTGTACATCTTATTCACAACCTTTTGTCAGACTTTTAATGATCTATGAATTGTTCGTTCTATATCATTCCCTCTAAGGTTAACATGGCCAAGAAATGAGAGGATTTTTGCAGAATGAGGGTTGTTCAGGGAATTCGTCGCGAGTGTCTACAGTTCCAGATATAGAACATATTAATACGCTGTCTGCTTCCTTAATAGTCCATGTCTCATAAACTTAAGGAAATACGAAGCAAACCAGGACATTAACCATCTTTGTGCATTTAGTGATACTTGCACCACGCCAAGTTTTGCTTAACTGTTAAGTTGCCAATCTTGTCATCTATATTTTTCTCTGAATCTTATATTCAGAGTTGTCAATATTGCCCACAAGGGCTCTAAAGTGTACCATATTGTTTACTACCTCGCCATTTGGGTGGTTGTTCGTTTGCCCGGTCTACAATTATAATTTTTATCTCCTTCTTGAGCTTCCATTTAAATGATTCATTTGAACTCGTCAATCAATAAACTAACAAGGGTTTACTGTAGTGTAACAGGCATTTCTGGGACAGCCATTGACTATGTTTTAACTAATATAAATATCGCTAGGTATTCACTACTAGATCCAGAAATATCTGATTACACAAATTTTACATTGCCCTTCAAAAATAAGTAAATATTATCCAAAGTGAGAGATCTATAAACGCTCGCAGAACGTTCAACGACAATTCAATAAAAGTATTTCAATTTTACTTTAGAAATGTACTGAAAACTTTAACTCAATCGTATAATGTAAATGATATTGCTGAATAAAAATATAAAAAATATTAAGACTATCCTAAAGTCAAATAAAGCGCGGCAAAAATTTAAGTTCTCTTCTGAACTTCAAGCTGAAGCACAAAATATGAAAGAAACCTCAGTACACAGCATAAAATTAAGAAAAACTAATATAATAAGAACATTGAAATAGTAAACTTCAATTTAAACAACCATTAATACACACTATTTAAATTATGAAAATGATATGATAACAGATCCCAGTAACTTGGCTAATGTTTTTGCTGAACATTATGCTACCGCGATAGAAAAAAGAACTGTATGAATATTTTAATTCAAGGTTCTATACCTAATACGATGAATGTACACACTCAGATATAAATATTGACAGTATGTTTTTCGATCCAGTCTCAGCAGATGGAATAAATGACATAATTATAGGACTTCTCAACAAAAAATTCACTGGAGAGGATGAAATACCCCTAAAATTAATTAACGAACGTAGAATTGAAATTTCAATTTGTTTGGCGGATATAGTAAACAAATCAATTCTCTTTGGTAAGTTCCCAGAGAAGCTAGAAACAGCTCTCGTAGTCCCTATATTTAAGAAAGGAGTTAAA